>CP126897.1:2417500-4817500 GCA_030440675.1 Furcifer pardalis
GACTTCAAGCTTACATACATCCAAATCTGTAGAAATGGGTGCCCAAACTTTTTGGGCCGTGAGCTGGTCATGTGGTTCCTCTCACCAGAAGTGGAAGTAAAACGTGCCTTGCAATCTGTTTTGCAACAGGATGTGATAGATTTTTAGGCTGCCATTGTCTCTGCTTAAACCAGGGGTGCCCAAACTAAAGCCCATGGGCCAGATCCAGCCCCCTACTTCCAGGAGTGGCAAGGGCAGTGTGGGCCAGATGAATTAGTGTCAAGGGCCATATCCAGCCCATAGCCCATAGTTTGGGCACCTCTGCAGTAGAAAGTCCAGTGAGAAATCCCTATCTGGTTTTTAAAATGTAATTTTTACAGCAACTCCCTCATCATCTCCTTAGGTGGAACACATTCAGATGTAGTAACTGTGGGAGTAGATAATGCCCCTCCTCTCCCTCTGGGGAGCTGTCTGTGGTACTGAGGCTGCACACATAGGGATAATAATAATAATAATTTTGTGTCATAAATTATTCTGGCTTGAAAGGATTTTTGCGGGAGAAACTCCACTCAGGGCACGCCCGAATGAGGCTCCTTTCATGTCCCCAAGAGCTGGGATAAAGACGGGCACTCAATCCATCATGCAGTACCCGGGACTTGAACTGTTGACTTGCTAGCCTTTCAGCTAATGAAGCAAGCTTCTTAACCACTGAGCCACTGTAGCCCAACACATAGAGATGTGGTGGCACCTCCAGCCTGTGGGGTTGGGCTTTTCTTGGGGTCTGAGGGAAGCCCCTCTTTTCCCCCATGCAAAGTAACAGCTGTGCGGCCAAGAACCCCCCTTCCCATCACCCCCATCACTGCATTGAACGGACGTCTCTAGAGCATCCCTCCTTCTTGCAGAGAAGCACTCTCTGTCGCCATGGCGATCGCTCCCCCCTCCCCGTTTCGGGAGCTGTCTGTGGTACTGCTGGTTCCCCGTTGCTACTGCGCCTGTGCAAGTTGGCCCTGCCGGGTCCTCACTCGGCTTTCCCCTGCTCCCCCCGCTACAAAGATGGTGCTTGCTTTATTTGTGTCAGATGCACCACCAGCATAGAATAACATACTAAAGCTAAAATCAACACATCTAAAAACAACATAGAATTAAGTTGACACCTGCCCAACATCGGGCCACTTCAACAGCATTTCCTCTTGTCAACATAAGGTCCTCCTCAGGTCACATTGAGGGGCATCGTGTGCATTGTACCCTATGGGAGATAGTTTGTACTCCTCTGCATTCACACAGGCTCTCATCTACAGGGAAACCCCACTCTCTCAGGTTAGCCTTGGCTCTTCCTACCTCTGCACACAGTCTCTTTAAAGCTTTCCACACAGCCCTTGGTTGTTCTTGGCCAGGTGGCAGGGAGTCATGTGATAATACAGTTTTGACAAGCTGGGGGGTGGCGTAGGGGTTCTGGGAGCTAGAGTCCCAAACTTTACATTTCCAAGCTGGACTATGCACCGGTGGGGAACAGCATCATGCTCCCTAAGCAAGACCATTGGAAGACGTCTAGGGTACTCATTGCTACAAGATGTTGCAGATAATGTTGTCTTTCTATTCTTGCACCTCCCCATCTTCTCAGCTACACGTGTACCTCTCTTAGCAATCGCAATTACACTTATATACCCTGCCCCTCAGCACTTAGTGCACTCTCTGGACGGTTCACAAGTTAATTAGCATTTTGCCCCCAACATGCTGGGGACTCACGTTACCAACCTTGGAAGGATGTAAGGCGGAGTCAACCTGTATCCCTGTCAGGATTGAACTCACAACATTTTGGCAACAGTAGTTTAACCACTGTGCCACCAGGGTAGCTATTCCACCTAAGTGTGTAACTTACAGCATTTGTTCCACTCCTACCATAGACTGCCTTCCCCATGGTAGCCTCCCCATTTAAATAAATGTTTCCTATAATTATATTAATTATAATAATTTTATTAGTACAAGAGCCCCAAAGAATTGAAAGTTTTAAACATGGAGACATGATGGGGGGCAGGGGGAGTTAAATGCTACATAAACAGAAACCATAATTGTCAGGGTGAAAGGTGAAGCTGTATGCATCTGTTGGAAGAAAATCAAGAGATTTTGGAACATTTTAGGGATCCCCCCCAATAATCTTCTTTAGATCATTGTCCATATCTCCAGATGCTACTGGTTTTTATGCCTTTGTCTGGTTTTATTTAGTTTTAATTATCTGTGGTTAGAGTGGTTTTGTTTTTATTCTGTTTCATTATTACCATAGAGCAGAAATGTAATAAATAAATAAATGCCACAGACGACATATGAGATGCAACTAGATGGATCAGTTCCCCTAAGAGAAAGGTTTATAGCAAGAGCACTGTGTGTTCCAGAACTCTTCACAAGTACAGGAGATACACACATCATCCTAGAACTGGGTATAAATCATAGCATTGCACAAAACATCATTTTTACAATTGTGGGGCCCATATTGGCTGGCAATGGGGATGGAGAAATACCAGATGCATAGTAAAGGTATCCAGAGCCAGAAAGTCTTCAGTGGGGTACCATTACCCAACAACCCACATCGTTTCAACCCATGGCTGACAGGAGGATACATGGAACAATGACTAATATGCCAAATGGATCCCATTCACAGTCATAGATTTGCAGTACTAAAAGCACCACGGACTGATGACCTTGCAGTCTGTCAGTCCATGGAGGACTCAGTCTAGGTCTAGGACAGTGATAGCGAACCTTGGTACTCCAAGGTACTGCGTACGTGCAGTAAACCCATTTGTGCAGATTCACAGAGACTTGGGCTTCTGGGAATTGAAGTTCAAGAACAGTTGGAATGCCAAGGTTCACTATTACGGGTCTAGGAGGACTGAGAAGGAAGCAATAAAAATATAAAGCAACCAGGACAAGAGACAAGACAAAATATCATCCACTAGTGAACCAGAAGCTCCTAGGAAAACTTTCACGATCAACACCCTCTCTCATTTGGCTTAGTCACTCCAGCACATCTATTTCTGCAGCATTCTGCCTCCTCTGATATATCCTATTCGGCAAAAGCAAATTTACTTGTATAGTAGTCAATATCACAAGTCTGTTGTGAGAATGTGGAAGAGTACAGCTCTCAGAGTTCTAACCTAGCAGCCAAGCTCTGGCTGTAAAGGCAATAGGCAATACAGTATTATTTCACACAAGAGCCGGGTAGTCACTCTTTGAACTACAACCTCTAGAATCTCTGAGCCAGCAGGGCCCTCAGAACTAACTTTTCTAAGCTTAAGAAAGGCCGTTGCCTCTGCTTATGCAAAGATGAAAGAAATTCAGTTTTAACATCATGGAAGCAAAGAAATCATGCACACCAACCTCCAGCCACTTTGGTTGTCTGCCTAATTGCAATTTCAGAAAGTAAGATCAAGTGTAAAGTGTTGGTGTACTGTTACCATGAGTGACTTCACAGGACTTTTCCTCCAGCTGCTAATGACACAGGATGCGGTCTATGACTTGGCGATGCCTTGAAAATTTTATTTGAATTCCCAAGCCAGAGAAGCAGGAGGGGAAAAAAGCTCAGTAATAATAACATGGCCAAGAGCTAGAGAGCAGTGTGTGTGCATACTAAGAATAGCCTGGACAAGCCAGCACAGACAGAGCAGATGGGCATGAAACAGGACTGCGGGAAGCAATGCAGAGCTCTTGTCCTCCGCAGTGGAGCAGCAGCTAGAAAGATGCCACTGGAAAGAGAGCTACTAGCAAAAAAATTGGAGCCCCAAATGAAAACCATATGTCTGGCCAGGTTATCATGCTATGGTAATAGAGTAGAACATACTGCCATGACCCAACATGTCAGGCAGCAGTTAACTAACCCTAAAGACTAATGGCCTTGGGTGGTGAAGTCCACAGGGAAGGGTGATGGTCCCCAAGTGGATTAAATCCCAATTGAATCCCATCTTGATGGAGGGCAACAGCTTCATCCTTCCTGGCCTCAGGCTAAGGAGGACTTTGTGTGCCAAAAGGGCTCAGGACCAGAAAGTGATTCGCAGAACTGGATCAGTGGTACAGGGGTGATGCTGTGATACGGAAGGCAGATGAAAGGCCACTGCATTTATTCTCAGGAAAGTATTCATGGCTGATCGCCATAAGGAGCACCAATATTCAGATTCGGATACGGCAGAAGAAAACTAAAACCAACATACTGATATCTCACATGCTTTGTAGACATTGCCACACCTGGAGGGGGGGGGGTTCCAAACAAAACCTTTACCCTTTCTCCTTCATGATGGAAAACTATTTTTTCAAAATGTCCTTGCCCCAAATGAGTAGCCTAAGTCTTTCTCTCATACTGGGCATCACCATTTTAGGCATATCCATTTCTGCACCCGTCCCACAGGGCACCCAGAGGACTGGTGATGGAAGACGGGTTTCAATCCTTTTTTACTGGTCTCTTCGGTTTCCTGTCCCCATCAGTCCATTGAAAAGAAAATGTTCCAGCAAGGCTTTAATGAAAGCCATTCATTGGGGCCTGGCTCAGAAGAGAAGAGGCTTGCTCTGCCAATGCTCCCTCATATGCCCCACCTCCTGTGGGACATGGAGTTGATTGTTTATTTATTTATTTAAAATTCTGCTTAACTTTGTGATCTATAGTTCAATGGCTGTAAGGTGATTAGTCCAAAATTCACCTTGTAATTTATTAAGAACAATCGCAAAAAAACTAGCAATGCCACAAGCAAATATACATGTATAAACCTGTTATTCTCCATGTGCTCCCTCTACCCACAGAACTTATGAATCTTATCCAATGATTACTTTCTATGTCGTTGAGTTTTTCTATTTGCCCCTTCACCACCAAAAATATAATACATCTTGTTCTGGCTTTCTTCCTTAGATTTTATACACAGCCTAGGAATTCTCCCCAGATCTCTAAAATAGTTTTTGTAATCCCTATTTTACCTTTCTTTCAATGTTAATTTGTCATTAATAGCTATATATTCCATATCTCTTTATACCAGTCATCAAGTTCAAAATCATAATCTAATTTCCATTTTTTGACTATATTCATAAATCTTCCTGCTGTGACCAATATAATCATTTCTTTCTTTTCTCCTTCTATCTGCATATTTCCCAAATTCAATATTTTAAGACACAGTTCCAAATTAAGACATTATTTCATTAATTTCCCCCCAAAAAAACCCTTTCCATATTTTCTTCACATTCTTACATTCCCACCATAAATGAAGATATGTCCCAACCTATTCACCTTATATAATCTAAAGGCAGGGTACATAAAGATCAATAAAATACCCTTTCCACATGCTGTGATCCCACAAATCTCTGAGAGTTGCAGCATTGCTAGAAGACAGGAAAAGGGCTTTCTTCACGCTGGCCCTAAAGACATATTTGTTTACCTTGACCTATACATGAGCTGTGCAGATTTGTAAAAGGGGTTAGCAGGCTTTAAGTTATTTTTTTAACTGTGCTTTCTTTTTAAAATGTGATTACTGTATATGTTTTCTATTTTGCTATCCTGCCAAGAGAGGATTTGTCTCCCCCTCCCTCAAAAAAAACAAAAAAACACCACAACAACCCCTAGGCATATAACTCTTTCCTAATTGAGGTAGAGTGGGCATGAATAAATTCCAAAGGAGGGTACATAAAACGTGTGTGTGTGGGGATGATCAGTTTAAGCAGATTCCTCTAGTCTACTCTAGGGATACCCAAACTAGTCTGTGGGCCGGCACCAGCCCACTGCACCATTCCATGCAGCCTGCCACAGCCCTCGCTGCACTTGGAAGTAGAAGCGGACACATTTAAGTCAGCCATAAAATGCACATGTGCATGCATAAACATCCCCATGTCTGTTGTAAAGATGGAAGTGGACGCATTTATGGCTGCCATAAACGCTTCTGCTTCGGGGGGGGGGCATGGTCAGGTCCGCTCAACTATCCAGGGGGGCGTGGTGAGCCCCATGGTGTGAAAAGTTTGGCCACCGCTGCTTTAGTAGTTCGTTGTGATAATAACATCTATGTTTATTTTTAAAACAATTTATAAACTTTGCTTTTATTTTGTGTTATAGATTAACAAAAAAAGTTCACTTAAATGAAGTTGGAAGATGGGAAGAAACATGAAGGCTTCTTTTTAGGACCTCCCCCCAAAAAGAAACAATGAATGGGGTGCCCCACATTTTTTTTTTGAGTGGGACGTCTAAGCCCTCTAGGCCAGTGATGGTGAACCTTGACACTCCAGGTGTTCTTGAACTTCAACGCCAGGAAGCCCTGATCAGCAGGAGTCCTGGCTTGGGCTTCTGGGAATTGAAGTCCAAGAACACCTGGAGTGCCAAGGTTGGCCATCAGTCACTGCTCTAGGCCAACATAGGCAACGACGACTCTGGTCCCCGTTGGGAACTGCATTTCCTATAATCCCTCACCACAGGCCTCTCTGGCTATTGTTGATGGGAGCTGTTGGTCAAAAGCCCTTGTACCTTAAGAGACATAATACGAGACTCCAAGCTAAAGTGTGTGGGCTCTGGAGCAATGACAACAACATAATAATAATAAACCCTGTCACACCAGACTGTGGCCTAGAAAATATAAGGGTCTCCTGTGGCACTTTAGTAACCAAGCTATCGTGACTGCAAAAAGAATACTATGCTATGCTGCGCTTTGCGGCCTAGCAGCAGCCATTAAGCATCCGAAGCCCATAGCCGGTATCCTAGCAACTGCTGCCAGCAGGTCTGCATCGCCAGCTCTGTGTCTTTCTGCCAGAATTCTCCCCACTCCACAAAAAATCTTTGTTTTTTGAAAACATCTCCTTTGGCATTCCTTAAAAAAACTAGTCCTTTCCGGACTTCCGCACGCCATCAAACCAGTTACAAACCAAACAAACAAACCTAAAGCCAGGTTTTAAAAGTTTTATTTCTCATCTTTTACAGTAAATCTGATACAGGCAATTAAATAATTCTGCAAATAAAAACCAAGAACAATTCTCCCCCCCCCCCCCCCCAAAAAAAAAAAAGTTAAAAAGCAAAGGAATTTAAGTTATGTCTTTCATTCACACAGGCAAGGACCTCTCAAAGATGCAGCCTTAAGATAAGAGGGATGAAATTTCACCATTATTAAAAAATAAGAAGCAGGGAAACCATCTGCTGAATTAAGTTTGCTTTCCTAGAATACACCTTTGTTTTTGTTCAATAGATAATTAACAGGAAGGGGAAGATCAGGCAGGCAAGGAGCTAGAAAAGCAAAAAAAATCTCCACTAGTTAATTATGGTGTCTAAGACATTATTGAGTTCAGTCAGTGTTTTCCCCCCGCTCAACTATGACGGAGATAGTGGTTTTTATTATTTTATCATACCTTATCTTAGTGCAATGTGCCACTATAATAACAGATTAAAACAACTGTACACTAAAGAACAAACAGGGTCAGAGCAGAGCCTATTTAGAAACAAGGGATGGTGAGGATTAGACAATTAAGACTGACAAACTGCATTCAGAGCTGCCATGACAGTTTCTCTTGCCAGGAAATCAAAATGGCCACCATTTGCAAAGACAGCTTTTTCTTTCTGCCCTTCCAACAAGTGGCACGCAGTCAAGAAATGCCATCTTGCCACATAAAAAAATCACCCCACCCCAATTTGGGTTGAATCAGTGCGAAAGTTTGGCATCCCAGTGTTCACTGACAGGACCAGCTAGTAACAAAATTCCCCATGAAACAACTCCAAACCAATAATTAGGAGGCAATTTTGTATTTTTTTAAAACCATACTTAATGAGGGCAAGGATTCTGCTTTGGAGCTAATGTTCCAGAGTCACGACTGGCAGTATTTTGTCTTTTTTGCTACGTAATCCATGTAATCCAAGCTGTTACCCCCACTTGAGTACAATTGTTATGACTACAACTAAAATCATTGTTGACCCATTAATGAAACTTTTGCACATTAAGCCACAAGCATTTGGGGGCGACAAAGACAGAACGGCTCCCCAACAGTCAGCATGGCTAACCTTCAACCCGGTTGCCCAAAAGCCATTAATGCTTCTTCTAGCAGTGATTTCTGGAAAGCCAGAAGTCTCGCTGTCAAGCAAAAATTCCACAAGAGAGGCAATTTTGGATGATGTTTCCAGGCAGGAGCAAAACTGGTAGAAAAGGTTGGGGTGAGAAAAATGGGACTGGAAGGGGGTCTCTGTAGAACAGGAAAATACAGGAGAATTCAGCAGTACCTTAATTTTTAATATATATAAAAAATATCTATATACATTTATTATTATATTAGGAAATATCTCCTGGGAAAGGAAGGTCAAGGGGAAAAGGGATGGGGGGGTCACAGCCTCTGAATTCCCCACACATCATACGTGGGTTGTGAGAAGGGGGGAAAGCAGGACATGAGGTTAGAAACGAGCCGAAGTAGCATTCCAGAGAACGGGAGGGACTGGAGAAGGCAGGAACACGGATGGGGCTGGCAGGCTGGCTGGGCAGAAGCAAAGCTTTCAATTTGTTTCTAGGGTTGAGGGAGCCAGGATTGTCTAACAGCAACAGTTAGTGACCCTAGGATGAGCAGCAGTGGCCAAAGAGAGCCCACCAGCCCCGCCGGACCACCACCCTCCCCACCCCTTCCCTTCAATCTCTGCCCGCCAACCCTCCTCAGCTCTGCCCCAAGAGTGGACACAGGGAGGGCCCTGCAAAGAAAGCTTCGCTTCGGAAGGTGTTGGGTGCGTGAGGGGGTGGAGGAAGAAGGACCGAGAGAGAGAAACTTAGTCTCTGTTGACCCGGACCTTGAACGCCACGCGCCCGGCAAACTTGTCCCGCTCGTCATTCACGGCAATGTTGGCAGCGTTGATTTTGCATTCCACGTTGTGGTCGAAATTGGACGTGAGGTTAAGGAACTTGACGGCCACCACGGGCTGGGTGTAGTTTACCTGAAGTACATGGGGAAAGAAGCCAGCGGGGGAAATGAGGATCCAGAATATCCAGGGAGAAATAAATATAAACAATACCAACTTTCAATATAACCGTATAATCCAGGGGTGCCCAAACTATGGCCTGTGGGCTGGATCCGGCCCCCGATGCAAATTCATCTGGCCCACACCATCCTCATTGCTCCTGGAAGCGGAAGTAAAAAGTGCCCATCCGGGCGCATTTTACTTACACTTCTGGGAGTGATAAGGGTGGCATGGACTGGATGAATTGGCATGAATTGGATCTAGACCGTTGGGCGTAGTTTGGGTACCCCTGGTTTAAGCAGAGAAAATGGCAGCTTAACATCTATCTCATCCTGTTGCAATACAGATTGCAAGACGTGTTTTACTTTTGCTTCCAGTGGGAGGAACCACCTGACCGGCCTGCTGAACTATGTGACTGGCCCATGACCTGAAAAGTTTGAGCACCCTGTTATAAGCCTTTGTGTGTGTGGGGGGGGGGGGGGACTTTTTTTGCTAGAACTTAGCTAAAGTTACTTTGGCATGCAAGACCCATAGGAAAAGCCAACAATGCCAGGAAAAGTGACGATCCCTGCATAATACTCACATGCACTTTTTTGCCATAATATGGGAAGTACATTAGGTCAATGTTCCCATTGGCTGGGAACATTACTATCTCTCCTAGTTTCTGGGCATCTTCTTCTTTCTGTAGGAAGAAAAGTAAAAGGAGATCAAATTTACCATTCAAACATCTCCCCATTCCCAGGCACTTAATGTTTACCAACTGCACTTTTAAATTGCCTGCAAAGGAACTAAATAAACCAGTTATTTATCGTACTTTGAAACTGGCCAAGTGTAAACTCAGCTGCTCACATTTCCTTGGTTCCACCTAAACTCCAAGGTCACTAAAGGTAAAGGTTTCCCTTGCTTGGAAGCCAGTCGTATCCGATTCTAGGATTCAGTGCTCATCTGTTTCAAAGCCGTAGAGTGAGCGCTGTCTGCTTCTGCAGATGTTTCCATGGTCATGTGGCAGGCATGAATAGACACCGGAGCACATGGAATGCTGTTACCTTCCCACCAAAGTGGTCCCTATTTATCTACTTGCAATTTCTTGCTTTTGAACTGTTAGGTTGGCAGGAGCTGGGATAGAGACGGGAGCTCCTTCCGTCCTGCAGTACTCGAGAACCGAACTGCTGACTTTCCACCTCCCAGTCAGCGTCTTAGCCACTTGAGCCACTGCAAGTCGCTAAAAGCAACTGTGATTTCCCCCCATTCCCTTTGGCTTGTGAGTCCAAAGCTTTATCTCACCCCAAATCCAGTGCTTCCAACCATCATCTGCAACGTGCCTCCAGACCTATGAGCCAGCAGACTCAACCCTGATTTGCCCAACCATGCTGAACCATCCCAACCCTTCCAAGTATTGTTCTTACTAGGATTTCCGCCCGTGGATCTTTTTTCTTCTGAAGGCAGAAATGGAAAAGAAAATGTAGAAGAAAAAGACAGAGTGAATGGATGACTAAATTAACAGATGAAGGAGACAACAGGAAAGGAAAGAACCAGGGAATGAAGAAAATTTCATAGAACTAGGAAGTGTGATATTTGCAACTGCACCAGTGAAAACCAGGCTTTTATACTCAGCAAAAACATTCATGGAAATGCCTGCTTTTACAAATTAAGGCCATGGGGATGTTTATTGTTATCACTATTATTATTTAGTTCTATTTCTATCCTGCCTTTCCTCTGAAGAGCTCAAGGTGGCACAGATTCCTCTAACCACTATAATCTCACAACAACCCCATTAAATTAGGTCAGAAAGGGTCTGACCCGAGGTCACCCAATGAGTTTCATGGCCGACTCTGAATTTGAACCAAGGGCTTCTGAGTCCTCATCCCATACTCTGACCACTCTATCCTACTGGACACTAGATAGTATGCACACATGCACTACATGTTGGTGAAAATTTCATAAACTTCCCTTGGATCACGGTGTTTGACTGAATTCCTTATAACCCATCAAAGTTAAGCTGCACTCGGTTCCCCAACAAAAACTAAATTTACAAGTTAGTTTTCCCTGGTGCAGAAGATCCAGACAGGAATAGTAGGGAACCAACATTTGGCAAGCTGACAGATAATGTTTTAAGTGTTATCCGTCACATATCCCAGTTATCAACTCTGATATCCCAAGATGGCGAATTCTTTTAAAAAACAACCAGAGGCTTTCTGCTCCTTATATAAAAAGGGGACAAATTTTGTGGCATCAGCAGCCTCTCTGTGGTGCAGGAGAGTGGAAGGGAGTTATCCTGCACCATAAACCTCTAAGCCAGCACGGGAGCAGATTCGTCCAAACACAGCATTGCTAAAGGAGGCTAAAGGAAGCCCAAGGTGGAGGAAAACAGGTTTCAAACAGCTGTAGCGACAGAATTATAGTTATAATTCCAAAGGCCAACTGGGTTAGGAGGGGCACAAAAGACAGTTCAAGAAGACGTGTGCCCTCTTCTCAGCTGTACATTGTCAGGAGGAAGAATACCAGCCATCAACCTTGACCAAGTGGTTAGTTTACTCAAGACTTCTTTTAGGAACACGGAAGAAGACAGAAGAGCCTCTTTGAAGAAGCCAAGGGATTTTGTGAGGCTATCGCCAGAGAGTGGAAGCAGCTTAGAGCAGGAAAGAGCGTCTGGAGGATCTAGCTGGGAATCGGGACTGCTAGTTCTCCCAAAGGATAGAAGAACTGAGCGAGTGGAAGGAAATCGGCGATTGAGTTCCAGGACTCTCAAACTCTAATCACTGTTCCCCAAAGCGATAAGGTAGAGAAGCAAGAGCCGTGGACTCTTGGCTTCTGTAACCCACTAGGCAGAATTCTTCCTGCGTATATCTAGCTCTCTTCCTCTAAAGTGATGGCGCAGTACAACCTTACCTCACGCTTGGACAGGAATCTCTGAGTGCACAGAATAGAAGAGTGGGGGTGTTTTTTTCAAGAGACAAGGAGGTAAACAATGAAATGTTAATAGGATGAAATAATTAAACAACAGGAGAGAGAGAGAGAGAGAAAGGAGATATAAGAGTTCTCAGACATAATCAGCGTGGTGGGGAGTGTGCAGCTTTACCTTTGCTACGCAGGTGACGTTCATGGTCTGGTTTGCTCCTGCATAAAAATTGATGACCTGCAAAGATAAAAAAGAAGAAATGGACTTTGGGTATCAAACTGGGCACAGGCCCCACTGCCTAAGCATTAGTCACAGCATCTGTATTAAAAATAATGATGTGACACACTCTGGAAAGAGCCTCAGCAAGTCTATCTTCCAATATGCTATAATCTAGAAAGGAGCACAGAGGAGTCTTTAGTGAAAACTCAGCCCCCCCCCCCCAAAAAAAAGTAAGGGTCCTCCAATGGGAAACAATGAAAAATTGCACCCACAATAATCAGTACTTATAGCAGATGAGGTGCTGGCACATGGCTCGTGCATCAAAGCATTCTCTAAGGACAATTAAATGGTTGCAACAAAAACATTGCCTCCAGGCCAGGCTATGGTTTCCCCTCACTGATCTTCAGAACTGGGCATCAGAACCTCTACTTCCCAGGCTTCCTCTCCAGGACACCCTTCCACACCTTGACAACCTACCCTGTTCATTTTGACCAAGATGCAAGGCTGCCCCTCCCGGTAGCCGTAGGTGGTATCATTGACACCCGAGCAGTCACCCAACGTGGTGCGGTTGAACTGGCAGGCCCTCTTGGGATAGTTTGGCACACCATTGTCTGGCTGTTCATTGTAGCGGCCCGGGACACAGAATTCGTTGGTAGCTACTTGCCTGGAATTGTTATAATCTGCAAAGGAGAGAGAGAGACTGATTTTAAGGATGGAGGCAAACACTTGTTTAGAAGGGGGCAGACCAAATTAAAGGCATAAGTAACTCCATGATGGAATGTTTTGTTGCTGCCGCTCACAAGAGACAAAATTCTACTCTTTGGACAAACAAGCCAAGCTAATTTAACACAGTTTTCTAATTTGTCTGCTTATACTACAAGAGAGAAAATGAACGTACAGTATATGTGAGACATCACTTGTAACCAACGGAGAGTTTACCTGGATCTAATCCTGACTGTATTACCAATGGACTATCATCAGCCATAGCCCTGCCTTTTTTAAAAAATTACTCTTTACAAACAGAGGTGGAAAAGGATTGGAAGCCAGTTAGCAGTTTAGCCACTAAAGTAATGTTTCCTATTTATGATACCAGTTCTCAGCCTCTAATGCTTCAGGTGTTTTGAACTCAGCTCTCTGAATTCCTAGTGGCCAGAGCAATTTTAGTTATTAATATTCCAAAACATCTGGAGCCTGTATCATTGAGTAATGCTGTTCTATCCTGAATACCCCTTCAAAGAGATGGGAATCAATTATTTTTCACCCCATTGCTGGATGAAGACAGACCAAAAAAAAGAAAGAAAGATATTATTCTGAAATTATCAAATCCTCTCCTAAATAAAAGCACAATCTTGAATTTTTTCATGAAAATAAAAATGATTCTTCATCCTCTAGAAAGGTCTAGTTCTCCAAGGAAAGTGTCAAATGTCAGATGTAAGTTATAACATAAAAGAAATGCTGAATCACATCAAAGGTATTTTGTAAACCAGCATTCTGGTTCCTAGCCACATGCAGGAGACAAACCCTGGGAAATGAGCTGCTGGGAATCACTGACCAAAAAAGTAACTTTTCCAAGCTGAATGGGAAATGTTATTTTAAAAAAATCTCATTCAACTTCTGAGCATAGCACCTGATATTCTGAGATACAGTCCCACTAAACCTCAGCTCTTTCATTAATCCATCTAAAAATGTATCCTACAACAGTCCTTGATCCCCTTTTAAAAAGGCTTCTAATCCAGGGACTGCCACCATGTCTTATGACAATCAGCTCCCTAAGTTAATTAAACATTATCTGATGAAGTAGTGATAACAAAAGCCGGCAGAAAAAGGAATAATAATTTGAAAGGATCCCGGCTTCTCTCGAGCAGCTAAAATAAAAATAGAATATAGAACTGTTTTGCTGCTGGAGATCAAACAGGTTAATTTATCTTCAGATGCTGTGAGTGGGCCGGGCTGGATGCATGTTTGAAATCCTGTCTTTGAAGCTGCTATCAGCACTGGATGCAAGTGAGACTCTCAGGGATTTTTTCCCTAGCTGTTGGAATCCATGAATTGACAGCCCAGATGTATATTAAGCACAGATCAAAAGAGGCTAAAAAAAGACACCTGGCCTAGAACTGTACACAAGTAAGGAGCATCCCTTTAGATCAGTCGTGCCCAAACTAAGGACCGGGGGCCGGGTGTGGCCCCCGAGGCCAATTCATCCGGCCCATGAAGCCCACGTTGCTCCTGGAAGCGGAAGTAAAACACGCCCGTCCTGAACCACATGATCGGCCCATGGCCCAAAAAGTTTGGGCACCCCTGCCTTAGATTACTTGCCCTTTTTTATCGTCAGCATCATACCTTACAAACAAACATCCCAAATATATAACGCTGTTGTGATCTCTACAATAACCGTATGAAGAGGTTCAGTATTCTGCCCATACTGCAGTTATGGGTCAAGACAGGAGTCTAAGCTGGAGGCAAAACTTTTTGGTTTATAGTACAATCTATTTGCCACTATATTGTGCAATTTCCCCCCTAGAGTAGCACTACATAAGCTGCATATCC
Organism: Furcifer pardalis; assembly: GCA_030440675.1. Lineage (NCBI taxonomy): Eukaryota > Metazoa > Chordata > Lepidosauria > Squamata > Chamaeleonidae > Furcifer > Furcifer pardalis. The sequence continues at coordinate 2,432,080 of CP126897.1, forward strand.
AATGAACAGCCCATGAAGACATCCTATTTTAACTATAGGTAAAGGTCTCCCTTGCTCGAAAGCCAGTCGTACCTGATTCTAGGGTTCAGTGCTCATCTCTGTTTATAGCCAAAGAGCCAGAACTGTGCGTTTGCAGACATTTCCGTGGACATGTGGCAGGCATGCCTTGACACTGGAGTGCACGGAATGCTGTTTACATTTCCACCAAAGTAGTCCCTATTTATCTACTTGCAATTTCTTGCTTTCGAACTACTAGGTTGGCAGGAGCTGGGACAGAGATGGGAGCTCACACTGTCATGCAGTACACGGGAATCAAACTCCAACCTTCCAGTCAGTGAGGTCAGTATCTTAACCACTTGAGCCACCGCAGTCCCTTATTTTAACTATAGTTGATTTCAAAAGGCAACAGACAACTTACACTAAAAAATAATGGGTACTGGAACTGAACGTTTGGAGGACTTGAACTCATGTGAAACTGTCCCTTGTCGCATCTCCAGTTAGGGCTGGGAAGAATCTTGCCTAGATCTCTGGCTGCCAATACAGAGTACATTACAAAGCAGTTTGATTTGAAAATACACCCATCTAATCGAAAAGACATAACTTTCATGTGGGAAGGAGTTCCACTGGTTAACATACTAAACTAATCTTTCTATATAACACCATGGGGCATCAGCTGTTATGAAGTATGGGCTGTGAAGCAACAAGGGTGTTGCAGAAGCATGGAAGAAAGTTGCGTAGAGAGATTCTGCACTAAATTACTGCTTCGTTACAAGCCAATAATTTTGTCTTCTCTCCAGGCCAATGGTGGACCTGTTCCTCTATCAAATACTCACCATCCAAAAAGGTATTTAGCATCCTCACGTAATTCTCCCAAGACTCAGTGCTGGTAACGTTGAAGGTGATATCCAGAGCTTCTGTCTTAGGACGAATCATCATACCTAGAAAGATGGCCCAAAAATGCAATTTTAGAGTCCCATTTCTGCAGTCCTATGCTTTCCCCCATGCTGGCTAGCTCTTGTTTCTTACTCTCTCTGGTCTATCTGCTTCAAGCAGAGTGGATCCAACAGAAGTGAGAACAGCTGACCACATAGAACGGTCAGTTTGGGGCGAGCAACTGACCTCTCTGCTACTTCTTGAAGAAAATTTGGCAGACACTCAGCGGGTAAAAAAAAGAGATCTTTTATATGTACAAATACCTTTCACTCTTCTTTCAGTCACACAACTTTGAGTATCTTCTGTGTAGGTAAAGATATGGTTGTACTACCAAGGGGTTAAAGGAGGGGTGCCAAATATGGCCCGTGGGCTGGATTCGGCCCCAATGCCAATTCATCCAGCCTCCGCTGCCCTTGTCGCTCTTGTATGGGTGCGTTTTACTTCTGCTTCCAGGAGTGACGAGGGTGGCTTGGGCTGGATGAATTGGCATTGGGGACCAGATCTGGCCCACAGGCCATAGTTTCAGTACCCCTGCTTTCAGCAGAGAAAATGGCAGCCTAAAATCTATCTCATCCTGTTGCAAAACGTATCTGTTGCAAAACAGATGGCAAGGCACATTTTATTTCCGTTTCCGGTGGGAAGAATCATGTGACCAGCCCTCTGAACCACGACTGACTCTCTGAACTACGTGACTGGCCTGCAGCCTGAAAAGTTTGGACACCCCCGGGTTAAAGTGATTTCGAAAAAGCAAAGGGCAGTGGTTGAAGTCATTCCTAACCACAAAAATGTTAAGGGAAGAGCATGAAGTGTAAGGGGCAATCCTTAAAGCAAACCCTCCAGAAATGCACAAGCACAGTGGACTCTTGCTTAACAAATTTAGAGTGTTTTCCGGGACCTTTTGTACTACAAAAAAATTGTAAAGTGAATTTCCCATAGGAATGCATTGAAAAAATGTTAACCGAAACACAGTTCCCCATAGGTATGCACTGAAAACCAATAAATCTGTTCCAAAAAAATTTGTTAACTGAGCCATTATTTTCTATGGATTTCCTTTCGTTATGCGAATTTTGTGTTAAGCGAGCCGCTTGTTAAACAAGGGTCCACTGTGTGGTTAATAAGTAACCAGGTCTAGCTAGCGAGCCAGGCTGCATTCTGTTTTGTGTACATGCCATGGTTTCACAAATCAGACAGACGTTTTATAATCCTGGGAGATGGAGGAGCACAAAAACATCCCAATGTCTCATGGTACTAAAGACTAAGAAGCCCATGCTATCTATCAATCATTCTCTTAAGATTTTCACCACTGGGGATCCAAAGTGGCACATAAAAATATTGAACATGTACATGCAATGGAAAGATATGTCAATTAACACTTGAAACTATAATATACAGGTATTTAAAAGCATCGTTTAGAAAACATTAATCAGATTTTGAAAGGCCTGCTCGTCTCAACTGCCCAAGATACAATTTGACTTGCCAGCAGAAGCAACAGAAGGAAGGAGCTGGCTGAACCACCCAAGGCAGAATTTCCATAATTTAGGAACAGGCACAAGGCAAAGTCCTCCCTTGAGTCCTCCCTAATGGATGTCCTTGTGACAGTGAGGAAACCCAGAGAAAAGCAATTATCTGAGGATTTTGATATTGAGGGGCTTGTGTGTGCCAGATAAAACATGTCTTTTCGGAGGACACCAGACTTGATTCTAGGAAAAACTGTTCAACAAAGCAATAATTTCCCACAAGGTAGAGGACATCCCATGTGGACATCATCGGGTCAAGATTACATGACCTCTGGTGTCCCCAAACCCCTCCTGACAGTCAGTTCCCTTGAAAGAAGACCCATCCCTAAGATAATCACCTTTTTTTTAAAAAGTGGCTCAAAGATCTATAAGCCTAAAGGGGTCGAAGTCTATCACAGATTTTCACTGGGCTTTTGTTTTACTATCACGGGTTCTTTTAAAGCAGAGATTCTCAACCTACAGCCCATGGACCTTGCCCACGGCACCATTTCATATGGTTTGGATCACCACCACCGGAAGTGGACGAGTTTACAACAACCGTGGAAAAGTTTTACGGCAGCGTTTGCAACAGGGAGAACCACCAGTCTGGCCCGCTCAGCCGTCTGAGGGTGTGTGGTCTAGCCCTCAGCCTTAAAAGGTTGAGAACCCCTGCTTTAAATAATCTGGGGAAGGGTAGTTTGATAAAGGTGCAAATTAATCTAAACTAACACAGTGCTGGTTTCCCAGGCATCTTTCTAGTGATAAGAAGAAAGGAAAACAAGAAGGTCTCTGAACATGTACAACAGAGCTGCCCAAACTTTTCGGGCCATGGGCCAGTTACGTGGTTCAGCAGGCCAGTCACGTGGCTCCTCCCACCAGAAGCATGAAACACGCTTTCTAATCTGTTTTGCAACAGGATGAGATAGATTTTAAGCTGCCATTTTCTCTGCTTAAACCAGGGGTGCCCAAACTATAGTCTGTATGGGCGTGTTTTACTTTTGCTTCTGGGAGTGACGAGGGTGGCGTGGGCCGGATGAATTGGCATTGGGGGCCAGATCCAGCCCACAGGCCATAGTTAAGGCACCCCTGATGTACAAAGTGGATTCATGAGTCCCAGTGTCTCTTCTTGGACTCTGTATATCTTGCATTCAATTCCCACCTCCCTGACCACCCTCACCAAAAGCTGGGTTTACAGAGCAAAATGAGGTTGTAAATCCACCAATCAAAGACAGCAGGTAGGATTTTCCTCCTTTTCCCAGCATTCATCCATTCTTGCCCCACCTTTCTCCATAAAAGGATCCAAGACCTCTTTCACCATTAAAAGGATAATTAAAAACAATAGATCAAATATTTGAAAGAAACAAATGTACACTGTGAAAAATGACCAAATAAAAGTACTGTACAATAGAAACAGGGGAAAGATGTCAAACTAATTTCCTTCCTTCTTGGGACTCACTTCCCTACTAGAAGAATCTCACTGAAGTAGAAAACTAAAAGGCTGGACTGGCACCTTCCTCTCTCTCAAATGAGGAGAGGTTTTGAACATGTGCCACTCTTTAAATGAAACTTATAATCAAGGCAGTGGAGGGCAGCAAAAAAATTTGTTACACCGTGGGAGGAGCCTATGTCATGGGTGGACCCTACATCATGGGCGATCTAGTCATGCCTGCCATATGGCCATGTATAAATCTGCAAACACAGGCAGCACTGGGTCTTTGGCTGTAAATAGAGATGAGCACTGCAGCCTAGAGTCAGATATGACTGGCTTTTGAGCAAGGGAGACCTTGAACCACTTGCAGGGACAAAACCTGATGGGGCAGGGCAGGGAGGTGGGCAGGGCCACCCATTTTCGCTACCCCCCTGCCCAAAGGCCACCCAATTTTACTACCCCCCCTCCCCGGGGGGTGCAAACCTGTTGCTGCCCACCACTGAATCAAGGTCTCATTTATGTACAGGGCCTAGCACATTCCACGGGGTTAAGAGTGTGACAGATACATGCCACTGCAGTTAATCAAAACATCAGAAACCCTGCTTGAGAAAGGACACTGCCTATATGTCAGTGATGGTGAACCTTGTCACCCCAGGTGTTGTCAGAGTTCACTTCCCAGATGCCCAAGTCTCGGTGAATCCATGCGCAGTAAACCTATTTGTATAGATTCAGAGACTTGGGCTTCTGGGAAGTGAAGTCCAAGAACACCTGCAAGGTTTGCCATCATGGGCCTATGTTCACAGCCTGGGAGGAAAAATCACTGGACTACATCTCCCAGAATCCTCCTTGGCCATTCTGATTGAGTTGTCTTCCAAAACATTCAGCTTTTTTGGGAAAGGACTAGTCCAGTGATGGCCAACCTTGGCATGCTAGGCATTTTTTGGACTTCAATTCCCTCCTGCTGATCAGGGCTTCTGGGAATTGAAGTCCAAGAACACCTGGAGTGCCAAGGCTAGCCATCACTAGACTAGGATGAGATATTTTACAATCCCAGAATCAGTGGTTTCCCTTGGGGGTTTCAGCTTAGCAGCCATATTGTCTGCAGGAACTGGAGAGTTGTAGTTAAAAAAGAAAACTTTTTCTCACCTCTGGGCTCTGCACAGGACTTCTAAAAGGGAGTTTACTAAGACATTTATCCCCTGCACATGCTATAAAAATAGGGTAGGGGTGATTATAGAATGAGAGAAAAGCACTCCATGAAACTTTACCTGGAATGGAGAGGCGATCTTGATATTTGGGGGTGAAGGGGTCCACAGTCTGTAGCATCACCCACATTGTGAGCGTGAAGAGGGCCGTAAGGAAGCCGTAGAACACCAAGTAGAAGAGCAGGATCAGAGCTACACAGGAGAGAGGGGAGAATTGTTGAAAGAGGGTCTGGTATTGGGGTCTTACACAAGTGCACCTTAGATTTACCCCACCCAAAACAACCCAATTTCCTTCTACTTCATGGCTATCCTTTGACGCATTGCCAAGAGAAAATTTAGCAGGAGCAATAGATCAACTCCTGGAAACCTAATTCCCCGCTGCCCCCCCCCCTTACAAACAGAAGATCATCCCAGTCTAAGCACCCATCACACAAGAGCTTCATCACTCACCATGCGCTCATTCACATAGGTCTCACTCAATAGCCACAGGGCTCTGTGCCAATTTAATTAGCGGAGTGAAGACAAGGAAACCCAAGCATCTACCCTTGCCATACACCCATCCCCAGTAGTTCAACAGGAGGGCAGTGCTGTTACCCACGCCAGTTGCGCTCTAGGGACCAGGCTCTACAGCTGGGATTCTCAACCTGTGGCCCACAGGCCGGACACGGCCCACAGCACCATTTCATGTGGCCCCTCACTGCCTCCATCACACCAGGAAGTGCAACATGGTGGAGGAAGGGCAAAATGGCCATCTGGCCACCAAAGCTGTCTGAGAGAGCGTAACCTGGCCCCCGGCTTTAAAAAGTTGAGGACTCGTGCTCTACTGTGTGAATGGAGTACCAAAACTGTACACACACACACACACACACACACACACACACACACACACCATGTTCTTTAATACTTCTTAACAGGGTTATGATTGCACACACACACACACACACACACACACACACACACACACACACACACACACACACACACACACACACACACACACACACACACACACACACACACACACCATGTTCTTTAATACTTCTTAACAGGGTTATGATTGCACTTAGGAGCCAGACCAGAAGGCAAGAAGAACAGGAAAAGCCAGGTTTTCACAGCGGGTTGAAATACCCCCACCACCATTCACATCACCTCCCCCAAGAAGGTTTCTTCCAGATCAGCTGGGCTACCATGCTTCGCTCCCCTGGGCATGTGGCAGATCAGTGGCTAGTCTATCTGGGGATGATGGGAGTTCTGAATCAAAGCAATCGCACTTATATACCACCCCATAGTGTTGAATGCATTCTCTGGGTACTTCACAAAGAAACTAGCATTTTGCCCCAAACATGCTCAGTACTCATTTTACTGATCTCTGAAGGATGGAAGGCTGAGACAAACTTGAGCCCTGGTCAGGATCAAACTCACAACCTTTTAGTTGCAGGACAGCAGTTTAACCACTGTACCTGAAGTCCTAAGCAAGCATAACAGCTCAAAGCTCTCCCCAGTACCCGCCATTTCATAGCTTCCTCTTTCCCTGGGACTGGCCTAGCCAGAGACACGAACACTCCTTGGCTTGCGTGACATTTTAAAGACGCATGCTGCCGCATCGGCTTTTCCCCTAATGCTGCTAATGCCACCGCCCAGAGTGATGTCCATGTTAAATAAACAAGGATTCCTAGCTAAAAGAAAACTGGACTTAGGGTGAGATGGTCAAGGAGGCTGCATCTGGTACACAACACTAACACTCTAGACCAGGGATGGCGAACCTTGGCACTCCAGGTGTTCTTGGACTTCAATTCCCAGAAGCCCAAGCCCTGGTGAATCCACACGAATGGGTTTACTGCATTTCATCCGGTCCGCACCGCCCTTGTCGCTCCCAGAAGTGGAAGTCAAACGCCCATATGGGAGCAATGACAGTAAACCCATTCGTGTGCATTCATGGAGGCTTGGGCTTCTGGGAATTGAAGTCCAAGAACACCTGGAGTCCCAAGGTTCACCATCACCCTTCTAGACCAGTGGTTCCCAAAGCCCAGAAGCCTCAGTCAGTACATTGGGTGATCAGTGCTTTGAAAAATGGACCTAGGCTTCTGGGAATTAAAGTCCAAAAACCAAAAGTTGGGAAACACTGCCTAGAGTTACATGCATTTGAGGGAAGGACATAAAAACATATTACAGTGGTACCTCGTGTAAAGAGCATAATGCGTTCCACAGGATTGCTCTTTAAGCGAGTTTGCTCTTTAAGCAAAACACCATTGTAAGTGACCAATTCTGGGGGGTACTGCAAACCCCAATTTATTTGTTAAGCGAGTTTTGGGTTGGTTTTATTTGTTAAGCGAAACAAACATTCAGAGAAAATTCTGCTCTTTAAGCGAGTTACTCTTTAAGCAAAACGCTCTTTATGCGAGGTTTGACTGTATATGGCTTCTGCATATTAGGACAATGAAAGGAGGCAAGGAACAAAATGGGGTAAAGTACAAAAAAAACCCTATACCTGTGTTTGGATGGCTTCAGTATGATGCAAAGTTAGCTGTCCACCAACACAGCTCAGACTGCTATGTTGTGAAAGAGCAATCTACTTTTTGATGGCATAAAATAAAACCCCAAAGGGTTTTTAGACATCCCAGCCACAAAGGAACCTTATAGCCAAGAGTGTAAACATATACACTTAATTAATTTCTAAGCAGGCATGAAGTTCAGCATTTATTTTTTAAATCACTGCAACGTGGAAAAGAAAGAATGCTCAACTGTAGCAACATCAGTACAGTAGATAGAGTCAAACCTCACATAAAGAGCGCCTCGCTTAAAGAGCAGAATTTTCTCTGAATGTTCGCTTTGCTTAACAAATAAAACCAACCAAAAAATCGCTTAACAAATAAATCGGGGTTCACAATCCCCCACCACCACCAGAAGTCACAATTGGTCACTTACAATGGTGTTTCGCTTCAAGAGCAAACTCGCTTAAAGAGCAATCTTGTGGAACACATTATGCTCTTTAAGCGAGGTACAACTGTACAGTATATGACTTGAAGGCTGTAGTAGCTCAAGTGGTTAAGACACTGAGTGGAAGGCCAGCAGGTCAGCAGCTCGAGACCTGAGTGCTGCACGGCAGAGTGAGCTCCCATCTCCTGCCAACCTAGCATGCCTGCCACATGTCCACAGAAACGTCTACAGACGCAGACACCACTGGATCTTTGGCTGTAAACAGAGATGAGCACTGAACCCGAGAGTGAAAGAGAGTGAAAGAGAGAGAGAGACTGACTGACTGTGAAAGAGGGAGAGAGAAATTTATGCGTCTGCTCATGGAAGTTGTGTTCAGATCTGGTAACCAAAATCCTTCATTTTAAATCTGGATCAGAGTTATGCTCCAAATTACACAGAGTTTACTTAAACTCTGCGTGCTGGCCATTTATGGAAATATAGTAAATGGTTAACAATCTGGGTGGCAGTAACACTTGTGTCAGTAGACCTCTGCAATACCAATTACTGAAGTAGGTCATTACTGCCATTACTGCAGATGGGGAAACTGAGTCTAGGAGGAAGTGACTACTAGTTTACCGCCCACCTTATTAGTGAGAAACTATGGCTAAAGATCTCTGACGTAAGCATGCCAGCTGCAACACCCTAATTAAGGCTTAACGCAATATAGGCCATTACAACTGAGAAAAAAATATATAGCTTATTAAAATGAACTCAGTATAAAGTAATGCAACCCTACCACTCTCAATCAAGGGGGCGTGAAAAACAGTTTCAAGTTTGTGTATAAAAATAAAAATGTGCTTTTATATCTGAAAGATGCTGATCTGATGATAACAGCAGTGGCGTGAAAAAAATCAAAACCAAGAATAACATTTCCAGGAACCATCTGGATGGATCTTCAAAAACTGTCTCCAGGAAAAACAGAAACACCCCCCCCCCCGGGGCCCTCCTTCATGGGCCAAGCAGCCTGCCAATCCTTAGGTAAAGGTCGCCCTTGCTCAAAAGCCAGTCGTATCCAACTCTAGGGTTCAGTGCTCATCTGTTTACAGCCAAAGAGCCAGCGTTGTCTGCCTCTGCAGATGTTTCTGTGGATACGCAGCAGGCATGACTAGACACCGGAGTGCATGGAACAACGTTTACCTTCCCACCGAAGTGCTCCCTATTTATCTACTTATAATTTCTTGCTCTCCAACTGCTAGGTTGGCAGGAACTGGGACGTATAACGGGAGCTCACTCAGTCATGAAGCATTAGGGCCTCAAACTGCTGACCTGTCAACCTTCCAGGCATACACATACACACATTGATACAGCACCTAGCTTTAGGTCTAAACTCCAATTAACTCGAACACAATGTCTTGTCCGTTGTAGACAGGCCCGTCCATTCTTACAAAGGAGGACCAAAGGTAGGGTCTAAAAGTTGCAGCCGGGCTTTTTATAGAGAGGGTCAAAGGTCAGGCCTTCCCACCAAAACACTTTTAAAGCAACTTCACTCAGAGCCCTGGCAAAAAGTCTCCTTTTTCATATGCACAACAGCTGGGGTCCAAACGGGGTCAGGATCGCCCCTGCGATACCAGCTCATTTTCTCCTGCTCCAGAAGGGAAGTCCGAAACCCATGGCGTGGAATCAAGCCAGGAAGACCTTTCATCAAACGGACATTTCAGCTAAATATGAGGAAGAACCATTCCTGGGGGCAAAGGGGTGGAAGTGGTGGAACAGGCTGCTTGGAAAGGCATTGGGTCTTCCTTCCCTGGAGGCTTCTGTCATCAGCCAGGGATGATTCAACCAGGGGTGGATTAGATGGGCTTTAGGATTCTTCTCCACTATGTGCAATGCACACTACCTCACAAGTATAAACCCTGGGAAAAGACACTGTTAAGACGTAAACCCTCAAAACCCTTCAGAGTCTTCTAAGGCAGGAGGCAACTGGGCATGCGTGCCTGATGCTAATCTTGTTGCCTGTCCTTCCCGTGGGTCATGTACGCGGAGGAGGGCTGAGCATCCATGCACTTGGCGGGATGTCACAGATAGGGCAAGAGAAACCAGATGCTCCGTGGCCCCGAACAACATGGCCCTTTCTCAAAGGACGCTAGACCATCCACTAATCTATCTGGCTGCCTTTCATTTAGAACAGTGATGTCCAGACGATGGACTGTAGGCCAGATATGGCCCCTGATGTAAATTCATCTGGCCCATGCTGCCCTTGTCGCTCCTGGAAGCGGAAGTAAAACACACATGTTTTACCTCTACTTCTGGAAACGACGAGGGTGGTATGAGCTGGATAAATTTGTATTGCAGGCCGGATGCAGCCCACAGTTTGGGCATCCATGGTTTAAGCAGAAAAATGGCAGCCTAAAATCTATCTCATCCTGTTGCAAAACAGACTGCAAGCTGCATTTTACTTCCGCTTCCAGTGGGAGGAACCACGTGACCGGCCCACCGAACCACGGCCTAAAAAGTTTGGGCATCCCTGGTTTAGAAAATGTCATCCTCTGGACTGTCCCTGCCCTCTCATCCATCCAGTCTCCAGCTGGCAACACCCCAGGATGAGGTGGACCTGATTATTATAAAATATGGCGAGGGAGGGCTTTCGCTTGTCCCTTGCACCTCAAAGGCTAGCATGGCATCCTTCCCCCCTTTGGCTACCCAATGCCATCTTTTCTGCCAGCTGCCTATGATGTGCCAAGCCTGCGCCAATCCCACCACCACCACCACCACATATGCATGCTGCTCTTTCTCTCTGCAGAGCCAAAGGAACAAAATTCCCAGCCAAAATGTGCCACCTAATAGCAGCCTGTCTCTCTACCTCCGACTTGGAACTCCAGATTTGTATTAGCTACCGAAATTTGGGGAGAAGTGGGGTTGATAGCGGTGGGGTCCTGCCTTCTGCAGTGAAATATAAGCCAGCCTTGAAAGGAAAACTCTGCCAACCCCCCTCCTTCTGGGGTGCACAGAAAGAGCCTCCTGGAAGATTGTGGTATTTTTGAACCACAATCTGGCATACCCTGGTAATGGCAACTTAGTGTTGCTGGTTAATCTTTTTCACATTAGGTCAGGTGAAGGGAACTGCAAAATTAATTCACCAAAGGGTGCCTTCATTTTGGCAGTTTCACGTCAGGCCTAGACACAGAAGAAACCCCCCCCTCGCATTAAATCTCACATACAAACAACACTTAAGAGGATGCAAAGCAGAGAATAAATTGTAATGAAACACTAAAGCCAAGTGGGAAGGAAATGGAAAGGGGGGGGGAGATGAACACCCCCCATTCACACCCTCAGGGACCAAATCTCTCCCTCACTAAAAGCTGTGGGGGCAAAATAGCGGATGCTGGGAGACACACTGGCTGCAATTTTTTTGGCATGGAAGGAAAGACCGCAAGATTTGGGGATGGGGAGAGAAAGGCTTGTAAGGAACCAGGAGAGAAAACTGATGGAAAAGAAGGGGAGGAGGAGGCAGTTTAAAGAAAGAGAAAAGAGGCCAAATCAGTGGTGCAGACATGGAGGGGAATGAAAGGGAACAGAAGTTGGTGGATGATCTTCTAAGCGATTGAGGAGAGAAGAGATGCATTTTATCAATGTGGAGTAAAAACAATGGGCATGCCAGATTCTGGAGATTATGGCATGCAATGTGACATCAGTTCAGGCTGTGCCTCCCTCCTTTCCCTATTAAAAAATCCTTCCCCACCTGCAAAGGATTCCCACTGTCCTTTATATCTCCCCCTCCTGCAATGCCTCATATTTCCCATGTGCTGTTCAAAATGTTAGGCCACCATAAGAGCATCTTTTCCTCCACCACCACCACCAAAATGGCTTTGCAACCTTCAGAAGGCAACCTGGCATGGATAGAAATGCAGGAAGGATCAAGCCCTCCACCCCATTTCAGCTGGGGAGGGAAGAGAGATCTCCAAGCTAGGAATCCAGAGATCAATTTGTTGGTGGTCATGGCGTGGCCACCGAGACCATCAAATAAAGTTTGGGAATGTGTGAAAGCCTCCAAGCTGGGGATGTGATGAGGAAGTCAAAGGCTTGCAAACCAACTGTCTGGAGAGAGATGGGAGCAGTTTTCCATGCTAGACTAAAAATGACAGAGAACAGAAGCTGCAACCAAGCAAAGCCCCCCCCCCTCTCCAGTGCCAGGAAAGGGGGGTTGTTGACAGACTGGGCGGGCAGTGGGGGAGGGGGCTTGCAAGCCTGACCTCCTTTTCTTTCTGCACTGGTGGGGGTGGATCAGCAGCACCTTTCCTGGCATCAGGTTTTAAAAACGGGGGCAGGGAGGGCCCCCCAAGTATTTGCATAAGAAAAATAAAAGCCTCACATCAACTTTATCCTTTCTCAGGCTTCCCCCCCCCCTCAAAACTAGTCTAACCTTTCTCTGCAGCCACAGCCCCCCCCCCCCAGTCGATTTGGAGTCACACAAATGGTGTATAAACCCGTTGTTCATATCTAGCCATAATTCCTCCAGTTTATTCAAACTGGCCCCTTGCAACCCCCAAAATCGCCTGTTTCTGAGCAAAGAGGAAGTAGCCTTTCCCATCTGCCCCAAGACCTCCCCCCTCTAAAACCTACATATTGAGAGAGGGCCCCCCCCCCTTAGTTGGCTTTTCAATCTTGGGTCTTTTCTGTACATATCTTTACATGGCCCACTATCACAATGTCCCTTTCCTCTGAAGTGCCCTTCTTTCCTCTCCATGATGAAGGAAAGCTCTGTAATGCCTTCTGTTGCATTTTTGATTCACTCATCCTATTTCCTGTTCCCATCTCAAGGTGGCCTATTTTTGGGCTGGTCTCAAACCCGTCGAACCCCCCACCCATCCCCTGCCCACCCACCCCCTTTCTTAACCAGCCTTCTCAAACAAAGCCAGGCTGACTGGGTCGCCCGCCGCCGCCACCACCACCACCTTTTAAACCACACTCCCTCCAGATCCTCTGAATCTGCTTATAAAAGCACAACACTTTGCTTTCTGGGTTTGGGGGAGGGATGAATGGGGGGGTTGCATTTCTATGGGGTGAAAAATCCTTGGATGTTTTCCCTTTCCTTCTTTGGGGTGCAGAACCAAATACTGGAGGTCCGATCCTCAGGGCCCACCACATTAAAGCCACTCTCTTATTTTCATATCAGCTTCTCTCTCTGCATTCCGTTTGGTCTCAAGATCCACCTGGAAAGATGGATTTATAGACTTTTGCAATGCACTCCTGCTGAGGTTGGCCAAGAAAGGCCCCAAAAATGGGGAGGGGGATTTTAATACTATTCCTCCATAAAATAGGGGACTCTCCTTCTTGGTAGCCCCTCTTCCTCATCCTCACAACCTGCCCCTCAAAAGCAGCCCCTTTTTATCACTATGGCTCCCGAATGACCCCCTCCATCCTAGCACAAGGAACCCCCTCCGTATCTCCCTGATTCTCCTAGGAGAGCCTATTTTTTCCAACCACCTCCCCAAAACAGAAAATCCCCCATTTCTCATGGACCCCCCTTATCTAACCCTTCCAAAGACAACCCCCCATTTTTGGGGTGGGGGGAGAGGATGACTCATCGCTTCCTTCCCAAAATTAGCTCTTTATTCACCCATGGCACTTGTGCTCCCTTCTCCCCCCCCCAACCAATATCCCCCTCCTCAAGATCCCCCCTCTTTCGTGGGCCTGGTTTCCCCGACCCCCTCCCTCCCTGCTCGACCCACTGCGCTTGCCAGCCAGGCGGCCTCGCTCCGCTAATCCCCCCCCCCACTTGAAATAATCCCCCTCGGCGAGTCCAGCCCTTGAACTATCTTGTCATTCAATCCTCCGCCGAAGAAGGGGGGGGGCTGCGAATCGTTCCTCCCCACTCCCTTATAATACAACTCCCAGAACGCGCGTCCACCCCCACCCCAGTAGACCAGCGGGTTGGGGGATTTGGGGAACTGTAGTCCAAAATCTTGAAAATAATCCCCGGCGGGACCCGACGCTGAAGCTCCCAGTAGGAAGAAGAAAGCAGGTGAACGCTCAGGCGAGGCTCCGATCCGATACCCCCCTCCTCCCAAAAAAATTCCTCCTCTTTCCTAGGTGTAAGGGAGGGACTCACCCCAGCTGCTCCCGGTGCGCCCCATGAACTGATGGGTCCGGGGGTTCCAGATGAATTCCTTCCATTCCGTCATGAGCTGCCCGCAGGTCTTCCTCGGCTTCTCGACGGCCATCGTAGCGGGGATCAATTAGGAGAGCAAAAGTGGGGGGGTCGGTCGGAGGAATTGGGGGGGTCAGATCCAGGCGAAGGGAAAGCCGCGGCGAGGCCACAGAGGGTCTTCGGAGCTCCCCTCCCCACCGAGGGCGAACGCGAAGAGGAGTCGCCGCCGCAAGCCGGGGAAGGCAGGAGGGAAGGAGGCCGGCAGGACCGAGAGGCTGCGCTGCGGCTTCGGCGCTGAGGATGCTCCGCGCGGCTCCCTGGGCAGCGACAAGGCGAAGAGGCAGGCGGCGGGGCTAGGAAGCGCTTTATCCCTCTCCCTCCCGCCGCCTCCTTCGGCCACGCCTCCTGCCCACCTAGCCCCTCCCCGCTCATGAATATTCTCATGGTATTCCCGCCCCCCCCGGGGGTCCCCTTGCTCCCCCCCCCCGGGTCCGGCTTCTCCCCGGGGAGGAAATTTCCCAGGTGGGCAAGGACAGGGACTGTCTCCCACACACACACACACAACACAACACACAGGGGAACAAGATGTATTTTAAAATAAAATAAATTAAGGATGCAGAGCAGGAGGCGGGGCAGCTCCCGTTTCCCAGGCGAGCCTTATAAAGAAGAATATTAATATTTAAACTTTGATGCAGGGAATGGGGTGACATTCATTCGACAAGCAGAGATAGCGACGCTTAGTCGGAGAACAAGCCACCAGACCTCTTCCTGGGGGAGGATTTTATCAGGCCAACTGCAGAAGCACAAAAAAAATGTGCAGGTTTTGGAGATCCACTGGTCTCTTCAGCAGGCTGTGTTATTTTTTTAAAAATGGGAGCAGAAAAACGGAAGGGGGGAATCTTAATCTTACAAGGACTTTTAAGATCCAAACCTTTCCTTTCCTGCATCTTAATTCCAGCCCCATCTTGGCAGATGAAGAGATCAGTGATCTCAAAAAGTTGCATGCTTTATTCCTACCTTTCTGGGTGGCCTAAGAAAGATCTTCTTGCTCTCGTGGCGATTTTGGAGTAACTTTGTTGAAACAGCTACAAGCAAAATATATATACAGAGAATCTAGCCATGGGGATCTGCAGCAGTGGCTGGATTTTCAACATCCCCTTTCCCACTAGCATGCTTTATCTATCGTAGTGATGGGGAGCCTTGGCACTCCAGGTGTTCTTGGACTTCAATTCCCAGAAGGCCAAGGTGAATTCACACGAATGGGTTTAATGTGTGTAATAAACCCATTAGTGTGGATTCACAGAGACTTGGGCTTCTGGGAACTGAAGTCCAAGAACACCAGGAGTGCCAAGGCTCACCACCACAGTACTATCATCTTCACAAGACTAACCCTGAGCATGGGCAGAGGGCTGTTTTCTCACTGCAGAGTCCATGCAATCAAGGTTTATGGGTTCGTTCCACCCAATAAAGCTGGCTGAAAATAACCCAAGTGAGATGAAAGTCTAAAATCACTATTTTCACCTAGTCCTCCCCACCCACCCACCCCCCACACCCCATTGGCACCTAAGAGTGAAACTGAGTTGTGTTGACAGAAAATGTAAATAAGATGCCCGGAACCAGCAAGGACTTCCTCATATTTGGGCAGAAGCAGGTGGCGCCCTCTCTCCAGTCTTCTTTCAGCAACTGTCTCCATCTCCAAACGCCCCGAGGGCCGTACCCATCATCAACTGGAGATGATGAGGCAGGGAGGAATATATAGGCCAGCACAGGGGAAGGACAGCAATTTTGGCAGAGTTAGCAGCTCCATTATATGCAGTGGTTGAGGCTGCGGAGCCAGAGGTTGGGTGATCGATTCCCCACTGGGCCTCTTAGGGGAAAGAGCCAGCCTGTGTAACCATAGACAAGCTGCACAGCAGCCCCAGGGTGCCTCCCCTCCCAGATACCTGAAGAAAGGAATGGGAAACCACTTCTGTGTATTCTCTCCCTGCCTAGAGACTTAACTTGACATCATGCATGCTATTATTATTATTATTATTATTATTATTATTATTATTATTATTATTATTATTATTATTATTATTATTATTATTATTATTATTATTATTATTATTATTATTATTATTATTATTATTATTATTATTATTATTATTATTATATGTGCTTAAAAGGAAAAAGTCACTGTCACAATATCTTAAATGCTTTAACATGTCCTTTAAAAGTAACTTTTGAAAGTAACTATTCACTTGCTTTATCTAGGCAACAGGTAGTATTGATGTTGCTCAGTCACATAGTTAAGTCCAAACCCTTTGCGACCCTATGGACCACAGCATGCCAGGCACCCCTCTCCTCCACAATCCTCTGCAGCCCGCTCAGCTCTACACAGGTGTTAGGTAAAGGTTAAGGTCACCCTTGCTCAAAAGCCAGTCATATCTGACTCTAGGGTTAGGTGTGCATCTCCGTTTACAGTCAAAGAGCCAGCACTGTCTGTATCTGCAAATTTTAATAATACAGTCAAACCTCGCTTAAAGAGCAGCATTTTCTCTGAATGTTCACTTCGCTTAACAAATAAAACCAACCACTGCCTGAAAAGTGTGGGCACCCCTGTATTAAACTGATGCCCAGGTTTCCTTTAGCATCCATATGGCAGGCAGACATTCAACAGGGCTTGTGCCCCTCCTAAATGGAGATTGGAACAGCTTCACCTCAAATACAAGGTCAAAGAAGGCAAGGAAGAAACAGGGGCATTATTAGAGTGCTAACAGCCTGAATTTATCTATGTTGACTTAAATATTCAAGGAGATTTACTCCCAAGCAGGCATGAGTCAACCCTCCAAATCTTGGTGGCACTTCCTCCTAGTTAGCAAGTCAGATCATGGTTTCAAGTCAGTGGCAACATGAAGTGTGCCTTAGGCTTCATCTGTACCTCAGACTTCATCTTCCCTACAATCTTTGTAAAAAAAATACTTGAAAGGTTCTGGGTGAGTCATTGCCCTGCTTAGCTAGCTTTCTTCTTGCAGGGAGCAATGCAATACTATGCATCTCTGCTCCCAAGTTAGTTCAACAAACCACCCTCATCTGTGAACAGAAGAAGATTCTCTGAGCCTTTTGCCTCCCCCCATTGCAGAATGGGAACAATGATGACAACAGGATGATTGAGGGCAAATCATAAGATGAGGTCTGCAGACCCATCTCTGTACATGACACATGTGTATGCATGCACACTCTGCCATAGTGTGCTCAGTTGCCTGTCCTTGAATATTGTGAGGAAGTAACAAGGAGGCGGACCTAAGATAGGAGCACTCTTTTCCCACCTGCAGTGGAGAGACCAGTCTTTAATGGATAGGTGTAGAAATGCAATCCAGATAACAGCCTGCAGTAAATGACTTGCCTTCAGGCAGACAGAGGGCCATTGAGCCCTGAAGGACGAAAGTAGATCAGGTGGTGCCTTTCACCTCCCTCTCCTGTGCCAACCTCCCTCCCCCCCCCCACTCCCAATTAATTTGGGAACATTAAAGTCCTCCTTGTCCTTTGGTTGAGGGTCTACAGGGGAACCGGAAAGGGCATTGAAATTCTTCTCTCTGGACACCCTCACAGGGCCACAGCCTGGCCCACCCTGAGTTAGCCGTTTGACCACCCTGGTAAGGAGTGGCTTCCCATAGGAATGCATTGAAAAGAGGCTTTGTTGCCCACCCTGAAAAATATTTGCCCACCACCCCCATCTAGCATCCTGGCTATGGCCCTGCACCCTCTGGACGAGACGAGTAAATTTCCTTGGACATAAGATCGGTTGAGCCATTGGGAAATTACCCTCCTTGTGATGGCATAAGAACCCTATTTGGAATCCAGCTCTTTCCCAAGGAACAGAGGCGTAGCTACCGCCGTATCTGCCGTATCAATTATACGGGGCCCCCGGGTCACGGGGCCCCCCAACGTGCGTAAACAAAACAAATCTTTACCCTTCCTAAGGGCCCCCAAAAGATTTTTATACGGGGCCCCGCCAAGGCACGCTACTCTTCTGCCAAGGAAGATCAGCCCAGTAACAATAGAGGGTGGGCATAGGAACCTCGGGCGGCAGAAAACCTCTGGGATGCCAATGGTGTGAGTCTGATGTTGCCCTTCCCATCTACTGGAATCTCAAAGCCCTAGTACAGGGGTGCCTAAACCTTTTGGCCCACAGTCCGGTCATGTGGTTCGGGGGGGGGGGTCACTTTGGCCCAGTGGGCAGATCCGGCCTCCAATACCAATTCATCCAGCCCGCAAAGGCTTCATCGTACGGGCGCATTTTACTTCCACTTCCGGGAGTGACAAGGTTTTTGTGGGCCGGATGAATTGGCATCAGGGGCCAGATTCAGCCCCTGGGCCGCAGTTTGAGCACCCCTGCTCTCGTATAATCTCCCATTCCTTTCCAAACATTACTTGGAAGCTTGTTCAGCAGAAAAGGCTGTGCTTAGTTGGGAAGGAAGCTGGGCTAAGTAAGAGAAACAACACAAGCATCTGATGTCAGTTTTCCAAGCTTTGAATGGGTTTTGTGTGTGCATGTACAGTATATGCATGCATGCATGCAGCGGACAACACGGGCTGCAGTGGCTTAGTCAGTGGTTGAGACATTGAAACAGAGATGAGCACCAAACCCTAGAGTCAGATGTGACTGGCTTTTTTGAGCAAGGGGGATCTTGGCCTTTACCCTTAGCAGATAACGCAAGACCTTGGAGACATTCCTGGGGAAAGTAACTCTTCCAAGCTCTGGTGAGGGAAGATCACAAGCCCCTGCCAGTAGACTTTGAAAGTGAGGCTCAATGGCGGAAGCCTCTTGCCTTAGGAAGGAGATTTGGCCCTGCTGGGGAAGGGAAGGGCAAATACCTCCGGTGAGTTTATGGTTCCATCCCTGGGGAAGAAGAGGAGTTCCCCCAAATGCCTGAGGCCCTGATTTGAAAAGGATATTCTGCGCGGGGGGGGGGGGGAGCAAAGGTGGAGTAGCCTGAGGGGCAGGTGGGCACCAGAGGGTCTTGGTGTGGGTGGGACCCACAAAGGGTATTTGGCCCATCAAAGCCCATCCTATCAGGAATCAAGCCTTAAGGGATGCATTCCAGGCTTTTAGCATTTGAAAAGGAGAGAATGTTGAAACCCTGGGAAACAGGGATGGGACCTCAGAGAGAAAAGAAGACAAAAAAAATATTAAAAAATAAAAAAACCTCCATTGTGTCACCTTAAAGACTAACTGTTGTATTTTAATGCTAGTTTACTTGGATTAAGACGTCATGGCATTAATTTATACATATCAGGTACAGAGGTACATAATGGCTGGTTAGGTAAAGGTCTCCCTTGCTCGAAAGCCAGTCGTATGTATCCGACTCTAGGCTTCAGTGCTTATCTCTGTTTCAAAGTTGAAGAGCCAGTGCTGTCTCATTTACAGATGTATCTGTAGACATGCAGCAGGCATGATGACTAGACACCAGAGCGCACAGAATGCTGTTTGCCTTCCCGCCAAAGTGGTCCCTATTTATCGACTTGCAATCTCTTGCTTTCAAACTGCTAGGATGGCAGGAGTTGGGACAGAGACGGGAGCTCCAGGGATTCAGTTCCCCTCCCCCTGCCTGAATCCACCAGCCCTTCTCTGGATCCTGTGTAGCAGAAGAACAAAGTATGTGATACCTAAAATATCAACTACTCCCGAAATCTGGGCCAGAACCTCTGCCACCCCATTGCTTGAAAGCCAGTCGTGTCTGACTCTAGGGGCCAGTGCTCATCTCCCTTTACAGCCAAAGAAGCAGCGCTGTCTGCATCTACAGACATTTCTATGGTCATGTGGCAGGCATGATTAGACACTGAAGCACACAGAACACTGTTACCTTTCCCACCAAAGCAGTACCTATTTATCTACTTGGAATTCCTTGCTTAGCCACTGTCTGGTATAAATTGTCCTTTGGCCAAAGCAAAAAAAGGCGCAAGCCTTGGCACTACTCAGGCCCATTTGTAAAGCCGTAAAACCTTGCACAGCCAGTGGAAGCAGCTTTCTGCTGGTTTGGGTGTGTGGAAGTCAGGTTGAACTGATTTGCCCTCTGTGTGCCTACAGTCAAGAGGCTGGCAGGACCTTTGGGCAGAGCTTGCAAAGCAGGGAAGGGAACTGTTTTGGACTACAGAACCCAGAAGCCAACAGGCAATAGGGCCAATGTTGTCTTCCCACACTGAAATGGGATTGTGGGAAGGATATTCAAATCATGGGCAGTAAAATAAAAAGGAACTCCCATAAACTTTGGGAAGGAGATGGAACAGTTTTAAGGAGTATTTGTCTTTAAGGGTTACAGGGTGGAGGAAAGTCTATCATGGGAGTTCTCAACCTTTTTAAGCTGGAGGGGGCATTGGGTCACGCTCCCTCAGACAGTTTGGGGGCTGGATGGCCATTTTGCCCTTCTTTCCCCACCACATGGGACTTCCTGCTGTGGTGGTGGTGTGGCACATGAAATGGTGCTGTGGGTGGCATCCAGGTTGAGAATCCCTGGTCTATCAGATTCAAAGAACCCAATAATCCAGCAGGAAGATCCTCTCATATCAATGGCTTGATCCCAAATTATTCCACCAAAGTATCAGTTTCTCAGTTGATGGGAACAAAGTTACATTATTAGTTTATTCATTATCATTTGCAATTTTTTTCTGGTTACTTTCAAAAGTCACAACTTCAAACTTAAAAAAAAACTTTTAGAGAGCATTTCAATTGGAAAAATTCACATTTTATGCGATTCTTTTATTCATCCCAAAGTTCTTGATTTTAATTAAGGAGCAAAGAAATACATGTGTGTTGCAATAAGTTACTGAAATTGCTTTGCGTCCCAGCTTTACACCAAGCAAGGAAAGGAGGCGAGTTTGCAAACTGGTGAGTTACAGGAATGAATTGCTTTAAAAAAATTCACTTTCTGCCAACTGGCTCTGCTTGACTGTTATAAAAGAGCCGCTGGGCTTGATATGCAAAGCAAAGGGGGAAATCCTACAATTTGAAAATCATTTCATATACCTATGTAAATATATGGTATTTAAGGTGTAACAAGACTCTTTCTTAATTTGCTGCTATACAATAACATGGCTACTATCCTACAGACACATACAGTAACAATAATATATGCGTTTACAAGGGGCACAGACTCATTTATGGTTGTAGTAAATGTATTTACATGGGTGTGAATGAGTCCACAGCTGATTCTGCCAACAGTGAGGGTGGCTGGAGCAAGGTCAGGGGCTGTATTATTCGGTGCCATGGGCCAGATCTGGCCCATGGACCGTTGGTTGTGAACTCCTGATCTAAGGTCTCCTGCCACCTATTGGATTTTATAAATATTATTACATAATTATTTTCTATATTCTTATATTACAGGGCTTGCCCCCACTTTCAAAAAAATGATAATATATTCTGTTTTGGCCTTCTCTCTTTCCCTTTCTTTAACACATAATCCAATAATCCTTCCCATAGATCTTTAAAATAATTTTCTTTCACTAATCCCCTTTTTTACTTTAAAAGGGGCTGCTACACTCTACTAAACTATGCTAAATAACACAAGTTTTTAGAGTGCCACAAGATCCAGTTGTTGTTTTTCTTAAGAGAAGGTGCAAGGACTAACAAACTAGCACAATAGATGCTTGCAAGACATGGTGTTTGATGGCAAGGTATTCTTAAAAACATCTGATACACAGCTTTTGATTTCCTCACCCACCCCACTACCTTAACTGGAATGGGACCCCTAAACTGAACCCTTTTAGGAACCCCAGGGGAAGCTCCAGAAATAGGCTGCCATGTCTGTGCTTCTGATTTACTCCATTCACCCACTTCCAGAAGGAGAAACAGAAGCACACCCATGCTGGAGGTTTGCACAGCATATTTCCCCTGACTGACACCATTTCCCACTTGCTTGAAGAAGCGCTCTGTGAAACTCAGAATGCTTGCCTGCCACCTGAATTATGTGCCTCATTTCTGTGTGGCCAACTGAACAAGACGCCCTAGGGCTGTGATGGCAAACCTTGGCACTCCAGATGTTCTTGGGCTTCAATTCCCAGAAGCCCAAGCCCCCGTGAATCCACATGAATGGTTTTGCTGCTATTCATCCGGAAGCGGAAGTAAAACGCGCCTGTACGGAGGAAGGGTTAACCCAGAAGAGCTTTAACTGTATGGCCATGTTTTACTTCTGCTTCCAGGAGTGAGGAGGGCTGGATGAATCGCAGCAAACCCACTCATGTAAATTCACGGCGGCTTGGGCTTCTGGGAATTGAAGTCCAAGAACATCTGCAGTGCCAAGGTTCGCCATCATGGCCCTAGGAGTTCGAGAGCATCAGCCTCTGCCAGTACAGAAGTTCTGGGGTCACAAAGAGAGCCCCAGGAATCAGAAGGAAAAGGTAAATCCCTTCTGCCTCCTAAAAGGAAGTCCCCTACACAACTCACAAGATCTCTGACATTTCATGATGTTCCTTGAACTGGGGTAGAAACAAATAGGTTCTGGTCCTGATGCCACATCCTCCTCTCCATCCAACATTTTGACCTCATTGGCCTCTACATTACTCCTGTGCTTGGTCAGAAACTTGAGGATCAGAAACCCCAGAGGTGTAATTGTTAATTTCAATTAAGTGTTGAGCCATCTGATTGGAATATTTCATTTTCCGAAGCAAAGCCAGTTGGGTCAGTTTTTGAGCAGGCATGTGTGTCATTAACTGGGCCAGGAGGTGACCCAGGATTTTGGAGGCCTGAGCTGTCACGGTCCTCCTTCTCTCCTGGTTCCTTGGAATCACAGGGTTGGAACGAGATACCGAAAGGTCATCCAGCCCAACCCTACCAATAACTCACTCGCCAGGATCTTTCCCACAGACCACAGTTCTACAATAAAAGACCTCCCTGTTACGCAGGAGTTAGTTTGTGTTCTGGTTTGGTTGTTTTATGTGGTTGCGTTTTATAATTTTTATTGTACTGTTGTTGTTTTGACTGTAAGCCGCTCTGAGTCGCCTCGGCGAGTGGGCGGCAATATAAATCTAAATAAATAAATAACCTCAATTGCACCTTGTTATTTTTCTTAGTAAAGATAAAGTAAAGTCACCCTTGCTCAAAAGCCAGTCATATCCAACTCTAGGGTTCAGTGCTCATCTCTATTTATAGCCAAAATCGCCAGCGGTGTTTGCATCTGCAGACATTTCCATGGACATGTGGCAGGCATGACTAGACACTGGAGTGAACAGAACGCTGTTCACCTTTCTTGCTGAAGTGGTCCCTATTTATCTACTTGCAATTTCTTGTGTTTCAGCTGCTAAGTTGGCAGGAGCTGGGACAGACAACAGGAGCTCCCTCTGTTGTGCAGCACTTGGGTCTCGAACTGCTGACCAGCCGACCTTCCAGTTGTCAAGTTCAGCCTCTTAACCACTAAGCCACCACATACCATCAAAACACCCCCAACTCTTGATGACCCTATGAATGAGAAATCACCCCAATTCCCTGCCCTCCACAGGCCTGGCTCATCTCTTTCAAACTCAAGTCTTTGGCTTCTTCATCAGCCTTAACCATGGCCCTAAATACTGTAGCTTGAAGCTGGCTCCCATCAGAGGTTTTGAAAGAAAGATCATTCACAAGTCACAGAATCCTTTTATAAGTAACCCCCAAAAGTGACTTTTCCTAACTCTGGTTATAGTTGATGATCTCTAAAGAAGACCCTCTCTGTCCATTCCCATGCGCTTTCTCTCTCTCTTAAATTATTCTTGGTAAAACCAGCAGCTGTTTCCTAGCAAAGTCTCCCTTTGAAGGAGGGGGGGGGGAGAGAACATATATGTTACATTAAAAAAAAACTTATAAAGTTTAATATGATTTCATCCAGTAACGAAAAGGCATTTGTTTGTTCGCTGTGCTTTGTCGGTTCTGGCCAGGACCGCTTCCTTCTGGGGGAACAGCCTTTTAAACCAGTTCTCACCCTAAAGTAGAAGGTGTAAAAGGGAAGGAGGGTAAAAAAAAGAAAAGAAAATCTAGGGCAAAAGTTATTTTCCCAGTGAAGCAAGGAATGCAGTCAGGTAAGTACTGGATTCTAGCTGGGCTCCGTGGCAGGTTCTTGTTATAAAATATGTTCCTCCAGCGAGGCCAGATGAGGAAGTGCCGAGGCGTCCAGGTACACCAAAAGGTGTTTTTTAGACAGGTGTAATCTGGGCCCCAAACCAGGTCAAGCTGTCTCTGTGACGTCCTCCTTACGTAATGCAGGTCAGAATTTTTTTTTCCACCATCGGCACCCCTAATTGAGATCCCATTTCACAGGTGGAGAAAGAGAGGTACAAAGAGAACCGGAAAAGCAATTACTGAGAGGCAGCAGTTAAGAGCGTGGAAAACCCAGAGAGTTCTGGCTCAGTTTCCCCAGTGCGGAGGCAGAGGAGGGAGGGGCTGGCTTCAGCATGGCAAGACTTGGAAACAAAATGCGCCAGGAGGGAAAGGGTCACAGCCTCTTTTGTGAACCTCCTAAAGTACTAATATCTAGGTCAGGGCCACCAAAACTATCAGGCCACGGGCCGGTCATATGGTTCAGCGGGCCAATCATGTGGTTCCTCCCACTGGAAATGGAAGGAAAACGCGCCTTGAAACCCGTTTTGCAACAGAATGAGATAGATTTTAAGCTGTCATTTTCTCTGCTTAAACCAGGGATAGCCAAACTATGGCCCACGGACCAGATCTGGCCCCAACATCAATTCATCTGACCCACACTGCCCTCATCGCTCCAGGAAACAGAAGTAAAACACACACAGGTACATTTTGCTTCCTCTTCCAGAAGCGACAAGGGCAGCGTGGGCCAGATGAATTGGTGTCAGGGGCCAGATCTGGCCTGTGGGCTGTAGTTTGGCCACCCCTGAGCTTGGGGAACTTGCTAGGAAAAGAGGAAAGAAAGGTGGGTATGTACTACCACACTGTGGGTGTGGCATGGGGGCAGCCAGAATTTCTGCTACCAGTTTTATTTATTTATTTAGATTTATATTGCCGCCCACTCACCGAGGCAACTCAGGGCGGCTTACAGTCAAAACAACAACAGTACAATAAAAATTATAAAATGCAACCACATAAAACAACCAAACCAGAACACAAACTAACTCCCGTCAGGCTGTTGTTGTGGGCCCAGAGGAGTGGGCAAGGTCCCCAGTCACTGCTAGGCCTTCGCATCTTCTTCCTCGGGCTGTTGTTGAGTTTCTGGTGAACTGGTGCGAACCTGCTGATGCCCACCACTGGTTCTGAATAGGACCGTGCCAGTGACGGTGGCCCCGAGTCTGGGCCTATAGGACAAGTACATGGCTCCAGTGGAGTAGCACTTGTGGTCTTCAACAGCACCAGCTCTTTTTATTTTACAGAAGCCATAACCATGTAGAAGAATCTTGTGAAACCTTGAAGACTCCCTTGTTTTAGCTGATATAAACTCCCATGGACTGGATGCAGCCCACAGACTCTCATTCCAGGTGAAACGTGTTCGCTTTGATAATGCCACAAGACTCCCTTGCTATCTATACTACTAAGAGTTCTTCTTCCATGTCTCACCAAGACTTGAAACTGCCAAAATGAAGCCACCTTTTGGCGAGTCCATTCCCATTCTGCAGTCCCTTTCGCCTGACCTGGTGTGAGAAAGATTAGCTGGCAACACAAGGTTACCATTACCAGGGAACACCCAATTGTGGTTCAAAAATAACACAATCTTTGAGGAGGCTCTTTCTGTGTACCTGTACCACGAAGGCTGTCCTGAGAATATAATGCTGTGGCCTTTCATCTGCCTTCCGCATCACAGCATGACCCCCATAGTACCACTGATCCACTTTCTGGTCCTGAGCCCTTTTGGCACGCAAAGTCCTCCTCCTCAGCCCCAGGCCAGGACGGAGGAAGCTGCTGCCCTCCATCAAGAGGGATTCAAGTGGGACCATTTAATCCACTTGGGGACCACCACCCTTCCCTGTGGACTTTGCCACAGGGAAGGGTGAGTTAGTCGTCAGGGTTGTCAGGTTAGTTAACTGTGTTGAGCTGCTGGCAGTAGGGTCTACTACTCTGTTACCAAAGCAGAATCACCTGGCCAGGCAGTCAGTCTACTAGTAAGACTAACACCAGGGAATTGTTACCAAACCATCCAGGTTTTCCATGGGGAAACTCGCAGTCAGCCACAAACAGATGCTGCTTCCTACACACACTGGGGTGATCCACATTTCCACTCAATGTCCACTGAGCTCCCCAACATGTACACAAAGGACCCAGTTTTCCTTTTCCTGTGGGGAAACTGGGTCAGGTATGCCACAGAGCTGACTCACTCCCTGCCTGGCTCCTGGGTCAAGAAACCAGGAAGCCCTCTGGGTCTAGAGCAGGGGTGCCCAAACATTTTGGGCCGTGGGCTGGTCACGTGGCTCAGTGGACCGGCCACGTGGTTCAGCGGGCCTGTCACGTGGTTCCTCCCACTGGAAGTGGAAGTAAAACGCACTTTGCAATCTGTTTTACAACAGATATGTTTTTGCAACTGGATGAGATAGATTTTAGGCTGCCATTTTCTCTGCTTAAACCAGGGGTGCTCATACTATGGCCCATGGGCCGGATCTGGCCCACACTGCCCTCATCGCTCCCAGAAATGTGCCCATACGGCACCCCTGGTCTAGAGTCCCATAGGGAGGTATAGGGCAGAATCCACAGTCCCTGCCATATTTCCCTTATTTCTTCTCTTCTTCTGTAGTCATCTTGCAGGAACCCCCACACACGCCCCACCCAATTTTTTGGGGGATGGAATGGCTACTCTTTCTTGATGTCACGGCTTGACATTTGTATTTGTCTAAGATGAAAAGGTAATTCTCCTGGCCTTAGGCTGGTTTCTATTTCTGCACTTGGCAAGAGCCTGCTCTGGTTTTGCACATCCCACTCTGCTGGGAGAATCTGCAGACACCATTGACTCTAGAAGGGGAATGGCATTTTCCAACCCTTGCTGTGGAAACAAACTGTCCCTTCTCCCTGGGCACTTCTCAGAAGGCCCCAAGCCAAAGCAAACAACTGGATGTTGCAAGGGCCAAGAGAAGGTTAAAAAGGTCCCAGAACTGTTCGGATCAAAGTCTGAAGTGTCTACACTGGGAGACTTGAGTATGAGATGGGGGGGGGGGGAGAGGAAATGTGGTTATCGCTAAAATGAAGGGTAAATTATAAGACAGTCTCAAAAATTGGGAAAGAGATGGACAGAGCCGACTGTGAACAGCTCCGAGCTGTAGAATGCAATCCGATGGTACAAGAGTCTCCAAAATGCCAGGAAACAAGCAAGAATATCCCTGTACATTTCCCCAGCTTTTGTGCAGTAAAGGTCCAGGTCATCCTTGCTCGAAAGCCAGTTGTATCTGACTCTAGGGTTCAGTGCTCATCTCTGTTTATAGCCAAAAAGCCAATGCTGTCGGCGCCTGCAGACGTTTACATGGACATGTGGCAGGCATGCCTTGACACCGGAGTGCACGGGGA
The DNA here is from genome assembly GCA_030440675.1 of Furcifer pardalis. NCBI lineage: Eukaryota > Metazoa > Chordata > Lepidosauria > Squamata > Chamaeleonidae > Furcifer > Furcifer pardalis. Next base: position 2,459,666 of record CP126897.1, read on the forward strand.
CACTGTTTAACTTCCCACCAAAGCGATACCTCTTTATCTACTTGCAATTTCTTGCTTCCAAACTGCAAGGTTGGCAGGAGCTGGGACAGAGAAGGGAACTCACTCCATCGTGCTGCACTCGGGTCTTGACTACTGGCCTGCCAACCTTCTAGTCATCAAGTTCAGCGTCGTAACCAATAAGCCACCCCCGTCCCTACCCCCATGTCACAGACAGGCAATATTTGGGTTTTTTTTCTCTGCATTTTGGAGCCTGATGGGCTAAACCCCCCCCCCTAATTTTTGTTAATTGGTTTGGGAAAGGCTACCGTGCACTCTGGTGTCTAGTCATGCCTGCCACATGTCCACGTAAACATCTGCAGATGCACACAGTGCTGGCTCTTTGGCTGTAAACAGAGATGAGCACCGACTCCTAGTGTCGGATACAACTGGCTTTCCAGCAAGAGAGAACTTGACCTTTACTGTGAAAGAGCTGCTGAAATGAACAGAGATAGTCTTGCTTGTTTTGAGCAAAGGACACCTTTACCTACTTGGGGGTGCCAGGTGGCTGCGGGAATTGTAGGCCGAACGAAAGTAACTTCTTCCCCAAGATCTGCATAAGGCCAACCGTCATGCAACGCTCTGGTGGTTTCCAGTTCCCATAATTTATCACTGCTGTTTTCATCACAGACCTTTGCTATAAGTTCACATAGCACGAACTCCCCACCTGGGCTCTCCTTCCAATGGCTTTCTTTTCTATCCTTGTATAGTGGAAATCAGCGCATGGGAAGGAAGCATGGGAAGGTTTTTGGGACATCAACAATCTTAGCGGTTTCCTCCTCGTGGTTTGAAAAAGGATTGCCCTGAATAATCCCTGCCTGGTTATCAGGGCATGATAAACCCTGCCGCATCTCCAAGTCTGGAAATGCGCAGGAAGTCTTCATCCAACAACACCATCCAGTTAACGAGTAACCTGCTAGTTCTTCATTTCTGCACCTAAAATATGTTGGGGCTGAGAGGGAAACGTCTGCACCACTTCTGGGAAGCCATGCCTTTTTATTATTCCAGATGGAAGAAATGGAAACATCTGTCCGAGTTTGATTTTGGTAGCTTTGACCAACCTATTAAGACCAAGGCAAGGCTACTCCGTAAGGGGCATTTGTCCAGCTTCCCTCATAATGATCCTGGCATTTCCACCAACCCCTTCCCACAGGGTATGAGGCCAAAACTCTGGGATTAGGAGAATCAAAGTACTACTGTATGGATAAAACCCTTACTTCATGGGAGTTTTGACTCCATCATTGGATGGGGATTGTGCCTCTTCTATTGTATTGCTCCAATTTATTCTAGATCGGGGTGCCCAAACTGTAGCCTGTGGGCTGGCCCCAGCCCCCAAAGCCCTCATCACTCCCAGGAGAGGAAGTAAAGCATGCATGTGCTTTAATTCCACTTCTGAGAGCAACGAGGCCGGCACAGGCCAGATGAATTGGCTTTGGGGGCCAGGTCCAGCCCACTGGCTGTAGTTTGGGCACCCCTGTTATAAGCAGAGAAAATGGAAGCCTAAAATCTATCTCCTGTTGCAAAACATATCTGGTGCAAAACAGATTGCAAAGTGTGTTTTATTTCTGCTTCCGGTGGGAGGAACCATGTAACCGGCCCGCTGAACCACATGATTGGCCTATGGCCTGAAAAGTTTAGGTAGCCCTATTCTAGATCATGACCTGCTCATGCTGGCCCCAGTGCAATTCTAAACCCTATAGACATTTTGGTTCAGCCCAGTAGGTGGAGAAACCCCAGGAAGGGGCTTTGGTTCTGGATCAGGGTCAGAAAAAGTAGGATTCCTCTGAGAGAAAGGAACTGCTCTTCTCTCGAAAGAGAATCAGGTTGTTCGCACCTTGGTTTAGAACAGGGGTACCCAAACTTTTCAGGCCATGGGATGGTCACGTGGTTCAGGGAGCTGGTCACTGCGGCCCGGGGGCCAGATCTGTCCCCCAACACCAATTCACCTGGCCTGCAAAGCCCTCGCCGCTCCTGGAAGCAGAAGTAAATCGCACCTGTATGGGTGTATTTTACTTCCGCTTCCAGGAACAACGAGGGCTTCAAGGGCCAGATGAATTGGCATAAGGGACCGGATCTGGCCCACAGGCCATAGTTTGGGCACCCCTGGTTTAGAAGATAGTGGAATTGCAATATGTTTGTTCAGGAGGGGCTCCCAGAAGGGCAAATCCACACAGCAATCTCACCCATTTGCGGTTCATTTTAGGGTCTTAGAGACTGTGGAACCAATCCTTTTATGTTGAGAATGTCCTACCTCAGTTGATAAATGCATCTTAAACTTTGTTCTTGTTTGGTTTCAGAAACATTTGAACTGTTCTTTAATGCTTTAAGCACTGTGGTGCTGTTGAAAACAATCTCAAGGTGTGCAAGGTGTAGCATCCAGTTTTGTTACATTGCGATTGTGGTGGTTTTGTTAAATATGCATCGGGGAAAACATTTTTGTAAGGTTTGTGTTTGCAATACTCTATATCATGTAACCTTAATTTTGAAATTAACATTTTTAGTATTATATATACTTTTATTTTCAATAAAATATGCTTCTCTCATTATTTTAATTTGCCATCCACTTCAGGTTTAGTCTTGCATGTTCACAAGCACCACACTGTGTCGTGATTGCTAGCAGGCGGGATGGATGCAAGGGTTGATGTTTAATAAAGTTATAAAGATCTCAAACTGATTTCCTCTCAGGCCAAATGGGCAAACAGGAAGCCCTATTCATCGATACTGTCCTGGAATCCTGAGGCAAAGGTGTAAATTGCCTTAGGAGTCAGCTATTAACATAACTGGGTGGGGGAACTGAAATTCCTGATGTCCTGCAGATCATGAAACTTTAATAAAAGGATCCCTTTTGATATATGCTCTGTTCTATATTTTCAAAGTAGGACAATACTCAGAGGTATTTCCCTTCAACAAAGGATTATCTCACTCCCACCCAGAAAACAATTAAGCAGACCTCTCAGCTAACACCAAACAAAAAACAAACAAAACAATGGTCATACCTGGAAGGGAACTGCCCAGAGGTTTCCACCTGGAAGAAATAAGCTGTAGCCTTGATTACCATAAAGAGATGTACCCCCTTTCCCTTTATCATTTTCCGGACTTTGTAATCTTTTCCTACAATCATTATTTGCATACAAGCTTCTCATTGTAACTTGAATTTAAGGCGCTAACCGACCGGCTCAATGTGACTAAAGATGGTTTATTTGTGTATGATAAGAAACCCCTCTGTTGGACTTTTGTTTCATTGTATAAACTTTATTAGCATAGGTGATAGGATTAGTTGGTGGGAATGTATAAAAACTTTTGGCAGCTCTCTGCCAAATTTTAGAGATGCTCTCGTGCATAGATTTTATTTCAGCTAAAACAGGTGAGATTAGGACTTTATCCAAAAGGGCCCCCACTGTTGCCTAAATGTCATATTGATCAATAAACCATTGTTGTTTTTGTCTGAAATTAAAATCTTTGTTGTTCTTGGGGAAGGCTCCGCCATCAGACACCCTTTTAAAATTCAAGCAGTTGCTACAACTCTCGCAGGTTTCCTGTGACGGAAGAGCACACGGTGTTTTTTAGGTAACAATCAGGGGTCAGTAAACTTGGCTCCAGGTGCTCTTGGACTTTACAACTACCAGAAACCCAAGTCAGTATACCTGCAGATCAGGACTTCTGGGAACAGAAATCCAAGAACATCTGGAGAGCCAAGTTTGCTGGTCCCGGAGACAGACAGACAGACAGACAGACAGACAGACAGACAGACAGACGGTCATACATTGAAATCAACTTGACAGGACACAATTATTATTATTATTATTATAATTTATTAAAATTCTAACATTTTTGCATATTTTTAATTTGAGGCCCTCTAAGGCTAGGATTGGTCCTGTGCTGGACCATTGCTTCTCACCTGGGAAAATCATCTAAGAGGGCTGATGGATTTTGCAGTCCAACAACATCTGGACCCACACGTTCTTTAGCTATGTAATAATACAGTATGTCAAGCTTGATTTAAAACAAAGTGATTATTGACAGTAATCATGGAAGATGGGCAGGTTTTGTCTTGGTTTAGAAGTTAGTGGCAAATGCAATCCAGGGTAAAGGCATGCTGAATTGCAGCAGGGAGGGGTGATAAAGGAGCCAGCCACACCATGCCCCCCTCATCAAGAATTGCCCACATCATATAATCAGCACCTTCTCAGAATGGATGGGACACAGCTCAAGTCTTTCAAGACAATTCTGGATTGCTGCCTGGCCAGTTCGGGGGCATTTTCCGCCCCAGGGAAATGGACAGAGGAATGGCAGGCGAATGGGGACAGGAACAGACAAAGGCTGGGGGGGGGGGGGGAATGGCATTTTGGCACGTTTGCCTTCTGGCAAGGTTAACCCTGCTGGGTGATAATGCTCTAACCAGCTGGATAATGCTTCTTCTTGCTACTGGCCCCAAACTAGAAGTATGTGTAAAAAAAAAAACCACACACACACACACACACATACGCGCGCGCGCGCACACACACACACACACACACACACACACACACACACACACACACACACACACACACACACGGCGCTATAAGGTGCAGAATCAGAAAACAAGGGAGGATTATACTTTTATTGCTGCTAATATCTTAAAAACAGGCACAGGTTAGCTTGGGAATCCAACAGGACTTTTCATCAGGCTTGCCCAGCTTGACAAAGAGTCCTGTTGAACTTGAAAACTAGCTAGGGTCAGGTTTGTAATATAGGTTTTAATGGCCTGGTAAAAGGGGACCATGGCGGCTTAGTGGCTAAGAAGCTGATCTTGATGACTGGAAGGTCGGCAGGTCAGCAGTGATGCACGACGGAGTGAGTTCCAGTCGCCTGTCCCAGCTCCTGCCAATCTAGCACTTAAAAAGCAAGAAATTGCAAGTAGATTTATTATTATTATTATTATTATTATTATTATTATTATTATTATTATTATTATTATTATTATTATTATTATTATTATTATTATTATTATTATTATTATTATTTGGATAGTTACCACTTCGGTGGGAAAGGTAACAGTGTTCCATGCACTCCGGTGTCTAGTCATGCCTGCCACATGACCACAGAAACATCTGCAGATGCAGACAACACTGGTTCTTTAGCTATAAACTGATATGAGCACTGAACCCTAGAATTGGATATGACTGGCTTTCGAGCAAGGGTGACCTTTACCTTAATGTATCACCTGCCTCCTTTGAGTTAGGACAGGGGTGTCTTGGACCAGTAAAATGGTTCAGCGGGCTGGTCATGTGGTTCTTCCCACCAGAAATGGAAGTAAAACGCGCCTTGCAATCTGTTTTGCAACAGGATAAGATTAGACTTTTAGGCTGCCATTTTCTCTGCTTAAACCAGGGGCATGTTTTTCTTCCACTTCCAGGAGCGGCAAGGCAGGGCTGGGCCGGATGAATTGCTGTCAGGTGCCGGATCTGGCCTATGGGCCATAATTTGGGCACCCCTGAGTTAGGACAAAGCAACTGTGTTTTTCTGGGTGTTACCTGAGGGCGGTCACAGGTAGGACTTGTTGCTTTCAAGAAGGAAAAAGAAGTCCAAGGATCCAAAAGGAACTTGGGAAAGTTACTGTTTGCAACTGGAGTTCCCGCTGGGAAGTTGGCTGAGAGATCAGAACAGGGACATTTGCCAAGCACTGCCTACATTATATTGCTGGAACTGAATGGGGGAAAGAGCAGAGAAAAATGAACTCCATCCAGCGTTGATACTCAGGGTAAATCTGAATTGAAATAAAATATTACAAGCTTATGGGGCAGCATGTGGGGAGACGACAACATTTAAAGGAGAACCAGGCCCTTGAACTGCTGAGGGTGGTTAGTGCGGAACAACAAAAGTCACAGACAGGGATCAGAGCTTGGAAAAGAAACTTTGAGATCCCAGTTCCAGGCCTGCACTTGTTGGAGGACTCTGGGAGTTGTTTCCCCCTTTAAAAATTTACTTTTCCAACAGGAAAGGCATTGAGAGCTAGTATCGCCTCACCTGTCTATGCTTTCCTAGGATAAAGGTAAATATCTCCTGAGACATGAGTGCTGCATGATCATGAGTTTCCATCTCTATCCCAGCTCCTGCCAACCTAGCAGTTTGAAAGCAAGAAATTGCAGGTAAATAAATAGGTACCACTTTGGTGGGAAGATAAACAGCATCTCTAGTCATGCCTGCCACATCTCCATGGAACGTCTGCAAACGCAGACAGCGCTGGCTCTTCGGCTATAAACAGAGATGAGCAGTGAACCCTAGAGTCAGATACATATGACTGGTTTTTGAGCGAGGGTGACCTTTGCCTTTACCTAAATGTCTCCCTTGCGAACAAGCCAGGATAACTCTGTGCTAACAGTGCCAGGCAGAAATCCAACCGGTATGCATTGTTGTCCTACTTCTGCACTGGTAAAGCCCCACTGCTTGGATTTCCACCTGCATGCGACAGTTTACAGGTGCTCAAAACCTCCTCACACTTAGCCAGACTCCCTGATTCCCTGCAGAGCGGTGATACTGGGAACCATTTTGCAGAATGGGGCAGGCGCCCACTCTCTCTCTCTCTCTCTCTCTCTCTCTCCTGAGAGTTCCCAGGTAACCATGTGCCTTTATTCACAGGATGACGGTTTGTCCCTGGATAGGGTCCAGGCTGGGAAGGCGGCCAGGGCCAGATCTGTCGCTTTCAGCATCCCAGGCAGCTCTTGGCAAAAGCCGCACCACACAGTGCAATGCAGGTGTCAAGGCGCCTCCTGATGGCCGCCAGGGGGAATTGCATCCTATACATACTGATGGGTCGAGATTTTGATAGGCAAACAAGGAAGCAAAAGCCTGGGCTGGGGGCCCCGGGAGAGGGGGTGAGCCCTCGCCTCTGGCACCCTGGGGCACAAGCAATAAATTATTATTATTATTATTATTATTATTATTATTATTATTATTATTATTATTATTATTATTATTATTATTATTATTATTATTATTAATCTGCCCGGCGAGCTCCCTCCTTCAGCTTGGAGCAATGTTTTATTCTAAAGTGCCATGCGTGGGGGGGAGGGAGCAAGGGAGGGGCGGCGACCAAGGGGTTCCCGGGGGCAGCCTTCTCTCCCGTCCCTTGGTCGCCGCCCCTTGCCCCAGTCCAGTGCGGCCGCCCCCCACCCACCCCTGGTGCCCAGCACATCCCTGCAAAAAATATCAGTGTGATCCATATTCAAATTGTAAAGAATGCAAAAGATGCAGGAGGCAACATTTATTGGATCACTAAGAAAAACAAAATGTTGTGTGAACTTTTGTGGTCAAGACCACTTCTTCAGTTAGGTACAGTCAAACCTCATTTAATGAGCGGGTTTTTCAAAAAGCGAGCTGATTTGCATAATGAATATTTTTTGCTATGCGAGTCCAACTTCCCCTATGGAAACGCGAGCATTTCTAGGGGGGGAAACTCGCATAATGAAATTTTTTTCACTATGCGAGTTGGACTTTCCCCATAGAAAACTTGCACAGCGAGCGTTTCTATGGGGATAACTTGCATAATTAAAAAAAATCCGCTATGCGAGTTTTCCCCCCTAAAAGAGCTCGTTATGCGAGTTTTCCCATAGGATTTTTCAGGATGTGAGCAAAATGTTTCATGGAGTTCGGGTGCCGCCGCCACTCCCACAGGAAGCCGGGCTTTTGCTCCCAGCCCAATCGAGCCTCTCTGAAGGGAGTCCTGGTGGTGCAGTGGTTGAACTTCTGTACTGCAGCTAGAAGCTTGGGAAATAAAGGTTGGGTCAGCCTTCCATGCTTCGGAGGTCAGAAAAATGAGTCCCCAGCATGTTGGGGGCAAAAGGCGAATTACTTTGTGAACTGCCCAGAGAGTGCACTAAGCGCTAATGGGGCGGCATAGGAGTGTAATTGCTATTGCTATATCAGGCCGCTAAAAGGAGCCTCTCCACTGAAAGCAGATGGCAATATTTTAATGAACTAGCTCGGCCAGGGGTACCCAAACCTTTCAGGTCATGGGCCAGTCACGTGGTTTAGCAGGCTGGTCATGTGATTCCTCCCTCTGGAAGGATGTTTTGCAACAGGATGAGATAGATTTGTAGGTTGTCATTTTCTCTGCTTAAACCCAGGGTGTCCAAACTACAGCCCGTGGGCCGGATCCGGCCCCCAACACCAATTCATCCAGCCCCCAACACCCTTGTTGTTCCTGGAAGTGGAAGTAAAACACACCCAAGGGTGTCGCAGATCGGATGAATTGGTGTTGGGTGCTGGATCCGCCCCACAGGCTGTAGTTTGGGCGCCGCTGAGCGAGACGGTCAGTCTGGAGAAAAGGCCCAGACATTTGGGCTCCTGCCTAACCCTCTCTTCCAGGGACATTTTGCCTTCCACAAATGCTGATGTCCAAACCATAAACAATGCTTTATAACTTAAACCCTGGACTCTGCTTAAATCAGGGGTTCCCAACCTTTTCAAGCCGAGGGCCGGGTCACGCTCTCTCATTCAGCTTCGAGGGCCGGGCTGGCATCTTGCCCTGCCTGCACGATGGGGGTGGCCATTTTGTTCCAACAGCTTCAAAGGGATGGCCATTTTGTTTCTCGAATGCCCTTAGAAGGGTGGGTGGGGCCACATGAAACGGTGCAATTGGGCCAGATCCAGCCCATGGGCCTTAGGTTGGGAACCCCTGGCTTAAATAATTGAACCTGACTTGGCAATATGCCTGATTTTGCACTCCGGCCGAAGAACTCTATGGAACCCCAAAGCCTACACCCTGCCATAGGCAGCCCATTCGGCTGTGCCTGTATTTCCAGCAGCCAAACAATCCCAAGTTTAGGGTGTCTGCAAAGGGGGCGCAGAGGGGTCGGGGTCAGCTGAGTCCCTGAACGCCGGGGATTGTAGCCCTGGCTTGTGGCCACCTATGAGAATCACCTGTTGAGAAGCAGGTGCTCTTTGACTCTTTGACAAGGCAAGGAGGATTTCCCTAATCACCTTTGACAGGTGGCTGCTCGGTCTCATGGCAGTCAACCCCCTTCTCTCTCTGCCCCCGTCCCAGTCCCAGTCCCAGGGCTTGGGGATCTAATCTTAGCCCAGGAGGATTGCAACCACCCAGTCCTCCCCCCCCCCCCCGCTCACCACCAACCCTGCTAATTCCCCCTGCTGGGTCTTCTCTGGATGTAAGGCTGACACTTGGTTCCTGGCACCTGCCAAACAGGGAGGCGCTGGGGAGGGGGAGGGGGCAGCACAAGCCCCCCCCAGCTGAAGATACTCACGGGGGGTTCTCCAGCATCCTGACGGTGAGCAAAAGAGGGGGGGGGTCCTCTTGCAAACCTTGAGACTTAATGGAAGAGGGGGAGCCTCTGGGGTGGTCTTTGTGGAGGAGAACTGGACAAAGAGGATGGGTGAGGGTTTGGGAAGAGAAAGTGGGGTGCAAAGCAGGCAAGGTGGAAGGATTCATAGGGAGATAGCAGATGTGGTAAGGGGGAATTGTGGTGTGCGGTAGCTGCATCGCTCAGGGCTCACAAGACTGTTGTGGATGATGGGACATGTTGTAGAGGCCTGAGTTGGGAGTGGCCCAAATCTTTTGGGAGGGGGAATCTCTTGCTACGCATCTGTCTTGTGGGGAGGGTAGAGGTTTGGAAGAGGGTCACAGGAAGGATGCTAGACGGGCCCCCCCCTTCATCTTCCTCTTTGGTGGTCTGGTTTTATGGCTGTTTGGGAGGGTGGCATTTTTTAATCTCTGGTTATATATATTCAGGGGGTGGGGGTGGCCCTCCCCCATGTTTGACTACACACAGTGCTTTTCAGAGGTTCCTCCAAGCCTGACAGCAGCAGCTTTCTGAGTGCAATCCCCCTGGGGGGGGGGTCCCCATTATTGAGGCTGGGCGGAGGATGTATCTTCAGGTACCTTTCCTCGCAGGAAACTCAAAGGAGCAAAGAGAAACGTTCGTTGGGTCTACTTAGGAGGGGAGGCAGGACCTGTTTCTCTCCCTCCTTCTCTGGTTTTGTAAAACTAAAAGATGAAACAGGCCTTTGGGGTGTTGGTGTTGTTTTTAGAAATAGGCTTTAAAAAAATTGTTTAAAAATGTATGTTGGAAATATTTAAGCGCTTTTAAAGAGCATCTAACGGAAAGGTTCTGCCTTCTTCAGCGGCCACTGGCCAAAGCAAGCTGTTTCCCAGAACTAACTAACTAACTAACTAACTAACTAACTAACTAACTAACTAACTAACTAACTATATCAATCAGCCAGCCAATAAATAAAGAAAATCATTTGAAATACATGTTTTCAATTTTTTAAAAATAATAATTTCTTTTTTAAAAGCTTGTTTTGAAATGTACTTTTTAATTAAAAAAACCCCACACCTTCAGGTTTTGAGAGGATGCAAAGTGCAGGGGAGGGGATGGGTAGATTATGTAATATAAGTCAACCTAAAGGGTGTTTAAGCTGGGTATTAATGGCTAAAATTAAACTCACTTTGAAAACGAAACATCTTCTTGTGAGTCGCTTTTAAAAACACACCCCTTGAAGCTTCTATTTTTGTGCCTGCTGCCAAAGGCTCAGGTGTATCTTAGGTGCTACCCAGAAGAGAAAGCAGAGGGCCAGGGGGGTGGAATAGTTTAGTAGCAAAAGTGGGTGCTCAGACCCCAAGTTTCTGACTCCCCTTAGTGCCAGGTGGGGAGGGAGAGAAAGATGGCTTACCTAAGGCACTTATACAGGAGGAAAGGAGGGAGGTCCTGATTTCTCTGTGTCACAAAGTTTGGAAAAGTTACTTTTCCTAGATTAAGCTTCTTAAAAGCTCCCCAAAAACACAGTGCAGACAGTGATGGCATTTGGGGAGAAGTATACCAAAAATGCCACTTTTTCCATTCTTTCAGGAGGATTCAGGGAAATATGTTCCAAAACATCACATTCCCACTTTGGCTGGGAGCTTTTGGGAAATGGAGTCAGGAAAAGTAACTTGGGAAAGAGGAGAAGGTACAACTGATGTGGAAGAGGAAGGAGGAGGCATCGGAATAACTGTGATGGTTGACCTGCCTCTCTGTTGCTATGGCTTTGTTAACCATTTCTTTTTAAACCTGCACGGATTGGGATGGATTTCCACGTGCCATGTTTATTAAAACACTTGTGCAAACCGGCCCACCATCAGAAAAAGGTATCAAGGTGTTGATGTGCCATAGCTATAGCTAAAATTGTGATCTCAGTTTACTACCCTCAGTTTACTACAAGTTTCATTACTACTAGTTAATCTTGCATAGTTCGTTACTCAGGGGGTCTTCCTGGTGGATTGGGCCCCTTACGAGGAGTCCGATAGGCATGCTTGCCCAGGGTGCTTTCCATGGAAGCTGAAAGATACTATCCAGGGTGGGATATATTGGAGTTAGTGGGGTGGGCAACAACCCCCATCATCCCCGGGGCAGGGGGAATGAACCTTGTAGTTCAATAAGAAGCACCAGTTTGAGAACGGCTGGGCCGCAGGGCCAAGGCGCAACCTCAGCTTTGGCGTCAGCTGGCACATTTGCAAGCCTGTCCCTGTTTCCCATTTGCCAAAGGCCAGACGTGTTGCCAATGGCCGCTGGACAGTGGCTCAAGTGGGCATTTGAGGCCAGCTTCTGATTATCTTGGTGGCCAGGAGAGCCTCTTGCCTTTTGGCCAAGATGGCCGTGAGACGATTCCTGGGACCCTTCTTGGAGTCTTGATTCCAACCAACTCCACTTTGTGGAGGAGCTGCTATGTGGACAAGAACCACCACCACCTCCAGCACCCACATGCAGGGTGCGTGGTGGGGGGAGGGTGGACACAGCTGGTTCTCTGGGGGAGATGATGCTCTCTAGCTGGGGTGGGGATGGGGAAGGAACTGTCGGATCTCATTAGGGTTGAGCCAGCAGAACCTTTGATAATCTGCCCTGTTAAGCAGCTTTTGTGGCCTAAGTGTGGTTTGTACCCTCCCCAGGTTGGGGGTGGAAAGCCGTGCAGCCTCCTTTCCCCACGGATGGGGCTTGATGTTCTGGAGGAGGAGGAGGAAGCCTCCGACTGTGTCTCCCTGGCAAAGGCTTGTTGGGGAGCAGCTCCACTCCCCTTCATGTCTTCGCCTGGTTAAGACAGTGGCTGTCTCCAAAGAGAAACGATTCCCTGGTTTTCATTCCATCTAAAACAGGGATTCTCGACCTGCGGCCCATGGGCCACATGTGGCCCACAGTGCCATTTCATGTGCCCCCCCTGCCTCCACTACACCCGGAAGTGCCATGGGGTGGAGGAAGGGCAAATGGCCGTCCAGCCCCTGAAGCTGTCTGAGGAAGCATGACCCAATGGCTCCCAGCTTAAAAAGGTTGAGAACTCCTGACCTATAATGTCATCCTCAAAACACAGGCGGGTCTTCGGTGGTCCTGCTTTGAATTCTCTCATGCCCACGCCACCTTTTAGCCTTCCTCTGCAGAACCAGTGGCTGCGTTGACTAGGAGAGATGCCGGGGACTGGAATCTAAAGAATAACTTCCAGGCTCGGGTTATAGATCTTGTCTTAAAAGGCCGTTTTGACCTTGAACCAGGGGAGCTTATTATAGCCTTTCTTCCAAAGCTTGGCAAAGTTACTTTGTTGAACCATGGCTCCTGGAAGACCATGCCAGCTGGTGGGTTCTGGACGCTGTAGTCCAAAAGCAGGATATTTCCACGTGGCTGGTGTTTCCAGAGTGGCATCTGCCCTGGCCCTTTGCACCAAATGGAAATGTCTTCTGGCACATGAAGGGCGAACTCTGAAGGAAGCAGCAGGGTCCAGTCCACAAATGCTTATGCGAGACAGCAGTTGCTCGTCTTGGGGGCTGTTTTACTGTCTGCAGGAAAGCTCTTCCGGCCATTTGGGTTGGATGGTTGTTTTGCCTTCTGCACATTATTTTAACCTTTATTCTCTTTGCTCCACTTCATTGGGAGAAATTCATTCTTCAATGTATGAAAGAGCAGCAGAAATGGGGCATGGAAATGGAGTTAGCACCCCTTTTCATCTGGGCTTCCGCAGTTTGCTTTTTAATTAAAAGATCTGATCAAAGACATCCCTGGAGATCCTGAGTGGTTGATCCCCTAGTGCAGGGGTGCCCAAACTTTCCGGGCTGTGGGCTGGTCACGTGGTTCAGCATGCCGGTCACGTGGTTCCTCCCACTGGAAGTGGAAGTAAAACACACCTTTCAATCTGTTTCACAACAGATATGTTTTGCAACAGGATAAAATAGATTTTATGCTGCCATTTTCTCCTCTTAAACCAGGGGTGCCCAAACTACGGTCTGTATGGGCGTGTTTTACTTTTACTTCTGGGAGTGACGAGGGTGGCGTGGGCCGGATGAATTGGCATTGGGGACCAGATCCAGCCCACAGGCCATAGTTTGGGCACCCCTGCCCTAGTGACTAGTCAAAGGCCATTTCCCATTGATACCCCATTCATGCCAAGCATTTAACACCAGGAAACCAACCAGGAGAAAACCCAGCTGTTCTTACCAGGACAAGTTTTTCTATTTGCACGACAGGCAAGGCTTAAGAAGTGCCTGCTTGGGCTTTACATGCTGCAGCAGGTACCACTCAGGTAGGACTTCCTACCATCTCGGCAACCTCTCGGGTGCAGCTCCTAAAGGACTGTAACACTTGTGGGGTTTTTGCCACATCGTGCAGTTGTGTTCCCACCACAACTGGGTGGGGTGGGGGATCCCTTTCCAACTGGTGTACCCTTATGCTATCACTTTAGCACTATAGCGATTGCTTGCTCTCTCGGGAAATGAGAAAGAAGGAGCCAGACCAGAGGAGGAAAAGGCATCTTTCCTTTGGGAATTGGATCCCATGTTGTTCCTGAATTGAGAGGAGGTTAGAGCCCGGAAAGACACGATGCCCCCTCGTCCTGCTTCGCTCAGGCTAATCCTTCCTAGTTTCTCATTTAATGACTGAGATGCCAAGGCACAGACTTAATTACTCCACCGCTACTTTCCTTGAACCTGGGGGTGGGGGCAGAATTGCCACTCAATGCCAATATGACAATATGTCGATATGGGAGGTGAGAAAAGAGACCCAGTGTGGGATCACAGCTAGTGTCTGGGGTTGGCGTTGTGTATGAGAGAGAGATCCAGCATCAACTCCCCACTTAAGCCGTGAAACCCATGGAATGACTTTAGGGACCGGAATTGCTCACCGGTTAAGAGGCTTGCTTTGTTAGCTGGAAGGCTGGCAAATTGGCAGTTCAAGTTCCGGCCACTGCATGATGAATTGAGCACCTGTCTCTTGGGGACATGAAAGGAGCCCCATTTGGATGTTGCCTGAGCAGAGTTTCTTCCGCAAAAAACCTTTCAACCCATAATAATTTCTGATGTGAAAAAATATAAGTTAACTTCAAACAAATTAGAATGTGAAAATGATTACAGACTATTTTTGACCCAAAGCAGACTACTTCAATAGTGTTACCTCAGTCATTTATTAAAATGTTTTTACCTTTACTAAATAGGGGGGGGGCATAAATTGTGTGGACATAAGTGATGCATTGATTGGATTTCTCCACATTCACAAAAAAATTGTCCTTTAATCAGTGCTGGGATGTCAAATTTTTTACTACCCCACCGTGATGTCATCAGTGTGGGCAGAGCCAACATCATGACATCATGACATTGTGGGTGGAGCCAAAGAAAAAATAAATAATAATAATAATAATTTTTTAAAAAATAAGCACACACACACACACCCCTCAACCCACCCACCCACCCACAACACAAGGACAGCAAGGAGGACAGTAAGGAGGCCGTACATATGCACCAAGCACTGTAGACATGCATGCACACCAAGTGCTTGGTGCACATGCGCAGTGAGGGAACCAGTGAAAAGGTAAGCCCTGAAGGTGGTTCCCCCCAAAAGCTGCTACCTGTTCTCTGGGACACTGGGAAAAGTTACTACCGGTTCTGGCAAACTGGTGAGAACCTGTTACATCCCATCACTGCCTTTAATCAAGTTGCCTCATTTTACTTGATTATCTTTTGACCTTCCTACTTTGCCTAGAAATCTTTTGACTTCCAGATGGTCCATCCAAAATCTTGTTCTTGTGGAAGACACTCGTAGGCATTCTTCCATTCAGCCTAGCCCCATGATAGCAATACTGTGCGTATGCACAGTAAACCCATTTGTGTAGCTTCACAGAGACTTGGGCTTCTGGGAACTGAAGTCCAAGAACAGCTGGAGTGCCAAAGTTCGCCATGACTGGCCTAGCCCCTTCTGGTTTAATACTTAGAGCTTGAGAGATGTGCAGAACACTTTCCCTCAATTTTAGCCATCATCTAGGATTGGTGTCCATGAAGTAGATGAAGTTGATACAGTAGTACCTTATTTTGTATGTTCCATAGGGGTAGGTTTCAGGTAGCCAGTAATAATTCTGCATGATAAGCTACGTTCTCCCAGCCGGGCGGGGAGAACGAGGAACACCTGGGCTCCGGGCTGGCGGCTACAAAAGGGACTCCTGCCTCGCCGCCACGAGACCAACGCCGGACGCCGGACGTTCTCCCCTGCCAGCCGGGCGGGGAGAACGAGGAACACCTGGGCTCCGGGCTGGCGGCTACAAAAGGGACTCCTGCCTCGCCGCCACGAGACCAACGCCGGACGCCGGACGTTCTCCCCTGCCAGCCGGGCGGGGAGAACGAGGAACACCTGGGCTCCGGGCTGGCGGCTACAAAAGGGACTCCTGCCCGCCGCCACGAGACCAACGCCGGACGCCGGACGTTCTCCCCTGCCAGCCGGGCGGGGAGAACGAGGAACACCTGGGCTCCGGGCTGGCGGCTACAAAAGGGACTCCTGCCTCGCCGCCACGAGACCAACGCCGGACGCCGGACGTTCTCCCCTGCCAGCCGGGCGGGGAGAATGAGGAACACCTGGGCTCCGGGCTGGCGGCTACAAAAGGGACTCCTGCCTCGCTGCCGCCGCCGATTAAAGACGCCAGTCCCGCTACCACCGCCTCAGCTGAGCCACGGCCCGCCACTCCTCTAGTTAAATGTTTATTTACTAATTGAAATACTTATAAGGGATGAGGACTTTCCCTATTGCTTTGTACTGTTTATCCATGATTGTTTTTTGTATTTTTTTTTTAATTGTACTGCATTTATATTTTTTATTATTTTTTATGAAGGTCTTGTCGACCACATCCATTGTATTATACTTGTTATATTGTATGTATATTATGTTCTATTTTGTAACATTGTTAGCCGCTCTGGGTTGCTTCGGCAAGGAGAGCGGCATATAAATTTGAATTTAATAATAATAATAATAATAATAATAATACGTCTACTTATTTTGCATGTGCTAATTTATACCATACGGCACTCGTACATTCTGCTGTGGAGTAGCAGAGGGACAGAGCTGTTTGTTATTATTGTTTGTGGTTGTACACACTGGTCAGATCCAGCCAGTTTCCTAAGTAAGTGCTTCTTATGGCAACTTCTCTTTTTGGTGTATAGACAATATTCAATCCAGAGTGACACCCAAATATTTTTGGGTTGGGCAATGTTTCCAGAATCTTGCCTTCCCAGCTGACTCGGACCTTTCTCTCTGCTTTTTTGTTCTTCAAGTGGAAGGCACAGACCTGTGTTTTTAAAGGGTTTGGTTTCACCTGGTTGTTTTTATGACATAAGGAAAGTTCTTCTAAGTCAGAGGTTGCTTGATGCTGGGTGGACTCAAAAGGTATTCCCCTGGAATATCAAGGTAAGACCACCAGCCTAGAGCATGGGTTCCCAACCTAAGCCTCACGGGCCAGCAGGGCAAAATAACCCTCTGGCCTTTGAAGCTGACTGAGAGAGCATGACCTGGGCCCTGGCTTGAAAAGGTTGGGGATCCTTGGCCTAGAGCATGGAGCATGGGAACATTGGTTGATTATTTGTGTAAATGTTATAAAGTAATTGTGCCAAGTTCCTATCCTGTGGGAGGCTATAGCTTTGGTTTATCCAGTGGCTGTACTTTCCTTTAAATTCAACAACAAATCTTGGGTTTGAAGAAGAACAGCAACCATTTCTGTTAGTCCGTGTTCTTTAGTAAGCAGGTACTCACGCTAGGTCAGGCAAAGGGAACTACAGAATGAACTCACCAAAAGGGACCTTCATTTTGGCAGTTTCGCACCTGGTCTAGACATGGAAGAAGAAATAAGGAGGGCAAGCTTTTCGAGCAGCAATTGCTGGTCAAACAGTATTGTATGTTGCTGTAA
This sequence comes from Furcifer pardalis, assembly GCA_030440675.1. Taxonomy (NCBI): domain Eukaryota; kingdom Metazoa; phylum Chordata; class Lepidosauria; order Squamata; family Chamaeleonidae; genus Furcifer; species Furcifer pardalis. The sequence continues at coordinate 2,476,880 of CP126897.1, forward strand.
CATCAACTAGTTATTTATATCACAGAGTAAACAAAGCAAAGCAAAATAAAAACAAACATGTAGCACTTGGATGCAGCCCACAGCATCATTTCATGTGGCCCCCCCACCGCCTCCACCACACCCGGAAGTGCCATGTGGTAGAGAAAAGGCAAAATGGCCATCTGGCCTCTGAAGCTGTCTGAGGGAGCGTGACCCTGTCCCCAGCTTTAAAAGGTTGAGAACTCCTCCTTAAAGACTAACTGCTGATTTTTTAAATAGGAGTGAGACTTCATAGCATCAGTTTATACACATCAGGTACAGAGGTACGGTTAGCAGAATAGATAAGTATACAAGTTAATGTTATTTTTAACAACTGACAAGTTAATGTGGTTTTTAACAACTGATAATAGCAGAAGATCTCTGGTTTTTATTCGGATTATTTGTAAATTTTCACCCTCTTGAATTGCAAATACAGATTACCGGTAGTTGTGAACAACTAACCTGAATAACAACCAGAGATCATCTGATATTACCAGTTGTAAAAAGCCATATTGATTCATATACCTGTACTTATTTGTTATGTTAAACAGATAACTCTTAATCTTTGTGCCATATTGATATAAATTAATGCCATGAAGTCTCACTCCTATGTCTGATGAAGCAGACAAGATCTACAAAAGCGAACAGTAAAAAACAGCAGTTAGTCTTTAAAGTGCTATGTTTTAGTTTTGCTTTGCTTTATTTACTCTTTGATATGCTTGAAACACAGACTAACGCAGCTACTATTCCAAAAAATTCAACTAGTTATTTATGTGTTTCAAACCCATCTTCTATATGCTGGCTAAGATTTAAGAAAGATCCATATGGTTCTTGCTATGTCTGAAGCCTGCCTGTTCCAGAATTAGATGGGGCTCATTTTTTAAGAGCTAGAAATTTAATATCATTCATTCAAACACTCCGTATAAGTGGCCTAACAGAAGAAAAGTGGCCTGTAGCTTTTGGGATCTAACAGTCCTTTGCCTGGTTTCAGTGTAAAGATTAAGTTCAAAAAAGTTTACAAAAATGCTAGATGCAGCTGGACTTCTGATCAGAGAAGTATGATCAATCTGTAAATTTTATTCTGGCAGTACTTAAGATATATTTCACAATTCAAAGAAAATCTTTTTAGCAAACACATGATTAAAGCTGGGAGAAATTTGATTTCAACTCTTGTGGAAACAAAAAAGAACTTACCAAATAGATACTGTAACAGAGCTTGATATGGGAAGAAGCAGCCAGAAAGCTTGGAGACTTCTGGAAAATTTGAACAAAGATCCCAACTTAAAGTCTCTTGTATGCAAATATAACCACAAATCAGATAGCACATTGAGGCATTTATTACTGAGAGCTGGGTGGGTTAGGGTTAGGAAGACCTCCCTCTCTCTCTCTCCTTGTCTTGCCTATTCATTATTCCTTCTAGTATCAGGGTAGGGGTGAGAGTGAGGATGTGAATATCAACATTATCTTAGGGATTCCATCAAGGTTGGCAGCTTCTCTACCTTGAAAAACCCAGGCCTGGAATGTCTCCATGTAGCAGTGGGTTCCAGGGACAGATGTGGAATAGCTCCAGTCTACTGTTCTTCCTGTGACCCAGTGGTCTTCTTCTCGGAGCTGGTGGACTTCGTCTTGGTGGGGGTAATGAGGTAATCTAGCCAGAGTTTCTCAACCTTGGGTCCTCAGATGTTTTTGGACGTTAATCCCCAGGAGCCCTGATCTGCAGGTGTGCTGACTTGAGCTTTTGGGAACTGAAGTCCAAGAACATCTGGGGATCCAAGGCTGAGAAACCATGCCCTACCTAGACCATTGCTTGTGGAGAGCTTCACCATCCATGGAGAGACCTCCTTGAGTTTGCTCCAACATTCTAGCTGGTCACACCCTTGGCCCGGTGTTGTCATCAGGGCAGGGAGATGATCCTTGGTGGTAGAATTGTCTGCCACCCTCATATCATGGCATTAGCTGCTAAAGTTGACCTTGACAGTGGCAATTCCCATCCATGAGGAGAAAGGACCGATTAAGATGGTGTGTCCTTGCAGGCTTATAGATCCAACTGGTTTCCAGACAGCCTTGTGAGGATTTTCTGCTGAGTGGATTTGTGATACCTTTGAATCCCTGGCCAACAAACATGTCGCTAAGGGCTGCCGTGGCTCAGTGGTTAAGAACCTCACCTTGTTAGATGGAAGGCTGGCACGTTGGTAGTTCGAGAGCTGGGTACTGCATGACAGATTGAGCACCCATCTCGGTCCCAGCTCTTAAGGATATGAAAGGAGCCTCATTTGGGTGTTTCCTGAGTGGAGTTTCTTCTGCAAAAATCCTTTCAACCCAGAATAATTTCTGACATGAAATTATTATTATAGTATGCCGCTTTGGCCCTGGCTGTGGACTTGATCCCTCCTAAATAAGATCTACTAAAAAGGCATCATAAAACCCTCCACTAGACAAGTGGGCTTCTCTCTCTCCCCCCCCCCCCCAGTATCTTTCTCATTCTTGTAAGCATTGAGTAGCCAGAGATGGCTCAGCTTGCGACCGGTAATCAGTTCACGACACATTTTAGATCCAAGGTTGAGGCCACCAGCAGGGATCTTGGTTCCCCAGGTTACTGCGCTTAATCTACATGATCTGTTCAACACACTGTTCTGGCTTAAGGCGTCCATTTCAGCCGGCAGCATCAGAAACCGTCACGAGGGTGCTTACTGTCTCTAAATCAACCTCTTCCATCTTAACCCTTGGCCCTCCTGGCGGGTTGAAGCTGCCAGAGACACAGCAGCTGAATTGACCGTGCAGGTGGTCAGCTCCTCTATTTACTCATTTTTAAAGGAGATGATAATTTGGCCCAGGTGTGTCCAAACTATGGCTGGATCCAGCCCCCGACACCAATTCATCCGGCCCACACCGCCCTCATCACTCCCAGAAGCGAAAGTAAAACGCGCCCATATGGGCACGTTTTACTTCCGCTTCCAGGAGCGACGAGGGTGGCGTATGCTGGATGAATAGGCAGCAGGGACTTCACAGGCCATAATTTGGACACCCCTGATTTAGCCCATTCAGAAGAAGCTGGGATTGGTGACTGATCAGTTAAACTATTATAAGACCAGTTGTCAATATCCCATTTTGGGGACAAGGTAGTTGAGAGGGTCGGGGCTGATCAGCTATAGGGGTCCCTGAAATAAATGGGCCTCTTAAACCTTTCCAGTTGAGCTTCAGGCCACACCATGGATGGCACTGGTCGCAGTGCTTGATGGTAACCTCCTAAGACAGGGGTTCCCAACCTTATCAAGCTGGGGCCCGGGTCATGCTCTGTCAGCTTTGAGGGCTGGACGGCCATTTTGCCCTGCCTGCATGATAGGGCAGCCATTTTGTCCCAACAGTTTCAAAGGAAACTGCCATTTTGTTTCTTGAATGCCCTTGGAGGGAGTGGAGGGCACATGAAATGGTGCTATGGGCTGGATCTGGCCCAAAGGCCTTAGGTTAGGAACCCGTGTCCTAAGAGAATCCAACTGAGACAATGTCGCCTGTGAATGTTCTTGGATCAACCAGCAGCCTTTGAGCCCATCCATCATGTATCCGCCTGGACAGGTGGTCAGGATTTGGGCTCGGCTTTGACTTGGTTCCGGTCCTTTTTTAATGACCATGTCCAGATGGGGCAACTGGGGAGATGGTGTCAGACCCTTAGATCCAAGAGTTTGGGGTCCCACAGACGTTGGCCAACTCCCTACGTGAGACCACTGGAAAAGTTCATCCAGAGATTTGGGGTTCGCTACCATCCATAGGCTGATCATATGAAACTCTGTCTCTCCTTTTCTGCTTCAGCAAAGGAGGCTGCCCAGGTCCTGGCACATTACCTAGAGGGGATTGGAAGTTGAATGAGGGAGAATAAGCTAATCCTGGCAAGATGTAGATCTTCTTGGTTAGGGCTGACCCTGACCAGTTGAGTGGAAACCTCCCTAAGCTTGATAGTGTTACCCTGTCACTTAGGGATAAGGTGTGAAGTCTGGGCATCCTTCTTGACTTGGCGCTTCCCTTGGACAACCAGATCTCTGCCATGGTCAACACTGCCTTTTATCAGCTGCAACAAATTGCCCAGCTCCATCCTTACCTGGATAGAAGATCCCTGATTATCTTGGTCTACATCAGGGGTGCCCCAAACTTTTTGGGCCGAGGGCTGGTCATGTGATTCAGCGGGCCAGTCACGTGATTTCTCCCACCGGAAGTGGAAGTAAAACTTGCCTTGCAATCTGTTTTACAACAGGATGAGATACATTTTTAGGCTGTCATTTTGTCTGCTTAAATGCACTGTACGGGCGCATTTTACTTCCACTTCCAGGAGCGGCAAGGGCAGCCTGGGCTGGATAAATTGATGTTGGGGGCTGGACCTGGCCTGCAGGCCATAGTTTGGGCACCCTTGATCTACATTAACAATTGCACTTCTATACTGCCCCATAGCACTTAGTGCACTTATGGGACTTTCACAAGGTGATCAGCAATTTGCTCCCCACACACTGGGTACTCATTTTACTGACCTCGGAAGGATGGAAGGCTGAGTCAACCTTGATCCCCATCAGGACTGAACTCACAAGGTCAATGGTTTTGGCTGCAAGACAGCAATTTAACCCCTGTGCCATCAGGGCTCGTCATGTTGGCAATCTTTTGGATTCCTATAATGCTCTCTACATGGGACTGCCTTTGAAACAGAGATGGAAACTTCAACAGGTCCAAAATGTGGCTGTCAGACTTATTATGGGTACACAGAAATACAAACATGTATTATTGGTTACCCATTGCATTCCACGAGAGATTCAAAGCTTTTGGGCTGGGGTACAAAGGCTGAAAGGGTTTGGGACCTTGCTAACTGGTGGAGTCATTCCCTTATAGAAACATTACCTGTAGCATAAGATCTTCTCAGGCAGTGTAGTTGAAGGTGGCCACACTGAGAGAGCCAAAAAGGGAGCAAAATACCCCTTACTTTGGAACAATCTCCTGGTCCAGATCTGGCCTCCTTGCTTCAGGCCTTCCGTAAGGTTCTTCTCCTCCTCCTCCTCTTTCTTCTTTTTCTTCTATCTATCTATCTATCTATCTATCTATCTATCTATCTATCTATCTATCTATCTATCTATCTATCTATCTATCTATCTATCTATCTATCTATCTATCTGTCTGTCTGTCTGTCTGTCTGTCTGTCTGTCTGTCTGTCTATTAAACTTATATCCCACCCTTCTAGGAAAAACTTTCCTACTCAGGGCAGCTTACAGCATAAAATTCAAAAATACAAACTGACACAAATATTACAATTTTCATATAAAACCCCTCAAAACCCAAACACCCTAATAAGAAAGCCTGTGTTGGAAGCGGTGGGGCAGAATAAAATGCCTAACAATCAGCCGATGGTAAAATATTGCCAAAGGCCTCTTTAAAATGAGAAGTTTTCAAATGCTTTTTTAAAAATGGAGAGCTGATAGCAGGCGCAGCTTCACTGGGAGGGAATTCCATAGCCTTGGTGCCACCACCAAGAAGGCCCTGTTCCTACTCACGGCCTTTCTAGCTAATCTTGGGGTCAGCACCTGGATCTGCATCATCATGGAGGAGTGGTTGACACAGGCTCTTCTTCTCCTCCTCCTCCTTCCTGGCTGCCCCTTTGAATCTGCCAAAATGAAGGCAAATTTTGGTGAGTTAATGCCGGAGTTCCTTTTGCCTGACCCAGTGTGAGAAAGATTAGCTGGTAACACAAGGTAGCCATTACCAGGGTACACCCGATTGTGGTTCAAAATACCACAATCTTCTAGGAGGCTCTTTCTGTGTCTCCCCCGTAAGGTGCTTAAAACCTTTCTCCATAGAGAGGCCTTTTCAGACATCCTCAGTAGGAAAGGTAACTATTCTAGGTTTTGGTTTTCTGATTCTGTTTATTTGTTCTTGTATTATATACAGTAATATGTAATTGTTTATTATTGATTGCCCCTGCTGTTCTTTAATGGTTTCCAAGTTTGGGTTTATTGCAATATCTGTGCATACTGTATGTTCATGAGCAGTGCCTGCACTCAACCAGGCAGCATGAAAATGCAATCATGAACAAACAATGGGAAAAAAATATTTTAAACAGCACGTCTTATCATTATGTAGCCATCCCTGTTGATCTCCAACTTGGATAATGCCACCGCCAGTACTTCTGTAGCTGTAGTCCCACACGACTAGAGAATACCACACTGGGAAAAGCTGGAAGAGTTCGGACACCAAAGGTTTAGCCTCCAAAAAAGCAGAGGATAATCCGGGTATTGTGGAGAGACTGGGCTGGGACATACAATGGTTGTTGAGTTAGGTCAAGGTCAAGGTCACTCTTGCTCAAAAGCCAGTCATATCCGACTCTAGGGTTCAGTGCTCATCTCCATTTATAGCCAAAGAGCCAGCACTGTTGTGTCTGCAGATGTTTCCATGGTCATGTGGCAGGCATGTCTAGACACCAGGGAGCATAGAATGCTGTTTATCTTCCCACTGAAGTGGTACCTATTTATCTGCTTGCAAATTTCTTGCTTTCAAACTGGGAGCTGGGACAGATGATGGAAGCTCACTCCGTCATGAAGCACTCAGGTCTCGAACTGACCTGCTGACCTTCCAGTCATCAAGTTCAGCGTCTTAAGCACTAAGCCACCACAGTCCCCTAGTTGTTGAGTTAACTCAGGGGTGCTGAAGCTATGGCCCATGGGCCAGATCCTGATTCCTGATGCCAATTCATCCAGCCCACGCCGCCCTCATTGCTCCCGAAAGCAGAAGTAAAATGGACGCGTTTTACTTCTGCTTCCGGGAGCGATGAGGGTGGTGTGGGCCAGATGAATTGGCATTGGGAGCCGGATCTGGCCCACAAGCTGTAGATTCAACACCCCTGGTTTAAGCAGAGAAAATGGCAGCTTAAAATCTATCTCATCCTGTTGCAAAACAGATTGCAAGGCTCATTTCTGCTTTCGGTGGGAAGAACCACATGACCAGCTCATGGCCCAAAAAGTTTACTGGCCACCTAATCTGTTACAACCCCATTTTCCTGACAAGGAAGACAAGGAAGACAAGGATACAAGAAAGGTAGGTATCTCTCTCTCTTTCTCTCCTGAGTTCACCCTCTGCTTCTGCTTTCCAGGTGACCCAACGGCACCATGGACATTGGAGGCCTAGAGACGGTGGTGGCCAACTCGGCCTATGTCTCTGCCCGAGGAGATGGGGTTTCCTCCCTCCGGGACAAGAAGTTGCGGGCCAAGTTGAAGTTGCCACACATCACCCAGTGTGAGCACCTGAAAGAGACCTTAGAGCTGGACTTCAATTTCATCTGCATCAGGCAGCCCATCGGGAAGCGGCTCTTCCAGCAGTTCCTGGAGGAGACGGACGAGTTCAAGTCTGCCGGTGGTCTGTGGAAGAGCATAGAGGACTATACCACCTCGGAGGAATCCGAGAGGCCCAAGCAGGCTCAGAAGAGCGTCAAAAAGTACTTCGACTCTGCTTCCAAGGAGTTCTGCACCTTCCTGGAGGAGAAGACCATCATGCGGGTGAAGGAGGATGCCAAGCACGGCCACGGAGACCTCTTCAAGGAGTCCGAGCAACGCCTCTTGAAGCATCTGGAGGAGAAGGCCTTTGGCCCATACAAAGAGAGCCTGCATTTCTCCCGCTTCCTCCAGTTCAAGTGGCTGGAGAGCCAGAGCGTGACGGACGAGTGGTTTATGGACTTCCGAGTCCTGGGGAAAGGGGGTTTCGGGGAGGTCTGTGCTTGTCAGATGAAGGCAACCGGCAAGATGTACGCCAACAAACGCCTGAACAAGAAGCGGCTGAAGAAACGCAACGGATATGAGGTGAGGAGGATTGGGGGGGGGGGAGCCTTGAAACAGGGGTTTTGTATGTTTGTTTATTGGTTGTAATCCACCCTGAGTTGCTTGTGCGAGTAGGGCAGAATATAAATTCAAATAAATAAATAAATCTAGCCCATTCTGCCCCTAGAAGTGGAAGTAAAACGCGCCCATACAGGTGCGTTTTACTTCCGCTACCAGGAGTGGCAAGGGCAGCATGGGGCAGATGATTGGTGTCAGGGGCCAGATCCGGCCCATGGGCTGTAGTTTGGGCGCCCCTCCCTTGTAACCTCGACTGCACATAATGTTGAATTCCACAGCACAATCACACACTCACACTTCTATACCGCCCCAAAGTGCTTAGTACACTCTCTGGGCGGTTCACAAGTTAATTAGCACTTTGCCCCCAACATGCTGGGTACTCATTTTACCAACCTCAGAAGGATGAAATGCTGAGTCAACCTTGATTCCTGGGCAGGATCGAACTCACAACCTTTTGGCTGCAGGACAGCAGTTTGGCCACTGTGTCACACAGGCCTCCCGGAATACTCAAGACAAGCTCAGTCCGTTTGCATACATTTCAAATAGCCTAAGAGGGAAATGGGAACATGTAAAGGTTTTTGCAGCAGCTTCCCTCATCCTGGCCCGGGGCTGAGGAGCTGGATCAGTGGTACTATGGGTGTACACTGTGATGCAGAAGGCAAATGGAAGGCCACTGCATTATTTTCTCAAGACACTCGTCACGGATGATTGCCATGATGATTGTCTATATTTGGATTCGGATACGGCACAAGAAGAAGTTACATGCTGTGTTGGTGCCTTTGCTGTTGCATGTCTGCATTAGGTGGCATGGTGAATGGCGGATGATAAATGAGCTGAACACATGAAATGGTGCTCTTGGACAGGGCCCCCCAAACTACAGCCCATGGCATGGATCCAGACCCCGATGCCAATTCATCAAGCCCATCCCACCCTCATCGCTCTCAGAAGTGGAAGTAAAATGTGCCATGTAGGCATGTTTTATTTCCACTTCTGGAAGCGATGAGGGCGGTGTGGGCTGGATGAATTGGTATCGGGGTCTGGATCCAGCCCATGGATTGTAGTTTGGGGGGGCCTGGTTTAAGCAGAGAAAATGGCAGTCTAAAATCTCATCCTGTTGCAAAACAGATTGCAAGGCGCATTTTACTTCCGGTTCCGGTGGGAGGAACCACGTGACTGGCGCAGAGCCCGAAAAGTTTGGGCACCCCCTGCTCTTGATCATGCACACCATGTTGGAATCTTGGTGTCCCAACATTCCTCTCTCTCTCTCTCTCTCTCTCTCTCTCTCTCTCTCTCTCTCTCTCTCTTTCTCTTAACTTTCAGTCTCTCTTGCCTCCCGTTCTCCGGATTTATTATCAGCCTAAACAAATTAGCCATTCTAATCTCCCTCTTCCTGCCCAACTCTTTCCCCTTAAATAAACTTGGGACTTAGGCGCTCACTGGCATCAGACCCAGCCAAGGGGGCATCCGTGCTCATTTAGCAGAGAGTGACCCGAGTTCTGGGGAGAGGCAGCCACGCCACTGGGATGTCAGCAGTCTTTGGCTGCAGGGAGAAACAGAAACCCTGGGCTTGAATGTTGTGCAGGCCTTAGTTCCACAGGTGTAGACTTCCATAGTGAATCAGATGTCCCTGCCTTCCGTGCATGAGGCCTTTGATATCTTGACTAGTGGTCCTCTGCCGAGCTATGGCCCCACCCACCCCACATTCTGTTTCGGACTCCTGGGGCCCCAGCCCAGCCCAGGATTGTTGATCCAGAGGTGAAAAGTCTTGCTTTGACTGCTTGAACATTTGGAGACATGAGATCACTCGGAAGATACAGTACATTAGAATGGTGCAAACAGGTGTAAGCTCGACACATCATAACAGAGCAAGGAGAGAGAGGGAAAGCAGACGTCATGTTCACTTGTGAAATCTGCCAAAAGCCATTTGGAACAGGTTGTTGCTAGGTAACGTCAAGTCACTTCTGATTTATGCTAATCACATGAATTAATGATCTCCAGAACACCGTATCATTAGCAGAACTCCCAAGATCTTTCAAAATCAAGACCGTGGTTTGTTCCATTGAGTCAAGATTAATCATAAATCAAGATTAAAGAACAAATTGAAGAGCATCAAAGTGCATTGAAAATGACTCTATGAGGGTCCCTTTCCTGACAAGCAGGTGGTGCTATTTCAGGGTGATATTCTGCAGTCACAAACACAGAATAATTAGGAATAAGAATGTTACAATAGCAGATAATTTGAGGGAGGAAATTATGTAAATATGCATTGAATTCATGCATCTTCAGTCCTCGCTGTAGTTACTGAAGGGTTTGAGAGAACATATCATCATCATCATCATCATCATCATCATCATCATCATCATCATCATCATCATCATCATCATCATCATCATTGTATGTCACCCCACTCGCAGAGTGACTGGGCGGCTAACAAAGTTACAAAATATACACTTACAAATTATAAGGTTCCATATATCATAATAAGATTCCACATTAACATAATGCAACATTTCGACATATCATCAGAAATCATCACAAATCACAGTATCGAAAAGTATCAATAGCACACTATCAAAGCATTACAACAAACAAAACCTCATTTGCTAAATCCCACAGCACTCGTATGAGAAGCCCCACAGAAAGTCCGACAGCAACAAAAACAAAAGCCAAAAAGTCACTGGTCTTGCCCTCCTCCTGGCCTGTGGGAAGGGCCAGGGGTGTGCAAAGGGTGCATCGGCGCAGCCGCATTTTCAACATATTTATCAATGACTTGGATGAGGATCTCAGAAAACAAAACAAAAAAATTCTTGGATGAGGAATCGGGATGTATAGGCAATGCTTATCAAATTTGTGGTTGTGATAAAATTGGGTGGAATAGCTGATACTCTGGAATACAGGACAAATTTATGTTAAAAAATTGATAGGCTTGAACATTGGGCTTAAAATAACAGATAGCCCTTTTCAAAGATTTGACAAATAGTCATAAAGAGGAGGGGCAGGATCTGATCTCGATCATCGCAGAGTACAGGACACGTAATAATGGACTCAAACTACAGGAACCCAGATCTTAGCTAAATAGCAGGAAAACCTTCTTAACTGTTCGAGCAACAATGGACCCCATGACCTCTGGAGGTGGTGAGTGCTCCAACGCTGGAAGCATGAGAGCAAATTGGACAACGACCTCTATCCGATCTGCCTTGATTTGGGTTTCCTGCCTTGAGCTGGGGGTTGAATTTGATGGCCTCACAGGCCCCTTCCCATTCCATGACTCTTTGGTTCTACAAAAGACTCATCAACAATGCTGCATGCCTCTCTCTACAGTCTTCCTCCTTCATTCCACTGTAGACGCATTGAAATTCTGTCCAGATTCTTTACAAAATTTCTAATCGTGCATCTGCACATATAAATCAATGAACAGCCAGTGTGGCATAATGGACAGAATGATGGGCTCAGAAGACCTGGGTTCAAATCCCTGTTTGGGCAAGGGAAGCTTGGCTGGCTGTGGGGTGCTAGTAAAAGCCACCTTACATAACCTTGCAAAGCCTCTTAGCATCTATATGGGTTTGATGTGACCTGATAGCACATAACATATAACTAGCTGGTCTGTGCAGGTCAGTGTCCTTTGTTGTCATGCTTTATGGCAGTGGGCCGGTCACATGGTTTAGTGGGCCGGTCATGTGCTTCCGCCCACCGGAAGTGGAAGTAAAATGTGCCTTGCAATCTGTTTTGCAACAGGATTAGATAGATTTTTAAGCTGCAGTTTGTTTGCTTAAACCAAGGGTGCTCAAACTACAGCTGATGGGCTGGATATGGCATCCAGTGCCAATTCATCTGGCCACAGCACCCTTGTCGCTCCCGGAAGCGGAAGTAAAATGCGCCCTGACTGGCACATTTTACTTCTGCTTCCAGGAGTGATGAGAGTGTCGTCGGCTGGATGAATTGGCATTGTAGGCCATAGTTTGGGCACCCATGGGGTGTGCCTTTCTATTGGTGCTTAGGATGTGGCCATGCTACTGGATGTTGGGGAGTTGTTGTCCTGCCAAAACTGTTTCCAAGCTCTGCCTGCCACGGGAAAGGAGGTGTCCCACGGCCGGCCTGTCGTGACCCCCTCCCTTCCCAATCTGTCCTTGTGCCTTGCAGGGGGCCATTGTAGAGAAGCGGATTTTAGCCAAAGTCCACAGTCGCTTCATTGTCACGCTGGCCTATGCCTTCCAGACCAAGAACGACCTCTGCCTCGTCATGACCCTCATGAACGGAGGAGACCTCAGGTGAGACAGATCCTGGCCAGAGAAGAGACAATGCATGGGCCGGGGTGGGTGGGTGGGGGGCGCCTGACACAAAGTTATAATGACCGTGATGCTAAATATCCTGTGGCATCCTTTGACCCCAGCTGGTATTTTTTAACTCCAACAGATCTGGTTTTCATTCAAGGATCTTTTTCTCTTGGATAGCCAGATGTCCTCTTTTACAGAGGGCAGTTCTCTCTTTGAATGGATCCTCTCTTTTGGAGGGCTGGGTGTTGCCCTTCTGAGCAAATAATAGTGTCTTAACAGTCATATCCGACTCTAGGGTTCAGTGCTCGTCTCTGTTTATAGCCAAAGAGCCAGTGCTGCCTGCGTTTGCAGATATTTCCATGGACATGTGGCAGGCGTGACTAGACACCAGAGTGCATGGAACGCTGTTTACCTTTCCCGCTGAAGTGGTCCCTATTTATCTACTTGCAATTTCTTGCTTTCAAACTGTTAGGTTGGCAGGAGCTGGGACAGAGCTGGGAGTTCACTCCATCATGCAGGACTCGGGGCTCGAACCGTTGACCTGATGACCTTCTAGTCATCAAGTTCAGCGTCTTAACCACTAAAGCCATTGCAGTCCCACTGAACTTTAGAGAAGGGAAAAAATGTGAAATCACCCCTTTGAGACTTTTGGAATCTAAACCCTTAGATTCTAATTTTTGTAATTAATTTTTTTTCTCAGTTTTGAATTTGATCCAAAGTCTGCATTAGAAATGTGACCCTTTCTCATCCCTCCCAGGTACCATGTCTACAACGTGGATGAGAAGAACCCTGGCTTTCAGGAACCCAGAGCCGTTTTCTACACCGCTCAGATCATCTGTGGCTTAGAGCATCTCCACCAAAACCGCATCATCTATCGGGACCTCAAACCTGAAAACGTCCTGCTGGATGATGCAGGTAAAGAGACCCACGTTACTCATTTCAAAGCTGGAGAAAGATTTCAAAGAAGTCTCCCTTCCAGTGTGGTGGATTATGGGAATAGTAGTTTAAAGGGGCCTTATTTCCAGAAGCCAAAGCAGGGCATGAAAAGGGATCAGCTATGCCACTGGAAACCTTGGCACATTTTCCTGGCAACAGAAAGTTCCTGAGCTATTTCTTAATCTCTTCCCTCTTTCTGGGAAAGTCTGGTTCTTGATTTTTAGAAGAATATATCCAAATTCAACATAGTGGCACCCACTTTTTCTTTTTTTTCTGTCAGAGGTAGGAGAAGTTATTGTATAGATTACAACTCTCTTTCTTTTGTGGCTGGATGTTCTTAGATCTGGGATCTGCAAAATGAATATTTCCCGGGTCTGTTGGAAACGTAAACCATGCCTCCCTGCAAAAAAAATCCCAGAAAGAGTTTCCTGACATGACTGAGCATCTAGAGCAGGGGGTCCCCAGCCTTTTCAAGCCAGGGGCCATTGGGTCACACTCTCTCAGTCAGCTTCCAGGGTCGGATGGCCATTTTGCCCTGCCTGCACGATGGGGGTGGTCATTCTGTCCCAACAGCTTCAAAGGTGTGGTCATTTTGTTTCTTGAATGCCTTTGCAGGGGTGGGTGGGGGCACATGAAATGGTGTCATGAGCCAGATCCAGTCCACAGACCTTAGGTTGGGCACCCCTAATCTAGAGATAACTCTCTAAGCCAGTGGTGCCCAAACTAAGGCCCAGGGGCCGCACCCGACCCCCGGGCCTTAGTGACTGGGTTCCTGAACCACATGATCAGCCCATGGCCCAAAAAGTTTGGGCACCCCTGCTCTAAGCATTTGAATAATAAACCACTGGAAAATGTCACTTTTGCTCTCCTGAGCTTTGCCTATGGGAGAATGAAGAGAAATAAAACATCAAACCAGCTTTGGGACCAGGGGGGCGGGGGCGGCGCATGAAACAATAATGCTTGATAGGGGAAAGGCCAATGTTAAGAGAAACATCAGTACTTCATGGTGGTCTCATGATTAGTGGATTTTTTTTTTGAAAAAAATCAACACCATTGAATTATGGAAACTATTGAATTTAAAATCTGGATCTTTAAAAAATTAGGTGTTTAAAACTTTACTCCAACGTAAGTCTACTATTGCCCTCCTTTTTAGTGATGGAAGATCTTACAGGTAAAAGTTGAAACATTGGTTCAAAATGTTAAGCGCTTCTTTCCAATGTGTGTATGTGTTTTAAATTTGACGTTTCTTATCACGGCTTCCCTCTGTTCTCTTTTCTGCCAGGGCATGTACGTCTTTCAGATTTGGGGTTGGCGGTTGAACTCCCAGAAGGAAAAGACAAAACCAAAGGTTACGCGGGCACACCAGGTGAGCATCACACCTGTTGGGGGGGGGAATCAGGGAGGGACTTTTCACTCTGTTGACATGGGGGATGGTGCGACTCTCTCCTCCTCCTCCTCCTCCGTTCTACAGGATTCATGGCTCCAGAACTCCTGAAAGGGGAGGAATATAACACCAGTGTGGACTATTTCACCCTGGGAGTAACTCTTTACGAGATGATCCTTGCAAAAGGTCCTTTCCGCAGTCGAGGAGAGAAGGTACGACTCCAACAGTTCTTTGTGATTAGGAAAACCGTCCCCTCTTTGTTCAGCTGGCCAGCTCCCAGGACCTGTGGCTCATGTGGACATTGGGAACTATAGTCCAAAAAAGGTCACTTCCCATGCTCTGCTTTGGCTGCCTGGATCCAAGACAGGTGAAGCCTCTGGAACTTTGGATCCAGGCTGTCGAAGAACGGTACAAATTCTTCATCTTTCGAGTCCAGATCAAACTTTGGACTGCCCAAATGGAGCCACTTTCTTGGCTTTGTTATTGGCGAAACTTAAGTCCTCATCAGTGCATGTTTCTCGCAGTAAGTGGCAGATTCTGTCCCTCTCCACATTCACACAGTATGTTGTTGTCTATCCACAGTCTCCACCTGAGCCCATCGGCCTTACATTTAGGGACTCCAACCCTCAGCCTATTCAGGGTCCTCCAAGTGACGTGGAGTTCCTCAACTATATCCTCCTTTAATGTTATTCTTTCCCCAGTGAGCTGTCCCAGTTTGGTTTTGCTTATATGGCCTTTGTGCATGTAAAACCCCAAGGAGTTTGTCTCCATTCATCTCCCTAAAGATGTTCATCTTACATCATTGATCGCCAGGCAGTGGTTAACTAACCTGACACCCCTGAGGATGAACGTCCTTGGGTGCCAAAGTCCACCACGAAGAGTGAGGGTCCCCAAGTGGATTAAATCCCACTTGCATCCCTCTTGATGGACAGCAGCAGCTTCCTCTATCCTGGGGCTGATGATGTGGACTTTGTGTGTCAAAAGGGCTCAGGACCAGAAAGTGACTTGCAGAACCAGATGAGGTAGGAGTGTCACATTGCAATGAGGAAGGCAAATGGAAGAGCATCCCGTTATATTCTTCCCAGGATAATCTTCATGGTTGATCGCCATGAGAGCCAATATTCAGAACCAGATATGGTACTTAAAGAAGAAGACTTTTGAGCCAAATTACATGGACCTTGGCTTAGGTGTCATGCCTGGTGTCAGGTCTGCCCCACATCCTCTGCACCTGAGGGTCAACCACAGAAGCACCAACTCTTTGCCTGTTGAGTTCCACCTGCCTCCATCTTCACTTATTTTTTAGAAACCATTAAAAACCTTTCTTTTTAAAAAGGCCTTTAAAGACATCCTACCAACCTCTGAGCAGTAGGTTCAACTATCCTATTCTGTCACCAGTCTGTGTTGTTTTGAGGGCATTGGGTTTTTTTGTCGTGGGAAAATATCCAAGATGGGCAGGATACAAATGTAATAGACAGACAGATAGATAGATAGACAGACAGATAGATAGATGGTTCAGGATAGTAGGTAGGTAGGTAGGTAGGTAGGTAGAGATAGATAGACAGATAGATAGACAGACAGATAGATAGATAGATAGATAGATAGATAGATAGATAGATAGATAGATAGATAGATAGATAGATAGATAGATAGATAGATAGATCCCTCTTGTTCCCAGAGCAAATGACTACCTTCCTTCCCCGACTGATGCAGGTAGAGAACAAAGAGGTGACCCGCCGTATCCTGAATGATCCTGTGCAGTATCCTGATAAGTTCAGTGCTGAATGCAAAGCCTGTTGCGAGGGCCTGATGGCCAAAGACCCTGCTGGGCGTTTGGGCTTCAAGAACAACTGCTGTGATGAGCTAAAGAACCAGCCACTCTTCCGGAAAATGAATTGGGGCCGACTAGAAGCAGGTAATGGACTCTGGCACAGGGAAAGACACCGGGGTGGATCCCTCTTTTTCGGCCAGCATTTCTGAGTAGCCAAATCCCAGGTAGCCAAAAAACGAGAGCCAAGCAGGGTGTTGCAATTTTTGCAAGGAAAACAAGAGAAGCGTTGCAAGATATCACTTGCAATGAACTCTTTGCAATGCCGATTATCCCACCAGGACGGCAGGCTGTCCCTTGTTCCTGTTGAGTATTCAGATTAAACCAGGGCCACCCCCAACTTCTGCTTTGAGCTGTCCTGGCTTCCTCCCTTAGGATGGTAGTTTTAGGGAGATAATGGCAGGGTTCTTCTAAGACAGTGATAGTTAAATTTTTAGAGACCGAGTACTCAAACAGAGGGGCAGGGGTGAACTCTGTGCTGGGGGGAGGGAGGAAGCACTCTCATTGGGCTGCTGGACAGAAGGTTGGAGTGAGCTCTGTGTTGAAGAAGGGAGGAAGTGTTCCCATTGGGCTGCTGGACAGAGGGGTGAGGCGAACTCTGTGCTGGGGGAGGGAGGAAGCACTTCCATTGGGCTGCTGGGTAATGAGGCTGGGTGAACTCTGTGCTGGGGGAGGGAGGAAGCGCTCCCATTGGACTACTGGACAGAGGAGTGAACTCTGAGCTGGGGTGACAGTGCAAGTGCCAACAGAGAGGGCTGGGAGTCCCCTGTTTGGCACACATGCCATAGGTTCGCCACCACTACTCTAAGACCCTGAGCCACAGAAGAGAAAGCAAGAGAGAGAAATGTGATCCAAGAGATAGAAATAAGATCTGTTGTGCACAGTCTCCAGAAACTCTTTCTTCCCCCTCTGTGCCCACAGGAATGGTCGACCCCCCTTTTGTCCCTGACCCCAAAGTGGTCTACGCGAAGGACATCGGTGACGTGGGCGCTTTCTCCACCGTGAAGGGCGTCATGCTGGATGAGACGGACAAGGCGTTCTACGACGAATTCTCCACTGGGAACATCCCCATTCCCTGGCAGGAAGAGATGATTGAGACAGGGGTCTTTGGGGAGCTCAATATCTGGGGTGCCAAGGGCTCCGTCCCACGGGATCTGGACCGCAACGCTCGCCCCTCCGATGCCACCAGCAAATCAGGGACTTGCCTTCTCCTCTGAAAAGGAGGTGGCCAAATTCTGCCCAAGTCTCCTGGCTGGCCTAATCCCATGGCCACCTCTGCCCTCATTGGACTAGGCTGCATGCCTGGTGTTTGCTGTGTGAGAAAGGACTTTGGCATAATAATGCCACATGCTCACCAGCCCATGTTCCACCGCCAGGGCTGCGGGAAAGGAACCATGGGTCTTAACCTACCACCACCAGGCATCTCCCGATAGATACGGCTGTACTTTCATTCTGGAACATTTGTGGAAAGTTTGGTTCTTGTTGAGTCATTCACCCACTTCCGCCTGTCTACTCTCTGCTCTAACCAGTAGATATTACAACCCTTGTGGGATATAGTATGCCCTGAAGGCCCTCATTTACTTTAAGAAATTGAGCAGTTTTAGCTCAGGTTCCCTGGCCTGGATTTGAACCCTCCAAAGAGAAAACCTATGCTGAATTCTACATCTTATTTCCAACCTGGGGATGTGGAAGCTCTTGTCCACCAAGAAGACAACCTTGTGATCTTCAGGAAAGGCCTTGTCATCTAAATATCCCCTTTCCTGGACGGCTTCTTCTGGCCCCAGTTTCATGGTGGACCTGGTCCTTCTGGTTCTTGAAGAAACATGAAGAAGTTGTGATAACCCTCCATAGATATCCACAATCTTTCTTAGAGCACTTTATTACTCTGCGACTCCATATCACCAGTTTGCCCCCAACTCTTTAGGGAGGTAGAAGATGATGATGGAGAAGACTGGGGTGATAGGGAGAGATGCAGACTCCCAGCCCATTTTCTGGTTTGTGGATCGATCCTTTTCAGCAATGCCAGGTTTGGCTGAAAAAACAATGTTTCTGGTGCACTGGCCGGCTGGACGTTTGGCAGGCCTGTGTTCGGTCTGGGTTGGGTTGGGTTGGGTTGGGTTGGGAGGGGGTTTAGTGTAGAATAAGGTATCCGTTTGCGGTCAAGCCAACATTTTTCATCTTGTAACAATAAAAGAGGCTGTTGGACGTCACAACGGAAGATGACTCGAGGTGTTTCGCATTTGTGTTAGGGGCGGGCGGACTTTGGTTGCCCATGAGGAAGTGAAGATGTAGTAAGGGTGACATCCTGTAGCCTCCAAAGGACCCCTTCAATGGGCGACAGGAACTGGAACAGGTGGGAAAGGCAGGGGAGAAAGAGCCCCGTAGAGAAGAACATTTCATGGCCACTCAATCCTTCTTCCATCTTTTGGTGTTAACCAACAGCAGACTCATCCTCCCTTCCTGCTGCCCCATGAGTCACAACTGGGCAGGGAGGATTTAAATTTATCCTCTAAGGCAGTGGTGCCCAAACTTAGGCCTGGGGGCCTGGTGCGGCCCCCGACGCCAATTCATCCGGCCCGCGAAACCCTCGTCGCTCCTGGAAGCGGAAGTAAGCGACGAGCGACGAGGGCTTCGCGAGCTGGATGAATTGGCGTTGGGGGCCGCACCCAGCCCCCAGGCCTTAGCAACGGGCTCCCTGAACCACATGATCGGCCCACGGTCCAAAAAGTTCGAGCACCCCTGCTCTAAGGCTGCTACAAACCTAATAATTTTTAACCCACCCCCAAGGATGCTTTCAGTCCCCTTTAAAAAAGCCCATCCTATGTACAAAGGGGGGGTGTTATGTGATGCTTTGAGTGCTTCTCCATCCTATTTACCAGGGGTTCGCAACCTACGACCCTGGAAGTGGACACATTTAGGACAGCCGTAAACATGGCCACCACAGTTTGGAGCAGCATTTACGATGGGGAGAAACCACATGTCTGGCCTGCTCAGCTGTCCGAGGGTGAGTGGTCCGGTGCGTGGCATGATAACCTTGAGAACCTCTGCTATATATGCTAGGCCCTCAAGCAACACTTGAGCATGGCATGTAATTTTGGGCTGTGGCTGTCAGAATTTTCACCGCCCCCACAATGCTATGGTGAAGGATTGGAGTTTTAGTCCAGTTTGAAAGCAAGAAATTGCAAGTAGATAAAAAGGTACTGATTCCGCAGGAAAGGTAACAACATTCCATGTGCTTCAGTGTCTAGGTGTCTGCGTCATTATGCTTGCTTGCCACATGACCACGGCAACATCTGCAGGCCCAGACAATGCTGCCTCTTGGCTGTAAAATGCGATGAGCACCGACTCCTAGAGTCGGATACGACTGGCTTTCATGCAAGGGAGACCTTGAGCTTATTCAAAAACCTCACATCTTCACGCCCCTAAATGACTGCATATAAATGTTATTTCTTACAGGTAAAGCCCAGATGCAAACTCCTTGCGTGACATTAATGTCCCGCTTCAAAAGTAAACCTCCCCCCCCCCCAGGCAACTTAACACCCCAACACGCAACAAACAAACCCCAAAACCCACCTTCAGATCAGAACTTCTTCCATATCTAGGCCAGATGTAAAACTGCCAAAACGAAAGCACCTTTTGGTGAGTTCATTCTGCAGTTCCTTTTGCCCGACCTAGTGTGAGAAAGATTAGCTGGCAACACAAGATTGCTATTACTAGGGTGTATGCCCAATTGTGGTTCAAAAATACCTCATTCTTGGAGGAGGCAATTTCTGTGTATCCCAGATCAGGTCTAAAGTGTGGAGATAAAGGGCCAACGTGGGCCCCACCCCTCCAAAAAATAAGCTCCATGTGCAAGTTTGACAAGAAGACAAGTCAGAAGATGCCTGAAGTCACTTTGACCTACTTATATTAGTCATGGAATAGCTGGACTCTAGTCACGAGCTGTGACATCTGCACCATATGTTTGTGAGAGAAAGAGAAGGGAATGTCAAAATTAAGAAATGAAATTAGAGGCCAGGGCTCCTAGTTGAGGAAGGGGGATCTGGGATAGCAAAAAAAAAGGGGGGGAAGGGGAACTCCCCTCTGATGACTCTTTTAATCCATTAAACCAGGGGTGCCCAAATTATGGCCCAGGGGCCGGAACTGGATCCCAAAGCCATTTAATCTGCCCCCGACGTCCTTGCTGCTCCTGAAAGCGGAAGTAAAATGTGCATTTGCAGGAGCATTATGCAACTCCATGTGCAGAACGCTGCGGTAAATGACCCACAGCTGTCGTAAACCCATCCATGTGGAGTCACAGAGCCGTGTTTCCCAACCTTTGTTTTCTTGGACTTCATTTCCCAGAAGCCTCAGTCAATTCCCCAAAGCCACTGATCAGCCAATGTACTGACTTAGGCTTCTGGGAATTTAAGTCTACCAATGTACCACGGAACATGGTTTGGGAAACGGTGGCCCAGTCGTTTCCCCATAAGCGCAACAGTTTCACAGCAGGACATTGCTATGGCTTTGAGCCAGCTTTGCCGTAGGCCAGCCCAAAAGGCCTGCCTGAGGTAACACTTCTCGATGTGGGAGGCAGTGAGAGGGAGGCAGAAGGGGTGTCCGCCAGAGAGGGAAAGAGAGAGGTGCCCGGTAGGCAAAGAAAGAATCTGGTCCTCCCCAGTTCCCACATTTAATTCCCACGGTCCAGGTTGGTTTTGCCTCTGGCCTCCGGCCGGGGACAGCTGTGCGCCCAGATGGAGTTGCTTCTTGATTGTGCGGAGTCAAGATCCAGTTCCTGGCCTTGCACATGGATGGCCTGCAGGCAGCCCCGGAAGTAACTTCTCTTCTGGGCCAGAGGGGATATTTTCTGTCCTGGAAGGCAAATTATCCCATATAGAGCAACCCAGTACAGTCAAACCTCAAGATAAGAACAGCTTGACTTAAGAAAAACTTGAGATACATCTAGAAATCTCAGGGGAAAATCAGGTTCAAGATAATAATTTTTCATAGGATTTTTCTCGAGATACGAAATTCAATGCATTCCTGTGGGAAATTGCATTCAATGCATTCCTATGGGAAATCCAAGATAAGATTTTTTTTCAAGATACAACCAACCTCGAGGAACGAATAAAATTCGTATGTAGAGGTTTGACTGTAGAAGGGCCCTGGTGATGCAGGAGTTAAATTTCTGTCCTGAAGGCAAAACGTGGTGAGTTCAATTCTGACAGGGAATCAAGGTTGACTCAGCCATCCGAGGTGGGTGAAATGAGTCCCCAGCATGTTGGGGGCAAAGGGCTAGTTAACATGTGAACTGGCCAGAGAGGGCACTGAATGCTATCAGGCGTTATATAAGTATTATTTATTTATTTATTTATTCATTCATTCATTCATATTTAATCCACTGCCCCCCTCACCAAGGTGACTCAGGGCAGTTTATAAGTCATAAGAAACACCACAATAAAAACAAACATTTCCTAAAACCTCAAATTTAAAACGGTTAAAGATTAAAAATTTAAAATCTAAAAAGTTTTTAAAAATCACCAAATTGCTACATCTTACTGATTAAGAAGTTGAGGGAGAGAGGGGGCTTAAACCATCCAGCGAGCTGGCGTCATTGTGCATCCCATACCCCATACCTGCCCCACCAGCCATGTTTTTAAATTCTTCCTAAAGGGCAGCAACTCCGTCTGGAGACATCGCTCCGTTGGCAGGCGGTTCCATAGGGCCAGAGCGGACACAGAGAAGGCCCTCCTTCTGGTGCCAGAGAGATGCGCCTCTCTGGCCAATGGAACCACAAGAGAGCCCCTCCAGTCCGCTCTGGTGGGGCAGACAGATGTTCTTGGGGTGATATATTGCTATGTCCTTGCTAAGGTCTGGCATTTTAGCATTAAACAGTCACCAGCAGGCCCGTGGTGGTCATATGGGACACTGGGATAAGTCCCGGTGCGCCTCTGTGACTAGCGCCCCCAAGAGGTGGGCAGGTGAATTTTTTTAATGAAGGGAAGTGGCACCTTTCAAACTCCTCGCCCCCTTGCCCTGAAGCACATCTCCATTGGTGCACTAAGCCAAAAGCTGCCTGGTAAAAGCTTACATCAAGGGTGTGCCAATAGTCGACCGGTGCCTTCGTGTACCAATCGAGAGGTGTTTCAAGGCAAGGGGGCAGGTGGAAGAGCTGAGTTTGAAAGGGGTGACGTCCAATTGCAAGGTGGGGTGCATGCTCAGAAGTGCTGAGGCAGCGGCAGGCAGAGTCGGTTTTGTTTCTGCCTTTTTGTCACCCTGCCGCTTGAGAAAGAGACCCGAGTCATTGGGGATGGGGGAGAAGGCAGCACTGCCTCCCTGATCACCCACCCCACCGCCGCCGTCTCCGGCTTGGTGGATTACCTTTGCTCTGGGTGCTTCGTGGCTGCTGCCTGCTCCCCTGCCGGAGAGGTGGAGCTGAACCAGGCGCTGCCCTTGGCCACCCAACCTGCCCTCACATCCCGCCGCCTCCCTGGGCCACAGCGGGAGAGACACCCAGCCGGAGGCACTACGAAGCGGGGAGGGAGGAGGAGGAGGGGAAAACGTGGGAACTCAGGGTGGAGAGAGATCTTGAACAACAGCTGCATGACCAAGTGAGCTCCCGTCTCTGTCCTAGCTCCTGCCAACCTAGCAGTTCGAAAGCAAGACATGCAAGTTACTAAATAGGTACCCCTTCAGTGGGAATGGTAAGAGCGTTCTGTGTACTCTGGTGTCTAGTCATGCCTGCCACATGTTTATTTATTTATTAATCATATTTCTATGCTTACAAATGACTCAGTGCAGCTAACAACAATTTTAAAAAATCATCAATAAAACCCATAATAAAATACCCACCCATCTAAGAAGAGTTAAAAGTTAAAATTTAAGGATTAAAAGATTAAAAAAGAGAAAAGATGTAAAAAAATCACAAATTAAAAATGGAAACGTCTGCAAACGCAGACAGCGCTGGCTCTTTGGCTATAAACAGAGACAAGCACTGAACCCTAGAGTCGGATACGACTGGCTTTTGAGCAAGGGTGACCTTGACCTAAATATATCCCTCGTACCTGCCCCCTTCTAAGGTCAAGACGCACCTGACAATCCCCCGATGACCAGGTGTCCCCGTCGGCTGAGCCAGATGTCCTTTAGGCTGTCAAACTCTGCCTTCGGAAGGGGCTTTGTGGTTTCTGCGCAGCCCAGCCGCAGGGATAGCTGAGATGGAGTGATGCGGAGAGAGACCTGGGAATCCAAGCATCCGTCTCCCAAGGGAAGGGGAAGCAGAAGGACTGTCGTGTTGCCCATCTGGACCACCAGATCCTGGGGAACAGAGGAAGGAAAGAAGACATGGGGTCAGAGCCCTTCTGAGCAAAGAGTGGTCCCTGGAACTCCACAACACATGAGGATGATAACACTGCACAACAAGGATTTTGGTACTGGGAATAACACACGTGATTTACATGATATTGAGTGTGCTGATTCCAAATCTGAACTCAGAATTTGCCTATGCCTCTATCTTGATGGAGGGCAGCAGGTTCATCAATCGTGGCCCGAGGCTGATGATGAGGACTTTCCATGCCCAAAGGGCTCAGGACTAAAAAATGACTCATGGAACTCGATCAGTGTCACAGGTGCCGCACTGCAATGTGGAAGCCAAATGGAAGACCACTGCATTCTATTGCTCCCAGGAGAATGTTCATGGCTGATCACCATGATGATAGTCAATATTCGGAATTGGATACAGCACAAGAAGAAAGGGCAGGTGGATCCCTCTTAAGTTGCAGGAAAGGACCAGTGTCCAGTGGGTCAGAGCTCAGGTTGGACTACCCTGGGCTTCTTGGAGGTGGAGAAATAGACGTTGGGCTGTCCCTGGACTTCTCCTCCTTTGAGGCAGAAGGAGTTTGGCCTCTGTGGCTCTCGGCACAGTTTCCACCTTGCCCTGCCATGACCCGATGCCTCTCTCACCACGTGCTGCAGGTCCAGGCGAAGGACGGGCACGTACTTCAAGCTGGAGATGGCAAGCAGCGTCCCGGACTGTGGGGCAGCCTCGATCCCCATCGCCACAACCAGGGACCAGTTCCCATTGGCAGGGTTGAGCCCTGTGGGGAGACCTAGATGGATGGAAGGATGGAAGGAAGTGGACAGGCAAAATGACAAGTTAGCGAAGGTTTGGGGTCTCCTAAGCAACTCTTAGGGACTCTGGTGGCTTAGGGGTTAAGATGTCGAACCTGATGCCTGGGAGGTCGACAGGTCAGGAGTTCAAGACCCAAGTGAGCGCCTGTCTCTATCCCAGCTCCTGCCAACCTAGCAGTATGAAACCAAGAAAATTGCAAGAAGATAAACAGGTACTGCTTTGGTGGGAAAGGTAACAGTGTTACATGCACTCCGGTTTCTAGTCATGCCTGCCACATGACCACAGAAACATCTGCAGATGCAGACAGCACTGGCTCTTTGGCTGTCAATTGAGATGAGCACCGAACCCTAGCATCTAATATGACTGGCTTTCAAGCAAGGAAGATCTTTACCTAAGCAACTCTTAAAGGAGAACAAGGGCAGTACTAGGAGCATTAAGAAGAACGTGTAGATAGATCTGATCCCAAACTAAGCCATGCTTTCTCCATCTGGGCACCTCCAAATAGATAGGCTACAATTCTCATAATTCCTAACACCTATTAATTTCCCCCATTTATATGCTGTTGCTCTGTTCACCACCTAGAATAGTGTACACCAGTGTTTCCCAACCTTTGGCTTTTGGACTTCAATTCCCAGAAGCCTACGTCAACTTCCCAAAGCAATGATCAGCCAGTGGACTGACTGAGGCTTCTGGGAATTGAAGTCCAAAAGCCAAAGGTTGGGGAACACCAGTGTACACCATAATTTAACAACTCCAGACTGAAGGGAATTAGATGCACAACTTTCCTGTTTTGGGGATTTGAGGAGTTGTGTTTAAAAAAAGTAACTTTTCCAAGCTCCTCAAACAATTGTTTAGTAGGTTACAGTGGAATGGAGGGGGTGGTGGAAATTAGACTCTGGGGGGCCCACCCCTGCCCCACCCCAAAGCAATACAACACACAAATCAGGAACTACCCCATCAGACCCATCCACTCACAATCGGGGACGGAGGCCCTTTCCCGGTCATACCTGCCAGGGCGAAGGTAGCCTGTCCGCTGCCCGGAAAGAAGCTGCCCTGGCGGATGCTGGGGAAGCAACCCTTGGTGCCCTCTTCTTCGAGGGAAGTGCCCTCCCGCCACTGGACACTCTGGTTCAGCCAGTCCCACCGCCTCATGCAGCCATCCATGGCCGTGTTCAGCTGCAAAGCATAGGGAGAGGGAGGTGAAGGCAGGGCAGAAACGACACACACGCACAAACACACCAACTTTTCCACAATGGGCAGAACCTCAGGAAGGGCCCTGATTTGAGGATCTTTAAATCTACACCCCAATGTTCACCCCCAAAACACACCAAACCTAGCAAATCGACCTTAATTTACTCTCTTGGGTGAAATAGACCCCCACCCCACCGAGTGAAAGCCTGCTTCATCTTTGCACATTACTTTATAAAAACATAATCCAGGTTCTCTAGGACACCATACCACCAGAAGTTCGGGAAAATGCTTTAATTATAGGAGATGGGTTCAGGGTTTACACTGGCTTTCATCACGTTCCTAGGACTGTTTGGAAGTGTTTCCAGGATTCTCCTAGCTAGGAAGGGGTGGTCCAAAAAAGTAACTTTTTTAAAAAAAAAAAATCTCACAGGTCACCAGAGGGAAGGGGTTGTTTAGACTGCCCGTTGTTGGCAGGAGGGTTGTGAAAGCTGTTGCCCCAAAAGGTAACTTTTTCTAACTCCCCCTCTGTGTAACGCAGGATTCATGCCTTTCTGGTGGTTTAGAGAGGGAGGATGATGGTCTTACCGGTGTCAGCAGTTCCTGCACAGGGATGAAAAGGCCCCCAACCCCAATGCGCATCGAAGGCTCCGTTTGGTCAATGATGGGGTTAGAAACGTTCCTCAGGACCATATGGTCATTGCCATCCACTTCTAAGATGACCGTGTTCCCTTCGTTCTTCACCATCAGCTGTCAAATGGGAGGGGGGCAATTAGATGCAGAGAAAGGGCAAGGAATATTAACACACACACACAACCCTTCTGTGACAGCCTGGACAGGTTGTCCTGCTATGGTCATAGAGTAGACCCTACTGCCAGCGACTTAACACCGAATGTCAGGTGGTGGTTAACTAACCTGACAACCCTGAGGACTAACGTGGAAGGGTGGTGGTCCCCAAGTGGATTAAAAGCTCCCACTTGAATCCATCTTCATGAAGGGCAGCAGCTTCATCCATCCTGGCCTGGGGCTGATGATGAGGACTTTGTGTGCCAAAAGGGCTCAGGACCAGAAAGTGAATCATGGGACTGGATCAATGGTACTATGGGGGTCATGCTGGGATGCAAGATGAAAGGCCACTGCATGATATTCTCAGGACAGTCTTCATGGATGATCACCATGATGACTGCCAATATTTGGATTTGGATACACGAGGAGGAGGAGGAGGAGGAGAAGGAGGAGAAGAAGAAGGCAGCTTCCATCAATAAAATACTACCCTTTTCATAGACGTCCACAATGGGTGTCAATGCCCTTCAGTGGGGTTCAAGCCATTTACTTAAATCCTAAACCCCCAACACTGCTTGTAATGCTCAATTGGGGACATAGATACTGATTCTGCTAATTAATTATTCCATAACCTAACATGTAAGCTTACTCATTACTCGTTACATCCTTACTCGAAAGCCAGTTGTATCCAACTCTAGGGTTCAGTGCTGATCTCTGTTTATAGCCAAAGAGCCAGTGCTGTCAGCGTCTGCAGATGTTTCTATGGTCATGTGGCAGGCATGCCTAGACACCAGAGTGCAAGGAATGCTCTTACCATTCCTACCAATGGGGTACCTATTTATCTACTTGCAATTTCTTGCTTTCGAACTACTAGGTTGGCAGGAGCTGGGACAGAGATGGGAGCTCACTCTGTCGTGCAGCATTCCGGTCATCAATTTCAGCATCTTAACCACTAAACCACCTCAGTACCTAACATGTAACTGTTGCCAAATATTGGTTGCCACCCGTGGGTTTCTAATTGGGTTTAAGTTTGTTTGGCTAATGCTATTTTACTGTGTTTATCTTATATATTTGTAGTGCTCTGCACTAAATGCTCAGATGGCCAGATGAGAGGAGCAATGAATGGATAATCTAAACAAAAGAGTCTCTTTGAACTTGGCCAAGGAACACAAGAAAAGCCATCTCAGCTGGTCTCCCTGCAGTGTGCCAACTTTGGGTCCCCCATATATGGTTGGACTATATATCTCAGCACCAGCAGGCACCACCACCAATCGTCATGAATGAGTTTTCAACCCAGTCCCAAGACTGAGAAAGACAAAATGGCAGCCCTCCGAGCTAAATTCTTTCTTGGCCCATCAGATCCTGGGAATTCATTTCCTCTTTGTAACCTGCAAGAAGAGCCTAGGGACAGAAATCTGGGAGCCTTAGTTCCAAAAAGTAACTTTTCCCAAGTCCTGACATCTCCCAGGAACGTGGTTCAGGTTCATTTCCCAACACCCGCGGCAAGGATGGCTAAATGAACCTTTTGGCCTGCCTACCCGGTGCCACCGACCGTCATTGAGTGGTGGCCCTCTGGAAACGGTGAGGTTAGTGAGAACGTTGTGGATCTGTATTTCAGGCTCCCCTTTCCGCAGACCCAAGACAAACCAGTCCATGCCAGGGATCGTATCTCCATAGAAGATCACGCCTTCGGGATCGAATGTACGGAAGTCGAAAGAAGAGGCTGCACTGGAGAAGGAGGATGAGAGGAAGTCAAATCATTCAGATTTCCTGCTGGATCTAGGACTATAATGTTTCTGAGTGCTGGGCTAATCTACAGTCAATCGCTGCCCTTCTCGATTTCCCATGCAACAGTTTGTTTAGTGCAACGTTGAACATTTACTCTTTATAAGACAGAAACTCAACAGGTGAAGTTCTCCCCACCCCACAAGCACTACTTGAAACTGTCCCCCTCCCAGTCAAACTTTCAGTCCATTTCATTTTGGGAAGACAACTTTCCCAATCCTACAGTGTTATTATTAGGTGTGCCGGATCTCTCACCCAGGACTCTGCAGGCCGCAACACGTATTCTACCATTGAATTGTAGCTCATTTCTTTCCACATTCCTCCCTAGCACTGTACCTGTTGAATTTCCAGACATTCTGCAAAGGTTGAAGATATAGGGCTCATTGCTCCATAAGAGCCATAGGAGACCCCAGTGCAGTAAAGTGGCTGAAGTTATGGACGTGGACTCTGTAGATATGGGTTCAAGTAGCTGCTGGGGCCATTTAAACTCCCTAGGAGGCAGCACTGCTAAAGCCGCTCCTTAAATATCTCACATATCTTAAACCAGTGTTAGATAAAGGTAAAGGTCTCCCTTCCTCGAAAGCCAGTCGTGCCTGAGTCTAGGGTTCAATGCTCATCTCTGTCTATAGCCAAAGAGCCAGCGCTGACTGCACCTGCAGACATTTCTGTGGTCATGTGGCAGGCACAACTAGACACATGGAACAATGTTACCTTTCCCATTTAAGCAGTACCTGCTTATCTATTTGCAATTTTTTGCTTTCAAACTGCTAAGTTGGCAGGAGCGGGGACAGACAACGGAAACTCGTTCCGTTGTGCAGCACTTGGGTCTTGAACTGCTGACCTGCCAACCTTCCAGTCATCAAGCCCAGTGTCTTAAGCCAGGGGTGCCCAAACGTTTTGGGCTGTGGCCCAGTCACGTGGTTCAGGGGGCTTGTCACTATGGCCCAGGGGCTGGATCCGGCCCCCAATACCAATTCATCCTGCCTGTGAAACCCTCATCGCTCCCAGAAGTGGAAGTAAAATGTGCCCATTTCACCGAGCGACAAGGGCTTTGTGGGCTGGATGAATTGGCGTCAGGGGCTTGACCACTAAGCCATTCAGTTGTGACTTGACACCACCAAACAGTAAGAAGTCATTATCCTTCCGTTCCATGACTTCAGACTTCAAATTTCCTCTCAGGTATAAGCATTGTGGTTTGCTTACCTTTTGACTTTAAGTAGGTCGATGTATAAAGTAGCCGTTGGGGACGACTCTCCCCATCTCTGCCCAAGGTTCAAGGCACCAGCCTCCCCAGAGAGGGGTTGGAAGCACTGGCCATCCTGGGAAAGAGAGAACAGGGATTCACTTCAAGAACCCATCACTAGGTAACAGCATCAGTTCACAAAGGACTCCTATGGGCCTTGGACGTTCCCCATACAGAGAAACAGGCGGCGCTGCAGTGATGAGAAGAAATGCATAAAGCGCCGTGTCCCTAATTGCCACGTGGTGACAGTGTTGTTCCACGGGCGTTTTCACTCCGGTCTTCTGCAAGCTACGTTAAAAATTAATTAATTCATTAATAGCTGCTCTCATTTTGATGCAGCACCAAGCGGTTGTAAAATCAGCACTTCTCTCTCACACTCTCACCTCCCAGGAACAAAGTCGATGCGTTATGAATGTTGCTGAGTGTTTAAGAAAGAACATCAACTCTTAAAACTGTACATTTGCATTTTCTCCCTTTTACTCATAAAATAAGCAGGAAGGGTTGGGGTTTTTGGTTTTTAAGAAAAGAGAACATTTTTAAAAAGCAGATAAGTAATATTATATGTCAACACCCCTGCACATAGATGTGGGAAAATGCAAATCTCTACATGGAATGAGATACAGATTTCCCCTTAACGGGGAAAATTAAACAGAAAGATGCTAAGTTGTCACTTTCGGCGCTCGCTGTCCTCCAACCCTAGAAGTCGGTCTCACGTAACCGGAACAGCTGTTCAGCAAAAATAAATTCAGCATGATGTCAAGGTGAATTCTTTGGTGTGAGGAGAGGATAAACATTTCATTGCTCGTATTTCTGCACGCTAATGAAACTGTGAAACGACTGGATCCGCTACGTGACCAAAAGTCTTGTGACTCGGAAAAGACCAATGCATTTTACTGCACACAAAGTTTCGTAGATCACGGCTCACTTCGTTAGAGGGATGGAATGTTACCTTCATTAGCAAATTGCAAGGGCCTTCGTTGAGTTGGCTGGGTAAGTCTGGGAACGTAATCAGTGGGGCCAGAGAATGTGTGTGTGCCTACCAAAAATATAATGCTCATTATCTTAGCAAGAGCCATTAACAAACATCCTAGTTGGGTGGGAGTTCTCATATTAGTGAGCTAGTAGTTAATGCAGTTGGTGTAATAAAAAACCTCCATCCCTGTTCAAGCTGCAGGAGAAGTACTTGAACCTCTTAAGCAGGGGGTCTCAACGTTTTTCAGCCATGGGACAGACCACGCCCCCTTAGACAGCTGAGTGGGCCGGACTGGTAGTTCCCCCACCCTGCTGCAAATGCTGCCGTAAAACGCATATGTGGCTGTCGTAAACACGTTAATGAGTCTGTGGGCGATTCTGGCAGTGATGCCTGTGGGGGTGGCTGGAATGAGCCGGGGCCAGATTATTTGGTCCCACAGGCCAGATCTGGCCCACAGGCGGTAGGTTGAGAACCCCTGCTCTTAAGGAATCCTCATTCAGCTATCATTTGCTATCAATGCCTGACATTGTTTTATAGAGAACATACAAGCCAATCTCCATGCAAATAAATAAATAAACACATGTACACAAATCTGATATATAAAGTGGCAAAATTTCTTTTTTGTATGTTTGTTTTAAAAATTAATAAAAAATATTCTTTAAAAAAAAATGACAAAATTGAAAAATCAGGGGAGGGGATTTTTTCAGGCTCCTGTGAGGGAACATTTCCCGACCTCAAAGTGCTTGTTTGCGAATAGAAGGGTTTTGAAGATAGCAAGTCCAATACAAAAGAGGTGAACAAGGGTTTGTCAAGAGGTCCACCACCACCGCCTTGAATCCAGCAGAAAAGGAGGGAATTGGGGGGGGGGGTCAGGTTGGGGAAAGCCACCCTATCCTGTTCTTTGTATCTGGTGGCCATGCCAGCTACGGGATCCCAAAAGATAATACTTTTGTGTCAGAAATTAATTCTGGGTTGAGAGGATTTTTGCTGGAGGAACACCACTTAGGGGATACCCAAAAGAGGCTCCATTAATGTCCCCAAGAGCTTTTCCCAATGAGGTGATCCCAATTTATCTACCAGTACTTGCAATTGCTTGCTTTTGAACTGCTCGGTTGACAGGAACTAGGACAGAGACGGGCTCTCAATCTGACATGCAGTACCCGGGTCTCAAACTGCCAACTTGCCGGCCGGCCAGCTAACAAGGCGAGCTTCTTAACCACTGAGCCACCACAGGCCCTGAATTCAGAAAGATGCAGTCCAATAAAGAAATTTTTGCAAGCTGTAATGAGGCTAGAAGTCTTTATAAAATAAAATAAAAACTTCCACGCCACCAAACATTCCAGGAAACAACACAAGTCCCCATATCAAAACTCAACATTTTTAAGGACATAAAAACTGGAGCAGAGGCCAAAACCACCCAAAACCCATCATTCCCCTTCCTTGTTAAACAAAATAGTGGTGATAAAAGTTATTCCTTGTCCAACCTTGTGTGTCACCTCAATGGCTTCTGCACCCCAGAAAGAGGGTCCACCCCATCCCACTGGTTGTGACCTATGGAGCTCGGTCATTCTTTCTTTCTTCTCATCTGCAGGGGAGAAACCAGAACTTTCCCCAGAGCTTTAGGAATGCTTGTTTGGATCCTCCTTAACACATGGCTGACTTGGCCAAGGGAAAGGCGGCCCTTTAAAGAAAGGAGTTTTCTTCGTTCTATTTTGAGAAATACCAAACCAAAGAAACCAAAGCGTCATGGAGAAAGTAGGGTAAAGGAAGGACAACGTGCAAAATACGGGATTCTTTGGTAATCTCGCTATAGTGTTCCTTTGGGGCAGGGGTGCCTAAACTTGGCCTGTGGGCCAGACCGGGCCCCTGATGTCAATTCATCCAGCCCACACCACCCTTTTTGCTCCCAGAAGCGGAAGTAAAATGGGTGCATTTTACTTCCACTTCTGGGAGTGACGTGGGCCAGATGAATTGGCATCGGGGGAGGAGGCCAGGTCTGGCCCAAAGGCCGTAGTTTAGGCACCCCTGGTTTAAGCAGAGAAAATGGCAATTTAAACTCTATCTTATCCTGTTGCAAATGAGACTGCAAGGTGTGTTTTACTTCCACTACCAGTGGAAGGAACCACATGACTGGCCCACTTAACTATGTGACTGGCCCATGGCCCAAAAAGTTTGGGCATCCCTACTTTGAGGATAGAAGGGAGAGCATGAATCACTGTCTCCTCTGGCCTGGATGACTGGCTGGGATGAATCAGTTCATGTCCTTTGCACGTGCTCAGAGGAACATCCAGACTGTGATGTGCCAACATTGTGCCAATGCCTCCACATAATGTCCTGGAGATGAAACCTGGGCAAACATTTTGGAAGGCTGTGTTGGCTCCCATTGTTTTACAAACATGTACCTGGAAAGTGGTGGGGTGTGAGGAGGGGGGGGGGGAGAAAGCTGCTTTCAAGACACCTGCCCCTAGTTTGCCAGTTTCAGTGCCCTTGGCCCAAACTTTCCTCCCCCCCCCCCACTCACCTTGGCGTTGTAACTGCTGTCAATCTCCTGAAGCATCTCACCTTTGGCCCACGGGGCCACCAGAAGCAGGAGCCAAGATGCGATGGGGAACATGTTGAGATGGCTACAGAGCTGTCAGTCCAGCGGAGACTGGAGCTCAAACCAAAAGGCAGAGCAGTCAAATACCAGTATTCTGCACTGTCAGGATAGCTTGTTGACATAAACTTTGCCGGTTCAAGGCTCACCCACCAGATAGATGTCCAGGGCAGGTGGCCTTGAACCCCAGATCTCTTACTGTACTTCTCTTAGCGTCCAAAGCTTGGGGAAGCTTTCTAGACTAGGGACTGTGGAGGCTTGTGGTTAAGATGCTGAACTTGATGACTGGAAGGTTGGCGAGCCAGCAGTTTGAGAGTGCTGCATGACTGAGTGAGCTCTCACCTCTGTCCCAGCTCCTGCCAATATAGCAGTTCAAAAGCAAGACATTGCAAGTAGATAAATAGGTACCACTTCGGTGAGAAGGCAAACAGCGATCCATGCACCCTGGTATCTAGGCATGCCTGCCACATGTCCACAGAAAGGTCTGCAGATGCAGGCTGCGCTGGCTCTTTGGCTGTAAACACTGAGCACTGAACTCACTAGAGTTGGATATGACTGGCTTTTGAGCAAGGGTGACCTTGACCTTACAGAAGAATCCATTGCTCCCCCCTGGCAAAACCAGAGAGGGGCAACAAGAGTTGGCTTTTCTAGACCTCAGCTGCAGAGGAGGCCTCCCAGGAGCAGCCAGCAGCTGGATTAGAGGAGTCTTCCACCTCTCTTCTGTGGCTATGGCTGCTTATGGATTGAACGTAACCTCCTCTGTAGGCCAGGGACCATTGCCTTGCTTGTCTCCCATACAGATGAAAGGGCCCCTGAGCTCCTTATAAATCATCCACAGGGTAAATCGACAATTTGCCTCCAGTGCTTTTTTGTCTCAAGCTGTCAAGGGGCGGTGGTGTTCCCAAGCCCTGTATCCCTACCACCCCTCCCTGTACACTGTTGTGGCTGTGGCAGGACCATGGCTTGAGTGGGCAGCTACAGACCAAATGGATCCTCCAGTTTCAAGAGCACTCTATCTCCCATGACTGTACCCAAGGCTTGAGTACCCCCTTCATGTCTCTCAATGCCTCATCTGCAGCCGGCAGAGGGATGGAGGAATGTAACAACACTCACAAGTCCATCATCCCTGCACGTTTCCTAGGGCCAGCCTGGTTGGGGAACTTGGAAATTGTTGTCCACCGTCTATAGTAGGGGTGCCCAAACTTTTCAGGCCATGGGCCAGTCACATGGTTCAGCAGGCAAGTCATGTGGTTCCTCCCACCAGAAGCAAAACATGCCTTGCAATCTGTTTTGCAAGATATGTT
Source organism: Furcifer pardalis (assembly GCA_030440675.1). Lineage (NCBI taxonomy): Eukaryota > Metazoa > Chordata > Lepidosauria > Squamata > Chamaeleonidae > Furcifer > Furcifer pardalis. The sequence continues at coordinate 2,511,152 of CP126897.1, forward strand.
TTGTGCCAGGACAAGATAGATTTTAGGCTGCGATTTTCTCTGCTTAAACAAGGGTGTTCAAACTACAGCCTGTGAGCAGGATCCAGCCCCCAACACCAATTCATCCAGGCCGCACCGCCCTCATCGCTCCCAGAAGCGGAAGTAAAACATATATGGGCACATTTTACTTCTGCTTCCAGGAGTGACAAGGTTGGGGGCCAGATACGGCCCATAGGTCGTAGTTTGGGCACCCCTGGCCTATGGAAGCTGCTAAACCGGGAAAAGCCTGGAGTAAACAGACCTTTGGCTCTACCCAGTCCATCCGTTTAGCAATGGGCAAGCAAACCTTTCACCCCAGAGTTGTTCTCAGGAAGAGCAGTCTAGCGACAGGCAGGCGTATTTGCTTACATATTATGGCTCAAGATGCTTGGGGTTCTGGTGGTGCAGTGGTTAAACAGCTGTCCTGCAACCAAAAGGTTGTGAGTTCAATCCTGACCAGGGCCCAAGGTTGACTCGACCTTCTATCTTTCCAAGGTCAGTAAAATGAGTACCCAGTTTGTTGGGGGCAACATGCTAATTAACTTGTGAACTGCACAGAGTGCACTAAGCACTTATATGGGGGCGGAATAGAAGTGTGATTGCTTTGCCTCCCTTGCCGCTAGTAAGCCAACCTTTCAAAAAATCTACAAAAGTCGCATACATGCTTCCTAAAGGGGTGATGGAGACAGAGGCACATCACGATTTGGAGGGGAAATGTGTGGGGCATGCTGATTCTTGACCTTGGGATTTTCCACCCGTTCAGGTCCTCCCTTACCGATGGAGCCAGAATTGCCGATTGAGCATCATCCTTCCAGTTCAGCTGGTGCATCAGGCTGTCCGGGGCATCTCATTTTCGGTCCCTTGATTTGGAAAACAACACACCATCTAAAACAGGAGTTCTCAACCTTTTAAAGCCAGGGGCCATTGGGTCACGCTCCCTCAGACTGCTTTGAGGGACGGACTGCCATTTTGCCCTTCCTGCACCACATGGCACTTCCCGGTGTGGTGGAGGTGTGTGTGTGTGGGCAAAACATGAAATGGCACCGTGGGCTGCATTTGGCCCACGAACCGCAGGTTGAAAATCCCTGGTCTACAAGCAAGCCAAATGCTGTCCGTAGCTCACACACACACCACGGCTGAATTCTTGGTGGGGATGAAACGCAAACCTCCCCCATTCCCCGAAATCCTGGGCATGTCTCAGCCTTCCCTGCTTTCCCAGCAAGGTGAAACGGTCACCATCTGAGAGGCAAAAGGGCTTGTTTGTTCACTGTTGCAACACTGCCAGTGGATTAAGCGTGGGGGCAAAGAGCCGGCATTTATGGCTGGATGCGCCTTAGCAGCCCACAGGGGTCTGCGCAGGGGCGCATAGAGGAAAGCAGTAAAGCTCACCACAACTCTGGCCAGAGCATAAATAAGAGACATTATATATTCTTTGCAATGGCAGCCGTGTTAGTCTGCGCTTCAACCAAACAAAAAAACTGCAGCACTTTGAAGACTGTTATAGTTTAATGTTAGCTTTCGTAGATCAAGTCCAGACGAAGTGGACTTTATCCACGAAAGACAACATTAAAAAATAAGTTAGTCTTCAAAGTGCTACATTGTTTTGCTTTGCTTATTCTCCGATATCATTTATTCTGTGTTTTAGAGTAGCATTGTTAATGGATTTTGGAAACATAAAGAGATAGAAATAAGATATAAATATTGTTATGGTAACAGCAATGAGGTTGTTAAGGGCTAAAAATGGGAAGATTTACACTGAATTTGTCCTGGAGGTTTGGTATAAAGAATTATGGAATACAGTATAGCAATAAATGATAAATTGACATGCGAATTAAAAGTAAAGAAATGTATGATAAAAGAAAAATAATTTTATAGAGACATGGGGCGAGTTTGTTAAATATATATTTGTTAAAACTAAAGGGGTAAAACCAGGACAATAATGTTCAATATTTTGGAAATAGGGAATAAGAAAGGGAAGACATTGTTCAGATAATAATTCTGTGTCAGAAATTATTCTGGGTTGAAAAGATTTTTGCTGGAGAAACTCTGCTCAGGGGATGCCTGAATGAGGCTCCTTTCATGTCCCCAAGATCTTTTCCCAATGAAGTGGTCCCTATTTATCTACTTGCAATTTCTTGGGTCTCGAACTGTCGACATACCGACCTTCCAGCTAACAAGGCGAGCGTCTTGACCACTGGGCCACCGCAGCCCCTTCAGATTATAAGGGTAAGATAATGTCCCATAGGTGGTGGCTGGGGATGAAATTCATGGGACAACCTGTCCTGTAGATCAGTATCTCTATAGAACATGCTGAGCCATCCACACTCCTTTTCTATCCTCTGGTTTCAAGAACAAACAAAATTTAAAATAAACCCATTTCAAATCCAAAAGACTTCTCGGATTTCACTAGTCTTGGAATCAGTATTTTCAAATCCTCTTGAAACTAGCTCAGGTGTGTCCACACAAAGGCCCAGGACTAGAGTTGCCATAATCGTCTCCCACAAAACTGAGACACCCAACCAGCAATCCCAAAACTGTAACTCTCCCGCCCGAGATGCGCAGTCTTGAACCAGGTGCATTCTTCCCCAGCCCATCCCCTCCCTCAAGAAAAAAGCGACCCCGCACAAGATCGATCCCAGCCATCCCTAGAAGAGACTTCCCAAAGCCGGTCCAGCCACCTACGGCAGGGTTCCATTTTATTTTATTTTTCAAACTTGTATCGCTGCATTTCCCCCCTTGCCAAGCCTTTTCAGTTAAAGGGGCTGGAGGGGGGCTTGTTGGGTTCTCTGACACAGTCCCAAAACCCACCCACTCTAGGGGGGCTCCAGAGCCTGCCGCAGCTGCAATTAATCACCAGGAGGAGTTGTGACACCCCCATGCCTCAGCCGCGACAGCACCCACCTCTCCTTGTCGCTCATGGTGTGCGGGGCACCCTGAAAGAGTGCCAAGGACTTCTTGAAACCAGCGCCACTTGTAACAAGGAGACCAGGGAACGAGCGAGAGCTCAACGGGGAGGGACTTAAGAGTAGGGATGCCCAAACTTTTTGGGCCATGGGCCAATCATGTCGTTCAGATGAATTGGCATGGGGGGCCGCCCCCGCTCCCCGGGCCTTCGCTTTTGCACCACTGACTTAGACAGAGGCATTCTCACCTTCTCTCCATCCATGTGTGTCATGTGTGTGATGCATTGTGGTGCCACCTGACCGCAAATCTGGGACTTTAGCATTTTTAAAATTGAACTGGCCAGGACAAATTTCCCAACCATGAATCCGGGATGATCCTGGTTTTCCGGGACGTATGACAACCTTACCCAGGACTGTGATGACAAACCTTAGTACTCCAGCTGTTCTTGGACTCCAATTCCCAGAAGCCCAAGACTCTGTGAATGTATGGATCCACAGGGACTTGGGCTTCTGGGAACTGAAGACCAAGAACACCTGAAGTGCCAGTAAAACCATTCATGTGGATTCCAGAGACTTGGGCTTCTGGGAATTGAAGTCCAAGATCATCTGGAGTGCCAAAGTTCGCCATCACTGGCCTAGGACAAGCTTTCTTGGTTCCCCAATGATCTTTGGCTGCAGGACAATCTAGCAGTTAAACCAGACTCAAAGCAGGCGTGTCTGCAGGGCAGATGGCTTCAAGGGATTGGAGTGTTTGGAAGGAAAAACTGGGATGTGAGCCGTACGGTGTGGCTCAAGAAAAGCGCACTCACAAAGCACAAACGTCCGGGTGGCTTTTACAGTTTTGCACTGAGCGTATATTGTCTTTTTATTCTGGAGAAGTTATCTGAGTTACACACAAAGATGCAGAAGAAAGATAAATACGTCATTTTTGTCTAACAGACTCTTCACACTGTCACACTTGGAACAGAGACTGGGAAAAAGCGGCAAAAAAGTATCATCATCATCATCAATATTATTAACATTTTCTGTATTTTTTTCCTTTCTTTTTTTTAACCCTTGGTATTGTTTGCTTTTCTTTGATATTTTATTTTTGTCCTTAAAAGAGTTTCAGTCAATCTCTAAAGTGCCAAAAGAACTAGCTAGAGGTGCTTCTAAAAAATAAGACAAAAGTTACATTCAGTAGCAAACGGTCAAGAATCACCGAGAGCCCCCCAGTGACAAAAGTGCAAAAGATCGGAGAGACGGACAGCTATGTACATGTCAGTGACCGCCCTTCTGCGCCCCCCCCTGCTCCCCTCGGGTCCAATTCCTCCCCACCCCAGTGACCCAAACCACAGCTTCCATGCCAGAAAGCTGGAAAGATTCACAGTCCGCAAATACCTTTGGTGCGCTCTCGTGTTGCATGACCAACCCTGTTCCCTTATGCTTCCCCCAACTAGCCCACACACTCACACACACTCTCTCTCACACACACATGCACACAAAAGACACAACAGAGTTCTCTTTAATACGTTTGTTGTGATGGAGTGTAGAATACAACCCAGAATTGCATTGAATTGCTAAATTGCAGCCGCCACAAGAGGAGGGCCACAGGTTCTTCAGGCTGGTCCTTCAAGGATTCAGGTTCATCTTGGGAAGGGGTGGGAAGCAGTTTGCCCCCTGACCTGTTCTCCCGTGTTGGGTTATGGGGTTACGGCACTGCAGCCCCCTTGGGCTAGTCCAGTGATAGCCAGTCTTGACACTCCAGGTGTTCTTGGACTAAATTCCCAGAAGCCAGATCAGCAGGAATGCTGACTTGGGCTTCTGGGAATTGAAGTCCAAGAACACCTGGAGCGCAAAGGTTGGCCATCACCGGCCTACCCTGAACTTCTCCTCTGTACAATCTACACTTGGGCTCTTTCCAAACAAGCCTTTTAGGAAAGGTCTACTAGCGCTCCGGGCTCTCCCTTTCACCCAACCCAAGTGAAGTCTGCAACAGGAAGGACAAATTTTCCTGAGCTCCCCCAAAGGATAGTCCTGCCTTTTCCAAAGCTCGGTCCAGAAGGTTAGGTAAACGTTTCCCTTGCTCAAAAGCCAGTTATATCCGACTCTAGGGTTCAGTGCTCATTTCAAAGCCAAAGAGCCAGCGCTGTCTGCTTCTGCAGACATTTCCGTGGTCATGTGGCAGGCATGACTAGACACCGGAGCGCACAGAACGCTGTTACCTTCCCACCAAAGTGGTCCCTATTTATTGACTTGCAATCTCTTGCTTTCGAACTGCTAGGTTGGCAGGAGCTGGGACAAAGACAGGAGCGCATTCCATCCTGCAGTACTCGGGAATCGAACTGCTGACCTTCCGCCTCCCACTCAGGCTGGATAAATAACGAGGGAAGTAGAAAGCATCCAATGCTCCCCTGCCCCTGCCCTCTTCTTAGGGTGATGGCAAAAGGCCAGGAAGGGGAGACATGCTTATTTGCTGCTGAGGTGCACAGGCAGGCGAAGAACAGCCCCGTGGAATGCACCAGACGCTATAGCTAGAGGTGGAGACTCTGCATTGCAAAATAAAAGAGGAAAGGCGGGAGAGAAGGAATGCAGGAACCCAATCGGGATGCTGAGGTTTTATTCTGGGGGTGCAGCGGTCAAGTGGGGGGGGGGGAGACTGTCTGTATTTGTGTCTGTCCATGTGTACCTCTTTTGCGAAGGAGGAAGCTGCAGCCTGCAAACAAGAGGGAAGGACCCGCAGGGGAAGAGATGCATGCACTACAATGCATTTCCTGCATGGTGCAGGAGCAGCATGAGGCCACAAGCGGGTGGTGGTGCAATTTCGCCAACCGGAGGACACCCTCTCTCCTGGAAAGCCTTTTGGATTGGAAGGAAAGCTTACACCGAAAACATGGAGTAACACACATGCCCTCTTGCTCACCCTGAATCTGGGCCCTGCACCCCCAAGTGTACTGCTCAAACACCCCACTTTCCGGTTGTACAGAGGAACCGGTTCTGAACAGATGCCCTATTCCAGTGATGGCAAACCTTGACACTCCAGGTGTTCTTGGACTTCAATTCCCAGAAGCCCAAATCTCTGTGAATCCACACAAATGGGTTTACTGTGCATACTCATTCGTGTGGATTCACAAGAGACTTGGGCTTCTGGGAGCTGAAGTCCAAGAACACCTGGAGTGCCAAGGTTCACCATCACGGCCCTATTCTTTTGGATTATAGCTAGCTTGACCATCAGAGGGAACCATCTCAACACAAGATCTCATGGGATGCTCTGGGGGAATAGGATGATAAAGGCATTGTAGAGCTATGTTCTGCTTAAAGCTGACCACAGAGCACATGGGGGGGGGGGTCCTTGGCCCCTCCTGCTGCAATCTCAAACAGGTCCTTGTAGGTTTGGCAGACCAGGGCCAAAAGCTGTTGCGCAGATGGGGGTAAAGCTGAAACCCCTTCCGACCATCAGAGCAAGCCATGGGCAGGAACCTAATAGAGATGGCAGAGGTGCAGGGTGTGGGGTGGAGAATGTTCTCTGGCTTGGGAGCTGCCGAAACAAACAGGAAGTGCTACGGAGCATGGAAGAAGGAATGTAGGGTTAGTCTCACCTCCCCATCCCCATCCCCATCCCCATCTGGCATCACCTCGAGGTATTGGGCTACAACCCTTGGCTGCAGGATTATGGGCCCTGTAATCTAACACTCTGGGGCGATGCCAGGCTGGAGGAAAAAAGGCTTAACTGTGCATTCAGACGTCTGACACATTCTGTTCCTCAACCCCCGAATCCCTTCTTTTCCCTTCTGTGACACAGAATTTTGCACTCCCCTTTGTTTTAAAAAGAAAATCTTTGCCATCCTAGAAATGAAAACCTACTTTCCCATTATTTTCCAGAATCTTTGTTTGCTTTTAAAGTCCACTTCGTTGTTTCCTATAGATACGTCAGTTCTTCAATCTCTTCCCCTACCAGTCCCCTCCCCTCTCTCCCCTAAACCTTTCCACTCATTTTGGTCCTTTTTTTCCTGAAAAATATTCACAAACTCCCACTTTGTAAGCTCTCCCTCATGTAAGGAAAGCTCAGAAAGCTCACTAACCTTTGGTTTGGGGAGGGTTGGGGACCGAAGTCTATACTGGAATGCACGATTCAGGCTGACTTTCTTATCCTAAAAAATATTTGCTACTCAGTTTTTTTGGGTTAATAGCAAGAGAAGAAAGAGTATACAGAGTGGAGGGAGAGGAGAAACAATGTGAGGACTTGAAGAGAATTCCTGGATGGGGAGCAGAAGAAAAGGAAGTAACAATTCTGTTGTGTGAATGCTTCAAAGATTAGAATTACACCCTACAAGAGCAGCCTTATGCATATGATTTTACACGCACACTATGTACTTAAATAGGGATGCAAATGTAACATTTAATCACCAACCAGGATACCTCTGGCCACCTTTCAATCCCGCACTGAGGCGCAAAGACAAATTTAAGCCATGTGTCCAAAATAGAAATTTCTTTTTGCTGTATCAAACAATAATTTTCCCCAGCTAGACGGCTTAACAAACTATGGGAATTAAACTATGGAAATTTTAAAAACCAAGCTCTTTCTTTAGACTGGCTAAAGCTAATTAAAACTGTCCCTATTGCTTTTCTTAGGTTATTCCTACCAGCGCGGGGTGGGGAGGGGGGATTCAGAAGATTGGGAAAAGGTGATCGTGTTGCTGTGGAGCTGATCTGGAGCAAATGCCGATGGTAAATTTTTGCATAAGGAACCTCTCTTGCATGGGCAGAAGGAGCATTAAAATTAAAAAATACGCTACACAGTGAAATCCGGTCTGTGTTTTCACTCATACCATCTCTGCCCCTCAGACACAAAAGGGCAGCTAAGGAGGCACCCATGAACCTGGTACCTCCTTCTCAGCATGTATGTGTATTAAGCATAGCTGTCCTCAATGCAGTGCTACACTTGTATATGCTGGAGGATGGGAAGATGGGTGTTGTAGTCCAACATGTCTGGATTGGCGGAAAGCTGGTGAATCCACGCTGTGCCAGTGGATTTCTAAACCTCTGGGGCTGGAGGCTAAGGAAGTTACTGGAAGACCCCCCCCAAAAAAAAAAAAAAAAAAAGTATCCCTGTCCCTCAATACATAGTTGAGTTGAATATTCTCTCGCATTCTACCTACCCAAACCACCCACTATGGCAGGGATGCCCAAACATTTCGGGCCACGGGTCAGTTGTGTGGCTGAGCAGGCCAATCATGTGGTTCCTCCCACCAGAAGCAGAAGTAAAATGCGTCTTCCAGGAGTGGCGTGGGCCAGATTATTAGGTGCCATGGGCCAGATCTGGCCCATGGACCAGTATCGATACTGCTGCATTATTGTCACCCTCATGGCCTTTGTCGCTGGCCAAAAATGAAAACGTGATTCGCTCCAGGTAGGCTGGAAGGGGGGGGGGAACCCCACAAAACTCGGGAGGGAGAAGAAAACCAGGTCCCATGTTTCTTTGACCAAGCCAGCGAACAGGAAGGGCCAGAGTCTGGGAAAGGCTGCTTTCTAAGACTGTACCTCCTAGAATCCCCCAACCAACAGGGGCAATCCAGGTGGGGAGGCCTTTCTCAGGCAACATTTTCCCTACCTGGTCCTGGTCTGAACAGATCTTGACTTTCTGGATGAAAAGAGACGAGGTGGAAATGGGATTTTTTTTTGGGGGGGGGGGTAAGGAAGAGTGCAGTTTTGCACAAGAAGACCATTCCTGCCCCCACCGCATAGCAGAAAAATAATCTCCGGGGATGATGGGGAAATGGCTGGGAATGAAAGAGAGAACAGTAGACAGGAGATCTGTGGGAAGGAACCAGAAGAGACACGGATGAAGGAGAGCTGAACTGCAGCACAAGACGGGGCCACCTCCCCGGCAATGACCCTCCAACCTGGAGAAAGAAATGGGGCTGGTCGTACGAATGCACTCTGAACTCTGCCTACCAAGCAAAAGGAGATTCACCAGAGGGACTTGTGGTCAGAGAGGGAGGTTGAGAGAGAGAGAGGTTACCCTGTACCTATTTCTGCTAAAAAACATTGTAAAGTCTTATCTACGATGTGCCCCACTTAATATGCTACAGATGTGATGCAGGAGGGATAAACAACGGCCTTCTCCGGTGGCTCCCACCCTGCGCACCGCAGGGTCGACCAGTTCCGTCCGCCTGCCAAGCTTTTGCCTTCTACTCGCTGCATGTGCCACCCCCTTCCTCACACCAAGAGGCAGGAGGGTCCCAGCTTCCCACCCGCTTCCTCTCTTGGGCCCCAATCCTCCCGGCACCTTATTTCCCTGCGCCGACCTCCCTCAGTTCTCCTCTCTCACAAAAGGCCCCCTTTCTTCAGCCTCTCCGAAGCAGCTGCCGGCTCTCCTCTGCCCTCCCGCACGGTGCTGTCCGTCCCGACCAAGCCCCCGTTGGATCCGAGGGGGCCCTCGTGCACCTCGCTCCGGCACGGGTTCATGGAGTAGCCGAAGACGCTGGGCAGGAAGGGCAGTGCCTGGCCCTTGTCATCTGGGACTACCATGTTCAACGCCACAGGCAGGGTGAAGTTGTACGGGTAGGCAGCCAGGAGCTGGTGCCCATACATCAACGGGTAGGGATCCGGGTAGAAGTTCACCTTACCCTCCCCGTCGCTGCCACCACCGCCACCCGCTCGGCCAACGGCGCTGAACTGGATCGTGCTGGGATAAGTAAAGAAGGAAGGCTTGTCTTCCAAATCCTTCCGGCTACGGCAGCTGCCTGGCACAAGCAAGGGCAAAGGATACTCCTGGACCGGGTACTGGGCCTCTTCCGGCTGCTGGGGGGGCGTAAGGACCTCCTTCCGGAGCAGACCCGTGTGTGAGATGACTGGGTCTTGGAGGGAGTGCAGTAAATCTGGAGGCATCTCAGCCAGCGCAGTGGCAGCCTCCAGAGGTGGGGGAGTCTGGGCAAGGGGGTGCTCGGGAAAGGGGGACCGACCACCGCCTCCCCCCAGAGGGGGTGAACCATCTTCGGCCCCCACAGGGGTCAGCCTCTGGCTCTCGTACGGCACCAGTTCCATCGGCGCAGGGTCCTCTTCGGCCACGTCTGGCTGGCAAAGGAGGGCTTCTCCGCTGGAGGACGACACCTGCATCTCCTGTGTGGTCTCCTCCTTGACCACGGGCGGCAGCAGAGGTGGCGTGGCTGGGCATGCCTCAGGGGTCTTCCTGGAGTAGGCAATGACGGTGGTGAGGGCCGGCAAAGGAGCCTCTCCCGCCACTGGCTTGCCCTCATGTCGCTTCATGTGGCGGCTCAGCGCCGCGGCCGTCTTGCAGACCTTGGAGCAGTGGGTGCAGGTGAACTTCACCAGGGGCTTCCTGCCGACACGGTGAGGGGCGCCTGGCAAGGCCGCCAAGGAGCAATCCTCGGGGCCGAGGCGCGTATGCACCCTCTCGTGCTTCCTCAGTTTCTTGAGGGCTGAGAAGAGTTTGCCACAAATGCCGCACTCATGCTTCCACTCCGAGCTGCGCCCAGGCCCTGCCTTGAGAGGCGGATCGGGGTCCTCAGTCTCCAAGGCACCGCTGCTGGGGCTGCCTCCCAACATGCCGGTGGATGTCAGCTGGCTGGTCCCCATGCTGGCATCATCAACAGCCTCCTCCTCCTCCTCTTCCTCAGCTTTCTCTGTCCGTTTCAGCCAGCGCAGCGAACGCAGCCTACGACGCCACCGGGACTTCTTTGCCTTTGGGGCGGCTGTGCCGGTTCCACTGGCGCAGGCCTTCCGTTTGGGCTTGTAACTATAGTACGGCCGCCATAGCTGGTCCTCGGCGTCCCCACGGTCGCTCTCCTCCTCACCGCTGTCATTGGCATAAACCCTCTCCCCATGCTTGCCATGTGGTACTGAAGGGAGCAAATCCTGCTTCCCGGCACTCTCGCCTCTGCCGAACTCGAAGCGCCGGCTGCTCCCAACCCGGCTGCCCTTGTCCAGCATGAGGTCCGTTTCCGAGATTCGGCGCTTGACGATGGCTTCCTCGCCGATACGCACCGTGATCTGGCAAAGCGGTGCCGCACGGCTTTCAGACGCAGTGCCCACGTACGCCGGCTTAGCCATATAGGTCATGGTGCGGCCAGCCCGCGGCCCTCTCCCCCTGTGGCCATGTTCGCTCCGGTTCTCCTCCAGGGCCTGCTCTTCCGCCTTCTGCGACTGGATGTATTCCCTCAGGACCTGCTTCTTGATGGGTTTCACCACAAGAGTGGAAGGTGCCACCGGTGGCAATGCCGGGAGAGGCGGAGGCCCCATTTCTGACGGAGTGTCTGAAGACCTGCTGCTGTACGTGATCACCGAAGGGGGCTGAGTCTTCACCGAGGTGCTGTGGACGATCACGGAGGATGCTGGCCGGCCATAAGCAATGACTGTGGGTGGTTCGGTGCCCAGCGCTCCTGCCCTCTTCTCCGGCTGCACCTTCTCCTCCTCATCATCATCATCATCGTCGATGGGGCCCCCAGAAGGCTCTACGGCACCGGGAGGTTCTTGCGGCTTCAAGTGTTCCATGTCTGGCAGATCTAAGGAGTTGCCATTGGGGATGAAGACAGAAGTGACATCCCCCGTGCCCAAGGAGGAGACCAGGTTCCCATCTAATGAGTCGCCCTCCCCTAATGACACGGGAATGGGCTGGGTTGAGAGCAAGAGGTCATCCGGCACGAGCCCTTGGCTGTACGTCTTGTACGGTCTCTTCTGGGAGCGCATGGGCAAGAGGCGATATAACTTGAGGGCGTTGAGTTTGGGCTTGTAGCCCCCATTGGGCGTCTTTTCTGAGGAGATGAGGCCAGGATTGATCCCATGGAAGGCTTTCTGATGGGTCTTCAGGTTGTAGTAGGTGACGAAGGTCTCCCAGCAGAAGATGCACTGGTAGCGCCGCTCGCCGGTGTGCCAGACCTCGTGTTTGGTGCGGTACTCGGCCAAGGCGAAGACTTTGTCACAGTAGCGGCAGGGGTACTTCCGCCGCCACGAGTGGACGTTGGAGTGGCGCTTGAGGCTTGACAGTGTCATATAGGACCGCTCGCAGACTGTGCAAAAGTAGATGATGTGGCCATCCACCACTTTGATAAAGTGGTCTTGGCTGGAGAGATAGTCCGGGCGGGGGGGAGGGCGGTGGCGAAACATCAGGCCCTTCTTGGAAGATGATGCTGCCACCGCCGGCTTGGAAGGCAACGCCGGACTGGGCAGCGCCTCCCCTGCTGCCGCCGCGACCTCCTCGGGCTTCTCCGCTTCCTTGCATAAGACTTCGTGGGTCTGCAGCCGCTTGATGTGGATGAAGCTCTTTCCACAGTGCCGGCAAGACAGGCCACGCCTTGTCCGATGGAGCTTCACGTGGAGGCTGAGAGCAGAAGACGTGGTGAAGGAACGGCCACAGGTGCCACAGCAGAAACTGCTGCTGGCTGGGTAGGGAACGCCTGACGGGGATGAGCAAGGAGAGGCCGGGGCTTGGACCCCTCCAGGGTTGGTGGTGGTGGTGGCGGCAGGATTCCCAGAAGGACTGTTGTGGTCCCAATCCACACTTCCCTTCAGCATGAAAGCCAGGTTGGGCGGTGGAGGTGTCACTGCGGCTACTGAACTGAGGTTGTACAAGATCTTGGCGGTTTCCGTTTCTGTGTCTTGGCAGGTTTCCTCCACTGGACTGGATGCTTTGGCCAGATCTTGGAAGCCAGCAGGGCTGGAAGGCTCAGCTGAGAGTGAAGGGCAAGTGAGGTCAATTGGTGAGCTGCACAGCTTGGAGGAGACAACATCAGGGTCATCCATCTTGGCCTCTTCTGCAGAGGTATCATCCAGCGTTTCCAAGCGAGAGATGCCCAGGCGCCGGCCGACAGCTCCGATCTCCTTGGCAGCAGCCGGGTTGGGCAGGGAGAGACGAGAGTTGTAGATGAAGTTGAGAATGTCAGAGAAGACTTCAGCCTGGATGTCTGGGAGCTCCAGTATCTGGCCCGGCTGGCGGCACACCGATTCCTCCGAGAAAACCTCCTTAAAGTAGGGGCTGGAAGCTGCGAGCACGTTCCTATGGGCCTTGAATTTGGTGTCTTCCGCAATGATGGTGATGTCGCAGAACTGGCCCCGGAGACGCTGTTCGTTCAGCTGGACCAGGAGGGAGCTCGAGTGGCTGACGTCTGTGACCTCCACAACCGGAGCCATCGTAGTGCCTCAGACCTGTGGAAAGAAAGAGACAACAAGAGATGGGATTCATGACACAAGGAAGGCAAGACGTTAGGGTAGGGGTACCCAAACTACGGCCCACAGCCTAGGTCTGGCACGCAATACCAATTTATCCGGCCCATGCCACCTCTGGTGGGAGGGACCATGCAACCGGCAAGCTCAACCATGTGACCAGCCCATGGCTCGAAAAGTTTAGGCACCCCTGCGTTAGGGCTTCCATCTGGAAGCCTGGCAGAAGCTTCCCGTGTAACAAGATGGTACCTAAGGTCCCTGGGAACCACAGATCCAACCAAATGGTTCCATAATTCTGAAGGAAAGAACTTGAGAGTAAAAAATATAAAAAGATATGAAACGATAGGCAAATTCACCTATTTAAACAAATGGCTGTGACAGCATAGGCTAGTGATGGCAAACTTTTTGGAGACCAAGTGCCCAAATAGAGAGGGACAGGGTGAACTCTGTGCTGGGGGAGGGAGGAAGCGCTCCCATTGGGCTGCTGGGCAGGAGGCAGGGCAAACTCTGTGTTGGGGAGGGAGGAAGCGCTCCCATTGGGCTGCTGGGCAGAGGGACAGAGCAAACTGTGTTGGGCTGTGTGTGCCAACAGAGAAGGCTCTGAGTGCCCTCTCTGGCACGCCTGCCATAGGTTCACCACCACTGGCATAGGCCTTGTATTTCATTGCGTTCTATTGTTTATAATGTTGAATTAATTTGTTTATGATACTAGCGAACGCCCCCTATAGCAATAAATAAATAAATCACATAACAAATAAGTGTGTTTTTTTAAAATAACAATTTTCCCTGTGGGAAAAAATCGTACAACAAATATTCAACGGGAAAAACCGCTTAGTGGAAAAAATTGTTGTATGATTTTTTTTTCCCCATAGGAAAAATTGTACAATGAAAAAAATCGCATAGCAAACAGACCCGTAAAACAAATTAAAATCATTATACGAGGTTTTACTGCATATTAAATTTCCAATCTTTAATATGTCAGATTGTTACAATATCTTCCATACTTGGCAGAGTTGTACCTATTGAACTTGTCCAATAGAGACTCCTGGGAATTTTTATTCAACCCTCTTTTAGAAGAGAATTCCAAATTTTGGCAATGTCTTCATAAAATTGATAAAAATTAGAATTGAATATTGGACAAGGATATTCTCAATCTGAGTTGGGGATATGATGCCCAATCCCAAAATTTCAAAAAGGCAGAGACGATGGGCAAAGTATGTTACAAATTCTCTAGTGTGGACAAAGGAAGAAAATGAGAAACTCATAACCCTAAAATAACACACAGGGTTGTGTGGTACTTTTACCAGTGTCACTAAAATGACACACAGTGAACTGATGGATATACTGTACTTAGAAACCTAAGATCCTAAGGAGGAAAGTGAAGATGAGACCATCCAAACAGGAAACATCACTCTGAGGTAGATTAAAATCTAATAAACTTAAACAATAACTGACCAAACATCTAAGAGAGAGAGGGTAAAGGTCACCCTTGCTTGAAAGCCAGTCGTATTAGACTCTAGGGTTCAGTGCTCATCTAGGTTTATAACCAAAGAACCAGTGCTGTCTACTTCTGCAGATGTTTCTGTTGTCATGTGGCAGGCATGCCTAGACACTGAAGTGCACGGAACGCCATTTACCTTCCTGCCAAAGTGGTCCCTATTTATCTACTTGCAATTTCTTGCTTTTCAACTGCTGGGTTGGAAGGAGCTGTGACAGAGATGGGCGCTCATTCGGTTATGCAGTACTCAGGTTTTGAACTGCTGACCTTCCGCCTCCCAGTCAGCTTCTTAACCACTTGAGCCACTGCAGAGAGGAAGTGGTTTGGAACAATGAGGGTGGGAAGCAGAAACTGAATTGCAGTAATGCAACAAAATCCTGAAGCAATCCTTGCTGAAACTTTATTGCACTGCTTTATAAGTACAGCATATGGGTTTTAGTTGTTTTATTACTTTCTGCAGGATCAATAAGAGAAAGGCACAGAATATGAAAATTTCTGTTTAAAAGGCCTAAAAATGCTCTGAAAAGCAGAACATTGAAACAAGTAGAAACTTGTTCTTGTAGCAACAAAGTAATTTTTCTCCTAACAGCTGCATTCGTTTGAAAAGTAATTCAAGTAATTTGTTAAGGTCTCCTTGCTTCCCCTGCCAAGTAACTTGATCAAAATAAACGACAGCCAAGTATGGTTCAGCTTAGTGGTTAAGGCGCTGAGTTGGAGACTGGAAGGTTGGGTTTCAATACCCAAGAGCTGCACGTGGGGACATGAAAAGAGCCTCTTTTGGGCGTCCCCTAAAAATTCTTTCAACCCAGAGTAATCTCTGACATGAAATTATTATTATTACCATGAGAATAGATGTTATTTTTCCTGAGAAGGTGCAAATGGTGGTGAGGATGAAACCGCTAAAATGGGAAGGCAATTCTAAGGGCGAGGAGAAATGCAAAATGTGCTCAAGGGAGGTGGCAGAAAGCAACGTTGGAGCGAGGAGGGGAGCCTCCGAAATATGGCCGTGGGTTCTTGGCAGTCCAAAAAAGGTCATGGGGCTTGCTTTGATGCTAAGTGATGCCTAGCACCAAAGCCCTCACCTGGCATGGAGAGGCCAGAAGCCCCAAACCTCTGGCTGTCAAGTGGGAAGGAGATTCTCCAACCCTCCCCACGGGAACCAGCTTCCCTCCTTCTTTCACCTTCCTCCACTTTTCCCCTCTCCTTGTTGTCTTTTTTTAGGAGCCATTTTGCTCAAGGAGGTCCCCCTAACAGAAGCCTAAAATGGCTGAAGGAAACAAAACCCTGGTGCCAGCTCGGATTAACAGTCGGCAAACGCCACACTCGCGTAGCCCGCTTCCGTGCAAAGCAAGCACCCCAGGCAGTTGCTGCGGCGGCTTGCCCCTAGACACAGGCTCGCTCACTTGCCCTGCTCTCCTTGGACTTGGCACTGCTTTGTGCCCGGGCACAGGCTGGCACCCTGCCTGGCCCTCCTCTCGGAACCAGACCCGAAGGCACACACACGTGTGTGATAGAGGAGATTTTTGTGGTATGCAAAACGAGAAGGGGGAGAGACAAGAATGGCATCCACTCAACTTCCCTTATCTGTTTATTATTACTTTTAGATTCACATCTCTTGCACGCACGCACGCATACACACTAA
This sequence comes from Furcifer pardalis, assembly GCA_030440675.1. NCBI lineage: Eukaryota > Metazoa > Chordata > Lepidosauria > Squamata > Chamaeleonidae > Furcifer > Furcifer pardalis. The sequence goes on from CP126897.1 coordinate 2,527,374, forward strand.
CCCTTCTTCTAGACATCCTTGAGTTGGCTGGAGGCAACCAAGCAGGTTGCAGGGAATGGTGGGCACCAACTTGCACCTTTGCGTGAACTTGGGTGAATATGCTTGTAACCGTGTGTGTGTGTGTGTGTGTGTGAGAGAGAGAGAGAGAGAGAGAGAGAGAGAGAGAGAGAGAGAGAGAAAGCCATAAGAGTCTATATACACAACACAGCAAGAATCCTGAAGGGGATCTCTCTCTCTCTCACACACACACAAGCAAACACAATCCCTTCCTGGCTGTGACGGGAGTATCCAAACGGAAAAGGAGTTTCTATGGAAACAGGCCTTGATGACGAAGAGAGAAAGAAATAGGAGGGGGGGAGGGAAGGGACGAGACAGGCGCCCGTGGTTCAGAGCAGGAACTTTCGAAACCAGGGACTGGCGGATAAATAAGGAGAGAATCCAGGCTGGAAATCAGAAGAGCCGCCAGCAGTTGCTTCTGTACCCCAATGTGTAAGGATCTGGGGCACATCCCTGGGTCATTACTAGTGGGTGGCAAGAGATCCTGCTGGATCGACTTGAACCTGCGCTCCAGTAGGCCTGCTCAAGACAACTCCTCAGCATCGGCTGCAAAGAAAATCCTCCTTAAATCAACTGGGTCTACATCACTGAAGGGTTGAAGACCACATCTTCCCTGGGTAGATCCTATGAGATTGCAATGTTATTACAGTGGGGGAAACCCAACTGGAACCCCTGATTCAACAAAATCTGGAATATCAGAGAGCCTCTTACACTTACCCAAGCCAGCTTCAGAATTAGGCTCCAGCCCTATTAAGAGCCAACCGCTCTAATACCTTTGGTGAATGAAAGACAACCGCACAGGTATACCCAGAGGAACATCTGTGATATGGCTTCAAAGACCCCGCAGCTGTCGCCTGCCTAAAGCTTTCAGTTCTGAAGGGAATGTCTGCAGATGATTCCAAAAAGAAAGGACTAAAGCTCCTATCGTAGGAGTTTTCAACGTTTTTTAGCCCGGGGGCCAGGTCATGCTCCCTCAGACAGCTTCGGGGACTGGATGGTCATTTTGCCCTTCCTCCACCACATGGCACTTCCTGGTGTGGTGGAGGCAGTGAGGGGCCACATGAAATGGTGCTGTGGGCCACATCCGACCCACAGACCACAAGTTGAGAACCCCTGTCCTATCAGGTCACGTAGCACCGCCTGTATTTACTCAGCATTCAGTTGCTGAACAACACCGTTCTCCAGATACAGCGATTTCTTCACTACTCATCAGACAAAAATTTCCACCTCGAATGAGAGGAGGAACGTGCAGTCCTGAAAAAAGAAACAATCACAGGAAGGGAAACAGGAGCAAAAATAAATGTCTCGTCTTCTTTTTTCTTCTTTTTTCCCCCATCCGATAAACAACCGACTGGGGATGAAGCGGCAGCAAGAAAGAAGCCCCCATAGCTTTGATGTTTTGGATTTGTGGGGGTCAAGGCAAAGCCTCTCCTGTTGCCTGAAATCTGGGGGTGGGGCGGGGGCTCTGAAACATGGAAGAGAGAACAGATCAGAGCTATGCCAGCTGAGCATAAAAACAAGAGGCAGGCCGGGAGGCAGCTTGTGAGTCATGGAGTCTGAGGTCAGCAGACTGAATGAGGAGTGGCAGCCCAGGATTTTTGGAGGGGGTGGGCGGGCTGCAATGCACAGACCCCAAGGTGCAACCAAGAGAGCACAAATCTAGGAGGAAGAGAGACACAAGAGACCTGTGACGACCAGACCTCCTCATTTGCTTTGGGTGCAGCTTGGCAATAATAATTTTGTGTTAGAAATTAATCTGGGTTGAAAGGATTTCTACGGGAGAAACTCCACTCAAGGAATGCCCGAATGAGGTTCCTTTCATGTCCCCAAGAGCTGGGACAGAGACAGGCACTCAATCCATCATGCAGTACCTGGGTTTTGAACTGCTGACCTGCCGGCCTTCCAACTGACAAGGCCAGCTTCTTAACCACTGAGCCACTGCAGCTCATAAAAACAGGAAAAGCAACCCCAGAGGTAAAAAAAAAACAAATAAAGGAAAAATGCTTCCTCTACAAAGCAAAGATTCTCTTGTTCACACAATGAAAAATCCACAGGCACTTCTATCCAATGTATAGTCTCCTAAGCATTCGGGCTTATTATTATTATTATTATTATTATTATTATTATTATTATTATTATTATTATTATTATTATTATTATTATTATTATTATTATTATTATTATTATTATTATTATCATCTTGCCAAACCTGTTACTCAGGTTTCTGCCTCTGAAAATATTGATGAATGGTGCTAAGAAAAACAGACCCGAAAGGCCTGAAAGGTTCACAGCTCAACTCAGGTAGGAAGTTCATGGGAAGAACCTCTAGTCAATCTCTTTCTCTCAACTAGTCCTACCTCAAAGGGTTGGCATTATGGTAATAGACAATTATTTTTTCTATCTTCCTCAAAGCAACTTGAAGGACAGATATTGGAACCACATACTTAGGTCAAGGTCTCCATTGCTCAAAAGCCAGACGTATCCAACTCTAGGGTTCTGTGCTCAACTCCATTTATAGCCAAAGAGCTGTGGCAAGCATGACTAGCACACAAAACACTGCTACCTTTCCTGCCGAAGCAGTACCTATTTATCTACTTGCAATTTCTTGCTTTTGAACTGCTAGGTTACGCAGGAACTGAGACAGAGATGGGAGCTCAATCTGTCGTGCAGCATTCCGGTCTTGAACTGCTGACCTTCCGACCTTCCAGTTGACAAGTTCAGCATCGTAACCACTAAGCCACCACAGTCCCTTCACATACCTAGACCTACTCTCTAATCCTAGAGGAATTAAAAGAAATGTGCTTTATGCATACCCAGAAGACTTCCTAAACTGTTGTCCAAAACTGATTTGACCTCTCTTGACCTCAGTGGTTCCCATATGGGGTAGTTTACAACCGCAACATGTTACTGGGGAAATGGATCCGCCGTCATTTCAGCCCATGGGCCACAGCAAATGGCCTCCTATTGCTATTCTTCTCGTGACCATGCCAGGAAGTGCACTGCAGAATTCAGAGCCAGCCAAGATCCCCTCGGTCCCTCACGATACGCCAAATCTGTCTTGTCCCCTCACTATACTGCCGTCTATTTTTGGCCATGTCTTTCCCTACGTGACGCTGTCAGGGTGCCACGTAGACGGCGGGGAATTAAGAGGCGCTAAAGGAAGGAAGAATCTACATTGCAGGCGGGCGGAAAGGCCTCCTTAGAACCCAGAAACGGCAAATCCAGGGGTTGCCAGGGCAACGGGAGGGCCTGCAAAAGCTGGAGTGACGTAAAAGCCCTGCCGCCACCGTCACGAGCGGTCTAAATTTTAACAAAGAGCCAGCCACGGGTCTTAATTGAGTTGCCCAGATTAAAGGGGGAAAAGGCTGGGAAAAAGTGAAACAGCTGGTTCACATCCTAGGAAAGTGGACTGCTGTCAGGCCAGCTGGTGTTGCTATGACAACCGGACAAGGAACCAGAACTGGTAGGCCTCAGCCTGGTTGATCCGGAAACATAAATGCTGCAGCGCTAAACTGGGAAGTTTTGGCGTCCTTTTGGTTTAGTATTTTCATTTTGAAGGAACACTTTTAGGGTCCAAGCTGAGTTAAGAAATGTCATTAACTAAATCACAACCCTCTAGAGCAGGCATTCTCAACCTACGGCCCACGGGCCAGATCCAGACCCCAAAGCCATTTCATCCAGCCCGACGCCCTTGATACTTCCAGAAGTGGATGCGCATGACACATTTTACTTCCGCTTCCGGGTGGACCAGCCTGCTCAGCTGTCCAGGAGAGCGTGGTCCAGCCCCCGGCGCTAAAACATTGGGAAAGGCTGCTCTAGAGTAGTGGTTCCTAATCTTTTTTTGGCCATGCCTCACCTAAACATCCCTAAAATCTTGATGCCACCCCACCCACTCCTGACATATAGTTTTTTATTAGTAATAAGTGAATGTCTATTCACATGGAAGAAACCTAAAAGGCCATTCAGTGTTAGTAACTCATTCTCGAATTGCCTCCCTTAAAAATCAAATTGCCTCCCTGTGCGGCGTGTGCCCCAGGTTGGAAACCATGGCTCTAGACAGAATGTTCCAGAAGAACCCAACAGGAAAGGCTCTAGAACAGCGATGGCCAACCTTGGTACCAGTGGCATAGCATGGGTTTCAGCTACCCGGAGCCTAGGCCAAATTCGCCAAAACGGACGGACTTCCCCGAAGGGACTTCCTCGCACCATATCCTAATTTGCAGGTGTTATTAGACAATATTGAACTCTATTCTTTATATGAAAGAATTATCGCTGAATATTCGTCATGAACAATCCGAGCACAAAATAAAACACGGGTAATTACCGCAAGGCAACTGGTTAGTACAGACAGTGTTGCCAGTCGCTAGCATGAGCAAGATGACTACACTTGTTTAAAGAAAGGGAATTCCCCAGTTCCGTCAGAGATTAAATAATAAAAAGTTCAGTGCTCATTTTAATCGGTCCAAATTTTAGGTATGACAAAAATATGAAATGGTTCAAATTTTTAGTTCAGATTACAAGATATTATTATTTATTGTGAAATTTTGCCACCAAAAAAAAGTGCCGCCTGGGGCAGGCCGCCACCACCACCCCTGCTACGCCACGTAACTGCTGGGTACTCCAGCTGTTCTTGAACTTCAATTCTGGGAACTCTATCAGCAGGAGTGCTGACCTGGGCTTCTGGTAATTGAAGTCCAAGAACACCTGGAGTGTCAAGGTTGGCCATCCATTTGCCTTGGGCTACCACAGAGATGTGCAAGGCTAGAGGTGGCCAGACCCGGTTGCCACGGGGACAAGAGGGAGAATCTAGTGGCTGGCCTAGATCCAGACACTGTTGCCTGAGAGATACAAGCTGACTGGCCTAGATACAGCCACCGTTGCTACAGAGACCAGAACAGGACAACCAGGTGGGAATCAGGAAGCAGGTGGAATACCCATAGAGACCCAGACCTTCTAGAGAGGCCTACCTGGACAGTCTAGGAAGACCCAGTGGAAAGGAGATAGAGGTGGCCTTACCTGGAGAGGCTGACCACATCTACTGGGTTTCGGTGCTGCTGTTCTTCAGGTTGTTGTCTCCAAATTCCCCTGTGCAGGAACCTCTGGGAAGGCAGGGGGTTCGGGGGGGGGGACAAAAAGATGCAAGCTATTACCCCAATTCTACTCACTTTTTCTGCTCCCTAACCACCATTATTCTGAAGCCGGAAAATGTTATGTTCTGATTTCAAACCAAGACAATGGCTGGAATCCTGTGGTCATGTTACACAAATTGCGTTGAAGCAAGAACGAGCAATTAGGAAACATCTGTAAACCTTACTCATTGCATGCCAAGTTACATCAACTTTTTTACAGAGAACTTCTACAGGGATTTCTTAATTTACGGCAGCTCGCCTGTAAGACTTACACTGTTTATGTAAAGTAACTGTGCACTAGGATTTAAGCTAATGTGCACAGTTGTCTTCTTATGACTGCTCAAATTTGGGTTTTTACAGAAGGGACCAAAGGTGGGCAAAATGGCAGGGAGAGAGAATTTACAGAGAGTACAAGGAGTCAGAATGAGCTTCCAGCGGGAGGAACCACATGACCGGCCCACTAAACTACATGACCGGCCCACAACCCAAAAAGTTTGGGCACTCCTGATGCAGAGGAAGCCTAAAAGGCCATTCAATGTTAATAACTTGTTCTCAAATTGACCCCTCCCCCCTTTAAAAATCAAATTGTTCCCCTGTGGGGCATGTGCCCAATGTTGGGAACTACAGGTTTAGACTCTCAGGCAACCACACATCATGTGTTCAAACTGAAGCCTTCCTGCACAAAGAAAAGATGTGTTTGCGAGACTGAGACCCTCGCTTTCCACTTTTGTCAAATACAACAGACAAAAGCAACGGAAGAAACTTAATCAGCACGTACAATTCCTGTGACTCAGTCTCAATCCTTAGACAAGGCCAGATAGAAATGAGAAATGGAAACAGTTTCCACTGCATTTTAATTTTCTCTTTTACAAATGCCAACATTAAATCTTAGGCTGAGGCAGCAATCAAAAAGTTGCTCTCAAAGTCTGCCCCTCTGAAACGTCCAGTTTGCCATTTTTGAAGAAATGACACACCGGCAAGAGTCATGAAAAACTGCCCGTGGCCACACGAGAAAATGAACATTTTGCTTTGCCCTCCCCCTGTTTAAAGAGCGTGTGCTTAAAACAGGCAAGTGAAGGAGATACATCTGGGTTAATGGGGAGGGGAACACCAAATGTAGACTCCTCCTCCTCGATAGACAGATTCTGGAACAAAAGGTATAGGATAGGATGACAGGTCATCATTCTTATATTCATTCTCCTGGAAAATCTGCAAAGGGATCATCAGCTTAGTAAAGGCCACTGTTGCTCGAAAGCCAGTTGTATAAGACTCTAGGGTTCAGTGCTCATCTTTGTTAATAGCCAAAGAGCCAGCGCTGTCTGCGTCTGCATTTACCTTTCGACCCAAGTGGTGCCCATGTATCTACGTGCAATGTCTTGCTTTCAAACTGCTAGGTTGGCAGGAGCTGGGACAGAGACGGGAGCTCACTCCATCATGCAGTACTTGGATCTTGAACTGCTGACCTGTCAACCTTCCAGTCATCAAGTTCAGCCTCATAACCACTAAGCCACTGCAGTCACCAGCTTACAGAGTCGCTATTTTCACAGTCTCTGTATTCTGTTTTGTGAATATACTCTCCGAAAGACTGAAAGGTTGCAAAAAGCTGGCATTTTCTCTTTCCACCCAATGTGACTTCCTTTCTCAAGTTTTCTGTCTTTATCCTATAAAACCAAGATGGAAATGGCACACAGCTAACTGACAGCATCCTACCCATCCCACATGGCTTTTATCATGACAAATACTTGTCTTCCCTAACCTACCCCTCCAAAATAATTCACTAGTAAACCATGAGTTCAAATCAAGCCTCCTGTATTTTACTAGCACACAAAGGCTCCATATGTCCTTTGGCCCTTGTTGCCACGAGACAGTCCCCTCCACTGTGGGCTCTTGAGTCCTGATTTCAATCAGCCACACATTCTTCGCCATTTCTGAGAACCTCGAAAACCGGTTCCAGGTCCTACGTCAATTGGAACAGCATCTCCTCTGCTTTTCCCAATGGCATCTGCGGTGCCTAGAGCTCCCCGCAACCTTTCAGCTGTGTCCAACAAACCACAGAGAGCGCTGAGCCTCTGAGCTTGTACTGCAGAAGGAACCCGATCCCTTCCATTTCCGGAGAGCCTGTGATCTCAACAGAGCTGTGTTGCATTAGTATCACCTCCCAGGCTTAGCACTAGAAGAATGCAGTAAGGCAGGAGGGAGCAGGAAAAGGGGGGGGGGAGAGAGAGAATCCTTTTTATCTGCCAAGGAAAAAGGAGGCCACAGCCTTCTCCAAAAGTCACCGCCTGCTATATTCAAGCTGCTGTATAAGGGATCAGGGTAACCAATTTGATCCAGAACATTTAGAATTGCGCTAGAAAGGGAGTGATGCACCTCAGTCACAAGTACAAATTGGTGCAAAAATGTACCTTCCCACGCACAACAGGAAAGCACCAGGAAAGTGTTACACACCCGTGAGCAACGATAAAATGAAATTCCGACATTTAGGTCCAGCACAATAGCAGAACAGGTGTCATTCAAAGAGAATGGTTTGTGCGCAGCTCTTGACAGCATAAAGTGAGTGGATCTGTATGTCGGGCATACAGTCCAGGACGATTGACACGGTCAAGAGATACAGAGTGACAGGCGGGGTCAAATTTTGAAGGATGTCTTTCTTCAGGTGCTGAGAAGGGAGTGGGCAGAGAAACAACTAGGTGGGCTAGTTGTTTTATCCATTTCACAGGAAATCAGAAAGCCCCTATTATTACCTACATCAGAAGGGCTGGGTATAACCAGAGGATGGGCAATGAGAGGCATTTGCTCGCAGTGGACAAGAACAATCTCTTTTAAGAGGTCATGGAATGAGTCTCATTTGTAAGAGGGGAGACCGAGCCAAATCAATAACATACAAATATTATTATGCATTTGCTATATGTTTATGCCATTTATTCACATATATGTATATGCATACAAAGGAGACTGCGGTGGATAAGTGGGTAAGACACTGAACTTGATGACTGGAAGGTCAGCAGGTCAGCAATTTGAGACATGAGTGTTGCATGATGGAGTGAGCTTCCGTCTGTCCCAGCTCTTGCCAACCTAGCAGTTTGAAAGCAAGAAATTGCAAGTATATAGATACTACTTTGGTGGAAAGGTAAAGTGTTTGGTGCACTCTGGTGTCTAGTCATGCCTTCCACATGTCCATGGAAACATCTGCAGATGCAGACAGCACTGGCTCTTTGGCTATAAACAGAGATGAGCACCGAATCCTAGAGTCAGATACGACTGGCTTTCCAGCAAGTGTGACCTTTACCTTTACCTATATGCATACAGATACATACAAACATTATTTGGGTAGTGCATAGATAATTTTGAGAGATGGCCCAAATGTACCGGAACACACAGTCAAGGATCTAGAACTGTGAAAATGTGCATACAATGCTACAGTCAGGCAGGATTTTAGTGGTGCGCTGGGTTTCAAGTCATATGAGCTCATGCACACATGTACATGGACATACCACTGTACGAGCAAGAAAAGAACTGCACCAAATGGTGGTAGAGACAACTACAGCTGGAGGGAAGCCGGGATTTGTCAGTGGAGCACACCTGGGTGTAACTTTTAAAGTTTGCATCAGGTAGTCTAGGTTGGGGTGACCAAAATTTTCAGGCCATGGTCCGGTCATATGGTTCGAGGGACCAGTCACTATGGCCTATGAGCCAGATCTGGCCTCCCAACGCCAATTCATCTCGCCCACAAAGCCCACGTTGCTTCTGGAAACAAAACACGCTTTACTTTCGCTTTTGGGAGGAACGAGGACTTCGTGGGCTGGATGAATTGGCGTCAGGGGCCAGATCTGGTCAACAGGCCGTAGTTTGGGCACCCCTGGTCTAGGTGATGTCACTACAAAGCTAATGAATAACCCTGGTGGATTATTTCCTTGGTTCTAGAAAGAGAAGAAAAATGGCTTTTGAGCCAAAGCAAGTAGCCAAGAGCTCACAAATCATTAACCAGAAAATAACACCAGGTGTCACCATAGAAACAACAAACACTTGGGCAGCTGGGTCTCCTCCCAGTTCCCCCCAACCCCAACCCCTTTTCTTTCTTAAAAGAAGAGGGTAAACAGCAAAGGTAAATCACTCAAAAGCAGAACAAGGGGTTTAGAACAGCAACTCTTCTGGTAGCAGACAGTTGCTGACTCTAGGGTTCAGTGCTCATCTTCTGAGCCAGTGCTGTCTGCGTCTACATGGACACGTGACAGGCATGCCTAGGCCTTGGAGAGCATGGAATGCTGCTTTACCTTCCCGCCAAGTGGTCCCTATTTATCTACTTGCAATTTCTTGTTTTCGAACGGCTAGGTTGGCAGGAACTGGAACAGACGGGAGCTCACTCTGTCATGCAGTACTTGGGTCTCGAACTGCTGACTTTCCAAACTTCCTGTCGTCAAGTTCAGCATCTTAACCACTAAGCCACCGCCGTCCCTTTCCCAAGCTTTGTCATTGTCCAAACCCAAGTCCTCATCGGTGCATGCCTCTGGTATCAATCGGCAGACCAGTAAATGAGGCGGATTAATGCACCCCAGAGTAAAGTAGAAGACCATAACTTTGTCCAGAAAAGCCCTGCTATCCACCAAAACAGGCTATGGAGGAAAAACATGAAGCACTAAACTTCTTTGCAGAATTACACAAACAAGCAATAATCCATACGGTTCTGTTAACACAGATAGCTTGTTGTTGTTGTTCTTTGGGGGGGGGCAAACAAAAAGGTAAAAAGATGTGGGAATTATAATTAGGTATTCTCAGGTTCTTAAACAGATTCACTATGAAAGACTTGTGCCTAGTTAGTGGGGGTCTCAAAAACCTCAATGCACACAAATACAGGAAAATAAGTTTCTTCTTCCTTTTTTAGTTTCATGTTTACTTCCATTTATGCCACATCCATCTGCCAAAGAGCTGATCATAGCACAGTGCACGGGACTCCTGAATATACATACAGCTTCAGCAGAGGCAAACTGTCCACAATACAGACATGCTTTGCACATAGGTCGCGGATTCAATCCCTCTGGTGTCCGGGTAGGGCAAGGGGCATCTTCTGCCTAAAATCCTGACAATGCTTAGCTCGACAGACAAAACATATGAGTTAGTTTAAGGTAGGACCCCCCCAACTTTTGGGGCCATGGGCCGGTCACATGGTTCAGCAGCCTGGTCATGTGGTTTAGCGGGCCGGTCACATGGTTCCTCCCACCGGAAGCAGAAGTAAAACACACCTTGCAATCTGTTTTGCAACAGATGTTTTGCAACAGGATGAGATAGGTTTTTTATGCTGAATTTTCTCTGCTTAAACCAGGGGTGCCCAAAATATAGCCCATGGCTGGCCCACGGGCCGTAGTTTGAGCACCCCTGGTTTAGGGCAATCTTCTGTGTTTCTCCTCCCCACTTTATGCTGTCAACAAGGCTGATTGATACAACAGCAACCTGGCCAAGGTCACCCAATTAAATCCCTGACTCGGTAGATCCCAGATCTCTTGAAAAACAATCCAGTTCTATAAACACCACAGAACTCTAGCGCTGATCCACACCTGAGTGGCAAACACAATCCTTGCTACCCCTTGAACACATGTGTGTGAATATACACACACACACCCCTTCTGATTCATTAATTCACTAAATACTACCATTCATCTGGTAAAGCAGAATCTGGCTTAATTTCTTTAGCTGTTTTGGACACGAGTTGATTACGATTAGAGATTTACTGTTCAGATCACAGAATATGCTTACTCAACGTTCTTCTGTGCAATCAAACTATCTACGTTTCCTCTCTTTCCCCGTTCTCTTCTATATATTTCCGTTTCCTTTTTGTTTGCTATAATTGGCTCTGAATGAAAAAAATAACCAGGGAAACGGTTCTGAAAGCAACCTCTCTGTACCTTTTTTTAAAAAGAAATAACTCATTGCTTTTTCTACCATCCCAAATTCTTTTAATCCACCCACAATAATTCCCAATCCTCAATTTCCTATCCACTAATTCTGTTTAGTTTAAAATTAGTTTTATACTGTTTTGCACCCAAGATCCTGGTTCTGTCTCAGGTCGTGTGTGTGTGTGTGTGTGTGTGTGTGTGTGTGTGTGTGTGTGTGTGTGTGTGTGTGTGTGTGTGTGTGTGTGTGTGTGTGTGTGTGTGTGTGTGTGTGAGAGAGAGAGAGAGAGAGAGAGAGAGTCTGAATAAGAGGGGGTGAGAGGGGGTGGTGTGAGAGGGATTGTAAGAAAAAGAGAGGGGTGTATGTGAGAGAAAAAATGAGAGGTATGAGAGGGTGTGTGTGAGAGAGAAAGGTATTTGTGTAAGAGAGGTGTGTGAGAAAGAGGTGTGTGTGAGTGAGAGGTGTGCGTGAGGTGTGTTTGAGTGTGTGAGAGAGGTGTGTGTGAGAGGTATGTGCGCATGTGAGAGGTATGTGCGCATGTGAGAGGTGTGTGAGAGAGATGTGTGAGGAGTGTGTGTGAGGGGTGTGTATGTGTGTGTGTGTGTGTGAGAGAGAGCGAGAGCTACGATATATAAACACAGAGAGAAAGAGAAGCTAAAGATTCCCTCCTTTGGGGTCAAAAACAGCCATGCCAAGGATCACCACCCCATAATATCCATCTGTGGGATGAATCTGCTAAGCCAGTGCAAAGCGCAAGCCCTGAGAGAGAGAGAGAGAGAGAGAGACGTGGTGGTGGAAGGTTCCAGCGCCTGCCATTTCAGAGGGAAGGCCTGTTTGACGTTCATCTGGGATGTTTTCCATTGAGGAATATGACCTTTTCCGTGCGTGACAGCTCAGCTCGTCCCTGTGAGCAGCAGAAAAGGCAGCTCTCGCCTGGCAGAGCCGAAAGGGGAGAAGAGAAACAGGACTAATCCCACACAGAAGCACAACAACAAAAGGGGGAGGGGGGGTTGGACAACACAACAAGGAAGATCAGAATGGCCCGAAGGTCTCATGGGGCTGGGGGGAGCCCCACACAACTGACACTGACCACCCCCTGGAAGTGCTCTAAGCTGAGCCTGGCCTCCAAACAAGATGGCTACCAGCCTGACCTAGGAGGCTACGTCAGCCTTTGGCTGTTGCTGGGCCTCCGTGTGGACCTGGGCCGCGGCCCTAAACTGCAAGATAATTTACTTTTTTTAAAAAGGGCTGCTACATCTAAAGGTGACAAAGACTGGGAACTTTCTGATGGAGGGATGCTCTTTTTACTTTGCATACCTACTGACATGACTGCCCTTTCCAGTGTTATGTTAAGATGGTAAAATGCTGGATTTCAGATTTGAGCTTTGCAATTTAACATTGCTGCTACCTAAAGTCATATTAAAACAGGCAGACCTGGTGTGGAGAAGAAACTATGGTTCTGGACCAGGGATGCCCAAACTATGGTCCATGGGCCAGATCTGGCCCCCAACACCAATTCATCTGGCCCTCACCACTCTCATCACTCCTGGAAGTAAAACACACCCATACAGATGCATTTTACTTCCACTTCTGGGAGCGACAAGGGCAGCATGGGCCGGATGAATTGGCATCAGGGACCAGATCAGGCCCATAGACCATAGTCTGGGCACCCCTGGTTTAAGCAACAAAAATGATAGCTTAAAATCTATCTCATCATGTTGCAAAACTGACTGCAAGGCACGTTTTACTTCCGATTCTAGTGGGAGGAACCACGTGACTGGCCCACTCAACCACATGACCGGCCGACAGCCTGAAAAGTTTGGGTACCCCTGTTTGGGACTATGGTGAGCAAGCATTTAATTCAACCCTTGTGCATGCCATAGACTCCCGAAGTGCCATTACCCCACTCATAACCCTAAATGCAGTGGGGCGGAGGATACAAATGCTGAGTTAACCTCATCAGCTCTCTGCAAAGATTAAAATTACATAATACTCTATACACAAAGCACTTAGGAATGCTAAATTATGACAACGACCATCATAACTATCTGTGCAACAACAACGTGAGTGTGGTTGGGAAAACATTTTGGGCTTTGGGAAATGGTTTCTTTAATATACTCGGCCATTTTCTTTGCTGGAAGGGAGCAAGTTTTATATTTAAACTCTGGTTCCCAGAGTACAGCAGCGACCCTGCTTGGGTGGGGACGGCAGACACTTAAATGCACAAAGTTTAGCACCCAACGAGAAGTGTTAAGACGTACTTTCTGAGAACAGGTCACCACATCACACAGCTTTGGCACACCCTCCTCCATCTTTCTCACCGCTCCTAGGCTAGCTCTCCAGTCTTCCCATTGGCAAACTGGGCTATTCTTCTTCCATGTTTAGACCAGATGCAAAACTACCAAAACGAAGGCAGCTTTTGGTGATTTCATTCTGCAATTCCTTTCGCCTGACCCAGTGTGAGAAAGTTCAGCCGGCAACACAAGGTTGCCATTACAAAGTGACTGCAGAGACCAGATGTCTCCAGCCAACACATCAGAATTTGGTCTCTCAAAGCCCGTGAGCAGAATTCCCTTTGTGCTACTTCGCCCAAAAATGGATTCCCAAAACACAGAGGTTTATGCAGATCTAATTTATAACATTCAGCAAAATTCCGAAAGCCTATATACAGAATACATATCAATACATGGGGGATATAGTGGATATACGTGTGCGCGCGTGCAAACAAACAAACACACACACACACACACACACACACACACACACACACACACACACACACACACACACACACACACCTGTTAATCATCTCACAGTGCACTTTCGGCAGTGAAAATGGCACATGGATTGCATCTCTATTTATGCCCAGTATGATGACGTTGTTTCGCTATGTGTTGGGACTTTGTCCAGCCTTGCTCCTGACCTTTCAACCTCTCTGTATGTTCCCTCAGCTCCTTACATGTACAGATCTAGGACTGAACAGAAAATCACCTCAAAATCCCCAGGTATCTGCCTTAGATAGAGGTCCGGCTACTTTTGTTCAAGGAAGGCAAGCCTCTAAGCAGGTGACCTCATGTCGCACCACTGTAAAGAAAGCAGCTGCCCTCATCTGCAAATATGTGCATGACACAGAGCACTGCGCAAGCCAAACTGCTCCCACAATACTAGAAACTGCTCGCAATCAAATTTTCGCCAATACGCAGATGACCCACTAGTGATAACCAGCTTGCAACTAAATCTAGCCCCTAGTTGGCTTGCAGGGGTCATCGTTTGACTACAACTTTAAACCCATAACCATCAGGCAATGTGGGCACATGGAGACATATAAACATACATGCAAACAGGGCAGCTTTTACAAGTGTGAAGCGAGTGGCAGGATGTCATAAAGTAGGAGCGCAAACACGGCCACATGGAAGGTGTGAGATGCAAAAAGCAGCTGTCAAAGCCAAACTGAAGGTACGTCGCAGGAATCTGTTTATTAGGAATATAGGTTGTACGGGGGGCACTGCCTAGGATGTGCACAAGAGGGAAATGTGGATGAAGATGTGCAAATGAGAGCAGGGGGTGTGACCATGTCTTGCACTCTATGTCCTGCAGGGGAGAAAGAATATGTCAAACCAGAGTATGGGCTTCGTTGTGAAGAAACTTGGGCTGTAGGGTGATGGAAAATCACTGACAAGACGGCAAAGAGGCAGAAACTCAAGTGCTGCATTTGTGTTTCCAAAATTCAAGGCAGGACCGCAGTTGAGGGAGCCCGTGGAAGATGGGATGCAAAAGTTGTGGCTGATGCCGGTGCAAATTTTAGAAGACTACACAGGGGAGAGAAACCATGAACTTCAAAATCCGAAAGCCATTCCTTACGTCAGGGGTGCCCAAACTACAGCCCGTGGGCTGCATCCAGCCTGCGCCACCCTTGCTGCTCCTGGACATGGCAAAAGTGGTGCAGGACAGATGAATTGGTGTCAGGGGCCAGATCTAGCCCGTGGGCCATAGTTTGAGCACCCCTGGTTTAAGCAGAGAAAATGGCAGTCTAAAAATCTATCTCATCCTGTTGCAAATCAGACTGCAAGAGTGTTTTGCTTCCAATTCCGGTGGGAACCACGTGACCGGCCCATGGCCCAAAAAGTTTGGGCACCCCTGCCTTACATAGAGCTCACTGATAGATCCTCAGGCTGGTTGCTAAAAATGTCACCTCTCTTCCCAGCAATGTACGACAGTCCAACGATCCTAAGCGTTTTGGTTGAGGAGAACAGAATAACAGAGTCGGCCAGGATGAAATGGCGTTGCTGTGACACCATTCCTGCACTGCAGGAAAACGTCCCATGGGTTTGAAGCCCATATTAACAAGCAGTCTGGGAGTCCCACCTGAACATCTGGTCTCAGGTATAAGGACATCCTAGCCTGGTTTTTGACCTCTGGTGGTGCAGAAGCCTCCATTAGTGGGGAACAAGAAGGTTTGCTATGTTGAAAGTCCACACGCAACCACACATGTAGGCATGAGTACATGACAGATGTGGGATACAGTTAAGACAACTGAAGGATCAGGGTGGAAGGAAGAGCACCTGGAAAGCAGGAGGATAACTGGGGCAAACATGCATGGGGTGTATTAGTTTGCACAGGGAACAAACACAGGAGCTGCAGATAACACAAGGCTCTGTTTATCATGCCTGTAAGCATGGTGTGTGTGTGATGTGCTGCCATATCTAGTTACGGGAAGACTGAGAAATTAGGAAGAAGCATATGACAAAGCTATATATATGGCAATGTACATCAAAGACGGATGGGAGTTTAGAGGACATTAATGCGAAGCTATGTGGACAAAAATACATTTGAAAAATGGGCTCCTTTTTCAAATCAGTAAGAAATATGTGCATCGAGGACACAGGATATTGGGGATATACTAAGGGGAACTATAGGCTAGCACTGTGAAGGCGAACCTTAGCACTCCAGGTGTTCTTGAACTTCAATTCCCAGAAGCCCAAGTTTACTGCAGTAAACCCATTCATGTGGATTCTCAAGAGACTTGGGCTTTAGGGAATTTAAGTTCAAGAACACCTGGAGTGCCAAGGTTCGCCATCACTGAGCTAGCAGGTCAGTGTGGAGAGTATGTTTGGCAGATTTGGCAGAAGAGCTCTGAAGAGGACCAAGGATGTGTGAAGGAAGACAGCTGTGGCTGACTCAGGACAAACAAACAAACACACACACACACACACACCCCAAAAAGAAAAACAATTGGAATGAGAAGCCAGTCATGCTTTTGGGAAGAAAAGATTAATAAGGAAGGATGGAGAAAAAAGGTGGCAGGGTCAGACTGATCTGCCATCCCAACTCCCACTACCGTCATGGGTTGTGAAAAAGAAGACCTACAAACGACACTAAGCAAGCAAAAATTAATAATTATGATACAGGTCCATCATAAAACTGCCGCAAACAACTAACCCAGGCAATTCCTAAAATGCATCAGTTTCCTTGTGGCCATCTTTTGACTCTCCTGACTTCCAGTTCAGCTGCGTGGAGACCCCCAAGAACCTTTGACTGTTTCTCCTAACCCCAAAGATCTGCATTTTCCAGACAAGGATAAAACCTTCCCTAAATAGCCTACCTCTCTAGCCTTTCGTGCCACAAGACGTTTCCTTCCCAGGGACTCCCCACCCCATCCCCAAATCACTCATCCTGGAAACCTGGATTTTCCAGATCCCACCCACAGCTGCGCAGCTTCATTCCCTAAAATCCCAGATCTACCCAACAGGCTGTGAGCGCCGAGCGATCCTGTTTTGGACTGCATGGGTAGGGGATTCGAGACCTAGAGGGGACCGACTCGAGTGCCTGCTGCTCCGACCCACCCACCCACCCTTGGGCCCAACTTCTCCAAAGCTCCTACTTGTCCCCCACCTCACCCTGCCTCCAAGGTCCGCGATCCTGGCCTAAATGCGCCTTTCCCGGCCCGAGCCTGGAGAGAGAGAGGGGTCAGATTGAACCCCAGGGTTCCCCTCCTGCTTCCGCCCCAAAAGACGCCAAGGGTCCTCCTCGCCCGGGGTCCCGGGCCCCCCCAATCAACCCCAAGAGTTCTTCGTCCACCCCACCGATCCCGATCTCACGGGAGGGGGAGCTTTGGGTTTCTCCCCGGTCCAAGCAGGCCATGAGAAGATCCGCTTGGCCCCTTCCACGAGCGGGCCAAGCCACGCAGCTAGCAGCCGCCACGCCTTTGCGCGCAGGGGCAGCGCGACTCCCTTCTTGTCCTCTTCTTTCCTCCCCCCCCAGGAAACACTCCCCCCCCAAAAAAAAAAAATCCTTACTGGGTGGCGGGGGCAGGAAAGCGAGAGTAAGGAAGGGGACCCGGGGCGCGCGTAAAGAGGCGTGCGTAAAGGCGCACCACCAACCGCCCCACCATCACCAAAAGCGCAGCAAGGCGAAGCGGGCGGAGGGCCTCCCTCCGAAAGGGAAAAGGGGACCCGGGGCCGGGGGTCTCTTCTTGCCTACCTGCGCATCAGGGGCCCGGCCAGCATCTGGTGGTGGCAGCCCAAGATGGAGGCTGCTCGCCACGCCATTCATGCTCGCAGCCCGCTTGGCACAGCGCGCCGATCACTTCGGCTCTGGCTCCGGCGCACTGGGCTGGGGCGGGCTAGTTGGCTGGCTCGTCGGTCCCATCGCTTGTTCGCCCGCCCCTTCAGCCTCGCTTCGCCGCCGCCTCCCCCCCCCCACTCCCCTTCTGACATCATCGCTCTCCAGCCCCCGAAGCAAGCCTCTCGCCGACGCACGCAATTTCGCCCCACAGGAAGGCCGGCGGCCCCGCCCGCCCCCCGCCCCCCGGGGTTGGACAGATCGGGCTCCCCCCAACCTACAGTCCAGGTCCCCGATTATAACAACCCGTCCTGATTTACACACACAGACACACAGACACACTGGGCTTGCACGGTGGTCGAGAAGACAACAGTGCTTGACACATGGGCAGAGTGCCCTCGCTCTGCCTTGAGCCAGTGAAGTGCCAGCCCACAGGGATACAGGGATTCATCCCGGTGCGCCCCAGCAACTGGCGTCCCCCCCCCCAGGCAGGCAGAGGTAATGGGAATGTTTAGGATTTCTCCCCCCCCCCCCAAACCTCCCTAATAGGCTCCCCTATCACTTCCTGTCCACCACCCTCCCAAGGTGCCAAGCAAACCTCTGCCTTGAGCTCTCCTGGGTGGGGGGTGGGAAGCAGGCAAGGGCTAAGAAATGGCAAGATACCGTAGTGGCTTAGTGGTTAGGACCCTGAACGTGAGGACCACAAGGTCAGCAGGTCAGCAGTTCAAGACCCAAGCGCTGCTGCATGACTGCATGATGGTCTGTCCAGCTCCTGCCAACCTAGCAGTTAAAAAGAGATTTCAAGTAGATAAATAGGGAAATTGCAAGTAAATAAATAGGTACTGCTTCAGCAGGAAAGGTAACAGCGTTCCATAACATAGTCATGCCTGCCACAAGACCACATGAACGCTTGCAGACACAGACAGCACTGGCTTTATGGCTGAAAATGGAGATAAAGCAACACACCCTAGAGTCAGACAGGACTGGGTTTTGAGCAAGGGAGCCCTTTACCTTTACTCCAACACTACGCACACGCACGCACACACACAAGATCCAGTCTAGCTAAGGAGGCTTTCTTGGCAATCAACAGACCCCCCCCCTCCTTTGGAAATTCTTCTCACATGTCCCAGAACTGTGATAAATACTTCTCCGAACGAAAAGCACTCTGCACATGTTCAGGTTGCTCTAGCACTTATTCACAGTAAATCTAACAGGACAGATTCTGGGCCTCCTGCTAGGAGGAAACCTTCAAAGCCAAAAACGCAAAAGGGCCACTGGCTTCATCTGTAGGCTGCTTTTCGGCTAAAATAATCTGGCAAAACAGCCACAAACAAGGCCAGGGGACCTGAGATAAAGTAGGACACAGGCGTGTTACTAGTCATAGGTAAAGGTAAGGTCACCCTTGCTAGAAAGCCAGTTGCATCTGACTCTAGGGTTCAGTGCTCATCTCCGTTTGTAGCCAGAGCCAGTGCTGTCTGTGTCTGCAGATATTTCCGTGGTCATATGGCAGGCATGACTAGACACTAGAGTGCACGGAACACTGTTTTACCTTCCCACCGAAGTGCTACCTGTTTATCTATTTGCAATTTCTTGCTTTCAAATTGCTAGGTTGGCAGGAGATGGGGCAGACAACAGGAGCTCATTCCGTCATACAGCACTTGGGTCTTGAACTGCTGACCTGCCGACCTTCCAGTCGTCAAGTTCCATGTCTTAACCACTGAGTCACCACAATCCCTGTTACTAGTCATAGAGGTCCTGTAATTGGAGCAAAGGAGGACACCCCCAACCCAAATACTTTTGGACGCGAGACGTTCCTTGTTTGGTTCACAACATCTTCTTGTAGCTTTGCCCCAGAACGGTTGCAAACCGTCAGAGCCAGGTAGGGGGCCACAGCGCCCCTACTCATAGCTCAGATCACAAGACCCACCCTCCCCTTCCCGTGAAGACCCACCAAAGTCTGAGCCTGCCCACCTAAACTGGTTTTGTTATACGAGCAGGAGTTAAACAACGTTTCCCACTGGGCTGTCCTAAGGCAGGCGGACAGAACAGCTTTGAAGTTGAGCATTGGGGGGGGGGGAGAGAGATGTTGGTTAGGAATATTAATGCACTGCTCGGCTGCTTCTATCCACAGGCCTTCTTGACTCATACTCTTCAGCAAGGCAGCCGGCAGGCCAAAACCACACTTGGCTGCTCTGGAAAAGCTTCCAAATGCTTTCTGAGAACAGCCATTTTCCCTTCTCTTCCTTTGCTGCTGCAGAAGGCTTTTCTGCCATTGCAAATAGCCATCGCTTACCTCCTTCCTGCCTTTGCTTGCTTGCTTCTAGGCAGCGGCGGAGGCTCGCTCAACCTGCATTGTTGCAAATAAAACAGATAATTAGAAGGCTGCTACAAAGTAGCACATATGATTTTGGTTTGTTTTTTAAAAAATCCATTTATGTTATGGGTATCATTTTGGAAACTGCTCCAAGTCCGACTCTTCTTGACTCCTGAGAACAGGCCCTGTACATTTCAGGTTTTTAATAGTTATAGACACGCTGCTGCTTCTTTCGTGTCTAGGCCAGACGTGAATTTGCCAAAACGAAGGCACTTCTTGGTGAATTCATTCTGCAGTTTCCTTCACCTGACTATGTATGAGAAAGATTAGCCAGCAACACAAGGTTGCCATTAGGTAAAAGTTGCCCTTGCTCGAAAGCCAGCCATATCCGACTCTAAGGTTCAGTGCTCATCTCTGTTTATAGCCAAAGAGACATTTCCATGGTACATGTGGCAGGCATGCCTGGATGCTGGAGTGCACAGAACACTGTTTACCTTCCTACCTACGTGGTCCCTATTGACCTACTTGCAATTTCTTGCTTTCAAACTGCTAGGTTGGCAGGACCTGGGACAGAGACGGGAGCTCATTCTGTCATGCAGTACTCGGGTCTCAAACTGCTTATCTGCCAACCTTCCAGTCATCAAGTTCAGGATCTTAATCACTCTGAGCCACCGGCAGTCCGTACCAGAGTCCGTACCAGAGTACAAAAATACTACTGTCTTCGAGGTACAAAAATACCACCATCTTTCTGTGTACATGCTACTACAGTGAGAAAGCTGATACCATAACAGTTTCTTGCTTTCGAACTGCTAGGTTGGCAGGACCTGGGACAGAGACGGGAGCTCATTCTGTCATGCAGTACTCGGGTCTCAAACTGCTTATCTGCCAACCTTCCAGTCATCAAGTTCAGCATCTTAACCACTCTGAACCACCGGCAGTCCGTACCAGAGTACAAAAATGCTACTGTCTTCGAGGTACAAAAATACCACCATCTTTCTGTGTACATGCTACTACAGTGAGAAAGCTGATGCCATAACCGTTCTCAGAATCCCTGAGACAAGATAAACCATAGCCAGGTATTATAACAGGCCCCACTCTTTAAAAAACAGATGGGGGTGTTAATATTTTAACATGAGAATTACCGTTGTAGCTTTCGTTACTGTCACCCTCTTGTAAGTCCTTTTAATTCCTCCAAGATAAAAATACACTATATACAGATACAGTACTCTTAATTCCAATGGGGTTTTTAAACTCCTGAACCCAAATAGCATCTACACCTGCTGTTTTAAAATTACAACACAGAGAGGGTTTTAGTCAAAGTCATTGCACCCCTTACTGTTTCGTCCTTAGCCAAAAAAAATAAGAAGGAAAACAGCACATCAATTAACTGGGATTCTCCCTTCTAGGGCTACCCCACAGAGGCCCAGGCAGGAAGTGACTCTGGCTCGGAGGTCTGATGTCACAGAGATGTAAGTGGCCATGAAAATGACATCACAATTTGTCCAGCCTATAGAGGTGTCCATGTTTGTACGGCAGGTGAAGCAAGCAAAGGCCTCAGGTGGGTGTTTCTGAGTTTCTGCGTCTTCCAACCCCCACCATGGAAGAAGGAACTTAGTTCTTCCTCCTTTCCCCATCCTCTGGGGAGCCCATATTAGAACCCGACTGCCTTCTAGAAGTACAGAACACAGGTGAATTAACATCTACAAACACTGGGATCCCTGAAGGCCCATGCCTCCTGATATGTAAAGGTCCATGCTGGGTTTCTGCCTGAACTTTACATGTGGCACCTAAGCTGCTTAATCCTATTTCCCAAAATAGGTTCAGTACCTTGAATAGCTCCTTGGGACCACAGTGGCTTAGTGGCTAAGACACTGAACTTGATGACTGGAAGGTCAGCAGTTCGAGACCCAAGTACCACACGACAGAATGAGCTCACATCTCTGTCCCAGCTCCTGCCAACCTAGAAGTTTGAAAGCAAGAAATTGCAAGTAGATAAATAGGTACCA
The DNA here is from genome assembly GCA_030440675.1 of Furcifer pardalis. Classification (NCBI taxonomy): domain Eukaryota; kingdom Metazoa; phylum Chordata; class Lepidosauria; order Squamata; family Chamaeleonidae; genus Furcifer; species Furcifer pardalis. Next base: position 2,549,330 of record CP126897.1, read on the forward strand.
CTTTGGTGGGAAAGTAAACTGTGTTCGGTGCATGTATGTTTAGTCATGCCTGCCATATAACCATGGATGCAGACAGTGCTGGCTTTGGCTGTAAACAGAGATGATAACTGAACCCTAGAGTCAGATACAACTAGGTTTTGAGCAAGAGCAACCTTTTCCTTGAATAGCTACTATGACATCTGGACTAAAATCCAGACTCTAAAAGCTCTATGTGGGGAGGACTACCTTTGAGAACCCTCGGAACCAAATTCTGGAGACAAAATCCAGCCATGTGGGAAAGCCCGTCATGGGCTCTGGGTAACACGTTCTCTTCTTTTCCCTCCACACTCTCCCTTCTATCCATAGTTTTCTATTTGCAGAATAGACATATAAATTATTATTGTACAAATTATTGAGATGAAGTGCTGGACTGGACATTTCAAAAATCATGGCCAGATGCATAATGAAGTCCATTCATTGCCTTAGCTTTAATAGTAAGAATCACCCTCAAAATAAGAGGTGTCAAAATGGAAAGAGAGATGGTAGGGAGGAGGAGGAGGAGGAGGAAGGAAGGCTGTTCAGCAGAGGGAGAAAAAGGTAGATAACAGAAAGGCAGGGATCAGGCTAGAGAAGGACAGAGGTGTGGCTTTTGGAACTACCTGTACATTTCACATGGCTCATAAGCTACAGGAGGTATTCTGGGAACTATAGTCCAAAAACAAACATCTGCACATGTGTAGTTCTGATTGGGTCATCATAGCTCTCGTACCATGCTGGGTGTTGAGTACAGGTTTGAACAATTTAGGACCCTACTAGTTGGTGAAGAGCCCCTGTCCGATACATATATTCAGGGCCAGGCGCGTGCTAGTATGTCAGGCAATCGGACTTTGTCCTCAACCCCGCCTTTGCCTCTTGTGCCCTGGGACGCCAATAGCAAAGTATGGGATTCCCCACCCACCCACCCAAATAGGCGCCCCTACCACTCCCTGTCCAGCGCCTTCCCATGGTGCCCTCCTGCATACCCCTGTTCAGGACAACCAGACTTTCCAAAACTTGCAGGCTTCAGTTGCCTATTCAGAGAGGCGTCAAAACCTGAACTAGAGACAGGGTCTTATTAGTGGTGACACTACATGTATGGAAGCCTCTTTCTCCACATGCCCACCAAGTAGCATCTCTTGACTTTTTTTGCAAATTAGCAAAGGTGGGACTGTTTACAATAGCCTTTGTTAATATTTTGCCCTCAGCAGATTTCATTCAGTTTTATCTTATTTTCATTAGATGTTGTACCTGTCTATTGATTTAATACCACTGTGTAAACCAGGCATTCTCAACCTACGCCCCTTGGGCCTGATCTGGCCCATGGCACCAAATAATCCGGCCCCTGCCCTCGTTTCAGCAGTCACTACCAGCGGAATCAGCCGCAGACTCATTTATGGCTGTTGTAAATGCGTTTACGACAACCGCAGACTCATTTACGGCCATTGTAAACATGTTTACAATGGCCATAAATGAGTCTGCCAATGATTCCGACACCGGCAGCTGGAGCACCAGTCAACTGCTTGAGGGAGCATGACTTGGCCCCCCGACTTGAAAAGGTTGAGAACCCCTGATGTAAACAGTCAGAAATATGGTACAGTATTTATAATGGGAATTCATCTAGTGCTCTTGTGGGAGCTTTATTTATGTTATATGCTACATTTATATTTTATATGCCCCGCCCATAATGATGATTTGGTCAATCAGGTGGTTAAATAAAATAAAATTTTAAAACGCATACAAACATAAGTCAACCTCCAAAGCTGCCTTTCTTTTGTAGCACAGCTTTTCATCATCCTTAAGGAACAACCATGGAGGATGATAGGAGTGACAATGTAATGTCAGGCAGAAAACATGTTCAGTTTGTCTGATTTAAAAAAAAAACAAGTTTCTAGGTCTTATGGTGGAAAGATAGTATTGAAAATATATGGAATATGCCTAGTTAAAGATACAGGAAAACAAAAATATACTGTTTAGTCAGGGGTAGTTATTTATTTCTGCTAGTGTGTTGTGGGACGGGGGGATACATATAAAAACAATCCTCTCACCTTCTTTGGAAGCATATATTTTATACTAGATATAGCTTTCCACTGCACAGCATGTAGATCTATTTATTTGGAGCACGGCTTACATCACCCTGTCATTTGGCAAAACCTGCTAATGTAATTGGCATGCAGTTTATTCTCTGATAACGGGACTGCAGCAGCTTAGTGGTTAAGAAGCTGAACTTGGTGTCTGGAAGGTCGGCAGATCAGCAGTTCGAGACCTGAATACTGTACGATGAAGTGAGCTCCCAACTGTCCGAACTCCTGCCACCCTAGCAATTCAAAAGCAAGACATTGCAAGTAGATAAATAGGTACCGCTTTGGTGGGAGGGTAAACACCTTTCCATGCACTCTAGTGTCTAGTCATGCCTGCCACACAGCTACGGAAATGTCTGCAGATACAGAGAGCGCTGGCTGTTTGGCTGTAAACTGAGACGAACACTGAACCCTAGAGTCGGATACGACTGGCTTTCAAGCAAGGGTGACTTTTGTTCTCTGATATGTGCTCCTTTTGCTAAAACTTTGGTTCTTCCTGCCGTTTCAGAAACAAGGAACTGAGGCTGGGAGAGAGCCAGAGGCCTGGAGCCACTGAACAGAGTGTGGGAGAAGTTTTTTAAAAAAAATTGTTTTAGGACTACAACGTCCTTTGCAGCCAATTATCTGCTGCTGGCGCGGTGGTGGTGGGTGTTTTCCGTACCTGGTAGCAGAATCATTGGCAAAGGCTACCTATATTTCCTGTCACCTGATTGACCTTCTTGTTTCCCCCCCACAGGCAGGGATACAGGTACAGCTCAGCACCTGAAGCTCTTCTGCCTTCGTGGGCCTCGATACCCATCTCGTGAAGGATGCCCCGCATGGCGCCTGACCCGAGGCCTCCCACCAAAGCAGCATGGACTGTAGCGGACCTGTTGCGTTTCTCCCCTCCTTGCTCTCCGATGCCGCCTCCGCCGCCTCCACGCCGCCCAGCCTGGAGCCGCTACCGCCTCTCAGAGAGCATGAAGGGCCTCTTGGTGGCCCTCCTTGGCAGTGGCGTGCCAGCTGGTTTTGTGGCCCCCTTCACCCGCATGGCCAACGAAGCCTCGGGCATTCCCTCGCTGGAGATCCTCCTCTTCCGTTGCATCCTCCACCTGCTCTTTGCCTGCTACCTCCACTCCCGGAGGGCCCCTTGCTTCGGCCCGCCCGAGGCCCGCCAGCGCTGTCTGCTCCACGCCTCCATCAACGTCATCTCCATCGGCTGTGCCTACAGCTCCTTCATGGTGGTGCCCAGTGGAAATGCCGCCACTGTCCGCAAAGGATCCTCCACCATCAGTTCTGTCTTGCTGGCGCTGTGCATTGAGAACGGCAGCTTGACGGGGTACGACTGGTTTGGGTTGGTGGGCAGCACCCTCGGCTTGATCATCATGGTGGTCCCAGATGTGCTGAACCTGGACAAGAGCACACAACTCTATGATACCTTTGGCTACGCCTTAGCTTCCCTGGGTGGGATGGCACTGGCTTTGGGGCTGGTCATCTTTCGGGCGCTGGACTTCCCGGTCAAGCTGATGACGGTGGCCTTCATGTTTGGCGTGGTTGGCACCCTGGTGTGCTCTCCGGTGATGTTTCTCCTGCAGGAGCCGGTGATGCCCTTGGACCCCTTGACCTGGACTTGTGTGGTGGCCATCAGCTTCCTGGCCCTGATCTCCTTCTTGTGTGCTAGCTACGCTGTGACCAAAGCCCACCCAGCTCTGGTGTGTGCTGTTTTGCATTCGGAGGTGGTGGTGACCTTAGCCGTCCAGTACTACGTCCTGCGTGAGGCTGTCACGCCCTTTGACATCATGGGGGCAGGGGTGATCTTGGGAAGTATCGCCATAATCACTGCCCAAAACATCAGCTGTGATGCGGCTGAGGATGATGACGGGGACTTTGTACAACTCAAGGGCAGTGACTAGCAAAGCAGGGGAGCAGGTACAGAGACACCCCCTCCAGAAACAGGGAGTGATGCCGTAAGCAGAGGAATCCAGAATTAGCATCTGCAGACGGAACAGCTGCTTGCGAGGCCCTCGACTACCATGATGTGTGGTTGGTGAAGCGGAAGGCCAAGGAGAGGGAAAGACTTTCAGCAACATGGGAGATGATTCTTAGCCTCTGGGAACCACAATACATCCTGTGCTAGGCACCCAGAACTTTTGAGCCATTTCCCTAGGTAAGGGCAGCATAGCTCCGATAGCTTAGCACTGCCTATGCATTTCTTAAGCGGTGTCACATCTAGAGCAGGGATGCCCAAACTTTTTGGGCCATGGGCCAGTCACGTGGTTCAGGGGGCCGGTCACTATGGCCCACAGGCTGGATCCAGCCTGTGACACCAATTCATCCGGCCCACAAAGTCCTTGTTGCTTCCAGAAGCAGAAGTAAAAGGCACCTTTTACTTCTGTCTCCGGGAGCAACAAGGGCTTCATGGACAGATGAATTGGCATTGGAGGCTGGATCCAGCCCATGTGCCATAGTTTGGGCACCCCTCATCTAGAGGGAACCATAATGCTCCCTTCAATCTCATGCCCAAGCGTTGAACAGCAGGAAGGCATCCTCCAGGAGATAAAAAGACTTCCTTCTTAATCAGTAGTGAACCTCCCCCTGCCTTGCAAAAGTTGCTTGGAGGAGAAGGAATTCTGCCTGCCTTTTCGCTCACGCTGTTAGTGGAAGATCTCCTCTAAGCCAGATGCAAGAGAAGCAGGAAACAGGACAATGAGGTTGTGTTATGTCCATTTAACACACATCAGCTCCATGAAGATGGGACCCAAAGGCCTCATAGCTGCTAGGTTCGGACAGAGAGGAAGGGCGACAGAGACATCTCCATGTCACTGCGATCACAGAGGCGGAGGAGAGTCTCTCTCAAGCCAGAAGGCCAAAGACTGGGACCTCGTGAGGAGGAGGAGGAGGAAGAAGAGGTTACCAGAATGAACCAAAGAGCTCATGCGCAGAAGCATCGGGTTACAACAGCGATGATGGAACCCTACATTGGCCAAGGTTCCCATCCACAGATGGACATCCCATTTTCAAAGCCAAGAAACTCTAAACAATTCTGCAGAAAAACAGTATTCCCAGAGTCTTGGGTTTAAACAACTGCCTTCAGCCATTTGGACTTAGACATAGTACTGCCCCATTCTGTAGGAAGGGAAGCCATGGTCCCTGTTGAGAAGACATTACAGAATTTAAGGACTGATCTATATCTGTAGGTTGCTTTTTTCTTCCAGATGGATTTGTTATGTTTTCCAATGTTGTTTCTTAAAGTATCGATTTCTTCTGCTAAGAAGAGCCAGCAGTAACATGCAGATATTATTATGTCAGTGGTCCACTTCTTTTTTGACACCCCTGCTGTCTGGTTGACCACTGGAAATTCAGCAACAAGGCTAATTGGTCCTGGGAAGAAAAGTGGAGGAAACAATCTTATCTTTTAAGTGGGACAGAAAGAATTCTGGAGGGTGTGTGTGCATTTTTGCAAGAGTTGAGAACCAGGTAGTAAGAGAGAGAGAAAAAGCTTTTTTTTAAATAGCAAGGACTGAATCTAGCACAGGGAGTTAGAACAGGCAGTTTTCCAGATGTTGCACAATGGTAAGTCATCCTCTCTCCACAATAACTTGGCTGGCAAGGGCTAATAGGGTATTGCGTGCATCACGCAACATCTGGAGGGCAACACGTTTCCTCCCTCTGGCCCAGCACTACTCTTCAGAAATGGAGACGGCACAGGACAAAACAAGTAGGAATGAGATGAATCAAAATGCAATTTAAATTAGTAAACATGTTAGGATGAAAAAGTGAAGAGCTGGGTTCCCTAGGTACTGAATTAGGGTTCTTATGAACTGTCTGGCAGACAGCAGGTATAGAAGCTGAGATCCAAAAAGACAGGCCTCCTAAATAAATGTAGCAGCTTGGGGGGACCCAATCCAATGTGTCCCAACCCCGGCAAGGAGGTACTGCTTGTTACGTGAGGCACAGAAGTATTGGGCAAGAGAGAAGAAGCGTTTTTTTAAAAAAGGCTTCCCCATGTCACAACTGTCTTGAAAGTTATTGTTCAAGAACATTTGTTCAAATACAAATAAACACAGCAGTTTTGCAAGAATCAGTACAAGGAGAATCCTTTACCGCCCCCACGGATGAGTTCTACATTGGAATAGAAACAGTGCAGGTGAGAAGCATATGGGGCACGGTGGGGTGTGTGTGTGTCAGGGAAGGATCTGGTTAGCACCCTTTGGCACTCTGTTTGGATACTCAGTGTCTACCCACACAGGGCTGTCAGAGGGTCCACACATTGCAGGCCAAAGCATATGTCTTTGTTCCCAAGCACTGCCAGTCGAAGCAGATAAAGGACTCCAACGTACAAACCTTGCAAAACAGCTGCCTCTATTTGCCAGCTTTTCCCTGATGTCTGGGGACAATGGGAGTTGTAGTCCAAAACACCTGGAGGGCACCAGTTTGGGGATGGCAGATGGAGACCATAAGGAGCTATGCTCTGATTTTGGTGCAAGAACCATTCCTTTGTCCCTTATCAGAGCTAGGAAAAGCCGCCCGTTTTTAAATGCCCAGGATCAGCCTATCAGAGCCCCAAAAGAAACTTATTCAAGCTGAATTTCTCTTGAAAATAGGAGGAAAGGGGGAGTTAACATCAGGAAATGGTGTGTTTATGTGTTTGCAGTCTTATATACAAAGCTGTCATGACCATTTTATATTGGGCCTTTCAACATGTTTACACCTGAATGTGTTTTATACTTAGGACACAAGGATGCACCCCGTGAGTTCTGGCTGGTGAAAATTAATCTAAATCCTAATAATAATCTTGCTCCATCTGGCTGGTAACCACCTCGCCCCGTCATGGCGAACCTGGACACTCCAGGTGTTCTTGGACTTCAATTCCCAGAAGCCCAAGTCTGTGTGAATCCACATGAATGGATTTACTGCATGTAAATGTGGATTCACAGAGACTTGGGCTTCTGGGAATTGAAGTCAAGAACACCTGGAGTGCCAAGGTTCACCATCACTGACCTAGCCCGCCTGCTTAGGAACAACCCCAGCAAAGTGACAAGCCTGAAATAGGGGTCCCAAAGAGGCCCTGACTGCACAATAGCTATCAATTTGTCTTTTGCCTCTCCACATATCACTTCGGTTTACCAGCGACACTGGCCAAAGCCAAGCAGCAAACTTAATTGCTGATCAGGGTTAGGATAATTTCTATTCCCCTCTGCCCACTATATGACAGGAAATGCCAGGCACTAATCCTTGCAGGAACTTAGATTTGGCCAGGCATCGCTATCCCCACTTTAAGCTGAAAGTCCATGGAGACAGACGTGCAAACCAATTCCCACCTCCGGCCCTCGTTAACTGTAGCCTTCCTTTTGCTTCCTTGCTAGTGCCTGTTGTGTCAAGGAGAAAACCAGCACAAGGCTGTTTCACAAGGTCTGACTGTTTCACAAGGTCTCACACCTGCACACTTTTTGAGGCCAGCCTCCTCCTCCTCCATGCATTCTTGAGAGACTCTGAAAACAAACAGTAAAGGCTATGGGAGCCGAGGTCTCCTGCCAACACGGCTGGCAAATTAAACAAACCAGTGAGCTGCCACCTCCAGCCAAAGGAACAATCCATCCCATTTTGATTCTGCAACGGCATCTCCCCAACCAAGTGTCCCAAAGAAAGCCAAGCCAAAGCATCGCCCTTACCGCGCAGCAGGCTCCACTCAGACGGCTTTAAGTACCACTCAAAAGTCTTGCCTTTTGCTCTTTCTTTTGAAAAGGCGATTCTTAGAGGGGAGGCTGGGCACTCAGCTATGCACGACGACAGCGGAAGCAGTGTGCAAAGACAGGTAAGGCCAGGCCTGGCCACCATTCTGCCCTCTGGCGGCTTACCGGCCGCAGAACTTACCAGAGAGGAAGCTGTCTTGGCTTACACAAGCCAGGCAGTGGCCTAGGAAGTTCACAACAAGGCCTTGCGTGTGCGTGTGTAGGTGCTTGCTGCTTGCATTTCCGTCTCTGTGTTCAGCAAAACATCCAGTTATTCAGCAGTGGGTGACGTAGGCTATGCCAAGCCTCTCCCTCCCTCTCCAGTCTTTGTACTTTCTGGGTTCTGATCTGGCGCAAGATCGATTTCAAAGTGTCACCTAGTAGTCGGCCAGCCGGCAGGTCTCCTTACAGCTCCTGTTCCTCTCCTGCTCCCATTCTTCTCTCCCTCTCTGGCTTCTTCTGCGAAGCTGTTCTGGCTCTCTGCTGAGGCAGCCTTTCCCTCCTTCTTCTTCGTCAGAGGAAGGCCACTCCTTCTTGCTTCCACTCTCCCGGCAAGAGACCAATTTTCCAGCACTGCATTTCCTAAGCTAACTTTGCTTCATCTTCGCTGCCTCTCTAATGGTATTCAGTCCCCACCCCTCATTCTCTCCCTTTCAGCTTCAAGTAGCTTAGCCAAGGACACCAGGGCGGGGAGAGAAAGATGACATTCATGGTTTAAAGCCGGGCTTTTTTCATGGAGACAGTGGCATCAGAAAGCAGAACGGATCCTTCTCCTTCTGGTGGCAAAGGACTCGGCCACAAAGCAGAGCCTCAGGATGCTTCTGGCTCTCCAAATGACAAGGAATAGCGAGAATAGTAGCTTTGTTCCACTTCGGAAGAGGTTTTCCTTCCCTTGAAGCAGGGGTGCCCAAACTACGGCCAACGGGCCAGATGTGTCCCCAATGCCAATTCATCCGGCCCATGACACCCTCGTCACCCCTGGAAGCGGAAGTAAAACACACCCGTATGGGTGTATTTTACTTCCACTTCCAGGAGTAACAATGGCAGCGCAGGTCAGATGAACTGGCATCAGGGGCCGTAGTTTGGTTTAAGCAGAGAAAATGGCAGCCTAAAATCTATCTCATCCTGTTGCAAAACAGACTGCAAGGCATGTTTTACTTCTGCTTCCAGTGGAAGAAGGAACCACGTGATGGCCCGCAGCCAGAAAAATTTGGGATCTCCACCTTAAAGTACAGGTAAAGATCATTTGGTCCTCCAGATGTTTTGGACTTCAGTTCCAAGGAGTCCCAGCCAGCATGATGAGTGGGAATGTGCTGTTGTCTAAACATCCAAAGCCCTCCAGATCTTCTGCGGCTGCATGTGCTGTCAAATCCAGCCAAAGTTAAGACATGTGGGGTGCTGCAGCTGTATTTTGCTCACACTTGTCCTCAAGGCGCAACGTTGGAGGGCTGAAGAGACCTGTGGTGTGGGCCCCAAGTGGCTCTCTCCGACAACACGCAGCAGCTGAGGCTGTGCCACTTCTTCTCCAGATGTTACTTAAGGCAGAAGGGTCTGTCTACATACTGTTCCACTCCTGTCTGGACTAATTTGAGCCCCATTCAGCCGGAGAGGGATGTTATTCTTAAATCCTGATCTGAAGCATTACCCAGTGCAGAACAACTGAGTGGCCAGTTAAAAAATCAAGCATACAAAGCATCTCCCTGACTGCTTCTGGACAAAAATCAAAATACTGGTGTTAAGCCTTTTAAACCTCTGCACATAACTCAGTGGTTTAGGTATTTGGCTGCAGAGCCAGAGGTTGGGGAGTTCTATCCCTCTTTGTGCTTTCAGGAAGAAGAGCCAGTCTTTGTGGCCATCCATGGGCAAACTGTTCAGTCCCAGAGGGACTCCAGAAGGAATGGTAAACCACTTGTGAACATTCTCAGACCTAGAAAACCCTGGAAAGGGTCATCACAAGTTAGAAGTGACTTGACAGCATGCAGTTATTCTTCTGTGCTATGGCACTGATGGCGAACCTTTTAAAGACCGAGTGCCCAAGTGGCAACCCAAAACCCACTTATATATCTCAAAGTACCGACATAGCAACAGGAAAGGAAGGGGGTGTACCTATTGGGCTGCTCTGCAGAGGGACAGGACAAACTCTGTGCTGGGGGGCGGGAGAAAGCACTCCCATTGGGCTGCTGGGCAGAGCAAACTGCGCTGGGGAAACTGCACAGGTGCCCACAGAGAGGGCTCCGAGTGCCACTTCTGGCACACGTGCCATAGGTTCGTCGCCACTGCACTATGGAACCAGAGTACCTGAAGGCTCTCTCCCCCACAAAGGAATGTAGCTGGTCACCCAAGTTGGGCTCAACTTTAGAGGCGATTCCTCAGAGCCGTATGCCTTTGGAGTGGAGCAGGAGGTGAACAAGCGGTGGGATACCCTTGATCTGAAATGCTTTCTCTGATGAAGACATCATCAGATGCCAGCCTCTTCTCTTCCCATGGGATCTCTTTATCTACCTCAAATTTTTAGATTCAGGAGGTGGTGTTGGGTTAGTTCATTAAAACAGAGACAAGAAATCTTATGACACCTTAAAAACCAGAAGATTTTATTCTGTCTTATCTTTTGTAGATCACAGTAGACTTTAGCAAGCGGATGGGAGTACTGCTCAAGGAACATATTATTATACATGTGTTTAGAGTAATGAACAATGAATTAGTCAGCAAGGACAGACAAAACTGAAATGCAGAAAGTACAGACAATAATTACCCAGTAAGACAGCTGTTTTGAAGACTCTATTAATATGTGGGTTGTGACAAAAACCTTTGTCTCTGTTTAAGCCACAGGATATAAGAGTTGTTAAACCTCATGTAGAATTTTTAATTGACTTTTGAGAGTGAAGCGGCTGCTGTAAAACAAAGAATTCATCAAATGCTTCAGTTCTGTCTCCTGTGGCTCAAATGGAGCTAAAGGCTATTTATCATACCACATGTGTGCAATGGCAGAAATATATGCTGTATGTAACTAACCAACTGTATGCTAAGAGCCACTATTAATATCACCATCTCTACTTTTTGCATTTCAGTTTTCATTAAGCACGCTCACCAAAATCTTCCACTGGCCAAAGCAGGGGTAGAATCTGTCCATGGAGGAAAGCCTCCAACTCCTGAAAAAGTGGGTCACCAGTTAACAGAAGCTTATGCCAAATGGAATTTGACAGTCTTCAAGGTGCACTACTTTTTAAATTGATTTTAGGCTGCCATTTTCATTTCTTACCAATGCCTCAAATAAACAAGCAATTCTTCCTACAGGCCAGTGATAGCAAACCTTGGCACTCCAGGTGTTCTTGAACATCAATTCCCAGAAGGCCAAGTCTCTGTGAATCCACACGAATGGGTTTACTGTGCATATGTGCAGTAAACTCATTCATGTGGATTCACAGGGACTTGGGCTTCTGAGAATTGAAGCCCAAGAACACCTGGAGTGCCAAGGATCACCATCACGACCTTAGAAAGTCACTGCCCATCCTGCCAAGGGCATTAAGAATGGTACTTTAGGGACAAGTGGTGCCTTGATGAAGCCAGCCAGCCTCATACAGCCACCACTGCCAAGACAAATCCTTGCTTTCTGAACTGCCCCTCCCTCACTAAACAGGGAGTTTATGTTTATCTAGGCCACAGGTCAAAGGGTTTTCATCTCAAGCCAATAGATCCTTGCTTTTTCCTACTTAGCCACTTCACGGCTGCCTACTTCCTGTTTTCATAGCAAAAAATTCCACACAAGATAAATAGAAATCACTTATTACAATCCTGTTACCCAAATCTTAAAGAGAATGCTTTGGGGTATCCAAAATGCCTTGTGTATACTATCTTAGCAAATCTTACAGCCATATTACAGAGAAGGAACTGGGGCTAAGGCAGAGCTTGGAGAATTATTTTTTGGAACTACAACTCCCAGAACCATCTCTGCCCGTGCTAGCTGGGGGATTCAATCTAGAAGCCGTTCTCCAAAACGGTACCTTTTCTGAGTTCTGAGTTAACAGGGGAAAGTCTAGTTTTTTGGAATAGTAGTCATGTTAGTCTGTGGTTCAGGCATATCAGAAATAATAACAACAACAACAACATAATCATAATCATAATCATAATCATAATAATAATAATAATAATAATAATAATAATACCAAAAACACTGCAGCACTTTAAAGACTAACTGCTATATTTTTACTGTTAGCTTTCATGGATCAAGTCCAGTTCTTCAGACAAGGAGTAAAACTTCCAGGCATGGTTTATATCAGGGTGCCCAAACTACAGCCCAGGGGCCAGTTCTGGCCTCCAATGCCAATTCATCTGGCCCACAAAACTCTTATTGCTCCTAGAAGCAGAAGTAAAATGCTCCCATACGAGCACATTTTACTTCTGCTTCCAGGAGTGGTGAGGGCTTCGTGGGCCGGATGAATTGGCGTCAGGGGCCAGAACTGGACCCTAGGCCATAGTAACCAGCTCCCTGAACATGATAGCCCTAAAGTTTGGGCACCCCTGGTTTACATACACCAGATGTAGTGGTCAAGATGTCACAAGGGAAAAGAATCACAAAGCAATGAGGTAAAGAGTAATCAAGCAGAATGCATGCATATCAATACAGCTTCCTATAGTTAACAGTAACAATAGATTTAAATCTCTCCCTTTCAATCTGTGTGAAGTTGCCAAGCAAAGCTAATGACTTTAACCTCTTTCTGGTCCCCTAGACAGGGAGGAGAACAAATAGGTCAATCTTAGAAGAAATCAACCCTGACTGCTCCTTTGAAGGTCAAATAGTAAAGATGAAGCTAAAGTACTTTGGACATCAAATGAGAAGAGAGGATTCGCTTGAGGAAGCCTTGATGCTGGGAAAGGTGGAGGGCAAAAGAAAAAGGGGCCGGCCAAAAATGAGATGGCTAGATGGTATTGTAGAGACAATGGGTACAGAACTGAGCGAGCTGAGGAGGATGGTGGAGGACAGAGGTGCCTGGCGGACAGTGGTCCATGGGGTCGCAAAGGGTCGGAATCGACTGTGTGACTGAACAACAATTGGTTACTGTTACTTGGTTACTTCCTGTTGTGCTCATGTTGTAAGAGAAAATTTGCAGGAAGGTTGGTGAAGGTGGTAGTTTTACTCCTTGTGAAGTTTTACTTCTTGTCTGAAGAAGTGGACTTGATCAATGAAAGCTAACAGTAAAAATATAGCAGTTAGTCTTTAAAGTGCTGCAGTGTTTTTGATTTTATTTTTAAAAAAATCTGATATAGGGAAAATCTGTCCAAGTATGTCTTACCTATGGGTGTGTGTGTGTGTGAAGCACAGAACTTCTTTAGCTATCAAGTGACATCAATCTGTTCTAGACCCCTGCAGATAAAGTGGGTGCTGCACCCAAGGTTGTTTTCCGTCTTCAGAGAGCAGGGCATGCCAGCCTTAGCAGTCCTCCAGAAAGAACATAATGCGCCCTAAGTAGTTTGTGGTTTTTCCAGTTTTAAGAGACAATTCCTGGCAGGTTGCACAGAGCAAACAGTCCCTCTTTTACCAGCTGAGCTAACCACAAGTGCTGATATTTCTAAATTCCAAAGCCATGACTCAGCAGCTCAGATTTGGAAAACAAAAAAAAAAGACTCTAAAGCTTGGTAGTTGCCTTCCATCCTCCGCCGCCGCCGCCCCCCCCTTCTGAAATCTCACTAGGTAGGACGATCTGAAAATGTTTTCTCCTAATGAGAACTAGAAACCTTAAACTTCTTAAGAAGGGTCAGCAGAATGAACAGCAATTCTTAGAGCAGGGGTGCCCAAACTACGGCCCACGGGCCAGATCGAACCCGATACCAATTCATCCGGCCTGCACCACCCTCGTTGCTCCCAGAAGCAGACAGGAGCTTCCGGGAGTGACCAAGGTAGCGTGGGCCGGATGAATTGGCAACAGGGGCCAGATATGGCCTGTGGGCCATAGTTTGGGCACCCTTATTTTAAGCAGAGGAAATGGCAGCTTAAAATCTATCTCATCCTGTTGCAAAACAGATTGCAAAGCACATTTTACTTCTGCTTCTGGTGGGAGTGTTACCTAATACAGTTGTACCTCGTTTAAAAAGCATAATGCGTTCCACAGGATTGCTCTTTAAGCGAGTTTGCTCTTTAAGCAAAACACCATTGTAAATGACCAACTGTGGGGGGGATTGCGAACCCCAATTTATTTGCTAAGCGAGTTTTTGATTGGTTTTATTTGTTAAGCAAAGCGAACATTCAGGGAAATTTCTGCTCTTTAAGCGAGTTACTCTTTAAGCAAGGCACTCTTTATGCGAGGTTTGACTCAGTACAACCTCGCATAAAGATCGCCTCACTTAGAGAGTAACTCGCTTAAAGAGCAGAATTTTCTGAATGATCACCTTGCTTAACTAAAACCAACCAAAAACTCGCTTAGCAACGAAATCGGGGTTCGCAATCCCCCCACCAGAAGTCACAATGGGTCACTTACAATGGCGTTTTGCTTAAAGAGCAAACTCACTTAAAGAGCAATCCTGTGGAACGCATGATGCTCTTTAAGCGAGGTACCACTGTATAGTGAAAGTCACACAACAAAGCGTTCATTACACAATGGTGATACCCCGCATAACAATTTTTTTCATTATACTGTACGGGTTTTTTGGTATACCTGCTTGTAACCCTAATTTTGAAATTAACATTTTTATTATTATATATACTTTTATTTTCAACAAAATATGCTTCTCTAATTAGTCACCAAGACGCTGACTGGGAAGCGGAAGGTCACCAATTCGATTCCCGAGTACTACAGGACGGAATGAGCTCCCGTCTCTGTCCCAGCTCCTGCCAACCTATCAGTTCGAAAGCAAGAAATTGCAAGTAGATAAATAGAGACCATTTTGGTGGGAAGGTAACAGCGTTCCATGCGCTCTGGTGTCGTCATGCCTGCCACATGGCCATGGAAACGTCTGCAGAAGCAGACAGCACTGGCTCTTCAGCTTAGAAACAGAGATGAGCACTGACCCCTAGTGTTGGATACGACAGGCTTTTGAGCAAGGGAAACCTTTACCTTTACCTTAATTAGTTTACATGTCCACAAACACAGTATTTCTCTACTTCCTCTTCTTACCATATTTGGGGATGCAGGAATTCTTCCTGGAAGATGCCCTGAAGCCTTGAGACTTGTTTTCTCTGTTTGCTTGGCTCTTTTATTGTCTTAGGAGCCAGTAATAGATTATTAACAAAACTGGGTGGGGAAACTGAAATTCTTGACATCCTGCAAAATCATGAATGGGGCTTTTAAATTTCCTTTTTTAAAATGTTAATAAAAGGTCCTTTTTAATATTTCCCTTGCTGTGTAATATTTTGGTATTCCTCCTATAAACTAACATGTTCTGCTCTATATTTTCAAAGTAGGACAATACTCAAAGGTATTTCCCTTCAACAAAGGATCATCATTCCCACCCAGAAAACAATTAAACCGACCTCTCACCTAAAAACAGGTTTCAAAAAAAAAAAGACAAAAACAACAATGGTCACACCTGGAAGGATTGTTCTCTGAGTTTTCCCCATTGCATCTTTTGTCCCTGGAATCTCTATTTACAGTGATAAAGCCTGCCAGACAGGAGAAGCCACCAGCCATTAACTGATGTACTGACATGTACCCCCACCCCTTTCCTCTTACCATTTTCGGACTTTGTATTTGCATAAAAACTTGTGCTCGCTTGTCTGAACACACCCTTCTCCCTTTGACCCCTGACTTTGGTGCATAAAAACCATGCCTGTAAGTTTCACTCCTTCTCTGAAGCGGACTAGATCCACAAAAGCTAACAATAAAAATATAGCAGTTAGTCTTTAAAGTGCTACAGTGTTTTGTTTTGTTTTCTGATATGCCTGAACCACAGACTAACAGCTACTATTCAAAAAAAAAAAGCATAAACACTTCGCATTGTATCTTGAACTTAAGGTGCTAACAAACCATTGTTTGAGTTACTGTATTTACTTATGAAAAAACCCCACTGCTGGCCTTTTGTTCTATTGTATAAACTTCAATGTAGCAAAGATTAGCAGAAGAGTATAGCTGGAGGGCAAGTCAGCTCTCCCATCAAATTTCTTAGGGAAGCTCAGCAGATTTTTCTAGCAGAAAAAAATGGGTTAGATATGACTTTTTAACCAGCAGTGTGTGTGTGTGTGTGTGGGGGGGGGAGCTGTTGCTTAGATGCTATTTTTGTCAATAAACTAGTCTTGTTTTTGTCTGAAATTAAAATCTCAGTGGTTCGGGGGGGGGGTGTCTGTCAACAGATGAACTTTTAAATTTTAAAACGCATCTCCACATTAAAAAGGGATAGCGATTTTTAGGCAACATGCTTAATGGGAATGCCGTTAATGAACTCCCTCCCCCTCCCGTTATGCAGGAGCAAACATCTCCAATTTATATCAAACAATATGTCTGTGGTTCCTTTCAAAGCTTCCGCCCGTGAAACGGTTCTTTAAATATTAAAACAAAATAATTTCCCACTCCTTGGCTTGGATGCTTGTAGCAGAGACATTGATTCTGAAATTTAGGTAACAGGAAGTATCACGCGACCGACCCACTGAACCACGTGACTGGCCCACTGAACCACATGACCGGCCCATGGTCTGAAAAGTTTGGGCTCCCCTATTTTACAGCCAGGCAGCAACCCCCCAGCCCCTTGAGGCAAAAACCATGCAAGACACGGATGTCGTTTTAGAAAGACCATTTATTCACAATATTTTATTATAAACAGCTTTCAACAGACAGGTGGAGGAAGAGAAAAACAGGAATGATGAAAGGGGTGCTGCCCCAAAAAAGAGGCTCTTGTGTTCCAATCACCTACTCTCACCAACATATTAAAATGAAAATGTAATCAGAGACCCCTTCAGGCACCAAACCTCCCCAATAACCAGGTGACATTTGTATTTATGAGAGTAAATCAAGAGTGCTCTCTGGGGGAATGAATTTCCTACAACATGCCCAGCTGATCAGGGCAAGGTGCCTGCCAACAGGGCAAGGATACTTTCTTTACAGAAAGTAGTTTCACATGATCTGGGGGGGGGGGCATTTAGGGAAAGGGGAGGGAAAGCAAAGCTACAAGCAGAATTCAACTTCCAAAGCTACATGGTAGTTTATATTTTTACAGTCTCCTCAGCCAGTGGTTGAGTGGTTAAGATACTGAGCTTGATGACTGGAAGGCTGGCAGGCCAGCTGTTTTGAGACCCGAGTGCTAAACAACAAAGTGAGTTCCCATTGTCTGTCTCATCTCCTGCCAACCTCAGTTTGAAAGTAAGAAATTGCAAGTAGATAAATATGTACCGTTTCGGGAGGGGTTAGAGGTAACAGTGTTCTGTGTGCTCCGACATCTATTCATCCCTGCCACATGACCACAGAAATATCTGCAGACAGCACACTGGCTCTTTAGCTGTAAACAGAGATGAGCACCAACCCAGACAGAGTTGGATACAACTAGCTTTCAAGGGAGATCTCCTCAACCATGCAATCCCGTCAACACCCAAGAAGAACCACCTCCAATAAGATTTCATTTTACATTATGTGCAATTCTAAACCATCCCCTCATATGTTTACTTGCATTCCTTTTCTTAACTGTGCCAAAATCCAACAGTTTGCCCTACTCTACTATGCCATCCCCCTTCTCAGAGTCAATTCCCCCTTCCCTACAGGAGGCTGGGTGGGGCTGCAGTGGGTCAACTCACCTTGTTAGCTGGAAGGTCAGCAAGTCAGAAGTTCAAAACCCAGGCACTGCATGACGGTTTGAGCGCCTGTCTCTGTCCCAGCTCCTGTTGCTAGCATATCAAAAGCAAGAAATTGCAAGTAGATAAATAGGGACCACTTTGGAGGGAAAAGATCTTGGGGACATGAAAGGAGCCTCATTTGGGCATCCCCTGAGTGGAGTTTCTCCAGCAAAAATCCTTTCGACTCAGAATAATTTCTGACACGAAATTATACAGGACTCTGCTTTCCACCTGTCAGCCAGATTCAAAGCCTACCAGTCCTGGATGAAGGCAAAGGGTTGCCTGGTCCACAATGCAAGTTGAGTGTGGCAGAAGCCCAGCCCCTGCTTTGCTGAGGCAGGCCCAAGGCTTTGCAGCCATTTTCAACAGCGGCTTTGATGGCTCAAACTCTCCACTGGATGGGATGGCTGAACAAGCAGAAAGCAAGTTGAGGGAGGCTCCGGTGCCACCTAGTGGGCAACAGTAACAGGCGCAGCTGGCAGGGCCCCCCCCCCCTCAAAAAAAAAAAGCCTCCCTCCCATTTCCTCCACCATCCTTATAGTTTTAATCCCTTCAGAGGACCTAGGGAGAGTCTTCCCCTGGCCACAAGGCTTTCTGCTACCCTAATGCCAATCGGCCCTACACATTCCCAGTCTCCAAATCTCCACTAAAAAGAGCTCTGGTGGGGTAGTGGTTAAAGTGCTGTCCTGCAGCCAGAACATTGTGAATTTGATCCCAATGGGGATCAAGGTTGACTCAACCTTCCATCTTTCTGAGTTCAGTAAAATGAATAGCCAGCGCTAATTGCGCTATGAACTGCCCAGAGAGTATACTAAGCGCTATGGGCAGTATATGTTATTGCTATTGCATAAAAGTATTATTACTATTGCTATAAGTCACCTCATTTTAAATAAGCCACTTTAATCCAACCCCCCCCCCTTCTGTCTTGCTCCAAATCTTCCTTTTTATCATTTGAGTCCCACAATCCCTCACTGCACAAAGTCTAACCAGTGTTTCCCAAATGCTGATTTTTGGACTTCAATTCCCAGAAGCCTAAGGCATTTCCCCAAAGCACTGATCAGCCAATGTACTGACTGAGGCTTCTGGGAATTGAAGTCCACTAGTGGGCTGTGTACCCCTTGTTGGGAACCAATGGTCTAAGCCATGTCTCTATTCCTCAACACCAGTTCTTTATTTCAGCTCTTCCTCATTCCTGTCCTACCCCAGATAATAAACTTCAAATGGAGGAAAGCTTCAGGCTTCAATGAGTTCCTAGTCCTTTTCCACAAAGATCCTCAGTGCACCAAACCAAGATGATTGCAAACCCTTGCCTCGCAGAGGTGGAAATAACAGTAAGAACTAGAGCAGGGGTTCTCAAGCTATGGCCCGGGCCCGTGGGCCAGACCCAGCCTGTGGCACCAGAAGTGTTTATGACAGCCGTAAATGTGCCTGTGGCTGTCGTAAACATATTTAGAACAGCTGCGGACATGTTTTATGGCAGCATTTACGGCGGGTGGGACCACCACTCTGGCCCCTGGCTTTAAAAGGTTGAGAACCCCTGAACAAGAGAATATGGAACTAGCTCCATGAAATCTCAGTGGAAGCAATCTTTTAGTCTTTCCAATGTCATAATTCTTTTCTTTTTATTATACATATCTCGCCATATACTCAGTCCAAGACTGTTTTTATTAACACAGGAATCAATATCACTAGTTGATGCCATTTTTAAAAATATGCTCCTGGTTTGCCCTGAAACAGTTTGTCAGAAATGCAGTTCAGAGGGAAATAACACTTCAGTAATCCCTATTGTTATGACAACTGAAGTAAAAAGCTCCTACCCATCCTACCAGAAATCATCTTTAAGAACTGGCACCCTATCTTGATCAACCTTCTGCACATCTCTTACTTGACAATAAAAGGTAATGTAATATGGTAATGCCATCTTTTAAATATCTACAAAAGCCAGGCCATTTGCCATGCAAGGATTTGGGCCCTTTTCTCTTGTGGCTAAATTACAATGTGGCATTCTAAATCATAATTATCATCAAACGCCATAATTAAACCCTGAATGTTGAACCCTCATACCAGTCTGTCTCAAAATGTTGCCAAAAGAAAAGGGAAAGGGGAGGGGAAAACCCAAAGTATTGTAGCACCTTAAAAACTAACAATTTTATTTCAGTGTGAGATTTTGTGGATCAGAGTCCACTTCTCAGTAACTGGAGCACAACTAAGTGACCAGTGTATTCCAACATATCCCCATGACAAGGTGAAGATATAGATAAATGGCTTGTATGGTACCATTAGAGGGGCACTGAGCTTGATGACCGGAAGGTTGACAGTTCGTAATCCGAGTGCTGCATAAATGAGTGAGCTCCTGTCGTCTGTCCCAACTCCTGCCAACCTAGCAGTTTGAAAGCAAGACATAGCAAGTAGATAAATAGGTACTGCTCCGGAGGGAAAGGTAACAGCATTCTGTGCGCTCTAGCATCTAATCATGCCTGCTACCTGACCACAGAAACATCTGCAGACACAGACAGCAATAGCTCTTTGGCTGTAAATGGAGATGATCACCAACCCCTAGGATCGGACATGACTGGCTTCAAGCAAGGGAGATTTGGAAATGGGCTGAGGTTTCCCCATAACACATTGTATAATAAAACTGCTATCCTTAAACCACACAACCTTTGGGGGCTGATCCAAGAACTTTAGTTTGTATACACTGAAACATATTTTTGGGGTGCTTTTACTGTCCATCTTCTCGCTCACAAGCCCAGTTTTGAACATTCACACCTACTCCAAAACCTGTAAAAATTAACTGCAACCGACATCAGGGAGCACAAGAGTTTTCCAACCCTTCTAACTTTCTAGCAGAGTTTACGATGCTTGCAGGAGCATCACTCCGCAGCAGACATGGGCAATGTTACCCTTCAGGCACCAAGATCACTTACCTTCCTTACTCTCCCAGGATTTCAAGTGTCTTTCAATTTTACCTGTTGTTGCAACTCATTTCTGCATGTTACCTATCCTAAAAACTGTGCTTAAAATGCTGATGAAGTAAAGTACCTAAACATTTCTAGCATGTTAAAATGCACTTAAGACATCTGAGTCTCTCTCAGCTGCAACATTCCTTCATTTCCCTCTCAAAGTTATTTAGACCATTACTCTCCCAAACTTTTCCTACCCCTGTCGTTCTTCTGTGTCTAGGCCAGACATGAAACTGCCAAAATGAAGCTACCTTTTGGCGAGTTCAGAATGTGGTGGTTTAGTGGTTAAGGTGCTGGACTTGACACCTGGAAAGTCGGCAGGTCAGCAGTTTTGAGACTCGAGTACTGCATGACAGTGAGCTCCCGTCTCTGCCCCAGCGCCTGCCAACCTAGCAGTTCGAAAGCAAGAAACTGCAAGTAGATAAAGAGGGACCACTTTGATGGGAAGGTATACAGCGTTCCGTATATTCCGGGGTCTAGGCATGCCACACTTCCACGGAAACGTCTGCAGATGCAGACAGTGCAGGCTCTTTGGCTGTAAACAGAGATGAGTACTGAACCCTAGAGTCGGATACGACTGGCTTTTGAGCAAGGACAACCTTTACTTTTGATGACTTCATTCAGCAGTTCCTTTGACTAGTTCTCCAGGGTACACCTGATTGTGGTTTAAAAATACAGTACCACAATCTCCAAGGAGGCTCTTTCTGTGTTCGCCTCCTACCCCTGAGAAGAAACATGCCACCCCCTTTTCCTGTATTCTGTTCTTCAGTTCCCCAAGTCTTCTCTTCAGCAGTTTTTTTCACCAGATAGGTAGCCATTTCCATGTACATACGAGTTACCCTTCCTCCACCTCTTTTGTAACATATTGTCCTCAGATCTTAAGAAGTGTGAAAACAGGAGATGCCCCCAAACCAGTGGTTCCCAAAGTGGGGCCTGCACCCCACAGGGGGACCTCAATTCCCAGAAGCCTAAGTCAATATATTAGCTGATTAGTGCTTTGTGGAAATGACTTAGGCTTCTGGAGAACTGAAGTCCCAAAACCAAAGCTTGGGAAATACTCCCCCAAGGAAATCACTCCTGCAAGAAAACTGTGAAAGTAGGGGCAGCAGAAGAAATTTTAAAAAATGTGTCTTTTCCAAGTACCGGGTCTGCCTATTGTTGTCTTTTTGTCTATAAAGCTGCTTCGATTCCTGAACCGCTTTTCTTTTCTCTAATAATCCCTCTTTTCCCCAGAGGGTTTAGTTTTATAGAGTTTATATATACAGTATATATATTCTTTCTTGCTATATGTTGACTCAATGTGTACAAATGCCATATGCTAAAAATAAATCTCCGAAGGTAGAGAGAAGAGGGCCCTTTTGTAAAAGATCTTTTAATAAAGCTTCTCTCCCTTTCTATAACTATTTTATTCCTTTTGGTCACCCACAGCCACCAGAGCTGTGATGTGCCCATTTTGGCAACACAAACAACAGGCGACACTCCCAGGAAATATGGCCTACCTAGTATCAACTCAGCAGCTTATGCCATAGTCTGCCTACTTACCTCCTCGATTTTGGGCCTAGCAAGAATTAAGTTGTTGAACAAAAACCCTGCTTTCTTGGTTTCTTCAGCCATTACTTTTCACACACACACACACCCGCAAAAAAACCCCCAACAACCTTACTTTTCACAGGGTGAAACCCAATTTTTAAACCATTTCCTCAGAATTTCCTTTCCCTGCCCCCCCCCTTGAGCCTCAGGGCTCCCCCACTTCCAAGCCCTAGATTTACAGTAATTTTTCCTTGCTTCCATCCGAAATACCCCTGGAAAAACTTCTTTTCCTAATAATTTGCCCTTTCCCATCTCTAACCTTTTGAGGTAAATGTTTATTTCCCCTGACTCTGAATAAAACATTCTAAATATTTATTTTACCCCCCACGAACAACACAAAACTCAATCCTCTTTTCTCCTCAGGGGTCCCTCGAGAATGTCCCTCCATAAACTACAACCGAAATAGCTTACCTCACCACCTTCCTTGCATCATAAAACTTCTATTCCCATGTCCCCGAACCCCAAAAGTACCGGGCTTTCTTTAACGTCAAAGCCGCCGCCCCCCCAACAGCCAGAAAAAGCACCCCCGCCTTCACCCCCATAAATTGCCCACCTCGTATATATATATATTCTCACTCGGTGGCTTTTCCCCAATTGTACCAGGTACTTCTTATAGTCCCAACGGCGTAAATCCCCTAACGTCAGACTCTCCGCTCCCCCGAGACTGTTCTAAATGCCTTGCCGCGAAGGCCAGACTCCGTTCCGGAGGTAGGCCCCGAAGCCGCGTCCTCGCCTACGTTGAGCAGCCGGGAAGCCGCACGCCATCTCCCGGCCAAATGGAATACGCGCGCCCGAGGCTTTGAAGGCCACTTCCCGGAACGTTCCATCCACCTCGACTTCACTGTCGACAAAAGCTGGCTCTGAGCAGACTCCTACTCCTCAGGCTCGGGTGTCTTCGGTCATTTTCGGCAAACGTCGGGACAAAAGCCACGCCCTTTCTGCCTCTAGAGGCGGCCGCCCCTCCCTGGCTAGGCAGAGAATTACTGAATTCTTTCCCAAACCCCGCCAGGACTTGCCAAGAGGCTCCACCTTCCTCTTGAAGACTGAACCATTAGGAAAGGAGGGGGGGAGGTCTAATCGGATTGAGTTTGCTGCCCTTGTTTGGCAATAGGGACCGCAGTAGCTCAAATTGTTAAAAGGCTGGACTTAACGACGGGAAGGTCGGCAGGTCGGCAATTCGAGACCCGAGTACTGCATGGTGGAATGAGCTCTTGTCTCTGTCCCAGCTCCTGCCAACCTAGCAGTTTGAAAGCAAGAAATTGCAAGTAGATAAATAGGGACCACTTTGGTGGGAAGGTAATCAGTGTTACATGCACTCTGGTGTCAAGGCATGCTTGCCACATGTCCGTGGAAACATCTTCAGTTGCAGACAGCACTGGCTCTCTGGCTGTAAACCAGGGTTGTCCAAACTTATCGCCCATGGGCCAGATCTGGCTTGCGGTGCCTAATAATCCAGCCCATGGCACCTAATAATCTGTCTTGCATCACCAAGGTTGGAAGTGGAAGTAAAACATACATGGACAAAACGCTGTAAATGCACCCCACAGCTGTCGTAAATGCATTTACTATAGCCGCAGAAACATTTGCAACAGCATTTTGCATCTGCATGGGCACGGTTTACTTCCGCTTCTGGTGGGAGGAACCACATGACTGGCCCACTCAACCATATTACCAGCCCACAGCCCAAAACGTTTGGCCACCCTGCTGTAAGCAGAGATGAGCACTGAACCCTAGAGTCAGATACAGTTGGCTTTCAAACAAGGGAGACCTTTACCTTTTTACCTTTACTTGTTTGACAATAAATTAATTTTGGTACTTTCTTCTAAAAGAGCACAGATGTGCATTTTTCCAATGCTGAGGCTGACACTATTTTATACTGTACATAAGATTCTTATTTCTGTAAATGGAAATTGCTCAACCAGAATTAAATCCCACTATTGCATTCAGCACTTGATTGTCCTATATATTGTAGATAAGAAGTTTCCATTAGGACAGCATGTAAAGCAGGGATTCTCAACCTGCGGCCCGTGGGTTGGATGTGGCCCATGACACCATTCAGGGGGGGGGCACTGCCTCCACCACACCAGGAAGTGTCATGTGGTGGAGGAAGGGCAAAATGGCCATCTGGCCCCCAAAGCTGTCTGAGGGAGCGTAACCCGGCGCACGGTTTAAAAAGGTTGAGAACTCCTGATGTAAAGATATAGACAGGTTTCCTATAGGCAAAGGTGTCAGACGAGCATGCATTTTATTCCCTTATCTCTTCAATTAATTGATATCATCAAAGACATACACTGAACAGGACCTTATGTTGGAAAGAGGAAATGGCGTTGAAGTGTCCAATATTGGGCAGATGTCATCTAGCCCTTTTAAATTCTATTTTATTTTTAGATGTGTTAATTTTAGCTTTGTATGTTATTACAATTGTGCTCATCCCTCATGCTAGCAAGGTGATACTTAAGATAATACAGGATAGACTGCAACAGTATGTGGAGAGAGAATTACCAAAAGTGCAGGCGGCTTTCAGAAGAGGCAGGGGGACTAGAGACCACATCGCCAACATAAGATGGATCATGGAAAAAACAAAGGAATATCAGAAACAAGTCTACTTCTGTTTCATTGATTACACTAAGGCTTTTGACTGTGTCGACCACAACAAAATGTGGCAAGTAATTAAAGAAATGGGAATTCCAGAACACCTTATAGGCCTCATGAGAAATCTGTACATGAATCAAGAGGCAACAGTTAGGACAGAAAATGGAATGACGGAGTGGTTTGGAATAGGAAAAGGAGTAAGACAAGGCTGCATTTTGTCACCCTGCTTATTCAACTTATACACAGAGCACATAATGCGCAATGCAGGGATGGAGGAATCCCAATTTGGGATCAAAATTGCTGGGAGAAACATCAACAATTTGAGATATGCAGATGATACCACCCTAATGGCAGAATGTGAGGAGGACCTAAAGAAGCTCCTGATTAGGTTAAAAGAAGAGAGTGAAAAAGCTGGCTTGAGACTCAATATCAAGAAAACCAAGATCATGGCAACAGGCCCTATCAGTCCCTGGAAAATAGATGGGGAAGAAGTAGAAGCAGTGACAGATTTTACTTTCTTAGGATCAAAGATCACTGCAGATGGAGGTTGCAGCCATGAAATAAAAAGGCGACTGATTCTTGGGAGGCAAGCGATGAGAAACCTGGGGAGCATAGTGAAAAGTAGAGACATCACATTGCAAACAAAGATTCGCATAGTCAAAGCAATGGTATTCCCTGTAGCAATGTATGGTTGTGAGAGCTGGACCATTAGGAAAGCTGAGCGCAGAAGAATAGACGCCTTTGAGATGTGGTGTTGGAGGAGAGTTTTGAGAGTCCCCTGGACAGTGAGGAGAACAAATAGGTCAATCTTAGAAGAAATCAACCCTGACTGCTCCTTAGAAGGTCAAATAATAAAGATGAAGCTAAAGTACTTTGGACATCAAATTAGAAGAGAGGATTCACTTGAGAAAGCCTTGATGCTTGGAAGGGTCGAGAGCAAAAGAAGAAGGGGACGGCCCAAGATGAGATGGCTATATGGTATTGTAGAGACAATGGGCACAGAGCTGAGCGAGTTGAGGGGAATGATGGAGGACAGGAGTGCCTGGCGGACAGTGGTCCATGGGGTCACAGAGGGTCGGAATCGACTGTGCGACTGAACAACAACGTCATTATATGCTGGTGGTGCATCTGACACAAATAAAGACTCAAAGACCTATTACAAGAACAACAAATAACTCCGGTGGAGACCACTAGAAGTGCCAGAGCAAGAACCGTGTACTGTATCTTCCTTGGCCTCAGAAGGGGTAAAAGAGGATGTAAAGAAGATCACTTCAGTCTGTATTTGGAAATATCATATAGCAAGCAGGACTAGATTCAGATGAAAGAGGAGTGAAAATTGGTGTGAGGGGGGGGGGGGAAGCAGTAATTTAAGATTCACAGATGACACTATTTTACCGGCAGAAAACAGCAATGACTTGAAATGACTTTTAATGAAGAAAGTGCCAAAGCAGGACCGCAGTTGAATATTTGGAACAGGGGTGCCCAAACATTTCAGGCTGTGGGCCGGTCACGTGGTTCAGGGAGCTGGTCACTATGGCCCAGGGCACGGATCCAGCCCCAACGCCAATTCATCCGGCCCATGAAGCCCTTGTCGCTTCCAGGATGAGGGTTTTGTGGGCCGGATGAATTGGCATCAGGGGCCGGATCTGGCCCCTGGGATGTAGTTTGTGGGCACCCCTGATTTAGAAGAAAAAATCATGACTACAGAAAGGTGGAAGACAACTTTTCTTTCTTCGTGTCAGAGGCACCACAAAGCATATATTTACTAATTTGGAAACAATGCTTAGACTGGAGGTGGAACATCTACAAGAAGAAGCACCTCAGCATCCCATAATTTTTAATCGCGCCACGTTCTGAAACGAAGAACACAACGGAAGTTAATGCTGAAAGAGAAATACACCGCCTTCGCGCAGTTAAGAACCAATGATACTTTTGTTCCTCCCCCCCCAAGGTAGAATTGGTTTGGTTCCTTCCAGCGTTTTCGACCCCGCCTCTACTTTCTCTTCCGCCTTCTCCAAACTGCGCCCCCGCCTTCGCGCCTCCTGTCGTCGAGGGCGCAGCCGCAGCACCGCCCACTTCTCCACCTTCGCCCTTGCCGCCCTGCCCGGGCAACCCCGTGCAGAGGGGCTAGTCTATTTAAGGCGACGTCGGAGGCGCTGCCGCTCAGTCGCGCTGAGGAGCGCGGAGGGAGAGGATAGGAGGGAGGGGAAGAGGCGGCTGGACGTGGTCGCGAGGGGGGGAGGAGGAGGAACGAGCGGGGGCGGCTGGTCAGCGGCTTCCTGTTATTCTTTTTTTGCTGCTTCCGCCGCGGGAAGGCTCGCGTGGCCGGCAGCGGAGCCGGAGGTCCCCGTGTGGTCAGCGGGCGAGAGCGCTTTTTGGGCCTCGGTCAACCCGAACTGGTGGCGGGGGAGGGGCTGCCGCTCGCTCGGGCTCCTTCCTTCCTGCCTGGTGACTGACTGAGGCGGAGGCAGAGCGGCGCCTGCGTCACGTGACTCCAAAAGGAGGCGAGGAAAGAGAGGGAGGAGGCCAAGATGCACGGGGGCGCGCCCTCCGGGGACAGCGCGTGCCCGCTGCGCACCATCAAGCGGGTGCAGTTCGGAATCCTGAGCCCGGATGAGATGGTAGGGGCTGGGTGGAGGGGCGGCTTTTGAATCGCCTTAGCTTCTTTATTTCCTCTCTTTTTTATTTCATTAGCCTTTGTTGGGTTTTTTTTTTGGTGGTGTAGGGGGGGAAGAAGACACCCCTAAAAAATAAAATGCCACAAATGTATGATGCAGAAGATCAGAAATTGCTAAATTGGGGAGGGGGGGAGATGATGTCACTTCTTTGAGGGGAAACGTTGTGGAGGAGAAGATCATTTTGTCTACCTGTTAATTGCACAAATTTATATTACAAGATACAATTTTTTGTTTCTTAAAAATATTTTTTTAAATTTTCCTTATTAAAAATCAAAACCAATTTTAAAAATGTCATATGACTTAACACAAAGGGCTGCGGTGGTTCAGTGGTTAAGAAGCTTGCCTTGTTAGCTGGAAGACTGGCACGTTGGCAGTTTGAGACCCGGGGACTACATGACGGATTGAGTGCCTGTTTCTGTCCCAGCTCTTGGGGACATGAAAGGAGCCTTATTCGGACATCCCCTGAGAAGAGTTTCTTCTGCAAAAATTATTTCAACCCAGAATAACTATTGACATGAAATTATTATTATTACTTACAAAAGTAAGAAAATTATTATTATTAAAAAGTGGTGCAAATCAGAATGCTTAATTTATATCCATCTACAATGGATATACATTTGTGCAATTAATTGCTGGGTAAAAACTGCCAACCTAGCAGTTCGAAAGCAAGAAATTGCAAGTAGATAAATAGGGACCACTTCGGTGGGAAGGTAACAGCGTTCCATGCACTCCGGTGTCTAGTCATGCCTGCCACATGACCATGGAAACGTCTGCAAAAGCAGACAGCGCTGGCTCTTCGGCTTAGAAACAGAGATGAGCACTGACCCCTAGAGTCGGATACGACTGGCTTTCGAGCAAGGGAAACCTTTACCTTTACTTAAAATTATCTTCCTAACCCCAGTGACACCATACCTAACTTCCCCACTCAATTTAACAACCTTTGATTCTCCACATCATTCATGATCATATTTTATTTTAGGAGTGTCTTCTCCACCACCACCACCCCCAATATCCAACTTTTTAAAATTATTGATGAACAGAAGGTCGAGAGTTGAAGATCCGAGTGCTGCTTGAAGGAGTGAGCACCTGTAGTCTGCCCCAACTCCTGCCAACGTAGCAATTTGAATGTAAAAAATTGCAAGTAAATAAATAGGTACTGCTTTGGCTGGAAAGGTAACAGCATTCCAGCTTCTAGTCAAACCTGCCACATGACCATGGAAATGTCTGTAGATGCAGAGTGTTGGCACTTTGGTAGTACAGCACTGTACATGGAGATGAGCACCACCTGCTGGCCTAGAGAGTAATGTATAACTGGCTTTCAAGCAGGTGAGACCTTTACTATACCTTGGAGTCATTATTCAGGGAGGAGTCCCAGTGCCCTGTTCCCTCTCTCAAAGTTGGCTTCTTGGCAGTTTTAAAAATTATATCAAGTGGATGTTGCCCCTCACACTGCATTAAATGTGGAATTTCACTGTGTACAATTAGTGGGGCATCTGATTTTTAAAAAATTGATTTAATTTGAGAATTAAAAATACAGATTTGATTCAAAGTGGTCTTCGATTGCATCCACCAGGTATCCTGGATTTCAAGCAACCTCTTCACTTTTTCCCTCACAAATACTTTCCTCTATTCTGCATAAACAGGGAAAACAATCGCAAAGTGGAACTTCCATGAAAGAGTACACTTCCCAATTGATCCCCCCCTCCTGAATTAATATTTTTCTTGTAATGGGTGGAAAAGTATTGAAATTAGTCTTATGCTAAATGAAAATGTTTTTTTGTCTTTTATTTCTACCGTAGGGGTTTCTTTCAATGAAATGTGCCTTAATTATAATTTCACTTTTCTAAGTACTGTACTTTTCTTTTTCCCATCAACTTGGTTAGAGAATTGTCAGAGAAGTGGTGTGTTTGAAGACGATTGTGTTGCTGGTTTTGTTCTTCTGCGCATAGAATTGTCTTTGCCAACCTGGATTTTCTGTGCATGTGATTTTTTAAAGGGGACTCTCTGAAAACATAGTTGTACCTCGTTTAAAGAGCATAATGTGTTCCACAAGATTGCTCTTTAAGTGAGTTTGCTCTTGAAGTGAAACACCATTGTAAGTGACCAATTGTGACTTCTGGCAGGCGGGAGGGATTACGAACCCCGATTTATTTGTTAAGTGAGTTTGTTGGTTTGATTTGTTAAGCGAAGTGAACATTCAGATAAAATTCTGCTCTTTAAGTGTACTGTTCTTCTTGGGACCCCTTTGTTCCCTGCCTTTTGTGAAGTCTTTCCTGTTTTTAACAGTTGGGTTGGTTGGTGATATTTTTGCCTTGGTTTTTCCCCTCTCCTCCAGAAACGAATGTCGGTGACAGAAGGGGGTATCAAGTACCCTGAGACAACGGAAGGGGGTCGCCCCAAACTAGGGGGCTTAATGGACCCTCGGCAAGGAGTCATTGAACGGACAGGGCGCTGCCAGACCTGTGCAGGTGGGTGCCTTGCCCATGGTTCCACAATGTGGAGTAAAGAATGGGTTGGTTGGAGGAGACAGACTGAGTCTCCTGAGGTTTAGGCGCAGGGGGCTCACGATGTCCCCTTCTCTTCTCCTCTGGCAGGCAATATGACAGAATGTCCCGGCCACTTTGGGCACATTGAGCTGGCAAAGCCTGTCTTCCATGTTGGCTTTTTGGGCAAGACAATGAAGGTTCTCCGCTGTGTTTGTTTCTTCTGCTCCAAGTTGCTGGTTGACTCGGTGAGTAAGAGGAAGATTGTATTTTTCTATCAATCTATCTGATAGGGCTGCCTTATTTCTGGTACAGGTCCCCCCCCCCCCAAAAAAAAAAAAAGCTGTGAATTCAGTATCCATGGTTTCAGTTATCTGGGTCTAAAAATGTTCAATAATATACAGCAGGGGTTCACAACCTATGGCCCATGGGCCATATCCAGCCTGTTGTGTCAAATAATCCAGCCCTCAACCTTGCTCCAGCTGCCGCCAATGCCAGAATTGGCCACGGACTAATTTACATCCCACTAGAGTGGACTGGAGGGGCTCTTAAAAAGCCCCATTCTTCTAGAGAAGTTCACCTCTATGGAACCGCCTGCCAGTTGAACTGTGTCTCCAGACAGAGCTGCTGTCCTTCAGAAAAGAGCTGAAAACCTGGCTGGCGGGGCAGGTGTGGGGAGGGGGCACACCCCCACCCCGCTCATTTAGAGGAGGATCACTCATGCTTTTAATAGTTTTTTAACTAGATTTTTAATTGGTGTGGGTGGGAGGAATTTTAAGGGTTTCTATATGTTTAAGCATTGGGAATTTTATGTATCTGAATTGAATGCTGTACGCTGCCCAGAGTCACATGTCGATTGTGGTGGCTATACAAATTGCATTAAATAAATAAATTTATGGCCACGTAAACACATTTTTGACAGCATTAAATGAGTCCGCAGCTGTCATAAACACGTTTACTACAGCCATGGATGCATTTTGCAGCAGTGTTTAAACTGTGTGGGGAACTGCCAGTTTGGGCTTGCTCATCTGTCTGAGGCATATCAGAATACAAAATAAGAAACACTGTAACACTTTAACTGCTATACAGTATTTTTATTGTTAGCTTTCATGGATCAAGTCCACTTCTTCAGACAAGGAGTGAAATTTACAGGCATGGTTTATATACACCAAATTCAGGGCTCAAAGAGAGCAGGGTGTGTTCAAGCAAAATGACAGACAAGAAGCAAGCATAACAATACAGCTTTACACAGCCATCGGCAACAATTCAGATTAGCTCTAAATGTCTCCCTTTCAATCTCAAAGTCCCTGAGTTGCCTCTGCTAGTGGGTGGCAATATAAATATGAATGAATAAATAAATAAAGGTGTGGAGAAAGCCCATTCTGCTCTCAATCAACCTCTTACCTGCATGTCAGATAACAAACAAAAATACTGTACCTGGTTACTTCTTGTTTTGCTAAAGAGAATTAGCAGGAAGGTTGTAATATAATATATAAGATATCTAGTAGCATATAGCAATCTGTGTATCAAATTTGATAATGTCCCAGAAACCCTTCCAAAAAATTCAGCTGTCTGGGGCGGCGTGGTCCAGCCCGCAGCTGAAAAACATTAAGAACCACTGATACATAGCTTAACATATGTTTTTCTAGGGTGCACTATCAGAACTGGCCACTAGAGATCTTTGTCTGCAATATAAATTTATTTTACTGTTTAGTGTAGACATTTGCAACCTACAGCCTGGTAGCCTAATCCTGGCCGTGGAGCTCATGGATACGGCCCAGATTAGGCCCACCACCGCAAGTCCAAAAAGTCACTGTGGCAGCAGTGGGAATCGTGCCATTTTTCTGGCTCCTTGCATAGCCTCCCATGCTCTTCATGGTGGGGGGAGGTTTTTTGGAGCATTTTCGCTCTGTTTGGGAAAATTTTTCCCACTTTCCCACTGTATTTTGGCAGCTAGCACATGACATTTGGGCACTCCCGGTGCCAAGCGGAGCTTCAGTGCCTGGGTTCCCAGCGTGGAGCCAGGAAGTCTCCAACTGCCACATTCTAGCTGCTGAAATGCAGCGGAGAAGCAGTGGGAAAAAAAATCCTAAAATGGAGCACAGTAAACTCATTCATGTGGATTCAGTGGGACTTGGGTTTCTGGGAATTAGAATCAAAGAACACCTGGAGTGCCAAGGTTCACCATCACAGGTCTAGGTGTTATGTGCACTCAGTAGCCAGAGTCCTCTAGCGATCCAGGCAAGTCTTTCCTGTCCCTGGGTACCGGATCTGGTATCCTCCTAAATCAAGACATATGAAATCCCTCTTTCCTGTAAATTGTTCAGGATGTAAAATGGCTCTTTGATGTGGCTGTGTCAAAGTGAGAGCACCAGCAAGAGGGGTGCTTTGGATCAAAAGAATACCCATCCTGACTTGTATGACTCCTTGTTGGAGATAATTCTTATTCTTTGTGTTTCTTTTCTGCAGAACAACCCAAAAATCAAAGATATCCTGGCCAAGTCCAAAGGGCAACCCAAGAAGCGCCTGACCCATGTCTATGACCTTTGCAAAGGCAAGAACATCTGTGAAGGAGGAGAGGAAATGGACAACAAGTTTGGTGTGGAGCAGCCAGAGGGAGATGAGGACATCACCAAGGAAAAGGTCAGAGGGAGAAGGAAGCAAGAGGGAGGGAGGGAATTGCCTAAAGGGAGGTGTATTTGCAACTCCCACCACCCTTTTTAACATCAGCTTGTATTCTGGCTTGTGACCATTTAGTGTTGCATTCCATTAAAATATCTTTGCACCCATTCTGAGCCACTTTGTTTACATGAGTATGGAAGCCAATGTGGCTGTGTAGAAGACCAAATCATGGACCACATTATATTTAGGTGTCCTTTATGTGCATTTGGAGTCACATTGGAGAACTTGCGTAGTGCTACAGATGAAGCCCTTCAATGGCTTTCAAACCTGGACGTGGAACTCTAGCTAAGAACTTGAGATGGACCATTTGTGCTTACTGTATATATCAAAGTTAATATAGACAACTGAAGTTCATCATATGATAAATAATCAATCCATTCTAAAGCTGTTTGTGTAACCTGCCAAGGTAATACCATCCTAACGATCACTCTTTCTGTCTAGTAAATCAGGGTCTGATGTGTGGTCTAAAGTTAAGTTGTGCCATCAAAAAATATCCTTTTTCTGTGGAGAATTGCTTCAGCCGAATTGATTTCTGCATTCCATCTGGTTTAGAGAATGAAGCTGTTACTGTAGGGAGTTTTTAAGAAAACCAATTAAATAATTTTTTTCTGCGTTAAAACTTGTTTACTCAAAGTAGTTCAAGTAGTGCAATAATTGAGTATACAGTACTGTATATGAATACTGATGACTATAACAGAATAGAAAAATTGCAGCCTGGAGTAATTATTTGGGGGCCTGTCCTCCAGGTGCTTTTTTACAGTGCTTTCTGATATACAACAATTTACTATCTTGAGGGACTTCTGCTCCAATTCACAGAGGTTAATTCCCTAGCCTAGTAAGATACTTTGGATGAATTCCCAATTATTGCCTTGCATATTTGGAGTAAGAGCCTGAAACTAATTAAGTATTGGTTCCACTCTTTTTGGAAGCAAATCCATTTGTCTGCTGAAAATACTGCAAAAAAGTTAACTTTTTAAATAAATCAGTTAGACAGAAAAGAATCCATGTAGTAATCTTTTATTAACACTTTTTTTAATACAGTGGTGGGATTGTAATGCAACTAATTAGTGCATTCTGTTTTAACATCAGAGTAAGCAAAACAATAAGACAAAGAACATGGAACCTTAAAGACTGGCTGCCCTATTTTGATGCCCTATTTTTGTGGATAAAGTCCGCTTTGTCAGACTTTGTTCTGTTTTAAGTTAGCAAGATCGGCATTCTCAGTAAATGTAAATACTTTCACAGAAATCTAATTGGCCAAGAGATGGTTCAAACCCGTTTTTCCAAAACTTGGTTCAAATTTTGCTCAGTTTAATTGGAGATGGCTCTTGGAGAGAGAGAGAGAGAGAGAGAAGTCCTGTTCTGAGATGTTTGATGACGCGCACAATACATTTGTGACTTCGCTTCTTAATAGAGTCATGTTGTATTTAAGTCACATAAAACAACACAATCACTTTTCCAATCTTTTGAAACCTCCTCTGAGACAACAGTAGAGACACCTTCCCCCACCCTCTCATCCAGGAGATAGCAATTGCTTCAATTCAAAATGGATCGGCCGTGAGAACAGCCTCCTTCCCCTTTACAATCTTGCTTGCTCCCTCGTCCAGGGCCATGGTGGCTGTGGGCGCTACCAGCCGAGGATCCGGCGCTCTGGCCTAGAGCTCTATGCCGAGTGGAAACACGTCAATGAGGACTCCCAAGAGAAGAAGATCCTGCTGAGCCCCGAACGGGTGCACGAGATCTTCAAGCGCATCTCCGATGAGGAATGCTTTATACTTGGCATGGATCCCAAGTTTGCACGGCCGGAGTGGATGATCTGCACGGTCCTTCCTGTCCCGCCGCTTTCGGTCAGACCCGCTGTTGTCATGCAGGGCTCTGCCCGCAATCAGGTAAAAGGCCAGACTGAGGAGTGGGGATCTGGTGGGGGTTGGAGAGAGACTTCTTTGCAGTCATCTAACCTAGGGTTGCCATCTCTGACTGGCAGCAGTGGCTCTCCAGGGTTTGTGTGTGTGTTATTCCCTGAGCTGTTCTTGGCAAGGATGTCAGAGGTTGACTCTGTAGTCAAAGACCGTCAAGCTATTGTGGCTTTAAGAACAAGGCGTTAGGCCAGGGGTTCCCAACCTTTTCAAGCCAGGGGACGGGTCATGCTCTCCCAGTCAGCTTCAAGGGCCAGATGGCCATTTTGCCTCACCTGCACAATGGGGGTAGACATTTTGTCCCAACAGCTTCAAAGGGATGGCCATTTTGTTTCTTGAATGCTCTTGGTGGGGTGGGCAAACTGGCCAACAGAAAATACATAGCTATCTAAAGTTTGCAGATACAGTAGTTAAGTTTGGAAGTTATTTATTTGTTCAGATTTATATTGCCGCCCACTCACTGAGGCAACTCAGGGCAGCTTACAGTCAAAACAGCAGCAGTACAGTAATAATCATAAAGTTAAGATTTTCAAAAGTTATGAATCATTGGACTTGAAACTTGTGGACCTGTCAAATGTGGACTGTTATAGCTGTTAATAAAGTTCAAGTTGTCCGTTTGCTTAAAACTGAGGGAAGGCTTTCTCATGGTGCTCCAGTTTCCTTGACCACATGTGCTGGATTACACATGACTGACTTGGTAAGAGTTGTATCCTAGCATATGCAGAGACATCTGGCCAGCCATCCTCAAAGTTGCCAGCGCCTTTGGACTAAGGCGAGATTGTTGACAGGGATCATGTTTTTCATTCCATTGTGCCTTCTGCCTTCACCCTTCAGGATGACTTGACTCACAAACTGGCTGACATTGTGAAGATCAACAACCAGCTTCGGAGGAATGAGCAGAACGGGGCGGCCGCTCACGTCATTGCTGAAGACGTCAAACTGCTGCAGTTCCATGTGGCCACCATGGTGGACAATGAGCTTCCTGGCCTGCCCAGGGTAAGTGACTG
The DNA here is from genome assembly GCA_030440675.1 of Furcifer pardalis. Lineage (NCBI taxonomy): Eukaryota > Metazoa > Chordata > Lepidosauria > Squamata > Chamaeleonidae > Furcifer > Furcifer pardalis. The sequence goes on from CP126897.1 coordinate 2,584,799, forward strand.
GGGGGACAGATGCCAAGGGCTCTTTGCTGTGGGAGACTGAATGTCCCCTTGCTCATTTGAGGAGGTGATTCGAGAGAGGTTCCTCCTCCCTTTGTCTCTATACTTCCATGTCCATTTCAGGCTTTTTTCGGCTTCTAGACCCTTAGCAGGAGGGTCCACTGTAGTCTTTTAAATCTTATTGAACTTCAGCTTCACCAACTCTCACCTCTGGGTGTGCCACCTAAGGGTGATGGAAGTTGTAGTTCAAAAACTGCTGAGGAACCACAGTCCCCTCCCTGTACTTGAGTTCATATGTCTTCATTTCCCTTACAGAGCTAGATATTTGATGCCCTCTTTCCTATGTTGGGTACTGCCATGGGAGAGATCTATGATAGTCTTGTGTGAAGTACCGTATTTAGTGGCACATAAGACACACTTTTCTCCCTTAAAGTACACCAGAAAAATGGAATGTGTCTTATACTTCGATGTCTCTTATATGCTGGCAAATACAGTATTTTACATATTACATTTGCGTCCTGCCCATCTGTGATATTTTTTCACTTTGGGTGGCTTATAGCATATTAAAAAATAGTTATAGTAATAATTAAACACATTGAATTAATTATAAATATCTACAAAAACAAATGGTTTAAAAACCCAATTAAAAATGACAAGAACCTTGCTTTTATTTTTACCGTCCTTGGATAGCCCAAAAAAGCTCCCTTATCAAATAGGAGCGACATGAACCAATGCATCCGTTAGCTGCCCTTTAATTCAGGGATGGATGAGTTCTGGGCCTCCAGATATCTTGGGACTACAACTCCCAGCTCTCCTAGCCAGCAGGGGAAATGATGAGGAATGCTGTGAGATGCCCAGGGAGCCTTTCCTTGCCCACCTTTCATTTAATGGTCTAGATCAGGAGTTCTCAACCCTTTAAAGCCGGGAGCCAGGTCACGCTCCCTCAGACAGCCATTTTGCCCTTCCTCCACCACATGGCACTTCCTGATGTGGTGGAGCTCTGGTTTCCCCCATCTAGGGGCAAGAAAACGCATTCCTGCCCCGGCATGTGGAAGTGACTGTTGCCCTCCATAGACTTTGTACTTTACCTTCCTCGTTCACAGGCTATGCAGAAATCCGGGCGCCCCTTAAAATCCCTGAAGCAGAGGCTAAAGGGGAAAGAAGGGCGTGTGCGAGGGAACCTGATGGGGAAGCGGGTTGATTTCTCTGCCCGGACGGTCATCACACCCGATCCCAACCTGTCCATTGACCAAGTGGGGGTGCCCCGCTCCATTGCGGCCAACATGACCTTCGCTGAGATAGTGACACCTTTCAACATTGACAGGTAAGGCATCATCTTCCCCTCCTGTGTGCCTGGGGTGAAGGGAAGAGACAAGATCCTTCCCTCTCCAGATATTTGCTGACCCCTTCTCCATCTCTTCAGGCTTCAGGAATTGGTGCGCAGGGGGAACAGCCAGTATCCCGGAGCCAAGTACATCATCCGGGATAATGGTGACAGGATTGATCTCCGTTTCCACCCCAAACCCAGCGATCTCCACCTCCAGATTGGCTACAAGGTAGGGGGGCTGCTTGAGGGAAGAGCAAACTTCTGGGTCGGGCAGCAGTAGGGAAGGACCATTTCCACCCCTCAGCATGGAAGCATCCGGGCTTAGATGGGATCAGCACCTTTTTCTTGTTGTATATGCATTCATTTTGAAGTATGAGGTGCATTGATAATTGCAAAAGTAGTTTGGGTACACAAGATGATAGAGCTTTATCAGATTCAGTGCATCTTTATCTGGCTGCTGAGAAGCCATACGTTGGCCACTTCCAGTGATACCTTTGTAGCCAACGTTTCAAGGTCTGGAACCTGAGATCCTTCCCTTCCATGTTCCAGGTAGAACGACACATGTGCGACGGGGACATTGTCATTTTCAACCGGCAACCAACCCTACACAAAATGTCCATGATGGGGCACAGGGTCCGCATCCTGCCCTGGTCCACCTTCCGCCTCAATCTCAGGTGAGCAGGTTACTGTTTTGAGCACCGTTTTGACCGCGGTTCCTCTCTGCCCCAGCGTCTGTTCTAAGGAAGTCAGTTAACGTTCTGAAAATGTGGCACAGTTTCCCCAACTGTTGAAACTTCTCCAGATCCATTCCCTGTTCAAGGCACTCGTCATCCTGTGGAACACAACAGTGGCCTCGTGCTTCTCTATCTCAGGTTCATGTTTTCCTTGAGTAGAAGAAGCTGTGAGAAGTCTAAGGCTTCATTGCAGGCAGGAAGTTCCCAGAAGAGAGTCAGGGTGCCTGAGATAGTCTGCCTTAGGATGCATTTACTTGCTGCAGTGGCTCCGTGGTTAAGATGCTGAACTTTGAGGACTGGAAGGTCAGCAGTTCGAGACCTGAGTGCTGCACGATGGAGTGAGCTTCAGTCACTGTCCCAGCTCCAGCCAACCTAGTAGTTTGAAAGCACTAAATTGCAAGTAGATAAATAGGTACCCCTTTGGTGGGAATGGTAAGAGCGTTCTCTGCACTCTGATGTCTAGTCATGCCTGCCTCATGTCCACGGAAATATCTGCAAACTCAAACAGTGCTGGCTCTTTGGCTATAAAGAGGGATGAGCAGTGAACCCTAGAGTCAGATACGACTGGCTTTTGAGCAAGAGTGACCTTTGCCTCCTTGCTCTCGCCTCTCTCCCTGCGGCAGTCCAGGGTAAGCTTCTTGTTGGGCATTCATTCTTTGGATCTCACAAGTCTCATAAGGTTGCTTCCTTGAACAGTGTCACCACTCCATACAACGCTGATTTTGACGGAGACGAGATGAACCTGCACCTTCCCCAGTCCCTCGAGACCCGGGCGGAGATCCAGGAGCTGGCCATGGTACCCCGTATGATTGTCACGCCTCAGTCGAACAGGCCCGTCATGGGCATCGTGCAGGACACCTTGACGGCCGTCCGCAAGTTCACCAAGAGGGATGTCTTCCTGGAGAGGGTGAGTGAGAAAGGGGGAGAGGGGGGGAAAAGAAATTTTCCAGGGGGGAGAGTGGGAATTATTTGCATGCCAACCCTGATGCCGTCCTGACTTGTCACATCAGTTTTAAGAAACGAAGATCAAATTTCACCTGCTCTTTAGCGTTTTCAAATGTGTTGTAATTCTTCTCATAGCCTAAAGGTGTAGAGCGGGGGTAACCAACCTTTTCAAGCCAGGGACCGGGTCACATGCTGTCAGTCAGCTTCGAGGGCTGGATGGCCATTTTGCCCTGCCTGGAGTGGCGGTGGCCATTTTGTCCCAACAGCTTCAAAGGGGCAGCCATTTGTTTTTTGAATGCCCTTGGAGCGGTGGGATGGGGGCCACTTGAAATGGCACCGGGGTCCAGATCCTGCCCACGGGCCGCAGGTTAGGAACCCCTGGTGTAGATCGCTGAATGTCATGAAAGTTTCTCAGGCCAGAATGAAATGTGTGGAGTGGAGGTTACAATGCTCCCCGTCCCCTTCCAGGGTGAAGTGATGAACCTCCTGATGTTTCTTTCCACTTGGGATGGCAAAGTGCCTCAGCCAGCCATCCTCAAGCCTCGCCCGCTCTGGACCGGGAAGCAGATCTTCTCCCTGATTATCCCCGGCCACATCAACTGCATCCGTACACACAGCACCCACCCAGACGACGAAGACAGCGGCCCTTACAAGCACATCTCTCCTGGGGACACCAAGGTAGGACGCCTGGCTGCCCGTGTGTGGGGGGGGGGAGTGTCCACAGGTGAGAGGAAAATGACACCCAGGCTGGCCGATGGCCGGAGGAGGGAGTTGTGGTCAAGCCATCTTAAGGCAAAGAGATGTTCAAAAAGAGGAAGAGCTCATTTCTGCCCCTGAATTCCGTAGGCTGCCTTCTTCCTGCCAACTTGGCTGTCTTTTTGTAGGCTTCATTGCACGGCTTGCCCTTCCAAATAGAACTAGATCAGGGGGCCCTAAACTTTTTGAGTCGTGGTTTCTCGAAGCAGAAGCAAAATGCACGTTCTCAGAACACTGCCACAAATGCGCCCACGGTTGTTGGAAATGCATTTATTACAGCCACGGGTGCATTCACGGCAGCGTTCTGTGCATGTGCGGGTGTGTTTTACTTCAGCTTCCGAGGGCAGCACGGGCCGGATGAATTGGCGTCGGGGGCCCAGATATGACCCGCAGGCACCCCTGAACTAGATAATTTGGTAAATGCCAGAAGTGTGGAGCTACAAAGCCAAAGAAGCTTTGGTCCCATGACGCTGTATCTGATTTATTCAGGAAAAAGTTTTATTTTTATGCTGAATCGGAGCAATGATATATTTGCTTGCAACAGCATAGGGTGCCTGTTATGTCTCAGTTTTTACTTGGGTATTTAGTGGTTTGTTTATGTAGTAGGCTTAAGTTGGTTTCCAAGAAAATTCAAGGTTACAAACACAACAAAGCAGCAGCAGGAAATAATAAAGACATTGAGTGAGGGATGGAATAGAGTAACGAGCAAGGGGGGGGGGTAGAGAGGAGTAGCAGATTATCAGACATTATTCACCTTGAAGTAGCAAAGGGTGCCTGGCAGAGATACTTGGAGAGTGAGCTAATAGTATAAACACCAGGCAGGAGGAGAGAGAGTCTCTCATTTAGTTTCTGAAGGACTGTATATGCAGAGAAGAGGCCAGAGTGGGGGGTGAGATCGGAAATGGTAAAGGGTTTCAACAAGAGCCCTGGTAATGCAGGGGTTAAACTGCCATACTGCAGCCAAAACATGTGTTCAATCCTGATGGGGATCAAGGTTGACTCAGCCTTCACTCCTTTTGAGGTCAGTAAAATGAGTGCCCAACATATTGGAGGCAAAAATGCTGATCATCTTTTGAACCCTCCAGAGAGTGCGCTAAGTGCTGTGGGGTAGTTTACAAGCGTCATTGCTCCCCATGATAGAGAAGAGAGTTCTTCGATTCCCAGCCCTTTCCCTTCTTAGGAACCAGAACAACATGCTTTGGATTGAAAAGGGGGAAACGCCGATTCCCAGCACAGCTGTATGAACTTGCTATGGCAGCCTGGCCTGGTGGTTATAGCTGTAGTTGAATCCCTGAGTACCTGCCAACATTCAGAGGAAGGCATCCCTTTAGGACAGTCATGGTGAACCTTGGCACTCCAGGTCTTCTTGGACTATAATTCCCAGAAGCCCCAAGTCTATGTGAATCCACAGGAATGAACCCATTCGTGTGGATTCACAGGGACTTGGGCTTCTAGGAATTGAAGTCCAAGAACACGCCCAGTTAAACCCATTTTTGTTCTGTGGATTCACAGAAACCTAGGAATTGAAGTCCAAGAACACCTGGAGTGCCAGGGTTCGCCATCATGGTTTTAGGAGATCAGTTCAGCCTCTAACACTGAATTCCTCTTCCTTTTGGCCTTGGGTTGAGGAAGCCCAGTGGAGTGTGTGTGTGTTTCTTGATCAAAGACAAGAGTTGAGCTGGATATAGGATTGAAAAGAGGGGTGGGGAGGAAGAGCAGCCCCCAGCCAGCCCATGGGAACCTCATTTGGGCTCCTAGCTCAGCTGTTGTCCAGGAATTGGCCTGGTGGCCGGACAAATCAGACCATCTCTCCAACCTTCCTCCTCTCTAGGTGATTGTTGAAAACGGAGAACTGATCATGGGCATTCTTTGCAAGAAGTCCCTGGGTACTTCTGCAGGTTCCCTAGTCCACATCTCTTACCTGGAGATGGGCCATGACACCACCCGCCTCTTCTACAGTAACATCCAGACGGTCATCAACAACTGGCTGCTGATTGAAGGTGAGCCTGATAGGGCGGGGGAAGTGGAGGCGGCCCCCAGTGTGCTTATGTACTCAGACAGTAAGATGGGTGGTAGATGGGAGGAGTTGTCCTTGAAACTCTTCACTTGGGTAGGAGGCAGGACCTGAAGGATGATGGTGGTGCCAGGAGCAGGAGATGCCCTTCCCATTCTTCTTTCTCCTTGGGTGCTTTTGTTAGGAATTGTAGTATTTCCTGTCTATATAAATTGGCTGAAGGTCCAGCTCCAATTTTCTTCTCTGACAACCTGTTAGGGAGCTGAAGTTTCCTTTGGTCCCCCAGAAAAGGACCTGGGAGACCGGGAGTCTACTAACTCTCCTTGTCCGTAGAAAGGTCTAACATAAAATCCAGATTTGAGTTCAACTCCCAGCTGGCTGCTTGAAGGTATGGCATCGAGAGCAAAGGAAAATGAAGTTGTATGTGTTGCTTTTCTGGTTCTCACAGGTCACACAATTGGCATTGGGGACTCCATTGCTGACGCCAAGACCTACCAGGACATTCAGAACACCATCAAGAAGGCCAAGCAGGATGTGATAGAGGTGAGATTGGTAGAGAAGCAGGTAGACCCATGATGGCCAACCTTGGCACTGCAGCTGTTCTTGGACTTCAATTCCCAGAAGCCCAAGTCCCTGTGAATCCATGCGTAAACCCATTCGTGTGGATTCACAGGGACTTGGGCTTCTGGGAATTGAAGTCCAAGAACAGCTGGAGTGCTGAGGTTTGCCATCACTGAGCTAGACTAACACGTCCCCTCATCTACATGGGGAGGGGGGATTAATTTGGGGTTGGGATGGTGGCCAGGTAATCTGAGCCTTCTCAAGGGAAGGGGCCTGAATGCAAGGACTGAGGTGGTCAAGGTTAGGGCATGGCTTATTACAGTGAGGGCCAACCTTGGCACTCCAGCTGTTCTTGAACTTCAATTCCCGAAAGCCCTGATCAGCAGGAGTGTTGACTTGGGCTTCTGGGAATTGGAAGTCCAAGAACAGCTGGCGTGCCAAGGTTTGCCATCACTGGCTTATTGCAATAACCCACAGATGTAGCAAGGGAAGAGAATGAATTCACCCTGAGATGCTTATGTGTGTTGGGGGGATTTTTTTATCATTTTGACAGTTAACAAGCAGTGGGGAAATGTGATTGGGTGAGGAGAGGTGCCTGTGTGTTTGTTTCCCTAGTCTGAATCTCTACACCAGTGGTGCCCAAACTAAGGGCCGGGGGCGGCCCCCGACACCAATTCATCCGTACGGACGCGTTTCATTTCCGCTTCCAGGAGCGACAAGGGCTTCGCGGGCCGGATGAATTGGCTTTGGGGGCCGCACCCAGCCCCTGGGCCTTAGTGACTGTCTCCTTGAACCTTATGATTGGCCCATGACTCAAAAAGTTTGGGCACCCCTGCTCTACACCATGGTTTCTTCCTCACTCGGAAAGGTGTCTTAGGGCTGAGGAGGGAATATATTTAGGTTTCTGTCATGTGTGGGAGCTCCTTATCCTAAAATTGATAGAGGCCAGCTCTCTCCAAGGCTAGAAAGAAGGTATGTGCCTCATGCCTGGGTCTTTAGGAGTCTCCTCCCTCTCTCTGAAGAACACTGGGGTGGCCTTAAGGCAGGGGTTCCCAACCTATGGCCCATGGGCCAAAACAGGCCCCCAGGCCGAATTGCTACTAACGCAGGGAGTGCCTTGACCTCACTGGAAGTGCCAAAAACACCATGTTTTCACACCAAAACACTGGGGAAATGTAGCAAATAATAATGGCACAAAAAATGTTCCTCCCTCCTCCAAGGGAAGCGGCGGAGGTGGGAAAAGCATTCAGAAATGAAGCACAAATGCACGCACCACTATCATGAAGAATGGTGTGGCCAGTTCCTCTGCCGACTGAGGGGGCGTGGTCGGGCCCCTGGCAGGAAAAGGTTGCTGACCCTTGCCTTCAGGTTTTGCCCCAGTTCTCAGCCGCCTCCTCCCCCTCCCCCCCCCCCCCGTTTCTACCTTTCCCCAGGTCATTGAGAAGGCCCACAACAACGAACTGGAGCCCACACCCGGCAATACCCTGCGGCAGACCTTTGAGAACCAGGTCAACCGGATCCTGAATGACGCCCGAGACAAGACGGGCTCCTCTGCCCAGAAGTCTCTCTCTGAGTACAACAACTTCAAGTCCATGGTGGTCTCCGGCGCCAAAGGCTCCAAGATCAACATCTCCCAGGTAGGTTGGAGGCCACGCACTGCTGGGCTGAAGGCCAAAGTGTCAGGCCAGGCCCTGCTCTGCCTTTCCTGTTGGACTGCAGGCCGCCCTGACTCTCCCACCCCTGGACTCCCTAGGTTATTGCTGTGGTGGGCCAGCAGAACGTGGAAGGCAAGCGCATCCCTTTCGGCTTCAAACATCGGACGCTGCCTCACTTCATCAAGGATGACTACGGTCCTGAGAGCAGGGGCTTCGTGGAGAACTCGTACCTTGCTGGCCTTACCCCGACCGAATTCTTCTTCCACGCTATGGGAGGAAGAGAGGGCTTGATTGACACAGCAGTCAAAACAGCAGAAACAGGTGAGGCGGGGGCAGGGGGAGCAGGACAAGGACTGGGGCAGAACACGCTCAGCGAGCTGGTACTTCCTGTGGGCAAGGGTGTTTTAATTAGCTTAATCTCTAGGCACAGTCTGGCCAGGTTATCCTGCTATGGTAATAGAGTAGACCATACTGCCAGCAACTCAACGCCCAGCAGTTAATTAACCTGACAACCCTGAGAACTAACGGCCTTGAGTGGCAAAGTCCACAGGGAAGGATGATGGTCCCTGAGTGGATTAAATCCCACTTGAATCCATCTTGATGGAGGGCAGCAGCTTCAACATCCATCCTGGCCTAGGGCTGAGGAGGACTTTGTGTGCCAAAAAGGGCTCAGGACCAGAAAGTGGTTCATGAAACTGGATCAGTGGTGTGGGTGTTACACTGTGATGCAGAAGGCGGGTGAAAGGCCACTGCATTATATTCCCGGGAAAATCTTCATGGCTTGATTGCCAATGCAGTTAAACCCCAGGTTATGACGGAGGTCCGTTCCAACAGCCTCCGTTGTAAACCGAAACATCGATAGGGATGCATTGAAAAATTAAACAATGGTCCTGAATTGATCATTGTAAACCAAAAAATATGTATTAAACATTTTTAAACCAGGATGGCATTTCCATAGGAGTTGCCATTGTAAACTGCAGCAAACTTAAACCAAGGTGGTTGTAACCCGGGGTTTTACTGTATTCGGAATTGGCTATGGCACAAGAAGAAGCATCTCTAGGCTTACGAATCGAGGGTGGTAGCACAGCTAATACCTGTTAAAGCACCATGTGCTACTCTTCCCCCCCCCCCCCCAATTGTGGCCTTGGTGCTTTTGCCAGTGATGAAATTTGGGGGCTAAGTTGACGTTGAGTAAATGGGTTTGTGAACGAAGTCAGAAAAGAGACCAACGGATCTTTTGACATCACTAGGTTACATCCAGCGCCGACTGATCAAGTCTATGGAGTCGGTGATGGTGAAGTACGATGCCACCGTCCGCAACTCCATCAACCAGGTGGTCCAGCTGCGCTACGGCGAGGATGGGCTGGCAGGGGAAAGCGTGGAGTTCCAGAACCTGGCCACGCTCAAGCCTTCCAACAAGGCGTTTGAAAAGAAGTGAGTCCAGCTGACAGCCTGGCCTAAATTCACACGGAATTGGCTCTCTCTTCCTTTGAGGCAACTGGACAATCCAGGTCTTTGTGCCAGGAAGGTCCTCTTGTTTTATTTATTTATTAGTCATATTTGTATTGCCGCCCACTCAGCAATCGACTCTGGGGGAGCGTACAACAATTACATAAAACCAGTAAAAAAACCCAATTAAAAATACAATAAAAAATTAGCCCGACAAGTAAAAAGAGCGAGGGAGCGATATTCCTATATCAGCCAGCAGGCAGGGGTCACGGCCTCCCCCGTGCCCCACTCCTGCTTTGCCAGCCAGGTGTTTAGTTCTTTCCTGAAGGGCAGCAACTCTGTCTGGAACCGTTGGAGCTCAATTGGCAGGAGGTTCCATAGGGCTGGAACAGACACAGAGAAGGCCCTCCTTCTGGTGCTAGAGAGATGAACCTCTCTAGCAGATGGCACAATAAGAGAGCCTCTCCGGTCCACTCTGGTGGGGCAGACAGATGTTCTCGGGGTGATGCGGTCTCTTAAGTATCCATTTGAAATTGATCAGAAAGGCAGTTGATGGGATGCCTTCAGACCGACCCCCAAGAGCTCTCTGGAGGGGCCTGTCTTGCTCTGTTCACCTGGCACAGGGGTACCAAACTTTTTGGGCCATGGGCCGGTCACATGGTTTCTCCCATTGGAAGTGGAATTAAAATGCACCTTGCAATCTGTTTTGTAAGAGGATGAGATAAATTTTAAGGTGCCATTTTCTCTGCTTAAACCAGGGGTGCCCAAACTACAGCCCATGGGCCAGATCCGGCCCCCGACACCAATTCATCCAGACCATGCTGCCCTCATTGCTTCCGGAAGCAGGAATAAAACACGCCCATGCGTTTTACTTCCGTTTCCGGGAGTGTCACAGGCTGGATGAATTGGTGTTGGGGGCCGGATCTGGCCCACAGGCTGCAGTTTGGGCACCCCGGTTCTGGCCAAAGGTTTGGGTGTTGGAGTGGGAAAGGCAGGCAACCACAGATATCCTGAAGGCACCTCTCTGCCTTTCCTCTAGGTTTAAATTTGACTACACCAACGAGCGAGCTCTGCGGCGCACCCTGCAGGAGGAGATGGTGAAGGACATCCTGAGCAACGCTCACATCCAGAATGAATTGGAGAGGGAGTTTGAGAAGATGAAGGAGGACCGGGAGGTGTTGAGGGTCATTTTCCCCACAGGAGACAGCAAGGTGAGAAGGCTGGTCATGGCTGCCTCCCTCTTCTTTGGCCTCACTTTCCCTTCTGGAAAAATAACGAGAGCTTTTCAGGTCTCGTAAGTCTAGAGCCACTGCTGGAGAAAACCAGGTTCCTGACCTGGACCGGAGAAGCCGTCCTGGGAGCCTCTTCCTTTGGCTTTCTAGCAGTTTTTACGCTCCCCTGGCTCTGCTGCTGGCATCTTTTTCTCATGCGCACGCATGGCAAAAATGGGCCTCGTGTGTTTTTGTTGCTATGTGCCGTCAGATTGCCTCTGGTTTAATGGCCACCCTATAAATAAGCTATGGCCACCTTGTCCCTGTCCTCAACAGCTCTTGTAAACTCAAAGGAGTGGCTTCCTTTAGGGCAGTCATAGCGAACCTTGGCACTCCAATTGTTCTTGGACTTCAGTTCTCAGAAGCCCAAGTCCCCTGTGGATCCACATGAATGGGTTTACTGGGCTTCTGGGAATTGGAAGTCCAAGAACACCTGGAGTGCCAGGGTTCTCCATCACTGCTTTGGGGTGTCAACCCACCTTAGGTTTGGCCTTCCTCTTTTCCTGCTGTTTCCAGCTTTTCCAACAAATCTTGCTTTCTCATGATGTGCCCAAAGTAGGAAAAACCTCACCATCATTTTCTGCCTCCAGAGACAGTTCAGGCTTGTTTTACTCCAGGACCCATTGGTTTGTCTTGGTGACGGTCCAGGATATCCTAAAGCAGTGGTGGTCAACCTTGGCATTCCAGCTTTTCTTGGACTTCAGTTCCCAGAAGGCCAAGTCAGCACTCCTGCTGATCAGGATTTCTGGGAATTGAAGTTCCAGAACACCTGGAGTGCCAAAGTTCACCATCGCTGTCTTAAGGAGTGTTTCATATAGGATGGTATTTCCCACTATCCTTTTTTTCATCTCATTATTAGAATAGGGAGACCTTGATCTGTCTTGTGGGCAGAGCTGTGGCAGAGGAGCTACATCCATGGGGTTTTATTTCCTGGCATCTGCTGAATCCTTCCCTGCCTTGTTTTTCCAGGGGTCAGAAGTAGTGATTCTCTCCCTACTGTTGGCATAGCTGAGGGTCATTCTGCTTCCACAACTTGGTTCTTCCTTCACCTTGTCCTGTTTCTCAGGTTGTTGAAAAGAGAGAGGGGGGTGATGGTTTGCTGTTTTGAAAGTGATGGGCACAGGACTCTTCCCTATCCACAGTCTTCTTTCATGTCCTGGTCAAATCCTGGACTGCCGAAATGAAGCCATTTTCTTGGCTTTGTCGTTGGCCAAACATAAGTCCTCATCAGTGCATGTTTCTGGCAGTCATCAGGAGACCAACAAATGAGCTGCTTTCTGTGTTTCTCCACATTCACACAGTGTTGTTGTCTGCCAGCAGCTCCCAATTGAGCATGTTGGTCTTATATGTAGGGACTCCAACCCTCAGCCTATTCAGGGTCCTCCAATTGATGTAGGGGAGGTTGAGATGCTCAGCCATCTCCTCATTTTCCTTGTCCAGTGAGCTCCTTCCTCCATCTTTTAATTTGGGGTTACACAGAAAGACCCTGCACAAAGATTCTCAATACTGTGCAATCGAGCATACCCTGGCAGGCAACCTTGTCAGCTAATCTTTCTAACACCTGATCAAACCAATCCAAAAGGAACTATTGCAGTTCTTGGTTCCTCCTTGAACCACCTACAATCTCTTTCCAAACAGGTGGTTCTTCCCTGCAACCTCCTGCGTATGATCTGGAATGCCCAGAAAATCTTTCACATCAACACTCGCCTGCCTTCTGACTTGCATCCCATCAAAGTGGTGGAAGGTAAGTTTTGGGAACAGGGTCCTGCGTGATGCCGATGGGACAGGGAAAGGAGAGCTGTTTGTCTGGCCTGGGAAAACACCCTCGAAGTCTGGTGGATCTTTGCTGAGTTATGGGACCTCAGGTTTTGCCACCTCAAAAGTTGAGATACCGTAGCCTAGTTCCGTGATGGTGAACCTTGGCACTCCAGATGTTCTTGGACTTCAATTCCCAGAAGCCCAAGCCCCCTGTGAATCCACACGAATGGGTTTACCATGATTCATCCTTCCCGCACTGCCCTCATCGCTCCTGGAAGTGGAAGTAAAACGCGCCCCTACGGAGGAAGGATTAACCCGGAGGAGTCTTAACCATACGACGTGTTTTACTTCCGCTTCTGGGTGATGTACTGACTTTAGAGTTCAATTTTATAATGTTTCAGGGCCCAACCAACTAACTCAATTAAATTTTTACAGTTTCAGTAGACAAAGAAAGGAAGCAGATTAAAGAGTAAATGTTACAGCTTTACAATCACAAAAGAAACAGCAACTTTTGGAATTTTTTTGGGTCCCTGCATTCTTTTCTTGATGAGTTCTCATAATAGAGTGATAAGCCAAACAATAGAAAGACATCAGCAAACATCTGGAGAGATAGACAGGAGAGGAAATATTGAGCTCCTCTCCTTAGGCAAGATTATCAGATTTCCTCCTTAGCAGTGCAGGGTGACCTCCTTTTAATATTGTGTTCTGCATTGATTTAATATCAAAACTATCCTTTTAGTTATAATTTTTCCATTTGATTGTTCCTTGGACTGAGGAGACATAAAATCCAATATTAATATACAGAAACAGACACTATTCCATAGACATCCCACCTCCAAGGAATCAACCCTGCAGTGGACCAAAGGGCTTAAGCTTCAAGTCAAAGTATTGCATTGGCTAGCAGGAGATACAGACTTTTAGTTTATTTCCTGAGGTGAGATTAACGCATTATCATTCTGTCAAAGGTGACTTGACTCCAGGTCACCACCTGGTCAAATTTCACTAATTTACAGGCTCCAGTTGAGTATATTGTGTGAAGCTTAAGTTTACAATGTAGACCATTGAAGAAGATCCAATGTTTAGGGGGGACAAAAAGAATCTTTGTTGATGTTAGACTAAAATATGACCAGGACGTGGGTATTAATTGATGCAGGCCTCGTTTGCCATCAAGGTCTGTGCTCTGGGGAACGTGTGATGACTATTTCAGGGGTTATTTCAAGGGAAACTGAAAGGTTCAAAGAACTTTATTTAAAAATTAATAATATAACTTAAACTAAAGGGTAAATTTCAAAAATTTACGTAACAGCTTGTGGTGAGCTGAGGAGGTTGCCCCATCCCTTTTGGTCTTCTCCTGTTCTCAGGTGTGAAGGATCTGAGCAAGAAGCTGGTGATTGTGAATGGGGACGATCCACTGAGCAGGCAGGCACAGGAGAATGCCACGCTGCTCTTCAACATCCACCTCCGCTCCACGCTCTGCAGCCGGCGCATGATTGAAGAGTTCCGCCTCAGCGGGGAAGCCTTTGACTGGCTCCTGGGCGAAATTGAGTCCAAGTTCAACCAGGCCATTGTGAGTCAAAAAAAACCCCTTTTCACCAGAGAGCGCTTGGTTGCCCCCAAGAGAAAACTCCATTTATCACAGTTAGTGTGAAATCTGGAGGGGTCTGTGGGTGGCTGTGAGAAAGAGAGGGTCCAATTTGTTTGAGCTTCCCATCCCTGGGAGGAGCTCCAAGTTCCAGTTGTGGTACAGGGACCCTTTCCTGTCACCTCAGACTGGCTGGAGGCCCTCACAAGCTCCTTCCAGCCACAACAAGAAATCAGCTTAAAGGAGAGAAGTTTTGTGCTAAAACAAGGTGTAAAGATTAAATCCTGTTCTTTTGGGTCATCATTTCCACAGTTGCTTCACACAACGGAGAGTGCCCAGATGCTGGTCAGAATGTCACTGGGAGGCAGGAGGTGGCAGTGCCAAACATTTGTTGTTCTAGAGAGAGAGAGAGAGAACAGTGGCTCAAGAGGTTAAGATGCTGAACTCTGACTGGAAGAGAGGAGTTCAATTCCCGGGTACTGCAGGACAAAGTGAGCCCCCATCTCTGTCCCAGGTCCTGCCAACCTAGCAGTTTGAAAGCAAGAAATTGCAAGTAAATAAATAGGGTCTACTTCAGTGGGAAAGTAAACAGCTTTCCATGCACTCCAGTCTTGAGGCATGCCTGCCACGTGCCCACAGAAACATCTGCAGACACAGACAGCACTGGCTCTTTGGCTATGAACAAATGAGCAATGAGCCCTACAGTCAGATACGACTGGCTTTCGAGCAAAGGCAGTCGTATCTGACAATATGGTTCAGTGCTCATCTGTTTATAACCAAAGCTAAAATGTGATCATCTAGATTAGCTATATAAACAAACATCAGGTTGTTTGGAATGGAAGCTTGTGGTCTTGTTTGAAGAGGCTACAGGAAAGGCTTCTTACGTCATTTCAACCTGTTAAGAAACCATAACAAAATATGAATTACTGTGATAGGCATGCATTGAGGTGATCTTCATGTTTGTAAAATCTTTTCTCTTTTTTGTGATTACAATTAGAAGTTGAGAAATTTTCAGCACTGCTTCTGGTAACATGGTTATTTTATGCATACCAAGAGTGAACTTTAATGGTTTGTTTGAAAGAAGCCAGCTTGAAACCATGGTTTACAAAGTTAGCTTCTTTTTTTTTTTTTTTTTGAAGGTCCTGGTTAAGGTTAACTGTAGTTTAGGATTTACGCTGTGATTGCTAAAGAACCTGAAGAGAAACCTGCACTCTGGAGGCTGTGTTGGGATTGCATGGAACAAGGAACGAGGCTGCCCAGTTGTGTTCCTGTTTTTTTAAAAAAAGCCCCACGGGTCTGTTTAGTGGGAAGTGGCTCTTTGTGCAAAGGTGGACGACCAGAGGAGCAGCTGCTTGACCCTGGCTGATGCTTCCTTTCCTAGGCTCATCCAGGTGAGATGGTGGGGGCCCTGGCTGCCCAGTCCCTGGGAGAGCCTGCCACCCAGATGACCCTGAACACCTTCCATTACGCCGGCGTCTCAGCAAAGAACGTGACCCTGGGGGTCCCTCGACTCAAGGAGTTGATCAACATCTCCAAAAAGCCCAAGACGCCCTCGCTGACTGTCTTCCTGCTGGGCCAGTCTGCCCGTGACGCAGAGAGGGCAAAGGTAAGCAGGATGGAAGGGTGGGCGGGAGAAGGCAGAGACACTGAAGCAAGATGCCGAGAGGGGCATGGAAGGGAAGGAGGAAGGACCAAGCGCCCCAGAACACAAAGATTGCCAATGGCTTTGCAATCACTTGCCAGTGCAATTCAACCTTCCCAGCCACCCACTCTCTCTCTTTCAAAAGCTTCCAGTCACTGTATTTCATTAGGTCCTTCCATTTAAACAGTTATTTCCTGTCCCGATCAAACCCTGGACTGCCAAAATGAATCCACTTTCTTGGCTTGGTCATTGGCCAAACTTAAGTCCTTGTCTGTGCATATTTCTGGCAGTCGTCTGCAGATCAGTAAATGAGCCCATGGATTCTGTCTCTCCACAGTCAAAGTGTTGTTGCCTGCCAGGAGCCCCCACTTGAGCCTGTGGGTCTTGCATTGAGGGACTCCGACCCTCAGCCTATTCAGCCAAGTGATGCAGGGGAGGTGGAGTTCCTCAACCACACCCCTCTTTTAATGTTGTTCCTTGTCTGCTGAGCTCTTTCCTCCGTCTTCTAATTTGGTTTTGCTCTTGCGTACCCTCAAGAATGTTTGTTCTTGCCATAAAGCTCTTCCTGGATCTGAGCCGGTGACTTGAGGCTCATCTCCATTCAGAATTTAAACCAGGAGGTCTCAATCTTTTTAAGCCGACGGCGGACTTGCGCTGCCTCAGATAGCTTGGGGGGTCGGATGGCCATTTTTGCCCTTCCTCCACCCCATGGCACTTCCTGGTGTGGTGGAGGCAGTGGGGGCCCACATGAAATGGTGCCACGGGCCACAGTTGAGAACCCCTGATTTAAACAGTAAAAAGACGCCAATAGAGAAAGGTAAAAGTTGGAAGCATCTCCTTGGGTGTAGTTGCCAGAGGTTGCTCCTTGTTTGAGAGGCAGGCTTCATTCCCTCTGGTCTCAGGACTCTTTAT
This sequence comes from Furcifer pardalis, assembly GCA_030440675.1. Classification (NCBI taxonomy): domain Eukaryota; kingdom Metazoa; phylum Chordata; class Lepidosauria; order Squamata; family Chamaeleonidae; genus Furcifer; species Furcifer pardalis. Next base: position 2,601,402 of record CP126897.1, read on the forward strand.
TTATTTAAAAGGCCCCCGCCAACTCACTCTGATTCTAAGTCAGGGGTGCCCAAACTACGGCTCGTGGGCCAGATCCAGACTCCAACACAGATTCATCCGGCCCATGCTGCCCTTGTCGGGCGCATTTTACTTCTGCTTCTAGGAGTGATGAGGGTGGCAAGAGCCATATGAATTGGTATCAGGGGCTGGATCTGGCCCGCAGGCTGTAGTTTGGACACCCCTGGTTTAAGCAGAGAAAATGGCAGCCTAAAATCTACCTCATCCTGTTGTAGAACAGATTGCAAGGTGTGTTTTACTTCCAGTGGTAGGAACCACATGACTGGCCCCCAGCCCAAAGAGTTTGGGTCCCCCTGGTTCTCAGTATTTCTACAGCGGGAGCTTTCCACAGCTCCACTGGGCGGTTGCTGCTGAGCATTAGGTGCTACCACCATGAACGGTTATTTTCCTGGCTTATCGTCTTCCGTGCCCGCCTTGGTCTTCTCCTAACCTTCGCCCCTGTTGTTGCCACCTCCATCAGGACATTCTTTGCCGCCTGGAACACACAACCCTTCGCAAAGTGACTGCCAACACGGCTATCTACTACGACCCCAACCCACAGAACACGGTGGTGGCTGAGGACCAGGAGTGGGTGAACGTTTACTACGAGATGCCTGACTTTGACGTGACCCGCATCTCCCCTTGGCTGCTCCGGGTGGAGCTGGACCGGAAACACATGACGGATCGCAAGCTGACCATGGAGCAGATTGCAGAGAAGATCAATGCAGGTGAGGGGAGGCGCCCAGTGGGCAGGCTAGGGGCTGGCAGGGAGCCACGAGGAGGGTTTCCTTCGGCCCTTCTGCAGCCGCTCTTCTTGCTGCCAGCAAATCAAAACCTGCCTGCTGCTGTGTTTGTGTCACAGGCTTTGGGGACGACCTCAACTGCATTTTCAACGACGACAATGCTGAGAAGCTGGTGCTGCGGATCCGAATCATGAACAGTGATGAGAATAAGATGCAGGAGGTAAGCTGTGTGGATCCTAGAGCAGGAATGAGGGGTGGGGGTGGAAGGTACGGTTGTTATTCCCTTTCGCAAAGGGACAAGTCAAGGGCAGGAACGAAGGCGCGGTCTTATTTTATTTATTTATTTTTATACCACCCTATCAGCGATTCCCCTAGCGATATGTGTGGCTGGATAGCAGAGTAGCACTTTTAAGCTCTTACGCAGCGAAAGCCTTAGTGCAATAACACACACACATATGCCTTCAGTGGAAAGGTGCGCTTTACTTACAGTGAGGGGAAGACAGACATACACAGGACTATTTACAACAGTCTCTCTCTCTCTCCAAGCCCCACAGTAGGTAGACAGCTTGGATTCCTTTTTTTGGCTCCAACTCCAGGAGCACTCAAAAGAGTCCTGGTGATCCTTTAGCAGTTCTTTCTTCTCAGTTGAAGAAAAAACTCTCAACAGCATCACCTCCTTCAGTGTCTCAGTCCTTCTCAGTATATAGACTCCTTCAGAATAGCAACCTCCTCACAGATAATCTCCTCCAGAATGATAGTCTCCTCCATAGACCCTTCCCAGAAGGGCCACAGTTATACCCTAGTGTTGCTGGGCAGTTTCTCTAATCAGCCACAGCTGGGCTGTTACATGAGCACGTAGACCAGGCATGCACAGCCTGGCCATCAGTTTGAGGCTCTATTATGAACACCTGTGTTCAGAACACATGGAGGGCCTTAAAGTTGTACTATTCCACTGGGCAGCAATCTTTGTACAATACCCCCAAAATGAAAAATGTCCTAACACACCCATTTGGGAGATTTCCCACTCTGGGTGGCGCACATAAAAATAACCAAATAAGTACCTCATAAAATACCTGGCACCTGTTGGGCACGGAGGGTCAACTGACTTCTTGTTGAGTCAACTGGAAAAGATGGCCAGCCTCCTCCTCTCGTGTTAGTACTGCTGAAGCCCTTCTGCACGCAGCAAGAGGAAATGGCCAGCCTGCTGTGCACCTTCGTATATGGCAGTGATGGCGATCCTTGGCACTCCAGGTGTTCATGGACTTCAATTCCCAGAAGCCCAAGTCTATGTGAATCCACACATAACGTGCAGTAAACCCGTTTGTGTGGATTCACAGAGACTTCTGGGAATTGAAGTCCATCAACACCTGGAGTGCCAAGGTTTGCCATCACGAGTATATGGCATCTCTTTGATTACAAAGAGGATGTTTGGGGGACCCATTTTCCCCCTACTTGGGAACTCCCCTTAAAAGAATGTGGCAACTTCATTTGTGTGTGTTTGGTTGTTTTCCTTCCAAACCAAAAAGTTCACATTGGGGGGGAAGAAATGGGGAACTCCCCAGTCTACTCTTGCACTGCAGAAAGCATCCCCACCCACCCCGGATCAGAACTGACAGGAGGATCAGTTCTGTTTTCCCAACCCAGGAAGACAATTCTTGCCCTAGTTTTTTTTTTTTTTTTTTTTTTTTTGGGGGGGGGGGCTTGGCTTTGCATCAGTAGAGACCAGAAGAAGCTCCCCCCCTCCCCGCCCAGTTTCACAACTGCATCTGAGCTGCTCTGGCCACCCAGAGCTTTGGTTCTGCGTTTTTTGGGACGCTTTGTGGGTCCTTGGGGGGGGGGGGGGGAGATCAACATGCATCACTAGTCGTGCTTTGATGGCTGTTGGCCCCAGGAGCAGAAGGAAGGCAGAGGTTTCTGTCCCGCTCAGACTTTGGGGCCCAACGTTTCTTGCTTCTCTTTCCCGTTGCTCAGGAGGAGGAGGTGGTGGACAAGATGGATGACGATGTCTTTCTGCGTTGCATCGAGTCCAACATGCTGACAGACATGACCCTGCAGGGCATTGAGCAGATCAGCAAGGTGAAGAAGGGCAGCAGCAAGGGGCTCCTTCCAGGCGGGGTGAGGGGTTGGGGGCACCTGCTTCACCTCCTTTGGGAGGCCCAAGCCAAGGGAAGCCCGTCTTCAGTCACAGTAGCCCCCCTTTCCCTTGGGACATTTCCAACTGGACACGGGTTCTTAGTGAAGTTGGCCCATAAACCACTCCTCGCTTCTCTCTCTTGTCCCCATCAGGTGTACATGCACCTGCCCCAGACGGACAACAAGAAGAAGATCATTATCACTGAAGACGGGGAGTTCAAGGCTCTGCAGGAGTGGATCCTGGAGACGGACGGAGTGAGCCTCATGCGTGTCCTGAGCGAGAAGGACGTGGACCCCGTCCGCACCACGTCCAATGACATTGTGGAAATCTTCACGGTGGGTGTCGGGAAGAGGTGCTGCCGTTGTTGGGGCTGTGCTGGGGTCCCAGATGCTGTGGGAGAGCACGACGTTCCCTTGAGGAGCAAAACTAGCACACTTTTATACCACTTAGTGCACTCTCTGGGAGGTTCACAAGTCAATGAGCATAATGGAGGCACCATGACTTGGAAACTGTCCAGGTTTCACTGCCATGAATCTCCACGTGGAACCTGTGTGATTGCCTATGTGTGAGAGTTTAGGGAACGATGGGGTAATAAAGGAACCCTGGTGGCACTGCGGTTCAGACTGCTCTACTGCAGCCCAAAGGTGGTGAGTTTGTTCCTGATTGACTCAGTCTCTTCCATTCTTTCAAGCTCAGTAAAATGAGTACCTAACATGTTAGGGGCAAAATGCTGATTACCTTGTGAAGCACCCAGAGAGAGCACTAGGTGCTATGGGGCAGTATATACACATGTGATTGCCATAGCTGAACGGAAGCCAATAGTTGAAGCAGTGTCCGAAAGGATGTCATGTTGAAGACATGCAGCTGGCAGGGTCGTGATGGGGTGCGGGCATTATGCTCATGCCTCGCCACTGCTTCGGGAGCTACACTGGCTGCCAGTGTGCCTCCGGGTGCAATTTAAGGTGCTGGTTATTACCTTCAAAGCCCTACATGGTAGTGGGCCAGGATACTTAAGAGACCGGGACCAAGGACATCTGCCCATCCCACTAGAGCAGACCAGAGAAGCTCTCTGGTTCTGCCATCAGCTAGAGAGGCTCATCTCTCTAGCACTCGAAGGAGGAGGGCCTTCTCTGTGTCTGCTCCGGCCCTGTGGAACCTCCAGCCAACGGAGCTGTGCCTCCAGGCAGAACTGCTGCCCTTTCGGAAGGGTGTAAAAACCTGGTTGGCAGGTCTGGGGTACTGGAGGCACAACAACCTCAGCCTGCTGGCTGGTTTGACCTCCTCCCCTGTTCCCTTAAGTTCTTAAGTTTTAAATCATATAATGTTTTAGTTGTAGTTTTAATTGGTTTGAACTATGGGTTTTTGAGAACATTTAGAATTTTAGCCTTTTTTTATGTTTTAGGATGTGTTAAACCACCCTGGGTCACCTTCGGCGAGGAGGGCGGTATAGAAATTTAAATAAATAAATAATAAGATGGGCCAGTCATATTTTGTGAGAAAGGAGCTGAAATGATAAGAAGGAGCTGAGGTGATTTTGGCGACAGTCTTCTGACAATCAGATCTGCAGTGGACTACCTTGAAAGATAACGAGGTCTCTTCCCTGGGGAATGTATAAGCCAAAGGTAGAGAGAAGGCTGTCTGTCAAGGATGCTCTACCTGTGGATTTCCTGCCTTGGCAGGGAGCGGCTAGAGCAGGGGTAGGAAACCCTTTCCTTTCAGGAGGCCGCATTAGTTTATTTGCAATTGCATAAGGCCATATTAGGAGGCTGCCTTAATTTAGCTGTAATCAAATAAGGCCACATTCAAGAAACTTCCATTAGATATGCTTTAAAATGTACATTATTTTGTAAATAACTACTATGTAGGTAATAATTTTTTAAAAAAATGAAAGTTATTTGTTAATTTTAAATTGACTAAAATAAATATATAAAAGACAAAAAAGTATTAATAAACGTAAAAGGATTTGTAAAATCTGAATTCAATCAAAAGGCTGCACATAAGGACCTAGAACGATGATGGCGAAGTCCAGTAAACCCATTTGTGTGGATTCACGGAGACTTGGGCTTCTGAGAGTTGAAGTCCAAGGACAGCTGGAGTGCCAAGGTTCACCATGACTGACCTAGAAGGTCACAGGTTCCCCAGCCCTGGGCTAGAGAGACCAGATGGTTTCTTCAGCTCTAAGGCCACCTTCGGTTTTAACCCTAGGAAAGAGTGACGCCCTGTTAGAGACGAGCCTGGTGGTGCTAGCCCGGAGTTTAAGCTCTGCAGGATGAAAGACCTAGAGATGAGCGCATGAGGTTCTATTTTTCAAACGGGGCTCCTCTCTGCTTGCTTCGCCTGAAGTTTTTCCCGGCTGTCTTGCTATAGGTGTTGGGCATTGAAGCTGTGCGGAAGGCCCTGGAGAGGGAGCTGTACCACGTCATCTCCTTTGACGGCTCCTACGTCAACTATCGTCACCTGGCCCTGCTCTGCGACACCATGACATGCCGTGGACACTTAATGGCCATCACCCGGCATGGCGTCAACCGCCAGGACACAGGGCCCCTTATGAAGTGTTCCTTTGAGGAGACGGTGAGGAGGGCACCCAAAACATTTCCGCCTGCCGCTCTGGTGAAGGTTGAGCATGCCTTGACCCTGGTGCTCTTTCCTGTCCCATGCAGGTTGATGTGTTGATGGAAGCAGCCGCCCATGGAGAGAGTGACCCGATGAAGGGCGTCTCTGAGAACATCATGCTGGGCCAACTTGCCCCCGCCGGCACTGGCTGCTTCGACCTCTTGCTAGACGCAGAGAAATGCAAATACGGCATGGAGATCCCGACCAACATCCCTGGCTTGGGCGTGGGAGGACGTGAGTAGCCCCAACCTCTCCCTCTGCTGGCTGTCGGGGTGTTTCTCTGATCCGCCTTCCTTCTTGGGCTGGAATAGCAGTCATACTCCTCTATACCATCCCAAAGCGCCTAGCGCTCCCTGTGGGCGGCTCACAAGCTAATTGGCATTTTGCCTCCAACATGCTTGGGTACTCATATTATCTACCTGGATGGAAGGCTGAGTCAACCTGGGGCCCCATCAGGATCAAACTAACAACACTTTGGCTGCAGTACAGCAGTTTTTCTGAGACTGCTTAGCGGTTAAGATGCTGAACTTGACAACTGGAAGGTTAGCAGGTCAGCAGTTCAAGACCCGGGTGCTGCATGACAGAGTGAGCTCCCATCATCTGTCCCCAACTCCTGCCAACCTAGCGGTTCGAAAGCAAGACATTGCAAGTAGATAAATAGGTACCACTTCAGTGTGAAAGGTAAAAGTGCTCCATGGGCTCTGGTGTCTAGTCATGCCTGCCACATGACCACAGAAACGTCAGCAGACTTTGGCTGTAAATAGAGTTGAGCAAGGCACCCTAGAGTCGGATACGACTGGCTTTCCCTTTCACAGCAGGGCTCTTCTCCCCACCCTGGGGAAAGGGTGAGCTTAAGAACAGAGTCAAAACCAGAAGAGAAAAGTTTCCTCCAAGGCGGCTGCTTCTCTCCCTGGCCCCCCACCCTGCCTGACCCACTTCATTCTTTCCTTCTAGCAACCGGCATGTTCTTTGGCTCCGCGCCCAGCCCTATGGGTGGCATGTCGCCCGCCATGACCCCATGGAACCAAGGTGCCACTCCAGCATATGCAGCCTGGTCCCCTAGCGTCGGTAAGTGGTGTTGGTGGGAGGGAAGGGGGGTGCATCGGGATGGGGTTCAGGCCTGAAAAGGACTCCTGAGCGGCAGGCTAGAGTTCTGCTTACGTGGAGCGTTGGTTTTTTCCCTTTCTCTCTGTCTCCGTACCGTGAATGTGCGACGCCTCCTCGTCACCAAAACATTTGCGGCAGCTGCTTGGTTTCCTCCTTGTCGGCTATGAATCTGTTTTCGTAACAATCCTGTCAAGTAGCTTAAGAGTTAAGAGGCTTCCCAGGGGAACGTCTTGGCTGGGTGTTTAGAGCAGAGTCCTGGGATGGCAAACCTTGGGAAAGCCACTGGAGTTGCTTACGGGTGTCGTTTGCCCTCTCCTCTTCCCTGAATTTGCCTCACTCTTGTCTAAACCAGAGTTTGGAAAAGTTACTCTTTCCTTGAACTGCAAGGACATGGAATGATGGGGTGGAACTACAGGAAGCCCGATATAGGCTGAAGATCAGGAAAACCTTAACCCTTAAGAGCAGTAAGACAGTGGGGCCAATTCCCTCGAGAGCTAGTGAGCACTCCAATACTAGAAGCATTCCAGAGAGAACTCAGCCACCCTCTCTATCAGACCTGCTTTAATTTTGTATTCCTACATACTGCGCAGGGGCCTGGACTCCATGGCCTAAATGGGCCCCTTTCCAACTGAGTGACTCTATGATGAGATTAACTTCTAAGTGTAAGAGCTACTAATCAGTTGCCCAGACGATGGAGGTCTCCTTAATGGGGATTTTTTAAACCAGGGGTGCCCAAACTTTTCGGGCCGTGGTCTGGTCACGTGGTTCCTCCCACCAGAAGCGGAAGTAAAACACGCCTTGCAGTCTGTTTTGCAACAGGATGAGATAGGTTTTAAACTGCCATTTTCTCTGTTTAAACCAAGGGTGCCCAAACTATGGCCTGTGGGCTTGATCTGTCCCCTGATGCTGATTCATCTGGCCCACGCCACCTTCGTCGCTCCCGGAAGCGGATGTAAAGCACACCCATATGTGCATTTTACTTCCGTTTCTGGGAGCGATGAGGGCGGTGCGGGCTGGATGAATTGGCGTTGGGGGCCAGATCAGGCCCACAGGCTATCATTTGGGCACCTCTGATTTAAACTAAGGTTGGATAGCCACCTGCCCGCAATGTTGTCAGATGGAAGTTTTCCTGCTTCCATGGGGCTTTTAACTAGATGGCCTTTAGGATCACCTCCATCTTTATAGGTTTGTGATTGTAGGAAACCAGAGCTTCGCTCATTGTAGGATTAGGCTCTCCCGAGATCATGATCTCTTGTGCTGCACACTGGGTAAGCTGAGGGAAGGGGGAAACAGAGAGGCCTCTTGGATGTTTATTGTGCCTCTTGATTAAATTAGGTCAGCATAATTTTGCTGGCTTGTTCTTTACTTTTGGCCTAAGGTCTCCCTCGTTCTGCTGCTTGGGCGTATTCAATGGTGTTCTAGATTCTCGCCTAGTTGTAAGATCCTGCGAGAGTGCTTCAAATCTGCAGGGAGGACGATCGGCTTCCAGGGCTTATGTACACCGAAGCGCAGTGAATGGTTGGCGGTCGAAAGCTACAAGCCCTCTTGGAATGGGTTTGGCCTTGAGTTGGAACTGCCGATTACTGGAAGCATTCCGAAAGGGAGGGTTAGGGACACACAGATGGTTTTCATTATTACTTGTCATAAACAGTTTCTTCAGCTTGTCCTTGTCAGTGGCAGCTAATTTATTTGCCACGGGGTTTAGGAGCCTGGTTTTGTTCTTTCTCCCTTTCCACTTGTTGAGTTTTAGTTATCGCCTTTATAGTTTTAATATTTTGTTCATCATTGTGGGCGAAGTCTTTTTCTGTAGGAGTAAAAACAGGGCAAATGATTTTTCAGCGAAATCAAAAAGGCTGAATGGTTCGGAGTGACCCCGAAGCAACTGGCCTTTGCTGGGGGATATCGACTTCCTCTTAATTTCTTTTGCCCATTTCTTGTTCTCTTCATGCACAGGTAGTGGAATGACTCCTGGCGCGGCCGGCTTTTCACCCAGCGCCGCCTCGGATGCCAGTGGTTACAGCCCTGGGTATTCTCCCGCCTGGTCACCCACCCCAGGCTCCCCAGGATCGCCAGGGCCTTCTAGCCCGTACATCCCATCACCTGGTGAGTGTGGGTTATTTTGGGGTGGCCCCCCCTTTCCCCAATTCTTAAAGTCTCAGAAGATCAGAAAGTGAATCTTCCATTTGCCAGAAGGGGAAGGCTGTGAATAGCATTAATGTCTGTTGTCACTGTTTGTTTCAGTTGGTGAAGAGTAATTGTGATTAACGGTTGTTCCCCCCTTATTTGTCTAGGTGGAGCAATGTCTCCGAGTTATTCCCCAACATCTCCTGCCTATGAGCCCCGCTCTCCAGGAGGGTATACCCCACAAAGCCCCAGCTATAGCCCCACTTCGCCTTCATACAGCCCCACTTCTCCCTCATACTCTCCTACTAGTCCGAATTATAGCCCTACTAGTCCCAGCTACAGTCCGACATCTCCTAGCTACAGCCCCACCAGCCCCAGCTACAGCCCAACATCTCCTAGCTACAGCCCCACCAGCCCCAGCTACAGTCCCACGTCACCTAGTTATTCCCCAACAAGCCCCAGCTACAGCCCAACATCTCCTAGCTATAGTCCTACCAGCCCCAGCTACAGCCCAACTTCACCCAGTTACAGCCCTACCAGCCCCAGCTACAGCCCAACATCGCCCAGCTACAGCCCAACTAGTCCTAGCTACAGCCCAACTAGTCCTAGCTACAGCCCGACCAGCCCTAGCTACAGCCCGACCAGCCCTAATTACAGCCCTACTTCTCCAAATTATACCCCCACTTCGCCCAGCTACAGCCCAACCTCACCCAGCTACAGCCCGACATCTCCTAACTACACACCGACATCTCCAAACTACAGCCCAACGTCTCCCAGCTATTCTCCGACCAGTCCTTCCTACAGCCCTACCTCACCCAGCTACTCTCCTTCTAGCCCCCGCTATACCCCGCAGTCTCCAACTTACACCCCGTCATCACCGAGCTACAGCCCCAGTTCTCCCAGTTACAGCCCAACTAGCCCCAAGTACACCCCAACTAGCCCATCCTACAGCCCTAGCTCCCCCGAGTACACCCCAACTTCGCCCAAGTACAGCCCGACTTCACCCAAGTACAGTCCGACCTCGCCCAAGTACAGCCCGACCTCGCCCACATATAGCCCAACCACTCCCAAGTACAGTCCCACCAGTCCTACCTACTCCCCAACCTCTCCTGTCTACACCCCAACCTCGCCGAAGTACAGCCCGACGAGTCCCACGTACTCGCCAACGTCCCCCAAGTACAGCCCGACGTCACCAACGTATTCTCCAACCTCTCCGAAAGGTTCTACCTATTCACCGACCTCTCCGGGCTACAGTCCGACTTCACCAACCTACAGCCTCACCAGCCCAGCCATCAGCCCAGATGACAGCGATGAAGAGAACTGAGAGGCCAGGACGCCTCTTGCCCTGGAGATTGTGGGGCACGTGCGACTTCTGGGTCCTGTGCTTTGTGATTTGATTGGGGAGGGAGGGGAATCGAACCCTTTGGGGAGAAGGAAAAACTCGCCGTAGTTTCTTTCACGTTCCTAGCAGACTAGCCTTGGAATCGAATGGGTGCTGAAGGGGAAATTTTGCAACAGATTTTGCTTAGCTCCTCTTTTCCCCTAACAAAGGAAGTTTCCCTTTTCCCTCTCTTCTGCATTCTTTGGTATTTTTATCATTAAAGAAAATCTTGTAAATAATATTGACTACCTAGTCTTATCTGCAGTTGGAACCTTCGTGGAGGGGTGAAAAGGTGCCATTTCCGCCCCAAAAGAAGGAAAAAAAGTCAGGTTTTAGGGACTTTCTTCGGGAGAAGGAAAAAAAATTGGTGTTTTGAAGCTTTGGTTAGTTTAAGTGCCGCTAATTCCTCTCTTGGGAGCTTCAAGTCTCTCTGACTTCTCTTGTGTCTGTTCAGAATTATTTATGTTGATAACCTTAGAAAGTTCCTTGACTTGGAAGCCTTTCCATTTTCCCCTTTAAGTCTGAGAATTGAGCTCTCAAGCGGAGCTCTTTTTAAACTCTTTAACGCTTCTCTCTGTCAGGGCGACTGGTTTTCTTTTCTCTGCTCAGTATGTTGAAACGTTCAAATGGTCCCTTCCTTTTACGAGCTAGGCGGGGACCCTTCCAGTTCTGCTTGGGGAAGGGAGGGGGGGTACCTGCCTTGGGCCCATCCCCATGGAGAAGTGGGGGCCAAAAACAATGTCATTTTGTTGGGTGTTTGGAATGGTTTTTCTCTGAGCTCAACATTGTAACTTCGGGGTGGGTGGGGAGGGGAATAAACATTTTTAACGAATTGTTTGGTCTCCTGTGTATTCTTTGTGGTTTTGTATGTTGTCTACGTGTTTGGACTTGTGGGTTAGTGAATGTTCTCTGCTGCCAGGCAATTAAGAGGGTTGTTAGCTTAGGCCAGGGGTGCCCAGACGTTTTGGGCCATGGGCCGGTCACAGGGTCCCTCCCACCGGAAGTGGAAGTAAAACGCACCTTGCAATCTGTCACAGTTGGCAGAGAAAGGAGAGCCTTTCTGTTGCCTTGCTTACCAAAATCTCCAAAGCAACCAGTGGGCAGTTTGAGGAGGATGATGATGATGGCCTTGAAGCCTTCAGGGAGGACCGAAGGTTGTGGCTTCTTTAATATACCAGGAGTGGGTTTCAAGATGGTAAAGGTCACCCTTGCTCGAAAGCCAGTCGTATCTGACTCTAGGGTTCAGTGCTCATATCTTTGTAGACAAAGCGCTGTCTAGTCTGCAGACGTTTCCATGGACGTGGCAGGCATGATAAACATGGAACGTTGTTTTACCTTCCTACTGAAGTGGTATCTATTTATTTACTTGGAATTTCTTGCTTTTGAACTGCTAGATTGGTAGGAGCTGGGACAGAGACAGGAGCTCACTCTGTCGTGCAGCACTCTGGTCTCAAACTGCTGACCTGCCAACCTCCCAGTCATTAAGTTCAGCATCTTTACCACAAAGCCACCCTGGTCCCATTTTCAAGATGAGCAAATGCTAAAGATTGAAACGGACTGTTTTGAAGGGGCAAAATCAGCCTGTATGTTAACCTTCAAGATGGAACGCATTCAGCGTCTAGGAACTCCGCACTGATCTGTTGCATTTGAAAAAGTGAGCCATGGGCCATGAAAGCTCATTTCAAACCAAACTTGTTAAAAGTCTTTGCAGCTGCCAAGAGAATGCCCATTGGTCTGGACACAAGAGGTCTACGTGGTTGCCCGTGGTCTTGATTTTAGGATCAGCACTGAAGACGGACGGGAAGTGGAGGTTTCCTTTGAAAGTCGCAGTTCTAGGCTGACTAGGAATAGGGTGCTTGAACCGGCTATTTTGTTTTAGAAGAAGCATTTTAGGATGGATTTCACCATCACCAAGACAAGTAAGTTACGATCAAATGAGACTCATTAAGTGAACAAACCAGGATGAACGGGAGATGGGAGAGAAATGCTTAAACACATGGAAGCGAGTCAGTGAATAGGCTAAAAAATGACTTGGCTAGACCTAGAGGAAATGCTCCACAAGACATCCCAAGCCATTGTTAGATCTGGGTTTCTCAGCCTTTTTAAGCCAGAGGCCCAGTCAAGCTCCCACAGACTCTTATTTTTTAACAGAATTTAAAATTATTTATAAATTTCCCTCTGGGTAGTGTATACATGATATCAAATAATACACAAAAAGCACACACAACCAATCAAAAGCAGAACAAACAAATACATCCCTTGAGGAAGAAGAAAGGAGGCTTTTAAGACCGCACTTGTGCAAAATTCCAGGTCTGGCCTATGGGCCATAGGTTGCAAATGCCTGTGTTAGATTAAGAATAATAATTGGATTAAGGAAGTGTGTCTTCCCCAGGAGAAGAGTCGCTTAGCGTGTGAGGGCAATTCCTTTCTTCATGAGCGGGACTGATGATTCACAACTTGTTCGGTCGTGCAGGCAGGCATATGTCTCCTGTCATGGTTTGGTGGCTAGAGCTAACCGTGCTGCCTGCAAGGGATTCTGGGAATTGTAGTCCAGGAAAGTAACTTCTCCGCACTTATCCCTTAAGCCTGCTAGTTCCACTTCTGATGGAGGCATGAAGATGTTGCAAAACACCATCTCCCCACCCACAATGGCCTGTGATGAGAGTCCGTATGCTATTTTAAGGCATTTTCCCTCAAACCATCTGAGCTGGATGTCAGTGCCTGTGACTCATGCTGTGAGGGAATGTGGCATTTGGGATGAGAGTCTGTCTCAGTTCCCCATGCGAGAGAGGAAGTGGCACGATAGTGATCACGCAAAAGGCACGTGCAGAGAGAAGGTCAAGCGACGCTTCCGAAGTTCCTTTTTGGAAAAGTGAATTACAGCGCAGTACTCATTGGTAGGTCGGGGTGCCCAAACTTTTTGGGCCATGGGCCAATCATGGGGTTCAGGGAGCCAGTCACTAGGGCCCAGGGGCCGGGTGTGGCCCCCGACACCAATTCACCCGGCCCGCGAAGCCCTCGTCGCTCCTGGAAGCGGAAGTAAAACGCGCCCGTACGGGCGCGTTTTACTTCCGCTTCCAGGAGCGACGAGGGCTTCGCGGGCCGGGTGAATTGGTGTCGGGGGCCGCACCCGGCCCCTAGTTTGGGCACCACTGCTTTAGGTGGAATGAAGCATCTACTTCAGCTGATGGAGGAGACTGAAGATACAACTTCATAGTTAAACTCCTCAGCTGGTGATTTCAGTGCCAAGGAGTTGCCAAAGTAACTTGACTTGCTCAGACATATAAAGCCCACCACCCTCGTTTGAGCAAGTAGGAGCTGCCCATTTACTCTTGAGCACACAGTGGAGAAACTTTTCCCACCAGCCCGGATTGCAGCCTCCCCTGGGTAGCTACTGTGACAGGTTTTAAAAAGTAACTACAGTGTACTCTTCTCTTTCCAAAAAGTAACAAGTAGCTTACATTTAAAAAATGCCTACCTAACCCAAGATTTATTTGTTCAAATTTATATTGCCGCCCACTCGCCGTAGCGACTCAGGGCGGCTTACAAACAATAAATTACATATGGCAAAGGCGCATTTTACTTCTGCTTCCGGTGGGAGGAACCATGTGACCGGCCCGCTGAACCATGTGACCGGCCCGCTGAACCATGTGACCGGCCCATGGCCTGAAATGTTTGGGCATCCCTGGAGTAGAAAGTCAAAGTGCCACGTGTGAAAGGTTGGCAGATCAAGAGTGTAGTTGTTCCTCCTTCGTGTCAATCCCACACACTTTTACAAAAGCAACCCAGGAGTTGAAGCTAGAAGGGGAAGTTCTTTCCTCATGAAGTTTCAATCACGCAGCCCATGTCACCGGGTTGTAGTTATTTCCAGACTCTTGGACTATCGGCAAAAGTGTTCAGTTGGATACTCGGAACGAGGAGGCAAGCTATGGAGTTGAATAATTAAAAATGTCCCCCAGGGTCATCTAATGAGTCCATCCCCTTTCTTCTTGTGCTGTATCCAATTCCAAATATTGGCAATCCTCTTGGTGATCAGACACAAATACTGTCTTGGGAACAATATAATGCGGTAGTTTTCCATTGACCTTCTGCATTGCAGCATGACCCCCCCATAATATCACTGATCCAGTTCTGTGAATCACTTTCTGGTTCTGAGCCTTTTTGGCACACAAAGTCCTCCTCCTCAGCCCCAGGCCAGGATGGATGAAGCTGCTGCCCTCCATCACAAGGGATTCAAGTGGGACCATTTAATCCACTTGGGGACCACCACCCTTTCCTGTGGATTTTACCACCCAAGGCTGTTAGTTGTCAGGGTGGTCAGGTTAGTTTATCCGTTGCCTGACGATGTAGGTGCTGACTCTATTGCCATAGCAGGATAACCTGACCAGTCCATACCCTTGCTAATGCAAAAATAAAAAGTCTACAGAATGCATGACAAGTGCACTGCACCTTCCCCCACTCCCCAGAGAGTCTTTCCCTAAAAGGGTGTATTTGCATTTGAGTCTGCATTTCTTGAAGGCGGGGACTGCAGTGGCTTAGTGGTTAAGACACTGAACTTGATGACTGGAAAGTCTGGCAGGTCAGCAGTTCGAGACCAGAGTGCTGCACGATGGAGTGAGCTCCTGTCTCTGTCCCAGCTCCTGCCAACCTAGCAGTTTGAAAGCAAAAAATTGCAAGTACTGTAGATAAATAGGTAAACAGTGTTCCGTGCACTCTGGTGTCTACCCATGCCTGCCACATGTCCAGGGAAGTGTTATGTAAAATTTTGAAATTTACCCTTTAGTTTAAGTTGTATTCTTTATTTCTAAATAAAGTTCTTTGGACTTTTCAGTTTCCCTTGGGATGGCCCCTGAAATAGTCATCGCATGTTCCATGTTCTCCAGAGCACAGACCTTGATGGCAGACAATGCCTGCATCAGTTAACACCCATGTCCTGGTCATATTTTAGTCTAACATCAATATAAATTTCCTTTTAATCAGTAAATATTTCCTTTATACTCCCACCCCCTTCATGGACATGGTAAACCTAAGTTTCACACAATACACTCAAATGGAGTCTGGAAATTAGTGGAATTTGACCTTGTGGTGATCTGGAGTCACTCAACTTAGACATAATGGTAATATATTAATCTCATCTTTCCTGCTAGCCAATGCAAATGTTTGACTTGAAGCTTAAGACTTTTGGTCCACTGCCGTTTGATTCCTTTAAGATAGGAATATATAGGGAACCTCTATGGAGTAACTTCTGTTTATATTTGACAATGATATTAATACTGGATTTATGTCTCCTTAGTCCAGGGAACAGCTAAATGGAATTATATAACTAAAAGGACAGCTCTGATATTAAAGCAATGCAGATATTAAAAGAGGGGAAGCACCCTGTGACCTCAGGGAATCTTTATCAAGGACCTTTATATCATACCAGTTTTTCCAGCCATGGACTTCCTACCAGATGTGGAATTCAGTACCTATTGTTGTGGAAATGCAGCTGGTAGAGAATTGTCCTTTGTATAGCATTGTGTGTGCAAGAGATCAAGAAGCCAATATTTACCATCTCTGAAGACTGGGATATTTAATTAAAAGAGGGTGATTATTTTGTACTTGTAGAAATATTGTGTTGCTTTGTGTTGTTACCTGAATTTTTAATATTTGGTTCGTGTCCTGGCAGAGAAATTATTAAACCCTAGGAACCAAAAAACGAGGCACGCTTTTTAATCAAAACAAAATTGGTTTATTGGTATAAAACAGAGTTCTAATTTATAGTGGCCAGTCTATAAAACAGAAATCGTTACCTCACCGTTCTGATAAAAACACGCCCTCGTGAACTCAATCCATGCTATTCTAGGAATGAGCTAAATCCCTCCCATTCCCCAACATTTTTATACACATACACTGGTCGACAATCAAGTCTAGACTAGCATTGGCAGTAACAAATAATGTTTACTAAAAGGGGCAATTAAATGGGTCTTTACATTTCTTAATTAATCAGTACAAAAACAATTTCTGAAGTTACACATTGGCATTTTTACAAATATAATGGGGTAATGGTGAGTGCTACAAAAAGTTAATGTCTTCCGGATGAAGTAATCTCCTCTAGGCAAAGCTCTGGTACTTTGTATCTCCTTGAGTCAATATTGCGATCTTTGCTGTTTTTGTGAATGAATGAAAAGGAGCGTCTTTGTTTTGCAACCAGGAAACTGGTTTTACTGAGATTCCACACCTTTTGCAACACCTCTGGGGGAACTCTTGAGGCTCGGAGAATGGAGACAAAGAGAAATATTTAGTTCTAGTTTACATTCTTGTTGGATGTTTGGAGGGAAGAAGCCAGTTCTTAATCAGCATTTCTATTAACTTTAATTGTTTGCATTCCATGCCAGAGTCTTACGCACGTGACCCACTTGGAATAATCAATATTCTTTACCAATGCTCTCAGGCAGGCTTTTATATCAATCCTTATAAAATTTAATTCTATTTTCCTCTTTTAATTAAGCGCTGGTTTTTTCCCTTTGTATTTGCAATGTTCCTTCGTGTACCCTATACCAAGGTCCGTGTGTAAATTGAAGCTCTGGTTATAAACTTTATTAAAGAAATTAAATGAAATAATGTGTTTGATCCAGAAATTCAGTTAACAGTGTTACAGATCTGCAATAATCTGTGTACTATCTTACTTGCATAGCCATGAGCTTCCTCTCCTTGTCTACTGAAACTATAAAGATTTAACTGAGTTAGTTAATTTGGGCCCCCTGAAACATTATAAAACTGAACTCTGCAGTCATTAGATTACCTTATTCCTGGCTTTACCATCTGACTAGAGATAGGTCAAAAACCACACTCCTTTTGCCTGTTTATGTCTGTATTAATTATTGTTTTTTATTTTTGATTTGATTTTCAAGTAAACGTCTTTAATATATATCAAACAATTGGTCTATGACTCATTTTTAAAGCTTCCGCCTGTGAAATGGTTCTTTAATATTAAAATCAAAATGATTTCAGACTTCTTGGCCTGGGTGCCTGCAGCTCCAAAGCCATGGAGTCTGAAATGCAGGTAACAACTATAAATAAGAGATGAGCACTGAACCGTAGAGTCAGATATGACTGGCTTTCAAGCAAGGTGACCTTTACCTTTACGAGGTCAAGAGAGATGACACCCATATCTCGTCCTCTGTACTCCGATCATAACTGGTTACCTTCATCTCACACAGTGTGCTCAGTCATCAACAGCGCACACATTTTTTGCCAGGGCTGTTTCAGTCCACTGCATGCGCACACACACAAAACAGCCAAGAATTCTGTGATGCCCTGAAAGCCAGCGAGATCGTCATAAAGAGTTTTGCGAACTTACTTGGAGGAACTTTCTTGGGAGGAAAAAGTGAATTTCTCTGTTTTTCTCCTCTCTCCCTGCAACTTTGTTGATTTAAGATAAAAACAGTTGCTGTCTCTAAAGTTTGAAACAGTCCCAAGCAGGCTAGAGTTCTGTAACAAAACTCCCAAGGTTGAGAGAGAGAGAAGGAAAAATGGGAGTGGAATTCAAAACAATGCCTTTTGAATTCCAGTGTGAGGACGCCTGATTTTAATTTGATTTAAATATCTTATGTTTACAACAGGGGTGCCCAAACTATAGCAGGGGGCCAAACCCGGCCCCCGATGCCAATTCATCTGGCCCACAACACCAATGTATCTGGCCCACGAAGCCCTTGTTGCTCCTGGAAGGGGAAGTAAAATGTGCCCATACAGGTGTGTTTTACTTCCACTTCCAGGAGTGATGAGGACTTCGCAGGCCAGATGAATTGGCGTTGGGGGCTGGGTCCGGGCCCCCGGGCTGTAGTTTGGGCACCCTGAATTACATGACTGGCCCACGGCCCAAAAAGTTTGGGCACCCCTGGTTTACAACTTGCTTTATACAGCTTTGCAACATGCCCTGAGGTCCTGTGAGACAGGGAAGGTGAAGGTAAAGGTCGCCCTATCCGACTCTAGGGTTCAGTCTGTTTATAGTCAAAAAGCCAGCGCTGTCTGTGTCTGTAGATATTTCCGTGGACATGTGGCAGGCATGACCGAAGTGGTCCCTATTGATCTACTGTACAGTACTTGCAATGTCTTTGCTTTCGAACTGCTAGGTTGGCAGAAGCTGGGACAGAGGCGGGAGCTCACTCCGTGTGCAGTATTCGGGTCCCGAACTGCTGACCTGTTCCAGTCTTCAAGTTCAGTATCTTAACCACTTGAGCCACGGCAGGCTGTAAACGTTCCGGGTAAAGAACATTAACGAGAGTCCTCCCGGCGTTGGCCTGGAATCGAACCCCTGCTGTGCTCGCCACTCCACCACCGACGCCACATGGGAAGATGTGCCAGCCCGGGAAAGCACAAGGCTATTTGGGTCGGCGCGGCGGAGGCAAGAGCCGGCCTTGGGAAGCGGCCATCTCGGCCGCAGCGAGAAAAGGAAAACGGGGCGGACTGGGCAACTCCTCTCCGCTGGCCGCGGTGGGCTTCGAACCCGCGTCCCCGAAAGAGGCATGAGCCTAAATTCAGCGCCTCAGACCACTGGGCCACACTACCTTCGGCTCGGCACCAACCGGCAGCCTCCGAGGGATGTTATTTTGGGGGTGTGTGGGTAGGGGAACGACGGACCCCCAAGATTTCTCGCTTCTCCGCCCAAGCCTGCGTGCGCTTTGGAGAGGCTCATTTTTAATCTGTTTATTTGTACTGTACAGATGGATTTGTTTCTCTTGGGGCTGAGAATGCAGCCTGGCCCCCCCCTTTCTCTCTCTCTATTATTCCCTCTCCCCCCCCCCGGCTCCTGGTGGGTTGTGTTATTTTTATTTTATTTTTGTGGGGGGTTGAAGCGGAAACTGCGGGGAGGTCGGAGGCTTCAATCTTGGCCCGCCGGAGTCAACCGCCCGCCGCCCGCGATCGCTTGGCAGGCGGAACCGGGCGGAGATCTGGCCGCCGCCCCCGGATCCAAAGCTCCTGCATCCGCTCGGCTCCCTTCTTCCACGCACTCCAGGGGTTAAGAAGCTCACCTTGTTCGCTGGAAGGCCAGCAAGTCGGCAATTCGAGACCCGGGTACTGCACGACGGCTTGAGCTCCCGTCTTTGTCCCAGCTCCTGCCAAGCTAACAGTTCGAAAGCAAGAAATTGCAAGTAGATAACAAGCGACTAAGACACTGACTGGAAGGCAACAGGTCAGCACTTCGGTACCCGAATACTGCAGGATGGAATGCGCTCCCGTCTTTGTCCCAGCTCCTGCCAACCTAGCAGTTTGAAAGCAAGAAATTATTGCAAGTAGATCAACAGGCACCACTTCGGTGGGAAGATAAACAGCGTCCCGTGAGCTCAGGTGTCTAGTCATGCCTGCCACATGACCACGGAAACATTGCAAATGTAGACAGCGCTGGCTCTTCAGCTATGAAACAGAGATGAGCACTGAACCCTAGAGTCGGATACGACTAGCTTTCGAGCAAGGGCGACCTTTACCTTTAAAAAGGGACCACTTAAGCTCGTGGGGAAACAAAAGGAGCCTCATTCGGGCGTCCCCTGAGCGGAGCTTCTCCAGCAAAAACCCTTCCAACCCAGAATAATTTCGGACACGAAATTATAGTATTTTTATTGCCGCTTGCAAATAAAAATCCCCCGAGCCTTCTCGGCCGGAGCAGCTGCTCGACCCCTCGCGGCCTGGCCTGCCCGGGGGGGCAGTTTCGCACCCTCCGCTGCTCCTTCGGTCCCTCCGAGTTCAATCGTGGGCCAGATTTGGAAGAAACTCACTTCTCCCCTGGGATAAGGTTTCTCCCGTCCAGGGCTCGGGGAGATTCCCTTGGGGAACAAGAAAGAGGGGGGAAATGGGGGGGGGGGAGAGAGGATGATGGGGATGATTTACTCTTCTTTTTCGGCTTCCATCGAAGCGAGAGAAGAATCCGAATTTCCACCTGTCACCACCTCCACTGCAAAAGGATCCCTTCGGAAATTGCTGATCGCTAAAAACAACAGATCCAAGGACTTTGAAGATGGATTTGAAGATGGCTGCACTCCAAAGCCCAGAATCCCCAGACTCAAAACGTTTTTTTCTCTCTCCGAGCCCTGGCGCCGGATTCTTCCACGTCTTACGACTGCGAAGCAACTCACGACCTTCCACCTGGCTTTTAGCTTTCAGTTTGGGGTCCCCCCCCCTCTCTCGCCCCATAATCTCCAATCTCCCGGGAGGGACACCCAGGACGCGAGAAAGCGGACGAACACGTCCTTTCCTAGGACTACAAATCCCCAGCCACCTTGGCCACGGCCTGGGGGAAGGTGGGAGTTGTAGTCCACGCGGCAGCCTCCTCCGGAGCGTCCCGCCGTCGGCTCCGGCAAGCTGGAGCCCTGTGGCTTCCTTGGGTGGGCCACTCCATCGCACACACGGGGCTCTTCCTCTCCTCCGACGGGTCCTGCCCGGTCGGCCCTGCCTGGCCCCGTCGTAGAGGAAGCTTGCCGGCGAGTCGGTGGCTGGGTGGGGAGATGGACTGCGCCCGGCGATGGAGGCTCGCTTGCCTCCTAGTGGGCACGCCTCCCACGTGCGCGGGTCAGGGCGGGCAGGGGCTGGCTCTTCTTGCCCCCCCCCTCGGGCCGGCCCCTTGGCTGCGCCTCCCGGATCGGATCCCTCCCCTTCCCCGCCCAGCCGCTCCGGCGGGTGTTTCCTGTCCCGATGCCTTTGGTGCGGCGCCTCCGCCTCGGCCTCTCTCGCCGCCGGGGCGGCCGCCGCTGCTGCTGCTGCTGCCGCTGCTCGGGCTCCTTCTGGCCCCCGGCCCAGGCCCCCCCTCCCCGGCCCCGCCGCGGCCCTCCTTGCCTCCTGCCGCCCCCTCCTCCTCCGGCCACTGCCCGCCTGGCGGCGGCTGCTCCGGCCGCGCCTTGCGCTGCCCGCCCCGGCCATGGGGAGGCGCCGTCGGGCCCGGGAGGCGCCCGCCCGGCTGGTGCTGCTGGCGCTGGCGCTGGCCTCGGGCTCGGCTCTCCTGCTGGCCTCGCTCAGCCTCCTCCTGGCCGCCTGGCCACGATCCGGCGCCCGTGGCGGGCCGCACCAAGAAGCCGCCCCCGCCGCCGCGATGCCCGAGGTGAGGAGCGCGAGAGGGGGAGCGGCAGGTGGAGGGACCGGGTGGTATTGCCCCGGGGTTGGGGGGGGGGGGGAGAGATGCAATCCCGCACGCTCTGGATCCGCGCTTTTGCACGGGGAGGCGCCCTCCAGTGTCGCACACGGGTGGCACGACTCTCCTGACGGATGGCAGCCTGCAGACGGGTGGCAACCTACGCACGCACACACACCTGACGGATGGCAGCCTGCAGACGAATGACAGCCTACGCACGCAGGCACGCACACCTCTCCTGACGGATGGCAGCCAGCACTCATGCATGCATGCATGCACACACACCTCTCCTGACGGATGGCAACCTACAGACTGATGGCAGCACACACACACACACCTCCCTATCCCTCCTAGACCTGCAGTCCCCTGGTGTCCTCCCCCCCCCCTGCCGTTCAAGACACTCTGGGCCAAAACTGGCCTTATAAATAGAAAACAATCCAGACGCCTGCTCTAAAAGGACGCTCCGTGGCTAGAAATAGCCCTGCCAAGATAGACACACACAACGCACACAAACACACACACCTTCAAGGCAAACCCATGACCTTTTGTGGGCCTGAACCCCCTCCTAGTGGGCAGGGAGAAAGTGGTCAACAGGGTGGTTCAAAGGGTACCAGACTGGCACCCCCATGGCCACAGCAACCAGGCAGAGGTGCTGGGCAGGAACACCTGTCCCTTCAGCCTGGCTGCCTTGACACCTGTGGCAGGTGAGGAGGAGGAGGTTCCCTTGGTGCCTCCTCTGCCCCTGCAATGGAAAAGGTTTCTGTCTGCTCTGCACCGTGCAGTCTCTCTCTCTCCACTCCCCATGGGCAGCTACTGCCACAGGAGGAAAAGCAACAGAGAGTTTGACAAAGACAGTTTCCAGGCCCCTGAGGGTGGGGAGGGGAAGGGAGCCGCATGTGAGTCCCTTGCAGGGAAAACAATATTTTCTGGTTTGCTTTGGTACAAAGCATCAAAGATGGCAAAGATGTAGCCCAGGGTGCCCAAACTACAGCTTGTGGGCCGGATCTGGCCCCTGACACCAATTCATCCAACCTGCACCACCCTTCCCACTCCTGGAAGCGGCAAGGGCGGTGCAGGCTGGATGAACTGGTGTCAGGGGCTGGATCTGGCCCACGGGCCGTAGTTTGAGCACCCCTGGTTAAAGTCTGCAGCCCAAAAAGTCTGGGCACTCCTGACATAGCCAAATGAAGCTTGTGCCGTCTACATTTGGTTAGTCCATTAGGTTGCCACGAGCTTGGTTTTGACAAGACCGAACTCTCAGCCTGCTGTGGATTTAGATGTTGGCAAAGTCCCAGGTTTGTACTCAAAGATGAGAGAGAGATGCTCTTGTTTGGAGGGACCTTGCTCTTTTTAAAAACTGTACCACCCAGCTCTTTCCCACTAGCATGGCCTGACCATGTAGAGCTGGGTAGGATTTGGGAACCGCAGCCTGCAAAAGGAACTTTTCCCAGGCCTGAAAGGCTCACCACTTTCAGCGCGGAAAGGCGGGTGGGAGGGAATGACAGATGCCACATCCTGGATCTAAAAGAGTCCAGAGACCGTGAGAAACAGCCTGGTAGTGACTGTGGTCGCAAAAGTGGGCAGAACATTTCCTCCAAACACTTTAAAATAGGTCTAGGTGGGCTGTGGTGGTTGTTCTTTCCTGGTGCCTTTAAACTATCTATGGCAGGCAGGCAGAAATTCAACCAATGGGGCCATAAAAAGGACTCTGGAGGAAGGCTGGAGATGTGCTCTTGGAAAGCACCACATGCGAGAAAATCACCTGTGGGCAGGATAGGGATAGCCGTACGATTTACACTTACATACAGTACTGCCCCATAGTACTTAGTGCACTTTCAGGGCGGTTTATGGGTAATTAGCATTTTGCTCCCGACATGCTGGGTACTCATTTTAACAAGCTCAGAAGGATGAAAGGATGAGTCAACCTTGACCTCCCATCAGGATTGAATTCACATGTTGACTGCAGGACAGCAGTTTAACCCCTGCGCCACTAGCGCTCTATAATAACAGGTTACTTACCTGTAACTGTTGTTCTTCTTTGTGGTCACCTGTGAATCCATATGGATGGACTTGCTGCATATATGCGCAGTAAGCCCATTTGTGTGGACTCACAGAGATCATGAAGAAGAACTTGACAGTGTGGGCAGATATAGCCGTTGTACATAGCCCATGATTAGAACATTGGGAGAATATCCCAGAGGGGAAGGTTATAAATGCAATAAATAAATAAATATTTAACAAGGATATAGCAATAGGAATTACACTTAGATACCACCCCATAGCACTGGGCAGTTTACAGGTATGTAATGAGCATTTTGCCCCCAACATGCTGGGTTCTCATTTTACCAACGGAAGGATGGAAGGCTGACTCAACCTTGATCGATGACAGGATCGAACTCACAGCATTTTGGATACAGTACAACAGTTTAACCACTGTGCCAAGATACTTCGGTGGGCAGTGTGTGTATGTCCTTAGATGAGTGGCCTGCTGTATCCTTAAGCTTTCGGTGGGGGGGGGGGGCATCATTTCTGGCCCCATTAGTTCAAAGCAAAAGCAAAGTAATCATACTTGTGCACTCTTTGAGCAGTTCACAAGTCAGTTTACATTTTGCCCCCAACATGCTTGGTACTCATTTTACCGATCTCTGAAGGATGTAAGGCTGAGTTAACCTTCAGTCCTGGTCGGGTTTGAACTCACAACCTTTGGGTTGCAGAACAACAGTTTAACCACTGCTTCACTCGGGGCTCCTGTTCATCTTTCTCATTTCCAAAATTAAATGGCTGTGTGTGAGTTTTCCATGGCTGGGTTCAAAAGGTTGCCAAGGTTTGCATCCAAAGTACGCCAAGAGAGCTCATCAGCCAGAGTCAAAGTGGCGAAGGTGGTGGGACGAGGGTCATGGGAGATTCCCCCACTCAAGGGCTTCCTCCTTGGCTGTGAGCTGTGGCCACCCAAGCGAATCAATGGCTGGCTGAGAACTGGAACGCCAATCTTGCCAAGAGAGCATATTCAAAACGCCTCCGTTCATGTTTGGACAGAGACATGGCCAGAATCTGCACGTGTTTCAATCTGAGTTTAAAGACCATTTTAATCTGTTTTATCGGATTTGGTTTCAGGAGGTCTTGTTGAGCAAGAATGTGATTGATAAAGACCTCTGACCCTTAAAGGTATCCCCAGTGCAGGAGTTCTGTAATGTAGAGCAGGGGTGCCAAAACTTTTGAGGCCACTTTTGAGGTCACGTGGTTCAGCAGGCCAGTCACGGGGATCTTCGCACCAGAAGCGGAAGTAAAACCTTGCAGTCTGTTTTGCAATGGGATGAGATAAATTATTAGGCTGCCATTTTTCTGCTTAAAGTTTCTGCCCAAACTATGGCCTGTGGGCCGGATCCAGCCCCCGATGCCAATCCATCCCACCCTCATCGCTCCTCATAGCTCCTTATTGCTCCCAGAAGTTGAAGTAAAACACGTCCATATGGGCACGTTTTACTTCCACTTCCAGGACCGACGAGGGTGGTGTGGACTGTATGAATTGGCACCAGGGACTGGATCCAGCCCACGGGCCATAGTTTGGGCACCCCGACGTAGAACATCACCAAAATACTCCTAGTCTTTTTACCATGCTGCTGTATCTTGAACTGAGTTGCGGTCTTGGAGCAAACTGGGTGTTGGTGTGGCATCCAGAGGTGAACCGGGGGATGCCGTCTGGTGCACCTTTTCTTCAATCCCACCTCAAGGACCTTCACGCCTAACAGCTGGCCTGGCCCCCAGCCATCTTCTGCTTGCAAACACTTGAGCCGTTTTCTTTTTTTTAGACTATTTCTCCCATAATCCCATTGTGGAAGGAGTAATAAAACAAAAGTTTTCCATGCTCTGCTCTTCTGAACCCCCCCACCCTCTGTGCAGCAAACTTCTGAACCTCTCCTCTTGAGCTCTTAGCAGCCCAAGTGACCTCAGTGCTGAGCATCTGCAGCTGTTATATGCAGGATGGGACCCAGTAGTAGAGCCTAGGCTAGGGTGGAGAAGGAAGGCTGCCCCCAAAGCTATTTGCAGCTGACCCCAGAATGCTTGATGAGATTGGGGGGGGGGGAGTTCCTATGGAGTGTTGTGACTTTATGTAAATACAGTGCATGACTGTACGTGGAGAAGTCTCTGAGCATGTGTAGAGTGATTTTGCTTTATGGTTGTGCTTTTGATTCTTTGGAGATATTTTTGTCTTAAAAGGAAAACATGTAGGAAGAAAAGGAAACAAGAATTTCAAAACATAGGCAGGAATTGATCCACGGGCCCCAATCCGTGGCTCACCATCATTGTTGGGCTCCTGAAGTGACTTTAAACATTGAACCTGTATTTCTTTATTCCCAACAGCAGGCCAATATTAGATTATAAATATCTTAATTTACTAAAGAAGGTGCTAATTCATGGTATGGGGACACTGGAGTGCCTTGAGGGTGCTAGAGTCTTGCATGTGTGAAACATGGAAATATCAATCCAGATCTAGGACTGTACTTGTTTTCTTATTTAAACAGAAATAGGAAAAATTGCTTCTTTTGGACTGTAACTTCCAAAATAGCCCAGCAAGTTTTGATTGCCTAAATCTAATTAAAGTAGATAAAGGTAAAGGTTTCCCTTGCTCAAAAGCCCCTTGTATCCGGGTTCATTGCTCATCTCTGTTTCAAAGCCTAAGCGCCAGCGCTGTCTGCTTCTGCAGATGTTTCCATGGTCATATGGCAGGCATGACTAGACACCGGAGTGCACAGAATGCTGTTTATCTTCCCACCAAAGTGGCCCCTATTTATCTACTTGCAATTTCTTGCTTTTGAACTGCTAGTACCACAATGTTTTTGGTCTTTGTCTTGTTTACTCTCTGATATGCCCTCCTCCACGGCATTCTTTTTGTGTTTTTGTTCCTTTTCTTTGCTGCTTCTTGCCTTTACTTGGGGTGGGGGTGGGGGGGTCTTAGGACGGATTCAAGAATGCCAACAGGACCCTTAAAAGCCATTTGGAAAAGTAACCAGAATTCCTTTGTTGTATCAAAAAGCAAATATTTGTTATCTTACTTTGAATATGGAACCTGGGTTTTCTCTGAATAGAAGCAACATATTACAGGCAAATGTGTTCCCTTTTAACACTTTACCTGCACTCTGTGAGCAACGAAAGTGCATGAGAGGTTCCTGCATAAATCTGGATGGATCTGGGGAGTGTTGTCTTACCCTCCAAAACCCATCACAAAACTCACCAAAACATTTGCAGAAATAAGGATGCCTGGTATATTCTTGAATTGCATTCTGGCGTAAAGGCAGCGTTTCCCATCTAGGACCATGATGGTGAACCTTGGCACTCCAGATGTTCTTGGACTTCATTTCCCAGAAGCCCAAGCCCCCATGAATCCACACAAAGGGGTTTACTGCGATTCATCTGGCCCGCGCTGCCCTCGTCGCTCCCGGAAGCAGAAGTAAAATGTGCCCATACTTTTAAGGCTCTTCCGGGTTAACCCTTCTTCCATATGGGTGTGTTTTACTTCCGCTTCCGGGAGTGACGAGGGTGGTGTGGGCCAGATGAATCGCAGTCATCCCCTTCGTGTGGATTCATGGGGGCTTGGGCTTCTGGGAATTGAAGTCCAAGAACATCTGGAGTGCCAAGGTTTGCCATCACGGATCTAGGAACTTAAGAATGCATGTACAGTACATCCTTCATCATCCCCATCCTTGCCTCTTTCGCTTTGCAGATGTGAGATGTTTTGTTCCCATGTTGCTCCGAAATAGATCTACAGTATTTTGCACTTTCTCCCTCTAACCTCCCTCCATGGTCGTATTTTGTTTTCTCTGCTGCTGCACTCTGGCTGAGAAAGGAAAATTCGACACTGCCGCAGCTTTTTAAAATCTGCTGACAATTGGGAGGTTGAGGACGTTGTTTGCTGTGTTTCCGTAGCAACTGTCCCTTGGCTGAAACCCCTCGGTATCTTGCAGCTCTGCAATTTTGAACTCTTTCCAGCACCTTCCGGTCTCTCAGGTACGGAGCCAGCGCAGTAGTAAATCCGCTGCGAACTGCTGCAGAGCTATCTTGTTACAGCCCTGACAGAAATTTTTGCAGAGGGCTTTTGGTGCATCTGTTGTTGTTATCATCGTCAGGGTGATCAACACGTCCCAGGATCCGGGCGGATTATGCCAGGGTCTCTCGCCTTCTTCTGAAAAGAAGAAAGATCCAGGTTTGCAAGGAAGATGTTACATGCGTGGAAGGCAGCAGCCTCAGATACAGATATAGATACAGATACAGATACTGTACAGTATTTCTCCTGGCAGCGGGGAGCAGCCAAGTCTCATTTCAAAAGTAACTTCAGAAGTTGCTTTACCAATGCAGTTGGTATAATTTTTGGTTTCTTTTCCAAGTTACTTTTATGGGAGATGTTTGGCATTTTCATTCCTTCCAAAGGAATGAAATGGAACTGAAAGTTACAGAAAAAGCAACAGGAGCAAAGTGGTACCTATTTATTTACTTGCAATTTCTTGCTTTCGAACTGTTAGGTTGGCAGGAGCTGGGAGAAATGATGGAGCTCACTCCATAGCAAAGTACTCAGGTCTCGCACTGCTGACCTTCCAGCCACCAAACTGAGCATCTTGGCCACTAAGCCAGTGCAGTTCCTCGTACATTGAATCAAGAGGAACATGTTAAATCAACACAGGGGAGCTCCATGGATCCAGTGGACAGGCATTAATTTGGACTGAGAGTTGGAATTGCTAGAATGAGTAACATCCCCTTCCTCTGCCATAATTTTCACGCCATCTTATTTGATGAAGAGTCCTGGCGATCCCAGGAGCTTTCCCCACTTTTACACCCATGGTGTGATGTTTTCGCGCTCCTAAGAAAGCGTATTCCCCAGCTTTTAAAGTAAAAGGATTGAATTAGTGGCCACACAAATTACTTTTAAAAGTAACTTCCCAAGTTCCAAGCAGATTCCCAAATTAACCCCAAGCGAAGCGTCCCCAGAATGCTTTCTCTCTTGACAACATCCACTGAAATTTGACCTCCTGAAGCCCCTGCCTGGTGATTTTTTTTTCATTCCCGGAAGTTTTGCTCTTGGTTCAAAGGTGCCGCTTGGGCGGGCCGTGCAAGGCTTGCTCTGACGTTGTCAATGAAACACAACCCTTGAGTTCTTTGTTCAATGTGAAGCGCTGACTGGCACTCTTTTTTTCCCCTGTGCTTCTCAGGAGCTGCTCTCTGAGGATGAAGTGGAAGATCTGGACCCGGTATGTGATTCTTTTCCTAGGGTGGGATCCGGCCCATATGCCTCTCCCTGCGTTAGGGGTGTCTGTGTAGTCATAGTGGTAACTTTCTGCATGGGAACGATGGAACACATTTCTGGATCAAAACTGCCCTGGGCATATATGGTACTTGCAGAAATGCAGAGTGGGTGAAGCATGTGTAGGAAACCTATTTCCTTTGGGGAGGTAAAGGTAAAGGTCACCCTTGCTTGAAAGCTAGCTGTATCCAACTCTAGGGTTTAGTGCTCATCTCTGTTTAAAGCCAAAGATCCAGTGCTGTCTGTGTTTGCAGACGTTTCCATGGACATGTGGCAGACATGACTAGAGATTGAGTGCACGGAACATTGTTTGCCTTCCCACCAAAGTGGTACCTATTTATCTATTTATTATTTTATGTATTTATTGAGCTTATACTCAGCCCATCTGGGATGGACTCCCACTCTGAGTGGCTTACACTATTAGCAACTACACTACTCGCCTCTCAAGCATGAGAAGGAGGAGGGCCTTTTTTGTGTCTGCTCTGGCCCTGTGGAACCTCCTGCCAACCGAACTTCACCTCCAGGCAGAGCTTTTATCCTTTCACAAGAGTCTTAAGACCTGGCTGGCGCAGCGGGGTGTGTGTGTGTGTGTGTGGGGCAGCTGGGGAAACAACCACCCTGGGTTGGCTTGTTTGACTGTTGCTCAGGCTGCCAGTTTAGTATGCAGTATTGGGAGGTCATTTTAAGAAAATTTAATTTTTTTAAAAAAAATCTTAATTGTAATAGTTCATGCTGTCTTGATGTTTTTGTGAGTTTTTACTTGTTATGAGTTGCTCGGAGTTATCTTGGCGAGGGGGTGGTGGTAGAAATGCGAGTAATAAATAAATAAATGTTGGCAAGAGGAATTGCTGTTGATGTGGCCCAATAGTGGGCAGATGTCATCTAGTCCTTTTTAATTCTATTTTGTTTTTAGATGTGTTAATTTTAGCTTTGTATGTTGCATGCTGGTGGTGCATCTGACATGAATAAAGGAAGTCCAGTGAACCATCTAGGGTTCATGTGAGGAGGGAAATCGTTTAGGAGAGATGAGCGTGGGATGTAAGTGTTAATTAGATGTTTTGTTTTGCACTGCCTGATGGCTCCTCTAGGTGGCACTCTCCACCGGCTGGAACAGCCAAGGCAAATTCCTGCACCATCTTGCCCAGCAGGGGGTGCTGCGGCAACGAAGGCAGGGTGAGTCCCATCCTTCCCTGATATTGGTACAACAGAGCTATTATTATTATTATTATTATTATTATTATTATTATTATTATTATTATTATTATTATTATTATTATTATTATTATTATTATTATTGGTACAACAGAACAATAGCAATTCCGATTATATACTGCCCCATAGCGCTTAGCCTGAATAATCAACTTCTTAAAACAGGGGTGCCCAAACGTTTTGGGCCGTGGGCCGATCATGTGGTTCAGGAAGCCGGTCACTAAGGCCCGGGGGCCGGGTGCGGCCCCCGAAGCCCTCGTCGCCCCTGGAAGCGGAAGTAAAACCCGCCCGTATGGGCGCATTTTACTTCCACTTCCAGAAGCAAAGAGGGCTTTGTGGGCCGGATGAATTGGCCTCGGAGGCCTCACCCGGCCCCCGGCCCTTAGTTTGGGCACCACTGTCTTAAAATCACCAGGCATGGTTAGGAAGAGCAGCAGAATGCGTGGTAGTCCTGACATCAATAAAATGGGAAATATACTAAATGCTTTATTTATTTAAAATATTTATACCCCACTTTTCTACTCAGCAGGTGCCAAAGAGGCAATGTAAAAAAAAAAAAACAGCATTAAAAGCTAAGAAAAACCAATAAATTATTACTGCATTAAAAAAAATAAACAGGTATAATATATAATAGCCAGAAGGTGACGTGATATCCAAATGGTTAAAAAGCCGCAAGTTGTGTGGAATGTCATTGCAGAGATGTCTACTCATGCATGGACTCCTCACTGAATAATGACTTCAAGGTATAATATTAAAATGAGTAAATAAAAACTAGTAGATTAAAAAAAATAAACAGATCCTCTCCTGGAGTTCGGATGGATGCTGATGCTGATGATGGTAGGCAGACTTCAGAGGAAGCAGCATTTCTATTGGGAAAAAAACCTCATCTTTCTGGTAGCCCCCCCCCCAGCTCATCTTGACAGCCACACTGTCGGTCCTCATCAGCTTATTGGGAAGGCAGTCTGGGAGGCAGGTGGCCTTCCAAGTAGTCTGTTGAAAGCCGAGGAGAAGGCTAGGAAGTGTCAATTAGTAAATGCCAGCCGTGGGCCAAATTGGCTCCTTTGGGAATGTGTTCTGTATCTGTGCTGGCGACGCATCTTCCATTGTAAGCCAGCAACCAAGCCATCCCCATTTCAGTAGGGAGAAAGGGGGCCATTACCTACCACCTCAGCCTCAGGTTGGCACACGTCCTTTAGACGCGTTCCTGACCTGGAGCTTCTTCCCTTTTCCAGTTCAACCAGTGCTTCTTTTCTTCCCTTCTGCAGCAGCAGCCAAAGAGAAGCGTTCCCGGACTCGTCGACCCAGTACTGTCTTTGCCTCACATTACGAAGGTGAGTGGGTGCCAGATGTTTCCTCCGCCCCAGCCCTGGGCGAGTCATTTGGGGCTTCTCTGACAGGCCAGGAAGAGAAACCAAGGGCTGAAGAGTTCTTCCTATGGAATCGGAGGGTGGATTTGACCTCCCCTACCAGAGGGTGGGAAAGTTTTTAATTTAATTAAATTTTTCAATTTATACCCCACCCAATCAGGAACTCGACTCAGGGCGGCTCACATGACAATCAAATACCTGTACAGTAAATACAAAATACATGAAAATCAACACAGTAAATACAGAATAATACAATATACAAAATTCAATATTATACTGATAATAATCATAGCCACTTAAGAAAAAATCCCTAAACAGACAACCAAGTCCAAGGATGGAGCAACAGGTGTCCTCAGCGTCCGGGGGTGGGTGGGGTTCCTCTGCCTCCCTTTTGGGGAGTATATCTCCTAAAATCAAATAATTCCCCAAGCATATCCTTCTTGCCCTCTAGGACTCTGCTCACAATCCTTTCCAGAAGCCAAGCTTTCTAGCTGAGCCCATTTTCTTTCTTTCAGTGCAATCCACTGAAGGCCGCGCTGGGATCCAGGCAGGTAACATTCCCTGGGTTAGAGGTGTTTTGAGAGGGAGGGAGACACATAAAAAGCCCCTGTTCTTTTGGCTTTGGCTTTGTTTGGGGTCTTGGGAGTGTGGGTTTATTGAGAGGCGTGCTGAGGTAAAGTGGGGGGCATTTTAAACCGGTGTTCTTTGCTTCTCCTCAACTTCCTCTACAGATGCCAATGGGACAATCCATGGATGGGTAGAAGCCAACCTCAACACCACGAGCCCCCTCCGTTATGACCGGAACCGCAAGGAGTTCATCGTAGTCAAGAGGGGGCTGTATTACTTGTATTGCCAGGTAAGGAGGAGGAAGAGAGGAGCATGGCTGTTGGATTTTAGCAGGGGGTGCGAAGACCTTTGAGGTAGGAAGGGCAAAAGATCTTGAGATCTTGAAGGACCAGGCCGTGGTCATGGATTTTCCATTGAGAGTAGACGTACCCACCTACCCCTGCTTGGTGTACCTCCACAAAACAAATTTTGCAAAACTGGGCTCAGATTTCTGGCCACTTCCACTTTTGTTTTTCCACGATGATTCCAGGGAACCAAAAAATACTTTCGGGCCCCCGAAGCTTTGCTTTAATAGAAGATCAAGCAATCCAGTTGATTAGCACTTTTGAGAAGCTATTTCCCCGAACAAGAATGGGAAGGAGTGTTAAGTGTCAGTGGTTGGGACCTAGATGCTGGGATTCATTGGAAAAGGCCTTGGAGGTTGGGCTGAAAAGCACAGCATCAACAGAGGACCTGAATGGACTGCTAGTGAGCCAATGTTACTCCGGCAGTGGCTTATAATATGTGCAAATATATTAGCTATTAGATCTAGATTGAATCGCTCCTCTCTCCTTCGCTTTTAAATGGCCTTTTCCTCCATAACAGAGAAAGAGGAGAGAATGGTGTTGGACAATATCTTTCACCTTCTCCATCCTGTGTTAACTGGGAATAATGGGAGCTGTAGTCCAGCTTATTTAAAGAATGCCTAGTTGGGAAAGGGTGTGGTGCTTAGGGGTATCATTTACCCTCTCATCTCTGAATTTGCCCAACTCTTGTCCAAACGAGAGCTTTGAAAAGTTACTCTTTTTTAAAAACTGCAAGAACTCATAGGAATGGAGTGAAACTACAGAAAGGCAGATGTAGGCTGAATATTAGGAAAAACATGGTTTGAGCAGTACGACAGGTGAACCAATGGCCTCGAGAGGTGGTGAGCGCTCCCAAAACTCGAAGCATTCAAGAGAGAATTGGACAACCATATCTGTCATATCTGCTTTGATTTGGATTCCTGCCTTGAGAAGGGGTTTGGACTGGATGGCCTCATGGACTCCTTCCAACTTTGTGATTCTACGATTCTAAGTCCTCGGATGCTGCCCTGGCCAACCAGTCCAGAGTTCCCTGCTCCCAAGTCCAGGTCTAAATCTCTCCCTATGGATGGCTGTGGACGTTGTGTTTGTACAGCTCTTTCTCTTCGCCCCACTCCCCCAGGTTCACTTCAACGAAGGCAAGACCATCTATATGAAGCTGGACGTGGTGTTGGATAACCAGCTGGCTTTGCGCTGCTTGGAAGAGTTCTCCCCCACCAGCTCCGGACCTCAGGAGCCTGAACTGAGAGTGTGCCAGGTCTCCGGACTGGTTCTGCTCACACCTGGGGAGTCCATCCGACTCCGGACCATCCCAAAGGTTCGGCTGAAAACCGACCGCTACCTCACTTACTTTGGCCTCTTCCAAGTGCACTGAGCTTGAGGATCCGGCAGGAGGTGTTCCCAATCCTTTGGGAAGCTAACTGGGGAGTTTAGACCGCCGAGAAGGAGGGACTCACAGCCTCACAGCCGGAGCTCCAGGGTTCAATTCTTGGGATTTTTCCCGCTTCTCTTGTTTGTGACCTGTTTCCTCCTTTCGCACCTGCTAATGACTCCTAAGTCCACCTTTGTGTTGACACAAGCAGGATGGCTACGGGAATCGTTTCTGTTAAACTGCCCCTTTCCTCCATTGGGGTTCAGTCCTCCCCATGGGACTCGTGTTGTAAACTGCTGGACCCCAAACAGCAGCTGTAAACCAAAACAAACAAACTCAAAAGGAATTGAGTCATTCATTCCCGAATGTGTCGCCCCATAAATGGCGAACACATTTCCTTCCTGGTTTCTATTTTCTTCCCCACTGCTGCTACGCTTTCGCCTCTTGCCAGGGGTTGGACAACTTTGCGCCTGGATCCTGTGCCTTTTTTGCTTTTTCATTTGGTTCGCTGGATGCTGCTGAAATCACGGAGACAGAGTGGAATTAAGAGTTTGAGAACCACCTCAAACTGTGGGTTCGAATAAAGCCAAGGGGCATTTGTCTGTCAAGACTGCTCTTCTGATGGATGCCATCGGAAGGCAAGAAAATACAGAGGAAAGAAAGTGGATCACTTGGGGGGGGGGTCTGTCCCACGCCAAGGGGTGGGAGATCATGGACCCCACCAGCTGCAGAAGGCAAAGGGGATTTGATGCCAGGAATTCTAATCGGCCATCCATAATAAAATCATTGGCGGTTTACATATGGATGTCTGGAAAACATGGTTTAGGACAGCGGTTCCCAATCTTTTCAAGCCGGGGGCTGTGTCATGCTCTCTCAGTCAGCTTTGAGGGCTGGACAGCCATTTTGCCATGTCTGCACGATGGTGGGGTGGCCATTTTGTCCCAACAGCTTTAAAGGGGATGGCCATTTTGTGTTTTGAATGCCCTTGAAGGGTTTGGGGGCCATATGGAATGGCATTGTGGACTGGATCTGGCCCATGGGCCTTAGGTTGGGAACCCCTGGTTTAGGTTTTTTTTAAAAAAGTGGGTACATGTCATGAGGAAGGGGCTGTGGAAACTTTTCTAAAATGGCTGCCGTCCATCCATTCCTTCCTGTGAACATGGTGCCTATATCCATTAAAGTGGAGGTCAATCTGTAGGCTCTGGTGTGTGGGGGAAAACAGTGACAACACACACTCCCAGTGATACCTAGAAACCTTTTGAAGCTACACAGCAAGCTATCAGAATAAATAACGGTGTGAAATAATGCAGTCTCCTTGCAAGCCTGAGTCCCTCCTGTCTTTAAAGATGATTTATAGTTTAGAAGCGCCCTGTGTAGGATGGCAAAGCAGGAGGCCTCAAAACTTCCTCAGCTAGAGGATTGTGCGATCAGTCCAGCTGTTTCAGCTCAAAACACACCCAGCTGAGCATAGTGGTCTCGATATCTTTGCGTTAAGACTCCTGGGCTAGATTTTGGGCTGCAATTTTCACAGGCTGAGGTGCCCTTTCTGTGTGTTGGACTGCGGTCGCGTACATCTCACCCTGTCATGGGACAAAGCTACAATACATACAGTACTATGAGAAACTTCCTCAAAACTGTGTTA
This sequence comes from Furcifer pardalis, assembly GCA_030440675.1. Taxonomy (NCBI): domain Eukaryota; kingdom Metazoa; phylum Chordata; class Lepidosauria; order Squamata; family Chamaeleonidae; genus Furcifer; species Furcifer pardalis. The sequence goes on from CP126897.1 coordinate 2,636,433, forward strand.
CGCCTCAGACTGTCAACACTTTACTTCTTTCATTGCAAAGGGTTTTTCCACATAGTGGTCTGTATGGTTCATAACGTGCCCAGACAAGTTTAAGGACTTGATTCCTTAAAAGTCTATTCAGAGTTTTGCAGCATTGCTTAGGCTAGAACTGCCCAAGTTACTTCCAAGGGAGCCGGAGTCTATGGCTGCTGCAAGATAAAAAAGACTGGGTAGATTCTTTTCTGTCTCTTCCTCATCAACTTATTTGCTGTGGAAAGGAACAAGGGTGGAAGAAATAATGAGAAAACCCAAGTGGAAGATACTAACCAGTATCCTGTTGCGTAGCTCCATCAGTGCAACAGGAGTGATGTCACCAGCAAGGGCAGATTGCTTCTAATTAAAAGGTTTGTTTTCCAATTTCACCTTTGGATCATTATATGTGAGCCACGCACACCCCAAAATTGAAAAAGGAACTCTTTAATTACCAACAATCTGCTGCTGGCAGTGACACCACAGCTGTTAAAAAGACAGAGGGATGCAACAGGGTACTTTTGATGTCTTCTAGATATGCTATATGATTTTGCAAATGAAAGTTACTTTTTTAGCTTACAAGTCTAAAAATGTCCCAGCCAAGATGGTCAAAAAAGGTATCCCAGAATTGCCCAGAAGCTTTACCCCAGAATGTATAATTCTTCTGCTAAACAACATGTCCTCTTAAATGCACTTCAGACGAAAGTGTCCTGAAGGCTACACTGAATTCCAAAATTACATAACAAAAAACTCACTAGCCTAGTCCAGAAAATGATACAAAGCCCACTCTTGTTTCATCTGCTCTGTTGCTCATTGTACCTGCTGAAAAAACATGAAGGAAAAAGTACAAGAAGTGTCTCTAGCACTGTGTGTGTGTGAGAGAGATGCCACAAACCGCAAACAATCTAGAATTTGCTCTGCTGCAATAAATTTGCTGTATTCCAAAATTACAGCTTCACAAGAAAACCAATAAAACACCTTCTGTTATGGAAAAACAGGTGTGGAAAAGGGAATGCTGATCTGGACTATGTTCACAAACCCAGCTCAGATTTTAGCATGTTCAGTTTTATGTCAGTAAAGATCACACCTTGCTCAAAAGCCAGTTGTATCTGACTAGGGTTCAGTGCTCTCTTTATAGCCAAAGAGCCAGCACTGTCTGTGTCTGCAGACATTTCCATGGACATGTGGCAGGCAAGACTAAACACGAATGCACGGGACACTGTTTATCTTCCCACTAAAGTGGTACCTAGCTATCTAAAGTATTTGCAATTTCTTGCTTAAACTGCTAGGTTGGCAGGAGCTGGGACAGAGATGGGAGCTCACTGTCATGCAGTACTCAGGTCTCGAACTGCTGACCTACTGACCTTCCAGTCATCAAGTCCAGCTTCTTAACCACTAAGCCACTACAGTCCCCTTTGAAAAGTGTGGGATGGTATTATTATTAGTAATATGAAACATGCCTTCTAATACTGGTCATAAAAAATGTCATCAGAGAATGCAAAAGGAAAAGACGCTTTGTATTAATTTTCCAGAATTAGCAGTGCTTAGTGATGTTAATTTTGTTTGCATATAACTGCAGAATCCTGGCTGGGGGGTTGTGGGACTTGTCATTCCATGAAGTGGCATTTCCAAGCTGTGAAAATAAGTGATCCCTGAATGTGACACAAGATCAGAGATTTTAGAGAGGCATGGTTCACCAAGATTGCGCTCCATTTTGGCAATGTTGGTGGCCAAAATCCTACCGCTGGTTTATGCCTGCATAAGGAAAATGGCTTAAATCTTGGCAGTAAATTGCTGCTCAATAATGAGGTGGTAGGTGTGTCCTTGGGCAGAAACCTATGTCCAAAGGAACACAACCAGTACCACCTCCATGAGTGGTAATTTGCCACCCAAACTTATGTGATGCCATCACGGAAATGTAAATTGGCAATAAGGACCTGGTCTGCGTATCTTAGGACAGTGATGGCGAACCTATGGCACAGGTGCCAGAGGTAGCACTCGAAAAACTCTCTGTGGGCACCGGTGCAGTCACCCCAGCACAGAGTTTGCCCCACCCTTCTGTCCACCACCCCAATGGGAATGCTTTCTCCTCCCCCCAGCACAGAGTTTGCCCCACCCCTCTGCCCAGCAGCCTAATAGGAGTGTTTCCTTCCTCCCCTGTTGCTGTGTTGGCACTTTGGGATAAATAAATGGGTTTTGGGTTGCAGTTTGGGCACTCGGTCTCTAAAAGGTTTGCCATCACTGTCTTAGGAAGATGGATTCCTGCCAAGTAAACATTATAGTTCTTCAGAATTTTTGAGGACCTGAAGGATATTTCGAGCACCTTTTTGAGCACTTTTTTGGGCTGTTTGCTGCTTTTGTTTCTTTGGCCACTGCCTTGGATTGCACCTCCTGCTCCCTCACAATGAAGGCTAAGAATTATTTCTTCAGAATTTTGGAGAATATCTCAATACCACAAACCTGGACTTTGAACAGAACAGAAAATTGTGTTCTGATACAAATATTGCAACCAAATGCAGAATGCAAGACTGCTGAAGGGAACATTTCTTTTGGTACAACAACCAATTTCACTTTCTCAGTGAGTTTCTGCAAATATGGCATTCACTATGTGAAGTACGGTAATATACACCCACATTTCTTGATGTTCCAGGATGAGGATGAAATGTTATGACTCTTGTGGGTAATGTGGACCTGGTGATGGTCCCTTACTCGCAAAAATTTTTTACCACATCTTGCCAAGCTGTTGCTTGTGGTTTGTGGCTTCCTAAAGAAATGTATGACTAAATATTATCAAATGGTTCTCTGTTACTCTGTATTTCATAAATAAGCCAATTGTAGACTGTGTACATCATAATCCAGGGGTTCTCAACCTAAGGCCTGTGGGCCGAATCCTACTGATGACACCATTTCCCATGGCCCCCCACCCCTCCAAGGGCATTGAAGAAACAACATGGCCACCCCTTTGAAGCTGTTGGAACAAAATGGTCACCCCCATTGTGCAAGCAGGGCAAAATGGCCATCTGGCCCTCAAAGCTGACTGAGAGAGCATGACCCGGCCCCTGGCTTGAAAAGGTTGGGAACCCCTATCATAATCCATGCATTGCCATCCATTTCGCTTTGCCTACAATCTTGTTTACTAACTTTGTGAGCCCACTGGTGCCTTTTCCTTCTTAAAGAACCATTTCTAATTGAGGTGTTTCCCCTCTGACACGGAATGATTAAAAGTATAATTTTAATAACTTGCTGTATATTTGAGATGGAGGCCTATTGGTTGGCATTATGACAGGTTCATGAGGCAAGATCTAGCAGGGAATGGCCAGGAGCCATTTTGTGAGGAAAGGGGTAACAGCCATTTTAGGAAACAGGTTTGCACAGAGCCAGGCTTATAAACTGGCAGCGGGACAGTCATGGCACATAAGGCAGGGGGAACGGGGAAAGTGGCAGGCAGGCGTTTTGAAAAATGGTTCCCACTGGGCTAGACTTCCAGGCAGACGTTGCGTCCACAATGAAGCAGAAACCGCCGTTTGATGTCTGACCGCCATTTTGGAAAATGGCTTTTACATAAGAGCTTGACACTATATGTGTGGAGGGAGTTGTCATCATGGTTCACCAGGCAGGGGCTGCAGGAGGATGGCCGGTCGCCATTTTGAAAGATGGCCTCCACAAACTTAAGCCAACTGGTCCGTGATTCCCAATGAATTTTGTTGAAGTTTCCAAAGTGATAGCTGAGTTAGTCTGTGCAAGCATATCTGACAGGAAGTAAAATAAGACAAAGACCAAAAAAGAAGAAGAAGACAAAACCATTGTGGCACCTTAAAGACTAATTGCTATATATTAATGTTAGCTTACATGGCTCAAGAAGTTGACTTGGTCCATGAAAGCTATCAAAATAAAGCAGTTAATCTTTAAGATGCTACAATGTTTTTTTATTATTTTTCTCACTTTGTTTTATTTTCTGTTTGGTTGAAAATATGTGTCCTTCCATGTCATGTTCGTCAGTTCTACGGATTTGGAGGTTATTGCTACAAAAGCGGAAATGAGTAGAAAGAAGGAAATAATCTCGAGCTAGATATGCCTGTTTCTCTGCTTTCTTTTTCTGTCAGCCACTGTCAGTCTTGAGGAAATTGACAGTGTTGCAGGCTGAAAAGGGGATAAATGCACATTATTTTAGCTGTTAATATGGAAAGGTGTTTTTTTTAATGAAGTTATCTTAATAACAGAAGAACCCTCTTTGTTAAATAAAAGTAAAGTGTGGATACGTGTCTCATTCCTAATAGCAGACAAGGACAGACAAGGGAGATGTTGAAAGGAAGAAATAACCCTCTTGCTATGTGTTCAGATCTGGCCCCTCCATTAGTCAAAGTGAAGTAGTGGCCTCAGGTGGCAGAGGTTCAGAGATGGCAGCAGCAAATAATGGAGGACAGGCCCCTGAGCACCTTAACTGAATTTGTTGCCCTCAGATGTGTATATCAATAATATTTTTGTTTACATACAAAACATATTAAAACAATTGCATGAACACCAAATACAAAGCAAAATTAACAAAAATACATCATATGTACTTCCCCCTAGTAACTACAGTAAATACAGTACTGTATAATCTTTTCAAATAATCTTTTTTGTTTATGATCTTATTTAAACATGATAATTATTCAAGTACATAATCACCTTGCACCCTCCACATGGGATCTTGACTATTATTCCTTCTAGATCTCATATTTTCCATCTGTTATTTCCAAAATTTTATGACTTCCTGATTTGGTTTAGCTCCTTTTGCTTTCTGAAGACATAGTTGACAAACTCTCCCCATATACGTTCAAACTCATTGTTTTTTTCTCTCTTAAATTTTAATTCACATGTTAACATCATTTTAATGTGATGTTCCATACTTCCTTGTAACATTCATGCATGCCCCCCCCCCTCAGACATTGATGTAGGACTGATACAGATTTCAGATTATGCTAAAATACAAGTAGAATTTGTTACAGAAGGTGAATACTGTATAGAGAAGCAAAAAAGATGGAAATTCAACACTAAGGTTTTTGGATAATAAACAGTAGAAAAATTAGAATCAGACTGGAAACAAATATGGGAGATTAATGAGATGTGATGGTGAATGCTATCTTATCATCTGTGCTGAAGAAATTTCAACCACTAGCATTTATTCCATGCTAAAAGTTGGCTAATGCTGCTGACACTGCATTTGTTATTCTTACAGTTGTAGATTAGGAGAGGTGCTTGGAAGTGGTTTGACTAGCAGAGCATTTTCTTCAGTTTCCCAACTGTGTAATGGGTTGATAATAATGCTTTAATAAGAAACAGCAGAGCAAATTACTCTCCTGATGCTTTTAAAACATAGGTATTCAAGGATCTGTCCATCCCATAATTCCATAGCACCAGTCTTTAGAAAGCCTATGTGGAGGGCTTCAGGTCAGGGAGGGGAGCTCAGTATTATCTCTGCCTTTCGCCTGGGATTCTCCACCCTCCTTCACTTGCTGTCATCTCTCGATGGTCTCTTCCTTTCCTCAAAAACTCCCCACGGAAATATACAGGCACAATTTCTATATTTTCTTCTCGCCCTGGCAAAAGTTCATTGTCTTCAAGCTTTTCTTGCCACTGATCTACCTAAACATCTTTTCAAGCTGCAGTGGACGTGACATCCCTGGATTTGCAGTGAGAAAGCAGCAGCCTTGGGGCTACCACATAAATCTGTCAGTCTCTTTAATCATAGCTTGATGCTATAATCCAGAGGTTCCCAACCTAAGGCCCACAGACCGGATCTGACCCATGGTGTCATTTCATGTGGCTCCCCCACTTCCCCCAAGGGCATTCAAGAAACAAAATGGCAGTCCCTTTGAAACTGATGGAACAAAATGGCCACCCCCATTGTGCAGGTAGGGGAAAATGGCTGTCCCCTCGAAGCTGATTGAGAGAGCATGACCAGACCCCCAGCTTGAAAAGGTTGGGAACCCGTGCTATAATCCAGGTGTTAAAGAGCTGCTCTACTGCCCACCAGACATTGTTGGACTCAGATTCCCACCATCCTTGGTCACTGCCTATGTTGGCTCTGACTGATGGGTAGGGGAATCCAATTTATTTTATTTTATTTAAATTTGTTTATCCTCCTCCCTGAAGGGACCCAGGGCGATTCACAACACGTCAGCATATCGACAACAATTTAAACCAGTTCAAAAATTAAAAGTTTTAAAAGAAACTTAAAAACTTTACATTAAAAACTAGGTGTTGTAGCTATACATGAAAGGCCACAGGTTCTCTGGTATGCCATCCTAGGCTTTCCTTTTTATTACCCTTGGGTCTTTGTGGCTGTCAAGGCACACTACAACTGCCAGAATCCCCCATCATTACTGGTTAACAAATGCTTCTGGGGAATTTCTAGCTCCAGAAACTTGGAAGAAACAGAAACTCAGATTCTGTGAAAGGTGATTTGCACAGCAGGGACAGGAGGTTGGAGATCCAGACACTATGTCCGGAGTTTACAGTAAAACCCCTACTTGTGTAAAAAGTCTGTTCCGTAAGCTTTTATGTAAATCAGTTTTTTACTTAAACCCACAGGGAAATTATATTTATGTAAATCAAAGCGACCACATAAGAAAAATGACTTTTTATGTAACTAGAAGCAAACCCATAGGAAATTACTACTGCTACTTACAGTAAAACCTCGCATAAAGAGCACCTCACTTAGAGAGTAACTCACTTAAAGAGCAGAATTTTCTCTGAATGTTTGCTTCGCTTAACAAATAAAACCAACCAAAAACTCGCTTGACAAATAAATTGGGGTTTGCAACCCCCCCTCCAGAAGTCACAACTGGTCACTTACAATGGTGTTTCGCTTAAAGAGCAAACTCACTTAAAGAGCCATCCTGTGGAACACATTATGCTCTTTAAGCGAGGTACAACTATACTTCATTACGGAGATTGTGTTATGTACATCGGGACATGGTTTTAGTGCACAAATCGTTATGTAACTCCAGGCATATGTAAGTGAGGGTTTTACTTTATTTCAAAAAGCTTCTGTGCAGTATGGTTAGGCAAACATGAATCTGGCCAACACTTCCCCCAAATGTCGGGCCACGTTGCCATCTGGGCTTGGAATGTAGGAAGCAAGCTCTTCCTTTTGTTGCCAATCTAGGCCCAGCAGAGTTGGTAGTTGGAATCCTGCCATCTTGGGCGGGCAGAGCCAGTCCCATTGGGTTGCCAGTCAGCAGCTTCCTCTATCGCTTTCGCAATAGCAGTCCTCCTGGGGAACTTGCGCAGTCGTTTACTGCCCAGCCAAGGCCAGGTGCTTTTCGAAGGCCAAGTGAGATTCCTGAGGAGTTGTGTTCCATCCCTTTGGGCTGCAGAAGCAAGACGAAGCAGGAGCAGGGGGGTCATTTCCCAGCATGGCAAGAGGGAGGCGATAACTGGACTTCTCAGGAGGAAAGCAGATGGAAGGAGATGGTTTGGGGGCTTTGGGTTTTTGCCAATGAGGAGGAAGGAGGTCTGTTCAGGTATCCATTGGGGAGAGAGCAGGGGGAGAAAGCCCAGGCAGGTAGCCATGGGGTGTAGCAGGGTATGCAGGTAAAAAGAGGTGATTTGTGTATCAAAGGGTTGTCTGGCAAAGGAGGAAGAAGGCAAATCCCAGGGGTCTTGAGTTCTTTCCCCAACACCAGGAACTGGCTTGGAGGAGTCACATGGATCCATGAATTTGGGGTCAACAGTTCTAGATCAACACCTCAAGGAGGAACCCCATTAAAGGAATTGAAACATTGAGGGAATCAGTAAGCCTATCAAGGGGCATTCCTATGGCGAAGACCAGGTTGAGGGCAGGGTTGGACCAGCCGCACCCTTCCCTCTTGGCTGGGATCTGGATGGGAGCATGTGCCCTGGGCATGGGTCTCATGGCCTGCCTGCTTGCCCTGGCCAGCCTCCAGGGCCACACTGAAGTCTTGCGACAAGAGCTCTCCCAGCTGCGGGAAGAACTGAGGGCTGCAACAGGGGACCGGGGCAACCCTGAATCACAACAGGTAAGAACAAGGACCCACTGGGGAAAGCACTGGGATGGGGCGGCGGTGGATGGATGGACGGACGGACGGATGCTGGGGAATTTGGGCAGGGTCACACATTGGAAAGTGTCCTCTCTTAGGTGAACTGCCCAGGGTCAACTCTGATCCAAAGGCCAAGAGGACCTACGACCACCGGGTCAGTCATAAGGACACCAGCCCCTTGGCACCAATCTTTGAGGGTTCTCAACCTTTGCCCAGGGGAGCCCATTTCATGTCTTACTTTACTTTACTTTACTACTCATATTTGCTATCCCGCCCCAATCAGGGAAACCCGACTCTGGGCAGCTTACAGCATAGGATAAAAACATATCAATATTTAAAAAATTTAAAAAATTCATAAAAATTCATAAAAATTAAAACAGTATCGAAGGTACTGCCCCACTGCCTCTGCCACACCCGGAAGTGTGGCAGAGGCAGTGGGCAAAATGCAGCCAGGGCAAAATGGCCATCCGGCCCCTGAAGCTGTCTGAGTTGAGTTGCAAATGGCTTAGAGAAAATGGATTCTGCTACTCCTCTGCACCCTCCCCTTTAAAAACCAGCAAGGCTTTCATAGCCCCCACCTCTGGGCAAGCAATCTCTTCAACCGTCATATGGGACAAAGTAACTCCTGGCAAACCTGCGGGATGATTTCCTCTTGTCCAGAGGTCCAAAAGGAAGGCTGTGTGCGACTCAGAATCCTCCCCACCTGGTAGAAAAGAATATTTGTTTGTGTGTGTGTGTGTGTGGGGGGGGAATAATGGCTATCTTTTGCCTTTGCTTTCAGCCCTATTCGCTTGTGTGGGATAGAATAGGTGTGTTTCTGTGTAACATTTACCTCCAATTGCAATTCTATCAGCGTTTGCAACTTAACACTCCAGAAACATTTGATTTTGCCTTTCCAAGCCTCAAACTTGGTCTGTGCCAAAAATGAAAACAAACAAATAAATAACACACACACACACACACTCCTGCAGGATATTTAGTGTCTCCTTATCCTCCAGTATATAAGATGTTCCAGACCTATCCTTTTTCAATGTGGCTTTCCAGATGTTGGGTTTGTTTCTCTTTTACTTGAAGCCACAAATCCACCCCCCCCCCCTTATCTTTGTGGCTTTCTCCAGAGCCCCGATGGGCCTGTGTCCAGCAAATTCTCTACTGCCTAGGGAGGGAAAGGGAATGTAAGTCCATTGCCAGGAAACTGGTCTATTTTGAGAGGTTTGGGGGAAAGGGTAGAGGAGAAGCCAGCCAAATCCCATGCCCTGTTCCTAATCTGAGTCAAATGTAAAACTGTAGAGGCGAGAGGGTAATATCTCTCTCTTGTGTTCTCTCTCTCTCTGTGTGCGCGCAAATGAAAAACATGTATGCCTCTAAGCACGTGCAGAGTCCCCAGGTCTGCTCTCTTCCAGGCAGACTTGAGTTTTAGGTGGCCTCATGGCCACAGCTAGATAGGGTCGCATGCCTTGTTGATGTCCTGCTGATGCCCATGGCCTCTCTCTATGTTCAAAGGCAGAGCACAAACGACATCCTCAGTGCATGGGTGCCCAAACTTTTTGGGTCATGGGCTGGCCACATGGTTCAGTGGGCCGGTCACGTGGATCCTCCCACCAGAAGCAGAAGTAAAACATGCCTGGCAATTTGTTTTGCAACAGGACAAGATAGGTTTTGAGGCTGCCATTTTCTCTGCTTAAAGCAGGGATACCCAAACTGTATGGCGTATTTTACTTCCGCTTCCAGGAGCATCAAGGGTGGTGCAGGCCAGATGAATTGACACCGGGGGCTGGATGTAGCCCATAGGCCGTAGTTTGGTCACCCCTGCTTTAATGGGCACGAGCTTTCTTGCCTTTTCAGGCCCTTGATAGAGAAACCGGAGACTCAGTTTCTAGGTCTGCTCTGGTCCCACACACCCTCCTCTGAGACAGCCCTGAGACTCCTGGGAACAATAACCCCCTCCGGCTTCCCCCATCCCTGCCTTCCTTATGGCTTCCTCATCCCCTTCCCTTTTGAACTTCCTGCTCATTTATAGTTCTGCAAAAGAAAAGCCCAGATGCAAAAGGTTGCACATAAACAAAGGCAAAACAAAAGTGCAGTAGCATTGTGATATTTCCCCTTTCAGAAGCCAGGAACCCCCTTCAAGGTGCGTTCCTGCCAGAGCAGCAAACTTTCCTCTCCTGGTTTTTTTGCCCTTCTGGCTTGGACTCATTCCGCTGTCCTGATAACTTTTGCCATATGCTCGGAAAGCTGCCTTGCCTACCTTCTCTGTATACATCAGGATGCTGTGAAATGCACAGGAGCAAAGTCAACTGAAAAATAAAAATAGGTGCCACCCTCCGCAAATCCGCTATCCACGTTGCATGCAGAGGCTTGCAAAGAAGCGGCTTTCCTGGCATGTGTTGCCAGCCTGCCAATGCCCCTTCCTGGAAAGCTGTATTTTCCGCCAGTATCCTATTTATTTAAGCAGGGCTTTGGCTGCGAAGAGGCTGCTGGGGTAGACTCTCCTAATGTTGGATGTTGCATTCATTGTCCTCACTTTCCCATATCTTTAGAAGGGGGTTTAAATAATTTTCATTCAATGTGAGATATAATATGACATTTAATTGTGCTTTTACATCACAGCACACCTGGATGGGATTTGAACTTGTATTGTGAGACACAGTGGACTTTCAACATGTTTTGTTTGTTTGTTTAAATGGAATGGACAATTTGGATTGAAGAACTCTTGGTTTCTCCCCAACCCTTCCCAATGTTTACTGCTTTTTACAGTTTGCTTTTAAATCAGGGGTTCCCAAACTTTTCTGGCAGGTGGTTCAGGGGTAGCCCAAACTACAGCCTGTGGGGTGGATCCAGCCCCTGATGGCAATTCATCTGCCCCACGCTGTCCTCATCACTCCCAGAAGTGGAAGTAAAACACGTCCATATGGGCCGTAGTTTGGGCTACCCCTGTTTTAAATGCCGACCTTTTACTGCCTCGAGGGGAATTTTGGTTGATCTAACAGAGTTTGGGATACAGATGGGAAAACCTTCCCCCTCTAGTTGTTACCTGGAAAGACCAGTTGTTCAGCTACACTCCTGTGCCTATTCAATGAATGATTTGAATGGGTTTAACTCAGACACCCTAACTCCAAAACCTCACCCTTAAGTTAAGAGGAAAGTCAGCACAAGGCCCTCTCCAATTTTGGTCTCTCTAGGTCCATGATGGCAAACCTTGGCACTCCAAGTGTTCTTGAACTTCAGTTCCCAGAAGTCCAAGTCTCTGTGAACCTACACAAATGGGTTTACTGGGAATTGAAGTCCGAGAACACCTGGAGTGCCAAGGTTCACCATCATTGATCTAAGTGGTTCAGGGACTGGGTTGTGCCCTCTGCAAATCACTAATTGAATTTTCCCCAAGCCAGCTGGTGGTAGCCTAAGGCTTTTGCAAAGGATGGTACAGTACATCATAGTAAGCCATTTCCCTTATGCATATAGGCTGGGGATGATGGGCATTGAGTTAATCTGGATCCTTATTTATTGCAGCAGGCGTGGCATTAATTGTGGTTGCAAACAGTGTTTGCAGGGATTTGTGGAGTGAACAGGGGGAGAGCAGTATCACTGTGCTGCCTGTGGCAATGCGCCACAACATTTATTTCCGCTTTCCTTTCAGAGCCCCAGCCATGTCCTGCTGCCCCATCTTCTACAACTGAGACCTGCCACATCCCTGGAAAGAGAAAGGAGGGACGTGGCGAAGACCCCGCGCAAACAGGGGCATCCACGGAGTGAGTAGGCCACAGCCAGAGGTGCTGCTCCACAAAATCCCAATGGAGGGCCTGGAAAAGTTACCTTTTCAGGCTATTAACTGTCATGCCCTAGAAGTGGTCATCTATAAAATTGGCATTTCCCAGCTTTGAAATACTAGGAGGAGAAGGAATGAGTGTCCACACACTCATGCTCATGAGTGTATGTGTGCTTTCATGTGTACCCTCTGAACCTGAGCTTTGCAAACCATTTGAAACCATGGTGGGGGTGGGGGTGGGGGATGGGTGGGACTAGGGCAGAGGGTTCATTTCTCACTGGTGGGACATAGAAGTCCTCTAGGTGGGATACAAATAGTTTCAACCCTTTCTTCAACTATCAAGATCTTCTCTAAAAAAACTGGACTTTTTGTTTGCGTCTCGGTGGGACCCAGGGCTGTGGGTAGAGTGACCAAGGAGAGGTATGATTCAAAGGTTTAGGAAATGGCCAGGGGAGGGGGGGCAAAGGGCACAATTGGCAGGGGTTTTGGTTTTGTTGCTGTTGTTGTTGGCTAGTCAGAGGAGGAAAGGAAAAGACGTGGCACAGGAGGGAATCGGTGGGGAAGTTGGAAGGGGAAGTGAAAGTGGTATAAAAATACAGCATCATTTGGATGCACATCGTTTGGGGCTTTTGTTTGTGAGGGATCGGTTGTGGGTAATGAAGAGTAGCCCACAAGGAAGCCAACAGGGTCCTTGGATCAGGTCTTGTTAACTCTGCCCACTTGTAAGTGACAAATAAGGAAGGGCCTTTTTCAGCTGTGGTGGCTCACCGGTTAAGATGCTGAACTTGATGGCTGGAAGGTCAGCATGTCAGCAGTTTGAGACCTGACTGCTGCATGACAAAGTGAGCTCTCGTCTCTGTCCCAGCTCCTGCCATCCTAGCAGTTCAAATTCAAAAAATTGCAAGTAGATAAATAAGGTACCACTTCGGTGGGAAGGAAAACAGCGTTCTGTGCACTCTGGCATTTAGTCATGGCTGCCACACGTCCACGGAAATGACTACAGAAGCAGACAGCTGTAGCTCTTTGGCTATAAACAGAGATGAGCCCTAGAGTCGGATACGACTGGCTTTCGAGCAAAGACAACCTTGACCTTCTTGGCTGGGGAACCTCATCGCAAGGCTAGAAAAGCTGCTTTTCGGACTAAACTGCCAGGAATTTACAAGATGACTAGCATGTGGACTCTGGGATTTGTAATCCAGAGAGTAAATTTTCCAGGCCCTGGCTTCAATATTGCATGCTTTCCCTAGATAATTTCTGCTGGCACAGTATTTTATGTCTTTTCAGTGACAGGCAAACTTTTTTTTAATGGCTAACCATTCTAACATGGGGTTAACATAACCTTTCTTGCGTCTTTGGCTGTAATTGTGCGAATGTCTTGTAGCAAACAATCAGTGCCCTGTAGAATCTTAAAAAGCAAGACATTTATCGTGGCACAAGCCTTGATGAGATGCCATCTACTTCCATCATGAAGTGCAAAAAGTAGTACCCTGAGTTATATAGCGTACGTAATACAAAGAGATATAGAGCTCTTTGTGAACTATGGGGTCAAAAGGAAATGCTGTGAGGAATGAAGAGATATTTCCTATGCTTTTGAAGCATGCAAGCTTGCAAAATTAGCACCACAGCCAGCTGTGAAACAAGGCCACCTTAGGGCCAAATCCGTTATCTAATATCTGCTAGGTTGCATTGATTTCTCCAAACGGGACCGACCCTCTTGGAATCATTTAGGAGGGATTCTAAAGTTTATTGGGAAAGTACACACTTCCCAGATACAAAAGTCCCCAGCGCAGCCTCTCAGAGATGGGTGGGGAAACCTCCTACCTTAGATGGCTGGCTGTATAGCTCAGTGGCTTAAGACATCTGGTTACGAAACCAGAGGTGGCGAGTTCAGTGCCTATCTGTGCTTCCCAGGAGAAGAGCCACCCTGTCTGATCTTGGACAAGGTTCATAGAAGTCCGCAGAGCTCCCCTTAAAGCAGGGCTGCCCAAACTATGGCCCAGGGACTGGATCCGGCCCCTGGGCTATAGTGACCAACCCTCTGAACTACATGACTAGCCCACGGCCCGAATAGTTTGGGCACTCCTGCCTTAAAAGAAGGGAAGGGTAAACCACTTTTGTGTCCTCTCTTACCTAGAAAGCCTTGCACAGGAATTGACCTGATGGGGGGTGCCATTCCTGTTTTTCAAAAGCTTAAAGAGCCTTGACTGCCCGTCAGAGTTCACTGCCAATACTCGGTTGGACTTTGTGCAAGGCAGGGTCTCATGTTTCTGTTCATTCCCGCAAACTATTTCTACAAGCCCTGCCCGGTGGCCTCAAAGATGATCCATATACTGTACTGTAATTGCAATGACATTCAATTAGAATCTGAAGATGAGAACCAGAGTGGGTGGGTGGGTGGGGGATGGGTTCAGGTGGCCTGGGAGGGCCTGGAAACAGGTTAACAGCTGGGCTCAGGTTTTCTCAGGCTGTCTTCCTTCCTTGCCAGGAAAGCAGTCTGTCCTCCATTTAGTCCCGGTTCATCACACCAGCAACGGTAAGTAGGAACTTGGACTCTCCCTGTTCTCCACTAGCTTCTTTTTCTCTAAATACCTCACTACTGTCTTCACCCAACATGCTGCTTTCCAAGCATTGGTGTTTGGCTACATTTCCTATCATCCCTAACATGCTGTCTGGGGAATCAGGGGGTTTGTATTCCAACGTATCAGGATGTCACCTGAAAACAAAAAGTGATCAGTTTATAAGTTACTTTAAAAATAAATGAAACAGCCAGAGAGGTTTTGAAGGAAAAAGAGATTTTTATCAACAAAATCAATTTTGACATGACATAACATAATATAACATAACATATGCATATGTGGTTACTTGGTTCCATTAGATCCAAAAAACCCTATGAACAATTCATATACCTTTTGACAAACTTCACTCACGTGTTCTCAGCCCAGGTGGGGATTTGGATGGAAGGCATTTCATATTTTATCTTGATGTCACACATTCATCTAGCATGTTCAAAAAATGTACGTCGCACAAGTCTATTCCTCTTAGATAAGTGACCCGGCACTTTCTGTGTAACTGTCTCCACCCCACCCCACCCCGAAAAAATGGCTTTCTCTAGGCTTCACTATAAATTAGCACAATTAATTAAAGTATTTATGCAAGCTTCATTGTGATCTTTAATTACATACTTATGTTGTTAATGGAAGATGTTAATAAATTAAAATTAGCTATTTCTGGGCTCACAAGGAAAGTCCCAGTTGCAGAAATCTTGATTCTCATTGGCCTTCCATGGATACGCTGGGGACCCCGTCAGCAACCCTTCCTCAACCAGGTGTCGCTTTGGGTATCCACTCTGTGGCTTTTGGGTGAAATAATTTCTTTCCCCTTTCCTCTGTAGATGAGAGCGAGACCACACAAATCTGGTGGGAGCCCTATCTTCAGCATGGTGGAGCCCTGGAGTCGTGCGGCCAGGATGTTGTGGTGAAACACACAGGACTTTACTTCATTTACAGCCAGGTAAAGTGGCTTTACCTTTACCTGCTCTTTTTCTTTTTCTTTTTTTGGCAGGGGGGCACCTTGGGACTTCTTTCTTTATTCGTGTCAGAGGCACCAGCAGCATAGAATAACGTACAAAGCTAAAATTATCACGTCTAAAAACAAAATAGAATTAAAAAGTGCTAAATAACATCTGCCCAATATTGGGCCACATCAACAGCATTTCCTCTTGCCAACACCAGGTCCTCCTCAGGGTATGTTGAGGGGCATCACGTGCTTTGTATCATATGGAGGATAGTTTGTACTTCTCCGCATTCACACAGGCTGTCGTCTACAGGGAACCAGTGGCGTCACGTTGGGGGGGGCAGGTGGGCGGCCGGCCCTGGGCGGCACTTTATGGGCTATGGGTGTTCTTAGACTACAATTTCCAGAAGCCCTAGCAGGAGCAGGAGCCAGTTGAGAGTGAGGGGGACGACAAAACACAGGAGAGGTTGCCAGCCACTATAGGCCAAGGGATTAAAATGGAATCTCTTCCCTTCCAGGTGCTGTTCCACGACCCCACTTTTACTATGGGGCAGGTCCTGTTGCGGAAAGCCACAGGGAAGCCTGATCAGATCTTGTTCCGCTGCATTCAGAGCATGCCCTCTGACCCAGAGAAAGCATACAACAGTTGTTACAGTGGAGGTGAGCAGTGCCATCATGTGCAGATCTGGCTCTGGGGTGGTGGTGGTGGTAAGGTGTGAGAATTGATAGCCAGGAACATTCCTGGGTTTGCATGGGGAAAATATGGGGCTCCTGTGGGGTTGGACGTGGGCAAGTGTTGTTGTTATCAAAAACAGCTGCGAGGTGTGCTTTTTCTTTATCCTGTGGCTTGCCTTCAGAAAGACAGGTGGTAATTCCATCCTGGCATTGCTTACATGCAGGGATGGAGCTTTACCTATTGAATTTCAGCCAGTCAGTGCTCAGGGGCCATAAGCAGAAGAGGAAAGAAGAAAGGTGACAGCTGTCATCTATACCCTCTATTCTAGGAGGAGTATTATGAATAACTTTTAACTGAGGATATTCAAAAGTGCCTTTCCTACACTGTACAGAGGATTGGGTGGAGCAGGGGTTGCCAACCTTTTAAAGTTGAGGCCCAGGTCATGCTCCCTCAGACAGTTGAGCAGGCTGGACTGGTGATTCCCCCATTACCTGCATTTCAGACTCCATGCCTCAGACCTGCAGGCATCCTGGCCAAGGAGTGAAAAATCATTTTGTTTTTAATCTTAAAGAACCGTTTCACGTGGGGAAGCTTTAAAAATGACCAATTGTTTGATAAAATTAAAGAAGTTTACTTGGAAATCAAATAAGAAAACAATAATCAATACAGACGTTTGCCCCCCTGGATGGCACCATTTCCAACAAGGCCAAGTACCTGTCTTTTTGAACTAACCCTAGGCAGATGGAAAGCCAGGAAGGAGGTCAGGTACTGACTTCAGAGTTAAATTTTATAATGTTCCAGAGCCAAACAACTCACTACAGCAGCCCATTCCTACAGCTGAAGTACGGTAAATGTTACAGTTTCAGTAGACAAAAAGGGGAAGCCCATGGCTATTCGAGTAAGATAGTACACAGATTATGGCAGATCAGTAACACAGAAGCAACAAAATGTTTTTACAAGTACAGTACAAACAATCACCCTCTTTTAATTAAGCATCCCAGCCTTCAGAGATTGTAAAGACTGACTTCTTGATTTCTTGCACACACATTGATATGTAAACTGGCATTTCCTCTCTACCAGCTTTATTTTACTTCTGCATCTGGCTGGTAGTCCTGGCTAGAAAGGCTAGTTGAAACAAAGGTCCTTTGATAATGATTTCCTGAGGGCACAGGGTGTTTTCCCTCTATTAATATTGTGTTCCTTCACATATCTGCATTGCTTTAAGATCAGAACTTTAAGATCAGAGGGCCTTCTCTGTGTTCGCCCCGGCCCTTTGGAACCTTCTCCCAACTGAGCTGCGCCTGCAGACAGAGCTCCTGCCCTTCTGGAAGAGCTTAAAAACCTGGCTGGCAGGACATGTGTGGGGATCCAAGAATGTGGGGTCCCATGTGGGGTGGCTAATCTAGAGGTAATCCACCCTCTCTGACCAGACCTTCGATACTTTTTAATTTTTATGAATTTTTATGAATTTTTATGAATTTTTATGAATTTTTATGAATTTTAAATATTGATATGTTTTTATCCTATGCTGTAAGCCGCCCAGAGTCGGGTTCCCCTGATTGGGGCGGGATAGCAAATATGAGTAGTAAAGTAAGTAAAGTAAAGAGCTGTCCTTTAGTTATAATATTCCATTTAACTGTTCCTTGGAATGAGGAGACATAAATAAAATCAATATTAGTCAGACAGCTAACAATAAAAATATAGCAGTTAGTCTTTAAAGTGCTACAGTGCTTTTTATTTTATTTTATTTTGTTTATTTTGTTTTGTTTTGTTTTCTGATATGCCTGAACCACAGACTAACACGGCTACTATTCCAAAAAAATATTCCAAAGAAGTTACCTATACATTCCTATCTTAAAGAAAACAACTTTGCAGTGGACCAAAAGACTAAGCTTCAAGTTAAACAATTGCATTAGCCAGCAGGAGATACTGTATAGGCATTTAGTTTATTTCTTGAGGTGAGATTAACACATTATTATTCTGTCAAAGGTGACTTGACTCCAGATCACCCACCTGGTCAACTTCCACTAATTTACAGGCTCCATATGAGTATATTAAGTGATGTTTAAGTGTACAATGTAGAGACCATTGAAGAAGAACCAATGTTTGGGGAGGACAAAGGGAATCTTTGTTGATGTTAGACTAAAATATGATCAGAACATGGGTGTTAATTTATGCAGGCATTGTCTGCCATCAAGGTCTGTGCTCTGGGGAACATGGAACGTGTTATTACTATTTCAGGGGTTATTTCAAGGGAAACTGAAAGGTTCAAAGAACTTTTTTAAAAAATAAGGAATATAACTTAAACTAAAGGGTAAATTTCAAAATATTATGTAACACCCCGCCATAAATGCTGCTGTAAAATGTGTCCATGGCTGTCCTAAATGCATTTACAACAGCCACAGGCCTGCTTATGGCTGTTGTAAACCAGTGGTGGGCATCAGCAGGTTCGCACCAGTTCGCCAGAACCAGCAGCAGAAATTCTGGCTGGCCCCTCTAAGTTTTGAAATAAAGTAGTCCTAATTCAGATGCAGCACAGGGCTTTCCCCTTGGGCACGACCACCATACCACGCCTACAGTGTGGTAGTAAACATTTTTGAGCCCACCACTGTTGTAAACACATCTGCATCCACTTCCAACAGCAGTGTGGACTGGATTATTTGGTGCCATGGGCCAGGTCTGGACCACGGGCCGTAGATTGCTCACCTATGTGGTACAGCTTTCAGATGCTTCTTTTTTTGGACTACAAGGCCCCAAGATGGCTGGGGATGGTGGGAATTGTAGTGCAAAAAAGGGTAACAACATTGCCCCCCAAACTTAGGATAGGAATGTGAAAAGCATTTACTGGTAGCTTTGAGAGGACCATAACCGCCTCAGATAGCTGAAACAATTGGCAACAGCAGAATTCAGGTTTGTTAGGTTTTCTGATAACTTTTAAAAAGAGGAATGGATGTTATTTTTCTAGCCTGCCAGCATGCAGAGGGCAAAGGGACATTGTAGGCCCCAGTGGGGTCCCTTTTGCAAAGGAATGGAGGGCTTTGATCCAGGGTCGTAGCCAGGGGGGGCAAAACCCCTCCTGAGCTAACAGCTTGCGCCCCCACCCCACAGTGCCAATGTTATATATGTGAGTGTGACATTGTTGCCCCTATTGAAAATTTTTCGCCCCTCCTGAAACCCCCCCCCCCATCTAGAATCCTTTCTACCGCCCTGCTTTGATGCTTCTCCCATCCCTCCTTAACTTCACCATGTTTTTCCTTAACCTCAAAACAAGGACCTGCATTAAGCATAAATATTTAGCTAAATCAACCTGATCCAGTACCGAACCTATTTGGGACTTCTAGAAATCCAATTATAAAACATCTCTCGGAAGGCCAACAAGCCAATGTTTTTTTTTTTTAAAAACCCACCAAAATGGGGGTTGTTGTTGTTTAGTTGCATAGCCGAGTCCGACCCTTTGTGACTTAGACCATCGCACACCAGGCTCCTCTTGTCATCTGCCATCCTCTGTACCAGCCAGATCTACGCCCACTGTGTCAACGATGCTGCCTAACCATCTCATCCTCTGCTCCCCTTTCTCCTTTTGCCTTTGATCAGTCCCAGCATCAGGGCCTTCTCCAGTGAATCCCCTCTTCTCATTTGGTGGCCAAAGTACTTGAGCTTCAGTATTTGTCCTTCCAAGGAGGATTTATTTCATTTTAGGATTGACTAATTCGATCTCCTTGCAGTCCAGAGGACTCTCAAAAGTATTTTGACCAACCCCTCCCCCTTCAAATTTCCTAAGAAGTTCATTCCATGACATAATCAAGATGTGAGTTAATGCAATACTGGGAGTTAAATTTGTGAGGAAATGTTGGCCCGCTGGAAGGTGGCTAAGAACCAGGGGGCTTTGTTTGGAAATCTGTAGGGCTTTCTCCATCTCTTTCTCGCTGCCAAAACTCCTTTTTCCTTTCCCCTAGGAATCTTCCACCTACATCAGGGAGATCGGCTGAACCTACGCATTCCACGCTTCAATGCTTCTTTTGATGCCAGTGCCCATGGGACATTTTTGGGCCTCCTCCGTCTATAGGATTTGCCTCTTTGGCCTCTCCCTCAACAGACACTGGAGGGGGGGCAGGGAGGGCTTCAATTGTATCCTAGTGCCAACATGGATTGTTTCTGAGACATAGCCTTGGTATGTGGGAGAATCTCAAGCTCTGACAAGAAGGAACAGATGCACAAGGTATCTCCAGGACTCTTAGTTGGACATGGTGGTGGCCCAGACTGCATTGCTTGGTTCTGTTCATAGCTTCAGAGGAAAGATGGGACCCAAGGCTTACATGCTGCTATACAGAGGAGCTGATACTGTATTTGAGACAGTAAAAAGGGACGCAAAGCATTTAAGATGAAAGGAACTCCAGAATATGTTCCCTTATCAAAATAGATTAACTTCTGGTGTATTCTGGACAGCTGGGTGCATAGCGCAATGGGTTGCAGCACCTGGTTGTAGAGCCTTGAGTTAGGAGTCTTATTCCTCACTGAGCCTTCTGGGAAAACAAGCCTGCATATATAGCTTTGTGCAAGATGCACAGTAGTCTCAGGGCGTCTCCAGAAAGAGGGAATGGTAAACCACTTCCAAGGGCTCTTAAACTTAGAAACCAATGGTGGCCTCCAAAAAAATTTACTACCACACTGTGGGAGTGGTATGGTGGGTGTGGCCAGGGGGAAAGCCCTGTGTTGCACCCAAATTAGGACTACTTCATTTCAAAAATTTGGATGGGCAGGGCCAGCCAGGATTTTTGCTACTGGTTCTGGCGAACTGGTGCAAACCTGCTGATGCCCACCACTGTTAGAAACCCTGGGAAAAGTCAACACAGCTCAGAATCCACATGACAGCACATAATTAAGCAATTAGTTCAAGGGTCTGCAAACTTGGCTCTCCAGATGTTCCTGGACTTCAATTCCCAGAAGTCCTGATCAGCATGCATGTTGATCAAAGCCTCTGGGAATTGAAGTCCAAGAACATCTGGAGAGCCATGTTAGCAGACCCCTGAATTAGTTGCTTGGGACAGCTGGGGTCTTGGGGGAGAGATCCGCCCCCCCCCCCGGCTTGCTAAGGGGGTTAGCTATGGGCGAGAGCTTCTTAAGAGATGCTGGGAAAAGGGTCTCAAGCCTCTCTTAAGAAGCCCCTCCCCCAACCTGGATCGCTAACCCCTAATCCAGACAGAGGTTTCTGAAAAGAAGTTAGGAAAAAGTTTTCCTAGCTGCTTTTCAGAAACACCCCCACCCCAGGGGGTCTGGCTTCCTTTGGAAAGGGAACAGGGCTTTTTTTTTAACTTTGTGCAATCAATGCATTGCACAACATTAAAAACCGGATAACGTTGTGACTTGTGGAAGCAAGTTATAAACGTTATCCGAGGTACTATTGTAATAGAATATGAGTTGCAGGCTGGAAGGAAGGTGCCCCTTCTCCAAGGCTGACACCTCTGCCCCACTGGAGGCGAACACAAAGCCTGCAGGCAAGATCTCAGGAGAGGTGGCACTGTGACCTCCCGTGACTTGAAGTGGGAGGCGAGCTTGCGTGGGATGGACAGGCTCTCGCGAGACTCAGAGACTTTTGTAACTCCCATTGAGCAGGAACATAGAAGCAGAAAAAGGATAGAGCAGTAACTGAGGTTGTTTCAGGCGGAAAGTCCTGCTAGTTCCCGTTTAGTCAGGAGCATCTTTCCGCCTACCTGCAGGTGTTTCTCTGCCTGCCACTCATTTATATTTTTCTGTCTCTTTCTCAGACCCTGAAAAAGAGACATGCAAAGCATGGGAGACAAATTTAAGACAACCTTAAGAGTTGAGTTTTTGAACAAATAATTCAGGATTTCATAATGTTTGTAATATTTTGTATGGGGTTTTCAAGAAAATATTTACTATAAAAAACTTAAGACATAATGGCTTCTCAATTAGTAATTAGGAAATATTTATTTCAGATCATTCCAGAATTAAGTGGGGAAGGATACATAATAATGGTGCCTCTCGCTTCTCCCAGACAGGGAAGGAGGATAGGTTTCGAGAGAGAACCTTTGAATTTCTCTTGAGAAGTGTGGGAACTGTGGAGCTCTAGGATGTACTTTAGAGCTTCTAAATGTTGGAATTGGGGGTGGCAGCGGCAGAAGAAGAGGAAAAGGAGGGACTTGGGACTCCAGAACTCAGCAAGCTGACACTGGGAGCCAGAGATTCAAGGAAATGGGGTACAGAAGATTGGGAAAAGGGGATGAAGAAAGACAGGACCCCTCATCCCTTGGGGTTGCCGAAGAGCAGTGGTTGCAATCTACATGGGTGCCTATTTTTTCACATATTCCGCCAATTTCCGCACGACTTCTCCATCCATGTGGCACAGATTCCAGCAGTCACGGGTTGTGACATTTACAGCTCCCATCTTGGTGAAGAAATCCGTGGCCGGCTGGTTCCACTTAGTCGAGATGAACCGGAACTGGTTGCATCCTTTTTCCAGAGCAATCTGGGGCAAGCAACAGACAAGGATCTGATGAACTAAGTTAACCTCCCTGGCCTAAATCCTGCCAACCTAACAGTTCAAAAGCAAGAATTTGCAAGTAGATAAATAGGGACCACTTCTGTGGGAAGGTAAACAGCGTTCCGTGCGCTTCAGTGTCTAGTCATGCCTGCCACATGATGACGGAAATGTACTGGCTCTTCAGCTATGAAACAGAGATGAGCACTGAACCCTAGAGTCAGAGACGACTGATTTTTGTTCAAGCAAGGGAGACCTTTACCTTACCCTGGCCTAAATCAGTTTGGGACTGTATGTACACAGTCCTGGCAGGGGAGGGGAGGCCTGGGATTTTAGCTGGCTGGGTGTTTCCGAATTCGACTCCAGACATACCATGGTCAGAGCTTGACAAACTTAGGTTTTGTACTGAAGTTTCCCAACCCTCCAGTCTGAATAATGTAACTTTTTTCTCAGCTCTCCCCCTTCTCCCCAACTTACCTTGGCCACTTTATTCAGCAAGCTCGTACCAACGCCTTTACCTGCTCATCAAAATATAAAATGTGACAATTTAACCACAAATTACCTTTAACAATTAACTTCTAGTTTGTTTCAAGATAAGAATTTTTTTTAGATATAAAAATTGTTTGGGGGGCTTCCCACAGCAGTGGGAGGGTGTTTGGAGAATTTCTGCTCTGTTTTGGAATTTTTCATCGCATTTTGGCACTGTCAGAAGTTTTCCCTGTAACCACGAAGAGAAGAAAATTTCCTGATAGTTGGGCACTGAGCCAGCAATTACTAGAGCTGGCCACTAGAGACGCTGTTGGACATGTGCGTTGAAAACCAAAATAAGTTCTGGAGCTCAGAAAAAACCAAATAAACATATTTTATCTATTCCGATATCTTAATAAAGCAGCCAAAATGCAGCAAAAAATTCTAAAGTGCACTTTATGAAGAGTTTTCAGCAGAAATAAGGTTTTGGTGGGGTTGTTTTTTTTTTTTTTTGCTTTTTTCTGAGCTCCCGAATGGATTTTTGCTTTTCAGTGCATTCCTATGGGAAACAACATTTTGAGGTATAAATTTTTCAAGACACGAAAAACCTTAAGGAACAAATTAATTTTGTATCTTGAGGTTTTAATGTATTTATTTCTATGGCACATTACCAGAGCTGGCCATTAGAGGCCACTGTCTGTTATATATAAAATATAGGGTTTGGTGTTATCTGTGGTTTCAGGTATCCACAGTAGGTTTTGGAACAGATTTACGGTGGATAGGGGGGAGTTTGACCTGTATTTTCACTATAGAAGTGATTCAGGTAGCTACCGCTAAGAAACCGCCGCCGCTGCCGACACACCTGCAGCCAGGGAAGAGGCGGATGCCGCGCTCAGCCCGGGACTCCCGCCACCTGTGTCCCGAGGCCACGCTGGGGCAGGGGGCTTAAAAGCCCGACAGGACACTTTGCTCCCCACCGCCGCCGCTGCCGACACACCTGCAGCCAGGGAAGAGGCGGACGCCGCGCTCAGCCCGGGACTCCCGCCACCTGTGTCCCGAGGCCACGCTGGGGCAGGGGGCTTAAAAGCCCGACAGGACACTTTGCTCCCCACCGCCGTCGCTGCCGACACACCTGCAGCCAGGGAAGAGGCGGACGCCGCACCCAGCCCGGGACTCCCGCCACCTGTCTCCCGAGGCCACGCTGGGGCAGGGGGCTTAAAAGCCCGACAGGACACTTTGCTCCCCCACCGCCGCCGCTGCCGACACACCTGCAGCCAGAGAAGAGGCGGACGCCGCGCTCAGCCCGGGACTCCCGCCACCTGTGTCCCGAGGCCACGCTGGGGCAGGGGGCTTAAAAGTCGCAGCAGCGGCTGGACTATTGGTATTGTTCTAATCTTTGTGTAAATTTGATGAGTTCTGTAATTTTTATTGCTGTTTGAAACTGATACCTATTGAATTTTGATAATGTAATGATGTTGAGATGTTTTGTGGTGTTGATACAGTACTGATTATTATTTTTCCTATAATTACATGTTGTGTTTATAAATTTGTTGTTTCTCTGTGCTTGTGAACCGCCCTGAGTCGGCCCAATCCGAGTAGGGCGGTATAAAAATTGGAAAAAATAAATAAATAAATAAATAATAATAAATAAACCCATAGCCCATTTATTTATTTGTTCATTTATATTGCCGCCCACTCGCCGAGGCGACTCAGGGTGGCTTATAGTCAAAACAGCAACAGTACAGTAAAAATAATAAAATACAACCTCACAAAACAACCAAAGCAGAACACAAACTAACTCCCCTCTGGCTGTTGTTGTGGGCCCAGAGGAGGGGGCGATGTTCTCAGCCCATATTTGAAGGTGATGGTCTTTCCCTTCAAATTGTTCCTTTGTTTTCAGATTCTTAGTTGCTCAATAATCCTTGTAGGTTAGCATCCATTTATTATTACCCGCTAACACCTGGGGACAACTCCACACACATTTAGTGATGTCCAAATATTTCAGTACTGTACCTCTGAACTCTGGTACAACGTACAGATCTTCTCCAAAAAGAACTGGGCCATACCAGGTGCAGTACGTCAGGTAGTGGAACTGGTACCCAATAATAGTGTGACCTAGCGAGAAAAAGAGAAGTTGAGGAGACCAAAGGAAGAAGAAGGGCTGGCTTAAACCCTTCAGGCAGAGATGGGCAGCCAAAATTTGTGCTACCATACTGTTGGCAGAGCCGACATCATGGGCAGAGCTGACGTCATGATGTCATGGGGGGAGCCAACATCATGACATCATGGGCAGAGACCACCCAGGGTGGTTGGCCTTTTTCTGAGGCGACCAGTTTGGTCGCCTCACCAGCTACCCCACTCTCCAGGCCAAAATGGCAGCTGGTGAGTGTGAATGTGTGATAAAAGCAATTGACGCATGTGTGCTCAATACTAAAGGCGTGCATGCGTCAATTGCTATTTTCACACATGCGCACTCACCAGCCGCCATTTTGGCCTGGAGAGTGGGGTAACTGGTGAGGCAACCAAACTGGCCGCCTCAGAAAAAGGCCAATCACCCTGGGTGGTCTCCCGGAGAGGTTAGAATCCCCCCCCCCGGAGACCACCCGGGATCCGGCCTACCAGTTCGACAGAACCGGGGTGAACTGGCTTATGCCCACCACTGCCTACAGGGTATCTACACTACCCAGTTACGTATATCATTTCGATACCACTCTGTTTTGGCTTCAGCTACAGAATTTGGAATTTGAGAAAGTAACTTAGAATTTTCTGCCAGAGGGTGAGAATTCTAGGTATTTTACAAAGTTGATATCCTGGATATTGTTTCTGGCTGTTAGCACAGAGTAACACACATTGCCCACATTAACCAAAGGAGCATTTTCTTCTCCTCCTCCTTATGCCGTATCCGATTCCAAATACTGTATTGTATTGGCGGCCCTCATGGCAATCAGCCATGAAGACTGTCCAAAGACTATAATGCAGTGGCCTTTCATCTGCCTTCTGCATCACAACATGACGTACCATGGATCCAGTTCCCTGAGTGACTTTCTGGTCCTGAGCCCTTTGGCACACAAAGTTCTCCTCAGCCCCAGGCCAGGATGGATGAAGCTGCTGCCCTCCATCAAGAGGGATTCAAATGGGATTTAATCCCCTTGGGAACTATCACCCTTCCCTGTGGACTTTGGCACCCAAGGCCGCTAGTCCTCAGGGTGGTCAGGTTAGTTAACCGCCGCCTGGCACTAGGTGCTGAGTCGCTGGCAGTATGGTCTTTGGTGTACTCTATTTCCATAGCAGAATAGCCTGGCCAGACAGCAGAGCATTTTCTAGTAAACAAAATTGGTGGCTCTTTAATCACTGCAGTACGATTGCCTTTTTGTCATCTACAACCCATGAACCCAATAGAAACAGGTGATGTTACCTTTCCCTGGCCTATCTCTCCTGTGCTCACCTTCTTTGCTCTTTTCTTCTGGGGGCACCTCAGCCACAAGGCATCCAAAGGTAGAGTCCTTCTCAAAACCATCTCGTTTGAAGTCTACAAAGAAATTGTTATGAAACAATGTGGAAAAAATCACTCCCAGCGGTCCATGAAGATGATTTAAAAAGTAATTGAGCCCTCTCAATACACGTTTGATGAGATAAGAGGATAATCTCTTTGTTTACAAAAGGAAAGCAGGAGATGAGCCTTTCCTTACCTTCTGGGGTAGTTTTTACTTGGTCCAAAGCTTTGTGAAAAACTGCTGCTTCCTGAAAGAGATTAAACTGTTGCTGTACATACAACCAAGCTAGATCCTTGAACCCAGGACTCCTGATTTCCATTCCCCAGATTTTAAGTCACAGGAGCTCACATAAACACAAGGGGATCGAGCCGCTTTCTTCTTCAGAGACTTTTTAAAAGTTGATGTAGGTGGAAATTCTGAGAGCCTTTAAAGACAGATTAGGCTAGACGGGTATAAAAACGTGAAGTTTAAAATCTGAGTTTGGGAAAAGACGTTGGGACTATTGCGACTTTCTGTCCAGTACTGTCATGTTGGATGGGGGATTATGGGAACTGTAGTCCCAGCAAATAATATGTCCAAGCTTTGATTATATCTATAAAGTGGGGAGGGAGAAATTTGGCCGGCTCTGGTGCCCCCGTGCCTGCCCACCCTTTCCATCTTTGTGTTGTGAAGTGCGCTCCTTCCAGCCCCCAATTTTCTCACCCTAATTAGCCGTGTGACCTCCTTAAGATCTCGTAGAGCCCATGGACGGATGGTGTAGATCATGATGGCTTCCAGATCTCTTCTCTCTCTCTCTCTCTCTCTCTCTGTGACTGCTTCTAACCTGGACTCTGACCCACTTGAAACTCCCCCCTGCCCCCCCCCCCAATCTCCAACCTCTGCTCTTTCTGCTTGGCTGCATCAAGAGCCACACCTCCCTGCCCACGCCAGGGGCTGAAAATAAATTTTCAGGAGGTCTCAAGGAGGGTTGGCTTAGGACAGGGGTGCCCAAACTACAGCCCATGGGCCATATCCGGCCCCCAACACAAATTCATCCTGCCTGTGCTGCCCTTGCCGCTCCTGGAAGCGGGAGTAAAATGTGTCCATACAGGCGCCTTTTACTTCTGCTTCCAGGAGCAGCAAGGTCGGCACGGGCCAGATGAATTGGTGTCGGGGCCAGATCTGGCACTTGGGCCGTAGTTTGGCCACCCCTGGCTTAGGATGGAAAAGACAGCCTAGAAGCAGGGGGGCAAAGGGTGGCATGCCAGCTCAAGGAGCCCTTTGCCAGGGCACCTTTGGTACACTTGGAATGGGGAAATTCTGATATCAAACCTTAGCATAAAAATAAGTCACAGGGTTAATTTCTGGTGCAGATTAACTTATTTTGGCGTGGATCTTCACCTGCAGCTTGAAGCTGTCCTGCATTGGATCATGGGAGACACAAACACTGACAGCTCAAGCCACACACACACACACACATATCCAAAGTAACGCTTTCAAGGTTCACAACTGAACTACAAATCCTGAGCTGCTTCTCCATTGCTTCCTATGGATAGGACCAGCTTCCTAAAGCAGGGAGGGAGAGATTTGTTTAAAAACCGTAACCCGGAATCACCCGCCTACGCGACACGGGGAGTCCCCTCTAACCTTTGCTTGATTTCTAGTCTCTAGGGAGACGGGCGACACCCGCGGCCATCTCAAACTCTCGCGAGAAGCGACTGGGCCGAGGAAGGGGCGGAGCCTGAGGTGTCATGGCGGCCCCCATTCGCCTCCCATGAGTGGTTCGTTGGGAAATAGTGGTGGCCAAGAGGCGACCGGGGGTCCCGATCCTGGGAGGTAACGGCGGGGGATCGTGGGACGACCTCCCCCTCCCTCTGCGACCCCTTCCCGAGACTCCCATGGTGGAAACGGGGCTTATATATTTACCCCCCCCACCACCACCATCTCCATCCATCTTTCCCCTAATTGCAAATTTAAACGTGGTTGTTATATATACTGTCATTGCCGTGGTTAGGATTGTTGTTGTTAGTGTGTACCTGAGCGTTGCTCTTCTCTTGAGAGTATAGTTAAGGAATATAGTGGTTCTCAACCTGAGGTCTGTAGGCCGGATGTGGCCCACAGCACCATTTCATGTGCCCCCCCCCCGCCTCCACCACACCAGGAAGTGCCATGTGGTAGAGGAAGGGCAAAATGGATATCTAGCCCCCAAAACTGTCTGAGGGAGCATGACCCAATGGCCCCCACCTTTAAAAGGTTGATAACTCCTGGACTATAATATTCAGAATTCCCTGACTAACGTGTCCCTAGAGGCTAGCTGGGGGATGCTGGGCATTGTAGTCTGCAAAACAATGCTTTTGCATTTCCTCCTTCAGTGTTGGCCTGTTATACTTTGGTGTCCGTATGCAATCTAAAATTCAAGGGAAGCAAACATGGAGCTTAGGGATTTTTTTTAAAAACTTTCTATGACCAGAAGTTCCCAAATCCTTTGCTATTTGGGGGAGTTTGGGAATTGTAGTCCCCTCTCAAAAAAAAAAATGTAAGAGTTAGCATGCCCTGTTTTCCCCCCCAGTGCAGATAAATTGACAGTATTATTAAGAGGAAAACTTTTACCAGGTTATGGAAAACAGTGGGGTATTGTAGAGAGGGTACATGGAGCAAAGGTGGAAATTAAATAAGGTTGTAAATGTGTAATGGGGTTGTAAATTGTTCAAAGGATGACTAGTTAGAGAGCTTCTTGTAATAATGGGCGAATCTTAAAAGATTATTAATGGGAAAACAGATGGGGCAACTTGATAAAAGTGAGGTGTGTTTGAAAGAGTGATTAATTTGAATTTGGAAGTGAATGTCTTTCAAGAGTAAAATAAAAATGTTCAAATGAAAACATTTTTTAAAAAATTTGTATTATTCTTTTAAAAAGAATAAGAAAGACATTTGCTGCACCTACAGAAATCTTACTCCATCTTCACAACACTCCTTTTGTACAGTACGTTGGGATGCCTAAAACACCTGAGCCTGTGGTCCACTCAAGCTGTATCAGGAACAGGAAGAAAAGTTTGCATGCACACTATCCTCCTAGTGCCTCTTAGAGGTTGGTCTTCTGGAGATTCTTTGAGGTTTTTGCTATGGAGGCTGAGCACCCTCTCGATGCTCAGCTTGTCTTGAAGCTGGAGCAACCAGCAGCCAGCAATGTGGCAGAAGAAAACCCTGAGCCTACAGCAAAGCTGCCAAATCTTAAGGAGGACCAGGAGAATGAGGAGGTTGCTGCAGAGACACTTTCTGGACCACCATGCTTAAAAGAAGAAAAGGAGGAAGCCATGCAGCATTTCAAGGAAGAGCTAGAAGAAAGAAAGATGAAAGAAGAACGTGGTGGAGAGGAAGAAAGAAACATGGAAGAAGAACATGGCAGAGAGGAATCAATAGGAGGAGAGTATTAGTGAGTATGGGTCTAAGCTTATGGACTGCTAGATGACTCATCAGCACAGGTGGGTTTTTTTTAAAAAAACAGCTGGGTCCTGTGTGCAGCAAAGAAGGAGTTTCTATGACCTAATGTCTAGGATTTTTAGAACGTGCTCAGAATCCATGAGAAGATTTTGTTTGAAGTAGAACTTGGGGATAGAGGTGGCTTAGTGGTTAAGATGAGCTTGAAGACCAGAAGGTTGGCAGCTCAGGATCTGAGTGCTGCATGACAGAGTGAGCGTCTGTTGTCTGTCCCAGCTCTTGCTTGCCTAACAGTTCAAAAGCAAGAAATTGCAAGCAGATAAATAGGTAGTGCTTCAGCAGGAAAGGCAACAGCATTCTGTGTGCTGGGTCTTTGTAAATGCAGATGTGCACCATCTGGCTTTTGAGCAAGGGAGACCTTTGCTAGAACTTGGGTGTGTATGGGAATGGGCTTTTGTGTGGGGTGACATTGGCTAAGACACTTCCAACATGACCTGGATTTCTCATATCTTCTAGCTTCCTGACGTATGACTTCTCACAGCCTCCCACACTTCTCACAGCCTCTTGGGAAGAATACAGTCGTATGCCAGAGAACTTCCTAAAGGGTTGCAAATGGTGAGTGGGCTGAAAGCCAGCCATTTGAATTTGTTAGATTCCCTGGTCTATGGGAGATGAGGAACATACCCTTTAGTTCTGGTTGTTGGTTTCTTGCAGTGTACAGTTTCTGGATTTGGTGTTGCCTGTAGCAAGGAGTAGAACTGGAAATTATGTTGATCAAGAACAAAATTATGGAGAAATAATTCTCTTCAAAGTCTAAGAAGAAGCCTTGTGCTTTCCTAGGTCTGGATGCAACCGTGCAAAGTATTGCATAGGAAGTCATCCGTTTGGGTGGGTAATCAACCATTATGGTGTGTTTACACTTCCTGTTTCTCCTTCAGGGCTCCCGATGGGTCTTGTCTGCTCACCAACAGTGCTGACAACATATTGCGGATTTACAACCTACCTGCAGAGCTTTACACGGAGGAGTGGGGGACTCTTGCTGAAATGGTACGGAATGGGGAGGACCATGAACAACTGGGCAAATGGGTGCTTGGGTTGAGGGTGCACATGCCAGTTGAACCCCCAACCCAAGTGTTGTTCCCATGCTGCGATCGGCCCTTGGGTTGGGGGAAAGAATTGGTGCACGTGCCAGTTCAACCCCCCAACCCAAGTGCCGATCGCCCTTTGCTTGTGACGGGAACACGGGTTCCCTTTGTAAGCAAAGGGCGATCCCAGCAAAGTGCACATCGGTGGGGCGTTTTGGAGCGAGATGCGGGGATCCCCATCGGCCAGGCATTTGGCAATGAGGTCGGGGACTCCCCTTTCTTTTGGGGAAAGGTCTGCTCATTAAGCGAGTTACTCATTACGAGAGGCTCGTTACGCGAGGCATTACTGCATTTCGAAGAGTTGACCTCGCCGCTTCCCCCTGCAACCACACCAACCACCAGGGATGAGATACAGCTGCGACCGCCATTGCCACCATCCTGGCCGTGCCTGCCCGGAGGGTTGAAAAGACGATGGGGCTACTGGGATGCCTTTATATTCTGTATTTTTGATTATTGCTTGCTATTGTCTGTTTTTGTAGGTCTATATTTTATTGTATTATGAAGGTTTTTTTGTGTAGTGTATGCAAGCCACCCTGAATCACACGACAGATTGTGTGGCATACAAATGCAATAAATGGAATGAAATGAATGACTTCCATTTTAGAAATCCTTAAGTGATTCAAAAAGGTTAAGATTAGGCAGGATCCCTCGATTTCTGGGGTTGACCTGCATGACTTCAGAAGTCCTTTGCTGGGAATGTTCTCCGTTTTGCAGAAGAGCCCAAAAGCAGAATGGGAAGGTGTAACGGCAACCGGTTCCACTTGCACTCATTCCTCCACTAAGGGAGGTGTCTGGATTTGGCATTGTTTTTCAATCCTTTCTCTCTCTCTCTCTTTTTATCTCTTCTATACCCAGAGGCCGGTGCTACGCATGGCGGAAGGCGACACGCTCTATGACTACTCTTGGTTCCCGCTGATGAATTCTTCTGACCCGCAGTCTTGTTTGTAAATCCATCTCTCCCTTTTCTCTTCCCTCCATCTTTCCCCAAACCACGCTAGCGACTGTGTCGGTTTAAGAGGGGGAAAAGAAACCTACCTGTTGCTGAAGTAAAATTTATGTTCCCAGTAGCCGAATTTGTTTCTGTTAAGAAACTCACCTCTCTTTAGGATGGGCAGGAGTCCAGGAAGGGACGTTTGTGGAGTTTGCTGTGTAAAGAAGGGCTTCAAACGAGGCTCACAGTGGATGTTGTGGGATAGAGAGAACTTACCACTGTGGAGCCCCTGGACATAACCATTCTGCAACAGCTGCCCAGAGTAGTGCTCACAACAAAACAGCAGGGTATAAATGTGAATAAATAACACTGCATCACAAAAAAATAAAAATTGTCTGCTACGTGGTATAATCCAGGGGTGCCCAAACTACGTCCCATACACACCATAGTTTGGGCACCACTGGTTTAAGCAGAGAAAATGGCAGCCTAAAATCTATCTCATCCTGTTGCAAAACAGATTGCAAGGCACGTTTTACTTCTGCTTCCGGTGGGAGGAACCACGTGACCGGCCCGCTGAACCATGTGACCGGCCCACAGCACAAAAAGTTTGGGCACTACTGGTCTAATCTATGTGTCCTATACGAAATAAAGTGCTCTGGATCCAAATCTGAAGTCGAATTCTGCCTAAGACGTCAGGATCTTAAGTCAATTGTGCATATAGACACAATTGTCCAATTTATTAACACAGCTGCGCCTACTCCTATTATTATTATTATTATTATTATTATTATTATTATTATTATTATTATTATTATTATTATTATTATTATTATTATTATTATTATTATTATTATTATTATTATTATTATATGCCGTCCTACTCGGTGAAAACCGACTTGGGGCTCACAACATACAATCGAATACAATGTAACAATTCAATAGAAGAACACAGACTCAAAACAGACTCACTCTGGCCTAGCTGTACTATCCAATACGATGGTTTTGCACTAGAGACAAGCTCTTGGTCCTTCTCGCCTTAATATACCAATTTCTGACTTACTGACTTGCCAAGACATGCCCAGCCGCTGATGGAATATACATGCCACCAGGGCACATGATTCAGCTGAGGCAGGAGCTGCAGCTATTATAATGTTCCTATGTAAAAATACATTACCAAATTACCGGCCATTTAAACAACTATAGCATGCCTATAACTTAAAATCTGTGCATGATAAAAATTCTGAGTTCAGATTTGGAATCAGCACACTTGATATCATGTAAATCACATGTGTTATTCCCAGTGGCAAAATCGTTGCTGTGCAGTGTAATAATTAAACAGCTCCTAATTTATAGCCCATGCTCCCCCTCACTTGGGCATCTCCAATCTCCAGCTGCTCCTTAATTTTGCTCTTCTTGCTTCCTTTCCAGTGTTGCCAGCAGCAGCCGTGACAACCCCATCCACATTTGGGACGCTTTCTCTGGAGACCTGCGGGCCACCTTTCGGCCATACAATCATCTTGTGAGTCCCTGCATAGCTCTCCTACACTTTGTGGGGACAGGAAGCAGAACCTGATTCGTTAGCTATACTTCTCTCCTTATTTTATTTATTTCAATTTGTTTTCGTCCCTCCTTTCCCCCAAAATTGGGGCCGGCAGAGCAATTTGAAGCCAGCACCTTACTGAAATAACTGTGTGAATAAATGAAATTGGGGAAGCAGATGTGAGGTCAGGTTCAGTCATGGAAGTGGCCGCAATGGCACGGTGAAGTCCAGGTATACAACCATCCCTCTCTGTGTAGCCCTGTCTGCTATTTCTCTCTCTCTCACGGCCCCAATCATTTCCTCTGTTCTCATCACATCTGAAAGAAACATTATTTTTCAGCTGAACATTATTATAGATGATGTGTGTGTGTGGCTCAAACCCCAAAAGTCTGGCTGGGGGAATTCCTGCAGACTTCTAGGGGCTTTCATTTATGAATTCAGAAAATCCCCTGCCTAATAGCCAAGTCAATCCTATGAACAATGGGAAGTGGAGCAGTCTAGACCATTGCTGGCAAACCTTTTAGAGACTGAGTGCCCAAACTCTACAGGTTGCTGTCTGTGCCTCAGAGGGGCGGGGTGAACTCTGTGCTGGGGGGAAGGAGGACGTGCTCCCATTGGGCTGCTGGACAAAGGGGTGGGGTGAACTCTGCTGGAGGAGGGAAGAAGCGCTCTGATCGGGCTTCTGGGCAGAGGGGCAGGGTAAACTGCTGGGACAACGGTGTGCATGCCCACAGAAAGGGTTCTGAGTGCCCCTTCTGGCATACGTGCCATAGGTTCGCCACCACTGCCCTAGGCCAATTTCTCTTGGAAGAATCCTCTTCCATTTGGGACTGGCTGTGAGGTCACCACCCCTTCTCTTTTGGATTTATTTCCCTCTGACCCTTCTTCTCCACTCCCTTCAGGATGAGCTGACCGCTGCCCACTCTCTATGCTTTACCCCAGATGGTTCCCAGCTTTTCTGTGGTTTTCACAAGACCGTGAGAGTATTTGAAACTTCACGGCCCGGGCGGATGTGTGAGAACAGGCCAACCTTTGGTAAGTTGGCTTGGGTCAGGTTTCCTAGTTGCCGGGGGGGGGGGGCGGTTTGCAGGGAGGGGGGGGAGGAAAAGCCCACAGCTTCTGCTTTGGCCTTTGCTGGCAAGGTTAGCATATAACTAAGTTGTGCCAACCACGGGATGGGTGGACCGATATTTCCTGGAAACCAGCTTTGCAAAGTGTCTCTTGCCACTTGGCAGGTGGCAGCAGGATCCAGATTACAAATGCAATCCTCTGGAATTGTTACCATATTTTAATATAAACGTCTTTGTACTCCCCTCCCCCTCCCCCCGGCCTCACTTTAAGGACAGGCTTTTCTGTAGCGGCTTTGCTATCGCTTGTTTTTGTATGCAAATATTCAGATTGTCCAAAATGAAGCAAATGGTGATTACTTTAATTTGAAATATTGCCATTTTAAAGGCTCAGAGCTGCTTATAAGCTATTACTGATGATGTCATAAAATCAGTGAAGATAAAGAGATTTTTTTTTAATGACACTGCCCACTTGTGATGAAAATGGGACGTCCGTTCTCCCATACGTCTCCCGCTTTTTTCAGAAGGAAGGGTAGCCATGTCGGTTTCTTGCTGCCCAACCCACAGAGCATCCATAGGTACCTTCGAGGTGAATGAGCTGGCTGAGCCTGCCACCCTGGCCACACTTCATGGAGCCTGATGTCAGGAGCCAAGCAGAATGAGGGCTTGAGGGCCATCAGATCACCTCCAGTCAGTGGGAGCTGATAATCCTTGATTTTACATATTCGGGTCATCCTGCTCCTCATCGTTTTAAATCACTTTTCATATCATTTGCACTTGTAATCCTTCTTTTAAACAATGATTTTGCTGTTAAGAATGAATTATTTATTTATTTAGATTTATATTACCGCCCACTCTCTGAGGCGACTCGGGGCGGCTTAAAGTCAAAACAACCACAGTACGATAAAAATTATAAAATGCAACCACATAAAACAACCAAACCAGAACACAAACTAGTTCACCAGAATTACTCAATAAGCTCAAGTCTATAATGTACATATGACACAAGTCAACAATTGTTTGTGTACATTTTATTCTCTCAAGTTCTGTACTGCTGAACATTTATAAATTGCTCAGTTTCTAGATAATGTAGTTAACAGACATGGAGGCCGTAATTCTTAACATTATGTTGTGTAAACTGGAAAGGAATCCAGCATGGATCCCTGGAGAGGAGCAGCAGCTGCCAGTCTGAGTTAATGACAGGAAGCTTGAAGGGCCCAGGAACGAGGCTCAGAGCTTCCAAAGGCAACTTCTTGACTTTTGTTTGTTGTCAGCTTTCACGGACTACAACCCACTTCAAGGTGTCTTCTGACCATCCCTTGAAAAAGATGGCCTGTTGCTTTGAGGAAGTTTCCAGGGGTGCTTTGTACACCTTCTCCAGGGGATGTTTCATTGTGCTGAGTGGGGTTTACAGGGAAAGCTCTGTTTTATTGCACAGGTGGGATTGCTGGAGGAAGCCCTTTGCCCCAACACAGGGGTGCCCAAACTATGACCCATTGGCCGGATCCAGCCCATGGGCCATAGTTTGGGCACCCTTGGTTTAAGGAGAGAAAATGGCAGCCTAAAATCTATCTCATCCTGTTGCATGTTTTACTTCCGCTTCTGGTGGGAGGAACCACATATCTGGCCCGCTGCTGTAACGTTTTATCTCATCCTCTTTCTCAGCCAAGAGACAAGGACAGAGCGGCATCATTTCCTGCATTGCCTTCAGCCCAACGCAGCCACTCTATGCCTGCACCTCTTACTCCAAGACAGTGGGCCTCTACTCCCGCTTGGAGGGCGAACCCCTGGCCTTGCTCCATGGGCAACGAGGGGGCATCACCCACGCGCTCTTCTCCCCCAATGGCTCCCGCCTTTATACCGGTGGCCGCAAGGTAAGCCATTGAGAGAAGGAGGCAGAAGACAGAGGTGAGGGGGAGGTTGGCTCATGCAATGCTAAGGCGGCAGAGGATGATGAAATTGTAACCTTGTCTCCTCCCCCCCCCCCCCCCCCAGGATAGCTTGAGATTTCCTGGTGCATTAGTGAGGAGGTTTTGGACCAAACTGGCAGCATCCTTTTGTGAGACTTCCTGTTTTTTGTATGAACTCCATCCGTGCCTTTTTCTTAACAACCAGCCCCCCCCCCCCCTTTTCGGTCCTTGCTGCTTGTTTGCTTTTCTTCTCAAAGGGGAGGGAAAGGACACCAAGGGCTGCAGAGCCCTTGCTGGGAAGGGAATGAGTGTCTCATTTTGCTCTTGGCTGGAGGCGACGCATTTGGCAGGACTTGTTCTGATAACTCCCCGTGTTGGGTTAGCTTGAATGGATGCAGATGAGGGCGGTTCCGACCAACCTTGTGAAATGCAGCAGAGTTGGCCCATTCTTCAACTTTGCCTCCTGTTCTGGTGCTGCCTTTGCCTGGGGCAGGCTGGATATAGTAAAGGTTGTCCTTGGTTGAAAGCCAGTCATACCTGACTCTAGGGTTTGGTGCTCATCTCTGTTTATAGACGTTTCCGTGGACATGTGGCAGGCATGACTAGACACCGGAGTGCATGGAACGCTGTTCAATTCCACCAAAGTGGTACCTATTTACTTGCAATTTCTTGCTTTCAAACTGCTAGGTTGACAGGAGGTGGGACAGAGACGGGTGCTCACTCTGTCATGCAGCACTCGGGTCTTGAACAGCTGACCTGCCAACCTTCCAGTCAAGTTCAGCGTCTTAACAACTAAGCCACCGCCGTCCCTTGGGCTGACTGAACCAGGCCAAAGTTAAGATTCCCCCCTCTTTTTTAGAGCTTGGGATACCCACTTTTCTTTCATTTGCACTGGTTAGTAAGAAGCCTTTTTGGGGCCCTCTAAGATGGTCTGTTTTCAACTGGGTAAATCAAAGGATAGGTAAAAGATTTCTTCTTTAAGAATATCAGAGAGTAAACACAACAAAATTAAATGTAAAAAAAGGCAAAAAAAGAGTTAAAAACTAACTCCTCTACTTTAATGTTCACTTTTGTGGATCAAGTCCACTTTGTCAGACATAAGAAGTGGATCATTGCCAAGGGGTGACTGTTAGAGATAGGAGAGAATTGAGTTGTACTTGGCCGTCTGGGTGGAAGCCGCTTTTTCTTCCTTCGCCTTGTGATTTGTTGTGGAGGAAAAACACATCTCACCGTGACTGACTCCACATTTGCGAAGGGTTACAAAGTTAGCTCAGACAAATTAAAGTGCTCCCCAGGCTGAGTGAGCACTTTGAAATGCAAATGACAACGGTGCGCGGAGCTGGGGAGACAAAATTTGGCACAAGCACACGTTGCTTGTGGAACGGTTGCATGAGTGAAAAGGAAGCGTGGGGATGAGGAACAGGATGCTTAAAAGGCGTGCAGGTTTCAGGGCGGGAAGAAGTCTCGCCACCCAGTATGAAACGATGATGGAGAAAAATTCAGTAGGATTTGGGGAAAACATCGGGCCAGGAAGGGTCACGTTAAATCAGACGTGACTGAAGAACACACCTATCACTGGCACTCGCTCTGTGGAATGGTGGAACGCCAGCATAGAAAGGCCAGTTGCAAACTGAAGGTTGATGTTGCTTTGTGTGTGTTGTAAAGGAATTGGCAGGGAAGGTGGGGAGTGCTTTGCATTTTAAGAGTAAAGTCGATTGCACCCAGAATTATGGCCTCTGTTTCTCGAGCTAAGCTGATTGGAGGAGGCCTGGTGACTTAGTAACGCTACCTTAGGCTACCTTAAGTAATTTGGACTGCATGTCCTACCTGATCTGGCTAGTTTGCAAGCTCAAACAGTCAGTGGGTGGTGCTTATCACAATTTCTCTAGCCTGAAGCAGGTCCATAGGTACCCAGAGGCAACACCAAGGGGGGTGGGCTTCACCGAGGGGTACAGGCTGGCGGAAGGCAGGCAGAGTTATGCGGGGCAAGTTACATGTTACATAGGTTTGTATGTCTATGTTGCCCACAGGATGCAGAGATCCTCTGCTGGGACCTTCGGCAGCCAGGCGAGGTTCTCTTCTCCGCTTGTCGGACAGTCGCCACCAACCAGAGGGTCTACTTTGACCTGGACCCGTGAGTTTTGCACCCCCCACGTCTCCTTCCCGACATTCTAGCATGCTGTTCAAAAGATTGCTTGGACAGTAGGGGAGGGGGGTTGACAGACCCTGGGGGGGGGGGTTGGGTCTGTGCTTTGGGGTTTCTTAGGGCTCCCCAAACTACAGCCTGGGGGCCAGATCTGGCCCCCAATGGCAATTCATCCAGCCCGCACCGCCCTTGTCACTCCTGGAAGCAAAGCGACAACCTCTGCAGACCTTCCAAAAGTCATGTTCCCCAAGTAACATCACAGACCTTCCCCACCCTTCGCCTGGCAGGAGTTTGGGAGCGGCTGCCTCCGTCCTGTTTGTCCCCTTCTCAGAGTTCTGTCCTTTAGAGGA
This sequence comes from Furcifer pardalis, assembly GCA_030440675.1. NCBI lineage: Eukaryota > Metazoa > Chordata > Lepidosauria > Squamata > Chamaeleonidae > Furcifer > Furcifer pardalis. The sequence continues at coordinate 2,675,409 of CP126897.1, forward strand.
CAGCCTGGTTTCCTTAGAAGAGCCCCCGTGCGGTGCTTGCCTTTTTGTAGCAGACTGGCAGTGGCGGGTCTCCCATGGGTTGCTTCTGGTTGCCCCCATGTCCAGCTCATGGGCTTCCCTTCAGCAGCTTCTGGTTGGTCACTGTGAGAAGAAGAAACCTGAGAAGTCTTTCCCATCGTCAAGCCCTCTTCTTACCTAATAGTAGGGCTAGAAAGAGCCCTTTTGTTGGACTAAATACCCCAAAGTTGCCCATTCTGGGAGTTCTTTTTGACTTACACCATAGTAAAGGTCATGGTTTCCCTTGCTCGAAAGCCAGTTGTGTCTGACTCTAGGGTTCGGTGTTCATCTCTGTTTACAGCAAAAAAGCCAGCACTCTCTGTGTCTGCAGATATTTCTCTGGTCATGTGGCAGTCATGACTAGACACAGGAGTGCATGGAACATTGTTACCTTTCCCACTGAAGTGGTACCTATTTATCTACTGCCAATTTCTTGCTTCCAAACTGCAAGGTTCTCAGGAGCTGGGACAGACGACAGCTCACTCTGTCGTGTAGTACTCGGGTCTCAAACTACTGACTTGCTGGCCTTCCAGTCGTCAAGTCCAGCATCTTCACCATTAAACCACCGCAGTCCCTACACGCTGCCTAGAGCAGTGGTGACGAACCTATGGCATGCGTACCATAGGGGGCACTCAGACCCCTCTCTGTGGGCACGTGTGCCTTCGCCCCAGCAGAGAGTTCACCCCACCCCTCTGCCCAGCAGCCCAATGGGACCACTTCCTCCTTCCCCCCAGCACAGAGTTCACCCTGCCCCTCTGTGGTGCAGCCTTTTGAGTTTGGGCACTCGGTCTCTGAAAGGTTTGCCATCACTGCCCTAGAACCACCTAAATGTGGAAAACAGGTCCAAATGGGAAGACTTTGAGGCTTAGCTAGGCCTAGCTCTGGCTCGCTTCCTGTTCAGAAAGAAAGGTCCCAACTAATACCGGGGAGGGGAAAGAAGTCTCTCTGCTCCAAGGTGGTCCAGATGGGGAAACCTCTTGCAACGGTTTGGGGCATCAGCCCTGGGTGATGGAGGGGACCCCTTTCCTAAGAGCCCAGATTGAACTAGGCCTGGGAGGTTGTGTTGAAGGATGTTTAGTCTTCAGCTTGCCTTCTGGAGGCCTCTCCGTGATGGACCAGCCTCTCTTCCACCCTGGGAACGGTCTCCAGCCAGCTTCTCTCTTCTCCTCCTCTCTGCAGAAGCGGGACCTTTTTGCTCAGCGGGAACACAACAGGTCTAGTCACCGTCTGGGACACCTCCCAACCTCCCAGCAGTGATGCCCGGCCCGTGCTACAACCCCTCTTGCGGTTCCAAGCTCTCCAGGATTGCATCAATGGGATCAGGTATATTAGTGTGACTTATCTCCGTGGGTTTCAGGGGAGGAAAGTTGGGGTCCCCTGGAGATAGAAAGGGGGCTCCTGGACAATCCTGAGGCTTGGAGGTATTGCATTTTAGAGATCAGAGCAGTGGTGGGATATACAGAAAGAGCCTCCTTGAAGATTGAAGGCAAGCATAACCTCGCATAAAGCGGGCCTTGCTTAGAGAGTAACTCGCTTAAAGAGCAGAATTTTCTCTGAATGTTTGCTTCGCTTAACAAATAAAACCAACCAAAAACTCGCTTAACAAATAAATCAGGTTTCACGATCCCCCCCACCAGACGTCACAATTGGTCACTTACAATGGTGTTTCGCTTAAGGAGCAATCCCATGGAACACATTATGATCTTAAGGCGAAGTACCACTGTATTTTTGAACCACCATTGGGTATTACCTTGGGCAATAGCCACCTTGTACCAACTACTCTTTCTCATGCTTCTTCTTTCGTCCCCCGATCAAACCCTGGACTGCCAAAATGAAGCCACTTTCTTCATTGGCCAAACATAAGTCCTCATTGGTGTATGTTTCCGGCAGTCATCGGCAGACCAGTAAAAAACGAGCTGGATTCTGAATCTCCTCATTCACACCAAGCGAAAGGAACTGCAGAATAAACTCGCCAAAAGGTGCCTTCATTTTGGCAGTTTCACGCCTGGCCTAGTCACAGAAGCTGAAGAAGAAGAGCAGCTGTGGTCAACTCATCCTGCCTAATTGCCCCATGTAAAGGACAGTCGCAAAGCCTAGGAAAAGGCAGGCAGTCTAAAGTAGAGGTTTGCAGATTAGTGTTTTTGGGCGACTATTTCCGGAATTGCCCTGAGAAGAGCCGATCTGTGTCTTTCTAATCCTGAGCAAAGCAGCGGCTGTTGTAGAAAGATCTGGTCTTTCTTCTCTTGGTGCCACAGCTGGAGGCTGCCTCTACTTGCCTGGAAGACCTCATGCTGGTGGAATGTGCGGCCTTTTAGATATTCCCGGATTACAGGTCCCATCCTCCTTCAGCAGTCCACCCATGTCTCTCCTCTCCTGCTGATGTTGCTTAATGGCGCCCCGGTCTTGAAGGCAGGTGCCATTTCTGGCAGAGGACTGCCAGGGTCCGATGCCCACTGTAGCCATGTGGGTAGGATGAAGAAGCTGAAGGGGGACTGGAGTCCAGGGTTGTTGTTGGGTTTCTTTTTTTGGGGGGGGGACCCCAGCCTCTTCCCCGCCTGACCTTCTGCCCCTTCTGCTCAGCCTCCACCCCAGCATGCCCCTGCTGGCCACAGCCTCTGGCCAGCGCACGTTTCCCAGCTTGTGGGACAGCGGTGACGAGGAAGAGGGAGAGGAGAATAAGGAGGCTCACTTGTCTGGTCCCCGCCTGACCCATGGCGACAACCGTCTCCAGCTGTGGTGGGGTTCCCTCTTGGCTGCCGGAGGGGAGACGCCCGAAACTGTTCCCTGACTTGCCATCTCCCACCTGGGAATGGTGAAGACCCAACTCTGCCCAGGACCCCCTCCTTCGCCAGGTTAGCCAAAGGGGCATCATGCTGACAGGAGTCTGAGTTGCAGTTTTCCTTGCACTGGTGGTTCCTTCTGGATCTTTGCAAGGCTGAACATGAACAGGAATGCCTTCCTATCATTGGTACGTAATGGGAAGCTTGTAGCCAAGAGACATTGTTGTTTGCCTGGACCTACGACCAAACGTGTTTGCAAGAAGTAACACCATGGGGGGGGGGTGTCATTTTGAGGTGTCATGGTCAGCTGTTGTGTGACCTTTGGTGGGAGGGGGGAGGCTGGCCTCCACCTCTTGCTTTCTGGGATGAAAGGCAGAACTTTTGGGGTTTAAGGCACCAGAGGTCAACTCAAGAGGTCAACTCAAGGAATCAAGCGATTCTTTCTCCCATTTCCTCATCCAACAGGCACAAGTGCCTGATCGGAGTCAAGCATGGTCACCGTTCCTTGCCCTTTTTGGCCAGCAGGGATCATGCTTAGTAGCCCAAGTGGCCACCTTAATGACCCCTGGCTTCTTCCTTTGACATCCATGCCACACAACCCTGGGTTGGATAAAATGACAGCTAAAATTTCCAGGAAAAAGTGCTTTTTCTTCTCAACAGTGTAAATAGCTTTCCTGTTCTTCACAGGTAGACTTTGGTGTCAAATGGCAGATCAGGTGCAGATAACTGTTTTTGTTCTGTTTCTCATACACGCACACAACTGATCATCGAGATACTTATTTTCAGACGACAAAAATACATCGTCTCCCTTTGTAAGAGACGTTTAATAAAAGTTTGTTACAGTGCCCTCGTATTTTCCGAGTCTTCCTTGCTCAAGAGTGTGCCTGTCTGTGCAAAATGCAGCCCAGGCTTATGAGAACAGTTTCCGCAGGTCCGAGGGCTTAAGCAGAGGTGTTTTGCTATCTTGGGTTGGGCACAAATTAGGAAAACTATCTGGTGTACTCACCTGTACAGGTGGAATCCCCATTCCTTGAGGACCCAAGAATCTCGATCGATAGAACATTCAGGCATAAATCAGTACATTAAGGCCATGTCTGTTTGAAAACCACACGTGTCTCAGGAAAACATCGGGTGTCTTGAAAGGCTTCACCTGTGCTTTTCTGAAGGGGGACTTTTACACAGGCCTCTCTGTCCGGCGGGGCTTGGGGCGTCCGCCCAAGCATCGCCTCTTTTCCCTGCTCATGCTCCATCCCAAGCCTGTCGGAGAAAACGGAAGCACATGCTATTGGCTCGTCCCAAAACCTGCCCCAGAAGCCACAAAGAGAACATGAGACTGGGCAGCTACTTCTGGTTTTTCTCCTGGCTGTTGTGACTGAGACGCATAATGACTCTCAACTGAACTTCATATATAATCATGGTTTGTACCATGTGGTTAAGATACTGAACTCGATGACTGGAAGGTCAGAGTTCGATCCCTGAGTGCTGCACGACGGAGTGAGCTCCCGTCTCTGTCCCAGCTTCTGCCAACCGAGCAGTTCAAAAGCAGGAAATTGCGAGTAGATAAATAGGTACCACTTCGGTGGGAAGGTAAACAGCACTCCGTGCACTTTGGTGTTTAGTTGTGCCTGGACATGTCCATGGAAACGTCTGCACACGCAGACAGCCTGTAAACAGAGATGAGCACTGAACCCTAGAGTCGGATACGATTGGCTTTCAAGCAAGGGCGACCTTTACCCCCACTTAAGTGGAGGGTATTTGAAAACTCATGTCCTCCTTAAACGTGTCCTGTTGTCGTGATCTTGCTGGGCCCGCATATTGAATTCTCTTTTGCGATGCCCTCCACCCTGCCTCCTTCATTGGCCAACTTCCACTGCCCTACGTAGCAAGAGAGGAGACCACGGCGTGGATGACCTTGGCTTTGATTTCCGGTGGCCCATCCTTAGTCTTGAGAATCTTGAGTAGTGCCTGACTATTAAAATAAGTGATAACCCTTGCCATACGCTACATAAAATAAATAGTGATGACCCTCAAGTAACACATCCAATCCGCCCAAGAGGCCAACGCCTAATTATGCCTAAAATCCAGCCTGTTTGGTGCCAGGGAGAAGATTGTGAACCTTTTATTGGCACTGCCACGAAGAAAAGCTCCTGCCCTTTGCTGTGAATCTGGAAGAGCACCTTGGAGATGTCTAAGAGGGGAACCGATTCGCGTGGGGCCGGAGGTCCCTTCCGCCGCCAACCTTCCTGGGTGCCTTTCACTGCGCCCTGAGCAGAGAATGCTCTTTGGGGACAAGGGTTGCTACACCGCGGTAGATGTTGCATAGCGGTCACACTAACTCCCCTTAGCAGGTTTTGCATTTAAAGAAATAAATTTTCAGCCAAGATTTCTTGGAGAAGGAAGGAAGCTGTTTATTCAAACACAGAACACATTCCGGTTGCCCTTGGCAAAAGGGACGCCCATTGAAAGGAATCACTGAACTTTATAAGCAGAGGAAAACAAGCTTCAAAATTCATGTGACATGACATGATGCTCAGGAATAGTTCACTTTACATATTGTCTAGACGCCTACTTTAAAATACACGGTGCTGATTATTGCATTATAAATTGCAGAGCTTAGCTGGTTATACTGACCGAGTCACAACCCGCACAGCAATGGAGGCAGAAGCTGCTTGGTTTGGAGTCCCAGGGCAAAACTTCCCAAGGGGGGGGGGAAGAGGGCCGTTTGCCTTCAACCCACCTGCAAAGCAGGTCCCCAAGCCCAGGGTCCCTCCACTGGTTCACAACCCCCAAGTGGATTCTTGCACGGAGAGGCAGTTGCCTGGCAACCGTGTAAACTGAACTGGCCCTAGTGAACGAAGAGCGAGCGTTGGCTTGCCTGGATATCGCAGCGTTTCCTCCTGTGCTTGCTGGAGTGTTAGAAATGCTCAGAAGTGCTCAACCCCAAGCAGAGTTTCTCCAGCAAAAAATCAACCCAGAATAGTTTCTGACACGAAATTATTGTTATTATAACGTGGGCCTCGCGTGCGCGCACACACACACCCCAGTCCCCCCCACCTCCAACAAAGGCTGGGAGAATAGAACAGGCTAGAAAACAATTGTAAGGGACTGCGGTGGCTTAGTGGTTAGGATGGTGAAATTGAAGACTGGAAGGTCGTCAAGTCAGTAGTTCGAGACCCAAGTGCTTCATGACGGAGTGAGCTGCCGTCTCTATCCCAACTCCTGCCAACCTTGCTGTTCGAAAGCAAGACATTGCAAGTAGATAAATAGGTGCTACTTTGGTGGGAAGGTAAACAGCATTTCATGCACTCCAGTGTCTAGTCATGCCTGCCACATGTCCATGGATAGGTCTGCAAACGGAGACAGTGCTGGCTCTTTGGTTATAAAGGGAGATGAGTACCGAACCTAAAGTTGGATATGACTGGCTTTTGAGCAAGGGCGACCTTTACCTAAAAATAATTGCATGTAGTCTGGTTAGAAACTTTGCTTTTTAAAGGGAAGGCTTGGCCTCCACCCACCCACCTTGGCCTCTATCCACTGGCAACCCCCTTCCCCCGGGCGTTGGCTAAAATGGTGTAGGTCCTCCTCCTCCAGGAACAATGCTATACATTTGCGATCCACGCACACGACCCGTACAACTTCCTCCACAGGAGTCCAGAATTCCCTCTCCTTCCCCAACCCCTTCCTTTTTATCCACATAACAACCCCTCTCTGAGGTAGTCCAGGGTGTGGGACCGTGGCTGGCCCAGGAGGGCACAACAAAGTTAAATAGAGTGGACCCTTGCTTAACAAATTTAATGCGTTCTCCGGGATCTTTTGTACTATGAAAAATTTGAAAAGCAAATTTTCCATAGGAATGCACTGAAAACCAAAATTTGTTAACCAAAACACGGTTTCCCATAGGAATGCATTGAAAACCAAATAATCCGTTCCGAAGAAAAATTGTTAACCAAACCACTATTTTCTTTTATTATGTGAATTCTGTGTTAAGGAAGCCGCTTGTTAAGCGAGGGTCCACTGTACAGAACCACATTTGTCTTTATTACTGTTGTCCTCTGAGTAACAAAAACCACACCAAAATAATGGAGTACACAACGGAAAAGGTGAATTTATCCCTGTTAGATTAAAACAGTTGGGCAGAGAGCAAAGTTATCTTTGTTGAGCTGTGATTAAATGAGACCCAAGTCTATCTATCAGCCTTTAAACCTCCGCTCTGCCCTGCAGCTAAGATGAATCTCCATCGCTGAGGTCAGGATGGACTCTGCCTTTTGCGCTGTCGTCGTCTTCTGCCCCCACAGCTCTTCAGAGAGGGGGCTGCGGGTCATTTGGGCCGACTGCAGTTCCCAGAAGCTGCCTTACCAGGGCCAGCCCCAGCTATCTTGCCAACTGAGGCAAACTTTCTAACTCAGTGATGGCGAACCTTGGCACTCCAGCTGTTCTTGGACTTCAATTCCCAGAGGCCCAAGTCTCTGTGAATCCACACGAATAGGTTTACTGCAGGTCCGCGGAGTAAACCCATTCGTGTGGATTCACAGAGACTTGGGCTTCTGGGAACTGAAGTCCAAGAACACCTGGAGTGCCGAGGTTTGCCATTTTGGTCCTAACTACTGCCTCCTCTTTCTTTTGTGCCATGGAGCAAAGCCACCTTGGTGGAACTGGAGGTTTGCCTTAAGAGTGGCCAAAGGACTGCGTCCATCGCCGATTCCCGAATGGAGCAGTTTGGCTTAATGAGCAGAGAGCAGGTCAAGAGCATTCCTCTGTCAATGCTTTCCTGCCACCCCCAAACATCTGCTGCCTGAGGCCACTCCCTCGCTTTGCCTTGCAGCATGGCTAGCTTTGCATCTTATTGCAATTGGACTCTGCTGATGCTCGGGACCCAAATAAAGTCCATAGCCAAGGATTGACCCATGGCTGAGCTGGGGGTTGTGCTGTCTGTCTCCCGTCCCCCGTCCCTCGTTCCCCCCCCCCCTTAGTCTTTCTCCTGACTGCAGTCCCTGCTGGGAAGGCAGGCCTTGCCTCGGCTTGTTCTTCAGCTCTTCTCAATATCACACTTTTCCCGGCTCCCCAGCAGGACTGTCTCCGCTCCAGGGCTGTTTGCCTTGGCGCTGGTGGGGCAAAGCAAGAGGAGGCAACAGCCCAGGCACAAGAGCAGGGGTGGCCAAACTTTTTGGGCCGTGGGCCAATCATGTGGTTTAGGGAGCCCGTCGCTAAGGCCCAGGGGCCAGGTGCGGCCCCCGACGCCAATTCATCCAGCCCGCAAAGCCTTCGTCGCTCCTGGAAGCGGAAGTACAATGCGCCTGTACGGGCGCGTTTTACTTCCGCTTCCAGGAGCGACGAGGGCTTTGCGGGCCGGATGAATTGGCATTGGGGGCCACACCAGGCTCCCGGGCCTTAGTTTGGGCACCACTGTACAAGAGGATCAAAGGTGGGATTCTTACAGCTGTGGAAAACATCTTTTTTTTAAAGGAAAAATGGTACAAGCAATTGCTTACCCCGAGATCTTTATTTAAAAGTACTTATTAAAAAGGCATTTTAAAAACGATCAAGGGGACTGCAGTGGCTTAGTGTTTAAGTCACTGAACTTGGTGACTGGAAGGTCGGCAGATCAGCAGTTCAAGACCCAAGTTTTGTACGACTGAGTGAGCTCTCATCTCTGTCCCAGCTGCTGTCAACCTAGCAGTTCGAAAGCAAGACATTGCAAGTAGATAAATAGGCACCACTTCGGTGGGAAAGGTAACAGCGTTCTGTGCACTCCTGTGTATAGTCATGCCTGCCCTCATGCCCATGGAAATGTCTGCAGATGTGGACAGCGCTGGCTCTTTGGCCATAAATGGAGATGAGTACTGAACCCTAGAGTCGGATACAATTGGCTTACGAGCAAGGGCAACCTTTCCCTAAAATAAGCAGACTCAGGAAAGCCTTGCCTGAAATGACCGTAGCAGATTTGGCCTGGACACAGCCCTCGCCTAGTGCTCAGTTTGAGGCTGGCAGCCTGTGCCCCTGCTCCAGATGTTTGAAGACTGCCTTTCCCAGCATTCCCGGCTATGAGATGTGCCGCCTCAGCCTGCTGGGAATTGCAGTCCAGCAACATCTGGAAGCCTTCTGTCTGCAGAGGGATTGGGTCAGAATCAGCCTCAAAGGATGCCAACCTGGGCGTGTGGTCTAGATAAATAGGTACCACTTTGATGGGAAGGTAAGCAGCGTTCCATGCACTAAAGTGTCAAGGCCTGCCTGCCACATGTCCACAGGAATGTCTGCAGATGCAGACAGCACTGGCTGTTCAGCTATAAATGGAGATGAGTACTGAACCCTAGAGTCAGATACGACTGGCTTTCAAGCAAGGGCGGCCTTGAACTTCTTTGTCCAGTCCTTGCCACCTTCTGCCTGGCATCCTCTCCTCCTCCTCCTCTTCCTCCCTTCACCTGGAGCCACTTCTCCAAACCGGCAGTCTTTGCATTCAAAGGAAGCACTTGAGCCCGATGCGTCTCCCACTCTTAATTTCCACCTCCGCCTTTACTCTGCTTTGTGCTTATGCTTCACTAGGCGCCAGCACTGGCCTGTTGTCATTGGGGCTTTTTGGGCACAGAGGAAGCCGATCTTTCGTTTTTGATTGTTGCCTGGGTAGCTCAGCAGGGTCGCCCTCCTCCAGCATCAAATCTACAATCCCATTTGTAAGCAGGAGAGAACCTATGTTCGCAATGCAGGAGGGCGGCGGGCGGGCGGTGGAGGCAGCCAGAGCCCTGCTATGAGGAGACCCTTTGCAAGCCAACATCACTTGTGGCAAACAAATGGGACTGATTCAGTTTCTAAGCTAAGTCTTGGTCCATGGGATTTTGGCATTGAAGGGAGGAGGTTGGGAATGTGCTACACCTGCGTCTAGTCCAGGGGTGCCCAAACTGCTGGCCAGATCTGGCCCCTGATGTCAATTCATTCAGCCCGTGCCACCCTCGTCACTCCTGAAAGCGGAAGTAAAATGTGCCCGTACAGGCATGTCTTACTTCTGCTTACAGGAGCAATGAGGGCAGCACAGACCGGATGAACTGGCATCAGGGGCTGGATCCGGCCTGAGGGCCGTAGTTTGGCCACCCCTGGTTTAAGCAGAGAAAATGATAGCCTAAAATCTGTCTCATCTTGTTGCAAAACAGATGGCAAGGCATGTTGTATTTTCGCTTCTGGTGGGAGAAACCACGTGACCGGCCAATGGCCCGAACAGTTTGGACAACCCTGGTCTAGTCTGCGGTGGTTCTCGTAGGATTGCGTGCCTGGATTTTTGCAGTCTAGGTAAACAAAATAAAATTGCATAGGTAAATTTTTCCCTTATGCAAAAGCCAGCCGTATCCTACTCTAGGGTCTGGTGCTCATCTCCGTTTATAGCCATAGGGCCAACGCTGTTTGTGTCTGCAGTCATTTCCATTGTCATGTGGCAAGCATGACTAGACACAGGAGTGCACAGAGCACTGTTACCTTTCCTGCTGAAGAGGTACCTATTTATCTACTTGTAATTTCTTGCTTTCAAACTGCTAGGTTGGCAGGAGCTGGGACAGACGATGGAAGCTCACTCCATCACACAGCACTTGGGACTCGAAGTGCTGACCTTCCGACCTTCCAGTCATCAAGTTCAGCATCTTAACCGCTAAGCCACCGCAGTCCCATAACATTGCATAGTCTTTGCATAAATTATCACTTTTGTTTTTTAAAAATCAAAATCGCAAAGCTTTTGCATCTCCCCAGAAGAAATTGTGGGTACGCTTTGATGGTGACGACAAGAAGCATGGAAATTAGGCATTTTAAGGTGGGTGGAGGAGGGGAGAATGTACTGTAATGGGTCATGTTTCCAGGCCCCCCCCCAAAAAAAAAAAAAGAAGAAGAAGAAGAAGATATGATTGTGATCTTCATGGCCTACCTCGCTGTGTGGTTGTTCCGGGGGCACCCTTAAGATACCATCCGTTGGGGAGGCCCGCCTCTCTAGCACGAGGGAAAGGGCCTTCTCGGTCATAGCCCCACATTATGGAACCGCCTCCCAGTAGAACTACGTCTCCAGGCCCAGTTGCTGCTATTTCGGAAAGAGCTGAAGATGTAGTTGGCAAAGTGGATCTGGGGGCCAGGATTGTCAACAAGCTCCCCTTTCTGGCTTGTCTGAGGCTTCCCCCCTCCTGTAACCCATTTTAATGTTATTGTTATGCTGATTTTACATTTGTTTTTAAGATAGCAAAATGACACAGTGGTTGGCAATATTGCCAAATGTTCTTAAGGGTTTTTAATTGTTTTTATATTGGTTTTAACTTGTTTCATTGTGTGGTCAGTGAGGTGCTCGCTGGCCTATCTACACCTCCCAGAGTACACCAGATTAGGGTGGTATATAAATCTATTAAATAAATAAATAAATAAATAAAAATAAATCAAGGGTTTTCAGTGCCACAAATATGTTTGCCGGTATGGCTGTGGTTCTTCTTCCGTGTCTAAGCCAGACATGAAACTGCCAAAATGAAGCCCTCTTTTGGTGAGTCCATTCCGCAGTTCCTTTGGCCTGACCTAGTGTGAGAAAGATTTGCCGGCAACACAAGGTTACATTTACCAGGATATGCCAGATTGTGGTTCCAAAATAACAGTCTTTGAGGAGACTCTTTCTGTGTGCCCGTACCATAAAGACTGTTCCAAGAATACCCCCATAATATGACCTCCCGTTAGTACCTCTGATCCAGTCCCGTGAGTCACTTTCTGGTCCTGAGCCCTTTTGGCACACAAAGTCTTCCTCAGCCCCAGGCCAGGATGGATGGAAACAGAACCTGGAAGTGACCTTGAAGGGCCATCTATGACGGAGGGCATTTTAAAGGTTGTTCCCTCTAATTACACCTCCCCTCCCCCCCCTCTTTATTACATCTTGATGCACAGTAGGACAGTGAGTCTGCTGTTCTTTCTCTGTCTAAGTGACCCCACTTATGCTTTGGTCCAGTCCTGCTGCTTGGCATAAACCGACATGCATTAAACATAGACATATTAGACACACACTCCTTCCTTTTTCTCCTGCTTTCCCTGTCAGCACCTGTCTTAACCCAAAGAAGGGAGGCATGGCTGGGAGGGGGGACGTGTCTCTCCCACTTGGGGGGGGGGGAAAACAGGTTTTATGCTGTCGCTGCAGTGGGGGACCAGCGGGAAGTCTTCGCCAGAGCTGCCTCCCAGCATATTCATGCGCCATTTGCATCTAAATGGCCAAACTTCCTAGGGTGAACTTAGGTAAAGGACAGAGCTCATCTTCCAGTCTGGGAGGGAGGCCAGCAGGAAAGCAGGCAGGCGGGCGGGCGGAGGGCCACCGGGGAAGTGGAGCCTAAGGGTTAGAGCTCACCTGGCCTGACCTGAGTCAAAATTGATTGCAACCATAACCTATGGGGCCAAATTCCTGGCCGACCAGCCGGCCTGAAGACTCCACTCGAGAAAGCAAAGCAAAGCAATCACACTTCTATTCCGCCCGCACAGGGCTTAGTGAACTCTCTGGGCAGTTCACATGTTAATTAGCATTTTGCCCCCACCATGCTGGGTACCAGAACTTATTTTACGGACCTTGGAAGGATGGAAGGCAGAGTCAACATTGAACCCAGGTCAGGATCGAACTCACAAACTTTTGTTTGAAGGGGCTGCAGTGGCTCAAGTGACTAAGACGCTGGCTGGGAGGCGGAAGGTCAGCAGTTCGATTCCTGAGTACTGCAGGACGGAATGAGCTCCTGTCTTTGTCCCAGCTCCTGCCAACCTAGCAGTTCGAAAGCAAGAAATTGCAGGTAGATAAATAGGGACCACTTCGGTGGGAACATAACAGTGTTCCGTGTGCTCTGGTGTCTAGTCATGCCTGCCACATGACCACAGAAACGTCTGCAGAAGCAGACAGCACTGGCTCTTCAGCTTTGAAACAGAGATGAGCACTGACCCCTAGAGTCAGATACGACTGGCTTTCGAGCAAGGGAAACCTTTACCTTTAACAGTTTAACCACTGTGCCACACTGCGAAATAAACTTCAAGGTAGGTTGGGAGCTGCCTGTGGTTACTCCATCATGGCCAGGCTGCTCTTTGTGTATGGGCAGAGGCACTGCTACCTTATGTGTATGTTTGGGAGAGCTGCTAGAAGTAAATAATAATAATAAATAAACAATCCGTTTTCTTCATGCCTGAAATCTCACTTGGTGCCTGACCCAACAGCAGTAATCTAGTCACAGAAACCCCCTTTGAACCTTTCTGTCTCCCTGACTCCCCCCCCCCCAGTCTGCTAAACCAGGGGTGCCCAAACTACGGACCCACTGGCTGGATCCAGCCCCCAACACCAATTCATCTGGCCCACGCCACCCTTGTTGCTCTCAGAAGTGGAAGTAAAACACGGCCACTTCCAGGAGTGATGAGGGTGGCATGGGCTGAATGAATTGGCGTTGGGGGCCGGACCAGGCCCACCAGCCATAGTTTGGGTATCCCTGATTGAAGCAGAGAAAATGGCAGCCTAAAACATCTTATCTCATCCTGTTGCAAAACAGATTCCAAGGCGTGTTTTATTTCTGCTTCCGATGGGACGAACCATGTGACTGGCCTGCCGAACCACCTGACCAGCCCATGGCCCAAAACGTTTCGGCACTCCTGTGCTAACATATCCGTGTCTCATCACTTTGCTTCCAGATCAGATCTTTTCTCTACTGAGGTGTCCCCTCCTGTTTTCTTTCAGAAAATATTGAATTTCACACAGGCAACACAGGCCTTTCCTCCTTTCCATCATTCATTCATTCCCTCATTCACTTGCTTGCCTGCCTAGCTATCCATCCAGTGGTGGGCACCAGCAGGTTTGCACCAGTTCGCTAGAACTGGTAGCAGAAATTCTGGCTGGCCCCTCTGCCCATCCAGGTTTTGAAATAAAGTACAGTAGTACCCCGTATAATGAAAAAGCTCTGTTCCATGATATTATACGATTTTTTTCGTTATGCGAATCATATCGGCAATACCTCGCATAACGAAAAAATGTATGCGGGGTATTGCCAATAGAGCCAAAATGGTTCGTTATATGAATTTTTCATTATACAAAACGTTCATTATACAGAGTACCACTGTAGTTCTAATTCACGTGCAACACAGGGCCATGCCCACCATACCACATCCATAGTGAAATAGTATTTTTTTGGAGCCCAACACTCTATCTATCTATCTATCTATCTATCTATCTATCTATCTATCTATCTATCTATCTATCTATCTATCTATCTATCTATCTATCTATCTATCCATCCATCTATCTATCTATCCATTTATATATCTATCCATCCAACCATCCATCTATCTATCCATCTATCTATTTATTTATTCATCTATCTATCCATCCATTTATCTATCTATCTATCTATCCATCCATTTATCTATCCATCCATCCATCCATCCATCCACCCATCCACCCATCTATCTATCTATCTATCTATCTATCTATCTATCTATCTATCTATCTATCTATCTATCTATCTATCTATCTATCTATCTATCTATCTATCATACTGCGCCTCACCCTCCCCGCAACAGAGAGAAAAGTGCTGCATTTTAAATGCCGTTCTGCACCACCTGAGGCTAAGTGTACATGAAGGGCAGTTTGTAAATGTCTCAGAAAAAGAAAACCGGGCTCAAGACTGCTTTCTTGGACTGGTGTAAAGGATGAGCCTCCCCTGCTGCCCCCCCAGAAGCCATTCCTTTGTGAGTGGCTGCAATTACTTTTCCGTAGGGTATACGGTGGTGGCGTGGAGAGCGAACCCCATTCTGTCCACAGAGTCCTCTCTGCTTTATTTCCACCTCACAGGGCTGGCATCCATTCTGGCGCTGAGCTCTCGCCCTCCTTGCCCCCAAAGTGGGCTTTTGAAACAATGATTTCATTCTTGAATTCCTTTACCTTTGTTCCGACGTGTTGTCTTTTTCCTCCTTTGCCTCTAGATGGTGGTCTTTTGCCTCTTGAATTTGGCCCACCTTGATTCTCGCCCAAAATATTAGAAATCTCTCGGTGTGGGGCGAAGGGGGCCAGACCCTCATCTCCAGCCAACACCTCCTTAAAATCTTCTCCCATTTCACAGGCCCTCGGAAACTGCCGGCAGTAGATTCCCCAAACCATAATCCTAGCAGACACCCATTTCCTTCCAGTTAGTTACAGGGAGCAAGTATTTCAGAAGAGCTTCTCTCTTTCTTTGGAGAACTTGAGTTCTTCTTGGCCAGACATGAAACTGCCAAATCGAAGCCACCTTTTGGGGAGTTCATTCTGCAGTTCCTTTCACCTGCCCTAGTGTGAGAAAGATGAGCCGACACAAGGTGGCCAGGTACGCCCAATTTTGGTTCAAAAATACAACAATCTTTGAGGAGGCTCTTTTTCAGTACCCCAAAACTTGAGTTGAGTTGCTCCCTAAACCTGGACTACATTCAGTCCATTGCTTGTCTCCCCCATCTTGAAATGCTCCTGTTTCTCCAAAACTACGAGACCCATAAACTTTCTTAAAACCAAAACTTTGAAATGTAAATGAAAACAACAGAATGCAAGTTAATAAGGATAAGTGCAAAGTTCTACATCAAAGAGGAAAACACACACACACACACAAATGTAAAGTTGCAAGATGGGAGAGACATGGTTCAGTAATGCTGTGAGCAAGAAAGATCTTGGAATTGTTGTAGATCACAAGCGAATATATGAGTCAACAGTGCGACGTAACTGCAAAATAGGCCAATGCTATTTTAGGCTGCATTAACAGAAATATAGTGTCCAAAACCTGTGAGGTACTATTAGTCCCCCTCTATTTGGTACTAGACAGACCACACCTGGAGTACTGTGCCCACTTCAGGGTACCGCACAACAATGAACAGGTTCAGAGGAAGGTAACAGGGATGATCAGAGGAATGGAAACCAAGATCTCTGAGAAAAGACAGAAGGAACTGGGCATGTTTAGCCCTGAGAAAAGGAGATGGAGGAGGAATATGAGAGTCCTTTTCAAATACAGTGGTACCTCGCTTAAAGAGCAGATTGCTCTTTAAGCATGTTTGCTCTTTAAGCGAAACACCATTATAAGTGACCAACTGTGACTTCTGCGGGGGGGGGGGATTGCAACCCCAATTTAGTTGTTAATCAAATTTATGGTTGGTTTTAGTTGTTAAGCAAGGCGACCATTCAAAGAAAACTCTGCTGTTTAAGCAAGTTAGTCTCTACCATAAGAGAGGCGCTCTTTATGCAATATTTTACTGTACAGGTATTTGAAAGAGAGTCCTAAAAAGGAAGGACCAGGACATGAAATAATGGACTCAAACTACAGGAAGCCAGGTATAGGCTGACTATCAGGAAACCCCCTCTTAACTGTTCGAGCAGTACAACAATGGAACCTATGACCTTGGTGGACCTTCAAGAGAAAATTGGACAACAACGTCTATCAGATCTGCTTTGACTCAGATTACTGCATTGAGCAGATGGTTCAACTTGATGGTCTCAAAGGCCCCTTCCAACTCCATGACTCTTTGAGTCTATGAATGAACACATCCAATGGATTCTTCTGAGATTATTCATAGCCTTTGATTGTTGCAGTGGGTGGGAAGAAGGTGTGAGAAAACATACATACTCGTTTTGGTTACCTTTTGCAAACAACAGACTAGGTGTCATAGTCTATTTTTTTTTTCTTTAAAAATTTAACCTTTGGGGAGTAAATAAGATGGGCGGTGAGTCTGCTAGGGAGCCTTTTTGTATGATGCAAAATGTTTTCAAAGCACATCACAAGGTACCCACAAATTCATATAAAAGGTAGGTTGCCAGTATCACTTTTGTCCCAGGGGTGGGGCTGACCCACAGAACCAACTCGGAGCTGGAAAGCTGATTTAGAACTCCATCTCCCTGAATTCTCTCGTGACATTTAATATCTGGGGGGGGGGGGGATTCTGGGAAGTATAATCCATTTTCCCCCCTTCCCCAAATTCTAGAACAAATGTTCCCCTTCAGCTGCTGAAGAAGATCAGGCAAGCTCTCTGTTGGGGTGAAATTATCTCCAACTCCCCAGCTTCAAAATGAGAAACTGTATATGAATTTTTAAAAACGCAGGTGCCTTAAAATACTGAGGCCACAGCTCATCTATGCAGTTCACCCCCTTAAGCAGGGAGGACTGCGTTTTAATACCTGCAAAATTTCAGCTTGCTGAAAATTCAACCTGCTGCGAGTCTCCATGGCTGGGAAGACAGTAGAGTTCAAAATGGGGCAACGACGTGGATTAGCCTAACATAAAGAATGTCAGATTGAAGCGTATGGGCTTTTGCTGGTCTGGTGGCTTAGTGGTTAAGACGCTGAACTTGACAGCAGTACCCAAGTACTGCAGGACGGAGTGAGCTCCCGTCTCTGTCCCAGCTCCTGCCAACCTAGCAGTTTGAAAGCAAGACATTGCAAATAGATAAACAGGTACCACTTGGGTGGGAAGGTAAACAGTGTTCCATTTGCTCCGGTGTCTAGTCATGCTTGCCACATGACCATGGAAACATCTGTAAACGCAGACAGCGCTGGCTCTTTGGCTATAAACAGAGATGAGCACTGAACTCTAGCGTCAGATACGACTGGCTTTCGAGCAAGGGTGACCTTTACCTTTACTAATCACTATACAGAGGTTTTCCGGAAAGACAGTTGGGACTGTGTTGGGAATCTGTGTGCCTTTGATTTAATTGTTCTGATGATGGAGGCAGATTTCACAGAGCTCTGCTCTTGAGAGCAGCAACATCTAATAGCTGAGAAAGGCAAGACGTGAATGCCTGGAATATTATGAGTTCTGTACGCATTTCCATTTGTACAACAACAACAACAAAATTTTGTTAAGAAGTTGACTGAGGTCTCTTGCAATTTTAAAGAAAACCATTGAAAATAATTTAAAAAGATATGAGAACTGTCAGCTAAAGACGTGATCTGCAGTTCCAGTTAAGGGACTGCAGTGGCTCAAGTGGCTAAAGCACTGACTGGAAGACGGCAGGTCAGCAGTTCGATACCCAAATACTGCAGGACGGAATGAGCTCCCGTCTTTGTCCCAGCTCTTGCCAACCTAGCAGTTTGAAAGCAAGAAATTGCAATTAGATCAATAGGGACCATTTCGGTGGGAGGTAAACAGCATTCTGGTGTCTAGTCATGCCTGTCACATGACCATGGAAATGTCTGTAGAAGCAGACAGTGCTGGCTCTTCGGCTATGAAACAGAGGTGAGCACTGAAACCTAGAGTCAGTTACGACTGGCTTTCAAGCATGGGTGACCTTTACCTTTACAGATTTCAATATCCCGTTGCCTGTTGTATTCCTTGCCTTTCATCCTGATGACCTAAACTTGATCAAATTGTGCAGAAGGAGGATTAATTCAGACCAATTGTAGCACTGGATGCTAGATTTTAATAATTTGTTATTTGATGTTATCGGTCCAATGTTCTGGCACCGCAGACCTCAAATATTCTATTTTTAATTATCGGAAGCATTTATATGTTACCTTCTGTCCACTACAATTCCTGAGATGATTTGTAACAGAATAATAGAATAAAATAATTAAAGAATGGATTAAATATATTCAAAACAGATTAAAAACACATAAGACCAGAAGAGGTTCAAAATATTCTCCAAAAGTCAGCTTTAAAAATCAATTATTTTAAAAGTTTTAAAAATGTTATTACACTGAAAAAGTTTCAAAGTCCTCAGTCTTCTGAATTGCAGAAGTTGATGTGGCACAATAATCGTAATCTCAGTCTTTTAGCCACAAAATGGACATTTTACTGGCCAGTGATTATCCTTCAGGAAATGGTAAAATGTCACCCAATTTTTGGAATTTGTGGTTTTGTTTCATTGTGAATTCCTTGAGACATTCCCCCCCCCTTTTTTTTGAAGAGTCTTTCTTCAAAGAAAGAACAGAATTGTAGGTAGATTCTAATATTGATGTTCTATCCGTGGAGTATCTCAGTTCAGAGATTGCAATGGTGATGCAATTTTGCTTTTCAATCTTTCTTCATTGTATTAACGGTGTTCAAAGCAGACTGTGGCTGAGAGTTCCCCAGGTTAATTATTTCCCGCACAGAGATAAAGCAGCCTTCTTTCATATTTGTTAAACCAGGGGTGACCAAACTATGACCCATGGGCCAGATCTGGGCCCCAACGCCAGTTCATCCAGTCCATGCCACCCTTGTTGCTCCCGTAAGTGGAAGTAAAACACGCCTGTATGGGCGTGCTTTACTTCCGCTTATGGGAGCGACAAGGGCGGCATGGGCCAGATGAATTGGCATTGAGGGTCGGATCTGGCCTCCAGGCCGTAGTTTGGGTACCCCTGGTTTAAGCATAGAAAATGGCAGTCTATCTCATCAGGTTGAAAAACAGATTGCAAAGCACATTTTACTTCCACTTTCGGTGGGACGAACCACATGACCGGCCCGCTGAACCACATTACCAACCCATTGAACCACATGACCAGTCCATGGTCCAAAACCTTTGGGCACCCCTTGTATTAGACTTTCGACATAGACAGGTTCACAGATTAAAACTTTGTACTTGCTTTGTTCATGGTGACCCGAAAGATTTTTTGTTCCTTATCAGGTACTGGGGAAAACAAGCAATGCATGTTCAATATAAAAAGGAAACATCTTTAAGGATTAACCTTCTCAAACTCCTTTTTTCCAATGCACTGGACTAGAGATAAGGAAGGTTTTTGACTTTGCACTATTTGTTTGTTTACATTACAGTGGTACCCCATAAAATTTAAGCAAGCTTGCTCTTTAAGTGAAACACCATTGTAAGTGACCAATTGTGACTTCTGGTGTGCTGGGGGGGGGATTGCGAAGCCCAATTTAGTTTTTAAGTGAGTTTTTGGTTGGTTTTAGTTAAGTGAGGTGACCATTCAGAGAAAATTCTGCTCTTTAAGCGAGTTACTCTCTGAGCAAGGTGCTCTTTATGTGAGGTTTTTACTGTATTTATATGTCATTTATTTATTTTATTTGTTCAGATTTATATTGCCAACCACTCGCCGAGGCGACTCAGGGCGGCTTGCAGTCAAAACAGCAATAGTACAGTAAAGATCATAAAATACAACCTCACAAGACAACCAAAGCAGACTAACTCCCCTCAGGCCATTGGTGTGGGCCCAGAGGAGGGGGCGATGTTCTCTGCCGCCTGCCAGGCCATGGAGTCTTCTCCTTCAGGACATTGGTGTGGGCCCAGAGGAAGGGGTCAGGTCCTCAGCTGCCTGCCAGGCAATGGAGTCTTCTCCTTCATTCTCCCCATAGGGACCCATTGTCTGGTGGATTCTGGGAGTTGTAGTCAGTCAAAAACACAAATTTGCACACCCTGGCACTGGAATACTGACATTGGTAGCCCCTGGAAAGGCAGACATTCAACAGGTTTGGCTTCTTCCTGATTCAGCAATGCAGTGATGGGAAAAGCTATCCCAATGCTGAGTTTTGGAGATCTTCCAAGACAGTGCGGTGTCATCATTAAGAAAGTTGGGCCGCAAACTGGATGGTCCAGATTCTAATGGCCACAGAACCAGGAACGTCGCTGGCTGACTTGGGTCTGTCATTCTTTCCCAGCCTGACCTACCATCCAGGGCTGTCATGAGGATGGAAGAGCCAGGAGGGAAGCTGTGCGTGGTGCCTTGAAACTAGTGAAAAAAAGGCAGCAATAAATTTCGCCCTTGCTCGAACGGCAGTTGTACCTGAAACTAGGATTCAGTGCTCATCTCTGTGTATAGCCAAAGGAGCATTCTCTGTGTCTGTGGATGTTTTCATGGACATGTGGCAGACATGACTAAGCACAGGAGTGCATGGAACCTATCTTCCCATCGGAGTGGTACCTATTTATCTACTTGCCACGTCTTGTTTTCGAACTCATAGGTTGGCAGGAGCTGGGACAGAGAGAGGCGCTCACTCCGTCATGCAGTACTTGGGTTTCGAACTGCTGACCTGCTGATAAAGGAAAGGAACTAATAAATCAATCATTCAATATGCTCCATTCTCCTGTTGTCTCTTCAAGTACCCAAGAAACCAAAATCCCCAAACCATCTAAATCATAATTCTTGTTCAAAGTCCACTTAGCAAATCCACTAACACTCTTTTGTTGCGGAGCTTTGAGGACATACATTTATTTACTCTAGTGCAGTACCTATTCATTTCAAAGGGATTTGCACAGTATGGTCTCCTCCTGGATCGTGTCCATGGTGGGCCAGACCTAAAAGAGCTATACTCCCCCCTCCCTAAAAAACCAATGCCCATATTTCACCCACCCCTTGCCCTGTTTCCCAAACCTTGGGCATATTTTTTGCAACCTTCCTCTCCTCTCCCATCCCGACCTTCTATATATAATTATGCTGACTCTAATAAAACAAGCCCGTCCATTAATCTACCTTCGTTTACCTCCACCTGGGGGAGAAGGCGGATGATGGGGGGAGAGAGAGACAACAACTCAATCTTTTGACAAAACACCCACCCGATGGCCTCTTTTCATGTAAAACCCAACCCCACACACACACACACACACAGGCGCTGCGAATCTGAGCAACCCAATTCTGCCCAGTTGTTTTGCTTCTTAGCATTCTCGACACAGAAGGTGCAGTTGTTGATAAGAGTCGAAACTGGGGGGGGGGGGAATAGATTTCTCCTTTTTTTGGCAAGGCAGCCCTTGTGGCAAGGAACTGGCATCTGTCTGTCTGTCTGTCTGTCTGCCTTTTATTCCCTCTCCACGGAAGGTGGTTTTTCTATACCCCCCCCCCTTTTCTCTCTCTCTGTGTGTTTTTGGGGGGTTTACTCTACTACTACTGCTGCGCGGAGTAGTCCTGAGTCCGTATCTTCTTTCATCTCCTGACTCCGGCTCCCTGGATGCTTTTTTGAATGTCTCTTCGTTCCAGTATTTCACATCCACCACCCGTTCTTTTCTCCTCCCTTTCTCTCTCTCTCTCTCTCCCCTAAAAAAAAGAAGGGGAGAAAATAATAATAATCCCTCTCCTTATTGCCATTATTATTTCGGCCTCATCATTGGAGTTATTATTCATTGCTCAGCTTTTTTCGGAAAGGGGGGAGAGAAGAAGAAGGCGAGAGAAGGAAAGAAGCCCACAATCCGGCTGGGAAGAAGAAGGAATCAAGGCGGAGGGGGGGGGGGGGACACGGAAAAGGGGGGGGGGCGTTAGTGATTGCAAATGAATTCTTCCTCTCCCCCCCCCCTTTCTTCTATCTTACACACTTTTCTCCACCTCTTTTCAGCATCTCAAACCTCCCCCCCCTTTTTTTTTTCCTAAGGAGCTTGGAAGAGAGAAAGCGACGCATTCAAGAGGCTAAGTGGGTGCAATTTTTTCCCTTGCGTTCCTGTATTATTTATTCGTGGTGAGGGTGGGTTTTTTTTTAATATAAAAAAAAAACTCCCCCCCTTTCCTGTCTGTCGACAAAACAACAACCACACACACACACACACACACGCACACAAAAGATGCCGTTCCTGCTCCGGAGATTGTCTCCATCTTCTTCGGATTTCTCCAAGCCCGACAAACTTTCCGGATCCGCCGAAAAGCTCGCGCAAGCCCGAGGATTTATAAAACTTTACTGAACCCGAGGAGAACCAGCCACCTAGCAGCAGGGCTCTCTTTATTTTCATCTCCCCCCCCCAAAAAAAAAGTCTTCTTTCTCCCCCCCCCCTTCTTCTTTTTTTGGTCTGTCTGTGTCTCTTCTTTTTTTGCTCTCTGTTTGTGAAGTTCTTGCGCCTTGGAATTTGTGTGTGTGTGTGTGAGAGAGGGAGAGATTGTTCAGCAAAGGAAAACAAAGAGCGAAAAACAAAGAGCGAAAAAGAAGAAAGGACAAGAAAGAAAGAAAGAAGTGACGGGGAGTTGCTTCGTCCCTCCCCCCCCGCAGTGATGGCCTTTGGGATCGCTTCGGCTGGATTTTATACAGGTCTGCTTTTTAGTTTGCTGGAACTCTGGTTCATAGAAGGACTCAGCCTCGAACCCATATATTGGAACACCTCAAACAAAAAGTAAGTATTTGGGAGACGGGGGTGTGTGGGGTGTCTTTCCAGCACTCACACGCACTCACACACATGCACACACACCCCTCTCCCCACCCACCCCCAAGGCACACATCTGCACTCACTGGGTCTAAAGCAGGGGTGCCCAAACTTTTCAGGCCGCGGGCCGGTCGCTTAGCTCCACCAGAAGCAGAAGTAAATGAGATGGGTTTTTAGGCTGCCATTTTTGCTGCTTAGACCCAAGGGTGCCCAAAGTAGGGTGCATGGGCCAGATCTGGCCCCCGACACCAGTTCGCCTGGCCCATGCTGCCCTTACTGCTCCGAGAAGTGGAAATAAAAACGTGCCCATCTGGGCGTGTTTTACTTCCGCTTCCAGGAACGGCAAGAGCAGCGTGGGCCAGATAAATGGGTCTTGGGGGCAGGCCGCGGCCCATGGGCCATAGTTTGGGTAACCCTGGTCTAAAGTATACTTCCTGGAGGGGTTAAGAAGGTGCACAAGGTGCCCTTGCTATGTTGCCCTTTGCTTTCTTTTAAAAGAAAGAACAATATCTGACTCCATGGATTGAGGGAAGAGGTCTTTGGTGAAGAAGAATCTCTACTTTTGTCTGTTAATGGGTCTTAGGTGTGTGTGTGTTACACCCACACCCACACACACACACACCCCACATTTGACTTCCCTGCTCTTGCAAATCCTTGAAGCAAACAGACATGGGATGGTGGATTGATGGAAGAACACTTGTTTGCATTGCAAGAGGTCTTTTTGGGTGGTGGTCATAATAGTGGTGGTCCTAAGGTTGGTAGTGGAGGAGACTGACGAATGGCTGTGGTCAGTTTCAAATGAAACAGACCAGGAGAGAAAGGATGGTCACGGCGGCTGACTTCACACACCCACGGCGAACAATCTACAGTATAGTAATTCATTTCCCTTCTGCAAACTTTTCTGGGGAAGTCTCAGTTTTTCATGCCTTTAGGATGGGGCAGCTGGTGGTGGACACAAAACCTGGGGAGAAATTGTAATGGGGGGGGGGTTTGATATGGCTGAACTGCTTTTCAAAGACAAAGTTGGAATGGTTTGACTCAAAAGTCAGACTTTTTTTTTTAAAAAAAGTGTAATTTCTCTCCCTCCCCTTAAAGAAAATGATTTTTTTAAATAAATGACCTCAACTAGTTAGCATGCCTGCTTCTGGCTCTGCAGAAAGGAAAGATTGTGCCTTTGAAGTGTGTTGCTTGTGTGAACTAGTTACTTTGACAGTATCTTAAAGTTAGTTACCCATCATGTGTCTCTTTCTCTGTCCGTCTCTTGCCCTCATAGGAGGGACATTAGCCTGAAAGTTGATCCCGGTGGAACTCCTCATTAAATACGGAATGTAAAGCCATCCAGAGGGGATGTGCTTTTTTCAAGGATGTGTCAGCAGTGATAATTTAAAAACCACATCTAGAACCATTGGATGCGACGCTGCTAGTTTTCCAAAGCAGCAAACTCCTAAGAAGGATTCCCACCGGCATATTTCATTTTTCCATGGTGGTTAAATTTAAAAAGGCATGGCAAGGACTAGTGTAGACGAGATAGATGGGCGGAGGTGTGGAGGCTTTCGACTTCCACTCTGCGATTTGGGGTGGATCTGCTTAGGTTGCAACTCTGGCCATTATCTGTGGCTCGTGTTTGTTTCACTCTATACCCGCCCCTTCCATGCACCCCTGGCTCCGTCTCCTTCTCCTGGACATGTGGATCTCATTTTTCAATTGCATAGATCTTTTGGGGCAAAAGCCACTGGAAAGTTTTCCTGTTGAGGCCCCAGAAAAATGAATGAGTGAGTAATAGAGAGAGAGAGCTACCTAGGAGCAGGACTATAACTTCTTAGTTCAGGGGTGACCAAACTTTTCGGGCCATGGGCTGGTCACATGGTTCCTCTCACCAGAAGCAGAAATAAAACGTACCTTGCAATCTGTTTTGCAACAGGATGAGATAGATTTTAAGCTGCCATTTTCTCTGCTTAAACCAAGGATGCCCAAACTACAGCCTTCTGGCCAGATCTGGCCCCTGACACAAATTCATCCAGCCGTGCCACCCTCGTTGCTCCCGGAAACTGAAGTAAAATGCGCCCATACGGGCACTTTTTACTTCTGCTTCTAGGAGCGATGAGGATGGCATGGACCGGATGAATTGGCGTCAGGGGCTGGATCTGGCCCATGAGCCATAGTTTGGGCACCCCTGTCTTAGTTGTTTCTCCCTTCAAATGCATGGATGTGCAAGTGCAAAAGCACATTGGTGAATGCACACACATGCACGTGCATACCCATACAGACATAATTTTGATTTCTAGATCACAGCTTTAATAGGTCAAAAGAAGAACTTTTCCCCTTGCTTCCCCCCCCCAAAAAGAAAAAAAAAAAGAAAAATTGAAGTTCCCATCATTACCAGTTCTGTATCAGGTAGCAGAGGTGTTTTTTCAGATGGCATAAATACACACAGGCGCACAGATTCTCTCAATTTCCCCCCTGTCTTTTTCTCACACACATGCAAAACCTCTCCTTGCCTCTAGAACTGTTTCCCATCTGTTCGCAATTGTGGCTAAGCTCCCAGTATAACTTCTGAAACCCAAGTCTTCTTTACATAGTTTCTTTAAAAGGGGAGGGGAGGAGGAGGAGGAGGAGGCTCTTTTGCAATAATTTATATAAAAGCTGGGATTTGGGATTACATCAGTTTTCCAAAACCAGTAGTACTGTATTAGTAGTAGCAGCAGTGTCAGAGGCTTGTGGGGGGGGGGGCAGAGCTTTTGGGAAGAAAGGAAGACACGGCGGTTGTTTGTCAGAAAATGTCTCTCTCGCACACACACATGGGGGGGGGGGAGAATTCCTGCGATTTGTAAGTGCTACAATTTGCACTCTGTCACCATGTGAGGAAACGCTTCCTAGCAACAGAAATATATATTAGCGCTTAATAGACCTATTTGCTTAAATCATAGTGTGCATGCATGCATGCGTGTGTCTCTGCCTGTAACAAGACCAAGAAACAACATTTCCCAACCTCAAGTCCCCTTCCTCTCACTTTTGGACAGGTACAGACAGGGGGGGGGGGGAAGCAACGGCTGAGAAGAAGTTGTTCCCCTTCTTCCATTAAAACGTAAAAAATCCAAGTGTGGGATCTGTGGATCTGTGCAGACTTGATCTGTTGATTGTGGGTTGGTCCCCTTCAGCCTCTGTCTGATACAGGTGCACAATCCAAAGGCAGTCCTTGACCCCCTTTGAAGTGAATGGGTATCTCTTGAACCTCCCTGTTTCTACCCTCCTCCTGCTGCGGTTGGCATGAATGAGAGAACTTCCCAGTAGACTCTGTGCCTTCAGATACTTACTCTGTGTGTATAAACATTGCTTTCCTTTCAAGGTTTAAATTTCTACCTGGTTTGTTTCCCAGCAAAGGCCCTTTTGTTGGGCTGGAACCTCTGCACTATGGGGAGATTTTCGGAGTGGGAGTGGTTGGGAGGGTTTGGTTTCTTTTCAGAGGGAAGTCTGAAATAAAGGGACAGTTTGGAAGGAGAGAGACTCAAGGAGCACCAAGTTCTTCAGATCTCTATAAACACCAGGGCAGCGGAAAGGGCCTCTTTTCTTCTCCTAACCCAGGGGTGCCCAATTCATCCTGCCCACACCACCCTCATTTCTCCCAGAAGCAGAAGTAAAATGTGCCCATACAGGTGCGTTTTACTTCTGCTTCCAAGAGCAACGAGAGTGGCATGGGCCAGATAAATTGGCATCGGGGCAGATCTGGCCTATGTGCCGTAGTTTGGGCGCCCCTGGATTAAGCAGAGAAAATGGCAGCTTAAAATCTGTCTCATCTTGTTGCAAAACAGATTGCAAGGCACGTTTTACTTCTGCTTCCAGTGGGAGGAACCACGTGGCTGGCCTGCTGAACCACATGACCAACCCGCAGCCCAAAAAGTTTGGGCACCCCTGTCCTAACCCAATCCCAAGAATTGAGGCATTCCAGCACCCATTGAGAACCCAGGCTCTGTCTCAAAAACCTGTGATTGTTTAAAACCAGGGGAGCAAAGTTAATTCCAGGGAACCACAGGGAACCTGTCTTTTAAATCCTTCCACCCAACTCAAGGACAGTTGACCTGAGTTACTGACAGTGAAATCAGAACATCTTTTTCTGTCTGTGGGTTGGTGTTTCTCCTCTCTTTCTCTCCTCATCAGTGAGCCCATCTAAGGAGAAATTTTCCGCTTCGTCAGATGTAAGAGCATGACCTCAGTGGCATCAATTTATACATCTCAGGTACAAAGGTACCAAATGGTTGGTTATTTTAACAGATATGTATACAAATCAATGAAGTCTTTTACACCTGGTAATAGCAGAAGATCTCTGATTGTCATTCAGATTATTGGTGAAGTTTTGCCCTGTTGAACTGCAAAACCATTTGCAATTCTTATGTCTGACAGAAGAAAGCTAACATTAAAATACAGCAGTTAGTCTTAAAGTGCCACAATATAGTTTTTTTTTAATTTTCTTTATGTTTTGTTTACTGTCTGACATTCAAGGAGAGGGTTGGTAGGGTTTGTAAAGAGGCTACTAGCAGACGCACATGTCCACTCCAGGCTGTGTGTTTGGGTCTTCTGGGATTAAAGTCATAGTGCTATTGTGGATTTGCCTTTGTGAGTGTGTGATTGGGCTCCCCTTTCCACTGCCGCCAACCCCGGCCGTTGGAGCGCCACAGATCCATCAACTTTAAATGACTTTTACTTGAGCATTTGGTAGCACTGAATGTTTAAAGCACACGTTAATTTTAAAGGCTATAATGATTTCATCGTGTTATTGTAACACGGAACAAGGCTCTATGAAATACAGCTTCCCCTTCCAAAAGTAGCCTTTTAATATTAAGCTGTAGGTTACCTCATACTTTCTTTGGCATCTTAGCATGTGGAGGGCTAGAATAGGGTGGGGAAGGGGAGGGATGCATTGCTGCGTTTTGATTTTCTTTGCAGTATTGAGCATGCATTAAAATTGTGAACTGTTAGTTGGTTCATTAATTAATTGCTGTACTGTAATTACTTTGGAAAGTACAGTTATACCTCGCTTAAAGAGCATAATGCGTTCCACGGGATTGCTGGGGGGATTGCAAACCCCAGTTTATTTGTTAAGCAAATTTTTGGTTGGTTTTATTTGTTAAGCGAAGTGAACATTCAGAGAAAATTCTGCTCTTTAAACGAGTTACTCTTTAAGCGAAGCACTCTTTATGCGAGGTTTGACTGTAAAGTCTTTCTGCTCTCATGTCCTGACACTTCCTAGATGGCGGAGAGCGAAGGGAAGACAATGAGAACCAGTTATGATAGGTGCATGTTGATGCGCGTGTGTAAGGTTGGGGCTGTGTTTTCTGCTAAGGGAGCAACGGCCAACCTATTCCTACATCCATTTTGCTTTTGGTGAGAAGACTGTCCCGTCCTTTTGTTCTAGCAATCTGGTGGCAAGACGAATTAGCCTAAAACCTTTGACTGCTTTTAGCTTTGAGTGCACAATTTTTAAATACTGTACACCTGGGACTGTGGTGGCTGAGTGGTTAAGATGCTGAACTTGACAACTGCAAGGTCGGCAGGTCAGCAGTTCAAGACCCGAGTACTGAATGACAGAATGAGCTCTCGTCTCTGTCCCAGCTAGTGGCTCAGTGGTTAAGAAGCTCGCCTTGTAAGCTGGAAGATCAGCAGGTTGGCAGTTCGAGACCCAGGTACTTACAGATTGAGCACCCATCTCTGTCCCAGCTCCTGCCAACCTAGCAGACCAAAAGCAAGAAATTGCAACTAGATAAAGCGGGACTACTTCAGTGGGAAAAGATCTTGGGAACATGAAAGGAGCCCTCATTAGGGTATTCCCTGAGCAATGTTTCTCAAGCAAAAATCCTTTCAACCCAGAATAATTGCCGACATATGATGATGATGTGCCAACCTAGCAGTTCAAAAACAAAACATTGCAAGTAGATAAATAGGGACCACTTCGGTGGGAAGGTAAACAGGCTTCTATGCACTTTGATGAGTAGTCATACCAGCCATCTGACCACAGAAAAGTCTGTAAATGCAGACAGCGCTGGCTCTTTGGCTACAAACAGAGATGAGTACTGAACCCTAGAGCTGGATACAACTGGTTTTCAAGCAAGGGTGACCTTTACCTGTATATATTCCTATCAACTGCCTTTTTTGTGGGCCATTTCCTCCACAGACCCAGCAAAACAGAAGCTTTGCCGATAAAAGGTAGGACTGTGCGCCAATGTTCCCCTACACAGAGAATTCCTTTTATTACCACCACTTGACAAGTTGGCCAACGCCAATGTCCCTCTCCCCACTCCACCTATGCTTTCAACCTTTCAATGCTGGATTCGTTCTTTATGAAGTAACTACCACCCACTACCTCCGTTCTGGTAGGTGAAAATTCATCCTTTGTTTTCAAATAGCAATTATTTGAACATTCAAGGGAAAGCAAAATCCCACACCTGCCCCAGTATTTAGTCATTGATTCGAAGCTTTTCTGGGCTGCCTTTGCTACAAAGGGTTCAGAGTGGTGCTTTATTGTCACAGCAGTCTAGTGAGGCAGACCAGACCAAGAGAGGGCAACTGGGGATTTGAACCTGAAACTTCAGAGTCCTCATCTGACATGCGAAACCACTACATCACACCTCTTGATATCAGGCTGTGGCAAAATATGTAAGGCACAGACAATTCGCAAAGTAGCAGACTGATGCCACGGAGTCAGCAGATATAAAACAATGGGGGTAGTGCTGTTAGGATGATGGCTTGATCTCCCTGCTACAAGCACCAGCTGGTAACTCAATCCGTGTTTAGCCACCACATCACAGGATTGTTAGGGCGTGACATCCGGTGATGAACAAGAGATTGATCGATTGATGTTTTGTTAGAAGCAAGAGTCTAGCCCTCCTTGTTGCAGCGGCAGCTTTAAAGGAGCAATGCTGGATGGCTGTCTGAGTCAGGATTTGCAAACAGAAGACAGTTAAATTCCTGACTGTGCCCGGTAAATGGTCAGGAGCAAGTGATGCGAAAAATGCCTCTCCCTGCCAGAGGACCTGCTAGCCAGAAAGCAGACAACCCTGGGCTAAAGAGAGAAGAAAAAAACCCCAGTCTGATCTGATCCAAGGAAACTCCTGCTCCCTTGGTTAAAAGAGGCACATTTATTTAAGGGCATCTAACCCTCAGTGGCTCAGGAGGTAAGACGCTGAACTTGACAACTGGAATGTCGTCAGGTCAGCAGTTCGAAATCCAAGTGCTGCATGATGGAGTGAGGTCCAGTCATCTTGCCAACCTAGCACTTTGAAAGCAAGAAGTTGCAAGTAGATAAATAGGGACCACTTCGGTGGGAAGGTAAACAGTGTTCCGTGCACTCCGGTGTCTAGTCATGGCTGCCACATGTCCACGGAAACATCTGCAGACACAGACAGTGCTGGTTCTTTGGCTATAAACAGAGATGAGCACTGACTCTAGACTCAGACACAACCCTAGACTCAGACACAACTGGCTTTTGAACAAGGAGACCTTTACCTATACCTAACCCTGAAAATGGCTGAATGAATGTTGATTTATATTTTCTGTTTGCATCATGCCCATCTCCCTGAACAGAAGAAGCTTCTTAGATGATTTTTCAAAAATCCTCCCCACTGGCTGAAATCCAGTCGTAACTAGAGTAGGCCCACCGAATCAGTGGGGATTTGGTGAATCTACTCACTGATCAGTACCACTGATTCAACAGCCTACTCTAGTTGTGACATACAACTGGATTTCAGACATTGTAAGACACCTACTGGGCATCTCTTGGATGTGATAAAAAGCATTCTCTGAATATCTAAATGTTTTTGTGTTGCTGGTCTGGTGGAGTTATGCGAAGCATCCCTCAGCTAAACCAACTTTGGCCTGTGCTTCAGAAGCACTTCTACAGCCAAGAAATCATCGTACCACCTCGTCCTATCTGGTGCAGACAATACCGTCCTTCTGAAACAGAAAACTGTGTGACATTTTGCACTATGGCCACTTCCCTCTTTGGTACTCTTTTTTTTGTGAGCATCCTTGGGTGATCTGCCCTAGAAACGAGTATCTTTTTTTACAACTGACATTTTCCCTGGAAAGAGTGACTTACAGCTAAAATCTATGGTTCAAATCTGTGGTAAGAGATACATCTAGACAAAGGTTGTCCAGACACTGGTCTCTGGGCCGGATCAGGCCCCCAACACCAATTAATTCGGCCCACACTGCCCTCGTCACTCCAGGAAGTGGAAGTAAAACGTACCCATATGGGCACGTTTTACTTCTGCTTCTGGGAGTGACGAGGGCAGTGTGGGCCAGATGAATTGGTCTCTGGGGCCTGATCTGCCCACAGGGTGCTGTTTGGGCACCCCTGGTTTAAGTAGAGAAAATGGCAGCCTAAAATCTATCTCATCCTGTTGCAAAACATATCTGTTGCAAAACATTGCAAGGCGTGTTTTACTCACGCTTCCGTTGGGAAGGAACCATGTGAATGGCCCGTTGAACCATGTGACCACCCCATGGCCCGAAAAGTTTGGACACCTCTGAGCAAGACAGTTAGGTTGGTTGGCTAACCATGTTGACGTTCAGTAGTTACAGGAGGAGGTTGAAAAGTGGTAGGAGCACCAGGGATGCTTTGCATTTTGGTTATTGGAAAGGCAGGGTTGCCTTATCATCCATATTATCATGAAACAATTTCCAGAAGTTTCACCCTATTAACTGTGAAACAATAAACATGCTGTGACATCTTGGAGGTTGAGCATATTTAAGTATTTTGAGGACCATGAAGCCCATGAAACTTTTGTTTTGGTTTTTATTGGGAAGCCTCATAAATGCAATTTACTCCCTAAGTTTGCTGCTGAGGGACATGCCTGGGTAAACATTTGCCTTAGGAAGAGAAAACAGAGAGCATTTTTGAACCAGCCTGGTCCCATAAATACGGGGTCCCTGTCTTCAAGGACCACCACCTGCTGTCGACTTCACACGTGGGAGACTCCAACTCTGTTGTTATTTCAAGATAGATGGGGAAAAGCTGATTTTTCTCAGAAGGAAGCTCTTAGAATCCTGGAAGCCTTTGGGAATAATCATCACCTGCATCTCAAAAGTGTTGGTGAGGATGAGACAAACCTGTTAAAGATCATGAGGTGTGCTGCCTGCAGAACTGTAGCAATGTCAGTTAATGGACCGAAATCTCAGTGCTAAAACAAGCAGATTGGCAATATCCAGGGGACTCTTTCCAAAACAGGAGCCTTTCACATGCCACGCTTTACTAACAGCTAGCAATCTCCCTCTCCGTTCTCTCTTTCTCTGTCTTTCTCCCCACCTTGGTTGATGTTGGTCCAATAAAAGCAATCCTCTTACATGTTTCTGAGGTTGGCAGTTGACAAAGCTGTAAGCGAGAAGTCAAGCAGGGTACGGCGGTGGTTTGGCTGCTTGTAAAATATTGTCTTCATCTTGACACCTGTGGAGCTGCCTTGTTTAAGGTGCTGGTCTTTAGTGCTCGTCAGGCAGTTCTGCACATTTCGTCCCCACCAAAAACACCACCCCCCCTGCCCTGGTTGAACTTTGGCATTCCTGATAAGTGTGATTTGCCCACCTTTGGGGGTGTGGTGTGACTGTGTGATCTGTTGGTAGAATAGCTTATGTCCTTGAGTTAGGCATGGTTAGGCCAGTCCACTCACTTGACTTTCTCCCTCATGGGAACACACACACACACACACACACACACACACACATCCGCGGGCCCTAGCAGGCCTTCATCTTTCCTTGTTCCTGCTTCTGGAAAAGATGGATGTTGTCAGTTGTGTCCTTGTAGGGGCCTCATATTCTTCTGTTCTGCCAACTAATCTTCTTCCGGTTGGTTAGGGTATGATCATTTCTGCCCCAGCACATGTAGGGAGTCAGGCTGGATGGCCTTTCAGGAGTTTGTACCTCTACAATGGTTTAATATTATAATTTTCCTTCTTCTTCTTTCGTATCCAGGTCAAACTTTTAACTCTCAAACGGAAGCCACCATCTTAGCTTTGTCGTTGGCCAAAATTAAATCCTCTTCATAATGTTCCTTAAAATCTATAGTTTTGAGTTGGCTTCAAATGCCAGTGATTCTGTAACTCTTCATTTTGTAAGACCTTCTCTTTAAAGAGGAAACTTCCTCAGACTTCTTAAACAACATCCTTCTACTGACTTGTATTCACTAAATCCCCTCATTACTGTGCACAAGAAGTGTCTTTGATTTTATTCCCCTCCACTATTTAGAATTGCAGAAAAGTGAGTGATCTACTCCTCCTTCTCCATTAGCAATTTTCAATTAATAGTTTTTAATTAGGGTGCCCACATGTAGTGGAGCCCACAGATCTCCTCATGGCTTCTATCTATTGTGCAAAACAGGAACATATATACTGTACTGTATATTCATGGCAGCCAGTGTGGTATAATAGAGAGACAGTTTAACTACATGGTAAAATATGGTGGGATTTGTTCCTCTGATACTACAGGTGGATTCAATGTATTGCTTGCTGGTCGCATGGGGCAAAAGCTGAATCAAGTTGGTCCAATCCTTTTTGCTCCCAAAGTGGTCCCTCCCCACCCCCAGCACTGGGAGGCTTTGACTTTTCAGGGTGGAACAATTAGAACAGGTTTCCCCTGTGTGATTAGTTGTGATACGTTCTTGTAAAGACAGGTCTGAAGAAGTGGACTTTATCCACGAAAGCTCACAGTAAAAACACAGCATTTAGTCTTTAAAGTGCTGCAGTGTTTTTGTTTGTTTGTTTTGTTTATAGGTGTGTGTGTGTAGGTGTGTGTGTGTGTAGGTGTGTTTCAGTGTTGTAGGCAGTTGTGGTGTGATGTTCAGGTCTGGGGGAGCTAGCCCCACATTCTTTCCTCACCCCCAATTGTTCTCCAGTTTTTTTTAATTTTAAAACATTTTTATTACCTATGTGAGATTAGCACTAGATCACCCCATCACCTCTTCACTGAGTGATTGTTAATAAAAGGACCAAGAGAGGCAGTGGAGGGAAGGAAAGGAGGAGCTTTGAGGGATTGGAATGTGAATTGAAATCCCATTGAGTGAAAATAGTGCGCTCCTGAGTCCATCTTCAGCCCCTGCGTGAGCAGTACTGGCTGTGATTTCAAATGTAGTACAGGCTACAAATCAATTTGCAGCAAACTATACATGGGGCGCTCAACCATCCGTACTGCGTACATCAGCTTTGGCCTTGAGCAAATCTGCAGTAGAGGATGATGCTCCATTATGGAGTGCGTCTGCACATGTGAAACAAGTTGACATCGCTATTAATGAAACAACCCATATTGTGACAGGATGCCTTAAACCTACACCAGTTGAGAAAACATATCCTCTTCTTGGTATTGCTCCACCTAAGATAAGGAGTAGCAACAGACTCCAAGAGAACTAAGCAAGAGAAGGACCCTCCATGTCCTCTGAATGGATATGTGCCTCAAGTCCACCGGCTCAGATCTAAGTAGAGCTTTATAGCAAGAACAAACATTCTTGAGGGTACGCAAGAACAAAGTCAAATTAGAAGATGGAGGAAGGAGTTCACTGGGCAAGGAACATCATTAAAGCAGGAAAAGGCTGGGGAACTCAACCTCCCCTCTGTCACTTGGAGGAACCTGAATGGTTGGAGTCACCAAGTGTAAGACCAACGTGCTCAAGTGGGGGCTGCTGCCAGACAACAACACGCAGTGTGAATGTGGAGAGATACAGAATCTGGTTCGTTTACTGGTCTGCCAATTACTGCCAGAAACATGAGAATTTAATTTTGGCCAATGGCAAAGCCAAGAAAGTGGCTTCATTTTGGCAGTTCAAAGTTTGATCTGGACACAAAAGAAGCAGCAGCTTTCCAATGTAGTCACACTCAGAGAGATATGGTTCCAAATCCCCAGTTAACCATGGAAATCCCCTTCAACATCCCTCCAAAACCCTGTCAGGTTCACCTGAGATGCCATAACTCAGAAGCACTGGCGTGGCACAGAACAATAGCTTATCATGAGAGCTGTTTGTACTAAAACTTCCTTAAAACTTCTGCACAACAAAGAAAAGGTGAGGGGCCTAGCCTTTCAGTTCAGGCAACCTCTCCTCACCAGTAACACAGCCCTTACTTTACTTCCAGGGATCTCTGACTAAAAAGGGTCAGGATAATCTGTTCTGGAATAGTCTGCAGAAGAAGGCCATTTTCATCATGGTTTCTTTAGACTGGCTTTCGGAATATCAGTATGCAGTGTCCCTTTAGCTCACAGGTGCCCAAACCTTTTAGGCCATGGGCTGGTCACATGGTTCAGGGGTGCCACCCTCATCACTCCCAGAAGCAGAAGATGCGCCCATACAGGTGCGTTTTACTTCCGCTTCTGGGAGCGATGAGGGTGGCATATGCCGGATGAATTGGTTTCAGGGGCCGGATCTGGGCCCCGGGCCCTCATTTGGGCACCCCTGCTTTAGCTCATCCTTGTTTAGGCAAGCATCTGAGAACCAATTCTTTGAATGTGATAAAAGGGATAGACAAGAGTCCCTCAGAGCATATATAAAGTCCTCTCCCTTGCCAGTTAGCAACAGCCACCTGTCAGTTGGCAGACATAGGGTTGTAAGGTAGATGAATGAAGGGCTGAAAGGCCTGGTTTAGTTCCCTCAGAAATGTACACAATTGTACAAATAAGTACAAATTCAATAAATGAGAGGCGGTGAGAATAGGGCACAATACCTTTTAATATTTTTTTAGAAGTCCCTTGAGGCAGTATTTGGCAAAAACCAAGTTGGAGGGAATTAGTGATTGCTTCTGGATTTCATTAAGGGTGCCCCGTCTTCACCTACTTTAAATACAGATTGAGCTCCTTTGAGAAAAAGCATTTTAGTTTTTATGAAGACCTACCTGTTTAGCTCTTCTCTTCTTCATTCCCTGGGGTCACAGGGGTAGATGGATATACTTGATAATTAAAGTTGTGCCTAATTTGCTGGTGGTGGTTTTAGCTTTGCTCTAGTCCCCTGGAGCAATAGAACCAAATTGACTCCTAGTTTTAAGTAAATAAATGAATGAATGAATCTTCCAACACCAGCGTCGACCATCTCTTTGGTCTGGCAAACAGATGTTTATGCAGCAAAAAAATAAAATAAAATTACAGTCATTAAGAATGCTTTTCCAAAGTCTGCATTCCTCGTAGGCGTTGGGAAATGTTGTCTTTAAAAATGCATACTTCTGCATTAGTTAT
Source organism: Furcifer pardalis (assembly GCA_030440675.1). Lineage (NCBI taxonomy): Eukaryota > Metazoa > Chordata > Lepidosauria > Squamata > Chamaeleonidae > Furcifer > Furcifer pardalis. Next base: position 2,711,456 of record CP126897.1, read on the forward strand.
TACTGTTGCAACATTTAGGGACAGATGAGCCTCACATTCATATAACATTGCAAAATTTTACCAGAAAGTGAATCTCAGATGCTGTGCCCAGTCTGACCTGGATGGTGGCTGGCCGGGGGGTGGGGTGGGGGGCACGACTTACCTCTCTTGAAACCTGAGAAAAAAACTGGCAAGCGGAGCTATAAGGAACCTTGGCGATTAATCGACTGATGCTTAAACCGCTGGTTAAAATCTGCCTGCTTGTTAGCTGATTGATGGAAAGCTCGATAATCAGTTGATTTGACAAGAAAACACTCTTGAATCAGTGTGTCTGAGATATGAGCTGTTAACAAGAGTTGGGTGAGAACAAGAGACCCTCATGGGAAAGAGAGAGAGCCTTTGTCAACAAGGCCTGTGGTCAGTTTTTGGCCTCTGTTGACAGATGGGAAGGACCTCCCAAAAATATTGACAGCCAGGGCCAAACCTGGTGGCACAACATTTCCATCCTGGATTGACATTCGCTATACGTGGAACCCCCAATGAAACGGACAGAGTATTGGCAGAGTACTAGACAGAGACCAGTATATCCCCATCTTGCACAAGGTTACCCTTTGGTGTTCCTAGGAATTACTATCATGTTTTCTCTTAGACTCCCCCCCCCCATGCTGAACAAACACTTAACAGGATCAGGTCCTTCCTTGTCTTCTAGCTAAGACATTTGGGTACCTGAAGTGGAACAGCAAAATGCTCTTGGGTTTATAAAAAAGCAAACTCCAGTCAAGCATCTTGAGGCTGAAGCATCTCTATCTCGGCCCATATGTGGCTTTTGGCTGGATGCTCTCCAGGTTCCAGTATCTGCATCTGACCTCAGACTAAGGGAGTGAGTTTGGTACCTGGAGGCAGAACGATTCCACAAGCAACTCTTCCTTTCCTTTTCCGCCTGGTGGTTAAAAGCAAAGCAAGAGCAATAAATTAATAACAACTTGCTTCTTCTTGATTACACCAAAAACAAGCTGCCTGGTGTGGTTGTTTTGGTCTGTCTAACTGCGGGGACGACTCTCACATTTACGGAGCTCTCCGCCATGACAAAATTGGTTGTCTTTCAGTTAGGCCTGTGCTGGGCCGCCGGGATATCAGGATGGGCTGCTGCTCACCTTTACTTAGAACTCATAACTTAAAGGACCATGCTACCTCGGCAGTTTTTGCTTCAGCTCCTCTTGCCGGGCTCCCCTTTACCCTGTGGGAGAAAGTCCAAAGCAAAGGGGAGCCCAGCGAGAGGAGCTGAAACGGAAACTGCCAAGGTGGCATGGTCCTTTAAGTTATGAGTTCTAAGTAAAGGCGAGCGGCCACCCATCCCGGCAGCCCACCACAGGCCTCCTCCAGTGTGGACCAGTGATGGCAAACCCTGTTAGAGACTGAGTGCCCAAAGAGAGGGGTGGAACTCCATACTGGGGGGAGGGAGGAAGCGCTCTTATTGGGCTACTGGGCAGAGGGGCAGGGTGAACTCTGTGCTGGGGCAATGGCCCACATGCCCACAGAGAGGGCTTTGAGTGCTCCCTCTGGCACGCCTGCCATAGGCTCGCCACCACTGGCCTAGAAGGATAGAAAGAGGTAACCCAGTGGTTAGAAAATTCTTGGAGCGCATCTGAAGTCTGAGTTTTAATGTTGTGTTGTTTCAGACTGCAGTTTGATGCCATTGTAGATATATATGGAGATATATATTCCTATCTTGCCCAAAGTTACTCTTTGGCGTCTCTTCTCTAGGAATTGCTATCAAGTTTCCTCTTAGACTTTTCTCCTCCAAGTTGAACAAACTCCGCTCCTTCCTTGCGTGTGTTCCTTGTAGGTTCTCTATTCTCCAGCTTCTGAGCATTTTGTTGCAGCTGGTGCTCCTTTTGAATCCTTTCCAAATATTTCCCATGGGCAAATTGTAAACAAGCTCCTTATCTGGATATTCTTGCAGATGTTTTCACAAGGGCTAGCAGCGTTACATCCTTTTCTTCTTTGGAAAAAGCCAGGCTCTGCTCTTTCAAAAATTGGCCTATTTGGGTGATTTCGCAAGAGGTGTGTAAATCACTTTTGATGTCCCCATGAATTTTTGGTGTCATCAGCGCCACTCCGACTGATTTGAATTAATTCATTCCTAGGTGCACCTTTTGCTTTCTTCTGTAAAAGGATGCGCTGCCCCCTCCCTTGTATGAGAAATGATATTTTGAACGGTGCCGTCTCCCATTTTCCAACAGTACTTGCAAAATAAGAAGATTGTACCTGATTGCTGCAGGTCAGATAAGAACAGTCAAGGAATCTTTTGCAACACTTATGAATAAATCATTCCTTCCCCCACCCCTTTTAAACTGAGCTTCCCCTGAAAGGAAAGCTTTTAAAAGCTTGTCAGACAATGAGCTGTAAGGTGGTAGCGATGACTTGAGGACCCGTAATGTGCTTCAGGTGGAGCACATCTGTTCACAGGTGTTGCAGAAAGCTCATGTGAAGGTTCGACGTGTGACCGTAAATCCACCTTCCTGTTCAGCCCACAACTGCTTTTAAAAACTGGTTTCCTGCCCGTTTAAAAACCACATTACATTAATTCTCCCCCATGTACACAAATGGTGCAGAAGTTAATCTCTTAGAACAGGGGTGCCCAAACTTTTCAGGCTGTGGGCCGGTCATGTGGTTCAGCGGGCTGGTCGCGTGTTCTCGTACCGGAAGCAGAAGTAAAATACGCCTTGCAATTTGTTTTGCAGTGGGATGAGATAGATTTTAAACCGCTATTTTCTCTGCTTAAACCAGGGGTGCCCAAGCTATGGCCTGTGGGCCAGATGCAGCCCACAGCCATAGTTTGGGCACCCTTGTCTTAGAAGAATTTCCCTGTTTTGTGTGGGGTTTGATTCTCTTTGGGACCTGTAGCTCAGGTTCTGTGGAAATAATAACAGCTGTGACTTATGATATTCTGCAAAGGGCTTGTAAAGGATGGGTTCTTTCTTTCTTTCTTTCTATGTGTACATAGGTCTCTTTATTTCTGCCATGTTTGTGCTTAAATATCTGCTGATGTGCCCAGTAAATCTCAGCTTTCTCCTTTTATTAAAATCGACAGTTCCGTGTCCTAGAGCCAGAGAAGGCTCAGCTGTCTTTGCAACGGCGTCTCTAAAGAATTCTCTGCTCACGACGTTGAAATTCCCGATAAAATTAAAGTAGCAAATAATTGAACGCTCCTAATCAAACTTGGCAAAGAGGTGGTCGGCATGACCTTCGCATGCCAAGCCCAGGGAAGGAGATCTCTCTTGCACACTCTCAAGGGTCTGCCTGTGGCATTTGGGTGCCCAAAAGGCCAGCTATCCAACGGGCCCCTCCCCAGCCTAATAATTAACATGTGGCGATGCTTGATTGCACAACTATTGCTCATTTCGGTGGGGCTTCGGCAGGAAGAACTTGTTGCTTGTTGTGAGCAAGCATAGAGAGTGTCCCCCTTGTTAATTGGTGGCTCTGCATGTGGCATTTCCAAATTTACATGCAAAATGGAGAGTCATAATAATGCACAGACCAGAGAGGGTGTTTGCAAGTTGCTCGGGTAAATGAACCAAGCTGCATGCTACAAGAGAGGGGAAACCCAGCACATAAATTGCCATGTATGACTAGCTTCTAGTTCTCATGATCTGTCTGGTGGCTGGCTTAGTTAAGAGTGGCTTCTTAAGCAGGCAACGAGAAAACAGCGTGGATGGGTGGATGGCGAAGGATGGAAACTAAAGGCTCGAAAGCCAGTCATATTTGACTCTAGGGTTCAGTGCTCATCTATGTTTATAGCCAAAGAGCCAGCATATGTTTCTGTGGATATGTGGCAGCCAAGACTAAACACCAGAGTGTACGGACACGCTGTTTACCTTCCCACCGAAGTGGTCCTTATTTATCTTCTTGCAATTTCTTGCTTTCTAACTGCTAGGTGGGCAGGAGCTGGGACAAGATGGGAGCTCACCCTATGGTGCAGCACTCGGGTCTTGAATTGTTGACCTTTCAATCATCAAGTTCAGCGTTTTAACCATTAAGCCACCGCAGTCCAAATCATTTCTAACCTTGAATCTATGCTGTTTTGTTTCAACCTCATGCAAACCTCTTTTGGCCGCCTTTGCAATGAGGCGTAAGTGCCCCCCCCCAATCCTTCAGGGCAGCAAATTCATTGCTCTTGAGCACCCACTGCACACTCCCATGGGATAGGGCAGGTGGGTTCCTCTCTCACAACACCCCAATGAGGGGAAAGGGGGGCTCCTCTTCCTCCTAGGTGGGGAACAGGAAGAATGCAGCTGTTCTAGTCTCACTTCCACAGAAGTTGAGGATATGAAAGCCTGTGTTCTTCGGTCTTCTTCAGAAACCTTCAGCTGGGGTCCTGGGGTCCCGGGGTCCCTCATTTACTCTGCACAGAAACGTTGGCCCTAATGGCTAAAAAAGAGGTGTGTGTGTGTGTGTGTGGATCTCACGCATGGAGCGCAGGGACTCTCTCTGCAACAGCCACTGGAAGCTAGTAGGTTTCTCTCACTGGTGGGCTCCCAAAATTTTTTACTACCACACTGTTGGTGTGGTATGGTGAGCGTGGCCAGGGGGAAAAGCCCTGTGTTGCGCCCAAATTAGGACTACTTTATTTCAAAACTTGGATGGATAGAGGAGCCAGCCAGAATTTCTGCTACCAGTTCTGGTGAACGGGTTCGAACCTGCTGATGCCCACCACTGGTTTCTCTCTAATCACCTGATGCCCATAGGAGCAAACAGGATGGTTGTGCCCACCATACCTTCTCTGTGATGCCCAAATATCCCAGAAACATTTGACTAGTAGTGCTTAGGGACAGATGCCAGATTATATAGCTCCATGATGGTGAACCTTGGCACTCCAGGTGTGCTTGGACTTCATTTCCCAAAAGCCCAAGTATCTGTGAATCCATACGAGTGGGTTTACTGTGCGTACTTGCAGTAAACCCATTCGTGTGAATTCACAGATACTTGGGCTTCTGGGAACTGAAGTCCAAGAACACATGAAGTGCCAAGGTTCGCCATGACTGGTACAGCTCTTTCCTTCAACCCAAATGAGGAAAGTTACTTTCTTTGTTGCTGCTCAATCCAGCCTTCCGTGGGGGATAGGACTGCTCACCTGAGTAATTTGTAAGCACCATTTTGTTCCTTTCTGTTTTGCTCCAGCCTGAGCTACGAAGCTGAAAATCTCACATACAACATGCATCATGTTGAGGGAAAGCACGCATTCGGGGATAATCGGCCTGCTTTTAACGTACAATTTCCTTTCCTCAGCGCAAGATGATGGCAGCTTCAGCTTCACCGTTATTTTATTTATTCACAAAATGTCTGCCAACTATCCAGAGTACGCATCGTACCAGGGAAAAAGTGCAATTTACATAAAATTATATTTTTTAAAAAAACGTAGCAATACAATTGTGTCGATTTAAACCAGCAGCAAAAGGGCCCTTGCCTGGGAGCTGAAAATATATTTTCTGTAAAAGCATGTTGAGAAAGGATTAGCTGAACTCATCCACCAAACTGTCCAAAGGGGGATTTAATTGGGCGCAACTCCACCCCACCCCGGTTGTCCTAGTTGTGCGCCCTGGAAGGGAAGAGATGAGAATGCAAAACCGGGTCCATTTTCATGAACAACAGTCGATAATGCTGGCTCGATTGAAACCTTTGAAACCTGACTTGAGCTGCCTGGTCCACTGGGCTTTTTTGCCACGCTGAGCTAGAATGCCAATGGCCCCTTGATTTTGGAAAACACTATATTTCTCCAGAGGACAAGGCAGATCATCTCTGCATTCTGTCCGATCGGTCAATCATCTCCTATTGTGTGAAAAGAGCTGCAGAAAGCGGACTTTTATTCTGCCTCTCCCCCCCCCCGCCCCTCTATTTTCCACGGTGCCTTTGCTTCCAGCCTTTCCCCAGTTCTCGGTTCCTCCCTTCCACTCCACCGCCTGCTCTTCTCTCTTTGCAACCTTTGTGTGATTCAAGAGCCCCCTTGGAAACCAGAGCAGGAAGGGGGTTTGGTGAAGTGCCGTCTTGTCACCTGTGCGAAATGCATCTCGCGAAAGAGCGAGAAGGCCCTGCCGCCGATCAATGTTCCCGAGGCACTTAAAAATCAGTCCCCTCTTGTTAAATCAACAGGCAACTGTTCGGGCGACGAGTGCTTTGTCGCACTAATCTATATGTGTGCTGGTCGGCAACGGATTTGCAGAGAGGTGTGCAAAAACTGGGGGGCTGGAAGGGTCATGGTTTTGGGAGAGGTAATGGGGAGCACGTGGGTATTTTCACCAGTGCGGTTGGGAAGGCAGGAAAGCTTTCCCTTCTGAGCCCTGTTGATGTAGCCCAGAACATGCAAGGCAGGGACTTGGTCAGTCTAAGGCAGAGGTTCCCAAACTAAGGCCTGTGGGCTGGATCCGGCCCACGGTCCCATTTCATGTGGCCCTCCACCCTTCCAAGGGCATCAGAAACAAAATGGCCACCCCCTTTGAAGCAGTTGGGACAAAGTGGCTGCCCCCGTTCTGCAGGCAGGGCGAAATGGCCGTCTGGTCCTTGAAGCTGACAGAGAGCCTGACCCAGGTTGGGAACTCCTGGTCTAAGGGATGCTCTCATTTTTGCCAGCACGAGCTCAAATGACCTGCCTGCTGCCATTTCAGGTTTTACCCCTCACCTTTCCCCCCCCCCCCCCGAATGCCAGTGTCACTAGTGAACATCATTTTTGCATGGATTGGTTGATGAAGAGCTCTCAGCCACCCATTTTTGACCTTTGGATGCAATTTGAGGAATCATTTTCATTCTGCATTGCAGCCTCCACAATAGAATTTTTATGTCTTGCATTTTCTGATTACTGATTATATATACTGATTGGGTGTCGTCATTTCTGGTGTCTGGTAAGAGCCAGGGAGATACAGTGAGCAGAACGAGAGCCGAGGGCCCAGGCAAGATGAGTTCAAATCCCTTTTCTTACTTATTTATTCCCCGCCCTTTGGATGCGACCACCACTCCTCAGCCAGGGAAACTCAACGGTGTGGTGAAGATATAAAAATAGTCCTTGAACTTATTCTCATATTCCTTGAAAACTCCATTAGGCTCTCTGTCGGTTGGATGCAACTTGGTGGCATAGAACAACACACAACAACACAGTTTCTGATAATGCCTGTTGACTGTGATTGCTTGGCGGTTAAGAGATTGAACTTGACAACTGGAAAGTTGGCAGGTCAGCCGTTTGAGACCCAAGTACTGCATGATGGAGTGAACCCCTGTCTTTGTACCAGTGCCTCTCAACCTAGCAGTTTGAAAGCAAGAAATTGCAAGTAGATAACTAGGTAGCGCTTCAGTAGGAAGGTAACAATGCTCGGTGCACTCTGGTATCTGGTCATGCCTGCCACATGACCACAGAAACATCTGCAGTCTCAGACAGCGCTGGCTCTTTGGATATAAGCGGAGATGAGGATTGGACTCTAGAGTCAGATACGACTGGCTTTTGAGCAAGGGAGGCCTTTCCCTTTAGCTATTGTGTATAGAAATCTATCCTTCTTGGGCAGGGAATTCTGTTGATCTTGGACACCATTGAAAGGAAGGACCAGTGAATTAATTTTATTATTTCAGCTTCACACAGCTGGGGTAGAGAAGGCAGCCTTTGGATTTTGTGCTGAGGGCGCTACAATGTCTTACACTGAGGGAACGTCGTGCTGACCGACAAGGCCTGGGAACTCAGCACCTTACATCAGGGGTGCCCAAACTTTTCAGGCCACAAGCCGGGCACATGGTTCAGTGGACCAGCCATATGGTTCAGTGGGCCGATCACATGGTTCAGCGGGCAGACCACATGGTTCCTCCCACTGGAAGCAGAAGTGAAATGCACCTTGCAATCTGTTTTGTAACAGATATGTTATAGATTTTAGGCTGCCATTTTCTCTGCTTAAACCAGGAGTGCCTAAACTACCGCCTGTGGCCTGGATTCGGCTCCCAATGCCAATTCATCCGGCCCGCACCACCCTCATTGCTCCAGGACGTGGAAGTAAAATGCACCCATAGGGGTATGTTTTACTTTCACTTCCAGGAGTGATGAGGGCAGTGTGGACCAGATGAATTGGCATTGGGGACCAGATCTGGCCCATGGGCCGTAGTTTGGGCACCCCTGCCTTACATGGTCAGCCAGAGCCTTCCCAGGCAGCGTTCTGGGGGTAATTTTGCTGACAAGCAGACAGAGAGAGCTGGTAGTGCTCTTGTTAATTAGGTCATGCACAATTTGGAACAGTTTTTAAAAAATGCAAGAGAGCATTTGGAGGAAGTTTCTAACATAAACGAGGAGGAAAGTTTATGAAAACGGAATGCAGCCATTTTAGGCGGGTTTCCGCCCCAACCAAAGGGCCGCCAGAGTAACAACAAATGACGAAACAAAACGGCAAACCATTTGTGTAACAAAGGTCTTGGAAACAAATGCATATCTTCTTTTTTAACATCCTTAGCTGCCTACCCTGCACTAAAGCTAAACAGATTATTGGAGCAAAATTAATCTAGGCCAGGGCCAAGGATGTTTGAGAGCTCGAGGTGGGAATTCTCAGCCGTGGCCTCCATTTAAGAGTTGACAAGTCTCTAGGTTTGACCCAGACGTTTGGGGTGGGTTTCTCTCTTTCTCAGAGCCTCCGGGGAAGGAATAACATTTCAGAGGTGGCGGCAAAGTGTTCTTAATTTAATTTTTTTTCTTTCTTTACTTGAGGAGAAGTTTTGCTATCAGGCCCTCCAGTTGCCAGTGGGCTGCTTTCAACGGTAGGTTTTGCTATCTGTATTTTAGTCTTGAAAGTTTCAAGGACCAGGTCTCATTGATTCCCTTCAACTTATCAACATAGCCACAAGGTTTAGGAAAGTTCTCTTGGGTAAACCCTGGTGAAGAAACGAGCGGTTGAGTTAAAATTAAGATAAAAATGTATTCAAGGACATTATACTATATTGCAAGCCTAGGTAAAAGTCGCCCTTGCTCGAAAGCCAGTCATATCTGACTCTAGGGTTCAGTGCTCATCTCTGATTATAGACAAAGAGCCAGGGCTGTCTGTGTTTGCAGATGTTTCTGTGGACATGTGGCAGGCATGACTAGACACTGGAATGCACAGAGCGCTATTTACCTTCCCACCCAAATGTTACCTATTTATCTACTTGCAATTTCTTGTTGTCAAACTGCTAGGTTGGCAGGAGCTGGGACAGAGACAGGAGCTCACTCTGTCATGCAGCACTTGGGTCTCGAACTGCTGACCTGCCGACCTTCCAGTTGTCAAGTTCAGTGTCTTCATCACTAAACCACCGCAGTCCTATCCTCAAGCCTAGGCATAGTCTAAAACTCTTGTTCCTCCTACTTTATTTCATGTCATGTCTGTGTGGTTTTCTTTCACCAGAGGATTACAGCTGGCTAGGAGAGTTAAAACAACCAGGCCCATTTCAAAATATGAAAATAAAACAACCACCACCACCATAGCAGAATAAGTTGGAAGAGACCATAGAAATCCAGCTCATCTGTAGTAATAATGAAAGTTGGGTGTGTGTGTTTTTAATTAAAAAGACCTCTATCCATCCCTCCCCCTTTGAAGGTCTCTTAGATGAGGAGAAGTGTACTTTATCTGACAATAGGAACGGCGGAGCCATTCCAGGTCTTTCTGCCAAGTTATTTTCACAAGCGTCAGCATCGCTATAAAAAAAGGCCCCGGAGAGATTTTAAGCAAAGTTTCAACTTCTGAGCTGAGTGAAAGGTGGAGAGAAATGAGAATAAGAGAACACGAAGTGAAGGATGGACAAAAAGTACTATAGATCACAATCTACTGGTAGATGCTGTAAATCGGGAGTTCTCAACCTTTTAAAGCCGGAGGCCATTGGGCCACGCTGCTCCCTCAGACAGCTTCGGGGGCAGGACGGCCAATTGCTCTTCCTCCACCACATGGCACTTCCTGGTGTGGTGGAGGCGGGGGGGGGGCACATGAAATGGTGCCATGGGCCGCATCCAGCCCACAGGCCACAGGCTGACAATCCCTGCTGTAGATCACCACCGATTTCTTGACAATAACAATGAGAGCAAAACAGTCCCCTGCTTCTAAACATGTAATAATCCTTCATCTGTAATATCTGGAGTACCTTATCTATATTTATTTGTCTATCCAGGTCATCAGATGATGACATCCCTGCCTCCCAGCCAATATAACTGTACCTATTTCTACCTGCATGGGACTGCAGTGGGTTAGTGGTTAAGATGTTGAACTTGAAGACTGGAAGGTCAGCAGTTCAAGACCCGAGTGCTGCATGATAGAGTGAACTCCTGTCGTTTGTCCTAGCTCCTGCTAACCTAGCAGTTCAAAAGCAAAAAATTGCATTGAGATGAATAGGTACCCCTTTGGCCGGAAAGGTAACAGCATTCCATGTGCTCTGGCATCTAGTCATGCCTGCCACATGACCACAGAAACGTCTGTAGATGCAGACATCACTGGCTCTTTGGTTATAAACAGAGATGAGCACCAAACCCTAGAGTCAGACACGACTGGCTTTTGAGCAAGGGTGACCTTTACCTTACTTGTACCTGCATTTTTTACTTGCTCCATCTAGCTCTTACCACTAGACTGTACAGCTCCTAGAGTAGAATTTAGGAAGCCTGAAAGTACTCAAGCCTGTGTCATCTATGGCTGAAGCCATTTTGCCTTTAGCAAATGTTGCCTTTAGCTTGGAAGTAAAACAGGAAATAAGTGCAGATCAGCCTAATAAACTCACCCTAACTCAGAGGCTGCAGGCTGACTAGTGCAAACTTCTGGCCGACTGAAGATTCCTTGGGCTTATTCAGGGCAGCCCCACACAAAATCCTTTGCAGTAGTCTAGTATGAAGGTTCTTAGAGAATAGGGGACCCTGGCGAGATCTTCTTTGGCTATGAAAGCATAGGTGGCCTACTGATTCAAGATTGTACAAAACACTCATAATTATTGCTGCCAATTGGTGACGTGTACCCCCAGGGCCAGAGCTTCCCTCAAACCACAACCCTAGCATGGCAAATCACACTCTCAGATGCTCCAGTGGTCAGTTTTTTTTTAAATGGAAGAAGAGGGCCTGCTATAAGGTCCTGTGTTTAATTGTTTATTAGTTAACCAGAAATAAGAACCCACTGGCCCCCAAATCCACAAAGTGGCGGGCACTATCCATGGTGGAGAATGGAGAGGGGGCAGTGGTAATGTAGCACGTGCGACCCCAGGAACAAAATCACAAGCGCATGCTTGGTAATGATGGGAATGAAGGAATAGAAGAAGAGGATAGGGCTACCAATTGGAATTGCTCTGCCCATTCGCTTTAACCGAAACCCTGAATTCGGATTACTGATTTGAAACGGTCCATTTATTTCCACCCTTCAATGCAGCAGTCCCCTTCCTATCTTAAACAGACAGGTGGTGACCAGGCAACCCATAATTTGCTTCCAGAATCGATATGGATCTCTGTGTGTGTGTTAGGTACTTTCAGATGTCTTGCCACTGCAGTAAATGTGTTTGCAGAAGGGATGGAATGGAGAGCAGAATTGCCTTGTTTGAGGGCAGGAAGGGAGGGAGGCTGCAGTTTGCCCGGGACTGTAGAACCCCCCCCCCCCCCAGAACTTGGCAGAGTCTGAAAAGTTTGTGAAGGCACTTTCCCAACATCGTGCCTGTCTGAGACCATAGGTGTTGCAGGCTAGAAAGGTTGGTCAGGTAAAGGAAAGCGAGTTTAGTGACTTTCTGACAGAAGCAAAAAAAGAATAGCATTCAGTCAAGAACTAGTAAGAAATATAAAATGCCCTAGAAGTCACTAAGAATGCAGATTTAAAATGCAATGAAGGCAGTCTTACCTAGAAGGTTTGACTGGGTATGAGAAAGATTAGCTGGCAAAACCGTAAGCTCAATTGCAGTAAAAAATAAATTTCATGTCAGAAATTATTCTGGGTTGAAAGGATTTTTGCTGGAGAAACTGCTCAGGGGACGCTAGAATGAGGCTCCTTTCATGTCCCCAAGATCCATCGTGCAGCACTTGGGTATCGGACCCCGACCTTACAGTCTCCAAGCTCAGTGTCTTAACCGCTAAGCCACTGCAGTGCTGCCCCAATTGTGGTTCAAAAATCTAAACAGTATCCACAGTCTTTGAGGAGGCACTTTCTGTGTACCTCTCTTGTTGGTATCACTCCACCTAAGATAAGGAGAAAAGCAGCAGTGGATGCCAAAAGAACTAAGCAAGAGAATGGCCCTCCACATCTCTGAAGGGAGATGTGCCTCAAGTCTGCCAGCTCAGATCCAGGAAGAGCTTTGTGGCAAGAACAAACATTCTTGAGGGGATGCAAGAGTAAAGCCATATTAGAAGATGGAGGAAGGAGCTCACTGGGAAAGGAACAACATTAAAGGAGGACATGGCTGAGGAACTCATCCTCCCCAATGTTTTTTGAAAGAACTCCTGGCCTAAAACTAATACATTACTATTTTGTTACGGGGTGTTCTTAACAAATATGATAACCAGAGCTCCAATCCGGGACTTTGTGTGTGTGTGTGTGCGCGTGTGTGTGTGCTTGTAACCCCCCTGCTCTCTCCTGCCTAAAATGGGAGCTCTAGCAAATGAGAGAGAAGTTTCAGAAGAACCTGATAATTTATTCCCTCCTCTGCTCTCCTTTCTTTTTAAAAGGAAGATTCTCACTGGATTTTTGTTTTGTTTTTTAAACTGTGGAGATAAGCTTTAGGACATGCAAAATTATGCCAAAAAAGTAATTAACATACATCATGGCACACAGGTTATGAAACCTCCTGTTTCTTTGCACAGAATGTGTCTGTCATAATGGGGGAATTTACACCTTCCCCTGGTGTGATGTTTTCAGGGCAAAACCTGTCTGCCCAGTCTTTTGTGGTGGACAGTCTCTTGCAGTCGGGCCCTCCAGGAGGAACTCCAGCTGGCCTGCGAGAACAGCCACACCAGGCCACACTAGTTTTTCGGTGGGGAAGTAGTTATTAGTTCAGGCCCTTTGACCCTTCCCTAAGACAGATGGAAAGAAGGGAGGAAAAGAAGATGGTCCTCTCTTCTGGGCTTCTCCAACCTGGCTCAACAGGGCTGCTCCTTGCTCTTTCTGTGACAGGACAAGAGCCCTTTTCTCTCTCTCTCTCTCTCTCTCTCAACCTCTCCTGTATGACTTCATTTTGCAAAGTGTTATCATCCCGTCCACGCCCTTGAGATCATCCGCTCCTCTCAAGATCTGACATGTCCCCTTTCCCACTCCTGTCCTGCTCCCTGGAGGGCCTTGGCTGTCAGTTTAACCTCTTAAGAGCTTAAAAACCAAATCCGAAAGAGATTGGCCACCCAGACTTGCTTCAGCCTTCCCGACCCAGGATTGCGACCAGAGGGCCCAAAACTGGCTGAACTTTTTGCAGAGACATGGAATCACCACTGAAGATTTTTCTTTTTTTCTTTTCAGTTAACAATTTTCTTGCAATACTGCTGAGTTACTTTTCTCTGCTTTTTCTTAGCTACTCTCTGCCACTTACTTGCTCAGAGGCTCCAAATTCTGCTTCCACCTTAACGTATATACTTGACTGTAAGTCATCCCGCATATAAGTCGAGGTACCTAATTTGGACCTCCAAAACTAGGAAAACAGATTGACCTGAGTATAAGTCAGGGATGGAAAATTCAGCAGCTGCTAGTGAGTTTCAATAATTAAAATAGATGAAAATATAGTAAAATGTATTAATTTAGACATTTGTGTGTGTATGTTTATGAGCGTCCCATTTTTGGACCTCATTTTGGGGGCTAAAACCCCCAACTTATGCTCGAGTATCTACATTACATCATTTAAAGGGGATTGGGGTGAAACAGTTTTGTGTGTGCCTAAGATGGGAAAGTCAGTTTGTTAGTTATAATTATCCATTATTTCAGGGGTACACAATCATTTCAAACTGGGGGCCGGATCATGCTCTCTCAGTCAGTTTTGAGTGCTCCACGATGGGGATGGCCATTTTGTTCCAACAGCTTCAAAGTGGTGGCCATTTTGTGTCTTGAATGCCCTTGAAGGGATGGGGAGGCCACATGAAATGTTGCCCTGGGACAGATTTGGCCCACAGGCCATAGGTTGAGAACCCCTGCATTATTTAATTTTGCAGTGGGCCATGGCCTATGTGAGCCTCTGCCTATTAAGGAGAAGTGGGGAGGAGAAAGCAAACATGGTCTTCAGTGTTGTTAAATCTCCTGAGGATAGATTTAAAGGTTCTTAGAAATACCCCTCAAGCTGGCTTTCTGTGCATATAAGGTAGTTGCAGACATTATCTGATTCTGTCTTTAAGGATGGAAGAAGCAGATATAGCCACAGGGGGAGAAAGAAGAAAACCATTAGAATCGCTATCTGTAAGGAGTTTTCTTTCTTTCATGTCCAGATCAAACTTTGGACTGCCAAAATGAAGCCACTTTCTTGGCTTCGTTGTGGGCCAAATTTAGCTCCTCAACAGTATCTGTTTCTGGCAGTAATCGGCAGACTAGTTGAGATCATTGGTAAGGCTGGCCTTGACCAAGCCCTTTTGGGTAGTTTCATCCCTCAGTTCCTTTGGTCTGGTCTGGTGCTAGGAAGATTAGCTGGCAAGATTGCCGTTCCCAGGGTAGGCCTGATTTTATCCACAGTCTTTGAGGAAGCCGATGGGAACCCAGCTATCTGTCTCCTTGTTGCTCTTCACTGGTCCAAGGCACACAGTATGTTCATCAGTGCTGTCCATTCACTCCCATGGCATTGCAGTGCAACTCCTGGTCATTTCAGCAGGGCTTTGCGAATTCCGTCCAGGACAAGTCAGTTTTTTTGGGGTTCTTGTTTTTGCTGCCTACAGACTTACAGAGGTAACCAAGTCTCACGTTGTCATTACTAAATCTGTTGCTGATTGTAAGTCATCTGGGGGCAGGGAGCATAACATGTCTATACTTTGGTTTAGCTCTCCGGTGTCTGGTCATTTTAAATTAATGTGTGTATAAAAATAGGGGAGCTTTACACTTGGGGAAAGAAGAGACGAAACTGGAGATGCCAAGAGTTTGTGCACAGATTCAAACATCTTCTGACACACATCAATGAAGCAGAGAAGAGGCAAGATGGATGGAAGGGGACAGCGGGTTGAGGTCAGATGGGTTGCTTTGTTTTGCTTTGGGCTACTGTGGATGTGCAAGAAAGCTGCATATCCCCCCCCCCCTGCTCCACCTAGGCAAGTGATGGCAAACTTTGGCACTCCAGCTGTTCTTGGACTTCAGTTCCCAGAAGCCCAAGTCCCTGTGAATCCACACCAGTAGGTTGACTGTGCATATGCCTTTTCCATCAGAAGGCTCCTCCACTGGAGTAAGGAAACACATAGCAAAGAAATGCTGGGAATGTGGCCTCAGGAGCAGGGAGGGGAGCTGGAGAAATTGAGGGCGAGGAGGCAAGTTCGGGCGAGGAAAATCCCTGGGATTTTTGTGCAGGTGTGTGTGAGAAAAAGTGAGCATAGAGGGAGAGAGGGAAGGAAAGAGACATTGCAAGAAAGCAAAGCTGGAGCTGCGCATGTGCAATGTTGTCATTTTTTCTGCCACTTCCTTGTTTAAGGCCCAACGTTGAATTGTCAGCCATGAAGTGGCTGCCCAAATAGCAATAGCAATTACACTTCTATACCCTCTCTCTATAGCGCTTGCGCTCCCTCTGGGTGGTTCACAAGTTAATTAGCATTTTGCCCCCAACATACTGGGTCCTCATTTTACCAGCCATGGAAGGATGGAAGGCTGAGTCAAGTTTGATCCCTTGTCAGGGTTTGAACTCACAGCCTTCTGGCTGTTGTACAGCAGTTTAACCATTGCGCCACCAGGACACCAGATCATGGCAGAAGGAGCCAGGGGTGTGTGACAGACAGACAGACAGACCACCTGTCTAGTGCAGCCCTCCAGATGTGCCAGACTGTAACCCCAATCATTCTCAGCCACCTGGCTGGGGAAGATGGGAGTTTTAGCTCAGCACGTCTGGAAGAACAGTCTAACAGACCACCTTTGCAGAATTGCAGGAGCTTTTTTAATTTTAATTTTTGTGAACACCTCATAGGTAGGGAGCGAAGCCCATGGCTGTTGGCAGGAGATGGAATGGTTGGTTCACTGCCCAAGCACTGGATTTGAACTCGCGTGTCCTTGCTCTTGGCTGAACACTATAAAACACTGCAGCACACTGGATTTAGGGCTGTGTAGAAAGCTAACCTCAGGGATACCTTGAAATTATGGAGAGGAGGACTTGTTTGTTTGCTTATTAAATCTATGTACAGTATTCCATTTATATCCCACCTTTCCTCCAGTTAACTCAAGGCGGCATTCATAGCTCGCCGCTTTTCTCCCTTATTGTCACATCATCCTGTGAGGTAGTCAGCTGGAGAAACTTTGGTGCACAGTCACCCTTGAGTCTAATGGCCCTTTGTCTCATGCCCACTATGCCACAGTCCCTCCGGGAACTTTTAGATATATATATATAAAGGCAGAAGGAGAGGAGTTTTTCATTACTTTTTGAAGGCAACTTGTAATTAACTCAGGGATTCACTTGGGACTTTGGTTTCTGCCCTGTCAGGTGAGAACTATAACTCTATCCCTCTTGCTGCAGAAATTAAAACAGGCAACCCTTTCCCCCACGCCCCACCCCATCTACTCCACTCCGCACCAAGACATGTCTTGGTCCCTAATCTTTCTCCTGTCCAGAGAAGCCAGTGACCTTGCTGTCCTCACCCCAATCCCCCAACCCCATGTTAATTATTGTCAAAAGATGTAAACTAGGGGTGTCCAAACTACAGCCTGTGGGCCAAATCTGGCCCACAGTGCCAATTCATTCGGCACACACCACCCTTGTTGCTCCCGGAACTGGAAGTAAAACACATCTGCATGGGTTCGGGCACCCCTGATTTAAGCAGAGAAATTCATTCATTCATTCATTGAATTTATTTATTTATTGAATTTATTTATTGTGAGCCACCTAGAATAGTGTCAAACACTAATTATAATCAAATAGGTCTATAAGGCAAGATGGACCAAGGGCTTGTCTAGTGTGAAACCATCTTATTGGACAGTAAAGCTAGGCCATAGTGAGTGTGTTTTGAGCTAAAGATGAGTAGGTGCAGCTGTGTTAATAAACTGGACAATTGTGTCTATACACATAATTGACTTAAGGTCCTGACGTCCTAGGCAGAATCAGGCTTCAGATTTGGATTGAGCACAATTATTTAGTATAGGACACATGGATTAGACCAGGAGTGCCCAAGCCCGTGTGGGCGCATTTTACTTCCGCTTCTGGGAGTGACGAGGGTGACACGGGCCGGATAAATTGGTGTTGGGGGCTGGATCCGGCCTGTAGGCCGTAGTTTGGGCACCCCTAATTATGCAGAAAAAATGGCAGCTTAAAATCTATCTCATCCTTTTGCAAAACGTATCTGTTGCAAAACAGATTGCAAGGCATGTTTTACTTCCGCTTCTGGTGGGAGGAACCATGATGTGACCAGCCCACTGAACCACGTGACCGGCCCACAGCCCAAAAGGTTTTGTCACCCCTGATATAAACCTTGCTGAGACCCAAAGGCAGTGTCTTGGATTTAAAAAATACAGTACTTTAAAGCTGCTCCTGTACAGTTGAGAGAAAACATTAGTTCTGGGAATCCAGGAATCCTAAGAAACCTTCCCCCACTCCCAGCCCACACATACATTCCCCCTCCCCCCAAGAAAACCACTTATGTGCTCTTTTCCACACTCAGCTACAGTTGAGCCTCAGGGCAAGACGTCTTACATGCGCAGTGGCCTAGATGCAAGAGAGGAGTGTTGGGACACGCTGGCCACACAGAATTGGCTACATTAGATTACAGGCACCTGGAAAACAGGGACCTGTTTTGTTTCAACTCATGAATCTCTACTGATAGGGCTGCCAAAAGAAACAAAATATTTAATTAAAGGACAGTGCCACGTAGGTGTTGGGCTGGGCATTGGAAGATCCTGAGATTCACCAAATGGCTTTGGGACCCTGATACTTACAACCTGTCCTACCTTACAGGGAGGCGTTGTCAAGAGGATAAAAGAAACTGGCCTCTGTGCTATCTTGAATTTACGGAAGAAAGGCAGAATATAAATGTCAGGGATTACAGGCTGTCCCTGGATCAAAGCCACTCTTGCCCAGGGTTCTTGAATATGTTTTGGATGTGGGTGCTTAGTCTGTGAAATAGTAACTGTTCCTCTGAGTATGCATAGAGTGCTTTTTCCTCACCGGGAAGAAATTACAAACAGATTACAAGCCACACTTCAGATAACACAGAATGTCAAAGAATGTGGTTTGAAGGGAGGCCTCAGCCTTGGCAATTTAGATAAGAAGGCTGTTCCTCAACCAGTGGGCAGATCATTTTTAAAAAATCTTTAATATCCCTCCCCCCCCCCATAATAAAATAATTTGTCATTAAGAAACATTCCCTTCCATTCTTTCACCTGATCCATCAAAATATTCTGAATGTGTCCTACGTTTATCCAGCACCACCCCTATTTTCACATTTATAACTCTTACATCGTTGGCCCATTAATTGTGAGAAATTCTAATTAATATTTCCCTGAGCAACCTCTTGTTCTGCCTGGTGGGACCCGGAGAAAGATGGGGTGACATTGGTCCCTCTTGCTGCTGCTTGAAACAAGGGGATTGGAGTGGGCCCCTCCTTTTCCATTTTAAGGGAGAGGAGGTCAGGGGGAGATAATTATTTAATTAAGAGGATGATGCTGAAGCAATCAAGTTTGTTCCCCCCCCCCCACACACACACACACAACCTCCTCAGGTGATAGTAATCAAAAAGAGTCTCAGTCCAGTGAGCTGGAACAGGACACAGAGTAAGTCCCGGGGTCACACAGGCAGGGAGCGGATTGGGATCTGTAATATTTAACCGGGAGGAGAACAATTAAATTCCTGCTTGGCTCAAGAACAAGCAGGTGGAGGAGGTGAGAGAGCCAACCGGGTCAGAAGGAATGGGTCATCTGAACAAACAAATGAAATTCCGCCTCCCTTGTCCACACAAAATCAGAGGTGCCCAAACTATGGCCCATGGGCCAGATCTGGCCCCTGACACCAATTCATCCGGCCCACACCACCCTTGCTGCTCCTGGAAGTGGAAGTAAAACATGCCCATACAGCACGAGCCGGATGAATTGGTGTCGGGGTCTGGACCCAGCCGTGGTTTGGGCACCCCTGGTTTAAGCATTGAAAATGACAGCCTAAAAATCTATCTCATCCTGTTGCAAAACAGATTGCAAGTCACGTTTTACTTCTGCTTGCAGTGGGAGGAACCACGTGACCTGCCCACGGCCCGAAAACTTTGGCCACCCCTGCACAAAATTTTCCTAGGAGCTTTCATCCCTGGGTTCTCAATGAGAATAGGATCTGGTCAATAAGAGCGGGATTGCAAGGTCTGTACTGGGAAAGATGGGTTGGGATTTTGGCATGAAAGCTGAAACTCCCAATAACCAGAGGGTGGGGAAAATGGGCAGAGTTTGGGAAAGTCCCATTGTGAGAGAATATTTCCCAAATCCTCCAGGAACTTATGGGCATACTAAAGGGGGGGGAAAATTCCCCCAGTAATGAACTATTTCTAAGCTTTGCTCTTGGGGCCCCTGTGCTTGGGGGTGGGGTGGGTGGGGGGAGAAAGTCTCCCTGGTTTCTCTGTCCTGGTTTCTCCTTTGGCTTGTTAGCTCTTTTCCTGAGCTGTCACTTTCTATTCCATCTTCTCTCCCCTTTCCCCCCAATTCCAGCTGAGCCCCTGACCCTGTTACAGGAGGAGGGGGCAGGAATGGGTTGGCAGGGGGTCAGGGTTAGAGAAGGAGGAGGAATGGGGAGGGGGGGTCTTTCTTTCTGCTGAAGCAACAGGTCCCATTTCCAAAATGCCACCTCTGTTTTCTCGCACCAGGGTGGGAAGGCAAGAAGGTAATAATAATTCCGTGTCAGCAATTATTCTGGGTTGAAAGGATTTTTGGGGAAGAAATTCTGCTCAGGGAATGCCCAAATGAGGCTCTTTTCATGTCCCTAAGAGCTGGAACAGAGATGGGTGCTCAATCTGTCATGCAGTACCTGGGTCTCAAACTGTCAACTTGCCAGCCTTCCAGCTAACTAGGCAAGCTTCTTAACCACTGAGCCACCGCAGCCCCTAAGAACGCCATGCCATCGCTTCTCATTATCTGCAGTAGATCCTGCCCCCCATCTTCCATCCCTTGGTTCCCAGCCCCAGAGCTGAGCCCATCATGCCACCCAACCCCTACCTGTACTGCTCATTCAAAACCAGGCTAGCAGGCCTAAGTGGTCCTCTTCATCACCAGGTGGCATGGGTTGCTATGGCAACGGAGGGGCTTCTGCCCTGCCTTTCAAGAAGGGTTTCCAAGCCTAGTTCACTTGAGGGGGGGGGGGGAATGAGCCACAGTCTCTCATTTGAGTCCTGTGTTTTCGTGTCAGAGATTACTCTGGGCTGAAAGGATTTTTGCAAGGGATGCCCGAATGAGGCTCCTCTCATGCCCCCCATTGTGGTGATTTGGGTTGTAACCAGGATTTGGTCTGATTTGCAAGGGGGTTTTCTTGGAGGGAGGGGGGCTGAATCAGTTTCTACCTGCATTCCCCAACCCCTTAGTAGTTATGATGATTGCAAGCTGCCTTGAGCATGTCTCTGTCCTGGAAAGGTGGGGAGGAAATGCAATGAGGAAATAAAATAAATGAAATTAATGGGAGGGGAGGGGTTGAGTTTTGTAAGGAATTTAAACAGAGGCCTAACTGGTATGCGAGTGTGCTTTTGGCGTGAAGAATTACAGGAAGAAGCTCATTGCCTGGATATTTATTTTTTATTTTTTTTATGAGGGTAGAAGGGAAAGAGCTAAACTGGCCTACAAGAGTTAAGATAGTTTATTTTTCGACTACAATTCCGATACTCCTCTAACTAGCATGAGGTGTAGTCCAGATTTCCTCACCCATCCCAATAGATACACAGTATGGTTAGCCTAGTGATGGGCAGCCAACAATTTTACTACCACACTGTAGGTGGGGCCGATATTGTGGGTGTAGCCAACATCATCACATTATGATGTCATGGGCGGGACCCAACATCACGATGTCATGGGTGGAGACAATGATGTGGGCGGACCCAAAGTAAAAAAAATCATAAAAATAAGTACACATAAAAATACAAATTAAATAGACATAAAAACACAAAAATACACATAAAAACACATAAAAATACACATAAAAAATAAATACACATTAAATAGACATAAAAACACATGAAAATACACATTAAATACACATAAAAATACACATTAAATACACATTAAATACACATAAAACACATAAAAATACACATTAAAAATAAATACACATTAAATGTACATTAAAATATACTCACCACCCCACTCCCAAAGGTGAGTCACTTATCCTGGGGAGCAGGCTGTAGGGAGCTTCAGGCTAGCAGCTGTTCTTCCTCCTCCCTGCTTGGGAGGACAGCAAGGAGGTTGCTGAGGGCCTCAGCAGCAGCCACTGGTTCCTCCGTGGCTGTGCATGACCACGCAACGCTCTGTGCTGCCACACTCCAAGCAGAGAATGGCTGCTTGGCTTGGCAGGCAGAGCACTGTAGGTGCACATGTGCGCCAAGCGCTGTAGATGCACATGCGTGCCAAGTGCTGTAGGCGCGCATGCGCACCGAGCTCTATAGGCACACATGCGCAGTGGGGGAACCGGCAAAAAGGTAAGCCCCCGAAGTGGTGTCATCCCCCCCCCCCAAAAAAAAGCTGCTATCGGTTCTCCGGGACACTGGGAAAAGCTATTACCGATTCTGGCGAACTGGTGTGAACTGGCTGCTGCCTATCACTGGGTTAACCCGGTGAGCATCTGACTGAATACATGACTCTGGAGTCTCAAGAAGGCAAAACAGATATAATGTAGCTAGAATTTGAAAAATATACATTTCTCTTCCTAGCAATTTGTTTGGCAATAGGGGGAAGGATATGATTTTGTTACTTTTTAGGATGTTAGAAAGTAAACTTCTTGTGTTAGCACAGTAAAGGCGAACCTATGGCACACGTGCCAGAGGTGGCACTCGGAGCCCTCTCTGTGGGCACCCATGCAGTCACCCCAGCACAGAGTTTACCCCTCCCCTCTGTGCAGCAGCCCAAAAGGAGCGCTTCCTCCCTCCCCCCAGCACAATTCACCCACCCCTCTGTGCAGCAGCCCAATGGGAGTGCTTTCTCCCTCCCCCCCAGCACAGAGTTCACTCTGCCCAGCAGCCCAATGGGAGTGTTTCTTTCCTCCCCTATTGCTATGTTGGCACTGTGTGATAAATAAGTGGGTTTTGGGTTGCAATTTGGACACTCGGTCTCTAAAAGGTTCGCCATCGCTGTGTTAGCATATCAGAGAGCAAACTAAGCAAAAAGATTAAAAAAAACACATTGTGGCACCTTAAAGATTAACTGCTTTACAGAATGTATGTTAACTTTTGTCAATCAAGTCCACTTTGTCAGACATAAGAGGTCTTGTGTTAGTAGTTACTTGTTTATCTTTTTTTAAAGACCTGTTAGAAGCACTTTGGCAGCCATAGGAGGCAGAAAAATAATACATAAATGTTATTTTAAAATGACAAAACCCATGAACATTCTTGGGGAAATGTTTCTAAAAATGCCCTTTGAAAGTAACATTTCCGCGTAAATAGAAAGTTACTTGTTGCTTCCAAAAGTAACTTTGCCTCCACTTGTTATGTTATTTTGGAAACCTGGTTTTTTAAAATTTATTATGTAGAGTAGACTCCTTACTTACAACTCATTACACCCAAGGTTGGATCACCCACCCTCCTTTCCCTGGTCTCCATCTTGCAGACCTTAAACATGGACAGCATATGGACTGATTCAGGTTCCTAGTATTCTGATATGGGAGGAGAAGAAGTAGACAAAGACGGCATGAAAGGGGATGTGAGGTTGGGCCTCTGGTATGCAAAGTTGCTAAATCCACTTTTTTGCGAGTTTGTGTTTCCTTTTCTGCTGCTTAGGTTGGTGAGAGAGCTTTTAATTTTGAGTCAGGGCCGGTCAAAGGTCTTGTTTTGGGTAAAGGTTGGAGAGAGAAAGATGATTCCTATGTCGGGATTGTTTGAGGGGTGGAGGCTGAGATGGAGGTATCCATTTCTTCATGACACTCCTATATGCAACTGCTGAATTATTTATACTACCAAATCAGTGTGCATATTATGTGTGTATGACTTTGCCAAGTCTCTAAGATCTATGCTTGGGGAAAGTTGTCAGGTTAGATGGTTTTGGCTTTACTGGTGAAGGCAAGAGTTCTCCCCCCCCCCCCTGTCCATAGTCGATATTTCTTAATGTGTTTGCCGGGGATGTTCTGGACAGTGAAATAAAATGGATTTTATTTTTAGCCTTTACCAGCAGAAGATTGAGGGCCAGCAACCCATCTTCAAGTAAGAAATATTGATGGGCTGGCTTTGAAGAAAAACCTACTTGTTGTTTTTTAGAAAAGCCTGTAGGTTGTTGTTGAAAGAGAAAGGGCAGAATTATTGAGCTGGAAAGGTGGAAGGCATCTCAACGGTCATTTAGTCCAATCCTCTGCTGCTAAGGTAGAAAATCTACACTATAGATAGCACCTCTGACAAATGGCCACCCCTCTTTATGTCTGCAAATGTCTGACAAAGAAGAGTCCACCACCTTTTGAGGTAGTTTGTTTCACTCTTTAAAGAAGTTGCCCACAATGTCTAATGAAAATCTTCTTTCGGGTGAAACTATGGGTGTCACACTGCAATATGGAAGGCCGATGAAAGACAACTGCATTATATTCTCAGGACAGTCATCATGGCTGATCACCATGAGGTTTGCCAATATTCAGATTCAGATATGGCAGAAGAAGAAAAAGAACTATTGTATTGTTAGAGTTTGCCACTGATTGTTTTTCTTAGACCTATGAGTATGCCTGTGTTACAAGATGGGGCGGGGGCAGCGTTTACCCTGATATGGAAGAAGAAGAAACTAAACTAAATTATTATACAGACATGCATGATGTTTTATTGTCAGGTCATTGTCACATCGTGGCCACCAGCTCATAGATCGGATTCGTACAAAAGGTGACAAAAGTTACTTGCTGGGTGGATTCAAAGAAACTGCATTTTGGAAGCAGGTCTGTTTAGGCTTACAGTCAGGATGGGAGGTGGCTTAGAAACAACAAATCTTGGGTTCCTTAGGAAGAACAATAAGGCAGCTCCCATTTCCTATGGCAGGGGTGCCCAAATTACAGCCTGTGGGCCAGATCTAGCCCCTGACACCAATTCATCCAACCTGCACTGCCCCACTGGAAGTGGAAGTAAAACACACTTCCGAGGGTGTCATGGGCTGGATGAATTGCCATCAGGCCATAGTTTGGGCACCCCTGGTTTAAGCAGAGAAAATGGCAGCCTATCTCATCCTGTTGCAAAATAGATTGCAAGGTGTGTCTTACTTTCGTTTCTGGTGGGAGGAATCACATGACCGGCCCATGTGACTAGCCCGCAGCCTGAAAAGTTTGGGCGCCCCTGTCCTATGATTTTTCAGACGAACCTGAACCGTTGTATAAACGTTGCAAAATGTTGAGTAATATCTTCTTGCTTATCACATCTAGAGTAAGACCATTGAACCAATGAAACTTAAGGAGGATTTGACTCATCCCCATTGCTTCAGTGGGCCTTCCTTAGCTGTGACTTACTACACTAAGCAACAGGATTCCCACAGAGTCGGGGCAGAGGGAGGACAGAGATAGAGAGAGCATGATCTGGCTAGCTAGGAATACATAAAGATGGGTGCCCAAGCTTTCAAAACTGACAACAATCTAACATTATTTTGCCTGGAGAACTAACAAAGCAAAGAAAATCCTTGAGACTTCAGCTGGCATTCTGAAACTTGGTGGCTTTATTGGGTGGCATATGCAAATGAGATAAATGAACAGTGCGTGTGTGTGCATGTGCTGGGTTGTGTGGCAATACCCTTGAAGGCCTTGAGTGATCTGATTCTGCTACTCTGAGACAGGGTGCCTTTAGCACTGGACCTCTCTGAAAGGCACCCTTTGCTGATCTTCTTGATTCCAAAAGCCAACCCTCCTGTTCCAAAGCTGAGTGGGAGGGGGGTGGGCTGGGGTGGGGGCTGCCTGGTGGTTAACCATTACTCTGCTAACCTCCCAGGCCTCAACTGTGCCCCCCCCCCCGTCTACCCCCAGCTATTATCTAATTTGGCAACCTGATCGGTCCCCAGCCCCCTGGCAGCTTTGGGGTCAAATGTCAATAGGTTTGAATATGGGGCTGGACTGTTTTTTTGTGAGTTAGTCTTCTAGTCCTAGCTGGCAGGGGGGGGGGGAGAGACTGAAGGTCTTGAGGCTCCGAGGGCTTTTGCGACCTTTGAATGGCTGTCCTGGTGATTTTGGGAAGAGGAGGGAGACATTAAATTAAAGACAGATGCAAAGAAATGGGGTCTAGAGGGGAGCAGTCTCAGCTCCATAGGTAAACCCCTGGGACTTTCTATTTTTGTTGTTCTTTTCATTTGAATCTGTTACTATCCAATAGGCTTTCATTTTTATCTGAGTTGTATGTGTTGAAAAAGGTGCTAAAAACACAATACAGGGATCAGGACGGTCATACTGAGGCTTCCTCCCAATTAAACAATTCCTAGCAATTTGTCAGTTAATTAATTGATTAAATATGTGTATAAAAATGTTCTAATCTGAAAAGCAGGTTGTTATTTATTTTTTTACATTACAGTATTTCCAAGTACAGTATTTCCAAGTACAGTATTTCCAAGTATTTCCAAGTACTGATGTGGCATTTCCAATGCCACATCAGGCATTGTCTCAAAGCAAGGATGGGGAATGGCCAGAAGTTGTGAGGCTCTAAGTCCCATCATTCTGTGCCACTGGGATGATGGGGACTGGGGGCCAGGGGCATCTGAGGGATCACAGCCCCCTTGCTTCTTTCTCAGGCACTTTGCCACTTAAGTCTGAAAAAGGTGTCAGTGCTTGAAATAGGAGCTTCCTTACACTTCTTTTAGGTAAAGGACTTGCTCATCTCCATTTATAGCCAGAGCCAGTGTTGTCTGTATCTGAAGACCTTTCCGTGGTCATGTGGCATGACGAGACACTAGAGCGCATGGAATGCTGTTACCTTTCCTGCAGCAGTGATACCTATTTACCTACTTGCAAAAAAAAATTTTTTTTTTTTGCTTTCGACCTGCTAGGTTGGCAGGAGCAGGGACAGGTGGTGTCCCTCTGTCGTGTAGCACTAAGCCTAAATCAAGCAGCAAATAGCTCATTTGGTAAATGGCAAGTCCCATTGATTACATGGGTCTACTCCAGTTGAGACTAGTAGTCAGATTGACACCTTCTGTTATAACTGTTAAATTGGCTGGATAGCTTTGTGAGTTAGGTGTCTCATTTCGAGTTAGGTACCTCCAGAGAGAAGAGCCAGCCTATATAGCCTTTGGCAAGCTGCACAGTTCCAGCCCCCACCCTCAAATAAAATGGTAAACCTAAACCATTTCTGAGTACTCTCTTATCTAGAAAACCCTGGAAAGAGTTGCCATCAGTCAACATTGACTTGAGAGCACATGCTTATTACAAATGTTTACATCAGGGATTCTCAACCTGCGGCCCATGGGCCAGATGCGGCCCACAGCACCATTTCATGTGGCCCATCATCACCTCCACCACCCCCAGAAGTGCCATGTGGAGGAGGAAGAGCAAAATGGCCATCTGGCCCCCGAAGCTGTCTGAGAGAGCATGACCCAGTGGCCCCCAGCTTAAAAAGGTTGAGAACTCCTGGTCTAAATGCTGTGTAGATCAGCCTTCCACCAGCCAGCCTGAGCAGTAGCCCCAGAAGCCAGAGTCTGCTTAGGCAGCAGAAGCACAGCCACCCCCGGCGGCTGGTCTGACATCTCACCTGGCTGGGACCAGATCAGGCAGGCCTTGTGGAGTGTCTGGGTCCTAGGCCAGCCAAATGCCCAAATAAGGACTTGGAAGATATGTTGGCATGAGGGGCTGAGGCTGAAAGAGATGATGATGGTCTGATTGCTGCTTTGGCTGAACAGGTTGGGCAGGTTTTGTTGCCTGTCAGACACCCTGCAACACCTGTCTGAGTAGAGGCAAGGGAGGTGTGGAGTGGCTACATAGTCTGTGGGAAGCAAAACTCTCTGGGAACATGTCATGGGGGGGGAGAGATGGTTGGCTTTCTCAGTCTAGTCTAAACAGAAAATGGGTAGCAGGAATTTGGTCACACTCTGCATTGCCAAACATGGTCTGTAAAAATATATGGTAGCCATAGTAATCACACGTCTATGTGGCCCCGTAGCGCTCAGAGAATTCTCTGGATGGTTCTCAAAGTAATCAGCATTTTTGCTCCCAACATGCAGGGTACTCATTTTACTATCCTTAGGAGGATGGAAGGTTGAGTCAACCTTGGATCAGTCGGGAGCAAACCCAGACTGTAAGCAGAGTTTTGGACACAGTACTGCAATTAAACCACCACACCACAGGGGCACACTGAGTTACTGTATTGTCAATTTTCTCATGTGCTGTCAAATTGCTTGCAGCTTAGGGCAACTTATGCCTCATACATCCTATCATCAAGGCTGTGGCAATTTCTTCTATTGGTCAGAATCCTGTTGGTGATTTATGTGTGCAGAAGTTAAGCTGCATAAATCAGTCTAGGGAACTGGCGCTAACTGATGAGGCACTGGTTTCATTACTGGGTGTGTGCCTCATCAGTTAGTGCCAGTTCCCCGGACTGAGTTATACAATGTATGTAAGTAGTAAGTGAATCCATCTCACGTTCAGTCTTCCTCTTTTCCTATTCCCTTCAACTTGTCCTAACATGATTCTCTTGTCTAGTGCATCTTACCTCCTCACTATATGCCCAAAGCATGATAGTCTTTCTTAGTTGCCAGTTATAATTCTGGAGTAGCTGCATAGATTTTATCCCCTCCTTCCCCGCCCCATCACATGTTATCTTCTCATTTCTGCCATTTGCTTTTGAAAAGCAGTGGAGTTTCTGAAATAAAACTTCATGTCTGTGGCCCTTCCTAGGTTAAAAGCAGCACAAGCCTTCCTTACTTTTCCATGTCCCACCTAAACTCTGGAATTTCTTACAGTAATGGGGTTCAGCCTGGAGCATTAATACGGGCACCCAAACAAGATGGTGTATCTGCGCATATAGAGAGAGCATGGCCGCAAAGACCAGGCCAAGCAAAAGCAAGTTTGCAGCCTAGCTTGGCTCATTTTGCTTTAGTAATTAAGCACTGTATTAATTAATTGAGCAATTAAGCATGGCATGCTCTCCTTCTTTCTGGGAATCCGGGCATTCTAATTCCCGGTATTCTGTCTGGCTCGCTTCCTGGCATCTAAGTGGCTTGTCCTTCGTCACTTGGCCTTGCATTTGCCCTCCCAATTATCACAGAAATGGACACAAATGGACTCTTGCTACTCCTCCCTCCCTTCCTCTCACTTGTTGCTTCCTTGGGCTGACCTTTCCGTTCCATCCCTGCAGGTTCCAGAACGAGGGTGGCTACATCCTGTACCCACAAATTGGAGACCGCTTGGACCTCATTTGCCCACGTTCAGTGCCTTTGGGGCCCTTCTCCACTGAGGACTATGAATATTACAAGCTGTACCTGGTTCAGACGGAGCAGGCTGAGCGCTGTGAGATCTTGCGGACCCCCAATCTGCTGCTGACCTGCGACCGGCCCGAACTTGACATGCGCTTCACCATCAAGTTCCAGGAGTACAGCCCAAACCTCTGGGGTCACGAGTTCAAGACCAACCAGGATTATTACATCATCAGTAAGTTGTGTGTATGGAGGCCTGTTTCCCCCTCTCTTTTCCTTTCTGAAAGCTGAGGTCTCTGTAGTGCATCCTATAAACCAGGGGTACCCAAACTTTTCAGTCCATGGGCCAGTCATGTGGTTCAGCAGGCCAGTCACATGGTAAAACACACCTTGCAATCTGTTTTGCAACAGATACGATTGGCAAAAGGATGAGATTTTAGGCTGCCATTTTCTCTACGTAAACCAGGAGTGCCCAAACTACAGCCTGTGGGCTGGATCTGGCCCTCAATGCCAATTCATTCGGCCCATGCTGCCCTCGTCGCTCCCGGAAGCGGAAGTAAAATGCCCCCACACATGTGTATTTTACTTCTGCTTCTGAGAGCAACAAGGGTGGTGTGGGCCAGATGAATTGATATTGGGGGCTAGATCTGGCCCATGGGCCATAGGTTGGGCACCCCTGTTATAAACAGCCCCACATCGACACAGGTCTAGGAGAGAAAATGCCCACCCAGTCACTCCTTCCCAGGGAAGGTCTGCAGGCATTTTGCTGCTGTTTGGATAGGCAGCCTGGGAACCTCCTGGGTGTTAAGCCTGATAGAAGGCCAATTCAGAAGGACAGGAAGGAGGAGGTAAAAAAGCATTGACCTTTCAAGGTAATAAAAGAGACAGAAAGAAAGTAAAGTCGAAAACAGATAAGTGATGGGAAAGATTGTGAGCAAGATAGTGAGTGGCAAGGGATGGCAATTTCGGTTTGTGTGCGCGCTTTTATTAACTTTGCCAAACTGAATTGTGAGGTGGCCTACCAAACTGGGAAACTAATGCAAAGCAAGTATTAAAATCAAAATTCAGATGGAGCACAAAACAAATGTAAAAATTCAGGGTTGTCCATAACTAAAAGCAGACTTTTTTGGACAAAGCAATGTTAAGGGTTTTCTAATCAGGTTCTTTTTCCATCTGGTCACCAATCAAGTGGGCTTCACATGATTGTGGATTGTTTGTACAGAGCACTTTGTGATACCACCCCATCTCTACCCTCCCACCGTGCCCAATATTCAGTTAGGTTCAAAGCAGTGGGATACCCAGAACTGGCATTAAGAGCTGGCCCCTTATGGCTGGCAATATCCACCCAAATGATTTCTTTCAGATCGCCCATCCATGGACTGTTTGGGACTATTTTTAGGTAAGAACTGGCTAAGGTCTGTTGTTTTGGAGGCACGATGATCCCTTTGTTTGCCCCCAAAGCTGTTTGGATCTTGGTGTGCGCTTTTAGTTGTTGTGTGCTGTGTATACAAAGGAGCAAAGTTCCCTGCACAATCCAGGTAAGCGTGTCCAAAACACAGCTGGTCCAAACCACAGTCCTTGCCTCCTCCTTCCTTCACTGAGACCTTCCCTTTTCATTGGCCTTCTCCTAAGTCAGTGATGTCGAACCTTGGCATTCCAGGTGTCCTTGGACTTTAATTCCCAGAAGCCCGCATCAGCACTCCTGCTGATCAGTGGGCTTCTGGGAACTGAAGTCCAAGAACACCTGGAGTGCCAAGGTTCGACATCACTGTCTTAAGTGGTTCTCAATGTCTGAAGGGTGGAAGAAAGGAAAGAGACCAACAAAGATTGGGGAACCCAATTGCTTGATGGAGCCTCAAGGGGTGCTCCTTGTGTGGGAGGCAAGAGCAAAAGGGTGGGCAGGACCTTTTCTTTTCTTTTTTGGAGATGTGACTTAGTAAGAACCTTTACCAATTTATTTGCCCCAGGTAAATTGGGGGATCTGCAGTCAAGAAGGAGTGGGGGATCTTTTGTGGATCAAGTGCATTTCCTCAGGCTTCCTGGAATCTCTTGTTGAATTCCCTCCCCCCAACCCCGGAAACAGAACTGACGTGTACATTGTACAAAATAGGTCACATACGACAAGGAAACGAGTCCCTCTCCCACCCCCACCCCCAAGCCATTTGTAGTCTAGCAAAGCAGGAGAGATGCAAGGGTAAACAAAGGGATAAATAAAGG
This sequence comes from Furcifer pardalis, assembly GCA_030440675.1. Taxonomy (NCBI): domain Eukaryota; kingdom Metazoa; phylum Chordata; class Lepidosauria; order Squamata; family Chamaeleonidae; genus Furcifer; species Furcifer pardalis. The sequence continues at coordinate 2,742,259 of CP126897.1, forward strand.
GTAAATAAAATCACAGCTTTGTTTATAAGGGCAGACAAAGAATGTGATGGCTGCTCTTCTATGCACTTGGCTTTCCAGATGTTTGGGCCTGCATCTTCCAGTAGGCCCACCTATGGTGGCCCATAATACGGGATGATGGGAGGTGCAGTCCAGAGCAACTATAAGGCCAAAGATCTCTGTCCTCCACTCTTAGGCCAGAGTTCTCAAGCTTTTTAAGCCGGGGCCATTGGGTCACATTCCCTCGGACAACTTAGGGGGCCAGACGGCCATTTTGTCCTTCCTCCACCACATGGCACTTCCTGGTGTGATGGAGGCAGGGGGGGTATATTCGGTGCTGTGGGCTGCATTCGGCCCACAAGCTGCAGGTTGAAAATCCCTGGGCTAGTAGGTGGATGTTGAGTATTGTAGTGCAACCCCAGCATGCAGTGGGTGTTAGCACAATAACCATAGAGACAGAAATACAGTACTCGCCTAAGCTAAAGGAAGTTGTTTTGTATTGTTTGTCCCTAAGTAACCGATTGGAAAGTTTCCTGTCCTTTAGGGTTCATCTGACCTATTTGCATGTATTAAGGCTTTGCATGTTCTGGCCTTCTCTCTCTTTTTTTCCTTTTGAAGAAGAAAGATGTCTATTTGAGCTCCTCCATTTTGCAGGCCACATGGCAAGGCTAAAAAGTTGAAAAGACCTAAAGACTTTAACTTTTCTTCTTTCTAAAAACAATCTCACCAAGAATCCTGAGCGCATATATAGTTCTCTGGCAACCAGATTCCATCCAGCATGGAAGGTCTTTCAAACCCGCTCGTGCTAGGGAGCCATTCCTTGTGCCTACTATCCCGACAAGGGGGTGGGGGGGGGCTGCTGTGGTTTGATCTGGTTGCATCTCACAAGCCTGTGGATGAGAGAGACCCCATAGAATCCCCTGTAATTGTTCCCCCCCCCCAGCTCTTCTGAAGGCCTTGAAGGGGAGCCACAGGTCACCTGTCTTGTGTTCTTGCTCCCTTCTGCCCTGCAAGGACAGGGGAGGATGATGATTCTGAGGCAGAGCTGGATGTGGAAGCCTATCATCACCCTTCTTGTGAAGGCAGAACGCAATGAAGCCCTTGAAGCCCCTTCTCCCATTCTCGCTTCCCACCCCATAGCATCCCTGTCACAGCATCTCCGGCTGCCTGGGGTGGCCCTGCAGCCATCGCCATGGCAACCGTCTCCCAGCAAACCTGCACCAGCCAGCGGCTTGGCTGTACCACGGCAACCATGTTGTGGTTAGCAGCCAATCCCTCCCACCCCGCCCTGCCCGAGCAATTTTTCCATGGGGTGGGGTGGGGTGGTACCACGCCTGCTCCCAATTCCTTGCTTAAGGATTGTTTAGAAAAGCCCCCCACCCCAATTGTCCCTTGAACCCTGTGGAAGTGCCCCTCACTCTGGGGCTGATATAGGGACGCAGGAATATGTGTGGGGTTGGAAATTTGGGCTTTCGGGGCCTGGATTTTATGAATGCCATGGCTACAAAATACTGGAGAAAACTGTTCCCCATTTCCCTCACTGCCTCTTTTTCCTCTCAGACACACAAGTGTGTGTGTGCATGAATGTACACACACGCACACACACAAAATTTCTATGTGAATAATCTCTTTCTGTCCTTCCTCCATCTGCAGTTCTCTCTGCTTTGTAGCCTGGTATAAGCCCCTGGGCAAGGAGAGACGGTTGAAAGAAACCCACTCTTTCCCCCCATCCTTTGGGCTTCCAATGGGGCAGGCGAAGGAGAAACTGGGACTCTTTAGCATTGCCGTTTATAGATTCATATATGTTTATTTAGTTTTTCCAAAGCCGATGTGATTCAGGGTCATGGGCTCTGCTCCCTGGGCAAAGCCATCGCTGGCATTTTCTGTCAGGTGTCCCCTTGTAACCCTCCCTTCAAAATGACACTTCCCCATTCAAAGCTGGCTGATGATGGTGCCACTCCCTTGAGGAGTATCTGGACAGACATGGTGGTTTTTCTAAGGGTGGCAAGGCGTCGTTGACCCAGATTCCCCCCATCCCTCCCCTGTCAAATGATTTTATGCCCAGTCAAGCATAAGGGAAGAACATGAGAAGGAAAGGAAGGAAGGAACACAGGAAGGATGGATGGATGGGATGGATGAAGCAAACTGGTAGTACCATCTCAGATGGGATGGCAGAGGAAATGTCAGGTAACTGATGTCAAAAACTAGAAGGAAAGTACTATAGTCTACCCACAACATCCCCATCTATTTTATACCCATTTTGTTTATTAGAATAGAAAATTGAATAAATGGAAATAAAATTCTCAGTGTAAGTAAAGGTTGCCCTTGCTCAAAAGCCAGTTGTTTTCAACTCTAGGGTTCAGTGCTCATCTCCATTTATAGCTGAAGAACCAGCACTGTCTGCATCTGCAGACATTTCTGTGGACATTTGGCAGGCATGACTCAACACTGGAGTGCACGGAACGCTGTTTACCTTCCCACTGAAGTGATCCCTATTTATCTACTTTAAATTTCTTGCTTTTGAACTGCTAGGTTGGCAGGAGCTGGGACAGACGATGGGGCCTCACTCCGTTGTGCAGTTCTCAGGTCTTGAATTGCTGACCTGCTGCCTTCCAGCCAGTGTCTTAACCACTTGAGCCACTGCCGTCCCTTCAATGTAGGACATGCCCATAAGTTTAGAATCTTACTGACTTGTGCAGTCATATCAGAGCACTTGCATTAACACGGTGAGCAGCTTTTCAGGTTTTGACACCTGGTGATCCTCTGGTTGTGCAGTTTATTTTATTGCCGACTGGTCATGCAGTGGTCAGTCTAGAGACCACAAAAAACAGGTGACATAATTACCCCTAAGCGTGCAGGGTTTTTGTTTTTTTCAGCATGGTTTTGGCCCTTGTGAATACATAAATGAAGGTCATATTTCTCTAGGAGGAAAGTCGCTGCTTGATCATGTGGAGAATGCATCCGTCTCAAGGGGAAGTTGCCATAAAATGGTCTCTACACTTGACTCATAGACTGGAGACATAGCAGTTCTCAAACAGTACACTATTCGTGGTAGCCCCCACTTTAAAAAACCAAAACACATTGCCTCCCTCAGATCTCATTGCCCGATGCTTGCTAGGAAATGGAATTGAATGTTTAAGTATGCCCTGACCCAGAAAAGTTCCCCTTTCTGAACTACAGCTCTCAGAATCCCACAACCACTTGAGAGATGTATTCTGGGAGTTGTAGTTCAAAGAGGTCCTCTCTAGGGTTTTATTCTTTCTTGTTTGCCCTGCACAGTCAAACCTCGCATAAAGAGTGCCTTGCTTAGAGACTAACTCGCTTAAAGAGCAGAATTTTCTCTGAATGGTCACCTCGCTTAACAACTAAGACCAACCAAAAACTCGCTTAACAAATAAATTGGGGTTCGCAGTCCCCCCACCACCAGAAGTCACAATTGGTCACTTACAATGGCGTTTCACTTAAAGAGCAAACTCGCTTCAAGAGCAATCCTGTGGAACACATAATGCTCTTTAAGCGAGGTACAACTGTGTCTTCATCCCAGCTAAAAGTTGTGATACCCAGAAGGGCCTAAGTTCCAGCCTGTCTTAATATAAGATAAAATTGCAGGATAAGCTCAGCGTTTATGATGCGCTGACTAGTAGGGTTGACAAGACATCTTTCTGGAAAGTAATTCACAGCTCTCTCTCCTCTGATTTGGGGGGACAGAGAGCAGTGGCCTCTTCCTCCTCTTCCTCCTCTCCCTCTTTCTGTTTTTCCCTCTCTCAGGCCTGTCCTATCTACTGCCTCTTTTAATAGTGTTTCCCCCCTTACCCACGGCCAGGCATGTTCTTTGTGAGGGCTCAGCCGAGTGTGTCTAAACAGAACCGACGGGCCCGGCTTCCCGGTGACCCCGGCAGCTGCTGGCGAGAGAGTCCCTGCGCTCCATGCGTGAGATCCACACACACACACCCCTCTTTTTTAGCCATTAGGGCCAACGTTTCTGTGCAGAGCAAATGAGGGACCCCAGGACCCCAGCTGAAGGTTTCTGAAGAAGACCGAAGAACACAGGCTTTCATATCCTCAACTTCTGTGGAAGTGAGACTAGAACAGCTGCATTCTTCCTGTTCCCCACCTAGGATGAAGAGGAGCCCCCCTTTTCCCTCATTGGGGTGTTGTGGGAGAGGAACCCACCTGCCCTTTCCCATGGGAGTGTGCAGTGGGTGCTCAGGAGCAATGAATTTGCTGCCCTGAAAGGGGGGGGGGCACTTACGCCTCATTGCAAAGGCGGCCAAAAGAGGTTTGCATGAGGTTGAAACAAAACAGCATAGATTCAAGGTTAGAAATGATATGGACTGCGGTGGCTTAATGGTTAAAACGCTGAACTTGACAACTGGAAGTTCGACAGGTCAGCACTTCAAGACCTGAGTGCTGCTCTATGGGGTGAGTTCCTGTCTCTGTCTCAGCTCCTGCTAACCTATCAGTTGAAAAGCAAGACATTGCAAGTTGATAAATAGGGACCACTTCGGTGGGAAGTTAGCATTCCATGCACTCTGGTGTCTAGGCATACCTGCCACATGTCCACGGAAACATCTGCAAACGTAGACAGCACTGGCTCTTTGGCTATAAAACAGAGATGAGCACTGAACCCTACAGTCAGATACGACTAGCTTTTGAGCAAGGGCGACGTTCATCTAATTTAAATGGAAATATAAGGTATCTCCTTCAAGTGGAGAAGAGGGTGAATGGCTGGCTTGCATGCTTGTTGTTGAGCCAGCAGACCGAGTACGGCTGCCGGTGGTCAATATATGACCTTTGAAGGCTCTTGATTTCCTTCCGTGTGATTCTCGGTCTTCCTTTTAGACTTGCCCCTTGCCTTGAGAAGGGAGCCTATTCTCCAGCAGCCTTTTGTATTGAGGACTGTCTGCTCTAAAAGAGGGCACTTGGCCATCCTAGGGCTAGGCAATAGGATAATGTTTCTGCCTTCTCAGATCACAGCTGAGGCATGTGGGAGTTGGAGTCAGCACCGGGTGGCCAGTTTTAAGAACGTCTCCAACCCAACCTCTTTTAATTTCCGACACATGGAAGGGAATGGTGGGATATTTTAAAGCAGTCCGCTTCCAGTAGTGGCAAGGGTGGTGGTGGGCCACATGAAATGGTATTGTGGGCCAGGTCTGGCTGGTGGACTGTATGTTGGCCACCCCTGTTTTAAAGTATGACTCCTAATCCCACCCATTCAGTGCAGTCTGGAGCCCCAGTGATTTTTAGTCTCTCAGCCTCATCCACATTGGAGAAAAGGAGTTATCTCTAAAAGACAAAGTTGGAGCTGACCCTGCGTTTAAAAAAAGAGGGGGGGGGGAGAAATCTTGGTGGATTCTTGCCTTCAAGAACCTGGCTGAATATTTGCTACCTATCTTCCATTATAGGCCAGTGAAAAACTGTGAATCCTAGGCTTATCGCCAGACCCAGATCACCCAGCAGACTTAGCTCACTGGCATAAGCTGAACCCAGCTGTGCTTTGTGTCTCAGATGTACAAGAGGGCAGCTCCAAGGCTATTTCTGCAGGTCCTGGAAGTCCCACCAATTAAAAAAAATTCTGCAAATAAAATGTTATTTCCTATTTGTGGAAGTTTTCAGATACACAAAAGTTTTCAGTTGCACAAAAAGGGGGGTGCTCAGAGAATGCCTAGTGCTTGAGAATCCCACACAGGGGGGAGGGGGAGATTCCAGAAATAGAATTGGAAGAACTTTCCTTCATTCCTTTTTGAACTTTTTGATGGTTCCAGAGGTAGACTGTGGTGGTGGCTGACAGTGTGACCTGGGTGGTGAGAACTGGCCCCAGACCTTCCAAAGTTACCCACTGCTGCTTCTCCGGAAACCGCCTCCGTCTCCCTGCTTTCCCCTTTAGTGCAAACCTGTGTTCTGGCTAACGCAGGCTGGCTACTGGGATAGGACAGGCCTGGGGGGCACCATCCGTGCACCCCCCCCCCCGACCTGTGATTCTCTGGGATCTGTCTCTGGGATTCTGGGTGATATTGAGAAAATCCACACCAGAGGGGTTTAGTTATGTCAGTAGGATTTCAGCTATCATCATTCTAGTCCTCTGCTTTTCCGTCGTGATGATCCCACCCCTGAGATTATGGCTGCCACTCCTTTGCGGATGGTAATGGATCAAGAGATGTCCTTGCTCTGTGTTTGGGCTAAGATCAAGTGGAGGCCTTCACAGCCAATTCCACTCAACACGACATGAGGATGTGAGCCTGCATGTGGACAGAATTGGGTCAGATGTGACTTGACAAAATATACATCCAAACAGCATCTTCCTTTTCTCTCTCCTGGTTTGGCTTTGGCCAGGCCGGTCCCTGGACCTCAGCTCTTGACCAGGGCAACTATAGCTGGGGTGCCACTTCTGGACAAGACAGGGCTGTGGGTTTGCCTGCTCTTGGCCAAGCCAGTAGAGCATCTGGATTTTCTCGGCAACTCTGTCAGGTTTGAGCAGTCTCGGGTGTCTTCCCCTGACTTGTTCATCTCTCCAGTGGCTGACTGATTAACAGATCATGAGGGGAACTTTGTCTGTGCAAACATTAAATGGCTTGTTTAAATATTAAATGACCCTGTGGAGCATCCTGCGGAGAGCGCCGAGGGGCTGCAGATTGGGCCCTGTGATGCCAGGCATGAAAGTACCGGCAGGATTAGACTGAGGAAACCTTTGCACCCACCTCCACCCCCACCCCCACCCAAAAAAAAGGGTGATTAGCCATGAAGATTGTCCTGGGAACAATACAATGCAGTAGCCTTCCATTTGCCTTCTGCATCACAGCATGACCCCTGTACCACTGATCCACTTCCTTTGAGTCACTTTCTGGTCCTACTGGTGGGCATCAGCAGGTTCGCACCAGTTCGCCAGAACCGGTAGCAGCAGTTCTGGCTGGCCCCGTCCTTCCAAGTTTTGAAATAAAGTAGTCCTAGTTCGGGTGCAATGCAGGGCTTTTCCCCTGACCACACCCACCATACCACGTCCACAGTGTGGTAGTAAATTTTTTTGGATCCCACCACTGTCTGGTCCTGAGCCCTTTTGGCACACAAAGTCCTCATTGGCCCCAGGCCAGTATTGATGAAGCTGCTGTCCGCTATCCAGATGGGTTCAAGTGAGATTTAAACCACTTGAGGACCATCACCCTCCCCTGTGGATTTTGTCACCCAAAGTTGTTAGTCCTCAGGGTTGTCAGGTTAGTTAACCGCTCCCTAACAATTAGCATTGAGTCACTGGTTGTAGGGTCTACTTGTATTACCATAGTAGGTTAACCTGGCAAGACTTCCATGTCTACATGAGTTTAAAAAAACCTACATTTGCATCCATTTTCCAGGTTCAAAAATGATTCCGACATCAAAGAATACACAATGCACATCTGAAGTATGCATTATCTTTGCAAAATGTGGGTTATTTTAAACCACCCATCAGGGGTCATTTATTAACCGCCTGTTCCTCAATTGCTGCATTTTTCTCCCATTAAAGGGTGTGTGAGCATGTATGTCGGTGTATGTTGTGTCTCTTGAGTATCCTCCATAAAGATTCCCTGCAGCCTGAAGCATTTTAATTTTTTAAAATCTGTTACAATTTTAGCACCATGACCCTTCAGCACTGAATACTGCAAGCAAATGTGTTTCTAGTTGTTTACTGTTATACCGTTATACCATTATAACAGTTAGAAGAATTTTCTAAAAGGTCAAAAAAATAATACTGTGAACCTGGAATAACAACATCCATAACCTACTAAAAAGCAGTGCACAAAAGATAATTGCCATTGTGTGTGTGTGTGTGTGTGTTTAAAAAATGATTGAGAAACTAGTGGAGTCCAATGTACTCCACAGGGGGGGAAACCCTGATCAGATAAGGTTTTGCGATGGACACGCCCCGTTTCAAAAACCAAGTGATATTACATCAATTTCACAAAACTCTGATTTGAAACCCAATTTATTCAACAGTTAAGATACACCCTTACACAATAAATTTGAGGTAATAACTGAATAAACAATACTAACAATACTAATCATTATTATTATTATTATTATTATTATTATTATTATTATTATTATTATTATTATTATTATTATTATTATTATTATTTATTTATTTATTTTTATTTATTTATTTATTTATTTATTTATTTACTATCCCGCCCCAATCGGGTAAACCCGACTCTGGGCGGCTTACAGCTTGGATCAAAATCACAGGTTAAAACTAGTATAATAATTATGTTTAAAACCATAAAAATTCATAAGAAAATTAAAACAACACACAGGTAAAAACCGGAGCAGGAAGAGGTGGCAGTCCCCTAAACCAACCAACCTGCATTTATTATTTATTATTTATTTATTTATTTATTATTTATTTATTTATTATTATTAGTCTAGGTCAGACTTAAACTGCCAAAATTAAGCCAGATTTTGGTGAATTCATTCTGTAGTTCCTTTTGCCTGACCTAGTGTGAGAAAGATTAGCCAGCACAACAAGGTTGCTGTTGCCCGGGGTACACCTGTTTTTGGTTCAAAAATACCACAATCTTCAAGAAGGCTCTTTCTGTGAACCCCATAAATACTAATTGTGTACAATTAATGATCAAAAAAGTGTAAAAGAGCCGTTAAAAACACTAGCAATTGAACATGTAGTGCGGTGGGTGGGTTTTTAATATGAAAAATAATAATCAGCAAATTGGTAAAGGGCATTTGCATAAAAGATGGACCCTTACACTGGAAAACAAATTGCTGCTGTCCACCTGCTCTGCTTTTGATGGCAGGGATGTTTAGTGCAGGGGTACCTAATTTTTTTCAGGCTGTTGGCTGGTCACGTGGTTCAGTGGGTCGGTCATGTGATTCAGCAGGCTGGTCACGTGGTTCCTCCCATCGGAAACAGAAGTAAAACGTGCCTTGCAGTCTGCTTTGCAACAGGATGAGATAGATTTTAAGCTGCCACTTTCTCTGCTTAAACCAGAGGTGCCCAAACTACAGCCCATGGGCCGGATACGGCCCCCAATGCCCATTCATCCAGCTCGCGCCACCCTCATTGCTCCTAGAAGCCAAAGCAAAATGTACCCATACAGGAGCGATGTGGATGGCACTTCCAGTTGTGACGAGGGTGGCGCGGGCTGTATCAATTGACATCGGGGGCTGGATCAGGCTCATGCGCTGTAGTTTGAGCACCCCTGGTTTAGAGGAAAGTTTTAAATGGCAATCCTGCACAAAAATAGGCTGTTTTTCTCAAGGGTCTGTATCCCAAGCTGCCATGCTTTATGCTCAGAAATTGACTTGGTAGTGGCCCTTTTAGAATGGCTGGAAATTGTTCTTTTTCTTTTTTCTTTTATCTGCTGGTCAGAACTCTTTCAGACTTTCAGTTTTGAAGCTGTTGGAGTTCTCTGGCCTTCTGTACCTCCCCAGGAGAAACAGGTTACGCTATTCTAGCTGTAGGGATGCTCAACCTTTTGTGTTTTATGCCCCACCAGCCAGTGCATTAAAGAACGTGGATCCCTCCAGGACAGAATCAAGAGAGTCACCTTGCCTGAGAAGGACATTTATGTATTTACAAGCATGCTATGATTATATTTATAATCAGTAACAGGTTCTAAGGACATTAAAAAATTGTAATAGTATTGCTGGAAGTGAGTACAAACAAAGAAAATTAATTATTGTAATATCAATATTGTAAATTAAATCAATTATTGTAAACAGTACTGCTGGTGGATGAATAAATTTGATTCCTGTGGAAGTTACAAAGAGAAAAGGATGGTAATTTTGCATGTGTTCGTTATGAAAAACTCTCTTCACCTTTCACCAAAGGGCAAGAGCCATTGATCTAGCCCAGTACTGCCCAAACTAAGGCCCGGGGGCCGGGTGTGGCCTCCGACACCAATTCATCTAGCCCACAAAGCCCTTGTCGCTCCTGGAAGCGGAAGTAAAACGCACCCGTATGGGCGCGTTTTACTTCCGCTTCTAGGAGCGATGAAGGCTTTGTGGGCCGGATAAATTGGCGTCGGGGGCCGCACTCGGCCCCCGGGCCTTAGTGACCAGTTCCCTGAACCACATGATCAGCCCACAGCCAAAAAAGTTTGGGCACCCCCGATCTAGCCCAAGGGTTCCCAACCTAAGGCCCATGGGCCGGACCCAGCACTTGGCACCATTTCATGTGGCCCCCACCCCCTCCAAGGGATTTGAGAAACAAAATGGCTACCCCTTTGAAGCTGTTGAGATCAAATGGCCACCCTCATCGTGCAGGCAGGGCAAAATGGCCACCCAGCTCTTGAAGCTGACTGAGAGAGCGTGACCCACGCCAGGACTTGAAAATTATTTTTTAAATCTCTTATTAACTTATTTATCTTTTAAAATCTTTTAAAATTTTAATCTGAATTGTTATTGATGTTTTTATGATATGTTAAACCGCCCTGAGTTGCCCTGGTAAGGAGGGTGGTATACAAATACAAATAAATAAATAAATAAATACATAAATAAATAAACCCCTGATCTAGCCAGTGCTGGAAGCTAATCTCTCTCTCTCTCTTTCTTTTTTCTCTCCTCCCTCTTATTTCCGTCTCGCAGCAACATCGGATGGTACCCAGGAGGGGCTTGAGAACATGAAGGGAGGTGCCTGCCTATCCAGAGGCATGAAAGTCGTCTTGAAAGTTGGACAGCGTAAGTGCCCGGGGTAAAAAAATCAGCTGAAAGATGGCTGTGGATGGGGCTGGGTGGCGGGTTCAAGAAGAACCAAGAGGCAGGGCCTCAAACCTCTGATTTTTCATCTCTGGCGAAAGAACTGGTTGTGCTTTGGGTGAGGTGGGCCTGCAGCCAGAACCTCTGGAGGTCGTGGTGGTGATGAGGAAGAAGTGGACTCTTGTGGTTAGAAGACCAAAGGATGCCAAGAGTAGGATGTCACATTCCGTGAAAGGGGAGGAAGCGCCTAGTGGTTTATGTGGGACAGTGGCAGCTTAGTGGTTAAGATGCTGAACTTAATAATTGTAAGGTCAGCAGGTTGAGACCCAAGTGCTCCATGACAGAGTGAGCTCCTGTCTCTGTCCCAGCTCCTGCCAACCTAGTAGCTCAGAAGCCAAAAATTGCAAGTAGATAAATAGGTGCTGCTTCGGTGCGAAGGTAAACAACATTCCATGCTTTCTGGTGTCTAGTCATGCCTGCCACATGACCATGGAAACGCCTGCAGATGCAGACACCACTGGCTCTTTGGCTATAAATGGAGATGAGCACCGAACCCTAGAGCCAGATACGACTGGCTTTCCAGCAAGGTTTACCTTTGCCTGCATGACTGTGTATTGCCACCAGAGCCAGGACTTCTGGGTTCACGGATCCTTTGCTCTGCAGCTCCTTGAACACCTGCTGAGAAAGAGGGATGAGTTAGCAGGGACCCTGTAGCAATGCGGAGGCCTTAAGAAAGGAGACTCTACAGGGAAGGGTGGCATGAAGGTGGGTGGGTAGCTGGGCTCTTCTGTAGTAGGTTCATTGACCTCCCCGGAGGGCCATCTGTCCACTGGCCCCCTCCTTGCTTTTCCCCTAACATGATTATTTCTCATCATCCTCAAGCCCCCCCCCCCCGGCGGCAGATGTGCCCTTGCATCGGAACCTTTTGCGCTCTCCCCCCCCCCCCCCTGTCCAGCTCTACATTTGCTCCTACAAGTGCCCACGATAAACATGTCTCAGAGAGAAGGAAAATTCCCACTGGGGGCTTTAGTGGGAGGAATCTTGGATCTGAACACTTTCTGGTTGTTTTTTTTTAATTCCTTGTCCTTCCCCACAAAGATGGCTTTCTGGGCCATCTTAAGGCTGTAATAAATTGAAAGGGAAATTGGAGGCAAAATACTCTCCAGCCAACTTTCCTATCTAGAATTGATTTCCTGTCATTGGCAGAATTTATTTATTTTTCCTCCCATGTTTGTAGTTTTCCCAGGGGAAGTAGCGAGGGGGCCACTCTCGCCATTTTATTTCCCTTTTTTAAAAAAGGTGTTAAAATGTTGCCAAATGCTTGGTTCTCAAGCAAAGCTCAGGGGGGGTTCTGTATGTATTTTGCAATCAGAGCAAGAAGGAAAACAGTTTTGTTTTATTTTGAACAGAATTAATGGTTGGAAGGAAGGGGAATGCGGTCAGTTACTGAAATGACCACCTGGCCAGGTTATCCTGCTATGGGAATAGAATAGATCAGGGGTTCTCAACCTACAGACCACGGGCCAAATCCAGCCTTGGGGTGCTGAACAGTGGTGGGCAGAAAAAATTCACTACCACACTGTGGGTGGAGCCTACGTCATGAGCAATCTAGTCATGCCTGCCATATGGCCATGTATACATCTGCAAACACAGGCAGCACTGGGTCTTTGGCTGTAAATGGAGATGAGCACTGCACCCTAGAGTCAGATATGACTGGCTTTTAAGCAAGGGAGAGCTTGAACCACTTGCAGGGACAAAACCTGATGGGGCAGGGCAGGGAGGTGGGCATGGCCACTCAATTTCACTATCCCCCCCTGTCCGAAGACCACCCAATTTTGCCACCCTCCTGCTCAGAGGCCACCCAATCTTCAAGAAAGAGCCTCCTTGAAGATTGTGTTATTTTTTAACCATAATTAGGCTTACCCTGGTAACAGTAACTTTGTGTTGCCTGCTAATCTTTCTCACACTAGGTCTGGCCAAAGGAACTGCAGAATGGATTCACTGAAAGGTGGCTTCCTTTTGACAGTTTCTTGTCTGGCCTAGACACGGAAGAAGAAGCTACTGAAATGAGGAGTTTGGGAATAGAGGTGAAAAGTAGAGGAGGACAAGTCTGTACATTTGTTGGGGTGGATGTGACAAGTTTGTGATGTATGATCTTGTGGTGAACCTTTAGTGACAGCAGCTGTTGTAGTCCTTGATTTGGCCATCTAATGGAAGCAGATACAATTCTGGGTCTTTTTGCAAAATCAGGTGATCTTGTGGCACCTTGGAAGTCACTAACTTCAGCCCACTTTCTAAAACTGAGCACTGGACAGACTTTGCCAGTCTTCAGGGCAAAACAAGACTCTTTGTTGATTTTTTTATGCAAAGATGCACAGCTGTCCATCTGGAAACATCTGCCGCTGGTTTTAAATACATGCAGGCCACAGGATCTGAAAGGATTTGGCTGTCTCGGCAGTGGCATCAGTAGAGCTTGGTAGAGCTGAAGGTGTAGGGCCGTGATGAACCATGAGCTTGGCACTCCAGATGTTCTTGGACTTCAATTCCCAGAAGCCCAAGCACCCTGTGAATCCACATGAATGGATTTACTGCAATTCATCTGGCCCGCACTGCCTTCGTTGCTCCCAGAAGCGGAAGTAAAACACACCCATACAGGAGCGACGAGGGCAGTGCGGGTCGGATGAATCACAGTAAACCCATTCGTGTGGATTCACAGGGGGCTTGGGCTTCTGGGAATTGAAGTCGAAGAACATATGGAGTGCCAAGCTTCGCCATCACGGGTGTAGGGGCTATACTGCAATTACCAGAATCCCTCCCATCTAGTATGGCCACTGGCCAGAGAGTTATAGGAATTATAGTCCCCAAACTAACTTTCCCCAGCTCTGAGCACAAGGGAATTCAGTCTCCTTCCTCTGGCGACCACAGGTATTTCTACTCAGCACCATTTAGAACATGGAGCAGTTGTTCTGTGACAGATTGTGAGTTCCCTTATTAAAACCCACAAACCTCCCCTCCTCTACTGTTAGATTCTCATCCAATTATATAAAACATAGAATATGAAGGAAAGGTCAAGCATCCTTTCTTTTTATTTTATTCTCCTTTTTTTGAGTGTGTAGAGCAGGGGTGCCCAAACTTTTTGGGCTGCAGGCCGGTCACATGTTTCAGCAGACCAGTTAAGTGGTTCCTCCCACCTGCTTAAACCAGGTGCCCAAACTTCAACCCATGGGCCAGATCCAGCCCGATGCCAATTCATCTGGCCCACTCTGCCCTCGTTGCACATTTTACTTCAGCTTCCAGGAGCAACAAGGGCAGCATGGGCCAGATGAATTGGCAATGGGGCCCGGATCTGGCACACGGGCTGTAGTTTGGGCACCCCTGGTGCAGAGGTGTGCAGGCATTTAAGATACACCAGACAGTTGTACACTTCCTCCTGCTGAAGCAGCGTTGGGTGTTAACTGGAAGATGACTTATTGTTGTTGTTGTTAGTTCAAATTTATATTGCCACCCACTCACCGTAGCGACTCAGGGTGGTTTACAAACAATACATTACATTACAATACAATATGTTGATACCCTGTCTGCATGGTCGCCATCTGCATCACAGAAGTTACTTGACCAACCCCTATAGTGAATCAGATCTTTATTACGGTCCAAGACCAGCATAGAACAGCAAAGGGAACAGAAGTTAAAATAGGGGGTACTTAAAAAGGAGCATTTATGCTCAGAGTTAAGGAGTAGTAAAATTAGTACACAGAGCAATAATGTCACAGCTATTACTAAGCCTATGCTGAGACGCTGGTAGTTCATTTGGCTGAAGGTCCTGCCAGGATTGTTCTTCTGATCTGACATGCTGCAGCTCAGAACCTGGCAGTGTTGTGGGTGAAGGTGGGTCTTTCATCAGAGAGCAGCCAGTGGGTGTATGTGCTGTTTGTCCGGCCAGGATACTTGCAGAGCAGAGGAGATATGAGCTTGTTCCGGATGTCTCTATAAAAAGGGCAGCTGTGGAGAAAGTGTTTCTGTGGCTTCACTTTCTCCAGGGTCACAGGGCCATCGTCTCTCTCTGTCATTGGTGTCCTTTGGAACTTTCCCTCGAGAACTGCGGAGGGGAGGGCCTGGCAGTGGGCTGGCGTAAATGCCCTTCCATGACTTGGTGTCTCAAGTTGGAGCAGGCAGGGCTGTGCCGGGCACCATGGGAGGGCGCTGGACAAGGGCGAGGGGTGGCGGACAAGGGACGGGGGAGAAAGCTGCCCCTGGAAACCGCTTGGTCACCGCTCCTCGCTTGTTCTGCCTGGCGCGCGGCACTTTAGAATAAACCATTGCTCCAAGCTGAAGGAGGGCGCTTGGAGCAATGGCTTAATCTAAAGTGCAGTGTGCCGGGTGGATAAAATAATACTAAAATTATTATTTGCGCCTCAGGGTGCCAAAGGTGAGGGTGCATCGGGATGAATCCCTCTGTCCCGGTGATCCAGCCCATGCCTGGGAACAGGTACGGGGCTGGGGCAACCATGTGCCTCCAAGACTCTGGAGCCAGGAAGGGAGAGACTCTTGCTAGGTCTCCTTGCACTCTGGTTCCTCTTCGGATCACATAAATCTCTGCAGGGCTTTCAAAAGACTCACATGGCCTGGAAGGTCACAGAGGGAGGGGCGTAGGGCAGGTGGACTTTAGCCAGGGATTAGACCAGGGCTGAGCATTTCACCATGTCCATGGGGGCCCTCCCCCTGGGTCCCTTGCCTCCCCCTGTGCCTCCCCCCATTTGCCCACTGCTCTCTCTCTGACCTTGACCCCCAGATCCCAACACGGGCTCCAAATCCCAGAAGTCCATCCCAGACACACCTACTGAGAAGGAGCGAGGGACGTCGGGTGCAGTGGAGCCCAGCAAGGAGATGAACCCAGGTATGCCCCTTCCCCTCTCTCTCGTGGCATGAGTGGCAGGACCCCAGCCCTGGTTCATCCCCCTGCTTGCCTCTGTCATAGCAATAGCAAGGGTTCCCAGCCTTTTCAAGCCAGGGGCCATTGGGTCACACTCTTTCAGCTTCGAGGGCTGGACGGCCATTTTCCCCTGCCTGGAGTATGGGGTGGCCATTTTGTCCTAACAGCTTCAAAATGGGTGGCCATTTTGTTTCTCAGATGCCCTTGGAAGAGTGGGAGCCACATGAAATGGCACCACGGGCCTTAGGTTGAGAACTCCTGAGCAATAGCAATAGCACTGACACATCTATAATGCTTCATAGCGCTTGGTGCACTTTCTGGCCAGTTCACAGAGTAATTAACATGTTGGGTTCTCACTTGATTGACCTTGGAAGGATGGAAGGCTGAGTCAACCTGGACACGCGCCAGGATCAAACTCACAACGTTTTGGCTGCAGTACAGCAGTTTAACCCCTGCACTACCAGGGCTCTATGATGACAGGTTTCTTTGCTGTAACTGCTGTCCTTCTTCGTGCTCTCTGTCAATCCACACAAATGGGTTTCTTTGTGTGGATTCACAGAGAACACGAAGAGGAACTTGGAAGAACAGAGGGGTAGAAATATACATTGTAGATAGCACATAAATAGAACATTGTTATATTCAACAAGGATTGTTATAGAGGACAGTATTTTAAAATGTTTATATTTAACAAGGATAGAGCAATAGCAATTCCACTTCTGTGCTGCCCCATAGTGCTTAGCGCACTCTCTGGGCAGTTCCCAAGGCAGCATTGTGCCTCCAACATGATGGGTCCTCATTTTACCAGCTTCGAAAGGATGGAAGACTGAGTCAATCTTGATCCCTGGTCAGGATCGAACGCACACCATTCTGGCTGCAGGGCGTTAGTTTAACCACTGCACCATCACTGGCTCATTCATGATACGGAAGGCTTAGAAGTCCTGTCTGCTGAAGGGGAGGAGGGACCCAGGCGACTGAGTCAGCATTGCGGGTGGGCTGGGTTTTTTGCCTCTCCACCCTCCCAGCCCCCAGGCTGGGCTCAGACCTGACAGACTGTCAGGCCCAGGCAGGGAAATCTCCGTCATCCTGTCTCCCTTTCCGCAGCCTGGGCAGAAGCGAGAGACGGGAGGAAGGGACCCCGCTGCGGTTGAGCTTTATTGATAGTGATGGTTGAGATGAACCTTGCCGAGCCGGGCCAGGGGAGGTATCGAGGAGGCAATTAGCTCCATTAACCAGAGCCGACAGACACTAACGAGCACCTTCGCCAGCTAAGCGGGGTCTGCGCTGCTCCATGAATGGCTCTGCACCCACAGGTGGCCAGCGGGGATCTTGGTGTTCGCTGTGTGCAGATCAGAGACGGGGAAACAGAAGTAACCACCTGTAACTGAGTCACTTGTACCCGGACTATCATTCTTTCAATCTTTATTACAGTCCAAGAGCAGCACAATACAGCGAGGAACAGAAGTTAAATGAGGGTCCTTAAAAGATATTTTAAGAGGAGCATTTATGCTCAAAACTAAGGGAATAATAAAATTAATGTTTAAGATTAATGATGCTGCAACTACCCATCAGCTTATGATGTAGTCCTGGTAGTTTATTTAGCGGAAAGACCTGCCAGGATAGTTCTTCTGATCTTGCATGCTGCGGCTCAGAACCTGGCAGTGTTGTGGGTGAAGGTGGGCTTTTCATCAGTTAATAGCCAGTGGGTATATGTGCAGTTTGACCGGCAAGGGTATTTGCAGAGCAGAGGAGATATGAGCTTGTTCCGGATGTCTCTATAGAAAAGACAGATGCAGAGAAGGTGTAACTGGAGTCTGTTGAACGTGTCCTTGCTGTCTCTTGAACTCATTGGGTAAAGAAAGCTTCCAGAAGGGATATGGAAAGAGAACTGCTAAAGCTAGCACTTTCTGTAATTTAAAATAATAATAATAATTTTAAAACAATAAAAATGCAGAATATAAACAAACATACTAATCATGCAGCTAACAACAATAACAATTATAATAAAAGCAACTTAAGAAAAAAGAATTAAAATAAACATTTAAATTAACGAAAATGTGCATCTATAGACATTATACACCCTCAACCCATTATTTATTATTATTTTATTTTTATTATCCTAATATAACATTTTTTTTATATATTCCCCCGATTTTCCAAAAAGTTGCATATTCTTGTCCCAGTACTATTTTCAATTGGACTAAAACATACTAAATAAACTCTCCCCAACTCTCTTTAAAATCATTTTTGTCAGTGCTTTCTTTAACTTTAATTCACATGTCAGTCCTTCATTTATTGTTATATTCCATAATTCTTTAAACTAATCAATCATCCAAATCAAATTTGCAATATATTTCCCTTTTTTTAAAAAAAGCAATAAGCAATCTCATAGCTGCTGCTTCAGGTGTCTAGGCCGGACTTTAAACTGTCAAAATAAAGGCACCTTTTGGTGAGTTCATTCTGCACTTCCATTCACCAAACCTAGTGTGAGCAAGATTAGCCGGCAACACAAGGTTGCCGTTACCAGGGTACACCCAATTGTGATTCAGAAATACCACAAGCTTTGCGGAGGCTGTTCTTACCATTACAATAATCAACTCAGTGGCGGAGAGGGGAAAGCAAATGGCAAAGTTGCAAAGAATTAGAGTCCAATTTGCATGGCAAGGGAAGAGTCGGTTCATAGGGCAAAACTCAGGTATTTTCCTGGATGGAACTTTTTTGGCTGTGCTAGGAGATGGCATGTTTGGTTGTTCCTTCAAGGTAGACCATTGCCCTCCCTACCAAGAAAACTAGCCAGGTTAAGAAAAGGCATTTCCTTGCCTTGTCACACTTCTGAAAACTACGAGGGTTTTTCATGAGAGACTCGTCCATATGTAATTTT
This sequence comes from Furcifer pardalis, assembly GCA_030440675.1. Classification (NCBI taxonomy): domain Eukaryota; kingdom Metazoa; phylum Chordata; class Lepidosauria; order Squamata; family Chamaeleonidae; genus Furcifer; species Furcifer pardalis. Next base: position 2,760,744 of record CP126897.1, read on the forward strand.
CATCTGAAGCATTGTAAAAGACAGACGTAGAGCACAACTAGACAGGGAGGCTGCCACAGGTTGATCTAAAGCAGGGGGTGCCCAAATTATGGCCTGTGAGCCGGATCCAGCCTCTGACGCCAAATCATCCAGCCCACACCACCCTTGTTGCTCCCAGAAGCAGAAGTAAAATGTGCCCATGGGCCCACGGGCCGTAGTTTGGGCACCCCTGGTTTAAACAGAGAAAATGGCAGCTTAAAATCTATCTCATCCTGTTGAAAAAAGATTGCAAGGCGCGTGTTACTTCCGCTTCTGGTGGGAGGAAAATGTGAGTGGCCCACTTAACCATGTGACTGGCCCGCTGAACCATGTGACTGGCATGCAGCCCAAAAAGTTTGGGCACCCCTGATCTAAAGATTTCTATGGCAGTTAAATCATTTTTGCCATTTTTACAGATTGTTTAATCATCCGGAACAATTTTTGTGGCATGATTCCAGAGCCCACCCAAATGGTTGCCATCCCTCCTGTTTCATTTAACACCACCTCTTCTGTGCCTCCTTTGAGGAAAAAAAGAGGCAAAGGCCATAGCACTGGATTGATGTAATGACTTGTGAAACTACAGTGCTTATCTGAAATAGCGCTAAATTGCAAAAACACAATTAAAATTGTTCAGAAGAGAGAGAAGAGATGTTCCCATTGTACTGGCATACTCTGCAACATGGTATGGGATGTACAGTGAAAACATCCCTCTCAATTGAGCACCTCTTGTCTCTCTTCTGAACAATTTTAACTGCCTTTTCACAATTTAGTGCAGTGGTGCCCCAACTAAGGTCCTGGGGGCCAGGTGTGGCCCCCAACGTTAATTCATCCGGCCTGCAAAGCCCTCATCGCTCCTGGAAGCAGAAGTTAAGCACGCCCGTACTGGTGAGTTTTACTTCCACTTCCAGGAGCGACAAGGGCTTTGCGGGCCGAATGAATTGGCGTTGGGGGCAACACCTGGCCCCCGGGCCTTAGCGACCAGCTCCCTGAACCACATGATCAGCCCACAACCCAAAAAGTTTGGGCACCCCTTTTAGCAGTATGTCAGATAAGCACTGTAGTTTCATAAGTTGTTACATCAGTTCTGGTCTCTGAGCGCTCCCAACCCCTAACACCCAATAAAAAAAAGTACTGCACCATCAGTGTCACTCTAAAATGCAGCTGCCATTGCCCCTGTGGAAGGATGTGGGTGGTTACACATACTGGACGCTGGGGGGGGGAAATCAATGTGCATGGAATTGCTACCAGAAAATGCTACTCCCTGTTGCCTGAACAAAAAGCAACAAACACCCATGAAAACAGACCGGGGTTACTCACGATTAGCTGCACGTTGTATAGTCAGTGGAAGCCACATTGGATTTAAGCATGTCATCTCCATCACAAACTGTGGTCGATTGCAGTGTAATTTACCCGTTCACATTGCTTTTGTTGAGCATTTTATCTGCCTTAGACACATTGCAGTTGGCATTCTGTCTATTCCTTGCAGAGACTGGAAGTGGCCAGTTTGGCCGGCTGGAGGTGGGGCAGGGGTAACTACGATGAGTCTTTGTCCAGAGAATCAGAGAGTAAACAAAACAAAAAGTACAGTAATACCTCAGATAACGTTTACCTCGGATAACGCTAAAATCGCATAACATTAAGTAAACTGGGGAAGAGAATTGGATCGAATAACATTAAGGTCCTATGGGATGGATCAGATAACAACCGCTAAAGCCTGTGCGGTTACAATGTATCTCTATGGAGCTTTAACGTTATCCGATCCATCCCATAGGATTTTAACATGGATCAGATAACACTAAAAATCGGATAACACCAAGACTTGTGGAACCAAGTCTTAGCGTTATCCGAGGTATTACTGAACTGTAATTTGTGGATCAAGTCCACTTTGTCGGATGTAAGAGTTAAATTTCATGGCATCAATTTATACATATCAGGTACAGATTAGTTGGTTAGCATAACAGAAAAGTATACAAATTAATGTGGGGTGGGGTTTTTTTACAACCGGTAATAGCAGAAGATCTCTGGTTGTTATTCATATTAGTTGTGAAGTTTTGCCCTGTTGAATTGCAAATGTTTAGTAGATGGTATTGTAGACGCAATGGGCACAGAGCTGGGCGGGTTGAGGAGGATGGTGGAGGCTAGGGGTGCTTGGTGGGTAATGGTCCATGGGGTCGCGAAAGGTAGGAATCGACTGTGTGACAAAAACAAAAAAGGAGATGGATGCAAGACAAACGTTGTGGCATTACATATTTGCTGATGAGTTTACTCTTCAGGCCTAGCATCTATTGACAATGTTGTGAGTGTCTCAAGGCAAGCACCAAGTTCTTCCTTTGATTTGAGAGGGATGTAGATGAGAATTCTACTGAACTAGGATAGTCCAGAAAAGTATTTTTGAACCTTGTGTAGGTGAGAGTTTGGTACACCTTTATCTAGCAGGGAAACTGGGAAATTGAACGTCTGAGGCCTCTCTCCTAAACTCTTTTTCCTTCTCCTCGTAATACAGGACCCCCAAGTGGAAACACCACTGGGAAGGTGGGGGGCGAGAATGGACCCCTGCCCCAGTCCAACGTGCCCATCATCGCGGGGGCTGCTGGGGGAGCTGCCTTCGTCCTGCTGGTGGCTGCAGGGGTGACAGGCGCCCTTTGCTACCGCCACCGCCGGGCTAAGCACAGCGAGTCCCACCACCCACCTTTATCACTGAGCACCCTGACCAGCCCCAAGAGGGGGGGCGGCGGCGGCGGAAGCGGCAACAACAATGGCTCTGAGCCCAGCGACATCATCATCCCGCTCAGGACTTCGGACAGCGCTTTCTGTCCCCACTACGAGAAGGTCAGCGGGGACTACGGCCACCCGGTGTACATTGTCCAGGAGATGCCTCCACAAAGCCCCGCCAACATCTACTACAAAGTATGAGGAGGGGACAAGGCGCCTGCTGGTTGCATCTCTGACCTCTATGGTCGGGAAGGCAGGACTCAGCACTGTGGGACCCCTCTCGCTCACTTGGGGGGAGGGCTGCACAACACAAGGGGGTCAACGCACAGGTACTGGTGCCACACACCAGCCATCAGTGGGAGAAGTACCCGTGGACCTTGGGCCTTCTTCCAGCAAAATGGAGGCACAGGCGTTCTCCTTTCCAGTAGCCTTTTCTCCTTTCCAGTGGATTTCAGTCTGGATTCAAAGATCGAGAGATGGGGCTCCCTTTCCGCCAGATGTGAGCAAGCTTAACCGAGGCAAACGTTCCCTCTCCTTCACATCTCGTTCTGTGCTCGGGAAGGGCTGCGCCCTCCCCCCCAACTTACACACACAGACTCACTTTCCCCGTATCCTAAGCCAGTTGTCTGTTCTGTATGGCGACACGCTATTCTCTCTTTGTGGCTTCGGCGTTCAAGAGTGTAGCGCGGATGCCCATTGCTATCTGGTTCAATGCACAGGGACCGCTTGCTTACATGCACTGCCAGCCAAAATGAATTTAGGGAAAGAGAGGAAGGAAAAAAGAAGACAAGGGACACACACTCTCTCTCTCTCTCATACACACACACACCCCAAACCAGAAAATTAAAGTGCATTCTTCACATACACATTTCCGGCAATAATTCAAATACATGGTCTTTTCTGTAAACACCATTATCTAAGGTCCCTGCTATCGTGGTTCGACATCCTTTTTCGAAGCACAACTTCCTGAATCTGTGAAAGTTGGGACTTAACGTGACTGCGTAAAGAGACAAAAATCTACCGAGACTTAAGATTTGCCTTTCCTTCTCACACCGATGTGCCCCTTTGAATTTTGAAATGTTTGTGATTTCAACATTCTGCTAAGTTTGATTTCAGCTCCACACGGCTGGCTTTCCTTATCCCTGTGGACTCCTTCAGATTCCTGTGAGGAGAGCCTTGCACAGCTTGGTTCCCTTTTGTCTACACACCCACCAGACATCTTTCCAGTCAACTGAGGACACCCGTCCGGAGCTGATTCTGACCAACCAGTGTGCAGAGCTTGTAACCATTGTTTTTGGCAGACGGGACTCCAGCTTCCCACCACCAGCACCCTGCAGGTTCTGGGAACTGGTACCATGTCCAAAAAGAATGATAATGCTCCCAACTTTGTTTTTGCTGCCACTCCTGACACACACACACACTTTTTAAAAATTTAATGTTTTGATTTCCACTGGGGAGGCAGTGGAGGAGGCAGAGAAATGCCCCTGCCTACCACCCACCCTTGACGTATCTCTGCTTGTCGCACACACACCTCCTGCACACCCAGTGGCCAATTCTGCACAATTGGTTGGGATGCAAAGCGCTCATATTGGGAAAACCTTTTTCTTAGGGCGACAGCAGCCGCTGCCACAGATTGGCCTTCATAACCAGCTTGTTCGTCCAGTGGCAGCCATTTTATGAGCCTTTTGTTGTTTAGTTGCTTAGGAAGAAAAGAAGAAGCTAAACAAAGGGGGGGGGGGCTTCCCAGTCCAGCCGTGCTGAAGAAGATGGCCAGGGGTGGGGTGGGGGGTCTTCCAAGCATTGGTTCTTTTTGTTTGTTCGTTCGTTTGGTCGTCCTTACGTGGGGAGAAGATTGTGACTGTGAATTCCCAAATTGCCTCAGTCTGGTGGATTTTTAAGAGCCAGCGTGTCGTGTGTGAGACTTTTAGTGCAACGCCCAATGAGGCTGGACTTTGTGTGTTAGGCTGGTGAACGTCAGTTTTTCCTGCTTTGACAGGGAAACAAAATCAAATATTGAGGGGGGGTGTTGGGATTTTTTCAGCTTTAAAAGAGGCTTCTTGGGGGGGTTTTGTTTGTTTTTTGATCTGAAAGTTTCTTAGCTTTGTTGGTGGAATTTTACTGTTGGACATTGTTGATTATAGAAGTTCTTGTGAAGCTTGGTTTTTGACTCGTCTTTATTTCTTCCCTGCCTGTGCTTTAAAGGTAAAACCATTTAAATCAGGGGTTCCCAACCTTTTCAAGGTGGGCCCCTGCCCTGGTCACACTCTCTCTGTTAGCTTTGAGGGCCGGACGGCCATTTTGCCCTGTCTGCATGATGGTGATGGCCATTTTGTCCCAACAGCTTCAAAAGGGTGGCCATTTTGTTTATTGAATGCCTTTGGAGGGGTGGGGGCCCACATAGCACTACGGGCCATATCCAGTCCATAGGTTGGGAACCCCTGATTTAAATTAATGTTCCCTCATCAAACACACACACCAGCCTACAAGGGACTCGCAGTTCGTTAGCACATGTGTGGCCATGTCTCTGGAGCAGAGATTGGAATAGTTACATTTCCTGGACTCTGGAATGCTTTTCCTAGTACAGGAGCTGGGACCCAAAAATGCTACTTTCCCACCATCTTGCTCAAATCCTCTTCCTTTTATACCACAATAACCCAGGCAGCATAACTGTTATGACAAAGTAAGCCACTCAGTGCACAACAGAAGATATCTGGCCTGGCTTCATAACATGGGCCAATTTAACCTCCTTTCATGTTGTTTTTCTTATGCTCCCAGAGGTGACTAAGAAAATTTGGCCCTCTGGATCCCAAGATTGTTTTATGCACATCTGCCTGCAAAAGCAACAGCAGTGTTAATTCATCCTGCAGATCTAAGTTCTGGAGACATAATTGGATTTTTAAAAAGCTCTCCAAGAAAGATGAATGAAAGGAAGACCATAGGCCAGGGGTGCTCAGACTATGGCCCATGGGCTGGATCTAGTCCCCAATGCCAATTCATCTAGCCCATGATGCCAATTCATCCGGCTTGCGCCACCCTTGTCACTCCCAGAAGCAGAAGTAAAACGTGGGCCGGATGAATTTGTGTTGGGCTAGATCCAGCCCAGCAGCCATAGTTTGGGCACCTCTGGTTTAAGCAGAGAAAATTGCAGCCTAAAATCTATCTCATCCTGTTGCTAATCAGATTGCAAGGCACGTTTTACTTCTGCTTCTGGTGGGAGGAATCACATGACCAGTCCACTGAACCACATGACTGGCCTGAAAGGTTTGGGCACCAATGCTATAGGTGTTCTTTTGTACAGGAAGAGCACCTAAAATGTTGCATTGGGCAGTCTGAAATTACTGGGTTACAGTATTTGCGTAAAGACCCCATATTTAGGAACGCACACAATTCCATGCAGGGTTCAGATAATGGCCTGAAAGTCAACAAGAGAGACAGATGGACAGAGTCCAGAATCCTGACACAAATGGAAAGCCACCCCAGAAGGGAAATCCGACTCCTTCATCCCTACATCAGTTTGGTGTAGGGGTTGGTTACCAACTGATGAGCAAAAAAACAACAACTTTGCACATGCTCAGAGGCTGAGGGTTGCTTATTAGAAATAAGAGTTCCAATACTTGGGAGGTAAATAAATTCCTAAGACTAAAGCCTCTGCAATACTTTGGAAGAAAGGAAAAACCCCACTATGGTTAAAAGTGTCTCCCTTTCCTTCTCTCTCACTCCACCTTTCCTTAATCCCAAAAGCCATTTCACCCAAAATGAATGCCAGCCATCCCTGGGCTCTGCAGGGGGTGGTGGGGGTGGGGGTGTCCGAGAGTCTGGGATTCCTCTGCTAAATGGTTTCTTCCTCTTCCTCTCCCACCCCCTGCCCAAGGTAGCCCCCCACTTCCTCTGTGCCTTACTTGACCTTGCATGGCTCCCCCCCCCCATCTCCACCACCAGCCATTAGATCAGCAAACCTCCCTTTGATGGCGTCTTGACAGTGTGTGGCATGGCAACCCTCCCTTCGGGCCATGTCTGTCCCATGCACAGTGATCTAATTGGAAACCCAGGGCCCCTACAACCCACCCTACACCCCTGCATGTACGCACACGCACACACAGGGAACTTATGTTGGGGAAGGAGCCTTGAGAAAAGGCACAAGCCATGCGGTGGTGCTGCTCAAAAGCAGGACAATCTCCTGACACTCCAGTTGGTTCAGATCCCACACCCCTGTGACAGGTTCTCCGACCGACCCCCCACCCTGCTGGGTATGCCAGGCAACCTCCACAGTCTCTCCCCCTCCCCTTCCCCAACCTATGCATTCCGGGCCCGTCTCCTGCCAAATCCAGATACCTTGTCAGTGTTCAAATGAGACAAGGACTGCAGAGGTTATTTTGGGAACAGGAGCAAGAGAGTACAAATCAGCACAGGCAGGCAGGCAGGGAGGGGGAGCATGCCAAGCCACGACATGCCCCGAAAGAGATGGGGAGAAGAACCTGGCAGCTGGAGGGGGGGGCAGGGCAAGGATGGAAGGATGGGGAACAGTGGTGGGCTCCCAAAAAAAATTACTACCACACTGTGGGCGTGGTATGGTGGGTGTGGCCAGGGGAAAATCCCTGTGTTGCACCCGAATTAGGACTACTTTATTTCAAAACTTGGATGGGCGCGGCCAGAGATAATTTCTGCTACTGGTTCTGGAGAACTGGTGTGAACCTGCTGATGCCCACCACTGGTGGGGAAGAGGGGGAAGCAGTAGCAGCAGATGTTGAGGGCTCAGGTCTCCCCTCTGGACCACCTCTACGCCAAATCCTCTTATGTGGACGCAGCCTCGCAAATTGGAAAGCCACAGATACATGCAACATGTGCCCCTTGCTCCATTGAGATGCAGCAACACCAACAAAGAAACTGCACCAGCTTCAGAGAAAGGCTGTCTCCCCACACTTTTGTCACAGTCTTCATATGCCTACCTTTCATGTCGCTGCCTAAAATTTTGCAGGCTTATTTCCTTCTATGAGTGTCACTGAATTTCATTTACATCACTGAGCGCGCGCACTCACACACACACTCATCTACGTGTTTCTGTGTATAAACAGATAACAAGAACTGAACAACTAAAGTCTGCTTTTACCGGAGCGACTGAAGAAGGCGGAGGCTGAAATGTGTTGCTTAAATACTTCTGTTAGTCACTCTTTCAAGTGTATGTGTGTGGGTTTTATGGGGTTTTTTTCCCCCTACAGAGTTACACATCAGTTAGGATCTGAGCTACAAACCATTTGGGACTGGATTGGCATGTTGTATTCAGAAGATCTGAACTAGCCTGCAAATTGGATTAGAGCAGGGGTTCACAACCTTTTCAAGCCGGGGGCTGGGTCACACTCTCCCTGTCAGCTTTGAGGGCTGGACGGCCATTTTGCCTTCCCTGCATGATGGGGGTGGCCATTTTGTCCCTAACAGCTTCATTTTGTTTCTCGAATACTCTTGGAGGGGTGGGGAGGCACATGAAATGGCACCATGGGCCAGATCTGTCCCACAGGCCTTAGGTTGGGAACCCTTGGATTAGAGGACCAGTGCGTGGCCCTGGACTTGTGATATCAGTATTTGTGGTCCTCAGTCCACTCCTTCCATCCTAGCCTGGTCAATGGAAATGTGCAAAGAGAAACAAAATGGTGGGTGGTGGGAGATAATTTCCGCCAATGTCTCTCGGAATGCCCTTTTTAAAAAATTGGCCTCATTCGGCTTGTCTTGGTTGTTAGGACACCTGATTGGGCCCAGAATTTTGTGCATAAAGACACACACACACAAACACACACACAAGGGCCTCTGCCTATGATACTGTCTGTTTATACGTAGCACTGAATTTAGAAATACAATTCTGTTGCGTTATTGTTTCAGTAACTTGACATGAAGATTCCAAAGTTTCCAAACAAAAGGCAAAAGTTTATTTAGTGTGTGTGTGTTTATGGTGGCTCTTGAAGTTTAATTCTCCTGTTTAAATATTTGGACACGCTTGTGCTGCAAAACAGGAATTCACACATCACTTTGGGCACCCAACCAATGGTATGTGGAATTAGTCCCATCCCCCCACGCCAGCCAAGTTTTAAACAGCTAAAAAGGACAGGCCGGGAGGGAAGGAAGGGGTGTGTGTGTGTGTGAGAAGCTTTAGAGCAGGGGAGCCCAAACTTTTTGGGCTGTGGGCCGATCATGTGGTTCAGGAAGCCGGTCGCTAAGGCCGTGTGCGGCTCCCAATGCCAACTCATCCGGCCCGCAAAGCCTTCGTCACTCCTGGAAGCTTCCAGGAGTGATGAGGGCTTCGCGGGCCGGATGAATTGGTGTTGGGGGCCACACGTGGCCCCTAGTTTGGGCACCACTGCTTTAGAGCAATGTTTCCCAACGTTTGGTTCTTGGACTTCAATCCCCAGAAACCAAAGTCCAAAGCACCAATCAGCCAATGGACTGACTGAGGCTTCTGGGAATCGAAGTCCCCCTGTGGGGTGTGGGCCCCACATTAGGAACCACTGCTTTAGATAGATGCCCAGAGTGGAGGAGGGCTGAACAAAATGCACTGTGTACATCTCTGAAAATCACACATTGGAAATCAAGGCAAGACAGTGGAGGGCGAATACCAGGCTGGGTGCACATAAGATGGAGGGGTGGGAGGACCAGCCCACCGTGTGCAATGGCAGGAGGGTACGTGTGGGGGAAGAGGTGCCCATTAGCTCACAAAGCTTAGCCGCTTGGCTGGGAGCCAGGGGTCAGCGGGGGTCACTCCCCAATTAGGTCACATTTTCTCCTCCTGTCTCCAAGCCTCTGAAGAAGCGCTGGCTAATGAGCCGGCGTTTGGGGTTCCCGTCCTTCACCAGGGTGGGACTGGCTGGATTAGAGGGGGAAAGGGAGGGGGAACCAGGCAGGGTAGGGGCTCTCCTTGTTAGGCGGCTTTTCTTGGGATGGCCCGGGCAGTGCCGCCTAATGGGTTGGTGGGCAGAGGGGGGGGGGGCGTCCAAGCTGGCTGGGTTTTCTTTTGCCTCCCTGGTTCGTTTGGTTTGAAGGGGGCCAGGAGGAAGGCGGCCGAGGGGAGGGGGCGGCAGGGGTGGTGCTTTACATGCGACCAAGGGAATTAATCAAAGAGGCCCCCTAACCATTCCCGTGTGTGAAAGAGAAAGAGAGAGCAAAGGAAGTTTCGAAGGCCTACGAAAGGAAAACATTCCCAAACTCTCACGGTGGGGCTTCAGGCATCCGTGACAGGAGCAAAGGCAACATAAAAGATGGACCCGTTTGGTCTAAGGTCAGAGCAAGGCAGAGGCACTGCTCAGGGAAAGTTGCCTTGGGGGAAACTACCACTCTCCTGGACGGTAAAGCTACTCCTGTTAGTATTTTTTAAACGGTTGGGCATCCCAAGGTAGGGATTAAAACACGAATACAAAACAAAATCCACTTTCATAAAAATGCAGCATTTGTTATGCAGTAGAGATCCATCTCTCCCTACAAAGATCCGAATTTACTTATCTATTTATCTATTGTATGATGAACTTCAGTTGTCTAAATTAATGTTGATATATACAGTAAGCACAAATTGTCCATCTCAAGTTCCTGTGCGTGTGCAAGCCTCCCGGTCAAAAGCTGCATAGAAGAAAGATCCAAATAGTGAGATGTTACGTATTCCCAGTGTTGCTTTGTCTATGGAGTTGAAGCTTGGACATTAACTCAAGCATCTGAAAAGAGAATCAAAGCCTTTAGAAATGTGGATCTACAGACGGCTGCCAAGGATATCATGGGTTGACCATGTGACTCATGTAGAAGTGTTGCGCTGGCTGGATAAAGAACGAAAACTGTTTAAGAACATTAAGCAAAGAAAGTTCCAATACTGAAGAAGAAGAAGAGCATTGACCCTCTTCTTTGTCCCAAATCTCAGGCTAGGGGCAAGATCTTAATTGGAGGGTTGGTTTGGAGCAGGGGTTCTCAATCAACGGCCAGCACTATTTCATGTGCCCCCCCTCCATGGGCATTTGAGAAACAAAATGGCCACTCCCTTTGAAGCTGTTAGGACAAAATGCCCACCCCCATTGTGCAGGCAGGGCAAAATGGCCATCTGGCCCTCGAAGCTGACTGAGAGAGCGTGACCTGGGCCCTGGCTTGAAAAGGCTGGGACCCCCTGTTTTGGAGGCTGTTTCTTCTTCATGTCTGCAGGGCTTCTGTGCCCACAACTCACTTCTAACAGGAGCCCCCCCCCCCAATCCCACACCAATAGTAGAAAACAGACTGGAAACGTTGGCTTCTAGGGTGCCTGCCAGTCCCTAATCACTGGGACCAAAGAGAGCCATCCATGGAGTCACATAGTCTTCCAGGTGCCAGAGTTACCTTGACAGCGTTTGACAGGTGTTGCTACGTCAAGGGTCCTTCCTGTCTAAATGTGAAACAAAAAGCCATTATTTGTGCTTTAACTCCATAAAAATATTTCATTCTAGCCCAAGAGAAAAAGGCAGAAGATGCTCAAACTCTCCCACACTGAAAGCATCAAAGTAACTTAAAGGACTTTTTGGACTTTTGGACTTTACCCAAGATTGCGAGAAACCCTACACAGCGGGAGAGCTTTGGAAAGGAATCTTATTTCACTAACTACTACCGTACCGGAGTGCCTGAATCAAATACAACTTTGTCCTACAACATTTTGTCAACTTTTGCGGAAAGATTGTATTAAATGCATACTTTATTTTACTCTGTTACTTGATAATTAGAGGTATGCCTGTGTTAAATGTATACTTTTATTGGGGTTGTGCTTATTTAACATCAAAATGCCCATTTGTAGCCATAAAAGGGATAATAGCCCTGGCAACCTGACCTGTCGGCTGGAGAGGAATAATAAAATGCCATGGCTCCAAGGGGAGAGAAAATCCAGGCTGTTGAGTGCATCTCCTATGGTTGAGAGATAGGGCACTGCATATGAAAAGCTACATTCAGCCAAGTGGTCTCTTTGAAGCTGTTAGACCCACAAGTTAGGAAAGGTATGCCAGCAGGGTACAATACAGGCTGCAGTACGGCAGCTTAACCACTGGAATACCAGGGCACTTCACAATTTGGCGTGGTGGGCACAGCTGTGTAAGGGTGGTCATGTGGCAAAGATCCACACCTTCTGGGTGCTTTGGGAGGCGGCATGAGCTAGTCACAGTGGGTTTTAGCAAGGAAGCAGAATGGTTGGATTCTGCCCACCACTTTCTATGGGATACATGGACACTGGAGAGGGTGGATTCCAGCTACTGCTGCCTCCCGATAGGTACGGATCACAGCGCCTAACTCGGCCTTTGTGGCAGCCACGTGGCACTGGGCAGGCGTGGGTGGCAGACGCGCCTGCCCTTTGCCCTCCTACAAGAGTCAGAGTCTGTTGGCGCAACAAGGCAGACAGGAGGGCGAATTGGGCCGGAGCAGGACCCTGTCACTCTCCGCCTACACAGTTCCTGCCGGGTTACGTGGCAGCGAAATGGCTTCCACTGGTGCTGCTGGGGCAGCTGTCATTCTCCCTCGCTCGCTCTGTTCACCCCTCCAACCCACTGGTGTGTCTGCCAGGGTTGTGCCCACTGTGTTAATGTAAACTCCTGCTACCTGAAAATAAATGGGCCAGGTGGCAGCCGAGGTGGGCAGAGAGAAGGCAGGCGAGATCACCAACAGATTGTGGGGCGAGATGCATTCCTTCACAGAGCTTTCTGACTCCTGGCTATGTAACAAAGTTTGTTATTATTTTGTCCTAAAATATTTACACCCAGCCTTCCATCCAAAGGATCTCAGGATGGGTTAAAGCTCGTCAAAACAATTTAAATACGTAACTGCAGACGCTATACACCGTGCCTGAACTACACCGCCTTGTCAAATCATGATCCTGACACCTTTGTGCCTGTCTCAGGTTTTCTAGCAACAACAACAAAATTATTCCTGACAAGTTTACAGCTCAGCTAGGCTGGCCCAGCTCCCAAAATATAGCCACCCACATGTCTGTCCTTCTATTTCCACGACGATCACTTCAACCAGGGGTACAGTTTCTGTGACGTAGAATTGCTGTCCCTCGGTCGTTCCCCTCTTTGAATCTGGCTCTACATTCCTCAGGGACTGCAGTGGCTTAGCGGTTAAGATGCTGAGCTTGACAATTGGAAGGTTGGCAGGTGAGCAGTTTGAGACCCAAGTGCTGTGTGACAGAGTGAGCTCCCATCATCTGTCCCAGCAACTACCAACCTAGCAGTTCAAAAACAAGAAATTGCAAGTAGATAGGTGCCACTTTGATGGGAAAGGTAACAGTGTTCCGTGTGCTCTGGCATCCAGTTATGCTTGCCACATGAGCACAGAAACATCTGTAGAGGCAGACAGTGCGGTCTGTTTGGCTGTAAATGGAGATGAGCACCAGATCCTAGAGTCAGATACATCAGGCTTTCAAGCAAGGATGACCTACTACATTCCTCAGGCCAGCAGTTTGCCAGGATCCTCCCGTGACCCATGGGCCTATGGGCCGAATCTGGCTCATGGTGCCTTTTCATGTGCCCCCAACCCCTCCAAGGGCATTTTGAGAAACAAAATGACTGTCCCTTTGAAGCTGTTGGGACAAAATGGCCACACACACACACCCCCAATCGTGCAGGCAGAGCAAAATGGTTGTCCAGCCCTTGAAGCAGACTGAGAGAGCTATCCCGGCCCCTGGCCTGAAAAGGTTGGGAACCGCTGGACTAGAGGCTTGGAAGGTTTCAAAACTGGTGCAGGTTTTGCACGGTTTGCAAACGCTGCATTCTTTGGAGATTGTGCTCCCTGGGGATATCTAGAGAAAAGAAAACCTCTCCAACCCCAACCCTGGGACGAGCATTCACTGGCGGGAACGGAGAACAGCGGGGGGAAATCGGCCCAAACTTGCTGGCAGTCGCTTTCTCACTTTCTTTCTGTTGACCTCTCCATCTGTTCGCGTCTCCCTCCTCGGGGTCTTTCTTTACCTTCCTCTTTCTCCTCCCTCTCTCTTTTTCTCCCTCTCTCTCCAGGCATTTCCAGATGGAGGCTGTTGCCACGAACAGTTGAAGACCACGGTGGAGTTAGTCTACCTTTTCCTCCTTCATGGTTTTTTTTTTTTAAAACAGTGTCTGTGTGTTTTAAGTGGCAGAAGATGCAGGAAAATCACGGAAAGGCTGCAAATAGCAAACTTGGCCATCTGGACACAGGTTTAAAGTCTGTAAACCGGGCAGAGCAAAGGACACCCCGAAATACGATTCCTGGAAGCATCAGGATGAGACAGATTTTTTAGGCTGCTATTTTCTCTGCTTAAACCAGGGACGCCAAAACTACAGCCCACGGGCCACATCTGGCCCCTGACGCCAATTCATCCAGCCCACACTACCCTCGTTACTCCTGGAAGTGGAAGTAAAACGTGCCCATCTGGGTGCATTTTACTTCCGCTTACAGGAGCAGCGAAGGCAGTGTGGGCCAGATGAATGGGTGTCGGGGGCCAGATTCGGCCGACAAGCTGTAGTTTGGGCACCCCTGGTGTAGAGACCTTCGTCTGCAACTGATTGCAGGGCGGTTCACAAGAATACTGCAATTCATAAGCACAGGCCTGTGGGTTTCGCCCTGGCCTAATCCAGTCTAATCCAGTGAGTTTCAAAAAGCTTAGCTAGAATTCTTTCCCTGCACAAGGGAGATCAGTCAGGGCAGACTGAATTTTCCAAAAGATAGACAGGGAGCTACAACCACGAGCAACCTCACCTTCTAGTGAGCAGAGGAGTGTGTCCCACACTGGCTCATCGTGCAACCTAGCACACTCCTCTAAACCCTAGAAGAGCAGAGGTTCCCAACGTGGGGCCCAGGCCCCACAGGGGCCTTACAATTCCTGGAAGCCTCAGTCAACACATTGGCTGATCAGTGCTTTGGGGAATTGACTTGGGGTTCTGGGTATTGAAGTCCAAAGTCCAAAGGCTGGGAAACTCTGCCCTAGAGCAGTGGTGCCCAAACTAAGGCCCGGGGGCCAGGTGCTGCCCCCGACACCAACTGATCTGGCCCACGTTTTACTTCCGCTTCCAGGAGCGATGAGGGCTTCGCGGGCTGGATCATTTGGCGTTTGGGGCCGCACCCGGGCCCCGGGCCTTAGTGACCGGCTCCTTGAACCACATGATCGGCCCATGGCCCAAAAGGTTTGGGCACCCCTGCCCTAGAGGTTTGCCTACAACTCCTCCACTCCCTGACCCCTCTGGCCACATTGGCTGGGATTTCTGGAGGAAGCCCTGAGATTGGGAACTTCAGCTCCCAGACAGCCTGTCCGGTTTGCAGAGTCTTACTTGGGGGTGGGAGGGGGGGGGGCGTAAAGGTAGTGCTGGTTATGAATACATAAATCCTGCTGGATTAAATCTCAACTTCTGACATTCGGTTACTCACAGAAGCCAAGCAGACGCTCCTGTGAAGGAGAGAAAGAGATCATGGAGATAAAAAACCCCAGCCCACCTTGTTGTTTCTTCCTAACACCTTGTATACCAGGGGTGCCCAAATTACGGCCCATGGGCCAGATCCAGCCCCTGACACCAATTCATCTGGCCCACAAAGCCCATGTTGCTTCCGGAAGCGGAAGTAAAACACGCCCGTATGGGCACGTTTTACTTCCGCTTCCGGGAGCAATGAGGGGTTTGTGGCTGGATGAATTGATGTCAGGGGCCAGATCCAACCCATGGGTCATAGTGACTGGCCCCCTGAACCACGTGACCAGCCCACAGCCCAAAAGGTTAGGGCATCCCTGTTCTATACAGATACACTGCACCTGAACAGGGAGGCTCTCTAGAGCTATCATGTCTCTAGTAGATCATGGTCGATCTCTTTCTCCTGGTGTTGGCTCACTGTCTTCTTAGAGCCATCTAGATCACTGACCGACCACCATCCCATCGTGAGTCAGCAATGCCCACTGATAAATTCTCTGTTCAGGTTTCCTTTTCCACTGCCTTGAATCTAACCTCCTGCCGATCAATGTTGTTGTTTATTTATTTATTGACATTTATACCCCGCCCTTTTTGTGCAAAAACCACTCAGGGCTATATATAATATTTTTAAAAACCATTTCATAATAGCAAATAAAAACACAAGAGAAACATATGAAACAAAGCCAGATGGCATAAAATAATCTTAAAACCACAACAGTATTCAAATTAAAACACTATCAGCAGCAGTAATAAGAGTAATTTCATGTCAGAAATTATTCTGGGTTTGAAAATTAGGTAATCTCAATTAAAGAGTCCAGGGTCAGCATTGCACAATTCTAATGATTGTATAGGCTTTAAAAGGCTTGCTGACACAGGCAGGTCTTAAGTAATTGTTGTTGATGATGATAATGTCTCCCTCTCCACTCACAGCTCACTATTGTCCTGTAGGTCATACATTCTAGATCAGGGGTGGCCAAACTATGGCCCATGGGCCAGATCCAGCCCCTGATGCCAATTCATCTGGCCCATGCCACCCTCGTCACTCCTGGAAGCAGAAGTAAAATGCTTCCACTTTTGGGAGTGATGAAGGCAGCATGGGTTGGATGAATTGCCATCAGGGCCAGATCCGGCCCCTGGACCATAGTTTGGGCACCCCTGGTTTAAGCAGAGAAAATGGCAGCTTAAAATCTATCTCATCCTGTTGCAAAACAGATTGCAAGGCACGTTTTACTTTCACTTCCAGTGGGAGGAACCACGTGACTGGCCCACTGAACCACGTGATCAGCCCACGGCCCAAAAAGTTTGAGCACCCTGTTCTAGATGTTTGAAATGACTGGTTTTTTAAAAATTACAATGCCAAGAAACCATGGGAGGGAATTCGGGGAGTTGTGGGGGCACCTGAACATTCGAACTTTCGTGAGCTTTTCCCCTCCTCCTGTTTTTGTCTTGTTACTCTGTAGTTTTGTATTAATCTGCCCTGAGTCGCCATGATGTGGTGAGTGGATGGCTATATAAATGTGAATTATAAATAAATAAATAAGTAAATAAATAAATAAGTAAAGGGGGAAATGGCCCAATTCTGCACCTTTTTTCAGGCGCTCATACACACGCACATGGCTTATGGGCCTGTCTCCCACCTGCCCTTCTGCCTGAGCCCCCTCCCTGCTTTTTGTGGGGTCTGGGGAGAGGGTCTCCTCTTCTCCAAAGGAACTTGGGCCAGCTGCGGGGGGGGGGGAGCTGTCAGGCTCAGAAAGGGACCCTCATCAATCAAGAGCCCCCTCCCCTCACTAGGCTTGCTCCTGTCTCCCTTCCCAGCTGGGACAGCTCAGGACTGTTTTTGAGGGAGGGGGATAATAATGCCCTAAATGAATGGGGCAGACCCTGCAAAGGGGAGGAGGCGGGACTTATGGGGGGGGAGAGACCGAGCCACATCTCAGCCTCCCCCCCCCCCCAATTCCTCCCTCCATCTGCAGCGCTGAATGGACCCTCGAATGGACCCCAACCAACTCTAAGCCCTGGGGGTGTGTGGGGAGCGGCGGCATCTCCCTCTGCAGGCCACTGGGTGCATTGCAAGCTAAACGCCACAGCGCCGCAGCGACCCCTGGCGGGTCCCAGTGAAGGTACATCGCGAAGTGTGTGTGGGGGTAGAAGACGAAGCCAAAGGTAGAGCCAAGCCAAGACCTATGGCTGGTGTGGGTTTTGTTTGAGGGTTTCATGGGATGGGTGGATGAGGAAGAAGGAAAGCTCCTGGGATGTATTGCTGCACAGTGAAGGGGTGGGGGTGGGGTTCCCCCCCCCCAGTGCTCCCCTCCCCAGGATTCCCATTCATAAATGATAGAAGGGCAGAAAGATTAAAATGAATGAAAGGAAACAAGTAAAGGTTTCTTCAATTTTGCATCGCCTCCTTTCTCCTCTACTATGCCCCCTCCCCATATATATATATATATATATATGGGCCTGTCTCCCACCTGCCTTGCTCTTGTCCTTCTGCCCTGAACCCCCTCCACTCATTATATATATAAACACAGATACGTGGAAAAGGAAAAGCCTGAGTGTGTGTGTTGTTTTTTTAATTTGGGGGAGGAGGAGAGGAATCCCCCACGATCAGGTCTTTGAATATATTAATTCTGCCACGTCCCCTCTGCAAATATAGGCTTCCTTTGCACTCAGGAGAATGTCAAGATGGAATCATTTCTGATATTATTTCTGAGCCGGAAAGAGAGAACCAGGACTTGAAGTTGGGGGGGGGGGGGCATCGGCAGCCAAATACTCCAAATATTTAATTTTTCCAGCCGTGGTTCCCTCCCTCTCGCCCCCTCCCCTTTGTCCAGGGAAAGTGTGCATTAAGGAGGGAGGGGGGGAATAGAGAGACCAAAGGGGGAGAGAGAAAAGAACATTTTCCACATGTCTTCAATTTCTCTTTCTTCCTTTCTCCCCCCCCCCTCCCTTGAAATTTTACATCTCTATTCACGACCACCACACCCCACGGGGAGGAGTTGCTATCGCTGGCCATCGCCCTGGGCAACAGCAACGGTAACCATGACAACCTGTTGCCCAGCGACAGGAAGCGCCTGGTGCCACAGAAGATGCCCTGACCCCCCCCTACCTCTTAGAGAGGATGGGGGGGCGGTCTTTCCTCCCTACAGCCGCCCCTCTCCACTTGCCCAGGCACAGGCCTAGAGGGAAGGAAAGGGGGGGGGCAATGTTTGAATAGCTAGGACACCTCCCCCCCCTCCCCCAGGTAGCAGGGCCCCCCTAGGCAACCCATGACCCGGGGATGTGTGTTTGCAAGCCGTTACTGCTTCTTTCTCTTCCCTCTATCACAGCATGATAGCAACATCATCTATCGCCTTCAAAATTAATACAACCCCCCCTCATTTGTGTCCTCAAAGGTTTTAGTCCCCAAATTAGGAAGGATGGGGCACCTTCCTTGGAGGAAGCTCACCCTCTTTTTTGGAGGGGAACAAATAAGTGCCAAGCAGTCTGTGCATCAACAGAAAAGGGAGCCAAAAGTCTGATCTATAGCAATACCTGTACTGTATAGCCATTGCCCTTCTACAGTCGTACCTCACTTAAAGAGCATAATGCGTTCCACAGGATTGCTCTTTAAGCGAGTTTGCTCTTTAAGCGAAACACCATTGTAAGTGACCAATTGTGGGGGGGATTGCGAACCCCGATTTATTTGTTAAGTGAGTTTTTGGTTGGTTATATTTGTTAAGCGAAGCAAACGTTCAGAGAAAATTCTGCTCTTTAAGCGAGTTACTCTTTATGCGAGGTTCAACTGTATATCCCCCTCTCCATAGTGCTGAGGGCACTTTCTGGGTGGTTCATGGGTAATTAGCATTTTGCCCTCAATATACTGAGGACTCATTTTACTGACCTTTTGGCTGTAGTACAGCACTTTAACCACTGCGCCACCAAGGTTCTTGTGATAGGAGTTGTGGCTCAGCATACAGTATCTGATATAGGTCTATGCCTGTGGTGGTGAACCTATGGCACATGTGCCAGAGGTGGCACTCAGAGCCCTCTCTGCAGGCACCCATGTAGTCACCCAGGTGCAGAGTATGCCCCACCCCTCTGCCCAGCAGCCCAATGGGAGAGCTTCCTCCCTTCCCCAGCATAGAGTTTGCCCCGCCCCTCTGCCCAGCAGCCCAATGGGAGTGTTTCCTTCTTCCCCTGTTGCTGTGTTGGCACTTTGAGTAGGAATGATTTTTTCCCTAGAGGGGCGGAATGTAAGTGTAAATAATAAAAATTAAAAATAAATAAATGAAACAAGTGGGTTTGGGATTGCAGTTTGGGCACTCACCATCACTGGTCTATATACTCTCAAGACAAAATCAGGGCTCTCTGTTTCTTTCAAACAACACCAAAGCTTTAGGAAGTTTACCAGTACCTTTTGTTTTACTACAAGATCCAGAATCCCCCCCCCCCCGGCCAGCTTTCCTATGCCAGATGTGAGGTTGTTGTGGGAAACGTGGTTCTAAGAATGTTAATTTTCTACACCCCACAATAACAAACAAGCCCTGTTTCTGCAGGGAGCGGTGAAGACTGATGGGTCGCTTGTGTAAGTGAGCCAGAGTGCATTTGGAGAAGGTCCCTCTGGTCAATATTATTTTTAAAAATAAACACACATAGGGTCAGTCTGTGGCCTCCAATATGTTGTCTTGTTGGGGGTGGTGCATGATGCCTACAAATTAAGGAAAACGTCATGTTCATACAGACAGATGGTGAAGAACCCTCTGGATTAAATTTCTAAACGATGCAATCAAGTTTTTGAAGTGCTTTCATTTACAGAATTTATTAGTCACTCCCCCTCCCCATATGTCATCAAAAATGAAACACAAAGGACACCAACAACATCAAACATTTCAAGGGCTGAAAAGTGAACAGACTTAAATATTAATGCACATGGTCCCCCAATAAGCTGTGGTTAAATCATATAAGCATCATCAAACCCGAGATCTTTTAACAAACGAAAGTGTACAGAATGGATCACTTAAAATCCATGCCAAAAAAAGTCAATTTTGGGGATTTTGCAGATCTGTTTAACCATGCAGTTGTTCCAGAAAAGGTTTTCCCCAAAGGGGTAATGGTGTCACTTTCATCATCTGCAAGAAATGGGGAGACAGAGAACAAATGCCTTGTGACACCTTTAAGATTAGCAACCTGATGAAACGAGTTGTAATCCGCAAAAACTCATGCTGAAGTAAATCTGTGAGACTTAAAAATACCACAAATCATCTTTGGCAAAGTTAATTTTGCTGTACATCCAGAGGAGAGGTGCCACAACTCACAAGGTCCTGTCATTGCTAGCCCATCTTTTCCAGCAGCCTCACTTTGCTAAATGTGAGGATAATCCTTGACAAAAATTCAAGGAATGAGGAAGCAACATTATGAGCAGGATGGCTTCAACTCCCCCTGGGAGTCCTCCTGTCCCAAATATCCACCCCCTTGGACTGAGGGCATGAGAATATTCCAAAACAGAAGTTACACTTTGATCCGAATTCTCTGGTTGTGAACTTCTCCTAGCTGTCATTTTTAAAACTATACCTCCAATGGAATGGTGTAGATCAGTGATGACCAACCTTGGCACTCTAGGTGTTCTTTGACTTCAGTTCCCAGAAGCCCAAGTCAGCACTCCTGCTTATCAGGGCATCTGGGAATTGAAATTCAAAAACACCTGAAGTGCCAAGGTTCGCCATCACTGGTATAGATTAATGTTGTATAGCTGAGTTATCTGACACAGAATTGGCCTGTGATTAATGTTTGGGATTAGATCACCAACACTCTTAATATACTCTTGAGCTATATAGGCTTACTAACAAAAAACGGACTCCAGCAGTTCAGTGGTTAAGAAGATCACCTTGTTAGCTAGAAGATGGACAAGTTGGCAGTTCAAGATCTGAGTACTTCTTCTTCTTCTTCTTCTTCTTCTTCTTCTTCTTCTTCTTCTTCTTCTTCTTCTTCTTCTTCTTCTTCTTCTTCTTCTTCTTCTTCTTCTTCTTCTAAGTGCCAAATGGATTCTGGATATTGGCTGTCATCATGGTGTTAGTCTTCCTGTCCTTAATTCCTTGGAACAGTTCTTCTGAGGACCTTCCACACCAGTCTCTCAGGTTCTTTAGTCTCAAAATCCATCTATGTCCAGGGCCTCTCTTCGCAGGGACCTTCCCTTGCAGAGCAAGTTGGAGTATTCTATACTTCATGTTGTTCCTCATGGTATGCCCAAGAGCTTTCTTTGTTTAACCACAGGCACACCATGAAGCTCCTTGACAAATTTCTGCCAGCAGAAAGCAAGTCAGTTTCCTCCCCCAAAGGTCAGGCAGCTGCTTGTCAAACGGATCAGAAGTAACTGTCTCTTGTTAGGGCTTTGCCACAATGATGGGGCAGAGCTCCAAAATATCACGGAGGCTCAAAACTAGTCAGGCAAATTTCTTTGAAAAGGGCCTCGCCTCAGTCAGGAGATCAGTTGAGTGCAGTTGTGCTGTTTGGTTCTTGGAGGGGGTTACACTGGGCCATCGGAAAACAACTCAAGCCAGGAGCGTTGGGTGGGTTGCGTCGTGTGCCACAGCTATGCCCATCTTCCTGCTCAGTCTTTGGGTGAGGTCTTTTCCCCTGGAGGTTTGCTCTGGTCCCCGAGGCTCCTGGGAGAAGAGCCAGCCTATGTGGCCTTGGGCAAACTGCACAGTCCCAGGGCGCCCCCTAGAGGAATGGAATGCCACTCAGTACTTCTCAAACTTGGGTCCCCAGATGTTCTTGGACTTCAGTTCCCAAAAGTGTTGATCACCAAGTGTGCTGCCTTGAGCTTCTGAAGTCCAAGAACATCCGGGGACCAAAGGTTGAGAAGCCAACTCTGGAAAGGGTCACCAGAAGCTGGAAATAACTTGACGTCACACAATTTAAAAATATACTGTAAGGCAAATTGGTGTTCTTTCAACCCAACTATTTCATGATCTATCTTCCTTTTCAGTGATGTGTGTGTAGCCCTCTTAACAGCAAGGATTGAAAAGGACAGGTAGATTGTTTAGTTTGTCAGATAGGCTTTTGATGTTCCTTGGGAGATCCTGCCTCAAGTGCTGCCTTTCCAGGAATGCCCTAAGCATGGGCCAGAAGGAGGGACAAAGAATTCAAAGAATAAAACCAATCCAAAGATCGCAAAAAGGAGTGCAAGTTTTTCACATTACAGCCAAACCTCGGACAACGTTATGACTTGGTTCCACAAGTCATGACGTTATCCGATCTTTAGTGTTGTCCGAGGCATGCATTGAACAACGCTAAAAAAAAGCCCTGACTTCAGGGACAAACCGCGCGGTTTGTCCCTGAAGTCATCTCTGCGGTTGGGGGTTGGATTGGGCTAAGAGTGCAGGAGGGTCCTATTGCAAAAACAGATTGCAAGGCAAGTTTTACTTCCACTTCCAGTGGGAGGAACCACATGACCGGCCCACTGAACCTTGTGACTGGCCCACAACCTGAAACATTTGGGCACCCCTACTTTAGACATAGGAGGTCTGCATTCGCAGTAGATGTGCTCTTGACAGTGCTGAGGACTAGTGACTTGAGTTACTTCAACCAGGTGGGCTTAGATGGTGAATTTGGTCGACTCCACCTCAGTGCCTATTCTGCTCTATACCTAATGTATTTTCCCTACCAACACCTTTCCACCCTGCCTCTCTCCTTACAAGTGCTGACGTAGTTTCACGCTTCCATTCCTTTGACAGCTGTTTCCCTCTTATATACAAATATCACACGCGGGCATGATCTGTTCCAATTAACACCTTAGAGGAAGAAGCAGTAAGGACTGGATTTGCCGACACACCACTGGAGAGACAAGCACTGGGTTTGGGGGTGGGGGTGTCTGCCTTTTGGCTTCATTAGGCCCTCCCCAGGGGAGCGCAGGCACCTCTCATTTCTTTTTCCTCTTTCTTTGAGAAGCCTCCCCTAGTAAACCAAACAGCAGCTGTGCTAAATTCTGCAATTCAAAGTTTTGGGGACCCCCTCCAGAGTAGAGAGTACCCAGAAGTGGTTTTACCATTTCCTTTTTCGGGGGGTTGTCCTGGGATTGTGTAGCATGCCCAGGGCCGCGCAGGATGGCTTTTCTCCCTGGAGCCTCAGTGGGGAACTGAACTCCCAGCTTCTGGGCAGCTTGTTGTTTGTTTTGTTTGTTGTTCAGCCGCACAGTCGAGTTTGCTAGTGGGAGATTAAAGGAACATTATTTCTTTATGTAGCTGAGCTTGCCCTGCCAGCCTACACAACAAAAATTATCTCCCGGCTCACATCTCTCATGTTCTGTCTCCCACTGGAGCAATCAGAAGATTGCTGCAGAAGGGTGATGATGTCACTGGGAAGGGAAAGAGTTTCATTAATTGCAGCCGATTGAAAGCAAGAAATTGCAAGTAGATTAATAGGGACCACTTCGGTGGGAAGGTAAACAGCATCCCATGCGCTCCGGTGTCTAGTCATATCTTCCATATGTCCATGGAAACGTCTGCAGACGCAGACAGCGCTGACTGTTCAGCTATGAAACAGAGATGAGCACTGAACCCTAGAGTCGGGTACGACTGGCTTTTGAGCAAGGGTGACACAGCTAGGAGGCTCAGTGGCTTATCAGTTAAGACATTGAGTTTAATGGTTAAGGCGCTAGGCTTGGAGACTGGAAAGAGAGCTGCATGATGGGGGACATGAAAGGAGCCTCATTCGGGCATCCCCTGCAAAAATCCTTTCAACCCAGAGTAATCTCAAACGATGACCAGAAGGTTAACAACTCAGCAGTTCAAGACCCAAGTGCTGCGTGATGTAGCAACTCCCGTTTCTGCCCCAGCTCCTGCCAACCTAACAGTTCAAAAGCAAGACATTGCAAGGAGAGACATAGGTACCACTTTGGTGGGAAAGATAACAGCTTTCCATGTACTCTGGCATCTAGTCATGCCTGCCACATGACTGCGGAAACATCTGTAGATGCAGACCGTGGTGGCTCTTTAGCTGTAAAAGGAGAGGAGTTCCCTAGAGTCAGGTAGGAGTGCCTTTTGAGCAAGGGAGACATTTACCTTATAAACCACATTCTCCTCCTCCTTTCTCATGAGGGATTGATGCCCATGCTTCAAGGCAGATGCTGTTGGAGACAGGACCACTTGCCTGGATGCCAAAACAGCCAGTTACAATTCTGCAGCAGTTCTTGCAAAAGAAAGAAAGAAAGGAAGGAAGGAAGGAAGGAAGGAAGGAAGAAAGAAAGAAAAAGAAAGAAAGGCAATCCATTGTCCACCTTCTTGATCTGGTCTTGGCATGCTCAGTCCTCTGTCTGGCCCTCAGATGCCCTGGATCTTTCTCTTCCATTTCCACCTGTTCAAACGAAGGAAAGAACCAAGTTCCCCATTAGGAGCAGAGGAGGCAGGCTGTGCAATTGTATGGAAGAATGACGTCCCCTTGTCACTGGGGATCCTCAACTGTGAGCGCTTGCTTTTAGCCTGTCTCTACTATCTAGCAGATTCAGCAGTCCGACTAGCATCCACATTTCTTGAAGTGGAAAGATCTCTCTCCATCAGGAAGGCTTTGGTGAATGGATTTTCTGCCTCAGCAAAAGTAACAAAAAGTTCGAGGTCCTCTGGGATTTCCCCTAGCTGTATATGTGTCTGATTCTGGCATCCCTTCCCCAGATCTGAGGGCAGGAATCTCCTTTCCCCCAGACCTGGCTGCTTGCTGTCAAGTTCCAACAGACTTGATGGAGCATTCAGAGTAAATAAGATATGTGAGGAGTGATTTTTACCAACTCCACAACCTCTGTGGGTTTCTAGGGCTGAGCAGGGATTCCTACCCAAGCTTTCTGAATCCCAGGCCATCACTCTATCCCAGTGTTTCCCAAACTTTGCAGTTCAATTCCCAGAGGTTGCCCTTGCTCGAAAGCCAGTCGTATCTGACTCTAGGGTTCAGTGCTCATCTCTGTTTATAGCCGAAGAGCCAGCGCCATCTGCATTTGCAGACATTTCTGTGGACATGTGGCAGGCATGATTAGACACCAGAGTGCACAGATTGCTGTTTACCTTCCCACCGAAGTGGTATCTATTTATCTACTTGCCATTTCTTGCTTTCGAACTGCTAGTTTCACAGGAGCTGGGACAGAGACTGGAGCTCATTCTGTCGTTCAGTGCTCATGTCTCAAACTGCTGACCTGCCGCCTTCCAGTCAGTATTTTAACTACTGCCTAAGCAGAAGCGTAGCTTACCTTGCCGGGGCCCCGTATAAAAATTGTTTGGGGGCCCTTTAGATGTGGGGCGGAGCTAACGTCATGACATCATGACGTCATGGGGGGAGCCAACGTCATGACGTCATGACGTCGTGGGCGGGGCCAAAAATAAAAATAAAATAAATAAAAATAAAATAAATAAAATAGAATTAAAATGTAAAAAAAAAAAACCACACACACCTCAACCCACCCACCCACCCACCCACCCGAAACACAAAAACCTCACTTACCTTAATCCTGGGGCCTCTTCTTCCTCCGCCTCTGCTGTCACCGCCGCCACGCCGCCGCTGCTGCCGATCGCTCCCTCGCCGCGCACGGCGAAGGCAAGGGGCAGTTGTGGAAGGCGAGCGGGCGAAGCGAGGCAGCCCTGAGGCCCTCCCCCTGGTTGCCGCGGGGGCTCCCTGGCAGGCTGCACCAGCCCGGGCGGGGCTCTCCACCTCGACGCTGGGGTGGGAGTCCACCAGCTGCAGGACCAGCTCGCGCGCCCCATCCCGCACGCAGGCGGCAGGTGAGCTCCAGGCGCGCACGGCAGGTGAGTTCCAGGCGCGCGCGGTAGGTCAGCTCCAGGCGCGCTCCAGGTGGCTGCGCCTGGCTGGAGCTGACCTGCCGCCTGCTGCGGGACGGGGCGCGCCCGCGAGCTGGTCCTGCAGCTGGTGGACTCCCACCCCAGCGGCGACCGTGGAGAGCGCCGCCCGGGCTGGCGCAGGCAGGGAGCCCCCGCGGCGACCGGGGGGAGGGCCTTGGAGTCGGAGCTGCCTCGCTGCTTAAAAGCTGCGGCTCCGACTCTCCGACTCCGGCTTTTTTAAAAAAATTGGAGCCAAAAATGGCTTCAATAAAGTGCGCATGCGCAGAAACTCAATCTGACACATGCGCAATGCATCAGATTGAGTTTCTGCGCATGCGCAGTAAATTTTTGCTCTTTTTTATTTTTAATTTTATTTTTTGCCGTTGGGGGCCCCCGTAGCCCGGGGCCCCCGTATAATTGATACGGCTGATACGGCGGTAGCTACGCCTCTGTGCCTAAGTTAATTCCCCAAAGCAATGATCAGCCAATGGACTGACTGAGGCTTCCTGAGAATTGAAGCCCAAGAACCAAAGGTTGGGAAAAACTGCTCTGTGAATCCAAAAGAATGGGTTTACTGCGTGTACATGCTTTAAACCTGTTCATGTGGATTCACAGAGCAATGTTTCCCTACCTTTGATTCTTCGACTTCAGTTCTCCAGAAGCTTAATTCAATCCCCAAAAGCACTGATCAGCCAATGGACTGACTTCTGGAAACTGAAGTCTCCCTGTGGGTTTTGGTTTGGGACAGAAGCGTAGCGTGCCTTGGCGGGGGCCCCGTATAAAAATTTGTTTGGGGGCCCTTAGGAAGGGTAAAGATTTGTTTTGTTTACGCACGTTGGGGGCCCCCGTGGCCCGTGGCCCCGTATAAGTGATATGGCAGATACGGTGGTAGCTACGCCCCTGGTTTGGGAACCACTCAGTGGTGGGATGTCAAAAATTTTACTACCCCACTGTGACATCATTACAGTGTAGGCAGAGCTAACATCATGATGTCATGACATGGGTGGAGCCAAAGAAAAGTTTAAAAATAGTAAAATAAAAATAAGCACACCCACCCACTCACCCACCCACCCACACACACACACACACACACACACAACACAAGGACAGCAAGGAGGCCGTGCATACGCCCCAAGCACTGTAGGCATGCATGCACACCAAGTGAAAAGATAAGCCCCGAAGGTGGTTCCCCCCAAAAGCTGCTACCGGTTCTCCAGGACACTGGGAAAAGTTACTACCGGTTCTGGCAAACTGGTGAGAACCTGTTACATCCCATCGCTGGAACCACTGCTATCCACTACATCACCCCAGGTATTACTATGGCAGTCAAAATCACCACCTCCTGCACAGCAAATTCTGGGAGCTGTAGTCAAAAAACAGCTCAAAACTTTCTAAATGCTATGTTCCCAAACTCTGAGCAGGGAAGAGAGATCTCCTTCCCATACAGCATCTCTGGCCATTTCATCTGAAAAGCAAGCGTCGCCTCCCTTTCCCACCCCATAGTAGTGAGAGATTGTAGAGGGGCATTATGAGCGGGGGGGGGGAGTGGAGGGCACAGAGGAAACAATCATCTTGCAGGGCTGCTGGAAACCGGTGTGCTCAGCAAACCTGGGGACAAAGAAGCCGTCCATCATGATCTGGCAGCGGAGGAGGAGGTGATGGGATGGGGAGAGAAGAAAGGGAGAGAGGGGAGAGTGTTCCTAGAAACCAACTTTTATTAACAGAGGAGAAAATATATAGGATTTTAATTTAAAACCAACATCCATCACGCTCCAGGAGAAGGGGATCTACAAATGTCTTCACGTTCCCACCAAAGGCTTGTGGAACAGCTGCCACAGCAGAAAACGAGAGCCCAGCGTGGGGGTGGGCCCGGGCCTGGGGAAAGACTGTCTTAACAATCTTCCCTCTCACCTCAGGGAAAGAAGGCCTGCGATGGAAGCTGGAGGCTTCTCCAGAGTTTGGGGAAGTTGTGGTTTTCAAGGGTGGTTGGATTGTGGTTTCCTTGTTACGATCCAAAACCACAACTTTGGCAAACTTTGAGTTCTGCTGGATGGGAATGTGGACTAGGGAGGTTGCTGAAGCTTGCTGTAGCTTCCTTCTTCCTCTTCCTCCTCCTCCGTGTCCAGATTAGACTTTAAACTGCCAAAATGGAGCCTCCTTTTTGGTCTTGTCGTTGGCCAAACTCAAGTCCTCATTGGTGCATGTTTCCCGTACTAATGGGCAGACTAATAAATGAGCCGGATTCTATATCTCTCCACACACACACAGTGTGTTGCTGTCCACCAGCAGCCCCCTTTTTCTGCCAAATCCTGGACTGCGAAATCCTGGACTGCCAAAATGAAGCCACTTTCTTGGCTTTGTCATTGGTCAAACCTAAGTCTTCATTGCTGCATCTTTTTTTCTGGCACTAGTTGGCAGACCAGTAAATGAGGCGGATTCGGTGTCTCTCCACAATCACACGGTGTGTGCCGTTGTCTGCCTGCAGCGCCTACTTGAGCATGTTGGTCTTATAGCTTTTTTAAGGTCCTCCAAGTGACGTAGGGGAGTTGGAGTTCCTCAGCCATGTTATCCTTTGTCCAGTGAGCTCCTTCCTTCAGCTTCTAATTTGGATTTGCTCTTTCATACCCTTGAGGATGTTTGTTCTTGTCCTAAAGCTCTTTCTGGATCTGAGCCGGCGTTGAGCTGAGAAGTGGAGCAGCCCAGAAAAGGACTTGGCTACTTCTATGGAGAGGAAGGCCCCCTTCCATCTTGTCACCTTACATTTGGTTTCCTCTCATTAAAAACCCAATGCCTGAAAGGAAGAGCCTACGCTGGGGTGTCTTCAGCTGCATCCACCTGGGGCACCTTATTATCCAGATGAGGCTGATGATGGAACCTTTCATTTACTTTGGACTCTCGCTGCACTTAGTTCGGCTGCAGCTTTTTCAGCCTAGCAAGGGTTGAGATTTCTCTCCCTCCCCACGGTGGCTTGTGCACAATCACAAGTAAAAGTATCTCCATGTGCTTTAAACCCACCCACCTTCCTTAGGAGTGAGTTTTCTCTCCTGCTCCAGAGTAGGCCTGTGGATGCTGGTCCACCCGCCTTCCTTTTGAGGAAGACCAAAGTATTCCCCTGGGGCTTATGTTGTGCTCCACTTAATTCAGAGTGCAAAGGTGGGCTCTCACGTGCCACACTTGTAAGATTACACAGGTGCCTTTCTGTTTGGGCCTGAGGGATGTTTCCTCCTGTCTGGAGGGTGTAAGACTGTGCGTGCTTCCTTCTTTACACATGGAATTGTGTGCACTAATAGGTATAGCCATGCTCCTGGTTGTCTGCCCCCCACCTGGATATCATTCTCTGAAGGCTGAGATCTCCTTTTCACACCTCAACTCACGTCTCCCTTCTGTCTGTCCACACCCCCACACCTGTGTGCATTTGGTTGGATGGGTGGCGGTTATGTGCTAGAGAGGTGTGGGAAGGGTTGTCACCTGTCAAGGTGGCATCTTGTTTTCTTCCATTTAGGTTGTTTCACAGCTACATGTCAGGTCGCCCTTTGGGCTGCAAAACTACCTGGAAATTGGGAAATTCTGTATTTGATTTGGAGACACACACACACATACAGCCTGGTGGTTGGGGAGCAGCTCCTCTGATGAACTTTATTACTCCCTAGACGCCATTCCAACCTAGTTTGGAGAGGAAGAAACACGTATCAATAGTCCCTAATTAAGACAAAAGGAGCGGGAAGAACCTTTGATTGCATTTCCATTTAAAGCAACACTAATGACATTTCCCTTTTATGTATAAACTCTGATCTCACCTCGTTTGCAGAGAGTGCTACCAGTCACCCCCCCCCTTCTTCGTTCTTGTCCCCCACCCCATGAAATTGTGTGCGGCAGGCAGGGTGGAAGTAGGGCGTGAGCTCCACCTTGCAGTTGCTGATGCTGTATTCTGGCCCATCTTCATTGGGGAGGGGATCAAAAATTCCCAGATCCGTGACCCACAGCCTTAGATAGTTGTTTTCTTAATGAATCATGCATCGACGCACATGCTTCTTTCCCTAGGTCACAGTTTTGGCTGCTCAGCACAGTTTGGAAATAATATTTTGATTTGTTTTATGTACACGTATTGACAGTTCCAAAGTATGGAGAGGCGGACACCCGAGGTAGAACAAAGAGGTTGAGAGAGAATTAGTGCAGCCCTCGAATAAAAAGAAGAGGTAGCTTAATTCTCTCAGCACCATGAAAGTGAAATATCCCCTCTGCCGTGAAATGTGCAGAGAGTTGGGCTAACTTTGCAGTAGCTCTGACACGAGTGGCCAAACAAAAGCCTCCCTCATTTCTGCTCCTCTCTCCACCTGCAAAGGTGTATCTTATACCTACTGGTCAGGCGTCGTTCATTTTCATGTCAGATATTACTTTGGGTTAAAAGGATTTTTGCAGGGGATGCCCGAGTGAGGCTCCTTTCATGTCCCCATTGTGCATCTCTTAGGAATCGAACTCATCTTTCCAGTCTCCATGGCTAGCGCCTTAACCATTAAGCCACTGGGGGACCTGCTGGTCAGGAAGTTCCACCCATTGTTTATCTCTATGTCCACTTCTTCCTCTCAGACCCATGACTTAGGGTGTGGTCACATCGAGCAATAGATCACATTATGGACCATTTGTGATCTATTTCTCAGCTACCATTGGGTCTTGTTCAGTGGTGGGATGTCAAAATTTTTACTACACCACCATGATGTCATCACAGTATGGGCGGAGCTAATGTAATGACATCATTATGTGGGTGGAGACAACATCATGACATGGGCGGGGCCAAAGAAAAAATATAAATAAATAAATAATAATAAAATAAAACAAAAATAAGCACACACTCACACACACACATCTCAACCCACCCACCCACCCACCCACAACACAAACCCGTAAATAAATTAAATTAAATGAATAGAATAAAAATACATTAAAATACACCCACCCACCCCAAACACAAATCAACCAGAGCTTTTAAACTGAAGGTGGTTCCCCCCAAAAGCTGCTACTGGTTCTCTGGGACACTGGAAAAAGCTACTACCGGTTCTGGCGAACTGGTGAGAACCTGTTACATCCCATCACTGGTCTTGTTCCACCTAAGATCAGGAGAGAAGTAGCAGCAGACAGTGAGAGAACTAAGCAAGAGAAGGACCCTCGACACCCTCTGAACGGATATGAGCCTCAAGTCTACTGGTTTAGATCCAGGAAGAGCTTTATGACAAGAACAAACATTCTTGTGGGTACATAAGAGCAACACCAAATTAGAAGATGGAGGAAGGAGCTCACTGGACAAGGAACAACATTAAAGGAGGAAAAGGCTGGGGAACTCAACCTCCCCTCCGTCACGTGGAGGACCCTGAATAGGCTGAAGGTTGGAGTGCCTCAATGTAAGACCAACATGTTCAAATGGGGGCCGATGGCAGACAACAACACATGGTGTAAATCTGGAGAGATGCAGAAATTGGCTTATTTACTGGTCTGCTGATTACTGCCAGAAACATGTACCATTTAGGACTTAAGTTTGGCAAACAACAAAGCCAAGAAAGTGGCTTCATTTTGGCAGTCCAAAGCTTGATCTGGACGAAGAAGAAGAAGAAGAAGAAGAAGCCCCATTTGTGAATAAAAGGCCATTTCTGGTTTCAGGAGTTTCCTTACACTCTCAAGAAGGGCCCCATCTGCCTCCTTGCTCTAAAAGGAACAGCAAGGCACATGTGCAATTGATCACTTGGTGTGCAATAGCTACGAATAGTTTCTTGCACCAGAGGCTTTGCTGGGATAGCATTCCGGATTAGGGTTCTTCATCAAATGGCAGAGAGAACAGGAGTTGACAGAGAATGCCACCGTCCCACATTGCTAGGTAAAGGCAAACGTCGCCCTTGCTTGAAAGCCAGCCGTATCCGACTCCAGCGGCTGGTGCTTGCTTGTCTCCATTCAAAGTCAAAGAGCCAGCACTGTCTGTTTCTGCAGATGTTTCCGTGGTCATGTGGTAGGCATGATTAGATGCCAGAGTGCACAGAACACTGTTACCTTTCCCCCTATTTATCTACTTGCAATTTTTTGCTTTCGAATTGTTAGGTTGGCAGAAGGTGGGGCAGAGGACAGGAGCTCACTCTGTCGTGCAGCACTCAGGTCTCAAACTGCTGACCTGGTGACCTTCCAGGTGTCAAGTTCAGTGTCTTAACCACTAAGCCACCGCAGTCCTCCCACATTGCTAGGTCTGGGGAAATGAGACCAGGGACTAGGACATAATGTGTAGACCCTGAGCAAAAGAAATGGAACAGAGGCCTTTTCCCAACTGGATTCAAGATTTCTAAGCTGGAGCAATGGGTATTTGACCTCGCCTTTAGCAGAAAGGCGTCCGGCTCTTCCCTGGCGTTGGCCGGTGGGTTACTATGGCAGTCTGCCACATTCCAGTAACTGACACCGTGGTGCTGGCAGGCTAGGGAAGCGGTGTGATCCGGGGAAGATCTGGCACACGGGGAGGAAAATGGAGCCGGAATGAAGCGGCCCCCGTGGAGAAGTTAAATATTGACGGATTGAAAAGTTCACTCCCCAGAAGCAGAGAGAATCAGTCATGCCTCCCGGAGCCTGGAGAGTCAAAAGAAGTTCTGGTGGGAATCTGTCGAAGAGCCCAGAGAAGTGAAAGGCCACCCGGACATAAAGCAGGGAGGACAAAGGAGCCGAGATGGGCCGGTGGGCCAAGAAAAAAGTTTTATTTTATTTGTTGAAAAATAATATATATCTCAGTGTTTCTCCCCTCTCTCTACAATTGATTTAGCATCAGAAAGGTGTGCCAAATCCAAGCGGCTCATGTAAAGGTCAATCCGCCTCCCCTCCGGCCCCATTCTCCCTCTGGCCTTGGTTATTCAAGCTGGCTGCTTTTGTTCTTTTTCTCCGCTTCTTCCTGGAAGCTTTCCTATCACTGTTGGTTGCTGGTTCTAATCCAGCTACATTCCTGCGCCAGGTCTGTAGTGAGGGAGGGCGTGGTTGGGCCAAAGGATTAGGGAAGACAGCAATCGAAACATGTATAGCAGGGATGCTTAAACTATGGGCCCATGGGCTGGATCCACCCCCCAATGCCAATTCATCCTGCCTGTGCTGCCCTTGTCGCTTCTGGAAGTGGAAGTAAAATGCGCTCGCATTGGCGCATTTTACTTCCACTTCCAGAAGCAATGAGGGCGGCACAGGCCGGATGAATTGGCATTGTGGCCGGATTCGGCCCATGGGCTGTACTTTGGACACCCCTGGTTTAAGCAGAGAAAATGGCAGCTTAAAATCTATCGTATCATATTGCAAAACAGATTGCAAAGCACTTTTTACTTCCACTTCCGGTGAGAGGAACCACATGACTGGCCCGTGACTAGCCGGCTCACAAAGTAATCAGTATTTTTGGGGGATCCCTCCCCAATTTGGGGTCTTATTTTATCAACCTCTGAAGGATGGAGGGCTGAATCAACTTTGAGGACGTCAGGATCAAACTCTGATTGTGAGCCAGGTTTTGGCTGCAGGGCTCTGGCTGCAGTCTTCTCTGATATAGCAATATATATTGTCTATCTGTTTAAATGACAAAAATCACTCCTGATTTTGCATCCATACCTACCAGAGAGTCAGTGCCATTCATTCAGATCATGGTCTCCACCAGTTGTCTTTCTCAATGTTACGCAAGTGCCCAACTTAGGGGACAAAATGGCTGTGGAGCTGGGTGCAAGCAGCAAGAAGAGACCCCAGATCCAGTCCCTGGAGTCCAAAGCCCCCTTCCAACAGAGTCCGGGTCCTGCACTCACAGCCTGGAGAAATGGGGAACTTGTGGGCTGCCCTTCTGAACAGGGCAAAGATGCTCCCTGGACGCCATGCACCCCAGTTTTTCGGCTATAGCTGGGATTCTGTTCCCTTTGCATTAGCTCCAGTGAGGAGGGGCTGGGGAAAGGAGTAGAGACCCCTAATCCTGCCCTTCTCTGCCATTGCCCTGGTAGGGAGTCTATCCTGGGAGTACCTGTTTCCCTTCCAATCGGGATGCTGAGTGCCGCTTGTCCCCATCTCTCTCCATGGACTCTCTGCCCCCCCCCGCCCACGCCAGAATGCCACCCTAGCTTCACCTAACATCC
Source organism: Furcifer pardalis (assembly GCA_030440675.1). Lineage (NCBI taxonomy): Eukaryota > Metazoa > Chordata > Lepidosauria > Squamata > Chamaeleonidae > Furcifer > Furcifer pardalis. The sequence goes on from CP126897.1 coordinate 2,794,788, forward strand.
ACACCCCTTCACCCTCACAATATCCCACCCTCTTTTATCTCTCTTTGTCATTCACACTTTTTCTTGCTCTGCTATCTTGTTTTCTCCTCTCCATTCTCACACCTTTTCTCTGCTCACATCACTCCTTTTTCTCCCTCTTCTCACCTCCCCCCCACTTCCATCGTCTCTTCCCTACCATCACCCCCCCCACACACACACACACACACTCAGCCTAGTCTCACCCCCCCCTCTGCCATTTCTTCTCTTCCCCTTCTCCCCACTTCTGAGCTATCTTTAGCTCCCCATGGAAACACAGACACAATTTTATGTTGGTTGTTTTTTTTTTTTTTTTTTTTGTTGCACTGATTGGAAAATTGTCATTTGCAAAGAAATTAAGCAGCAAAAAAAAAAATGGTTTTGCATTGGTAGTGATGTGCACGCATGTGTGTTTATTAGTTACAACAGAAGCTTTTTACCTTTCTCTTTTAGGAAGCAAAATTTCTCCCCCACCCTTTACACTTTCCCTGCACTTGCAGTGTCCTTCTCACCATTACCCATTTTGTGAATCAACCCTTTCCCACGTCTCCAACATTCACAGCCGTGGCTGGAAGGGAAATGCCATCGGCTTACTTGTTTTGGAAAACAAATCTTCTGTTGCCCATCATTGTAGAGGCAAACTTCCAGCCGGCTCCTTCTTTTTGAGATAGTGGCTATACGTACATTCTGAGGTCACACACACACCACGGCCATCCCTGTGGCTTCCGTCTCCATTCACCACTTAGCCATGACCCTCAGAATATCTTGGGTCAGAACTGAATTTCCCCAACAACAATGTATTTTCTCCAAGCCGTCTCTAATCCAGGATATTTGAGGCGGGTCAAGGTTTGAACAGACAGCTAAGAACCATCAATGTTACAAAAGATCCGAGCCACAGTTATTTATAGGGCTCTTTCCATCTCTTGATTTGTGGTTTGGGGGAAAGTGTTAGGGTTTGCACTAATGAGTACTTCCACTTCCTAAAGTAGCATTAGTCCACTGATCATAAACTAAGTAAAGATCTCCCTCGCTGGAAAGCCACTCAGTTCCGACTCTAGAGACCGGTGCGCATCTCTGTTTGCAACCAAAGAGCCAGCCGCTGTCTGCATCTGCAGACGTCTAGTCTTGCTTACCACATTACCACAGAAACATCTGCAGGCGCAGACAGTGCTGGCTCTTTGGCTATAAAAGTAGATGAGCACCAAATCCTAGAGTCAGATATGAATGGCTTTTGAGCAAGTGAGATCTTGACCTTGACCTACCTAGAAAATGGGGAGAGGTCTGAGAGGGAATGCGTGGAGCAATACTTGGAAGTTGAGTACAGGGATAGCTGAGGTGTGAAAGGATGAATTGGTGTTGGGGGCCAGATCTGGCCCACAGACTGTAGTTTGGGCACCCCTGGTTTAAGCAGAGAAAATAGCAGCCTAAAATCTATCTCATCCTGTTGCAAAACATATCTGTTGCGAAACAGATTGCAAGGTGCGTTTTACTTCCACTTCTGGTGGGAGGTAACCATGTGAGCGGCCCATGGTCCGAAAATTTTGGGCACCTCTGCTCTACACCATCCATAGTTCTTTGAGTACCAGCCTGTCGAAAACCTGCATGGGATTTACTTTTTACTTTACTACTCATATTTGCTATCCCGCCCCAATCAGGTAAACCCGACTCTGGGCAGTTTACAGCATAGATTAAAACATATCAATATTTAAAATTTTAAAAATTCATAAAAAATTAAAACAGTATCGAGGGTATGGTCAGAAAGGGTGGATTATCTCTAGATTAACTCTAGATTAGCCACCCCACATGGGATCCCACATTCCTGGATCCCCACACTTGTCCTGCCACCCAGGTTTTTAAGCACTTCCGGGAGGGCAGGAGCTCTGTCTGCAGGCGCAGCTCAGTTGGGAGGAGGTTCCAAAGGGCCGGGGCGAACACCGAGAAGGCCCTCTTCCTAGTGCTGGTGAGGCGAGCATCCCTAGCCGATGGAATAACAAGAGAGCCCCTCCGATCCGCCCTGGTGGGACGGACAGATGTTCTTAGGGTGACGCGGTCTCTTAGGTATCCTGGACCACTACCATATAGGGCTTTAAAGGTAATGACCAGCACCTTGAATTGCACCCGGAGACATACTGGCAACCAGTGCAGCTCCCGAAGCAGTGGTGAGGCCCGAGCATAGCGCCCATATCCCATCACTACCCGGGCCACCGCATTTTGGACCAGCTGGAGTCTCCGAATGGTCACCAAGGGCAGCCCCATGTAGAGCGCATTACAGTAATCAAGTCTGGAGGTGACCAAAGCATGCGTGACCATGAGCAAGGCGTCCCGGTCTAGGAGTGGGCGTAACTGGCGTATCACACGAAGTTGTGCAAAAGCCCACCTGCCCACGGCTGCCACCTGTTCTTCGAACAGTAGTCGTGAGTCCAGGAGGACCCCCAGATTACGCACCGGGTCCATTTGGGGCATCCAGAACCAAAGCTGGCAGCTCCCATGATAGCGCAGGGCCCCCTACCCATAGCCACTCAGTCTTGCCCGGATTCAGCTGTAGCCCGTTTCCCCCCATTCAGACCTTAACAGCCTCCAGGCACCTGGAAAGTACTTCCACTGCACCGCTTGGGTCCCCACGGGCCAAGATGTACAATTGGGTATCATCTGCATACTGATGATACCTTACCCCGTGGGAACGGATGATCTCCCCCAGTGGCTTCATGTAGATGTTAAATAGGAGAGGAGAGAGTACCGAGCCCTGAGGCACCCCATATTGCAGGCGCCTAGGGCTAGACTTCTTACCCTCCAACCATACAGACTGGGTCCGGCCCCTCAGAAATGAGGAAAACCAGGAAAGCACAGTGCCCTGGATCCCCAGTCCTTGGAGCCTTCCCAGCAGGATACCATGATCGACTGTATCGAAGGCTGCTGAAAGGTCGAGAAGAGTCAGGACAGATGGATAACCTCCATCCCGCTCTCTCCAGAGATCATCCACCAAAGGATTGAGAGCTAGATGTTTGTGATTTTTTTAAAAGTGGTACAATAAAATTATTAATAAAGGAGAAGGACAAAGACCACGAGGCAGACCCAGAAGAAGGTGGAGAGATAACATCAAATAACAATTACTGGTACAAGAACACCAAATAGCACGGGTGGTGTCCGCTAGAAGTGCCAGAACAAGAACCTTACATCTCCCTTGACACCCGATGGGGTAAAAGAAGAAGCAAAGAATAATAATAGAGTTATCACCCAGTCTTGCCTTCAGAATAATCCTGATGGCATCCAAGAAAACATAAAGCCATGCCTTCTGCGATGTGGGTTCTCGCCAGTTCCAGACATGGTGGGGCAGAGGTACGTTTTCTTTACTCTGTCCTCTTACATTTTGGGAGGTTTCGTTCTCCAGTCAAAGGCACTAGAAAACAATACAAATGGCAAAGGGTGCTCGCCTTGAAACAAGACCACAATGCTCTGGTGCATCTTCCATTCCCTCTCTAAAGAGAGCCTATATGGGAGGCTGACCTGTTACCAAGTGTGCTCCGTGCTTTCTCTTTGCCAACCTGCCACAGTGCTGGCCTTAAGACAGCCCCACAAAGCCCCCCCAATGGCTAAAGCCGTCCCTTAGTCTGGGATGGTACCAAAATTAAGCCGTTCTCTGTCCCTCCTCCAAATGCAGGTGCCACCCCTGGAAAATTCACACAGGTTAATATACTTGATTAGGGAGAGATGGGCCCTGTTTGTGGGCCATTTAGTTAATTATCTCTGGATGGGGAAAGCAGGCTGCTTAATTGCTGCTCTTGGACGGCAACTCTACCCAGCTGCAGGTGCAACGCCTGATGCAGCGGCCTGCTGCGACTGCCCTCCCCATGCAGGCAGTGGGAGATTGAAGGCACAAGCACTCGTCCTCCTTGCCGTTTCTTACTTCTTGTATGAGGCCAAACCCCTCTTGTTGCTCCCAGTGAGCAAAACGACAGGTGCCTCGTAGGAAAGCACACACATCGACTGCATCTGTAAAGCCATGTAGAAGCCGAGGATAGTTTCTGCCGACGGTGGCTGCATGCTCTACTGCCTATCTTCCTTCCTTGTATACAGATGTTTCATCATTATATTCGTCATTGTCATCATCGCCGTCATCGCCACAGTGACCATCATATGCCTAAACCCATTGGAGTAATACCTAAAGGACTCCTCCTTTTTATTCCATGGCCCAGACCACATCCCCTCAGACAGTTGAGTGGGCCAGACTGGTGGTTCACCCCACTGTAAACACTGTCGTAAAATGCGTCCGCAACTGTCGCAAATGTATCCACTTCCACTTCTGGTGGGCCACATGAAATGATGCCATGGGCTGGGTCCGGCCCACAGGCCATAGGTTGAGAACCCCTGTCCTAGTTAATTGGAAATCTTGGATTTATTGGACCTGAATATCCTAACTTTACAAAATCAACTTTACTAGGCACTGCCTATATACAGTACTTAGATGTTACCTTAGGTCCTGAGTTATGTCTTGAACTGATAATTTTACACCAGTCTTTGACTGGGAATCTAATGATAGATTAAAAAAATAACCCATAACAGACATCTCTTTGCCTGCCTACCTTCCTTGTATGCAGAAGTTACAGAGCTTTTGAATGTAAATCTGGGCTCCAAATGCATCCTGTAATATGTTTCAGGCCCATTCCTATAAATGCCTGCAATTTTAGCTCATTTTTTATAATATTCTGATTGTTCAAATCCTGAATAGAGTCCTCTGTCAGCTTGGAATCCTAGTTTATTTACCAGTCTGTTTGATATACAAATATGCCTGGTATTACAGCCCAGCTCTCTGCAACAGGAGGTGTAGAATAACAACAGCAGCAACAAGAACAACAACGACAGTAAAAGACAGAACGAGACCTTTCCATCAACGGTAACCTTGGTACAGTTCTTTATTTCACAGAGCTGTCCCAGCAAACTTTGGGCAAGGGAGAGATTTCCCCCAATCTCAGTCCAATGCGTCTGGCTCCTTATCCCAGTTGGGGTTTTCCCCTCTGGGCTTGGGTCCGCCACTCTTCTTGGCGAGCATGACCTCGCTGACTCCCAGGAGCGTGACGGCCATCTGGGTGGCCAAAATGATGCCTCGGTATTTGACTAAGAAGGGATCGAACAGGCCTTCTTTGGCAGCGTCGATGGTGGTGGCTTGTTCCACAGCCATCCAGATCCCCGCGGTCGGCATGCCCAGCTGGTGTTGGACCTCGACCTTCGCCATCACCTCATTGACTGGCAGGCCTGCGTTTTCCGCCAAGGTGGCTGGGATGGTTTTCAAAGCCTGTGAGAACTCCAAGATGCCGTACTGTTCGCAGCTGGGATAGTACATGCCCAAAGTAGTAAGCCGCACTGACAAGGCCATCTCTGTGGCACCGGCTCCAGGCAAGAGCCGCGCATCGCTGCCCAAGACCTTGTAGACATTGACTCCATCACGAATGGCCTCTTCTACGCAGTCCAGCATCTCCTGGGTGGCTCCTCTCAGCACTATGGTGGCCACAGGACAAGCGGTGCTGTCTTGGCTGAAGACGATCACATTGGTGCTACCAATCTCAGTCACGTAGACCCGGCGGCAGTGGCCGATCTCGTCAGGTGATGGTGTAGCCACCTGGAGCAGGAGAGTGGCTCCTACCGCTTTACACAGGCGCTGAAGCTCCTGGCGGGAGGACAGCCGGACCACCATGATCCTGTACCTGTTGGCGTAGAAGAGCGCCCGATCATCCACCTTTCCTCCAACCACCATCATGTTGATTCCAACCCTCGCCAGGTCCAGAATGTACTGTTCCACCAGGCGTTCTTTGTCTTTCTCATAGCTCTTCAGCTCAGAGGGACTTGTGAAAATGGCGGTGTTGGTTGCTTCGAATCCAGCTGGGCCAAAAGGGCAACAGTAGGCTGCGATGCGTGCCTTCTCCACCCGCCGCATGACCCCTTCAGCTTCTGCGCAAATGACCATCCCTTCCAGGACACAAGAGTCTAGGATGCCCCCACCGGGGACTTTGCAGATACGGATGAGCTCTGGGTTGAAGGTTGCTGTGTCAGTGGGCAGCACCATGATGCAAGCCTTGGCGACGAGTTTGGACAAGAGGACCTGGTAACCAAAGACCTTGGTGCCCACGGTGCTCTGCAAAGCCCACACCACCTCATCCATGTCACGAGGGTTTTTGAGCACATGGCAGACGAGGCCGGGCAGCAGGCGCAAGGCTTCCTTACAAGCCATCTCATAGCCTGCTCGGACGTGGACCACAGGGAGCCCAGATCTCAGCAGCTTCTCGGCATTCTCCAACAGCGCCCCAGCCAGGAGGATGACAAAATTGGTGCCATCTCCGGTCTCCTCCTCTTGTGTTTCAGCAGCTGTACGCAATAGGCAAGCAACAGGGTTCTCCAACTCAAGTTCGCGCAAGATAGTGGCCGCATGGGCGGTGTGGAAGATCTTGCCAAGGTGGTTGACCACCAGCTTATTGTAACCTAGTGGGCCATAGCAGGTACGCAACGAGCACACCAAAGCTTTGCAGGCGGTAATATTGCTGAAGAGGGTCTCCTGTAATCCGGTGAAGTACTTCATGCCAGGCTTGAGCATCTGAGGAAGGCCCGGGGCCAGCGGGACATGAGCAGCCATAACCTGTAGAGGCAGCAGCACATACAATAGTGGCATCTCAGTGGGACACCCTGATGCATCAAAAACCCACCAAAGTGTATAAAAAATTGAAGTGTTTCACTGTTGCCCATGGGACTGAATTAAGCAGCAATTTAGTTCCCTAGTCTTGACTGGCTAAGATAATGGTGGTGAACCTATGGCTTGCGTGCCAGATGTAGCACACAGAGCCCTCTCTGTTGGCACATGAGCCGTTGTCCTAGCACAGAGTTCTCCCCACCCCTCTGCCCAGCAGCTCAATGGGAGCGTTTCCTTCTTCCCCATTGCTGTGTTGCCACTTTGTGATAAATAAGTGGGTTTTGGGTTGCAGTTTGGGGACTCAAAGGTCTCTAAAAGGTTCACCACCACTGGGCTAAGATGTGTGGTTATAGGAACCCAACCTCTGTAATGATTCAAGCTTGGCCCCCAAATATTTTTTCTGGATGCCCCCCATAACACTTAAGGGCAGTGGTGAGCTCAAATTTTTTTTTACTACCACACTGTGGGTGTGGTATGGTGGGCGTGGCCAGGGGGAAAGCCCTGCATTGCACCCGAATTAGGACTACAGTCCTTTATTTCAAAATGTAGATGGATGCGGCCAACTGGAATTTCTGCTACCAGTTCTGGCGAACTGGTGCGAACCTGCCGATGCCCACCACTGCTTAAGGGGACATGTGTGCATATTTGGAATTAGCAACAGAAATAGTTAATTTTTTTTAATAGGAAAAATTTCCTCCGATTTTGAAACATGGGAGCCTCTGCCATCTGAACTGTTCCCCCTCCCGCCCCTCCCTTGGGCACCCAGGGGGAACCTACTGAAACCTGGCGAGAAAAGGATGCGCTCTAGACAACAGGCCAGGATTCGCGAGACACACGGGGGATTTGAGGCCAGAAACAACCGGTAAACGGCTGTGCCGGGTGGAGAAGTCGAAGGTGTGATGTCACAGTGGCCCCATTCCGGCCGCTGGGGAGGAGTGGACTATGCGGGGGGGGGGGAAGCATCACTTGTGGAGGGCTGGTGGTCAACTGTTATTTTCTCCCTCATAGCGCACTGTGAAAGCCACAGTGGAAAGTAACTTTGGTCTCTGCCAAGACAAAGCACATTGTTGCCTGATGGCAAAATTAAAGGAGAAATAGGAAATGCAAAATGCTCTGACACTTTAAAGACTGATGGATTTATTTCAATGTGAGCTTTTGTGGTTCCCCATGAGCTCCCAGTAGACGCAAGGGCTAAAGTCTTGTTGCTTAGCATAGGAAAAAAGGTGCTGCAGTGGCTTAGTGGTTAAGATGCTGGGCTTGGTGACCGGAATGTTGGCAGGTCAGCAGTTCGAGACCCAAGTGCTCCACAACAGAGTGTGCTCCCATGTCTGTCTCAGCTCCCGCTAACTTAGCAGTTCAAAAGCAAGACATTGCAAGTACTGGAGATCAATAGGTACTGCTTCGGCAGGAAAGGTAACGGCATTCTGTGTTCTTAGGTGAGAAGACTTTGATGACTTCTATAAGCTGTCCCTTAATTTATCTGGTTCCTGTGGCTTTCTCAACAGCTGTGGGCCATCTGGGACTGGAACAAGGTGACCATCCTGGCTGTTGTGACTCTTCCTCTGCTCAGACATACAATCCCAAGAAATGTTCTCCTCCGTTCCTTCCGCTGGTGCACACAGATCTGGTGCTTAAACAAGGCTGACCACCCCAGAGCAATGAAACATTACTTGTTAAAATCACAACTCCCAGAATTATGTAGGCTGCTGGCTACAGGATTCTGAGAATTGTAGTCCGAAAAAAAGATAAAAGGATGTTTCCATACTCCAAGGCACGCCAGCCTTGTGGAAGGATGTAAAGTGCCACTTTCCACATTTGTTTCCAACCATACTTATATAAATCACTTTGGAAGCCCTGGAGGGGGTGGAAAAGTGAGGAACAGATGCTTTAAAAATAATTTTTAAATGAATGAATGAAAGAGCAGTCAATATAAATATGGAGTGGTGAAGACTGGAGAGAGAATGTTCAAGGCACTGCCACCTGCATATTAATTTGGTAGGTGCTGTGAGAATGTAAATTTGGGAGGGAGGGAAAACATTGTTTACCCTCTGCATCATTAAATGCATGGATTTGGCAGCCTTTGGCTTGGCCATGAACTCTGGTGGTCTTTTGCTGGCCATGTTCAGAAGGAGCCTATTCCTGCATACGTGGTTCTGGGCTTGAGGTGCAACAGAGGGAACTTTGCTGTGATCACAAGCTTCAGGGCTTTTCCCAGGTTGCAATGAGAGATTGGAATTCCAAAGTTGCAAAGAATGAAGCTACTATTGTGGATCGGTTACTAGGGAAGTGGGAAGAAATAGGTAAATGTTGTCTTTGCTCAAAAGTCAATTGCATTCAACTCTATGGTTCAGTGCTCATCTCTGTCTATAGCCAAAGAGCCAGCGCTGTCTGCGTCTGCAGACGTTTCTGTGAGTATGTGGCAGGCATGCCTAGAAAAACCGGAGTGCATGGAACGCTGTTTACCTTCCCACCAAAGTGGTACCTATTGATCTACTTGCAATTTCTTGCTTTTGAACTGCTAGGTTGGCAGGAGCTAAAACAGAGATGGGAGCTCACTCCATTGTGTAGCACTTGGGTCTCAAACTGCTGACCTGCCAACCTTCCAGCCATGAAGCCCAGCGTCTTAACCACTAAGCCACACAACCCCATTACTATTACATTACACTATATTTTTGGGTGGAAGTTTTGAGTGAAAGATCAAATTACTTTTAAGAAAGAGTGTTCTGAGGATGAGCACGGCTGGGCTGCTGACAGTGAGACGTCATGGATCCAGATTTATGCTGTGATTTAGGAAGAGCACAATCCCTACTGCTGGAAAAAAGAATGCAAAGTTTGCATTTTGGGGGCTGCTTCAAACACGAACCTGGATGCTTGTGTTGGTGATGGCAACTCTTCCTTTCCATTTTGGACTGGTGGGAGCTCCTAGAGTCCACAGCCCCCCACCTTTGCTGTCCAGTCTGCCACGCCTGGTACCTTTTCTCTTTGCCTCTGCCGCCTCTCAAAGCTGACCCTCTGACCCCCCCCTCTCTCCTAGACATACACAGCTAAGGTCAAGCAACCTTTGTGTGCTCTTTATGGCCTGGCTTTCTCTCTCCAGATGTTATCCTGATGCATCTTTCTCTCCTTTCTGCTCCCTCCCTCCCTCCCTCCCTCTTTCACAGGATAATGTCTGTGCCATAAGCATTTGCTCTCTGGGATATAACAAAAAGTTTGACTCTGGGGATGTGGATGCAAAAAGTGGGGGACCCAAAAGTGGGGGATTCCCAGGCCAGAGAAACTGCTACTTCCCAGGGATCTGTGGTAACATGAGTACTGTACTGTCCTAGCAATGGTAGCATCAAGGTAATTCTATCTCCCCCCACCCCCCACCTCCCATTGCCCTCTGTCTGGGAGAAGAATCCATTTGGAGCCTGTTATTATCAACAGCCGTGACTTCCAGGTTGCATTACGTCTCCAGCCCACTGCCAGGAAGGTAGATTAACTGGCTGTTTTGCACAGCTTTATCAGCCCAGGAGCCTTCAGTGGTCCTGGATTATCAGCAGGTTCCCAGCAAGCCCTGTCGTTAAATCCCTATCTTCCGGTTGCCACCAGCAGCAGCTCAGGCAGCGGTGCAGCTCTGATAGACGTGAGTTGGCAACAGAAGGGACCACAGCGCAGGGATGTGTGGACTTGTCAAGGAGAAGAAATTACAAGGAAAAGATGGGGGCAAGGACAGGAGATTTAGCCCCAAGGAATATAGAGAATCCCCCCCCCATTGCACTGCGGTGGCTCAAGTAGTTAAGACACTGAACTTGACAACTGGAAGGTCGGCTGGTCAGCAGTTCACGACCCGACTACTGCATGACGGAGTGAGCTCTCATCTCTGTCCCAGCTCCTGTCCAGCCTAGCAGTTCAAAAGCAAGAAATTGCAAGTAGATCAATAGGTACCACTTTGGTGGGAAGGTAAACAGCGTTCGACGCACTCTGGTTTCGAGGCATGCCTGTCATATGTCCATGGAAACGTCTGCAAATGCAGGCAGCGCTGACTCTTTGGCTATAAACAAAGATGAGCACTGAACCCTAGAGTCAGATATGACTGGCTTTTGAGCAAGGGCAACCTTTACCTTTACCATTCCACTGGTTGCCAGGATATGGAACTAGGCAGAATGGGCTTGCTAGTCGGTCATGGAAGCCTCTGCAAATGTAACAGATTATGGCAAAGGTTGGCATGAGCTGGGACAGAGAGGGTCTTTGTGAATCCACACCGATGGGTTTGCATGTGCACAAAAACTCTATGTATGTTCAATATTCCCAACTTTTCCAACAGTGAACAACTGAAGGTATCATTCATAGGAATTCTCTTTTATGGGAAGAAAGGCTGGAGTGGTAATTTCTTTTTTTAAAAAACGTGTATTTATAATTGTATACAGGGGACAGTGTGTCTCTCTGTGCAAATAACACAGAGAGGAAAGCTTATAGGTTGTTCCAGATGCACAGATTCATCAGTCCAGGTCCTAGAATCAGTTAAAAAGGAATGGCCCTGCTTAGCTTTGGTTTTTTTAGACTAAACGGCTCCTCTCTCTCTCTTTCTTACGCATACTGGTGCCTCTTTATAAACATGGCCTATTGCTATCTGGACTCAAAATGCCATTCCTATGCGCTGTTAGAGATAAAGTGCACCCTAATCGCCCATTAGCGCTGAATGTCTTCCGTCAGCGATCAGGGTAGCCAAAGTCACTTTGCGTGAGACATCAGACCAGCTTATACTAATAGTGCAAGGCGGCTGCAGAGAGAAGGTGGTCACAGACCCAAGGGCCTTCCTAATAAGGTCTTCTTAGATATGGCACTTAATGCATGATGCTGCCACCCAAGAGAGGTCAGCTGTTCCGTTTCCCTTAATGGCTTGTATCAGCAGCCAAAAACTCATGCCTCTGCTGGCAGGCTTTCCTTTTGTTTTTAAGGAAATTAATCGCTATGTAGCCTGGAAACAATGAGCTTGGGCAGTCCTAGGAGCTACAAATGATCTGCACAAATTAGAAATAGCCTTAATTTCCTATACCACCTTCTTCTTCTTTCGTGTCCCATCAAACCCCAGACTGCCAAAACGAAGCTACTTTCTTCGCTTTGTGGTTGTCCAAACTTAAGTCCTCATTGGTGTATGTTTCTGGCAGTCATCGACAGATCAGTAAATGAGCCGCTGGATCCTATATCTTTCCATATCCACACCGTGTGTTGTTGTTCATCACTTGAGCATGTTGGTCTTGCATTTAGGGGCTCCAACCCTTAGCCTATTCAGGGTCCTCCAAGTGACGTTGGGGAGGTTGAGTTCTTCAGCCATATCCTCCTTTAATGTTGTTCCTTGAAGGTCCCCCATGGCTTAGTGGTTAAAACGCTAACCTTAGAGACTGGAAGGTTTGGTTTTGATACCAGAGGGCTGCACTTGGGGACATGAAAGGAGCCTCATTCGGGCCTTCCCTGATCAGAGTTTCTCCAGCACAAATCCTTTCAACCCAGAGTAATCTCTGACATGAAATTATTATACAGTAAACCACCATTTTACAGAAAAATCAGTTCTGTAGCTTTTTCCTTAACTTGATTTCCCCCTGTGAAATAAGGCATTCCCATAAAAACACATTGGGGAAAAACTGTTCCTGGACCCTCCCCCCCAATTTAAAAAAAACCACACTAACTCCTCTCCAGGCCACTCTGCTACCATCCACAGAGTCCAGAATGGCTATATTCTGTAAAACAGGTTTTTTTCTGTAAAACGGAACACATTTGCAGCAAAAATCCCTTCTGTAAAATGGGGTTTCTGTAAAATGAGATTTCTGTAAAACGGGTTTTTACTGTACAGTATTATTATTATGTTCCTTTTCCAGTGAGCTCCTTCTTCTATTTTCTAATTTGGTTTTCATCTTGCATCCCCTCAAGAATGTTTTTTCTTGCCATAAAGCTCTTTCTGGATCTGAGTGGGCACACTTGAGGCTCATATCCCTTCTGAGGATGTCAGTGGACAATTTTGTATTTTCAGGAACTAGTTGATCTTTTGTATATATATTATACAGTGAAATCCTGCACCAATGCTATCAAACAAAATTTGATAATATTATCATCAAAGCTAGACATGCTATGTGATCTTGTCTGTGTGAAACCATGGCAGCTAGGAGTGCTAGCTATGAATGTTGCCCTGTGAATATCCCTACAGCTCCTTGAAAGTGGGATCTATCCTCTTCCTTTCATAAAAATAGAACTGCTTTCAAGAAGGGAACAACCCTATTACTCTATCCCTGGGAGAATGGTCACACTATGGATTGCAAACCTATTCCTTGATTAGGGAAATCTGCCACATAGTGGATGAAAATGTCACTGCATGCTTCAAATACACATTTAAGGGTTAAAAATAAGCAATGCCTGCTGGAAAATAAAGAACCCCATCTAGTGTTCTCTAGTAAGTAGATATATGTGACACACACACACACCCCATTTTTCTAGCTAATTTGAATTATTAAATCCTTTTCTCTTATCAAAATAAGCATGCAGTTAATGAAACAAGTTTTCAAGTGACATATACAGTACATGCATGCATGCATATGTTTATTTATTTATTTATTGTGCCATATGGGGACTCAGTATGACATCTACAATATAGTTTTTAAAAGTGTCACTGAAATATGATAAGTGCAAATAGAGGTCCCCATATCTGTGAGCTCGGTACCCACAGTAGAGGCTGTGGTGGTTCACTGGTTAAGAAGCTTGCCTTGTTAGCTAGAAGGCTGGAAAGTCAGCAGTTCAATACCAGGGTACTGCATGACAGATTGAGTGCCTGTCTCTGTCCCATCTCTTGGGGACATGAAAGAAACCTCATTTGGGCATTCCCTGGGCACAGTTTCTTCCACAAAAATTCTTTCAACCCAGAATAATTTCTGACATGAAATTATTATTATTAGTATCCAGTTTCAGTTAAATGCAGCGTTTGAAAACATCCAATAAAAATCCTGAAACTCATATGGACTTGGACATTTAAATACAGGGATTAGTCTTTAAGGTGCAACAACATTTTTGACCTTTTTTGTGTTGTTTTGTTTAACCTTAGATATCAAACACTGTACAGTACAGTGCAAAGAAATAGAGGAAAACAATATCAGGGGTAGGACTAGAGATCTTTTTAAAAAAATGGGGAACTCAAGGGAACATTTAAAGCAAAAATGACAATGATAAAGGACAAAGATGGCAAGGAGTTAGCAGATGCAGAAGAGATTAAGAAAAGATGGAAAGAGTACAGAGAGGAACTCTACAAAAAGGACCTCAACACCCCTGATAATCACAATAATGAGAACATTGAACATGAGCCAGACATTCTGGAGAGTGAAGTCAGAAAGGCCCTAAAAAACACTGCAAACAACAAAGCCAGTGGAGTTGATGGTATCCAAGTTGAACTTTTCAAAGCCCTACAAGATGATGGAATCAAATTATTGCATTCTATATGCCAGCAGATTTGGAAAACACAACAATGGCCACAGGATTGGAAAAGATCTGTATACGTTCCACTCCCCAAAAAGGGTAATGCCAAAGAATGTTCAAATTATCGAACAATTGCGCTCATCCCTCACGCTAGCAAGGTGATGCTCAAGATAATACAGGATAGACTGCAACAGTATGTGGAGAGAGAATTACCAGAAGTGCAGGCGGGTTTCAGAAGAGGGAGGGGAACTAGAGACCACATCACCAACATAAGATAGATCATGGAAAAAACAAAGGAATATCAGAAACAAGTCTACTTCTGTTTCATTGATTACACTAAGGCTTTTGACTGTGTCGACCACAACAAAATGTGGCAAGTAATTAAAGAAATGGGAATTCCAGAACACCTTATAGGCCTCATGAGAAATCTGTACATGAATCAAGAGGCAACAGTTAGGACAGAAAATGGAATGACGGAGTGGTTTGGAATAGGAAAAGGAGTAAGACAAGGCTGCATTTTGTCACCCTGCTTATTCAACTTATACGCAGAACACATAATGCGCAATGCAGGAATGGAGGAATCACAATTTGGGATCAAAATTGCTGGGAGAAACATCAACAATTTGAGATATGCAGATGATACCACCCTAATGGCAGAAAGTGAGGAGGACCTAAAGAAGCTCCTGATTAGGTTAAAAGAAGAAAGTGAAAAAGCTGGCTTGAGACTCAATATCAAGAAAACCAAGATCATGGCAACAGGCCCTATTAGTCCCTGGAAAATAGATGGGGAAGAAGTAGAAGCAGTGACAGATTTTACTTTCCTAGGGTCAAAGCTCACTGCAGATGGTGATTGCAGCCATGAAATAAAAAGGCGGCTGATTCTTGGGAGGCAAGCGATGAGAAACCTGGGGAACATAGTGAAAAGTAGAAACATTAAATCGCAAACAAAGATTCGCATAGTCAGGGCAATGGTATTCCCTGTGGCAATGTAGGGTTGTGAGAGCTGGACCATTAGGAAAGCTGAGCACAGAAGAATAGACGCCTTTGAGATGTGGTGTTGGAGAAGGGTTTTGAGAGTCCCCTGGACAGCGAGGAGAACAAATGGGTCAATCTTAGAAGAAATCAACCCTGACTGCTTCTTAGGTCAAATAATAAAGATGAAGCTAAAGTACTTTGGACATCAAATGAGAAGAGATGATTCACTTGAGAAGGCCTTGATGCTTGGAAAGGTCAAGGGCAAAAGAAGAAGGGGACGGCCCAAGATGAGATGGCTAGATGGTATTGTAGAAGCAATGGGCACAAAGCTGAGCGAGTTGAGGGGAATGATGGAGGACAGGAGTGCCTGGAGGACAGTGGTCCATGGGGTCATCGCAAAGGTTCGGAATCGACTGTGCGACTGAACAACAACGAAAACAGTACAGTACATGCCGTATGTATTTCTATGGTGCACTAACAGACCTGGGCACTAGAGGCCTCTGCCTGCAATGTAATGTATACTAGGGTTCAGTTATCTGCGGTTTCAGATTTCCGTGATAGGCCTCCGATCATTTTTTTTTGGGGGGGGGGGGCTGCATTAAATACAATTAAATCCATTAATTGGGCATATACCCAGCCTCCTATATCATGTTGAAACTGTCCAGGCTTCATGGCTGCAGAAGCACAGCCCCATAGATGGACAGAGACCGACTGGGAGTAGTTATCCCTCTCTGTTGTGTCAGAGAGTGCCACGGTTTTAAACTACTATATCCTCCTCCCGCCCCCGTTAGTTTTATTTATATTATTATTTGATTTATACTGCCGCCCAACTCGGAAGACTCAGGGCGGCGCATGTTTTCCACCCCACTTCCCTTTCTTCTGAGGGAAAACATCCCAAAAGGCATGGCTTTTCTCGCACTCAGTTGCGGCTTATTTCGCTCGCCCTTTTGTTTCTGAGGAAAATGTCCAGAGCTGGGAAAAGTTACTTTTTTTGAACTACAACGCCCAGAATTCCTCAGTTCTGAGCGTCCTACTCGCCCACCCTTCCGCAGCTTTGAACTAAAGGACGGAAAGCTACAAGATCTGATTGGACAGCCACCCCTCCCTCACTCTTTTAAATTTTTTAATTATTTTTAAACTTTTTAACCTTTTAAAGTCTTTTAGATCTTTGTAAATTCATGGTTTAATTCTTTTTTTATTGATTTTTTAAAGTAATTTCGAACCTCAAGGAAGGTTTTAATTTATGAATTTTCTGTAAGCCGCCTAGAGAGTCAGGTTCGCCTGATTGGGGCGGGATAATAAATCTAAATAAATAAATAAATAAATAAGAAGAAACTTCGACCCCCTCATTAATTCTTTCTCATTTTATTTCTTTCAAAAAGTCTTCCCCGCCCTATAGTCTAAGCTATCCAATTAGGCGACGCCGTGGCTGTGATTGACAGGTTGGTTTAATCCGCGCTGAGGCGGCCTTCCGATTGTAGCCTGAGTGACAGCCTCCCGCCCTCTTTATCATCCCGCCCACTCTCCCCCACTTCCTTCTCGCGACCGGCGGTCCCTTGCTTACATTTTCCCTCCCGCCCCCTTCTGTTCTTTCTGTCGCTCAAAGGCCACAAGCTCCTCCCACGGATCAGGCCCGCCCCCTCACGTGTAAACGGTGAGGCGAGCGCTCCGCCCCGTTTCCTTCAACGGTCACTAGAGCCCCTCCTTCTCACGGGCTCCTCCTCCTCTGCTCTCCCATTGGCTAGACGCGTGGTGCTCGCGCTCCTCCCCTAATTTTTTTCCGTTTGGTCCGTTGCCTTGGAAACGCGGGCGGGCCGAGAGTCCGTTGGGAGCCTGGCAAGGTGTGTTTGGGGAGGAAGACAGGAGGGGAGAAATTGGGGGGGGGGGTCAGGAAGGGTCTGTGGGGGTGAGGGAGGCGATGGGACTCTCTAGGGTGGCCGGAGCTGTTTTTGGGAAGGAAGTGTCTCTTTGGACTACAAAGCCCAGCATCCTCCCAGTCAGCAATTGCCTCCTTGGGACTACAATTCCCACTTCCCTCAGCCAAAAGCGTAAGACTTTTGGTGGCTGCACTCCTGGGCCTGGAAAAGACCTGGGACGGCTAGCATTTCCCGGCCCGACCTACCTCGCAAGGCTGTTGTTCAGTTTAAAACAAGAGAGGGGAAGATCAAAGCTAAAGAAATTGTGATGAAGATGAAGAATGAAGGTCTGAAGAAGTGGACTTCAGTGATGGGATGTAACAGGTTCTCACCAGTTCTCCAGAACCGGTAGTAACTTTTCCCAGTGTCCCAGAGAACCTGTAGCAGCTTTTGGGGGGAACCACCTTCGGGGCTTACCTTTTCACTTACCTTTTCACTAGTGCTTGGCACATATGCACAGCCTCCTTGCTGTCCTCCCAAACGGGGAGGAGGAAGAGAAGCTGCTAGCCTGAAGCTCCCTATAGCCTGAAGCTCCCTATTTTTATTATTTTGTATTTTTTTCCTTTGGCCCTGCCCATGACATGACATCATGATGTTAGCTCCGCCCACACTGTGATGACATCATGGTGGGGTAGTAAATTTTTTGACATCCCACCACTGGTGGACTTGATCCACAAAAGCTAACAGTAAAAATATAGCAGTTAGTCTTTAAAGTGCTCCAGTGTTTTTGTTTTATTATTTTGTTTTTGTTTTCTGATATGCCTGAACCACAGAGTAACAGGCTACTATTCCAAAAAAATTCGGTCATGATGATAATACCAAGAACAACAGCAGCAGCAACCAGTGAGATTAATTCTCAACTATTATTAAATGAGTAGCTATTATTATCACTCTTATTATCATTAAGTCAAAAGCAATTTTTGTTACCTTAATGGGGCTTTCAAGGGGTAAGTTAGCTATTTAAGGAGTGGTTTTGCTAATTCCACTCCCTCTCACCCACCCAGTGAGTTTCTAGGTCTGAGCAGAGACTTGAGGCCTCGTCCAACAGTCTATCCACTACGCTAGACCACACTGAGTATCAGGTACTATTACTATAAATAACAACAACAATAACAATGGCTTGAACAGGGCAAGTGGGCGGCAATATAAATTTGAACTAATAAATAAATAAATAAATTTTAATCCAGTCCTTGACTGTGAACCAAATGGTTGATTTGCATTTATAACAACAACAACAACAACAGAGAGGTTTTTATGAGCGCTTTTCCTTACTAGATTAGAATGGGGCTGAAGGATGGGTTAGGACAGTGATGGCGAACCTTGGCTATCCAGCTGTTTTTGGACTTCAATTCCCAGAAGCCCTGATCAGCAGAAGTGCTGCCTTGGGCTTCTGGGAATTGAAGTCCAAGGACACCTGGAGGCCCAAGGTTGAAAAACAATGGCCAAGAAGAAACAGGCTAGTTCTCCAGGTATATTTCCTTAGGGCTGTGATGGTGAACCTTGGCACTCCAGGTGCAGTAAACCCATTTGTTTTGATTCACAGAGACTTGGGCTTCTGGGATTTGAAGTTCAAGAACAGTTGGAGTGCCAAGGTTAGCCATCACTGCCTTAGGACATAAGGATGTTTCAGGAGACACATGGTTGGTGAACAACATGGGTAGAAGGTTGAAGTAGGCTCTACTGAGTGTAGTGATGAGGTAATTCCGTGTGGAAAGGGTATATAGATCAAGACATGGTTAGGGAAAAGGGGCTGGCTAGCCCTGTGCTTGAGGCAATGTTAGAATAATACTGTATTGAAGAATATCAGAATAAGAAATGTTATATAAATTATAGTAGCATTGTCTCAATAGTAGAAGGGCAGGTTTGTTGAGTGAATGGCAGGAAAGTGATGAGGAGGGGACTGTAGGAAGACCAGAGTTTGGAACACCATCCATGCTCCCCACCTAGGGAGGAATCTGAGCCAGAAAAACCTCCCCTGGCTGAATGGGGAGATGGAGGGTCACGTTAGTTATTATTAAACTCTTATTGTGCCTTTCCAGTAAGAAACTGGATGCTCTTTGCATTGCTCTGTGGGTAGAGAATGGCCCTAGGGCTACATATGACTGCTTGTAAGGCTGTTTTATGGCCTCTCTTTTTCCAGGTTTTGCTGCTTCTCAAAGTTTCTGGGAGTGGCTATGCACCTTTTCAGTGCAAGAACCCCAGTACTATGTAATACCAAAAAATACATGTTTTCCCCCAAATCTGGAAGAGAACTTCTAGCTGATTCTGCGTTGGGGTTTGTGTGTGTGCGTATAGACTAATTTTGGGTGGCCCATGGGGGGGATCACCTCCCCCTGTGAATACTAAAGGTAGAGGGTTGCCTGTGACCCTGCCAAAGTTGCCGAATTCTGGATTACACCCAATTTGCAACTGATATACTGTACTGATTCCTGGGGCCAAGGAAGCCATTTTAGAAGCTAGGGGGGAGTACCATAGTGAACAGAAGGTGGCAGTAGGCAGCAGCTGGGGGTGGTGTGGAGTGCTACACACTACAGTGCTGGGAAATTGGGCATGTCATGTTTCTTATTCTTTGCTCTAACTATCTTTTCTTGCTGTGGACATTGTATTTCTCACAGTGGTGAAAGATGAGTGCCCGGAAGCGTGGCACACCTGGAGAGAAGAAAGGGCGACGGAGCGCTGGCCGTGGTGGATCTGCTGTGCCTCTGCAGAGGACCGAATCTCTCCTGCCACCGATCGACCCTGAGAAACCACCTGGTATTTCCACTACACTGTTTTAAGCCAAGCTTAGTGTTCCTGGTTTGTTTGCTGCCCCTGAGAGTTACCTTTGTTCGCTCCATCTTGGGAGCATTCGACACTTTTGACATGGCTCTTGCAGTGGCTGTGAGCTCTTTTGGGCTGCCTCCTTAGGCTAGGCTGCATGTTTTTTCCCCTTTTCTTTTTCATGCTACTCAGAGCTGTCCAGATTCTGCCCCACGCAGTGGCATTCAGTGATCCTGAGTGACTGATGTAAAGCAAACCGAGCTGCCCATGTTGGTCTATTCTTTTGGACTATTTTGTGAGCCAAATAAGGAGGAGCCCCCCCCCCCTGCTCCCAACCACCGCAAATTCCGCTGACCCCCAAACTGTCTCCTGACATTTCTCACACCTTCAATCAAGTCTCTCTTTGAAGCACAATGGCTAAGAGGTGCTTTACAAAGAGAAAGAAAGCCTGCTGTGCTCCTTACAATGCTGGATTTCATATCCATTGTTAAGAGTGTTCCCTTTTGTGGCCTCAGCCTAAAAGGACTGAGGAGGCACTGCTCATTTTTGGGGAGGGGGAGGGTTCAGGTGTGTGGTCCTGGAAGAAGTGTGACAACTTTCATCCATCTGTCCCCCTCCCACCATGCCACTTACCTCTTGCCCTCTGGAGGTGTCACTTCCCTCTTCTTTTTGCCAGTGGGTACAGGAAGATCTTGGTTAGGCACTCTTCCACTGTCCTTGGAGAAAGGGTTTATGTCCTCTTTATCTGTCAATCTTATCTGTGTCCATTTGGAAACGTGTCCAAAAGTTCCACATTTGGCACGACCCTAGTCCTGGGATCAGCATAATATTTTCACATGGCTGGCCACACAAGGTGGGAGGTATGGATGGAGACATGCCATCCAGCCTGTTTACATTAACGGTATATTACCAGAAATAGAATTGAAGCCTTTGGGCCTTTAAAGAAGTCAAGTGGCACCTTGCCAATACCCATCGGGGCATGCAAGAGACGCCCTGAAAGAAATACTTGCAGAACCATATGGTCTACTTCAGAAAGTGTCTTTTGTCCCCTCCTCAAACATGGACTCCATGTATTTTCAGTCTCTCTGCTATACACAGTTTCCCACTCTAGACACATGTCTTAAAGTACAATGCTGTGAGATTTCTGTGTTATGTTCCTCTAACATGTTACCGCAGTAACTCTCTTGGGAGTTCCAGTGGTTGCTCCTCAGAGCACAAACTAGCACTAACTTCCTGGCAGTCATTTCTTCTTGGTGTAATGTGTGTGAAGCCCCTCCACTCCAATCCCGTGTGTTTGGCAACAGGCGGAGAAATGACATCCCATCGGGTGGCTGAACACTCTCAGAGTGGGGAAGTACAGGCATGGTGAGCACCCCAGGCATCAAAGCCACAGGAGGGTTGCCTTCAGTGAGCATGAGAAGTTTGATTATGCAGGAGAGGAGAGGTGGAGGGGAGCTGAGTGCTAAAGAGGGAAAGACATCGAGGGAGAGTTGAATGCTAGTACCTGTGTGGAAGTAGACCCCCCCCCCTCCACCCGAAGTGTCACAGTCAGGAGGGAGAGGAGATGGCAGGGGAGTCACTCCTAGTCTTGTTCAGCCTTTTGTCCCCTTTGCCTGTTTCATTGTGGTTTTTGCCCACTGGTGACTTATTTGTTAATAGGATCACATCTCTCATTTAGAGAAAAGGGGACAGGCATCCCATTTTATACAAAGAGGACAAAGTTGTACTGTGATAAAAGGAAATAGAGGTGGCATCCTGGTTAAGATGACCAGAAAACTGACAGGTCAGCAATTTGAGACCTGAGTGCTGCACAATGAAGTGAGCTCCCGTCTCTGTCCCAACTCCTGCCAACCTAGTCCAGTTCAAAAGCAAGAAATTGCAAGTAGATAAACAGGTGCCACTTCAGTGGGAAAGGTAACTGTGTACTGTGCACTTCAGCATCTAGTTATGCCTGCCACATGATCACAGAAATGTCTGCAGATGCAGACAACACTGGCTGTTTAGCTATAAATGAAGATGAGCACCGAGCATGAGCACCAACGCCTAGAATTAGATACAGCTGGCTTTCAAGCAAGGGAGACCCTTACCTATATACTGTATATGTGAACTGGTTTTAAAGAGGGGGTGTAGAAGTGGGCCTGCTGGTAAGAATGTTTTTGCCAGCTTCAGGCAGATGAACTGGGTCTGGTGGAGGCAGGGGTGGGTCCTGGCCCCTGCATCTGGGATGCAAGGGCGAAACAGCAGCTGTTCCAACCAATGTGAGTCAGCGCTGCTCTCTCCTTTACAGATTTATTCAGGCTTTCATTTTCTTTCCGGCATTTCCCCTAAAAAGCAGCGCTCAAGGCAGCTAAACAACATTACTGCAAGCAAATAAACCCGTGAAGCCATTAAAATGGTAATTAAAAACAAATTAAACATTAAAACCTTTGAAATCACAACTGGTTATTCAAATCCAGCATCACCCAACTTTCCATAGTGTAAAGCGTGAGATGGGTTTGCAACTGAGCTCAGCAGAGAAGCTTAATTATTGTTTCCCAGGTGTTGGTTGCACATGCCAAGACGAAGGCCTCTGGGCAGGAGAGTAGGGTGGGGGTGAGGTTTAGAAGGGAACAAAAAGAGGAGAGTTGGTGCCAAGAAGGAACCAAGGGTCCTCCCCCTCCCATCATGATTATTCAGAAGCTTCTGGAAAGTCACCCACTGGCTGGCGTTGTGGGTAGCATTGAAACCTAGCCCATATGCATTCCATGAAGGGCCTCCCATCATTCACCTGTCATTCCAGCAAACCCTTCCTGCAAAGGTTGAGGTAGGATGATGTTTTTCCTATTCTCCTCCACAACTATTGTTTGTTTGTTATGAAGGCTCTTCTTTTACTTCCATGTCTAGGCCAGATGAGAATCTTCCAGAATGAAGCCATCATTCTGAGTCCATTCTGAAGTTTCTCTTGCCTGACCCAGTGTGAGAAAGATTAGCTGGCACAAGGTGGCTGTTGCCTAGGGTATACCCAATTGAGGTTCAAAAATGCCACAATCTTCACTCTTTCTGTGTTTCTCTGTTGTGAAGGGTGAAAGGAATTAAGACTCTTCTCTACTTCTGGTTCCCTACTAGAGCTTGCACTGACTTCAATGCCCAAGAAATCTTGGAATGAAACCAGGTTTCCAGGACTTATCAGGGCTAATATTAGACATCACTAGGATGTGGGTAGGGATCCAACTGACTTGTGTGTTCATCTTGTGCCACAGCAGGTAGCCTCTGAACCTGGTCATCCTGTCGCTAAGGCATCAGCTGCCCACCCCCAATTCAGCTAACGGGCTTCTTCCTGTATAAGAGGGGTGCCCAAAACTATGGCCTGTGGGCCAGATCCGGCACTGATGCCAATTCATCCAGCCCATCCCACCCTTGTTGCTCCTAGAAGAGGAAGTAAAACGTGCCTGAACAGGCTCGTTTTACTTCTGCTTCTGGGAGCAACGAGGGCGGCGTGGGCTGGATGAATTGGCATTGGGGCTGGATCTGGCCCATGGGCCGTAGTTTGAGTACCCCTGATTTAAGCAGAGAAAATGGCAGCTTAAAAATCTATCTCATCCTGTTGCAAAACAGACTGCAAAGTGCATTTTACTTCCACTTCCGGTGGGAGGAACCATGTGACCGGCCTGCTGAACCACATGACTGGCCCACAGGGTGAAAAGTTTGGGCACCCCTGCTGTATAAAATGGGATAATATCTGAATTTTAGAATAAATGTGGGGTGCATGTCATGAGCAAAGAGCTTCAGGGGACCCCTTCCAACACAGCTGGATAAGAAATGTTGGAAGGTGCATCAGACATCTAAGGACAGGAAGGAGTAAGATTCGGCTAGTTTTGCTACTGAGTCTTGTGGCTAAATAATGAGTCTCCCCTGTAAAGGTTGGACTCAAGTGTATGCGTTGTTCTGGTTGCATCTTCTGCCCAGTCCTTCCTTGTGAAATCCTCCAGCGTGGATGTCTTACAGCTGCCTTCCAATTTCCCTTTCTATATCAGTTTCTTTTTTTTCTCATAATGGGTATACAGAAAGAGCCTCCTCGAAGATTGCATTTTTCAACCACAATCGGGCATACCCCGGGCAACAACAGTCTTGTTGTGCCAGCTAATCTTTCTCACAGTAGGTCAGGCAAAAGGAGCTGCAGAATGAATTTGCCAAAGTTGGCTTCATTTTCTGACTTAGACATGGAAGTCGTAGCATCAGCAGAAGAGAGGTGAGTGGTGAGCAGGGGAGGAAAAGATGAGACCAAAGGATCTTGTCTGTCATAGAATGATGGCAGGTGACCACCATTGGATTGTTGGAGTGAGGAGAGGAGTAGTTGTTGAGTAGTTGAGGTGTGACTACTATTAAAAAAAATACCCACTAGGAGAGTTGATGATGGGAAGGAAGCCTCTGGGCCATACAGTCAATGTCCCATCACAGTGTGGTGTATAATTGGCCCATTCCCATTCTGCAGACCCTGCAGAGCACGGTTGAAGCAAGGGAACTGTAGAATTGGGATACTTAGAGAGGCTTCATCCAAGTCCTTGGCGGAGATTTTCCATCTCTCTGTGAGTTGGGTCGAGATTAGCTGCTGGATGTTTTTGAGGATGGAAGTTCTCAGTTTCTCCATCACAACAAGTTCTAGGTCTTGTGCAGGTGGAAGTAAAAGGTACAGTAATACCCCGGATAACGATTGCATCGGATAACGCTAAAACCGCATAACGACGACAAATTTGGGGGGAAGATTTGTACCAGATAACATTCTTTTTAGCGTTATCCGATACAGTCGTTCTTAGCAGCAGGGTGGCTGGCTCCGTTCAGCTTCCCAGCCACCCTGCAGCTATGGAGGCAGGGGTGGGGAGGCTGGAAAGCTGACGGGGGGTTCCCCCGTCGGCTTCCCCAGCCACCCCACAGCTGCGGAGGCAAGGGCGGGTGGCTAGGGAAGCCGACAGGGAGTCCCCGTCAGCTTCCCCAGCCACCCTGCAGCTGTAGATCGGGTCCTCTGATCTCTCTGGAGCAGGCAGGGGACACGATCCAAGCTGTTTCTGGGCTTCCTCGACGTCCTCAGCCAGTGCAGCAAGCCAGAATGTCGGGATTCGAACCCTGACGTTTTGGCTTGCTGCACTGACTGAGGACGTCGGGAAAGCCCAGAAACAGCTTGGATCGAGTCTTCCTACCTCCCTGGACCCAGCAGGGGGGGTCAGAGACCCCAAAATTGGTAAAAAAAAAAACGTCCTTTTTTTTTACCAATTTTGGGGTCTCTGACCCCCCCTGCCGGGTCCAGGGAGGTGGGGAGACCCGATCCAAGCTGTTTCTGGGCTTCCCCGACGTCCTCAGCATGTGCAGCAGGCCAAAACGTCAGGGTTCAAACCCCGACATTCTGGCTTGCTGCAGCCTCCAGGGAAACAGGGCTTTTTTTAACGTTGTGTGATCAATGCATCGCACAACGTTAAAAACCGGATAACGACGAGACTTGTGGAACCAAGTCTCAACGTTATCTGGGGTACTAGTGTACTTAGTTCGGTGCTGGGTGTTTGTGGGGGTGTTCCCCTGTGGGTCAGATGACACAAGGCTCATTTTGACAAGGTCTGTGCTCCCCCCCCCCTCTGTTCTCTTCTGGGTACCTTTCTGGGAGGAGGGTATTGTTTTGCACTGGGCTTTGTTGCAGAGGTGGAGTTTAGCACTTTAGCCTTCCTACTGTGAGTTCCTTTCCATGTCAGAGACTCCTAGCTGGAAGCCTTTAACTCTGAAAAGGCTTTGAGGAACAAGGATGGGGGCAATCCAGAGGCAAAACTAAGGTGGATTTGTAAGGATTTCTTTCTTTAGAAGCCCAGATAAGTACTTTTCAAGGGTTTTTCAAATACAAGCTTTCACAGCGCAATGTAGATGCTGATACTGGTAAGCCGTGTCTCCTTGGGGAGGAACTACAAGCATCGGTGCTCATTTACTGCTGTACTTTTGCTCATCTGGCCAAGCCTTCCGTTAGTTGCAAACTCCTGCAGATGTTTTTGCTCGAAGAGTTGAACTTAAATTAATCTTCTACAGTTTTCTCAAAGGAAAATGTATGCTTTCCTTCTTGTTCTTTGCTTGTTGAACCTGTGCATTCTGGGCCAGCATTCCTTTGGGTGGGACCATGTTCTCTTTTGCCACAGGCAGAGAGCCTACAATCGTTCTGGCACAGTTCACTGTCAAAAAGGAAGGGTTCTCCTTGATCATCTTGCTTGCCATATCCCAAACTTCTGCTAGTGCAAATTTGCTAGTGCAAATTAAAGGAGGGTTTGAGGCACAGAGAGTAATGGATGTCATCTCCTTCTCCTTCTTCCAAATCTGAAAATAGGTGATCCGCATGGCGATGAGCCATGAAGATTGTAATGAGAATATAATGCAGTGACCTTCCATTTGCCTTCTGCATCGCAGGGTGACACCCATAGTACCACGGACCCAGTTCCATGAGTCATTTTCTGGTTCTGAGCCCTTTTGGCAGGCAAAGGCCTCAGGTCAGGATGGATGAAGTTGTTGCCCTCCCTCAAGATGGATGCAAGTGGGATTTAATCCATTTGGGGACCATCACCCTTTCCCTGTGGACTTCGGCACCCAAGGCCATTAGTCTTCAGGATGGTCAGGTTAGTTAACCCTCACCTAACACTCGGTGTTGAGTCACTGGGAGTAGGGTCTAATCCCATGATGGCAAACCTTGGCACTCTGGGTGTTCTTGAACTTCAATCCCCAGAAGCCCAAGTCTTTGTGAATCCACATGACTGGGTTTACTGCATACACACAGCAAACCTATTCGTGTGCATTCACAAAGATTTGGGTTTCTGGGAATTGAAGCTCAAGAACACCTGGACTGCCAAGGTTCGCTGTCACTGGTCTACTCTATTACCATAGCAGGATAACTTGGCCAGATGTTTATCCTGCTACGGTATCATATGGATGTGACCAGTCAGCCTGATTCTTAGGTACTGTAATTTGACCTTTTGTGACTTTGTGTCTTGAAGATGTATTAGATTGCAGTTCCTTCTGGTTGAGAGATTATGAGCATTTTAAGTCTACTTTGGGATGGTAGAAGAGAACTTTCTTTTGGTTTGTGTCCTATATGAATATTGTTGCCTCAGGCACTTGGATGTTTAAGGCTGGCCACCCCTCTCTTTTGTCTCTGTCTCCTGCGCAGGAGAAAAATGGGGAGGAATACACCCCTCTCAGGCTGCCGCTTTCAATAAATATTAAATGTTTTAGTGCATGACAACGCCTGGCACACAAGTAGGTTTATGGGGAAATTAATTGTAATTTGGTTTGACAACTCCAAATGTTCTGAAGAAGAGCTAGACTCAAGCCTCCTTAGATCCATATGGTTTAAAAAAAACCAAGAACTTTTTGGGCTTTTTTGATTTGCCATTTAGGATCCATGTCATAGTCATGGTATCAGAAACCATGTGTCAAAGGAAATAAAACCCTCAAAAGTCCAAAAGATTTTGGTTGCCTTTATAAAAGTCATTTCATTCTTCCTTTAATTCTAATTGGGCTACTTGCAAATGAATGGTAGTTGAAGGGCAAAAACTACACTAGTACCCCGGATAACGATGAGACTTCGTTCCACAAGTCTCGTCGTTATCCGGTTTTAAACGTTGTGCGATACATTGATCACACAATGTTAAAAAAAGCCCTGTTTCCCTGGAGGCTGCAGCAAGCCAGAACGTCAGGATTTGAATCCTGACGTTTTGGCTTGCTGCACATGCTCAGGACGTCGGGGAAGCCCAGAAACAGCTTGGATTGGGTCCTCCCACCTTCCTGTACCCGGCAGGGGGGTCAGGGACCCCAAAATTGGTAAAAAAAATGGACATTTTTTTTACCAATTTTGGGGTCCCTGACCCCCCTGCTGGGTCCAAGGAGGTAGGAAGACCCGATCCAAGCTGTTTCTGGGCTTCCCCGACGTCCTCAGCAAGTGCAGCAAGCCAAAACGTCAGGGTTTGAATTCTGATGTTTTGGCTTGCTCCACTGGCTGGGGATGTTGGGGAAGCCCAGAAACAGATTGGATCGGGTCTTCCCACCTCCCTGGACCCGGCAGGGGGGTCAGGGACCCCAAAATTGGTTTTAAAAAGTCTGTTTTTTTAACCAATTTTGGGGTCCCTGACCCCCCCCCCCCGGCCGGGTCCAGTGAGGTGGGAAGACCCGATCCAAGCTGTTTCCAAAGTCCCCCCCCCTCCTTGAGGCTGTAACAAGCCAAAACACCAGGATTCGAATCCTGACATTTTGATTTGTTGCAGCCTCAAGGAGGGTGGGGAAACTTCAAAAATAGCATGCATGGGCTCTAGGGAGGTTGGGAGACCCAGTGTGCGCTAATTTTAAAGTTCTCCCACCCTCCTTGAGGCTGCAACAAATCAAAACGTCATGATTCGAATCCTGACGTTTTGGCTTGTTACAGCCTCAAGGAGGGTGGGGGACAGTGGTGGGATGTCAAAAAATTTACTACCCCACCGTGATGTCATCACACTGTGGGTGGAGCTAACATTATGACATCATGATGTCATGGGCAGGGCCAAAGAAAAATAATAAAATAAAATAAAAATAAGCACACACACACCTCAACCTACCCACCCATCCCACAAACCCATAAATAAATTAAATAAATAAATACATAAAATAAAAATTACATTAAAATACACCCACCCACCCCTAAACACAAATCCACCCACTCCAAACACAAACCCGTCACTTTCCTGTTAGTATAAGTGCCTGGGCAGCACCGTGTTGCAAGATGGATATGGTCATCGTACTGGGTCTCTAGGATAATATGCCTTAATGTAAATGTAAAACAGCTGTACCTCCTTAAGGGTTCTCCAATTGGAACAGCAATTGGAACAGCACAGGTGTAGCTTATTGATGAGGAAACTCCAAGACTTTGCTTAAAAACCCCAAGCTAGGCAGCCAGGCCTTTTTAGGAACTGTGGTAGTACGTCAATATAGGTAAAGGTATTAAATACACATTAAAATACACACAGACAGACCACATCCAAAGGTGAGTCACTTACCCTGGGGAGCAGGCTATAGGGAGCTTCAGGCTAGGAGCTTCTCTTCCTCCTCCCTGCTTGGGAGGACAGCAAGGAGGCTGTGCATATGTGCCAAGCACTGTAGGCATGCATGCACACCAAGTGCTTGGCAGCATGCGCAGTGAAAAGGTAAGCCCTGAAAGTGGTTTCCCCCAAAAGCTGCTACTGGTTCTCCGGGACACTGGGAAAAGTTACTACCGGTTCTGGCGAACTGGTGAGAGCCTGTTACATCCCATCACTGGTGGGGGAACTTTGAAAACAGCTTGGATTGGGGCTTCCCACCTCCCTGGACCCAGCAGGGGGGGCAGGGACCCCAAAATTGGTAAAAAAAAAACAGGTCCAGGGAGGTGGGAAGACCCGATCTAAGCTGTTTCTGGGCTTCCCCAATGTCCTCAGCAAGTGCAGCAAGCCAAAACGTCAGGGTATGAACTCTGACGTTTTGGCTTGCTCCACTGGCTGGGGACGTCGGGGAAGCCCAGTAACAGCTGTAGATCGGGTCCCCTGCCTGCTCCAGAGAGATCAGAGGACCCGATCTTCAGCTGCAGGGTGGCTGGGGAAGCTGAGGGGACTCCCTGTCAGTTTCCCTAGCCACCCGCCCTTGCCTCTGCAGTTGTGGGGTGGCTGGGAAGCTGAACGGAGAACCCCGTTCAGCTTTCCAGCCACCCTGCTGCTAAGAACGACTGTATCGGATAACGCTAAAAAGAACGTTATCCGGTGCAAATCCCCCCCCCAATATGTCGTCGTTATGCGGTTTTAGCGTTATCCGATGCAATCATTATCCGGGGTATTACTGTATTTGAATTTTTCCAAGTACTTTTTGGGATTATAGTTGCCAGTGTTCTCTGGGCTGGGGAGTGCTGGAAGTTGTAGTCCAAGCCAGGTTAGAGGAGACAGATTCAGGGGTCTTCTTTAGCAAGGACAAGAATGTTTCCGGACTCACATAATTACAATCAAGGCTGATTCTAGGATACTGGAGCTCTTATGGACGAAGCCTGGGCATAACTGTGTTCTGTTCTCTAATCCTAAAGTCATATGGCAGTACACTTGATCAGTTCCCTTCTATCTTCACATCAATTCTACGAAGCAAATTAGGATGTTCTTGTGTGTGGGTGTTGAAGGTTTGCCTGTCTTTGAATACCTCTCCTCTCCATTGCCTTCCTGTGTGCATAGTACAGTACAGTACTTTGATTTGGATTACTGTATTGAGCAGGGAGTGGGATTCAATGGCCTTATAGGCTCCTTTCAACTCCATTTTTCTCTGATTCTTTAATGCCAGCCATGAGGTACGCTGTCTAGGAGCAAAGTACTAGATCCAGAAATATAAGAGGAAGAAAAGCTATGGGGTCTTTCCTCATCACTTTTCTAAAGATGACAGTGGATGATGTCTTACCAATACCAAACTATCACAAGAAGAAGGATGGGCTTTGTAGAAGTCTTCATCAGAGAAGCAACCTGGTCTTTACAAGTATGACCCCCCTTGGCCTTTTGGATTAGGTCCAGAAGAAGTCAGTTGCACTTCAGTCTCATTGAAATAAGTGGGAGGACTCAATTATGCTGTAAGTTGTATAAGTTCTCCACACGTACAACAAACATACAGAAATACCCCGGATAACGATTGAATCGGATAACGCTAGAATCAGATAATGATGCAAGTTTTTTGGAAAAAAACTTGCATCGGATAACGATTCTGGATAATGATTCTTAGCGTTATCCGAGGCAATGGTCTGCAGGTGTGGGGTGGTTTGGGTAGAATTACCCAATCCACCCCCCACCCGGAGTGGTCTCTGCGACTGCAGTAGGGTCGGGGAAAAGCACGCGCCTTTCCCCCGACCCTACTGCAGTCGCAGAGACTGCTTGTCTCTCTTTCCCTCCCTGTATTTAAACTACAGGGAGGGGGAAAGAGAGAGAAGTGATTGGTTCTCTAGAGACGCGAATGCGATCGTGTCTTTTTCCTCCCTGTATTTAAACTAGAGGGAGAGAGAGACTGTGTCTCTTTCCCTCCCTGTATTTAAACTACAGTTTCTCTCTCCCTGCAATTGCAGTCACGTCTTTTTCCTCCTTGTATTTAAACTACAGGGAGAGAGAAAGAGACAAAAGCAGTTTCTGTGACTGTAGTAGGGTCGGGGAAAAGGCACGCATTTCCCCCGACCCTACTGCAGTCGCAGAGACCGCTGCGGGTGGGGGGTGGCTTTAAAGGCAGGGAGGAAAAGAGAGACCTGATCAGGTCTCTTTCTTTCCCTGCCTGCCTTTAAAGCGGTTTGTCCCTGAAGTCAGGGCTTTTTTTTTAAGCGTTGTTCGATGCATGCATCGGACAACGCTAAAAATTGGATAATGTCATGACTTGTGGAACCAAGTCATAACGTTATCCAGGTTATTACTGTAGTTTGGATGTGCCTTGTGGAATAGTGTGACATGTGCCTTCCATCTGTGGGCTCAGTTTTTGTGCTTGTTGGGACAAGGTTGAGAGGAGGTTGCCTTGTTGTAGACCAGTTCAAGTAAATGTCTCTTAGACTTTTGATAGCAGGGGTGGATGATGTAAGGCCCTTGGAGCTGCAGGTGGTCTCTTGCCCTCCCCTGCCGTCTCTCTTTCTGGTAATACAAAACAAAGAATTGTAGTTCATAACCACGTACCTGTCGTAGAGGGCTCCCTGCACTGTCTAGCACACCAAAATACCAATTTGTTTTTCAAAACTGGAAACAGCTTAACCACGTTGTAGTCTGTGCAGGCTGTGAAGGATCTCAGGAGGACAAAGTTGGTCATCATCATCCCCATCAGAGTTGCCCTCCTCTGCCTTTTTGCTGAGGAAGCCTCTGGCTTGGCTTCCACGAGTCCATTGTCTGTAGTAGTATCATTGAACCCCCTAGAACTGTTGTTCAGAGGGCTATGGCAGTCATGACGAACCTTGGTACTCCAGGTATTCTGGACTTCCATTCCCAGAAGCCCAAGTCTCTGTCATGTGCAGTAAACCCATTCATGTGGATTCATGGAGACTTGGGCTTCTGGGAATTGAAGTCCAAGGACCCCTGGAGTGCCAAGGTTCACCATCATGGGGCTATGGGAAGCTTTACTTTACTTTGAGGTCTGCAATGAAAAATGGCCAAGGGTTCATCTTCTCCAGGACCCATTCTAGGGCCTTTGGTTTACAAAGAATGTGCAGTATCCCTTCAGGGGGAGGAGGGTGTTCTTCCCATGGCAGTGGATGGGAAAGTCCATGTTTTTCCTTGCATACTTGGCAAGGTGCGCTCTGTCTCTCCCTGCGTTTAATGACACCCATAGGCAGGTATTGTGGCACTTGGAATGCAATGGGAGCAATGGAAGCGGGGGGTGGGTGGAGCTCCAGCGGTGGAAGGAGGATGTGTTTGAGTATTTCTGCCGAATGCAGACCTCCCACCCCCAAACACCTGCAAGCACTGCTCAAATCCCATCTGGCTTCGTCTGAGCCTTCAGGCAAAGCGTCACCAAATTCTTTCAAAAGCACTTTTTGAGGGAAAGCTTTATTTTGGGGGGGAATTTTGTAGCAGCCGCCATGATCTGCACCGGAGAACAAAGGCCCACCCAGCGACTCGACTGGCAAGGAAATCGGGAGAGGTAGAGCGCTTCCAGACAGGGGGCCTGTTTGCACCTCTAGCAGAAAAGACATTGAGCAGTTGCTCCAGCTCTTCTCCCTGAGCGGAGAGGAAAAGGTGGAAGTTGATGTGGAGAAAGCATGGGAGGGGAACCAGGGGAAGAAGGTCTCGCCTGTCAAATGCTCTGAAGTGGGCCGGGGGATTGGGTAATAAAATCCTCATCTGGTTGCACCCTTAGTCAAGCTGGAGCACCCTGAGTGTTCATCCAACCTGATCAGCTATACTGGGATAGGTAAAAGGTCAAGGTCTCCCTTGCTTGAAAGCCAGTCGTATCTGACTCTAGGAGTCAGTGCTCATCTCTGTTTATAGCCAAAGAGCCAGCACTGTCTGTGTCTGGAGATGCTTCCGTGGTCATGTGGCAGGCATGACTAGATGCTGGAGTACATAGAACACTGTTACCTTTCCTGCCAAAGTGGTACCTGTTTATCTACTTGCAATTTCTTGCTTATGAACTGCTAGGTTGGCAGGAGCTGGGGCAGAGACAGGAGCTCACGCCTTCATACAGGACTCGGGTCTTGAACTGCTGACCTGCCAACAAGCTCAGTATCTTAACCACTACGCCACTGTGGCTATGCATGTGCAAATGGAGCAGCATGTGGTCTGGGTGTTTTGCACTTGATGTGTCTGTGTGTCTTAGGATGTGGAACAGCAATGAGTGTACACTTTTTGCGGTTGCTCTTTGAATCTCTCTGGACATCATTTTCTGGTGGCCAGAGATAGTTGCCACAAATTATCAGGTGGGAACCTCAGAAGACCTAAGCCAGTGGTTCCCAACCTTTTTTTGGCCATGGCCCACCTAAGCATCTCTAAAATCCTTGTCTCTCCCCCCCCCCCCGGTGACATATAATTCTTATTATTCAAAAAGTGAACTCCTATTCACATGGAGGAAGTCTAAAAGGACATTAACTTGGTCTAAACATCTTCAAATTGCCCTCCTTAAAAATCAGTCCCCCCCTCCCCTGTGGGAGGTGTGTCCCACACTGGAACCTCAGAGCTAAGCTGAATCTAGACTTTTTTGTTGTTCAATCGCACAGTCGATTCCGACCCTTTGCAACCCCATGGACCACTGTCTGCCAGGCACTTCTGTCTTCCACCATCTTCCTCAGCCTGCTCAACTCTGTGCCTACTGCATCCACAATACCATCTAGCCCTCTCATTTTTGGCTGCCCCCTTCTTCTTTTGCCCTCCACCCTTCCCAGCATCAAGGCTTTCTCAAGTGAATCCTCTCTTCTCATTTGATGTCCAAAGTACTTTAGCTTCATCTTTACTATTTGACCTTCTAAGGAGCAGTCAGGGTTAATTTCTTCTAAGATTGACCTATTTGTTCTCCTCGCTGTCCAGGGGACTCTCAACTACAGTACTGTAAATGCATTCTCAATAGTCCAGGCTGCTATTTCCACAGTGGCCACCCGAGGCCTCCAATGGAAAGGCCACAATCAGGACATGAACACAGGAGCATTCTCCTGCTTGTATAGGAACATATTGTTTGGCTGTGGCATTCTTAGCCTTGTTCACGTTAGAGTCACCCAGTCTTCTGTTGCATCCACCCCTTGCTTGTGGCCACTGCATTTTGGATGGGGTGGCTTAGTTTCTGCTGGACTGAGACAGATCATCCTTCTTTAGGATGCAGCATCATCTCTGGGTCCTTGGAAGCTTTTGAGTTGACCTGAGTTGTCCTGAAACAATGGAGTGCTATTAAAAGGCCAGTGAAAATAAAGAACGAGTTGGAAGGAGGTCTGTGTCAACGTGTACATCACTTTCGGCTCATTAGTTTTAATCAGGCCTGTGTAAGTTTTAGGAAAAGCTTGGAAACAGTTTGCTTCTCAGACCAAAGCGTCCACGATTTAGCAGCCAATGTGAGGATTCAAAGAAGTCGTCCAGAAATCTAAGCCCTTCTGAGCTAATGTTCTATGACAGTGTAGGCGAACCTTTTAGAGACCAAGTGTCCAAACTCAACAGGCTGCCATCTGCACTATCACTGCTATTACTGTTCTAGGATATCTACCTGCAAGTGGGCTAACCTACTTGAAAATGCACGACTGATTTTTTTTTGTCTTTTTCTTCCTTTAGAAGATGCTCCTCTGGAACGTCCAGAAGAGCGGATAGAGAGTAAGGTGGAGTTGATAACCCCACCCACCCCTGTGGAGCTGGTGGTAGATTTGGTAAGTTGTAGGAAAACCAGGTTCCTGACCTTGTCATGAGAAGGATCTGGCTGGCAGGCCTACTTGACCAGTTGCTGGTTCCATTTTCAGTAGAGGCCAGGAGAAACATCATTAGCTGGAAACCTATAAATTCCTCTAGAATAGAATACAGCTGGTGTCTGTACAAGCTCAAACGGTGATGGAAAAGGAGAACAACTACAGATAAGTTTTTCCAACCTCCCACCCCCACCCCAATTGCCTCCATGCTGGCTTTGTTGCTGCTGTTCAGGATCTTGTTAGTCAAGGATAAGATGTGTCTTTTGTCTTCCTACCTCTGGTTCTTTCTCATCTCACTCTTTAAAAGTTCTGTCCTGAACTTGGCTGTGTCTGCTGGAAACCTGCCATGTCCTATTACTTATTATTTATTAGTTCAAATTTATATTGCCGCCCACTCGCCGTGGCGACTCAGGGCGGCTTACAGACAATACATTACATTACATTACCATACAATATGTTGGGGTGGGCACAGGGGTAGAGGCGGCAAGGTCCTCATCCTGCCCTGGCTTCTTCTTCCCCTGGCAGTTGGTATAGCCACAGGGGAGGGGTGGCAAGGTTCTCATCATGCCCTGGCTGCTTCTTCCCCTGGCAGTTGGTGTAGGCACAGGGGGGGTGGGGGTGGCAAGGTCCTCATCCTGCCCTGGCTTTTTCTTTCCCTGGCAGTTGGTATAGGCACAGGGGTAGGAGCGGCAAGGTCCTCATCCTGCCCTGGCTGCTTCCTCCCCCGGCAGTTGGTGTAGGCACAGGGGGAGGGGCGGCAAGGTCCTCATCCTGCCCTGGCTTCTTCTTCCCCTGCGCCCAAACAGCAAATGAAACAATCTAGTCGAAAAACCAGCCTTTCTGCACCCGAGAGGAGGCTGAAAAAGGTTCTGACTCAGGTTCTAGTACTGAAAGTGAATCCATTCCCTACTTACCAGGCTGTTTAGGGGTGGGGTCAGGGCAACCCTTTCCAGAAGGATGTATTACAATTCCAAGCCAGTCCCAGCTGGAAAAGATCTGAGTATCACTTCCAAGAGAAACCCCAAAGAAAATGTGCAGGGAGTGGAGTGGGGCGGTGGCGGTGGTGGCGGTGGTGTTGCTGGCCTGGAATGTTATACAGTTTTGTCACATTGGGTCTGGGAACATCTGGCTTCACACATCCATGCCAGATGCTGTGTTAATTTCATCCTGATGTCCCAGGTCTGCTTTGAGAAGGTCTTGGAAATGCGGAGCAGAAATCTTAAGGTGTTTTGGTGGCAGTGGTGGGGGCGGGAAAACCCTCCAAACTTAACTCTGTCTCTCTTTGTAAGTCTAAAAATAACTAGTGCCTAGCTCACCGTTTTCTTCTTTACATTCTTTGCTGTTTCTGCCCTTTAATTGTCTTTTCCACATTCACCTCCGCTTCAGCCAGGAATTGTACTGCTGCAACAGCTCAGCGCCACAATCTGCCGAAGCTCTTTAGAGTGACTGTCTTTCAATCATTTTAGCAAATTAGCCTTCTTCCAAGTCTCTCAGAGGACCCCCCGCGGGTTTCTGGCTTAAACAAGGGAGATGCAACAAGAATTTAGCTCTTGGTTTCCGTTCACAATCCGTGCTTGGCTGGTGATGCATTCAGAATGTTTGCATTGAGCGAGCGGGCCAGGTACTTCAAGGGGCAGCTTGTGGGGCAAGGCATTTGTCTCCCCATCTTGCAAAAGCTGGGGAATGAGTGGGTGAGTCAAACTGGTTGTCTTCATTATGAGTCTTTGTTGGGACTTAAATAGTAGTACTGGGGTAGCTGGGTGGATAATGGGACTCAGCATGATGCCATGCAAAAATAAATAAATAACTTTTTTGCTCCTAAACTGAAGTTCTAAGGAAAACAATTCCCAAAGAGACTGTCTTTTTCCACAGTCCCAAGGAAGGTTCCCATTTGAATCCATCTTGATGGAGAGCAGCAGCTTCATCCATCCTGGTCTGAGGCTGAGGAGGACTTTGTATGCCAAAAGGGCTCAGGACCAGAAAGTGACTCGTGGAACTAGATCAGTGGTACTATGGGGTTCAGGCTGCAATGCGGAAGGCAGATGAAAGGCCACTGCATTATATTCCCAGGACAGTCTTCATGGCTGATCACCATGAGGCTCACCTATATTTGTTTTCAGATGCAGCAGAAGAAGAAGAAGAAGAAGGGAAAAGGGAAACCCACCTAACCCACTGTTCCTCAACAAGAGGTGTTCAGTGGCACACTGCCTCTGGTCTTGGGGGTGACATACGCCCGTCACAACTAGTGACTCCAAGCATGAGTTTGTCTGATTTATTCTGGAAAGATCTGAGATTGGAGCTCCATCTGCCATGTATTTGTCTTTTCTTGTATAGTCACGAAACAGAAGGACAGTTCTATACTTGCCCGATAGCACTTGGTGCATTCTGGGCAGTTCACAGAATAATTACCATTTCCCCCCAACATGCTGGGGATTCACTTTACCAACCTTGGAAGGATGGAAGGCTGAGTCTGCCTTGATCCCCATCAGGATCAAACTCACTACTTTTTGGCTGCAGAACTAAAGTTTAACCACTGTGTCATCTGGGCTCTTTTGTCATGAGAGAATAAGGCGAGCCCGGAAACTTTTGTCAAACCACAGACTCTTTAGTCCAGCATCTTGTTCTTCCCAAGAACTGACTGGACACCTCTGACACTGAAACGTTAATGTTTTTAAAATACAGCTCCCAGGATTTCTCAGGCTAACATAGCCACTGGCCATGGAAATCGGTGGGCCAAGGGATTTTGGGCACTCTAGTATACACTCTGGAACAGGGGTGCCTAAACCTTTCAGGCTGTGGGCCGATCATGTGGTTCAGCAGACCAGTCATGTGGGTCAGCGGGCCGGTTATGTGGTTCCTCCCCCCAGAAGTGGAAGTAAAACACACCTTGCAATCTGTTTTGCAACAGGATGAGATAGATTTTAAGCTGCCATTTTGTCTGCTTAAATCAGGGCTGCCTAAACTACGGTCCATGGGCCGGATCCAGCCCCCAATGCCAATTCTTCCAGCCCATGCCACCCTTATTGCTCCCGGAAGAGACTATGTGACCTTTCATCTCCCATAAGGGCACGTTTTGCTTCCGGGAGTGATGAGGGTGGTGCGGGCTGGATGAATTGGCATTGGGGCTGGATCTGTCCCACGGGCTATAGTTTGGGCACCCCTTCTCTGGAATGATGGGTGAAATTGTGTCTCGACATACCTGGTGTGCTTGTTCCTATTGCTGTAGGAATTTAGGAGGTGATATAAGTAAGCACTGTGTGTGTGTGTCGAAATACTACATTACCGGACTTCTTCTCCCCTGCTCCTTTCTGGTCTTCTTGGCTTTGCCAAACCTTCACTTGGGTTTCTTTCTCTGGCTAGAAACCCTGCATCCGAAACCGCATCTCCCTCCCTGGCCTGAAGGAGGAGATGTGGACTGAGGAGCATGAGGCCACGATGGAGGTGTTCCTGAAGGACGTCACCAAACCACTGCTGGTGATTTACATTGATGACTTTGCTGGATTGAAAGTAGAGCTGGTCATGCCGCACCAGGTCAGTCTAACTCCCTTGTTTCGCCCAGGGCCTTCCTGAGGGCTCCTCTGCTTGCAGGTGGCACTTTGGTCACCTACTCCTGTGGCTGAGCTCTCTACTGGGTTTTATTTCAGGGTGGGAGCACTTTGGTAAAGGTAAAGGTCGCCCTTGCTCAAAAGCCAGTCATATCCAACTCAAGTGTTCAGTGCTCATCTCTATAGCCAAAGAGCCAGCTCTGTCTGTGGCTGCAGATGTTTCTGGGGATATATGGCAGCCATGACTAGACACCAGAGAGCTCAGAATGCTGTTTACCTTCCCACTGAAGTGGTACCTATTTATCTACTTGTAATTTCTTGCTTTTGAACTACTATGTTGGCAGGAGCTGGGGCAGAGACCGGAGCTCATTCCATCGTGAAGCACTCAGGTCTCTAACTGCTGGCCTGCCAACCTTCCAGTCATCAAGTTCAGTGCCTTAACCACTAAGTTTAAGTTATTCCAAATTCCCAGGCCCATCCTGCCTAACAACTGTAGGGAATTCCAGGGCTTTGTTAAAAACCAAAGGGCTTCATGTTTGCTTGTAACAAGCTGCCACCTGCCATCCATCCACTCCAGTTTATTTTGAGAGAGATTTTGCACAGTTTATCACCCTGGAGGCCCCATCTCTTGCCTTCTGGTGTTCATTCTGGAGCGTGGAGACCAGAAAGGTTCTGGTGTTCCTTCTAGTGCAGGGGTGCCCAAACTTTTTGGACCGTGGGCTGGCCAAGTGGTTCAGCAGGCTGGTCACATGGTTCAGTGGGCTGTTCATGTGATTCCTCCCACCAAACTATGGGCCATACAGACACATTTTACTTCCGCTTCCAGGAGCGACGAGGGCTGCGTGGGCTGGATGAATTGGCATCGGGGGATGGACCCCGCTGTAGTTTGGGCACCCCTGTTCTAGTGATTGGGAAAGTCCCATGGGGAGGCAGAGTCTGACTTGTGCTCCAGAATAAGCTCTGGTTCATTTCTGCTGCGGGTGAGCAAGAGAGGTGGAGATATATTGGCTCCGAAGTCTCAAGAGTTGATTTTGAAAGATCCATGCCTTTCTGCTGAAGAGGTGAGCAAGTCATACTCCAGGTCGGGAGTCACCAAGAGAAGTTTCTGTCTAGAGTCCTTCCTCTTCCAATTAATTCAGCATTGTCTCTGCAGGAGCAGAAGCAGCTTGCTTATTTTATCCGGCAAGAAAACAAGGAAATCATAGAAGAGAATTTCCATGAGGTCGTGCAGTTTGGCAGCGTCCGGAAGCCCTACATAGATTCCCTCATGCGCATGCTCAATGCAGTCTACCTTCCCCGGCTATTCCTCAAGCCATCCTGGCCAGAAAGCATCAAAAATGAGTTTTTCTCAGAGATCTACCACTTCATGATTTCTCTCACAGGTAGGCCACTGCCCTCCTTCATTCCTCAATAGAGCCTGACACCAGTTTCACATTTTGTGGAAGGTTGAACATTTGCAGGTGTGATTCAGGGCCATTGGTGGAAGTGAGAGATGTGTTTTTTCTTCTGTGTCTAGGCCAGACGAGAAACTGCCAAAATGAAGGCACCTTTGGTGAGTTCATTCCGCAGTTCCTTTTGCTTGACCTAGTGTGAGAAAGATTAGCTGGCACAAGGTGCCTGTTGCCCAGGGTACCACAATCTTTGAGGAATTTTTACCTTTAGAAAACAATGTCTGGGTTCAATCATGTGAACAAACAAACAAATAAATAAATAAATCAGAGGACAGGGAAAGGCCACTTCACATGGAGAGATCTCCCTTAAAGCAAATCTTCCCTCTGCTGAGGAATCGCTTAAGCTGGGCTCTGAAAAGGAGTAGCCCTCCATCGGGAGTGTGCGCGCCATTTGGGATTGGGCTGCAGGAGCAGCAGCAGAAAAAGATTAGCCGGCAACACATGGTTGCCATTACCAGGGTATGTCCGATTGTGGTTCAGAAACACCATAATCTTTGTGGAAGCTCTTTCTGTGTACCCCAGAAGATGTGCTGAATGAAAGGAATGAGTGCTGGCCTTCCTGGCAAGAACCCATCCATGCAACAGCTTTCTTTGTGAGCGGGAGAGTGGGTTCCTTCCTACTTTCCTGTCTCCATCCCAAGAGAGGCAAGAAAAGTCTCCTCCTTCCCTTCCGCCCCTTAGTGTCCCTGTAGACAACAACTCAGGAAAATTTGGTCTCCCTGAAGGGTCCCATTCATTACGATCGCCATGTTTTGCCCACTTCCAGATACCCGTTCCAAAATGAGGGGCCGCACTGTCCTCTACATCCCGATTGAGTCTTTGACCATAAAGACAGAGGTGGCCTTGAAGGACAAAGCCCTGGTTCAGCGTCTAGAAAGTGAGTGATGGATCTCCCGGGACCTTCGAGCTGGGAGGGAGAACTGGGAAGGGTTGAGAATTAAGCTGGACCGAGACGCTTGCAAGGGAAGCTGCACTCAGACAGTAAGTGAATTAACCTCCAGTGGCATATGAGCTGCATCCATCATTCCCAATCATGGAAAATAGGTTTGTCAGGCTGTGAGCGTATGCAGGGCCCTGTTGTGGGATTATTAGTTCTGCTGCAGGCGTTCTGTCAGGGAAGCGGGATCAGTCAAGGCCTCTCCCAAGCCCTCCTACTTACCTTTATTGATGCTGTGCCTTGCTGGTGGAAAATAGGCTTCATCCCGTCCCCCATCAAAATTCTGCACCACATATACACAATGCGTGGCACAAACGAAGCAAACCCCAGCCTTGGGAGTGATTTCTCCAAGCCGCCCAACCTGCAGGAAGTCGGCCTTTGCATCTTTTCAGATATTTTGCCCAAAATGCCCCAACTGAGCATGAGAGGAGCATACACACAATAAACCCATTCTTGTGGATGCACAGAGACTTCGGCTTCTGGGAACTGAAGTCCAAGAACACCTGGAGTGCCAAGGTTTGCCATGATTAATCTAGGAGGCCTGGACCAGAGGTGGGCTAAGGAGTGTTTCAGAGAGGAAGATCTGGTAGTTCCAGGAATTCTGTCCTCCTTTCATTCTAGGTGTTCTTGTTGTAGGAAAAGTATCCATGCAGAAATGTATGAAGAGAGCCTGCAGTCTTTCTCCTTCACCTGCCACTCCCCTGAAGTCTAGCTTGATCTTTGCAAACAGAAATGGGTCTCCTCCAGATTTTTTGCAGGCCCCTATGAGACAGTGTCCAAGGAAGCTTGTTTCTCTTTCTTGAGGCTGACTGGTCTCCTATGTAGTCTGAGAAGGGCACCATCATTCTGGAGATCAAGGACAGAGCTCCTTAACCTTGTTGCTGTCAAATTCCCCTGTGACTGGGTTGCCAGAAAGGGGCTCATTATCTGCTCATCAGGAAGGCTGGGCTGATGTCTCTAAGGCCAGCATTAGTACCTCTGGGAGAGATTAAGGAGTCAGAATCCCCAAGAGAGCTGGAAGGGGAATGCCAATGAATTCATACCCTTCCTGTGGAGAAGGTCCTCAAGTGGGGTTCACACTTTTTCTCTGCTCTCAGTCAGTTTCTGATGGGTTAGGAGGAGGGTCTGCTTTGCCTATTAATCTGTTTCTGACAATGGTTGACCAAAAGACAAGAAGGGAAGCCTGTTGAAGATTGGAAGGCAAACATCCTTGGCCTATTGTTGGTTCCCCCAAACAAACAGATCATTCCCCCTTCAAAGATTTTCTAACCCTTTAGAAAGTTATGTAGACTAATGGCCATTATCACATCTTGTGACAGCAGGTTCTATAAAGGAACCATAAAATACAGGAACAAGTACTTTATCTTGTCTTTCCTGAGCTGGTTACTAGAACACCCCATCCTCCTGTATGATTTTGTCTCTATCAGAAGAGGGAGGAAAATTCACCATGTTGCTTCCAACATACCCTTTTCGAAGCCTGTCTTGTGTCTCTTCCCCCTGCTTCATCCTAGCACTCCCTGCCTGCTTATCCCTTGTTGCCAGCAAGGAAGTCATTGATGGTGGAAGTGAGTCATTCTTCATTTGGCTCTCCAATACTTACTCTCCTCAGGTCTATTATAAATCTTGCTGTTACTATTATTTGGGGGTGGGGGGCACGAAGTGGTGGTAGGTGAAGGGTGGGAGGAATGCATTGATCAAAAATCTGAAGAATAAACTTGGGAAGGGAGGGAAACTGAGCCTTAACCTCATAGGCATGTGAGTGCGTAGTTTGAACCACAAAGTGCTTTGAGCTCACCGTGGGGCTCAATTGGAGCATGTCCAGACTTATATTCAATTATCATGGCTTGGCCTGAACTACAGAGAGCAGCAATCCAGGCAGGAGGGCAAACGACCTTTATCTTGCCATTGGGTGAATCCAGGCCAATCCCTCACCTCTAGCTTTTTCCTAAAAGGGTGTGAAAACCCCATCTTTTCAAACTGTATTTTTCAACAGTTCCACTAATTATCCATGGGTTGCTTGTGGTGATGATTTTGATACCTGAAATTCCTGGATTCCCATGTCAGGTCCACATGCCCCCAAGGTGGGGTTGGTGAGCCCTGGATCACCTGGAATTTCCCCCTTAATTTTATGCTAGATGCCTCTGGCAGCGAGGATAACAGGCAATTACTGTGAGAAAAATAAAAAGGATTTTATTTCATCGTGCGCCAAGATATCAATGAATTAAATTCCTCCTTGTAGGGCCAACCTTCTAAACATGAAGGATCGGTCCTGAATAATTTAGGACCAGGTGTATTTATACATGAAGAATATGGGGATACAAAGAGGGGCTAGCTGCAGCTGTCATGTGGGTAGGAGAAATCATACAAGTGGGAAGTTACACCATACAATCAAGCATTTATCACCAAAAACAAAGGTTACAAAATATTTCAATATTTGAACAATTATATAAGCACATATAAGCATAATCCATAGAAGGTCAAGAGTCCACGAAGTTAAGGAGATAATAAATCCATGTTGACTTTCTAAAGGTGCAGAGCCCCTTGCAAATATCCTGAGAGAAATGATCTTGCTTTTGGCCATGCCTTTGGGCATGTCGAGGAATGTCACACCATTGCTAAGATGCAACAGCCATTGTCCCTTGTTCGGAGTGGCAATTGTCCTTCATCTGGAATTCATTTTGGAAAGGTTGGATTATTCCAGAGTTCTAATTAGTCCATGGTAATTTTGATCTGGTCAAATGGCCGATGACATTCCTCACAAGTTTGTCAGACTGTTGCCATTGTCTCTGAGAGGGTAACGTATTATGGGGCTTGAAGGTAAGCCTGCTCATTTCCTGGATTAAAAACACAATCTGAAAGCTTTAGGATACATATCACCATTACATGCGCAACATTGACATGGGAGTCTTGTTGAAAAGCAAGCCCCCTTTTCTGCAATCAATAGACACCAACCCAATCTTTCTATGTGGTCCCTGTGAAGAGTTATGTATTTTTAAACATTATTTGTATTCCCTTTCGTGTCTGTCCACTTTCACTAGCTGACATTCCAATGTTGATTGGATTATCAAAGCTTCTGCTTTCACTTATAGTTCTGTGCTACATTTTAACGGTTTGATCAGCAGGCGGCTACCCTGTTGCTTACATGGGTCACCACTAGGGGAGCTCCAGTACTGAGGTGGATTTGGTTCTCTTCCCCGCCTTGGGTTCCATGAAGCCTGGGAAC
This sequence comes from Furcifer pardalis, assembly GCA_030440675.1. Taxonomy (NCBI): domain Eukaryota; kingdom Metazoa; phylum Chordata; class Lepidosauria; order Squamata; family Chamaeleonidae; genus Furcifer; species Furcifer pardalis. Next base: position 2,838,595 of record CP126897.1, read on the forward strand.
TTTTCACAGAGGCCCTGGCCATGCATTTCAATGCGTAAAATGCCCACGTTCATGGGGGAGTTTTGTGATGCGTGTACTTATGCAGACATGTGAGTGTGTACTTTACTGTGAAGGGAGCAGAGACGGCCAGTAGTTAGAGTGGGAAATCTTTATTGCTGACAGCTAAAAATGGGGCTTCTTTATTTCATCTTTCATTTTTAATGACTTAGCAGATTAAGTTTATTTTTGGCTAGGTTTATTAGCTGTCTCTCCGCCCCCCCTTCTCCTGGTGGGAGATCAGAGAGTAATGAACAGAGGCATAAATATAGGGGCCTCTCATCTAGCCAGGCCTTGTAATATCTAGAGCCTCCACTTCAAAGCACTCTGTGCCTTCCTCGGGATGTTACAGTTACAGGCTGCCACTTTGTCCTATCCCAGTCCTGATCCCAGGAGCTCAGGCCATCTTCTGGTTCAGGCCAGCAGCTCAGGCACACAGAGGGAGCCATTCCTAAGAACAGGGACCAGTGAGTTGAACTGGAGAACCCCCTTGCTCAGGAGATGAAACCAGCACACGAGCCTGGTCTGTCTGCGTGGTATTTTGCAATCTCCCAGGAGATGACTTCCTGTTCTAATAAGCATCAGGTGGATGCTTATTAAAATGCAAAGGATTTTATTTTGTAAGAGTGCTATTTTTTATTGATGCAATACCCATCCCAAGCCCTGAGTATTCTTCTGGAGACCTGCTTTGCCCTTTTGTGTCCTTTCCCTTGCAGAAAAGTCCCACTCTTTGCCCACAGGGAAGGGCATGACCTCTCTACTCCAATCTATTTGTCTGCCTCCAGGCAAAAATCTGGCGTGCAGAGAAACCCCTTTTCTCCAGTTCTCTTTCCCTGACCCAACTTCTTTCAACCTCAGAGGGTTTTTCATGTACCTGAAGCCAAGTGAAGTTCTTCACAGGACCATCTACTGCCCCTTTCCTTCCCTTCCCTGGGAATATCTTTTAGGGCAATTGCTTCTCTTTGAGGCTTAAGAAGCCTTAACTGTTGAAGCCAAAAGTTAAAGCAGAGCACCAGATGAGCTGCTACCAGCCTTTACAAGTCTGGTCAGAGGTGCAGAAAGCTCTTTTTTAAAAAAGGACTACAGCAGCCAGAGTCTGTGGGGTCCTGGGAGATGTAGTTTCCTCCTTAAAGCAATTCTCCCTCCCCTTTTCTGGGCTGGAGCACAGGTAGTGCATTATATAAAACAGGAGTGAGCAGGGGTGATGTGCCCTGGTAGCACAGAGGTTAAACTGCTGTCCTGCATCCAAAATTTTGTGAGTTCGATCCCGATGGGGATCAAAGTTGATTCAGCCTTCCATCCTTCTGAGGTCAGTAAAATGAGGACCCAGGATGTTGGGGCAAAATGCTAATTAACTTGTGTACCACCTAGACAGTGCACTAAATGCTATGTGGGGGGGGGTATAGAAGTGCTATTGCTATGTCCTTGCTAAATACAACAATTTTAAAATATAACAATCCTTATTAAATACAACAATGTTCTAATTATGGGCTAGCTACACTGTCTGTCTCTGCCCCTATACTCCATCAAGTTCTTCTTCATGGTCTCTGTTAATCCACATGAATGGGTTTATTGCACATATGCGCAGTAAACCCATTGGTGTGGATTCACAGTGGACCATGAAGAAAAACAATAGTTACAGATAAGCAACCTGTCATTATAGAGCCCTGGTGGCACAGGGATTAAACTGCTGTCCTGCAGCCAAAATATTGTGAGTGCGGTCCCAGTGGGGATTCAAGGTTGATTCAGCCTTCCATCCTTCTGAGGTCAGTAAAAGGAGGACCCAGCATGTTGGGGACAAAATCCCAATTAACTTGTGAACTGCCCAGAGTGTGCAGTAAGTGCTATGGGGCTATATAGAAGTGTAATTGCTATTACTACAACTTAAACAATAAAGGGATGGAGACGGGAAACCACCCTCAGCCTCCTGCTTTGCCCTTGGAACCCATTCCTCCTGTCCCTCAACTGCAAAACAGAATGCAATAATGTGGCATTGGTGCCCAGAGGAAAAAAGTCCATGCATTACAGTAGGGGTTCACAGTATTATCTCTCAAGGGATGGTAGCAATTGTGCTGTTTATGTGGCGGCTTGCACAGCTTTTGCCACTTCTCTGGGTGGCAGGAGACTTTTTGGAGCATTTTTGCTCTGCTTTGGGATTTTTTTCAGCTGCTTTTCTGCTGCGTTTTGGCAGCTGGAGCACAGCGGTTGGGTACTTCCTGGTTCCACGCTGGGAACCCAGGCTCTGCTGGAAGCCCTGCCCAGCACCAGAAGTTCCTAGCCGCCACAGTTTAGCTGCTGAAATGCAGCGGAAAAGCGGCAGTGAAAAAAAATCCCAAAACAGAGTGAAAATGTTCTGAAAAGCCTCCTGCCACCTTGGGAAGCGGTAGAGGCTGTGCAAGAAGCCACAAAAACAACGTGATTGCCACCAGGGTAAGTGATGTATTGGGACTTCTGGTGGTGGTGAGAGTTTCTGGAGGTGCTGGGGTGGCCACCATGGGCCATAATATTGAGCTCTGTGGGCCATATGAGGCCCACGGGCCATAGTTTGGGAACCCCCTGCAATATAGGGAGGAAAGCAGTTGGAAGAATAAGGACATCCACAAACACACCTTCACCCCCATTTTGTGCTGTGGATCACCCTCTCCCCTGTGGTTTAAAGATCCAGGGCTCTTGCCATTTTTGTCTGGGTTGACCCTTGGAGTCCAGCCCACCATGTACCTGTTGCTTCACCTTTTCCCATTGGTCATGCCAGAGTACAGGACGCATCATAACGGGCTGAAACTACAGGAATCCACAGATAGACTGAATAGCAGGGGGAACCTCTTAACTGTTAGAGCAGTGCGACAGCAGAGCCCACTGCCTCTAGAGGTGGTGAGCGCTCCAACACTGATGAGGCACCTTGAAGAGAAGGAGACCACCACCACCACCACCTGCCAGGTCTACTTGGATTGAGATCCCTACATTCAGTAGTGGGGGTTGGACTTGATGGCCTCAGAGGCTCCTTCCAACTCAGGGATTCTTCGATTCTTTCCTCGCTTCCCCCCCCCCCAGGGCCTCCGGTTCCATTACTGCCCTGCTGGCAGGGAAGGGAGAGCGAGAGAGACATGCTGGCTGCCGAGAGAAATTGCCTCTCGGCTCTGAAGCAGCCACTCATTTGTTCTGCCCTGCGCAAATTCAATTGAACGCCTCGCTGCAGGCTGGGGAGGAAGGACGCGGACTGCATTATGCAGTGCGTGTCTCTCTATTAGGCCTAATAAAGCCCAGCCTGGGGAAGCGGTGAGCTGGTGGGGGCCATTCTCTCATGCATATCGTGTCTGGTACCCACTGCGAGGGACCGTGGGGTCTGTGCTTGCCCATTCCGGCCCTCCAGGAGGAGATGAAGGCGAAGTTTCAAAGGTGAACCCAGAAAACGTTTCCTCTGCATTTGAGATGGTCAAAGAAAAGGTGCGCTTTCCATCCTGTTTGTCATGGGAGGATATGCTTTAGGCCTGGGTGCCCACAGCGTGCTTCTCCGCATGTCCGCAACTAGGCCTTTGCTGCCGCCCTGTGTTCATCGCAGCCTGAGTTGGCTCGAGACCTTGTGTTGGTTTTCCTGCTTGGCCAGGGAGAGGCGACTCCTTCTTCCTTCTACCTGGCCTCTGGCTTTAGCTTAAATTGCTATTACTCTTGGCTTGTACAATGGGGGAAAATAAAAAGGCTCTTAGTAGCAACAGGTATTAATTGCCTCATTTTCTGGATTGAATGCAGCAGCTCTTCATTATGGCCTGGCTTTGTTCTAAGAAGGGGGTGGGGGAACTGACGCCATCAGGTTCTTATCTCCCCCCCCCTTTTTTTTTTGTCAGTTTTGTAGGGCCCTCCCTGCAAATGCCTTAGGGTCTGTTTGGCCTGCTTCTTATTTTGCAACCGCGTTTTGAAAAGGATTTAAGAAACCAAAAACCAAAAGTGGAAAGAGAGCCTTTTTTTGGTGAAAGTTTAGAAGCCCCCGCTGTCGAACGTCGCAGATGGAGGCTTTGAAATGCACATGATTGCCCCATAATGAGAGGCCTCTGCAGTTGGCAGTGCCCAGCCCGTGATGAGCGGTGCGCATTAAACTCTTCCCATGGCTGGATGTTTTGCATGGCAATGCATGCCTGGGTGAAGCCTCCGATTGGCTACCTCCGAGTTGTCTCTTGTGTGACTAAAACCTCAGCTGTTATCAAGCACTTAGAGATACTTGGCTATTCCAATCCCTGGACTGTGTGATTGTCTTTACCCCTGTAATTTGGCACAGAGTCGGCAGCCTCCACGCTGCGATACTAACTCTTCCGAGGTGGCGGCTCTGTAGCTATTAGCCGCTTCCACTCCTAGAGCAGGGGAGGCAGCTGATGCCGTTGCTTCCCGTTGCCAGAAAACTCTGCCCACCCTGGGAGCCCAACAGACCCCGTGGGGAATTGCCACCCCTGAGAGTGTCCCACGTTCCCAGTGGTGTAGAGTGTGTCCCCCTTCCCGTGGCCTTGCCCCCCCCCCACATGCGCTTCAAGTGTACCCAGCCTCCTCCTCTTGGCTCGTGCCCAGAGTGCACTCAGATGAGAGGCATTGGGGACCCATCAGACAGCAGACCACAAAAGTGGAAGGCAATTTCTGCGCTCACCCAGACGCAGCCGCTAAAGTCCTGCATTAAAGAGCAGGGATGACGATGCGTTTTGGCAGCCGGCAGGGCCTCATGTATCGAATTGCCAGGACAAAGAATTTGCTGATTTCCTCCTCTGATGTGTAGGAAAAACAACATGGTGCTTAAAGATAAAAGCAGCGATAGCACTCTGATGCTCAGAACAGTGCATGTTCACAGGGAACAAAAGCAAATGGTATCAGCTACTCTTGGTGGAATCCCCCCCCCCCCCCATGCATAACTACCAAATGACATGTCTTATTTCTGTATGGGCCATGCTAGCTCTCTGTGAAGGCTTCTATTCTTCACTTTTGCTCCCCCTGGGAGGCAATATAAACCATGTGATGATATCCCAGAATTTTTTGTTTACTGTCCAGAGAGAGGGGGGGGGGGAGACTTGCCTCTAGTATATTATCAGCAGCTACGTGGATGAATAGTCCAGGGAGCTGGGCAGATGTGGTCTAGAGCAGTGATGGTGAATTTTGGCACTCCAGATGTTCCTGGACTTCAATCTCCAGTATCCCTGATCAGCAGGAATACTGACTTGGGCTTCTGGGAATTGAAGTCTAAGAACACCTGGAGTTCACCATCACTGGTCTAGGTCCCCCCTCCTTCGCTTAATCTCTTTGTTTGAGTTTTACAGGGGCTGAAGCATGTTTGGAGTTTGTGTAACAAATGTCTGGCCATGTGAACTCAGCCAGAAGATCCGTCTTCTAAACTACAGTCTTTGCTCTTGCCATTGTCTGTGCAACATGGAGATGCAGAAGTAGCACAACTGTTTCTCTACTCTATTGCTGTGTGTTGTCAAGTTGTCTCTGACATAGGGCAGCCCTACAAGTTCATGATGTCTGAGAGATACCTGTCATTAACATCTCGGCTCAGATCTTGTGGTTCCTTATTCAGTCAAACTATCTCATGTTAAGTCTCCCTCTTTTCCTACCACCTTCCACTTTTCCTGCCATGATCTTTCCCAGGAAGCCTTGCCTTCGCAGAATCGCTCCAAAGTATATACCCATGATGGTGAACCTTGGCACTCCAGCTGTTCTTGAACTTCAGTTCCCAGAAGTCCCAAATCCCTGTGAATCCACATGAATGGGTTTACTGCCTGTACGCACAGTAAACCCATTCGTGCAGATTCACAAAGATTTGGGCTTCTGTGAATTGAAGTCCAAGAGCAGCTGGAGTGCCAAGGTTCACCATCACGGGTATATACCCTCAGTTCAGTTGCCTGTTCTCATTAGTGTGGGGAATGTTTACATAAGAGAAAAAGCAACTCATGATATAGGGCAGGTATCAAAGGCTGGGTGAGATTTTCCCATAGCTTATCTTCAGTTGTTGAAAAGCTGCAATTACATTAATGCTAGCCTCATAGCCAGAGGTGCAGGTTGATGGAAGCAGCAACCCAGTGACATCTGGAAAGTCATTTATTACCATTTCCTGCACTGGTTTCTCATGATTTCTTCTGCAACAAGATTAGCATTAGGCAACCTATTCAAACTGACCATGGTCTTTCAGACAGAGGCATGGGATAAATTTCCAAAGGAACGCCCAGACCAGGAGTCTGCGCTTAGTCAATCTCCATAGCTGGACCAACTGAGGCAGGGGGTTTGCAGCCTACGGCCCGTGGGCTGGACCCAGACCCTGTTTCATGTGGCCTACGCTGCCACCTCACCTGGAAGTGAAAACGGGTACGTTTATGCATGAACGGGCATGTTTTACAACAGCTGTAAAACATGCCCATGCATGTGTAAACACACCTGCAACGGTTGTAAGCACAGAAGTGGCTGGATTTATGACAGCCCTAAATGCACCCACTTCCAGGGGGCCATGGTCAGGCCCACAGTGGGAAAAGGTTGGGGAACCCCTGGACTCAGGAATGCTGTGGTTGCTGTTGCAGTGTCCATGATCCACTGGACCCGGCAGATCAAAGAGTTGCTGAGAGCTCAAGAGGCTGTTGAAACCAGAGAGAGCTCCGGCCCTCTGGAAGAGATTGAATTCTGGAGGAATCGCTGCACGGACCTCTCTGAAATCAGCAAGCAGCTTTGCCAGCCTGGAGTCAAGCACATTGAGGCCATCCTGGCACTTGCCAAGTCTTCTTATGTGACCCCATTCCAGCGACTTGCCAAACATATACAGGTGGGTGCATGTGGGAGAACAGCCCCATGGAGAATAGGCTGAGGGTTTTTCAACCTTGGGCCCCCAGGTGTTCCTGGACTTCATTTCCCAGAAGCCCAAGTCAGTACATCTACTGATTAAGGCTTCTGGGAAATGAAGTCCAAGAACATTCGGGTTCCAAGGTTGAGAAACTCTGACACAAGACCTGCTAGGCCAGTGATGGGGAACTTTGGGACTCCGGGTGTTCTTGGACTTCAATTCCCAGAAGCCCAAGTCTCTGTGAATCCACACATGTGCGTATGTGCAGTAAACCCATTCATGTGGATTCACAGAGACTTGGCCTTCTGGGAACTGAAGTCCAAGAACATTTATTTATTTATTTATTTATTTGACCTATATCGCCGCCCACTTGCCACAGCAACTCAGGGCAGCTTACATTCGACATAAAATACAGCTTAATTAAAAAGATCTTTAGGCAGACCCCAGTCAGTCCCCAAATGGTAGTTATTTAGAGTAATATGAATGGGGGGGGGACCTCCCTTCGTAGCACCCCACTCCTGCTGCGTCAGGCAGGTCTTCAGGCCTTTCCTGGATGCTAGCAGATCTGATTGTAGGCGGAGGTCAGTCGGCAGGAGGTTCCAAAGGGCTGGAGCCTCCACCAAAAAGGCCCTCCACGTGGTGCTACAGAGGTGAGCCTCTCTAGCAGTTGGTACCCTTAGAGAGCCCCTCCGGTCCACTCTAGTGGGATGGGCTGATATCCTCGGGGTGACACGGTCTCTTAAGTCACCTGGCCGACTACAATGTAGGGCTTTAAAGGTAATAAACAGCACCTTGAGTTGCACCCGGAGGCATACCAGTAGCTAATGCAGCTCCTGCAGCAAGGGTGAGGCATGGTCATTGCGACCACACTCCATCACCACGCGGGCTGCTGCATTCTGCACCAGCTGCATCCTCTGAATGGTCATCAAGGGCAGCTCCATGTAGAGTGCATTGCAATAATCTAACTGGGAGGTGACCAGTGCATGAGTGACCATAAGCAAGGAGTCCCAGTCCAGGAATGGGTGTAACTGCTGGATCAATCAAGCTTGAGCCGTAAACCCATTTGTGTGGATTCACAAGAGACTTGGGCTTCTGGAAATTGAAGTCCAAGAACCCCTGGAGTGCCAAGGTTCCCCATCACAGTCCTAGGCTGCTGGTGGAAGAGTCCATTGGAAGGGTTCATGGGGAAATTATCTGAAGAACCATGGAGATCTACTCTTGGTTGGATGGCTTTATTTACTGTCCTTTCCCATTGCTTTTCAGGACGGGTCGGAGCAAGCTCAATCCAACCTTCGGTTCCTCTCGATCCTGAGGGAGCCGTTCAAAGAGTTGGCCACACTGCGGCCTAAAGATATCCCCGAAAAACTGCCTCACCTCATCAGTCTGGTCCGTATCGTGTGGGTCAACTCCCCGTACTATAACAGTCGGGAGAGAATCACTGCGCTCTTTCGAAAGGTGGGACTTGCACTTTTGCGTTCTCTGGGCTGTTTGGTCCTTTCTTTTATTTAAAATGTTGCTGGTGTCTTTTGCAAAAAATCTAACTTGGAATAGTTATAGTGAAAGTGAGTTTGGGCACTCAGTCTCTAAAAGAGGTGTTCCCAGCCTTTTCCTGCCAGGGGCCTGACCTGCTGAGGGGCCGGACATGTGGCTCTTCCCGCCGGCAGCGGCAGTGGCACATGCATTTGCGCTGCGTTTCTGAGTATTTCCCCCATCTCTACCACTTCTCTTGGAGGAAGGAGAGAGGGAGGAACATTTACGAGCCATTTTGAATTTTTTTTGTCATGTTTTCATGGCGTTTTGGTGTGAAAACGTGGCAATTTTGGCACTTTCAGTGACGTCGGGGAACTTCTGGTGTCTGGCAATCTGGCCCAGGGGCCATATCTGACTCACAGGCAATAGGTTGGGAACCCCTGCTCTTAAAGGTTCACCATCACTGTTCTAGGCGGATTTATATGGGGAAATGCAACAGGACTGGCCTTCTTGAGAGTATCGTGTCTGCCTGAGGCAGCTGATTTAGGGAGTTGTGAGAATAGACCTAGTGGTTAGTTCAGGGGTCCCCAAACTTTTTTTGCTCCGGGCTGGTCATGTGGTTGAGCAAACTGGTCTTATGGTTCCTTCCACCAGAAGTGGAAGTACAACGTGCCTTGCATGCACAAAACTTCTGTCAATGTACCTGTGACTGTTGTAAACACGGGTGCTTTACAGCCATGGGTGGTTTACAGCAGCGTTTTGCACATGTATGGGCATGTTTAACTTCTGCTTCTTGGAGTGTCAAGGGTGGTGTGGGCCAGATTTGGTCTACAGTGTGTAGTTTGGGCACCCCTGGGTTAGTGCTTCACTTTCTGCCTTATTATACTTTCCATTTCAATTATTTAGAGGATTTTCAGCCTTGTGTGTCAAAAAACTGGGGTGTTGAGAGAGTACCATGTACAGGAGGTAGGAGAGAAGCGCTTCTACCCTGCCTGGGGCAGGAAAATGCATTGGGCCAGCCCTGCTGTTTGGCAATGTTTTGGGAAGATCATTTGGCAACATTGCTTTGGTCTTCCAAAACTAGGAGGAGGAATGGTACTCCAGGGGTCTCTTTTAATGTCTTGTTTAGATGAGCAACAAAATTATCCAGATGTGTTGCAAAGATATCTCCCTGGATCGGCTGTTTGAAGGCTACATCAACACCTCCCGGCAGACTCTGCATGGCTGTATTTCCTGCATGTCATCTTGGAAGGACTGCTACCAGCATGCCGCCTACATGCACAACAAGTACGGGGGGCTTGGCTGGGGCAGACAGATGGGGGGAGGGGTCGGCATGTGTGTGATATGTACATATGTGGGCATGCATATGTACGAGTTCAGCATTTGTCAAATTTGCTTCCCTGCTGTGTAGAACTGGAAAGAGGGGCTCATTGGAGGTCAGAAACGGCAGTTATAAACCATTTTGAGGGAGGGAGTCTTTTGTTGTGCACATTCTTAGGTGTCTTGGTTTCATTCCTAGACCCTCCGCTAACTTTTTGACCAGATTAACTTTTGTGGATCAAGTCCACTGCGTCAGACCTCACTCTTCTGTCTGAATAGTGGTGATCCTCATGATAATCAGTCATGAAGACTGCCCTGAGAATATAATGCAGTGGCCTTTCATCTGCCTTCCGCATCACAGCATGACCCCCATAGTACCACTGATCTAGTTCGTTGAGTCCCTTTCTGGTCCTGACCCCTTTTGGCACACAAAGTCCTCCTCAGCCCCAGGCTATGATAGAGGAAGCTGCTGCCCTCCATCGAGATGGATTCAAGTGGGATTTAATCCATTTGGGGACCATCACCCTTCCTTGTGGACTTTGCCACCCAAGGCTGTTAGCCCTCGGGGTTGCCAGGTTATTGGGATTGAGTCACTACGAGTAGGGTCTACTCCCATGAAGTTGGCACTCCAGCTGTTCTTGGACTTCAGTTACCAGAAGCCCAAGTCAGCCCTTCTGCTGATCAGGGTTTCTGGAAATTGAAGCTCAAGAACAGCTGGAGTGCCAAGGTTCTCCATCACTGGACTACTCTATTACCATAGCAGAATAATTTGGCCATACTCTAAGTTAGCCTTTAAAGTGCCACAACTGTTGTTTGTCTTTTTGTTTTTTGTTTCCTCTCTGCTATTTTTGACCAGAGGCAGTGACAGTGAGAGCAAAGAAAGGATGCCATTCCCCGGGGAAACAAAACCAGAGCCCAGCACAACTTTCTGTTTCCTTGTGTAGAACCGTTTTGCTCTTATTCCAGCCCTGGGGTTTTTCCTTCCTTCCATTGTTCTTTTGCCTCCCAGCCCTGCCTGTCATAATCTTTGTGTTCTGAGAGTAGACAACTGGTCACACAGACTGTTTGTTCGTAGAGTGGGTGGCCCTGCTTTTTGGCACCCACCACCTTCCCTTTTGTCTGTCCCCCGATAGCAGCTGATCCTGAGCCATCGCCCGCCTGCCCCAGCCGCCCTTCCAGCCCTGGCCCTTTTCTTCCATTCCCTGATTCTCCTAGCAGCCATACTTCAGAAATAATGCAACATAATCCATCATTATGATTAGGGATGTCAGGTTTAAGTGGGTGCCTTGGTCCTTCACAATTAAGTCTAAGTGTTACTTGTCTGCTTCAAATTCAAATTAGTGGGGCTGGATCAATATCATAAAAGATATAAAGACTCTTAGCATGCAGGCAGCTCTGATGGAAGGCAGGCATGGCCAGGCCTGGATTAGCCACTCGAACTGCACTCCTGGGGTGAAGGTCTTGTGTATATCCAGGGCTCTTTGATTAGAACCATTTTGCCTGTGTGGGATGCAGGGCGGGGGGGAGAGAGAATGAGGGACACAGAGAAAGAAGGCCAGTAGACCTTCCGTGTCCAGGATGTCTGATCTGGTCTTTCCAGCATCTGGATGTTGGATGGATACTCAGTAATCTATATTGTTCTGACATATGGATGGCCCCTAGGTTGACCTAGGGTTAGACTTCCTGCCCCAAATGTAGCAGGGCGAGATCTTTGCCTTCTTAGCTCATGGTAAGCAAGTAACAAAGAGACATACGGAACTTCAAGGTCTAATATGTTTTGTTTGCTGTGAACTTTCTGGTCTGAAACCTTCAGTGCATGAGTCTTTAAGATTCCATAGCCTGGCTCGGTTATCCTGCTGTCATCAAAGAGTAGACCCTACTGACAGCGACTCAACACCAAGTGTGAGGCAATGGTTAACTCACCTGACAACCCTGATGACTAACGGCCTTGGGTGCCGAAGGCCGTAGGGAAGGAAGGGCGATGGTCCCCAAGTGGATTAAATGGTCCCACTTGCATCTCTCTTGATGGAGGGCAGCAGCTTCTTCCAGCCTGGCCTGGGGCTGATGATGAGGACTTTGCGTGCCAAAAGGGCTCAGGAAGTGACTCACGGAACTGGATCAGTGGTACTATGGGGGTCATGCTGTGATGTGGAAGGCAGATGAAAGCCCACGGCATTATATTCTCAGGACAATCTTCATGGCTGATCACCAATATTTGATATCGGATATGGCACAAGAAGAAAGGCTGTTTGTCATGTTTACCTGAGATTACAGACCAAACGCAGCTGCCTTCCTGGACATCACTTACCTGTGTGCTTCTCTAACAGGCTTTCTGGGAAGGGCTGGGTCCTGGACCAGACCAGCATCTTTGCCCAAGTTGATGCCTTTGTCCAGCGCTGCAAGGACCTGTTGGAGGTAGGTGGCCTCTTGCCCAGGAAGGCCCACCCACCCCCTCAAATCCATCCCTTGCTTTGTCTCAGGCAGATTTCCAAGGATTCCCATTAGGAAAGATCAGTGGAAAGAGAGGGGGCTGCAAAGATGACTCAGTGGTTAAGAAGCTCTCCTTGTTAGCTGGAAGGCTGGCAACTTGGCAGTTCAAGACCCAGGTACTGCATGACGGATTGAGGGCCCATCTCTGTCCCAGCTCTGAGGGACATGAAAGGAGCCTCATTTGGGTGTTCCCTGAGTGGAGTTTCTTCTGCAAAAATCCTTTCAACCCAGAATAATGTCTGACACAACATTACTATAATGGAATGATCAGTGCTTCGATGTCCTCGGTGTGTCTCTTGCATTCGAGAAGGGATCTGCCTCATCTGAGAACTTCTTTGGATCCTCAGGCTGCCTGAAGAGGTGGGCGGCTGCGTTAAGGGTGCACTTCCATAGTGGGTTTGTGAGCCTTGTGGTACGGAGAGGTAGCGCTCTGAATTCATGCTGAAAGGTAGGAGAAGACTTCTGGGGAGAGGCAAGAGCCCGGCTGCCTTTGCTCCGCAGGTCTGTGATAGCCAGCAGCACTTTGCACGCTGGGAGGATGGCAAGAAGACTCCCCTGCCCTGCTTCTTCGGCCAGCGGGGCCCTGAAATGGCCAGAAGTTTGCTGGAAATCGAGGAGACCTTCAACAAGTACCTCAACAACCTCCGGAACGTGAAAGGGGGGATCCTGGATGTGAAGAACACCTCCTGGCATGAGGACTTCAACCGGTGAGGGAGCTCCCCGCCTCTCTGTAGGCAACACTCAACCGAAGGCAGAGGGGTATCAAGAAGGGAGGCAGAACATCGCTCAGCTTTAGCTCAAGTTATGGCCCGGGGGACAGATGCGGCCCTGACACCAATTCACCCGGCCCACGAAACCCTCGTCACTCCTGGAAGTGGAAGTAAAACAAGGAGTGACGAGGGCTTCGTGTGACGAGGGCCACATCTGGCCCCCAGGCCTTAGTGACTAGCTCCCTGAACCATGTGATCGGTCCATCGCCTGAAAAATGTGGGCACCCCTGCTTTAGCCCATGATGGCAAGGTGTTCTTGGACTTCAGTTCCCAGAAGCCCAAGTCTCTATGTGGGTGCAGTAAACCCATCCGTCTGGATTCACAGAGACTTGGGCTTCTGGGAATTGAAGTCCAAGAACACCTGGAGTGCCAAGGTTTGCCATGACTGCTTTAGCCACTAGAGAAGAGGAGACAACGGGGTGGAGGGCATCTCCTGGGAATGGGCAAGCCTCCCGCGGAGGAACTCTATGCTCCCTGCTCCTTACAACATGCTCTCCACTTTTTTGCTGCCAACCCCTGGGGGGCACCAGCTTCCGGGCAGGCGTCAAAGACTTGGAAGTGATGACCCAGAACTTGATATCCTCAGCCTTTGAGACTGTGAAAGATGTCAGGCGTGGGGTGGAGATCCAGGACATCTTCCAACACTTGTCTTCACGAGAGGTAGGACTGAACTCCTTGGCACTCCTTGGCAGGATCTGGAGGCAGGCCTTGGCCCTGGGGGGACAGCAGATAAGGGAAGAAAAGGCAAACATGCTGAGTGTGACCCCCCTCCCCCAAACAGCATTGCCTCAGTTGGCGTGAAGCTCCCTATGACCTGGAAGCAGAGCTGTGGTTTCCAGAGAACATGGGTTCAGCCCCATTGCCATTGCCTTCTTGGACCCAGCTGGTGCCATAGGAGTCACCCCTGAGGTCTGCTGGGAGTCTTGGGAGTACTCAGAAGACTCAGTGGCTGAGGGAAGGAGATGTGCAGTGATGCCAGAGTCCAGGGGCTGCTTTGTCCTAGTGGGGAAAGGGACGGAGATTCCGTGTGCCTGAGTACGGAGAGGCCACTCCACTGGGCTTTCCTTCTCTTTTGTAGGCCATCAAACGCACCTTTGATAAGAAGACGGTCGACATCTACATGCTGTTCAACAGGGAGCTTTCCCTGGTCAATAAAGAGCTGAGCAAGAAGGTCCCCTTTTTGCCACCCCATATGTGCCACTACTCGGGAATGGCACACTGGATGCGTGCTCTGCGACGGCGTGTTGACAAACCCATGCAGGTGAGTCTCCTGTTCTCCACGGCTGGTGCCCATCTGGATCTCCTGGCTCAGCCCCGAAGGGAAACGCAATGAGTTGTGGCAATTCAGGAGGGGAAAGCATTGGTGGAAGGTGCAGTGCAGGTTGGTCCCTATCTGGGGCACCTTGGATCCTTCCCTCATTCTATAAGCCAGGGGTGCACAAACTTTTCAGTCCATGGCCCAGTCATGTGGTTCCTCCCACTGGAAGCGGAAGTAAAATGTGCCTTGCAATCTGTTTTGCAACAGGATGAGATACATTTTAAGCTGCCATTTTCTCTGCTTAACCCAGGGCTCCCCAAACTATGGCCCACGGGCTGGATCTGGCTCCCAATGCCAGTTCATCTGGCCCACGCCACCCTCATTGGCCCTGGAAACGGAAGTAAAACGTTCAATTTTCTTCCATACGGGTGCATTTTACTTCCACTTCCAGAAGCGACGAGGGCGGCATGGGCTGGATGAAGTGGCATTGGGGCCAGATCTGGCCTGTGGGCCATAGTTTGGACACCCTTGCTATAAGTGAACGGTCCCCTGGTCCTTGCCTACCTATTTGCACAGGTTTCAACCTTCAGGTATTCCACAACCTGGTGATGAGAAGGCGGGTGATGGTTTCATTCTGTACCAAGTGCTCAGTACCGCAGAGTGAGGCCATCTCCACAGTAATCTGTTCATCCGTTCCCATGGGTTGGTGACCTCTCTCGGCCCTCCCGTGGCTCGTGGGCCCATTTCCTGGCCAGCGCATCCACAGCTGCTTCTCGATGTGGACCCATTTGCTGCTCTTTATGCAGAGAGCAGCCTCCTCCATTTGGTTGGTCTGTCTCTCAGCTATTTACCTCAATAACATCTTCTATTGCCGAGTTCTTTTTGACAGGTTTAATTATACCCTGGGTACAAAGGAAAACAGCAGCTCTGCCATCCGTCCGCTTGGCCCCCTTCCCTCCTCACGCCTTCCCGAAAAACAAAAGTAGCCAAAGCCATGTTAGAATGAAAAGGAAACGCTCTGCAAAGGGGCCTCTTTTGAACCTCCTGCCCAGAGGCTGCTTTTTTCCTTTGCCAGTAGCCTTGTTTTTCTATGCATCTTCGCTGGCAAATTCCTGGCCCCGGTGATGCTCCTCTGTCCTGCTTTGGATGTTTGTCGTGCATTGGCAAGGTGTGCCAGTCCCCGAACACTGGGCCTGGCTAGCAGAACAAGTGTGTGCTTGCACACTCCTCGCCTTTCTCGCCCAGAAGGTCTCAGATCTGGAGAGGTGGGATGCACACAGTTTGGCAGGCCTTATGCCAGCAAGCTGATGAACGGTCAAGGCCCAGGATTCCCCACTGGGGTTGATGGACTCCCCAAGCACTGGGAGCCACTGGAAGCAACAGATTAAGTCAGGGGTGCCCAAACTTTTTGGGCCACAGGACGGTCATATGGTTCAGCGGGCAGATCACATGGTTCCTCCCACGGAAAGCGGAAGTAAAATGTGCCTTGCAATCTGTTTTGCAACAGGATGAGATAGATTTTTAAGATGCCATTTTTTCTGCCTAATCCAGAGGTACCCAAACTATGGCCCACAGGCCAGATCTGCCCCCTGATGGCAATTCATTTGGCTCATGCTGCCCTCATCGCTCCCGGAAGTGGAAGTAAAATGTCATTGGGCCAGATCTGGCCCACGGGCCATTGTTTTGACACCTCTGGGTTAAGGGGAGAGGTAACAGTGCTCCGTGTGCTCCGGTGTCTAGTCATGCCTGCCACATGACCACCGAATTGTCTGCAGAAGCAAACAGCGCTGTCTCTTCGGCTTTGAAACAGAGACGAGCACTGAACCCTAGAGTCGGATATGACTGGCTTTCCAGCAAGGGAAACCTTTATCTTCCTTAGAGGGGGAAAGGGGAAACGGGCATTTGGGAGCGGGTTTTGAGCAACCGCATTTGAAGGTGAAGAAGTAAGTGAGTGAGGAAAAGAAGGACAACAGGCAATCTTGGGTAGAGCTGCATTCATCTGTAGCAGGTTAAAATAGGGGAAATGACTGCTTAACGGCTAACTTGTGTCCAAGGCAGTGGGCTAAAGTCCCCCAAAGCTTATATGCCAAACAAAACTTGGCAGCCTCTAAGGAGGGGTAAAAGCATCTCTGGTCTTCATGATCCAGGCATACCTTTCTAGTTGGGGGAAAATCATCATTGCAGAAGGAGCGTGTTTCTGCATACAGAACTCCAATCATGAAACAATCTGCAGGAGATGTGGAAGGTTCCTGCTGTGATAGTGTAAGGAATTCTCGCTTCTGACCATGGGCTGTCTGCATCTATTTGAGCTTCATTTCCTCTCCCTTACGAAGGTTTCTAACTCTCCTCATTTGCTGCCTCATAGTTAGAACTGGAGGTGGAGGCACTAAACTGCTGGGGCACTTTAGACACCAAATGCCTTTTCCTGTTCCTTTCTTTCACATCTCAGCCTCTGAGCGGCTCTTGGTGTGGTTCCCTGATCAGCTATGAGACTCATGTTATCCTTGTTGGGACATTTCTGAGTGTATGTCTTATACACATTGCATTGGCATGGCAACCTGCGGGCAGAGAAGGAAGTACCGTACTTTTCTTCTGCAGGTACCTGGATGGGTCTTGCCATGTAATGGAACCATCTGTCCATCCCTTCTCTCTCTTCCTCTTCCCATCCCCCTCCCTCCCTCACCCCTCTTCCCATCCATCCATCCATCCATCATTTCTCTCCCTCCCTCCTTCCATCCTTCCATTCTCTCTCCCCCACCTTCCACCCACCCACCTATCCATCCCTTGGCTCTCTCATTCCCTCTTTTCATCCATCCATCCAACCAACCATCCATCAACCCATTTTCTCCCAGGATGGCAGACACTGCTGGCTCTTTGGCTATAAACAGAGATGAGCACTAAACTCTAGAGTCAGATATGACTGGTTTTTGAGGAAGGGTGCCATTTACTTTTAGAAAGGACACCCTTGTCTCCCTCCCAATTACAAAGATGGCCAGCGAGGGATGGAGCACAAGCCTGGGACAACAAACTTGTGCTCCAGGGGGTTCTCAATCTTCGGTCTTCAGATGTTCTTGGACTACAGATCCCAGAAGTCTTCAGCACTGGCCGTGCTGACCTGTGGGGTTGTACTGATAGCTGACCATGGCAGCTTTTTGAATCCAAGGTTTACACATGCATGATGCGCCTTGTATCATTGTTTGGAAAATTCAGGCTTTTAATGGGGCTGGAAGGCCTTAAGCTACTCTTCCTTACCAATAAGCAGGAAATAGTACTTGGAGGATGTTGGAATTGGGCTTGGCTGGGACACAGACTTTATCCAAACCCAAACAGTTTCCCATGAAGAAGCAGGAAAAATGCCTTTCCGGATGAACAGCAGGCATAGACCAGGGTTCCTCAAAGTTGGCTCTCCAGGTGTTTTTGGACTTCAATTCCCAGAAACCCAAGTCAGCACACCTGCTAATCTGGGGGTCCTCCTGGACTCACGGCTACTGTTCGAAGAGCAGGTGGCAGCCGTGGCCAGGAGGGCTTTTGCACAACTTCGTGTAATACGCCAGTTACGCCCACTCCTGGACCGGGATGCTCTGCTTATGGTCACACATGTGTTGGTCACCTCCAGACTTGATTACTGCAATGCGCTCTACATGGGGCTGCCCCTGATGACCATCCGGAGACTCCAGCTGGTTCAAAATGCGGCAGCCCGGGTAGTGGTGGGGTGTGGGCGTTATGCTCATGCCTCACCGCTGCTCCGGGAGCTGCATTGGCTGCCACTATGTCTCCGGGTGCAATTCAAGGTGCTGGTTATTACCTTTAAAGCCCTATATGGTAGTGGGCCAGGATACCTAAGAGACCGCGTCACCCCAAGAACATCTGCCCGTCCCACCAGGGCGGATCGGAGAGGCTCCCTCGTTGTTCCTTCGGCGATAATGGCGCATCTCGCCTGTACCAGGAGAAGAGCCTTCTCCGTGTCCGCCCCGGCCCTCTGGAACCTCCTGCCCACTGAACTGCGCCTTCAGACAGAGCTCCTGCCCTTCCGGAAGGGTTTGAAAACCTGGCTGGCTGGACAGGTTTGGGGACCTGGGAATACGAGTTCCCTTACCAGGTGGCTTATTTAAAGGACTGCCAACCTGGGTCTGGAAGTGGGACTGTGTACTGTTTTTAATTTTTGTGGTAATATTTTGATGACCTTTTAACTGATGTTTTATTGGAGTAAACTGTTTCTTATGCTTTTACTTTTATTTTTAGTGTTTTGTAAGCCGCTCAGAGTCGGGTTCTCCCGATTGGGGCGGGGTATCAAGTGTAATAAATAAATAAATAAAATAAAGTCCAAGAACAGCTGGAGAGCCAACTTTGAGGAACCCTGGCATAGACCAAGGGGTTTAGGTCACTCCATGCCTGTAAAACAAAGACAGGAATACAGTGTATGATTTGAGAGGAGAAATGAGCTTCTCTTAGTGTTTCGTGCGCTCCAGTGTCTAGTCATGCCTGCCAGATGACCATGGAAATGACTGCAGAAGCAGACAGCGCTGGCTCTTTGGCTTTGAAACAGAAATGAGCACTGAACCCTAGAGTCAGATATGACTGTTTTTTGAGCAAAGGAAACCTTTACCTTTACCTTACTGGTCTCTTTTGACTCTCTGATGGGTCTTTGAAGTCCATCAGTCCTGGATCTTGTGGGGAGAAAAAGAACCTTAAGACTATAGATCCCAGAATCCCCAGCCAAGGAACATTTCCAAACTCCGCTTGGTACTGGTGCCCCACTGTGCTGCGAATCACTTTCCTCACAGGGATGGAGAGACCCTTCAGGCCTGGAGAACCAACCCTTCTGGGCTGACTCAGCTTGGCTAATGACAAAAGATTTTTTAAAAGCCATTTAATAATTCCCCCCCCCCTCTGTTATTTGGCACAAATAATAATTGGCACGTTTTTTGCAAAGTGGCATATGTTGTTTTCTTTCTTACACCCACCGGAAAGAGTTTAACGGGCAGCTAGGGTTCCATTTCCTACTTGGTTCGTGCCCACGGTTGCCCAAGCAATGAACTAATGTTCTAGCTGAGCTCAAACCTGGGGGAGGCATGGGGGGGGGGTAGGGGGCAGGTTTAAGAGGGGGGGACAGGAGAAGAAGGTAAGCACAAAACTGGCCGCTGTGCTCCAAGAGCCCCTTCCCTGCTGTTTGCACCCAGGGAGGCCTCTTGTGTAGCAGGAGACCAATTCTCGGAGGTGCTAGTTAGGTGGTCCGTTAGGATGGCATTCTCTCTGATCCCAGGCCTTCGCCTGCATCTTCAGAGCATCCCACCCTGTGCGTTACAAGGGAAGGCCATGCTCTCAGGACACTTGGCCTTTACTTGTGTCTGCAACAAACGTGCAGGCTGCCAAGTTTAAGTTTTGCCCATTGAACCTAAGGTTCTATAGCAGTGTTGGTGAACCTTGGCACTCCAGCTGTTCTTGGGCTTCAATTCCAAGAAACCCAAGCCCCTGCAGATGCACAGTTAATCCATTCATGTGGATTCACAGGGACTTGGACTTCCGGGAATTGAAGTCCAGGAACAGCGGGAGTGCCAATGTTCACCACCCCTGTCATAGAGGTTCCCAACCTTGGATCCCCAGATGTTTTTTTGGACGATAGCTCTCATAAATCTTGACCAGCACAGCCAGTGCTGAAGACTTCTGGGAGCTGTAGTCCCAAGAACATCTGAGGACCGAAGATTGAGAACCCCCTGGAGCACAAGTTTGTTGCCCCAGGCTTGTGCTCCATCCCTCGCTGGCCATCTTTGTATTTGGGAGGGAGACAAGGGTGTCCTTTCTAAAGGTAAAGGTCACCCTTCCTCAAAAACCAGTCATATCTGACTCTAGGGTTTAGTCGTCATCTCTGTTTATAGCCAAAGAGCCAGCGGTGTCTGCGTCTGCAGATGTTTCCATGGACATGTGGCAGGCATGACTAAACACCAGAGTGCACGGAACACTGTTTATGTTCCCACCAAGTGGTACCTGTTTATCTACTTGCAATTCCTTGCTTTTGATCTGCTAGGTTGGCAGGAGCTGGGACAGAGACGAGAGCACACTCCATCATGCAGTACTTGGGTCTCGAACTGCTGATCTGCTGAACTTCCCATTGTCAAGTTCAGTGTCTTAACCACTAACCCACCGCAGCCTTGTCCTTTCTACAAGCATCCCCAACCCTCCTTGTCTCCTTTCTGGCAGTGTCTCTCGAAGGCCCACTTCATCCCCCACATTGGGACCGGAGAGGAGAGCTTCCAGACCTATCAGTTGCTTGTGCAGGCGATGGACGAGATTGAGAGGAAGACCTTCCACGAGTGGACCCAGACCTTGGACAAGGACTGCCTGAAGCGCCTGGAGACGCCCCTGCTTGCCATAAGCAGCGAGAAGCCTGGGATGCTGGACATTAATTTTGACAAGTGAGGCAGCAGCAGCAGCGGAAGGGAGGGAGGGTCAGTGCGGAGCCCCAGCAGGGGTTGGGTGTCTGATCCCCACCTTTATTGTGCCTCCTCTTGTCTCCTTGCCAGGCACTTGCTGAAATTGTTTGTGGAAATTCACTACTGGGACCGGGTACTTTTTGAGATCCCCCACTATGTGGTTGAGATTTACGACAGGAGAGAAGACCTGCGGAACCTCCGGGAGAACCTCTTGCTGGTGGCTCGAGATTATAACAGGTTTGCTGCCCGCTGGATACACACAGACCAGGGTGGTTTGCCTTTTCTTTTTTCATGAGGCTTTTAACCCACTCGTGGTGGAATTGTCTAGATACTGTTCAATTGCCGCTCTCTTCACTCCTGGTTAGTGGCACGCAACGTTCTCATTGGAGGACATGGTCATCCTGTCCCCACCATGGTCCCAAGCCAGCTCAGCCTAGTATAGCTATGGGAAAGGCCAGTGATGGCAAATCTTGGCACTCCAGGTATTCTTGGACTTCGATTCCCAGAAGCCCAAGGGGAATCGAAGTTCAAGAACACCTGGAGTGGCAAGGTTCGCCATCACTGGGGTAGTCATTTGTTTCAATTCCTCTTTTTTTTAATCAGGAAGTGTACAAAACGAGCAAACTTCTGCACACTCAGAATTATGGAGTTGCAAAGGTGCATCTAGATTTGCCTCTTGACAATGTGAAGGTCTGCAGCTAAGACACCTGCAGAGATGGGCCTCCAATGTCAGTTCAAATACCCCTGGCAAAGGAGAGCCCACTCCTTTCTCAGACAGCCCATTTCACTGCGGAACTGCTCGCGTCATCACGAAGTACTGATGAAAGGTTTTGATGGAGTCTCTCCATTCTTGCAACTTAAACCCATTGGTTGGATCCTAATTTCAATAGAAAACAGGCTTTCTCCACTTTACATTAGTGCCAGACCTTCAAGGGTCTGAAAATATCTGGATAAGGGAAGGAAGAACGAGAGCGTTGTTTAAGAAAATGCCACTGCAGAAGAAACCAAAAACCTGATCAGCAGGAGTGCTGACTTGGGCTTCTAATAATTGAAGTCCAAGAACACCTGGAGAGCCAAGTTTGAGGAACCGGGCCCTATATGATCTTCCAGCTGAGAATAATTGCATAGTAAATGTTTGTTTCAATTTGTGTGGGACTTAGTGGTTAAAACACTGAACTTGACTGGAAGGTCAGTGGGTCAACAGTTTGAGACCCTGCCGTCGGCCCCAACTCCTGCCAGCCTAGGAGTTTAAAAGCAAGAAATTGCAACTAGATAAATAGGTACCACTTTGGTGGGAAGGTAAACAGTGTTCTGTGCACTCCAGTGTCGAGGCATGCCTGCCACATGTCCACAGAAATGTCTGCAAATGTGGACAGCACTGGCTCTTTGGCTATAAACAGATGAGCAGTGAACCCTCCTAGAGTCAGATATGACTGGCTTTCAAGCAAGAGCTACCGTTACCTTTACTAAATGTTTGTTTCAATTTGTGTGCGAAAAATTTGTCAAAGTTGACAAAATGTTTGTATTTGGAATGGGAAATCACTCCTGCTGATCAGGGCTTCTGGGAATTGAAGTTCAGGAACAGCTGGTGTGCCAAGGTTCGCCATCACTGTACTATTTCTTCTCTATTGCTGGAATGAGTGGGACTAGTTAATAAACTGACCTGTCCCTCTTCCCTTGGCTGGCTTCTGCCCCTGTTCAGGATCATCAGCATGCTGTCCCTGGAGGAGAGGGCCCTCTTCAAGGAGCGCATCCGCTTCCTAGACAGGAAGATCCAGCCGGGCCTGAAGAAGCTCCACTGGTCTCTCAAAGCGGCAAGCATCATCTTCATCTCAGAGTGCCGGATGCATGCCAGCAAGGTCAGGCTCCCCTTTTTCTCTGGGACGGGGGCGGGGGAGGGGAGAGGCCTACGGGGAGTCTCCTGCTTTCCTAGGCTGTCAAGATCTCCAGTGCCTTTGAGGGACAGGGAGAATAGGACATACACGTAGGCCCGAGGTGGCAAACATTGGCACTCTAGGTGTTGTTGGACTTCAGTTCCCAGAAGCCAAGTCTCTGTGAATCCACACAAATGGGTTTACTGCGTGCGCTAGCTAGGATTCGGTTAGGATTTAGGGATCATCAACCTCCCTAGCAAAAGTCAGCAGTTCACGACCCAAGTGCTGTGTGCTGTGTGACAGAGTGAGCTCCCATCTCTGTTTCAGCTCCTGCCAACCTACCAGTTCAATAGCAAGAAACTTCAAGTAGATAAATAGGTACCTCTTTGGTGGGAAAGGTAACAGTATTCTGTGCATTCCGATGTCAAGTCTTGCCTGTCTTGGAAATGTCTGCAGACACAGACCACACTGGCTCTTTGGCTGTAAACAGAGATGAGCACCGAGCCCTAGAGTTGGGTGGGACTGGCTTTTGAGCCAGGGCGACCTTGACCTTTAACCACCTTGCATGCCTTGCTGGGTAAACCCTGCTTTTAAACCTGGCTGGGGCAGCCCCTGTTATTAATCCCTGTGCAGCAGAACTTGCAAGAGGAGCCCCTGGGATGTGGCCAGCCTCTTGCCTTCTCCTTGCTCCCTCCACTTTGCCTGGAATGGCTTTCCATCTCTAGAGCAGTGCTCCTCAACCTTTGCTTCTTGGACGTCAATGCCCAAGTCAGTGCTCAAGCCGAAGTCAATTCCCCAAGGCACGGATCAACCAGTGGACTGGCTTAGGCACCTGGGAATTGAAGCCCTCTCGTGTTCCGTGGAACAGAGTTGGGGAAAGGCTCCTACTCTAGATTCTGCTGCAGCTTCTCCTTCTCTCAGATGAGTTGCTTTGGCACTGCCAGTGATGTTGGGATGTGGGGCTACCCAGGTGGTTGTTTTTTTGCTTTCTCCCTCCCACCCGACCCCAGTAGTGCCAGGGTCCTTCCCAGAGCTTGTTCCCCTGGACCATTCTTTCAGGAGGGGATCCGGCCTCCTCTCACATCTGGGGTTGTCAGTTGAAGCCCCTTCTGCTGCAGCCTCTGTCCCTTCTCTGTCTCCTCTGCCACCTGTCCTCTCTTTCCGCCTCCCTTTGCAGGTGCAGAACATTGTGAATGACTACAAAGCAGCCACGGTGGCTATTGCTCGCCGAGCCCAACAGATGAGCGAAACTTTGCTGGTGCGTATTACCGGCAAGAGGGTCTACAACGACTTAGAGTTTGAGGAGGATCAGAAGGACCACCGGGCCTCTGTGCAACAGAAGCTGGTCAACCTCCACGAAGAGAGCATCGCCATCATGCGCCAGACCTACGAAGTTTTCAAGCACGATGGGCCAGAGGTGAGGAGCCGTGGAGGGGTTGGGCTACTTCAGAATGGTGCAGCTTTGGTTCAGAGATGCTTGGGATGAGGGAAAAGGAACAGAAGTGCCTACTGTACCTCTGCTTCTGTCACAGTCAGGTGGTGCTTTCTTGCAGTGCAACTTTCAGCGAAGGGCTGGGGGTGGCTTTGAGGATGCCCTGGTGAGTGGGTCCCGTTTTCCTGGTTAACCTGGTCATGGGTAGAATTCACTCTCAAGATCAGGCATTCTCAACCTTTTAAAGCAGTGGGCCGGGTCACACTCTCTCAGGCAGCTTATTCAGGGGCCAGACAGCTATTTTGCCCTTCCTCTACCACATGGTACCTGGTGGTGGAGGTGGTGGTGGGCCACGTGATATGGTGCAGAAGGCCTCATCCGGCCCACTGGCTGCAGGTTGAGAATCCCTGCTCAAGATCTTTGAATACCTGGAGTTGTTATTCAGCAAGGAGTCGGCGCATTGGTAGATGTCTCCGTGACGACATTCCGCACACGCAAATGGGCCTGAGAAATCAAGCCAATTTGCATGTGGTTTTTTAGCCATCTGGATATCACGTCCCCTGCTGGCTAGGCAGACCATGACGTGTGCCCTCCCGCTTTCACCTGGCCCAAGGGACCCCACGGCGGAGGCTTTGGTGAGTTTTAGTCCCGGTATAACACCATTGACAAGAGATGGGCAACACTGCCCAGTTATACCACTCAAGCCCCCTGCGCCACAACAAAGCTCTCACCCCTGGGCCAAAAAGGCTTTGACAGTGGAAGCCCAGGTGGGCTGGATCATAAACACATTGAGCAGAGCCCGCGCGCCCTTCCTCCAGCTGACCGGAAGGCTTTGGCGTTGGTGCTGTGGGAGAGATCCTCTGTTTGCCTTGCTTTGGGTGTTTTATGACTTGGGCGTATTATGCCTCTCTCCACAAGGTTCAGCAGCACTGGTTCAACTACACCATCAAGATGGACAAGATGATGGAGGATGCTCTGCGGCTGAATGTCAAGTGGGCCCTGATGGAGCTTTCGAAAGCCATCAACGGGGATGGCAAGACCAGCCCCAGCCCTCTCTTCCGAGTCAAAGTGATCCTGCAGGATAACTTCCCAGGGCAGACCCCACAGGTGATCCTCTAGACCAGAGGGATCCAGACTTTTTGGGCTGGGGGCCGATCACATGGTTCCTCCAACCAGAAGCAGAACGCAGCTTGCAATCTGTCTTGTAACAGGATGAGATAGGTTTTAAGCTGCCATTTTCTCTGCTTAAACTAGGGGTGCCTAAACTATGGCCCATGGGCCGGATCCAGCCCCAGACACCAGTTTATCTGGCCTGCACCACCCTCGTTGCTCCCGGAAGCAGAAATAAAATGTGTCATGGGCTTGTTTTACTTCCGCTTCTGGGAGTGACGAGGGCAGCGCAGGCCAGATAAATTGGTGTCAAGGGCTGGATCCGGCCCACGGGCCATAGTTTGGGCACCCCTGCTCTAGATCCTTTGAAATCCCTCTCCAGGAGGACCAGGGGGTGGGTGGGTTCTTGTGAAGCTGCCTGGACCTGTTGGGGAGTGCTTTTTCTTCTTCTGTGTGGCTCATCATGCGAATGCCAGGTGACCCCTCAGAGAAGGAACCCTTACAGACAAGCAATGAGTGTGTTTTTCTGCTCATTGGAAGTTCACGTGGGTTTAGCCATGGCAAGAAGGAAGCATTTGGGATTATTGGATTGTGATTTAGAACAATGAAACCCAGTGGGAGCTTCTCTCTGCCCGCCTGGGCTTGATCCAGGGTGGCCTCCTGTGGGTTCTCCGGAGGCTTCCTGTGGGTTCTTTGCCCCTTACCAGCTGCCGCTTCTGTCTTAGGTGGAGTTCTCCCCAACTCTGGCCCAGCTGGCCAACATGGTGAACGACATCAACACACACCTGATCACCAGCATCACCGTTTTCCGCCACTTGCCGGAGGTCCTTGTCCGGCGCAAGTATTCCCGTGAGCCCATCGCAGCCCTTGTAGGTAAGGAGACCTCCTTGTCCCTTGTGCCAGTTCTTCATGGGTTGAAATGGCATCAGGCATCTGGCCAGTGATGGCGAACCTTGGCACCAGTGGTGGGATTCAGCAGGTTTGCCCCAGTTCGCCAGAACCGGTAGCAGAAATTCTGGCTGGCTCCTCTGCCCTGGCCATGCCCACCATGCCACACCCACAGAGTAGGTAGTAAAAAATGTTGAATCCCACCACTGCTCGGCACTCCAGGTGTTCTGAAATGTCAATTCCCAGAAGCCCTGATCAGCAGGAGTCCTGACAGCACCAAGGTTGGCCATCACAGCTCTATTCTATATAGCCCCTTGATGGCGAACCTTGGCACTCCATGTGTTCTTGGACTTCAGTTCCCAGAATCCCAAGTCTCTGTGAATCCACATGAATGGCTTTACCATAAACCCATTCGTGTCGATTCACAGAGACTTGAGCTTCTGGGAATTGAAGTCCAAGAACACTTTGGAGTGCCAAGGTTTGCCATCACGGCTTGGGGTCTCTCTGCTTCCCGCACAAGGGGATGCTGCTTATAAGTTGCATCCCCACCAGTCCCTGGATTGGGTGCTTCAAGGCTAGAGCAGGGATGGAATTCACCTCCAGTTGTTTCTTTGCTTATTTACTCTGCCTTGCAAGGAAGCTTCTGACCCAACTTACCAAAGAAAAGATTGTTTAAAGCAGAATAAAGAAGGTACAGACAGTGTACTAATATTGGAGGGGTGTTGGAAAAACTGCTGTCAAGCCAGAGGCAGGGGTGAAATACATTCACACAGAACACCTTTCCTGCTGTGTTGCCCTGATTGCCCCTGAGGCATGAAACTTTGGGCCTGCTCTGAACTCCACACATAAACTGTCAGGCATCTTCCTGGTTTTTGTCTCATTATGTTTTCATCCTTCTTTCTGGTCTGAAGCCGAGGAAAGCATTCTGCGGCTGCTTCCTTTCCCTCCCGGCTTCACAGAGACTGGCACACAAAGTTTGTTTGCGTTGCCCTGTGATTAATGGCACCGGCTTCGTGTCTCCTGGAAGCTCCCCGGGAAGTCTTGAGAAATGAGGTTTGAGTCATAGGTTGCCCATCCTGGTAGTTTGAGGGTGGAGCACATGCCCGCCCCCACCCTGCCCCCTTATTCTGGATGGAAATTTGGCCTACTCCTCACTGTTGCCTTTCCGAACCAAGAACCCTAAGCTTCATTCCCAGTGGTGGCTTTGGGGGCGTTGGAATGAGGGTGACCTGAAGACACCAGCACTGTCTCATGGCAGAAGGTGCAGGCGCAGGAGGAGAATCGTGTGGAAGAGTTCCCAGGGCTTTGCTGAGTGACTTTCCAGGTTCTCACCAGGAAATAGCAGATGCCTTTCTTTGGGATGGTTTGGGCAGGACCATGTTAAGCAGGAGAGGCTTATCTCTCAGTCATCTCTGTTATGGTTTGGATCCAGATTGGACTCCTTCCATAGCTTCTTTAAAAATAAAAGCTGTGTGTGTGTATGAGAGAGAGAGAGAGAGAATCAAAACCACACTTTTCCCTTTTATGTTAGTCCTGAAATTCCTGTTTATCTATTTCAGTTCTACCATTATGGGGGTGGGAGGATTTTATGGTCGAGAACTCATGGTTTATCCAACTTCTCTGCCTCAAATCTGGATATTTTTCTGACTCACTTCATTGAGCAGGTGCTGCAGCCCCTTAGAATGATCTCTGGCTACTTTAATTTTGTACCAGCTCCAAAATTTACCTTCCAAGATGGGAATGAGCAGAATTCTATGCAGCACGCTCCTTTAGAGTAGCAAATTCAGTGCATAGGCATTATGAGACGAGTGCATCATGATCCATCCTTTTTTCCAGTTGCCCTCAGTATGAAATTTGCTTGCTTCCCCCCCCCCCCCCAGCTGCCATCAGGTTGATGTTTCCATTGAACTCTGCTTTGCATCCCTGGGATCTGTCACAAGAATATTCACTGTCAGTTCAGAGACACAAACACACACACCAGAATATGTTAATCGGTAAGGAGTTCTGCCCCAGGATTATCTCTTTGCATTTAATTACATTGAACCACATTTGTCTGTTTTAGCACACTGGGGGCTTTGTTGTCCTAAATAAACAATTTGGTGCCACAACAAACTTTGCCACTTCACTAAGACTAGATCCCTGGTGGCAAACTTTGGCACTCCACCTGTTCTTGGATTTCAATTACCAGAGGGCCAAGTAAGCACTCCTGCTGATCAGGGCTTCTAGGAATTGAAGTTCCAGGACAGCTGGAGTGCCAAGGTTTGCCATCACTTGTCTAGATCATCTATGGACTGTTAATAACAGCTGATCTGCTAGAAAGATGTAAAG
This sequence comes from Furcifer pardalis, assembly GCA_030440675.1. Taxonomy (NCBI): domain Eukaryota; kingdom Metazoa; phylum Chordata; class Lepidosauria; order Squamata; family Chamaeleonidae; genus Furcifer; species Furcifer pardalis. Next base: position 2,866,804 of record CP126897.1, read on the forward strand.
ACCTTCCACTTCTTACCATACTCTCTGCTTCCATCTGCTTAACCAATTACAGTAATTATCTGTAAAGGACTTCCATTGTTCAGGTCTGTTGAGTTTATTGTAAAGTCTTTCGTGAAGAATGTAGTTAAAAACCAGCCGTGTGAACCCATTCGTGTGGATTCACAGAGACTTGGACTTCTGGGAATTGAAATTCAAGAACAGCTGGAGTGTCAAGGTTAGCCATGACTGACCTAAGGTTTCCTTGCCCTCCCCCAGAACGAGATGAAGATATAAAGAAAATCCAGGCCCAGATCAGCAGTGGCATGCAGACCAACGCAACACACCTCCAGACATACCTGAAGACCTGGGATGTGTACCGAGAGATCTGGGAAGTCAACAAGGATGCCTTCATCAATCGCTACCGTCACCTGAACCCCCTGGTGTCCTCCTTCGATGCTGACACTGCGCGGTAAGAATGGTCCAGTAGGTGTGGGCCAGGATGAATCTTGTCTGGGTAAATCTCACTGCTATTGCTATGTTGTCTTTCTTGTGGGCTTCCCATTGGTTGGCCTCTGGTTGGCCATGGTTAGGGGGGAAAGAGCTTTATGGCAAGGGCAAACATTCTTGAGGTTATGCAAGAGAAAAGCCAAATTAGAAGATGGAGGAAGGAGCTCACTGGGCAAAGAACATAATTAAAATAGAAAATAGCTGAGAAGCTCAACCTCCCCCACGTCCCTTGGAGGACCCTGAATAGGCTGAGGGTTGGAGTCCCTCAATGCAAGATCAGCATGCTCAAGTGTTTGCCGATTACGACCAGAAACAACTACTGATGAGGATTTAAGTTTGGCCAATAGCAAAGCCAAGAAGGTGGCTTCCTTTTGGCAACCCAAAGTTTGATCTGGACACAAAAAGAGAAGACGTGGTAACATCAGCCTTGGCCAGTGAACTGGTCACAGTCCTCTGAGCAGATGCTGTTGTCCTTGACACCCCCCAGTTTGCAGTGTTGGCCTGAGCGAAGGGAGGGCAAGGGTGAGCCAGAACCTCAGCGTCCCCTCCTTCCTCGATTTTTATGGTTGTGGTGCTGTGTCGTGTCCCCCTCTCCACCTGTGGCAAACTCAAGAGCACTTTAAGACTGCCAGGAGGAAAGATTTCTTAGGAGGATTAGACTGGGATGAGGGCCAGGACTTCCCTGCCGTTCCTGCTGGTGAAGGCTTTCTGCTTTCCTTTCATGCTGCAAACCCTCATGCCGATCAACCTCTGCCCGGCCCATTCCCCAGAGGAGGCTGGGATTCGGTGCCGTCTGAGCGTTGGGCTTGGGAGAAGGAGCAGCAGGAAGGAGGAAACCTGTTTCCATGCAAATGTCAAAAGTGATTGTAAAAACCCAAACTGAGGAGAGGCAAACACAGAGCTGGAGCGCAAGATGGATGTTTGTACAGCTCTCTCCCTGGAGACGTCACATTAAGAGCTTTGTAAACAAAATCCAGCTGCTGCAGTAGACTAAGCAAATAGGCTCAGAAACCCAATACCCCTCCCTCTCCGTAGAAGATGCCGCCCGCCCGATGGGCCTGGCCTGGCTGGATGGCTGAGCTCAGGCACTTGGCCAGACAGTGAAACATTGTCAATGGTGCTTAGTGGCCATCTCCTTCCTCATGCACAAAAGGAGACCTGAAGGCCAGAGCTTGGAAATACTGTACAAACTTGGAAGGAACGCTGTTTAATCTACTCCGGGCACCACTGTTGGGGGGAGGTCCCTGGAGTAGCTTTTCCAAAGCATTGTCATGATAAGTTACAGCAGAACAGGGGACATATATGAGAGGACAAAGATAACTCAAAGGAGACCCAAGAGAGAGCCCTCGCAGATGTCTGCGTCAAGAGGTGGCCATGGCAGGGGGCAGAGAAAGGTGCAAAGCAAAGAGAGGGGAGGGAGGGTGAGGTATCAATAGTGAAGACACAGGTGTGAAGTCACAGGTGGGGCCCAGCTCACACTCTCTCAGTCAGCTTTGAGGACTGGACACACTGCCTGCATGATGGGGGAGACCACTTTGTCCCAACAGCTTCAAAGGGGCTGGCATTTTGTTTCTCAAATGCCCTTGGAGGGAGTGGAGTGCCATAAGAAATGGCACAGCAGGCCAGATCTGGCCCACAGGCCTTAGGTTGAGAACTCCTGAGTTAGCGCATCATCCATGGACAAGGAGTATGGATAGGCATAGGAGGCCTTGGGATTTGTGCATGTAGCAGTTTGGAACTTGGTCACACGCAGTCTTGGGCAGACATTTCAGGGCTTGCTGAGTTTCCAGCAGGCAAATCTAGAGGAGTGTCATTTTTATTCTTTTCTCCCTTTCCCTTTTCTCATCCATGATGTCTGAACATGTTTGTCCCTTGAACTTCTTCAGTCTCTAGGCCAGTTGTTTTGTTGTTGTTCAGTCGCACAGTCGATTCCGACCCTCTGCGACCCCATGGACCACTGTCCGCCAGGCACTCCTGTCCTCCACCATCCCCCTCAACTCGCTCAGCTCTGTGCCCATTGTCTCCACAATACCATCTAGCCATCTCATCTTGGGCCGTCCCCTTCTTCTTTTGCCCTCGACCTTTCCAAGCATCAAGGCTTTCTCAAGTGAATCTTCTCTTCTCATTTGATGTCCAAAGTACTTTAGCTTCATCTTTATTATTTGACCTTCTAAGGAGCAGTGAGGGTTGATTTCTTCTAAGATTGAACTATTTGTTCTCCTCGCTGTCCAGGGGACTCTCAAAACCCTTCTCCAACACCACATCTCAAAGGCGTCTATTCTTCTGCACTCAGCTTTCCTAATGGTCCAGCTCTCACAACCATACATTGCCACAGGGAATACCACTGCTTTGACTATGCGAATTTTTGTTTGCAATGTGATGTCTCTACTTTTCACCATGCTCTCCAGGTTTCTCATCGCTTGCCTCCCAAGAATCAGTCGCCTTTTTATTTCATGGCTGCAATCACCATCTGCAGTGAGCTTAGATCCTAAGAAAGTAAAATCTGTCATTGCTTCTACTTCTTCCCCATCTATTTTCCAGGGACTGACAGGGCCTGTTGCCATTATCTTTGTTTTCTTGATATTGAGTCTCAAGCCAGCTTTTTCACTTTCTTCTTTCAACCTAAACAGGAGCTTCTTTAGGTCCTCCTCACTCTCTGCCATTAGGGTGGTATCATCTGCATATCTCAAATTGTTGATGTTTCTTCCAGCAATTTTGATCCCAAAATAAAGGCACCTTTTTGGTGAGTTCATTCTGCAGGTCCCTTCACTGGATCTAGTGTGAAAAAGATTAGCTGGCAACACAAGGTTGGCATTACCAGGGAATGCTCGATTGTGGTTAAAAAATATCACAGTCTTCAAGGAGGCTCTTTCTGTGTACTCCATCCCTTGGACTAGTTTCCAGCCTTGCGCCTCCTTACCTCTGGATAGTTTGAGCTGGCGAAGTCTGCTTGTCTTTCCATCCCTCCAGCGAGGCAGGCGAAGCTTGGTTCTCTTTAGCCGTCCCTCGCCCGCCAGTGGATTTGCACTGGCCGCTGAGATGAAGGCATCGTGGCCAAGAGGCACTTCTTGTCTGCACGGCTGAGGAATAAAGGGAAGGATTCCTTCCCTGATCCCTTAAGCTTTTAATAATTTATTGAACAAGCATGTTGAGAGAAGAGAAGAGCGAGGCGGCAGCAGAGACTCCCCCCCTCCCCGTCCCACCCCAGGGAGAAGCCACGCTTTCTCTGGTTCGGAGGCAGCCGCTGCTCTCTTGTTCAAGGTTTATTGCGGTTGAAGAACAAGGAAGCCGAAGAGGAAAAGCCATGGCCTCCGAAGCCCCCGTGTCACGGTCAGGTCAAGGGTGTCCCTGGGGTTGGCTGCTCTGGCGAGCGCCTCTTATGCAGCTGCTGTTTGCCTTTTGAACTTTCCCCGTTTACAGCATGTTTTACACGCTTTTGCTTCCTCATGTTCTCAAGGGCAAGTCGGTAGCGCACTGATAACTTCCCAGATTAAAATCTACAGCGACAACCAGTGTCACAGGCCATAAATTACCATTGCCAAGGGCTCTTTTCCATACGTTCACCCCACATGTCCAGCTTGGCTTGACCCCCGGTACCAGAGATGGGGAAGGGGTGCAATGGAGCTGAAAAGAACAGGGTGTTGGAAAAGAGCCAAAACCAGGCTTTCTCAAGCTTGGGTCCCCAAGTGTTCTTGGACTTCAGTTCCCAGAAGCCCTGATCAGCAGTTGTGCTGACCTGGGTTTCTGGGAACTGAAGTCCAAGAACACCTGGGGACCCAAGCTTGAGAAACCCTAACAGTGATGGCAAACCTTGGCACTCCAGCTGTCTGGAACTTCAATTCCCAGAAGCCCTGATCAGTAGGAGTGCTGACTTGGGCTTCTGGGCATTGAAGTCCAAGAACTGCTGGAGTGCCACGCTTAGCCACCAGGTGTTCTTTGACTTCAATTCTCAGAAGCCCAAGTCAGGCACCAGTTGATCAGGGCTTCTGGGAATCAAAGTTCAAGAACAGCTGGAGTGCCAAGGTTGGCCATCACTGTGCCTAGTCTAAACCTTCTATGAGCCTCTTTCCATCCAGCTTTGATGATTCAGCATTTCCAACTCGCCTCATTTGCAGGCGCAACATACGGAGGCAAACGTGGGTTCCTCACCAGGGACCAGCGTGGCAGGCTCTGCTTTCCCTTCCATCTGTCTCTTGCCAGCACCCAGCACTGTGGCCGAGTCTGCCTCCTCTGGGGCTGTGCCTTTTTTGGGAGGGGAGGCAAGTTTGGTTTTTGTCTTGCCCGTGACCCACTGACAGGGAATTAATTAATGGAACAGTAAAATTTAATAAGATCCCTTGGGGATGAAACAGTCCTCCACCTGCTGGCCTTCCCTGCTTCAGTGAGCCAACGAGACAGAAATAAAGCTATGTTTCAATTAGCACATTACTTAGAGGGGATCCGCTTCTCTTCTCCAAAACGGTTCTCCTCCTCTTGTGTGGTTTGAGGGCAGATGATGGTGTGTCATCCTCTGGGTGGGCGTGAATCATGTAAATGTGCATGGGGAATGATCTGCTTTCTTTCCCACCCCACCCATTCACACACAAATCCATGCCCAAATTTCCACCCCAGACTCCTGGAACACAGTGATGGTCCTGGGGATTTTCCACTGACAAATCCAGAACCTTCTCTACAGCAAATTAATCCTCAGGGTCTTCATCCTGAGTCAAGTGCAACCTTATTTAGCATCTAAGAAAGCTGAGATTGAGGATTAGATCGATGGGATTCATTAGAGAATTTGACTAATCTATGTAGGTTACACTCGGGTAATGTTAGATTCATTAAGGCCGTGATGGTGAACCTTGGCACTTCAGATGTTCTTGGACTTCAATTCCCAGAAGCCCAAGCCCCCTGTGAATCCACACAAATGGGTTTACTGTGATTCATCCGGCCCACATTGCCCTCGTCGCTCCCAGAAGCGGAAGTAAAACGCGCCCACACGGTTAAGACTCTTCTGGGTTTACCCTTCTTCCGCTTGGGCTTCTGGGAATTCAGGGAGCTTGGCCTTCTGGGAATTGAAGTCCAAGAACATCTGGAATGCCAAAGTTCGCCATCCCGGCATTAAGGTGACAGCAGAGCATCTGTTCTGTTCGAGTTCAGGAAACCTCAGGAGGATGTCAGGCAGCTGTAGGGACTTTTCCTTTTCGGTGGGGTTCAGGTTGCTGAGATAGGGAGAGGACAGAAGAGACCTTGGTTTCAGACCTTTCCATGGAGGCATCTGGGTGGCCACTCTGGGCAGCAGCAGGCTGGATTAGAGAGACTCTTCCATGGTCTAATCCAGCATCAGGGCGTTTCCTGTGTTGGTCCAAGCTGTGTTGAATCTCTGCATTCAGAGAGCAGGTTGCAATAGTGTCTTCTCTGTAATGTTGTTTTTGTCTTTGTTTTATGTGTGTGTGTAAAAATGGGAAGATGTGTATGGAACTGACATGTGAATTAAAACTAAAGAAATATAAATATAACATTACAACAACTGTACATCCACCACCACTGGGACATTTTCTATATATAGTATTCTGAACAAGTAATTCACTTTATTATTTTTATCCCCTATTTCCAAAAGATTTGGTATTTTTGTCCCGGCTTTATCCCTTTGGTTTCAACAAATACTGTACATGATTTATAAATTCACCCCATATCTCTGTAAAGTCATTTTTCTTTGTCACACTTCTTTCGTTTAAATTCACATGTCAGTTTATCATTTATAGCAACAGTCCATAATTCTTTATACCAGTCCTCTTAATACAAATTCCATATACATCTTCCCATTTTTAGCCATTTCTGTTGCTGTTACCATAATAATAATAATAATCTCTTTCTTATATTTATCTATGTTTATATTACCAAAGTCCATGAAGTAAACAACCTTCACCCTGGGTTCATCATCTCTAACTTGATGACTGGAAGGTTGGCAGGTCAGCAGTTTGAGCCCTGAGTGCTGCACAACGGAGTGAGCTCCCATCTCTGCCCCAGCTCCTGCCAACCTAGCAGTTTGAAAGCAAGAAATTACAAGTAGATAATTAGGTACAGCTTTGGTGGTAAAGGCAACAGTGTTCCGTGTGCCTTGGCATCCAGTCATGCCTGCCACGTGACCATGGAAATGTTTGCAGACACAGATAACACTGGCTCTTTGGCTATAAACCAGGGCCTGACCATGCCCCTGAAACAGCTGAGTGGGCCAGACCATGCCCCTGGAACAGGGCATGTTTGTGCATGTGCATCCATATTCACTTCCTGGTTCAGCATGGATGCTTCTGCACATGTGCAAAAGCATCACTTCCTGGTTTAGTGCGGATGCTTCTGTGCATGCGCAAAAGCATCCATATTCACTTTCTGATTCAGCACAGACCTTTCTGCCCCTTTCGCAAGCACAGCTGCACCAAACCAGGCGGTGAATACAGACATGTCTGCACATGCGCAGAAGCATCCGTATTCACTTCCTGGTTTGGTGAGGGCGTCACGGGCCTGATGGAATGGCTTTGTTGAATCCGGCCCGTGGGCCATAGTTTAGGCATGCCTGCTATAAACAGAGATGAACACCATTCCCTAGATTTGGATGTGACCTGCTTTCGAGCAAGGGTGACCTTGACTGTGACCTCACCATTTCTCACTATCCCTTGGGTGCTCCAGGTACATGGAGGTGGCCAACAACGTCCAGAAGGAGGAGACGGTGCTGAGCATCCAGTTTGTGCTCCTGGACTGCTCCCACCTGAAGGCTGCCGTGGTGCAGCATTGCAACGAGTGGCAGCACAAGCTCACCAACCTGCTGAACGAGATGGCCAGCAGCCGCCTGCGGGAGCTCTACGCCTACCTCCAGGACAACGCCGCCGAGTGGGTACCGCGCCAGCCCTGGCCCCCACCCCCTGGGAGGGTCTGCCTCGGGCACCTCTTTCCCCAGGGCCACTCCCAGGCCCCTTAAAAACCACCACCCTGCTCTGTCTCTGCAGCGTCAGCTGCCCTCCGCAGAGTCTGGAGGAGCTGAGCCGAAGCCTGCAGCTCCACGAGACCCTCCAGAATGACCTGCCCAAGACTGAGGCCCAGATCCCCCCCATCCACGAGCAGTTTGCCATCCTGGAGAAATACGAGGTGGCCGTGGAAGAGGAGGTGGGTCTTTTTGCCAGGACGGAGGCCATCCCAGATGCTTTCCCTTCTCCTGCCGAGAAGCAACCTTGCAGCAGCCACCGCCGCCTCCCACTTTCCCTCCACTAAAGTCATCCCCAGGCTGGTTTTCCTCCCTTTCTGCTGAGGTAGACGGTCTTGGGATTAGGTTTAGTACCTCTCAGAGGGCAAGAGGCAAGCGCAAATTGGATTGCTCTCCCGGGTTTACATGGGATCAGGGCAAGCAGAGGGGAAAGAAGGCAACAGGTTCCCTCGACACTCAGACAAGGTGCTTTTGATTTTCCCCTACGTGATGATGGCACCTGCCTTTCTCCTTCAAGCTGGGAAAACTCCTTGTTTTGCCAACAGTGTGGTTAGTAGGATTCTGGGAACGGAATCCTTGCAAGCCAGATTTCCCAAGATCTGCCTCATTGAAGTCTTTCCTTGGGGGCCTTTCTCTGTTCCGTGGCTTAAAGGGTCAAGTCATGTATTGCGTCTTATTTGACAATGTTTTCCCTCCAGGGATGCCCTTCCCTCAGAGTTCCGATCCTAAGCCCTTCTCTGTCTTCCAAAGATCAGTCCCTGGTTGCGCACAGGTTCCTTTTTGCAGCCTGTGATAGCGAGGCAGGCGCATGTCTGTCGTGCCCTAAGGCAGTGTTCCTCAACCTTTGATGTTTGGACTTCAATTCCCAGAAGCCTCAGTCAGTACATTGGCTGATCAGTACTTTGGGGAATTGACTTAGGCCAGGGGTTCCCAAGCTTTTCAAGCTGCGGGCCGGGTCATGCTCCTTCAGTTAGCTTTGAGGGACGGACGGCCATTTTGCCCTGCCTACACAATGGGGGTGGCCATTTTGTCCCAACAAATGCCCTTGGAGGAGCCAAATTTGGCCCACAGGCCTTAGGTTGGGAACCCCTGACTTAGGCTTTTGGAAATTGAAGTCCAAAAGCCAAAGACTGGGAAACACTGCCCTAAGGGACCTCCACTTCCATTGACGCACTGCTTGTATTGTCTTGCTTGCAACTTAAGCCCGTGTCCCATTTCATCCCCCGGGTCTTCCTTCTTCTGCACCAGGTGCTGCAGCTGTTGGGGGAGCTCAACTCGGAGTGGCTCTCCTTCCAGCAATGCCTGCTGGACAGTGAAGTCATGCTCAAGAAACACAAGGAGAAATTCAAGACAGGCCTCATTCATTGTGCTGATGACTTCAAGAAGAAGGCCCAGACTCTTCTGCAGGACTTTGGCCTAAGTGGTAAGTGGCTGCAGCCCTCCTCGGTGGGCCAGGACTACCCTCTTTCCTTCCTTTTCAGCAGCACAAGGGTCGTGGTTGGAAACCTTGCCTTGCTTTCCTTGTAAAATGCTTGGAGGAATCTGTAAAGCCGTCCTGGTTAGATGGAAATCAGCTTCCTTGATGTCATAGTCAATTTTAAACTTTAAATGTCAAAATTAACCAGCCGCTTCTTTAGTCTGTGTTTTGGCTGGTCAAAGTGTCTCTGGTTACTCTTGTACGGGGGCTACCGATGGCAGGCTTCATTTGGTCTTGTGTACCGTTACTTCTATGTAAACCTTGTGGAGCTCCAGCAGGCTTCATCCTACATAACTGGGCAAAAGGGTCACTCTTTCCAGGCTCGTGTGTGTGTGTCTGTGTGTGTTTGTGTGTGTCTGTGTGAGTGAGTGAATGAGTGTGTGTGTGTGTGAGCGAGAGAGAGAGAGTGAGATCTTTCTCCTCTCCAAGGAATGGTTCAAAATGGAAACATGTAAGCTGTATGTAATCACATGAGAATAAGTCTCTGATCTCTAGGATCCAGTCTTTCTTTTTGTCTCCCATTGGGTGGGTGAGGCCACATGTGTGCCATTGTGCTGACCTATCCCAGTGAGCAAGGTCACCACACAGCAGTGCTACACGGAGAGTCTTGGCAGCAGTCTATTCAAGGAGAATCCAAATAACAAAGTCCAAAGAGCAAGCAGAGGTCTGGTTACCAGTAGTTCAAGCAAGTGTCTAATCCAAAAGATGTCCAGGGGCATCATCAGGGTTGGCAGAGAAGTCAGGGTCATGGCAGGCAATCACAAGAAGTATCCGAAGTCAAGCAGGGTGTCGGTCTTTGCACAGAGGAAAATTGTACCAACACTTGTCTGGTGAGACAGGCTTGCTTAAGAAGTCTCCCAGCTAATTGGTATCAGCTGGGAGCCTCCCTCTGATAATGAGCTCTGGCTTTTTCACGTCTCAGCTACAGATCTTTTCGGCACCATTCCTTGGCTGAGGGCTGATTTCTGTCAGAGTCAGATCTCTGATCTGACAGGTCATTTGCCTGAGGAGTCAGAGTTGGGCCAGAAGCAGGCTGAGGTCCCTGGTTCAAGACATCCTTAGGTTCAGCTGCAGGCTGGGGTTCAGGTTCAGATACAGGCTGGGGAGGCAGAACTGGGCTTGGCATAGGAAGTCCCTCCTGATCCAGGTCATCTTTAGAGTCTGACGAGGGCTGGATCACAACAGCCAGCATGTTGATCCTGACTTATATCAATCATTTTTAGGGTTTTCTAGGTAGAGAATACACAGAAGTGGTTTTACCCTTCCCTTCCACTAGCAGGAACTCTTGGGACAATACAGCTTCCCCAGGGCTACAAAGGCAGGGAGAATCGAACTCAGCTAATGAAGGGAAGACGGGTGAGTGGACACAGATATCCCGGTCTGTCTTCTCTCTTCCCCATTAGGGCCTTTCACCAGCAACATCTCAGCCAGTACTGCTCTGGAACAGATCGCTGCCATGCGGGAACTTCTGGCCAAGATGAAGGAAGAAGAGAACACTCTCCGCTCCAACCTGGGCATCTTCAAGATTGACCAGCCTGCCTCCAAAGACCTCCAGAAGCTGGAGAGGGTAAGGTTTGTGCTCCTTCTTATGCAGAAGAAAGCCAGCTTGCTCTGAACTCAGGTGCTCAGGATCTGCCAGTGATCAAGGCAGAAAGACCAGGAGGAAGAAGCTGATCTCCTGGTGCAAACTCGGAGGTGACCTTGTCACCGTTGACCTGTGCTTGGTGTCTTGTAGGAACTAGACTACATCCAGCAGGTTTGGGAGATCACGAAGGAATGGGAGGACCACTGGGGCGAGTGGAAGACCGGAAGTTTTAAGACCCTGAAGACTGAAGTGATGGAAAACATTGCCTTTGCCCTTTTCCGGAAGCTGAATAAGTTGAGCAAGGAGCTCAAGGTGAGTGTGAAAACGCACTGGGAACATCTCTTCCTCTGGTGGAAAGGCAGACCAGGGCCTGAAAGGGCAGGATGAGAAAAGACAGGACAATTTTCCTTCTTTCTCTGCTTCCTGATGCCTAAGAACAGGGGTGCCCAAACTTTTTGGGCCACGGGCCGGTCATGTGGTTCAGTGGGCCAGTCACATGGCTCAGCGGGCCAGTCACGTGGTTCCTCCCATCAGAAATGGAAATAAAATGTGCCTTGCAATCTGTTTTGCAATAAGATGAGATAGATTTTTAGCTGTCATTTTCTCTGCTTAAACCAGGAGTGCCCAAACTATGGCCCATGGGCCGGATCCATCCCCTGATGCCAAGTCATCCGGCCCATATGGGCGCATTTTACTTCTGCTTCCAGGAGCAATGAGGGTGGTGTGGGCTGGATGACTTGTTGTCAGGGGCCGGATCCAGCACACGGACTGTAGTTTGGCCTCCCCTGCCTAAGAACAAACACAACCCCCCAGGGATCCATCTGACTGCCTCTCTCAACTGGTGTTATGTCCCCTCCTAGGGAGAAGAGGCAGGTGCAGTAGATGGTGAGGATGAAGAGTCAGGCAGGCATTGCCAGCAGTTACCAGGCCATTTGTACTGTGGTAGTTAGTGGGTAAGACACTGAATGTGGTGACTGGAATGTGGTGACTGTTCAAGACTCCAGTGCAGCTCCTGCCAACCTAGCAGTTTGAAAGTGAGAAATTGCAAGTAGATGAATAGGTACTGCTTCAGTGGGAAGGTAACAGTGTTCTGTGCACTCCGGTATCTAGTCATGCCTGCCACATGACCAACAGAAAGGTCTGCAGATGCAGACAGCGCTGGCTCTTTGTCTCTAGAGTCAGATAGGATTGGCTTTCAAGCAAGGTAGACCTTGACTTCCTGTGCAAATACTTTTCTGTTTCCCATGGTTCAAATGTCTTTTGCTCTCTTTTTTCGGACCCAAGGATCGGAACTGGGAAATAATTGAGACTTCCAGGTCAAAGATTGAGAAATTTAAGCGGACAATGCCCTTGATTACTGACCTCCGGAACCCGGCCTTGCGGGAGAGGTAGGCAGCTCGATTTCCAGCCAGCCTCTTTCTTTTTCTGGAGGGAGAAATGGTGGGCCATGGAAGCGTCTCGGTGACATGGCCATGGACGAGTACAAATCAGCCTCCTTCCTTGTTGTGGATGTTGCTGGTGGGAGAAAATATGTGTGAATAGCAGAGGAGGGCCATCAGGTTGAGAGGCCCCTGGGCGACCTGTGAAGGAAAAGATGTACGCTATCCCTCTTTTTGACTCTGGATGACTCAGTTCTGCCCTCTGGATCTTCCCGTCTGACTGACCTGCTCTGCTTGCCTTGCAGGCATTGGGATCAGGTGAAGGATCTGGTCCTCCGGACATTTGACCAGGATGCTGAGGACTTCAGGCTGGAGAACATTGTCGAGCTGGGCCTGGATAAGCACGTGGAGAAGATTGCCGAGATCTCTTCCTCCGCCACCAAAGAGCTGGCGATTGAAGTGGTAGCGCCTGCTGGTCATCTCTTGGGGTCCTTCTCCTTAAAGCACGGGTGCCCAAACTTTTTGGGCTGTAGGCCAGTCATGGAGTTTAGCAGGCCAGTCACATGGTTCAGTGGGCCAGTCACATGGTTCCTCCAACCAGAAGTGGAAGAAAAATGCGCCTTGCAATCTGTTTTGCAACAGGATGAGATAGATTTTAGGCTGCTATTTTCTCTGCTTAAACCAGGGGTGCCCAAACCACGGCCCTTGGGCCAGATCTGGCCCCAATGTCAATTCATCCGGCCCACACTACCCTCTTTGCTCCTGGAAGTGCAAGTAAAACACAACCGTACATTTTACTTCTGTTTCTGGGAGCGAAGAGGGTGGTGCGGGCTGGATGAATTGGTGGTCGGGAGCCTGGGCCAGCCCAGAGGTTGTCGTTTGGGCACCCCTGCCCTAAAGACCCTGTGGGTTGGAGGGCACCACTTGGGAGAGAGGGGCCTATGCCGCCGCTGCCGCCGCCGCCACACACCCCTGGCCTGGAGCTGGCCTTGCTATCATGCTTGGGTGCCCCGCTGTGCAGTTGGTTACCTTCTGCTCACCTGGCCTGCCCTGTTCTCTCTCTCCTTCATGCAGGCCCTCAAAAACATTGCCAAGACCTGGGATGCCACCACCTTGGACATTGTGCCCTACAAGGACAAGGGGCACCACCGCCTGAAGTAGGTCTGCCAGCCGGGATGATGGGAGTTGGGTACACATGGCTTTGCTTACAACCAGGTCACATGCTCAGTCGCTGGTGCCCGCCAACTCTCTCTCTCTCTCTGGAAACTTCCGCTGACCCCCAGGTGTGGCAGCAAAAATCTTTCCCCATGCTCAACCAGCAGTTTGCCCATGGTGTGGCAGTGGCTTAAGCCTGCCATTTGTGGTTGGTACCATTCAAATTGCTTCACAGACTGCAGTGACTTAGTGGTTAAGAGGCTGAACTTGACAACCAGAAGGTTGGCAGTTTGAGACCTGAGTGATGTATGACAGTGAGCTCCCTTCGTCTGTCCCAGCACCTTCCAAACTAGCAGTTTAAAACGAAAGAACTTGAAAGCAGATAGATAGTTACCACTTTGGCAGGAAAGGTAACAGCATTCCATGCACGCCAGCATCTAGTCATGCCTGCCACATGACCACAGAAACATCTGCAGTAGCAGGCAGCACTGGCTCCTTGGCTGTAAATGGAGATAAGCACCCTAAAGCAGGAGTTCCCAACCCTTTCAAGCCAGGGGCCGGGTCACACTCTCTCAGTCAGCTTTGGGGGCCAGATAGCCATTTTGCCTTGCCTGCATGATGGGGGTGGCCATTTTGTCCCAACAGCTTCAAATGGACAGCCCTTTTGTTTCCCAAATACTCTTGGAGGGGTGGGCTCCCCACATAAATTGGTGCCAGGGCTGGATCCAGCCCACGGGCTTTTGGTTGGGAACTCCTGCCCTAGAGCCACATAAGACTGGTTTTCAAGCAAGGTAGATCTTTACCTCTACCTACTGCCTTTACATCCCAACTTCCTTAGATCCAACAGGATGAACATCCCACATTGCCTATTTCCCTTGCTCTGAGTAACTTGGAGGAGGGGGGCAGCCTGTTTTTCTGTGTTTTAAGGGGAGCAGAAGAATGACTAGTTAAAGGTCACAAGAGGGTCTTCTTGGTAGAGGTACCCAAACTGTGCCTGGATTCCCTTTCTTCCTGGGGACCTTGAGAAAATGTTACTAAAGGTGCAGTGGTTAAGCTGCATTCCTGCAACCAAAAGGTTGTGAGTTTGATCCTGACCAGACTCAAGGTTGACTCAGCCTTCCATCCTTCCAAGGTTGGTAAAATGAGTACCGAGCATGCTGGGGATAAAATGCTAATTTGCTTGTGAGCCGCCTAGAGAGTGCACTCAGCGCTATGGGGCGGTATAGAAGTGCATTTGCTTTGCTTTGAATATGGTTGCCCTCTTTTGGCGGGGCACTTTTTGCACAATGAATTTTGGAACAACTGTGCCTCCAACTGCATGATGGAAATGCAACCAAAGAAAGGGGGTCTCTTTGAGTGATTGCCCTTACATGTGCCTGTGCATTTTTCCCAACATGATTCTGGCCTTTTGGGGTCTATGCAGTGGGGATCTTTTAAATGTTATAAGCGTGGCCCAAAGTCTCACAAGAAGAAGGGGAACCATGAGAGGGCTTTGTGTTTTTGCAGTTTGCTGGCTGTCCAGCATGCCCCGAGGGCAGTGATGGTGAACCTTGGCACTCCAGGCGTTCTTGGACTTTACTGTGCGTATGCACAGTAAACCCATCCATGTGGATTCATAGGGACTTGGGCTCCTGGGAATTGAAATCCAAGAACACCTGGAGTGCCAAAGTTCACCATCACAGCTCTAGTTCATCCACAGGCAGAGGGCCACCAGGATTCTACTGCACACAGGATTCCGGCCCTTGAATGTTGTGAAGGCAATAGACGGAAAGGGTGCAGATTTTCAAACCAAAGCAAAGACAAGAAATAATAATCATAATTTCATGTCAGAAATGGTTCTGGCTTTAAAGGATTTTTGTGCAAGAAGCTCCACTCAGGGAATGCCCAAATGAAGCTCCTTTCATGTCCTTTCATGTCCCCAAGAGCTGGCTCAAGTCATTATACAGTAGCCAGGTCTTGAGCTGCTGACTTGCCAGCCTTCCAGCTAACAAGGCAAGCTTCTTAACCACTGAGCCGCCGCAGCCCGACAAGAAACGAAACAGGGTATTTAGGAGCCTAGTGGACAGTCTTGTGAGGTCAACCTAAGAACTCCCAGCTTTCCTTCGTCCCTTGCTTGGTTCCCTTACCGTATCGAGCAAGATCATTAAACCAGGTCTTCTTTTCTCCGAGGCTCAGCCAGGTGTTCGCGTCTGTAGGAAAAAGATAAAGGGCCTCCTCATTGCAGCTATTCAGCGGTGCTTAGACTGCAGGAGAAGGGAAAGAGAACCTAATTAGGAATGAGTCCCCTTCCCCAATGAATCAAAAATTGCCTTGTTGCAGACCTCTAGGTTTTCATTAACAGAAATAGAGAGAGAGAGAGAGTTAAGTGACAAATCCAGCAGGATTGATTGAGGCCTGGGGAACAGCAAGGATCCCTTCTCCTGGGTCAGGTGACCCATGACCACAATGTTGTGTCCCTCCAAGCCTTCCCCCAGCTCTCACCTTTCCCCAGAGGTCTTGGTTCCAAGCCACCATCCTTTTTGGCTACACAAAGTTTGGGCTTTTCACTCAGCAGTCAGACAGAGATGGAGCCACACTGGTTGTGCGATTCTGGAATTGTGGTTTGTTTGTTTTTTAAAAGCAAAAGTTGCCCATTGCTTAGATTAGATGATCTCCAGAGGGATTAATCTTCTTTTTACTTCACAGCTTCTGCTATAAATCACAGTAGAGCCCAAACAAGTTTCTAGTGAAGGGTCTTTTGAAATCATTTTGAAAGAGTAGGAAAACTGGCCCAGTCTGGGCAGGTTATCCTGCTATGGAAATAGAGTAAACCGTACTGCATGTGACTCATTGCTGATCATCAGGCGACATTTAACTAAGATGACCACCCCGAGGACTAGCAGCCTTGGTGAAGTTCATAGGGAAGGGTGATGGGCCCCAAGTGGATTAACTTCCACTTGAATCCCTCTTGATGGAGGACAACAGCTTCTTCCATCCTGGCCTGGGGCGGAGGAAGACTTTGCGTGCCAAAAGGGCTCAGGACCAGAAGGTGACTCACAGAATTGGACCAGTGATACCATGGGGGTCACACTGCAATGTGGAAGGCAAATGGAATGCCTCTCCATTATATTCCCAGGACAATCTTCATGGCTGATCGCCATAAGGTGAGCCAATATTTGGAATTGGATATGGCACAAGAAGAAGAAGTAGTGAGTCTTTATGTTTTATTATCTGTAAACTGCCCTGGGTCACCCTGGTGAATGATAGATAAATAAATAAATAAATAAGGTGCCATGATGGATAAATAAATAAATAAATAAGGTGCCATGATGTTTTTGTCGTTTTGTCTTCTGTCCTATTTTCTGTGATTTTTTTCCTGTCACCTTGAAGGAGGAGGAAACCTGGGAAATGTGAGCTTAAATTCCAGCGCCATCGGAGGGGGACTCATTTCTTCTGAATGGAGCCTCTGATCCCACAAGACACCTGCATTATACCCAGTGGATGTTTGGATTCTATGCTGATGGCTCCCTTTCTCATTTCTTCAGAGGCACCGAAGATGTTTTCCAAGCCCTGGAGGATAACCAGGTGGCCTTGTCCACAATGAAGGCCTCACGTTTCGTGAAGCCCTTTGAGAAGGATGTGGACCGTTGGGAGCGCTGCCTCTCCCTCATCTTGGAGGTGACTGAGATGGTCCTGACGGTACAGCGGCAGTGGATGTACATGGAGGTAAGAAGTCAGACACACACACACATGTGTGCGCACGTGCACGCACACACGCACACACGCACAGAAAATGCACAGGGCAACACGCACATGCACACCCCGCAATTCCCTTTTGGTGGACATCTCACCCGAAGGAAGAGAGAACAAACAGTGGCAGCAAAACCCATTTCATTGATAAGAGAAAGAAGATTTCCCAGTAAAGGCCATCTCTGTGGATTCACAGAGCAGTGTTCCCTAACCTTTGGCTTTTGGACTTCAATTCCCAGAACCCTAAGTCAAGCTGCCTAAGCCACTTATCCACCAATGTACTGATTGAGGCTTCTGGAAATTGAAGTCCACCTGTGTTTCGCAGAACGTAGTTTGAGAAACACTGCTCTAGACATCTGCATTTTAGACAGAAAATGAGAACATTTTGATCAGTGTCCAAGATGGGGGGGGGGGGGATTAGCCTCTCACCATTTCAGGGAATGTTGTGCAGAGAATTCTGCCTGTGCAGAAAACTTGGCAGCATCTTTCAAAGGTTTTCAGTGTTCTTCCTCATTCCCAGGTTGAAGATCAGGTTTAATGATGATGGGGGTCAGATCTCCTCTGTGGTCCAGGGCTTGACGACCCTGGAGGAAACTTTACTTAAGGAACCAGATGTGGTCCAACGTCTCTCTTCCTCTTTTCACACCTTTCCACTAGAATATTTTCTTGGGCGAAGACATCCGCAAACAGCTGCCCAGCGAGTCGTCTTCCTTTGACCAAATCAATGGCAGCTGGAAGACCATAATGGACCGCTTTGTGAAGGACAACAATGCGCTGCGGGCCACCCATTACCCAGGTAGGTGGCCAGAGTTGCTGTCTGTTGGGTTGGAGGGGGAGCCTTATGTGTGAGAGGGTGGGAAAGAGAAAGAGGCATAGCTTAGTGTGGGAGCGGATTGCTTGCCATGCAGGAAGCTAAGATTCTTCTTCTTTTCTGTCTCCATCAAATCCTGGGCTGCCAAAACGAAGGCACTTTCTTGGCTTTGTCATTGCCCAAACTTAAGTCCGACTCATTGGTGCATGTTTGTGGCAGCAATTGGCAGACTAGCAAATGAGCCATTGGATTCTGTATCTCTCCATATCCACACCATGTGTTGTTGTTCACAGGCAGCCCCCACTTGAGTATGTTGGTCTTGCATTTAGGGACTCCAACCCTCAGCCTATTCAGGGTGCGACACGTGATGTAGGGGAGGTCGAGTTCCTCAGCCATGTCCTCCTTTAATATCATTCCTTGTCCAGTGAGCTCCTTCCTCCAGCTTCTAATTTGGTTTTGCTCTTGCGTATCCCTCTGGCTAAGATGCTGGAGACCTAAAGTGCGCAGTCCCTGCCTGGCAATGTGATTTCGAAGTCATTTGTTTCAATTATTCATGACAGTGTTCGGAATGCAACATGTTACTGCTGAAAAAAGTAATTTTTTAATATTATTTCTTGCACTCCTCGACACCTGATGGGGTAAAAGAGGAAGCAGAGAAGAGGATTTGTTGCATTGCTGCTTGTTGTTGTTGTTGTTGTTTGTACTCTGACATGAATTTCAAACCTTAAGATTGGTGTAAGGTTTGAAATGTTCCTGTCAAAGGGTCTGTAAAAATGTATTAAATACTCTTTTAAAAGTACCGTTATATGAGAGAGTGAACAAAGCAAAACAAAAAGACACAAACCATTGTGGCACCTTAAAGACTAACTGCTATATTTTGATGTTAGCTTTTGTGGATCAAAACCACTCAAAATATATAGCAGTGGTTGGGGTGGTTTTTTTTTTTTACGTTTTTGTCTTTTATTTTGTTTCCTCTCTGATAGGCTTGAAACACAGACAAACACAGCTACCATTTCAAAAGATTTGACCTTAAAAAAGTTGCTTTTGCAAGTACTGTAACTAGAAAATGTTGCACCTTACATTAACAGTGTAATTTTATTCCTTATATTATGTTCCTTTTGAATTCAGAGAGTGAACAAAACAGAACAGCCCAAAAAGACCAAAAATGTTGTGGCACCTTAAAGGTCTTGTTTCGCTGTTGGGAGGGGGACGCCTTGACTTCGAAGAAGGTCAAAATGGCAGCGGAGTGGGTTTGAGGGAAGCCAAGCCCTAAGTGACTGCAGGGCCATGGGGTGACCTGGAGGGGCCCCTCATGATCCGCTCTGTGGACCCTCCCCTCCCTGCCTGCCCACAGGATTGCTGGACAAGCTGGTGGAAATGAACGCTTTGCTGGAGGAGATCCAGAAGTCCCTTGACATGTACCTGGAGACCAAACGCCACATCTTCCCCCGCTTCTACTTCCTGTCCAATGACGACCTCCTGGAGATCTTGGGCCAGTCACGCAACCCCGATGCTGTCCAGCCCCACCTCAAGAAGTGCTTTGACAACATCAAGTCTCTGAAGTTGCAGAAGGTGACGCTTGGCTCCCTTGCTCACTAAAGGTTGGGGTTGTGGGCTGCCTCTAGGTTCTTTTCATGGGCAGGAAAACGTGCAGGAGCACCAACTGTAGGCGGTTGGGACAAACACCTGTTTGTGGGCACCTCTTGGTGTCTCATAGTTCTTCCCACCGGAAGGCAGAAGTAAAACGTGCCTTGCCATCTCTTTTGCAACAGGATGAGATAGATTTTAAGCTGTCATTTTATCTGCTTAAACCAGGGGTGCCCAAACTACGGTCCATGGGCCGGATATGGCCCCTGACACCAATTCATCCGGCCCATGCTGCCCTGCCGCTCCTGGAAGTGGAAGTTTTACTTCCACTTCCAGGAGCGGCAAGGGTGGCGTGGGCCGGATGAATTGGTGTCAGGGGTCGGATCGGGCCCATGGGCCGTAGTTTGGGCACCCCTGCTATATGGGGTCAAAGGCAAGGGGCCTGAAGCCATTACACCCATACCGACAATACATATTTTTCTTCCTTTTTCCCTTTGGGTTCAGATGGGCATGACCACCCGAGTGGAAGCCCTGGGCATGTTCTCTTTGGATGGCGAGTATATAGATTTCACACACTCAGTGCTCCTGGAAGGACCCGTGGAGGTAATTTCTGTTTCCTTACCTCTCCCACCATGGTTTGTGCACTCTCAGGTTGCAAAATTACTGTCTGGCATCCTGAAAATGCATACGCACAGTAAACCCATTCGTGTGGATTCACAGAGACCTGGCTTTCTGGGAATTGAAGTCCAGGAACACCTGAAGTGCCAAGGTTCACCACCACTGCTCTAAACGGTGGTCCAGTCATCTCCAGTCTATCCTTTAAAGGGATCTGAACGTGTGCATGTGTGTGTGTGTTGCTGATTGTCGCAGGAGTGGCTGTGTGATGTAGAACGAGCCATGCGCTGGACCTTGCGGGAGGTGCTGAGGAACTGCCGGCTTGCCCTGAAGAAGATGCTGTCCAAGAGGGACAAATGGGTCAAAGAGTGGCCAGGACAGGTGAGTCACCAGGCCAGAGAAAGAGAGAGGGAGGGTGGAAGGGGCGGCCAAAGGCTCTCTCCTGCCCCACAGAATCCACTTTAGCCATGAGGATACACTCCGAGAGGCCAGGCAGGGAAGTGGCTCCAGGCCTCTTGAGGTCCGCAAAGTCGACATCTTAAGCATGCCTTGCAGGTAGAGGACAGGGCATTTGGGAAAGCGGATTACTCTGCACTTAACTCGAAAGCCCTTTTGGTTGTGCTTTGAAATAGGCTGGCTCTGTGTACATTTGTGGGCAAAACGGAGATTCCAGCTGCTCATTGATCGTTGAGAGAAGAAATCCGGAGGTTTAAGCAGCCTCTCTTGTTTGGTCAATCCTGGGGTCCCACATTAAAGCTTTGGTGGGTTTGTGTAGAGATACTCCACAAACAATAAGCTCCCCACCCCCACCCCAGCTTATTTTTAATTGCTTCCCCCTCCCCTCGCAGATGGTGATCACCGCTAGCCAGATCCAGTGGACGGCAGATGTCAGCAAGTGCCTGACCACCTGCAAGGAGCGGGGAGACAAGAAATACCTCAAGGTCATGAAGAAGAAGCAGGTGAGAACAGGTGGATCCCCCCCCCCCCAGGGCAGGTCTGTCTGTCTCCTCCTCTTCCTGTTCCTCCTCCTCCTCCTCCTCTTGGGCACTTTTGACATCCTTTCGTGTTAGTACCGGTACTTCCTTTTAAGAGGCCTGAAGAGAAGGACTTGAGATCAGCTCCCCCTCCCCAGGACATGGTTCTATACCAGGGGCATGTTTTACTTCTGCTTCCAAGAGTGACAAGGGCAGATGAATTGGTGTTGGGGGCCGGATCTGGCCCATGGGCCATAATTTGGGCACCCCTGGTTTAAGCAGAGAAAATGGCAGCCTAAAATCTAGCTCATCCTGTTGCACAACATTTCTGTTGCAAAACAGATTGCAAAGCACCTTTTCCTTCCGCTTCCGGTGGGAGGAGCCACACAACTGGACCACTGGACCACGTGACCGGTCCATGACACGAAACGTTTGGGCACCTCAGTTCTACACAGAAATGGAACCATTGGGGGGGGGGGTTGGTTCTGCAACTCCCAGAATCTGGAGAACTTGGGCAAAGTTCTTGAGCCAAGACAGGGCCTGCTCTTTGCCCAGTTTTTGAACCACTGCTTCTGGTACCTGGTGCCTTTTGGAAAGGGGGAATGTGGGATGCCGAAGCCCAGGCCCCGTCTTGCTCAGAAAGACTAGAGCAGGGCTAGACCCAGCGTGACCCACCTGAGCCAGCCAGAGCCATGCAGGGGTCCACAGGAGTCTTCCTCGGGTTTCCACCCCCAATGCAACCTGCGTTCCAGGGTCGTCCTTGCCTACAAACCAGCCATGTCCAATTCTAGGGTACGGTGCTTGTCTCCGTTTACAGCCAGCGCTGTCTGCGTCTGCACGTTTCCTTGGCCATGTCGCAGGCATGACTAGACACTAGAGTGCACAGAACATTGATATATTTCCCACTGAAGCGGCACCTATTTATCTACTTGCAATTTCTTACTTTTGAACTGCTAGGTTGGCAGGAGCTGGGACAGAGACAGGAGCTCACTCCGTCATACAGTACACAGGTCTTGAACTGCTGACCTGCCAACCTTCCAGTTGTCAGTTTCAATGCCTTAACTACTAAGCCACCACATTTCAAGGTAAGGTAAAGGTTGCCCTTGCTTGAAAGCCTGTCGTATCCGACTCTAAGGTTCATTGCTCATCTCTGTTTATAGCCAAAGAGCCAGCGGTGTCTATGTCTGCAGACATTTCCGTGGACATGTGGCACACTGGAGCACACAGAACCTTGCTTACCTTTCACACCAAAGTGGTCCCTATTTATCTACTTGCAGTTTCTTGTTTTCTAACTGCTAAGTTGGCTGGAGCTGGGACAGAGACAGGAACTCACTCTGTCATTCAGTACTTGGGAATCGAACTCCGACCTTCTAGTCTTCAAGTTCAGTGTCTTAACTACTTGAGCCGCAGCAGTCCTATACATTTCAGGTTAGACTGCCCCTAAACATTGAAGCTTCATTTGACCATGATGCATAGCACTTATTTTACTTATTATTTAATATTTATTTATATTGTGCCTTTCTCCCAAAACTGGTTCTCAAGGTGGCATGTAAAGATTGAAACAGGTACAGATTTTGTAGATTTTAAAATGCAAAAGTTTTGTCATTGCTAAAATGGTAGGGACTGCCGGTTGACTTTGCCTTCCCTTTCTCCCTCCCCCTTTCATTCTCTCTGGGCAGGTATCCATGCTCAACAAATACTCGGAGGCTATCCGAGGCAACCTGACCAAAATCATGCGGCTGAAAATTGTGGCGTTGGTGACGGTGGAGGTCCACGCCCGTGACGTCATCGAGAAGCTTTACAAGACTGGTCTGCTCGATGTGACGTCCTTCGAGTGGCTGAGCCAGCTTCGCCTCTACTGGGAGAAGGTGTTTCCCCCCCCCCCCCCAGTGGGGGACTGTGGCTGTTGAAGCTGGGAGGTTGGGTAGGGACTCAGCAATGGTTGAGGAAGGAGAGTGGATTGGGGCCAGAAGGGAGTTGAGCCTGTCTCCTGCTGCCCTCTGCTGGATAGAATGGGTGTTGCCAGTGGTGGGCATAGGCTGGTTCACCCCGGTTCTATAGAACCGGTGGTAAGAATCCCGGATCCCCCCCCGGGGGGCAGTACCCTTCGTGGAAGACCACCCGAGGTGCTTACCATTCTTTTGAGGTGACCAGTTCGGTTGCCTCACCAGCAGCCACACTCTGCAGCCCCAAATGGCTGCTGGTGAGCGCGCATGCATGATACTTCCAATTGATGCATGCACGCCTCCAGTACTCAGTGTGCATGCGTCAATTGGTAGTTTCACGCATGCACACTCACCAGTAGCCATTTTGGGCTGCAGAGTCGGGCAGCTGGGGAGGCCCTCAGCGGCCTCCTTGGAGGTGCGGGGGGTGGCGGCGGCCCTTACTTGAGTCGCTGCACCCCCGCGCTGCCGCCACTCACCGCTGCTCACCACCGCCGCCACTCACTGCTGCTTGATGCCAACGCTCGCCGTTAGGCCAGGCCGTGCCGGGCTGGGCCAGGCCGCCCCACTGCTGACCTAGGCAGCTGATCTAGGTCAGTTTTGGCCCCCTAATGACCCACTGAGTCCTTGCTTTCAGAACTGTGCACTTGAATGGGATAGGACAGGGGTGCCCAAACTTTTTTGGGCTGTGGGCCAGTCATGTGGTTCCTCCCACCGGAAGCAGAAGTAAAATGTGCCTTGCAATCTGTTTTGCAAGAGGATGACCTTTTTTTCCTGCTTAAACCAGGGGTTCCCAAACTACACCCTGTGGGCCAGATCCACCCAATGCCGCCCTCATTGCTTATTTCCACTTCTGGGAGCAACGATGGTGGCGCGGGCCAGATGAATTGGCATTGTGGGCAGATCTGGCCCATGGGCCATCGTTTTGTGCACCCCGGGATAGGATTTAAGAAACAAGTTTGGGGAGGTGTTGCTGTGTTATCTCCTGCTCTGCCCCTGGCCCCTGGCAGGGCCTTGGTCCTCTTTCCTTGCCCGGGCCTCACCTTTGTGGAAACTCCCCTTTCAGGACCTGGACGACTGCGTCATTCGACAGACCAATACCCAGTTTGCCTACGGCTACGAGTACTTGGGGAATTCTGGGCGGCTGGTCATCACCCCACTCACCGACAGGTACTACATGGAGCACTGGAGGGCAGCCGAGTGTTGCCTGGATGGTTATTTTTTTATTGATTTGTGCTTTTGGATCACTAAGATGAATGCGGTATAGAAGTCTAATTGCTATTGCTATATCCTTGTTAAATAGAACAGTGTTCTAATTCAGGGCTATCTACAATGTCTATCTCTGCCCCTACTAGGCTCTATCAAGTTCTTCTTTGTGGTCCCCAGTGAATCCACACCAATGGGGGTTATGCACAGTAAACCCATTTGTGTTGATTCACAGGGGACCACGAAGAACAACTGCAGTTACAAGTAAGCAACCTGTCCTTACAGAGCAATGGTGGCACAGCGCTTAAACTGCTGTCTTAAAGCCAAAACATTGTGAGTTTGAGCCTGACTCATCCTCTTCTATTCTTCTGAAGTTGGTAAACTGAGTCCCCAGCGTGTTGGGGGCAAAAAATACTAATTAACTTGCGGACCACCTAGAGAAGGAACTAAACGCAATGGGGTGGCCTATCAATGTCTTCTGGCTCTGAGGGCCAGCTGCCTGGCAGGTGGGTTGAAGTTCAGGTTGCCTCTTCCACAGGTGCTACATGACTCTGACCACCGCCCTCCATCTCCACCGGGGAGGGTCCCCCAAAGGCCCTGCCGGCACCGGCAAGACGGAGACGGTGAAGGACCTGGGCAAGGCGCTCGGCATGTACGTGATTGTGGTGAACTGCTCGGAGGGTTTGGACTACAAGTCCATGGGGCGCATGTACTCTGGGCTGGCGCAGGTAAGAAATCCTTGGGGCAGAACATGGGTTGGTGCTGCTGATGGGCGGAGCTGGAGGGTTTGGCTCCGGATTCCCTTTCCCACTGGGGTTCCTCCTCCACAGACGGGTGCCTGGGGCTGCTTCGACGAATTCAACCGCATCAACATCGAGGTGCTGTCGGTGGTGGCTCAGCAGATCCTTTCCATTCTCTCCGCTTTGGCCGCCAACATGACACGCTTCACCTTTGAGGGCCATGAGATCAATCTGGTGTGGTCGTGTGGCATCTTCATCACCATGAACCCAGGTAAGCAAACTCGGGGCAGCTGGGGGAGAGTGTTGGCTGGAGAGCTGACCTGTGATAGAGGCCTTGCTAGGCTGAAGGGCAAGGGGGACCCAAACATTTTGGCCGCGGACCAGTCACGGGGTCCCACCAGAAAGGGAAGTAAAATGTGCTTTCCAGCCTGTTTTGCAACAGGATGAGATTGATTTTTAAGCTGCCATTTTCTCTGCTGAAAACAGGCTGGATCTGGGCCCCGATGCCAAGTCATCCCACCCATGACACCCTTGTTGTTCCCAGAAACGGAAGCAAAACACGCCTGTCTGGGCATGTTTTATTTCCACTTCTAGGAGTGACAAGGGTGGCGTGGGCCGGATGACTTGGTGTCAGGAGCTGAATCCGGCCCATGGGCCATAGTTTGGGCATCCCTCCTGAAGAGGGACAGGGGAATGAGATGCACGGGATCATGTCCTTTTCCTGACACTTGTCTCTTCTCTGTCCTGGCAGGTTACGCAGGGCGCACAGAGCTGCCCGACAACCTCAAGTCCATGTTTCGTCCCATCTCCATGGTGGTGCCAGACTCGACGCTGATCGCTGAAATCATCCTGTTTGGGGAAGGCTTCAACAATTGCAAGGTAGGCACAAGTCACTGATGGGCTTCTGGCCAACCAGTGCTGCCAGGGAACTGCCAGGATGAGGCCTCCCATCACTCCTGTCTCCTCTGCTTCCCAGATCCTGGCAAAGAAAGTCTACACCCTCTACTCTCTGGCTGTTCAGCAGCTGTCCAAGCAAGACCACTATGACTTTGGCCTCCGGGCACTCACCTCGCTCCTCCGCTATGCCGGGAAGAAGCGCCGAGTGCGCCCAGACTTGACTGATGAGGAGGTGCAGGCAGACATTCTCTTCCCTCCCCACCCCTCCAAATGATGTAGCCAGGACAGAGGACTCTTGGCTATTGGGGGCCGAGAACACCACTGTGCTTCCCACTGCCGCCTCCCAAATCTGTCCTTCTCTGTGCCATGACGGGCAGAGCAGGCAGCATGCGTGGCGAGACATCGGGCAACCCTGTTGGCAGACGAGGATGCACTCAGCTGCAGAAGGCAGGACGAGTTGCCTTTGGCAGTTCCTTGCAGGGCATCGATGCTGTTTTGTGTGATGGGGGTCTCTCTGCAGTCCCTAAAGACAGCTCTTTCAAATCGGAAGGAGTCTGCCCGCCCCACTCCCCTCTGCAAACCCTTCTCTCTCCCCCCCCCCACCCCAACTGCCTGGCTCTTCTTGGTCCCTTCCCAGGTCCTCCTGATGGCCATGAAGGACATGAACATTGCCAAGCTCACGTCCGGCGACGTGCCCCTCTTCAATGCCATCACCCAGGATCTCTTCCCGGGCATCGAATGCCCCTTCATTGACTATGGAAAGGTCAGTTGACCTCCCATCTTCACGTTAGGGAAATGGGAGAACAGCCCCATCAAAGTGCTGAAAGCCTTCTGTGCTTTCGAGGATCACTTCTCCCATATTCTGGGACAACCTGTGCCCGTGGGGTGGTGGCAGCTGCGGCAGGAATGTCCCTGCTTCCTGGGCTGGGTGATGCCCAAGTGGGCTAATCCCGGGGGTGGCGCCCTTCCTTCTTTCCCTCTCCCTGCAGCTGAAGGAAGTGTTGGAGTCCGAGCTGAAGGAGATGGGGCTGCAGGTGATCCCCTTCACCATCACCAAAGTGATCCAGCTGTACGAGACCAAGAACTCCCGCCACTCCTCCATGATTGTGGGCAACACGGGCAGTGGCAAGACCGTCACCTGGCGGGCCCTCCAGGCCACCCTCTGCAGCTTGCACAAGAGCGGAGACACCACCTGCAACATGGTCCGGGTCAGTGGGCCGGGGGGTGAGGCTGACAGCGAGTGGGACAGACGGAGCAAAGGAAAGCTCTACCCAGCCGGCTGGCCGCCTCCCTTTCCCCTCCCTTCGCTCCCCTCTGCCTACCTAGATTGCCTCCTCCTTGGCTGACTTCACAAGGTCTCCTTGGGCAGGTGTGTGTGTGTGTGGGGGGGGGGGGGGACGGGTCCTCTCTCTTCTCCTTTTCCTTTTCCCTGCTTCTGCTGTGCCAAAGGGTCTCTGCTGGAAGGAAGGAAGGAAGGACAGAAGGAAGGAAGGAAGGATGGATGGATGGATGGATGGATGGATGGGATGGATGGATGGATGGATGGATTTGGGTAGATGATGGGTATATGGAAGGAAGGAAGGAACAAACGAACGAACAAACAAACAAACAAACAAACTGCCCACCATTCCTAAATGTCTGGATGGTCTCTCTGGCCAGCAGGCAGATAGTAGGGTACAGAGGTGGTAAGGCCAGATGTCTGGCTTCTTTTTGCCTAGCTAATTGAGGGCCTCTTGCTTCCTGCTGATGGTGGCTTGCTCTCTCTTTCTTTCTCTCTCTCCCCCTTCCTTTTCTTTGCTGGCCCTGCCTTCTTCCAGGAGTACCCCCTGAACCCCAAGGCAGTTTCTCTGGGTGAGCTGTACGGAGAGTACGACCTCAACACCAATGAGTGGTCAGACGGCATCTTGTCCAGTGTCATGCGAATAGCCTGTGCAGGTACCGTGGCTCAAACCCTGCTATGGTTGTGTGTGGCTGGTTTCAAAGAGAGAGAGGGAGAATAGCAGTGACAGCTATCTACTGCCCCATAGTGTTTAGTGCAGGCGTGCCCAAACTTTTTGGGCTGTGGGCCGGTCATGTGGTTCAGTGGGCCGGTCACGTGGTTCCTCCCACCGGAAGCAGAAGTAAAACGTGCCTTGCAATCTGTTTTGCAGCAGGATGAGATAGATTTTAAGCTGCCATTTTCTCTGCTTAAACCAGAGGTGCCCAAACTATGGCCCTCAATGCCAATAAATCGGGTCCACGCTGCCCTCATCGCTCCAGGAAGCGGAAGTAAAACATTTCCGTCAGGGAGATTTTAAGCTGTATGTTTTACTTCTGTTTTAAGGAGCAACAAGGGTGGTGTGGGCTGGATGAATTGGTATCAGGGGCTGGATCCAGCCCACAGGCCATGGTTTGGGTACCCCTGTTTTATTGATTGACACTTACGGCAGTAGCCTGCCTTTTCTGCAGCAAACTCACTGTGGGACTCTGCGTGGCTCCTCTTCCCTCTTTTATCCTGACAACAGCCCTCTGAGGTAGGCTAGGTTGTGAAAGAGAGAGCACAACTGGCTGACAATCCCACCTTGAGTGTCTTTTTATTATTTCCTAATTTTTATAATAAGCATACAAAATTTAAAAACACAATAATAGACAGATATAAAAATATATAAAAACTCACAATCTCTCTCTCTCTCTCTCTCTCACACACACACACACACACACCAACAATATAACATAAAAAACCCAAACTTAGAGAACTACTGCGTGCATCCACTACCTTAGTGGTACACTATATCATTTTCTTATACAGTAAAACCTTGCATAAAGAGCGCCTCGCATAGAGACTGACTCGCTTAAATAGCAGAATTTCCTCTGAATGGTCGCCATCACTTAACAACTAAAAATGACCAAAAACTCACTTAACAACTAAATCGGGGTTTGCAATCCCCACCCCCACCCCCACCCAGCCAGAAGTCACAGTCAGTCACTTACACTGGCAGTGGTGGTGCTTTTTCCAAGTATTGTACAGTATTTTGCTTAAAGAGCAACTCGCTTAAAGAGCAATCCCGTGGAATGCATTATGCTCTTTAAGTGAGGTACGACTGCAATTAGTCTCTATGTAACATTTCATTTCTATGTTTGTCCCCTCTTTCCAAAAGGTTAAACATTCTTGCCCAGGTCGTATTCCTTTCCCTTTCACTTAGAGATAGTCAATAAATGTACCCCACATCTCTCTAAAGCCAGACTAGTTTTAAAATCCCATTTTAATATTTTGTTTAGTTCACAAAGCAATTTGTCCTTTATTGCCACATTCCATATCTCTTTAAACCACCCTGAGTTTCCTTGCACTAGTTGGAATGGCAGCCTTGGTCTCCCAAGACCGATGCTTGAGCCACGACACCTTGGTAAAGTTTGCCACCCTGGACTCTTCAGTAGGAAGGCTTTGGGCAGAGGCCGCCCTGGGCAGGGCCTTGCTCCCCGTTTCACTTGCCGCTTCCCAAGCCTCCTGGCTCACTTGTTCCTTCCTTTTTCCTGACTTCCGCCTGAGCTTCCCTTCCTGTGCCTGCTTGCCTCTCCAAGACCCTTTCTGAAAACCTTCACAAGGAAGACAGGTGAACCCTAGAGCTGCGTTGCATGGCATGGCTGGCTGGCATGCGTGAGCTTCAGGAGGTCACCTGCTCTGTGGAGGCTTGCCCTCAAGGGCAAGGGGTGATGTATCATGGGCATAGAACAGTGGTAGTGGACCTATGGCACGCATGCCAGAGGGAGCACTCAGAGCCCTTTCTGTGGGCATGTGCGCCGTCACCCCAGCGCAGAGTTTGCCCCGCCCCTCTGCTCAGCAGCCTAATGGGAGCACTTCCTCCCTCCTCTGTCAGGGGTAAGGCGGGCAGCTCACATGTGGCATGAGGGTGCGGTGCAGACGGCAGTTTGGGCACTCAGTCTCTAAAAGGTCCTCCATCACTGGCATAGAGGATGCGCGCCACCTCTTCCTGCTGCCTGCCCACCAGGAGCACTGCTGCCCCTTGCCCCTGGCACATGCTGTTACCTTGATAGCTTCTCTCCAAGGGAGTCAAGGTGACTACCGTGACCCATCAGAACCTGGACCCCCAACAGGCCCTTAGTCTCTCTGCCAGCGGGGAAATTGGAGGGGTGCTTCTGGCATGGAGAGGAGGAGGCATTGGAAGGCAGGGGGAGGCCTTCCTTTGGCTCCAGGTTCTGTGATCATTCAGGAGGCTATTTGCATTGCAGACAGACGCAGACAGCTCTGGCTTTTTGGCTATAAATTGGGATGAGTCTGATAGGACTGGCTTTCGAGCAAAGGAGACCTTGGCCTTCGTTGAGGCGTTGGTGCTGGACGGAGGGCTCTTGGGTGTTTTTGCTGCACCAAAGAAAGACAAGCTGCCCTGCCCCATAAGCGTTTGCCACACCTGGTGCCCCTCTAACCTGGACCCCTGTCCCAATCTGACCTTCCTACAGGTGTTTCCCATGAACCCCAAAGCCCTCAGCCTTGGGGAGTTGTTTGGGAGGTACAACCTGGCCACCAGTGAGTGGTGCGATGGCATTCTGGCTTCCATCATGCGTGAAGCCTGCACAGGTATTTACCTGCCTCCGTGGTGTTGGGTGCCAGTCTCTGCTGCCAATCACGAAGAGCACTGACACCTCTCTCTCTCTCTCTCTCTCAGCCAATCAGAGCCACTCTTCAAATTAAACTGTCTTTCGTGTAATTTCTCTTTTTTGGGGGGATCTCATGTTTGGTGTGGGGAGAGCTACACGTTTGATGGCCTTGGATGGCATGTAGGGAAGTTGGGGTCCAGGTCATTCAAACGTCTACCCTTGTTTCACCCCCCTGAGCCTCACCAAATGCTCAGCCAAAAGCTCTCTCTCTCTCTCTCTCCCTCCCTTTAAATTAATCCAAATGGAAGCGAAAGTACCAGATTTCTCTCTTC
The DNA here is from genome assembly GCA_030440675.1 of Furcifer pardalis. Classification (NCBI taxonomy): domain Eukaryota; kingdom Metazoa; phylum Chordata; class Lepidosauria; order Squamata; family Chamaeleonidae; genus Furcifer; species Furcifer pardalis. The sequence goes on from CP126897.1 coordinate 2,897,271, forward strand.
AAAAATTAAAAAAAAAGATGCATTTCTTGCCCATTTAAACAATTTGCCAAAGAGTCTTCTCAAGAGTTGTGCAATTCGTCCTACCCACATAGGAACTGGATTTCATGCATCGGAATTGTATCTGTCCACCTCCTGGAGGACAATGGCTTTCTGCTGTCTGTGGGGGGATTCTGGGAGTTGTAGTTTGAAAAAAGAATTCCCCCTTCCTTTCTCAGGGCAGTAACCCACCGAGTTAAATAGCCTCATGGCTGCTCCTATTTGGGGTGTTCAAAGAGAGCCACCCACCCACCGCCTGCAGATCCCCTGGACTTTCCCTGCCTCCTCCTAGGGCAGAAGGGGTGCCCAAACTTGTGGGCTGGTCACGAGGTTCCTCCCACCAGAAGCTGAAGTAAAACATGCTTCCTTCCTTGCCGTCTGTTTTACAACAGGATGAGATAGATTTTTAGGTTGCCATTTTCTCTGCTCAAACTAGGGGTGCCCAAACTATGGCCCACAGGATAGATCCAGCCACTGACGCCAATTCATCTGGCTCATGACACCCTTGTTGCTCCCGGAAGTGGAAGTAAAATGTGAATGCGCCCATAGGCACGCTTTACTTCCGCTTCTGGGAGTGATGAGGGTGGCGTGGGCAGGATGAATTGGCGTTGGGGGCTGGATCCGTCTTGCAGGCCATAGTTTGGCCCCCCCGCCCCCCGTTCTAGGGAGCCGGATTCTATCCTCTTGGCCCCACATGCTTTCCCCCCACCGGGCTTTTCCTTCCTTTTCTTTGCACAGACGAGAAACCCGACGAGAAGTGGATCCTCTTCGATGGTCCTGTGGACACATTGTGGATTGAGAGCATGAACTCCGTCATGGATGACAACAAAGTGCTGACTCTGATCAACGGGGAGAGGATTGCCATGCCCGAGCAGGTGAGCCGCTGAATGCCCTTCTTTCCCCTCCCCACAATGGTCAAGCCAGGGCCCGTCTCTTGCCAGGAACTAAAGGGCAAGCTGGCGCCACGCGCGCTCTCTCTGCTTCAGGTTTCACTCCTGTTTGAGGTGGAAAACCTGGCTGTGGCTTCGCCTGCAACTGTCTCCCGCTGTGGGATGGTCTACACGGATTACAGCGACCTGGGCTGGAGGCCGTATGTCCTTTCCTGGATTGAGAAGCGCCCCAAGGTACCCCAGGAGAGGAGCAGAAACCCATGCCTGGGGCAGTTGGGGGAGAAAAGGGGTATTGCCCACATGAGCCCTGGTGGTGCTGGGCTTCAACGGCTGTACTGTAGCCAGAAGCTTGTGAGTTCGATCCTGACCAGGGATCAAGGTTGACTCAGCTTTCCATCCTTCCCAGGTTGGTAACATGAATTCCCAGCATGTTGGGGGCAAAATACTAATTAACTTGTGAGCTGCCCAGAGAAGGAACTAAGCGCTTCTGTGGGGCTGTAGAGGAGCGCAATTGCTATTGCTGCATCCTTGTTAAATATAAGAACTTTAAAATATAACAACGTTCTAATTATGGGCTAATTATCTACAATGTCTGTTTCTGCCCCTACGCTCTATCAAGTTTTTCTTCATGGTCTCTGTGAATCCACACAAATGGGTTTATTGCGCTTATGCAGTAAACTGCATAAACTGCTTACACGCAGTAAACTCATTCATGTGGATTCATGGGACCATGAAGAAGAAGAAGAACACTAACAGGTAAGCAATCTGTCATTATAGAGCAGGGGTGCCCAAACCTTTCGGGCTGTGGGCTGGTCACATGGTCCAGGGGTGCCCAAATTACAGCCTGGGGGCACGTTTTACTTTTGCTTCTGGAAGCAACAAGGGTGGCGTGGGCTGGATGAATTGGCGTTGGGGGCTGGATTGAGCCCCTGGGGCGTAGTTTGGGCACCCCTGTTACCGAGCCGTGGTGGTGGTGGTGGTATAGAGGTATTGCTATTGCTGTGAGGAACCAGTAGCCACCCCCTCCACCAGTCCCATCAGCTCCCAGAGCCCTACCCTGTTCTTGCTTTATCTGCAGCCTTCTGGTGCCTCATTCTTTGGCCTGGAAAGGCCCAGCCTTGCTGACGCCAAAGAGGGCTCCGATTGTCCGAGGGCAGGGGGAGACGGGGCAGCTCCCTGGTGGCTTAGGGGTTAAGGTGCTGAGCTGGAGACTGGAAGGGATACCCGAGAGCTGCACTTGGGGACATGAAAGGAGCCTCATTCGGACGTCCCCTAAAAATCCTTTCAAACCCAGAGTAATCTGTGACACGAAAACACACACCAGGGGGAGATGGATGCCTTAGCTCTGCCGGTGGGCATCTGCTGGAGTCCTCAGAGTTGGATGGAAGGAAACAACAAGGGGAGTCAATCCTAGCCATGACGGGGTTGGCCAAAAATCAGATCAAAAAGGTGGCATTAGATTCCCTGGCTCTCTTCTGCATCTGTCTTTTCTCAGGCTGACACTGAAACCCTGCAGCGCATGTTTGACAAATTCACCAATAAGACCCTGAACTTCAAGAAGGACAACTGCCAGGAGCTGGTCCCCATCTCGGAGTACAGCGGGATTGTGGCCCTCTGCAAGCTCTTCTCCTCCTTGGCATCTTCCGAGGAAGCGGTAGGTCGCAAGCAGCAGGTGTCGGCCTGTGTGCCTCTTGTCCTCACCAGCAGTGGGGACTGGCCTGCCTCTCCCAGATGGAACCACCCAGCGAGAAGGCACTACCTGACCTTCCCTGGCAGAAGAGTAGCGTGCCTTGGCAGGGCCCCGTATAAAAATTTGTTTGGGGGGCCCTAGGAAGGGTAAAGATTTGTTTTGCTTACGCACGTTGGGGGCCCCCGTGGCCCGGGGGCCCCGTATAATTGATACGGCAGATACGGCGGTAGCTACGCCTCTGTTCCCTGGTTAAAGACTCCCAGAGCCCTGCCCAGTTTTAAAAGCAGGAGGTCCACATCACACTGCCCGAAGTTCTTAAGCTGCAAAGCTGGACCTTCTAGTTGCATCTGCTACATACACTCTCCACACCACTCTAGGGGTGTCACTTAGCACTTATCTACCTCTGGTAGTATTCCACCCCTTAGATCAGTGGTGGCAAACCTATGGCATGCATGCCAGAGGGGGCACTCAGAGCCCTCTCTGTGGGCACACGCACCTTTGCCCCAGCACAGCATTCGCCCCGCTTCTCTGCCCAGCAGCCCAGTGGAAGCACTTCCTCCCTCCCCCCAGCACAGAGTTTGCTCCACACCTCTGTGGCATGGACGGTAGCCTGTTGAGTTTGAGGACTTGGTATCTGAAAGGTTTGCCATCATGGCTTAGATACTAGTGGAACATTCTGGATAAATGGCTGTCAATGAGCGGGAGGAAACACCCAGATGTTTCAGACTACAGCTGCCCAAACTCATCCTCATCAGCCACATGGGCACTTCTGGAGGTCCCAAAGGATCTCTCTTTGGCGAAAGCTTTTCCCATTTGCCCATCCAAGCACCCCCTTCCTCCCGTGACGTCTGAATCCCCTTGACCAGGAGGCATCTTTGGGGCTTGTTGTCGGGCTTGAGAAGTTCCGCTGGGTACCAAATCCGGAGTACTTTCCTCTCCAGCTCAATCCATCAGACACTGATAACTACTCAACAGTGTTGGAGATGTACTTCATCTTCAGCATGATCTGGTCCTTGTGCGCCGCGGTGGATGAAGAGGGCCGGAAGAAAATTGACAACTACCTCCGTGAGCTGGAAGGCTCCTTCCCTAACAAGGTCATTGGGATACCTTTTCCATGGGAGAGATGGGGTGAGCAGAGGGTCTCTACCAGTCCAATGTCAGATCTTGAGGAGGAGATTACACCGGAGAGGGAGAGGAGGGCACGTAGTCAGACGCACAAAAGGGAGTGGAGGAGTGGGGAAAGGAAGATAAAAAGCAACTTTTTTTTGGGGGGGGGGGGAGGAGATACCGAAAGGTAGGAGAGAAACTTTGCCATCCCGGAATGGTTTCTGCAAAACCAGCAGCCCTTTGTTAGAGCAGGGGCGCCCAAATTGTGGCCCAATGCCATTTCATCCGGCCCACACTGCCTTCGTCGTTCACAGAAGCAGTTTTGCTTCTGGGAGCTACGAGGGTGGGGTAGGACAGATGATTTGGCATTGGGGGGCGGATGTGGCTCATGGGCCGTAGTTTGGGCACCCCCTGGTGTAAGCAGAGAAAATGGCAGCCTAAAATCTATAACATCTCTGTTGCAAAACAGATGGCAAGGCATGTTTTACTTCCCCTTCCAGTGGGAGGAATGCAGCTACTGGCCTGCTGAACCATGTGACCGGCCCACTGAACCACATGACTGGCCTGCAGCCTGAAAAATTTTGGCCATCCCTGTCCAAGCCCTTTCCTCTGTTCAGGAAGAGCCCCCATCGGGGGGCGCAGGCGAGGGCCAAACCCCCATCGGGTGGTGAGCCTTTCCTCAGCAGCGCTGGTCAGAAACCAATTCCCCGGATGTCCTGCTTCTCTTTCAGGACACGGTCTATGAATATTACGTGGACCCCAAGCGGAAGCAGTGGGCGTCGTTTGAAGACAAGCTGCCCAAGATGTGGAGATACCCATCCAAGTGAGTCAGCTCACCGGCACGCTCCTTGAAGCACAGCTGTTTCTAGAGCCGGGGTTCCCAACATGGGCCACATGCCCCACACGGGGGCAGTTTGATTTTTAAGGGGGGGGGCAATTTGCGCATGAGTTAGACCAAGTGAATGGCCTTCTAGGCTTCCTCCACTTGAATAGGAGTTCACTTTGGGAATAATAAAAATTATATGTCATGGGGGTGGGGTGGGGCATCAGGATTTAGATGGGGCATGGGCAAGCCCTCATCGCTCCTGGAAGCAGAAGTAAAACGCGCTCGTATGGGCCGCATCTGGCCCCCAGGCCTTAATGACTGGCTCTCTGAACCACATGGTTGGCCCATGGCCAGAAAAGTTTGGGCACCCCCGCTGTACCCTGTGCCCGAGTCCTTTCCTGGCCCCCAGAGCCTTGCCGTCATAGTGCCACTGAGTCACACCGCTGGTTTTCCTGCCAGAGCCAGTGGCTCGGATCTGCTTCCCGCCCCTTGCTCCCTAATCCGATCAGTGGCCTGAAATTACTGGAACATGGTCCCTGGGGGTGGCCACGAGCGGCCAGCTGCCCTCCGCCTGGCGACAAGCCTTCGTGAAGGGTGGCTTCCTTCCAAGCTGTCAGGCTCCGAGGGAGGCGACAGCTGCATGAATTGTGTCTTGTGTCGGATGTCTTCATGCATTTAGGCCAGTGTCCTTCAGCAAACGGTGACAGCCCTGTCCAAAAGGACCGTAACGGCACTTGGGGCTGACAGCTTGCTGAGGAGCTGGCAGGGGGCAAGCTGAGCCCCCTCATGGCTTGGTGTAATCCCAAACTTTCCCTCCCGAGTTGAGCCTGGGTCTTTCTCCTCTTCTCTTCTGCCTCTTGCAGCGCCCCTTTCTATAAGATCATTGTCCCGACCGTGGACACCATGCGCTACAACTACCTGGTGGATGCCCTCATCTCCAACCAGAACCCGGTGCTGCTTGTGGGCATGGTGGGGACAGGCAAAACCTCCATTGCCCAGGGTGTGCTGCAGTCCCTTGACACGACCAAGTGGGCCGTCTTGGTCATCAACATGTCTGCCCAGGTAACGGGGCGCATGGGGGAACCGGCATTCCCCATGGCAGGCTAGGGACCCAGGCCCTCTGGCTTAGGGACCCTGCCCACCCGTAGGTTTAGCAGCCTCATTCCCAAGAGACCCACCCACCCCACCTCTCACGCTCCCCTTGCAGACCACGTCCAACAACGTGCAGAGCATCATCGAGAGCCGCGTGGAGAAGCGCACCAAGGGCGTTTACGTGCCTCTGGGTGGCAAGAGCATGGTCACCTTCATGGACGACCTCAACATGCCGGCCAAGGACCAGTTTGGCTCCCAGCCACCGCTGGAACTGCTCCGCCTGTGGCTGGACTACGGCTTCTGGTACGACCGGGCCAAACAGACCATCAAGTATATCAGGGTGAGTTCTTTCCTCCCGTTCTGCGTGATGCTCCTTGGACCCAAAGATGGGCCGTGTGGGCTGATGCAACACAGGGGGGGGGGGGACACACATTCCCACCCCTCCGGTCTTCCAGGAATTCCAGCCAGAGTGCCTGGAAGTGTGAGGATGACAAGTCGATGCCTTTGGAAGCCCTTTCTTCGGTTCTGAAAATGGGGGGCTTTTTGCTGTTAAAACAGCACAGCTGCTCTTCTCATGACTGCTATAGAAAAGAAGCAGTCTAGTAAAGGTCAAGGTCGCCCTTGCTCGAAAGCCAGTCATATCCAACTCTAGGGTTCAGTGCTCATCTCCGTTTACAGCCAAAGAGCCAGCACTGTCTGTGGCTGCAGACCTTTCCGTGGACATGTGCCAGGCATGGACTAGACATTGGAGCGCATGGAATGCTGCTTATTTCCCCCATCCTATTTATCTACTTGCAGTGTCTTGCTTTTGAACTGCTAGGTTAGCAAGAGCTGGGACAGAGACAGGAACCCACTCCATTGTTCAGTCCTTGGGAATCAACCTCCGACCTTCCAGTCTTCAATTTCAGCATCTTAACCACTAAGCCACTGCAGTTCAAGAAAAGAAGCAGTCTAGACTCCTAATAAATGCAATCTCACTTTTAATAATGTCTTGTCTCGTTAGCCCCCCCCCCCTTCCACCCCGGCCTCAACTCGGCAACCTGCAAGAGAGCAAAAAAGAGAGAGCGATTTGTGCCTGGAATACTCGCCCTGGTCTTTGGCACTTTCGTCTCTGGGTTTCAAGAGCCGTGAGAAACATCAGGCTCCCGGCTCAAGGGTGGCACGTGCCTCCGCAGCGATTAGAGCCCGGGCTTCCGCAGCAGGGGCCTTATTTGTATGCTGCCTGCCTGCCCCCCCTCCCTCCACAGGGTTCCCTCTAGACTGCTTAGCTACTCAAACGCTTTCATGGAAAGGAAGAAAAAGGGGGATTGAAGTGTGTGTGGTGGGAGGGGGGAGAGAGAGATTCCTTTATTTTCCTTTGGTTTTGATCTTCCACGCCTGTTTGTCGTTCTCCCCCCAGGATATGTTCTTGATGGCAGCCATGGGTCCCCCTGGAGGAGGGCGTACCGTGATCTCCAGCCGACTTCAGAGCCGTTTCAATCTCATCAACATGACCTTCCCCACAGTAAGGGCTGGTTAGACTTGGCAGGGGGGCCACCGGGGGGGGGGGGAGGCGGAATCAACTGGGAAGGTTCCGGGGCCAAGGGTTAATCTAGCTATCAAAGCCAGAGAAAGCTCTAGGGCAGTGATGGCGAACCTTGGCACCCCAGGTGTTCTTGGACTTCCATTCCCAGAAGCCCAAGTCCCTGTGAATCCACACGAATGGGTTTACTGCACGTAGGCTCATTAACTTGTGAACCACCCAGAGAGGGCACTAAGTATTATGGGGCGATACATAGTAATGTCATTGCTATTGCTCGAGGCCTCGTTAAATAGAACAACATTCTAATTATGAGCTGTCTACAATGTCTGTTTCTGCCCCTATTAGGCTCTGCCAAGATCTTCTTCGTGGTCTCCTGTGAATCCATATGAATGGGGTTACTGTGCATATGCACAGTAAACCCATTCGTGTGGATTCACAGGGAACCACGAAGAAGAAGAACAGTTTCAGATAAGCAACCTGTCATTATAGAGCTATGGTAGTGCAGGGGTTAAGCTGTTGTACTGCATCTAGAACATTGTGAGTTCAATCCTGATCAGAGCTCAAGGTTGACCCAGCCTTCCTTCCTAGGTCGGTTAAATAAGGGCCCATTATGTTGTGGGCAAAATGCTACCGGTAGTTACCCTGTGAATGGTGCAAAGAATGCACTAAGCGCTATGGGGTGGGATCGAATTGTCCTTGCTGTTGCTACTCCTCTGCAGCCGAAGGGTTGAGGGCCAGAGGGAGATGGGCGGCCACCCTGTGTCTCTTGAGCTCATGGGGAGAGCCAGGCAGAAGGGCCCCCTCTGAGATCTGGGGACGTTGACCTCCTGCTCAAGTGTAAGCCGACCTGGATATAAGCCAAGGTACCTCATTTTGACCTGAAAACCCGGGGAAATAGATTGACCCAAGTATAAGCCAAGGGTGGGAAATGCAGCAGCTGCTCATGAGTTTCAATAATCAAAATACATGAAAATAAGGTAAAACTAATTGAATTGTCAGTGCTTCTCAATCCGACATGGTCTTGGGACCCTTTGACTTGAGTATAAGCCGTGTCCCTTTTTTGAGGCTCATTTTTGGGGCTAAAACCCTCGGTTTATTCTCGAGTATATACGGTAACAGGACTCGCAGATCCGACGCATTTTTGGCACCATGATCAACCAAAAGCTGCAGAATTTCGACGAGGCGGTGAAGCCCATCGGGAACGTCATCACCGAAGCCACGGTGGAACTCTACAATAGTGTGGTCCAGAAGTTCTTGCCCACCCCGGCCAAGATCCACTACCTCTTTAACCTACGTGACATTTCTAAGGTAGGAGGCCAGATTTGCGAGCCAAAGACGGAGGGAAAGAGAGGCTTCTTTCAGAGGGGATTCCTGGGACTGGATCGATCACAGCATCATCACTCAGATCTGTCCTTCCTTCCCTCCCTCCTTTCTCAGGTGCAAAGGGGAGAAGGGGCTACATCAGGGGTGCCCTGATCTGGCCCCCGGTGCCAATTCATCCGGCCCACAAAGTGCTCATCACTCCTGGAAGCAGAAGTAAAATGCACCCATACAGGCCCATTTTACTTCTGCTTCCAGGAGCGGCAAGACTTTGAGGGCAGGATGAATTGGCATTGGGGGCCAGATTTGGCCCCTGGGCCATAGTTTGGGCAACCATGGGCTACATGTTCTGTTTGATGGATGCTGTTCAGGCTACAAGGGGGAAAGGGGGGGGGGGAACAGATCACCTGGCAGTTCCAGGCTCATTCTGCCCCAGGTAAGGAAGCCAGGCCTTGTCAGCTCTAGGGAAGTTCCACCACCCGGGCCATTTCCCCCTCGTGGCTTCCTGACATCTTTATCTCTCTCTCTTTTACCCAAGGCTGCAGCTTTCTTAGCATCAAAAACACTGACTTTGCTTTTCATTCCCTTCTGTTTTAACGCCACAGTGAACAGCTGGGAGGCCGTCCCTGATGGTTGTCCCCAAAACTTAAGAGAGATCTGTGTTAGTGTGTGTGGGGGGACACTGTGTTCCTTGAATGCAACCCTTGGTTGTGACACCTGGGGCTGATGGGAGTTGTAGTCAGATTGGGAATACATCAGGATGGGGAAGCTCTGTCCAAATCAGTGGCTCCCAACGTGGGGCCCAGGCCCCACCGGGCGACATCAATTCCCAGAAGCCTAAGTCAGTACATTGGCTGATCTGTGCTCTGGGGAATTGGATTAGGCTTCTGGGAACTGAAGTCCAAGCACCAAAGGTTGGGAAACACTGCTCTGTGAATCCACATGAATGGGTTTACTGCACGGATTCACAGAGCAGTGTTCCCCAACCTTTGGTCCTTGGACTCCAATACCCAGAAGCCTCAATCAGTACATTGGCTGATCCGTGCTTTGGGCAGTTGGCTTCTGGGAATTGAACTCCAAAAACCAAAGGTTAGGAAACACTGCTCTAAAGAGGATTCCAACCATGGGCACTGCAGAACTGCGATTGGTAGTGCTTAGCAATGGGACGTGGCTGGAATCAATTCCCAGAATCTCCCGGCTGGTCTCTGAGAGACAAGATAGAACTGTGGCGGCAAACCTTGGCACTCCAGGTGTTCTTGGACTTCAATTCCCAGAAGCCCTAGTCTCTGAGAATCCACATGAATGGGTTCACACTCAGTAAACCCATTTGTGTGGATTCACAGAGACTTAGCTTCTGAGAACTGAAGTCCAAGAACACCTGGAGTGTCAAGATTCGCCATCACTGGGATAGAAGGTGCTTGAAATGGCCACAGGAGCTCCTGACCTCGGAGGGGGTGGCTGTGTCTGTGTCTCAGGGTTCTTACAGTGGGGTGGGTGGGTATCTGGATGAAGGCTCAATGCGACCACTCTGGTTCCCCCACTCATCCCATCCAGGTTTTCCAAGGCATGCTGCGCGCCCACAAGGACTTCCATGACACCAAAGCCAGCCTGACACGCTTGTGGATCCACGAGTGCTTCAGGTAGAGTCACCCCATGGGATTCTTTCTTCTCATTCTAGAGCCCCGTTCGCTGTCCATGTTGTCTCACGAAATGTGCTGAGGGAATGTGACAGAAGGGTAACTTTCAGGTGTCCCATTGGGCTGCTCCCTCCCTGTGCAGTGGTCCCATAGGCTTCAATTCCAGGCACTGGGCTTCCTCAGCAGGCTTCCAGCACTTGGGAAAGCTACTTTGTTGACCTGCAGTTTTTGGGATTCCCAGGCTAGGATGATTGTCCCAGGTGGGGGAGTTTGGAAGTGGTTGCCCAAAGAAGGGGCACTTCCAACTCTGAGTGTACAGTATATGTGCCACACCATAACCTATAGCAGTGATGGCCAACCTTGGCACTCCAGGTGTTCTTGGACTTCAATTCCCAGAAGCTCAAGTCAGCACGGCTGCTGATCAGGCCTTCTGGGAATTGAAGTCCAAGAACACCTGGAGTGCCAAGGTTGGCCATCACTGACCTATGGAAATGGGCTCTGAGAAGCTGCTGGAGACCGAGTCCCAAGGCAGCCATGGGGTGAGAGAAGACGCTGAAATGCAAAGTCAGCTAAACCAGGTAGGATAGTTGGAACTTGGGTTGGGGGGGATGGAGGGGGGGATGGGAGGGTGGGTTAGATGTTGCTTCTCCCAACTGCTGTTCCTGGCTTTCTTGGCTGCGGGTTCCCCAGCCTGAACCACCCAGAGTGCTCTGGTTGTGGGGGACTTGGGCCATCCTCAGATGACATGGATACCTCCTCCTCCTCCTCAGGGTTTTCTCTGACCGCCTGGTGGATGCTGCAGACATGGAGACCTTTGTAGTGCTCTTGGGCGAGAAGCTGGGTGCCTTCTTTGACCTGACCTTCCACAATCTCTGCCCCAACAAACGCTCCCCCATCTTTGGTACGTCTTTTGTCATGTCTTTTGTCACTTTTTAAATTATTATTGGGACCTGTGGATTTTTATAAATTTTAAAAACTTTTAAAATTTTATAATTGTAATTTTGAAGTTTTTAACAATGGGTTTGGGTTGGGTTTTATTATGCTTTTATGATGTTGTAAACTGCCCTGGGTCGCCCCAGCGAGAAGGGCGGTATAAAAATATAAATAAATAAATAAATAAATGTCTGCTACTAGAGGAGGGGTCTAGAAAACAGAGAGGGTGGGGTCAGCCATTAAGAAACAGTTGTTGGTTAAAGAAATCCCAGGCCCATGATGGCAAACCTTGGCACTCCAGGTGTTCTTGGACTTCAGTTCCCAGAAGCTCAAGTCTCTGTGAATCCACACAAATGGGTTTACTGTGTGTGTTCTTGGACTTCAATTCCCAGAAGCCCATGTCTCTGTGAATACATATGAATGGGTTTACTGCCACTACCAATTTGTGTGGATTCACAGAGACTTGAGCTTCTGAGAATTGAAGTCTAAGAACACCTGGAGTGCCAAGGTTCGCCATCATGGCCCCAGATCATTGGCACCCTAAGCTCTGCTGGCCTACATCTGTTTAGAACTCTGGCCACGTTGAAGTTTGGCTTAGTGAAGCTGACAAGTTGCCACAGGTTTTCCTCGGAGGGCAAAATAGTTCTAGAGAAAGGCAATCTTGTGCCTTTGTTTCCTGAGTGGCTGCCTGTGCCTGCTCTGAACACGGGATCTTCACCAGCTGAGCCTCACAAGAGAGAGAGAGAGAGAATTCCTCTCACACTGGCCTTGAGATTTCTCTTCTCCCTTTCCACCAAAGGTCACTCAAGGCACCGCAAGCAGAGAGAAATGCCTTGGCTCAGATAACCTTTTTATAGCCAGCAGTTGTAATGCAATATAATTGGTATATGGAAATAATATTTAAAATTCCAAATTCTGCTCTCTGATTGATTTAGCAACAAATGCTCATTTGATTGAAATGCTTTTAGCTGATTGGATTTTAGCCCTAATAGAGAGAGCCCTGGTGGCACCTGCAGCTGAAACATTGTGAGTTTGATTCTGACCCGGGATTAAGGTTGACTCAGCCTTCCATCTGCCTGAAGTCGGTAAAACGAATGGCCCAGCATGTTGGGGACAAAATACTAATTACCTTGTGAACCATCCAGAGAATGAACCAAGTGCTGTGGGGCAGGATGTAGAAGTGTGATTGCTCTGTGACTGTGCATGTTTGTGTATGAGAAAGAATGTGACTGGGTGTGAGCTTGTGTTGTAGTCTTTAGTGGAGAAAGAATAGAGGAAGGCATCATCATCATCATCATCATCTTGTCCATGTAGTCAGAGGCATGTCCCAGTTGTTCCAGCTAGAGTTGTGCCGGTGTTTGGCCCATGGCACTTTCTGTGCTGGAGAGGTTGGGGGGGGGGGTCCAAAGCTTGAGTGGCCCTGGCAAAGGAGTTTGGGGACTGGGTAAACTCGGCAGACACCTGGCAGCAGCACTGTTGACGTGGTGTTTTCTCCAGGGGACTTCATGCGCAATGTGTATGAGGACATGACTGACATGGCTGTTCTGAAGGGAGAGATGTCCCGTGCCTTGGGCGAATACAACCGGACCCCCGGGGTGGTGCCCATGAGGCTGGTGCTGTTCCGTGACGCCATTGAGCACAGTGAGTGAGACGGCTGGCTTGGATCTCCACCCCCCCTCCCCTTGCCAAGAACTGGATCAAACCTGGATGGAATCGCAGTGTCAGCGGAAAGGCAGGTGGGGCAGAGAATGGCAGGGATGGGTTCTGCTTGGGTGGGATGCCGCTAGGTGCGAAAGGGAACATGTGGTCAGGTTAGGAGGTTAAGCTCTAGGCCCCACCCATACCAATTGCCCCTGCCGCTCCCCATGGGATCAGGATTTTGCAGTCTTTCCATCTTACTAGCTCTTTGTGGTAAGGAAAACAGAGGGAAGAGACTGGGAACGCATAGGGCAATGGTGGTGAACCTATGGCATGGCTACCAGAGGGGCAACTCAGAGCCCTCTCTGTGGGCACATGCGATGTCACCCTAGCACAGAGTTCACCCCACCCTTCTGCCCAGCAGCCCAATGGGAGCGTTTCCTTCCTCCCCCCAGCACAGAGTTCATCCCCCCCTCTGCCCAGCAGCCCAGTGGGAGGGTTTCCTTCCTCCCCCCAGCACAGAGTTCATCCCCCCTCTGCCCAGCAGCCCAATGGGAGCGTTTCCTTCCTCCCCCCAGCACAGAGTTCATCCCGCCCCTCTGCCCAGCAGCCCAATGGGAGCGTTTCCTTCCTCCCCCCAGCACAGAGTTCACCCCACCCTTCTGCCCAGCAGCCCAATGGGAGCGTTTCCTTCCTCCCCCCAGCACAGAGTTCATCCCCCCCTCTGCCCAGCAGCCCAATGGGAGCTTTCCTTCCTCCCCACAGCACAGAGTTCATCCCCCCTCTGCCCAGCAGCCCAATGGGAGTGTTTCCTTCCTCCCCTGTTGCTCTGTTGGCACTTTGGGATAAATAAGTGGGGTTTGGGTTGCAGTTTGAGCACTCAAAGGTCTCTAAAAGGTTCTCCACTGGCATAGGGGATGTATTCTAATGGAGCCATTGTTACAGGGACTGTGGTGGCTTAGTGATTAAGACACTGAGCTTTATAACTGGAAGGCCGGTAGTTCAGCAGTTGGAGACCAGAGTGCAGCACAATGGAGTGAGCATCCATCTCTGTCCCAGCTCCTGCCAACCTAGCAGTTCAAAATCAAGAAATTACAAATAGATAAACAGGTACCACCTCGGTAGGAAAGGCATTTATGCTTCCCACATGGCCACAGAAATGTCTGCATATGCAGACAGTGTTGGCTCTTTGGCTGTTAACAGAGATGAGCACTGCAGCCTAGAGTTGGACACAACTGACCTTCGAGCAAGGGAGACCTTAACCATGATCTGTAAAACCACACGATCCAGGCTAGGCATAAAATGTGCAGGTGGTCTTTGCCTGCCAGCCTCCCTTCTGACTGCTGTGTTTGTCGACAGTAACCCGCATCGTCCGGGTGATCAGCCAGCCCCGAGGGAACATGCTTCTGGTGGGCATCGGGGGCAGTGGGCGCCAGAGCTTGGCCCGGCTGGCCTCCTTCATCTGCGAGTACTACACCTTCCAGATCGAAGTCTCCAAGCAGTATCGGAAGCAGGAGTTCCGGGAAGGTGAGGACAAGCCCCCCCAGTCGCTGCCCTTCTGACCCCTGGACTGCCCATCCAGACCTAGAGGGACCTCCTGTCGCCCCTCCTCTCACCGGCCCTTCCTTCTCCTAGACATCAAGAAGCTGTACCGGCAGACGGGGGTCGACCAGAAGCCCACCACCTTCCTCTTTGTGGACACCCAGATTGCCGATGAGTGCTTCCTGGAGGACATCAACAACATCCTCAGCTCCGGGGAGGTGCCCAACCTCTACAAGGCGGACGAGTTTGAGGAGGTGGGCGACCCTGTGCTCTCTCTCAGGGTTGCGGGTGGGGACACAGCATGGAGTGTCTGGGGAATCAGAACCATCCCAAAGAGGAGATGCGCCTCCGGCAACCGTCCTGGTTCTAGCAAGAGGAAGCACAGCGTGGGCTGCAGACGGAGCTGATCTCCATCAGGTTCAAACTCACAACTTTTTGGAGTTTGAAAGCAAGAAATTGCAAGTAGATAAACAGATACCACTTTGGCGGGAAGGTAAACAGCGTTCCGTGCACTCAGCCATGTCTGCCACATGTCCACAGAAATGTCTGCAGACGCAGACAGCACTGGTTCTTTGGCTATAAATGGAGATGAGCACTGAACCCTAGAGTCAGCTATGACTGGCTTTTGAGCAAGGGCAACCTTTACCTTCACAGCCCTTTAACCTCTGTGCTCCAGCTCCCCTGGTGGCTTCATGGTTAAGATGCTGAGCTGGAGACTGGAAGGTCCGGTTCCGATACCCGAGAGCTTCACAGTAGGGGACATGAAAGGAGCCTCAATCAGGCATTCCCCCCCCCAAAAAAAAAATCCTTTCAACTCAGAGCAATCTCTGACATGAAATAACAATAACAACAACAACCATCACCACCAGTCTTCCTCCTCCTCCTCCTCCTCCTGCGCCCACAGGGGAGGCTCTTAGACCAGGTGCCTCTGCTTCACCAGAAGCTTCCAAGGGCATAGAAGCCCCCCAGATGTGGGAGTTGACTAAATGGGGCCGTTGTTTCTATGCCTCTGGCCTGGTGACGCAGTGGTTCAACTGCTTCACTGCAACCAAAAGGTTGTGAATTTGATCCTGACCACACAGAGAAGGCACGATGCTGTATGGGGCAGTATAGAAGTGTCAATGCTATTGCTGTATCTTTGTTAAATATAACAGTTTTTAAATATAACCAAGGCTTGTTAAACATATCAGTGTTCTAATTATGGGCTATTTACAATGTCTATTTTTGCTCCTATGCTCTATCAAGTTCTTCATGGTCACCTGTGAATCCACATGAATGGGTATGCCACATGTATGCGCAATAAACCCATTTGTGTGGATTCACAGGGAACCACGAAGAAGAACACTTACAGCTAAGCAGCCTGACCTTATAGAGCCCTGGTGGCACTGGGGTTAGCCCTGCAGCCAAAACATTGTGAGTTCGGTTCTGATCGGCTCACGGTTGACTCAGCCTTCCATCCTTCTGGATTTGGTAAAATGAGTACCCATTGTGTTGGTGGCAAAATGTGAATCCTCTTGTGGACCACTGTGCAGAGAGTGCACTAAGCACTATGGGGGGGGGGCACAGAAGTGTGGTGGCTTTGCTTGTGGCCATAGCCTTTCTTCTCTTTGTGGCTTCCACAAGGAGCATCAGAGGCAGAGATGTCCCTGACGCCACTCCCCCGCTGTCTTGCACTCTCCAGATCCAGAACAATATCATTGATGCAGCTCGGGCCGAGGGGATCCAGGAAAGCCAGGACAGCTTATTTGCCTATCTCATCGAGAGGGTGCGGAACAACTTGCACGTGGTCCTGTGCCTGAGCCCGGTTGGAGACCCCTTCAGGTGAGCGGTGTGAGAGAGAGAGAGAGAGAGAGAGACTGGCAGTCTAGACATGCACTGCAGCATCTTCTTCCTGGAGCAACAGCGACCTCTGGTGGAGCAGAGCAGCTAGGAGTAGGGAAGAAGTTTTCGGCATCTCTATTTCCAGAATTGGCTGTACTCTTATTTCAGCAGAAAATAAGGCACTAACTGCCAACCTAGCAGTTCAAAAGCAAGAAATTGCAAGTAGATAAATAGGCATCACTTCAGTGTGAAAGGAAACAGCATTCTGTGCACTTTGGTGTCTAGGCATGCCTGCCACATGTCTACTGAAAAGTCTACAGAAGCAGACAGTGTTGGCTCTTTGGCTATAGAGATGAGCACTGAATCCTAGGGTTGGATATGACTGGCTTTCAAGCAAATGCGACCTTTTACCTATGAGCACTAAAACCAGGGGGCTCACCCTTGGTGTCCCAGGTGTTACGAAACCAGCCGGCCCCCTCTGCTCTGGACCTCCTAAACCAAAGCCCCCAGAGGGCGAGCTGGCTGGCAATGCAGCTAAGCTGCTTCTCTTCTGCAAGGAGGTTTAATAGGTAGCGTATTCAGAGGCTTGTGTGTGAATGCATTGCTTCTCTTACCCTTTAGTTCAATGAAGAGACGTTGTTGAATAAAACGAAGGTTTATTGATCAGGTATATTGATCAGGTTCATAAAGCATAGGTCAGTAGCATAAGACAGTCCAGCAAACAGAGCAATAGTCCTAGGTAATCTAGGTAACCATGATGAAAACAAAAAGGAATAGTCCCCCAGGCAAAGATGTTAACCCATAGACATCCAAAAGCGAACTCCTTCTGCTCTTCCCAAGATAGGGATTCTGCAGTCAGGTGGGGTACCTTTTAACCAATCAGGGAACAGAGAAAACTTTCTCATAACAAGAGAAGAAGTTTACAAGAGAAGAAGGAAGTGTGCTCTCTAATAGTCAAAACAGCTAGCCTAGAGAGAAGAGTACAGGGAACACTGAACTGAAAACAAGCTGTCTCGTGACATGCAGAGACAGGGAGGAAAGGATTTTTGAGGCCTAGTTTAAACCAGGTCCTCTCCAAGCTTTGAGAACGTTAGAAAAGATGTCGTTTCATGACACAGGTGTTCTTGGACTTTGGTTACCAGAAGCCCAAGTAAGCACACCTGCTGATCAGGGCTTCTGAGATTTGAAGTCCAAGAACACCTGGAGTGCCAAGGTCTGCCGCCCCTGCACTAAACTGTACTTGCACAGAGGAAGCATAAGAAGAGTAGTGCAAGTGGGCCATGCTCTCTCATCCCCTTTCACAATTACTAGCGCTTTAGACAGCAAAATGACTCTAGCAGCAGCTTTAGTTAAAAACAAGTCATTACATACAATCAGCTTCCACAGTTACAGACGGAAGAGAGAAAAGAGGGTAAAGAAACAAAATCAACCCACCTAGAAAGACTTTTTATGCTGTTGCTGTATACTACAGGTTAGCAGGTACAGGTGGCAGGCAGGTATAGAAATGCAAGATAGTTGTTTTCCTGACATGAGGTGGTGGGTGATGATGGTAGAGAGGGAGGGGGTTGACCCAGGGCAGGGACAGACAGACAGAGAGACAGACAAGGGCACGAGAGGGCAAGAGGACTTAAGCCTGTGTTGGGTGCAAAGCACATCATGGCCCTCTTTCTCTCCTGGCTTTAGGAACCGGATCCGCCAGTATCCTGCCCTGGTGAACTGCACCACCATTGACTGGTTCTCTGAGTGGCCCCAAGATGCACTGCTGGAGGTGGCCGAGAAGTACCTGGAGGGCGTGGATCTGGGCAGTGTGGAGAAAGGAAGCCTAGATACGGTGAGGGGCTATGTGGCCTGTCCTCAAAGGACGACCCTGCTGGAGGAACTGTGAGGATGGAAGTAGAGGGTCTGACCTTCTTCCCTCTCTTCTTCCTCCTCCTCCTCCTGCCTAGATGCAAAAGCGGGTGGCCAAGATCTTTGTCACCATGCACTGGTCTGTGGCCAAGTTTTCACAGAAGATGAGACTGGAACTTCGGCGGCATAATTACGTCACCCCCACCAACTACCTGGAGCTGGTCTCTGGCTACAAAAGGTAACGGTGAATGGTAGGCAGCCACCTCCAGGAGGGAGTTTCGGAGGCCTCAGGGGTACCTGAGAGAGGCAGGAAACTCATTCCAGAGCTGGGCGTAGAGTGGGAATATCTTTGCCTTCAGTGGTGACCTTGGCCACAAAAGAGTCCCTTTATCTCTCATCACCCATCATGGTTTCTCACTGAAGCCTTTTGAGTGAAGTCAAGAGAGAGTAGAAGATGAGTCTCCATTGATGCATTGGCAACAGCCAGCAAAAATTGTCCTTGCCCTCTAAGGCCGAAGTGGCATCTGGATTACTGTCATGGATTATGCATTACATAGAAGAGATGTCTTCTTCTTCATCTTATTTCATGTCCAGATCAAACTTTAAATGGCCCAAGTGAAGGCACTTTCTTGGCTATGTCATTGTTTCTGGCAGTAATTGGCAGACCAGTAAATGAGCCCATGGATTCTGTCTCTCTCCACATTCACACCACATGTTATTGTCTGCCTGCAGCCCCCACTTGAGCCTGTTGGTCTTTCAATGAGTCACTCCATCCCTCAGCCTATTCAGGGTCCTTCCAAATGACGTGGGGGAGGTTGAGTTCCTCAGCCATCTCCTCCTTTAATGATGTACCTTGTCCTAGGAGCTCCTTCCTCCACCTTCTAATTTGGCTTTGCTCTTGCATACCCTCAAGAGTGTCTGTTCTTGCCATGAGAAGGTATCCTCTTTGCCAGAGAAAATAGGATAATGGGACATCTGGTTGTACACTGAGGGAACGGAAAACAGAGATTTCCTACTCTTGGTGCACTATATCTTGGAGGGACCATCCAGTAGATCAAAATGGTTAGGAAATTCCCAACAAGGCAAGGGCATTTTCCATATAGCACTGGGTTAAGCTACGGAAGAAATGGCCACAAGATGCGTTGGAGGCTGTCCTCTTGGCCCCTGGGGCTGATCGGCTGCTGTGGGTTCAGTCCGGCTTTGGGCATCTTCTCAGGCTCTTTCAGGGTGGGAGGTGTCCAAGGAGAGGCCAATCTTCTCGCATTTTGCTCCATTCCCAGGCTCCTGGCGGAAAAGCGGAAGGAGCTGTCAGACCAGATTAATAAGCTCTGCAATGGACTCTTCAAAATTGACGAGACCCGGAAAAAAGTCGAGGTGATGACAATAGAGCTGGAGGAAGCCCGGAGGAAGGTGGCAGAATTTCAGAAGCAGTGTGAGGAGTACCTGGTCATCATCGTCCAGCAGAAGCGGGAGGCCGATGAGCAGCAGAAGGTGAGTGTGGCCAGAGGGTGGGCTCAGCCAGGCCGGGGTGTGTGTGTGTCTGTGTGTTGCCAGATCCTTTGCCACACTTCTCCTCCTGTTCTTCCTCTCCACCCCACAGACTGTATCCGCCAACAGTGAGAAGATTGCGGTCGAGGAGGTCAAATGCAAAGCATTGGCTGACAACGCCCAGAAGGACCTGGAGGAGGCCTTGCCTGCCTTGGAGGAGGCCATGAGGGTAGGAGTGGGTGGGGGTCTCTGCCCTAGAGCTCCTCTGCTGGGTCAAGGAGTGGGGTGAGCGTAGGGATCTCTAGGGAGCCCAGCTCTTCCCACTCACGGCACACCATGAAGGCCAAGGATTGCAGAGCCTGAGGCTCAAAAACAGCCCCTCTGGGTCACCACTGTGTCCCTCTGAAGAGTTCCAGGTGGGAACTTGCTAGGAGAGGAAGACCTTCTCCTTTTAAAGCCATGATGGCAAACCTTGGCACACCAGGTGTTCTTGGGCTTCCATTCCTAGAAGCCCAAGTCCCTACGAAACCCATTTGTGTGGATTCACAGAGACTTGGGCTTCTGGGAGTTGGAGTCCAAGAACATCTGTACTGCCAAGGTTCTCCTTCACTGTCCTAAAGCTTCGCTTACTGGCAGGAAGAGCATTGAAGCTGAGGTCTTTGGTCCTGCCCCTTTGGCTTTTGGTTCCCCTTACCTCTGGAACACCTTCTCTGAAAAAGCATCCCACACTTGGCCCAAAAGAGGTTCTGCTCTCTTAGAGTGGATGCCAGCAGCAGAACTGAAGCCCTCTCAAGGACTGTAATTGGAACAGGCGACCTCTGCTTTCCCCCCAAAGCACAGAAGTGGGGAAAGCTCTTTGTTCTCTCTCTGGTTCTTGGGCAAGGCCTTTGCCTTCTGATCTGCCCCAGGAACATCTAACCTGGATCAAGGGTGGAGCAACTAGGGATTTGCCCCTGAGCGCCAGGATTTAGATGGCATGGAAATCTAGAAATAAGTGTCGTGATAAATGGCAACACTTCCTGGGCCTGCTCGCTCTCTTGCTCTCTCTTTTTAAAGCATTCCTGTATCAATGCAAAATGGGTGGAGAGTGGTGCCATTAACCCTCTTACCCCGTAGTGGATTAGTGGTTAAGATGCTGAACTTCATGGCTGGAAGATCAGCAGTTCGAGACCCGAGTGCTGCATGATGAAATGAGCTTCTGTCTCTGTCCCAGCTCCTACTAAGCTAGCAGTTGGAAAGCAAGAAACTATAAGTAGATAAATAGGTACCACTTCGGTGGGAAGGGAAACAGTGTTCCATGCACTCTGGTGTCTAGGCATGCCTGCCATATGTCCATGGAAACGTCTACAGATACAGACAGTGCTGGCTCTTTGGCTATAAACAGAAATGAGCACTTAAGCCTAGAGTTAGATACAACTGGCTTTCGAGCAAGGGTCACCTTACCCTGTTATCAAAACAGCTGGTTGTGGTTCTGAGCAGCTTGCCCTGCTTGCCTCCTGGTGTGGGGTCAGCTTGTCATGCTCTGCACTTTCCCTAAAATTAAAAATATCCATGCACACACACTTTTCTCTGTGTGGTGTTTTTGCTTTCCCTGAAGAGCCACCCCTGTTGCGCCCTCTCTTTCCCCAGGCTTTGGAATCCCTCAACAAGAAAGACTTGACCGAGATAAAGTCTTATGGCCGGCCACCCACCTTGGTGGAGACGGTCATGCAGGCCGTCATGATCCTGCGGGGCAGCGAGCCCACCTGGGCAGAAGCCAAGAAGCAGCTGGGTAAGGGTGGCTGAGAAGCCCAGGGGTGTGTGTTTTTATATGTATTTAATGTCTATTTTAATTTGTATTTTTATGTTTTTTATTTCTATTTAATGTCTTTTTAATTTGTATTTTTATGTTTTTATTTCTATTTTATGTGTACTGTATTTTTATTTTATTTTATTCATTTTATTTATTATTATTTTTACAAAAATTACTTTGGCTCCGCCCACAAAGTCATAATGTCATGACATTGGCTCCACCCACAATGACATGATGTCGTGATGTTGACTGCGCCCATGGTGGGGTAGTAAAAATGTTGACAGCCCACCACTGTCCGTCTCCCTAATATTTCCATTTAGGAGAACGAGTCAAATACTATACGGGCAATAGGGGAAGGGAGAGAGAGAAGGGAGCAAAGCAATCACACTTCTCTTCTGCCCCATATAAGTACATAGTGCTCTCTCTGGGCGGTTCACAAGTTAATTAGCATTTTGCCCCCAACATCCTGGGGACTCATTATACCGTCCTTGGAAGGATGGAAGGAAGGCTGAGTCAACCTGGATCCCTGTCAGGATCAAACTTAAATGTTCTTGTTGCAAGTACAGCACATTAACCCCTGTGCTGCCAGGGCTCGCTCTCCACTTGCATGCATTCCACTTACACTAAAGTTCTGGTGGGGGACCACACAGACACCCCAAGTTGGCTCCCTGGTCAAAACCATTCCCCCTCGGAGAGGAGCTGCCAGGATGAGAGACTGGAGCTTTCTCTGGAGGAGGCTGGTGGGTCTCCCTTCCTGGGAGAAGGTGGGCAGCAGAGGAATGCCTCTGAACCTATCCTGGCTTTCCCAGGCGAGCCCAACTTCATCAAGCAGCTGGTTTACTTTGACAAGGACAACATCTCGGACAAGGTGCTCAAGAAGATCAGTGCCTACTGCTCGCAGCCAGACTTCCAGCCAGACATCATTGGGCGGGTCTCGCTGGCGGCCAAGTCCCTCTGCATGTGGGTGCGGGCGATGGAGGTGAGCTGGAAGACCCGTCTGCGGGAGGGAATCGCTCGCTCGCTCATGGGAGAGCAGACCCTCCTGAGTGAGAAGGCAATCCGGACCAAGGCGCCTGGGCCTCTTTACTCCGTTGTGTCCACACCACATTTTCCTCTGCTCCTCTTCTTAGATGTACGGCCGGATTTACCGAGTGGTGGAGCCCAAGCGTATCCGGATGAATGCTGCCTTGGCCCAGCTGGCAGAGAAGCAGGCGGCCCAAGCCGAGGCCCAAGAGAGGCTCAGGGAGGTCAGTCTGATGCAGGAGCACAGCGTGGTGGAACATCTGGATGCTCCTTGGAGCACCTTCCATAGAGGGACGGTCTTCTTATTCCAGCTGTCGCCATGCTCTGTCTACACTAACCAAGGTCTTAACCCCATTATGGTGAACCTTGGCACTCCAGGTGTTCTTGGACTTCAATTTCCAGAAGCACAAGTCTCTGTGAATCCACACGAATGGGTTTACTGCGCGTACTTGGGCTTCTGGGCATTGAAGTCCAAGAACACATGGAGTGCCAGTAAACCCATTCGTATGGATTCACAGGGACTTGAGCTTCTGGGAAATGGAAGTTCAAGAACAGCTGGAGCGCCAAGGTTCACCATCACTGTCCTAACCCATCCATGCTCTTACCACCTCTTCTCCCACCCTTCCTCCTCCTCTTTCTCCAACTCAGGTGGCAGAGAAATTGGAAATGCTCAAAAAGGAGTACGAGGAGAAGCTGGCCCAGAAGGAGGAGCTGCGGAAGAAATCCGAGGAGATGGAGATCAAACTGGACCGCGCTGACAAGCTGGTATCCGGGCTGGCCGGAGAGAGAGTCCGTTGGGAGGAAACAGTCAAGGTAGGACCTGGGCTTTGGCTCTGGCCCCGTTTTCTCGCCACCCGCCCTAAGCAAGGCCGTGGGTATTTGAGGGGGTTGGAATATCTCGCCCTCTGCCAACTCGGTCTCTTTGGGAATGCCGGGTCTACTTTTGACCGTCAAAAGTCTGAGTCTGCCGCAAGCAGGGCCAAAGGCTTGGGGAGCCTCAGCCTGGCTGCTTGAGGGCTTTGTTTCTGGGCCGGGGGGGGGGGGGTTTGCTGGGGACTGGGAGAGGCGCATGGCAGGAATGTCACTTTTGGATAGGGTGGAGAAGTCCATTGTTTCGGCTGAGGCAGAGCGACGCAGAGCAGGGGGTCCCGACCTCTTTCTGGCCATGCCCCACCAAAGCAACTCCAATCCTGATTCCCTGCCCGCCCCCCGTGACGTAGAGTTTTTATTCTTCCAAAAGGGAATTCCTGTTCATGTGGAAGATGCCTAAAAGGCTATTCACTTGGTCAACTCATTCTCGAATTGCCCCCCCTCCCGGTGGGGAGTGTGCCCCACATTGGGATCCATGGCCATAGATGGAGCCCCAGCTCTGTCCCTGACACACCCCTCCCTCCTCTCCCTCCAGGGCCTTGAGGAAGACCAGGGCTACCTGGTGGGCGACTGCCTGATGGCTGCCGCTTTCCTGTCCTACATGGGTCCCTTCCTGTCCAGTTACCGGGAGGAGCTCGTCTCACACATCTGGATCAAGCAGGTGAGCTTTGCGTGCACCATTCAGGCACGTTTTACTTCCACTTCCAGGAGCGATGAAGGCAGTATGGGCCAGATGAATTGGCATTGGGGGCCAGAGTCACCTCTGCTGTAACCTACCTCTGGGGTCCCTCCTTGAGGCTGAAGGCCTCTTTTGAGCCACTTGCTCACAGGGTCTTCCCCTCTGAAGCTGAGAGGCACCAGAAGTCAGGGGCTGATGCCTTGGCGTCCTGGGGGCTGAGATACAGCCATATGAATCCCGCCCCACCCCCCCACCCCCCACCCCCGTGACCCTGGAGAGCCAAGGAAAAGGAGAATGAGAGTGAGTGAGGTTCTGCACACTCTCCCTCCCTCTCTCTCTTTCTCTCTGCTGCTGCTGCTGCTGTTCTCCGGCTGCAGATCCGTGAGCTCCAGGTGCCCTGCTCCCCTCGCTTCTCCTGCGACAGCTTCCTCTCCAACCCAACTGCTGTGCGTACCTGGAACATCCAGGGGCTGCCCTCAGATAACTTCTCAACAGAGAACGGGATTATTGTGACGCGAGGCAACCGGTGAGCTCTGCTCTGGGTGGTGGGGGGTGGTGATGGGTTTCTGGTGATGCCACAAAGACCCAGAGGACAAAAGTCTGTCTGTCTTCTTCCCCCTTTCCTTCTCTCCCAGATGGCCTCTGATGATCGACCCCCAGTGCCAGGCCTCCAAGTGGATCAAGAACATGGAATCTAAGAGAGTACGGGTTTGGTTAAGAGGCAGCTGTGCCCCCTTGTGCCAACATAACAAAAAAACGGAAAGCAAAATCTTGGGGTCACTTTGAAACTTAATAGATTGACGTAGGCAGAAACGGTTCTGCTTTACACACCACTTATTTAGATGCATGAATTGAAGACTCAGGAAGAGATGCCCAGGGATTGCAAGTGTGAGATTACAGTATTATAAGCAGTGAGAGCGAACCTTGGAGCACTCCAGGTGTTCTTGGACTTCAATTCCCAGAAGCCCAAGTCTCTGTGAATCCACGTGCATGTCCGTTCCAGCCCTTTGGGACCACCTGCCCCGAGAGCTGCATCTCCAGATGGAGCTACTGGCCTTTAGGGTGGGTGTGAAAACCTGGCTGGCGGGACAAGTGTGGGGTAGTGATGGCTGACTAACACACACACACACACACTGGCTTATTTAACATCTTAGGCCCACCCTCTCCCTATTTTATGAAGGAATCGTTGTTTTACATTGTTTTTAGTTTTTTTTAAATTGTATTTGAACTTGTGATTTTATATGTTTTTATATGATGTGTTTTTGTAATCCACCCTGAGTCGCCCTGGCGAGTAGGGCGGAATAGAAATTTGAATAAATAAATAAACAAACAAACACCTGGAGTGCCAAGGTTCCCCTCCAGGGTGATCAGCTGTCCACAGGATGCTTAGCGCAGACACCCTGGCAGTAAAGAGAGGCCCCTCCACCCCGGAGAATCTGTGAAGTCACACCCAGTCCTCTGAGGCTGTTCAAAGGGGTTGCAGGCCCTCCCGTCAGTGGTGGCCCCTTCCAGGGCTCCCAGGCCTTCCTCTTGTGAAGAAGCCCAGGCAGAGCCTTCCACTCCCAGCCTCTGGCTTTTTCAATCAGATGCCCAAACCCCTGAGCTCTCCCGCCAACCTTAATCGTCATTGCAGGCTACCAAGCCAAGTCCGACTTATGGTGACCCTTTCTGGGATTACTGAGGAAGAGGCTAATTCCGAAGGGGTTTGCCCTTCCCTCCGGCTGTGAATTGCCTCTGAAGCAGCAAAGCAACGGCCTCTGTCTTCATTCAAGCCAAAGGGCAGGTCCTGTTCTGTGAAACTCTGCAAATGCTTTTCCCTGCATGTGTTGGACCTTCTGTCTTTGGGATTTCTGTCTGTCTGCCTGCCTCTCTCTCTCTTCCTCACCTCATCGCCTCCTCTGGTGGAGGTGCAGTCAAGATGGGGTGGCTTCTTCTTCCTGCTGCTGGCTTCCAAGGCAGGACCTGAAGATCATCGGTCCCCAACCCCAGTCCTGCCCTTGCCTGGGGGCAAAAAGGGCCCATTTCCCTTTTACCTCCAGGGCTTTTCTGATCCAGGCAGTGCTCGCTCGTAGGACAGCCAGAGTGCAGAGGGGTTCTGCACCCCTTTCGAATCCCTCATGGTGATGGGGCTCTTCTTTCTGCCTCCTCCTGGCAGGGCCTGAAGATCATCGACCTGCAGATGCCAGACTATCTGCGTATCCTGGAGGTCGCGATCCAGATGGGCTTGCCCGTGCTGCTGCAAAATGTCCAGGAGGAGCTGGACCCCACCCTGGCCCCCATCCTCAACAAATCCGTCACCAAAGTGGGTGAGCACCCAGTCTCCATCTGCTGACTGGAGAAAGGGGAAATGGTGGGGAGGATCCCAGGCGCCGTTTTCTCTGGCTCTGATCTGAAAAGGTCTCCCTTACTTGAAAGCCACTTGTCTCCGACTCTAGGGTTTGGTGCTCATCTCTGCTTACAGCCAAAAAGTCAGCACTATCTGCAGACATTTCTATGGACACAGAACACCGTTACCTTTTACAACGAAGCAGTACCTCTTTATCTACTTGCAGCTTCCTGCTTTCAGACTGCTTTCAGTTGGCAGGATCTGGGACAAATGTTGGCCGCCCGCTCCATCATGCAGCACTTGGATCTCGAGCTGTTGACCTGCTGACCTTTGGGTTGTAAAGCGGCGTCTTAACCATTAAGCCACGGTGTCCCCTACTTCTGATCTGTACTTGGTGGCATAAAAAGGGGGAGAGGGAGGGAGGGAGGGAGGGAGGGGACTGGCATCTTGGCCAAGAGGTCCATCAAAGGCCGCTCTGTCCCCAGTAGACTCTTGACTCGCATCTCTGTCCGTGTGGCAGGTGGGCGCTTCTTGATCAGGCTGGGGGACAAAGAGGTCGAGTACCACCCGGAATTCCGCTTCTACCTCACCACCAAACTGTCCAACCCACACTACACTCCGGAGACCTCCTCCCAGACCACCATCGTCAATTTTGCTGTCAAGGAACAGGTAGGGGCTTGATCTCGCCAATCCTGGGCCAGTCTTTGTACCTACTTCTTCTTCCACCTCTAGGCCAGATGGGAAACTGCCAAAATGAAGGCACATTTTGATGAGTTCATTCTGCAGTTTCTTTTGCCTGACCTAGTGTGAGAAAGATTAGCTGGCAACACAAGGTTGTCATTACCAGGGTGCACCTGATTATGGTTCAAAAATATCACAGTCTTCGACATGGCTCTTTCTGTGTATTCCATCCTGTACCTGTGAATGGTGGAGGCTGGTTTTAGTGGGGAGCCTTTGATGCGGGGAAGAATCTAGGGATTGTAGTGGGTCGATGGGAGGGATCCAGTGGGACCCGGAGGGGAAGGGAGGAAGGAGGGTCCTCTACTCTGGAGACCCTGATAGGAGGGAAGAGGAGGGCTCTGAGAGGCTGGTCCAGACTGAGCCCCTGGGGCTTCTTCAGGGACTGGAAGCCCAGCTCCTGGGCATCGTGGTGAGGCGGGAGAGGCCTGAGCTGGAGGAGCAGAAGGACCACCTGGTGCTCAACATTGCAGCCGGCAAGAGAAAGCTGAAGGAGCTGGAGGATGAGATCCTGAGGTTGGTGTGGGCAGGGAGCGGGAGGGGCAAAGGCCACAGAAGAGAGGTGTGGGTCTTCAGCCTTCACTGGCTTCAGAAGACACAACAAGCACCGTATGGATGGAAGGCAACAGGGAAGGAGCAGAGCAGCTGATGAAAGAGCAGCCACCCTGGAGAAAGAAGGTCGTGACCAGGAGGGAAGTCCTGGAGTCCTCCTTGGTCGTCTCAGTGGGCCAGGAGGGTGTGTGTGCGTGTGTGTGCGCGCATCTCCTGGGCTGCTTCCAGTCTTGGGACACACCACCATTTTAGGAAGGACAATTTGGAAATAAGCCAGGAGTGAAAACGACCCTCGGAGTTGGGTGGGACAATGCCTTGGTCCAGCTTCTGAGGTGGCATGAGCTGAAATGTCTGCCGTTCTCCTTTCCTTCTCCTCCTGGTGACCAGTGGTCAGTTCCCAAGGCCCTCCTTCTTGCCTTGGCAGTGCTGCCCATCAGGTGGGTCTCCTCTAGCACAGGAGACAAGGCCTCCACACACACACACCAACCAGCAGCAAGGGGCCCCTAGGGAGCAAGCCGGGCCTTTGCCCATCTAGCCCAGTTTTGTCAACTCTGACAAGCAGCGTGGCTTTTCCAGGGCTCAGGCAGGGTCCTTCCTTGGCAATACCAGAGATCCGACCCAAGGACTTTGCTTAGGTTCCCCCCAAAATACCAGATCGGATGGGTTCTCTTTGGGGCTCAAGTGGTGGGACACGAAGTGGCTCTTGGACTCCACATTTTACTTTTCCTGCTCCCCTGCTAAGCAGTGGCGTAGCGTGGGGGGGGCGGGGGGGGCGGATGCCCCGGGCAGCGGCTTTTAGGGGGCGGCAAAATGTCCTCACCACTTTGGCCTCCTCCCTCTGCCTGGGCTTAGGAAGGAAGCAGGACTTCCCAGGCGGAGGGCGGCCCTTTTGCTGGCGAGCGCTGCTCGCCTCCGTCCGCCTGGCTGGCCGTCGGGGGCTTTCCGCCGCCTGCCCCTGGCTCCGCCTCCGTTGCGAGTTCGATCCTGGTGGGATACCAGATTGCCTAATAGCCATTCATCCTTCCGAGGGCGGTTAAATGAGTACCCAAGCCAATGGGACGGAGGTGAGCAGCGCTCGCCAGCAAAAAGGTCGCCCTCCACCTGGGAAGTCCTGCACGCGCGCTGCCCACCTCCTCCCTCCCGCCCAGCCACCCAGCCAGCAGCCAGGGGCTCCCCGCTACGGCGCCACCCACCCCCGACGAGCGCCCCGTCTGACGGCAAGCTGGCTGGGTGGCTGGGGGGGAGGAGGTGGGCAGCGCGCGCGCGCGCGTGCAGGACTTCCGAGGCGGAGGGCGACCCTTTTGCTGGCGAGCGCTGCTCGCCTCCGTCCCATTGGCTTGGGTACTCATTTAACCGCCCTCGGAAGGATGAATGGCTATTAGGCAATCTGGTATCCCACCAGGATCGAACTCGCAACGGAGGCAGAGCCAGGGGCAGGCGGCACGTCAGCAGGGGGGCCGCCTTCTGCCTGGGTCCGGGGGGGGGGGGAAGCAGCGGCGAGCGGGGGGGGGAGCGAATTTGTTCTTCGCCCCCGGCGGCTGAACTCTGCGCGACGCCACTGCTGCTAAGCCATGCCATTCTCCACCCTTAGGCTGCTGAACGAAGCTACGGGCTCCCTCTTGGACGATGTGCAGCTGGTGAACACGCTACACACCTCCAAGATCACAGCCACTGAGGTCACGGAGCAGTTGGAAACCAGCGAGACCACGGAGATAAAAATTGACACCGCCCGGGAGGTGAGGCCAGGTGGGGTGGGTGCCGTGCTGATCCTCTGGCACCTCAGGGGGGCTGGGAAGTGTAGTTCAGGCGTGGAACTCCGCCCAGCTCTGATGCTCCCCTGTTTCCTTCACCCTCTGTGTATGTGGGCTCCACCCAGGGCTACAGGCCCTGCGCTCAGAGGGCTTCCATCCTCTTCTTCGTCCTCAACGACATGGGCAAGATCGACCCTATGTACCAGTTCTCCCTGGACTCCTACATCGACCTCTTCAACCTCAGCATCACCAAGAGCCACCGCAGCTCCAAGCTGGATGAACGAATCCACTTCCTCAATGAGTACCACACCTATGCGGTCTACAGGTAACCCATCCCATGCAGAACTGAGGCCCTGTCCCCACTGGGGCCCACCCAGAGGGGTTTGGGGCGCCTCATGAGCACTTCTGACCAACAGATGCTTTTCCTGCCACTTGTTTGTGGGTTTATTTATTTATTTGTTCATATTTCTCCACCGCCCTTCTCACCGAAGTGACTCAGCAATAAAAAAAACACAATAAAACACACACACTACCTAAAAACCTCAAATACAAAACTGTTAAAATTAAAAATTAAAATTAAAATCAAAAAACCAAAACAAAGTGGTGGGGGGACTCTGGAAAAAACTGAACTGGAAGAGGACACTATTTGGAGCCCTCTAGATTTCATGCTTATTCAATTTATACACAGAACACAGAATGCGCAATGCAGGGATGGAGGAATCACAATTTGGGATCAAAATTGCTGGAAGAAATATCAACAATTTGAGATATGCAGATGATACCACCCTAATGGCAGAAAGTGAGGAGGACCTAAAGAAGCTCCTAATTAGGTTGAAAGAAGAAAGTGAAAAAGCTGGCTTGAGACTCAATATCAAGAAAACCAAGATAATGGCAACAGGCCTTATCAGTCCCTGGAAAATAGATGGGGAAGAAGTAGAAGCAGTGACAGACTTTACTTTCTTAGGATCAAAGCTCACTGCAGATGGTGATTGCAGCCATGAAATAAAAAGGCGACTGATTCTTGGGAGGCAAGCGATGAGAAACCTGGGGAGCATAGTGAAAAGTAGAGACATCACATTGAAAACAAAAATTCGCATAGTCAAAGCAATGGTATTCCCTGTGGCAATGTATGGTTGTGAGAGCTGGACCATTAGGAAAGCTGAACGCAGAAGAATAGACGCCTTTGAGATGTGGTGTTGGAGGAGAGTTTTGAGAGTCCCATGGACAGCGAGGAGAACAAATAGGTCAATCTTAGAAGAAATCATCCCTGACTGCTCATTAGAAGGTCAAATAATAAAGATGAAGCTAAAGTACTTTGGACATCAAATGAGAAGAGAGGATTCACTTGAGAAAGCTTTGATGCTTGGAAGGGTCGAGGGCAAAAGAGGAAGGGGAAGGCCCAGGATGAGATGGCTAGATGGTGTTGTGGAGACGGTGGGTGCAGAGCTGAGCGAGTTGAGGGGGATGGTGGAGGACAGGAGTGCCTGGCGGACGGTGGTCCATGGGGTCGCAGAGGGTCGGAATCGACTGTGCGACTGAACAACAACAAGATTTGAGTAAAGAAGGCCAAAAAGGCCACCTCTGGAAACCCTCCTCGAACCCCTTTTCTGTCAAGCCTGGTGATCCGTGCATAGACAAGGCATCTTTTGTGGGAGACCAAAGGCCGGAAGAGGGTGAAATTGGCAGGCAAAACAAGGCAGGCTAGAAGTCGCGTAGAATCTTTGTTTTAAGTTACAAAAAATAATAAAAATACAACACTAAAAATAACAGAAATAACGTTATGTCAACAAATATGTGCCCCCATCGTGAATGGGACATTATGGTCTTCCCCTTATAGTCTAAATAAAACTTTCCCTTTCTTATTCTTATCCCCTATATCCAGAACATTAAATACAGTTAAACCTCGAGATACGAAATTAATTAGTTCCTTGAGGTTTTTTGTATCTTGAAAAATTCCTATCTCCAAATTGGTTTCCCTTAGGAACACATTGAAAAGCAAAAAATCTGTTCCAGAGCTCAGAAAAAAGTAAAAGAAAATAAACCCTGTATTTTTTCTGTTCAAAACTCTTCACAAAGTGCACTTTGGAATTTTTCACTACATTTTGGCCACTTTATAAAGAGATTTGAACAGATAAAAGATGTATATTTGGGTTTTTCCTGAGCTTTGGAATTTATTGTTTTCATTTTCAATGCATGTTCAGCACATTTCCGCCCTCTAGTGGCCAGTTCTGGTAATTGTCAGCTTAGTACCAGACTTAAGAGCACCCTGTCTGCTGTCACCCTTTCCACCCTTTCCCAACCTCTCCTGCTTTGCCAAGGTACACCTGCCGAGGCCTCTTTGAGAGGCACAAACTGCTCTTCAGCTTCCAGATGTGCGCCAAGATCCTGGAAATGTCCGGCAACCTCAAGATGGATGAGTACAACTTCTTTCTGCGTGGAGGGGTGGTAAGCCTGAGGACCCCATCTGGTTTAGAGCCATAGTGGCAGCTGGGTTGCTAGTCCAGGGCTTTGGGGGGCCCCAGCTTGGGAGTGGCCAAATTCTGTGGACAGCACAACTCCCAGGATCCCACAGCCCTTTTGGCCAGTGGGGATTCTGAGCATCGGAATCCAAAAGGTTCCTTTTCCTGTGCTCTACCCCTGCCTCAGTCAGGGTCTCTGCTTTGCCCACCTCAGCAGAACGCTTGAGCCTGGAGCAAAGGGCCCGATCCCCATTTGTTCCCGCCTGCAGGTCCTAGACAGGGAAGGGCAGATGGACAATCCCTGCACCAGCTGGCTGGCTGACATCTACTGGGACAACATCACAGAACTGGACAAGCTCACCAACTTCCATGGCATCATGAACTCTTTTGAGCAATACCCCCGGGACTGGAATCTCTGGTACACCAGCTCCAAGCCGGAAAAGGCCATGTTGCCAGGTCAGGTCAGGTCAAGGGACCAGGGCTTCCCCTCAAGGCAGATGCTCTGTACAATGGGAGAAACTTAGAAGTCATGAGTTACACCCTGAGGTGGGTTAGAGGACCAGTGGTCAACCAGTGCCTTTTGTGACGGAAGCGAAGATAAAAGTCGCAGCCGACAACCGTGATATTTCAAAAGCAATGTAATGGTAGCAACGGACTTACTCGTGTCATGGGCGATGCTTTCCTACGTCGCCCTTGCTTGAAAGCCAGTTATATCCTACTCTAGGGTTCAGTGCTCATCTCTGTTTACAGCCAAAGAACCAGTGCTGTCTGCATTTGCAGATGTTTCTGTGGACATGTGGCAGGCATGCCTAGACACCGGAGTGCATAGAATGATTTTGCCTTCCCACTGAAGTGGAACCTATTTATCTACTTGCAATTTCTTGCTTTCAAACTGCTAGGTTGGCAGGAGCTGGGACAGAGATGGGAGCTCACTCCGCTGTGCAGTATTCGGGTCTTGACCTGCTGACCTTCCAATCAAGTTCAACGTCTTAACCACTGGAGTCACCGCAGTCCAGTTACCTTCTACTGTTACACTTTATGGTCTCTTAATTCCTGTTTTATTTGAGGCATTTGGACAGGGCCGGGAAAGGTTTCGTGCGATTCCCTCCATCCTTCCCTGTCCCTAAACAAGTAACCAAAAGGGAATGAGTCGTGCCATAAATAAGCAAATAGGTTTCCTGTCAAATATTTCAATGAGAGCAATTGGAAAGAGCAACTTTTACTGCCCGTCCTTTGGCCTTCAATTCCCAGAAGAGGAAGACGATTCTCCAAAGCACGGATCAGCTGCTGGATTGACTGTGCATAGTAGACCCATTCGTGTGGATTTACAGAGCAGTGTTTCCCAACCTTTGGTTTTTGGAGTTCAGTTCTCCAGAAGCCTCACAAAGCACTGATCAGCCCATGGGCTGGCTTAGGCTTCTGGGAATTGAAGCCCCCCTGGGGGACCTGGGCCCCACCTTGGGAACCACAGGGTTATGTGAATGGAAGTGGAGGTTAAAAGCCGAAGGAGGCGCCCTTCTGCCCTCCAGGGTGTCTCTGGAGATCTCTTAGCTGTGGTCCGGCGGACTGGATGGCCCACTGCTCTTGAGGGAGTTCAGCTGCGCAAGAGCTTGGCCGTTCTTGGGGTGGTGATGGCTGGCCCATCCCCACAAGTAGCCCCTTCTGTGAGCCACATCTTACTCTCCTTTCTCCTGCAGGCGAATGGGAGAACTCCTGCAACCAGATGCAGCGCATGCTGGTGGTCCGGTCCTTGCGGCCAGACCGCGTCTCTTTCTGTGTCACAGCCTTCATTGTCTCCAACCTGGGCTCCCAGTTCATTGAGCCGCCGGTGCTCAACATGAAGTCAGTGAGTGGGGCTGGCGGGCGGGGGTGGGGGGCTCCTATGCTGGGAACCCCCTCTGGGTTCCCTAATGAGGGCCAATGGAGCTACCCATCCCCTCGGACAGTGGTGGTGAACCTATGGCACGTGTGCCAGAGGGGCCACTCAGAATCCTCTCTGTGGGAACGTGCACCATCGCCCCAGCACAGAGTCCGTCCTGCCCCTCTGCCCAGCAGCCCAATGGGACACTTCCTCCCTCACCCCAGCACAGAGTTCACCCCGCCCCTCTGCAGCGCAGGCCGCAACCTGTTGAGTTTGGGTATTTGGTCTCTCAAAGGTTTGCCATCCCTGCCCTAGGATGTCCATCCTGAGCCGCCAAGAGAGTGGGGTGCTCAGTCGCTGTCCTGGGAGGAGGAGGGAGGCCTGACCCTTTGCTCTCTCTGGCCCCAGGTGGTGGATGACTCGACTACCAGGACCCCCCTGATCTTTGTGCTCTCCCCGGGCGTTGACCCAACCTCATCACTGCTCCAGCTGGCAGAGCAGTCAGGCATGGCTCAGCGCTTTCATGCCCTCTCGCTGGGCCAAGGCCAGGCGCCCATCGCCACGCGCATGATCAAGGAGGGCGTCCAACAGGGTGAGCCCTAGGCAGGCACTGGCAGGGCTGGGTCCTTTGGGCTTCTCTTCTTCCCCCTTGGCCATGGGAGCTGCTTTCTTGCAGCCCCTGTTGTCCTTCCGCCAGCGGGCCTTTCCCGCTCCCACCCCCACCCTTCCCTTCTTATCTCCCTTTGGCTCTTTGGACCACCACCTCCAGCCTCTGCCTCTGCCTCACCCACCCAGCCCCTTCTCTTCTCTGCCTCCTGACAGGTAACTGGGTCTTCCTGGCCAACTGCCACCTCTCCCTCTCGTGGATGCCCCAGTTGGACAAGCTGGTGGAACAGCTGCAGGTGGAGGAGCCGAATCCGTCCTTCCGCCTGTGGCTGAGCTCCAGCCCCCACCCAGACTTCCCCATCTCCATCTTACAGGCTGGCATCAAGATGACCACAGAGCCTCCCACGGTGAGCCTGGCAGAGTTGTGCGGTGTGTGTGGGGGGACAGGAGGAAGGCTGTGAGGAGGAGGAGGAGAAACAAGAGGCTGTGATGGAGGCTTCTGCTACTCTCACTGTCCCTGGAGACTCCCTAGCCCAGTGATGGCGATCCTTGGCACTCCAGGTGTTCTTGGACTTCAATTCCCAGAAGCCCAAGTCTCTGTGAATCCACACCAATGGATTTACTGTGTGTACGCAGTACCCAATGGCATATGCACAGTATACCCATTCGAGTGGATTCACAGAGACTTGGGCTTGTGGGAATTGAAGGCCGAGAACACACACAGTAAACCCATTCATGTCAATTGGGAACTGAAGGCCAAGAACCCCTGGAGTGCCAAGGTTCTCCATCTTAGCCCTAGGCAGACCCAAGGCCAAGCCTAAGCCCTATCCCTGCTCCACGGGTTTTAGGCCTTCCTTCTCCTGGGCTCAGCTCACGGCGTAGTTTATCTCCCCTCGGCTACGAGTTGGGGAAGGTGTTCTTGAGGAAATCTCTCTCTTGCCCTGCAAAGGTCTCCATCTCAAGCAGGGAGGTTGATGGGCAGGAGGCTGATGGGCTCTGCAGACGGAGTTCGGACCAAGGCAGAATCTTCCCCAAGCCTTAAAAAAAGCCAGGCGGCTGCTTCTCCCTTGCTGGCCCTTCCAACCCCCACCAAATACCCTCTTATCAACTGCTGGGCTCTTCCCAGCCCATCCGGCTAAAAGGCTGGCGCTCAACCAGG
The DNA here is from genome assembly GCA_030440675.1 of Furcifer pardalis. NCBI lineage: Eukaryota > Metazoa > Chordata > Lepidosauria > Squamata > Chamaeleonidae > Furcifer > Furcifer pardalis. The sequence continues at coordinate 2,932,477 of CP126897.1, forward strand.
GCGGAAGGTTGTCCCTCCCTGTGGCCAAGAAGGCCGCTCCGTCTTCCTTGTCCTTCAGCCCTCCCGGGTTCCCGGAGGGTCTGAGGCCAGCCGCGCGTCTCCTGTTCCTTCCCAAAAACAGGGCCTGAAGGCCAACATGAAGCGCCTCTACCTGCTCATCACGGAGCCCCAGTTCAGCCGCTGCACCAAGCCCAGCAAGTACAAGAAGCTCCTCTTTGCCCTCTGCTTCTTCCACAGCATCCTGCTGGAGCGGAAGAAGTTCTTGCAGCTGGGGTGGAATATCATCTACGGCTTCAACGACTCTGACTTTGAGGTGAGGTGGGTGGTGGGAGGAGGAAAGCCCAAAAGGCCCAGGGAAGCTGGGAAGGGAGGCCCTGGGGAAGGGCTGGTGGCATGGCATGGCCGGGGTGGTGGTGGTGGTGAGGGGGAGGGAAGAAGAGGAAGGAGGTCCCAGGGGTGCCCAGAAAACTGCCCAGTCACTTCGCTCCATCAGTGGGAGGCCTTCTGGGGTCCAGGGACTGTCGTCTGGCCTGCATCCCTTCTGTGGCTCATCACAGCTCCCCCCTTCCTTAGAATAAGTTGCACAGGTTCATTTTTACAGGCCCGGAGCCAGCCCGCCCAGACGTCTCACCCTCCCCCCGGACTCGAACCCCTGTCCGGGGGAGTTGACTTTGCCCTGCCGGCGCCTAGAGTCTACTTGGGGTAGGGGGTGGGTGTTCGCCGCAACCGTACCAGGACTGGATGGCAGGTGTGTTGGGGAGGGGGGATGTGTATGGGTAGTAGGATGGTGTTTTGTATTGTACAATATTGAATTGATTACTGTATGGTTATTTTTATTTTTTGTATTGGATATGAACTGTATTGTGAATATATTGTTTATTGTCCATTCGGTATTGTATACTCTTTATGGACTGTATTTTGATTATATAGTATTTATATTTATGTTGTTGCACTGCATTTTGGGATGCTGTGATTTTGTATTGTTGATGTATTATATTGTGTTGTATTCGATTTTATGTTGTAAGCCGCCCTGAGTTGGTTTTCACCAAGTAGGGCGGCATATAAATCGAACTAATAATAATAATAATAATAACTTTCTAGAAAAGGTTGGAGGGCTGGCAGGAAGTTCCCTAGGCAGGCAGGTAGAGTCTTGGTGCTCATCTTGGTGGTGAAGAAACAACCACTGAGATCAGATCACTCGGTGGTTAAGAAGCTCCCCTTGTTAGCTAGAAGACTGCTAGGTCGGCAGTTCGAGACCCGAGTACTGCATGATGGATTGAGCACCCGTCTCTGTCCCAACTCTTGGAGACATGAAAGGAGCCTCATTTGGGCGTTCCCTGAGCAGAGTTTCTCCCGCAAAAATCCTTTCAACCCAGAGTAATCTCTGACACGAAATTATTATTATTACCAGTGAGTGGAAAACATGAACTTAATCTCTATTAGGAAAGATATACATTAGGACTGACGAGTGAAGTTCTCTTGAAGATTCATCAGCCTTCTGGTCCAGCCCCTTGGCATTGAGTGTCTCTGATCTCAATGTCTCGGATCCAGTCCTTGGCTTTGAGCCCTTGGCCGGTTGTTGGTCTTCCTCAGCAACCTGCCAGGCGTGAGTGGCCTGTAAGGGGGAGAGGGTGGGAGAACCACGCCGCCGCCCCTGAAACTCAAGGGCTTTTCCCAGGGAAGCAGCCTGCAAGGACTGTTCCTTTCCCATTCACAGCAGCCATCCTTCACCTCCCCCTCCTCCTCCCAGGTATCCGAAAACCTCCTGAGCTTGTACCTGGATGAGTACGAGGAGACGCCCTGGGATGCCCTCAAGTATCTGATCGCAGGGGTCAACTATGGAGGCCACGTGACCGATGACTGGGACCGGCGCCTCCTGACCACCTACATCAATGACTACTTCTGCGAGCAGACCCTCACAACTCCCTCCTACAAGTGAGTATGGGAGAGAGCTCGGGGGGGGGGGAGAGGCCTGGCAGCAAGGGGGAAGAGGGAGGGAGGTAATCTGTTTGCCATGTTGGCGGGAAGAGCAGTGAGGCAGGGGGTCCTCCCTGTGCAGAGGGAAGTGGGTGCAGGATTCCTCTCTGGCTCAGATCCAAACACTGCCCACTCAAGGGTAAGGGCTGGATTACCTGAGTTACCTGTTTCAACAGAGGCAGGAATGGGCACTTGGTTGGACTCCCAAGTCCCAGGCACCCACCAGCAGCGTTATTGCCTAGCTATTTTCTGTGGCACTTTGGAAAATCCTTGGGGTTTCCCTCTGTTGAAACTTATGTAGGGAATAGAGAAAGTGGCCTTCTGCTGGGTCAGGCACTTGGTCCACCTGGGCCAGCGTTGATGATGATGACGGTCACGATGATGATGGGTAGCCCTGGCTGTCCAGGAGGAGAGAGGGAGATTCTTCCCCAGCCCTACCTGGAAATCCCTGCCAGCCGCCCATCCAAGTATCATCCAGGCTAGCTTGGCTTCCAAAATAAGACCAAATTGAAATGGGGAGATAGGGAGACATGTGATGGGTGGAGTGTGCCAGGTAGAACCTTCCTTGCTGAGCATAAAGACGCTCATGGATTGCAGGAGGGCAAAGCCTCTGCTTACGCTCTAGAAACTACGGCCAGGGGCCCGGATGCAGCCCCCAATGCCAGTTCATCCGGCCCACGAAACCCTCATCACTCCCGGAAACATTTTACTTCCACTTTCAGGAGCGATGAGGGCTTTGCGGGCCGGATGGATTGGCATTGGGGGTCACATCTGGGCCCCAGGCCATCATGACCAGTCCCCTGAACCATGTGACTGGCCTGAAAAATTTGGGCACCTCTACTCTAGAAGAAGATCTTCTTCCATGTCTAGGTCAGACGTGAAACTGCCACAACGAAAGTGACCTTTGGATGAGTTCATTCTGCGGTTCCTTTTGCTTGACCCAGTGTGAGAAAAATTAGCCAGCAATCAAGGTTGCCATTGCCAAGGTTCCCCCCCCCCCCCCGATTGTGGCTCAAAAACACCACACTCTTCAAGGAGGCTCTTTTTTTGTGTACAGCTCTGTAGAATGCATGAGCTGAGAGTCTGTCGCCTCCCAGAATAGTCACCGGTCATAATAAACACCTCAAAACAGATGAGTAAGAAAAGAGAGAGGGTTATCTTGGTGGGGAAATGCAAATAACCACGTAATGCAGGGGTCCTCAACCTCTTCACACCACGGGCCAGACCATGCCCACTCAGACAGCTGAGCAGGCCAGACTCATGAGCTCCCCAGCCACAAACACTGCTGCATACCACAGCAAGTGCATGTGCGGGTGCGTTTACGGCTGTCATTAACACTTCCGCTTCCGAGGGCGCCACCGCTGGCCAGATGAATTGCCGCCACAGGCCAGGTCTGGCCCACATGCCATAGGTTGCAAATCCCTGACATAATGTTTTCTTAAAATGAATGATGACAACACCTCTCTATGGGTCCATGTTCTGCATAGGCAGATGGCAGAATTGGCAACTGGGGCAGGAGAAGCCACTGCAGGCTCTGTGTAAGCAAAGCTGGACTCTTTGCCTCTCCCCCCCCCCCCACCCAGGCTGTCTGTGCTGGACACCTACTGTATCCCCCGGGATGGCAACCTGGCCTCTTACAAGGAGTACATCAGCCTCCTGCCAAGCATGGACCTTCCGGAAGCCTTCGGCCAACACCCCAATGCCGACATCGCCTCCCAGATCACAGAGGCACGGACCCTCTTTGAGACGCTACTGTCCCTTCAGCCCCAGATGACACCCTCCGGGGCGGCTGGCCAGAGCCGGGAGGACAAGGTACTGGGGTGTGGGGGAGAAAACATGGATTGGGGTTGGGTTGAGTCGGGGGAGTAGGTTACCTTAGGCTGGACTGTTTTAGAAAATCAGAAAGAAATTGCAAGTAGATAAATAGGTACCACTTCGGTGGGAAAGGTAACAGCATTCTGTGTGGTTTGGAGTCTAAGACAGTGCTGGCTCTTTGGATGGAAACGAAGATGGGCACCTACCCCTAGAGTCTGACACGACTGACTTTCGAGCAAGGGTGACCTTGGCCTTGTGCTGGGACAGGAGGAGCATGGGGCCCCCTGTGGGCTCAGAGGAGGCCGGGCACTAAAAAGAGCATCTTCCGGTCCCGAGGATGTGGCTGGGCTGAGCTGAGGCCTTTTCCTCCTCTTTATTGGCCAGAGTGACAGGGATTGTGCAAAGGCAGTGGTGGAGAACCTGAATTTGCCTCCTCCCTCCCAGGTCCTGGAACTTTCTGCCGATGTGCTGAGCAAGATCCCTGAGGAGATCGACTATGAAGGCACTTGCAAAGTCCTATCCACCGACCCCTCCCCACTCAACGTGGTCCTACTGCAGGAGATCCAGCGCTACAACTCTTTACTGCAGGTCATCCGGTGAGAAGGGGGGCCACAACCAGAAGAGACCACCATCCCCGGGGTGTGTGTGTGTGTCCCAGCCCCAACTCACTTGGCATCTTTATTGCCCGGGGGGGGGGGCTGCAGGGGCCTCAGTGGCCCAGACCCTCTCAGGTAAGGCTTTCTTTGGCTGCTGTGATCCAGGTCTTCAGCAGAGTCCGTGGCCGGCCAGTGAAGTGCCTGGCCTTGAAAGAGGTTGGCAAGTGACTCCCCGAGAAGAAGAATCTGTTACCTGAAAAATTGTTCCTTTTTAAATTTAGGGGAACATCCCACAGGCAGGGTTGAATAAGGAACCAAAAACCACCTTTGATAGTGCGTTCAAATAGAAAGGAGTTTATTGAATTGAAGGTACTATTTCAATTGAACAAAGTCCGCCCACAAAATGAGCCCCTAACTAGGATGATGCAGAAGAGAGAGAGAGAGAGAAAGAGAGAGAGCTCCAGAACTAAGTCACAAAGTCTTCACAAACAAACTAACCCATTGATGTAAATGTGGTCAAATAGTAAAAGATTACAGTTTCCAGGAAAATAGAGGGAGGAGATTTGGGGCATTAGGTAAAACAGGGATCAGTACAATAGCCAATGGCAAAGTTCAGTGTCAGGCTTGCCACCCATGGAAAAGCCAGCCTTGAAATAGTAAACCAATCACGATGGCAGCAGGAGACTTGAACAGCCATTCAGAGATGCCGGATCTTCAATGAAGATGTACTTGGCCATTCATTCCCCATTCCACACAATCCGAATCTTGTCCCAAGGCACACAGCAAACCCTACCAGCAGCAGTAAAACCCAACCAGCAATGTGTACATAGGTTAATTTCTACCCTCAGAAACAATAGCTGCGAAAGAGACATGCAAACAAAGTAAAGAATTAATCTCTAAAACAATCAGGGATGATAATCTGAAGGTTTCAGGAAAGGTGGACGTGAGTTCCTGACTTTGGGGCAGCAGATGCAATGGAAAGCTTCCCTTTTGAATGAGAGAGGGCTTTTGGACTTGCCCCAACATGCCAAGGGCAAATAAGAATATTCAGAGAGATTCCTGCTTCAAATAGAGAACGACAGAACAGTTTAAAATACAAGAAAACATTTTTATTAAATTTTAGGACACCCTAGGCCAGTGGTGTCGAACCTATGGCACGTGTGCCAGAGGTGGCACTCGGAGCCCTCTCTATGGGCACCCATGGAGTCACCCCAGCACAGAGTTCACCCCACCCCTCTGCCCAACAGCCCAATTGGAGCACTTCCTCCCGCCCCCCAGCACAGAGTTTCCCCCGCCCCTCTGCCCAGCAGCCCGATGGGAGCGTTTCCTTCCTCCCCTGTTGCTGTGTTGGTACTTTGTGATAAATAAGTGGGTTTTGGGTTGCACTTTAGGCACTCGGTCTCTAAAAGGTTTGCCATCACTGTCCTAGGCATAACCACTAGTGAAATAGAATTAATCAGCAGTGAAAGGGTTAAGTCTACTGTGTCTGTTTGGCAGAAAGGAAAGAATGCATTTTAAACCAAGCTCCAGTTACTTTCAGTACTACTGAGGCTTGGCTTTAAACAGGAGGAGAGAAGAGGGGGGGGGGGGATCCTTGACCAGGGCCTTTTAAAATAGCAGTTTGAGGTCTTTATAAATTTATTAAAAATCAATCCTTGCGCTTATATATCTGCAAGTGAATCATGGCACAGTGTGGTGCTTGTGGACATGTCAGCCTATTGGGTATAATGGGGGGGGGGGGGGTGGTGGTGATGGAAAAAGTAATTTTATTGAAAATAAAATATAAACAAAAATAAAGAGGGGCAGTTTCCAGATTTGGGGTAACAAATCCCTGCAGTCGCCTCCCCAACGTTAAGTTTTTTTATATGCAGCGGTAAAGCAGAGCAGTTTTTACAATCTGCTTCAGCTTGAATTGTAAGTTTTCCTAGGTCAGTGATGGCAAACCTTGGCATTCCAGCTGTTTTTTAACTTCAATTCCCACTAGCCCAAGTAACACATACAAGATTCACCAGGAGTGGACTTGATCCACAAAAGTTCACATTAAAATACAGCAGCTAGTCTTTAAGGTGCCAAAACATTTTTTGTCTTTTTGTTTTGTTTCATTTTCTTTCCGATCTGCTTCTTTTTCAAAAGGAGGAAGAAGAAGGACAGTGAGACAGACCCAAACAAGGGCTTAATACAAAAAAGAAAAACATGTCAGGAAGACAGAAGACTTATTTATTGTTTAGTTAGAGCTCGTGCCCTTTCGGAAGGGTCTAAAAACCTGGCTGGCAGGGCAGGTGTGGGGCTCCAGGAATATGGGGTCCCATGTTGGGTGGCTGATCTGATGGGACAGCCACCCCTCCCTCACTCTTTTAAACTTTTTTAATCTTTTTAAACTTTTTAAATTTTTTAGATCTTTGTAAATTCATGGTTTAATTCTTTTTTAATTGATTTTTTAAAGTAATTTCGAACCTCAAGGTTTTAATTTATGAATTTTCTGTAAGCCGCCTAGAGTCAGGTTCGCCTGATTGGGGCGGGATAATAAATCTAAATAAATAAATAATAAATAAATAAATAAACAACCCAATTGCATGCTGAGGTTGCTCTAAAACAGGGATTCCCAAACTTTTTGGGCTGCAGGCTGGTCACATGGTTCAGTGGGCCGGTCATGTGGTTCTTCCCACCAGAAGCAGAAGTAAAACACACCTTGAAAACTGTTTTGCAACAGAACGAGATAGATTTTAAGTTGCCATTTTCTCTACTTAAACCAGGGATGCCTAAGTTACAGGCCAGATCCAGTCCCCAACACCAATTCATCCAGCCCATGCCTCCCTCGTCGCTCCCAGAAAGGGAAGTAAAATGCCCCCGTACAGGTGTGTTTTACTTCCGCTTCCAGGAGTGACGAGGGCAGCATGGGCCGGATGAATTGGTGTTGGGGACCTGATTCGGCCCACGGCCGGTAGTTTGGGCACCCCTGCTTTAAAATACTCAGCCACCCAACCCCTTGGTCGCTCAGAGGCAGGGTCCCTTTCCCACCCTGGTTGATGGTTCTGGGCTGCTCCCCCTTCTGTCCCCCCAGTCCATCTTCCTTGGTGACTCCTTTTCCGGTTTCTCTCCCCCTGGCAGTAACTCCCTGGTGGAGCTGGATAAGGGCATCCAAGGCCTGGTGGTCATGTCGACGGACCTGGAGGAGATCTTCAACTGCATCTTCGATGCCCGCGTGCCCCCCATGTGGGAGAGGGTGAGGCCCATGGCTAGGAGTGTAGAAGGGGCTGTATCTCCAGGCCGTTCCTCCTCTCCCCGAGACCATCCTGGCCACGGAAAGCTCAAAAGAAGCTGAACAAAGACTGTATCCTCGGGGGGCGGGGGGGGGCGGGCAATGTTTGGCCCACTTTTCAGCCCCACTGGATGATCCCCAGGTGTTTTTCCCGGCCCCTCTCTTTCAGCCCCAGGGGTAAAGCCTCTTTCCAGAAGCGTAGCATGCCTTAACGGGGCCCCGTATAAAAATTTGTTTGGGGGGCCCTTGTGAAATAAAAAAAATTGGGAAGTTTTTATTAATTTTTGCTGTAGGGGGCCCCCGTGGTCCGGGGGCCCCGTATAATTGATACGGCAGATACGGCGGTAGCTACGCCCCTGCCTCTTTCTCAGGAAGAGTTTGGGGAGCCCCTTCTGGGACTCCACAAAGGTCCCTTTTCTGTTTTCTCCTTCTAAACGTTCCTCAAACACAGCTCCCTTTCCAAGGTGAAAGCCTCCCTCCTCAGAGGGGAAGTGGGCCAGACTGAGAGCTGTTCTTCTGAGACACTTCCATCTCCTCCTCTTCCTCAAGTGCTGTATCTGAATCCAAACATTGGCGATCCTCACGGCGATCAGTCATGAAGACGGTCCTGAGGATATCATGCAGTGGCCTTCCAAACAAAGGCCTGGGGGCCGGGTGCGGCCCCCGATACCAATTCATCCAGCCTGTACGGGCGCGTTTTACTTCCACTTCCAGGAGCGATGTGGGCTTCGTGGGCCAGATAAAATGGCGTCAGGGACCGCACCCGGCTCCCGGGCCTTAGTTTGGGCACCACTGGTCTACGCCAATACCATAGCAGGATAATCTGTCCAGGCTGGAAAAGGTCATTGTCAGGAGTGGAGTTTGAACCCAGATCCCGAGAGGAGGCTGTGACCTGAATGTATCACCTTAGACCCCTCGGCCGTCTCCTCTTGGAGAGCAGGAAAAGCCTTTCTTGGCAGGCAAGAAAGAGAAGCCCTTTTCCAGGCTGGCAGCTGCTTCCTGGTGGGTTTTCCCAGGTCACTACCAGTCCTTTCCATCCGTTTCTCTTCTCCGCAGGCATACCCGTCCCAGAAGCCCCTGGCGGCCTGGACCCGGGACCTGGGGCTGCGCGTGGAGCAGTTCACCCGCTGGGCCAACACGGCTCACCCTCCGGTGCTCTTCTGGCTCTCTGGCTTCACCTTCCCAACCGGCTTCCTGACAGCTGTCTTGCAAGCCGCTGCCCGCATGAACAATGTACAGGATGGTTGGCAAATGGGGCACGACTGGTGGGAGGCGGGGCCAGGGGGCCGGGCATCTCCTCCCACTGGGCCTGAAATAAGATTTCTGTGGGGCAGGAGAAGGTCTGGGGGACAAGAAACATGGCAAGGGGAGGGGTTTGTTTTGGGCTAGGCAGGCACGCTTAGGGGGACTGTGGTGGCTTTAGTGGTTAAGACACTGACCGTGACGAGTGGAAGGTTGGCGGGTCAGCAGATTGAGACCCGAGTGCTGCATAATGGAGTGAGCTCCCATCTCTGTCCCAGCTCCTGCCAACCTAGCAGTTTGAAAGCAAGACATTGCAAGTAGATAAATAGGTACTGCTTCAGCGGGAAAGGTAACTGCATCCTTATGTGCTTTAGTCATGCTTGCCATAGGACCATGGAGATGTCTGCAGTCGCAGACAGCACTGGCTCTTAGGCTGTAAACGGAGAAGAACACCCAACTTCTTGAGTCAGATACAACTGGCTTTTGAGCAAGGGTGACCTTGGCCGAAGCAGGGTTATGGGGGCGCCTGACCTGCCCCCCCCCTCCGTCCCTTTCAGATTTCGGTGGACACCCTCTCTTGGGAGTTCATTGTCTCCACGGTGGATGACAACAACCTGGTGTACCCACCAAAGGTAGGAGCTTTTCCTCCACCCCAAAATGGGGGGGGGGGGGTGGCGGCGCACACACACACACACACACACACACCTGGAGGACCTCTGGGGAGACCCTAAAATGCCGGCCCCCCAAGTCTTCAGCCAGCCACTCCCCTCTCCTTTAGGAGGGTGTCTGGGTCCGAGGCCTCTACCTGGAAGGCGCCGGTTGGGACAAGAAGAATTCGTGCCTGGTGGAGGCCGAGCCGATGCAGCTGGTCTGCCCCATCCCCACCATCCACTTCAAGCCGGTGGAGAACAAGAAGAAGAGCGGCAAAGGTGGGACTCGGCAGGGCAGCAATGGGGGTGGGGGGTGGAAGGCGGGGTTAGAAAGCCCCCCCCACACACACAGGACAGACAAGATTGGTGCGGAGGTGCCCACTTACTTGGCACCGGGGGAGGGGGGGTGCGAGCCTTGTGGTGGCAAACCTTGACACTCCAGGTGTTCTTGGGCTTCATTTCCCAAAAGCCCAAGTCCCTGTGAATCTACACGCATGGGTTTACTGTGCGGATGTGCATGACTACACCCTCTTCCTCTGCTTGCCCTGCCTGGGGGGGGGGGGTCACCCTCTGAGCCTAAAATATGTTTCCCGCCCCTGCAGGGATGTACTCCTGCCCTTGCTATTACTATTCCAACCGGGCTGGCACCGCTGGGCGGCCATCGTTCGTCATTGGCATCGACCTGAAGTCTGGAGCCATGACGTCAGATCACTGGATCAAACGGGGGACGGCCTTGCTGATGAGCCTGGATATTTAAAAGACCCTCCCTCCCCCCCCCCCCGGGAGAAGTTTTCCTCTTCTGACTTTCATGGTTTCTCCACTTTTGTTGTTGGTAAAATTAAATGCCGTTATTTTGTCTAGTGCCCTGGTCTCTCTTGTTGATGCTGCCAGAGCAGAACCTCTGCCCTCTTTGTAGAGCGGGGGGTGGGGTGGGGAGCTGGCTTTGGTTCTGGAGTCCTCCAGGTAAAAGGAACTTCTCCAAGTGTGTTTGCTCTGGGAATATCCAATTTTGTCTCATCACCCAAGTAGAGGCTGTGGTGGCTCAGTGGTTAAAAAGCTCGCCTTGTTAGCTGGAAGGCCGGCAAGTCAGCAGTTCGAGACCTGGATACTGCATGATGGTTTCAGCACCCATCGCTGTCCCAACTCCTGCCAACCTAGCAGTTCGAAAGCTAGAAATTGCAAGTAGATCAATAGGGGACTAGTTTTGTTGGGGGAAAGATCTTGGGGACGTGAAAGAAGCCTCATTCGGGCGTCCCCCGAGTGGAATTTCTCTAGCAAAAATCCTTTCAGCCCAGATTAATTTCTGACATGAAATTATTATTGCCCAGGTGAATTCTGGCTCAGGGCAGCTGTGCCACAGACTGGACCCCCCCCCTTGGCTGCCCATTTCCACCTCTGCCCAGATTCACCAGTTGTTTCCAGTGGAGTTTGGACTGGGAGTGAAAACCCCAGATCCTTTTCGGGGGGGGGGGGGGTGTTTGCCAGGGGAAATTAGGTGGGGGAGAGAAATCTTGCCAGCCCAGTTGCTAGTTGAGGGAGATTCTTAGTAGCCTATTCATCATTTTTCCCCCCAGCCCCCACCGAATAGAAGGGGGCTACAAAAAGACCCTGATGGCTAAGAGTCTGGGGGAGGCCATCAGTCCTGGGGGACATCACACAAGGAAACCCCTCTCTCTGGTGACATGTAGGGCCTGTGACTTCATGCTAGTGGCTCATCTTCCATGGGGCAGGAACAGGAGGGCCCAGTTTGCAGGGGCTGGGAGGCACCCAAAAAGGCTCCCTGGAGAATCCAGAGAAGGGGGAAAAGTTGGGGGGGAGCCTGGGGGGGGGTACCTGGAGGAAAATCAGGCCAAGGCTGGAGCAGAATAGAAGCCAGTGCTTCTCATCCATAGCCTCAGAACAAAGGAAGGACTTGGTCCTCTGCCTGGATCACAACGTGATGGCAAACCTTGGCGCCCCAGCTGTTCTTAAACTTCAGTGCCCACAAGCCCAAATCCCTGTGGATGCACACAGAGACTTGGGCTTCTGGGAATTGAAGTCACAGTGAGTCACACCATCCTCAGTCTTCACACAGCACCGTCCATAGATCAACGCAAGAGCTGAAGGGTAAGCTCATGAGCAGAGGTGCCTTTAGTGTTTTCTTTACTCTTGGGTAGGGCGCCTGCAGGGATCTCTCCATGCCCCGGCCTCCTCCTGGGGAAGGGGTCGATCTAGATGGCCCCGAGGTGGCCCTTCCTGGTTCCGATGTGCGCACTTGGGAAAAGTTTGGCCCGGCCCGTTTGGTTCCTGGGGCTAGATCTGAGCGCAGGTCTGGCCGGCCACAAAGGAGGCATGGGTGCACCTTGCATGAAGGACTTGGCTGGGAGGGGGGAGGGGGGTGGCCGCTCGGTGAGTGCCCACAGCTTGCCCCCTTTTGGAAGGGAGACCAGGGCACAAAGGGGGAACGGCTCGCCTTCCCTCCGTGATCGCTCTGGGACAGCCAACCCCGGCCTCCAGAGAGGAGGGAAGGGAAGGGCTGGCCAGGAAGCCCCAGGATTGGGCCGCCTGGGGACCGGCCTACTAGTTGTGCCCCTCCTGATTAGGTTGAAAGAAGAGAGTGCAAAAGTTGGCTTGAGACTCGATATAAAGAAAACCAAGATCATGGCAACAGGCCCTATCAGTCCCTGGAAAACAGATGGGGAAGAAGTAGAAGCAGTGACAGATTTTACTTTCCTAGGATCAAAGCTCACTGCAGATGGAGATTGCAGCCATGAAGTAAAAAGGCGACTGATTCCTGGGAGGCAAGCGATGAGAAACCTGGGGAACATAGTGAAAATAGAGACATCAAATTGCAAACAAAAATTCATCTAGTCAAAGCAATGGTATTCCCTGTGGCAATGTAGAGTTGTGAGAGCTGGACCATTAGGAAAGCTGAGTGCAGAAGAATAGATGCCTTTGAAATGTGGTGCTGGAGGAGAGTTTTGAGAGTCCCCTGAACAGCAAGGAGAACAAATAGGTCAATCTTAGAAGAAATCAACCCTGACTGCTCCTTAGAAGGTCAAATAGTAAAGATGAAGCTAAAGTACTTTGCACATCAAATGAGAAGAGAGGATTTGCTTGAGAAAGCCTTGATCCTGGGAAGGGTGGAGAGCAAAAGAAGAAGGGGGCAGCCAAAAATGAGATGGCTAGATGGTATTGTAGACGCAATGGGCACATTGCTGAGTGAGTTGAGGAGAATGGTGGAGGACAGAAGTGCCTGGAGGACAGTGGTCCATGGGATCGCAAAGGGTCGGGATCAACTGTGCGATCCTGAAATGGCTGAAAGCAAACAGCACAGAGTGTGAATGTGGAGATACAGCATCTGGCTCATTCCTGCCAGAAACATGCCCCGAGGAGGATTGACGTTTGGCTAATGACAAAGCCAAGAAAGTACAGTACAGTAGCTTCATTTTAGCAGTTCAGAGTTTGATCGAGAGACGAAAGGAAAAGAATCCTGGGAAAGCTAGCATTCATGCTCTCTGCTTTGCGTTGGTCAATGATGCCCGCGAGAGGGCGCACGGAGATCACAGAACAGAAAAGGACCCTGGCTTTTCTCCTCCTCTTCCCCTCAAACAACCCCAGTTCCCTATTTATTTATTTATTAATTCATACCATATCATGGCTGTAAAAAGGGGACTGCGGTGGTTAAGAAGCTCGCCTTGTTAGCTGGAAGGCCAGCAAATCGGCAATTCGAGACCCAGGTACTGCATGACGGTTTGAGCGCACATCTCTGTTCCAGCTCCTGCCAACCTAGCAGTTCGAAAGCAAGAAATTGCAAGTACTGTACATGTATTTCTTAATAGATGAAGTTTTAGCAAGCAACTGGTTAGTAACAAGGAGTTTTAATATCCATGTTATGTGCGTGAGTGTTTTAAACCTCCTTAAACCGTGTTTTTTAGTTGTTTTTATTCTGTAAACCCAACTGTAAAAAGATTAATTGCTCATCAGTATTGTAAATTATTCCATTCTTAGCTGTCTTAATTTTAAGAGGGTCGGAATCGACTGTGCGACTGAACAACAAAATGTTTTTAAGTTAGCAAAAATAAGCCGTGTGACCCATCCATATATTCAAATAAATGCAGAATGGAGGCGATACCTTTTATAGGGTCACTTAAAAATACAGTGGAACTGCGCTTAAAAAGCAGCTCGCTTTGCACAAAAATCGCATAATAAAAGGAAATCAATAGAAAATAGTGGCTCGATTAAAAAATATATTTCAGAGCGGATTAATTGGTTTTCAATGCATTCCTATGGGAAACTGCATTTTGGTTAAGATATAGCTTGCTGTCCATTTCCCCATGTAACATCTAAGCCAGGGATGCCCAAACTAACCCACGGGCCAGATCTGGCCCCCAACGCCAATTCATCTGGCCTGCGCCACCATACGGACTTGTTTTACTTCCGCTTCCAGGGCAGTGCAAGCTGGATGAATTGATGTCAGGGCCCAGATCTGGTCCACAGGCCATAATTTGGACACCCTTGGTTTAAGCAGAGAAAATGGCACCCTAAAATCGATCTCATCCTGTTGCAAAACAGATGGCAAGGCGCGTTTGCGAAGAACCAGATGACTGGCTTGCTGAACCACGTTGCTGGCCCATGGCCCGAAAAGTTTAGGCACCCCTGATCTAAGCAAACCAACTTGGCTTGAGCCACTGCCATGAGAATCTGCCTGAAGAAGTGGCCTTGAGTTACGAAAACTTGCAAATAAATATTTTATTTTTTAAGTGACACTATAAAAGGTATTGCCTCCATTCTGCATTTGTTTGAATGTGCTTTTAAGGGTTTGCATTGGATCCCTTTAATGAGAGAAAGGCAGAGTATTACATAAATGATAGAAATGGGAAGTTTGTTCACTACTCCAGCTCTTAGCTATTAAACAAAACAACACCCTGTCTTTTAAAATTTTTGAAGAATTCTATACCACTCCCTTGTATATTTATTCTGAGTTGTTCTGATTGCCAGGCATGACTTCTATGTTATTTTGCCCAACCTTCCTGCATACGCACAAAAGGAAAACTTTGAAAAGTTTCTTATTTGGACTAACATGACTAGAACCCGCCTTAAAAAGTGAATTTGCAAAGCTGTCAAGTGGAAGGAGGGAACCCGTAGATTTGCAGGAATGAGTCAAAGCCCTGGTGTGGCCCTTGGGGTTTCCTGCTTGGCTGCAGAAGGTGTTTTTAATTGCCCCTGCACTGTTTTGCCAACCTGATTTGATGATGCCAGGTGTTGGGCAAAGGCAGCCCTCCATCTTTATCCTTGGTCTTTGCCAGGGGAGGGCAGCTCTCACTCAGCTTCTAATTACTATAGTTTTCAGGCAGTTTAGCTTGGCCTCTCCCATCTTTCCAATTCCCGGGCGGGGGGTGGTGGCGGCTTCCCTGTTGCTATACCAAACACTGGTAAGGCAGTGGCAGTATTGAATTTAATGAGCAGGTGTTGAGAATGTGTTTGCCAACTGTCCCTGTTTCAAATCTCATCTCTTAGGGACTGGAAGCTTGTTAATGTGCCTGTGGATTTTACTCTCCTGGGACTGTGGTTTCTAAAAGGGCTTCCTGAGAAGTCAGAAATGAGCTTCTTGTTTTTGTTGTTTTGTTGTTTTGCAGGTAGGGAAAAGGATCCAGGTGTTGACTAGCAATCCCACCACAAAGTTAGGTGTGGTTGAGAAAAGCAGTGGTGGGCAGCAACAGGTTCGCACACACACCAGGAGGGGGGGATGTAGCAAAATTTGGTGGCCTCTGAGCAGGGGGTGGCAAAATTGGGTGGCCTTCTGGCATTGGGGTGGGTAGCAAAATTGGGTGGCTACGCCCACCTCCCTGCCTTGGCCCATCAGGTGTTGTCCCTGCAAGTGGTTCAAGGTCTCCCTTGCTCAAAAGCCAGTCATATCCGACTCCAGGGTCCAGTGCTCATCTCCATTTACAGCCAAAGAGCCAGTGCTGTCTGTTTGCAGATGTATACATGGCCATATGGCAGGCATAACTAGATCACCCATAACGCAGGCTCTGCCCATGACACAGGCTCTGCCCATGACATAGGCTCCACCCACATCATAGGCTCTGCCCATGGTGTGGTAGCAAAATTATTTGCTACCCACCACTGGGGAGAACCTTTCCCTTCTTTTTGCCCAGAGACCATTCATTCCCACTTTTGCCTTGCAAACAAGGCAGCCAAAATGGAGGGGGGGGGAGTTAGTCTCAGATTTGGACTTTAAAAAGATGGATGCTGTCTCGTGCATGTGAGAGAAAGTCAACTGCAAAGATATGGCCTTGAAAGATTTTCTGTCTGCTAGACTAGAAGAAACCTATACCTGTTGGAAACCACCGGTGTGCCTTTAGGGCAGGGGTGCTCAAACTTTTTGGGCTGCGGGCCGATCATGAGGTTCAGGGAGCCACTCACTAAGGCCCAGGGGCCATGTGTGGCCCCCGATGCCAATTCATCTGTCCCGCGAAGCCCTCGTCGCTTCTGGAAGCGGAAGTAAAACACGCCTGTATGAGCACGTTTTACTTCTGCTTCCAGGCGCGACGAGGGCTTCGCAGGACGGATGAATTGGCGTCGGGGGCTGCTCCCGGGCCTTAGTTTGGGCACCACTGCTTTAGGGGTCTGGCCTGCGCTCAGTGCTGTCCAGCATTATTATAAATGACTGGGTTAAGGGGAAAGCAAGTGGCCTCAGGTTAGCAGGGGATGGGAGGAAGAGCCAATAGTTAAGGAGAAGGAATCAGGAATCAAGCCAAACAAAAGGTTTCAAGACAGAAAAATAGAAAGTTCTGCTTTGAGGCAAGACAAGCCAGGTGTCCTGCCTTACATTAAACCTGAGATTCCTTGCTGTGAGGAAGTGGGGGTTATGGGGGTGCATAGATGGCAATCACTGGGGGTCAGCACTGGATAGCTGGAAAAGACCCCAACCAATTTCTATCCTAGGTAAAGGTTACCCTTGCTTGAAAGCTAGCCATATCCAACTCTAGGGTTCAGTGCTCATCTCTCTTTATAGCCGAAGAGCCTGCGTTGTCTGTATTTGCAGAAGTTTCCGTGGGCATGTGGCAGGCATGCCTAGACACCAAAGTGCAACATGGAACGCTGTTTACCTTCCCACCCAAGTGGTCCCTATTTATCTATTTGCAATTTCTTGCTTTTGAACTGCTAGGTTGGCAGGAGCTGGGACAGAAACGGGAGCTCATTCAATCATGCAGTACTTGGGTATTGAACTGCTAATGTTTTTCCTCCCAGTCAGCATCTTAGTCACTTGAGCCACTGCAGTCCCTTAGTTTCTCTCCTACCCCATGGTTTAAGACTACAGAAATGTCAGTTAACATACCTATGAAGGTTAATCATTTCCAGGCAGACAGGAGCACCTTTATCCTCACCTGGAGACTGGCCAGGTGATCCTTCCTCTCCCTTTTTGTTTTGACCTCTCTTTCTCCTCAATCAGAGGTTGGCAAGATTCCTGAGTTTCGGGACTGCATTTTCCAGAATCTTCTGACTTCCAGTGGGATTCTGGGAGTTGTAGTACAAAATAAGAATTTTTCCCAGCTCTCCCTGGTCTGGCACCTGTTCTCATATGGCCAAATTTAGGCCACCTACAGAGAGGAATGCAATGCAGGGTGAACTTTAGGCAAGACTCCCTCCTACATGTCAGTTGCACACCTGTGGACCTGCCCCATCCCCTCTGTGTGCTTGCTGAGTTTTGCTCACAGGGCCAAACCTGTCCTGCGTGGCAATTAACTCAGTGTGTTGATTGGGGCCTGTGAGAAGTGCCAGGGGTTCCAGACAAGTTATTTAGCATGCAACGCATAGTTTAGCAAAACCATTGTAGTATCTTGTGGCACTGAGTTCCATGGGTCAGCATTGATGCTAGAAAGAAATGTCTGTGTAATTGAAAAGCCCCTTGGTGAGGTACCTGTGATGTCTGTTGGATCGCCAATCGGCCTCCTCAGAAAAACATTGATTCTTCCATGGCAGTCACAACTTCTGGCATGTGGCCAGTCCTTCTGCTGCTGGTGAGAGCCAGATGCATATTTGCACATCTCAATGCAGTGTGGCAGTTTTGGTGAACTGAAATAGCCAATCAGTAACAAGACTTGGTCCTGTTTCAGTGGCTGTTTGTGGGTTGTGTGTTTGCCTGTGCATGAGATATTTAACACGTTCCCTGCCGACCAAGATTTGGCTCTCCCAACAACACCCAGCCGCCGCCCCCGCCCCCCCCCAAAAAAAAAACACCCAGAAAAGTAGTTACACTACAGTATGAGTTTCTCTTGATCTCTGCATTTTAACACGGGGGGGGGCACTGTGACACCCCCTCATCCTTTCCTTCGTTTCTGGCGAGAAGTCTCTGGGCATGTGCAGAGTGCATTTCCCCCCTGCGAGAACTTGGGCTGGGCGGGGAGAGTGTGTGCGCGCACATGGCAGGGGTTGTTCTTCCTGGGAAGGAGGCACTGCGGAGCGCTCCACCTCCTCCCTGGCCTCCTTCCTTCCTTCCTTCCTGGCCTCTGTCTCGCACCCTATGAACCGAAGCCAAATCAGCTGCAAGGGGAGAAGGCGCCCGGGGTGTGCGTCTGCGCATGCGCCCAGGCCCAGAGATGCGGGACGGGGAGCGGCGAGGCAGCAGCGCAGCTGGGGGCGCTTTCCCTGTTGCTATGGGAACAGTGGCAGGAACGTTCGGCTCCCTCCTCCGGCCGCCCTATTAACTTCCCGGGGGCGCCGACGTCACGAGCGCGTCGGCCAATGGGGACCCGGCAGCGGGCCTCGCTCCTCGGGCGATGGGAGGGGGCTGCTGAGGGAACAGCTGCTCAGGAGCGGCACGTGCACGCACGCACATCCGCAGGGCGCGCCCGGTCACTCCGCCTCACGCAGGGGACACGCCCGCCCGCCCGCGCGCTAGGCAAAGGAGGCGGGGCGGCGGAGCGCCCCCTGGAGGCGTCTGGGTGGGAGCGCTTCGTGAGGAGAAACCCGGTGGGTGGCCGTTGGGACCCGTCAGGATTATTATGGCGGCGCCCCCCCCCGCGAATAAGCGTGCCCCCCCCATAAAAATAATCACATCTCACACACACTAACGCCTCTCTCACACATACTACAGTATTTCCAACACATGCACACCTAAACCCCCGTCTCTCTCACACACTTATGCACAAATGCTCTCTCACACACTCCCTCACACGCACACACAACTCATATACACACACCTCTTCCTCACATGCACAAAGAAACCTCTCCCACACACGTACCTACCCCCTCTCTCACACACACACAACTCTCATACACACCTCTTTCTCACCTATACACATGCCTTACACACATCACACACATGCATGCCACTCACTCACACCCTCAAACATGTGTGCGCACATGCATACCCTCTCTCTCACACACCCTTTTCACACTACCCCATCTTTCACACGGCCTCTCTCAAACATAACCACAAAACCTACTCAAACACAAATACTTTTTCACACACATGTGCACCTCTCACACCCACACATATACATGCCTCACACACACCACTCACATACATACCACACACCCGTCTCTCACACACCCTCTGTGAAATAGAGGCATCCACACACGCATCCCTGCCTGCCTCCCTCTCACCCACACTCCTCTTTCTCCTCCCCTCCCCCATACAGTAGAGAGGCCTCAGGGTGGTGCCAAAAATGCTGCCAGAGACGAGTCAAGTGCCCCTCTCTCATTGACCTCCAAGGGACATGCTGAGCCTTGGTTACCGCTAGGTGCAGCACCCCTTGCACCCAAAGCCCAACACATGAGACAAAGCAGGTTCTGAATTCTGCCTTGCAGGTAAAAACAGGACCCATACTGTGGGGAATTCTGGACTACAAACCCCCAAACCTCTTTTGAGGAATTCTGGGAGTTGTAGGACATATCTGGAACTTTTCTGAGATTTGGCCTGAAGCCCTCCCACCCCATCTTTGCTGATGAGATGGGTTGACACCAAAACCCGTGACCCATTGTGGTGGTGTTTTTTTTTTAAAAAAAGTCAATTAATCCAAAATAAAATCTCCACCATAAGTAAGCAAGCAATGATCTTAACTGAGGGTGAGCTCGGATTGTACTTTTGACCTCCCTTTTCCTTATAAGCACAAGAAATTGAGATTAAAGAGGAAGGATTTCAACAGGAGAGTCTCAATCTTCCACCCTGTCTCCCCCCCCCCCTCTAGCACCGGAAGGAGGGCCTTCTCCGTGTCCGCCCCAGCCCTTTTGAACCTCCTGCCAAATGAGTTATGCTTCTAGACAGAGCTATTGCCCTTTCGGAAGGGCCTAAAAACCTTGCTGGCAGGGCAGGTGTGGGACTCCAGTAATACCGGGTCCCATGTTGGGTGGTTGATTTGATTGGACAGCCACCTCTCTCTCTCTTAAACCTTTCAAAAATTTTAAAGCTTTTAAATGTTTGAGTCTTATAAATTTATAGTTTTAATTTTTTAAATCAATTTTGAACTCTCGGGTTTTTAATTCTGAATTTATATGGGTATAGTTGGGTTATCCTGTTTATATTGTGTTCATTATGTATGATTTTTTGATTTGTAAACCGCCTAGAGTCAGGTTCGCCTGAGTAGGGTGGGATATAAATTTGAATAAATAAATAAATAAATAAATTTACAACAAAATGGAAAATAGTATAATCCTTCTGTGCTGGGAAGAAAGGAGGAAGGGATACCTTTAATTATTCATTAATTGGTGTGTGAGTTTCTAGACTAATGCTGCAACTTTAGGAGCACAAACAGAAGTACAGCCCTATACGAAAAACCTGCTTTCCTGACAAATAAACAGAACCTTATCAAATCTGGTTTGGAAAACACCACAGGAACAATAGTGTGGTTATGAAAAATAAAAGGGTCTAAGTGACTAAGTCCTTCTTTCCCAAACTCTGATCAGTTACTGGTACAGGTAAATGTATGGGACTGGAAGGAGGAAGAAAGGATTTTCTGGTCTGAAAGTTGCCAGAAGATTGTAAAGGAAAGAGAAGAGTGTAAATCCAGTATAGAATGTCCCTGAAGCAAAGGATTCTGGGACATGGGCCAACTGTCATAACTCAGCTGTCTGTAATATCTTTTGGGGATAAGATATCTATCCCCCTTGGCACACTCTGATGTCTACCCCATAAACAGTTTTGGGCATTACTGTGACAGCCAAGTATACCTGGCGTACAGCTAATCACCCTGGTCAGGACCTGCTAATTCAAATAATTAATGGCTTTATAGTATTAATTTGATTCTTTTGTTGTTCATTCACACAGTTGATTCCCACCCTTTGCGACCCCATGGACCATTGCCCGCCAGGCACCCCTGTCCTCCACCATCCTCCTCAGCCCTCCCAGCTCTGTGCCCATTGTGTCTACAATACCATCTAGCCATCTCACCTTTGGCTACCCCCTTCTTCTTTTGCCCTCCACCTTTCCCAGCATCAAGTCCTTCTCAAGTGAATCCTCTCTTCTAATTTGATGTCCAAAGTACTTCATCTTCAATATTTGACCTTCTAAGGAGCAGTCAGGGTCAATTTCTAAGATCGACTTATTTGTTCTCCTCGCTGTCCAGGAGACTCTCAAAACTCTCCTCCAACTCCACATTTCAAAGGCATCTATTCTGCATTCAGCTTTCCTTATGGTTCAGCTCTCACAACCATACATTACCACCAGGAATACCATTGCTTTGACTATGTGAATTTTTGTTTTCAATGTGATGTCTCTACTTTTCACTATGTTCCCCAGGTTTCTCATCGCTTGCCTCCCAAGAATCAGTCGTCTTTTTATTTCATGGCTGCAATCTCCATCTGCAGTGATCTTGGATCCTAAGAAAGTAAAATCTGTCACTGTTTCTACTTCTTCCCCATCTGTTTTCCAGGGACTGATAGGGCCTGTTGCCATTATCTTGGTTTTCTTGATGTTGAGTCTCAAGCCAGCTTTTGCACTCTCTTCTTTGAACCTAAGCAGAAGCTTCTTTAGGTCTTCCTCCCTTTCTGCCATTAGAGTCGTATCATCTGCATATCTCAACTTGTTGATGTTTCTCCCAGCAATTTTGATCCCAACTTGTGATTCGTCCAACCCTGCATTGCGCATTATGTGCTCTGTGTATAAGTTGAATAACTAGGGTGACAAAATGCAGCATTGTCTTACTCCTTTTCCTATTCCAAACCACTCCATCATTCCGTATGTGTATCATCAGCTAGACAAGACTCTTCCAGGACATATATAAATGCAGATGACATGTATTGCCACTCAAGCATCTGAAGAAGTGGATTTAAATCCACAAAAACTCATCTTGAAATAAATCTGTTCATCTTTAAAGAGCCACAGCATTTTGCCTTTTGCTTTCCCCGCTTCCTTTGATCTTTATTTTTGCTATCCCATTATGTTGTGTTACTACTGAAGTGTTTGACTTGAGACTGTAATAATGGGATGGATTTTACTTTGCAGGGCAAACCTCATGGTGTCTTCTTTCCCCTCCCCCACCTCTGGATGACATCAGGACAGCGGACCAAGTTGGATGAATCTGGTTCTCTACATTTCTGGATCATGGTAAGTGCATATCTTTCTCTTGATTTAGTTTTCCTATTCCAAAGATGCTGGGTTGCTGATGATGTGTTCTTCACCCTCCCTTTCAACCCTTTTGGTCCTATTTTACAGAACTGAAAAACTGAGTCCCAAAAGGGACACTTAGTAACAACCTTGATTGTTGCTCAGGGATTCCCTAGATTATGTTATAGATGGGGAAGAAGTAGAAGCAGTGACAGATTTTACTTTCTTAGGATCAAAGATCACTGCAGATGGAGGTTGCAGCCATGAAATAAAAAGGCGACTAATTCTTGGGAGGCAAGCGATGAGAAACCTGGGGAACACAGTGAAAAGTAGAGACATCACATTGCAAACAAAAATTCGCATAGTCAAAGCAATGGTGTTTCCAGTGGCAATGTATGGTTGTGAGAGCTGGACCATTAGGAAAGCTGAGCGCAGAAGAATAGATGCCTTTGAGATGTGGTGTTGGAGGAGAGTTTTGAGAGTCCCCTGGACAGTGAGAAGAACAAATAGGTCGGTCTTAGAAGAAATCAACCCTGACTGCTCCCTAGAAGGTCAAGTAGTAAAGATGAAGCTGAAGTACTTAGGACATCAAATAAGAAGAGAGGATTCACTTGAGAATGCCTTGATGCTGGGAAAGATGGAGGGCAAAAGAAGGGGGTGGCAAAAAATGAGATGGCTAGATGGTATTGTAGACACAATGGCCACAGAGCTGAGCGAGTTGAGGAGGATGGTGGAGGACAGAAGTGCCTGGCGGACAGTGGTCTATTGGGTCGCAAAGGGTCAGAATCGACTGTGCGACTGAACAAAAAAAAAAAACCAACTCTGGGGGAAGCCCTGAATCTTTAAGAATTTTGTGGGAGAAGGGCTGGCAGTCTAGGAGAGCCCAGACTTCTGGGTTCAAGCCACTTTGGCCAGAGTCCCCGTTGGCCATCTGGGGGGGGTCTCAGGCTGGGACAAACTGTGGCCACGGCAAATGTGATGGCAGCCAGGGCATCATGGGGTGAGCAAAGTGAGGGGAGGGGGTCAGCCAACTGAAGCACAGCTGTGTCTCAGCAGTGGGTGGAGCCGTTAGGTCACATGACTTGTGTGCACGCTTTCATGCTTCTGATTGCTCACAGTGGTGTATAAGGGGGTGTGGGGGAAGAGAGAAGGGGTTTTTCCTCTTTTCCCCACCTCTGTTCACCATTCTTTGCCCAGCTTGGGAGAGAACCCAGAAACTGCAGCTTCCAGCATCTCCCCCCCCCCCCCCGCCACACACACACACACAAAAATTCTCATGGACAGAAAAGGCAAAATCAGCAACTGGCATGCGAAAGGGGCCAAGCTGAGCTAGGGGGCTTAACAGGAACTTGGGAAAGTATGAAGATCCCTGAGTTGTGCTGGCAAAGTTTGGGAGGATGCGAGTGTGTAAGCATTGCTGGAAGTGATCCTTGGACTCCCAGGTTCTTTCTGGAAGTGAGTGGGACGGCTGGGTGGGTGTGTCGCCAAGGGAAGCCTCCTCCTTAGGGCCCATTTCCACCACCACCCACTGTCCTTTTCCTCTCCCTACATACCCCCCACCTTGCCCTGGTCTTCACAGTCAGCTTATATAACATCTGCTCTTAACGTGTCCTGGGTTGAACTCTCTGTGTTCTCAAATTGACAACAAAGCCGGTTGTTGGCTGGAGGGGGGGGATACGACACACTCTCGTGGCTTTGTGGGGAAAGAAAGAGCGCACGCGCACACATGAGAGAACGGGAGCATGCACAGGTTGGTAAGCTTCAAATGTAGGTATATGGGTCAGGGTTTAGCGCTCTGCTTGGGAATTTTCAGCACCCCTGCGGGGCTGGAAAATCACCAGCCAGCTTTTGTTAGCGTGTACAAAATAAAACACAACCCCTTCTTCCTAGTGACCACCTTTGACCGGGTTGCACCAAATTTGTCTAGAAGAGGGGCAGGATTGGGGAGGGGCAGGCGGATATTGAAACTTGAGGAGTGTTTTATCCCCTATTTGGAACAGAGGATAGAAAAAGGGTATGAAAAGTGAACAGCTGTTGCTGGGCCATTCCTTCTGAGTGTCCGTTTTCTTTCTCCTTGTGCTGTGGTCACAGATGGGGTGAAGGGTTGCTGGAGATATATGTTGCTGCCTCCAGGTTTTTGTCGTCCAGCATTTTTAGGGTAACATGGGAGCTGCCTCCTCTGTTTTCTATAAAAGCCAGAGCTATAAATACGTACAGTATTTGCTGGCGTATGAGACCCACTTTCTCCCCCTTAAAATACACTGGGACAATGGAGTGCATCTTGTACTGTATATAGTGGCCTATAATGGGCTAATTTGGTAATAATGGGGTGTGTCTTCTACTGTACTCCAGTGTGTCTTTATATACAGGGGTGGGCTAAAAAAAAATTTACTACCACACTGTGGGTGTGGTATGGTGGGCGTGGCCAGGGGGAGAGCCCTGCGTTGCACCCGAATTAGGACTACAGTACTTTATTTCAAAACTTGGATGGGCAGGGTCAGCCAGAATTTCTGCTACCAATTTTGGTGAACTGGTGTGAACCTGCTGATGCTCACCACTGCTCATACTCTGGCAAATACGGTACTCGTTTAGTCCCCTAAGAAGGGACTTTGCTGTGGTGGTGCATGAGGATGGGTGGGTACAAATGGTCAATTTCTCTCTTGCCTTGCTTTGGGGAGCAGAACCTGTGGAATGCCAGAGAGGGAGACCTCCCAGCCAGCCACACATTTTTGTGTGTGGGATATACTTGGTATTTCTTGGACTTCCTGTGTCCAGCATCCTTCCTTGAGGAACCAGGGAGAATTCTCTCCCATCTCATTTCTCCCCACCCGCTAAGCTTCACTACCCACTCCTTTCACTGCTGGAGGTGGCATTTATTTATTTATTATTATTAGTTCAAATGTATATTACTGCCCACTCACCGTAGCGACTCAGGGCGGCTTACAAACAATACATTACATGACAATATGTTGATGGGGGTCAGGGTGAAGAGTGGCAAAGTCCTCAACCTGCCCTGGCTTCTTCCCTGGCTGTTGGGGTGGGTGCAGGGGGAGGGACAGTGAATTAAATTGATTTTATTTATTTATTTTTCATACTTCTATACCGCCCTCCTCGCCAGGGTGACCCAGGGCGGTTTACAACATCACACAAAAAATAATAGTACAATCCAAACCCATCACGAATGCCTTCATTCCCCTTGGCCCTGAATCACATGGCCTTGGCAGGAAAAGTCTCCATCTTCCTCCTGATTCTTGGGTTGGGGAGTGGATGCATGGATAGGTCTCCTGGAAATGCTCAGCCCTGACTGTTGGGTGGGTGGAGAAGAGGCTCTTCCAGCGCTCCAGGAAAGAAACTTGACTAAAACACACATTCTCTCTTACACGCAGTCCTGTGCACATGGGATCTTTGGCACCCTGTCTTCTTGCTCTCTAAATGGTTTCCTCTGATAACAGAGAGCACTGCACTTTTAGATGGCAGCTCCCGGGAGGTCACAGAAGGCCCATCCCAAAATATTCTGCCACTTGAAGCAGATTGGCACGTGCCAGTCCCTAGACTAGGGGCGTCCAAACTACAGCTCATGCGCCAGATACAGTCCCTGATGCCAATCCATCCATCCCACACCACCATCGGAAGCAAAAATACTTCTGCTTCCGGGAGCGATGAATTGGCATCTGGGGCAGGATCTGGCTTGTGGGCCATTTGGGCACCCATGATTCAAGCAGAGAAAATGGTAACTTAAAATCTATCTCATCCTGTTGAAAAACAGATTCTAAGGGACGTTTTACTTCCGCTTCCAGTGGGAGAAACCATGTGACCAGCCTGCTGAACGACGTGACTGGTCCACTAAACCATGTGATCGGCCCATGGCCCAAAACGTTTGGGCACCTCTGCCCTAGACTCACCCCATGACAACCAAAGCCAGCCAAATTAATAATAATCGAATGGATGGGGGCTGGGGACAAAAATGCAATAAACCCGCATTAAGAAAAAACACAGCCAGACAACCAATTAAGGAAGAAAGTATTTGTTAAAAGAACACTGGGGAAACTTGGAAGGTGAATCAAATTAAAGGCCTTTTGGCCCAACATCCTGCTCAGGTATATAACTGACAGGTAGACAATGAAAATAGTAGCAACCTTCTCACCTGTGTTGCCCAGTGCAGTGCCTCTGGTTTGGGATGTAAGTTGGCCATCTTGACAAAGGAGCAACTCTGTACCTTTCATGACACCCCAGATCTGCCCATGTGATGATATAATTTGCACATTATGCTTCCCCCAGGATGTGTTGAAGTGCCAACTCTGTTTCTTTCTTCCCCTTCCACCCCCACAACACATTTGCGTGCAGACAGGCGAGACACATCTATGTTTTTTTTAAAGAGTTGAGATGGGGACAAACTCCCTGCATCCTTGGGGTAGCACTTGTACTTTTCAAATTATGCTATGATCTTTTTTATAGGCTATTCAAGCATACCTTCTTTGCTTTCCAAATGCTGAGGGATGGTCTGAGATGGAGGTGCAGGGTTGAGGGAGGTGCCTCATAGTACCAAGGAGAGGGCAGAAAACAATGGCTTGTGGGTGGGAAATTTTGAACACAGCACCCCTGCTTCCTCAGTGTCTCTTGCGGTTCTGCATGTTTTATTAGACACAGCTTTTCCTTTTGGTGCTCCCTTGTCAGTTCTGATACTGGGGCGGGTGGCAGTGCACCGGGGGAGGGGGGGACAGAGAGAGAATTTGCCATCTGTCTCCCCATCTGTGTTTTGAGCAGGGTGGAATCCGCTTTGCGGGTTGTTGTCTAGTACAGGAGATTGCAGTGGCTCCCTTTCCTCAAGTGGGTTTACAGGTTGCCAGTATGTCCATGGGGAGGTGGGAGGGGAACTATCCCTGTTAAAGGCAGAGAGGTTGGATTGTGATGCCTCCCTGTAGGAGGCAGAACAGGTGGGAGAGGCTAGTCTTATGTGGTGACAGGAACGCTCACAGAAAAGCAGTGCAACTGGACAAGCTTGTGTGTGTGTGTGTGGGGGGAATTGATTGCAATATATGCACAGGTGCTTTTTGTATGCAGAGACTGTCAAAGGGAGGTCAGAAAGGGTAGAAGACTTGCCATTAGAATCTGGGCACTGTGTCTACGGAGGCCATAAAGGGAGGGATTCTTTTATCGTATTCAATCTGCCTATTATTAGACATGGGATCAAAGATCTTAAGTTTGCTTAGAAGTGGAATTTTGGTTCTCTGGAGCTGGGGATGAAAAAGCGTCTTTCTGTACATGCCCAGAGGCCCTGTCAGGTTAGGCTGACTTGCCACTGAGATTCTGTCCCTTGGAAATGGCTTCAGGGAAGCAAGACTAGCCTAAGACACTATGGAAGCATGTGTGGTATTGGTCTGTCTTATTTTCATTTGCTTTTTCAAATGTGCTGCATATTATGGAAATGAGGAAATATAACAAGCAATGTTCCTTTGTGCCCAGAGTCTCTGCCAGCCCAATTTTCTCTTTTGAGATACAGTAAAACCTCGCATAAAGAGTGCCTCGCTTAGAGAGTAACTCACTTAAAGAGCAGAATTTTCTCTGAATGGTCGATTCGCTTAACAAATAAAACCAACTAAAACTTACTTAACAAATAAATCGGGTTTCACAATCCCCCCCCCAAGTCACAGTTGGTCACTTTCAATGGTGTTTCACTTAAAGAGCAATCCCGTGGAACACATTATGCTCTTTAAGCGAGGTACCAGTGTACCCACATGTGGGTTGGATGGGGCATATGTTAAAGCAGGGGTGCCCAAACTTTTCGGGCCATGGGCTTGTCACGTGGTTCAGTGAGCTGGTCATGTGGTTCCTCCCACTGGAAGCAGAAGTAAAACGCTCCTTGCAATCTGTTTTGCAACAGGATGAGATAGATTTTAGGCTGCCATTTTCTCTACTTAAACCAGAGGTGCCCAAACTATGGCCCACAGGCCAGATCCAGCCCCTGATGCCAATTCATCTGGCCCATGCTGCCCTTGTTGCTCCCGAAAGTGGGCACATTTTACTTCAGCTTCTGGAAACGATGAGGGTAGCGTAGGCTGGATGAATTGGCATCAGGAGCAATATCCGGCCCATGGGCCATAGTTTGGGTATCTCTGTGTTAAGGTTATGGATGCTGGCATACTTTGAAAGGGTTGAGAAGTACAGGAGAGAATGGTAAATCTTTCAAAGAGAAAAGGAGATATTTGGATGAATTATTATTATTATTTTACACAATGCAAAATGCATTGGCAAAAACTTTATGGGGTGAATCTGCAAAGGCAGGATTCTGTGAGGTTTGCTTCTGTGAAAATTTCCAGGAAAAGAATGTCCCTGCTGCTGGGTTTTCTCCCTGTGGGTGCAAGAAGAGCAGCAACCCCCAACAGAGCCCTTTGCAGCCTGGACAAAGCCTCGTCGTGATGCTGCCCGGTTGTCATCCTCCCCTCCCCTTCCATCCCCACCCCTCCCCCAGGAAGTTTCTAGTCACGAAAAATTGGCAGGAGTCCACGGTTCCCATGGCCCAGACGGCCGTGTCTGGATACTGGCCTTCCGCCTCGCCCGCTTGCGGACCCAAAAGGCACCTACTAAGCATCCCCCCTCCGCCCCGAAGAAAGAAAAGCGCCGGCCTCCCTCGCCACCCCTGTCCCACCCGGCAGAAGGAACGCCGCGCGCTCGCCCAGGGCCCGCAGGCTCCTCCGTGGCCCCTCTTCGGCCTCCCCTCCTGCTCCATCCTGGCCCCATCGGAAACCCTCCAGCCGGTCCAGTCCTCTGGCTTCAGCCTCCCTCTTGCCCGCGCACCTGCTTCTCCGATTCTCAGGGCCGAGGGGGGGGGCTTAAACAAAAATTAAAGACCCCCCCCCCGCTGCCTGCCCCCCCTCCCAGACATCAGCCGAGCGCCCCACCGCCACTGCTGCCTTCTTTCCTGGACCGGCTCCGTTCGCCCTGCCAGACTGCGGGAGCGCCGATCCGGGTGCGCGAAGCCCTCCGGCGCCTGGAGAGCGAGCGAGCGAGCGAGCGAGAGGCCGGGAGCCTGGAAGTGCGGCTGCCCCCGCGTTTGCTTTGGCTTTTTTTTCCTTGCCGGAAAGGGAGGGGGGAGAGGAGGGGGTGGGGAGAGGCGGGGGGAGAGGGAGGAGGGATGTCTGGGCTCGGGGGAGGGGGGCGGAGAGGGGGTTGGGCGCAGAACACAACCCTCATTTCTTTGTTTGAGTAGAGACTGGGAAGCGAACGAGCGAGCGAGCAGGCGAGGGGGGTTAGGGGAGCGAGCGGGCAGGGGAGCGAGCGAGCGAGTGAGAGCGAGCGAAGGCGACCCAGCCAGCCTGCCTGCCTGCCTTGCCTGCCTGCCTGCCAGCCACCGAGTGGAGAAGGGAGTTAGTGTGTCGGGTGCCCAGCGGCTCCGAATCCTGTGGATTTCTCTTCCCAGTGGCCACTAAAGTCGGCTCCCCCCAAAGCAGCAAGATTGGCCATTTTTCCACCAACCCCTTCCTCTCTGCCCATTTGGGGAGAGGGGGGGAAACCCACCCACCCCCTTTTCTTCTTCCTCCTCCTCCTCCTCCTCCTTTTTCTTCCCTGCAAGAAAAGAAAAAAGCAAAACTCCCTGTCGGCGCGGGGGGCTCTGGACATTTTTGCCGTTTTTTCTCTCCCTCTCCCCAGTCGAGCGAGGGGAGACCCGGAGGAACTGCGCTTCCTTCCCCGCCCCCCCTTCAGTCTTAGCAGCCCCCTTTCCGCAGGTAATGTTGGCTAGCCGATCCTCCCCCCCCCCGCGCGCCGCCTTTGCTGTCTGTCTGGTCCCCCCTCCCTCTCTTCATTTTTTTCCTGGGGGGGTCTGTTTTCTTGCCTTCCTCGAGTATTGGGGGGGGGGCGACTTCGAGCTGTGCCTGGATGCGAGGTGTGTGTGTGTGTGTTCCTTGAGGTTGGGGGTGAGAGAGAGGCTGTGTGTTTCTTTTGAGGGGGGGGGGAGACTCCGTGTGTTTGTGGCTCTGTGTGTGAGCGTGTGTGCAAAAGGCCTTTTTGGCTTGCTTTGTTATCTGCTGAGAAGAGGAGCAAAGGGGCGGAAGGTGGGCGAACCCAGGCTGGGCAGAGGCCTAGCAGCCCACTCGCTGGCCGGCGTTGGCCGCTGTCTCCCTGCCTGCTTGCCTTGTCTGTGGGTTTGGCCGGCCGGCAGGCCTCGCCCGCCACCCCGACGAGGATCTTTAAAGGTCCGCAAGCGGCCGAGCAGCTGACCCGACTCGAACGGAAGGAGAGGCGCGCTCCCAGCGCTGCCCCCGCGGGGACCGGCTTTGGCCCGGCTTCGCTCCGTCCCGGCCGCGGAGGAAGAGGCGCTTTGGGCGCCGAAGTCCAGCCCGAGGCATCCGGGACCGAGTCCTCCTTTCCAGAGTCACGCCGGGCCAAAGCCCGGTCGCCTGCCGATTCGGATTGGGAGGCCGCCTCCTGTCACGGCCGCCCTGCAGCTCCCTGGACGACGGCGCTGGCCCGGCCGATCCGGGTTCCATCCCGGCCGCGGAGGTCGCGGAGCGAAGTTGTGTCGTCGGCCGGGGCCCCGGGCGGAGAAGGAGCGCAAGCACCCCAGCGCAAATTGGGGCAACCTGGGGCCGGCTCGCCGGGACGCCGCAGCTTGACAGAATCCGACCGGGACTCGGGGGCTGCTCCGCGCCTCGTGCTCCCTTTCATACGTTCCTGGTGTCAGAAGGCGTAGCAACAGGGACGGAGGAAGGAAGGGGCTCCTTTTGGAAATCGAGACCCACCGTGTTTTGAGGGTGGCAGCCATGTTCCGGTCGGCGTAAACTGGGGGAGCGCGACCCACTCACCTCACCTTGCAACCCCTTCTTGCGGTGTGGGAGTCCCTCCGCCGGACCCGATCCCACTGCCCGTGGGCGAGAAAGGCACACGTGGGAAGGTTGATGTCCGCTGTGGAATTGATCGTCACTCTCGGGCTGTGTTGCTTTTCCAGCGGCGCCTCCTCCTTTTCCCACAGCAGGGAGAAAAACTCGGTTTTAGCTCAAGGTGCGCTGACATTGTCCAGAGGCGCAACTCCGCACAAAACTCCAGCGCATGAGTTTTTGGCTGCACCCAGATCCTGTTTTTTCCTGTCCGGCAGGATCTGGCCCCGGAGAGTTAAACCTGCCAAAAAGAAAGAGTGCTAAAAGGGAGAGGAGGGGTATGGTGTGTGTGGGAGGCTGCTGGGAAGCAGGACTTACTATAAAAAAAATTAAAGGGGGGGGGGGTTGCATATGTGTATGAGGGGCGGATATTATTTTTCTGGTGGTTTGGAAAAGAGACCGGGAGAAAGACCACACATCTTGTTTCTCTTGTTGGGGCTGTTCTGATTTATTTGCATGTCCCTTTTATTTTTGAGAAGTGTTGATTCCGTATCACTAGCATAATGTGGGTTTAAATGCTGAGGATTGGGAGGGAAGGGGGTGGAAAGTTTTGAGGTGGAGGAGGAAAGGTCAGTTGTTTTATTGTGAACACAGGTTTGTGGGTAGGGTGGAGGGGTTAGGAAAGATAAGGTGGCTCTCCCTTGCATCCTACAATTGCTTTTGCTTGCTGTTGTGGGATTATTGGGGTCCCTTCCCAAGGTAATAGTTTCGGAGCAAAGCTGAGTGCAGCCCAAATGCTCATAGGAGTGGGTGCTGGGACTTGTTTTTAGAATTAGTCTCAGTCACAGTAAACAACACCAAGAGAGTATGCAAAGTGTCTTTTTCGAGAACGGTTGTATAACTACAACTGGAACTTCTCTGTCTAGTGTCAGGCTGATGTTGAGCACAGAGGAGAGTTGAAGGGAGAGAGAGATTGAGAGAGAGAGAAAGAATGGAATTTTTGGAAGTTGGAAAGCCTTGCAAACAAATAAAACTTTGCCTTTGAGGCAGAGCTACCTTCCTGGTGTTTTGTAGCTCTTGAGCGCCTGGCCCTTTAAGAGTGCCCAGGTGAGACTGGCTAGGTGTGCTAGCAGGAGGGTGGCACCAACCAGCTGACAAAACGGGTTGGGCAAGCGGGCACTGCTACCACGACCTGGGAAAGCCACAGGTGAGACCCTGAAGTGTGGGAGCGTTTTAAAGAGGCAGTTGTTTCCTTGTGTTAATTACCGACAAGTGTGTGTGGATTGTGTGTGAGTTAAGTTGTTGGAAATCTGCCTATGTGATAAGGGGTGTCTGTGTCTGTGTGTGTGTGACATGAGATGTTGACTTCTAACCAATCGTGGTCTAGCGAGAGGAAGTCCCAAAGTCTGCGCCTGGAGAAGTTGCTCAGACTTTTATCCAGATTTATTTTCTTCCAGCCGTGTGCTATCTCGTAGTCACGACTCTAGCTGGGACCGCTGGGGCTCCGGAAGGTGTGTGTGTGGGGGTCATTTAGGGTGATAAAGAATGCTCCTCCTTAGGTATGAATGGGGATATCCCTCTTCTCCCTCCCCGTCCTGAATCCCTCACGTCACATGGTTTCTTAGTGGGCTGGCTCACTGGAGCAGGGGCTGATGGGAGGCTGGGCATCTGGGTTCTGTCTGGGTCCCGTTCTGGATAGGGATTGTGGAGACGCAGTCGTTGTGGGTTCTGTTTTGGGATTCCATTGGAGAGTCAGGGGGATGCCTCTATCCTGAACCCAGGAGAAGCTGGGTCAGAATTCCCGGGTTCCTTAGGAAGGCCCTCTTTGGGATTTTAGCCAAGGGAGGGGCCTGGGAACTGGGACCTACTTCCTGCTCTGCTTTTCTTCCCATCATGGCAGTCCCATGAGGAGAGAAGCATGCCAGGGATAAGAAAAGGTTTAGGGGCTAGGGGAAAGGTTTCTGTGACCCACGGAGTGGAGCCTGACCCCACAACCCAGAGAGAGAGAGAGAGAGGAGGGCTTAACGGTTAAGCCTGAAGAATGGACTGAAGTCCAAGAACAGCTGAAGGGCCAAGGTTTGCCATCACTGGGTTAAGACTGTTCTTGGACTTCAGCTGTTCTTGGACTTCTGTTCCCAGAAGCCCAAGTCTCTATGAATCTACAAGAATGGGTTTACTGGGTTAAACCCGTGCCTCCAAACTGCTTTTGTGGGGTAGAACTGGAGGAAATTAATTCTGAATTACAGTGGCCAGAATCCTCTGGTCTGCTGGAAGGGTTCTGGAGTTGTACCCCAAAGAAAGTAACTTTCCAGGCTATGTTCCAGGGGACACCCCTGCTCCTTTTTCAAAAATAATTTTGAGGATTTGGGGCTTGACCTTCCCCGACAACTCCCTCTTCCAGTTCACTCCCTTTTGTTTCTTCCTATACAAGTACCCTGACATTTGATTTCCTTAAAAAAAAAGGGGGGGGGTATTTGAAAGCATGTTCTTTTAAAAGTAAGCAGGAGCTTTCAAATGAGATTGCAACCCTTCTCCACATTAAGGAACAGAAACTTCAAGATCTTGAAGAATGGTCCTTCAAGATCACTGAGGTGCAATACTTTTTAGTAGCACTTCTTAATAAAAATTCACAAACATCTCTGTTAAAAATCTAAACATGAGATTAAACTCTTTTCCTCACCCTGGCATATGTCCTTAGATAAAACAATTTTAAAATTCCTTTTCTAATATTTGAGATATGTTGACAGGTTCCCCCAACTTGCCTTCTTCAGTGTGGGAAGAGGTAACTAGATGAACTAGTGTCTTTTTGAGAGTGGGGTGAAACAGCCTGTGGCTGTTTGCTGTTTCCAGGGAAGGGGGGACGGCCTCTTCATCCATGCTTCCTTTCTTCATATTCTTCTGACAAACCCCCCCCCCCCCAGTTGTTTCCTTCTGGGCAACAGGAAATTGGCTAAGCTCTCTTCCCCTGCTCTTCAGAGCGAAAACCCCAACTTTCTTTACTGAAAGGTGTGCCTTTGTGTGTGTCCACACACCCTGTTTGGGCACAGAGTGTGTTTGCCTCTGTGGCAATATCTGACATTACCTTGCTCACCTTTGCTTTTCTCCCCCTACCCTACTCAAAACACTTCTTTATAGGAAAGGTGTAGAAGCTCTTGTGGTCCAGACCCTTCTCCTGTTCACATAAAGGCACACTGGGTTCAGGATGGCAGCGGTGAAGGTCTGCATCACGCCATGGCGGGGAAAGTAACAAGGCAGGTTTTGCCCCACCTTGAAGACTTAATCAGTTTTCTTTTGCATGATATGTGGGAACCAGATCCTGAATGGAACTTGCTAATCTTTAAGGTACCGCAAGGCTGTGCCTTGTCAAGGCATAATATGGTTAACAGTGACTAATGATGCGTAGGTTTTGTCTTTTTTCCTGCACAGAAATGCATAACGTGTGGTGCAACATTGGGATGAGTTGCTGACACATACAACCTTCCCCAAAGCCTGAAATAGGCCCTAGTTCTGTGATGGCGAACCTTGGCACTCCAGCTGTTCATGAACTTCAGTTCCCAGAAGCCCAAGTCTCTGTGAATCTACATGTACACACAGTAAACCCATTTGTGCAGATTCACAGAGACTTGGGCTTCAGGGAACTGAAGTCCAAGAATACCTGGAGTATGAAGGTTCGCCATCACTGCCCTATTTCATCCCCTCTCCACCAAAAAAAAAATATCCTTACTATGAACTCATGGCTTGTGGTAGCTTAGGCTGAGGTTTCATGTCCCCAGTTCCCTGGGTGCCAGGTGTAATTCTCACTATAAACGCTAGCTGAGATTGGGACAGTTGAAGTGTCCCTGGGGCTCTGCATCTGGGTTGATTAATTGGGTCAGAACCACATCATCCTGTAGGGAGTCTTGCTCTTCCTACTTGGTACATTGTTGTCATAATGTAGATGTTGATATGAATATTTCAGCTT
The DNA here is from genome assembly GCA_030440675.1 of Furcifer pardalis. NCBI lineage: Eukaryota > Metazoa > Chordata > Lepidosauria > Squamata > Chamaeleonidae > Furcifer > Furcifer pardalis. Next base: position 2,967,322 of record CP126897.1, read on the forward strand.
GCTTGGGTTTTTTAAAAATGGGACTTGATGCTTAACCAGAGGGAGATAAGAGGCAGTTTTTCAAGTTAAAAACAAGTTGGGTGATTGTGCAGATTTGGTGTTGTGCTAGTAAAATATAGGTTGCCGCATACTTCATGTTGTAACTCATCTGTGCCTGAGACTGTACATTCATGTTCAAAGGGGTGTGTGATGATAATGGAGGGGTTTCAACTGGTAGAGGGGGCAGAATTGGATCCAGTGGTGCTGGGTAGGAAAAAAATGAATATTTGCCTGATATAGTTCTCACTACAGGGTGCAAAAAGGGACACCAGCACTAAAGTTTGTCCTGTGTCAAGAAAATGTGTTGGAACAAGAAAAACCTGATTTGCATGCAGGAAGAGTAGCCTGGGGTCAGTGAGACTATTGTGCTAGAGGAAACCTGCATGGAGGCAAGCCAGGGCATCTTGATTTGTGGGTCTGCTTCTCCTGTTCTTGCCTCATCCTTTACTCATCCCATACAGAGCAGTTCCAAAAGGGCAGGAAGCAGAAAGGATGTGACCAGAGACAGTTGAAGCTGGGATAGCAGGTACATTTGAGTGCCACAGAACCTGTTTCTCCTTCCTTACAACGAGTTCTGTGAAACTCAGAAACTTGCATCCTCTACCACTGAATATGTGATGGCCCTGTGAGAGAGGGAATTCTTTTTTAAAATTACATATTTCTGTGAAGTTGGGTGGCTCCTCTTCCCAAAAGGTTTGTTGCAGGCCGGGCATATCAGCGGGGGCCAACTTGCAGTGGACCCAACCTCCTGTGCCAGTCTGAGAAAATCTTACATCATCAAATGAAGCAGATTACTGTTTCTTGCATCATCAGGAAAAGACACCAGCTGGAACATGTTGGAGCACGTGTGGCATTGATGTCTGTGTGCGCTCCAGCTGAAGCCAAGTCCCTGTTGTGTTGCTTTTTACCCATGACCATTTAGCAGACTAAAACAGTGCAAAAACGTGGGTGTGCTAGAAATTGCAGCAGTCTTTGGCTTTTAAGTTTACACAGTGGTGTGCAAAACAGGATCCTTCAGGGACCCTTAGATGTCTCGAGGAGGTCCTGGTGGTTGTCCTAGAACTAGGTCTTTCCTTTAGTTCATGGTGCAGAGTCTAAAGAAGAAGTTTGCGAAGCTGTTGAAGGGGATGGCCGGAGCACCTACTTAGTCCTTTTGCTGAGCAAACGATGCTTGTGTATGCTTGTGTATGCATACCCCAAATAATTGGTTTGGAATAAACAAACTTGGAATAAAAGTTCCCCCAGTTGCTGTTACCAAGAAGAATTTAAATGTGGAGAGCTTTGGTTAGTGAAGGTTATGAATTCTTGTGGTTACTTGATATCAAGTCACATTTAACCTACAGTGACCCTGACGTATTAAAGAGTGGTTTTACTAATCCCACACTCACACACATGCCCATGAGCTTCCACAGTGAAGCGGGTACTTGAACCCAGGTCTTTAGAATCCTGGTTGGGAAGCCATTCCACCCTGGCTGTCAATGACCATAATGCCACTATATCTCTAACCCAGGGTGCCCAAACTTTTCAGGCTGCAGGCCAGTCACATGGTTCAGCAGGCTGGTCATGTGGTTCCTCCCACCAGAAGCAGAAGTAAAACGTGCCTTGCAATCTGCTTTGCAACAGGATGATATAGATTTTAAGATGCCATTTTCTCTGCTTAACCCAGGGGTGCCCAAACTATGGGCTGTGGGCCAGATCTGGCTTCCAATTCCAATTCATCCAGCCTGCACCGCCCTTGTTGCTCCAGGAAGCGGAAGTAAAATATGCCTGTACAGATGTGTTTTGCTTCTGGGAACGGCGAGGGTGGTGCAGGCCAGATGAATTGTCATTGGGCCAGATCTGGCCCACAGGCCATAGTTTGGGTACTCCGCTCTAACCTTTTAACTATTATCTTTTGTGTACATATTCTGAGAAAGAGAAAGTTAGGGATTTCCCTGAGCTTTCATGGTTGTGAACTGAGAAACTATTGGTATTTGGGGTGACTTTTTTTTTTGTTCAGTCGCACAGTTGAGTCTGACCCTTTGCCACCCCATGGACCACAGCACGTCAGGCAGGCCAGGCTCCTCTGTCACTCCATTTCTTAGCCTCAAGTAAAAAAAATGTGATCTTTTGCCCATGTGGCAACTAACTCAGCACACACCAAAATGCGAAGGATCTGGGTGTTATTTCTTGGTTGTCTGTGAGAAATGCTGCTTCTAGGGAATAAGGCACTCTGGCTCAAAGGTCAGAACTGTTGCTGAATCGAAGCTCTGAGGTTAGATCTGGATATCCAGTAGACAGATTGAGGGCGAGATGAGGGAATGTAGAGCAATCCGGTTGCATTTCAAAGGCTCTTATCTGCAGCGTGATTGTTCTATCTCATACTTGAGCAATACTTCCATTCACAGAGGCATTTCTTCTCCTGCAAGAAGGATCCAGACCTGCACTTCAGATTGCTGTAGCTTCTTCTCTTGGTCCTCCTCCCCACTCTTTCCCCACCTTTTGTCATGGCTGTCATTCCACAAGCAGCAGCAACACCTCGCTTTCTGTTTATTAAGTGGCATAGCACTACAGCAATGCCTTAACCTAGCTTGGATAACTTCCTTGTACAGTACAATATATGAAATAGTGCTATATTGCTTAAGAATTTTTAAAAAATTGTGAGAAGAGTGGGGGGAGGATTTCTCTGTTGTACTTTCTATTGTTGCAACTCATTGCATACATCACAGAGCTGTCACCAATGTGAATGCAGCCCACAGCTTTAGTTGGGAGTGAATTAAGCAACCACACAAACTACCGAACAGGGTAATCAGGAACGTGCTCCCAATTACCCCAGATAAACAGCAACCCTAGCCATGTGCCAGACAGGAGCAGAACATCTCCTGAAAGAGGTGAGATGGATTGTTCTTACTTACAATATATGTGATTGATGAGGGGGAAATAGCATGAACGAAACCTCATCAAAAGCGAGCCAAGTAACAAGTTATACACTCATCTGATCGCCCCTCGAGTCCCAGACAAAAATAACTGCAGTTGCTATTACTCCAGTTGTTATTTGCATATCATTCCTTTAATGTACATGACATTTTACAACATATATCAAGGCAAATCCCAGCCCCTCATGGCTGACAGTCTTACAGTTTTAACTTCCATCAGAGGGGGGTGTGTGTGTCGAGAAAAGCAGCATGGGGCATTTTAGGTTAATACATGCTTTGGTTTAGTTGCAGGCGGACAACATGATGTGAATTAGGATTTTTGAGCAGCATGGGAAAGAGAGTTGCTCCACCCACCGCTGGGATGCCGAAGAAATATTCTGGCACTGTAGCCAGCTGCCTCAGCCTCCACTGGTGGAAGGGGTCTCCTTCACCTCCGTGGGTGGCTGTGAAGGTCTCTCTTGTGTCGCCTGGGCCCTTGGTTCTTCTTTGTGTTCATTGTCCTTGCACACTGGACCTTTATCTCTGTCAAGTTAGAGAGGCCATCCTTTACGCACCACTTCTGTGAAAGTGTGCCCCCCTTCTTGCCATTATGAATGTTATGTATTATGACACTTAATGTTATTCAGGGAGCGCTTTCACGTGTCTTTTTATGCTGTCTGTCTGCCCTTGTTCTTCATCCCTGTTTGTTCCCATTTTACAGATGAACCGAAGCTGAGGGAAAAGGGGAGACAGAGGCTAAGTGTGTGATCAAACAACCGCATGGAAATCCCATTGGAGCATGCTGGGAAAGGTCACTTTGCTGGGTGTGATCTTGAAAGGGACCCCTCTGTTCTAGTGCAATCTGGTCCTATACAGCTCTGCAATGGGATCAAAATAGTCCAGACTGGTGTTGTGGTTTGCAATCTGGTGTGTGTTGTTTAGTCAATGGCAAACAGAGCAAACTGGACTATGCAGTAGGGCAGGGGTGCCCAAATTATGGCATGTGGGCTGGATCTGTCCCCAATGTCAATCCATCTGGCCCGCAAATCTCTTGTTGCTCCCGGAAGCGGAAGTAAAATGCCCCCAGACTTCTGCTTCCAGGAGCAACAAGGGCTTCACGGGCCGGATGAATTGGCATCAGGGGCCGGATCCAGCCCATGGGCTGTAGTGACCGGCTCCCTGAAACACATGACTGGCCCATGGGCCAAAATGTTTGGGCACCCCTGTAGTAGGCACTCAAAAAAACCCATCTAAACAGCCATCTGATCTCACCGTAAGAGAGAGAAAACATGTTTATTGCTTGAGGCTGCATCACAAGTCAGTCTCCCAAAGAACTCCTCAAAGTGCTACCTTTCCCCTTTGACCTCCCTCCCTTCAGCCTCTTTGGAGTTTTTTCCACTGGTGGCTAAGCTACTGGGAGACAGGGCGGCTTCCCTGGATTGTAGTGTGGGTGGCTGGGTGGCTGGGTGTTGGCCCAGCCCTGGAGGACGGAAGATAGGAAAAGTTGGATCAATTCCTGCCCCCACCACTGCTTGGAGAAGCTTCTGAAGTCTTTTGATCTCTCCATGTGTGATCTCTTGCATGCAACTTTTATTTATTTGCACTATTGCTAATATGTATCACTTACCTTGATATCCTACCTGACCTTCAGTCAATGTATGTCTCCTTCTGCTCCCTTTCTCCTGACAACAACCTTATAAAGTAGGTCAGTCTGAGGGTGAGGCAAGACAGAGAAAATGACTGTCCCGAGTTTACCTCGTGAGTTTCATGCTTCACTAAGGACTAAAAAGCAGACTTCCCAAACCCTAGCCTAGACCCTCACTGTTAACCACTACACCACACTGTTTCTCATTCCTTACGTGGAGGAAGGGCGGGGGGGGGGGGAAAGAGAAATATGTTCTAGCTTTTCCTTGCCTTGGTTCCTGCAGGACCATTTGATTTTGGCATGTATTCTGCCCTAGTCTGGAAGCTAGAGAAGCTGAGAGCTGGCGATGTGTCATGGCTTGTGTTGTCTGCGCTTAGATAAGCCACAGCTGCTGCTTCTGTGGGGCTGATAATGGAGGAAATCTCATTAAGCAAAAGGCATGAGCAGGCAGCAGTTTCAGGGCAAGGGTAGACCTGCAAGATTGGGGGAGGGGGCCTTGACCTTGAATTTCTTGTGGAAGAAGGTGGCTGTAGGTATTCCTGAAGCAGAGTTTCCTGCTTTACAGGATCCACTTTGGGGTTTTCCAGTGTAACCCACCAAATCTTGTTCTCCTAGGGTGCTCATGCCTCATGCAATGTTGGTATTTCCTCCACATTACTTGGATGCTTTATTTTTGGACTACAGTTCTTAGAGTCCGTAAATGAGTTTGTGGGGTCTGGAACTTGCTCATTTTCCTTCAAGGGTGCCCAGAATTAAGGAGCTACAGCTAATGGGTGTTTTGCACACAGAATTGTGCCCTATGCTTTCTTGCTTGTACTCTCTGTGGGAGCTGTTTGCAAGGTGGTTTGCTTCTCCTGGTGTGGTGGTAGTAGTGGTACACATTACAGGTGTGTGCTTGTGTGTGGTTCATGTGTAGTAAAGTTTGTGAGAATGTGGTGTGCTGAATCTGTTTTTACAAGGAGACTGAATGTGAGTGAGGCTCTGCCCTGTGGAATTTGTTGATTCTAAGAAATCATTTCCCTCCCCTCATCTTTTTCAAATTTCAGTCTGTTCAGGGAAAGATGCAATCAACCCCTCTGATCTCTCCTTCCTTGCACTTCCACAGGACTGGGTTCCGTATCATGGCTGGAGCATAGCTGTAAGCCCCCCCGCCAGCTGCGCCTCGTGGGCCAAGGTGCCGCATGGGTCCAGTGTGGGGGGGGAGTCAGCCAATGAGAAGACAGCAACTGGAAACCCCCCCTGCTACGGTGAGTACTCAAGATAGTGCAAGAGCTGGCATGAATGTGAGTGAGTTTTGGCATGTTTGGGAAAGCAAGTAATGATGGGGTGTTTGGTCCTTTTCAAATTGCCTTTTGAGAAAGGGGGGGGGGGACAAATGACCTTCTCCAAATTTGGAGCTGAACTACAGCTTCCATAATGCTGTGCTTGGGTTGTAGGAGCTGTAGTCCAGCAATCACAGGCTATGCATGGGTTGTGGAAGGCAAGTGACACAGTGGGATGTCTGGATAGTCAAGGGATCAAGTGGTGGGGGGGTTAGAGTCCCATTGAGTGGAATCTTTCCCCTGGAGTGGCAAGCAGACTTTGCAATTTGTGGTTTGTGCTTTGTGCTGAAGCAAAAGGTTGTGATAAATTGCCTGATGGAGCAGTATGAACAGAAACCAACATTTGTGCACAAATGTATTTGTGCCTTTGTGTCTGTGCACAAATGCCTTTGCACTTATGTGCATGGACAGACATACACATGGAGGTCTCTGTTCCCTCCTTCCCTTCTGCCCCATGCTGAGCATGGTCCGTGGGAGCCGAGGGGGCGGGGGCTATGGCCGCAGAGGGAGGTTCCGCTACATGTCCACAAGGAGGAGGAGGAGGAGAATGAGAGAATGACTCATGCGCTGCTGCTCCAGAATCATGCACCGCCTCCCTCAAACGCAGCGGCTGTGACCTTAAAAGGCTCCTTGTTGGAAGGAACAGACAGTTAACCCCACGCTGCCCTTTACTATGGTGATCTCTCTCAAGCCAGGCCTACGGATCACACACACACACACACACACCTCACACACACCATTTTATCTTTCCCTGAGGTGTCCTGCCCACAAGCCCTGGCTGCCATGTTTTTCCAGTGTACCATGTTGGGTTCCTGCATTTTGCAAAAAGAAATGAAAGTTCCCTTTGTCCGTTTGTCCCACAAAAATCCTGCTGATCACACATATTGTTGAATCGGGGCAGGGAGGAGGCAGTATGCGGTTTAGTGAGGGGGCAACATGCGGGGAGCAATATGCCAAATTTTGCTCCCCTAAAGAGGGGTGCTGTTGTGTAATTTCTGAGCAGGAGGTGAATTTGCGCAGGCACACCCTTTGTGTGATTCTGCATCTTCTATTTGTCTTCCTTTCTTTATGAGAGCAGGAGTGCCCAAACTACGGCCTATGTGGGCCAGATCCAGCCCCTGTCACCAATTCATCTGGCCTGCACCGCCCTTGTCGCTCCTGGAAGCGAAAGTAAAACATGGCTGTATGGACATGTTTTACTTCCGCTTCCTGGAGCGATGAGGGCGGTGTGGGCCGGATGAACTGGGGTCAGGGACAGATCCAACCTGCAGGCTGTAGTTTGGGCAACCCTGGTTTAAGCAGAGAAAATGGCAGCCTAAAATTCATCTCATCCTGTTGCAAAACATACAGTATCTGTTGCAAAACAGATTGCAAGGCAGGTTTTACTTCCATTGGGAGGAACCATGTGACTGGCCCGCTGAACCACATGACCAGCCCATGGCCTGAAAAGTTTGGGCACCCCTGTCTTAGAGGTAGACTCTTTTGTTGTGTTTGGGTGCAGCTTGTGTACTTGTGCTCAGCATGTGGCAAGGGTCCATAGTCTTGGTATATGCACACTATTTGTAAGTGTGTGCACAACACGGTGGCACTCACAAAGCCTTGTGCTTCATCTTGCCACGGTAATATAGCTGCCTACCGTAGCTGCACTGTGGGATTGTGTGCTAAGTTTGTTTGCCATTGCAGCCTGCGTGGCGCTGAGCAACCAGGGCCTCCTTGTGTACACACACATTTATGCATAGGAGAGAATTGGCCTTCTGTGAAGTCTTGCTCAAACAGGTGGCTGGGGAGCCTGGAAACATTTTTCTCTGCTGTGAAATTAGCCCAGCTTCCCTGGGCGGCCGGGGTGTGTGTGTGTGTCTTAAACCCGGCTAGGAAACAGTTACAGCTTCAGCAGATGACGCAAGATGGTGCTGCCGACAGGAACTGGCATGATCCTGGCATTTGCCCGCATGACCATGGTTCCCTCCCCGCCTCCCACCGGCCATACACACACATACAGTTGCCTAACGGTTTGCATTTGGAAATACGGCTACCGGTTCCTTACTCGACCTAGAGGCTGGGAAGGTGGAGAAAAAGAAGGGAGGGGGTTGTATGGCCAAGATGACGCAGGGATGAGTGCTTTCCTCCACCCGCCCCCGCATCACCCGCATCATCTGAGTGTGTCTCTGTGTGTGGAATCAGGGATCTGCTCTGGCAGATGGAGAGGGGTTGTATGTGGACAGCTGTGAAGGAATGTTTATTGGAGATCAGCTGTGTGACTTTGGTTCCCTTGCATTTTGCTTCCTTTTACGTGGCTTTGTGGTGGCATGCAAGCATGGCGGTCCCACACATGCCGTTGTACATTTCTCTTGGAGAGGTGGCGTGAGTTCAGGAGTGGCGATGTTTGAGTTGTCTGCTTTCAGATGTGAACGGGTCGCTCGGGAACATGAGTCTGTTTATGTGTCTCACTGTGGTGTGGTGCTTTCGGCCCATGGCGGAACGGCTGGGATGACTATACGCTACCTCTGCCGCTGCTGTGGTCGTTGCTGTTGTTGTTTTTCTCTCGCATTTCCTCAGAATGAGCTGTGTGGAAGAAAGGAGGGTGATGGAGGGGAGGGGACCTTGTCTGGGATTCCCAGGTGGGGTGGGGTGGCAAGGCAGAGGGGGCGGAGGAGGGAACTAGAGGGGGTGATGATATCATCTCAGCCCTTTAAACCAGGCAGGGAGGGGGTGAGTCACTTGTGGCCGGAATTCACCCCCTACACACACACACAGGCAGGCACATGCTCCACTGACTTGGCAGGGCCTCTGAGCCCCACACAGTGGTGGCAACAGTGACGAGGAAGAGCAAAGCACACACACATGGCCAGCAAGCAGTTAGAGGAGGAGGTTGCACTGCTCGGGACACTAGCTCTGGCTCAGACACCCGTGCCGGTAAATGCTCCTCTCGGCTTCCTGCGGGAGACCAGCAACCTACAGCCACAGCTGGACCCTACCTCTCCCTTGCACATCCATCACCCCACTGTGGGCCAGGAGGTAAGGCCACACTCTCAATGGTAAACCATGGGGCTGCCTCTCTTGTGTAGCTGACGTGTGGCTCTGATGTGGCAGGCAGAGGGAGGCAGACAAACAGACGGTTGTGTTTTAGGAGTCCCACTCATGGTCTTTGCATTTGGCCTGGGCTTTTTGTCGTTACACCCTAGCCACACTTCCCATTCACTCACTGGTTTGTTGCTACTTGACCCTGTGGCCCCATCTCCAATGTAGGTAAGGAGCTTTCAGTTTTATGTACATGCGTTTAGCACTAACATTTTCCTCTTGCTTTTTCATTGTTAAAGAACTGTGTGCTAACAGTTTGTGATTTACATACAATTCTCTCTGTGTTATAGGGGTTGTGGTTATGTTTGTTTTGGTGTGTTGTGTGTGAGTGAGAGAGAGAGAGAGGAGAGAGATGTTAACCACATATTCTGTTTGTGGGTAAACTGAAATGAGAATTTAGTGTGTGCTTTTACTGTTGTGATCTCCTGGGAACAGCTGGCTGACTTTTGCCCTAGTATTGTAATCTCTTTTTTGGGAGGGGGGCATATTGTGATGAAACTCTGTGTGTGTGTGTGTGTGTGTGTGTGTGTGTGTGTGTGTGTGTGTGTGTGTGTGTGTGTGTGTGTGTGTGTGTGTGTGTGTGTGTGTGTGTGTGTGTGTGTTTTGCAACTTTAGGGCCCTTAATGGCACTTACACTCTTCCCCCCTTCTATGTTTTCTATGGAAGGCTATAGCTTTTTCCACCCTAATTCAGGTATGTCTCTGATTTAGACCTTGGAAATGTAACTTTTTGGAACTACATCTCCCAGAATGCTTCAACCAGCAGCAGTGTAGTCCCCTTGCCCTCAAATAATATTTCCATGCTTTATTCTGGTTCTCTTGGTTGTCAAAGCTTGAAGCTTCTCCCTATGGGTTTACTTTCCCAAACTGTATTGATTGTTCATGGCTAGTCTGGTGTGTGTGTGTGTGTGTGTGTGTGAGTGAGTGAGTGAGTGAGTGTGAGAGAGAGAACATTTTCTGCACATAATGTCTGTCCTGATTCTCCTCAAACTGTAGGAAGGCTTGTGGTTGCTTGTCATCTCTTATGGGCGGGGGGGGGGGGAAGAGACCTGCAGCTCTCTGGGTATGGCAATCTCCTTCATCTGAACACCTTCCAGTTGAGCAGCAGCAACTGAGGAAGATGGTGTTTGTACTCCGAACCAGCTGGATTCAGGAAGACTGAGAAACAGGGAGAGATTGAAGGGAAGCAAGCTGGGGGTGGTTGGGTAGAAGGGAAGGGAGCTTGAGGCTTGGAAGCCTGAGACATTGGAGTCCCACTCTCTGGGAATCCTGGCCGGTGAACCTAAGAAGAAGGGGATTCCCCCTCCCTCCCCTCTCTGCAGGACCTGTTAACCCTTGAAATGTCAAGGGGTTTTCCTGCATGTAATCAGCTGAACTCACTGTTGGGGAGGGCTTAACCTTGTGGGATGTGATTGCGTTGATCTACCACAGTGGTGGCAGAGATGCACAAAGACGGGCACTAATGGCAAATCATATCTGTCTGGTGGGGAGGGAAGCCGAGGCACCTCAAAGGGGTTTTCAGACCTACACGAACCCCTCCCGCAGTTGTAATTTTCCCACTGTTGTCTTGGGTGTCTCCCCCTGCCAGGCATAGATGTGTATTTTCTTCAAGTGAATGTTTTGGTTCATTGTAGTGTGTGCAGTTGTTCTCTTTCTCTCTCTTTCTGTGTGTGTGTGTGTGTGAGAGAGAGAGAGAGAGAGAGAGAGAGATGTATTATATAAAACCAGATTGGGGAGGAAGAAGGTTCTGCAAGGTGGCTTGTGAGGGGAGGAGGCTGCTATGAATGTGTGTGTGTGTGTGTGTGTGTGTGTGTGTGTGTGTGTGTGTGTGTGTGTGTGTGTGTGTGTGTGTGTGTGTGTGTGTGTGTGTGTGTGTGTGTGTGTGTGTGTGTGTGTGTACATCTTTTGTGTGTCAGGCAATCTTAAGGGCATGAACTAAAGTCTCTTGCTCTCCACAATCCCTCCCCCCCCTGCCCCCAATGCTGAGTGGTTTCCAGGAAGCAGGGGGGTGGCCAGGGTGGCCGTCTTACTGGTGCTGACTCAGTGCTGACACAGCTGTTCTCACCCTCCTGTGTGACAATGTGGGGGACCATTCATTGTGTCTCATGAATCATACATAGGCACACAAAATGACCCACTTCTGCCCTACAAACAGATTCCAAAGCCCACATCCTGGAAGGAACTGTCTTACTCCAAGCACCCGGTGTGTTTCTTTATGAGCTCCTGCCATCCCTTCCCTGCCTTCCCCCAACCACAATCAGGATGGGGTTTTTTTAAATGCCTGTATCCAGAGGTAACATCCTGTGGTCCCTAACAAGCACCAGTCTCAGAACTCGACCCCTGCAACTGCTGATGGGCAGCAGGTGAAGAATCTCTGGAGGAAAGGGTGTTTTGCTGGTGTCTGTCTGTGCAGATCCCTGCATAGCACCTCATGGTCGTGTTTCCCCTCACGGGACTCATGGGTGTGCTGAGTTTTGATTGTGCAGTGTTGTGTTTCCGTACCTAGATGTGTGTTTCCTGCATCAGCCAGCAGTTGGACTGCTGGTAAATTACTTAATCTGATTGGGGGGGGGGGGAGAGAGAGAGAGAGGCTGGGCTTGCAAAATTTCCCTTATTGGTTGGACCAATTGAGAGATTTCACCTGGCTGCTGCGCAAGGCTACGGGAGGACCTGTCTGGCTGCTTCTTGGAAGACAGATAACTCCCTGATACTCTCATGCTAATATACCACTAACACTGTGATGGAGTACCTCGGCACTCTAAGTGTTCTTGGACTTCAGTTCTCAGAAGCCCAAGTCTCTATGAATCCACACGAAAGGGGTTTACTGCGCATACGTGCATTAAACCCATCTATGTTGATTCACAGAGACTTGGGCTTCTGGGATTTTAAGTCCAAGGACACCTGGGATGCCAAGGATCACCATCATTGCGACTAACATATTATGTGCTCACAAACTATACTTTTCTTTCTTAGTTCTTTGGGTTTTGTCTAAGCTTCAGTATGAATCCATGCTTATATTTAAAAATAGGTACCTGCTCACACTTACTCCTTTACATTTCCCACTTGTACAAAGGATCTGATGCACTTCATGTCACCTATACTATGCCTTCATGTCTCTCTGGCTGCCTCTCATATTTAACTCATTTTCAGCTCTATAAAGTGCAAAGTCTGTCTCAGTTCCGTACAATTTGCTGAGACTGGTCTGGCCACACTGGCTATGCTTTGTGGTCCAAGTCCTTCTGACAGTTCACACTCGTGTACAAGAAAGTGGCAAACTCCTGATGATTTGATGAGGTGCTGGTTGTGATCCTGGGTGCATACCTACGCATCTAAGAATTCAAACAAGCACCTCGTTAACAAGTGGTAGTTTGCTACCATGATGTATGTAATTTTTCCTTTGTCCCCATTTTGCCCACATGGCTTGACTTTATGTTCCATATCTGACAAAGTGGGCTAGAGATCATGAAGCAGATGCTCAATAAAACTTGTTGCTGCTGGCTCAGTAGACGACCATGGCTCCCTTCCCTGCCCCTCCAGAATTTTGTTTCTTAGATCCATTCCCCTTCACGTCCCACAGCCCCTTCCCCTTCATTATATCTGTGGAGAGGGCCCGCTGTGCTTATGCGCACTTACCCATGATGCTCATGCTCTGGTAAATGTTGCTGCTTTCTCCTGTGGCTTGCAAGAGGGCATCTTCAGCACTTCTCATTTCTTGTAAATCCGCCTAGCCTGGCCTACGTCTGTTTCAGAGAACGTGACCACAGAAGGAAAACCGGAGAAGCAGTTCCCCAAAACATGGTGGCACGTGGGTGGGGGCAGAGGCAGGGCAGTATTTCTCACCCAGGGAAATGGAGCGCCTGTCCCTTGCTTTTGGCTCCTGAGCACAGGGCATCATCTCCACCCATCACACACAAAGCGGGACATTTTGGGGAAAGCCTGCAGTGCAAGGTTTTCTGTCCCATCGGTTTCTGGGTAGCCACCCACGGGAACTGCTCTTTACCCTTCCTGCTGGCGTGGGAGGAGCGGAGATCCCCTGCGCATTGTCTGCATGCCGCGTGGGGGTTGGGGTGGCTTGGAAGGAAGGTCATCTCTCTCTTTTGCTTACCCAGAGTTCTGTGCAGGGTGGTGCTGCTCATGGGGAGGTCACCAGAGAGCATCACTTATGAGCAGCTCCTTTTGTGAGCCAGGGAATGAGTGTCATGTGCCTACGCATGGCCATTTCTATTTCTTTTTATTTCTTCTCTTTTTTAAGTCATGCTTGTAGCCAAAGAGAAGAATTTCTGTATGCCTACAGCTACTTAGACAGTAAATGGTCTTTTCAAGCTGGTGTGTGTGTGTGTGGGGCATTTCCTGCCCCCCCCCCGCTCACATGTGCTTGCTGCTTCACTTCCTCCCTGGGTAGACAATGCTTGACATCTCTGTTAGCTATCCCACAATGCCAAGCGAGCTTTCTCTGGGAGGAGAGGGAGGGCGCAGCTCCTTACCCGCCAGCCACTGCTACTGTCACTCCACTCCACCCAGGCGTTGGTGTAGACAGAGGGAATTGTAGCTGCCTGCCTGCCTGCCAGCTGCTAGGGAGCACCAGTTCAGCCCACAGGTGTGGGTGGGGGCTTGGAGAGGAGGGAGCTCGGTGTGTTGGTGGGGGCAGGTTGGCATTTTGGCCAAATTGGTGTGTGTATGTGTGTAGGTTGTCATTCTGGCCATATCCGCCACTTCTACAGTCAGAGTCAACAGCTGGGTGCTTCAGATAGGCTGTGGTCAGGATCCCATGCAAGTTGGGCTCAGGTTTGCTCCCATTGTTTCCTCCTGGCACATTTGTCTCTCATCACAGCCCCAACCCCCATGGCATGGAGACCTTGGCAGTGGTAGAATACATACGTGTAGATATGGTGAGATGGTACATTTTTATGCAGATTGTTGAGGGATCAACACTGGTGGTTGTGTGCGGGGGATCCAGTCTGGCACAGTGTATTTCAACATGTAAACTTCTATGTGAGAATGAAAAGATGCCAAAAGGACCAGAGCTGTGCTGTTCAAGCATGAGTACACAGGGGTGCCAAGGGTCTGGTCAGGGATCCTAATTTTGTTCCCTTGCGAATATGTAAGTCACATCTGCAGTTTAGCAGATAGGATGGTGGTGTGAGTGACCATGTGGAAACAGACATGTGGTGAGGCCTGAGGATATCATGTGTTTGGGATCCTGCAGGGCACATGTTTGGTTCAAGAGGGGTATACAACCTAAACACTCTTCTTTGTTTTTGTTTTTGAATGCAAACACCACGTTCACCAATGATCTACAGCCGTGGCTGCGAAACTGAAAATATACATTTAAAAAACCAAAACAGCCAGAAGTCATCCTGAATACAATGAGGGAGAAATCCCACAGAGCTGGAATTTGGAATTGTAAACAAAAAGAGAACATGAGATAGTCCCATTTTAACCAGGAATTGGAATGTCAGGAGGGGTAATAAGGACGGGTGTGCTTTAGCTGGCAAAGTGATCGTAATGTAAGTCAAGGCTTCCTGCTCTTGCCTCTCCTTCCCATCTATAACAAATGGGATATAGTGCAGCAGTTCCCCTGCCTGTTGGGGAAGGGACCCTTCCTTCCTGAGCATGGAACTGGGCCACGGACATAGTCTGAGGGGGAATGAATGTTCTGTGATGGCTTTACCCAAGGGCAAGTGTGTGGATGTGAGAAGCCTACGGAGATAATGCATCTTCTGCACATGCCAGCTAGATGTGGCTGGAGGCAAAGAGGGATCATGGGAGTAGCAATCTTCTTTATAGCACACAGTATTCCATGAATATAGCATGTGGCAGTCCAACCCTGGGTATTTTATGTTTGTCAGATTACATCTCTCACCTACCTCAGTGGCCATTTTGAGGAAGGGGATTATGGGAAATGTAGTCCAGCATTATGGAGAAATCTGGTCAGAAAAGTGTAGTCCATGGCAAACTTGTAGAGAGCACATGAAGGGCATCAAATGTCTGGGACTCTTTGGCAATGTCTCAGAGGTCCTGAGCATGTCATGTACATAAAAGCCTGTCTGTGCTGGTGGAAGGTGTCAGCCAAGTGGGTGGGTCTGAGTTTTTCTGTGCAGCTAGCACATAAGAGTACACCTACACAGCACATAACAGGCATATATTTAGTGCATAATGTACCCTTGGTTGCAAATGTTGCTGAATGCAACATGTCTCCCTTTATGACATTGTAATTCTTCCTTGCTTCCACCTGTGTCTGAACAGCAACATCCCTGAGCCGTCATTGCAATGTTCACCTTCTTGATATGGTTTTTTAGCATGTGGTACCACGTCTCTTACAGCTTTCATCTGTGTGACATCGTCCCACAATGCAGTTGCTGCGTGCAAAATGGGGGTTTATTGTTTAACTGTGTGTGTGGGGATCTGCTTCCATTGCCCCCAGCACTGAATCTCTCAGTCAGCTGGTGGAGAAACAGTGGAAAGGGTCCTGCCTCTCCCCCTCCCCCCCTGCCTCGCCAATTCCTCCCTCGTCCTGTTGAAGTCTCCCAGTGCCCTGCCCTGCCCAAAGCCAAACTTAGCTCTCAGCCCACCGTTCTTCCCAAAAATAACCGCGGTCTTTGGCGCTGAGCCTACTGGTTGGTCGGCATTTATGTTCACACACGTCCTTCTCTCTTCCCAAAGCTAAAGGTTGGGAGGAGAGCTCTGGAATCCTTCAGCCACACAGATTTGAGGGGGCGTTGTTCAAAGGGCAGCCATGCATTGAGGAGGTGAGTGGGAAGGCCGTGGGTGGCTGCGAGAGACACTTAAGCCCACCGTCTGGGCCCTGGTAGGAAGAGCAAAGTGGCTCTGACCACAGGACGTGGCTGGGAGGTACAGGACAGGTTGATGTGTCTGGCTCAGGGCTAGTCCAGGCACACTTTGTGGGGCAAAGAGCGAGCACATGGGTGACTTACTGGCTGTGGTGGTGACTTGAGAGCCTGTTTCCTTCCTTCCTCCCGGGATAGTGAGGAAAATATACTTCCCTTTTTATTTGTTTCCAACTCCCCCCCCCCCCATCCCATGCAGGGGCTAGACCTGCACCTTTGGTCCCTTGCCTTAGTTGGGATGGGGGAGAGAAACAAAACAAGCCCAGTGATTCAGTGAACCCACTGTGAGCTTGAAATACGGCTCTTGGAACTCATTTCAAACTTGAGCTCAAATCCAGAAGAAAGGAAAGAAGTCATGATAATGAGAAGTCAACATTACTCTTGGACACTTGCAGAGTGTTTCCCCTCACCACCTGGTGACCCATGGCACACTCACCTTGATACAGGGGTTTTCAAGGCATGCAGCCTGCAGTGGCTATTTATGCTGGGCCATAGAATGTAGCAAGGAGCGCAAGCTTTAAGCCTCCACAGAGTTGTGCTTCAGCATGGAAAGAAAACACTTCTGTATATCACCACCTACACACATTTGCTGTTTTGCTCCAGGGCCAGCCTCACTCCTCCTAAGACCCTCCACCCCACAGTTTCCTCCACCCTGTTTGTAAAATGTCTTGTGCCTCCAGAAATGGGGCTCCTGGCCACTCCCTTCTTCTCCCCATCCCACTAATTGACAGCTTCTTATTCTAGTATAGATTTCTGAAAACATTATAGAGACCATTCCTTTTTCTTGTGAACTAGATTTTGTGGTTGCTTCTGAACTCTTGGTGGCATATCATTGAGGGGTGAAAATGACAGCTGCTAAATGGAAACACTAGACCAGGGGTTCTCAACTTTTTAAAGCTGCAGGCCGAACCATGCCCCCTCAGATTTCTGAACTGGCTGGACTGGTGGTTCCCCTGCCATAAATGCTGCCATAAAACACATCCATGGCTGACGTAAATGTGTTTACAACAGCCGTGGGCACATTTACTGCTGTGGTAAATGCTTCCACTTCCAGTGGTGGTGTTGACGTGGGTCACGTGACATATTGCCACAGGCTAGTTCTGCCCGCAAGCCGTCAGTTGAGAACAGTGGTGGGCAGCCAAAAATTTTACTACCACACTGTGGGTGGAGCCAACATCATGGGTGGAACCAACACCATGACATCATGGGTGGAGCCAACATCATGATATCATGGGTGGAGCCAATGATGTGGGCGGAGTTAATGTAAAAAACCATAAAAACAAGTACACATAAAAATACAAATTAAGTAGACATAAAAATACACATAAAAACACACATTAAAATTAAACACACATTAAATACACATTAAAATACATACCCACACCCCACACCCAAAGGTGAGTCACTTACCCTGGGGAGCAGGCTATAGGGAGCGTCAGGCTAGCAGCTTCTCTTCCTCCTCCCCGCTTGGGAGGACAGCAAGGAGGCTGTGCATGCACACCAAGTGCTGTAGGCATGCATGCATACCAACCGCTTGGCGCGCATGCGCAGTGGGGGAACTGGTGAAAAGGTAAGCCCCAAAAGTGGTTCCACCCAAAAGTCGCTACCGGTTCTCTGGGACATTTGGAAAAGTTACTACTGGTTCTGGCGAACTGGTGCGAGCCTGTTGCTGCCCATCACTGGTTGAGAACCCTTTCACTAAACTCTGCCATATAGCAGTGAAATTGCCTTGTTCTCTCCACCCTCACCCATCCGTTGTAGTAAACACAAAGTTTTTGCTCTGCCAGCCCTGGAGCCTAGCAGGTCCTGATACAAAGTGATACAGTTTCAATAAACAATTTTAAATGTCTTTGATCTTCAAGTTCTGGCTCATAGGGCCACCACATCATGGAAGTTTCAGATTACAACTCCCACCATCACTATCTGGACAGGCTGTGGATCGTGGTTTTTTTTTTTTTTTTTTTTTGGGGGGGGGGTAGGCGTGTTACCTCAACACTTCCAGAAGGTGTCAGGTTGAGAGTCAATAAAATACATCACACACATATTGTTACTCGGATTCAGAACATTTACGTAATATGGTCTGTCAGGTACTAGAGTTGGTCTTGCTTAGCAAGGGCTCTGGGCCCAGGTCAATTTGAATTGCTAAACAAGACAGGATGGTCATTGCACAAAAGCCCTTTTAATCAATCATTCCCAAAGATTGCAAGGATGAGAGATAGACATAATTAAGTGTTCCCTAACAAATTTCCGGTTTCCCAGCTCCTGCCAACCTAGCAGTTTGAAAGCAAGAAATTGCAAGTTGATAAATAGGTGCCACTTTGGTGGGAAGGTAAATGGCATTCTGTCTAGTCATGCCTGCCACATGACCACAGAAAAGTCTGCAGATGCAGGCAGCGCTGGTTCTTTGATAAATGGAGATGAGCAACACCCTCTACAGTTAGACATGACAGGCTTTTGAGCGAGGGAGACCTTTACCTAACAACCCTGCAGTTTGCATTAACAATACTACTGATATCAACATACTTAATATGCCACGATTCAGCTGGGCAGACATAAATGGTGGGAAGCAGAATCTGTGCAAAGGTTGCCAGTCTTTTGGTACAGTCGGAGGGAGCTCACAGTTCTTTCCCCCTCTCCATTCCTCCCAGTTGAATGTTCTGGGCTTCAGATCCTATAACCACAGACTGTTGACCAAGATGATGTACAAGTAAAACTCCAGGTTACAACTCTCTCGATTTAAGTTTGCTGCAGTTTACAATGGCAAATCCTATGGATACGCTATCCTGGTTTACAAATTTCTAACCACCACCACCACCCCGGTTTACAATGATGAATTCAGGACCATTTTTAAATTTTTCAATGCATCCTTATGGATGTTTCAGTTTACAATTTTTTTTTTTTTGTTACTGGAGGCTGTTGGAATGGACCTCTGTCATAACCCGGTTGTTTTACTGTAGATAGTTGTGGAGAGAGGCAGGGAGCAAAACACATGGAGGACATAGTGATATTCTAAAAGGGAACTTCCGGACTGACAAAGCAATGCGAATTGGGTTTCCACAGGGCCAGGAGAGCCAAGCACAAGAGGAGCCTCCCCCTCACAGATTGCACACATAACCTGCATCTGGCTCGTGAACAGAAATGCAAAATGGTACCAGAACTGCAATCTCAGTTTCTGGTTTTCCTCTCTCTCTCTCCCTGTCTCTATGATTCCAGACCTCCTTAGGAGGCAGAAGTAGAACATGATTGGTGGCCACCTGAAAGAAGTTGCATGATTGGCCCCTGCTAGGCAAAAGAGGGAGGGAGGGAGGGGGAAGCGCAAGCGTGCCACTAAGCCTCAGGAGTAGGGTAGGTGCAGTGCCACAGTAGTGGCAAGGCAAGAGTTAAATGCTTGCCAGCTCTGAAACCCCGCCTCCCTTCTCTAAAAGAAGGCATCCCATTGGAAGAGGGAAAGAGAGGCCTTGGCATGGAAGGGGCGGGGCATATGCCCATTGAAGGGGTAAAGCACTTTTTAACTCCTTCCAGCCCTTATTGAATTTTGTATTCGTAGGCAGGAGAAGATCAAACCAATTCTGGCAAAGTAGTTTGTCCAGGCAATTGAAGGCTTTGCTGTTTACTTGCTCTTGCAAACTGGCGTCAGAAATAAATTTACTGTTTAAAATGAAATTAACAGAAAGCATCCACACTGTGGTTCCTCCTCATTTTTAATCTTGTAAAATTGTAGGGTTTTTTTAAATGTTTGTTTTAAACTGGTAGCTTCAAGTTCAGGACATTTTGTTTTAATTTAACTGATAAGTCATCCATTTCATTGCCTAATGTTAAGATAAATTTAAAGTACTGTATCTTGAAATACTTTGGTTTTTGCAGTATAAAGTTGTATACATATGTTTATGTGAACTGAACTAAGCATCAATTCTAACTAATAACAACATTAAGAAAGTTTATAGATCCATATTTACTGTATGCATTTGGAGTTGTACCATTAAAGTGAACATTCTGTCATTTTAAAAATATAGAAATCTGCATATGAATTCATTTGTTAAAGTAACATCCACTGACAAAAGCAGGTCCATTGAATCAGTGGGACTGCCACAAATGTTGACTCAACAATTCATCTCATTTCAGTGGGTTTCCTCTATATAGAAAAAATAATAATCTGGATTTAAACCTCCTCCATATGCTTCCAATTTCTGTTCTAGAACATTGACTCAACATGAACTACCCAATACATTTTAAAAGAATGCAAACTTTATTTCAGGATTTTTTTGGAGTAATTGCTTATTTCCCATTTTTTTTAGCATTATATGTGGCTGTGACTGGTGGAAGGAGAGAATAAACCAGAAGACACACACAGCTAGTAGTGACTGGGTGAGACCACCCATCGCTGAGATCCTGGGGGGGTGGAGGGTGCGGTACCAAGACGCATCCACTGCAGCAGAAAAGGTAAGGGGTTTAGAGAATGCCTAGATCTACTTGGAAATACCGTAACATATTTAAAATCTGTGTTTAAATCTGTTTGTCATATTTTTCATCTTCTGTAAATCACTCTGTGAAGAAAGCAAATAATGCTTTTAACCAGAGGTGCCCAAACTTTTTGGGCCATGGCCCGGTCACGTGGTTCCTCCCACCAGAAGCAAAAGTAAAACGCACCTTGCAGTCTGTTTTGCAACAGGATGAGGTAGATTTTAAGCTGCTGTTTTCTCTGCTTAAACCAGGGTTTCCCAAACTACAGCCTGGGGCCGGATCCAGCCTGCAGGCCATAGTTTGGGCACCCCTGCTTTAAACAAATGAATAAGAGTTTGGCTGGGAGGAAGGAATGGGATGGAAGTTAGGGGAAAAGAGGGTTGTGAGCGTGGAGTTTGAGTGCTTTTTAACCTTTCCTTGACTTGGTGTCAGTTGTGTTACGTGGATTACAACTGTTCCACCCAGCCAGGGCTTGATGGGGGTATGTAGTGAAACATATCTGGAGCCTTGGGGAAACTGGTCTATCCATTCTGTTGGATTTTTCCTCGTTAGAAGAAAACAATGAGTACCAAAGAGCCTGTGCCAGATTTATAAAACACCAAATATGCATTTAACAATAATATTCATAGCAAAATATGCAGCATATAAATAAGAAAAGCATGCAGTATATAAACAAGAAAATAAATGGCTAAAGAATGAACTAAAAAGCTTGGCAGAACTCAGCATGTCAGCTTTCCCTCTAGGAACTACAAGTCCTGTCGTCCAGGCATGGCATCCATGGAGGACCCAAAATTAGCGAATTCTGGTTTATGTTTGTGTGGGCAGGGACAGGAAGGAAGGAAGGCTTTCCAAATATGGCAGCTCGTCTCTGAAGCAGGGGTGCCCAAACTTTTCGGGCCACGGGCCGCTCACGTGGTTCAGCAGGCTGGTCACGTGGTTCAGCAGACCAGTCACGTGGTTCCTCCCACCGGAGGTGGAAGTAAAACATGCTTTGCAATCTGTTTTGCAGCAGGATGAGATAGATTTTAAGCTGCCATTTTCTCTGCTTAAACCAGGGGTGCCCAGACTACTGCCCATGGGCTGGATAAATTGGTGTTGGGGCCAGATCCGGCCTGCAGGCCATAGTTTGGGCACGCTCTGAATGGAGGAAGAGTCATGGCAAGCACTAGATGGGGCTCAGGAGGAACTGAGAACCATGTCAGTTTTCAAACGTGCAGAAAAATCCTAATCTGAGGGATCAGATGGCATTGGTTTTAAAAAGGGGGGTAGTTAGGGTCAGTTGTTTATTGCAGGACTTAGCAAAATTACTTCTCAAGATTCTGATGTTCAGAATCCCCCAAATAACTTTGTCAAGTTAAAAACCCATAATTATGCAGGACTTTGCTTAGTATACAGTACTTGATACATACCTGAATGCATGTTTCCAGCTGACTAACCTGTCACAAAGACATTTGTTGAGCCATGTCTACATAATAATGGAAAAAACATTAGACTGTCCCAAACAGCATTCAAGGAATTCCTGCCATTGTATCTTCGATTCATGACGACAACCTTGCAATTCAGAGTGCCTGGGCAAGTCTTGGAGTTGTACTCCCAAAACAAAACTCTGTGTACTTTTTGGGGTGTGGGGTGTGACTTCCCTTTTCAATCAGGGCTTGGAACACCCTTTTGAACCTTTAGTAGAAGAGGATAAAGAAAAAGGTGTTTGTTTGATGGATAGAAAACCAAGATTTACAGAGGAAGAGAAAGAAGTGGGACAGAGAAAAGAACACTTCCTGCCTTGTTTTTGAATGTTTTTTCTCTCCATTTGAAACCCCCCCCCTTTTTCCAGGCTGGATGCATCGCACAGTGGAGCAGTTGGGGGGCCGCGCTGGACGGGACCCTTTTTCTCTCGGCAATTTGGGCTGCAGTGGAGGCACCTGGAGTTCGTGCCATTCTCGGCCATGGTTGCCGGGTGGCAGGTGAGTCTCTACCTTGGCTGGTGGGTAAGTGGAGGCAGGATGGGGGCATGGAGGGGTGCAAATTATTTCTCCACCCTGTTAGCACCCTGATAAACCCCACTACTTCCTGGCAGCATCCCAGCAGAAAGACAGTGTTGGGCTTACACAAGTTCTTCCAGTGGCAACGGCGTTCAATTCTGACAGGCAGAAGTTTTGCCTTTTTTGGATTACGGTTTCCAGAATCCACTGTCCATGCTTTTAACGCGATTCTGGGGAGTTTTAGCACTCTAAAGTAGCGCACAAACATTTTACCATCTCTCACTGGACTTGAGGGCAGATGAGGGGTGTTAGCCTAAGGCAGGGATGGCCAACCTTTTTACACTGCGGGCCTAGCCATGCCCCTGGATAGCGGAACGGGCCGGACTGCGGCCCCTGGAAGCAGAAGCGGACACATTTACGGTTCTCATAAATGCACCCACTTCTGTGTTTATGACAGCCACAGGTGCATTTTTGCATGTGCAGGTGCATTTTACAGCTGACGTAAATGTGCTGGCTTCCACTTCTGGGTGCGGTGGAGGTGGTGACGGGCCAGATGGAATGGTGGTGTGGCCCAGATCTGGTCCACAGGCTGTAGTTTGGGAACCCTGGCCTATGGGATGAGTCTGGCACTTGCCTCTTTCATGTGATGCAGTTCATCTCCTTAGCAGGTTTTTATTCTTTCTTCTATCACCACCCACAGATGCTCTGCCAGTGTCGGCCAGCCTCAACTGCCCCCACACTTGCAGCCCAGCCATGGTTCTAATATGGGGCAGCACAGCAAAGGGTATTTCTCACCAGGGTAAGTGTTCCTGCAGGACATGTGTGTGTTCACAGTATGTGGGATTTTTACCCACTTAAAACCACCTCCCATTATGCCTCGCCACCCTGCGGGACTGCCATCAGGCATTACTTCATGGGGGGCAAATGGCTGTTAAAAACCCTCCTCCAATTTGATTACTCACCCTCATCCTCCTCTATGCCTCTGGCTGCCCTCTTCGCAGTCTCTCCACACGTCTAAGGTCCAAGATGATCCCTGCCACATAATTGGACATTGTGACCCAGGTAGTCTCCCTGCTCAACATCTCGCTGATGATATCTTTCAGAGACAGCTGTTGTTGAAGATGCCTCTGTAAAATTTCCCGTTCTGCATCAAAGCGTGGATAATGAAAAAACATGTTTTCTGCGTCTTCCTGCACAGACTGGCAGGCGGGGCACGAAGCATCATCATCCAGCCTAAAGCGGTGTTGGTAGGCTCTGAAGTAGCCATGCCCTGTCAACAGCTGTGTGAGGTAGTAATCCACCTCTCCGTGCTGTCTTGTTGACCATGCACTGATGTCCAGAATAAGACGATGAGTCCACCATCCCTTGGTCGATGTATCCCAGATCTGCTGCCATTGTGCTATCCTCTCTATCCTGGCTTCTATAGCAATTGTGCGTCGTTCCTTCACCTGGTTTTCTCGCCACCGCTGGTAAATCTCTGCCTGTTCCTCTGCTATCAGATGGATCGGCATCATATCAGCAATGACACACATGGCATCGTACAAGACAATTTGAAATGCTTGAGCCACCTGCAGGGCACTCCTACGGTATATAAAAATTATTTGTCGCATGTATGATGTCTCTGCCATGGCTTCTGACCAAATCGGGGCTGCATACACCAACACAGAACTAACAACACTCGAGAGGAGTCTTTGGCGAGTCTGCTGCGGGCCTCCAATATTTGGCATGATTCTTGTCAATGCATTACATACTGCTCCGACCCTTGGGCTCACCATTTGGAAATGCTCATCAAAGCGTAGCCTGGCGTCTATCTGGACACCCAGATATCGTAGTGACAGTTGCAAGAGAATACTGCAGCCTCCAACAGTAAGGGTGATGGTCTCTCTGGGTTTCCTACTCGTCATGAGAACTGCCTCAGTCTTATGATCTGCTAAATGCAAACCAGCTAATGAGAGCCACTGACGGATTTTGGCAACACTCTCATTTGCAGTTTAGACAACTTCCTCTAGATGTTTGGTGACAACCACTACCGCCACATCATCTGCAAATCCAACTGTCCTTGTCCCTACTGGCATAGGCAACCGAAGCACCTCGTCATACATAATATTCCACAATAAGGGACCGAGCACTGAACTTTGTGGAACACCTGTGATGTTATAGGTTTGAAGTCCAACATCGGTGTTATACATCAAGGTTCAATCTGTGAAATAACTTACGATTATGCGTCTGATGTACTCCGGAACGTCCATCAGTCTAAGCGCATCCAGGATACGATCCCTGTTCGCTGGTGTGTGTGTGTGTTGGGGGGGGAGGGACAACAAGTGGTGCCTTAGATGCTGTATAAGGGTGGGGGAGATAAGGTGTTATACCTGTGAAAGTTAGCAGACATGGTGCTTTGTTCCCAGGTTGCATTTCACCTTTGCCCTGGCAACTCTGGGCCATTCATACTTTCTGATTGAGTCCTACTTTCTAATTGGGGTGTTGTACAGATAAAAGAGGAGAGGAGGAGAATCACAAACACTGCTTTGATAGAAAATGGTATAAGGAGTATAACAGATAAATCTGTGTCAGGTTTGTGTGTTTCTGCCTGGAGACGTTGGTGTTCTTAGGGGTCTCCCTCTTCTTTCTGCCAGGAATCTGGCCCCCCGGCCCTTGCACGGGAAACTGGAGGCCATCCATGGCTGCGTGGAAGCCTTATTGCGGGATCAGGGCCAGCCCCAGGTCTGGGAACAGCTGGGGGAGATCTACGAGTCGGAGCAGGATTGCGATGAAGCGGTGCACTGCTACCAGAACGCAGTGCGGTATCAGCGTGACTATGGGAGCTATGGGGAGATTCATACCCGGATCGGACGGTTGCAGCAGGTGAGAGGGGTGTGGTGGGGTGTATAACCTCCCAGGCAAGGAACAGTGGATGAAAACTTGGGACAAGAAGGGCAGGGTCCAGGTCCTGCTAGCCACATGATTTCTGACCACCACCGCTTCCTTTTTCTAGGCTCAACTGTGGAATTTCCATTCAGGGCCCTCTCATCACCGGTCAAAAACATTGCCCCCCTTGCAACAGGTCTGGAACCTCCTGCACCTCGAGGTGAGTTGGGGGCATTGGGGCATGACCATCCCTGTCCCGCACACCTTGTGCCTTTGCTCTGTCACCCGGATCCTGCCCTCCCATCCTCATGTGTACTGCTTCACATCCTGTATCTGCCCAGGCAGAAACACTGCTCCTGTATTGTAGCTGCTACCACATCATGGATGCTGATAATTTAAATCCAAGTCAGATCTGACTTAGGCTAGCCCTTTCCAGGGTTTCTAGGTAGAGAAATCACAGAAATGGCTCCTCATTCCCTTCTTTGCTGGTGGAGGGGCTGGGATTGTACAGCTTGGCCAAAGCCATGCAGGGTGGCTCTTCTCTTAGGACTATGATGGCGAACCTTAGTACTCCAAGTGTTCTTGGACTTCAATTTCCAGAAGCCCAAGTCTCTGTGAATCCACACGGATCGGTTTACTGTGGGTAGTAAACCCATTCATGTGGATTCACAAACACTTGGGCTTCTGGGAATTGAAGTCCAAGAACACCTGGAGTGCCAAGGTTCACCATCACTATCTTAGGAGGCCCAGTGGGAAATTGAACATCCAACCTTTGATCCTGCAGCCAGCTATCTAAACCATTCAGCTATGGCTATCCATCAAGTGTTAACACCTTAAACACAAAGGAGACCAATTCTTGCCAACCTCTTTTCTCCAAATCTCCAGAAGAGAAATTTCTCTGTTAAGCGCAACCCCCAACTGAAGAGACCTGGCCCGCCCATGGAGCCCCCCGTGATCCAGCCCATGCCTCCAGTCCAGCACCCACCCCACACGGGGCACAGTGAAGACATGTCTGCCCCCATGAAGCGAAGAAGGAGCTCCAGCCCAGACCAGGTGATTGTGGGGTGCTCTGCATGTGTGCGTGTGTGTGAGAGAGACAGGGGGGCTTGGCTTGCAAAGGGGTCTTGGCAATGCTCCACTTGTGCCCACCCACTAATCAGATTGGGGAAAAGTTACTA
This sequence comes from Furcifer pardalis, assembly GCA_030440675.1. Classification (NCBI taxonomy): domain Eukaryota; kingdom Metazoa; phylum Chordata; class Lepidosauria; order Squamata; family Chamaeleonidae; genus Furcifer; species Furcifer pardalis. Next base: position 2,993,630 of record CP126897.1, read on the forward strand.
TTTTTTAAAAAAGTACTTTTCCTAACTCTGCCTTGGCACTCTGCTTTGGTCTCTCTTGCTGTCCTTGCTTGTGCCGAGCGCTTGACCCTTGCTCTCTTACACCAGCCTAGCAAACTTTGCAGAGGGCGTGTTGCTGAACGTCTGATCTCTCCTTGTTTTGACTCCCTTTGAGACAAAAAGGTGCTGTTGCAGATTGACCTGTGCCCAATTTTGGGGGAGCGTCCCACTCCCTCAATAAAAGAGAGAGAAAGAGAGAATAGAATGGGGAGGCGGGTGCAAAAGGGGTAATGGGGCAGCTGGCAGCATGACCCTCTTGTCTCTTTCGTCTTCTTCTTCTTTCCGCCTCCCTTCCTCTCTGCAAATGTCTCGCGTTGGAGCAGAAGGGGAATAGGCTAGGCCACCATCCTCCCGGTTCTGGCCACGCCGGCCACCCCCATTACCAGCTGCCTAAATTAGGACTCTGGAACCCCCTCCATGGAGATTCATGGGGACAAGAGCGCAAGAACGTGGCTGCCCCTGAGAGACAAGTAAGACGGACGTCTATCCCATCCCTTCCTGAAATAACACCCACCTGGCTTTCCTGTTTTGTGGAAGAACTTGGAAGAGTTGGTTTTTGTTAAATTGCAAACCCCAGAATCCCCCAGATGACGAGTGAGTGGCCTGCATCTGCTTAGTATGCATGTGAAGGGACATTGTGGACTACAGCTCCTAGAATCCCATGAAAGAAAATGGCAGCATTGGCTGTGGAATTCTGGGAGTTCTAGCCCAGGGGTGCCAAACATTTTGGGCCCTGGACCAGTCACGTGGTTCAGTGGGCCGGTCACGTGGTTCCTCCCACCGGAAGCAGAAGTAAAGCACGCTTTGCAATCTATTTTGCAACAGGATGAGGTAGATTTCAAGCTGCCATTTTCTCTGATTAAACCAGGGATGCCAAAACCCATGGTCCAGATCCAGCCCTTGATGCCAATTCATCAGGCCCACACCACCCTTGTCGCTCCTGGAAGTGGAAGTAAAATGCATGTTTTTTTACCTCCGCTACTGGGAGCCACAAGGGCAGTATGGGCCGGATGAATTGGCATGGGGGGGGCTGGATCTGGCCCATGGGTTGAAGTTTGGACATCCCTGTTCCAAAGCTCTGCCTCAGAGTGATTTTGTTACTCCTAAAGGCAATTAAAAATGCTCTATGTGTCTGTTTAGTACAGCAGGGATAACCTTTGGAAAAAGCTTTTACTGACTCATCCCAAAAAACAGATGTGTGTTATTTGGGGTTGTGGGTTTTTTTCCCGGATGCCTATTCCCAGAATTCTCCAGGAGTCCCTGAGGCTGAATTCTGGGAGATTCCTTCATTTTGCCTAGTCCTCCATGGGATTCTATGCCTTTATTTCCTGCTGCAGGTTGTGCTCCAGAGGGAGGTACTGCAATGCTTGCTGGGTGCAGCATTGCAACGAGAAATGAAGCCTAGAATTGCATGGAGGCTTGGAAGACTAAGCTTTTGACCAGGCAATCAAAAGAAAGGTGTCCGCAGGGTCAAGCCTCAGTCCGTGGTATGTCTGTACCATGACAGCTTCAACTCCCAGAATTTCTGCCTGGAGAATTCCTGAAAATTCCGGGAGTTGGAATCCACAGAACAGAACTAAACACAAATAAACAACAGATGTCATGTCCTTAGCTGTTATTAGGAGAGAAGGAGAGTTATTTCTCCATTTAACTTCTCATCTTTGTGCCCTAGATCTGTAGATCTAGCCTTTAGTTAAATCAGAGAACTATAATTACAATTTCGTGTTAAAAGATTACTCTGGGTTGAAAGGATTCTTGCTGGAGAAACTCCGCTCAGAGGATGCCCAAATGAGGTTCTTTTCATGTTCCCAAGTGCAGCCCTCGGGTATCAAAACTTGACCTTCCATTTTCCAGCTCAGCATCTTAACCGCTAGAGAACTTATTCCTATTAAAAAATAATGGGAGGAAAAACCCACAAGTTTCTACCTCTTGTGACTGAGATGAGTCAGACAAGTATGCTGTTGTTGAGTTTTTGCTACCTTTTTCAAGGGGCAGATTGGTTGGCTTGCTTGCTTGCTTGCTCAAGCTTCAGCTTGTTCCTCAAATGATGTTCTAACTTGATCTTGGAAAAGTTGACAGAGGTGGAGCAGGTGGTTTGATAGCCCTGCATTTTGTGGAGGAATAAGGGCAGGTAAAAATGCTACCTAGGATCATTTTCTAGAATTGGGCCACATGAAGTGGCACTTCAGGCTGGATCTGGCCCACTGGCTGTAGGTTAAGAACTAGATGGTCTCATCGGCCCCTTCCAGTTCCATGATTATAATGCCAGTAAAATTTGCAAGATTCAGTGGGGTGTAAAAAGTACAGGTATCAGTCATTAAATCTTCTTTCTCTCTTGCCCCAACTTTTACATAATAATAATAATAATAATAATAATAATAATAATAATAATAATAATAATAATAATAATAATAATAATAATAATAATAATAATAATAATAATAATAATAATAATAAATGCCACCCCTCGCGCGAAGTGCGACTCTTTTTGAAGTGCCCTTGTGGATTGCTGTTTTTGTCGTTGCTTTTCCTCCAAGGGGAGGAAAACCCAGGGACCCCCCACTTCCCCTAATGGCTTCACTCGGCTTCTGAGGCTTTCCTCCTTCCTCGCCCTGCCTGGCCCACAAAAGAGACAGGATGGCATAGCGGTGAGAGTGGCAGATAATCTTGGAAGAATCTGTCTCTTGCCCTCTCAGCCAAGCCTACCTTATAGGGCTGTTTTGAGAATAAAGTATGAGTAGTGGGGGCATGATGTGAGTGGATTCACACAGACTTGGGCTTCTGGGAATTGAAGTCCAAGAGCACCCGGAGTGCCAAGGTCCACCATCACTGATGGGTCGCAAGGGTAATGGACTGGTGGTGGGGTTGAGTGGCTGCTTTGTATAGGATTGTGCTCCTGGCCCACTAACTTTTTCCTTTTCCCTCCCTGCCAGGAGCAGAGAAACTCGGTGGCTCATCCCTTCCCGTATCCGTCCCCCTCCTATGGTTCGCACCCACCCCCCCACCGCCCCCCAGCCATGGCCCCCACCCTCCGCACTCCGCCAGCACACCGCCCTCCTCTTGAGAGCCATGGCTGCCTGGCCCGGCCCAACGGAAGTGACCTTAGAGACAGCCGAGGCCCCCGGGGGCGTCCCGACTCCACCGCTACACCAGCAACTGTTTCCTGCGTGCCTTACGCCCCACGCCCGACCCCGGGAGGGCCTCCTGCCACCAGCAAGACCACCTCGCGGGGGCAGATGCCCCCTGACAGCCTTGTAAGTGGGGACACGTGGGGTGTGTGGGGTGTTTCTGTTTAGAGTAAGGAACCGAGGCTCCCACACAGGCTGGGGAGGATGGGTGCTGTAATCTGGGGAAGGCAGGCTTTGGGGCTACCTGGGGTTTGGGGAAATGGGGGGTGGGTTCTTGCCCCTTCCAGAAAGGACAAGAGGAGAGTACCGGTTCCAGGGAGTCTTGTGACAATCCCACCCACCCACCCCCCAAAATTCTCCTTCTAATTGCTTCTTGCTTCTCTCTGACCCACAGGGCTCTGACCATTATCCAGGGCCGGCCTTGGAGCATCCTGCTCCCGCCCTAGAGACTGGAGGGCACAAACCAGCCCCCCCAACACGACCCACTCCCTGCCTTGCTCCTTGCAACATGCCCTGCGCACGCATGCCACCGCCCATCACCAGAGGGGCTCCGCCAGCAGTCTCCTTGCGGCCCCCTCCCACCCCTCAGTGCCCACCCCCTCCCCCTCTGCCACCACCACCACCACCTCCGCCGCCACCCCCCTTGTCCTGGATGAAAGGGTCCTCAGCCTTCTGCAATGAAGCCCCTGAGGGCAAAGGTGGCACAGACCCCCTGGGGGAAATTTTGTTCCGGTGTGGGGAGCCTCCTTCCTTGCCTGCCTGCGATGCCGGGCGCAGCTTTCCAGAGTCCAACACCAGCAGCCAGAAGGAAGCCTTCTCTCACCCCAGGGAGGAGGCTTTGGTAGAAAAGCCCAGCCCGGCCAGCCCCCCACCCTCACCGGCCCCCAACTTCTGGCTGCCTGAGAGTGGCCAGGATGATAAAGAAGGTGGGGGCCCCAGAGCCCTGACCCCCAGCCCCACACTCATTACCTCAGGAAGCTTCCAGTCCCCAGAGAGCCCCCCTCAGCCACCAGCTCTGCCACCTCCTCCGCCTCCACCTCCGCCCCCACCACCCCTTCCCTCGTTTCCAAAGACCCCAGAGTCGCCCGTGGGGCTCCCGCCAGCTGAGGCGGCCCCTGAGCGCCTGTTTGGCTTTGCCAGCCCCCCGCTAGAGGACCAGTTTGAGGAGCCCCCTGAGTTCTCCAAGATTCTCCCTGACGGCCTGGCCAACATCATGAAAATGCTGGATGAATCGATTCGGCGTGGGGAAGAGGAACGAGAGGAGAGCTTCCCTCCCCCGCCTGCAGCCACCCTCCTCCTACCGAGCCCCCCACCTTTGGCCAGGCCCAAACCGCCAGCCCCGGTCTCAAGCTCCTTTGACTACCCGAAGCCCCCTGGTCAGGATCCCCCTGAGCCCCCCTGCTTGTACCGGTTTGGCAAGCGAGAAAGGGGGGAGCAGCCTCCCAATCCAGCAGCTGGAGGAGGAGGGGGTGGAGGAGGAAGTAACGGTGGCAATGGCAGCAAATTCCCTCACCATAACACGGCCTCTCTGCTAAAGTCATTGGCCAATGTACTGGAAGGGCAGAAACACTCCTACCGGCCAAAGCCGCTAACCCCTCCGGGTGCTAAGATCCCTCCTCCAGCCGGCACAAGCTCGACTGCTGGGCCCCATTTCTCTACCTCAAGCCCAGCCTGGGGGGCCGGACCAGGAACAGCAGGGGAGCGTGTGGCCACCCCCCCACCGCTGCCCACCCCCCGGCCCATCAAGACAGAATCAGAGGTACTTGAAGAAATTAGCCGCGCATGTGAGACCCTGGTGGAGCGGGCCGAGAGGGAGAAGAGCCCCCTCCCACAGGCTTCCCCTCCCCCACCCCCACCCCCAGCTTCTCCACCCCCTTCTGCCCTCCTTCCTGCAGCCCCCTCACCACCACCACCACCACCTCCCATCACCCCTCCTCAAGCCCCCCGCCCCAAGGATGAGTCCCGAAGACGGGACCGTGAGCACCACCGTCGGCATCGGCGATCCGCTAAAGATGGGTCTCGGCGACACCGGGAGGGCAAAGGTCACAAGGAAAAGAACCGGCAGATTCTGGGCAGCCTTGATGTACAGAGTACCGAGAGCCAAGCACGGGAGAACGGGGCCAATTCGCCCCCGCTGCCCCCGCCTTCGGCCCCAGCCCCGCCAGAGCGAAAGCCCCTCGTGAAGAAAGAGGAGGGGACCATCAGCACCGGTTCCACCACCACCACTTCCTCCTCCAGCACCGTTGTGTGCTCGGCTGACCTGCTCAAACTGCGCTCCTTCACGGAAGGGCCGCCAAAGGAGCTGAAGATCCGGCTCATCAAAGTGGAGAGCGGCGACAAAGAGACCTTCATCGCCTCCGAGGTCGAAGAGCGGCGCATCCCCTTGAGCGAGCTCACCATCAACCATTCGGCCTCCGAGGTTGTCCGGGCCAGCAAGTGAGTGCCAGGGTTTGGGGGAGGGGGAGATTGGCAACTCCTGAGCTCTTCTTCATGGTCCCTGTGAATGCATATCAAGGGTTAACATCCTAGTGCAGGGGTGCCCAAACTTTTCGGGCTGTGGGCCAGTCATGTGGTTCAGTAGGCCGGTCACATGATTCTTCCCACTGGAAGTGGAAGTAAAACACGCCTTGCAATCTGTTTTGCAACAGAATGAGATAGATTTTAAGCTGCCATTTTCTCTGCTTAAACCAGGGGTGTGCAAACTATGGCCCATGGGCCGGATCTGGCCTCCAATGCCAATTCATCCAACCCACGGCACCCTCGTTGCTTTCGGAAGTGGAAGTAAAACGCATCTGGATGTGTGGGCCATAGTTTGAGCACCCCTGTCCTAGCACAAGCTTTTATGTGAGTTCACAGGTGACCGCTCGATGAACCACAGTTGCAGGTGAGCAACCTGTCCTTCCTCTCAGCCTTTGGCTCATTTTTGAAAAGGCAGGTGCGCTTTGTGGCCTGAATGCCCGGGCACTCTCCTGCCCTCTGGTGTTTCTGGGGTTCAGAAATACAAGTTTGCAGCCATTCTATTGTGTTTTGTTTTGCTTGAAGAGGAACGACAGCAAACATTCCAGTTTCTCCCAGCCGGCTCATTCATCATTGGATAATGGCAACCCATATTCCAAGACTAGACTAGTCCCAGGAAGGGAGTAAAAACTTTCTTTGGCTTTTCGTTTGGATGGAAGAAATGGGTGATGCTCTTCAGCCTAACTTATTTCCCAGAAGGTCGTAGTCATAGTTCCGTCTCATATTACGTGAGACCCGTCTCTGCCACTACAGCATATCTAGCAGCAGAGCTCCTCATTGCTTCTGCAGCAGTACAGTTTTACAGGTCCGGGGCGCTAACCCGGCCCCCAGCCCTCCTCCTTTCTCATGTGGGATTGGGACCGGCAATGGTGGAGTTATTTCCCAGAATACCCAGATCCAAATGGGTATTGTTTGCATTGACCTACAAGTGTGAACATTTGTGGTCGGAGGACTCGGGATCCCCAGCGTAGCTGCCTGAGCAAATTCTGGGATTAGCTGGTGTGCCCTAATACAGGCCCCTGGAGATAGGTGGCAGGTGGCGGCTTTAAGAAGAGAAATCTACATTTTCATGGCAGTAGTGAAGGCAAATGTTAGACGATGTGTCTTGTGGTGGCCTCTTGCTTCCTGGTTTCCTCTAGAGCAGGAGTTCTCAACCTTTTTGAGCTATGGGCCAGATCACGCCTCCTCAGACAGATGAGTGGGCCAGACTGGTGGTTCTTCCTGCTGTAAACGCTGCTGTAAAACGTGTTCACGGCTGTCATAAATGCGTTTATGACAGCCATGGGCGCATTTACAGCTGTCGTAAATGCATCTGCTTCCACTTCTAATGGCGGTGGCAGCAGTGGCGTGGGCCACATGAAATAGTGCCGTGGGCTGGATCCTGCCCGCAAGCCGTACATTGAGAACCCCTGCTCTAGAGTAGTAATGAGTAATCCCTGAGGGTCAGGAGGCCATTTTTGTTGCATCAATTTTGTTTGTTTGTACACTAGTACCCCGGATAACATTGAGACTTGGTTCCACAAGTCTCATCATTATCCGGTTTTTAACGTTGTGCGATGCATTGATCACACAACGTTAAAAAAAGCCCTGTTTCCCTGGAGGCTGCAGCAAGCCAGAATGTCAGGATTTGAACCCTGACGTTTTGGCTTGCTGCACTGGCTGAGGACGTCGGGAAAGCCCAGAAACAGCTTGGATCGGGTCTCCCCACCTCCCTGGACCCGGTAGGGGGGGTCAGAGACCCCAAAATTGGTAAAAAAAACATCTTGGAAACAGCTTGGATCGTGTCCCCTGCCTGCTCCAGAGAGATCAGAGGTCCCGATCTACAGCTGCAGGGTGGCTGGGGAAGCTGACGGGGACTCCCTGTCGGCTTCCCTAGCCACCCGCCCTTGCCTCCGCAGCTGTGGGGTGACTGGGGAAGCCGACGGGGGAGCCCCCCATCAGCTTTCCAGCCTCCCCACCCCTGCCTCCGTAGCTGCAGGGTGGCTGGGAAGCTGAATGGAGCCAGCCACCCTGCTGCTAAGAATGACTGTATCTGATAACGCTAAAAAGAACGTTATCCGGTACAAATCTTCCCCCTAAATTTGTCGTCGTTATGCGGTTTTAGCGTTATCCGATGCAATCGTTATCCGGGGTATTACTGTACTGTATTCTGCCCAATCACCAGCGTGACTCAAGGCAGGTAACAAAAGTATCACAAAGTATCATAAAATACCACATATAGATCAAAACCACAGTATATCCCAATATAACCCACCACAGAAAGTTCAAAAAGTTTGAAAAAACACCCAACAAGAAAGTCCAAGGCTCGGCTGGCCATGGGGCAATGTCCGGTCCCCCAGCCATAACGGCCAAGACCTGACAATATCGTGCGTGCGCACACACGCGCACACGCGCGCACACACACACACACACACACAGGCCATTGGTGGGGCCTGGGGTGCAGGCAGCGGGAAGTCCTCTGCAAATGCAGCAATGCGTCTTCTCTGCCTGCAGCCATGGTAGCTTTTCCACCCTGGCTGTAGGTGAGGACCGGGGCCAGCAGAGGGGTCCAGCATCTTCCCCACCAGCACCGACTGGGGCCTTTCAGCCCTGGCCAGGTGGAGCTCCAGGGGTGGGGCGGCAGGCGTCCTCAGTCACCACAGCGGGGCATCTTCTGCCGCTCGAAGCTGGCACGGCTTTTCAGCCCCTGGCCAGGTGGAGGTCCAGGAGTGGGGCGGCAGGTGTCCTCAGCCCCCATCTCAACACCCTAGAAAACTGGGGGGCTGCTCTCTCTGATTCCTCAGCCTGTTTGGCCCCTGAAGGCAGCTTAATTTGCTATTTAGACATAAGTCCTCCTCCTCTTGGGTCTGTTATCAGTATTAAACAGCCAGCTTTGTATAAATAGGAAATGACGGGCCTCTTGTTTCCTTTTACTTTTTTTAAAAAGGCTTTATAAGGCCTAAAACAGGATTTGAGTGGCCTGGGATTGTATTTTAATGGCAAACTAACTCGTTGAGGACCAAGTGGATGCAACCAACCCAGTTGGCAACGTGGGGGAAACTGAGTGCCGGGGTTATCTGGGATTTCTAGGGCAGAGTCTGCAGTTCAGAGGCCATCAAGAGGTGGGGTGGGGATTACATGAGCTTCTAGGTAAGACAGCTTAGCTCAGTGATAGTGAACCTTGGCACTCCAGGTGTTCTTGGACTTCAATTCCCAGAAGCCCAAGTCTCTGCGGATCCACACGAATGGGTTTACTGCACATATACAGTAAATTCACAGAGACTTGGGCTTCTAGGAATTGAAGTCCAAGAACACTGGGAGTGCCAAGGTTCGCCATCAGAGGCTTCGCTCATGGTGGGTCAACTCGGAAGTAATGTTTTCTGTGCCCGGGATTTACCTGCATCAGCTTCCAACCAGGCCTCCACATCTGGTTTTATATAGCATGGGGGTCTGCATAGGGGGCTGCATTGAACTTAATGGGAGAATCCCCAGCTCTGGGGGAAGCCAGAGAAATCAATTCTCATCCTAAGAAGGAAGGGGGGAAATGGATGTGGCATGGGGGGCTGCATTGAACTTAATGGAAGAATCTCCAGCTCTGGGGGAAGCCAGAGAAATCAACTCTCATCCTAAGAAGGAAGGGGGGAAATGGATGTGTGCATCAAGAAGATGTGCAGGGTGGGGTGGGGGAGGAGTGAAAACAGTTGCAGGAAGCCATAGGTGATGTGATTCCAACCTCTGGCTTGCTGGAGCAACCCAGCCATGAGCTGAAGTACAAGCAACACACACAGAGTCCTCATGTGTCTGTACATTTAAACCTGGATAAACCCGTCACATTGAAAGCAAAGACTGGGTAGAAAATGTACCTGCAGAAGAGACATCTTGTGAGCAAAAGCCAACTCAGCCCCTTGCGCACACCACCCTTTGAATCTTTGCTCAACACACATGCACGTGTACATACACACCCACATGCATTTTGCTACCCCTCCTTTTCTTGTTTTCCTTTTGGAACCAGGTCTTGAACCTGTTTGTGTTAGGCAGGATGGGGGGCAGACTTGGGTTTAAGTTAATAAGTGTGCTGACATTGTGGTTCCCAGTGTCAGCATACCCATTGACTGTTGTTTAAACAGGGCTTGTGTGTGTGTCCTTGTACATGCGTGTTTGTGGTGCAGGGGAGTACCCAAAGAGGACCCATAGAAACAGGAGGAGGGAAGGAGAGCCGATAAGAACAGAGGCAGTTTTGTGAAATGGAGGACAAAGCAGCTCATTTTGTGCCAGGCTGTCTTTCGTGGAGCATTTTATTCCTGAAGACTTTTATTCTTTTTTTAATTGTTTAATTTGACATGTCCTCTCCTCTCACCCACTTCCAGCCAAGGCACATAAAGCTCCTCTGAAGCTGCTGTAATTAACATGGCAGAAAGTTCAGGCAGATTTGAGAGCAAGGGTCAATACAGATAACGTTGTTGAAAGCAGAAGAGAAGCCGAGAGACTTGTAGGTTTAAAACAGAGCTAGGAACGGTTGCTCTTGCAGTCTACATTTCCCAGAATTCCCCAGCTTGCATGCAATGGCTTTGTACACATTAGGTGGCCCTTTTCAAGCCACGGGTTGCCATAAACTACTGGCGTCAGCGAAGACGTGGCTTTCAGATGCAAGCCACCGAATCCTGCACAGATGAGTGTTGAGCTGAAAACATCTAAGTACACTGTCAAACTTGTGAGGAAGCTATGGCAACAGATGGCCATGAAAAGCCCTTGAAATCCCTGGAAGCCTGTTGTTGTCTGCCTGTGACCTTTTCTCCTCCTCCTCTTTGCAGACATGCCAAGGTGAAAGGGAAATTCAAGGAATCCTACCTGTTGCCCAGCCATTCGGTCAAACCTCAGATCAACGTGGATGAAAAGCTCCCAAGAGAGAAACTCAACCCGCCAACCCCAAGCATCTATGTGAGTGCCTCTTTTGTAGGGGTGGCAGGGAAAAGATGGGGTGGTGGTGGGGTTGGGATGCAGTGTGGAGTAAAGCTACATGGGTGGGTTATTGATATGGGTGGAGAGCAGCAGCAACACGTCTTCTCCTCATGGCTGCAGAGGTAGCTCTTGATGGTTTGCAGGGGTGCCCAAACTTTTCAGGCCGTGGGCCAGTCACGTGGTTCCTCCCACCAGAAGTGGAAGTAAAAATGTGCCTTGCAATCTGTTTTGCAACAGGATGAGATAGAATTTAGGTTGCCATTTTTCTGCTTAAACAGGGGTTCCCAAACTACGGCCCATGGGCCAGAGCCAGCTCCTGACACTAATTCATCCACCCCACACTACCCTCGTCACTCCTGGAAGCAGAAGTAAAATGTGCCCTCATGAATTGGCATTGGGGGCCGGATCCAGTCCATGGGCCGTAGTTTGGGCATCCCTGGTTTGTGGGGTGTTACTGGCTGGAACTTCAGAAGCCAGAACAGGTTTGGGTCTATAGCTGAGGTGCACCTGGACATAAGTCATCTGATTGGATTGGACCAGGCGGAAGTATTCTTAGCACAAACAAGGCAGAGACCTTGGAAAAGTTACTTTTTTAATATCACAGGGCCTTGCATCTCTGAAGCTTTGGGCTAATGAGGTGGTCTGTGGTAGAGGTTCCAACTCTTTGTGGAACATTTCTTTGCTTTTAGAAAAGCAAACAACATTTTCCTCTTTTTGTTCCTTCTGAACATTTTCCTTCTGTCATTTTCTTTTTAGAATACAAAACCCTCTAAATTGATGTTCTCTCTCTGTTTCTCATTTGAAAATGCTATAAGCCTGCATCTTCTCCTAAAGAAACAGATATCACACAGTAAACAAAACAACAAAAAATGACAAGAAACATTGTGGCACCTTAAAGACTAACCCCTGTATTTTAATGTAAGCTTTTGTGGATCAAGTCCATTTCCAGACATTTTCATGGTCATGTGCAGTGATGGGATGTAGCAGGTTCTCACCAGTTCGCCAGAACTAGTAGTAACTTTTCCCAGTGTCCTGGAGAACTGGTAGCAGCTTTTTTGGGGAAAACCACCTTTGGGGCTTACGTTTTCACTGGTTCCCCCACTGTGCATGTGTGCCAAGCACTTGGTGTGCATGCATGCCTACAGTGCTTGGCGCGTATGCACAGCCTTCTTGCTGTCCTCCCAAGTGGGGAGGAGGAAGAGAAGCTGCTAGCCTGAAGCTCCCCAGGGTAAGTGACTCACCTGTGGATGTGGGGGGTGTCTGTGTGTATTTTAATGTGTATTTAATACCTTTACCTATATTGATGTACTACCATAGTTCCTACAAAGGCCTGGCTTGGGATTTTTAAGCAAAGTCTTGGAGTTCCCTCATCCATAAGCTACACCTGTGCTGTTCCAATTGCTGTTCCAATTGGAGAACCCTTAAGGAGGTACAGCTGTTTTACATTTACATTAAGGCATATTATCCTAGAGAAGTGGTTAGGCAAAGACTTAGTAGCTAACTTCTTTAACTGTTTAAAAGTTGAAAAGTGCCAAAATGAAGCCATCTTGTGGTAAGTTCATTCTGTAGTTCCTTCCATCTGACCTAGTGTGAGAAAGATTAGCCAGAATAAGCTTTAAACTCTAGTTTAAAAGCTCTGGTTCATTTGTGTTTGGGGTGGGTGGGTAGGTGTATTTCAATGTATTTTTTATTTTATTTATTTATTTATTTAGTGGGTTTATGTTGTGGGTGGGTAGGTTGAGGTGTGTTTGTGCATATTTTTATTTTTTTTCTTTGGCCCCGCCCACAATGTCATGATGTTAGCTCCGCCCTCACTGTGATGATGTCATGGTGGGGTAGTAAAATGTTTGACATCCCACCACTGGTCATGTGGCAGGCATGACTAGACACCAGAGCACACAGAACGCTGTTATCTTCTCACCGAAGTGGTACCTATTTATCTACTTGTATTTTCTGACTTTTGAACTCCTAGGTTGGGACAGAGATGATGGGAGCTCAGTCCATCATGCAGCACTTGGGTCTCGAACTGCTGACCTGCCAACCTTCCAGTTGTTAAGTTCAGCATCTTAGCCACTAAGCCACCACAGTCCCCATTCACTTTCCATACCTCCCCCCATGTATAACTGAAATCCTACATGTGACCTGTCCTAAATCCCCTATTCCCCATTCCTTACTCGTTGCATCATTAACTCAATGGCTTTCTATCTGTTCTTAGCTTAGTTCGGCACCCCAGAAGATTAGGACGCCTGCTTCAGAAGGTAGGCCTCTAAGCTTCTGGAAATCGTGCCTAAAAAGACTGGTCCCAAAGGCTCCTCTGGGATCAAAGGATCCCATTGCTTCTCTCTTCCTGGGATTGGGAGCATCGCTCTTCCAGGAAGACTTTTCACTTGACTTTGGACATTTTATCCTTCTCCCATATCCTATCCTTCTCCCCAGATAAGATTGCCATGGATGCTTTTGTGACTGGATCCTAGATTTGTGTCTCCTCACCTTCTTATGAAAATGACTTTTCTGCCTCCATTGCTCTGTCTAAGCCAGGAGTGCCCAAAGTTTTCAGGTCATGGACTGGTCTTGTGGTTCAGCGGGCCAGTCACATGGTTCCTCCCACTGTAAGCGGAAGTAAAACACTTTGCAATCTGTTTTGCAACAGGATGAGATAGATTTTGACCTGCCATTTTGTCTGCTTAAACCAAGGGTGCCCAAACTACGACCCATGGGTCGGATTCGGCCCCCAGGCCATAGTTTGGGAACTCCTGGTCTAAGCACTATTATTTGGCTTCTTGGCTAATTTTATAGAAACCAGAAACCAAAGCCTTTCTTCTTTCTATAAAATTAACCAAGAAGCCAAATCATACAGTAATACCTCGCTTAAAGAGCAAAATGCGTTCCACAAGATTGCTCTTTAAGCGAGTTGCTCTTTAAACAAAATGAATTTTCCCATAGGAATCCATTGAAAACCAAAATTTTGTTCTGGACCTCAGGGACCCCCCCCCCCCCCAAAAAAAAAAAAAAAACCCACCCTTTTTTGTTCAAAATTATTTATAAAGTGCAGTTAAACAGCATAAATAGTGTGCAGGAACATGTTAAATCAAACAATAACATTCCAAACATCAAACTTCAACTTTTAAAACGTCACACACCAAGAATAAAGTTTTTAAAAAAGGATTCTTTTACAGGGTACCTGTTCAAAACTCATTAATAAAGTGCTCTTTAAAAACAACTGAACATAAACCATACTTCAACAGGGAAACATGGAAAACTGCAATTGTCCAGCATTTAAAAAACTGGGCCAATACAACAATGTTTTAGGTAAAGGTTTCCCTTGCTCGAAAGCCAGTCGTATCCGATTCTAGGGGTCAGTGCTCATCTCTGTTTCAAAGTCGAAGAGCCAGCATTGTCTGCTTCTGCAGATGTTTCTGTGGTCATGTGGCAGACATGACTAGACACCGGAGCACACAAAATGCTGTTACCTTCCCACCGAAGTGGTCCCTATTTACCTACTTGCAATTTCTTGCTTTCAAACTGCTAGGTTGGCAGGAGCTGGGACAAAGACGGGAGCTCATTCCAAACTGCAGTACTCGGGAATTGAACTGCTGACCTTCCTCCTCCCAGTCAGTGTCTTAGCCACTTGAGCCACTGCAGTCCAACATTTTAAAAACTGTGCAAACACAAAACTTTTTTTTTTACTGGAGGAGAAAGAGGGGGAGGAGGACAAAAATGCTCCTCCTTCCACACTCACAGCACACTGGTATTGTTGCTCAAAATCCTCCAAAGTGCAATGCAGCATGGGAGAAATTCTTGTCCAGCCTTTTCGCACCAGTGACTAGACCCACCCCAACACTTTCCCCCTCCTCCAGAGGGGAGGACTCTCAGGTAGAGAAGGGAGGGGGAAGCAAGGAGTTATCGGAGTTCTCCTTTCTCCCACAGTGCAAGCAAGCGAGAGAAATCTGTGACGTCCTTGCTTTCCTCCCCCTCTCACTTTGTACTCCCTCCGTTTGGACAAGTGGACGGATGAGACAGCCTCTCGCAAAGCACTCCTCCGCAATTGGCAAAAGTCTGTTTCTCAAAAAACCTCCTAATTAAGCAAGTTATTCGTTATGCGAGGTATTACTGTAGTGCTTAGACCAGGGGTCCCCAAACTATGGCCCGGGGGCCATACCCTTTCTTGGATATTCTGGATATTTTGGCAGTTTGGAACTGTCAGCTGTTCCTTTGCGGCTCCTTTCTTTCTAAGAATTCTTCCTGCTGCTTCTGATCTAAAGATCACACCCAGTTGTTTTTTTTAAGTCCAATTTTTCTACATGGTTTTGTTCTTCTGAGTGTTTCCAGAACTACTTCTGTGGTTCCTTTCATTCCCCCCACCCCCCAAGCTTTTAAGTTTTTCTCTTTTGCCCATTTGGAATCTTGCAATGGAAGAAAAAGAAGAAGAAGAGAAAGTGGACTCTTCCTCAGAGCTCTGCATATCTTCTGTAAGTGCCTTCAAACAATTGAAAGATCTGCCTAAGTGTCTGCACCTCGTCGACGGTGGTGGTGGTGGTGGGGGGGGGGGGGAGAGTCTTTGGAATGATCCTAAACAAGGCACTCTGTGGAGAGAAGGAATACTTTTGATGGGATCTAGGAGTGTGTTGCTGGCTGGGCCTGGACCACCTTCTCAAAGCAGGAGATATTGGGTGCCTTATTTATTTACATCTTCGAATTTCTATTCTGCCCTATTCACGTAGGCGACTCAGGGCGGGTTACAAAGGGTCATGAAGAAACATGGAAACTCACAGATCATAAAAACAAGATTAAAATCTAAAAAGCAGTTAAAATACTGTATATGCTGGCGTATAAGACTATTATTTCCCTTGAGAAACATGCCTCCAAGGGGGGAGGGTCGTCTTATACGTCGCGTGCACTTCAGTTGGGATAGACATAGTTGCCCATAGTGGCCTCCCGATGCCCGCCCACCTCATTCTACATACCATCCAGTATCGTGCGGTATTCAGCATGGCTGCGGCGAGCATCAGCACCGAGACAGGGGTGCCAGCCTTTTCGGTGTGACCAGCCCGTTCTGCTCGGCGGGAAGCAGCGGTGCTCTGCCCCGCCCCTTGTCTACGCAGAGCTCGCACATGCGCACTACTGCCAGGCACAGGGAGATGTTGAAATCAAATCTGTTCTTTTATGTTGTATTTGGTGTGTGGAAGGTGTGCGGAAGAGGGGGTAGTCTTATACGACAAGTATATAACAAACTCTATACTTTGAGTGGAAATGTTGGGGGGTCGTCTTATACGCCTAGTCGTCTTATGTTATTGTTGTTGTTCAGTCGCACAGTCGATTCCGACCCTCTGCGACCCCATGGACCACTGTCCGCCAGGCACTCATGTCCTCCACCATCCCCCTCAACTCGCTCAGTTCTGTGCCCATTGCATCCACAATACCATCCAGTCATCTCATCTTGGGCCGTCCCCTTCTTCTTTTGCCCTCGACCCTTCCAAGCATCAAGGCTTTCTCAAGTGAATCCTCTCTTCTCATTTGATGTCCAACGTACTTTAGCTTCATCTTCATTATTTGACCTTCTAAGGAGCAGTCAGGGTTGATTTCTTCCAAGATTGACCTATTTGTTCTCCTCGCTGTCCAGGGGACTCTCAAAACTCTCCTCCAACACCACATCTCAAAGGCATCTCAAAGGCATCGTCTTATACGTTGGCATATACAGTAGCATTTAAACAGGCTAGAAACAATTCCTTAACATTGAAGAGGGAGAGGGTGGGTATAAGATGTTAAATAAGCCAGCGGGGTGGGGTCAGTGAGCCATTCTTGCCCCACACCTGTCCCGCCAGTCACGTCTTTGCACCCTTCCTAAAGGCCAACAGGTCTGTCTGGAAGCGCAGCTCTAGAGGCAGGCGTTTCCAAAGTGCCAGGGCAGACACGGAGAAGGCTGTCCTTCTAGTGGAACAACTTCTGATGGAACAACTAGGGAGCCTCTCCGGTCCGCTCTGGTGGGACGGACAAATGTTCTTGGGGAGATGCGATCTCTTAAGTATCCTTAAGTAAGTTGTTTGCCAGAGTGGACCACTATCCCAAAGTCCTAGATGCTCTGCTCTATGACTTTGAACATGGCTAGATGCCCTGCTCTTGGTTTGGTTGTGTATCTGAGTTTTCGAGTGTGTTGTTCTTGCTCTGGGACATGGGGTGGGGTCACAGGCCAGCCTCTTGATCTTTAATTGCCATTGCCTTTTCCGTAGCTCGAGAGCAAGAGGGATGCCTTCTCGCCTGTCCTGCTGCAGTTCTGCACTGACCCCAAGAATCCCATCACTGTCATCCGGGGTCTGGCTGGATCGCTTCGCCTCAGTGAGTGCAGGGCTGGGGGCTTGGAGGTCTGGATGGTAGGGAAGCGTTAGGAAGAACCATATTCGAAGCTAGGGATCTTTGGATAAAAGCAGGAGTTAAATTGTTGTACTGTAGCCAAAACGCTGTGAGTTTGATCCTGATGGTGATCCAGGTTGGCTCAGCCTTCCATCCTTCCAAGGTCAGTAAAATGAGTACCCAGCATGTTGGGGGCAAAAATGCTAATTAAGTTGTGAACCACCCGAAGAGTGCACTAAGCGCTATGGGGCGGGATAGAATTGTAATTGCTAATTGCTACCCTGTAGGGCAGGGGTGCCCAAACTATTTGGGATGCGGGCTGGTCATGTGGTTTAGCGGGCCAGTCACATGGTTCCTCCCACCTGAAGCAAATCGCACCTTGCCATCTGTTTTGCAACAAGATGAGATAGATTTTAGGCTGCCATTTTCTCTGCTTAAACCAGGGGTGCCCAAACTATGGAATCATGGGCCAGTTCCGGCCCCTGATGCCAATTCTTCTGGCTCATGCTGCCCTTGTCGCTCCCAGAAGCGGAAGTAAAATTCACCCGAATGGGCGCATTTTACTTCCACTTCCAGGAGCACCGAGGGCGACACGAGCCTGATGAATTGGCTTTGGGGGCTGCATCCGGCCTGCAGGGCGTAGTTTGGGCATCCCTGCTGTAGAGTGACTGTAGGAGATCAGAAGCTTTTGAGCTGGTTAAACCCTTAAGGGGAACAGAGCTGGGAGGGCTTTAAGGGTTTCTTTTAGACCAGGTGCAGTTTAGGGGATGTAGTAGAATCTCTGTGAAGCTTTAGAACTACTAGGCAAAGCAAGATGGGAGGAGCCAAGGCCCTTTTGGGTGGGCCTCCCATCCCCTGTCCCCACCCCCCACCCTGTGTGCCTCCTCCTGATGCACATCTCCTTGGACAATAATGACTTGTTTTTTGGCCAGCTTCTTCTAGTTCTTTTAAAAAAGGCACTTTAGCATTTAATTTAACCTGGGCCTGGGATTATGTTTATTTGACAAACCATACCCTGGAGACTGGGGTGTGTGGGGGACACACAGTTTGCCATTTAGCAAGTGATTTGTGATATATATTTTTAGCTTAAGACACACAAACCCTTTGTAGAAAGTAGTTTTTTTGGGCTGGAAAGAAGATGATGAGGCAGAAGAACAGGCCCAATGGTTCCTGTGATAGAGTGTTGGGCATTGAAGCTTGAAAGGCACAGGGTCCCTCTGCACCAGAAGAAGTCCTTCTGCTACAGAGAGGAATAGAGACCCCTCCACCTTCTCTTATGATCCTCCCTCCCTTCCTCCCTCCAGACCTGGGACTCTTCAGCACAAAGACACTGGTGGAAGCGAGTGGGGAGCATGCGGTAGAAGTCCGCACGCAGGTCCAGCAGCCATCGGATGAGAATTGGGACCCCTCGGGAAGTAAGCAGGTCTGGCCTTGCGAGAGCAGCCGGTCACACACCACCATCGCCAAGTACGCCCAGTATCAGGCGGCCTCCTTCCAGGAGTCACTTCAGGTGAGGGGTCCAAACCCCACCCTATCTGTCTGCATCTTCTCTTTGGGTGAAGGTCCAGCAGCAAGGTAGATGTTCACAGGGTGGGGGGGAGGCAGGAGGCCCTGCTGCTGCCTTTGTGCAGGCGTGATGGGCCAGGAGAGAGTGAGGGGCCACCGATCCTGACCTTTCCTTTCTCCTGAACTAGGAAGACAAAGAGACGGACGATGAGGAAGCCGATGAGCCCGACAGCACCACGGAGACCCCGCCCAGGTTGGTGTTTTTTGAGCTTTGTTCTTTTGAGGACAACCTTTTTTGGGGAAAGGAGGGCATTCATTCATTCATTATCATACTCTGCCTTGGAGGCCTTTTGCCTGGAAGCCAAATTATAAATGTCAGTAATAATAAAAAAAGTGGTCTGTGTGCCCGCGCCCCCCCCCCCCCCATGAGGCTGTGGTAAAACAGGGAGGGATTGGAGATGAGTGGCCTTGGCTTTGAAGTGTGTGTGTGTGGGAGGGAGGGAGGGAGGAGCTTAATCCCACCCTACCTGAAGTGGACCCAAGTGGGAGGACGTTGGTGCTTCAGGGTTGGGGCTGTGAAATTGTTTATTTTGTTCAGGTTTCAGACATACAAGAAGGAAGGGAGAGAAGCCAATCTCTGTCTCTCTTTCTCTCTCTGCTCCCCATCCAGTATTGTAACATTTCTTTTTCCGCTCCTCTCAGCAATCCTGACCAGAAGCCAAACCAGATTATCAAGTTCGGGACCAACATTGACCTCTCAGATGCCAAGCGGTGAGTGGGAGTTAGGTGAAAAGTGTGTGGCTGAGACGAAGGAGCCCAAGTTCAGCCCGCCTTTCCCTTTCCCTCTGCCCTGGGAGACAAGGGTGGCTCTTGGCCAGGAAAGGGAGACCTGGTGAATAGCCCTTGATGGGTCATCGTCTCCTTATTGGAACATGAAAACATCACAGAAGTCTCTCCTCCTCATGTTTATAAGCCTGGCTCTTTATTTATTTATTTATTTATTTATTTATTTTCTCACACTTGCTAACCTGCCCCAATCAGGCTAGCCCGACTCTGGGCGGCTTACAGCACAGAATAAAACACATCAATATAAAAAATTTAACCCGTAACGTTCTGCCTCTCTGATGGGAAGATGCCGCTTGGATCTGGCTGGGACCATCACTTGCTGTTGGGAGAAAGAAAGAAAAAAGGGGTTGGGGCAGAGCAGGAGAATAGATTTATTTATCGGAGACCCTCTCGTGGGCCTTGTCCTTCTGGCTCTTTATTTATTTTTATTTTATTTATTACATTTATATCCCACCCATCTGGGACATTCTCCCACTCTGGGTGGCTTACGACAAATTAAAAAAAATCCTTACAATAACAATAAGAGATTAAACATAAAGAATAAACAAACCAAATAAAACTATTAGTAACAACAGAAAAGGACTGTGGTGGCTCAAGTGGTTAAGACGCTGAACTTGAAGACTGGAAACTCAGAGTTCAATACCCAAGCACTGTACAACGGAGTGAGCTCCTGTCTCTGTCCCAGCTCCTGCCAACCTAGCAGTTCAAAAGCGAGAAATTGCAAGTAGATAAATAGGGACCACTTCGGTGGGAAGGTAAACAGCATTCTGTGCACTCCAGTGTTGAGGCATGCCTGCTACGTATCAATGGAAACATCTGGAAATGCAGACAGCGCTGGCTCTTTGGCTATAAACAGAGATGAGCACTGAACCCTAGAGTCAGATACGACTGGCTTTTGAGCAAGGGTGACCTTTACCATTGCCTAACAACCATTTTAAAAAATTAGGATGCTGTCTCTGCAAGGGCAGCATCTGTGCCCCACCCCCACCCCTGCAACTGCGGCATATTGTTACCTGCTGCTCTTTGCTGCCCCTCCGGGGTCATAATGTGCCATTGCAGGGCGGCTGGGAACAGAATCATCCTCTGCTGCCCCTCTGTGGTCAGCTTTGGAATTAAATGTGACCGTTAGGTGTCATCAGGCAGCCTGGGACCTGGGTCAGTTTTCTGAAAAGGGACATTCCCGAAGGACCTGTCAGCAATAGCATTACTCAGGTCTTGTTGATGCAAGGCAGTGGCTTCCTTTATGGAGCCAGTCCATCTCCTGTGCAGTCTTCCTCTTTTCCTGCAGCCCTCAGGGTTTCCCAGCATTACTGCCTTTTCCAGTTTAGCTTGTCTTCAAGCCACAGGCTAGTTTAGCCATTCGTGCTTCTGGTGAGAGAAGAACAATCACCGTAGCATAACTCCAACCAGGACCAGTTCACTCACGGTGGAACGAGGGAAGTCTTTTATTGACACTAAACACTTGCCTAGTGTTTTCTGTCACACCAACTGGGATCCACCTTTCTGGGGCTTCAAGCAGTGGCTTCCCACCCCTACCTAGAGATGCTGGCATGAGCCTTACAATAGGGACCATGCTCTCTGCCCATGAAGCAACACCCATTTGATAGTGGCAAGCAGAGAATAACATAGGGCTGTCATGGCGAACCTTGGCACTCCAGGTGTTCTTGGACTTCAGTTCCCAGAAGCCCTAGTCTCTGCGAATCCACACAAATGGGTTTACTGCATACACACAGTAAACCCGTTTGTGTGGATGCACAAAGACTTGGGCTTCTGGGAATTGAAGTCCAAGAACACCTGGAGTACCAAGGTTTGCCATGACTGACATAGAGCTTACCCAGCAAATGTTAGGAAAGGAGGTGAGAAAAGTTCCTCTTTTGGGTCAACCACTCCCTGGTCCCCCCAGCCATCCAGCCAGCAGGGACCCTTCAGCTGGGACCTTTGGGCTGGGCTTGTTCAGTGGTCTTGTAGCCAAGCAAACCAACTTTCCCAGCTCCCAAGATGGCAAGAGATGTGCACGTCAGAACGAGTGTTTCCTGTATGTGTACAGACTATAGGTTTTAAGAAGGTGTCTTTAAATTTAGTTTTTATAACATGACTCATCATAATGCTGTCGTTATGAACATTATATCTTATTACATTGTAAGCCACCCAGTAATACTGTAGTAACAATATCAATAAGTAGCAGCAGCAGCAGTAGTAGTGAGAACTTTGAATAACATCCGTCCGTTCCCCTCCCCCCTTTTACCAACCCTTCGATGCACTGATAGGTGGAAACCGCAACTGCAAGAACTGCTGAAACTGCCGGCATTCATGCGGGTCACCTCGACAGGGAACATGTTGAGTCACGTGGGACATACCATCCTCGGCATGAACACGGTGCAGCTGTATATGAAAGTACCTGGGAGCCGCACTCCAGGTAAGGATTACTCTGAGCTTCCCTGGTGCCTGAGGCGGTTCCAAAATACGGGCTTTGCTGACTTGAGTAGGGGACCCTGGTGGAAAGGAGTGAGGGAATTGGATTGGCAAATCTGAGCTGTAAAAGGCTTGGTAGAGCTTCCAAGTGCCAAGGCGGTCTACCTTTTTATGCCAGCTATGGAGAAGGAATAGTTGGGGAGACTGTTGACTTCCTCCCCTGTTTGGGGGCTTCTCCTTTGAGGAGGATGGAGAGAATTGCTGGGTTAAAGAGTGGAGATTTTTAGGGGGTTGGTTGTGGGAGGTTAGGGTTGGGGGCCTTTCTGTTGATTTCCTACCCTAAGCGTGGGCTTTGGACCCTCCTGGCCTTGACCTGGCCTTAGTCTCAGTGGCTTCATGGAAGCTTATTTTCCAAATAAAGGGAAGGCCTAACCAGAGTCTGTCCCTCCTTGCAGGACACCAGGAGAACAATAACTTCTGCTCCGTCAACATCAACATTGGGCCGGGCGACTGCGAGTGGTTTGCAGTGCATGAGCATTATTGGCAGAACATCAGCGCCTTCTGCGAGAGGTAGGGATGGGCCCCCTGTCAATTGTCACAGAGAGGAAAGCCAGCTGTGGGTGGGAAGGAGGGGGAGGAGGAAGGGGGTTCCTAGGGAGATCTCTGGGGTGAACACTTACATGCGCAGCAGCGCAGAGAACAGCACTTCTGTCTTCTTGGGCTCTGCTGGAATAAAAGGGGAAAGGGGGTTGGAGGGCCTAAGCCAGTGTTGGCCAACCTTGGCACTCCAGGTGTTCTTGGACTTCAATTCCCAGAAGGCCAAGTCAAGCACGCCTGCTGATCAGGGCTTCTTGAAATTGAAGTTCCAGAAATCTAGAGCACCAAGGCTCACCGTCCCTGGCCTAGGCTGTGCTTCTGCGATTCAGAGATGGGGGAGAGGTAGGACCTCTCCTTGTGTCCCATACTGGAAGGACTTGGCACGATTTGCCACCCTTGTGGCTTTCCAGGCACAGGAAACGGCAGCCGAGGGCTCAGGCGGCCAGTGAAAGAGCAGCAGAGGGGTTTGTGCCACAGAGAGGGTCTAGCCAGGAAGGAATCTGCCTCTGGAGGACGTCTTCCTCCTCCTCCTCCTCCTCCTCCTCCTCCTCCTCCTCCTCCTCCTCCTTTTTGTCGTCCTGATCAAACCCTGGACTGCCAAAATGAAGCCACTTTCTTGGCTTTGTTGTGAGCCTCATCAGTGCATGTTTCCGACAGTGATCGACAGACAAGTAAATGATCTGGATTCTGCATCTTTCCACGTTCACACAGCATGTTTTTGTCCGCCGGCAGCCCCCACGTGAGCCTGTTGGTCTTGCATTGAGGGACTCCAACCCTCAGCCTTTTCAGGTTCCTCCAAGTGAAGTAGGGGAGGTTGAGTTCTCCTTCGTGTTGTTTGGGGATGCACACTAATGGGTTCTGCGCCTGCGCTGAATCCGAGCAGAGCTGAAAAGCTGATTGGATAAAAGTTTTGAAGTTAGGACCGCCCACCATCCCCAACCACCTCTGGCGGCATTTCGCGCTCTTCCCTCAGTTCTCTTTTTTCCGCTGCGCGAGCAGGAGCCTGAAAAAAGAGCTGTGTGTGTTCTGTCTGAGATTGCCTCAGAAAACCTTGAATTTTCCCCCTCAAATTACATTTTTTCTCGGACCAGGGGACTCGCAACCCCTTGGTCCTCATGCGGCTGGGGGACTTCCCTCAGCCGCTGGGGAGGGGGGAAGGAGTCTTTGAGGTAAATTTTACCTCAGGAAATCTCATGTCGGGCCTCCCAGCCAGGACAATTTTTTCAACTAGGCCATCTACTTCGGTGGAAGGCCTCCGCAGCATTTAAGCAGTGTCCATCCTGCAACATTAAATTTCCAAGCTTGGATGGAGACGTGAGGTGCCTTCGTTGTCTGAGAGAAAATCACCCCGTCCAGACGTGTGCGGTCTGCAAGGGCTTCTCTAAGGCCGCCCTTAAAAACCGCCAATACCGCCTCCAAGCGTTTTTAATGGAGGCCGCTCTCGCACCACCGCCTCCCCCTTCAAGGACCTCCGCTCCTTCTTCACGGCTGTCCGCTGCAGAACTGTTTAAGAGGAAGAAGGAGCAGAAGGAGAAGAAGAAACACCACTGGACTTCTTTGACTTCTCTCCCTCCAACTCCATGCGCGATGCGCCCGTCGCCAACTCGATCGCTGGCCTCCGTTGCCGTCATGGCCACAATCTCGCCGGGCAGCTCGTCGTCAACCTCTCCGGTCATCATCTCCCCGGAGAAGGTCCCAAGTCTGCCACCTCTGCCGGAGACTCCTCTGCCACCGCCACCACAGAGGACTGCATCCTTGTTGGCCCCTTCTGTGGCTCCGGCTCCCGAGCCGTCCATACAGTTGAGCCTCATCGCCCCATTCCTGGAGGCGATGGTGCAGAAGATGGCCAAGCAGTTCCAGGTCGCTCAGCCACCACTGTCGGCTGTTCTGGAGGCGCCACCACTCCGTGAACTAGCTCCGGAGGCACCACCACTCCGTGAGGAGGGTCCAGCTCCAGCAAAGAGGCGATGCACAGAACAAGCACGGTCGGAGGTCTCTCTCCCTCCGCACCAGTCGCCTTTGCCGGGGAGCGATCCGAGGACCGCCAGGCCATACTGGTCGGATTTCGGACCCCAAGGCCATCTTTCCACCGCCCAGCATCTTGGAGCGGTCGGAAGGCTCTGATGGATGGTCGGTCGAGGAGGAGGATCACCCACCGCCGAAAAGTCACCGGACGACAACATCGGCTCCGTCCACGGTTCCCAGCCGGAGGACCAACGGACATTCACGGCGCTGATCACCCACCTAGGATCCACGCTCGGGATCAAGGCAGAGGCCCCTCCTGAGGAGTGTGAGGACGTTGTGTGCGCCATGGCCAATAAAAAGGAGTTGGTCCCTGTCCATCTGGGCCTTCTCCCGAAGATCGCCAAGGCTGCCAAGGCTGTGTGGCAGAAGCCCGTCTCGTCCCACTCTGTTTTGACACGAGTGGACGGGATGTACATACTTCTAGGAGATGATGCCACCTTCCTACACATCCACCCGGCGCCCAACTCGCGGGTCGTGAAGGGCGCCCAGCACCGGACTCTGGCAAGCAGCACTCCCCTCCCTTCATCGCAGGAGGGGAAGAAGTTGGACTCTCTGGGCAGGAAGGTCTATGCCAACGCCTCCCTGTCCTTCCGTGCAGCGAACTATGCAACGGCCATGGGCGGCTACAACTGTCGCCTATGGGAGAAGGCTGAGGTCTTCAAGTCCAAGCTGCTGCCGGAGCTCCAGGCTGAGTTCGGGTCCATCAGTCAGGAGGGTAACCAGCTAGCCCTCCAACAGATCCGAACTGGGAGGCATATCACGGAGTTGGAGGCTAAGAACCTGGCCTCCGCCATCCAGATACGCCGGCACTCCTGGCTGTGCTCGGCCGACCTGTAGGACGAGGTCAAGAAACTGGTGGAGGAAATACCCTTCGACGGCGAGGGTTTGTTCACTAAAGAGACGGATGTCTCTTTGGGGGAGCTTAAAAATGACATTACCACTATTAAACAGCTCCGTCCTCCACGCCAAGGGTCGGGTCGGTACCAGCCGGACCAACCCCAGACCTCGTCTCAAGGTCCGTCCTACCAGCCTCGCCCACAGCAGAGGCAGGAGGACTACCCTCGGCACCAATTCTACCGGCCAAGACAGCAAGCCTCACGGCCGCGTTACCAGCAATGCCAACAGACTGGTAAGCGGACCGATTGGAGGAGCAAACAATGGGTTTGACTCCTCCGTGACTGAGACTCTCATCCCTCTACCTTACCGTCCCCTGGTGAACTACCTGTCGGTGTGGTCCACCATCACCACAGACAAGTGGGTTTTAACCATCTTAGACTCTGGCTACGTGATCGAGTTCAAGAGATGCCCTACTGTCGGACGGGTCCGTGTCACCGATCTGTCTCCACCGCTCCAGGAGGAACTGTCAGCTCTCCTGGAGAAGGGCGCCATAGAGCCGGTCGCAGCATTGGAGTCTCACAACGGGTCCTTCTCCCGCTACTTTCTCGTGGACAAGAAGGACGGAGGGTCCCGACCAATCCTGGACCTCTGCCTTCTCAACAAGCACATCGACGCGAGGAAGTTTCGGATGGTAACCCTTCAGTCTATCCTCCAACTGATCAACCACGGGGACTGGTTTGCAGTCATCGACCTGAAAGATGCATACTTCCACGTATCCATCAGGAGGGAACATCACCACTTCCTCCGCTTCCAGGTGGGCAATGACGTCTACCAGTACACGTGTCTACCCTTCGGCCTCTCCACCACTCCGAGGGTATTCACAAAGTGCATAGCGCCGGTGGCCGCCCATCTTCGGCTGCAAGGGGTCCAAGTGTTCCCTTACATTGACGACTGGTTGGTCTGCTCCCCGACCAAACAGAGGGCCATGGACGATGTTTCTCATTGCCTGGCACTCATGGAGAGTCTCGGTCTAAGGGTCAACTACAAGAAATCCCAGTTGACCCCAACTCAACGCATAGACTACATCGGAGCCATACTGGACTCTCTGACTCTGACAGCCTACGCTCCGCCCAAACGTCTGCTGGACATCCGTGCGGTGGTGGCACGGATCCAGGGCAGGTGCCGCATCCATGCACAGGATGCCCTCCGTCTCTTGGGCCTCATGGCGTCGACCACGGCGGTGATCTCGCACGCCAAGCTCAAGATGCGGTCCCTCCAGTCTTGGTTTCTTGCCTTGTTCGACCTCGTCAACGACCATCCGGGGAAGTGGCTCACACCAACTCCCGAATTGCAGGACCAACTGAACTGGTGGGTGCTGGACCGCAACATGGCCGTGGGGAAGCTCTTCACCCTTCCCGCGCCGACCGTGCAGATCACCACCGATGCGAGCACGCGCGGATGGGGAGCGTGCTGCGGCAGTCTACGGATCCACGAGGTCTGGACTCCCACGGAAGCCAGGCACTACATCAACTTCCTCGAACTCTTAGCAGTGTGGAAGGCGATGCGGTCCTTCAGACTTTCAATTAGCGGGCCGCATGGTGCAGGTCGCCTCGGACAACACCACGACCCTGGCCTATCTCAACAACCAGGGAGGAACGAAGTCTCTCTCCCTCCTTCATCTTGCTGTGATGGTCTGGGAATGGTGCCTGAAGGTGCACGTCTTCCCGATTGGTGTCCACATCCAGGGCACCCTGAACACGGATGCGGACTTTCTGAGCCGCAAAGGGACGGCAATGCACGAGTGGGAGCTGGACGGATTGGTGTTCAACCGGTTGTGCCGCCGGTGGGGCACACCGGTCCTGGACTTGTTTGCGACACAAGCCAACGCCAAGTGTCACCGTTACTGCTTCCGAGCGGGGATCGGTCATGGATCGGAAGGACATGCCTTCATGGTTCCGTGGCATCAGGACTTCCTCTACATGTTCCCACCAATCCCTCTCATCCAACGGGTCCTCGTACGGATCCGTGCGGAGAGTGCATGGACGATCTTGATTGTCCTGTCCTGGCCGCGTAAGCCATGGTTCCCACTGCTTCAGACTCTGGCTTGCGACTTCCTTCGCCTGTCCACCGATCCGAACCTCCTCCACATGGGGGGCGGTCGGATCCTACATTTGGACTTGCCGAGCCTCCATCTGACGGCTGGCTTATCCGCCCGACCTAGCGCGGATCCTTGAACTCTCATAAGCCATCCACGCGGAAGTCTTACGGTGCAAAGTACCGTCGTTTCCTTGACTTTTTAACATCTCACGACCGTACCGTGGACTCCGCATCCCTGCAGGACATTATGTCCTACCTCCTGCGTTTGGCTAAGTCAGGATCCGCGCACTCATCCTTAAAGGTTCAGCTGGCTGCGGTGGTTGCCAATGCTCCACCTTCATCTGTGCTGTCCTCTGCCTTCAGGGACAAGACTGTTAAACGTTTCCTTCAGGGACTGCGCAATGCTTATCCACCTGTTAAGGTACCACCTCCCCAGTGGTCCCTTACTGCTGTGCTCACCGCACTTACCAAGGTGCCCTTTGAGCCCATTGCCACAGTGGACATCAAGTTTGTGTCCTACAAAACTGCCTTTCTTGTGGCCATTACCTCTGCCCGGAGGGTAGGTAAACTTGCAGCACTGAGGTCTGATCCTCCCTTTCTGAAGTTCTACCCCGATAGGGTAGTATTGCACCCGGACCTTGCATTCCTGCCAAAGGTCCTCACTGACTTTCACTTGGCCCAGTCCATCACGCTTCCAGCATTCTTCCTGAATCCTTCGTCTGCACAAGAGAGAATGTGCCATTCGTTGGATGTCAGGAGGGCCTTGCTGTTTTACACCCAAAGGACTGCGTCCTTCAGGAGAGCGAAGCAACTTTTCATTGCTTATGGTGCCAAATCAAAGGGACAGCCTCTGTCTGCCCAGAGACTATCTAAATGGATCTCAGGCACCATTTGCCTGGCCTATGAGATGTCATCTCTGCCACCTCCGCCTCATGTCCGGGCTCACTCAACCAGGACATTGGCCTCGTCTACTGCCTTCCTGGAAGGGATTCCTATGGAGGACACCTGTAAGGCTGCTACCTGGTCCAGGTCCTCCACCTTCATCACCCACTACCAGGTTGATACAAGGTCTGCTGATGATGTCAGACGTGGCAGGTCCATCCTGATAGCTGGTCTCCGATCCTCTTCGTTGATGACCGCCGACCCATGATGCCCACACGCTCTCCTGCATCTCAGGACACCGGCTGCCCACCATCCAAGTAATTGAGCTTGCTAGTCACCCATTAGTGTGCATCCCCAAACAACACGAAGGAGAGAGACAGGTTTCACTTACCAGTAACTGTCGTTCTCTGAGTATGTTGTTTGGGGATTCACACGACCCAACCCGGCCTCCCCTCGAGGCTGCCGGCCTGAGATGGCCCTATGCTTCGCAGGCAGCTCTAATATTGAACTGAGGGGAGAGCGCGAAATGGCGCCAGAGGCGGTTGGGGATGGTGGGTGGTCCTAACTTCAAAACTTTTATCCAATCAGCTTTTCAGCTCCGCTCGGATTCAGCGCAGGCGCAGAACCCATTAGTGTGAATCCCCAAACAACATACTCGGAGAACGACAGTTACTGGTAAGTGAAACCTGTCTTTCCTCAGCCATATCCCCAGTGGTGTGCAGCCAAAGTTTTCGCTACCACACTGTGGGCAAAGCCTACATCATGGGCGATCTAGTCATGCCTGCCATATGGCCATGTATACATTTGCAAACACAAGCAGCACTGGCTCTTTGGCTGTAAATGGACATGAGCACTGCAGCCTAGAGTCAGATATGACAGGCTTTTGAGCAAGGGGGACCTTGAACCACTTACAGGGACAAATCCTGATGGGACAGGGCACAGAGGTGGGCATGGCCACCTAATTTCACCACCACCCTGACCAGAGGCCTCCCAATTTTGCTTTTTTCCCCTCCCTGGGGGGTCTGAACCTGTTGCTGCCCACCACTGCATATCCCACTTTCATGTCATTCCTTGTCCAGTGAGTTCTTTCCTCCATCTCCTAATTTGATTTTGCTCCTGCATTTGTTCTTGCCATAAAGCTCTTCCTGGATCTGAGCCGGCGGACTTGAGGCTCATCTCCCTTCAGAGGAGGTCTTCTCTGGAGGAAGTGGCAGTTGGGTAGCCAGGAGATGGAGAGCAGGTTGCAGACCTCCATCTAGTCCAGTGGGGAATCACACAGGAAAACTCCCTCCTGGCGTCTTGCTTTCTGTTAATTATCCATGAGGAGATCAGTGCTGCTTTTTGGACTTCCTCTCGCATCGTCTCACTGTGTGCTCCCTTACAGACACGGTGTGGACTACCTGACTGGCTCATGGTGGCCCATCTTGGAAGACCTTTACCAGGCCAACATCCCCGTCTACCGCTTTATCCAGCGCCCTGGAGACCTTGTGTGGATCAACGCAGGAACGGTGCACTGGGTCCAGGCTACTGGCTGGTGTAACAATATTGCTTGGAACGTGGGGCCCCTGACAGGTAACGGACTGCAGTGAGATCCTTGAATGGTGGGGAGAAGGTTGAGGCCAGAGATTCTCAACCTGTGGCCCACAGCACCATTTCATGTGCCCTGCCCCACCGCCTCCACCGCACCCGGAAGTGCCATGTGGTAGAGGAAGGGTAAAATGGCCATCCTGCCCCCAAAGCTATCTGAGGGAACGTGACCCAATGGCCCCCGGCTTTAAAAGGTTGAGAACTCCTGGTTGAGACACTTCGGAAGGGGCTAGAAATTTCCCATGGGAATTTTGAGGGAAGTAACTCATGAACCCTTGGGCAAAATGGCCCTTCTCCCAAGCTGCCACTGGACCAGGGAGTCCGGCTGCCTCTCCCTCATTGCTTGTGGGTGCCTGAACCTCCAGCGCTCTTTCTTCCCCCACAGCCTACCAGTACCAGCTGGCGCTGGAGCGCTATGAATGGAACGAGGTGAAGAATGTCAAGTCCATAGTGCCCATGATCCACGTCTCCTGGAACGTCGCCCGCACGGTTAAAATCAGTGACCCTGACCTGTACAAAATGATCAAGTAAGGGCCTGCAAATACCTGCAGGGGCATATTTTCCCCAACAACAGGATTTCTAGAGGATGTTGCCAGCAGAGGCAACGTCCTCTAAAAATCCTGTTGTTGAGAAAAATATGGGGGCCCCAATGAGTTGGGAGGGGGGCTCTGGAGGCTTTATATGCCCCCACTTCACCTGCTTCTGCTACTAGAGAGTGGTGGCGAACCTATGGCATGCATCCCAGAGGTGGCACTCACAGCCTTCTCCGTCACCCCAGCACAGAATTTGTTCTGCACCTCTGCCCAGAAACCCAGTGGGAGTGCTTCTTCCCTTTCCCAGCACATCCACCCCGCCCCACTGCCCAGCAGTCCAATGAGAGCACTTCCTCCCTCCCCCCAGCACAGAGTTCACACTGCCCCTCTGCCCAGTAGCCCAATGGGAGCACTTCCTCCCTCCCCCCAGCACAGAGTTCACGCTGCTCCTCTGCCCAGCAGCCCAATGGGAGCACTTCCTCCCTCCCCCCAGCACAGAGTTCGCCCCGCCCCTCTGTTTGGGCACTTGGTCTCTAAAAGGTTCGCCATCACTATACTAGAGGATCAACAAGAAGAGGGTGGATGTTTGCACATGGCTGTCACGAGCTGTGCACGAACGCTCCTTTGCAGATCTGAGCGCTGAGTTTGCTTTGCATTTGGACTGCATGAGGGACTCTTAGCATCCCATCTCCAGTGCAGAACTTTCAAGCGACAGATCTGCAACATTGTGAAAGAATCTGTAGAAATTCAAAACTTAGAAAAAAATGTTACTGCTTTGCTTGCAGCAAATCCCTGGCCATACATTGGCCTTGCTGGCTGAGGGAATTCTGGGATTTGTAGGCCAGAAAAGTACCCTTTCCAAGCTCAAGAGGAAATATATTATGTGTAGAAAAGGGAGTGAGGTAAAATTACCATTCAGTCGAACGACGTTTTTGATAGCATCCTTATTGATTGCCACATCTCTGTTGCACCTTATATCTGGGGACCTGAGAACAGTGCTCTGTAAATTTTATTTATTTATTTATTTAATTGAATTTATATTCCGCCCTACTTGCACAGGCGACTCAGGGCGGATTACAACCAATCAACAAACATACAACATACAGTTAAAACTCTAAAAATAATTTAAAACCATTTAAAAAGCAACACTAACAGCAGAAGCTGTTTTTAAAAAATAATCAAGGAATCAAATAAATAAAGTAAGAAAAAGACCGAATAGAAAACCAAACTTGGAAGCCAACAGAGCAAATCCAAAGCTACGACCCTTTGCGCCTGCTAAGCTCCCCCCCTTTTTTTTCCACATTAAACAAGAAGCAAAAGGCTTCTTGCCCAGCTGGAAGTTCTTGACCGGCTCCTTCTGGGCCTGCTCCTTCCTGGAGTTTTTGGTCTTGTTTGAAAGGGAGCCGTTTTGGGTCTCAGGAAGTCCTGGAGATAGGAAGAGTTTTGCTCCTGCTGGCCATGCCCAGATCCGGAGTATAGCGCTCTCCCTCCCTCTCTCCCTCTCTCTCTCCCACCTAGGTACTGTCTGATGCAGTCTATAAAACACTGCCAGGTCCAACGGGAAAGTCTCGCCCGGACGGGGAAGAAGATTGCCTACCAGGGCCGGGTGAAAGACGAACCAGCCTACTACTGCAATGAATGTGACGTAGGTCCCCCCCCCCCCGCGACCTCTTCCTTGGCCACAGCATGTGGCCGGTGGGATTGTGACCACACAAGAGGAGTAGTCAGGGGGCCGTCCTCACATCTCTCTCTCTCTCCCTTCCTCCCCTTTTCACGGTCTTTCTTCTTCTCTGGGTGCATCCCTGGTGTTACAGCGTAGAGACGCCCCTCCTGCTCTGAGGCAGGGGCTGGCCCTGCCCTGGGGCCCCCAATTTCCCACCTGGTTTGGCTGGTGGGAATTGCCTTTGCTTTCCTTCCATACTCCCCAGCTGCTCCCTTGCTCGACCTCAGACGTGGTGGCCTTTCCATCCAGCTCTCGGGGTTTGCCTCTCGTCTCCCTGACTGGAAACCATTCAGGAGTCGTTTCCTCCTCCGTTTTATTCCTGACCACAGGCCACCTTCTGTGTGCAGGTCACCTCTTTCCAAACACCATCCAAAATGCTCACCTTAGTAATTGCCCTTTCGAAAGGGGGTGATCCGTAAGCCCTTCAGTGTGTTTATGAAGCCTGTTTGTCTTTTAAAAATACTTCCTGTCCCTTGCCTCCAGTTTGGGAGTTTTCACACCGCCTTCACCCTGACAGTGCTGAGAAGTGAAGGGCCACGTAAAGAGAGGGTAGAAAATCTGAAACTGTGAGTATGAACCATGTGTTTTTAAAAGCAACGGCCAAGGAGAAAGAAGAAAGGAAGGAGAAACACAAGACTGGTATTGACAAAGATGTTCAGAAAGGATGAAAATGCGTCTGTCCACCCAAATTCTTCACTAGGAGCCTTTTGCAGTTGCCAAGGGCAACGTCAAACCCTGGTTGATGTGACCCTTCCTGGAAAAGGGAGAAGAAATCCCATGATTGGGGAAGGAACATCGCGAAAGCAAGATAACTAGTGGTTGTATCACGTCAGGGGAGAGAATGGAAGTTTACTTAAACTAGAGCTCGGAGGAAGAAGGACCTCGAAGGAGACAGTCATGCCTCAGCAAGCTGTCAAAAGGAAGACACTGACACCTTGGCTAGCCTCAGGACCACAGAAAACTGGCTCAGGGACAAGGGCAGCCAGGTACCCAGTAGCCTGGCAAGATGGCAGAAGGGTGGCCGGGCAGGCCAGATGGATGCAGCAGCCCTAAGGCTGTCTCACGGGCGAGGAATCCATTGGCCAGAGAGTGCATTGGAGTCGGTTAGATCGGCCTGATGTGCCTCGAAAGGCATTGACAGAGTTCTATTTCTTTGACCAGAGCAAGAAGCAAGAGATCCTTGTTCAGTTTCAGTGGGGAAGCCGCACTGGCTGAATGTCAGCTTGGCTAAGCTGTGAAAGGAGTCAACCCTGCTTGTCACCTGGCAGAGCTCATGAAACGGCTTCCTCAAAAGGAGGGTGACTTGGTTTGAAGAGGAGCAGGAGAGGTTTGAGCTCTGCTTCTGTAGGGAGGTGCTGAGCAGTACTTTGGCCAGGTGGACGTGGAAGACGTTTTCGTTTCTGGAGTGTTCCTTTGCTGCCGCCGCCGCCGCCCCCCCCCCCCCGGCCATCTTTCATCTGTGTCTCATGAAAGCCAACCTTATCCTTCCTGTATGACAAAAGCCTTGGATCAGCTGTTCCTCTAAGAAGCCCCTAAAGGGTCCTTTCAAGACACTCGGATCCTTCCCTTTGAAGGAAAGGTTAAGAACAGCTTGTGTTAGAAGTGTTGCGCCGGATGGATAAAGAACAAGAACAAGACCGTGAAATGAAGAAAGCTCCAATTCCTTGGCCATAGCATGAGGAACAACATAAAGTACGGAATACTTCAACTCATTTTACAAGGGAAGATCCTTGAGAGGAAAGAGGTCCTGGGTGTAAACCAGGGGTACCCAAACAATGGCCCATGAGCCGGATCTGGCCCCAGATGCCAATTCATCCAGTCCATGCCATCCTCATTGCTCCTGGAAGCGGAAGTACGGATGGGTTTTACTTCCACTTCCAGGAGCGACGAGGGTGGTATGGGCCAGATGAATTGGCATCAGGGACTGGATCTGACCCCTGGGCCGTAGTCTGGGCACCCCTAGTTTAAACAGAGAAAATAGCTGCCTAAAATCTATCTCATCCTGTTGCAAAACAGATTGCAAGGTGCGTTTTACTTCCGCTTCGGGTGGGAGGAACCACGTGACCGGCCCGCTGAACCATGTGACTGGCCCGTGGCCCAAAAGGTTTGGGCACCCCTAATGTAGACTGACCTCATGGGTGAAGAACCTGAGAGACTGGTGTGGAAGGTCCTCAGAAGAAAGGAAGACTATCACCATGATGATAGCCTAGAGACAGAATAGATATGGGACTTGAAGAGGAGGAGGAGGAGCTGCCATATCAGTCCCTGGAGCAGATAGGATCCCTGCAAGATTTTAGTTTTAGTCTATTTTTTAGTCTATGAATTTTTAAATTTTTTATTGATGTGTTTTAACTTGGGTTGTAAGCCGCCCAGAGTCGGGCTTGCCCGATTGGGGCGGGTTAGCAAGTATGAAATATAAATAAATAAATAAATAAATAAATAAATCCACCTTTTACCCAGCCGCGTGCGTGTGTTGCTTAATGGAACTCCTTCCTTCCCTCCTGCTTCCGTGTTTGTCTTGTTCTTCCAATGCGAGACCCCTTTGTCCGCAGACCGAGAGCAACTCCCACGGCTGCCCTGCAGGTTAGCTTAACTCCCCAAACAGGACCTCCTTTATCCCTCATGACAGTCTTCAAGCTGCCCAGTGAAGGCAGATGCCGAACTGCATCCAAGCAAAAAACAAGATCCAGGCATTAGGAAAGATCCAGACCCCAGGGAGTTGTGGTTTGAGAAAAGGAACTTCTGCAGGGTTGCTTGTAAGATGGCAAGTTAAGAGAGCTGAGAAGTGTAGCATCCCCTGCTCTTTCTCTGTGTGGCATCCGAGGGGAACAACCATAGGCTGCCTCTCTTTGGCTCCAGCAACCTGTAGCCCTTCCCTGTGGCTGGCGATTGCTTGGGTTTCTCTGGGTTGTTCTTAGTGTGTGTGTGTGTGTGCCCCCCCCCCCCCGGTGCGCTTGACCTTCGCCCACAAAGTGTCTGGGAAGTTCTTGCAGGATCTCCACAGGTGTGGCTGTTTCTTGTTTTGTTTGGAGGCCTCCTCTGGAAGGCCGTGGGGGGCAGTGCCAGGTGGGAGGGAGGGAGGGAGGGAAGATCTTGCCTAGCTGCAAAGGGGGTGGGGGATGGCCTGGGTGGGCCTGGATGCCCGGCCTTCCTGGTTGCCTTGGGGCGGAATTGGACTCTAGGGAGAGAAGGAGGGAAAGGGGCCTGCCCTTGTTTGGCTCAGCTGAAGGCTTTCTTTCCAGAGTCCGGGTCCACTGCCTGCTTGGACCATGGGAATTGTAGCTGAGAAAACTAGCTGTTCTCAGTTCGGTTCCTTAGGCTAGGGAATCTCATGTGGCCCGTGGGCCGAATGTGGCCCACGGCACCCATTTCATGTGGCACCACCTCCACCACACCTGGAAGGGAAGGGCAACATGGCCCCATGGCCCCCAAAGCTGTCTGAGGCAGTGTGACCCAATGGCCTCCGGCTTAAAAAGGTGGAAGACTCTCCTGCCTGCCTTTGGCTCCTCATCCCCGGTAAGCCCAGGCCCCTTTTGGCCTTTTCCAGCAGAGATGCTACACGGATGGGCAGAGGGGCCATGGGACCGGGAGAAGGCCACAGTCCGTGGAGAGGAGGACTGACCTCCATGCGTTCTCTTGCAGGTGGAGGTCTTCAACATCCTCTTTGTGACGAGTGAGAACGGCAGCAAAAACACGTACCTGGTGCACTGCGAGGCCTGTGCCAGGAAGCGGAATTCCTCCCTCCATGGGGTTGTGGTGCTTGAACAGTACAAGACAGAAGAATTGATACACATCTACGACAGCTTCACTCTGGTGAGTAGGTGAGGAGAGGAACGGGGGGTGGGGTGGGGGTCCCTGCTAGGCAATGTTAGCCTCCCGTCCCCACTCCAGTCCAGACGTCCCACTGGAGAAGAACCGTTGGCAGAAGAAGTCATCCTCCGCCAATGCACTTGAAGGCAGCTCAGGGTTGCTCAGTCCACTCCAATGCGCTCCTTCCCCAAGGGCTGGGTGGCAGAGGGTCTCTTCGTTGCCAGGGGGGTGGGAGGAGGAGGAGGAGGAGGAGGAGGAACATCATGACTATTCCAGGGTCTTCAACATCCTTCCATCCATGTTGTCTTCCTTCTATTCCCGGCAGGCTGCATCGCCAAGTTCGAGATGAGCCCTACCCGGCCCAGACGCTTGAAGTCTGGGCTCGTCTCTCTTCCTGCTAGCCTCTCCTTTGCTTGCCACGTGTGTGGCGGAAGGGGTGGTGGTGGCTTGAACCCTCCCTCCCTCCCCCCTTCTGAACAGCAGCTGAGCCTCTGGATTTCTACCCCACCACCTCACTCACGCCTGTTCCAGCCTGGAGCCACACAGAACCGGCAGTCCGAGACTTTCCCCCCAGTTGGACGCACCCTCTTTAATTTATTCTTCAAAAATGAACCTTTTTAATTTCCCTTCTGGGTGGTGCTGATTTTGTATTAAAAAAAGAAAAGAGAAAAGAGAGAAAAAACTGTATTACAGAAACAGAAGAAGGACTGATGGACCAGATAGCGACCTCTTCTCCGGGGGTTAATTGGGAGTGGGGGCAGAACTGGCTGGGGCCCCCATACCCCCCCCCCCGCCCCGTTCCACGTCAAACTCTGCTGTGCCTGGTTTCCCCTCGGACAAGGACCAGGGGCTTTGACCAACCGCGAAAAGAGGAACGGGTGGCTTCCCCTTCTTCACACACAGCATTAATTTCTCCCTCTCTCTTTCCCAGCCACAGAAATGGCTGCTGCTGTCAAAATCTGGCGCGTGTGGCGTTTCGTTTTTGTTTGTTTATTTTCACAATGTTCTTTTTTGTTGGAAATTTTAAGAAAAGTTTGGAAGACAAAAAACAAAAACAGAAGCAAGCAAAAAAATTAATACGGGTTTCTTAACACAGGACTTTTTATGAGTTCAGTTGTCTCTGGGCGAACTTCTCATTGGGCGGGGTTGGCGGGGCGGGAAAGAGTGTACATTGATTTATATATATCGGTGGGGTGGGAGACAATTTGCGCGTGTGGTTTTTAATTATTCTGATGGACATTTTTGATTTCTTACATCCTTTTATATATTATATATAAATATAAGGAAGAAAATTCCTGGTTTGTATTAGAAACTGCTTTTAAAAAACAAAATGACAAAATGACAAAAAAAAATGTTGAGAAGGAGGAGAAGAAGGAAAGAAAGAAAGAAAGAGTCCAGTGGAAATGTTTATGTGAGGCACAGATCAGTTCCTGTGCGGTGGGAGTTGGGATGGTTAAAATTACAGCCCTTTTGCAGAGGGTGTGGTGCTTACCCCAAATCAGATACACGGGTCAATGGGAGAATATTTTTTTCTTTTTGCAAAAATAAAATAAAAGGGAGGGGGGGAGAGAACCTGTATTTCTTCTCCCCACTTCTTCAAGCATTTTAAATTGCCACAATGCCTATACTAATTCCTCCGCCCTGTAATCTCATTTAGGCAAGAGGTGCTCTAACCAGGATTTTTACACTTGCCGTCTTTCTGATCTAGTGCAAGGGGGGAGGGGGGTGCCCAAACTTTTCAGGCCGCAGGGCCGGTCACGTGGTTCCCCCCCCCTGAAGCGGAAGTAAAGTGCGCCTTGCAACCTGTTTTGCAACAAGATGAGATAGATTTTAGGCTGCCATTTTCTCTGCTTAAACCAGGGGTGCCCAAACTATAGTCCGTTTGCTGTATCTGGCCCACAGGCCGTAGTTTGGGCACCCCAATCTAGTGAATACCTTTAACCTCATCTTTAGTAGATTTAATTCTTTAACTCATAACCTTTTCGCCCCTTTGCTAAATTTATTGCTTCTCTTCAAATTCTGTGTGCTTTTGACTCCCGGTTCATTTAAAAAAACAAACAAATGTCTCAGATTTGGGGTAATTTTTTTTCCTTTTTAAATTTGTACCTCCATGCCTCAGAATTGTTTTGCAATTTGTAAATGTTCTCTCTTTCTTTTTCTCAATCTCTTTTTTAATTTATATGTCTTTTTTGTAATGATTTCTCTATTTATTGGTCCTTTATTGGGGGTTGATCCATCTTTTTTTAAAAAAAAGAAATAACTTTTTACAATGTTGTTGTATCTGTTTTATTTTTAATGTTTCTTTTTTGTCGTCTCATTTTGGCTTCTGGAATTTTTTTTTTATTGAATTTCAAAATGTTTTGATTTGTTTTTGTCTGTCAACATTTTCCTTGACATGGTGCTTATGTTTTCTCACTGGGGGGGTTAGAAGGGGTGGGTGGAGGTGGGGAAAAGGCAGCTTTATTCTGGTTCATCTGTTGATTTCCATTTTTAACAGAATCTCACCCCACCTACACTGTACAAACCTCTTCCTTCCAAAACCTGCACTTTTTAATTCCCAAATTCTGCCCCCCCCATTCCCGTACCGTTCCCGACACAAGTACACTGTAATAAAACAGATGAACATCTAGCGAATTCTGGAAACAAATTCACACTTAGACACAAACACGTGCCCTGATTCTTACTGTACTGTAGGGGACAAGGAGAAAGCAAATCTTATTTTGTAAATGTAAAAAAATTAAATTAACTCACAGAGATAAAAGAAAACCTCTCTCTCGCTCTCTCTCTCCTTTTCCATATGGGATACAGAAGTGTGGATTCATAATGTGTGTGTGTGTGTTCAGAGTCTGAAATAGGATGGAGGAAAGGAGTGGAGCTCAGAAGCCCTTTGAAAAGCAGGACAGTGGAGGGCCTTGAAATAATAACGGGGTGGGTGGAGGCTGCAACTTTGGAGGCAGACCGCTAAAAGGTACCTAATGGAACAGCACTGGGGTGGCTTAATGGTTAAGACGCTGAGTTTGGAGACTGGAAGGTCAGGGTTTGATACCTGAGTGCTACACGACGGATCTTGGGGACATGAAAGGAGCCCAAAAGAATTTCCTTCTCCCCCTCCGGGTCAGACAGACACTTCTTTCTGGTGAGGCTGGCCCGGGGGGGGGGGGGGGGGGCTTGTGCATTCAGGGGGGGTGGGGGTCTGAATCAGATCTGTCTGTCCCTGATCTCCTAGGCCAGTGTTTCCCAAATGCTGGTTTTTGGACTTCAATTCCCAGAAGCCTCAGTCATTTCCCCAAAGCACTGATCAGCCAGTGTACTGACTTAGGCTTCTCGGAATTGAAGTCCCCCTGTGGGCTGTGTACCCCTTGTTGGGAACCACTGTAACCTAGGCTATGCCTCGTTTTACTGGGATCCCCAAAGCAGCCAACCCACTTTATAGTTCAGGGGGCACCAGGGGGCCTCTCTCAGATGTTGGAACTAAGAAGCTCGTTTGTTTGTTTGTTTTTGTAACAAGGGTGCAAAACACATAAGTGCATAGGCAAAGATGCAAAAAAGTTCTATTTTAAACATAGCACAAACATGATCAAAGATCAAAGGGTTAAATTGCTGTACGGCAGCCAGAACTTTGTCAGTTCAATCCTGACCAGGCCTCAAGGTTGACTTAGACTTTCATCCTCCCAAGGTTGGTAAAATGAGGACCATAGCTTTAAGCGCTATGGGGTGGCATCTCAAGGTAATTGCTATTGCTATATCCTTGTTAAATATAACAATTTAAAATATAGCAATCTGTATTAAGTACAACAATGGTCTAATGATGGGCTCTCTACAATGTCTATTTCTGCCCCTATGCTCCATCAAGTTCTTTGCGGTCTCCGCATCCACACAAAAAGGGTTTACTGTGCATACGCATTCGTGTGGTGGATTCACAGGTGGGCATGAAGGAGAAGAACAGTTACAGATAAGCAACCTGTCACTATAGAGCTGTGATGGCGAACCTTGGCATTCCAGATGTTCTTGGACTTCAATTCCCAGAAGCCCAAACCCCCATGAATCCGCATGAATGGGTTTACTATGATTCATCCGCCCTGCCCCACCCTCATCGCTCCTGGAAGCAGAAGTAAAACATGCCCTTACGGAGGAAGGGTTAAACCAGAAGAGCCTTAACCGTACGGGCATGTTTTACTTCCACTTCCAGGAGTGATGAGGGCGGCGTGGGTCGGATGAATTGCAGTAAACCCATTCATGTCGATTCATGGGGGCTTGGGCTTCTGGGAATTGAAGTCCAAGAACATCTGGAGTGCCAAGGTTCGCATTCACTGCTATAGAGCCCCAGCCAGAACCTTGTGAGTTCGATCTTGAGGCGGATCAAGGTTAACTCAACCTTTCATCCTTGCCAGGTTGGTAAAATGAGTCCAAAATCCTAATTAAGTTGTGAGCTGCCCCCGGAGTGCCCTAAACGCTGTGGGGTGGTATAGAACTGTAATTGCTAATCAAAGTTGCTTTATTGGCGTTAGCAACCCATGTGTCGTTCCCCCACCCCACCCCCGGTGCAGCTGTTGAGTTGTTTTCAACAGGTAGCTTGAGGCAAGAAAATGCCCCCCCCCCAATACAAAGTGTGGAGAAGTTACTTTTTCATACAGCAGCTTGGCTGACTGGGATGGGGGCACATGGCCATTGTAGTACAGCGAGGTTTGTGATGTACACCTGCAAATAGCACTCCGAGGTGCTTCAAAGGCAGTGCAGGGAAAACATTTCTCAGTGCTTGAGCAATAATTAGATTTTGTTTTACCCTCCTTTTTCTTTTTAGGAGGCAGATCTGTAGCCGGGCAATGAGTTACTTTTCCAACGTAGCGAGGGGGGCGGGCGGCGGCACCCCCAGGCTGCTTGCAAACTCCCCGGAAGGAGTCGTGGGGGTGAATTGCTTTCTCCAGTTGTGACTCCTGAGGGTCTTGCCTGTGTGGCTGTTCTCCCCCCCTTCCCGCCCCCCACACCCCAGTGGTGTTTATGAGCATCCTTGGGCCTGGGACTTAGGGGGCCTCGGCCATCACAGGGAGGCGCACGGATTGCAGAAAGAAAGAGGCATCTCTGGAATTTGAGCAGAGCCAGGGAGAGCCCCCCCTTCCCTCCCTCCTTCCCTCCCAACATACCCACCCTGCTTTCTGGGAATCCACCAGTATCCCTTTGGACAGGCAGGTTGGGAAGGCGGGGTGGGGACTTGTAAGAACCCTCTCCCCACTGACCTGTGTTCCTGATGGATGGGTGTTTTGGAGTTTGGGGGCTGGACCGCATTCCTCCTTTATCCCGGAGGCAGGTCCAGCGGCAACGAGGGGTGGAGAACCCAAGCGAGGGGAAGCTATAAAGGATGGGCGAAGCAGCCGCCCCGGCGCCAAGTCCAGCCAGAGGGCAACGCAAAGGGAGCCGCTCCCCATGGAAAACCTGGCTCCTGAGATGGGCTTAGGCACACGCGCCCCCAAGGCTGCCTCAGGGTCCCTGGACCAGGAGGGGGGGCTCCAGGGGGGCTCCCCTCTGCCACCCCCACCCTACGCCGGGGAAGGGGCTTTGGAGCTCCGGGGCTCCCTCGACTGCTGGGCCTGCGCCGTCCTGGTCACGGTCCAGAATCTGCTGGTGGGGGCTCTCAACCTCCTCTTGGTGGGGCTCATCTTTGGCCTGATCCTGCTGCCTGCTGGGGTGCTGGTGGCCTTTGGAGTCCTGTGCCACTCCAAGGTAGGCGTCACGCAGGGAAAGGATGGGTCGCCCGGCGCAAGGTGGTCTACGAAGCCGCCAAGGGCAACGGGAAAGGGGTAGACAGGCAGCCTGGAAGTGACTCCTGGGAATGGCAAAACTCGGGAGGAAAGGAACTCCTGTCGCCCAGAAGTAACTTTTCTGAGCTCTGATTCAAAAGCTAGCCTTCTGCCACTGTTGGGAACAAGGTGTCTGGTGCAGGGAGCAGAAGGAATTAAGGGGCACTCCTTAGAACTCCATTGGCAATCTAGTTGAACTCCTCAGCCTGTTTTTACTACTAGTTCTAACCTCAAAGTAGGTTTTTTTTTTTTAAAGCTGGCACCCTGAAAAGGCTCAGAGGTACTCTTGGACTGAGCAACCCCAACGGGATTTCAAGGCCTGAGAGAGAAAAGAGACAGCTCTACAGTTCAAAGGTGTCCGTTTCAGGTGGCCTAAGTAGGTTTGCAGTTTAAAACTTTGGAAACGTCTTAGGGACTGGGATGGCATTTCTAACGTGGGTCTGCCGGAAATGTTTCCAGCGCTTGGACGTGGAAAAGATCTGGCAAAAAGCTTGCTGTGACCTCGAGTGGAAAAAGCAACATCTTTGCCTACTTGCTCGATTCCCTCCAGATGCTAAGAATTGGGCTTGAGAAATCTGACTCTGAACCTTTTCCAGGATTTTAGCAAATATTAATCACCAATTCTACAATCTTAACTGTTTCAAAGAAGGGTCCTTTTTTAAATAAACTTTCTTTTGATGTGAATCCCTATGAAATACCTTTGACGCACAAGACGACCCATACTATTGAGGAGGAGGCTGCGTAGGGGCCTGATTTCCCCTCAAGCCAGCAAGTGATTATTTGCCAAAGAACGCCTCGGCTTTCTCTCCCTCTGGTTATCTGAAATTGGTTTTTTTTTTTTTTGGGGGGGGGCATCCCCACCCTACCCCCCAATATCTTTGGATGCCCCTGTTTGTTTATTCTGGGCCCTTTGATTCATTTTTCTTGCAGAGAAGAGAGAGGGTGCGTTGTGCTAAGGCAGGGGTGCCCAATCTTTTCGGGCCGTGGGCTGATCACGTGGTTCAGTGGGCCAGTCACGTTGTTCCTCCCACCGGAAGCGGAAGTAAAACG
This sequence comes from Furcifer pardalis, assembly GCA_030440675.1. Lineage (NCBI taxonomy): Eukaryota > Metazoa > Chordata > Lepidosauria > Squamata > Chamaeleonidae > Furcifer > Furcifer pardalis. The sequence goes on from CP126897.1 coordinate 3,036,318, forward strand.
TGCCTTGCAATCTGTTTTGCAACAGGATGAGACAGATTTTAAGCTGCCATTTTTCTCTGCTGAAACCAGAGGTGCCCAAACTACAATCTGTGGACCAGATCTGGCCCCCAACACCAATTCATCCGGCCCATGCTGCCCTCCTCATTCTCGGAAGTGGAAGTAAAATGCACCTGTACTTCCACTTCTGGGAGCGACAAGGACGGTGTCAGCCAGATAAATTGGCATCGGGGGCTGGATCTGGCCCACAGGCCATAGTTTGAGCAGCCCTGCACTAAGGGGAGCTCCCCCCCAAAAAAACCCAAGCAACATATTGGCCTTCTGGGTGCATTTTTGGCACACACATCCCTACAAACAGAAACTGATGTCCCTGGGCTTATCCCTAATGATGCAGGGAAAAGGCACTTTGCACATGTTTAATTTTGTGATTCATCTTGGCTGAAGTTAAACCTGGCTACTCTCCTAACGAGTCGATGGCAGTATTAAACTCTTAGTGGGTGGTCTTAAAACCCACCACAAAAACCTTTGTGGCACCTTAAAGACTCACTGCTGTATTTTAAATGTTAGCTTTCGAGGACCAAGTCCACTTTGTCAGGGAGTGGACTTGATCCACAAACGCTCACTTTAAAATAAAGCGGTTATTAGTCTTTAAGACAAAAAAGTTTGGTCTTGTTTTGTTTACTCTTTTTAAAAAAAGAGAGACTACCTACTACAGCAGGAGTTCCCAACCTTTGAAAGCCAGGGGCCCATTGGGTCATGCTCCATCAGACAGCTTTGGGGGCCAGGGGGCCATTTTGCCCTTCCTCCACCACATGGCACTTCCTGGTGTGGTAGAGGCGGTGGGGAGCCACATGAAATGGTGTGATGGGCCGTATCCGGCCCATGGTTTGCAGGTTGAGAATCCCTGTACTACACCATGTACCAGTATCTTTAATTTATTGTAGGAAGATCACCCTTCCTTCCTCTCTCTCTCTCTTTCTCTCCTTCACACAAATAGTGTTTCCAATGACTGGCATCTGGTTGATTTCTTTGGGTGGGGGGAGGAAGGGGAGACACCCTAACCATGGGGGTGCCTGCTTTCTTCACCAGCCCTGCAACAGGGTGGTCTTTCGGGAGGGAGATTTAACGTGGGGGGGGAGGGGGGAGCCAGTGTGGAATGCATGGGATTAGGGCTACTGGGGCTGAGCTCAAATGGAGCCATGAGGGGTTTCGTATGTGTGTCTTTCTTTCTTTCTTTCTTTCACATTTCTCACCTCTTGAGAGAGAGTCTCGTGTGATGAGGCTTCTTTGCATCAGCTGCCCTGCTCTACTGTCCGCTGCCTGCGCCAGACTTTTGATGGGGGGGGGGGGCATCCAACCCTTCCTTCCTTGGCTCAGGTGGTTAAAACACTGAACCTGACAACCGGAAGGTTGGCAGGTCAGCAGTTCGAGACCCAAGAGCACGACTGAGTGAGCTTCCGTCTCTGTCCTGCTCCTGCCAACCACGTAGTTTGAAAGCAAGAAATTGCAAGTAGATAAATAGGTACCCCTTTGGTGGGAAAGGTAAGAGCGTTCCATGCACTCTCGTGTCTAGTCATGCCTGCCATATGTCCACGGAAACGTCTGCCGACTCAGACAGCTCTGGCTCTTTGGCTGTAAACAGAGATGAGCACTGAACCCTAGAGTCAGATAAGACTGGCTTTTGAGCATGGGCGACCTTTGCCTTTACTATGGAAAAGTTACTCTTTTGGACAGCGACTAGTCCGTCTGCCCCCCCCCCCCAAGTCTTTAAAAAAAACACACCCTCTGCTTTTTACAGGGCCTATTCAAGTGCCGTTTCCCAGTTGGTTTCTACGGATGGCTGAATTGCTTTCAAATCATGGCGACCTTCTAAATTAGCAGCCTGTGGGAAAGTCTGCCACTAACCAGAACATTCACAAGATCTGAGTCTTGCAAACTCCAAGACCTGGTTTTGTTGCTGAGTGACTCCATCTCCCATTGTGTCTTCCTCTTTTCGCTGTCTTCCATTCCTCCCAGTATTATTCTCTTTGTTTGTTTTCCTCAGTGCCGTTCTGCGCTTCTTTACCTTTGGTTCTGGAACTGGGTTTGATGGTAGGGTTGGGGAACCTGGAACCTGAGAGGCCGCTTTGGTTTCAAGAAGGCTGCGCTGCAGAAGGTTGGTGGCCCCTCTGTGGGAATAAGCCGTGACAGCTTGAGTGGCACAGAAGGGAATCGCTTTGTACCCTGAGACACAGATTTTGTGATACAAGATCACTGGGTTTTCCCCAAAGAATCAGCCAGAAAGGAAAAACTAAGCCCTAGAACAGCTTGGAAAAGCTACGCTTTGGTCAGATTGTCCTTAGAGAACCTCTAGATTGGCTGGAGGAAATTGGTAACCCCAAACCAGAAATGTTTCCTAGTTCTGCAGTCATTAGGAGGGTGTGTGTGTGTGTGTCAAATCCACCATTGGCTGGACCCCTTCACTCTTCAAAAGGAAGGTAAAGATCACCCTTGCTCAAAAGCCAGTCGTATCTGACTCTAGGGTTCAGTGCTCATCTCTGTTTATAGCCAAACTTCCAGCATTGTCTTGTTTGCAGATGTTTCCGTGGACATGTGGCAGCCATGCCTAGACACTGGAGTGCACAGAATGCTCTTTACCTTCCCACCAAAGTGGTCCCTAATTATCTACTTGCAATTTCTTGCTTTTAAACTGCTTGGTTGGCAGGAGCTGGGATAGAGACGGGAGCTCACTCTGTCGTGCAGTATTTGGGTCTCAAACTCTGACCTTCCACTCTTCAAGTTCAGTGTCTTAACCACTTGAGCCACGGCAGTATCTCAAAAAAGGACAGTCCTTTTTATGTTCACTCACATGCATGCCCCCAATCTGCTTGCAAATACACTATTGAAGAGAATCTGCGCATGAAGAGAAGGACCTCTCCTCCTCCTGGGCTAATGTTCTTCTAGCGTGGAGCTGCTTTCTATCTGTTTAATAGAACCCAAAACAAAGCAGCTTCCAAACATGTGCTTTTCCAGCCACAACGGAAAGCTTTCTCTCCCCACCTCACTGCATGGGAGGACTCTACCACTTTTTCTCTGGTTGGACAGAGGTCAGTGATGGGAGAGGCCTCTTACACAAGATGATGAATGTCCAGCAGGGCCCAGGAGGTCACAATGCACTTATTTATTAGTGTCTGTCAGGGCATTTTGGCCTGCACAGGTTTTTAGGCTTTAAGTTGTTTAATTTTAGATTAAGAAGGCATGCTTCTATGGCTCTGTTACTCATCCCAACATCCTGCTATATAGAGCACGCCATGCCTGGCTGAATAGCTCAGTGAATTAGGTCTCTGGTCGCGGAACCTGGGATTTGCTGCGGTCCCCTTCGGTACCACCCAGGAGGAAGCGCAGGCCGGTGCAGTTGATGGGCAAGCAGGCAGCACAGCCCCAGGGAGGGCAAATCCCCCCCCCCCCAGGAGGAAGGGCTGGTGGGGACCTAGGAAACCCTGGAAAGAGTCGCCGTAAGTCAGGACTGCCTTGATGGCAAAGGATGATGGTTCTTGTGAATGCTTTACAGGGGGGCGGAATTTATTTGTTCTGCAGCTTTCAGAATAGTCCAGACATACTGCTGTGTATAGGGGGTGGGGGAGTAGATTTTAGGGGCTTAGTCCACGGGATCATTTCCCCAAGTTCTGCCTAAGGCTGGGGTGACCAAACTTGTTGGGTCGTGGGCCAATCATGTGGTTCAGGAAACCAGTCACGAAGGCCCGGGGGCCATACGGGCACGTTTTACTTCTGCTTCCAGGAGCGATGAGGTCTTTGTGGGCCGGATGAATTGGCGTCAGGGGCTGCACCTGGTCCCCGGGCCTTAGTTTGGGCACCACTGGCCTAAGGAGACACTTGGCTTGAGCCACGAAAGCAGTGGTGGCGAACCTTGGCACTCCAGGTGTTCTTAGACTTCGGTTCCCAGAAGCCCAAGTCCCTGTAAATCCACACAAATGGGTTGTACTGCATACACGCAGTGAATCCATTCATGTGGATTCACAGAGACTTGGGTTTCTGGGAATGGAAGTCCCAGAACACCTGGTGAGGACTGACCCTTGTTGTGTTTGAAAGGCGTTCATGCCAAAGGCAGGCAGTCAACAGGAAGAGAGATGAGGAGCGCCAGGGCAGGGGAGGCCGGTGGGTGCCGGGAGGGCTTCCCCGTGACAAAAGCCAGATGGAGCCGCCAACCAGCGCTGATAACCTTGTGGGGGCCAAACACCACATTCCAGGCCGAGGGATGGCGCTTGCCTTTATCTCGCCCTCCCAACTTCCTCCGGTGGTGGTGGTGGTGGTGGGGGGGTTTGCATGGTCTGGCTCCCCGCAACGACCCTCCTCTCTGTTCCAACCCTTGCCTTGGAAACAAGGTGACAAGGAGGGGATGATGGAAGGGGCCCAGTTGTCAGGAAAGGAGGTTTCGGTGCCCCCCCCCCGCCTGCCTGGCTGCCCCCTGAAGGCTGGGTCTGCTTCCCTTCTGTTGGAAAAGGAACCCCCACGTTTGCCCAAATGGTGGCTTCAGGGTTGGCAAGAGCTGAGTAGGGCAGTTTAAAGCACGGCCTCATCTCTAGCACTGCTGTCGGTCCAAAGCAATAATAGGTTAACATATAGAACAAAACATGCCCCTCCTGGGGGGGTGGCGGCAGCGGTGGCCAATACAATCCTTCCCCTGAAACTTCCACCCAGCCTAGCAGCAGATGCTCCAACTGGTTTCTGTAGGCAGAAGGGCAGGTGAGGGTCTTGGCTATTTCAGATGCCCTGGTGGTAGTGCAGAGGTTAAGCTGCTTTACTGCAGCCAGAACATTGTGAGTTCAATCTTGATGGGGAATCAAGGTTGACTCACCCTTCCATCCTTCCCAGGTTGGTAAAACGAGTCCACAGCATGTTGGGGGCAAAATTCTAATGAAGTTCTGAGCTGCCCAGAGAGGGCGCTCAATGCAATGGGGTGGCATAGAAGTACCATTGCTCTGGCTACTTCAGGCAGCAAAAGGCCTTGGGTTGGCTCAACAGCCTGGGACAATTTGGGGCAAGGACCAGTCAGCTCCCCAAATTCTGCAACCAGCCTGGCCTAAGCAGGGAAGATGCCAGTGCGGGTGGATGGAGGCATTCTGGGAAAGTAACTTTCCTGAGGTCTGGAATGGTGAGTGAGCCAGATGGGGCTAAAGAAAAGTAACTTCCCTGAGCGACCTGACTAACGCTGGGCTCCCTCTCTTTATGTCTCTTCCCAGTTCCTGCACACCCAGGCCCACTACTGCACGGCCCACCTGCACGACGCGGCTGCTGTTGCCCTCCTTGTGGTGGGCTTTACCCTGGCAGTGCCCCTCCTGGTCCTGGCCCTTGCTGCCTACTGCCGCCTGGCCCGCCGCCTCCAGCTGGGCTACTGCCTCGTCCCCTACAGCAAAGCTGTCTACAAGAACCTGCCCGTTGCTCGCTACCACGAAGCCGGTTGCTGCTGTTGTTACGCTCCGGATCTGGACAGCGGGGAGAAAGTCTGGGTCTGAGATCTGGGGGAAATGCTGTGGGTGGGTGGGGAGAACTGGGTGGGCTGGGAAAGCAGTGGGAGGGCTGAGTGGGACCCCAAGCTGGGAATTGGGAAAGGTGCCCAAACGATGACCTGTGGGCCAAGCTTGACACAGAACTGGCTGCTCTGTCCTAACCCTGACCAACAGGAAGAGGCTGAGCGCCATCAGGGTCCGGGGAGAGGAGAACCAACGTCTCCAACAGACAAGATTCTGGAATAACCACAAGGCTAACCCAAAAGCCACGTCCTGCTGGCTGAAAAGACCCTTTCCAAGGCAGCCTTTTCCTCTCTAAAGCAGAGCCAAAGACATGTTAATGACGCTGTTTCCAATGAAGGTCTTCCTTCCAAGCAGACCCAGAGAAACATAGAAACCAAACACAGAAAACTGGGGTTTCCCTGTCGACGGCAGCCTGTGTGAATGCAGAGAAGTACAAACGATCTCCCATAGGACACAATGCACACGATGCTCCTCAACGTGCACTGAGGAGGACCTTATGTTGGCAAGAGGAAATGCTGTGCAGGTGGCCTGATGTTGGGCGGACGTCATCTAATTCCTGTTTGTTTTAGATATGTTCATTTTAGCTTTGTATGCTGTTTCTGTGCTTGTGATGCCTCTGACATGAATAAAAAAAGAACCCCGTTCTATTTCAACGTGAGCTGCATCGTCTTCTTCAGGCATATTGGAAGGAAGCCAAAACACAGGTTTGGGTTTGCAAGAGACGAGTAGGGCTTGAGAGGACTGGACGGTCTCTAGAGACTGCTCATTCATAGGGTTGCCATAAGGCAGAGATAACTTGACAGCATGTAACAACAATAGTGTTTGAACCAGGGGTGCCTAAACTATGGCCCGTAGGCCAGATCTGGCCCACAGGCTGTAGTTTGGCCACCCCTGGTTTAAGCTATCACAACCCTTTTCTTTTCAATTTTTGCCTGGGTATGCTTTAGCGGTTGCGGGGAGGGGAGATTGTGCCTCACCAGTGACTTGCCCAGGGAATTCACTTCTCTTGGTACTCCTGGTGGGCAACTTTAGAGGATTTCTTCCCCAAGAACCAGCATGGGCTGCACTAAATGAGGAAAAGAAAAATCCATCAAACAGAGGTGTTACTGGAGTTTACTTCAAATTTCATTTTAGGAACTTGGATGCAGGAGAGTTGGCGGACCCTCCGCCCCATTGTGCTGCAAAAGCGGACATTTTTTGAGGCTTCTGGGAGCAGAAAAATGACATTTCAGAGCTGCAAGAATAGCTTTGCTGGGGGTGGGGAGTCTCTGTGGCTCCTTCAGGACACCCTTTCCTTTTCTGCTTGACAGCTAGCCAGCCCTTGCTTTTCCCATGCTTGCAAACGAAACCCCTGCAGTCTGTACACTTTAATGCCACCCCGATTCCTGTTCATTTCAAGCATTTATTCCAGGTGGAAACTATGACAACATGCGCGTATGCACAGTTCGGTCAACATAAAAGATGACAACGTGTTTGGAGCAGTTTGGAGAGGTTGCCTTTCTTTGTGTGTTGAGTCCATTTGTTTGCTTGTCAGAAGCCTTTGGATGGTGCAGGAAAGAGATTTTCGGTACAGGCTTTGCTTTCTTCTTCCACCCAGGTAGTTTAATCTACAGCAGTGGTTCCCAACGTGGGATTCATGACCCACAGGGGGGCTTCAATTCCCAGAAGCCTCTGTCAGTACACTGGCTGATCAGTGCTTGGGAAAATGACTTAGGCTTCTGGGAATTTAAGTCCAAGAATCAAAGATTGGGAAACACTAATCAAGATGCAGGAAGTAACGTGCTGTTGTACAAATGAATGCTTTGCACATTTGTCTGCAGAGGCACCAACCAGAGGCTCTTGGAAATTCTGGGAGTTATAGTCCAAAAAAAGGGAAGCAACGGCTTCTCCAAGCTGTGAGGGGCAGAGACCTCAATTCCCATTGTTGCCCCATTCTTTCAATGGGAGCTCTCTGTTGTTTAATGGGCCCTGGCTAATGGTGGCCCCTGCTTTTCTCTGCCTCCCAATCACATCTGACTTATGGGGACCCTTGTAGGTATGGAAGATATTTCAGGATTGGTTTATACCAGTTATTCCCCAGCAATAAGTGTCCATAGCCAAAGGGGGTGGGTGGGTTTGAAACCAGGTCTCCCAGTCCTAATCTTAACACCTTCTGGAAGTGGTTAAATAGCCCTCTTTCTACAAACAAAAGGCAGGGCTGCAGCATCTGTTTGGCCTGTGGGCAATCTGCCCTAATGCTGCCAGAGGATTACAGGAGTCCTAGTTCTAAATTGAACTGGGAAAGATGCCGCTTTGGACTACGCAGTGCTGGCAAACCTTGGCACTCCAGGTGCTCTTGGACTTCAATTATCAGAAGCCCAAGTCAGCACTCTTGCTGGTCAGGGCTTCTGGGAGTTGAAGTCCAAGAACAGCTGGAGTGCCAAGATTCTCCATCACTGGACTACAGCATCTGTGCTAAGTGGGGGATCCAGGTACATCAAAACACACTAGGGTTCGGTGCGGGTCTCTGTTTATAGCCAAAGAGCCAGAGCTATCTGTGCCTGCAGACGTTTCTGTGGACATATGGCAGGCATGACTCAACACTGGAGTGCATGGAATGCTGTTTACCAAAGTGGTCCCTATTTATCTACTTGCAATTTCTTGCTTTCGAACTGCTAGGTTGGCAGGAGCAGGGACAGAGACGGGACCTCACTCTGTCATGCAATACCTGGGAATCAAACTCCGACCTTCCCACCAGCAAATTCAGTGTCTTAACCACACTTGAGCCACCGCAGTCCCTAACCCCCAATAAAACCCTGGTGTTCCTACATATCTGGAAGACATGGGGCAGCCTAGAGTCGTGCAGGCCGTAAGATGCCGCCAAGTACTTTGTTCCACCAGATTACTTTGCCCTTGAGTTCGGCATGGTATTCGGGCTGAAAACTGAAGCAGCTCCGGCAAGCCTGGAACCTGAGCTGCTCGGTATCGAACTGCCAAAAGGTACAGGAGCCTTGCATGAATTTCCACGTGGTCAGCCTGCTTGTGACAAAATATGGGCCATGATTTCAGCCTCTTGACTCCTCTTTCTTAATTGCCAGCACCCAAAGAGGCCTGGCTTAGAGGAACTGCCCTGTCCTCTCTTTTCTACTCCCTCCTCCGTAGAATGGGAACTACTTAAAGGTACCCCTGATAAACTTTTTGGAAATGAGAACAAGAGGAAGGTCGTTACCCTCATCCAGAAGTGCATTTGCAAGTCCTGAGGAGGTAATCTACACATTTGTTGTTTTCAGTTAGGAAAAGGCTGACTCCCACGCAGTCACCCCAAACCTAGGCTCAAGAGGACGGAAATCCAGCAAGTAATGCTTTTCCAGATATAGCTGGGCAAACTCAAAAGTTTTTGGGCCTGTATCAAAAGGAAGAGGCCCTGCCAGGAAAGGACACTGACAACCTACAAAGAGGTTGTCCCTGTTGCTGTGGGGGTCAGAGAGGGGAATATCCTGTTCCAAACAGGATAAGGAAAAACTGAGTCAGCTTCGGGCGCCAAAAGGTTCTGGTGGAAACTCCATGTTCTGGAGAGGAAGGAGCCTTGGATAAGATAACACGGCCCTAGGAAGGAGCTCCCCATTGTGATGTGGGAGCAAAGACGAGCCAAAGGAGAGAGGCCACCCGGCTATCTATAGATCGCCTTTCCTGCATCGCACACAACCAGAGGGGTCAACCTGGGACTAGAGCCTGCTGTTTTCTTCCCATCATGATCTTGGCTAGTCTCCTCCCGCCGTAAGAATAATAGCCACCCAAAGCAGGTGAAGTCCAAGAAGCATCTAGCTGGTAAACTTGAGTACAGTATATGTATTGATCAACAACTGGAGGAAACGCCACAGTTCCCCACAATGCTGACGTGGGTCTGGGGTGGCACCTCCCCATGATTCTACAGTTCAAGTTTCTAGCCCTTATGGCAGAGGTGCCCAAACTTTTTGGACCGCGGGCCGGTCACGTGGTTCCTCCCACTGGAAGCGGAAGTAAAACACGCCTTGCAATCTGTTTTCCAACAGAATGAGACAGATTTTAAGCTATCATTTTCTCTGCTTAAACCAGGGGTGCCCAAACTACGGCCCATGGGCCAGATCCCGACCCCATGCCAATTCATCTGGCCCACACCACCCTTGTTGCTCCTGGAATTGGAAGTAAAATGCACCCATGCCCCTGCCTTATGGGATAAAGATGTACACAAAATTTTAGAAGCTAGAAACAGAGGTGAATTACGTTACTGGAAGGCTTTAGTGTCCTTCCTAACATTCTTCCCACTCTAGAAAGTTCTCCCTTGCTTGAAAGCCAGTTGTTTCCAACACTAGGGGTCGGTGCTCATCTCCGTTTACAAAGAGTCATCGCTTCCTGAGTCTTCAGACATTTCTGTGGTCATGTGGCAGGCATGACTAGGCACCGAAGAACACAGAATGCTCTTACCTTTCCTGCCAAAGCAGTACCTATTTATCTACTTGCAATTTAATGCTATTGAACTGCTAGTTTGACAGGAGTTGGGATAGACGATGGGTGCTCACTCCATCACGTAGTACTCAGGTCCTGAACTGCTAACCTGCCATCAAACTCAGCAGCTTAACCACTAAGTCACTGCGACCCCTCTACAAGTAAACAAAGACATCGTTCTGCAAATCATTTCTTGGGGTGGCAAAATGCAGCTTGAATTGCAAAGGGAGATTTCTTCAGAGAATAGAGCGGAGAGAGAGGTCCTGCCTTGGGTTCTAGACGCCCCTGTGAAAATGAGCTTTGGAAAACTCTCAGGGCCTGGGATTTTCGCCTTTGCTCTTTTTTTTGCTCTCTTCCCGGTGCTAACAACAAGGCATAATACGTTCTCCTTCGTGTTGTTTGGGGATGCACACTGATGGGTTCTGCGCCTGCGCTGAATCCGGAGCGGAGCTGGAAAGCTGATTGGATAAAGAGTTTTGAATGTGGGACCGCCCACCATGCCCAACCCCTTTAGGCGCCATTTCGCGCTCTCCCCTCAGTTTGCTTTTTTCCGCTGCGCAAGCAGGAGCCTGGAAAAAAAGCTGTGAGTACTTTGCTGAGATTGTCTCAGAATCTTCCAATTTTTCCTACTTTACAATTTTTCTCGGACTAGGGGACTTGTTCCCTTGGTCCTCGTGTGGCTGGGGCTCGCCCTCAGCCGCCGTTTAAAAAAAAAAAAAAAAAAAAAAAGACCAACATCTCGTGTCGGGGCCTCCCGGCCGGGATAATTTTTTCTCTTCGGCCATCTACTTCGGTGGATGGCCTCAGCGGCAGCGTTCAAGCAGTGTCCGTCCTGCAAGAGAAAGTTCCCTAGCTCGGACGGGCACGTGCGTTGTCTTCGCTGCCTCGGGGAGAGTCACCAGGTCCAGACCTGCGAAGTCTGTCGCGGCTTCTCGAAGGCCGCCATCAAGAACCGCCAGTACCGCCTTCAAGCCTACCTCATGGAGGCCGCACTGGCACCACCGGCTCCCCCAGCTCCAGAGCAGGCCGCTTCCACGTCTGCTCCTTCAACCTCCGCTTCTTCTTCCAGGCCCTCGGCCTCTGAACTGTTCAGGCGGAAGAAGGAGCAGGAGAAGAAGAAGAAGGACAAAAAAGAGAAAAAGAAGCGCCGTAGCTCTTCGTCTTCTCTTCCTCCGACCCCGGCACCGGCTCAACTTTCGCCGCCACGCTCCCTAGCATCCGCCCCGGTCGCAGCTCCACCTACGCCGGGTAGGATGTCGACCGAGGCCCGGGACGCCACGCCGGAGAGGGCCCACAGCCCTCCACCGCCGCCGGAGACTCCTCCACCTGTACCACCGCACAGGTCTTCCTCCCTCCGCAGTCCTTCCGTGGTTCCTGGTCCGGCTACCGAACCGCCGCCCCAGTTGAGCCTCATCGCCCCGTACATCGAGGCGATGGTGCGGAAACTGCACACCGAGCTCTACGGCCCGCAGACGACACCGTGGGAGCGCCCTCTGCCCTCACCACCAGCCACGGAAGCACCACCGCTCCGTGAGGAGGGCCCCGCACCGAAGCGGCAGAGGGTGGAACAGGCGCGGTCGGAGGCCTCTCTCCCTCCGTACCAGCTGCCTTTGCCGGGGAGCGATCCGAGATCCGCCAGGCCGTACTGGTCGGACTCGGACCCCGAGGTCTACCTGCCACCGCCCAGCGTCTCGGCGCGGTCAGGAGACTCCGACTCGTCGGATCAGGAGGAGGAGCAGCATCAGCCACCGCCGGTTGCGGTCGACAAGTCCCCGGACGACAACATCGGCGCCGTCCACGGATCCCAGCCGGAGGATTTGAAGACCTACACCGGACTGATCACTCGCCTCGGATCCACACTTGGGATTCGGGCGGAGGCTCCCCCGGACGACTGTGAGGACGTCGTCTGCGGCTTGGCCGACCGCAAGGAGTTGGTCCCCGTCCGCCTCGGACTGCTCCCTAAGATTGCGAAAGCGGCCAAGGAGGTGTGGAAGAAGCCGGTCTCTTCGCACTCCGTATCCAACAGAGTGGACTCTATGTACAGACTGCTGGACGATTCCAACTTTCTGCACATTCACCCGGCACCGAACTCCCGAGTGGTCAAGGGCTCCCAACACCGGACGCCGATCAGCAGCACTCCCATCCCGTCGACCCAAGAGGGGAAGAAGCTGGACGCACTGGGCAGGAGGGTCTACGCCAATGCCTCCTTGTCCTTCCGTGCGTCCAACTACGCGACGGCCATGGGAGGCTACCAGTGTCGACTCTGGGAGCAAGCGGAGTCGTTCAAGTCCCTGCTGCCACCTGATCGACAAGCGGACTTTGAAAAACTCTGCATGGAGGGCAACCACCTCTCCCTCCAGCAAATCCGCACCGGCCGCCACGTCACCGAGTCGGAGGCAAAAAACTTGGCCTCCGCCATCCAGCTCCGTCGCCACGCCTGGCTCCGTTCGGCTAACCTGCAGGACGATGTCAAGCGGCTCGTGGAGGAGCTCCCCTTCGATGGCGAGGGCCTCTTCGCCAAGGAGACCGACACCTCCTTGGGAGAGCTGAAAGGGGACTACGCCACAATAAAACAGCTCCGCCCTCCACACCGTGGGTCCGGCCGTTACCATCAGGACCAGCCGTCGACGTCTCAGGCGGGCCCATCCTATCAACCTCGCCCGCCACAGAGACAAGGGGACTACTCCCGGTACCAGCCCTACCGGCAGCGCCAACAACCCAACCGTCCACGCTACCAGCAACGGCCTCAGACTGGCAAGCGTACGGAACGGAAGGGCAAACAACGTGTTTGACTCTTCCGTGACCGAGACTCTACCCTACCGCCCCCTCTCCGACTACCTATCGGCGTGGTCTGCCATCACCACAGACCGATGGGTTTTAACCATCTTAGACTCTGGCTACGCGATCGAGTTCGAGAGATGCCCTACTGTCGGACGGATCCGCATCACCGATCCATCCCCACCGCTCCAGGAGGAACTAACAGCTCTCCTAGAGAAGGGCGCCATAGAGCCGGTCGCAGCGTCGGAGTCTCACGAAGGGTTCTTCTCCCGATACTTCCTTGTGGACAAAAAAGACGGGGGGGCACGTCCCATCCTAGACCTCCGTCTTCTCAACAACCATATCGACGCGAGGAAGTTCCGGATGGTAACCCTTCACTCCATCCTCCCGCTGATCAACCACGGGGACTGGTTCACCGTCATCGACCTGAAGGACGCCTACTTTCACGTGTCCATCAGGAGGGAACATCGTCGTTTCCTCCGATTCCAGGTGGGCGGCAACATCTACCAGTACACATGCCTACCCTTCGGCCTCTCCACCGCTCCGAGGGTATTCACGAAGTGCATGGCACCGGTGGCTGCTCATCTGCGACTGCAAGGCGTCCAGGTGTTCCCGTACATAGACGATTGGTTGATCTGCTCCCCGACCCAACAAAAAGCCAAGGACGACGTTGCACATTGCCTCGCCCTTATGCAGAGCCTCGGTCTGCGGGTCAACTTCAAGAAATCCCAGTTGACCCCCACTCAACGAATAGAATACATCGGAGCCGTTCTAGACTCTCTGGCTCTAAGAGCCTACGCCCCAACCAAACGTCTGCTCGACATCCGCACAGTGGTGGCACGGATCCAGGGCAGACGTCGGGTCCGTGCGAGGGACGCCCTCCGTTTGCTAGGACTCATGGCGTCGACCACGGCGGTGGTCTCGCACGCCAAACTCAAGATGCGCTCCCTCCAGTCGTGGTTCCTCTCCTCCTTCAACGGCACCCACGACAACCTCGGGAAGTGGCTCACACCGACTCCCGAACTCCGAGACCAGTTAAACTGGTGGACAATGGACCAGAATGTGACCGCGGGGAGACTCTTCACCCTTCCCGCACCGTCCATCCAAGTCACCACCGACGCGAGCACCCACGGATGGGGTGCGTGCTGCCGCGGACTACGGATTCACGGCATATGGACACCCGAGGAAGCCGACCACCATATCAACTTCCTCGAGCTGCTAGCGGTGTGGAAGGCGATGAGGTCCTTCAGACCGTCGATCGCGGGCAGTGTGGTGCAGATCGCCTCGGACAACACCACGACACTAGCCTATCTCAACCGGCAAGGAGGGACCAAGTCTCTCTCCCTCCTCTACCTGACCGTCCAGATGTGGGAGTGGTGCCTGAAGGTACATGTGTTCCCCATAGGTGTCCACATCCAGGGCACCCTGAACTCCGATGCAGACTCCCTGAGCCGCAAAGGGACGGCGATGCACGAGTGGGAACTGGACGAATCGGTGTTCGACCGCCTGTGCCGACGGTGGGGCACACCGACCCTAGACGTTTTCGCGTCACAGACCAACTCCAAGTGCCGCCGTTACTGCTCCCGAGCGGGGATCGGCCACGGATCGGAGGGCGATGCCTTCATGGTGCCGTGGCACCAGGAACTGCTGTACATGTTTCCACCGATCCCTCTCATCCAACGGGTCCTGATACGGATCCGTGCGGAGAACGCCTGGACGATCCTGGTTGCCCCGTCCTGGCCGCGCCAGCCGTGGTTCCCACTACTCCAAACCCTGGCTTGCGATCGTCTCCGCCTACCCACCGATCCGAATCTCCTCCGCATGGAAGACGGTCGGATCCTTCACTCCGATCTGCCGAGCCTACACCTGACGGCCTGGCTTATCCGCCCAACATAGCACGGATCCTTGATCTGTCAAGGAAACCTTCCACACGGAAGTCCTACGATGCCAAGTACCGTCGCTTCACTGACTTCCTAGCATCCAGCGACCGCACCGTGGACTCCGCATCCCTGCAGGATGTCATGTCCTACCTCCTGCACCTCGCCGAGTTGGGATCCGCACATTCATCATTAAAGGTCCACCTAGCTGCTGTGGTCGCCAAGGCCCCACCTTCTTCAGTATTGTCCTCCGCCTTCAGAGACAAAACTGTTAAAAGGTTCCTTCAAGGGCTACGCAACGCCTATCCTCCAGTGAAGATACCACCCCCTCAGTGGTCCCTCACTACAGTGCTCACCGCACTCACGAAGGCACCCTTTGAACCCATGGCTTCGGTGGACATTAAATTTGTCTCCTACAAGACTGCTTTCCTTGTAGCTATCACTTCTGCCCGACGGGCAGGGGAGCTGGCAGCCCTTCGGTCTGACCCTCCTTTTCTCAAGTTCTACCCTGACAGGGCAGTATTGCACCCAGATCTGACATTCCTGCCCAAGGTCCTGACTGAATTTCACCTGGCCCAAGCCATCACGCTTCCAGCATTCTTCCTGAATCCCTCGTCTCCACAAGAGAGAGTGTGGCACTCGTTGGATGTCAGGAGGGCTTTGCTGTTTTACACCCAGAGGACTGCGTCCTTCAGGAGAGCAAAACAACTGTTTGTGGCTTATGGTGGCAAGACTAAGGGACAGCCTCTGTCTGCCCAGAGACTATCTAAATGGATCTCAGGTACCATTTACCTGGCCTATCAGATGTCATCCCTGCCACCTCCGCCTCATGTCCGGGCTCACTCCACCAGGACACTGGCTTCCTCCACTGCATTCCTAGAGGGCATCCCGATGGAGGATATCTGCAAGGCTGCCACTTGGTCCAGGTCCTCCACCTTCATCACCCACTACCGGGTTGATACAAGGTCCGCCCCTGATGTCAGACGGGGCAGGTCCATCCTGACGGCTGGTCTCCGATCCTCTTCGCTGATGACCGCCCATCCATGATGCCATCGCGCTCTCCTACATCTCAGGACGCCGGCTGCCCACCATCCAAGTAAGTGAGCTTGTTAGTCACCCATCAGTGTGCATCCCCAAACAACACGAAGGAGAAGGACAGGTTTCACTTACCAGTAACTGTCGTTCTCCGAGTATGTTGTTTGGGGATTCACACAACCCAACCCTGCCTCCCCTCAGGGCTGCCGGCCTGAGATGGCCTTAGGCTTAGCGGGCAGCTTTAATATCAAACTGAGGGGAGAGCGCGAAATGGCGCCTAAAGGGGTTGGGCATGGTGGGCGGTCCCACATTCAAAACTCTTTATCCAATCAGCTTTCCAGCTCCGCTCCGGATTCAGCGCAGGCGCAGAACCCATCAGTGTGAATCCCCAAACAACATACTCGGAGAACGACAGTTACTGGTAAGTGAAACCTGTCCTTATCAGCTTCTACTGGGTTTCTCATCCAGCCCCAATCTATTGACTCAGGGGTGCCCAAACGTTTCAGGCCAGTCACATGGTTCCTCCTCCTGCCGGAGGAAACCAAGGTGAATTACATGTTTGTTGTTGTTCAGTCGCACAGTCGATTCCGACCCTCTGCAACCCCATGGACCACTGCCCGCCAGGCACTCCTGTTCTCCACCATCCCCCTCAACTCGCTGAGCTCTGTGCCCATTGTCTCCACAATACCATCTAACCATCTCATTTTTGGCCGCCCCCTTTTTCTTTTGCCCTCCACCTTTCCCATGTTACTGGAAGGCTAATCAGGTCGGTTCTGCCTTTTCCTCTTTAAAGTTCAGAGCGTAAACTCTGGCCCTCCAGATGTTTCTGGTCTCCCGTTGCCCTGTAGTAGTCATCATCAGCCTTAGTCAGAACAGCCAGTGTTGAGTGATTATGCAAAGTTCAGGCCAAAAATATCCACATGTCCACAGTTACCTTCCTGTTTTCCAACAGTGAAAAATACAGGGAAAAGGGTAATATATAATCTAGTTTTGTCTTCTGACTGCCAAAGTTTTTATTTTCATTGATGTTACTAGTCCTTAGTATTAAATTGTGCTGCTGTTATCTTTTAACACTGGGGTTGAGACAAAATGATTATCAGCTTCTGGCAACATAACAACAAAGACCCAATTAATAGATAGTCTGGAGGGGGGGGGGGCTCTCAACCATATGGGGCACAGGAAGGAAAAATGGGAGTTCAGGTGGGGAAAGGAAGAAATGAAAGAGGTCCTCAAGTCCTGCTTCTTCCCTCCTTTTTGCCTACTGAAAGTTGATTCCAGGAGATTTGCCTCACTATCTACTTATTGGAAGGGTCTTCTTCTTCTGACATGTTGGGGGCAAAATGCTAATTACTCTGTGAACTGCCCAGAGAGTGCACTAAGCACTATGGGGCGGTATATCAGTGTAATTGCTATATCCTTGTTAAGTATGACAATGTTCTAATTACGGGCTATCTACAATGTTGATTTCTACCCCTATGCTCTATCAATTCTTTTTCGTGGTCTCTGTGAATCCACACTAATGGGGTTACTGATACGCACAGTAAACCCATTAGTGTGGATTCACAGGTGACCATGAAGAAGAACAGTTATAGATAAGCAACCTGTCATTATAGAACTTTGGTGGTGCAGTGGTTAAACACTGCTGCACTGTAGCCAAAAGGTTGTGAGTTTGATACTGACAGGGATCAAAGTTGACTCTGTCTTCTATCCTGCAGAGGTCAGTAAAATGAGTACCCAGCATGTTGGGGGTCAAATGCTAATTACCTTGCAGTAGCCCTGGGAAGGATGCGCCATCCAGGGGTGACAAAACCACTGAAACAATGGGGTTCTTTTAGATTTGATTATTAAGCAAATGCCCAAGAAATACAAACACCTTTAACATCCAACAGCCTCTCAAGTCCAGGGTGTGGGAGTGTCCTTTCCCCCAGAACACGTGCCACCACTCTGGTCCAGTTTCCTCTGTCCACTCCTGTTCCTCCACATGGCCTTGGCAAAGCCCAGCCCGACTCCAGGTCCTGGTGTGAGAAAGTGAGACCATCTCTTCTTGGCCAGAGCTCCCTGCGGAGCGGGCCTTCTTTGGCTTTAGTACCGCCAGAGGCATCCTGCCCCCTGGCGCTGCCTCAGAGGTACTGCAATGAGGCCAGGCTCTCCAGCTCAACCTCTATGGAGACGATGTGATGTCCGGGGACCATGGCAAGACCCAGGACTCGTGGCTCCCCAGCTGAGAAGGAGTCTGCAGATCACAAGAAGGAGAAGATGAGGAAGAGGAGGAAGAGCAGCCCCTCTTCAATTCCTCTGCTCCCCCACATCAAGGCTTTCTTTCTCCCAACAACCACCTGCTCTTACGTCTGACAAAATGGACTCGATCCACAAAAGCGCACATTAAAATACAGAAGTTAGTCTTTAAGGTGCCACAATGTTTTTTTCTTTTCGTTATTTTGTTTACTCTCCGATCTGCTCTTCAAGGGAATGCCAACGTTCTGCCATCACCCTTCATCCTCCAACCTGCAGCTTCTCTAAACAATGCGCTATTATCACCACACAAAAAGTGTGGTTGTTGGGGTTTTTTTTTTTTGCACTATTAACTATGCTGACTGGGAGTTTCTGTGTTAGTCCAAAGAAAGTAACTTCTCCAAGCTTTGGTTATCATTGCTTATTACACCATGTTTGTCACAATCTTCTAAGCTTTTGTCTAGCCTTTAAAAGACATCTACACCAGGCCTTAGAAAGATCTAAAAACCTGCAAGAATTATTACCTACCTGAACAAATGAATGACCATAAAAACAAATAAGAATAATACCTGTGTCCCCTCAAGCCAATTTTGACCTGGACCTTGCAAGTGGTCTAAGGTTACGCAGGCTGGCTCTTCTGTGAGTATTCAACGTCTGGCTCCGTAGCCAGATACCAAAGCCACCCAGTAACAAAACACAAATTATATATCTGAATATAAAGCACCTGTGGAAGATAAATACTGTATCTAAGAATCTAATTTCTATCCTTTAAGACAGGGGTTCCCAACCTAAGGCCCAGGGGGGCAGATCCATCCTGTGGCACCATTACACTGGATACATAAGATGTATGTACGGATAGGGACTTATGGGCCACCCTGTAAACAGCATTTCAAAACTGTTTACATGGCACAGCTTGTGGCAGCACAGGCACTGGGCCCAAGGGCAGCGGTCCACATAAAATGGCGTGGGGTGGGGAAAGGAGAACCATTGGGCTCCTGGCCTTGTCTCACCCCCACCCACTTTGGGACCCCAGCCCCACAAGGAAGGATTAGCAAGTCCTACTCACCCTTTCCCCAAGCAGGCAATTCATCTCAGCCGGGAAAGGAGGTCTGACACCTTCTTTGATGGTTGGTGACTCCTCCCTCCTTCCAGGGAGAAACAAAATGCCCCTCCCCTCCCCTGAAGCCGTGGGTGCAAAATGGCCACCTCAAAATGGCCATCTCCATCGTGCAAACAGGGCAAAATGGCCGTCTGGCGCCTCAGATGTTTCAGAGAGCGTGACCTGGAACACGGCTTGAAAAAGTTGGGAACCCCTGCTTTAAAAGGGGGGGGGGAATCCATGACATAAAAAGTTCTAAAACCTGTAGAAAACATTTTAGAAGACAGAAAAGTGCTAAGGAAATACTTTAAATAAATAGGGGAATGTAAACAGATGCCAGATAACCAAGGAAGATGAGCTGTACCGGTGGGTTTGAGGTACTCTTGGGCAGAGCCCAGGATCACGTTGCAGTCTCGGTCTGTGCACAAGAAGCAGCCCACGAGGGTCCGTCCGTCGGTCATGCGGATGCGCATGCTCTTGTTGAGGAGGTTCTCAAGTTTGCGGCGGGCACGTAGGTACGGCGAGTCTGCCTTCTCCTCCCCCGAGTCCTGCAGGAGACATTCAGAGGTTTAGTCTTAATGGGTCAGGGGAGAGGAGTCTCTCCAGTCATGAGCTGGATGAGATATGAAGTGAGGGCAGCAAACACGGAACAAGCGGATAAGACTGGATGAGCTTGTTCTGGAAAATGCATCTCTGACGTGTGAGCTTGACAACTCCACATTTATTCCACCCGAGGCTCTCCACAACCAGATCTCCAGTGATGCTTGCTAGGAACTCCTGCTCTGCTATCTATGGCAGGGGTTCCCAACTTACGACCTGTGGTCCGGATCTGGTCCCTGATGCCAATTCATCCAGCCCACGCCACTCCGAGAAGCAGAAGTAAAATGCACCTGTGCAAAACGCTACGGTAAATGACCCGCAGCTGTTGTAAACACGTTTGAAATAGTTGTGGGTGCATTTACGGTAGCATTTTATTTATATTTATTTATTCTTCATACTTATCAACCAATACTTATCAATCCATACTTATCAACAATCAATTTTGTGTTTTACTTCCACTTCCAGGTGGGAGGAACCATGTGACCGACCCGCTCAACCATGTGACTGGCCCATGGGCCAAAAAGTTTGGGAATCCCCAATCTAGGAACTGAAGATTTTATATTTTGGACTACAATATCCATAATCCTCCAAAGGATCAGTCTCAGCCAGGGATTCTAGGAGCTTTAGTTACCCCCCCCCCCCAAAAAAAAAAATAGTATGAGGCAGTGGACTTTTAAAGCTCTGGACTCATTGACTTCAACTTATGGGTCAGCCTCTCTCTCCCTAAATCCCCTTCACACTCTCCATAGTAAAGGTAAAAAATCTCCCTTGCTGAAAAGCCAGTCATATCCCACTGCTAGGCTGGCAGATGCTGGGACAGAGACAGGAGCTCACTCTGTTAGGCAGCACTCGGTTTTGGGCGAGAGGCGGGGTGAAATCCAGGATAGCAGAGGCACCTCAGGGCAGGAGGGAGAGAGGGCCCCAGCTGCATCAAGCCATCACCAGCCGACCCTCTCAGGGACGCTTCTGGATGAAATGTCGTCCAAATTCTCCATAGAAACGAATCAAAGGAGGCTGCTCTGTTCTGAGCAGGGGCTGCAGTGGCACAAGTGGTTAAGATGTTGCTGACTGAGAGGCGGAAGGTCAGCAGTTCAAAACACAAGTACAGTACTGCATGACGGAATGAGCGCCTGTCTCTGCCCCAGCTCCTGCCAACCTAGCCGTTCAAAAGCAAGAAAATACAAGTAGATAAATAGGGACCACTTGGGTGGGAAGGTAAAAAACACCGTTCCGTTCCGGTGTCGAGGCATGCCTGCCGCATGTGTCTGCAAACACAGCTTTCCGGCTATAGCAAGATGAGCACTGAACCCTAGAGTCGGATACGACTGGCTTTCGAGCAAGGGTGACTTTTACCTTTACTGTTTTGAGCACATCGTAACAGAAGAGAAGAAGTGGGTGGAGTTGATGGCAGTAGGAAAAGAGGAGGCCCGGACGTGAGGTGGAGCGACTCAGGAAAGGAAGCCACGGCCTTGTGAGCAAGCAAGCGTGTTCCTCATGAGGGGGGGGGACCTTTCCTAGGTCGCTCGTTCACAGGGTCGTCAGGGGGGTCTTAAGAACAACAACGCCCCTCCCCCCATTCTTAACCCTTTTCTCCCCCAATTGAGGGGGTGTGTGTCTCCATTCCTCCCAAATATCCCTCTTTATCTCTGCCCCTTCTTCCCATCTTCCCCTTTTGGGGTCCGACCGACCCCCTTGGTTCGCCCCCTCAGTCTCGCCCGTGTTCCTATAGGGTGGGACGCTAGCTAGGCCTCACACCTAGGCCCTTCCCTTCCCCTCTCCCAGCCCCGCCGCCTCACCCTCGGGCTGTTCCCGCAGCCATTCTCCTCCCCCCGTGGCGGCGGAGGCGGCGGGTGCAGCGACGGCAACATCTCCGGAACGGCAGGAGCCGCCATTTTCTCTCGCGCCGGCAGCGGACGAGACTACACTTCCCGGAGGGCCTCTCGACGGTAGGACTCCCAGAAGCCTGTGCGTCCGCGCCACCGCATTCTCCATCGTTCCCTTCGCTCCGCCCTTCCCCACGCCTCCTCCTTCCCGGCCGGACTACTTCCCCCATCAGGCCTTGCGGCCAGGGAAAGCCGAGGCGGCGGTTGCTATGGCAGCGGGTCCTGCGGCGGGCTCCTCCTGAGGGCCAGCATGGATTCCTACTACCGGCGTCACTATTACACCAAGCAAGAGGTGTCGGTGCACAACCGGCCTTGGGACCTCTGGGTCTCTTACTTGGGGAGGGTCTACGACCTCAGCCCCCTGGCCGCGGCCAATCAGGGTAACTAACGTATGCAGGGGTGAGGCGGAGGCGAGGAGCCTCCCTAGGCAGGGGCAGTCTATCTCACTGGGCAGTCTATATGCAGCTAAAAAGAAAGGAGGGACAGCCGCGGTCAGACTCAGCGGCCTTGAAACTTGCGGGCTTCTTGCCTTGTGCCTTCTTTGGCCACTGCTAGAAACGCCCGGCTCAAGGCAGCTTCCAGTGTTAAAACGAACCGTATTGGTCCACCATCCCCCTCAACCCGCTCAGCTCTGTGCCCATTGTGTCTACAACAATACCATCTAGCTATCTCATTTTTGGCCGCCCCCTTCTTCTTTTGCCCTCCACCCTTCCCAGCATCAAGGCTTTCTCAAGTGAATCTTCTCTTCTCATTTGATGTCCAAAGTACTTTAGCTTCATCTTTACTATTTGCCCTTCTAAGGAGCAGTCAGGGTTGATTTCTTCTAAGGTCGACCTATTTGGTAGATGATGATGATGATGATGATAATGGAACCTCCTGCCAACGGAGCTGCGCCTCCAGACGGAGTTGCTACCTTTTTAGGAAGAACTTAAAAATTTGGCTGGCAGGGCAGGTATGGGATACAGGTTGCACCATCACCCCAGCCTGCTGGTTAGTGTGAGTTCCCTCTCTTCCTCAACTTCCTTTTAACTTCTTTTTAATTTTAAGAGTTAGTTTTAATTTTGTTTTAATTTTAATCTGTCTATTTTAAAGCTCTTAGAATTTTTGATTCAAATTTGTTGCTGATGTTTTTATATGAGATACTAACCACCCTGGATTGTCCTGGTAAGGAGGGTGGTATATAAATTTGAGTGAGTAAATAAATTAATAAAATTATTATTATTATTATTATTATTATTATTATTATTATTATTATTATTATTATTATTATTATTATTATTATTATTATTATTATTATTATTATTATTATTATTATTATTATTATTATTATTATTATTGGCTGAAAGGATTTTTGCTGGAATGAGGCTCCTTTCATGTCCCCAAGATCTTTTCCCACTGAAGTGGTCCCTATTTATCTACTTGCAATTTCTTGCTTTCGAACTGCTAGGTTGGCAGGAGCGGGGTCAGAGACTGGTACTCAAACTGTCATGCAGTATCTAGGTCTTGAACTGCCTATTTCCTGGCCTTCCAGCTAACAAGGCAACCCACTGCACTCCTCCATGGTAGGTAGAAACAGTTGTAAAAACAAATTAAAAGCAACCAAAACAGCAGCCCCACTTTAAAACCACATGCTTCCAAGTAAAGCAAAACTGCTCTATTTTAAAAGACTAACAAGACATATCTTCAGGGTTTTTTTTATTTAATTTGTTTTAAAGGATTAGGAAACAGGAGATGGGAAGGATATCTCTCATTTGGAGATGCTGCAGGGAAATCACTAAGACAATCAAATACTGGTTTTAAAGGGATGACTTAGTAAAGACCAGCTTCTTATATTTGTGTGTTTTCCAGGTGATATTTTGATGAAACCTATCCTAGAAGCTGCAGGCAAAGACATTAGCCATTGGTTCAACCCCAAAACCAAAGATGTGAGTATGTTCAGCTCCAGAATTTAGGGCGGCGTATACAGTAAAACCCGCCTTACATATCCCTCGATTTACATAACATTCGACTTACATAATGATTTTTGCACTGAAACCATGTCCCAATTTACATAAATGTCTTGATTTACATAACACAATTTCCGTAATAAAGTAAATAGTAGTAGTAATTTCCTATGGGGTCGCTTCGAGTTATGTAAAAAAAAAATCATTTTTCCTATGGAGTTGCTTCGATTTACATAAATATAATTTTTCTATGGGTTTGCTGTGAGTTATGTAAAAATTCATTGTTCCTATGGGTTTGTTTCAAGTTAAGTAAAAAACCGATTTACATAAAAGCCTACGGAACAGACTTTTTATGTAAGTAGGGTTTTTAATGTACAGTAAAACCTTGCATAAAGAGCAATCTCGCTTAGAGAGTAATTCGCTTAAAGAGCAGAATTGTCTCTGAATGGTTGCCTCGCTTAACAAATAAAACCAATCAAAAACCCACTTAACAAATAAATTGGTTTTTACAAGCCCCCCCCCCATCACAATTGGTCATTTACAATGGTGTTTCGCTTAAAGAGCAATTATGTGGAACACATTATGCTCTTTAAGTGATGTACCACTGTATAGGAAAAAGGGGAAAGCTCACAGAACAAAGAGGGTCTTTTGTTTCACTGTAGCATCGTGAACTAACACTGTTACAAGTAGCACTATGTACAAAAATGCTATCAAGTTTAATTTACTTGCATATGTTTAGAACAGGGATTCTCAACCTGTGGCCCATGGGCCGGATGTGGCCAATGGCACCATTTCATGTACTCCCCACCACCTACACCACACCCAGAAGTGCCATATGGTGGAGGAAGGGCAAAATGGCTGTCTGGCCCCTGAAGCTGTCTGAGGGAGCATGACCCAGCCCCTGGCTTTAAAAAGTTGAGAACTCCCGGTGTAGACTGTTCAGTAACCTTAGTTCTCTGGAGGTATGCAGACAGATCTACAAATAAAGCAAGATAAGATAAAACCAAAGTGTACAATAAACAGAGGATCATTGTGTACAAAGGTTTGAATGGATGAAGGCCATTTCTAGAGTGACTGAGAAAATAAGAATTTATTCTGATGCCGAAACTGCCATAGCATAGGGACCACGTGGACATTCACAGTGCCACCCAAAGGCCCTCCACTTCGTCTGCCCTCAGTTGTTTATTTCTCGCTGTATATGACTGTGCCACTTGTCAAGGTTTTTCAGTCCTCTGTTTCTCACTGTCTCATTGTCCAGGTTAGTCCTGATAGATTGGTGTAAGGGATCGTGGCCAGAAAGGGCATGCGAAACCATAGCATATCAAGGTGGTCCATTCCACAGTTTAATGGAACCCAGATAAACCTCGTGGGTTTGAATTTTCATGAGTCCCACATTTGTCTCTACCTCAAGCTGTGAATTTGTTTCATGGTCTATATATCTCACCAGGATTATTGTGCACAATCATAAGGCAAATACTAATATTTATCATAGGTATTTCTTATTCTTTCAGTTCTCTATTGTATCATTTAGTCTTAAAATGAATACTGGAAAAACAGCATGTACAACCTTAAAAAAAGCAGAGAGGAATAGTTATTTCTGTTGCTGCAGGTCTTAAATAAGGTTTTTGATTTGGAGCCAGTACCACACTGTAGAGTGAAATTTATTTTGTCATTTACTGTTACTGGAAACTGCACCACTTTTAGTTGAAAATAGCTTTGAAGGTGTGCTGCTACCCTTGAGGTCACTTGTCCTCTGCAGTTTCCACCCAGAAAGGTGTGCGACAGGGATGTATATTGGCCCCACTACTGTTTAATTTCTATATTAATGACTTGGTCAATCATTTGGCAGATGCAAACTTTCATCCTCCAAAGTTAGCAGAGAGGCATATTAACTCATTGTTTTATGCCGACGATACCATCATTTTGGCAAGATCACCGGTGGGCCTTAGACAGCCACTCAGAGCATTAGTCACCTATTGTAAGGAAAATCAGCTTATTATTAATTACGCCCAAGCAAAGATCATGGTCTTTGGCAGGAAACCCAAACATCACAATTGGAAAATCGAGGGCCATTCTATCCAGCAGATCTCTAGCTTTAACTATTTGGGGGTCCATTTCCATGCCTCATGCTCTAGGAAGACACATATTGATCATGTGGTTCAGAATGCCCGGAGGAGTGCATCAGCAATTCTGAGGTTCTACTGGAGCAGGGGTGTGCGTTATGTACCAGCAGCCATTGAATTGTTTGAAGCCAAATCACTTGCCCAGCTTACATATGGTGCACAGCTAGACCCTTTAACCAGTTATCAGCAGGTGGAGAGTTCATTCAAAGTTTCTCCGAGCTGCTCTCTGTTTCCAATGCCAGATTAAGGCTGGAAACAGGTTTAGTGAAGGTGGAGGCTAGGTCCTGGATGCTGATCATTTCCTATTGGCTTAAAATACATACTTCCCTTGGCACCTTGGTATTTCTTATACTTCAAGACTCATTTCGCTCTTCCTGGGAATGTAATATACTTAATCAATTGGCTTCACTGGGCTTATGTCCACCTACCTTGCTTGCAATGGAAGCACCTTAAGCCAGGGAGTTGGTGAAACAGAGAATAAGGGACACAGAACGGCAAGAAGATGTGGCCAAGTCTCCTGGTTTTTATTGCAATGACTCCATCAGGTACCAGGTTGTCCCTGTAGCATATTTGCAGCAATTAGAGCTTCCAAATCATAGGCTGGCATTCATCCAGGCATGCTGTGGATGCATGCCTTCAGCTGTCCTTGAGGGCAGATAGAATGGGATACCCAATTCGGAACGATTATGCCGATGTGGTAGTGGGGATGTTGAATCGACTGAGCATGTTCTCCTTTTTTGCTCATTCTATAGGGACACCCATGCAGAATTAATAATCCCTTTACTGCACCAATGCACAGGAAAATTGCCTGCCCTACAAGTTTCCTTCCTACTCCAGGACAGGAGTACTGCCATCATGTGCAAAGTGGCAGGTTTCTATATGAAGGCTCGAAGCATACGTCGGCTGCTGACTAGGAAGTCTAATAGTGTGGCTTTATAGTTTATTGAGATTGTTCCAGCACTGAGCAGCTGATCTATACTACTTTATTACGTTCCGTCTTCACCCTTGTCATTATTGGCTTGGCTATAATTTACTGAGTTTTAGTAAATTACAACTCCAACAGAGAGCATATTATATCCATGTAATGAGGCTATCCCTCTTCTTTTTTGTAAATATTTCCATTTTATCTTCACAGAATTAGGCTTTAGTAATTATTGAGGAATTTTAGTAATACTATTTTAGATAGGTGGCCTGTTGCTGTATGTCAATTCTCAGTAAGTTTTTAGTAGTATAGTTTCCTTTCATTACTTCTGTCCAGTCTAGCTTAGGATGTGTGTTTATGCTTTTGTGTTCTTGTTATGCTGGTCATGGACTGTAAATAAAATTGATTGATTGACTGAGTTGAAAATAGGAACCAGAACTCTTCACAACAATTTTCTGTCTTTCCTTCCTTGTTTTCTTCTTTCAGATACAAACACACATTGACCCCCTAACTGGATGTCTCAAATACTATACCCCTCAAGGACGCTTTGTTCACATCCCACCTCCACTGCCTCGCTCAGACTGGGCCAATGACTTTGGTAGGCCCTGGTGGAAAGATTCTATCTATGAAGTAGGTATCAGGTCTGCCAAAACAAGGCACATACGAATCATCAACACCTTGACTTCTCAGGAGCAGAGCCTTGAGGTGAGTCCTGTCCCACCATTACACACAGAGGAATTTTTTTAGTAAAGAAAGATTAGTCTCTTGTTGGAAACTCAGTGTGTAAGGCAGGGGTGGTTAAACTATGGCTCCTGCCGCTGCCCTCACTGCTACCAGAAGTGCAAGTGGACGCATTTACAATTGCCATAAAACGCACCCACACATTCATAAACGCATCCATGCCTGCCATAAACACTGCCACAAATACACCTGTGGCTGTTGTAAACACATTTACGACAGCCATGGACATATCTTATGGCAGCATTTATGGCAGAAGAAACCACATGACCAGCCCGCTCAGCCATGTGATTGGCTCACGGCGGGAAAAGGTTGGGAACCCCTGGTGTAAGGGCTCCATGGCTAGAGCACTTGCCATTCAAGCTAGTGATCTTGCCTTCCCGTTAAGAGATGCCAGAGATTGCCCCATTGAAAACCGGGGAGGGGGGGATTTTTGCTCTAGTGCAAAAGGTTACCAGAACTCATCATCATCTTACTGGCACATGTGGAAGAGCAGGATGAGTTGTGCGCAGGACTACCTGTTCCAATCACACCTCTTCACCAAGATGTGTGTTCGTGTCAGAGATTACTCTGGGTTGCAGGGGATGCCCGAATGAGGCTCCTTTCATCTCCCCCATCATGTAGCTCTTGGGGAATCAAACCCCGTCCTTCTGGTCTCTAAGCACAGTGCTTTTACCCACTGAGCCACTGGGGAGCTGCATCATACTAGCCAAACTACTCTAGCCATGAAGTCTCACACCCATGTCTGATGAACTTGATCCACAAAAGCTAACATTAAAATACTGTATAACAGTTTTTAAAGTGCTACAGCATTTTTGTTTTGTTTATTCTCTGATATACTCTAAGAGCAAATGATTGTTCCTCCTTGCTAAAGTCTTGGTGAGATGATGTGACAGATAAATTTATCTGAATTATTGTCATCTCCTAATCCTCCACCAGGGCAAAGACTGGAAAGAAGTGTTGACTGTGGCACGCATTCTGTTGTCTTATAGTTTCATCTATGTAATTTTCTTCAGGTATGCGCAGAGGAAACCATGTGGGAAATCCTGCAACGATACCTCCCCTACAATGCTCACGCAGCCAGCTACACATGGAAGTATGAGGGTGTCAATCTAGACATGGATAAGAACCTTGATCAGAACCAAATTCCAGATGAAGATGAGGAGTTCTACCAACTCAACATGGACGCAGATTTGTACACACCAGCCATCTTGCTCTACTTCAATGATGATCTCACTGAGCTCTAAGTTGCTCCAAAGTTGAGATCATGTGACTAGGTGAGGAGATCCATTGCTAAACGTGTGGAATCTCTGTTCCAGTCACTCACATCTAGAATCTTGTTTTATTCTCTGAAGAGGCTGAGCTATGGAGGAGTAGAGAGTGTTCACCAAGCGTTGGAAATGTTACCTTTTTTGGACTATAGCAGGGATACCCAAACTATGGCCTGTAGGCCAGATCTGGCCCCCACCACCAATTCATCCTGCTCACGCCACCCTCGTTGCTCCCGGAAGTAGAAATAAAACGTGCGGGCAGTGCGGGAAGGATGAATTGGTGTTGGGGGCTGAATCTGGCCCACAGGCCATAGTTTAGGCACCCCTGCTTTAAGCAGAGAAAATGGTATCTTAAAATCTATCTCATCCTGTAGCAAAAAAAGATTGCAAGGTGCGTATTACTTCTGCTTCCGGTGGGAGGAACCATGTGACTGGCCCACTGAACCAGATGACCGGATCACGGCCCGAAAAGTTTGGGCACCCCTGGACTATAGCTTCTAGAGTCCTCCAGTGCGAAATGTTTCCAACCTTTGGTTGTCTCACTTTTCTCACCAAAAGTTTTCTGCCCGAATCTTAATTCAACACTTCAGTTAACCCATTTTTCATCTCGGAGGCTGATGATCATAATCTTCTATGTCTCCCCCAAGTGCTTAGATGCAGCACCTCTTTTTCCCTCCGGACCTGTCTTGGAATCAGATGCCAAGGAGTTAGCAGCAGAAAAGACACTGGAGACACATCTCTCTTCACTGGAGGCAGTAGTGCTCCCTTACTTCAGTAAAATGTTTTCTGATTTGAAGGAGGTGGCAGTAGGTGGTTTTTCTTGTAAGAAATGTGGCTGCTATGTCTCCAGAGGACAATTAAAATATTATTAAAAACAATTCCTGCTAATTTTATAGGAAAAATAAGTACAACTTTCTGGCTTGTATTGGGGTCCGCTTTGGCTGGCATTCAACATACTCAGAGGCTGATGTTTGCTAAAAATGATGACAGGGCAAAATGGTCATTTCCAGTGCCTATTGGTACTGTATATCCCATTCTTGCCTTCATTGCTGTTCTCTGTTGTCCATTTGCTTTTGAGTTATGGCAAACCTGAGGTTTTTGAAGTATGCCAGATGTTGAAGGAGTGGTTTGTCTCTGCTCTCCCTCCCCACATTTTTCAATGAGCTTTCATGACCGAGCAGGGATTTGAACTCTTGGCTTCTTATTCCTAATCTCAGAGGCTGTCCGCATATACCACACTGGGCTCTCACTGGGCTTTCCTGGGTTAGCAGTTCACTATTGTGGCCAGGAGATGTCACCAGTGGCCCATCAAGTCTTCATTTTGAGCTACGTTTCTTAAACTGAATTTAAAGTGTATAAATTAGACTAATTTGTTGTTGTTCAGTTGCACAGTCGTTCGCGACCCTGTGGACCATTGTCTTCCAGGCACCTCTGCCCTCCACCATCCTCCTCAACCTGCCCAGTTCTGTGCCCATTGTCTCTACAATACCATCTAACCATCTTATCTTTGGCCGCCACCTTCTTCTTTTGCCCTCCACCTTTCCCAGCATCAAGGCCTTCTCAAGTGAATCGTCTCTTCTCATTTGATGTCCAAAGTACTTCATCTTTACTATTTGACCTTCTAGGGAGCAGTCAGGGTTGATTTCTTCTAAGAATGACCTATTTGTTCTCCTCTGTCCAGGGAACTCTTAAAACTCTCCTCCCAACACCACATCGCAAAACTCTTTTTGTCAAAGCAATGGTATTCCCGGTGGTAATGTATGGTTGTGAGAGCTGGACCATTAGGAAAGCTGAGCGCAGAAGAATAGACGCCTTTGAGATGTGGTGTTGGAGGAGAGTTTTGTTAATCTAGTATAAATTAGGCTAAACCAGGAATCAAGGGAGTTCCATCAATCAGAGCCAAGATGTTTAAATATATTCGAAATAATGGCTGGGATTCTGTTGCTTAGTGTAGTAAATTGCACTAGAGCAGGCCCATGGAATCAGTGGGAGTTTGTTGAGTAATACAATAGAGTAGGCCTATTCGAATCAGTTGAACTTACAAAGGGGTTGATATACCAAATCTCCAATGATTCGGTGGGCCAATTCTAGTACTGTATAACTAACTACACTGAGCAACAGGATTTCAGCCAGTAAGTCAGCTTTTAAAAGAGAGGGTGGAAAAATAAGGCTAACTGCTAAAGCAGGAGTGCCCAAACTTTTTGGGCCATTGGCTGGTCACGTGGTTCAGGGGGCCAGTCACTTTGGTCCATGGGGCAGATCTGGACCCCAATGCCAATTCATCCAGCCCTCATCACTCCTGGAAGCGGAAATAAAATGCGCCTGTATGGATGAATTGGCGTTGGGGGGCAGTTATGGCCCATGGGCCATAGTTTGGGCACACCTGTGCTAAAGGGACACCCAGCACATGGGTACTTTTGGGGAGCAGACACTGGGGAAATGCCTCCAGGTGCTCTTGCTGTTCAAGCTTATGGCTTATTGCTTGGTAATCAAGGTAGTTAGGATTTTTTGAAGTGGTAGCCATGTTAGTTTGTGCGAGCATATCTAAGAATAAACAAAACAACTCTTTGATATCCAAGATAGTTAGCTAATGGTGGAGATCCAGCTAGGACAGAGAGAGAGAGAGAGAAAGGAAAGGGCAGCCAACAGTCCTGTACTAGGGGCTAGGAGTATCTGTGGAGCATGCTGCAGAGACACCCAAAGGAACAGAAATGGTTAGGAGCAGAGTGAAGTGAGATCCCCCAGGGGAGCAGGGATCCCTGCAGCTAGAGAGAGAGCGAGCGAGAGAGAAAGGGATGACCCTCTCCAGTGATGGTACTTGAGCAGCGGTACTGTAATTGCTTTCTGGGTATTTCCTTCTCAGCAGGTACCAGCCAGGCTCTCTGCCTGCTGACCTGTGTCTGCAAGCAAAGTGACAGCGCTTTGAGAGAGGCCAGGGCTCTCGCTTTAGAAGCAGAACACACGATGAATCTCAGGGGAGGTTATTGGTTGAACCAAGCCAGCCGGTGAACATTTCAAGGCAGCATCTGAACAAGAACCAAGTGTTTGGGACAATTATGTTTAGAGTTACTCTTGGCACTGCAGGCCACAATAGAGCCTGAGCAAAATTGCAGAGCCACGCTTAAGTTCCTAAACTTATCAGAGTTAGGAAAAGTTAATCGTCAGAAATACAGCTCCCAGAATCCCACAGCTAGTGCAACTAATGCCTATGATAAAGTAATGGCCAGTAGGAAAGTAACATTCCAAACCTCTGATATTTGTATAGGACAGAAAGTAGTAGTAACTAGTGGACTGTAGGATTCCTAGCAGGTTGTATTTGCTGTTTGGAAATACAGTACAGTACTGTACTTAGGTTGCAGTGTGCCACACACACAGTGGAGTTATGTTAGCACCCAGGAGTGATCCATCCCAGGTTGCTTTGGAACAGTGGGGCTTGAGGAGATCATTCTAATGAAGCCCCTCTGTTTGAAAGTCATTATCAGGAAGTAGCTTAAAAAACAGCCACTTGGGGATATTGACAAATTAATAGGGGGCAGAGAAAGTGGATTTTTTTTCTGTTTAAAACTATCATTGATATAATACATCTGTTATTTTTTAAAATTACCTTGCTGAGTTTCTTGACCAGCAAAACAAATAAAACATTTTGTAATTTTTTTTATATCTGCCATTGCATCAGTGGTATGTTTTAACAGAAAAAAATATTTAATTCCTCTGCTGTTCCAAACAGTAGGCTCTTCCATACCTAGTTCAATCTGGAATGGACTGATCTCTATTAGGGATGAGACGTAACACTCTAACAAGAACATTGTGAAGTCAATTTCCAACAGGGATCTATAGAATGGGATAAACTTCCCTGTATCCAACCTCATACTTACCTGGGAGTAAGACACAATGTCCCCCATTATTGGTGGGTATGTGTGTATCTGAATTTGTATTAATTTGCAAACTGTTTGCAGAGTCAATGCATATTTTGAAAAGGATACTGTTTTTCCTTGTTCAGTTGCAAAATTGATTCCGACCCTTTGCGACCCCATGGACCATTGCCCTCCAGGCACCCCTATCCTCCACCATCCTCCTCAGCCCACCCAGCTTTGTGCCTATTGCGTTAACAATGCCATCTAGCCATCTCATTCTTTACTGTTCCCTTCCTCTTTTTCCCTCGACCTTTCCCATAATCAAGGCTTTCTCAAGTGAATCCTCTCTTCTCATTTGATGTCCAGAGTACTTTAACGTCATCCTCAATATTTGACCTTCCAAGGAGCAGTTGAGGTTGATTTCTTTTAAGATCGATCTATTTGTTTTCTTTGTTGTCCAGGGTACTCTCAAAATTCTCCTTCAGTCCCACATCTTAAAGGCATCTATTCTTCTACACTCAGCTTTTCTTATGGTCCAGCTCTCACAACCATACATTACTACTGGAAATACCATTGCTTTGACTATGCAGACTTTTTTTTTTACAAAGTGATGTCTCTACTTTTTAACTATGTTCCCCAAATTTCTCATGGCTTGCTTCCCAAGAATTAGTCAAATTTTTATTGCATGGCTGCATGGCCTACATTGGTTGTTTTCCCTGAGGTCCTTTTTGAAAGACAGAAGACTTCCTCTGTGTCTAGGCCAGATGTGAAACTGCCAAAATGAAGTTACCTTTTTGTGAGTTCATTCTGCAGTTTCTTTTGCCTGACCTACTGTGACAAAGATTAGCTGGCAACCACGATCTTCAAGGCAGCAATTTTTAAAAAATTAAATAACTACATGTGAGGAATGTTTGCAAGTACATAGGTTAATACTTGAGAAACCAAACATCTCAGCAAGCTGCTTCCCAATTCTTACCCATAAACCTTACATCCAGCCATTCTGATTCTGTCCCTGACTTCTTTTCCTTGCTATAATGTTCCTCAAAAGTGAAGTGCCTCTTCCTGCTGAAGACTTTGTGGTCTTGTGGAAAATAAGTCAGTGTGGCACAGCGGTTGTAGTGTCACGGAGGCCTGAGTGGGTAACCTAGAAACAACTGCTGTCGCTTAGCTTCATACATAGGCTTGTTCTGTGCAATAATAAAAGAAACTAGAAAGAATAATAATAAAGACACATTATATACCTATAGCAATGACAGTAGTCAAAACTAAAAAATATTAAAAATTAAGATCAGGAGAACATTGAACCCATACGTTTGTTAAACAACAGTGATCTTGCTAAAACAGCAGAATCATGGGCCTGATTAGCAGGCAGAACTATACTCATATGAAGTTTGCATTTATTTGAAATTGGCTTTCCTTTCATCTGGTACTGTTTGGAATAAAGTCTGTTTGATGTTGTATAAGGGACTGCCAACATACTTTGAAGACTGTGACCTCTGACCTAAAAAATCCTCCTTTTTCCTACTAGGATTGTGGAGTGATCTGGGTTAAATGAACAAACAACCATCATCACTAGATTCCCATAGGCTCTTCACAAATCAATTATAATTCTATCATTAATCTTAAAACAGTGGATGGTTTTGGCAAAAGGCGAGTTTGTAAATTAGCAAAGGAGGGATTTGTAAAAAAAATGCCATCTGTACTTTGATTTTCAGAATCAAAGTGTACAATTCCTCTGTTCCTACAGTTTTCAACACAAGCTGAATGGAGGAGAGCGAGGAAGCGAGAGAGTATATGTCTGCTTCAGCCAAACCATAATCAGCTGGGGAAAAGGCCTTGGAAGAGCCCCTTCCAAACCAAGCACATAGTTCCCTTGAGTTAATTCCTTCTAATAATAAGCAGCACATCTTTGAGTCTCTTGAAAGACAAGATACAGTTAAGGGCAGACTTTTTGAAATAAATGCTACATTTATACTATACAGTAGGTTCCTTGATAGGATTCCTCGTGCTTACTACATCATAAAGAAGCATCAAAGAGTGACAAGTGAGAGAGAAGGAAATGGATGTTCTCTCTTTGTAGACAGTTCACATAAACATGAAGGATTCAAAATGAGGTTCCCTTTGTTTGGAAAATTAGATTTCATCCTCATGGTTTTATTTTAAACAGATGGATAATCTGATGCTCAATGCTGTTGGAATTCCAAGTTTAAATTCAGATAATGCTGCATAATGCTCTTTATTTTTCTTCTTTCTGCCAGGAAAGGGAATGCTGCATGCTGGAACTGGAAATTGCATTTCAGAGTAAAAGATTTTGATAGCAGAAACCTCCACAGCTCTTCCCAGAGCTTTGGCTTCCAGCATTGCCTGGGAAACATTTCAACTCGAGTGAATGGGATTGGAGCCCCTGCTCCTGGAGGGCTTCAGAGGGTGTTGTGTTAAATGTAAAAGCCACGGGGGGGGGGGGGGGGAGAGATAACGCTCATTTGGCAAAGTCTGTCTCCTGCAGGCACAGTTACTCCTCTGTGGGCACTTACTACTAGTCTACAGGGGAATAAGCTTCAGCTTAGGTTAAATACTCTCATTGAAGAACAGCCATGTTTTAATAGCTGAGATCATTCTCTATTTTACCCCAAGAAAAAGAAGCTTCCCCTGCCCTGGTCACTGCTTTGAAATAAGTGTGCCTTTGACTGCAATGGGAGTTAAGGAATGATATTCAGTGGACCCCTACTTTAAGGAAGGTCTGCCCACAGGAAAACTTGCTTCAAGGAAAGAAATCCATAGGAAATGATGGTCCGTTTCAAGGGGGGGGGGAGAATCACAATAAAATCATTTTACAGAATAGGTTTCCCCCAGTTTTCAATGCATTCCTATGGGAAACTGCTTTAAGGAAAAAATCGCTATAAGGAAAACCCTATGGAATGGATTAATTCCTTAAAGCAGGGGTCCACTGAATTGTAAATTTAAGTAGATTTGGAAAATGTTCCATTGAAATCATTGTCCAAAAGCCTATTGCTAGTTTCAGTTGAAGAGTAGGCCCATTGGATAAATTTTGTTGTTGAGTCGCACAGTTGAGTCTGACCCTTTGTGACCCCATGGACCATAGCATGCCAGACTCCTCTGTCATCCTAAGACTGTCCATGTGGTTTTCTTGGCAAGGATGCCGGAGTGGGTTGCCAGTTTCCCCCCCAGTGGATTGTGTTTAGTCTGAGTTCTTCTCTATGACCTGTCCACCTTGGGTGTCCCTACACAGCATATCCTCATTGAACCACACAAGCTCCCTTGCCATAGCAAGGCAACAATCCTTGGAGGGGGTGGTGGATAAATTCCTGAATAGTAGTGGAACACACCTAAATCTCATCGAATCAGTTGGTCAAGCATGAGAAAAAATGTAATGGACAAAGGAAGAATAATGGTGGAAAATCAGCACAGATCTTGTCTTAACCAAGATATAGCGGTAGAACCGACTGTAGTGGTTAATTTTAGAAATGTAGTTTACAAATAGTACAAGCTTTGTGCTTTTTTAATCCTATGGTACTCTTCAGAAATAAAAATTTACAATATTATTTAAAGACTCAGATCAGCCAGAAAATTGCCACAAGAATATATTGCAAATTAATAAAATTTTGGTATCTGATAAATGAGAAGCCCGATTAGTATTCACATGTTCTCCAGAAAGTCCCTTGATTGTTATTTGTGCAGACTGTTTCTATAATACTGACAGAATTACTTGAGAGTAAAATATTATTTTGCCGGATTGAGTCTCTGTTAAAAACTTTGTTTCAGATGTAAGTATTATTTTCTGAAGTGCTAGGCCTTTCAAATGCCACTGGACTACAGTTTCCACCATCCCTGACCATTGGCCCTTCTGTCTATGGTTGATAGACACCAGAATCTGGCAATTTCTAGAGTGCTACCAGTTGTTTACTCCCAGGCTGTAGAACTGTTAGTTGTTTTAAATTATTTCTTGATAAAAATGAACTTTTTGCAAACAAGAATCGATTCTAAGATGTAAATTTGCTGCTCACTGTAGACTTGCCTGTCTTGAATGCAGCAGCAATATTCTGCAGTATTCAGGGACCCCCTATATCAGGGGTTCTCAACCTATGGCTTGCAGGCTGGATCTGGCCCATGGGGCCATTTCATGTGGCCCGCTACCCTCGCTCTCACCTCTGCCACCTCTGCTGGAAGCAGTGGAAACAGCCAAGGGCGTATTTACGGCTATCATAAATGCATTTACAACAGCCGCAGACACATTTTATGACAGCGTTTATGGCAGGGGAACCACCAATCTGGCCCCCGCAGCTGAGGAAGCGTGACCCGACCAGCAGCTTGAAAAGGTTGATAACCCCTGGCTTTTATGTTCTTTGAAAACTTAATCTCTCTTATAGGCCTATTTTCCTTTGTGGATATGGACAAGAAGTCTCATTTACTTAAATAGACACCAAAATGTGAGATTACCAGAAATTTGATTTCAACAATAAAAACTGGGTCTTTTAAAATCCCATCTTGTTTTTAGAATCTAATAGGGTTTTAAAGCTTTGTGAAATACTGAAGGAGTGATTTTACTAGGTGTCCCACTACTCCCCAATTTAGTGACCAAGTAGAGGTTTGATTCTGGAGCCCTAGTCCAGCACTCTATCCATATATCACACTGGCTCCACACAGAGGTCAAGATTTTTTTTCTTTGAACACAAAGAAAAAGAAAACATTTCAGAAAGTCTGTATGCATGACTCCAAGCACAACTATATTCTTGATTTTCACAATATTGTTCTCTGTGTATTGCTCATTAGTAGTGGGCTTTTTTTTTGCATTTATGAAAGTGCAGGGGATGATTATAACCTATGGTGTGAAAAAGTGTTATCCCACAAGAATTATGTGGCAACTCAGAAACCTCATTGAACTCTGTAGGATTTAACTCTTAGGTAACATGTGTTGGGGGGGGGGCAGCTTCAAACACATTTAAGCCTAAATATTTCAGTGGTGTTCAACGTGCATAATTCTACTGGATCATGACCATTATTATTTCCAAAATCTGATTTTTAAAAAGCTGCTGAGCTGCTTGGGGAGAAAAAAATTGTAAGAGAGGTACAGTATTTTGTAACGCTAGTTTAATCTTACATTAATTTATTCTTATAGTTCAATCACACTCAAAACCTTTCTCTTTTTAAGTGGGAATAATATACAGATATAAGGGAGGGGGATGCTTTCTATACAAAAGTTGCCCCCCAAATAGCTACCTTTTAAAATATATTTTAAAAGCAAATACACTCTGGTCTAGGAAAACAGTGCAATCTACTTTTGAACTTGAATTTAAAAATCTTATAATGAATGTGGATACAATCTTCTAATGAATTGCAATAATCAAGTTTCCTCTTCTTTCTTTCTTGCCCTAGCAAGAGAAATAAACCACTCCCTTCTGAAGTATTTAAAGTTCTAAAAAACCGTGGTGGGGGAGGAGGAATAAAACACCCCTATTCTTTCTTCCTTTTTGGTAGTAAAGCAGACAGACACATACAAAAGTCATGGTCCTACTAGTATGGAACTAGTTAACCTTTAACAATTTTATGCTGATGTCATAACTGAGCATGAGTACTGATTAATCCAACCTTTTCTCTCTCTCTCTCCCCCCTCCCTATAAAAATATTTTTATTGAGGGAGGTGGGGGGGAGGATAAGAAAAAAAAATAATTTAGAGCAGCCATCTTTGTTTTATGCAGAAATCTTGTCAGTTTCCCCCCAGTGCCAGGAATGTCTAAATATTGTTCATGATTACAGATCTTGAAGATTGAAAAGAAAATATAACAACAGCAAGAAGAAAAAGACTTTATCTTGATTATGATTTTTTCCCCTTTGCATGGGATTTTTTTTAGTTGGAGCTGATTTTTGAAAAGGGGGGGGGAAGAGATTTTTTTTAACCCTAAAGAAGAGGGGGTTAAAAACTAAGCCAGCCATTTTGTTTTTTTGTTTTTCTGCGGAGGGGGGGCACATATATATCTTTTTACCTCGGGGGGGGGGTCTGTTTTAAAAATAATTTAAGGGCGGCCATTTTTGTTTCTTGCTCTTGTGGAAAATATTATGCTGAACTCCCCCCTCAGAATTTAAATATATCTTTACTCCCCCCCAATTAATTTTTTTTTCCTTTTCAAGGGGGTTGAGGAAACATTTCCAGGAAGGACAAAGTTGTAGAGGAGAGTTCTTTGAATTCATGGGACTTTCGTTTTTTATTCTTTTCAGACTGAGGTGATTTGAAGGCGGGGGGGGGGGAAAGAGAGATTTGTGTGTGTGTTAGAGAGAGGGAGAGCGCGAGGGAAGGGGGGTTGTTGCCCCCCCTTCGGCTTTTTCTGTGTTTCCCCCCCCACCCCCCTCCTCCAGCACCACCATGGCTTCCCCTCTGAGGGAGGACGAGGAAGAGGAGGAGGATATGGTGGTGTCTGAGGTGGAGGGGGATGAAGACGAAGAGGAGGAGGAGGAGGAGGAAGCCGGAGCAAGGGACAAGAGCCCAGGCGACATATTCCCGCCTGCTGTTCAGGCTGAGGCGGCTCCGCTGACACCAGCAGCAGCATCGACGCCGGCGGCCGCCGAAAGGGCTGAAGCGCCTCCAGGTAAATAACAGGAACCCCCCTCCCCCCCCCCCCAATCTCCAGCTCTCCCGCCGTGCTTTTATACCTCTCTGCCCCCCCCACAACCCCTTCACCCCGCTGGGGAAAAAAAAATCTGTCCCTGTCGGTTTTCCCAAGCGCCGCCGCCGGGAAAGAGCTGGTCTGCCAGTAAGTGAGTGAGTGTGTGTGTGTGTGTCTGTGAGGGGGGGGGAAGCGTGTGGAGGAAGCATAAAGGAGGGAGGTTGTTTGTAAACAAGCCAACGGCTTTAGAACGAACGCGGCCGCGGGTGGGTTGGTGGGGGGAATCCCGCCGCCAGTGCCCTCGCGCCTCGCTGCGCGCGACAGTGGCCTCCCTCCCCCCCTCCCCGCGCGACAACTCCCCTCCCCCCGCTCCCCAACCGTCGCCGCCGCCGCGCGAGCGAAAGAGCGCGCGCTGCCCAACGGCTTTGGAACGCTGAGGGGGGGGGCTCGGGACTTTCACCCCGCTCGCCTCAGCCTCTCCCCTTCGGAGAGCGAGCGACACGCTCACCCTCACACACACCCCTAACCCCCCCCCCCCAATATCTTTCCGGCCCTCATTGGCCTGGCCTGCCTTTTAAAGCGAACTCTGGGCGCACGTTTATTTGCTTGCATGTTTCGTGAGGTAATAAGGGAGAAGAGAGAGACGGGTTTCCGACACATGGGCGGCGGCGGCGGCTTAAGGAGGCCAGCTGGCTGTACGGCCGGCCTAGGCGCCCTCCCCTCATACACACACACCGGCTTGTTGCCCGGCGGCCGCCAACGGCTTGCAGAAGCACCTTCCGATTTCTCGCTTCCTTCCAGCTCGAAAGACTCTCTCGGCCTCTCCTCAGGCGGCGGGAGGGGCGTTGCGTGGGGTTTCCTTACACAGGAGAAAGAGAGTTGAGGGTGTGTGTGTGTGTCCCAGGTGTGGAGTTCCCCCCTTGGGGGCAAGAGTTGGCGTGGGGTGAGAAAAATAGTTGTGTTCGACTTCACACTTCCCTCTTCCTCTACGATTGTTTTTTTTTTTGGGGGGGGGCGTCGTTGTTTGATCTAAACCCTTTAATTTCCCCAAAAGTACACCCCCCCTCGCCGTTCCTTTTTGCGTCCTGGCACGGGGGGGGGGAGGGGCGAGTTTATTTGTAAACAAGGCCTCTTTCCCGGACTTTCCCACTGAGGGAGGAAAGGGGCTGTCGCACACGCAGGCCTTTGCCCACGGAAGAGCCTGGTGAAGTTCCTTTTATTTTTTGGATTGCAGCTCATAGTACATTTCTCTGCTGGCCAGGGGATTCTGGGAGTTGTAGTCCAAAAAAGTGACTTTGCCAAGTGTAGACACCTTATATCCAGGAACAGAGAACTAAATAGAGACACTGACTCAGTTTTTCCCTCCAGAGTGTCAAGTTCTTACCACTTCCCTTTAACTTGAACTTGATGTCAGGCAAGAAATGTTTTGGTGTCTGTCACCTAAGAACACTACAAAGTGCTGTCATTTGCAGGGGATCACGTCAGAGTTGTAAAGAGCTGCACCTCGTTGCACTCAGGATGGGCTTGTGAATTCTTTCCCATGCAGGGAATGTACAGGTTGGCAGCAGGGGACTTTGAGATCCAATGGGTTGTCAGAAAAGGTCTTGGGTTCAAATCCCTGCTTGCCTTGGGAAATCACATGGTGGGAGTTAAGATAACATATCACATCCCTCAAAACCCCTGTTAGGGTCATCACAACTAACAAATAACTTGATGGCACATAACAGCAACAGGAGAGGGCAATGCTAGAGACTGACAGCACTGTTGGAATAAATAGGCCTGCATGATCTGTTGGATGTTGGAATCACTTGCTTAATTTAGTTTGGCATCAGTCTGAGAACTCTGATTGGGGGGGGGGGGCACTACATATCAGGTGCTGTGCATGTCAGAAAGTGTGTCTTGAGAATAAAGGAAACACAACCATGCCCTAATTGTGATAAGAGCCAAAGGATGCCCTGTAGCAGGACAATTGCATTGGTCAGACTGGAATGGCTGCTAAGCTACTGAGATTGGTGCAGAACTCCCACAGTCCTCCAACCACTATAGCTGGAAAATTGTTGGAGTTGTAGTCTAAAGTAACTTTTCCCAGCTCTATACCAACAGTTGGTTTTTATGGTAGAATGGGGTGATTGTAGGAGCAGAGATTTTCCGTTGGTCTGTTAGCATGTTTCAGAGA
The DNA here is from genome assembly GCA_030440675.1 of Furcifer pardalis. NCBI lineage: Eukaryota > Metazoa > Chordata > Lepidosauria > Squamata > Chamaeleonidae > Furcifer > Furcifer pardalis. The sequence goes on from CP126897.1 coordinate 3,077,461, forward strand.
GTAAGGATAAGAAGGTTTGAAGATGACTAGTCTTGTGGTATTTTGTGATATTGGCTTGACTTGGAAAAATATAGGTTCCTCTTCTGTGACTTAATCAAAGCAAACTCTTAATACGTAGTACAGGTATTATGGCATGCCGGTTGGAATGGGCAGTAATGAATGGATCCTTGTTGAAACAAACTTAGTATTGCAAGTAAGTGAGGGAATAAGGTAACTTTCATCTTTTAGGATTTGTAATAACAATATAGGGCACCTATAATTTAAAAGATGTGTGAAATCAATAAAAACAGATCAGATAAACTATCTAAAAGAAAAATATAAAAAAGGAAAGGAAAAAATATGTCAAAGTGTGGCTGGTGGTAGGATAAATAGCATTCTGGGGCAAGCGGTACCCTCCAAAGCATTGCTAGGTTTTGTGTTTATAGTCTTTGTAGAGTTTGCATGACTTGGCATTGTTACTTTGTTACTTCAAAGTAAGTCACTGCTTTGCATTTTTTTTTCTGCCAGACAGAAAACTTGAAGCTGAAAAAGAAATGAACTTTAAAGTTAATTGATGACAGTTCATTTTTTCAAGAGGTTCATTTTTGAAGTTAGTTGCCAAGCAATCTGTAGAAAACTTTGGGAAACTGATTAAAACGTTTGCTTCTTTTGCCCCAGTTTATTGCATCTAGTAATATAAATAAATATATCAAGCCACCAAATGTGTCTTAATACCACATTTGTCTTGGTATGCAGGACAGCTGCTTAACTTGTCTGTCAGTATAGTCAGCCATGGATAAGAGGTGAGAAAGGCCCAAGAGCACTTCAGTTTTTAGGATTAATAGAGTCTGGTAATTTATGATTCCAGGGTTATGTGTATTGAAACTTCTCCGATGAAGAGTAGTTTGGAACAGTTCCTGTAAAACTGGTACTGTAATTTCAGATGTCTAGTACTTTTGAGGCAAAGTCTCTTCATAGTGAAAAAACCCAAATAATAGGCCTGGGGGACATTTCTCTCTGACACATTCAGCTAGTCTCCTTTCCTCATGAAAATTAAATAACCAGAGATACAGACAATATTTAAAACCCATTTTGACACTATGTCACAAAATAATCTGACTCCTCTAGTTTATCAGTGTGCTTCTGAATCTATTTCATTGCCACTCTTTGTTTATCACTAAGTGTATCTGGGAATTTCCAGATGATAAATGACTGGAAAATGTGTAGGAAGGAAGTTTATATTCTCTTGCTTCTGGTTTAAATATTGGGGCAATTGAAGCTAACAAAATTATTTTGTGTTATTCTAGGCTTGTAGTTTCGGGGCATTAGCTTATACAGTGGACCCTTGTTTAACAAACAGCTCGCTTAACACAAAACTCACATAACAAAAGGAAACCCATATAAAATAGTGGCTCGGTTAGCATTTTTTCAGAATGGATTAATTGGTTTTCAATGCATTCCTATGGGAAACCTCAATTTGCATTACAAATTTTGGTTTTCAATGCATTCCTATGGGAAATTGCATTCAATGCAGTCCAATGGGAAATTTGCTTTACATTTTTTTCATAGTACAAAAGGTCCCAGAAAACACATTAAATTTGCTAAGCAAGGTTCCACTGTACTGTGATAACTACTACAAAAAGTACTTCTTAAGATTCACACATCTGCAGTGGTAGCTTTTTTCATGCTGACTGTGCATTCCGTTGTCTCAAGGAGTGTATCTAGTTCATGAAAGCCTAACTCTGCTCAAGTAAAATAAAGTGAACTTCACTCATTGGCATACTGTATTATAAAGGTGGCTTATGTTAGCAGGTCCAGGGGGCAAATTACTGCTTTCCAGGTGCATGGACCACCAAAAATTCCCCAAATGGATGGAAAAGCCCTAAATAGGACTATACTATACTATACTATACTATACTATACTATACTATACACTTTATTATATCAAATATGTTTGGATAACTTGTGGTTGGCGTTATGGTGAAGGAAGGCTACAATTTAGTTAATGCACATAGCAAATACAGGTGTGCAAAGCTGTTTGGAAATAGCTTATCTGATTGATAATGGACCTTCCTTGTCTACAGTTGAGACCATAGTTGGGAAATAGCCCTTGAAGCATGCAATGACTTATATTGCATCAGAGAAAAACTAGAGTGCCTACTGTGGTTCTTCTGAGTAATAAGAAAGTGGCTAACATGATCTTTCTGAAATGGTGCTGTCAATCAAACTGTTGGATCTGTGACCCAGGTACTTTCTTTTCTTTGTACTTTGCAATGTTGTTTAAACAGGCAAATCATAGTCCTCAAGACATTGTTGATTACTGTTCTCAACATTCTTCACCATTAGTTGCCTAAAGGCTGCTCAGAATTTCAGTTTAAGAATATCTGAAAGGCCCGGTTTTGGACATTTCTGCATTAATAGATTGATGTGATGATATCAGCAACATACAAGTTTCAGGAAGTACATTCTGTTATTGCATAAATGTTATTTGGTCATTTTTTTGTAACATCTTGGTGATTAGTCTCCTCAGAGGGAAGGATTTCTGAAACTGGACCAAAGGTTGCAAGGATCAAAGATTACTGAGAAAAGATACAAGTTTCACACATCTTATGTGAAACTTGTGAGGGTGATTTTCATCAAATACCCTCCTAGGATTACATGTGCTTTCAATTTTAAGTATTTGATCAGTAAGTAGTTATGTTTGAAAAAGTACTGAAATCTCTGGGCCACTCAAATAGATCAACGTGGACATTATTATATTTTCACTGTATTTCCCCAGATTGCTTTCAGGTTGTACCAAATGTTTCACAAAGAGTTTTACAGTCCTTGAATAATTTGACTGCAAGGTGGTTTGGAGTCAGAGCTCTCTGGTCTAAGTTGAATATTCTGTGGACAGGAAAGTTCATAAAGTCTAGCTGTATCAGCTTTTTGGCTGATAGAACATAAACTAAACTTTTCTCCTTCAACCCAAGCAGATTAGAAGTATGATCAGTGTAGATGTCTGTGATAGTTTAGCATGCTGTAGTGATTTGTCTCCAAGGTCATATTGTCATTATGTCTTGCATATATTTGGCCTTGCAGTGTCTACTGTATGCTGCCTTAGGGAGATGGTCCCTCATCCATTAAACAATATACAGTATTTTTAATGGAAAGGCCCCTGATTCTCATACTGTTGCTTATACAGTTGTACCTTGCTTAAAGAACATGATGTGTTCCACAGGATTGCTCTTTAAGCGAGTTTGCTCTTTAAGTGAAACACCATTGTAAGTGACCAATTGTGACGTCTGGTATGGGGGGATTGCAAACCCCAATTTATTTGTTAAGCAAGTTTTTGGTTGGTTTTATTTGTTAAGCGAAGTGAACATTCTGAGAAAATTCTGCTCTTTAAGCGAGTTACTCTTTAAGTGAGGTGCTCTTTATGTGAAGTTTGACTGTGAGCGACTTATAGGCCCAAAGAAATTTAGTTGGGGTCTTAAGTGTGTTAATTTGCCAAAGATATTGCTGTGACTTTGTCCTAACAACATCTTAGCTGTAGCACTGTGGAACAGTATTTGTTTAAAAGATTTTTTGTTGTTCTTCAGTCGCACAGTCAATTCCGACCCTTTGCAACCCCATGGACCACTATCCGCCGGCACTTTTGTCCTCCACCATCCTCCTCAACTCGCTTAGCTCTGTGCCCATTGTGTCTACAATACCATTTAGCCATCTCATTTTTGGCCACCCCCTTCTTCTTTTGCCCTCCACCCTTCCCAGCATCAAGGCTTTCTCAAGTGAAGCCTCTCTTCTTATTTGATGTCCAAAGTACTTTAGCATCATCTTTACTATTTTACCTTCTAAGGAGCAGTCAGGGTTAATTTCTTCTAAGATTGACCTATTTGTTGTCCTCGCTGACCAGGGGACTCTCAAAACTCTCCTTCAACACCGCATATCAAAGGCATCTACAGTATTCTTCTGCGCTCAGCTTTCCTTATGATCGAGCTCTCACAACCATACATTGCCACCGGGAATACCATTGCTTTGACTATATGAATTTTTGTTTGCAATGTGATGTCTCTACTATGTTCCCCAGGTTTCTCATTGCTTGCCTCCCAAGAATCGGTCGCCTTTTTATTTCATGGCTGCAATCACCATCTGCAGTGAGCTTTGATCCTTAGAAAGTAAAATCTGTCACTGCTTCTACTTCTTCCCCATCTATTTTCCAGGGACTGATAGCGCCTTTTGCCACTACAGTACTGTATCTTGGTTTTCTTGATATTGAGTCTCAGGCCAGCTTTTGCACTTTCTTCTTTCAACCTAATCAGGAGATTATTAAAGTCCTACTCACTTTCTGCCATTAGGGTGGTATCATCTGCATATCTCGAATTGTTGATGTTTCTCCCAGCAGTTTTGATCCCAAATTGTGATTCCTCCATCCCTGCATTACGCATTATGTGCTCTGTGTATAAGTTGAATAAACAAGGTGACAAAATGCAGCCTTGTCTTACTCCTTTTCCTATTCCAAACCACTCTGTCCTTCCGTATTCTGTCCTAACTGTTGCTTCTTGATTTATGTACAGATTTCTCATGAGGTATATAAGGTGCTCTGGTATTCCCATCTCTTTAATTACTTGCCACATTTTGTTGTGGTCCACACAGTCAAAGGCCTTTGTGTAATCAATGAAACAGAAGTAGACTTGTTTCTGATATTCCTTTGTTTTTTCCATGATCCAACTTATGTTGGCAATGTTGTCTCTAGTCCCCCTGCCTCTTCTGAACCCCGCGTGCACTTCTGGTAATTCTCTCTCTACGTGCTGCTGCAGTCTATCCTGTATTATCTTGATCATCACCTTGCTAACGTGTGGGATGAATGCAATTGTTCGATAATTTGAACATTCTTTGGCATTACCCTTTTTGGGGATTGGAACATATGCTGATCTTTTCCAATCCTGTGGCCATTGTTGTGTTTTCCAAATCTACTGGGTTTTTAGCTTGCTGTAAAATGTGTATAAAGTAGCTTGTAAGACTCTAAAACATGGCCATATCATTGCTCTGTCAACAACAATAAAGGATTGTAACTACATAACATTACTTTTTTGGAACCACAAAATTCAGCCCTATAGACTAGAGACTGAATGAATGATGCTTGTACTGTTGCATGAGAAAGAGTGTGTGGAATAGCACAACAAAGCGAAGACACCACTTGGAAGGTGTAGAAGTGGGATCTTTATGTAGTCAAAAAAGCATTCTACTAAGAACAAAACCAGTATATCATCTTGAAACTGGCAACAGAAGAAAGATAAATGTTGGATACAAGCACAAAGCAGGGACAACGGGGAATATAAAGACATTTTGACAGAGAAGATAGATAAACAAGCTGACAAAGATTGTGGTTGGAAGATACCCATCTGCTAATGTAAGATGAGGTTCCAGCAACAGTAGATAGTGCAGATTTAAAAAGAAATCAACCCTTTCTTCAATGTTTCTGGACTTTCAAGTATGGCCCACTTAAGATCATTTGAATCTGATCTATGGGCTTTCATATTAGGATAATTCTTAAAGCTAGCTTTTTTAGTTCACCCTTTTCTTTATGTTTCTCATTCCAGATAGATATTTTCTCCCCTTTATCTGTGGAATACAAGAAGGCTTGTGTGATCTAGGAGGCAGCCTCATGCCCTGACCTCACCTGACTGCATATGAACACAGATCTGTTCCCAGGCATGCCAGCAGTGTTCCCTTGCCAGCTGGTGTCCTTCTAGTCTGGATTTGTAGCAGTATAACTGGCTGGAAGACAACCACCCTGCTTTCAGCCACTGGCTAGAGATGACAGCTGTCTGTCCAGCATTTTTAAAAACCCGATTGCCTCATTCTTGTTTCTGTCCTGTAATACCCAACTCTTGAGAAACTCATGTTTAGAAAAGCTTGTTTTTCTGTTAACCCAGCATTTCTTTTTGAGGACAAGTCATAGAATTAAATTGCCCTGTAAATCTTTCCTCTTCTCAATGAATATGCTATTTTTTTCTCCTGCCACCCCCATCCCCGCATGACTGTTTTTACCGTGGTGATTAAGATTTCTCAGTAATGGAAATGGTTGTTATATTCTTCCATTAACTGACACAGATAAAAGGCGCTGTTCTTTTTTCTTTCCAAATTGGCCGTCCATTTTTTTATTAAACTGCAATACATAAATACAGTTTGCCGTGAAAGAGATGGCAATTCTGAGCTGGGTTGGTCTTCTGTAATTTGTAGTTATGGCTACACATCTACATTCCTTTCCCCCTCCCCCACTTTCTTTCCAGATCCTTTGTTAGCCTTATATAATATATATTTTCAAGGTAGGGAGTAGAAATATCACGTGTGTGGAAAATTCTAGTTGATTGCCTGCCAAATATAAGAATCTTCTGCGCATGCGTGCCAATATTATGATTAGGAAAAGGGGGGCGGAGGGGGAACAAGAATGCGTGGAAGAAGTAGGAAGAAAAAAAGATTGATAGATGGATTAGAAATTGACAAGAGTTGCAGGGGAGGGGGTGTCTGATAAGCATGTCCTGATGTATTCCACCCCCCTGGTATTTGTCAATTCCATCCCATCAGAAGCGGAAGGAAGGCGACGTTGTATGAGGGAAATGCAACAAGGTGAATCAGTTTGGAGGATTCAGAGATAAATGTATTGTCAGAAAGAGCTAGGATTGTACCAGATGCAAAATGTAGCAAGCTGAGAAAGAGAGAGGGAGGGATAGGAAGGGGTGGGTGGGAGGGGAAGGCTGGATGGTGAATATTGCACCAATATTCATTGCTTTTAAAGCATTTGTTAACAGAATTGTGGGTGGGGAGGTCTTGGAAGATATGAAAAATTTGGCTGATTCAGTGGGAGTAAGGACTGTGTTGCAGCGTACATCCCATGTCAACACACCTCAGTTTGAGAGGCTGTCTGTGTACAGTGGAGTACGAACTACTTGGTTGCTTAAACCTAAATCTTGTTTGTGCACCTGTTTTTATATCTAGGCCATTAAAATTAGAAATCAGCTAGGGAACATGTATTTTTATACTGTATGTTGAACAGAGATTTGACTGTTGGCTGTATTGTCTTTGAAACGTGGCAAGCATGCTTGCATTGTGTGAGTTGTCTGATCTCAAGTACTTGAGACAGAGGGGAAAGGGTGGAGTAGGGTATTGGGAACAGATCTGAATTGAGGAGGTAGAGTTGGACCGACAGTGTCAATTTCTATATGTAAGTCAGTCCCCACAGGCCAGATAATTACTCTTTGAATTGACTCCTGAGACTATTTTTGTGTGAGGCACTGTTTTTTTTAAATGGAGAGTAGATTGGCAGTGAGTGGAGAAGAACTGTGCTGACCTACAATATGCCTATAAAGTTCTGGATGGTTGGGAAGAAATGGGGTTGGATTTGCTTGTGGTGTGTGGTGTGTTGAAAAAGAATACATGCAAGCTCTCTGTTTACTCACAAAGAGTGGATGCCGTGCTATTCCCATGCATGCTGGCTTTCTCTGTAGTCAGTATGTTTAATCTTTGACCTGGAGGAACCCCCCTGCGGGAGCACAAGAGGGCAGTTTAGTTTCCTGCAGCCCTGTTTAGCCTGCGACCTCTTAGCAGAGCTGCTGGCGCAGCGAGCCAATTAGTGCCAGCTGTGATTTATACAGTGGTGTGTGTCCTGTAGCTGGGGCGGAGTGGGAGGGTGAAGGGAAATGAGCATAGAGGGGCAGGACGTAAGACCCTGACAGCACATTGCTTTGTAGGTCATCTGAGAGACGTTGGGCGACAGTGACTCCTGGCTTCCTGCAGTTGAACTATTGAGCTGGAAGTTGATGTTTTTCTCTGTTCTGGCTGTGCTGCTGATGACGACTCTTGTCTCAATTGGAATGTATTCATCAACCAGATTCTAAAAATACTAGAAAATGTTGTAGGCCAGGGATTTTAACCTTTGGCATGCCAGATGTTTTGGATGTCAGCCGCCAGAATTCCTGACCGTTAGCCATGCTGGCTGGGACTTCTGGTAGTTGAAAGCCAAAACATCTGGAGGACCAAATGCTGAGAATTACTGTGGCTCTCAAGGTGAGAGAAATCCAGTATTTGAGTCTAATAAGTAAGCAAATGTCTGAGATGACAGTTGAGGATGGTGAGTGAGCAATACATCTTTGGTAGTGGTTGTGAGGGCTCTTGATGAGGTGTTGTTACAATATCTAAGAACATAACGAAATAGAAATGGGAAATGTTTGTTTTTTCAAACTACTGTTCCCTGATTACCTGGGCCATTCTGAGATTCTGGGAATCATCACATCAAAAGACAACCATTTTCCATTTCTGGTAGCATGAACCAAGGTCAGTCAAACCAAAGGCTTGCCTAGCCCAGCTTTTTATTTACACAGGGACGTAATTGTTGTCCTGGGGGACTTACAAGGAGAATGTGAGCACAAAAACACCCTGCTGCTTATACTCCCTAGCACAGGGGTTCACAACCTACGGCCCATGGGCTGGCCCCGGCCCGTGGCACCATTTCATGTAGCCTGCTGCCCTTGTTCCCATCACCACCGCCAGAAATGTCAAAAACAGCTGAAAATGCACCTCCCTTGCTCCTGTCACCACAAGTGGTGAAAACAACCGAAAATGCACTGTAAATGCACCTGCGGTTGTTGTAAACGGGTTTACAACAGCAGTGGATGTGGTTTACGGCAGCATTTATGACAGGGGAGAACTTTGTGTCCATCCTGCTCAGCTGTCTGAGGGGGCCTGGACCAACCTGCAGCGGGGAAACGTTGAGAACTCCTCCCCTAGCAAATGATACGTAGCAGCATATTTCCTCTTTTGTTCGAGGGAACATATATCTACCATGACAAATAGTCACTGGTAGCCTCTTCTTCATGAGTTTCTCCACTGCATTTCTAATGAATGAATGTATTTGTCCATTTCAAATTGGCAGCCATCGTTATATCTTGTGGTAGTGAATTCCACAGCTTTAACTGTCTGCTGTATGAAATATGTCCTTTTATGTGTCTTGACTTCAGTTTCAGTGGACAAACCCAAGTTCAAGTTCTGGAAAAGTTTTTCTTTACCCACTTCATCAACACAATGAATAACATGCTTTTGTAAGCTTTCTCTTTATGCAGCCTCCCCCAACCTATACTTCTTTAAATATTGCAATATATCTTCATAAAAGAATAGCTTCAGCCTTTGATTAAGATGGTAGTTCAAGTGTTGTTGTTTTGAGTGTAGTGGCATTATGATAGTGGCACTTTACTTTTGGTTTATGTCCTTGTTCTTTTTGGGATGCTTTTAAACATATGCCCCATTGCAAGTGGTTCAAGTGATAATTTTAAATATATATCACTATAACCATTTCTGATAGCACAAATTTATTTTTAAAATGTAACCTGATAAAAATATAGAGAAAACACCAGCATAATTAAAATGTGAGGGTCTGGATGGGGGACAATGGGCTACAGCTGAATCCTGACAAGACTGAGTGGTTATGGGTCAGCGGGGTCCTCCGTTAACTCAGGAGCTACCATTTTTGGTTTGGATGGGGCAGTGTTGCCCCAAACAGACCCAGTGCGTAATCTGGGGGTCCTCTTGGATTCATGACTACTGCTCAAAGAGCAGGTGGCAGTCGTGGCCAGGAGGGCTTTTGCACAACTTCGTGCAATACGCCAGTTATGCCCGTTCTTAGACCGGGACTCCTTGCTCATGATCACATACAAATATCTTGGCTGGGTTGTTTAGGTGCATTCAGGTAACCCAGCCTGCAAACCATATAGGAACAGAATATGTTAAAATGCATTGTGAAGTTGCTTTTGATGCTGTATAGTCATTTTATGTCTTATACAAGATGAGGAGGTAGAACTCTGAAGTGTGCCACTCATTAGGAGATACCATAGAACTGTTGTACATTAACATATCAGACCTTTTACTTTTTTCACTGCATATAAGGGAGTGATATTTTTCCTTTTAATGTTGGGGAGTATTGAAAGCCATGATTGCTGCCCTTGATGCAGCTCCTCCAGTGGCTTAGTGGTTAAGATGCTGAGCTGGAGACAGGAAGGTCAGGTTTTGATACATGAGAGCTGACCTAGGGGACATGAAAGGAGCCTCATTCAGCTGTCCCGTGAGCGGAGTTTCTCCAGCAAAAATCCTTTCAACCCAGAGTAATCTCTGACACTAATTAATTTTTATTTTGTTTCTCATCATACAGTACTTCTATGCCGCCCTCCTCACGAATGACTCAGGGCGGCTGACAACAAATAAAGCATACCAATTATACAATCCCACAATATAAACCCACCCATCACAAAAGATAATGAAAAGTTAAAATTTAAAAACAGTAAAAATTAAAATGCAGCTAAAAACACAGAGGGGGCTTAAAAGGGAGCCAAATGAGCCAACTGGCCTGAGTGACTGTCTGACCCAGACCCCATACCTTCCCAGCCAGCCAGGTCTTAAAACCCTTCCTAAAGAGCAGCAACTCCGTCTAGAGACACAATTCTGTTGGCAGAAGGTTTCATAGGGCTGGAGTGGACACACAGAAGGCTCTTCTTCTAGTGCTAGAGAGGTGCGCCTGTCTAGCTGATGGCACCACCAAAGAACCTCTCCGGTCCACTCTGGTGGGACGGACAGATACTCTTGGGGTGATGCGGTCTCTTAAATATCCTGGCCCACTACCATGTAGGGCTTTAAAGGTAATAACCAGCACCTTGAATTGCACTCGGAGGCAAACTGGCAACCTGTGCAACTCCTGGAGCAATGGTGAGGCACAAGCATAATGCCTGCACCCCATCACGATCCAGCCAGCTGCATTCTGGACCAGTTGCAGCCTCCGAATGGTCACCAAGGGCAGCTCCATGTAGAGCGCATTACAATATTCAAGTCTGGAGGTGACCAAGGCATTGTGTGATCATGAGCAAGGAGTCCTGATCTAGGAGCAGGCGTAACTGACATATCACACAAAGTTGTACAAAAGCCCTCCTGGCCACGACTGCCACCTGCTCTTCGAGCAGTAGTCGCAAGTCCAGGAGGACCCCCAGATTATGAGTACTAAATCATTATTATTAAATTTGATCAGGTAGCTAAAACAAATATAATATTTTCTTTTTGTTGTTGTTCAGTCGCACAGTCGATTCCGACCCTTTGCAACCCCATGGACCACTGTCTGCCAGGTACTTCTGTCCTCCACCATCCTCCTCAACTCGCTCAGCTTTGTGCCCATTGTGTCTACAATACCATCTAGCCATCTCATTTTTTGGCCACCCCCTTCTTTTGGTCTCCACCCTTCCCAGCATCAATAATACTTTGGAGAGCCCAATTTCTCAGTAAAAATAGAGGAAATGTTTACTTAGTAAGATATTGGATGGAAATTTAGCTTAGCTGCTGCATAACTGAAAGAAGAGATCCACACCTCTTGACAGTTCTCCTGGCTATCATCTTAATAAATTGGTATAATTATGAATGAATGAATGAATGAATGAATTCCTACTTTAAGTCTGTGATTAATTATTCAGTGAGCCACTGGAATTATTGGCTGGTTGACGACTGCAACTCGTATCTGAGAATGCATTTTTTCCTGAAGCAGGAAAAATGTCACTGTCATGAATATTTTTAAGGTGGAACCCAGCTTGCCAAGACATACTGATCTCGGAACCATCTCCTGTGGCACATAGGAGAAGTGGCATGTAGGATTTAACACCAGGATAACACTGGACTGTCACAGCCTTGAGGATGTGGCCAAGGTGCACCTTCACAGGCAGTCCATCTGGCATGGCCTCTTCCACCTCTGTGACAATTGAGAATCAGAGTTTCTCCTCCATTCATCTTGTTGTTGGGTCCAATATGCTCCTTTGCAAGTGTTTTAAGTGATAATTTTAAACATACATCACTTGCAACCAAAATCACAACATTTCTGATAGCAGCACAATTTTTTTTTAAATTTAGGCCTATAAAAATACAGTATAGAGAAAACCCCAGCATAATTAAAATGGTTGGTTGTTTCAGCCTTTAAAAAAACCCTAATATTTTTATTAGGGACTGTGATGGCTCAAGTGGTTAAGATGCTGAACTTGATGACCGGAAGGTTGGCAGGTCAGCAGTTTGAGACCGAGTACTGCATGACAGAATATGCTCCTGTCTCTGTCCCAACTCCTGCCAACCTAGCAGTTTGAAAGTAAGAAATTGCAAGTACAGTAGATAAATAGGGACCATATCAGTGGAAAGGTAAACAAGGTTCTTTGCACTCCAGTGTTTAGTCATGCCTGCCACATGTCCATGGAATCATTGCAGATATAGACAGCACTGACTCTTTGGCTGTAAACAGATGAGTACTGAACCATAGAGTCAGATACGACTGGCTTTCGAGCAAGAGTGATCTTTACCTTTAATATTTTTAATTGCTTATACAAGAGAGGGTATTTCCAAGTCTTGAAGTCATTTTCTATTTGAACTAAGCTAGACTAGTTCATGACCATGAATGGATGAAAGCTTGGGATGACAGCAATGTTTCTTCACAGTTATTATTTTTTTGTCTAAATTGCAGTAAGATCAAGGAATTAAACATTTAAAAACTTTCAGAGGATGTCCAAAAAGGGGTGCAGTATTTTTAGGCCACACTCAGTAAAATACACCTAGTGATTAGCAAACATATGCCCAAAGAGGCATGGGTATATTCAGGTGTGTTTTATCCTCACATAATTTCCTCCCTTTGTTAGTATCAGTTTGAGCTGAATCAGTCTTCTCCAAGGAAAACTACCATATATATTCGAGTATACACCGAGTTTTTGAGCCCCAAAAAGGGGACACAGCTTATACTCGGGTTAATGACCACAAGGGTCCCAACATTGCGCCGGATTGAGACGTGCAAACAATTTAATTAATTTTATCATATTTTCATGTAGTTTGATTATTGAAACTCACTAGCAGCTGCTGCATTTTTCACCCTCAACTTATACTTGGGTCAATCTATTTTCCTGGGTTTTCAGGTCAAAATTTGGTACCTCGGCTTATATTCGGGTCACCTTATACTTGAATATATACGGGTATCACTTCTGTGGTAGCTGGTTGTCATGTGCTTTTCCTGTTCTTACTTATTTTAGAACAGCTTATGCACCCACATCTCATCCCCTGATATACTGTGCTTCTTTTGAGGTCTCTTGGCTTCCCTCTAGTCTCAGACATCTTTGAAGTTTCTAAGAAGGGAGACATGCTGTGAGGAGCTTGTAGGAAAGGGAAACCCCTTCTCTGTGTTGCTTCAAAGGCACTTCATCCCTAACCGTCTGTTTTACCTAGCCTCACTGTAGCAAGTGCTGCTTTGGAGCATAGGGAGCAGGAATGTGACACGTCAGTCTGTGTTTCTGTCTCCATAGACACCACATGGCTTGATCAGAAAGGGATCTTGCCCTGAAACTTTGGGATATCCATTCCTGCTAAGACCGCCAGCAGCCTGATCTTCTCAGAGTTGGAAATGCTGCTTGGAATCTGTGTTGCAGATTTGTAGGAATCTGTGAAGGAGGAACAGAAAATCATTTGATCTAGCAGCTCTTGTTTAAATTGAATTTTACTTATCTGTTACTTTACCAATCTTTTCCTCCATGAACTTGGATTAGTGTTCATGGAGATTCCTGTCAGTAATGAACAAATGTCGTGGTGGCATTTCTCCCCCCTCAGAACTTTTTGGTCTCACAGCAAAGAATGGATACTGTGAGACTTTTCCTGTAGTGGAGGACCCACATACCATGAAAATGGTTCTTTCAAAACTAAACTAATTTTCTTTTGTGGTTTTTGAGGGAATAGGATGACAGTGGCTGTTACAACAGTTGGCACTCCATAAACAGCAGTTGTTACATAGGATTTTTCATTGTGCAGAATACAGGGTTTTTTTTTGTTGTTCAGTCGCACAGTCGATTCCGACCCTTTGTGACCCCATGGACCAATGTCCCATCAGGCACTTCCGTCCTCCATCATCCTCCTTAACTTGCTCAGCTTTGTGCCCATTGTGTCTACAATACCATCTAGCCATCTCATTTTTGGCCGCCCTCTTCTTCTTTTGCCCTCCACCCTTCCCAGCATCAAGGGTTTCTCAAGCGAATCCTCTCTTCTCATTTGATGTCCAAAGTACTTTAGCTTCATCTTTACTATTTGACCTTCTAAGGTACAGTACTTAATATTATTTTATACATGTAGCAATAAACTTGGGAGCCCGTTCTGACTTTATTTCATTCACCATTCCATTTAAACAGAGATCAAATTATTCATTAAATTACAATTTGATCCTTCAATTCACTTGCTACATTTAAGACGTTGAAGGCAAACCTGACATCCCATCTTATTGTGCAGTTACAAGGATCAACATGGCGGCCTCTGTGAGCTTGTAAAGTGAAGGTGCTTCTAAATGTTTGGTGTGGAATTACCCTGCTTAGTTTATTACAGAAGACATAGGTGTTCTGTGTTCAGGTTATAATTCAGTTGTATCCTCGCTTAAAGAGCATAATGTGTTCCACAGGATTGCTCTTTAAGCAAGTTTGCTCTTTAAGCGAAACACAATTGAAAGTGACCAATTGTGACTTCTGATGGGGGGGGGGACTGTGAACACCAATTTATTTGTTAAGCGAGTTTTTGGTTGGTTTTATTTGTTAAGCGAAGCAAATATTCAGAGAAAATTCTGCTCTTTAAGTGAGTTACTCTTTAAGCGAGGCGCTCTTTATGCGACCCCATGGACCACTGTGACCCCATGGACCACTGTCCGCCAGGCACTCCTGTCCTCCACCATCCCCCTCAACTCACTCAGGTCTGTGCCCATTGTCTCCACTATACCATCTAGCCATCTCATCTTGGGCCGTTCCCTTCTTCTTTTGCCCTCGACCCTTCCAAGCATCAAAGCTTTCTCAAGTGAATCCTCTCTTCTCATTTGATGGCCAAAGTACTTTAGCCTCATCTTTATTATTTGACCTTCTAAGGAACAGTCAGGGATGATTTCTTCTAAGATTGACCTATTCTCCTCGCTGTCCATGGGACTCTCAAAACTCTCCTCCAACACCACATCTCAAAGGCGTCTATTCTTCTGCGTTCAGCTTTCCTAATGGTCCAACTCTCGCAACCATACATTGCCACAGGGAATACAATTGCCTTGACTATGCGAATTTTTGTTTTCAATGTGATTTCTCTACTTTTCACTATGCTCCCCAGGTTTCTCATCGCTTGCCTCCCAAGAATCAGTCGCCTTTTTATTTCATGGCTGCAATCACCATCTGCAGTGAGCTTAGATCCTAAGAAAGTAAAATCTGTCACTGCTTCTACTTCTTCCCCATCTATTTTCCATGGACTGATAAGGCCTGTTGCCATTATCTTGGTTTTCTTGATATTGAGTCTCAAGCCAGCTTTTTCACTTTCTTCTTTCAACCTAATTAGGAGCTTCTTTAGGTCCTCCTCACTTTCTGCCATTAGGGTGGTATCATCTGCATATCTCAAATTGTTGATGTTTCTTCCAGCAATTTTGATCCCAAATTGTGATTCCTCCATTCCTGCATTGCGCATTATGTGCTCTGTGTATAAATTGAATAAGCATGGTGACAAAATGCAGCCTTGTCTTACTCCTTTTCCTATTCCAAGCCACTCTGTCATTCCATTTTCTGTCCTAACTGTTGCTTCTTGATTCATGTACAGATTTCTCATGAGGCATATAAGGTGTTCTGGTATTCCCATCTCCTTAATTATTTGCCACATTTTGTTGTGGTCGACACAGTCAAAAGCCTTCGTGTAATCAATGAAACAAGTTTATTCCTCTATTTTCTTCTTCTAATTTCTTACCAGGAAAAATAAAAGTCTTCTATGGAAGGAGAGATGAAATAGGTATATAACACTGCATCACACACAAAAATATTGTCTGCTACTTGGTCTAATCCAGGGGTTCCCAATCTTTTCCTGCCGCAGGCCAGACCATTCCCCCCAGACAGCTAAGTGGGCTGGTCACATGGTTCCTCCTGCTGTAAACAGTAAAACACATCTGCATTTGCAGCAGCATTTATGGCAGGCGTGGGTGTATTCATGCATGTGCGGGCACATTTTATAGCTGTTGCAAATGCCTCCGCTTCCACTTCAGGTAGTGACAAGGGTGGTGGCGGGCCACATGAAATAGTGCTGTGGGCTGGGGCTAGCCCATCGACCGTAGGTTGGCCACCCCTGGTCTAATCTATGTGTCCTATACTAAATCAAGTGTATTGAATCCAAAGCTGAAATCCAATTCTGCCTAGGACATCAGGATCTTAAGTTAGAAAATTTCACCCTCTTGGTTAGGTGGTTGTGTTGATCACACGGTATATTTGCCACAAATGTAGCAAAAAATGTCCGGTTTATTAACAAAGCTGAGCCTACTCATCTTTAGCTTAAAACGGACACACTACTGCTGTACTATCCTCTAAGATGGTTTTGCACTAAAGACAAACCCTTGGTCCATCTCGCCTTATATACCTATTTCTGATGTCAGCTCACTGACTTGCTCAGACATGCCTGGCTGCTGCTGGAACATGCATGAACCAGCTGAGGAGGCGTCAGGCATAGTGATAGCTGTAACTGTTTATTTGTTTATTTATTTGTTTTTTCAGATTTATATTGCTGCCCACTTGCTGTAGCAACTCAGGGCGGCTTACAATCAAAACAACTGTTATAATGTTCCCATGTAAAAGTATATTGCCTAGTTACCAACCATTTGAACAGCTATAGCGCACTTTAAAATCTGTACGTGATAGGCAAATTCTGAGTTCAGATTTGGAATCAGCACACTCAATATGTAAATCACATGTGTTATTCCCAGTAGCAAAATCATTATTGTCCAGTGTAATGCCTTTTGATTCAGCACTATCTGCCATCTATCTGAAAGTCCCCTAAGTGAGGCTAAGATATACCTGTAGTAATATGTCCTTTGAATTTCATGACTGGGTAGAAATTTGCACAAGGGTATGGGGTATGGAAGGTATAATGACCCCAGCACATTGGTTGATCTGAGCCCCTCTCTTTTTTTAATTTTGATTAGTAGTTGTAGCATCTGGTGTGTTTTTAATCTGTTTTTAATCTTTTTCAGATTTTAATTTTTAAAAGTTTTAAGGTTTTTTAGATGGAAGCTCCCACTTCCTAATCCTGGGCCTTATCTGCCCAGGGAAGGAAAAGACTAACGTCCTCTGGCCGGAAGGAGGAATGGATTTTAGTTGTTTGTGTTGTGTGTGTGTTATTGTTTTTTTCCCCCTGATTGTAAACCGCCCTGAGTCGCCACGGTGAGTTAAATATAAATAAATAAATAAATAAATAAATAAATAAAGAATTTGTTGCCTTACTTGTATGAGTTTAGACCTAATGGCCTTTCAGTCTCCTTCCATCTAGGAAGCAACTTCTGTGATTTAATCATGAATCTCAGTCAGTGGTGGGATGTCAAAAAATTTACTACCCCACCGTGATGTCATCACAGTGTGGGTGGAGCTAATGTCATGATGTCATGACACCATGGGCGGCGCCAAAGAAATAAAATAAAATAAAATAAAAATAAGCATGCACACACACCCACACACCCCATAACCCACCCACCCACAACACAAGGACAGCAAGGAGGACAGCAAGGAGGCCGTGCATACGTGCCAAGCACTGTAGGCATGCATGCACACCAAGTGCTTGGCGTGCATGCACAGTGGGGGAACTAATGAAAAGGTAAGCCCTGAAGGTGGTTCCCCCCAAAATCTGCTACCGGTTCTCCGGGACACTGGGGAAAGTTACTACCGGTTCTGGAGAACTGGTGAGAACCTGTTACATCCCATCACTGATCTCAGTACTCTTTCCCCTTTATATGTGGAGGATAGGTTGACCAGAGTTAAAAGAGCCTTGATTGGGTGATGAAGATACCTGATGTATTGCTGCTTCCAGTTTGGAGAAAGGGTTTTCTGAGCATTGATGCTTAGTAGGGTTATGTTCCACATTAATCTCAGCCAGGTTAGCTGCAAGGCTCTCTGTCTCTTCTCTGCCCGCTTTGTCTGGCAAGACAAGAGAAATTGCTCAAGGGGGCAGAGTGGCTCTGGAGCGTCTAATTACCACTGAGCCTGCTGTCCTGCGATATTAACGAGTTGGCGGTGTGTGTAGCTTCCTCGTGAAGCTCATGGTAGATAGTACCTCTGTTCACTGAGGAGAGCAGAAGGTTGAAAAGCTGTCGGAGAAAATGCAGAGGATTAATAGTTCCTCCTCTGTCTTAATATACTGAAGTAATTTCAGTTGATGCTGGTGGAGTCATTTCTGATTTACAGCAAGTGTGAACAAGAGGGGAGTTGGCCCAGGTGGCGACTATTAAGGAGTTACGCTTCATTGCCGTACCTGCTGCGCAGTAAAGTGTCTATGTGTAAGACAGTCAATTTCCAATGAGTTTTTGGGAGGAAGTCCTTAGCATTTCCAATTCCTAGGGCTTGGAGCAGGTTATAGCCTACAGATATCATATTTCACAATGCTTCTTGAAAGTATTTGGGTTCTGGCAAGTCTGATGCTTGGGAAGGAGAGATGGTAGCTCTTTGGGGTCATTGGGGAATGCAAGCAGGGTGACCATATTGTTGGGTTCCAATATTGGAACCCAACAATATGATGTAGAGAAGGGGTTCTCAACCTTTTAAAGCCACAGGCCGGGCCGTACTCCCTAAGACAGTTGAGTGGGCCGGGCTGGTGGTTCCCCCTCCGTAAACTCTGCTGTAAAAGCGCACCTGTGGCTGTTGTAAATGTGCTGATTCCGCCGCTTCTCGGAGTGGGAGCAGCGGGCCACATGAAATGGTGCCATAGGCCAAGAACCCTCGATAGGGTACAGGATAGGGCTCCTGTACTTTACCTCTGCTGTCGTTGAGCTGCAAAGATATTAAAGGCCCAGGAGCCCAGCTTTTATCCAGGGGCCACTGTGAGCACAGGTCAGGAGTCTGCAGCAATCAAAGCAAAGATCAGGAGGAAAGAAAGAATGGAGGGTTAGCAGGATTGGAAGCTGGGATGAGGAAGAAGAAAAGTTTGTGATGGAGCCATAGGAATGTGTAATTTGCCGTGAGGTCCTTTCAGCCGTTTCTAGTACAGAATATTATTAGCTAACCTCCATAATGAAACAGGTGATCTTGTAGGGAATCCACACATGAGTAAAGCTATTCTACTTTAGGCTTAGGACAGGGGTTCTCAACGTTTTTCAGCTGTGGGCTGGACCATGCCCCATCAGACAACTGAGTGGGCCAGACTGGTGCCATAAAACCCACCTGTGGTTGTCATAAACACGTTTATGCAGCCGTAAATGAGTCGGGCTGCTGGAGTGAAGTCAGGGGCTGGATTATTTGGCCTGTAGGCTGTAGATTGCGAACCTGACCTAGGAGGTCCCTGGCCTAGGGATCTCCTGTGCTATAGGGATTATTTACCCACCCAGACATGTTGGAGTGGGGAAAGTTGCCAGTGTAGAATGCCTTTTTTTAGTTTGTTTTCTGCTTAGCTGCATTTTTACCTTTTTTTTGATAATTTTAGGAAATATGTATCTGTTACTGTTTTTAATGACATGATAATTTTTATTTTTAAGATTATGCTAATAATTTGAGATTCTTTTTATAAAGTATGTTAAGAGTTTGGAATTGGGTTGTATTTTATTGCATATTTAGCATCCTTGCAAGTGTATGTATTCCTCAAAGGGTAGGTTAAATGTCTATATAATGACAGCAAGAACATTGATGATCAATGATTTAGCCTACAGCCATTCTAGCCATGCAGCATGTGCAATGTGAGCTTCCATCTCCTTGTGTAAAAAGACCAGCCCCCCCCCCCAATAAAAATAAAAATCTGTTTGACTTCAAGTGATTTTCAAAGCCAAATCAGCCAAGGTCTTTGTGGAAGTTCCTTTGAGGATTGAAATCTGCACTCTGTAACTGTTTTGGGATTGTCAGAACAGATGGCTGCTCTTCTGACAGAGCGGGGGGGGGGGGGCATTTGAAACAAAGCAGTACTGATAGCGTTTTTAAAAAACCGAAGAAGCCAGCAGCCTGTCTAGATAACTGCTACCCCACAAGGGAACTCCACTCCACAAGCCCACACAGCTTTGTGTAGCATGGCCCTTTGAGAGCAGAGGTGAGACCTGCTGGAAGAGAGCGCTGGGTGCGAAGCTTCCTTTGGCTGTGGCCAAGAGAGGGAATCATTGTTTCTGCATGTGAGTGGGCTTGGTACGGTAGCTGTCCAGAAGTGGCAATGTGGACAAGTGCATTCCTTCTCTTTCTGTCTTGTTTTCCATCTCTTTCTCCCCACCTCTTATTTTCAGACGAGGAGGAAGAAGAGCTGCGCAACATAGAAAGCCCCCTTGTTGTCAAGAAGAAGAAACGAGGGCCCAAGAAACAGAAAGAGAACAAGCCGGGGAAACCAAGGAAGCGAAAAAAATTAGTGAGTTACATGAACATGACCTTCTGTTTTCCATGTGTGTAGAAAGAGAAGTAAAACATTTTTTTTAGATTACAGATTCCCAGAATATCCCAGCTGACGCTGGTCCTTTATTGCTTTCTAGTGGAAGGGTATAATAGCTACACAGACAACAAAAAGATGAGTTTTTTTGATGAACTATCTGAGGGGATAGAGGAAATGGCAGCTAAACAGTACATTGTAGATACAGTAGAACCCCATATAACGAAAAAAGTCTGTTCTGCAAGGCACTTCGTTACACAATTTTTTCCGTTATACGGTGCATGCATCGTATAACGAAAATCCCTATGGGAAAAATTGTACAACAAAACATTTTCATTGTATGATTTTCCTCATAGAAATCTTTGTTGTACGATTTTCCCCATAGAAATGCATTGCTAAGTACAACGAAAATTTTCATTATATGGGGCACAATGTTTTTCTCAAATCTTTTTCATTGTACGATTTTTTTCAATGTATGAGGTATTCATTATACGGGGTTCCACTGTAATAGGAGAATTTAATGGTAGTGCAGTACTAAGAAAAGAGGATGAACAGTTTATTGGGTCATATGCTGCTGAGAACAGTGAAAGGAACAAGAATGGATGAAGGATACGGGCTTTATGCTACCAACATCAGCTTATTATTAGTAATACTTTTTTTTTGAACCTAGAGATTCACAACATGATACTGTACATGGTATAAATGAAATTACATCACCATTAAAAGTCAGATTGATTACATATTAACAAGAGTTTAGAATACAGTAGTACCTCGCTTAAAAAGCATAATGCGTTCCATGGGATTGCTCTTTAAGCGAAACACCACTGTAAGTGACCAATTATGACTTCTGGCGGGGAAGATCGTGAAACCTGATTTATTTGTTAAGCGAGTTTTTGGTTGGTTTTATTGTTAAGCGAAGCGATCATTCAGAGAACATTCTGCTCTTTAAGCAAGTTACTCTCTAAGCAAGGTGCTCTTTATGTGAGGTTTTATTGTACTTGATGGAAAAGCATCCCCAATTAACTGTGTGACACTAATCTTAACAACTCCCTCCCCTCCCTGGCTATAAGTCACTGTGGGTTTTACTGACTTTGCTACTAGTCTTGCCAGGGTATGAGCCCATCCTTCTTGGAGGGTATGGTCCATTGATGGAAGAATTACAAAGGGCTTATGTGTAACTAGGAAAAGAACCAAAAGCTGGCTGCTCATGTTCTTGTTCATTTTGTGTGGAAATAGGTTGGTTGTCTGTGCCATCAGTATTCATATGTACCATTCAGAGAATCCTTCCTCTCAGTGGCCTGAATCTCTGTTGGGACTTTTGCTTTGTAGTGAAAAGCTTTCTGCCAGAGGCATTCTGCAGAATTACCTCTTCAAGGATGACTCTTTGTTTCATGGCTTCAAGCAAACCGTTTACCTTACTGAGGCTTTGCATTATGCCACAATCAACAGATGGCTCTTGTCCTGTCAATGGGGCTTCTCTAAGTCCAGCAGGAATGCCCATAGTTAATTAATGCTAATGATCTCATTGCTGCATCCTCTTGTTCCCTCTTTCTCTTGGCAGGTCAGCGAGGATGAGTTTGAGTCAGACCGAGAGGAGTATCGGGCTAAATCGGAGAGTGGTGGGAGTGATTATGGAGGTGTGGGGAAGAAGAAGCGTAGAAAGCATCGGGAGAAGAAGGAGAAAAAGACGAAACGGCGGAAAAAGTCGGAAGAAGATGGAGTACAAAAGCCAAAGGTAAGGGAGCCCTTGTAGCCTGGGTTGAGAGCACTTTTGTCTGAGGTACAGCCAGACCTCCTTCCAGTATTTAGTTGGAATGAAAGGAGCAGAATTGAAAGTTTTGTGTTGCCTGTGGACTAGGCAGTGCTAGCTTAGAGGGAAGAACAGACGCTTTTCTCATCTTGAATTGTTTCTACATAAGTCAAAAGAAGTGGTGGTGGTGGTGGTGGGGGGACATTTGAACCAAATTTATACTTGAAGCGATGTCCCCCTACAAAGAAATTCAAGCCATAGTTCAAGTCTCCTCTCATTCAAACGATGATGCACCATTTTGGATCTTTACTACTACTACTACTACTACTACTACTACTACTACTACTACTACTACTACTACTACTACTACAGTAATACCTCATATAACATTAGTATCGAATAACACTAAAATCGCATAACATTAAGGAATCTGGGGGGAAGAATTGCATCAAATAACATTAAGATCCTATGGGATGCTTCAGATAACAACCGCAAAAGCCTGTGTGGTTACAATGTATCTCTATGGATCCCATAGAGGATCAGATAACACTAAAAATCATATAACACCAAGACTTGTGGAACCAGGTTTTAGTGTTATATGAGGTTTTACTGTACTACTTATATGCTGCCCTACTCGCCAAGTGACTCAGGGTGGCAAACATGATATCATAAAACATACAAATATCACAAACCCAGTACATCCCAAGAATAAAATCAGTCAATAAAACATGTTCTGGCTGGCCCTGAGATCCTCTTGCAACACCCTGGTGCCTTCCACAAGATCCTTTTGTCAACAGAAGAAGGCTCATTTCCCCCCTGGAAGCCATCAGGAGAGATAGTTTTTGCCATGTCCTCCCCCAACCTTCAATGCCCCACAGACCACTCAGAGAAAGTGGAAGTGGGCTTCTGGCCAGCTGTGGTTTTGTTTTCTCATATTTTTTTCCCGTTTTGATGAAGGGTGCTGTAGTTAGCAATGGTTCTGTAGAGGCAGGAAAAGGGGTCCTTGAATCTGCTCACCTCTGTCTTAAAAATCTCAAAATGCCCTGAATGTTGATGTTGCTTTAAGGTGGAACAGAAATCATCTGCTCAACTGCTCATGACCTGGGGACTGGAAGATGTGGACCATATCTTCACTGAGGAGGATTATCATACTCTGACAAACTACAAAGCTTTCAGCCAGTTTATGAGGTGAGTTCTCTGATGTGTGTCTGGATCTAGGGAGGGGGTTAGTACATTCAAGGTGTGACCTTTTAAAAAAAGGACAGCAAACTCCCCCACCCCCATTCAGTGTATCCCAACCTTTGGTTCTTGGACTTCAATTCCCAGAAGCTTAAGACAGTTCCCCAAAGCACTGATCAGCCAATGTACTGGCTGAAGCTTCTGGCAATTGAAGTCCAAGGACCAAAGGTTGGGAAACATTGCTCTGTGAACCCTAAGTCAATTCCCCAAAGCACTGATCAGCCAAGGTTCTAACTTAGGCTTCTGGCAATTTAAGTCCAACAGTGTTCTGCAGAACATTGTTTGGGAAATGCTGACTAGAGCTTTAGGTTTTCTGTACAGGGCCTAAAATTAAAATAGATATTCTCTCTCTGCATTTATTCCAAAATTTGTGTACTGATTTTCCAGGAAAAGTTTTTTTTCAAGGCAACAAACAGTACAGTATTGTTAAAATTAAATAAACATTACAACATTGGTATGCTAATCAGTTACAACAATGCTATGCTCTCTTTATATACAGGAATATATTTTCCCCTCCCACTTTTTGCCCCAAGGAAAATTATGTTCCATGGAGTCAAGAGAGAACGCAACTAGTGCTTCTTGGTTGTGCTTTCAAACATTTCGGCTAGCAGCTCTCTGAATAGTAGCACTTTCCCCCATAGGCTTCTGCTTGTCTCTGAGAAGTTTATATAGGAGTGTGAATGGTTTGTCAAACTGAAACATCAGGTTGTATAAATAAAGCTTCTCTTCAGAGGCTGTGTAGCAAATGGCAGAAAAGAGGGTGTTGTGGTAAGAAGAATACTGTGGTAAGTACAGGAAACCTACATGTGTAGGAGTGCTGTGTGTTTCCTACCATCTCTCAGTGAGCTCACTGCCTTGTCAAATGCAAGGATTGGAACACTCAAGCAGTTCAGCGTCTGCCTCCACAGACCTGCGGGCTTATCTGGCTGAAAGCCTCTGACTCAATCCAGACAAGGCTGAGCTCATGTCAGCGACAAGGAAGCAGCCAGTGGTCTTGGCAGGCTCCACTGTATCTTCCTGCTTTGGCTTGGCATGCAGAGGCACGGTCTCCGGCCAACAGCTCTCCGTGACCAATGGCAGAAATCCGACACGGACCCTTGTGGGATCTGGAGGCCACCTGGGCTTTGCCAGTTTTAATCAAGGCAGTGCTTCATGCCAGATGCTCTGGGGAATGGGGCTGCAGGGGAGTAAAGTTCTCAGCCTGGCTCTAATGAGCAATAAATTGTTTGGCATTGGCCCATACCTGAAACAGCTCTTCTTCCCCTGCTGCCACCGCCACTACTCCTGGGATCAGCCAAGAGTTCCCTCAGGACCATCAAGATGGAACTCCTGCTGGGGAATTCCTCTGGAGCCCTTTGATACCTTCCCTGAGGACTGAAAGATTTCCTGTTTTTTGGGACTGCCTGCATTTCTCAAACACCTCAATATCTTTTGCTAGAATGGGTATTGCTTTACCTTGCGATGTGAAATGCCTTTTAAAAAAAATCCCTATCTCTGTCTGTAATCCTAACACTCAGAGTACCTGGTGAAGTTTATCTGTTTGTTTGTTTGATTGATTTCTATGCTGCCCATCTAACCAATGGATCACTTTTGGCAGCAAACAACAGTAAAAGAATATAAATGCAAAAATCAAAACCAAAATATAAATACAGATAAGCTGATAAACAACACAGCATAAAATGACCCATAGACTGCAGGTAGACAAAATCAGTTTAGGGGCAGAATATTATGAAATGCCTTTTTAAACAGCTTGGTTTTTACCAGCTTGTGGAAAACTTGCAGTGTGGGTTCCTGACAGATATAATTAGATAATCTTTTCCATTACATCAAACAACAACTGGGAAGGACCAAACACTTAGAGTTGACTTCTGAGGTACTAATAGGCATTCTCAGCCCACCTGTCTAGAAAAAAATGGGTCGTCTGGGCTTGATTCATCAAGGGGAGGTGCTCCAGCAGTTATTGGGGGTCTCAAATAGTTAATGGCAGGGGTTTGCAACCTACGGCCTACAGGCCAGATCTGGCCCACAGTGCCAAATAATCCACCCTCAAACACGCTCCAGCTGCCTCCGCTGCCACCAGTGGAATTGGCCACAGGCTCATTTACAGCTGCATAAAAGCGTTTACAACAGCTGTAAATGAGCTTGCGGCTGTTGTAAACATGTTTACTACAGCTGTAAATGAGTCTGTGGCTGTCGTAAATGTGTTTTACGGTACCAATCCAGCCCATTCAGGTGTCTGAGGGGGCATGATCCAGACTGCAGCTGAAAAATATTGAGAACCCCTGGTTTAGGGCTTTGTATGTTGACACCCAGATCTTAAATTCGACAAAGAAGCCTACAGGAAACCAGTGCAGGCAGATCAGGATCAGAGATATCTAGTCAAATATTTGTAAGCTTGACAATAGCCTCGCACCTCCTGCACTTCCTGTACCATCTTCAAAGGTAGACCCACGTAGAGTGCTTTGTAGTAATCCATCAGGTTACAAATGTGTGAACCAGTGTCAGGAGGGATTTCCTGTCTATGAATGGGCAAAAAAAAAGGCAAACCTAGCCATGGCAAATATTTGCTTCTCTATAGAGTTCATTGGCCTGAGTGGGGCTGCGGTGGCTCAGTGGTTAAGAAGCTCACCTTGTTAGCTGAAAGGCCAGCAACTTGGCAGTCCGAGACCTTGGTAGTGCATGACGGATTAAGCGCTGTCTTTGTCCCAGCTCCTGCCAACCTAGCAGTTTGAAAGCAAGAAATTGCAAGTACCGGTAGATAAATAGGGACCACTTTGGTGGGAAAAGATCTTGGGGACATGAAAAGAGCCTCATTCAGGCATTCCCTGAGTGGAGTTTCAGAAGCAAAAATAATCTTAAACAGAATAATTCATGATATTAAATTATTATTATTGGCCTGAGTTAGATTTCTGCTTAAGGCCATGCATTGACTTTACTGGCAAAGCCCCAGAACTTGAATTGAACTCCCCTGTTATTCATTTGGATCTAGCAGTCTGTTTTCCACAGCCTTAGGTAGACAAAGAATGGTGTCTTAGTAGAAGTGGGCTGCAGCTGACCCTGCTCTATTCTACACACTAATTCTGTCCACATCATCCTCTCCTAGCCAATTGTAACATTTCCCAGATTAAAATAGAAGAAGGAGAGTATAGAATACAGTGGAAAACCCACTTCCTACTAACACAGTTTGCTTTGGCTACTTTGAGAGTGGGTCAAGAGCAGTTTACAACTGACGTAAGGCTTGGAAAAAAATGGGCTAAATTATTTGCGTGGGCTGCAACTTGAGGCTTACCTGGAGGGAGAAGAGAAATGGACAACTAGCATAAGCATTTTTAAAAGGATTGTGTGATCAGAAGAAATTAAGGGAAAGGTGGGGTTAGCACAAATATTCTGAAATGCCTGTGGAGAAATGGAAAACGTGGGTGGCCGTAGGAAACTGTGACTTGGGCTTTAAGTCTTAAAAGATTGTATCCTTGTCTGAAAAATCAGATTTTTCTCCAGTATGCAGTAGTAGGAGTCTTTAGTGCAGGGGTGACCAAACTATGGCCCGCAGGCTGGATCTGGCCCCTAACACCAATTCATCTCGCTCCCAGAAGCAGAAGTAAAACACTGTGTTTTGCAACAGGATGCGATAGATTTTAAGCTGCCATTTTCTCTGCTTAAACCAGGAGTGCCCAAACTATGGCTTGTGGGCCAGATCTGGCCCCCAACACCAATTCATCCATCCTGTGCCACTCTCATCGTCCCCGGAAGTGGAAGTAAACCGTGCCTTGTTTTGCAGCAGGATGAGATAGGGTTTCTCTCCTTAAACCGGGGGTGCTGTTTTCTCTGCTTAAACCAGAAAGTAAAACACGGCCACTTCCGGGAGTGATGAGGGTAGCGTGGGCTGGATGAATTGGCATCGGGGCTGGATCTGGGCCACAGGCCATAGTTTGGGCACTCCTGGAAGCAGAGAAAATGGCAGCTTAAAATCTAGCTCATCCTGTTGCAAAACAGATTGCAAGGTGCATTTTACTTCTGCTTCTGGTGGGAGGAACCATGTGACCAGCCCGGTGAACTTCATGACCGCCCCACGGCCTGAAAAGTTTGGGCACCCCACTTTAGCATTACATCCATCCTTCTCTGGTCTTGGGTTTTGTCAGTTCCTCCCCCTTTTCCCCTTCCCCATCTCTCTCCTTTCTTCTTGGTCTGCTTTTAATATTCTACCTCTTTTTTTATGGAGGCACAATTGCTTCCATATGGTATTGCAGTCCAGAATAGTAAGTTAACAGGCTGGGCCATTTCTTTATCTCATCATTTATTCCTGCATCTGCCTCTCAATTTCCCCTTCCCTTCCCACCTTTTTTAGTCTGTCTCTGCTTGCAAGGCAAGGCAGACCTGCTGCTGCTGCTGCTTTGTTTTGTTCAGGCCTGTCTTTGTCTCCAAGCCCCGCCTATTTCTGGAAAGGATTTTGCAATGAAACAAATTCAGACTCCCTCCCGCTGCTGTTTAATGCAGGCGCTCCTTCACTCTCCCCTCCCTCCCTCCCTATTAAAGAAAAGAGCTCCTGTTTCTTTAATGGCACCCCTTTGATCATCTGAAGTGCATGATGGGTTATGATGACCATCAATAATTAAGTCAAATCTGGTAGTCAGGGTGAGGTCATAGCCTATTTCTGCCCTGTTGCTTTCTGATTGGCTCCTTCAGATCGGGTTTAGAACACACCATGTACTTGTCTTAGAGGTCTTGAGTAGTCTCTGCTCCTTTCTCTTCTCTCACCTGCCAGAATAGTTCTAGCTATAGTTTGTCATGGGATCCGTATCAGACAAATTGCTAATTAGTCTAACCTCTTTTTAAACATGATTTTAAAAGTTATAGCAGGGGTGCCCAAACTATGGCACATTGGCCAGACCCGGCCCACAGAGCCCTCGTTCCCGGAAACGGAAGTAAAATGCGCTCAGATGGGCGCATTTTACTCCACTTCTGGGAGTGACGAGGGCTTTGTGGGCCGGATGAATTGACATCAGGGGCTGGATCTGGCCCATGGGCCATAGCGAATGGCCCCCTGGACCACATGGCCGGCCCGCAGCCTGAAAAGTTTGGCCACCCCGATTTATAGCATGGTTTGGAGCTTAGCTGTAGCTATACGTTGCCCACCATGGGTTTTACAGTATGCAAGAAGAGGAAGATGATAGGATTGGATGTAGATTGAGAGGAAAGTGTTTGCTTGGAAGATTATTTGACACAACCGTTATTGCACTTTCTTTTTGTTTTGAACTTTATCTCTGCAGCTCTAAGGATTAGAGCATGTCGATTGGGGCGGCTATAAAATTGAAATAAATAAATAAATAAGGATTATAGTATTATTTGTTGTGATTAAGGGGGACTGTGGTGGCTTAGTGGTTAGGATGCTGAACTGGAAGGTTTGGCAAATCAGCAGTTCGAGACCTGAGTGCTGCATGACGGAGTGAGCTCCTGTCTCTGTCCCAGCTCCTGCCAACCTAGCAGTTCGAAAGCAAGACATTGCAAGTAGATAAATAGGGACCACTTTGGTGGGAAGGTAAACAGCATTTGGTGCACTATGGTATCTAGTCATGCCTGCACATGTCCACAGAAATGTCTGCAGATGCAGACAGAGCTGGCTCTTTGGCTATAAACGGAGATGAGCAGTGAACCCTAGAGTCTGATACAATTGGCTTTTGAGCAAGGGAGATCTTTACCTTTACCTGTTGTTATGTGCTGACAGGTTGTCTCCTATGAAAGAGAGAGTTCCAAAATGTCCTGTCCTCAACATCCCGTCTCAGCTCTTGCAAGTTACAGCCTGTGGATTCCTTCACAGAGTCAATCCATTTGACGTTTGGTCTTTTTTCCTGTTCCCTATCCCAGCATTATGGTCTTTTCCAAAAACTTTTGTGTTCTCATGATGTGCCCAAAGTAAAACAGCCTCAGCTTCATCATTTTTGCCTCCAGAGACAGTTCAGGCTTGACCTGCCCTGAGGCCCACTTGTTTGTCTTTCTGACAATCCAAGGTTTCCACAAAGTTCTTCTCTAGCTTCACCATACTGTATTTCAAACAAATCATTTCCCCCCTGCCGGTTTTCTATACTGTCCAGCTTTGACACCCATACGTAGTGATTGAGAATACGATAGTTTGGATGATCAGCCTTAACAAATAATGTTGGCAAGCTCTTGCATAAAAGTATCTTAGTTGAGGCAATGCATGGACGCTCCTTCTGTTGCTAGCTTAGAAGAGACAAGATGACCTCAGATTTTTGGGTGGAGATGACAAGAGAGACAGCTGGTGTCCACAAGAGTGACCCTGTGTGTCATGAGAAAACCTGTGGCCTTGCTTCCAACTTGAAACTTGATATTTTGCTCCAGGGTGACATCGTGTAGACTAGGCAGGGCCTATGCCAGGCAGATAGGAAGGTGGAAATGCCTCTAGCACAAGAGCAGCTAGCTCCGTACTGAATGCTTACATTTCAGGTGCCTATGGGCAGATCCTCTCCTATGGGTTTCCCCATGCTTTTGGAGAAAAGGGGGCTATATACCAGTTTCAGCATTTTGAGAAATAAAGCTTATGATTTTGAGAAGGAGGTTTTTGTGGCTATCCCATTCAACATGGGATCAGGCAGAGTTAAGCCTGCTTTCATGGCCTTTGCCTGCTGTCCAGCACAGTGATGTCAGAGAGAGGTCTATTGAGAGATGTGTTTAATTTTATCTACAGTCTTGACTGTGTTTTTCCATAGGCCCTGATGCTCATGGAAAGACAGGTTTACACAGGCTGTGAGTCTTGGCAGAATTAGGGCTGGAGTAGCGCTGGGATATGCTGTGTGAGAAATTAACCCCTGCAGAGTTGTACTCATATTGGTGAAGTACAATGGCTATGAGCGTCTGCCAGCCCAATACCCTGAGGTCCTCATAGACTCAGGCCCCAGTTGGGTCAGACGTCAGCCTGCTGATTGCTGGTGCTGTGCGTTGACAACAGATGAAGTGTTGAGGCCAGCTGGGAGCAGCAAGATCAAGACAGCCCAGCATCTGCAGTGAGGATTATTGCAAATGATGGATGTCTTGTGCTCCAGAGTTCTTGGTTTGGGGGATGAATTAGGAGGGAAAGGCTAAGCATGGTTAACTCCAACCTTACACAGGAAGACTGTACTTTGTTCCAGCAAGAGTGGGATCAACCTCTGTCAGATGAAACAGAGCATTGGCTGGTTGCAGTTTGGCAGTTCTCTGCTTCCCTTGAGACTAGTAACAGCCAAGAAGGGTGTAATCTTTTCTCTGATGAACTGACTGGCTAAAGTTGGGGTGGGGGAGAGAAAGCAGGCAGGGTTACTGTATTCTGCTTTGGCTTTCTGTAAGGAGCTGGACTACTTGTGCATTTAGCTCATCCCCCAGCCCTAAAATCTTGCTTTTTTGCTATCCTCACAAAGTTACACCAAACATTTTCAGCCCTAAAAAGTTCCCCTTTTTAAATGCTTTTCAATTCAATTCAATTTATTACAGTCAAAGACCAGAACAGATTATAGTTTAAATGTTTACAAGAAAATTGAATATATTGTGGTGGGATTATAAAACAATTTGTAGAATGCTGTAGCTAAAAACTAGTTAAATGAGATCTAGTGTACATCATGTAAAAATCATAATATATGCATAGTATAATAAAAGGTAAGATATAAAATATAATAACATCAAAGTATAAAAATACTAAGGCTATCAATATTAGTAAAATAGCAATACAGTATCGGTAAAATAGCAAGATCTATAGTTTAATTATTTTTTAGCTACAAGGAATACATTGTAGAATGCTGCCCCCCCAAAACAAACAAACAAACAAACAAACAAACAAAGATTGTGACCTGGTACTGTAATTTGCAATTGCTACTGAGAAAGTGCTATGAATGCAAAAGGTTTCTAATATTCTAGTGAAAATTGTAAAACAAGTGGTCTTTTTGGACAAACTTTTTTGTTCTTAACCATTTGTCTTGAATCTCAGATGCAATTGCCTAGTCCTTATTTTTGTGCCCCCACTTATTTGGGTTGTTTTAATTAACTAAAAGTGCTGCAAAACATGGCTGGGGGAGGGAGAGGCGTCTAGCTTCTGTTCTATGACCTGTGACTGATGGTGGGATGTGAGTCAGGACTCCAGGTTGTCTGGGAATGGATGTCTTGTGTGTAGCAGTAAAAGTATCGGGGCTCTTTGAGGAGAATGCATCTAGTACAGCCATGGTGAACCTTGGCACTCCAGTTGTTCTTAGACTTCAATTCCAGGAAGCCCAAGTCCCTGTGAATCCACACGAATGGGTTTACTGGAGCGCCAAGGTTCTCCATCACGGGTCTAGTAGGTTGAGCCATGGAGATCCATGTTGTCAAGGCATCATGTTTTTACAAGGTGTTATAAGGGATGGTGTGGGGTTTATCCATTCTTGAGCTGCCATTTTCTTACCTCTTCCCACCTCCAAGGCCTCTTATTGCCAAAAAGAATCCCAAGATCCCGATGTCCAAAATGATGACGATCATGGGAGCCAAGTGGCGGGAATTCAGTGCCAACAACCCCTTCAAAGGATCCACAGCAGCTGTGGCTGCTGCTGCTGCTGCCGCTGCTGCCGCCGTAGCTGAGCAGGTGTCAGCAGCTGTGTCGGCTGTCACCACTTCACCTGAGCCGCCACCACCACCTGCGTTGCTGCCTCCCCAACCTCTTCCAATCCGCAAAGCCAAAACCAAAGAAGGCAAAGGTGAGTGCCTGAAGCTCTTAGGCTTTTCTACAAAGAGTGGGCATGCAGGAGAAGTGTGTTAGGCAGGACTCCTGGTTTGATAGGTCGGATTTTCCAAGAGAAACGGAGCAGACCTTCATTCTCCTGGGTTCTCCTGCTTCTGCACACTTGTTGTTCAGCTACACAGTCGAGTCTGACCCTTTGTGACTCCATGGACCACCGCATGCCTTCTTCCACAGCCTGCACATGTCTACACCCACTGCGTCAACAATGCCACCTCATCCTCTGCCGCTCCCTCCTCCTTTTGCCTTTGATCTTTCCCAGCATCAAGGCCTTTTCGAGTGAGTCCTCTCTTCTCATTTGGTGGCCAAAGAACTTGAGCTTCAGCTTCACTATTTGTCCTTCCAAGAGGTCAGGATTTATTTCCTTTAGGATTGACTGATTTGATCTCTTGGCGGTCCACACTAGACTTCCCTTTATTCAGAGATTTTAGAAGTACAGGTACTTACTTTCAGTCCTCTTCAATCCTTCCATAATAACTTCAGCTTTTTCCCATGGGTTGGAATGTAATGGGCTACAAAGAGGAGTGCAACCAGGAGGATTGGTTTCCTGGCCTCCGGTTTGGAGAAGATGGCGATGCCTGTGGTCTCTTGCCAAGGTTTGCCATCTGCTTGCAGCTTTTTATTTTCACAGAAGCCCAGATATTTCCCTTTCAAACAAGGGGCCAAACATGTACATTCACAGGACAGCTCACTTATTTCTCCCCACAAAAGGTCCAGGCCACAAGAAGCGGAACAAGAGCCCTCGCGTCCCAGAGATGAAGCGGAAGATGAAGGGGAAGAAGATGGCACCCCTGAAGATCAAGCTGGGCATGCTGGGAGGGAAGCGCAAAAAGAGCAGCTCAGTAAGACCTGTTCCTTGGTGGTGGCAGTGGTGGTGGTGGTGGTGTGTGAATGCTTACACTGGGCTTGCTCTGCAAAGGAAGAAGTTAATATGTTTGGGTGTTTTCTAAATAAGTAGGCATGGTAGAAGGCCTGTGTACCCATTACTAGGGAAAAATTGGACCTAATTTCTGAGACAGGCTTGTGTTATGTAAATTAAGCTGATTTGCATCTCTTTGCTGATCTTGCATGCATTATCAGGCTTCTGCTAGTTAAGGGAAGTAGCAGAGGCCTGATCCCTTCCAGATTGCATCCATTGGCTTTCCAGTGCCTGAGATTTTATCAGGGATTGTATTGGCTGCACATCTTGCAGGTTGTCTGTTCAATAGTCAGAGTTACCCATTCCATGAGATTTTTCTTAGAGACTGTAGTTATGAAGTAGAGTAGACTCCAGCTTGCACGATATGAGTGCAGATACGTTTGTTTGCTTATCAACATCTCATCCATTTTCTCTCTTCCTGCCCTCATTTCTTTCCTTGTAAGGCAGAACTGTGTCCCTTTATCAAGTGACATGCAGTTCATTCTCTCGCCCAAGACCTTAAGGCTGTGATGGCAAACCTTGATATTCCAGCTGTTCTTAGACTTCAATTCCCAGAAGCCCAAGTCTCTGAATCCACACAAATGGGTTTCCTGCGCTGGATTCACAGAGATTTGGGCTTCTGGGAATTGAAGTTCAAGAACAGCTGGAGTGCCAAGGTTCTCCATCACTGCCCTAAGGCATAACTGAGCAGGTCTAGCTTGCCAGTCACCTTTTCCCT
Organism: Furcifer pardalis; assembly: GCA_030440675.1. Taxonomy (NCBI): domain Eukaryota; kingdom Metazoa; phylum Chordata; class Lepidosauria; order Squamata; family Chamaeleonidae; genus Furcifer; species Furcifer pardalis. The sequence goes on from CP126897.1 coordinate 3,111,221, forward strand.
ATCCCTGCTTGCTGTTTGGAGCAGACCATATCCTCAGGTGCCAAACCCATTCCATTTTCCTTCCTGCCACCCTTCCCTCTCCTGCCATTCCCTCTCATTGATGCCTCTGATCGGGCCTTTCCTAATGGAGGACTGCTTCGGTTATGTACAGCATTTGTTTCAGGGTGATGAGGTGGGAGAGCCAGAGGAAGAATCTGACGTTGATAACTCCAGCGTTCACAGCTCCTCGGTGCGCTCAGACAGTTCAGGAAGAGTCAAGAAAGTCAAGCGGGGTAGGCCTGGGCGGAAGAAGAAGAAAGGTGAGCCATGGGGCTTTGGGTGACTGCGGTACCAGTGGGCCCACAAGTTTTTTTCTTCCTATAGAGGACATGCTCTGCCTGTGGGCTACACGGAGACAGTCTTACAGTACCCCCTCCCTCTTTAAAAACACAAGAGAAAGCAGAAGTTCTGTACTGCATTGGGCTACTGAGAACAAAAGGCACATTCTGGGAATTTTGGCTGTGTCCCTCCATCTCACTATTGTGGATCATGGCATAAGTCACCAGAGGTTAGCAGAGAAGAATGCATCCCACCCAAATCTGTATAGTGGAGTTTACAACACAAACAGCTGTTGATTATCCAGTGATAGGAAAGAGCAGCGGAACCAGACTTTTTGCTTGATCAGCTCTTTCACAGGTTAAACCAAGGGTGCCCAAACTACGGCCCAGGGGCTGGATCTGGCCCCCGAGGCCAATTCATCTGGCCCCCGAAGCTCTTGTTGCTCCCGGAAGAAGTAAAACACACCCGTATGGGCATGTTTTACTTCCACTTCCAGGAGCAACGAGGGTTCTCCATCGTGTTGTTTGTGAATGCACACTGATGGGTCTGCGCGTGCGCGGAGACAGTTTCAGAGCTTTCAAACTGATTGGATAAGATTTGTAATTAGGACCGCCCACCATCTCCACCTGCCCTTAGGCGCCAGTTCACGCCTCTTTTCCTCAATTCTCTTTTTTCCGCTGTTGCAGTAGGAGCCTTGAGAGAGCTTTCGTCTAACGACTTTGCTTGGCCTTGTTCTATCTGGACTTTGCTTTTGTTTCAGTTCAATTTTTTTGGACCAGAAGGGTTTCTCCCTTTTGGTCCACCCCCGCTTGCGAGGGGCTTTGCCTCTTGCGAGCGGCATCTACATAATTTTTTGTCGACAGGCTGCTTGGTTGATGGCCTCTGCTGCGGCATTCAAACAGTGTCCCGTCTGTAATAAGATTTCAGTCCCACGACATGGTGACTGGGAAGCAGGCACAGCGGCTTCTTGGCCTGATGGTCTCCACTACCGCTGTGATTAGCCACGCAAAGTGGAAGATGAGATCCCTCCAAGCATGGTTTCTTCACTCCTTCGATCTCCGAAGGGATCATCCCGGAAAACTACTCAAGCCAACACCGGAGCTGGTAAACCAACTGTCCTGGTGGCTGATGGACATCAATGTGGCCATGGGGAAACCGTTCTGTCTTCCTTCCCTGGTGGTGCAGATCACAACGGACACCAACACTCTGGGCTGGGGTGCTTGTTGCGACACGATGACCATCAATCACCTCTGGTCACGTGGGAGAGGTCGAGGCACATCAACTACCTCGAACTGTTAGCAATCTAGAAGGCGATGAAGACATTCCTCTCCTCCATCTCCGGAAAGGTGATTCAAGTGGCGTCAGACAACACGACGGCTTTGGCGTACCTCAACAAACAAGGAGGCACGAGGTCTCTTTCTCTACTCTTCCTTGCGGTTCAGGTTTGGGAGTTGTGTCTCGAGCACCATGTGTTCCCCATTGGGGTTCACATCCAAAGGACCCTCAATGTCCAGCCCGACAAGTTGAGTCACCAGACAGTAACAACCCACGAGTGGGAGCTCAACAACCAGATTTTCTCTATCCTTTGTCGTCGGTGGGGTCTTCCGACTCTGGACTTGTTTGCTTCTCAGACCAACGTGAAGCTGAACAGGTACTGTTCCCGGGCAGGGATCGGTCACAGATTGCTAGGCGACGCCTTTCTGGTACCGTGGGACGAGGACTTTCTGTATGTGTTCCCACCTATCCCTCTCATACAGCGAGTGCTGGTGCGCCTCCGCAGAGAGCGGTCCACCGCGATTCTGATAGCCCCGGCGTGGCCTCATCAACCTTGGTTTCCTCTGCTGTGCCGTCTCGCCATGGATTCGTGGAAACTTCTGCCGGATTCCACGCTTCTCCACATGGAACAGGGGCAACTGTCCTATACAGATCTTCCCAGCCTGCACCTCACGGCTTGGTTGATCAAAACAGACTGAACCGTATCTTGGACATGAATTGGAAACCGTCCACGAAACGGTCCTACTTTTCTAAGTACCAGAAGGTTGTTACTTATCTTCGGTCTTCAGATTGGTCCCTGGAGGGGGCGATGTTGCCGGATGTCATGGACTACCTACTCACTTAGCTGAGTCCGGCCTTTCTCACTCTTCTCTCCAAGTGTACCTTGCTGCCATTGTGGCTTATTCGCCCCGCAACTCCATCCTGCGAACTGCCTTCCGGGACGACACTGTTAAACGCTTCTTGAAGGGACTACGGAACGCTTTCCTGCCGGTGAAAAGACCTTCCCCCCAATGGTGTCTCAGCGTTGTACTCAATGCTTTGATGAAGCCTCCCCTCGAACCCATGGCGACTACCGACTTTAAACTACTTTCGTGGAAGACTGTATTCCTAGTGGCCATCACGTTGGCCCGTCGGGCGGGGGAGTTGGCAGCCCTCCGATCCGACCCACCGTTCCTAAAGTTTTAGCCCAACTGGGTGGTCCTCCACCCAGACATGGCCTTTCTACCCAAAGTAGTTACTGACGTTCACCTGACTCAAGTCATCACTCTTCCCACCTTTTTTCCTGAACCAACTACACCTAAGAAACAGACCTGGCACTCTTTAGATGTTAAGCGTGCTTTATTGTTTTACACCAAAAGGACTGCTGAATTCAGGAAATCTTCCAGACTTTTTATTGCCTATGGAGGCAAGTTGAAGGCCGAACCCATCTCTGCTCAACGTCTCTCAAAATGGATTGCCAATAGCATCTATTTGGGATACCAATTGGCGTCCCTTCCACCTCCGCCTCACGTCAGGTCCCACTCGACTCTGTCGTTTGCAACCTCCTCCACATTCCCGGAGGACATCCCGATCGATGACATATGCAGGGCAGCTACCTGGTCCAAGTCCTCTACTTTTACCAGACACTATCGCCTAGACATCAGGGCTCTTCCTGATGCCAGACTGGGACGTTCCATCCTTACAGTGGGTCTCTGACCTTCTTCGGGACCAGCTGACCGTCCTTGATCCATCTCCACAGCAGTCGCGCTTCATCTCACCTTCGGCAGCCCACCATCCAGGTACGTGAGCTTGCTAGTCACCCATCAGTGTGCATTCACAAACAATACGATGGAGAAAGACAGGTTGTACTTACCAGTAACTGTTGTTCTCTGAGTATGTTGTTTGTGAATCCACACGACCCACCCATCTTTACCCTCATGCGCTGCCATGCTGAGATTCCTCTTTCTCATCCTGTGTGTAGCTTTATATTGAACTGAGGGAAAGAGGCGCGAAATGGCATCTAAGGGCGGGTGGAGATGGTGGTCGGTCCTAATTACAAATCTTATTCAATCAGCTTGAAAGCTCCAAAACTGGCTCCGCGCACGCGCAGACCCATCAGTGTGGATTCACAAACAACATACTCGGAGAATGACAGTTACTGGTAAGTACAACCTGTCTCTTTGTGGACCGGATAAATTGGTGTCGGGGCCGGATATGGCCCCTGTGCCGTAGTGACCAGCCCCCTGAACCACGTGACTGGCCCATGGCCCAAAAAGTTTGGGCACCCCTGGGTTAAGCTATTGCCTCTCTTTCGTCTGGTGATGCCCATCTGCCAGTTGGTCATGTTCCTTCTTTAGGACAAGAATGGTTTTTTATTTTTTTAAAAAATGTGTCAGAAGCACACAAAGGTCATTTCTGTGTTGAAAGGCTTTTTGCTGGAGGAATTTCACTTGGAGGACACCTGAATGAGGCTCCTTTCATGTCCCCAAGATCTTTTCCCACCAAAGTGGTCCCTATTGATCTGCTTATAATTTCTTGCTTCCGAACTGCTAGATTGGCAGGAGCTGCAAAAGAGACAGGCACTCATTCTGTCATGCAGCATTCAGGTCTCGAACTGTCGACTTGCTGACCTTCCAGCGGACAAGGTGAGATTCTTAACCACTGAGCCACTGCAGTCCCTAGGACAAGAGTTAAATGCTGTTGTTTTGGAATTCTTCAGTTTCTAAGCTAGGAAGGCTGATGAGTCCTAGGCCTGTCTGGCCTCAGGTAGCGTAGGTGGCCGGCCGCAAGTGGCCTATGGCTAAGAAAATGCCCTCATGTCATGCTTATTTCTCCCCCACTTCTTGGCCTGGCAGTTGCTGGTGAAGAAGAGGCAGACGGCTACGAGACAGACCACCAAGACTACTGTGAGGTGTGTCAGCAGGGCGGGGAGATCATCCTCTGCGACTCATGTCCCAGAGCTTACCACCTGGTGTGCCTGGATCCGGAGCTAGACAAGGCCCCCGAGGGCAAGTGGAGCTGCCCCCACTGTGTAAGCTGCTCGCCTTTCCTTCTTGTTCTCTGCACACTAGCACCTCCCATCCTGCTCTGAGATTGGCTCCATCTGCCGTTACAACTTAGGGGTCCAGCAATCTGTGCTTTGAAAAAGGAATACGTCTGAGACATCAGATTCCGCAACTGGAATCAATCAGATAAAAACCAATGGATTTGTAGTTAATCATTCGCAATCTCTGCCTGCAAAACCCCCTCTCTTGTTTTTTGCTTTTGAAATAGTGCTTGGGTTAGGGTTGGTGGTGAAAGAGGGACTCTGGGGGGTGCTGTGTGCATAGGGACAAGGAGACAGGGGCTGGGGTTTCATAGAAGGACTGAGGTCTGGCCCTCCTGATGCTGGGTGGTTTCCAAATTTCTGCCAGGTTCTAATAGGTTCCTGTTTACAAGGGCTAAGAGTCACTTCACATAAAGGAAAATGAGCTTTTTGCTGTCCTGATGCCAGGAATCATATTCAGATTTAATTCCTGGCATGTGTCTAGATCAGGGGTTTCCAACCTAAAGCCTGTGGGCTGCATCTGGCCCACAGTGCCATTTCATGTAGCCGACCACCCCTCCAAGGGCATTCAAAAAACCCAAAATGACTACCCCTTTGAAGCTGTTGGGACAAAATGGCCACCCCCATCGTGCAGGTAGGGCAAAATGACCATCCAGCCCTTGAAGCTGACTGAGAGAGTGTGACACAGCCCCTGGCTTGAAAAGTTTGGGAACCCCTGGTCTAGATCTTTGAGAAGAATCCAGGGTCTCATCCTTGATAGTAACTCTGGTTCTTCTTCATGGTCCCCATGAATGCACATGAACGGGTTAACTTCGCACATACTGACTGTTTCATGCATGTGTGAAGTCAGCCCATTAGTGTGAATGCACAGGTGACCACTCCAAGAGCTACAGGTACAAGTATGCCACCTGCCCATTTCTTGCACAGTAAACAGCATTTCTGAGCTCTTGTCCGTGATTTGTTTTCCTTTACTGAGCAGTTAGTGTGTGTTTCAAAACAAGGGTGCATGTATCTGAATGTCATAGTCTTTGGCTTCTGTTATTGAGCCTCCTAAGACTTGCTGCTTGCATGAGCCCATATATTCGTGATGGCGAACCTTGGCACAACAGCTGTTCTGGAACTACAATTCCCAGAAGCCCAAGTCCCTGTGAATCCACATGAATATGCAGTAAACCCATTTGCGTGGATTCACAGGGACTTTGGCTTCTGGGCATTGAAGTCCAAGAACAGCTGGAGTGCCAAGGTTCACCATCACTGCCGTATATCACCATCCAGCTGTCTCCTTTGATTTTGTCATGCCCCTGGCCTGCAGGAAAAAGAAGGAGTCCAGTGGGAGCCGAAGGAGGAGGAGGAGGATTACGAAGGGGAGATGGACGATGGCGAGAAGGAGGAAGAGGACGATCACATGGAATACTGCCGCATCTGTAAGGATGGTGGCGAGCTCCTATGCTGTGATGCTTGCATCTCCTCCTACCACATCCACTGCCTCAACCCACCACTTCCTGAGATCCCTAATGGGGAATGGTTGTGTCCCCGCTGCACGGTGAGGGTGCTAGGAACGAAGGTGTTTGAGGGACTCAAACTTGGGGAAAACGGGGTGGTGGTGGCTTGTGCTATTTGAAGACCCCTTTTTCAGCCATAGGACCATAGGCTTCACAAAGGACTACTACAACATGGAAAAGAAGGATAAACATCTGGGCCAGCTCCCTGCATGTCTTGATAGCTTCTTTTTCCTGCTCTCAGTGTCCCATGCTAAAGGGCCGTGTGCAGAAGATCCTCTACTGGCGTTGGGGGGAGCCTCCAACCTCGGTGGCTCTCCCCCAGTCATCTGATGGCAACTCAGAGGACCCACCGCCCAAGATGATGCAAGGGCGCTCAGAACGTGAATTCTTCGTCAAGTGGGTTGGTTTGTCGTATTGGCACTGCTCCTGGATAAAGGAACTGCAGGTATGATTTGGTTAATTTTTCGTGATCCTGTACTTAAGACAGAGGTGCTGTCTTTGAAGGTGCTGTTGTTGAAGAGTTCTTGCCTCTTCAATTGACCTCCAGAAAGCCCAAGAGGTGGTTGTGGCAGAAGGACTGTTGTCTGAGATACTGTAGTTGTTGGATAATTTTTGCAGGGTGGTACAGCTATTGTGTAGCCAGGGCTGAACACTTTAAAATGCAAGCCCTCCTCAATTCCTTTTCCTTTCTCTTAGTTCAACTATTGAACAATTTATTTATTTGATTTATATATGGGTGGGATAGGGCCCAATGGCAAAATGAGTGGAGGAGGAACCAATTCAATACAGTCAAACCTCGCTTAGCGAGTGACTCGCTTAGCAAAAAACTCGCATAACGAGCGGGTTTTTCAAAAAGTGATCTGACTTGCATAACGAAAATTTTCGCTATACGAGTCAGACTTCCCCTATGGAAATGCTTGCATAGCGAGCGTTTCTATGGGGGAAAACTCGCATAACGAAAAAAATTCTCTATGTGAGTTTTTCCCCTAAAAAAGCTTGTTATGCGAGCTTTTCCATAGGAATTTTTGCTATGTGAGTCTGACTCGCATAGCGAAAAACTTGCATAGCGAGCAGCCTTGCAGAATGAATTAAATTTGTTATGCAAGGTATTACTGTATTTTGATTCCCAACGGTCATGGAGTCAGAAGAAGCCATGCCAGATGGACTGGCTGTGAAGACTCACCTTGTTAATATCCTCAAGGCAGTCCATTGCAGTCCTGGTGTTAAATCCTGTACGTCTCGTTTCATGCTGCAGTAAATGGCTACATGACCACAGCTCAGACCCACCTTAAACAAATTCACACTAATGACATTTTCCCTGGATTTTCAAGGGAAAATGTATACTTGGGTATCAGTAGCAGCCAAAGACAACTATGACAACTATACCGATGGGAGTCGCATACCTACCTGTTCTTTTTATGCTTTCATGACATTTTCCCTTTGTATGATCTCAGGTCCTTTTCCCATCCCCCTTGCATTACAGTCTAGTTTAGACCTTTCTCATTTTTCTGATTTCTGTCTGTGTGCTAGCTGATCATTTAGATTTATATGCCTCCCATCTAGCAAAAACTGCTGCTTTGAGCAGTTTACAATTTAAAAACTTTTATTTAGTAGTGTTTTTTAGCCTGAATGGGTGTTTTTGTTTTGTTTTGAATCATACTAAAATTATTGTTTGATAGACATGCCATCATATTTCCCAGATGTAGGGATTTTATGGCTCCAGGGCTACTATTCAAAAAGAATAATGTCTTGGGGGGTGATAACTGTTTTCTGACTGATGGGTATTTTTAAGTGTCTGCTTTGCTTGCAAGAAGCCTGCTTAGTTCATCCTTACATGCTTTGTCAGGCTCTAACACCAGCAGCACGGAAAAGCTTATGTATCAAGGCTATGCAACCTTTTGTGGGAAAGGTTATATTTTTTGCTTCTGAAGTACTCTCCCATCATTGTCTCTTTTGGCCTCTGTACTGATCAGCTGGTATCCACTTCTGACCAAAACCTTTGTAATCTGGACGGATCTGCAGCCTTTCATCTCCTCTTCAGTACTGAGAGACTTGTCAGTACTGAGCAATCTCAGTGGTTTAAAAGCACTAATGGTGAAGATTTCAGTGCACGACTGTGGCACCAAACATCCTCAGAAAAGAAATCAAGTAGGAGGGCAAACCATTTTTCACTCAGCTTAGTATTGACCTGTGTGTCCATAGAAGACCCACTGGTGGGTAGGACAGTCTCAGACATCTTCAGGGTCGTCTTACCAACAACAGGTCCCCTTTTCAACCTTGGTTTGCCCCATGATTGCTAAAAGCCACACATCAGATGCCTCAGGGTTTCCACAATTACAGGTCTGAAAAGAAACAGCAGTTGGGTGTGTGTGTGGGGGGAGCGGAGATGATTGAACATCCTGATCATTTGGAAAGCTTGTGTTGTCCTATATCCGTGATGATGAACCTGGGCACTTCAGCTGTTCTTGAACTTCAATTCCCAGAAGCCCAAGTTGCTGTCAATCCACATGAATGGGTTTACTGTGAATGGGTTTACTGTCCAAGAACACCTGGAGTTCCAAGGTTCGCCATCATGGTCTTATATTCTCACGTGACAACCACCTATCCTCCACTTCGTGAGAGCTTGTTAAGACTATAAAGAAGAAGGAAGAAATTGCTTACCTCTCACTGTGGTTCTTTATCATGGTCATCTGTGAACTGACACCCCTCCCACCTCCCCTCTGGATGTCCCTTTTGACTTTTTCATGATATATAAGTGAACAGAAATGGAAGTAGAATGGGGAGAAAAACATACATACCCAAGAAGAATGGGTAGGCCTTCAGCAAAAATGAAAATGTTTAGCTCTAGAACAGTGGTTCTCAACCTTTTCCAGCCATAGCACCACGGACCAGGTCTGGTCCACAGGTCGTAGACTGCAAACTCCTGCTCTAGAAGGTTCTAAAATGCCTTGTGCGAGCATAGGAAAGATGCATGCACATTCACAGCTGACCATTAAAAAACAACACAATTATTGGTCAGCGGCTTTTCATTTTAAAATGGGAGAACAGCATGGATAATAATCTGTGAACAGTATTCTGTCATAGGCCACAATAACCTTTTTCTCCTGCCTGTCCTGGGTACATACAGTTGCATCTGGATATTGTTACAACCCTTTTGTGAACCGTTTTGAGAAATCAGACTGGTTAAGGCAGCAGTACCAGATGTGTTCTTATTCTTGACCTGTTAACTGAAATCCTATTGCTATTCATACAAGAAGCTAATTGTGGCCGACTGACAAGTTGTTGAGCCACATCTCAGTTGTGCAACTGAGCAGGTGCCTGCCCCAGCATTTCGGTAATTAGCCACAATTAGCTGCAGGGTGCTACACAGTCATTTCATGTACGCAATAAGATTCCAACCCTTTGGGCCATTGTCATGTTCTCCCTTCCCCCAGTTTACTTCTCTCCTTGACTCCCTCCTGCTGTCTCCTCCTCCTCTCTTTACCCCAGCTGGAGATCTTCCATCTGGTGATGTACAGGAATTATCAACGGAAAAACGATATGGATGAACCTCCACCTCTTGATTATGGTTCTGGCGATGATGACGGCAAGAGTGAGAAAAGGAAGAACAAGGATCCTGTCTATGCTGAGATGGAGGAGAAGTTTTATCGCTATGGCATCAAGCCTGACTGGATGACTGTCCATCGTGTTATAAATCACAGGTCAGTTCGAGGTTGGGTTTCTATGTGAAATGTTGTGCATTTCACCCTCTTGCTTCCTAACCTAGTGCTCACCTGGACTTGTTACCAGAGTGTTTTTGAGACCTGGCCATCTTGTGGATGAGTAGACAGGGCTGCTTAAGACAGAGGTTCCCAACCTTTTCAAGCCGGGTGCCGGGTTATGCTCTCTCAGTCAGCTTTGAGGGCTGGATGGCCATTTTGCCCTGCCTGCATGATAGGAGTGGCCATTTTGTCTCAACAGCTTAAAAGGATCAAACCATTTTGTTTCTTGAATGCCCTTGGAGACGGGGGCCCATAGGAAATGGCACCATGTGCCGTATCTGGCCCATGGGCCTTAGGTTGGAAACTCCTGGCTTAAAGAGTGCAGACATGGACAAACTTGGGAAATCTCCCTTTTGTTTTTGTGAAGATAGTTTCTTGCAGCTATAGAGAATCAGGTGGTTTTGACTTAGTGTTTCCCACAAGTATCTCATGGGGAAAGTCCTACGAAAGGCTGGAAGAAGCCCTTCGGTAACACTAGAATATACCTTTTCCTTCCTGCCTTTCGGTTGCTTTCCATGCACACAATGACAAAGGATTCAACATGATAACTTTGGTTTGGTTTTGTACTTGCTTGATTCTTATGGCTGCCTGGTTCTCTTGTCTGTCCTTTTCTCACTGGCGTGCCTCCTTTTCCCGTTTGTACCCATTGCCTGCCTGCAGCATTGACAAAAAGGGCAACTGCCACTATCTGGTGAAGTGGCGTGACCTTTCCTATGACCAGTCCACGTGGGAAGAGGAGGAAATGCCAATTCCTGACTACGAATACCACAAACAAGCTTACTGGTTCCACAGGTGAGATAAGTAGTCATTCTGTCTCCTTTGCTATCTTGAGAGGTGGGTGAGGGTGGGGGGCAAAGAACCAGGCAGAACTTAGTTTCGTTTGCTCTGGGTGGTGACGCAAACAGCCTTAAGATTCCTGCGGAAGAGTTCGACGGCACTTTGTCTTCTTTACCCCCCTGTAGAGAGCTGATTATGGGTGAAGACCCTGCCCAGCCCAAGAAATACAGGAAGAAGAAAAAGGAATTGCCATCTGAAGACCCACCCAACTCTCCCACAAATGATGTAAGCCAGGGATTCTCAACCTGCGGGCCAGGTGCAGCCCATGGAACCATTTCATGTGGGCCCCCATTTGCCTCCACTACACCAGGAAGTGCCATGTGGTGGAGGAAGGGCAAAATGGCCATCTGGCCCCCAAAGCTGTCCCTTAAAAAGGTTGAGAACTCCTGATGTAAGCTCTGGGAAAGTGGCTAGCCATGGGTTGGCTTCCCAGCCTTGCTCATGCTTGATCGTATAGTGTAGGGCCAAGGTTTGCAGCCATTGGGGAAGATGGGACATGGCAAAGTACTAGATCAGGGGTGCCCAAACTTTTTGTTCCATGGGCCTGACCACACACCGCAGACAGCCGAGTGGGCCAGACCACGCCCTCCAGAAGCGGAAGCAGGCACATTTATGACAGCCATAAATGAGCTCACTTCCACATTTACAGCAGATGTGGGGGCGTTTGCTCATGTGTGGGCGCATTTTTGGCTGACATGAATGCGCCCCTTCCACTTCTGGGTGCGGCGAGGGTGGTGGTGGGCCACATGGAATGGTTGCCTTTCACTTCTGGGTGCGACAAGGGTGGTGGTGGGCCACATGGAATGGTCTCATGGGCTGTAGTTTGGACACCCCTGTACTAGATGGTAAGTACCTACTGGGGGTGTTTTTAAAACTGCTTTCTGGAGTGTGTCTGATTTAAGACTATGTGAGCTAGCCTCTGCTCTGTATACTGCAGATCCTCCAGTGTGCCTCAGCTTTAACTTTTCCTTGCAGCCAACAGTGAAGTACGAGAGCCAGCCGCGCTTCATCACAGCCACTGGGGGCACACTGCACATGTACCAGCTGGAAGGCCTCAACTGGTTGCGCTTCTCCTGGGCTCAGAGCACAGACACCATCCTGGCCGATGAGATGGGCCTTGGCAAGACCATTCAGACAATTGTCTTTTTGTACTCATTGTACAGAGAGGTAAGGCAGAAACGGCACTTCTCAGTTTGGACCTTTTTCTCCGCTCATAGGACAAGTTCTGACTTAGGAAGATACGGCTTTTTCCTGACTCTTTGGCATTGAGTCCAACCCTCTGCTCAATGCAGGAATCCATATCAAAACAGATCTGATAGATCAAGGGTGCCCAAACTTTTTGAACCACAGGCCCGTCACATGGTTCAGGGGGCTGGTCACTATAGCCCGTGGGCCAGATCTGGCCCCTGATGCCAATCCATCCGGGCCATTAAGCCCCCGTACGGGCACATTTTACTTCAGCTCCTGGGAACAATGAGGGATTTGTGGGCCGGATGAATTAGCATTAGGGGCTGGATCTGGCCCACAGGCCATAGTTTGGGCATCCCTGTGATGGATAGTTGTCCATTTCTCCCTTGAGTGTCTCTAGTATTGGAGCGCTCAGGACTTCCTGAGGGCATCCTAGGTCCCATTGCCATTCTGCTCCCACAGTTAAGTTTTTCCTGAGATGAAGCCTGTCACGGATGTTCAGCTCTGATTCCTCCAGCCCCTCATCCCTTAGAAAAGCAAGAGGGATTCAGTACACACCACCACCCCCTCTCCCAGCACAAAACCAGAGGTTGTTGTGTACGTTAAGCATGTTGCCACAGGGAACAAGCGTGTGTGTGCTTTTTCAAATGCTGGTACAGTATCTATACATTTGGGACATGGATTGGGCCAGGTATCCCTTTTATGTGACGATGTCTGTGTGAGTGCATTGGTAGAAGGAAGTCGGTTGTTTCCCACAAGATTTCTAATGTGTGGTGGTTCGCCTCCATGTACCCACATCTTTGTCTGTCTATAGCAGGGGTGTCCAAACTTTTCAGGCCATGGGCTGGTCACGTGGTTCCTCCCACCGGAAGCGGAAGTAAAACGCACCTTGAAATCTGTTTTGCAAAAAGAATGAGATAGATTTTAAGCTACCACTTTCTCTGGTTAAACCAGAGGTGCTCAAACTATGGCCTGTGGGCCGGATCTGCCCCCGATGCCAATTCATCTGGCCCACACCACCTTTGTTGCGCCCGGAAATGGTAGTAAAACACATCTGTATGGGCGCATTTTACTTCCGCTTTCGGGAGCGACAAATGTGGCATGTGCCGGATGAATTGGCATCTGGAGCCGGATCTGGGCACCCTTGGTCTATAGTATGCCCTTGGGGCAGGCATTGCACAGTGCCTCATGTTATGTACTCCACCTAGCATGGTGTGTAGGTGTTGAATGGATGGCTGCTCGGAGGATGTTGTCAGCCCCAGGCAACGAGGTCCATTGGTGAACAACTGTTATTTCTGTAGGAACAGCTGCCATGGCTGGCTGTGTGTCAGAGATGTCAGCAGAGCCGCATGAGGGAACTTTGCTCGCTCCGGCAGGCGGCGTTTTTTGAATGGATTTTTCTATGCTTAACTGAGCCCCAGGGAACCAAGTGTCTGAGAATCGCTGTGTCAGGCTATGTCCAGGCTGCTGCCTTTACTGTAGATGGGAATGTTCTGCCAGCTCTCATGTAACAACTTCTTCTTCTCCTCCTCCTCCTCTTTTTCTTCTGTTTTCTCCTCACCTAGGGCCACACCAAAGGGCCCTTCCTAGTCAGCGCCCCCCTCTCCACCATCATCAACTGGGAGCGAGAGTTTCAGATGTGGGCGCCCAATTTCTATGTGGTGACCTACACAGGAGACAAAGACAGCCGCTCCATCATCCGTGAGAATGAGTTTTCCTTTGAGGATAATGCCATAAAGGGTGGAAAGAAGGCCTTCAAAATGAAGGTAAGAGGGAGGGAGGGAGAGAGAATCCTTATAGTGTTTTAATCTGAAATCCAGCCTTTGTCTTGCGGTGGGGACTTGCAGAGTTCTCCAGCAAAAATCCTTTCAACCCAGACTAATTTCTGACTCGAAATTTATTTATTTAACTGTTGTCAATAGACTCTTGCTGCTGTCTGAAGTGAAGAGCAGATTTTAAACACTCTCATTACAGATCTCCACGATGCTGCTTTTGTACCATGTTCATTGATGCCATGTATGGGTGGGGGTGTGTGCAGTTATGTCCATACAAACCCATGGTGCTTTAAATGGCTTTACTTAGCTAAGGAGTTCTCAACCGTTTTAAGCCGGGGGCCAGGTCACGCTATCTCAGACAGCCATTTTGCCCTTCCTCCACCACATGGCACTTCCACATGAAAATTCTGCTGTGGGCTGCATTCGGCTAACAGATCACAGGTTGAGAATCCCTGACAGCTCCTCATCCTTTTCACTTGCTTCCTCCCTCATTCATTCTCTTTGTTTCCAGAGAGAAGCTCAGGTGAAATTTCATGTCCTTCTTACTTCTTACGAGCTGGTCACCATCGACCAGGCTGCCTTGGCATCCATCCGGTGGGCCTGTCTTGTGGTGGATGAGGCTCACCGGCTCAAAAACAACCAATCCAAGGTGAGACGAAGATGCTGGTTTGAACTGCAGGGGTAGTTTCTAGGGGTTGAGAGTCCTTTGCTCTAAGTAAATGTGGGTAGGTAGGAATAAAGATGGAATCCAGTTCCTTCCTAACCCTTGTGCTATTCTTTGTTTCAGTTTTTCAGGGTGTTAAATGGGTATAAGATTGACCACAAGCTGTTGCTCACTGGGACTCCCTTGCAAAACAATCTGGAGGAGCTGTTCCACCTGTTGAATTTCCTCACGCCAGAGAGATTCAAGTATGGCTTGCTTGCTTGCATGCTCCCTCCCTCCTTGCTGTATAACAGGGTTGCCCAAACTTTTAGGGCCGTGGGCCTGGCACATGGTTCAGCGGGCCAGTCACGTGGTTCCTCCCACCAGAAGCGGAAGTAAAATTCGCCTTCCAATCTGTTTTGCAACAGGATGAGATATAATTTAAGCTGCCATTTTATCTGCTTAAACCAGAGGTGCCCAAACTACAGCCCATAGACCAGAGCCCCCGACACCAATTCATCTGGCCTGCGCCGCCCTCATTGTTCCCGGAAGCGGAAGTAAAACACACTTCTGGGACCAATGAGGGTGGTGTGAGCTGGATGAATTGGTGTCGGAGGCTGGATCTGGCCTGCAGGCCCTGCTGTAGAAGAGCCTGTCAGGTATAGAGTTACAAGGTCTTTCTATCTGCCCTCTCTGCCAGCTGCCCATGTCTACCCAATTCTCCAGATTGTTCTTGTTTTCAGGATTCCCCCATTTTTGCATCCTTGTGCAACCTTTTCAGTTGTAAGAAGAACCAACTTGGAAGTGGAGTAGGGACTCTTTTGAACCTTCCACCTGACTGGAGATCTAGAGCACAGCAGCTCTACCTCTTCGCCAGACGGAACCTCCTTAGTTGACTTCTGTTGACCTTAGTTGATTCTCCCAGCATCGTAAGTCATGGGGCCTAACCGTTGATCCCAGGAAGTGGAGAGGAACATACAGAATAGATTTGTCTCACCGTGCAGTGCAGCTTTGGTGTGTGTGATATCTGGAGAGAGCTTTGGAAAACTTGTCCCGTAGAGTTCAGAGACATCTCAGAATTTATCTCTGAAAAGAGATCTCCCTCTGGCGGCCCAGCCAGGACATTGCCACTGTTCTGGCAGGTTGGCCTCACACAGTGGACTGAAGAGGAGGAAACTCTCGTCATGGGCAACAGTTTCTGTCCACCACCTTAAGTGGAACTTACAACGGTTTACAGTGTTTAGTTGTGTAATGGAAAGAAGATAATGTCTGATGAGGAGGTGCATCTGTTTTTCTCCATGTTCCAAATTAAAGACTTATCAAGTGAAACTAAAAGGGATGCCCACCTCTTGTCTTTCAACTCTTAAAGCAGGGGTGCCCAAACATTTCGGGTTGTGGGCCGGTCACATGGTCCAGCGGGCCGGTCACATCATTCCTCCTACCAGAAGCGGAAGTAAAACACGTGTGCAGAACACTGCCAGATCCGGCCCCCGACACAAATTCATTTGGCCTGTGTTGCCCTCGCAGCTCCCGGAAGTGGAGTAAAATGCATCCGCACATGCACAGATGGCAGCATTCTGTTCATGAGTTGTTTTACTTTTGCTTCTGGGAGTGGCGCAGGTGACATGGGCCGGATGAATTTGTGTTGGGGCCCAGATCTGCCCCACAGTTTGGGCACCTCTGTCTTAAAGGGTTAGTTGTTCAAAGTTGGGGAAGGAGCTGAGATTTGGTTTTGAGGTTTTCCATTTAATCTCTTTGGATTTGGTGTTTCTCTGAAATTACTGTGTCAAGATCTTGGCCCCACTTTCCCATCTACCTACCACTGTATGACTATCCACTTTAATAAATATAGAAAATTAACTATATTTGTTTCCTTTTTTGCCTAACACATTTTGACATTTCTGGAAGATAGTTTTGGTGGTGACTCATCACTATTCTCAGGGTCACAAGTATGGTTGATAGGGATTTGTGAAATGTGTACCCGTTAATGTTGGGGTATTTCTTATAGAGTTTTATTTCTGACCCCAGTAAGTGAAGTGAGCCAGCATTCAAAATTGGTGTTCTGCCACTTTTGCATGTTTCTTCCTTTGAGCTTTATTTTACCAGCTTTGTTCCTAAGAAAATCCATAGCTAAAAAGAACCATTTGTTATGAAACAGCCACAGGAGAAATTTGTTGACCTTAACCTCCTGCCTGTAGAATTTTGTTAACCACCTAGTTAGCAAAATGTGAAAGAGGATACTGGACTCCATAGGTCAGCGATGGTGAGCCTTGGCACGCCAGCTGTTCTTGGACTTCAATTCCCAGTAGCCCAAGTCTCTGCGTACGTGCAGTAAACCCATTCGTGTGGATTCACAAGGACTTGGGCTTCTTGGAGTTGAAGTCCAAGAAAAGTGCCAATGTTCACCATCATGGGAATAGGTTCTTCCTCTGTTCCAGATTTCATGGCTCTTCTTAAGATTATGGGTGTTTAGAATTAGAAAATTGTGCTGCTATCATTGTAGTCGCAAGACTTTTTGACCTGGCTTGAATTATCATCTTGTGTTCAGCTTTCTGTTTATATGAAATATCTCCAGAGACAACGAGAATCATCTTTCTGTTCCCCTCCTACAGCAACCTGGAAGGCTTCTTAGAGGAGTTTGCCGACATCTCCAAAGAGGACCAAATAAAAAAACTCCATGACCTTCTGGGCCCTCACATGCTGCGCCGCCTCAAGGCTGATGTCTTCAAGAACATGCCAGCCAAGACCGAGCTCATTGTCCGGGTGGAGCTCAGCCCAATGCAGAAGTATGGGAAGGAGTGTAATTAAATTATTAGTAATTTAGCCTAATCTATAATTGGCTATAATTTGTTTCCTCATGGGGTAGTGTGTTTTATTTAATTGAATAATTGTAAATCGCCCAGACACACTATGGGGTGGTAGACAAGTGTTAAAAAAACACATGCACAGAGTGATATTTGTTCGCTAGAGAAGACAAGATCTGGATATATGATGGGTGGGCTGTCAGGGTAGAAAAGTAAAGTGGTCTTAGATCAGAAAAAGGCACCTGGATCAAAAAGGCTCAGTAGTGTTTCAGAAAGGGAAGAAAAGTCTAGATTTGTGCATTCTCTAGGAAAACAGTTAACTCTTAGGGCAGGAGTTCTCAACTTTAAGCCGCAGGCCGGGTCATGCTCCCTCAGACAGTTGAGCAGGCCGGACTGATGGTGCACCCTACCATAAATGCTGCTGTAAAACACGTCCACAGCTGTTGTAAACGCATATATGACAGCTGCGGATGTGTTTACAGCTGTTTCCGCTGCTTCCAATGGCAGGAGCGAGGGCAGTGGGCCACATAAAATGGTGCCATGGGCCAGATCCAGTTAGGGATCCAAGGCCCATAGGTTGAGAACCATTGTCTTAGGGAGTGGAATTGGGGCGGGGAGAGGTATGCCAGAGTCCAGGACTCTTTATTCTTTAGATAAGGGGTCCCCAATGACCCGTGTTGTGGACCGGTACCAGGCCATGGGCTGTCCTGAACTAGGCTGCCAGGGTGGGTGATGCTGGTAGTTCCGGTGGCAGCCTTCTGCTCTCAACGTGCTCCACCGGGTCTGCCTGGCAAATGGAGTAAGAGCACGGGCTCAGGCAGGACAGATAGGCAGGTGGTCGGGCCTCTCCTCCACATTGCTTAACTACAGCCGGGCTCCGCCCCCTGCTAGTGTGCAGTGAGGTATCACACTGCCCATATTCAAGCTATGGCTGGCAGATGGGAGAGATTAAAAAATCCCCCCACCCCCACTTACCGTTCTATGGAAAAATTGTTTCAGCATGAAACCAGTCCATGGTGCAAAAAAAAGGTTGGGGACCCTAGTATAGATCCCTGGGAAGGGGAGTACCAAAAAACAGCCCTTCATCTGAACTTCCAGAATGCTAATCTGTTTCCAGGAGGCTTCTGTATTCTTCACCTTTAGGGTAAAGCTCTTACAGACTTGTTTGTGTATGCATAGATTATAGCATTGCTCTTACCCTAATGATTTCTCCCTTCTCCTGTTCCCTCTGTGTGTTCTCCCCTCACCCACCCCACATCAGGAAATACTATAAATACATCCTGACTCGCAACTTTGAAGCTTTGAACTCACGTGGTGGCGGGAACCAGGTCTCTTTGCTCAACATCATGATGGACTTGAAGAAATGCTGTAACCACCCCTACCTCTTCCCTGTGGCTGCAATGGTATGTTCCTGCCTCAGCTGGTCAGCTGCAGGCCCAGGGCCGCTTGGAGGGCTGTTCGGAAGGGACCCACCTGCGTTGGGGAGCGGAGAGGGGGCTGCCTTCGGTTTTGTGGCCCTTTTTACCCACTGGACTGACATAATTTTGCTGTAGTGGGTGAGCTTGGATCTGACTGGGATAGCAGGGAAGAATCTCCCAGGTTTGATGTGTATCATTTAAGGTGCCTTTCGCCTTGGTATGTCAAAGAGGAAGGCTGTAGTGGACAGATCAGCCCTCCCACCACACACACTCCGTTTGGCTTGGCCTTCCCTTGAACACCTGGCAGTGAAAGAGAAACCCAGCTTGGTAGGTGCCAAGTGATGCAAAGAGCACCTGTTCTATTTTGTCCTGGCAGGAATCTCCCAAACTGCCAAGCGGTGCCTATGAAGGCTGTGCTCTTATCAAGGCCTCTGGGAAACTGATGCTGCTGCAGAAGATGCTGAGGAAACTGAAGGAGCAGGGCCACAGAGTACTCATCTTCTCCCAGGTGAGGAGGACCAGGGGTGGGTGGGTGGGATGGGTTGAGTTCATTGTCTGTCTTCATCTTGGTTCGGTCGGCTGAGGGTAGATAAAAGAAGTGTTCCCTTGCCTTGGGTGCTTCCCCTCTACTCATGAAAGCAAATGATGTAGAGCAGGGGTGCCTAAACTTTTTGGGCCATGGGCTGGTCACGTGGTTCAGTGGGCCCATCACATGGTTCCTCCCACCAGAAGTGGAAGTAAAACATGCCTTGCAGCCTGTTTTGCAACAGGATGAGATAGATTTTAAGATGCCATTTTCTCTGCTTAAACCAGGGGTGCCCAAACTATGGCCCGTGGGCTGGATCCAGCCCCTGATGCCAATTCATCCGGCCCACGCCACCCTTGTCGCTTCTGGAAGTGGAAGTAAAATGCACTTCCGGGAGCGACAAGGGTGGCACGGGCTGGATGAATTGGCATTGGAGCCGGATCCACCCCATGGGCCAGATGAATTGATATTAGGGACCGGATCTGGCCAATGGGCTGTAATTTGGGTAGCGCAAGGGCAGGGAAATGCACAGCATGTCTTCCTATCAGTGAATGGTGTTTCCATAGAAAATAGATGGGAAACAACTTGCCACAGAGAGGCTAGTTAAGGTCAGGCTGAGCGAGAAGATTGAGAGGAAGAACAACAAAAGAGAAGCACATAACGGGCAGAAACTAAACCCAGGCTGAGCAAATTTTAAACATTTATTTAAAATTAGTTGCTAACATTTTTTAAAAGCTAATTTAACAAGCCCCTAGCAAAGTTAAAGGTCTCCCTTGCTTGAAAGCCAGTTGTATCCGACTCTAGCATCTGGTGCTCATCTGTTTGCAGCCAGAGAGCTAGTGCTGTCTGACGTTTCCGTGGTTATGTGGTGGCCATGACTAGACAGCGAAGCACATGGAATGCTTTTACCTTCTCACCGAAGCAGTGCCAGTTTATCTGCTTGCAATTTCTTGCTTTTGAACGGCTAAAGACTGACTCCTGTATTTACACGTGTAGTGAATCTCCTTCATGATGACATCTCCTTCATTTTCCAGATGACAAAAATGCTGGATCTTCTTGAGGATTTCCTTGACTATGAAGGGTACAAGTACGAGCGGATTGACGGGGGCGTCACAGGGGCTCTGCGCCAAGAAGCAATTGACAGGTTCAATGGTAAGCCTCAGGCTGTGAAGGCCAATGAGTGGAGCCAGGAGGTGGGCTTGCCCAGGAATTTGAGGGCTCTCTTGAGTTCTCCTGTCACCTGCAGCAATGAGGCCACTGTATTACCTTGGTAGGGAAAATTCTTCTATGGTCCTGGCATTCTGTGTGGCCCACCCCATGCCTTCCTTCAGCTACCCGCCTGCCTTTTAATCTACATGTGACCGTGCCATTGGCTGTTCAGTTTCCTCACAGACACATACAAAAAGGACAACCTTTCCCAGTTGATGTTTATGTATAAATCTAAGGAGAAAGCTGTAATTTGTACACTTATGTACTTATTTAAAAGTATTTTATCAAATTCTTCTGCTGACTGTGATCATAGTTTCTTTTGCTGATGGGAATCAGTTCCCATTAATAAAGTCTTTTGTTTGAATCATTCCTGAAAATGGCTTTTTAGTCAAATGTTCTTGAGTCTACTCAACTCAAAGAGGATCTAGTTTAGGGGTACCCAAACTTTTCAGGCCATGGGCCGGTCACGTGATTTAGGGGGCAGGTCACTATGGCCCATGGGTCGGATCCAGCTCTTGACACCAATTCATCCAGCCCATGAAGATCTCATTGTTCCCAGAAGCTGAAGTAAAATGCGTCCATACGGGCGCGTTTTGCTTTCAGGAGTGATGAGGTTTTTGTGGGCTGAATGAATTGGCATTGTGGGCCAAATTTGGCCCATGGGTTGTAGTTTGGGCACCTCTGATCTGATCTAGTTCATTTGTCTTCTTCTCTTCCTCACTCATCTCAACCTCATTCCTTTTCAGCCCCAGGAGCTCAGCAGTTCTGCTTCCTGCTCTCTACCCGGGCAGGCGGCTTGGGCATCAACTTGGCCACTGCTGACACTGTGATCATTTTTGATTCTGACTGGAATCCTCACAATGATATCCAGGTAGGCCTCCTGCTGTCTTAAGATGTACAGTGAACCCATGCTTCACGGAATTAATCTGTCCCACAGGGTATTCCTTGTAGCGATTTTTCCTTAAAGCAAACTGCAGTTTCCTATAGAAATGCATGGGGAGGGGGAGAACCTTCTGGAGCTCAGGGGAAAAAAAGGCAAAAATAATGGTTTAAATGTTCAAAACTCTTTATAAAGTGGCAAAAAATTCCAGAGTGCACTTTATGAAGAATTTTGAACAGAAAAAAATAGGGTTGTGTTTTGTTTTGTTTTTGCTTTTTTCTGACCTTCAAAACAGAAGAAATTGATTTTCAATACATTCCTATGGGAAAACATGCTTTGTGCCCTCTAGTAGCCAGCTGTGGTAATGGCCAGACAGTTTTCCCACCACCACCACCCCGGAAATGCTGTATGCTACTTTTATGCTGCCGAATCACACCAAAAACATGACAGAAAATTCCAGAAACAGTACAAATGCTCTGACTACCCTCCCGCTGCCAAGCAGCTGGGCCCCCCCATACAGCCCAAAAAAGCTTCGCACCCTGGGGAAACCCATTCCATTTTGTGGTTTTTCTCCGTGAAGAGGACCTTCATTTCCTCTGGATTTCTTTCCCTCCAGGATTCCGTTTCAGCAGATGTCCTTCTTAGGTCCCAGTATCATTAAGAAGAAAACCCTTTCTTTTTGCCCCATAATGCTGTGCATTGAATTGATAGCAAATCTGAGGGTGGATCCCTCATGAGCCACTATATTCATCTCCATCCCCCAGATTTATAGTGAAAAGTATTTTGCGTGTGTGGCTATAGTAAATGAGATCCCGACTTTGTCTTATCTCCTGCCAACCAAGCAGTTAGAAAGCAAGAAATTGCAAATAGATAAATAGGGACCACTTCGGTGTGAAGGTAAACAGCATTCCATGTGCTCAGGTGTCTAGTCATGCCTGCTACATGACCACAGAAATGTCTGCAGAAGCAGATAGCACTGGCTCTTTGGCTATGAAACAGATGAGCACTGAACCCTAGAGTTGGCTATGACTGGCTTCGAGCAAGGGTGACCTTTACCTTTATAGTAAATTACCCTCAGCAGTGCATGCCTGGCAGGTTTGGCCGAATGCTTGGCAAAAGATAACAAAGTCATGAAGATGCAGAAGGATGTGTCTCCCCCGATTTCCTTTTTGAAACTAGGTTTGTGTTCCTCTGACTGTGTAACAGAGAGAGGGTAACGTTTAGCCAGAACGTCTGGGATCGTCTGGGAAAGGCTGGTGGGACTCAGTCTAGCTACCACAGCAGGATAGATTGGGGCTTTAGAGATGAGGGAGGTTTAGGACATAATCACTAGTCTTTCCTGGATAAAATATGTTTATGGGTGAGTAGGGACTTCTCTCTTATTCCTAATAGCAGAATACCAGAGAGTAGTAAGAATGACTCTCAGAGAATATTGGCTGTAGTTGCTGGGGTTACTTAAATGGGACAGAGCTTCCCTCCAGTCCATGAGAACCCGACTGGTCCCTTTTTATGTTGTTCCCTTGGTCCATGGCTTCATCCTCTGAACTTCTTGGCTGTTTCCTCCCCAGGCTTTCAGCAGAGCTCATCGCATCGGCCAGGCAAACAAGGTGATGATCTACCGCTTTGTGACGAGAGCTTCAGTGGAGGAGCGCATTACACAAGTGGCCAAGCGCAAAATGATGCTGACTCACTTGGTGGTCCGCCCGGGGCTGGGCTCCAAGTCGGGAAGCATGTCGAAGCAGGAGTTGGATGACATCCTCAAGTTTGGGACCGAGGAGCTTTTCAAGGATGAAAACGAGGGTGTGGTGACATTTTGGGAGACGATAAGTAGTCGTTAGCAAGGTGGCTGTCTTCAAGGATGGCCCTAGCTCTAATTCACTGCAGAGGTCTGGCTGCTTACCCATCAGAATAAGAATGTTTCTGGCATGTTCAGAGCCCTGAAAAGGAGGTTATTCACTGAGCAATGTGCTTAGCCTCTGGTGCAAGGTGGGTTTCTGTGGCCAGCTGTGGGCTTAGTCCCAGGATGGCGATCCTTGGAACTCCAGGTGTCCTTGGACTTCAGTTCTCAGAAGCCCAAGTCATTCGTGTGGATTCACAGACAGTTGGGCTTCTGGGATTTGAAGTCCCAAGAACACCTGGAGCGCCAAGGTTCACCATCACTGTGCAACCTCTGTGTAAATTTTCCCCTGACAGTCACTGTGGGGGTAAAATGCATTCCTTAAAATCGACTCTGCCCCCAACCAGTGACTGGACTGGAAGCACCACTAGCACTGCCATTGCCATGGGGTAAAGTATGACATGAAGAGGAATCCAAGGAGGGTGGGAATGGGGAAGACGGATAGTAGGATTCACCCCCTCGTAGCGCTTGGTGGCTAGGCATGTCCACCTCACTGTGCCAGATGTTCATAGTGGCTCTGACCTTTCAGCAGTCTCTTAGGCCCCCACTCAACCGCCTTCTCTTCTAACCCTGGTTCCCTTCACGGCAGGGGAAAACAAGGAGGAAGATAGCAGTGTCATCCACTACGACAATGCTGCCATTGCCCGGCTGCTGGACCGTAACCAGGATGCCACAGATGATGCGGATGTTCAGAACATGAATGAGTATCTAAGCTCCTTCAAAGTGGCACAGTATGTGGTTCGGGAGGAAGACAAGGTCAGTCCTGAGGAGTCATACTTGGTCATTTAGGCAGGAAGGAAGGCTGGGCTCTAGGTTTTATGGCTGGGAGGCCTTACACATTCGATCAGGGGTTCCCAACCTAAGGCTCCTGGGCTGGATCTGGCCCATGGCACCATTTCATGCGCCCCCCCTTCAAGAGCATTTGAGAAAGAAAATGGCCACCCCATTGAAGCTGTTGGGATAAAATGGCCACACCCATCGTGCTGGCAGGGCAAAATGCCTGTCCAGCCATTGAAGCTGACTAAGAGAGAATGAGCCAGCCCTTGGGTTGAAAAGGTTGGGAACCCCTGCACTCAATGTAGGGCCTGGCTGTGGTCAGTGTGTGTGTGGGGGAAAGGGGGCAAATGCCTGTTCCAGCCCCACCGGTCTCAGTGCCTCTGGCCGCCTTCTGTTCCCCACCTCAGATTGAGGAGATTGAGCGGGAGATCATCAAGCAGGAAGAGAATGTGGACCCGGACTACTGGGAGAAGCTGCTGCGCCATCATTACGAGCAGCAGCAGGAAGACTTGGCTCGCAACCTGGGGAAAGGGAAGCGTGTCCGCAAGCAGGTCAACTACAACGACGCAGCCCAGGAGGACCAAGGTCAGCCCTTGGGAAGAGAGGAGCATTGTTGGCACAGGACGTGTGGGGTCACAGAACTTGCCTCGTCACCTACCCCAATTCTCTTAAACATTGGACACCCATAAATGGAGGACTTTCTTAAGGCCTGCCCATCCGTTCAGTCTTCCTTCCTCTCAGCATGCAGTGGAAAGACGTCTTAATCTAGCCCAGGATTTCTGACCCCAGCCCCTCTGAAAACACCGAGGCAGCGGGCCGTAGGCCTTGGGTGGGCAGTGCAGGCCATCCAGAAGTGGGGGTGGGGGTGTCTTCCTGTGACTGACTTCAGCAGCCTATGCAGAAGCCACCCAAAGGTGTGCCCTTGAGGGTTGCTCCGGTGGGCTAAGGAGGGAAGCAGGAAGCATTCGGCAAGCGGGGGCCAGGCTAGCAGTGCTTGCAAACCAGTATTATACTGTTTCAGACAATCAGTCCGAGTACTCAGTGGGTTCTGAAGAGGAAGACGAAGACTTTGACGAGAGGCCAGAAGGTGAGAGCTTTGCTCCCTTCAGCCCCTTCTTCCCTACCTTGCTGTGGGCCTTTAAGGGGGGAGGGGGAGGGAAGGTCCAAAGAGAGAGTTTGTCATTTCTGGAATCGTGGCCTCTGCTCTGTTGCACCACACTGAAACCCACCTCATCTTTCATGGTATGAGAATGGGGGTGGCTCTCTGTCAGAGCAGCTGGCTGTATTGGTCTGTCAGAAACCCAGCCCCCTCCCTCTCAGCATGCCAGGCAACGGGGGCGGGGAGGGGGGGCAGCGGCGGCTGGGAGAGTGAATTGGGGAGGTCTCGCTTGATGTCCTGCCAAGCCAGGTAAAGGCCTTCTGGGCCCCTGGCCAAGCCTTGGGAAGGAAGGCTGCAGGAGGTTGGATGGTGAGCCTCTGTCTCTCTCGCTCCCTGTGCCAAGGTCGCCGACAGTCCAGACGGCAGCTTCGGAATGAGAAGGACAAGCCTCTCCCGCCACTCCTGGCCCGTGTTGGGGGCAACATTGAGGTGAGAGAGAGAGAGCGATTTGGTGTCTGTGTGCGCATGTGTTTGTAACTTACAAGAGATGGTTGTGGTGGCTGGATTAGGACCGCACACTAAACCCATTCGTGAGGATACGCAGAGACTTGGGCTTCTGGGAATTGAACTCCAAGAACACCTGGAGTGCCAAGGTTCGCCATCACTGCCCCAGAAGGACCTCCAAGAGAGTGAAATGTTAATTTGCAACCTCATGTGTAGTTTTTGCCCTGATGCATTCCACTGCAGCAGCTTAGAAAGCACATGACTGGTATGGAAGAAGTGGCTGCTCCGTCTGGGCACGTGGCTGGCATGCTGTGTCTTCCATGAAGTCAGGAGGATTCCAGCTCTAACCAATGCTGTTTATAGGGTGCTGATCATGGCCTTTGTGCTGCCTTCTTTCAGGTCCTGGGTTTCAATACCCGCCAGCGCAAGGCTTTCCTGAATGCAGTGATGCGCTGGGGCATGCCTCCCCAAGATGCCTTCACCTCCCAGTGGCTGGTCCGGGACTTGCGTGGCAAGACGGAGAAAGAATTCAAGTAAGGAGATCTTCCTGGTAGTGTCTCGCACCAATGAATAGCCAGTTATGAGGAGGCTTCCTGGGAAGCAGTTGAAACCGGATAATATAATTTGTACAGTCCTACCAGACAAGAATAGGGACTGCAGTGGCTTAGTGGGTAAGAGGCTGAACGTGATGGCTGGAAGGTTGGCAGGTCAGCAGTTTGAGACCCAAGTGCCGCATGACGGAATGAGCGCCCTTCTCTGTCCCAGCTCCTGCCAACCTAGCAGTTCAAGAACAAGAATTGCAAGTAAATAAATTGGTACCACTTCGGTGGGAAGGTAAGCAGCATTCCGCACACTCAGGTGTCTAGTCATGCCTGCCACATGACAATGCAAATGTCTGCAAACACAAGCAGCGCTGGCTCATTGGCTGTAAACGGAGATGAGCACTGAACCCTAGAGTCAGATATGACTGGCTTTTGAGCAAGGGCAACCTTTACCTTACCAGGCAAAAACAAAAATCAGCATCCCAAGAAATGTAGTTTTAATTGAAAAGAAGAAGAAAAAGGGTCATTCTATTGGTAAGCATAGCGAAGTGCATGGATGAGGTCTGCGGCCATTCACAAAGCTGGAGGAGGCTTGCATTGTGTTTATGCCTCTTGGATTGCTGAAAGAACATACAGGATAAAAAAAGAACAAGGGGGAACCAAAATAGATTGGGCAGTGCCAGATCTGAAAAGGGACATTTCCTGCCTGTGCCCCCGAGTCCTTGGGATAGGATGGCTGTGTTTGCCCCACCAGTTTGATTGCCAAGTGATGATGGTCCTTTCTCATCTGACACAGCCCTCCACAAACATTTTCCTGTCTGTTTTTCCTGGAGAGTGAGGCAAAGAGGTGACCCTCCCCTCCCTCATGCAGACAGATAACAATCTCCCTGTGAAGGGGAACTGTGGCCAGGAACATCGCTGGAGAGCCAGAGTGGTGGCTTCTACCAAGCTGGCCCACGGTTAACAAAAGAGATAGGGGCTTGTGGGTGAAGAGCCAAACAGAAATCTGATGGCAATGCCTATGTGGAGCAGAAGGACATGCCTCCCCCCCCCCTTCTTGGCCTTCTTAATGTGCGCAGTGTTTGTATGCATTGCATCTCCTTCTCTTGGTGAATTTATCTAGTCTTCCTTTAAGCCCATGTACATTGGTGGCAGCCCCAAATCTTGTTGCAATGAAGTCTGTCAGCTACATGATGTGCCTCTTGCATTTCCTATTGCTCAGCTTTTCCAGATGGCCCTTGAACTGTGCAAAACGAGAGAAATTCCCTTCGGTCACTTTCTCCAGGCTTTTTCACATTCCCTAAAATGTGCCTCTTTTTTGTTGTGGCAGTTGAAGAACCCCCAAGTACAGTATTGTAATGTTGTTTCATAGAGGTGCCATTACATCTAGGTTGGAGGGGCAGGCAAGGGAGATGAGCCTGGGTCTCCACTTTGGTACGTTTGGCCTGTGCAATCTTTTATTCCGCTATTGGATTTTATCCTCCAGGGCGTATGTCTCCTTGTTCATGAGGCACCTCTGTGAGCCTGGGGCAGATGGGTCCGAGACCTTTGCCGATGGAGTGCCCAGGGAGGGGCTGTCGAGGCAGCAAGTACTGACACGGATAGGTGTCATGTCTCTGGTAAAGAAAAAGGTATGGATCCTGACTGCTGAGGGGAACACGTCAGGTTTGTTGTTACGTCCTATTAAGTGGGGGACTGTGGTGGCTCAAGTGGTAAAGATGCTGAACTCGCTGACTGGAAGGTCGAAGTTCAATTCCCGGGTACTACATGATGGAGTGAGCTCCCGTCTCTGTCCCAGCTCCTGCCAACCTAGCAGTTCGAAATCAAGAAATTGCAAGGAGATAAATAGGGACCACTTTGATGGAAAGGTAAACAGAGTTCTGTGCACTTTGGTATCTAGGCATGTCTGGCACATGTCCATGGAAATGTCTGAAAATGCAGACACCACTGGCTCTTCGGCTACAAACAGAGATGAGCGCTGAATCCTAGAGTCAGATACGATTGGCTTTTGAGCAAGGGCAACCTTTACCTATCAAGTGACCTCTAACCTATGGCAACCTAGGAATAAGGGAGTTCCAAAATGTCCTGTCATCAGCAGCCCTGCTCATCGCTTGCAAACACAAACCTGTGGCTTCCCTCACAGAGTCAGTCCTTCTTCTCTTTGGTCTTCCTCTTTTCTTGTTGCCATCCATATTTGCCAGCGTTATGGTATTTTCCAGAGATTTTTGCCTTCTCATGATATGTCTGAAGTAGGACAGTCCCGGCTTCATCATTTTTTGCCTCCAGAGACAGTTTAGGCTTGATTTGCTCTACGACTCACTTGTTCATCTTTCTGACAGTCCACGATGTTTGCAAAACTCCTCTCTCGCACCTTGATCCACAAAGGGCAAGTGGGCCAAAGGGAAGGAAAGACCAGCTAGCTTCCCTTTAAAATGATCTTGCACTGAGGTGAACATTGTTTCCTTCCTCTAAGGATGGCCCAAATGTCATGGGACTGCAGCTTCCAGTCTCCTTAGTCCCTGGCTTTTGCCGACTAGTCTTGACATCTTGCCCAGGGCTAGTGTAAGGGAAAGGAAGAGTGTTTGAGAATATTTGTTTTTAAAATGGAAGGGTGGGCAAGAATTGAGAGTACTGTATAGTATTTTAGCATGTGCTGAAACGGGGACCTGTTTGTAGCATCTAGATCAGGGGTTGCCAACCTTTTTAAGTCGGGGGCCGGGTCATGCTCCCTCAGACAGTTGGGTGGGCCAGACTGGTGGTTCCTCCCACCATAAACACTGCTGTAAAATGTGTCTGCAGCTGTCGTAAATGCATTTACGACAGCCGTGGGTGCATGTACAGCTGTCATAAATGCATCCATTTCCACTGGTGGTGCAGGCCGGGTCCAAACAAGAATCTAGATCAGGGATGGGCAACATATTATTTATTTATTTATTTATATTTGTTTATCGCCCTCCTCCCCGAAGGGACCCAGGGTGATTTCCAACAATTTTAAAAACACTTTAAAAACCTTAAAAACTTAAAAACTGAATTAAAAGCTAGGTACAGTAATACCTCATATAACATTAGTATCGAATAACACGAAAATCGCATAACATCAAGGAATCTGGGGGGAAGAATTGCATCAGATAACATTAAGATCCTATGGGATGCTTCAGATAACAACCGCGAAAGCCTGTGTGGTTACAATGTATCTCTATGGATCCCATAGAGGATCAGATAACACGAAAAATCATATAACACGAAGACTTGTGGAACCAGGTTTTAGCGTTATATGAGGTTTTACTGTATTATAACTTGGACATACTGGGGGTCAAACCATCCAACTGGCTCATCCACCAGCGCGACCAATGCAGTTTCCGTCCCATATCAGGGCCTGAATCCTGACTGAAAAGGATCCAGATAATCCGCTTCATCCAGGAACTCCCCGGCCCGCACCACCAGTGGAAATTGATGCATTTACGACAGCTGTAAATGCACCCATGGAAAGGCTGACTGGGTCCTTAGGGTTGAACTTCCCCCACATTTCTGTGTGCCGCATGATTGCTGTAGCCCTTGTCATTGCAACTAAAATGTTCACAGAGGGGAGTGTGTCTTTTTGCATGGTAGGTGCAAGAGTTTGAACATATCAATGGCCGCTGGAGTATGCCTGAACTGATGCCTGACCCCAGTGCTGACTCCAAAAAGTCCTCCCGGGCTTCGTCCCCCACCATCAAAACCTCCACCACTACCCCAGACCCCAGCTGCACTAACACTCCCTGCACCTCCAAGCCAGGTAAGCATCGAATCGTTTCCAACAAGGAGGCCCGACCCTCTCTTCAAGTGGGCTGAGATTCTACCCTTTAGATTCAAGGCTGGGATTGTTTGGTAAAATTCATTTCTTTTAAATATCACTGTTCTCCTTCGTGTTATTTGGGGATGCACACTAATGGGTTCTGCACCTGCGCTGAATCCGAGCGGAGCTGAAAAGCTGATTGGATAAAAGTTTTGAAGTTAGGACCACCCACCATCCCCAACCGCCTCTGGTGCCATTTCGTGCTCTTCCCTCAGTTCTCTTTTTTCCGCTTGCGTGAACAGGAGCTTTGAAAGAGAGCGGTGTGCTTTTTGTCTGAGATTGCTTCAGAAAACCACAAATTTTTTCTGTATTACAATTTTTCTTGGACCAGGAGGCTCACTACCTCTTGGTCCTCGCACGGCTGGGGGATTTCCCTCGGCCGCCGCTTTAAAAAAAAAATTTCTCTGAGGTAAATTTTACCTCATGCGATCTTGTGTCGGGGCCTCCCGGCCGGGACAATTTTTCTTCTTCAGCCATCTACCTCGGTGGATGGCCTCAGCGGCCTTTAAGCAGTGTCCGTCCTGTAATGTGAAGTTCCCCAGTTCGGACGGACACGTGAGGTGCTTGCGGTGTTTAGGGGAACAACACCCTGTCCAGACGTGTACGGTCTGCAAAGGTTTTTCCAAGGCCGCACTCAAGAACAGACAGAACCGCCTCCAGGTCTTCCTAATGGAGGCGGCACTTGCACCTCGGGCTTCCCGCCCTCAGGAGGCTGCTACTGCTTCCACCTCCGCTTCTTCTTCGCGGCCGTCTGCCGCAGAACTGTTTAGGAGGAAGAAGGAGGAGGAGAAGTAGAAGAAGAAACACCACCAGACTTCTTCGACTTCTCTCCCCCCAACTCCGTGCGCGACGTGCCCGTCGCCGTCTCGATCGCTGGCCTCCGTTGCCATCACGGCCGCAATCTCGCCAGGCAGCTTGTCGTCGACCTCTCCGGTCATCATCTCCCCGGAGAAGGTCCGAAGTCTGCCGCCTCTGCTGGAGACTCCGCCGCCACCGCGGAGGACTGCATCTCTGTCAGCCCCTTCTGTGGCTCCGGCTCCCAAGCCGTCCATACAGCTGACCCTCATCGCCCCATTCCTGGAGGCGATGGTGCAGAAGATGGCTGAGCAGTTCCGAGTCCCTCAGCCACCACCGTCGGCTGTTCCAGAGGCGCCACCGCTCAGTGAACTAGCCCCGGAGGCACCACCCCCCCGTGAGGAGGGCCTGGCTCCATCAAAGAGGCGACGCATGGAGCAGGCACGGTTGGAGGTCTCTCTCCCTCCACACCAGTCGCCTTTGCCAGGGAGCGATCCGAGGACCGCCAGGCCGTACTGGTTGGACTCTGACCCCGAGGCCTTCTTTCCACCGCCCAGCATCTCGGAGCGGTCAGAAGGCTCCGACGGATCGTCGGTCGAGGAGGAGGATCAGCCACCACTGGTTGCCGCTGAGAAGTCGCTGGATGACAACATCGGCAGCGTCCACGGTTCCCAGCCAGAGGACCAACGGGACCTTCACAGCGCTGATCACCCGCCTGGGATCCACGCTCGGGACCAAGGCGGAGGCCCCTCCGGAGGAGTGTGAGGATGTTGTCTGTGCCATGGCTGATAAGAAGGAGTTGGTCCCTGTCCACCTGGGCCTTCTCCCGAAGATCGCCAAGGCTTTGTGGCAGAAGCCCGTCTCATCCCACTCGGTGTCAACAAGAGTGGACGGGATATATAGACTTCTTGGAGATGATGCCACCTTCCTACACCTCCACCCGGCGCCCAACTCGCGAGTCGTGAAGGGCGCCCAGCACAGGACACCGATAAGCAGCACTCCCCTCCCTTCATCGCTGGAAGGGAAGAATTTAGACTCCGTGGGCAGGAAGGTCTATGTCAACTCCTCCCTGTCCTTCCGTGCCACGAACTATGCCACGGCCATGGACGGCTACAGTTGTCGCCTATGGGAAAAGGTAGAGTCCTTCAAAGAGAAGCTGCCGCTGGAGCTCCAGGCTGAGTTCGGGTCCATCTGCCAAGAGGGTAACTAGCTGGCCCTCCAACAGATCCGAACTGGGAGGCATATCACGGAGTTGGAGGCTAAGAACTTGGCTTCCGCCATCCAGATACGCCAGCACTCCTGGCTGCGCTCGGCCGACCTCCAGGATGAGGTCAAGAAATTGGTGGAGGAACTACCCTTTGACGGCGGGGGTTTGTTTGCTAAAGAGACGGATGTCTCTTTGGGGGAGCTTAAGAATGATATGACGACTTTCAACAAGCTCCGTCCTCTACGCCGAGGGTCGGGTCAGTACCAGTCGGACCAGCCCCAGACCTCGTCTCAAGGTCCGTCCTACCAGCCTCGCCAACAACAGAGGCAGGAGGACTACCCTCGGCACAAGTTCTACCGACTGAGGCAGCAAGCACCACGGCCGCGTTACCAGCAACGCCAACAGACTGGTAAGCGGACCGATTGGAGGAGCAAACAACGGGTTTGATTCCTCCGTGACCGAGACTCTCATCCCTCTACCTTACCGTCCCCTGGTGAACTACCTGTCGGTGTGGTCCACCATCACCACAGACAAGTGGGTTTTAACCATCTTAGACTCTGGCTACGCGATCGAGTTCAAGAGATGCCCCACTGTAGGACGGGTCCGTATCACCGATCCGTCTCCACCGCTCCAAGAGGAACTGTCAGCTCTCCTGGAGAAGGGCGCCATAGAGCTGGTCGCAGCATTGGAGTCTCACGACGGGTTCTTCTCCCGCTACTTCCTCGTGGACAAGAAGGATGGAGGGTCCCGACCAATCCTGGATCTCCGCCTTCTCAACAAGCACATCGATGCGAGGAAGTTTCGGATGGTAACCCTTCAGTCCATCCTCCAACTGATCAACGACGGGGACTGGTTTGCAGTCATCGACCTGAAGGATGCGTACTTCCACGTATCCATCAGGAGGGAACATCGCCGCTTCCTCCGCTTCCAGGTGGGCAGTGACGTCTACCAGTACACGTGTCTACCCTTCGGCTTCTCCACGAAGTGCATGGCGCCGGTGGCCGCCCATCTTCGGCTGCAAGGGGTCCAAGTGTTCCCTTACATCAACGACTGGTTGGTCTGCTCCCCGACCAAACAGAGGGCCATGGACGCTGTTTCTCATTGCCTGGCCCTCATGGAGAGTCTCGGTCTGAGGGTCAACTACAAAAACCAGTTGACCCCAACTCAGCGCATAGACTACATCGGAGCGGTACTGGACTCTCTGGCTCTGAGAGCCTACGCTCCGCTCAAACGTCTACTCAACATCCGTGCGGTGGTGGCACGGATCCAGGGCAGGCGTTGCATCCGTGTGAGGGACGCCCTCCGCCTGTTGGGACTCATGACGTCGACCACGGCGGTGATCTCACACGCCAAGCTCAAGATGCAGTCCCTCCAGTCTTGGTTCCTCGCCTCGTTCGACATCGTCAACGACCACCTCGGGAAGTGGCTCACACCAACCCCCGAACTGCAGGACCAACTGAGCTGGTGGGTGATGGACCGCAATGTGGCCGTGGGGAATCTCTTCACTCTTCCCGCGCCGACCGTGCAGATCACCACCGACGCGAGCACGCACGGATGGGGAGCGTGCTGCGGCAGTCTATGGATCCACGGAGTCTGGACTCCCGCGGAAGCCAGGCACCACATCAACTTCCTCGAACTCTTGGCAGTGTGGAAGGTAATGCGGTCCTTCAGACTTTCAATAGCGGGCCGCGTGGTGCAGGTCGCCTCGGACAACACCACGACCCTGGCCTATCTCAACAAGCAGGGAGGGACGAAGTCTCTCTCCCTCCTTCATCTTGCTGTGATGGTCTGGGAATGGTGCCTGAAGGTGCACATCTTCCCGATCGGTGTCCACATCCAGGGCACCCTGAACACGGATGCAGACTTTCTGAGCCGCAAAGGGACGGAAATGCACGAATGGGAGCTGGATGGATCAGTGTTCGACCGGTTGTGCCGCTGGTGGGGCACGCCGGTCCTGGACTTGTTTGTGACACAAGCCAACGCCAAGTGTCACCGTTACTGCTCCCGAGCGGGGATCGGTCACGGATCGGAAGGGGATGCCTTCATGGTTCCGTGGCATCAGGACTTCCTGTACATGTTCCCACCGATCTCTCTCATCCAAAGGGTCCTCGTACGGATCCGTGCGGAGCGATATTAATCGCCCCGTCCTGGCCACGTCAGCCATGGTTCCCACTGCTTCAGTCTCTGGCTTGCAACTTTCTTCGCCTGCCCACCGATCCGAACCTCCTCCACATGGGGGGCGGTCGGATCCTACATTCAGACTTGCCGAGCCGCCATCTGACGGCCTGGCTTATTCGCCCGACCTAGCGCGGATCCTTGAACTCTCTCGTAAGCCATCCACGCGGAAGTCCTACGAAGCCAAGTACCGTCGTTTCCTTGACTTTTTAAGATCCAACGACCGTACCGTGGACTCCGCATCCCTGCAGGGTGTCATGTCCTACCTCCTGCATCTGGCTGAATCAGGATCCGTGCATTCCTCCTTGAAAGTCCATCTGGCTGCATTGGTTGCCAATGCTCCACCTTCCTCTGTGCTGTCCTCTGCCGTCAGGGACAAGACTGTTAAGCATTTCCTTCAGGGACTGGGCAATGCTTATCCACCTGTCAAGGTACCACCTCCCCAGTGGTCCCTCACTGCTGTGCTCACTGCGCTCACCAAGGCGCCCTTTGAGCCCATGGCTACAGTAGACATTAAGCTTGTGTCTTACAAAACTGCTTTTCTTGTAGCCATTACCTCTGCCCGAAGGGCAGGTGAACTTGCAGCCCTGAGGTCTGACCCTCCTTTCCTCAAGTTCTACCCTGACAGGGTAGTGTTGCACCCGGACCTTGCATTCCTGTCGAAGGTACTCACTGACTTTCACTTGGCCCAGTCCATCACACTGCCAGCGTTCTTCCTGAATCCTTCGTCTGCACAAGAGAGAGTGTGGCATTCATTGGATGTCAGGAGGGCCTTGCTGTTTTACACCCAAAGGACTGCGTCCTTCAGGAGAGCGAAGCAACTTTTTGTTGCTTATGGTGGCAAGTCAAAAGGACAGCCTCTGTCTGCTCAGAGACTATCTAAATGGATCTCAGGCACCATTTACCTGGCCTATGAGATGTCATCTCTGCCACCTCCGCCTCATGTCCGGGCCCATTCCACCAGGACATTGGCCTCGTCTACTGCCTTTCTGGAAGGCATTCCTATGGAGGACATCTGTAAGGCTGCTACCTGGTCCAGGTCCTCCACCTTCATCACCCACTACCAGGTTGATACGAGGTCTGCTGCTGATGTCAGACGTGGCAGGTCCATCCTGACGGCTGGTCTCCGATCCTCTTCGGTGATGACCGCCCATCCCTGATGTCAGCACGCTCACCTACATCTCAGGACGCCGGCTGCCCACCATCTAAGTAAGCTTGCTAGTCACCCATTAGTGTGCATCCCCAAACAACACGAAGGAGAAAGACAGGTTTCACTTTCCAGTAACTGTCGTTCTCCGAGTATGTTGTTTGGGGATTCACACGACCCAACCCAACCTCCCCTCGATGCTGCCGGCCTGAGATGGCCCTATGCTTCACAGGCAGCTCTAGTATTGAACTGAGGGAAGAGCATGAAATGGCGCCAGAGGTGGTTGGGGATGGTGGGCGGTCCTAACTTCAAAACTTTTATCCAATCAGCTTTTCAGCTCCGCTCGGATTCAGCACAGGCGCAGAACCCATTAGTGTGAATCCCCAAACAACATACTCGGAGAACGACCGTTACTGGTAAGTGAAACCTGTCTTTCTTTTCTCTGGGCACTGAGACCTGGCTGCAGTTGTTAATAGACATGAATGAATCACAATACCTCAGCTCCCTGGTGGCTCAGTGGGTAAAAGCACTGTGCCTGGAAACTGAAAGGATGAGGTTCAATTCCCTGAGAGATGAACAATAGGAGACATGAAAAGAGCCTCATTCAGGCATCCCCTGCAAAAATCCTTTCAACCCAGAGTAATCTCTGACACAAAAACACACACAACCACAATACCAGTGTCAACAGGGGTGGATTTATTCTCCGGTGTTTAAAGATTGATTTTTTTATGTTGTTAAAATGGAATTGGTGGAAGACAGAAGTTTTATAGTGTAGATGACCTTAGAATTCAGTTTGTTAAAATGCAAAATGCTTTTGTCAGTTTAGGGAAAGGCTACAGTTGAGCCCAGTTCTGGAATAGTCCTTGTCTATGTAGCCTCACAGGGAATGTATTTGGAGAAAGGCAGAAAGTTGGATCATGATGTTCTGTTTCACCAGCTACTCCGGCTCCAAGTGACAAAGGAGATGCGGGGATCCTGGCAGGAAAAGATGATTCAGAGGCCAAAGATGAGAAGCCAGAGAAGGAAGCCAAAGGTGGCGAGAAAATGAAGGTTGAGGTTTGTGCTTGTATAAGAGATTTCCTTGGTTGCACTCTACAATGCGGGTGAAGAAAGCTGGGGGTAGTAGGGACACCTTGTCAGGAAGTATTTGGAGAGGTTTTGAGAAGGAGCGATCTGAGCGGCAGTGCCAGTATGCCGACAGAGAAGGCGACAAACAGACATTGTGTGGGTTTGCCCTAGTTTCCTCTCATGCATCCCTTTTCTTGGTAAAAACCTCATGCGTTTTCTCTAAAGCAGGGATGCCCAAACTATGGCCTGTGGGCCGGATCCTGCTCCAGCAACAATTCATGCGGCCCTTGTTGCTCCCAGAAACGGAAGTAAAATGCGCCCGATGAATTGGCGTTGGGGGCTGGATCCAGCCCAGGGGCCGTAGTTTGGGCACTCCTGGTTGAAGCAGAGAAAATGGCAGCCTAAAAATCTATCTCATCCTATTGCAAAACAGATGGCAAGGCGTGTTTTACTTAGGCTTCTGGTGACAGGAACCATGTGACCGGCCCAAAGAGTTTGGGCACTCGGGCTCTAAAGCCAGCCTTGGATTGCAGCCCCTTTATTTAAATCTTCAGATCTATAAGGCTTGTTATTGTGTAAGACAGGAGTTCTCAACCTTTTCAAGGCGAGGGCTGGACCTTCCCCTCAGGCAGCTGAGCGGGCAGGTGGTTCTGCAATGCTGCTGTAAAACATGCCCGCTTCCGGTAGCAGTGGCAGTGTGGGCCACATGAAATGGTGTTGTGGGCCATAGTTTGAGAACCCCAGATGTAATACACCACAAGTTTCTGCTGGCTTTGCTACTACGTACTATAAGCTAACATAGCTACCTATCTGGAAATACTTCCTAGCTGTATCTGCTGTACTATCTTCCAGATAAACCTTCCACACCTCCTTAAGATCGCCTAAATATGAACTTGCCTGTAACCTGTGCCCACCACCTTCAACCTCAGTGAAGGCTGTCTTACCACAGCTGTATGTGTGTATCCTTGTTTTGCCTTTCCCAGCCATCAGCCCCCGAGCAGCCCATTTCTGCCACAATCTCGGGAGAAAAAGTAGAGCTAGAAACAACCAAGAAGCCTGAAGAGGACGGACTGGTGGCTGTTGGAGAAAAGGAATTGGAAGCTGAGCCTCCAGTCAAGGAAGAGAAAATGAAAATGGGTAAAGGCATAAAAAGAAGATATAGTTGAACAACAACAAAGAGCAGTGGGGAGAGGGACAACAGGCCAGAAGGGATAAGAGGGTCCAGAGAAGAGGAGCACTGAAAAGTCTCCTCCTACTCTTGTGACTCATTCCAGTGAGTCTTGTGTAGGAGAAGCCCTAAGTTGGGCCTTCCTGCAAACTGGGTTGGCAGAGCTGCAGGTGGAGCCTCATTCATGTGGATTTACTGGGACTTGGGCTTCTGAGAATTGAAGTCCAAGAACAGCTGGAGTGCCAAGGTTCACCATCACTGGTCTAGTGTATGTGCAGTAAACCCATTCATGTGGATTTACAGGGACTTGGGCTTCTGGGAATTGAAGTCCAAGAACAGCTGGAGTGCCAAGGTTCTCCATCACTGGTCTAGCTTTTAGGTTTTCAGAGACAGCAAGGAGCTCTGGCTGTCCATTTTTATGGAAGGAAACGAGACCTGAGACAGTGTGACTTGAGCTCAGGAACCCGGGTTTCTAGCTCATGTTTCTGCGGGGACTCTGGGCAGTAGGGGAGGACCTTTCCTGGCACATGCTCACATTTACCCTGCATGTTCTGAAATTCCAGATGCTGATGCAGAGAAACCTGTGGTAGATGAGAAACCTGCTGAGAGCGAGGAGATTAAGGAAAAGGCTGAGGGGGAGATGATAGAGGTGAAGAAAGGTAATGTGGTGGCTGAACGCACAGTAGGAATCTCTGCCAAGACAGATGTTTAACTAATGTGTTCATCAAAGGCTGCAGTGGCTCAGTGGTTAAGAAGCTTACCTTGTTCGCTGGAAGGGCTGGCAAGTCGGCAGTCTGAGACCCGGGTACTGCATGACAGTTTGAGTGCCCGTCTCTGTCCCAGCTCCTGCTAACCTAGCAGTTTGAAAGCAAGAAAATTTAAGTAGATAAATAGAGCCCACTTGGGGACATGAAAGGAACCTCATTTGGATGTCCCCTTAGTGGAGTTTCTCCAGCAAAAACCCTTTCAATCCAGAATAATTTCTGGCATGAAATTATTATTACTATTACCAGGCTGAATTTTTATATAAGAGGTGCTAAAGAGACGGAGAAGTTAGCGGTTCAGGTCTTTGTGGGATATTTTTCCTGATCTTCCCACTTTTGCCTCTGGAGACTGGCTCATGTATTCAGAGTGAGATTTCACCAGATCCAGGAGGAGTCATGCATTAGGGTGGTGGGAGTGGCCCATCCTTCCAGCCCCGTCTGTTTAGGAAGCATTGAGTGGAGAGCCAGGTAGAGCTGCAGGAAAGAGGGCGAGACATTTGGGACCGGAGGGCCTCCTCACCGCAACAATGCCTTCCACTTTCTCTCCTGAAAGAAGAGTCAAAAGCGGAGAAAGAGATGGGGAAAGAGCTAAGAGCCAGCAGCATCAAAGAGGAGAACCGGAGTAGTGGCAAGAAAGAGGAGAAGATGGAGAAGCCCCGGTTCATGTTCAATATTGCAGACGGCGGTTTCACAGGTGAGTTGTAGTCTATGGGGCCAAGGTACACTATGGGGTGGGACCTGGAGGTGCCACGCTGGCAGGAGGGTTACATGCACTGAAGCCACCAATGCCTGTTTACGGGTCAGGGGTAGCCCTCCCCTCTCCCTGGGAAGTCTGAACAAAAGTAATTACCTTCATTAAAGAAGGAGTAAATTGTTGGGGTTTGAAACAGTAGGTTCCAGGAACAGAAGTGGGGGGGGGGGGCGGGCTGTTACTCAGGGGTAGCCGCTGCCTGTAAACATCTATGCTTCCCTCTCCAGAACTCCACACCCTGTGGCAGAACGAGGAGCGAGCGGCCATTTCCTCTAGCAAGCTGAATGAAATTTGGCACCGCCGACATGACTACTGGCTCCTGGCTGGCATTGTCCTGTATCCCTTGACCCAGTATAGCATTCTGTGTGGGTGTGTAGGAGAGTGATGTTGTGTGTGTTTGTGTTGCTTTAGGTTAATGCCACACGGGAGGCTGAAGGCGCTACTGCGCCCTCCTGGCCCTTTCCACCAGCCAGGTGACTTTGCTGTTGCTGTCTCCGGACTTTGCCTGCAGCTGGGGCAGAGAGGTCATGGCAGCAGCGGGCGCCAGGCCTTTACATTGCCAGAGCCGCCGGGCCCAACCCCTGCCTGGGACTTGAAAACGCCGCTATGGTGGCGGGTGGCAGGACTTTGCCACTGTCGTCCTCAGACTTTGTGGTTGGGGCAGAGAGGTCACTGCAATGCAGTATTGTTATATATTATTATATATATTTTATTATTATGTGTTGCTCTTGTAAACTGAATATTGCATAGTTTATTTATTTAAATTTGTTTATCACCCTCCTCCCAAAAGGGAGCCAGGGCGATTTACAACAGTTATAAAATCATTTTTAAAAATTAAAAACTCTAAAAACTTTAAAAAACTTGGTATTAAAAGCCAAAAATAATTATTATGTATACTGTATTATTGTGTATACTGTATAACTATTGTGTGAGCCGCCCTGAGTTGGGTTCCTGATTGGGCGGCATACAAGTGGAAAAATTAAATTATATTAAATTAGATGTTGAACCTTGGCACTCCAGGTGTTCTTGGACTTCAATTCCCAGAAGCCCATGTCTGTGAATCCACACAAATGGGTTTACTCCACGTACATGCAGTAAACCTATTCGTGTGGATTCACAGAGACTTGGGCTTCTGGGAATTGAAGTCCAAGAACACCTGGAGTGCCAAGGTTCGACATCACTGCTCTAGGACATGTAAGGAGGTGAGGAAGTCACTTCTTGAATCATGAGAAGTCTCCTCTGCTAAGGATGTAAGCCTGGTAGAGAACTATGAAAGAGAATAGTCTAATCCCGGAAGAGTGGGATGGGTGTCTAACCTAGGAGGGGACCTGGGAATAAGAGGAGAACCTCTATTTCAGATGAGTCTGGTATGTCATGAGGTAGTGAGGTGCTTGGACTTAGCACCAGTTTAAAGGCCACACCCTGGGTGTCCTTCAATAGGGAACAACGTTTGCCCTCTCCTTGCTTTTACCCTTGAACTGTGTGATACTGTATGCAGGGAAGGAACTGGAAGGAGCCTCTTGAGCCGGTGGTTCCCACAGGGGGGCAATTCAAGAATTGACTTCTTAACAGGGAA
Organism: Furcifer pardalis; assembly: GCA_030440675.1. NCBI lineage: Eukaryota > Metazoa > Chordata > Lepidosauria > Squamata > Chamaeleonidae > Furcifer > Furcifer pardalis. Next base: position 3,151,687 of record CP126897.1, read on the forward strand.
TGACCTTTTAGGCTTCCTCCATGTGAATAGGAGCTCACTTTTTGGATAATAAGAATTACAGTGGTACCTCGGGTTACAAGCGCCTTGGGTAAGGTAACTTTCAGGTTATGAATGAAAATCCATTCAGAATTTCCTTTGCAATAGGAAGCATTCTCCAGGCAATTTTTACATTGCAGGCAGTGGACCCTAGTGGCCAGTTCTGGTAATGCACCAGGTATACAGCAGTGCTTTGGGTTACAAATTTTCGCAATACGAAACATCCTGGAGAACGCACTAAATTCGTAACACAAAGTACCACTGGATATGTCATGGGTGGTGGTGGTGGTCAGAATTTTAAAGATGTTTAGGTGGGTCAGGCCAAGAAAATGCTGGGAACCCCTGCCCTCAAGAAATTGAAAACCCCACGTAGTCCTGCATGCCTCTTTTGCTCATACAAAGGCAGTGGCTAGAATGGCAGACTTTTGAAGGGGATGCTCTGGCAGGCATGAGGGCAGAGTGTATGGGTGCTGGCCTAGGTTAAGCACCCCCTTGCTCCTCCCCACACACAAAGGTTAAAGCACCTTGGGGCTCAAGGATGCGAAAGGCCCTGGGTAGGCAGAGTGGCTTTTCAGAGTGACTGTAGTCCGTAAGTCATGGGGTTGACTGTGTCTGCTTTGGGTGCCTCTCTCGTGTTATGGGGTTCTTGCTTATGCCAGTGAACATTCCTTAATGCTTTCCCACCACCCTGCAGTCATGGCTACGCTCGCTGGCAGGACATCCAGAATGACAACCAGTTTGCGATCATCAATGAGCCTTTCAAGACCGAAGCCAACAAGGGGAACTTCCTGGAGATGAAGAACAAGTTCCTTGCCAGGAGGTTCAAGGTGCGCATCGCTGCAGGGAGCGAGAGGAGAATTCATAGATGTTGCCTGGTTTACAGTTACCCAGCACTTCAAGTATTATTATTATTATTATTATTATTATTATTAAATTCAAACTTATATGCTGCTCTTCTTGCCGAAGCAACCCAGAGCGGCTAACAATGTTGCAATAGAAAACATAATATACATACAATGTCACAAAAATATTACAATCAATGTGGTCAACAAAACCTTCATAAAAAATAATAAAAATATAAGTACATTACAGTCAAAGAGATGCAAACAATCATGGATAAACAGTACAAAGCAATAGGGAAAATCCTCATCCCTTATAAATAATACAATTAGTATCGACAATTAGTATCGACAATTAGAGTCGACTTGTGCAATGGAAACGTCTGCTTGCAACCTTTTAAAAGTAAAGTTTGAGCAGTAGAGCCAAGCATTGCTGGTTTATGGGCAGGAATTGAAGTCCAAGAACCAGAGGTTGGGAAACACTGCTCTGTGAATCCACACAAATGAGTTTACTGTAATATGTGTATCCGCGTTCTTGGACTTCAATTCCCAGAAGCCTAAGTCGTATGATACATTGGCTGATCCATGCTTTGGGGAATTGACTTAAGCTTCGGGGAATTGAAGTCCAAAAGCCAAAGGTTGGGAAACACTGTTCTAAAATAAGATGTAGATCGGAGTACTGGATGCTCCCGTTGTGTCACTGATGGGAATCCAGCTGCCGTTGCAGCGAAGGAAGGGCTGGTGAAATCAGTGAGACATAAGGTAATTGTCATAATTCAGGGGTCGGCAACCTTTTAAAGTCAGGGGCCGGGGCATGCTCCCTCAGACAGTTGAGGGGGGACAGACTGGTGGTCCCCCACTGTAAATACTGCCATAAAACTTGTCTGCAATTGTCATAAATGTGTAAAAATGCATTTATGACAGCCGTAAATGCATTTGCGACTAGTAAACATCCTTACGACTTTGCACCACTTCTGGCAATGGTGGTGGGAGCAAAGGGTGGGTCTGAGGGTGCCAACCCCTGTCATAACCGGCCTGATTGATTCCAGTGGGTTTGCTTCCGAACATGATGACAGTGAAGAAAACTATTTTCACAGCTTTGGGATTGATGCAGCCAACGGTGGCTTTCCTTCCCTGCCCCTGCTGTGGCCTGACAGACATGCCTGTGCCCAGAGGCAAGCTAGTATTTGGTGGGTGTACAGACAGCAGCCCTGTGGATCTTAAAGAGTTTAACAATGAGCTGTTATGGTTATTAGATACTGTACAGTGTAAGCGCAGGGAGAGCAGCGGGGCCAAGGGTCAGCTTTGTAGCCTGGAGAGACAAGAGCTCCTTGCCATTGGTGGTGTTTCGGTAATGTTTCCTCTTGTGAAGAGGCTCCTTCTTGTGGGTGTTTCCCAACTTTTGGTTTTTGGACTTCAATCCTCAGAAGCCTAGGCCAATTCCTTAAAGCACTGATCAGCCAATGTACTAGTGACTGAGGCTTCTGGGAATTGAAGTGCACCAGTGCTCTACGGAACAAGTTTGGGAAACAAGAACCAAACTTGGTAAGTGTAGCTACTGGGTTTGGTTAGCTAACTAGCAGTGCAGCTATAACATCCTCCATCTTGGTCAACCTTCCCTTGGCGGAGTGGACACATTTGGACAGGCTGCAGTATCCGAGGCACCCCATTCTCCTCTTGCTGTGTCCCTTCTCCCCTTATGCAGCTCCTGGAGCAGGCACTGGTGATTGAAGAGCAGCTGCGCAGGGCTGCCTACCTGAACATGACTCAGGACCCCAGCCACCCGGCCATGGCCCTCAACACGCGCTTTGCTGAGGTGGAGTGTTTGGCTGAGAGCCACCAGCACTTGTCGAAGGAATCTCTGGCTGGCAACAAGCCTGCCAACGCTGTCCTACACAAGGGTAAGAGGTGGGCAGGTAGGAGGGCCCGGAGAGGACAGTCCACGTAACCCCCGCCTGCTTCTGTACCACACCTCTGAATCCATTAAAGTGCGGTTGTGATCAGAAAAGCCGCTGTGTACAGTTGTCTCCTTGATCCTGCTCTGTGTATTTCTGGTGTGATCTGCTTTAATCTATCCACGGAGTGTTCCACATGTATCTTCTGAGTATCTGCCAACAGATCATTTGTGTGTTTGCTGAGCAACCCTTAAAGCAGGGATGCCCAAACTATGGCCCATGGGCCAAATCTGGCCCCCAATGCCAATTCATCTAGCCCGTGCTGCCCTGATCACTCCTAGAAGCAGAAGTAAAATGTATAGGCACATTTTACTTCCACGAGCGGCGAGGGCCGGATGAATTGGTGTTGGGGCCTGGATATGGGCCATAGTTTGGGCACCCTTGGTTTAGGCAGAGAAAATGGCAACTTAAAACCTATCTCATCCTGTTGCAACAGATTGCAAGGTGTGTTTTATATCTGCTTCCGGTGGGAGGAACCACGTGACTGGCCTACTGAACCACGTGAACGGCCCACGGTCCAAAAAGCTTGGGCACCCCTGCCTTAGAGCCTCTTTTTACCTTCCAAACATCTTTTCCCCGCCCCCATCCAGCATGCTGGGCGTGTACTCCCCAGAGTAGCCTTTGGTGTAAGTCTGAAGAGAACTACAATCTTTTCCAAAAGCAAGTGCTCTGGGCTATAATAGCTTTGAGTGCTTTGGGGGTTTCTCTGGCTCAGATGCAGTATCTTTAATTTCTTCACAAAGTATAAACATAAGCAATACTGGTTCCCATTTGTCCTCGCCACGTAAACACTTCTATATTTCACGATCTGCATTATCTCTGGTGCATTTCTCAAGTGTTTGGTCTGTGAGTTTCTCTGGCGTCGCCCCCACCCACCTCACAAACATGTCAGTAGCATCTCTTATGTGGAGTCTCCCATAATTATTCTTGGCGCATTCCTTCCTTCTCCAAACACTTCGATTGCCTTCCAATTTCTAGTGTTTTGTGGTCACGAGAGCCTTTTTCTTTCTACTCGTAAGGGCTAGTCTGAGTGAAAGGTGGCCAGGAAGTCAACTAGGCATGGCTGGAGAGCTCCTTTGAGGAAGTCTCCAGAAGAAATGGCCCCTTGGTGCTATAGTGACCTCTTACCATAGGTGGGTTGTGAGTTCTAGGACCCTGCTTCACATTAGCTCTCCCATATTGACCCGTGTTTCCATCTCTCCTTGTTTCTTCCTTCCTTCCTCTCTCATTCTATCCTGCCAGTGTTGAACCAGCTGGAGGAGCTCCTCAGCGACATGAAAGCAGACGTGACCCGCCTGCCAGCTACCTTGTCCCGGATCCCTCCCATCGCTGCCCGCCTCCAGATGTCGGAACGCAGCATTCTTAGCCGCTTGGCCAGCAAAGGGAATGAGACCCCGACAATGCCGGTAACCAGCTTCCCTTCCTTTGGTGCTCTTGGTTTTTCTCTGATCAGCTTCTAGCGAGATCTGCAGCCTGGGTGAGGGAAGGTTGGGGTGGGGCGTGGGGGCAGGAGTCCATGCATAAACCTAACACAATCTTCCTTCTATTCATCTAAAGTCAGTTTAGGGCCATGATGAACCTTGACACACCAGGTGTTCTTGGACTTCAATTCCCAGAAGCCCAAGTCTGAATCCACACAGATGGGTACGTGCAGTAAGCCCATCTGTGTGGATTCAGAGACTTGGGATTCTGGGAATTGAAGTCCAATAACACCTGAAGTGCCAAGGTTTGCCATCACTGGTGTAGGTTACTAAGGTCCCAACAAATCTCCCACTAACCCAAGGTGGTGTTGCCAGTGTTGAAAGATCCTGGGAGCTGCATTCCAAAAAGATTTCCAATCTCCAATGGAAAGGAAGTCTGAAGCTCAACGGATAAAGGAGAAATGAACGAAGAAACCCCTGAAAATGCATGCATGGTAGTCAAGGTGGAGGGAGAGCCCTGGAGAAGGCAGAGCAAGAGGACGTGGTCCACTAGCCCAGTGGTCTGCAAATGTGGCTCTCCAGATGTTCTTGGACTTGAATTACCAGGAGCCCAAGTCAGCAATCCTGCTGATTGGGGCTTCTGGGAATTGAAGTCCAAGTTCTTCTTCGAGACGTCTGTGAAATCCACACTATTGGGTTTGCGCTTGCGCAGAACTCCATTTCGGAACATACCAGAGCTTTGAAAAAAAGGAGGGAAAAGATCTGTCAAGTTAAGCCCCGCCCCCTTCCCTATATAACCCTGGCGTCGGCCGTTTCCTGCTTCAGTCTTTTCTTTTCCGCTGCGGTAGACTCTACCTCGGCTGCCAGAGCTTTTGCGCCTCTCGCTAGTGTATGGCCTCGCTGGGCCCCTTCAAACCTTGCTCTGTCTGCTCTGCGAAGATTCCTTTGACAGACGGGCACGATCGCTGTCTGATTTGCCTGGGGGAGGCGCACCAAATCCAGGCTTGTGTTTTCTGTAAAAGATTTACAAGAACTGCGTTAAAAAACAGGGCCTCTAGGCTACGTTCTTATCTTTGGGAAAGATCTCTTTCGGCAGTAACTGTCATGGAAGCCGCGACTGATCCTCCAGTGCTCTCTCCTGTTCAGGAGGGGGATCAGGGGCCTCGTCTCTCCCCCTCCGTGGTTTCCAAGAAGGACTCAAAAAAGCGGAAGGGTAAGGAGGACCCCTCCGCTTCTGAGCCTAAGAAGAAGAAGGTGGTAAAAAAGCCCAAACCCCCTCCCCCGCCTCCAGCCCTTTTGAGGCTCTCTCCTGTCAGATCACTTTCTGACAGCGACGCCATTTTTTCCCCGGAGTTGGATGACAACGCGGACGACTCCGTCTCTGTCGCTGAAGTTCCAGTTACTACCAGGGGGCAACCATCCCAGGGGCAACCTTCTATGTCTCCTAGGTCTGAGGTTTCTGATGCTCATTCCCGTTTCAATCACGGCATGCCTATGTGCCCGCCCTGCTTCCCACACCAAGAATGGGCATATCCACACGGCGGTTTCTATGACCATTATGCCCATTGCTGTAGAGGAGCGCCTTGGCCCTCCCCGAGACCACATGGGCACTCTGCCCCGGCCCCTTCATCTAACGGGCACCGGGAGAAGGATTCCAGCAGGGATCGTGCGTCGACCTCGCGAGACGTTGATGTTGCTGTGGAGGGAGTCTCCAGCCAGCCTAGCCGCCGTCGCCCGCGTTCATCCGTGGTGACCGGCAGGCATGGATCCGCTACCGTGGCTAAGGCAGACAGGGCACCTGGCCCCCAGTCTCCAGCTCGCCGCGAGGGTCCGGTTCCGGAGGGGAGCTCGAAGCTGCGTCCCACAGACAATCGTCGGACCCGCTCGGCTTCCCCCGCTCCGTCACGTGTGGCGTCTAGGGCCAGCAACCGTTCTGTCAGCAGCAGGCGGAGTGATGGGGGAGATGCGCGTTCACGCTCCAACTCTCCTGCTAGATCGCGCTCACCAGCTGGCTCCGATTCCGATGATGGGTCGTCGGTGGGGGCTACACCCGAATCCGACGCTGTCACCCCGAAGTCCTCCCAACCACCCGAGGACTCGCGGGCTTATTCGGCTCTGGTCACCCGCATGGCGCTGGCCCTGGAGCTTGAGTTCGAGCAACCCCCGGCTCCGCGCTCCGATAAGGTCTTCCAACGCCTCCAGAAGGACGCTATTAGACCGACGTCGGTGGGGATGCTTCCCTCTCTTATAGACCTTGGGAAGGAGATTTGGCGCAGACCCTCTTCAGCGCAAACGGTGTCCCGGCGGGTGGATGCTTTTTACAAGGTCTTTGACCAAGAGTCAGGTTTCCTGTTGAAGCACCCCGCCTCTAACTCGATAGTTGTCGAGACAGCCCAGGGGAAGGCAGGAGGCAATGAGGTCACCACTCCCGCATCTAAAGAGGGCAGGAAGTTGGACCAGATGGGTCGCCGGGTCTACTCTTCTGCTTCATTGGCTATACGGGTAGCCAATTACCAGGCGATGATGGGCGCCTATCAAGCCCATCTCTGGGAGAAAGTGGAACCGATTCTCGCATCCCTTCCAGATGAGGCTCGGAATCAGCTGTCACCGCTGGTTCAGGAGGGTGCACAGCTCGCATCCCAGCAGATCCGCTCGGCCAGCCACTCCATGGACTGTTCCGCCAGGGCTCTGGCGTCTGCTATCGTGCTGCGTCGCTATTCCTGGCTCAGATCTGCAGGTCTCACTGACGATGCCCGCCGCCGTATTGAGGACCTTCCCTTTGATGGGGAAGGTCTGTTCAACGATACCACCGACGATGTCATGGAGAATCTCCACAAGAAAAAGAATACAGCGAAGCGGCTGGGTTTGAACCAGCAGCCTCAGAGCAAGCAGCAGGGTTTCCAACCTCGCCAGTTCCTGTCATATCAGCCACAACAGTCATCTTCTGACAGGGCCAAGCCTCGGCCTTCGTACCAACCCAGGCAAGGCAACTCACGTCAGTCCTTTCGCTCCTCCCAGCCCCAGCGCAAGTGGGACAAAAAGCCGAAGCATCGCGCCTGACTTGGCTCTTGGTCTCACGGGCCTCCCAGTCATCCAGGGCCCGCAGTCCCCCTCCGCTTCTCCACTGCCTCTCCCTGTATGGCGTTCAATTACATCAGACAAGTGGGTGCTCAAGATCGCACGGGTTGGTTACGCCATCGAATTCGAGCGTTTTCCCCCTACTGGACATCTGCGTGTGACGCAACCTTCACCGGCTCTCCTCGAAGAGGTGTCCTCCCTGCTTGTCAAGAATGCCATAGAGCGGGTACGGCCCAACAAGATCCACGAGGGTTTTTTCTCCCGATATTTCACAGTGGAGAAGGAGGACGGCGGACTGCGTCCTATCCTAGACCTGCGCATGCTGAACAAGTACGTGGCCAAACGGAAATTTCGGATGGTCACGCTTCAGAGCACCCTCCCCCTCCTTCGAGAGGGCGACTGGTTCACAATCATAGACCTTCGCGATGCCTACTTCCACGTTCCTATACGGAAGGACCATCGCCGGTTTCTCATGTTTGCGTTAGGAAACAAGTTCTTTCAGTTCAAGGCACTTCCCTTCGGGCTCTCCACAGCCCCAAGAGTTTTCACAAAGTTCCTAGCGCCTGTTGCGGCTTTTCTTCGTTCCAAAGACATTGTTTTATTTCCGTACATCGACGACTGGTTACTGGTCTCCCAGTCGCTTCATCAGGCACTTCACGACGTCTACTTCACAGTCCAGCTTATGTCCAACCTCGGTCTCAAAGTCAACCTCGACAAGTCTATCCTTACGCCTCAACGGAAGGTAACATACATCGGCGCTGTCATCGACTCCGTCGTGGCGAGGGCTTTCTTACCTACACAGCGGATTCGAAAGATACAGAAACTGCTGCGTCTGTTCTCACCGGGGAGCAGGGTGTCCGCCTTTGTGGTTCAAAAGCTCCTCGGCCTCATGGCCTCGACAATCGCAGTGGTCCGCTTTGCGCGACTGAAAATGCGCCCGCTGCAGTCATGGTTCCTCATGAATGTACAAGTGGTCTCCGACGCCAGCCTCAAGGGTTGGGGCGCCCATTGCGGCCCCGACCGGGTACACGACGTGTGGTCTCGCAAGGAGCAAGCACTGCACATCAACGAGCTCGAGCTTCTGGCGATCTGGAAGGCACTCAGGGCTTTTGCCCCAACGCTGGATGGCAGGACAGTGCAGGTCCTTACAGACAACACCACTGCTGCCGCCTACATAAACAAGCAGGGCGGCACCAGGTCCCGCAGGCTCCTCCACACATCCATCAGACTGTGGGAATGGTGCATCACTCATCGAATAGATCCGGTTGTGGTCCACATACAGGGAGACAGCAACCTGTTAGCGGACCGCCTCAGCCGTCGGGACTCTGCCATGCACGAGTGGCAGCTCAACCAGTGGGTCTTCGACCTTCTCTGCCGCAGATGGGGTTCCCCGACAGTGGATGTCTTCGCTTCACAGGAGAACAGGAAATGCGACCTCTTCTGCTCCAGAGCAGGGGCGGACGCAACCTCTCTCGGAGACGCGTTCATGTTTCGGTGGAGCGGGACACTACTTTATCTCTATCCTCCGATTCCTCTGATACCTCGCACCATCGTGAAGCTCAGGACGGATCTCTCCGATGCCATCCTGATTGCGCCGTGGTGGCAGAGACAGCCTTGGTTCCCTATTCTCAAGAGAATGGCGTCGGACTTCCTAGTACTTCCGCTGTCACCAGACCTGATTCACCAGAACGGCGGGGATGTCCTCCACCCGGACCTCCAAATGCTGCGCCTGACCGCGTGGAGGGTAACCCAGTGATTGCTCGAATCCTTGCCGCCAGCAGGAAGGATTCTACTAACAGACTCTATGACTACAAATACAGGTCCTTTCTCACCTTTTTGGCTCGTCAGGGTCACTCCCCCGATGACTTCGACGTGCTGACGGTACTCCAGTACCTCCTCAGTCTGACGGAGTCAGGCAGGGCGTACGCGTCCATTAAGGTGGCGTTGGCTGCGATCGTTGCCCATCAAGGACCGTCTTCCACTCATGCGTCGCTTTTTCGCAACGCTACTGTTAAAAAGTTTCTTCGGGGTCTGCGGAACACCTTTCCTCGCCCCAAGCCTCCGGTGCCACAGTGGTCCCTTCACCTGGTGTTACGACGCCTGCGGTACCCTCCCTTCGAACCGATGTTCTCAGCCAGTGTTCGACTCGTCACTCTTAAGACTATTTTTCTCCTTGCCATCACGTCTGCACGCAGGGCTTCTGAACTGGCTGCCCTCCGCCATGACCCGCCTTTTCTTCAATTCTTTGCCAACAAAGTTGTGCTGTATCCGGACTTGGCTTTTCTGCCCAAGGTCGTCTCTGACTTCCACCTGTCACAACCGTTGTGTCTGCCAGTTTATTTTCCTGGCCCCTCATCTCCCATCGAGCAGTCTCTACACACGCTAGATGTCCGCCGGGCTCTCCTTTTCTACTTGGATAAAACCAAACCGTTTCGGCGTTCCGAGAGACTGTTTGTCGCTTACGGAGGGCCTCGGAAAGGAGCTGCGATTTCATCCCAGCGCATCTCTAAGTGGATCGTTGCTGCTATTCAGCTTGCTTATCAACTTGCCCAGGTTCCGCTCCCTGCTCACGTCAGAGCACATTCTACCAGGGCTGTCTCCTCATCCACGGCGTTCCTGAGGGGTGTGCCGATTGAGGATATCTGCCGGTCTGCGACGTGGTCACAACCGCTGACTTTTGTGCAACACTACAGACTGGATACGAGGGCTTTCCGGGACACGCGCTTCGGACGGGCGGTCCTGGTGACCTCTTTGTAGCATCTCTTGGCCGGACCCAGACGTGGACCCTCCATCCGGTAAGGAGCTTGCTACTCACCCAATAGTGTGGATTTCACAGACGTCTCGAAGAAGAATGGGTTACTTACCTGTAACTTTGGTTCTTCGAGTTACGTCTGTGAAATTCACACGTAACCCACCCTCCTCCCCTCTCTCACACGTCTGTGAGTAACCTGGCGTTAGCTTGTAATGGACTGAAGCGGGAAACGGCCGACGCCAGGGTTATATAGGGAAGGGGGCGGGGCTTAACTTGACAGATCTTTTCCCTCCTTTTTTTCAAAGCTCTGGTATGTTCCGAAATGGAGTTCTGCGCAAGCGCAAACCCAATAGTGTGAATTTCACAGACGTAACTCGAAGAACCAAAGTTACAGGTAAGTAACCCGTTCAACATCTGGAGAGCCACATTTGCAGACCAAGGCACTAGCCCATCGCGTTCCCACCTTGGTCACGGAGGAGAAAATCAAGAGGGCTAGTAGGCCAAGTGACCCACCTCTTCTCTGCCTTGAATCCCTCGTTGTCTGTGACTACAAAAGCCATCATATCTGACTCTAGGGTTCAGTGCTCATCTCTGTGGATAACCAAAGAGCCAGCGCGGTCTATGTCTACTAGGCAGGTTAACAAAAAAGCCACGTTAAGCATTCAGGGACCGTTGCCTTCTTTTGTATGGCCTTTCCTCCCCCACAATGTGAACTTGGAGGCTTGTCTCCCTTTTCTCTCCGGCTTGCAGGCTTTTCCTCCTGGGCCCTATGCCACTCCTCCCACCTTTGGAGCCTCTTTTGGTGCCACCCCAGGGGGGGCCATGCCCATCATGGGAGCCAACTACAGCCAAATGCCAACCGGCTCCTTCATCACAGGTGAGTTGTGAGCAAGTGAAACGTGCAGGCAAAGTGGTGCAAGGAGTCAGGGCAAACCTCAGGGGTTGAAAGCCCCAGCATGGCTCTGGGTGGCAGAGGCAGAGAGAGAGCGGCTGGGATTTCCATCCAGAGCGAAGAAAAAGTCCTGTCTTGCTGCCTTTTAGAATTGATCCTATTGAGCCTGGCAAGCCAACATTCTTCTTTCTGGCCTCTCCCTGTGAATCCACACTAATCTTCTACAGCAGGGGTACCCAAACTACAGCAGAGAAAATGGCAGCATAAACTCTTTTTCATCTGGTTGCAAAACAGATTGCAGGGCACATTTCACTTCTGGTGGGAGGAACCATGTGACTGCCCCACTGAACAATGTGACCGTCTGGACACCCGTTCTAGAGCTCTTTAGGAGTTTGTAAACTCCTCCCTTCATTCCTTGCATCTGCGGTCCTTCAGTTCTTTTTTGTCACCATGGAGAACCATCATTTCATTGGAGCCTACTTTGTGCTTCAGCAGTATCTTTATTCTTTCTTCTGTATAAAGTTAGCCAGCTTCTCCTCTGTACATCGTTTGCTGCTGCTTCTTAAAAAGACTTCTACATAGCTGGGCCATTCTATTTTTGTCATAGTTGTTCTAGTGGTTAATTAGCTGGAGTCGCAGCCGTTTTATGACCTCCTCTGCATCTTTCCAGCTTTGCCAGACATGAAGCAATAAAATCCTGCTAAAGGATCAACATTCCCTCTGCTTAAGCCAGGGGTGTCCAAACTTTTGGTCACGTGGTTCCTCCCACCAAAAGTGGACGTAACACGTGCCTTGCAATCTGTTTTGCAACAGGATGAGATAGATTTTAAGCTGCCATTTTCTCTGCTTAAACTAGGGGTGCCCAAACTACAGCCAATGGGCCAGATCCAGCCCCCAATGCCAATTCATCCAGCCCATGCTGTCCTTGTCACTCCCGGAAGTGGAAGTATAACATGCCCATACAGGCATTTTACTTCCACTTCCAGGAGTAATGTGGGCTGGATGAATTGGCGTTGGGGGCGGATCTGGCCTGCAGGCCGTAGTTTGGGCACCCATGGCATATACTGTGTATTAGGGTAAGGTGCCCCCCTTCCTATGTCCCTCACTCTGTCAAGACCAGAATTCAAATTCACTTTTATGGTGTCTGACCCTGTGAAGGGAAGCATGTACCAAGGTCCCCTCCTCCCATCACCACTGGCAAAGCTCCAGAACAGAACCATAAGGAAGAAGATTAGGGTGGCAAAGATTCTGGCACATTCTGATGACCGGGTGTGACCTCTTTCCGTGTCTGCTGGCCCTGGAGGGCAAAAATGTTTGGGGCTCCCAACTCCAGAGTCTTGCTTCTTTGCCAACCTTTTTCTTTTTCTTTGCATGGCAACCTCTCCGCAGCCAACGGCCCTCCGGTGACTGTGAAGAAGGAGAAGGAAGGGGAGAGCCTGGAGAAGAAAGAGACCAAGAGCGGGGAGGTGATCTGCATAGACGACTGAGGGGCCATTGCGGCTGGCCAGCCAGCTGGCTCTCCCACTGGGCCACTTTGGGGCAGGTTTCTGCCTCTGGCAGACATCGGGACGCACACCAACCACCCCTCCAGCTTCTCGTCCTCTTTCATTTCCCAATCACATTGATGGCTTTGCCTTGGTGCTGGGGGGAGCGTTGGGTCTCTTGGGGTCCTGCCTCTTCTGCTCCAGGTCACTTGATTTTGTCGCTGTTTCCGAGTCCCTCCCTTTCCTCTTCTGAGGAACAAGGAAGCGATAGAGGCGGAAAGCAGCCAGTTCAGAGCAGAGAACTGTTTACAGGACATGCCCCCCGCCCAGGTTCCGTTGAAGGCTTGGGGGCTTTGGTGGGCAGGAAGAGGGGTGGGGTTTGAAATCCTTGGGCTCCATCTCTGGGGTGTCCTCTGTGTCACAGGGCAAGGCAACCCCAGACTGCCTCACGTGTCCCCACCCCACCCCGCAGCGCTGAGTCCTTGGGGAAAAGCGCTGCAAAGTGACTCTATAAATAGGAATATATATATAATGTATACACACTCCTCTTGTATGTTTAACTCCCTTTCCACTTGTGCTTGAATCCCCACCGGGGCAATAATGAGGCAGACGGGGGAGGGGGGGAGGACACACTCCAGAGCCAGGATCCGTTCTGAGCAGGCGTGGGGGGGACACGTTGCCCCCCCTTCCTGTGTGTGGAAACTGGGCCTAGCCAGAGGAAATGCCATTAGGCAGGTTGACCCACCCAGGAGTGTCCCCAGCTATGTGGGGCTGGGGTTGGGGGGCTGCCACTTCCCCTTTCTGGAAGCAGCTTGGCCTGAGGGCTGGGGAAGAGGGCCGTGTGGTGGCACTCCTGGTTTTGTTGCTGAATCTAAAGTCACTTCTTGTTTAAACCTTGCAGAATAAAGGCAGCTTCCTTGGCTACATAAACCTGGATGTAATTTTGTGTCCTTTGTGGGAGGTGGGGAGAGGAAGGAGGGAATATCCCCAAGTGAAGCTCTTACGCTGCAGCTGCTTTGTAGCATTTTATGTCCCCCCACTTGTTGCCCCTCCCTCAATTCCCTCCATGCTTTCAGTGTATTATTGTTAACCAGGAAAAATAGAGCAAGCAGCACAGCACCTTCTGGACATCATTGATAGGGCCGGGATTCCCAAACTGGGCTATTACTCACTCACTCACTCATTCATTCAATTTGTCTGCCCCCCCCCCCGCCCCCAATCTATCGTGAGAATGAGGGCAGCTTACATACATCACAAAAACCTTCAGTGAGACAATAAAACATATAATAGCATACAAAAACAGACAATAGCAAGCAATACAGTCAATAGCATACAATATGATAAAAAATGCAGATTTTCCAAGGATGGGATGTTGGGAAGGCACCATGGCTAGTGATGGCAGTCTGGTACCCAGCGATATGGGGCACTAGAGGCAACCCAGGCTTTTCATCATCATGTACAGCCTCAAATCTCTGGAAAGTCTCAAGAGCCCATTTCCTCATGCGATGGTCCTTTCCTCCACCCAAGTGACCAATCTGGTCAGATCTGGCCCTGGCAGCGTGCCCTTGAAAAGTTGATCAGACCTCAGTCTCTCTTTGGCTTATGGATCCCTGCCCAGAGCTTGAAGCACCTATCAACTGGGGGTGGGGTTCACAGAATTACATCTCCCCAGAGCAACAAACACAGAAGACCCCCTGTAGCAAATACTTTTAACAATGACGGCTCCCTCCAGTCGCTGACTGCCATTGGCATTGGCTGCCCATCTGTACAGATAACCCAGCAAAGGGTTGCTTTGCCACAGGGTCCCTCACCTCTGCATTTGGCCCAGCCTTGAGTCCCTCTTCTCCCAGCTGCCCATTACAAAAGTCAGCAACATTTCTCCCACACAAGCAACAGATACTTTCAAAGCAGGATTGGTCCCTGGCCCACCATTCAAATAGAGGACCAAAAAAAATGTCATGTAGCCATGACATCTAGGGATTTGTTCTTTAAAAAAAAACCAACCTTGCCTTATTATTGCAGAAAAGTACAACCTGACCAACCCAGAAGAGTGGAACTTGCAACCTGGATGAGGCATTTCCATTAATACAACCTAAAATTTCATGAGCATTTTTAGCAGATACCGGTATGTCAGATGGCAGCCTCAGCCAGCTATGATCCACTGTGGATAAGAGATAGGCAACCACAGGCCTCCAGATGTTCTTGGGCAGTCTTACTCAAAGAGCCAGTGGCAAGGGCACAGGTAAAAGGTAAAGTCGCTCTTGATCAAAAGCTAGTTGCATGCGACTCCAGGGTTCAGTGTTCATCTCTGTTTATAGCCAAAGAGTCAGAGCTGTCCACGAACATGTGGCAGGCATGCCTAGACACCAGTGCACAGATTGCTGTTTACCTTCCCACCGAAGTGGTCCCTATTTATTTTAAAATACCAGTGATGGTGAATTTCAACACTCCAGATGTTCTTGGACTTCAATTACCAGAAGCCCAAGTCAGCACTCCTGATCAGGGCTTCTAAGATTTTAAGTTCAAGAACCTCTGGAGTGCCAAGGTTCATCATCACTGCTCTGTCTATACTAATCTATAGAAGAGGTGCCCAAAACTTTCACACCGCAGGCCGATCACCTGGTTCAGGGGGCTGTAGTTTGGGAAGCCGTTTAGGCTGTATCTTTAACACTGAATCTTTATGTTTTATCTTTAACACTTGTATCTTTAACACTTGTTCCTTTTGGCCTGGCTCCCACTATCTTCTTGAAAAGAAACCCCAAACCTATCTTCTAGGTAGGGTCATCACTAGAGCAGCATTATGCTGAGCAAGTCTATTGACACCCTCATGAGGGGCAACCAATCTATGAGGACTGAGAAATTTCTGAAACCAGTTTTGAGTACAATCCTCTCCCTCTTTGATTTTACACATCACCTTTCTTAAACTCTACATTTCCCCCTTTGCTTTGGTAGGCTTGCTGCTCAAATACTGGGGCTGGCTTGCCAACAGGCTGCCTCTTGATCATACAATACGGTGCCTCAAGGAAAATTCCAATGTGCTTTTCTGAACAAGATTCCTTGGAGACCAAGCATTTTACTCACTTCCCTCCTGCAAACAGCCAGCCCTGTTGCACTCCACTGCATCGCATGCTCAGGGCCAAGGTGGCCAAAACATTGTGAGTCATCCAAATGACACCCACACAGCCCATTAAAAGCAGCACCTGTCACAAGGCACAGGCAGGCTATGGGTCCAGTGGTGAATAAACAGGATATGAGTGACAAGCAGCAGCAGCCACAGCCCTTTGTCTTGAGACAGCAACTGTGGAAAGGCTCTGCAATAAAGAGGTAGTTCTGCTGATGGTAGTGATGCAGACTGAGTCAACAAGCCAGAGAAAAATTGCAGGACATGGTACCCTTTGCATGCATCAGCCAAAGGAATGGCTTCAGCACTCAACTTACGGGAAATGCCTGGGTTGCTAGGTACAAACAACTGGCATGGAATTACGCCCCTTTTCAGCTTAGTTTCCCTTTATGGTCCCATCTTCCCTCAAGATTAGAGTCCTTTCTCACCCAAAAAGTATTTAGGAGGCCACTTCCCAGGTCCAACACAATGACAACACTTCAGCCAATGCTTCCTTACAACAGGAACCAGGTAATCAGGGATTTTATGCAGATGAATAAGTAAGTGTTGTGGAGAGATAATGGGCAATCACTTAATTCCTCCAAAAACCCACATGGTTTCAGTATGGCCAGTCGGGCATATCCCTACTAATGGCAACCTTGTGTTGCCAGCTAAACTTTCTCACACTAGGTCAGGAGAAAGGAACTGCAGAATAAACTCACAAAAAGGTGCCTTCATTTTGGCAGCTTCAGACATGTAAGGAGGGAGGAAAGCAAAAGCTATCTTGCTATAACCAACACTGAAGTTCATAGTGGGGGTTACAGACTGCTCTCCTTTTCTAATCGCTGCTCAAGCAGAAAGGATTTTGTTTTATTAGTCTGTGACGAAGCCAGGAGCCCCCGTTTCCACAAGGACCACAGAAAAAGGAATGCTTGGCTCCCAAATCAAGAAACAGGTTACAAACGCATGGCGCCATGGGTTCCTTTAATATATGTGCCTTTTCCACCAATAAATAAGCAATCCCAACCCATATTTGAAATCTTAGGTTTTTATTAAAATTAAATTAATTGCAATTGCCAAAATATGAAGACATTGGAACAGAAATCATAAATAAGAAACCATGATGTACTTGCAACACATTTCACAGAAATGCTTCTTTAAAAAACCAACAATATTTAAAATTCTTTCTGAGAAGAAACAACTGCCTACATCTGATTGTCTCTTCCGATACATACACATGTGAAATTTCTGCAACAGGGGAGAACCCATAGATTAGAACAAGAGTTCTCAACTTTTTTGAGACAGGTTACGCTCCCTCAAACAGCTTCGGCGGCCAGGCAGCCATTTTACCCTTCCTCCACCATATGGCAGTTCCTAGTAGGGTGGAGGCGGTGGGAAGCCACATGAAATGGTGTCATGGGCCGCATCCGGCCCACAGGATGCAGGCTGAGAATCCCTGGATTAGAACATCCCTTGCAGCTTGTAACAAATGCAGCTGACAAAACAGTATGCTGGCAAGAGAAAAAACCCATTTCACCACTCAAGGATTAAGAATTATATGGAGTCTGTCAATACCTTGACAGATGGGCTTTATGACATCCTGCCATGTGACCCCTTCTGGTGAGAAAAAGGTATTCTCGCCTTCTGCACAGTCTAAGGGGTTTCCTGACTCAGCCAGCAGAACATGGCAGTAATCCCATCTAAAGAAGATTTAGCAGTACAGCATTTTATTTATTCAACTCCTAGGTCACAACAAAGTGTCAAGTAACAGTGTCAATACTATTTATGTTCTCCAAAAACACAATGTGGCAGATATAAGTTTGCTCTCTTCCACAACTGAACAGACAGAAGATACACAATGTTTATCCAGAACCTCTATTCACTTCACTAACACTATTCAAACAAGACATACCCTATTATCAAGTTTTGAAAAAATGCTTACTTTACAGTAAACAAGCTGAAAACACAGCTTGACACTGATTGAATGCGGGGGGGGGGGGTTCACATTCACTCAAGTCTCAAGCCACATTTTCAGCTTGTTCACTGTGATCTGTGTCATCTATACAATTTTTCTGAAGTGGAAGAATACTCTCAGAAAGCTGCCTTTAGAACTGTATCCCCCCCACCCCCAACTTTTTTTAGGACAAGCAATGGAGAAGTTCAAAATATTGGGATGTGTTAATCAGAATTGTGATACAACACTTAAGCAAGACAAAATGTCTACAACGAAGCAACCTAAATACTGATTTAGCCTAGAAGTGTGATGGCGAACCTTGGTACTCCAGATGTTCTTGGACTTCAATTCCGAGAAGCCCAAGCACCCTGTGAATCCACACGAATGGGTTTACTGCAATTCATCCGGCCCGTGCTGCCCTCATTGCTCCCAGAAACAGAAGTAAAATGCGCCCGTACGGTTAAAGACTCTTCTGGGTTAACCCTTCCTCCATACAGGCGAGTTTTACTTCTCTAGGAGTGAAGAGGACAGCGCAGGCCAGATGAATTGCAGTAAACCCATTCATGTGGGATCAAAGGGTGCTTGGGCTTCTGGGAATTGAAGTCCAAGAACATCTGGAGTGCCAAGGTTTGCCATCACAGGCCTAGAAGTAGCCAGGCTAGGATGCTAGTCCCCCCCCCCCCGAGTGGACACGAGGTGCATTATACAGCTCTCTCTTTCGTTGCATTTCAAATGGCATGAAAAGTGATGGACCACAGGGTGAAAACTATTATCCAGCTTCTTCTGCATCACGTCTCTCCAACAATCCCCAAGGGAAAAGCTTCTTTCATGAGAACTGTCTTATGGGATAGCCCATACACAGTGCATCTAAACCAGTGGCTCTCCACATGCTGCAAACAAAAGAACTTCCTGAGTAAAGCCATGGGCTGGCAGCGCTAACACTTCCACCGTGATGTTGGCTATGTTCTTTCAATGCTGCAGGTCCTAAACATTCCTTGATTCAAGCCAACAACGCTCCTCAGATAATGTAGCAAGTCATGTGTGCCAAGTCCTTCAGTTCAGAGCCGTAGGCTGTGTGGGAGAGAAGAGCGAGCCACTGAGGTAAACAAAACACAAGGATGACCTTTCTTGTGCACTCATAAATGCCTGAAATGCTTGTCCCATTATTTTTGCAAGAACAAGCCCCATCCTTTAATAAACTCTCATTCTCAATGAACCATACATTAAGGGAGAATGTGCTTCTCATAAACATGGAATCAAGCCAGAAATGTGAACAAACATACAGTACTATAATCAAGTCTGCAATTTAGACTCCACTTGAGTTTCCAAAGGGTCGTGGGCTGATACTTCCAAGATTAAACCATGTCTGTCTGCTTCAACAACTGCTTGTCTAATCCTGCTTTTCTCCCAACTGGGGGTGGAACACCCTAAAGTGCCTTACAAAAAAAATTAAGTTACACGATTTCTGAAACATTTATACACCTATAACAATACAGTAATGCATAAACATTTGACAAAGGGAAGGGGGAAGGACAATTTCAGCAGGCAGCTCTCTTCTGGCTACCCAGAGGGAAGACAGCTGACTAACATAATGGAGACAGAAGCCAAGGCACAAACCTGCCCTCAATTTCCCTTCCTGTTTAACTAGGCTGAAAATTTGTCCTGGTCAACCAAATGCCTCGGGCTTAAAAGAAACCCATAACCTGCTAGATTGTTCATAGGCTAAGGTATCTGGCTAGAGAGCCAGAGTTCAACACCTACAGAGTTCCAACACCTCACAGTGCCTCCTGGGAGAAAGGATAGCCTATGTAGCCCTGGGCAATCGATACAGACCCTAGACTGGAATGGAAATTCATAGAAATGGAATGGGAAGCCACTTCTGAATATTTTCAACCTGGGAAAAGGCTGTCAGAAATCAGAATTGACAGGTTTAACTCCTTTGTTTTTAACCATCACATATTCCACAAATCTTTTCCAAATTTTTCAGAATCTGGAATGTATCATGACTATTATAACTAATTAACCTCACTTCAGCAGAATTTGTGCATACATGCATAAATACAGCCAAGCCAGAAATGAAAGGATGGCACCTTTCATTTCTGCAAAAGTTTCAGGAGACACTAACCATTATTTCAGGTTTTTAAAAAAAGCTTATATGAGACCTTTTAAGAAGAAAGTTTATTCCATTGTGTCCCCTTTTTGACCCCTCCTGCCCAGTCCAACACAGATCCTGTGACATGGAGGCTCTCCATCAAATTCGATGGGCTTTAGGAAAGCTTTGAGCAAAAGCCAGTAGGAACTTCTTTCATGCGCCACAACACCCACTGGCCTTCCTGACTAGGGAATTCTGAGAGGTGTAGCCCAACACCACCCAAGAAAACCTTCTGCATTTCAATAAAGTAGCTTAAGCTCTACAAAAATTGGGCTGTGGTGGCTCAGTGGTTAAGAAGCTCACCTTGCTATCTGGAAAGTCGGCAGTTCGAGACCCGGGTACTGCATGACGGATTGAGCACCACTCTCTGTCCCAGCTTTTGGATACATGAAAGGATCCCCAACATTGTATTGTAATGTATTGTCTGTAAGCCGCCCTGAGTCACCATGGCGAGTGGGCGGCAATATAAATTTGAATAAATAAATAAATAAAATCCTCATTTGGTGTTCCCTGAGCAGAGCTTCTTCCACAAAAATCCTTTCAATCCAGAATACATTCTGACACGAAGTTATTATTAACGCTATAAAATGTAAGCTGAAGAGAACAGGACATTTTCAAGGCAGCCCTGGCAGTTGCAAAAATCCTAGCCCTTTAGTCAGTGACTATAAAACCCAGCATCCCCTATATTTCTTCGTCCCGTTCCCTCCCCCCCCTTCCCCGGACAAGAAGGCAGAGAGACCAGACGTACAGGGGAGGGAGGGAGAGGGTGACAACGGGCCACTCACGGTTCATCAGCGCCGGGCGCCGCCGGGGAGGCAGTGAGTGGCTTCGGCCTCGCCCCCTCGGGTCCTCGCGACCCCGGCCCTTGAGGAACAACCTCTTGAGGGCCCTCCAGAGCCGCCCGGGCCTTTCGCCGTCCTCGTCTTCTTCCTCCTCCTCGGTGGCCGTCCCCGCCGCCATGGAGCCCTCCTGCCGGCTCCCGCCTTCCCCGCTGCTCCTCCTCCTCCCCTCCTCCTCCTCCTCCTCCTCCAGGCGGACGACGCGCTGCCAGAGCTCGGCGTCGATGGGCGGCAGGACGAGGCGCCTGCGGCCGGCCCCGCTCCCGCGCCTCACGCCGGCCACGAGGAAGTTGCCGCGCTCCCGCAGCGACGTCACGGCGCGGCAGTAAGGGCACGTGACCCGCTCCCACCAGCCCTCGCGCGCCAGCTGGCACACGCAGGCGCTGCAGATCACGTGCCGGCAGCGCGAGGGCTTCCAGGAGCCGTGCGCGCCCCCGAGCCGGCGCGGCGCGCGGCCGCAGCGGTCGTAAGGCATGCAGCAGATGCCGCACTCCAGGTCGCGCTCCCCCTCCTCGGGCTCCCCCAGCAGCAGCATTGCCGCTCGCGGAAGGAAGGCTGGCTAGGAGGCGACGCGCGCACCCCTCCCGCCAAGCTGCCTCGACTGGAAGCCGCTTCTCTCTCGCGCCTCCTGCTCTATATATAGGCACGAAGGGATTTGTCCGGCTCCGCCCCTTCGCTTTCTCAGCCAATGCGGCGTTGGAAAGGGGGCGGGGCTTACAGTTTAGCTCGCGCCGTGAGGATACGCCCCCTCCCTCCCGTTTTAAGCTAGAAAAAGGCGGGAAAGGATGGGGCATTGTGACGTAATGCACCGCATTTTTAACGGATTCTCCCCTGACAATATCAACAATTTGTATAAAATCCATAAAAATACAATGTTTTTTCCGTACATTATAATTATAAAATTAATTTCCCTGACAAATTAAGCAGGTGCACACTCTGCACCTTTGGAGGAACCAAAGCTGAGGTGGGAAAGCTTGACTTCTCACCTGTTTACTTTCTACCTGCACCATGATATTTTGAAAAAATCAAGGAGGTGGCCGCGTAGTTTGAACTCTCTGTCAATGCATTCTCCTTTCTTGTGTCAGCCTAACTCAGGGATTCTCAAACTGTGACCCATGGGCTGGATGTGGCCCATGGCACCATTTCATGCGCCCCCAGTGGTGGGCATCAGCAGGTTTTTTGCACCACTTCGCCAGAACTGGTAGCAGAAATTCTGGTTGGCTCCACCCATCCAACGTTTGAAATAAAGTAGTCCTAATTCGGGTGCAATTCAGGGCTTTCTCCCAGACCATGCCCACCATACTACTATGCCTACAATGTGGTAGTAAAATTTATTTGAGCCCACCACTGGTGGCCCCCACACTGCCTCCACCACAACAGGAAGTGCCATGTGGTGGAGGAAAAGCAAAATGGCCACTCTCGGCCCCCAAAGCTGTCTGAGGGAGAGTGACCCGCTTTAAAGGCTGAGAACTTCTGACCTAACCTTCCTTTGCAAGGTTGTTTTGAGGGAAATGGGCAGACGGGAACCCTCTGCTTAGAAAGTCCACAGGACCTCCACACCTCCATTTTTGCTTTGGGGATGTACAACCTTGCTCTCAACATGGATTCTCAAGAGGAACTTGCAGCTGGTTGTGTTAAATAACACCAAAGCCACACCAAGTGGGCCCCACAGTGTGGTGAAGTGGCTAGAGAACTCTGCTAGGCTATGCACCGTCCTTTACTTGGTAACGCTACCCACTGGATAGAAAGTTTGAGGTGACCTGCCTTGCAGGGTACTTGTGAAGATAAAGTAGTGCAAAACGAGAGCTGAGCACACTTAGCTTGAAGTTCTTTGGCAATAATAATAATAATTTCATGTCAGGAATTATTCCGGGTTGAAAGGATTTTTGCTGGAGAAAGTGCTCAGGGGACGCCCGAATGAAGTTTCATGTTCCCAAGATCTTTTTCCCCCAATGAAGTGGTCCCTATTTATCTACTTGCAATTTCTTGCTTTCGAACTGATAGGTTGGCAGGAGCTGAAACAGAGACAGGAGCTCACACCGTCAGGCAGTATCTGGATCTTGATCTGCTGATTTGGCAGCTGGCGGCCTTCCAGTTAACAAGGCGAGCTTCTTAACCATTGAGCCACCACAGCGCCTGAAGTTCTTTGGTGAAAAGATGGCATGGATCTACAAGCAATGTGTAATGAACAAAACAAGCCCGGGGCCACCCCGCCCCCAACACAAGACAACCCAGCCTGTACCTGAGAAGTAGTCTTTCTGGTCTCTTCTCCCTCTCTGTGCGTGGAATTCACATACTGTACAGTATTTATTATACTTCTGTGGTAACCTATTGTTAAATACCTTCAAGTCATCTCTGAATTTTGGTGACCCTAGGAAAGAGAGATCTTCAGAATATTCTGTCCTCAATCTCTACAAGTTAATAGTCTGTGGTTTCCCTCATGGAGTCAATCCTTCTCATATCTGGCCTTCCTCTTTTCCTTCTGCTTTCAACCTCCCAGTGTTATCTTTTCCAAGAACTTTGCTTTCTCATGATGTGCCCAAAGGAAGAGAGCCTCACTTTCACAATTTTTGTCTCCAGAGACAGTTCAAGTTTCACTTGCTCTAGGAGCCACTTGTTTGACTTTCTGGCAACCCCGGGAAATCTCCAGTGTCACATTTCAAACAAATCAATTTTCCCCCTGCTAATGTTCTTTACTATCCAGCTTTCACACCCATACATGATGAATGGAAATTCTTGATCTCCAGTGACACATCTCTACACTTTATGATCTTCCAAAACCTCAATCATCTTCTGATTCCTCAGCTGTATTCCCTGAATATTGAACCAAGGTAAACACAATTTTTCACTATTAATTTCTTCATTGACAACTTTAAAATTATGTAGTACATGACAAGAACCAAGCTGAAACAGAAGTGCCCTAGAAGTTTTTGGACTGTCATTTAGTTCAGCTTGATCTTTCAGCCCGGCACAACCAGTTGCATGATTGATCTGCAAGGAGATAAATTGAGGCTACTAGAGTAACAGAGGGTCCATGGATAGGCAATTGGAGACTGGTTAATAATACTAATATTAAATGCGGCGGCTGCGGCGGCTGCGACGGCTGCTGCTAGTTTGGTTGGAATGTAAGAGGGCATTTGCAATGGCTGCAGTGAAACTTCTTTCCATGTAGTGCGCAGTAAAGTCCTTTGTCATTGTTCTGTTGGCTGACAACATTTTGTTTTAATCAGTCCAGTCCAGCTTGGATTGATTGACTGTTTGCTGAGAAAATGCTTTCTAAGCCACTCCCATCTGCCTGACAAAGTTTTAAATGACTTTTAAATTTAGTAGTACAGTATTTTAATATTGTCATATATTTCATTTTGTTTAAGCAGCAGCCTTTAGTCTGTTTTTATTTAATTATTAAAGAATTGTGTGCCATCAAGTCAATTTTGACTTATACTGACTCTTTTCAGGATTTTCTAGGTAAAGAGTAGTCAGAAGTGGTTTTACTCTTCCTTTCCTCTGTGGAAAGCTCTTGGGACTTGTGCAGCTCGCCCAGGGCTATCCAGGCTAGCTTTTTCTCCTGCAAAATATACAGGGGGGGGGGGATTCAAACTCACAGATCTCTGGTTTCGCAGCCAGATACCTCAATGTGTTTGTTATTGGTGTGAGTTGGGATTTTTGGCAGAAAGGAGGAAAAAAGGACTTATAAACTCAGACTAACCAGTCAGCTCTGGAAATACAGTATCACATCATCGTAAAGACCAAATGCACAGAGTCCAAAAGGCCTCATTGAGTAAAACAGCATATCAGCCTTCATAACACAAGCCAAAACAGAGAATTCCCATGCTGTGCTTCTTAAAGATCAGGGAGTACAATCTCACGGTGGCCCTTGGATGGTCCCCATGCCAATTAATCAGGCCAGAGCTCATTGTTACTAAAGGTAAATGTTTCCCTTGCTCGAAAGCCAGTCGTATCCGACTCTAGGGTTCAGTGCTCATCTCTGTTTCAAAGCCAAAGAGCCACTGCTGTCTGCTTCTGCAGACGTTTCCTTGATCATGTGGCATGCATGACTAGACACCGGAGTGCATGGAATGCTGTTTACCTTCCCACCGAAGTGGTTCCTATTTATCTACTTGCAATTTCTTGCTTTCAAACTGGTAGGTTGGCAGGAGCTGGGACAAAGACGGGAGCTCATTCCATCCTGCATTACTTAGGAATTGAACTGCTGACCTCCCACATTCCAGTCAGCATCTTAGCCACTTGAGCCATTGCAGTCCCACAAATCAAGCCGTTGCGTTGGCCAGGAATCACACCTGAGCCTCCCGCGTGGCAGGTGAGAATTAATCACCAATGCCATTTAATATTGGAAGCCTGCAGGTAGAGGAAAGGAGCTGATTAAAAATGAGGTGAAAATATGTGGTAAAAAGGGGGCTGTTTTGACTTGTTGGAAGTCAAAGCATTGCACGTTGAATCTCCCCCCCCCCTCCTGTGGGTCAGTGCTAGAATAATCAGATCAGGGGAGGGGGCACTTATGGAAATGCCCTATAAAGTACAGGTAATGGGAAGATTTTGTGCTTCTTGGCTGCTGGTAGCGGAAGGTCTTTCCCTGGATCATCCAACTTTTGCCCTGGACAAATAAGGTGATTGAAAAAGTAAACAGCATTTAATCACAAGGTAGCTGCCAGCTGACTTTTGTTTTCTGCCTGCATATCTAGGGGGGGAAATGCTTCAGGAAAAATGCTTTCTCCGATACCAGTTGCATCCAATGATCTAGAATATCTTTGCCTTGTTCTTTACTTTTAAAGGAGCAAGTACTGTACATTACATTTGGCTAGTTTTGTATTTCTCCAGCTAGGGTTATCTGAAAGGGCAACATGTTGTGTGAACATCTGCTTTTTGTGTCCCATTGTGAGTCATTCTGCTAGTGTGTGTGTGTGTATTCTCGTCCTAGGGACTTCCCTTGGAGTCAAAGTTACAAGGGGGTAGACAGAGAATACAGAACTGGACATTCCCATCCCCCAATTTATGTTGCAGCTATTTCCTTCTTGCTCAATCTGTTGACATAAATGTCTCCCAGAAACCATCCTTTAGGTTTTAAAGTCCATTATCCATGTGCATGATGTACACAGACAATTCTCAGCCTGAAATGCCCCCTTAGTCTTGATCCCATCCCATAGTGCAGTGATGATGAACCTTGGCACTCCAGGTGTTCTTGGACTCCAATTCCCAAAAGCCCAAGTCTTGCAGTAAACCCATTCATGTGGATTCATAGAGACTTGGACTTCTGGGAAATGGAGTCCAAGAACACCTGGAGTGCCAAGGTTTGCCATCACTGGCATAGTGTATCAGCAACACCCCGCTCTACTTTTGCATCTCAGCCATTGCTTTTGCCTCCTTTGTTTTTCTTCCTATAATATTTCCAGTGTGAAGCATCTACATTTTTCAAAAGCATGAGTCAACAAGAGATAACTGTATTTGTCTTCCAAATTTGACCACAGTTGTTGCTTATTTTAGGTATCACAAAGTTCAAGAAATATCAAATCAGTTTGTATGCATATTTAATTTCGCTTCACTGTGAAAACCATCTCATCTGTGATTACTTCATTGTGATGATTTCTTGTAACAGTAACTTACATTCCAGCCAGCAGTTTGTTTTAATTCTGTCATGCTCTTCTAGTGACATTAAGAGTTCATTTAGACATTTGGTTTTGCTGTAAAAGCATCTGCTTTGTTAATTATTGTTTTGATATTTCCCCCAACATTCATGTAACAAAAGGCTTTTCTTGGTAACAACTCTAACAACATCAGTGACTTTGTGAGCTACTTGGTCTCATCCTGAAGGCACAGATTTGGTTTAGTTTGGCTTGTTACTGTGAGTGGAGCTGAGGATTGTGTATTTGAAAAGGGCTTCTTTCTTTCCCCCCATTGGCTCTCTCTTCCTGTGCCTAAAAACATCAGAAACTGGCTCACCCCATAGTTATACTTCTCCTTACTGTGTAGCTTGACTACAGTACCAATGACTTAAGAAGCTGTTGCCATCTAAACCACTAGGTTTTTGGCCTTGCACAAGAACCTGTTGTTACTTTGCTTGGCTTCCTTTGCTTCATTTTTCCCAGCTGCCTGATTTCCTCCTTCCTTTTCCCCTCCTTTTGCCTTTTGATATTTTTTTTGTCCAAGGCACTTGTATAACCTCAGCTTTGATTTGGATTCCTGCATTGAGCAGGAGGTTGGACTCCATGGGCTAAAAGGCCCCTTCCAACTCAGTTATTCTAGGATTCTCTCTGGGCTTTAATCCCAGTCATTCCTGTACTCCTTTATGGACAACTAGAAGAAAGTGTAGCAAGGGTGGGAGATGATGATATTTCTTCCTCTTGGACAAGCTAGTAGTGTGGTCCAATTATCCAGTTAAAGTGTATTGTGGAGGAAAATATGACAAAAAACCCCCCCCCCATTTCTGTTCCTGTTATGAAGTATGGTACATTTGAAGAAGTTGCTGACTCACTGACTGATAATCACAAAGCTATTATGAGAAGAAAAATGCATAACCAGCATTCCCTTCCTTCTTAACTGTGTCGTGTGCCCATGACTTGCAAGAATAGTTGACTACCACATCCTTTGCTCACACTATTGTATTGTAGGATGTGATTCCTCCATAATCTAAAATTAAGAGTCAGAGGAAAGGCTAGGAGAAAAATCTCTTTGTCTTAAAGGTACCACAGGATTTTATGTTGTGGTGTTATACACGCTGAAACAGTCCGAATTTGCTTTCTTTCTGAAAGTACTTAACCTGCAGTTAAGACTTAAGTTTTTCCTTTTATTACAGTTGTTAAAATAGTGCAGCAAAGTTGGGAAGATTCAGTTAATGGCAATTAATACTGTTGTGAAGGCATTTTACATAGAGATGTTGAACCTGAATGTTTAACTGTTATGTCAAGTCTTGCGAAGCCAGCTGAGCATATCATACTATACTCTGAATGACTGAAGTGGGCTTTGGTTTAAAAGTCAATGCTGCAACACATTTATTAGGCTTCAGAAAATGCCATCTGTTCTTACCAATGCAGGGTTACCCCCTGTGGAGTTTGAACAAGGCATCAGACTGACTGCTGGGCCCCGTTTAGAAGAGATCCGTTTAGAAATCGACTGGTTTAATAGCATCTGGATGCCTCAATTTCTTCTTCTTGCACTCCTCTTGACCAAATGAAGCCATCAAACTGGTTGAGGACAGAAGCTCATGCAAATGTGATTCTTGGCACCTGGGATGACTTCTCACAAAGGAATTAAACACCTGCTATTATGACACAATGAAATAGTTTGGAATGTCTGCATCAGATGCAACTGGAGATGAAATCAACAACATATATGCTTGTGATCTTTTGTTCTAGAGAGTGGACTTGTGGGAATCATAGAAACTGGCAAAGCAATTCAAAAATTGTATTTTAGATTTGTATACCCCAAACCAGTTAGGGAATGTTGACATGAAGGGGGAAATGCTTGTTTTTGAGGATGTCCAGACCCACTGGTTTTAGTGGCTGAGTCCTTATTTCCTCAGTGATCTATGTATGAGAAAATGGCCCAAGGACCTAGTCTGATCTAGGGCTTCGTTCTACTCTTCTGTTTTTTTTTTTTTTTTTAGAATACTGAAGAACATTTTGCTCTAGGTCAAGGTCAGGTATTTTATTCCTTAACTTCTTTCCCATGTTTCCATTCTCTGTTTGTGGCTTTGTCTTTATAAGGAACCACCACTAAGATACTGAGGTAACTTTTGGGCTTATTGCCTTCTTTCTGCTGCTTATTGTCATTGTCGCCTCAGGTCCTTTGGATGATGTTAAGTGTATTCTGAAGCAAGCCCAGGAAAAAATAAAATAAATCCCTTCTTGCCTCCAGCTTTGCTAAGTTATAACCAGCTGTAGGGTGATGGCATCCACTGACTCATTTTAGTCACCGGAAAGCTATGTAGAGGAAATTGGCAAGAGCAGAGAGTGGCCTTTGGAGCAAGGCTGTGTCAACCAAGCTATGTCCACAGCCACCACCGAAGAGGTCATGACTCTGCCTCTTTCCGAAAAGTGAGAGTGGTTTTATCAGTTGTGGGCTAGCAAATCAGTAGAAGGCATTCTGAAGGTACTAATCCTTTACACCAGGGGTTCTCAATCTTTTCAAGCCACAGGCTGGGTCACGCTCCCTCAGACAGCTGAGCAGCCTGGACTGGTGGTTTTCCCCACCTTAAATACTTCCATAAAACACATCTGTGGTTGTTGTAAATGCGGATGCAGCTGTTTCTGCTGCTTTTGCTGCTTCTGGCAGCTATCGATCACCTTGAAGAACGCCACAGACATGAAGAGGCTAAGCGACAAGCATGGAAGCTTCGTCAAACCCAACCACGTCCTCCACCATCTATTCAGTGTATGGTGTGTGGTTGCATGTTCCATGCCAGGATCGGTTTGTGGAGTCACCAGAGAAACATCCACCAGCTGAGAAAATGACCTCCAGGAAAAAGATGTGCTCGGATATGAGTAGCAGCCACCACTGATTAGAACTTTGATACAGTAAAACCTCATATAACACTAAAACCTGGTTCCACAAGTCTTCGTGTTATATGATTTTTAGTGTTATCTGATCCTCTATGGGATCCATAGAGATACATTGTAACCACACAGGCTTTAGCGGTTGTTATCTGAAGCATCCCATAGGATCTTAATGTTATCTGATGCAATTCTTCCCCCCAGATTCCTTGATGTTATGCGATTTTCGTGTTATTCGATACTAATGTTATATGAGGTATTACTGTATATTGAAATATGTGTCATATATTAAAATATAAACAACAGAAACATCAACAGTTCTCTTCCTGGAATTTTCTCAGTATGAAGTGCTCAGAAGGCAGCTAACTAAGAACTAAATAAGAGTTACCACTGTGATTTTCCACATTTTAGAACAGTCTTGCTGAATCGGTTGCAGTGAAACATAAGAGGCTGGGCTATAATTTTCAGACTAATCCAGCCAGCATAACTAGTAGTAGAAGATAATTGATGCGTCTGAGTGATGTTACTCAGAACTGGTGTCACTTCCTCATTAAGGAAAATGGGTCATACAATTTCTGTTTAGGGATCACTAAAAAGCAAAAGGTGTGAAGCACAAGCCAACTCCCCCTTTTATACTTTTTGGGGCTTTTAAAAATGGGCTGAACAATGAATCATATCCAATGTCTCAGGATGATACTGAATTCTGCAGATAATGAATTCTCTGCAATGTTGTTGGTTTTAGTGGCTGAGTCCTTATTTCCTCAGTGATCTATGAATGAGACAAAGGCCTTGGACCTAGTCTGAGCTAGGGCTTTTTTCTGCTCTTCTGTTCTTTAGAATAATGAAGAACATTTCTGCTCTAGGTCAAGGTCAGATATTTTATTCCTTAACTCCTTTCCCTAGTCTACACCATGTTTCCATTCTCTGTTTGTGTTAGAATAATGTGGCTTTGTCTTTGTAAGGAGCCTAATCTGACCTGGTTCACTTTCAAAGATCTCCTTTAGAAAAGGACTGTATCATTTTCGTGTCTCGTGTTTTGTTTAGGGAGTGTTTGGCTTCTAACCCCATTAATTGTCTCTTCCCAGTGAGCATCAAACTAGCTTGCCTGCTCTGTTCCAATGGTCTCACGAGACTCAGACTCACAGGTCGATCTAGTTGACTAGCCAACCAATCTTTATTTCTTAGCTTACCCAGGAAATGGGAGGAGGGGGAGACAGGCAGGAAGCATGAAAGTTCGGATTTCTCTTTAATGAGAATGCCAATACTGTATATCTAAAGAGACAGAAAGCGAGAACTCCCTTCGGTGTCTATGTGTATCTGAGAATCAATTAACAGAAGGAGAAATCTCGGTGGAGCTGCAAATAGCATCTACAGTGGCAGTAGTGAAATTTTTCACACCACAGGAGAGCAGGGTTCTGACTTGTGGAGCAAAGAAGAAGGAGGTAATTGGCATTTCCTCTGAAGTAATGTAATTACAGCACTGAAAGGAAGCTGATAGCTGAAAATTTGACTTCCACTCCATGCACAAAAATTCAGAACCGCACACTCAAAAAACAAACAAAACCCACCGTAGAGTCAGTGGATTTTAGGACCCTCCGATAGAAGGAAACTTAGATATAATACTAAGTGCCACTGGTGAAGGAAAATAAATAACCACGGAAAAGATTTAAGAGCTGGTGAAAATACAAAGAATTTTATTTCATCAACCCTATTTCATCATTTGTGCATTTTAATGAAATATTGAAATAGGATACTTCCAGAAATGACCGCCTATCTGAATGGTATGATGATAGTCTGCCACTGAACCATAAGAATGTATACCTTTTGACAAGGAGGTAGAAGAAGAGACAACTAGCTAGGAATCATACTTCAAAGGAACAAAGAAATACAGTTCAAAAGGGTACAACAAAATGCAAGTACTGTACATCAAAAGGATTCAAAATACATTTGGCTAAGATACATTTCAAAAGATACAAGGAAGTTACATTTCAAAACCTGGTAAGATTTATGAAGGGTACATCTTCACACTTTGGCAGTGTTCTCAGTTTACTGTAAGATGGAACATAGTGCCCCGGATGACAGGTAAGGATTTGCACTTCTGGGGTTTCCCTTCAGTGCATGGCAATCACACATCCCCCTGAAGTCAGGAAAGTTGCAATCACTGAGTCTTTGATCAGAACCAGCTGGTAACTTTTAACCAATCTTGAGTCCACCACAAGATTGCTTTGATCCTGGCACAGTAACTGGCTGGCTTTTGATGTACCTTGTCCTGGGGTAAAATACATTTCAAAGCGTCAATATCTACATTTCTATCACCCACCTTCTCCCTGATTTGGGTGACCCGCCACCTATGAAATAATACAAAACCACTTTCTATGTCTACACCCACCATTTCCCTTAGGAATGCTTACCTATTTAGAGTAATTTACCTAATCTCCCCATATAAAGAGCTTCCCTGCACCCTCCCTGCAACAAATAATCATTCAAGGCTCAATCCTACCTTATGCCCTAATACACATTGTTGTTAATTGTCCCCTCAGGTGAGGCTAATGCCAAGGAAGGTGTTTCACTGATATTAACCCTTTCAAGTGTATGCTAGACTAGAGTAATGCTTTGATTCCTGCAACCACAGGTGCTTGCATTTAAAAATAATAAAGAGAAAGGGATCTTAACAATGCATCAATCAACATCAGCAGTACATGAGAATATGCCAGTACTGATATGCCAATACATTAGAAAATGCAGTTATATTGTCTACGATTGGTTGAAGTTGATCATCAATGTACTGCTGACCCATACAGTATCTCTCTTTAACCTCGGTGGGGAACAGTCAATTTCAAACTGGTCATCTTTGAATTTGTAATCCACATCTAAAGGAAATGATGCATGTAGTTTGTCAAACTTGATGTGCCTTGGATGTTCCAACAAAGTTCCAATCATGGTCTCCTTTATATACTCATTGTCCAAGTGGAACGGGTCAAGGAGAAGCTTGGTCCCAGATGATAAAAGGCAAATCTCTATTGAGAAATCAGCCACTGTGCAAACAGAGCAGTCATCAAATGAGCAAATTTAGTCTAGGTGGATGAGACATAAAAGCCACTGTGACAAGAGTAACGGGAATGCAGAGACAAACTGAAAGTGTATAATGTTGCTTTTCTAGAGCCCAGATGTTAGGATAGTCAGGTCCTCAATGCTACCAGTCTAAACAAGGATCTTCTGGGTACTTGTCAACAGTCATACATCCATTTTGGGGTGGAATTGGCTTGTAATGGAAGTCACAGTCTTGGAATACCCCCCATGACATAGCTGTAGTTATTGGCTTGCTTCTGTGGACTTGAGCAGGCATAGGTATTGATGCAATATTTGAAGTTGTTTCTGTGCAGCTGCACTGTGCCACAGGTCTTTCGGGAAGGGATGGAAGCTTGAATTTTGCAATGCTTGATGTCAATGATGTTGGGCAGAACTTTGCTTTAATCAAAGCTGGCCCGGAATCTACTAATGGCAGATGATTGAGACTCAGAATCAGAGAAAGGAGGAAGTTGTGGTGTAGCTGGAATGGTTTCAGCAGGCAGCTATGGATAGAGACAGTCAGCGAGATTGACGTGGCCCTTTGGAGGGCAAGAACCAACGTATGAGGAGAGGCTAAGAGTATTCAGCTTCTTTTCAATGGCTTCAAACCTAGACAGGAGTTGATCTATTTTCCTATCAATTATGGTTACCAGCCTTTCTACTCTCTTACTCTGCCACTCTAAGTCTGCTAACTTCAACAATACATCTGCAAGACATGACCTTGATGCTTCCGACTGGGTCTGGGCACTCTCCAAGACTTCCTGAACTTGTGATGACACCTCTGCTAGATCCTGTGCCCCCAAAGTCAGACCTTTGTCGCTTGCAGCCACCTCCACAACCTCCGATATTTTGTCCTCCCCAACCAGACCTGCCATGTGTATTGAGTCCTTGGCCTTGTCTCTTGCTTCTGCTGGCCTCTCCCTTGCTTTCGTCTTCACTTGAGGTTCCTTCACTTTCGGAGGAGCTTCCCCTGCTTTCTGGGACATTTATCAGTGCTTGCCTGCTCTGTTGCAAGGGTCTTCTGAGACTCAGACTCATAGGCAATCTGGCTGACTAGCCAACCAGTCTTTATTTCTTAGCTTACCCAGGAAGAGGGTGGGGGGAGGCAGAAAGCATGAAGACTCAGATTTCTCCTTAATGAGAATGCTAATATATTTAAAGAGACAGAAAGCGAGAACTCCCTTAGTTTTTCTCTGTATGTATCTGAGACTCAATTAACAGGAGAACTCTCACTGGAGCGGCAAATAACATCTTCAGTGGCAGCAGTGTAATTTTTAAAGCCACAGGAGAGCAGGGTTCTGACTTGTGGAGCAAAGAAGGAGATAATTGGCATTTCCTCTGAAATACAGTAATGTAATTACAGCAACTGAGAGGAAGTGATGGCTGCCCTAAGGTACTTTGCCAAATTGTTGTTGTTGTTTAGTCGCATAGTTGAGTCTGTCCCTTTGCAACCCCATGGACCATCGCATGCCAGGCACCCCTATCCCCCACCACCATCCTCAACCCACCCAGCTTTGTGCCCATTGCGTCAACAATGCCATCTAGCCATCTCATTCTCTGCCACCCCCTTCTTCTTTTGCCCTCAACCTTTCACAGCATCAAGGCTTCCTCAAGTGAATCCTCTCTTCTAATATGATGTCTCTTCTTATTAATGCCAAATGAGGTGGATCAACTCAGACAATATTTTATGGAATCCAATATGAACTCAATTGAACTCCAGAGCCAAACAGTGCGCCCGAGACTCTGGGGTCAAAGGCTTCAGCAGCCCTGACCTCCATAAGGATGCAGGGCTTGCATGGAGATAGCTGGAAGTTTGATTCCTAGCTTTTGCTGGAACCCTAGAAATCTAGTCACTCAATAAAAACAATGGTGGAGGGCAGTGGGCTGAATTTCAGCTTAGGGTTAGAATGTTTTCCAAAGTTACTGGCAAGTTACAGACCAATGCAAACGTAAAAATATTTTATGCTTGTGAAGCTGGGAATGCACCACAGGTATCTCACAGGTATGTGTGACATGGAGATGAACTTTTCTCTGGATGAAAAGGATCTACTGTTCATATGTTTTCTGTCTCTCCTTCAGGGAACGGAAGCAGCCTCTCTCTATGTCCATGATGGTGAACCTTGGCACTCCATATGTTCTTGGACTTCAATTCCCAGAAGCCCAAGCCCCTGTGAATTCACACAGATGGGTTTGCTGCGATTCATCCATCCTCATCGCTCCCAGAAGCAAAACATGCCCTTATGGTTAAAGCTCTTCCCAACCCTTCCTCTGTATGGACACGTTTCACTTTCGCTTCCAGGAGCGACAAGGACAGTGCGGGCCAGATGAATTGCAGTAAACCCATCCATGTGGATTCATAAGGTGCTTGGGCTTCTGGGAATTGAAGTCCAAGAACATCTGAAGTGCCAAGGTTCACCATCTATGTCCTGTTCTAAGAGAACTCCTACCAGACACAGTGTGCACAAGAACTAGTTCAGGCCTCTCAAATGCACAGCCACCTTAGCTCCCCATAAACAGATGTACAAACAGTGTAGGAAAAATATGTGCATTTGGTAGCAAAATATATGAATAGTTCTGAATGGGCATGTGTCACTCTTCAAATTCAACCAGTATGATGGGAGATTCTGGACAAATTTTGGATAAGTTTATTTTCTGGATAACAACACCCAGAATTTCTCAGCAAACATCTCATTCAACAATGTCCCCCACATACTTAACTTTCCCAAAGTCTAGACAGGGAACTCAGTTATTCCACTTCAGCTCTCAAGTAGAATTACTGAATTGTATTCTTCTACTCTTTGTAAACCCTTATTTACACCTTATCTGGTGAACAAATTATAACTTAAGTTTTATTCAAGGTGAGCTGGCAAAAGTTTAGATAGCCAAGTGGATTCAGTGGCAACCCATTTCTAGCAGGTAATGAGCATGTATCATTCTAAGCAAATTTTGCTGCACTGTTTTCCCTACTTACAAACAACTTTTGGATGTATTCACCTGCAGGGCTACAGAAGCACCATGTTAACAAGCTGCAGACAAGGCTATTCGTCTCTCGTCATGGCCATTTAATTTAAGCAGACGGGGAAATCCAAACTCCCTCACAGCAAGTAAGTCAACCTCACAGTAAGTAAGTCAACATTTCCCTTGCTGTGTAGCTGTATCCTGGCTGGCCCAGATTTTGCTATGTTTCATTTTCCCCACAAGAAGCTAATGGACCAAAAATTCATTCACTGGCTTTCCTCCCTCCTCCTTTTTGGCCAAGCTGGTACAAGACTTTGAAGCTTACATTTGCTGAAGATTACATGCAGATAGAGTATATTAATGCAGTGGTTAAAAGGTGTGTTTTCTACCATGACTTGCCAAGATTAACAATTTAAAGGAATTCTGAACATTTATAGCCAACTGGCCTTGTGGCTGCTCCCACCTTCTGACTGTCACTTTCTCCAAGGCAGCTCCTTAGAAGAGTCGACCTTGCCAAGATGAAGAATAATAATGACAAATAAAGCCAGCTTAGTTCATGTATTGTTTATTTCAATATTGCAAATATCTGATTGCCCCAATTGAAAACCCAAGAGGGGAAAACTTTAAAAGCTCAGTCTGCCCTATTCTAAATATTTCAAGCACTTCTCTCCCTTCAGGAGGTCTCTTCAGGTGTAGTACTTGACTGCAGAGGGTGATTTGTAAATAAATACATTTGCTTTTCAGCAATAAAATAAAACAAAACATGGACAGGGGTCACACTTATGTGCGGGTCTGCAGTGCCTCAGATGTACTCAAGAGGGAGCCCTTGGGATGAGATTGAGTCTTTCATCTGGACTGATGGGGAGATTTTTGCCTTTTTTCTTTTCCTCCATTCCTTATCTTGTTCTTTTAAAAAGCCAACTGCAATACATCAGCAGAGCAACACGTGGTTATATACTAATAGTAGCTATGGAGAGAAAGTATTTTGACTTAGTCAAATCTTGGAATTCAGTTTAAGATCTGTTTGTTTGGTAAAGAGCAGAGGCTGTGAAGTGTGGAAATGAGGTGTTTTCTGCTAGAAGAGAATATCTGTTAAAATTTCATTTCAGGATAGAAATATAGAATTCAGTTTTTATTATTTTTAAAAAAAGGGATTAGTTCTAGATTAGTATAGGGTAGAGATTTAAACAGTCTATTTCATTGTGACCGAATCAATAGATTTATATAAAGAAATTAGTTAGTGGGTTTCTGTGTTTCTCTGCTTAGAATGCTATGCCTTTAAAAGGGATAAATTGTACAGGTGTGTTTTTCCACACCATCCTATCTTCATACAACTACAGGATTTCTGCTTTAAGGAATGGCCAAAGGACCTTGAAAACCAAGTGGATGGCATATTTTCTAGTTAAACATGCTGGGAAGTTTGGACTGAAACTACTTTAGAAAACAGCTGCCTCTTGGCCAGCATGTAGCCAAAACAAGGGAAGGGGAGGGCAGTCCATCTCAGAATGGCAGTGCTGTATAAGCCTCCCTCCCAATTCAGGCTATGACAAATCCCAACTGCATCAGTTTAGATTCCTGTCCCCTTTTCTAAAAAAGACAGGGCAAGTCTGCAGAGACCCCAGAAAGTGAAAGAAGTAGTACTGTACAGTAAACCTTGATGCAGAGTTATCCTGACTGTACACAAAAAAATAAAGCATTTTTTATATATTTTTGCAGCCATTAGAAAAGGCAGGCTATGACTGTGGCTTTTCCCAAAACATAGCAGCAGATCTAAAGCAATGAATTGTGCAAAAGGGACAGCGGGCATCCAGGAGTGGGGTGGGTATTTGCGGGATTTAATAATTACCCTTCCATTCCCCCAACCCCAAGGTTGCCCACTGTGACCCTGAGGGTGCTTTTAAATTTATTATTCTTATTGCTTTACGAATGGATGGCTGTATTTCCCTAGATATGGATGGAGCTGGTTTTCATAACATGGATGGGGAAAACCCCAAGTACTAAACTGGAACTGGGAGAGTGGAAGGGGGAAGGTGTCACTTTTGACCATGCCCATGGGGGGAAAAAAACTAATGGTGATTACACACCACGAAGTAAACTGAGAGGAGACAGAAAGGACTGCCTCCTTTTCTCAGTCATTTTTAATAGAAGAAGCCAGTTTGGTTTGCTTGCCAAATAATAATACAAGAGAATAAAGGCTGATCTATGGGTAGATGTCTCCCTGTAAACTAGGTGCAGTATTAGGCGAAGCCCAAATAAAGATACTGTGAATCGTGTGGATGGGGGAGAGTAAAGAAATTTTTTAAAAGAGATTTATCTCACTCAAACCCAGCCCCTGGCAACCTAATGCCGTGATGGCAAACCGTGGCATTCCAGATGTTCTTGGACTTCAATTCCCAGAAGCCCAAGCACTCTGTGAATCCACACAAATGGGTTTACTGCAATTCATCCAGCCCACGCTGCCCATACAGAGGAAGGGTTTACCCGGAAGAGTCTTAACCGTATGGGTGCATTTTACTTCCACTTCCTGGATCAACGAGAGCAGTGTGGGCTGGATGAATCGCAGTTAACCCATTCGTGTGGATTCACAGGTTGCTTGGGCTTCTGGTAACTGATGTCCAAGAACATCTGGAGTGCCAAGGTTCACCATCATGGACCAAGTGCATTCTGGCTGTGTTGGGCCAAGGGTAGTTAACAATTTGGGGTCTGTGAATCTACTGCAGAGTTTAGACTGAACTTTATAGGAGTTATCCAAGGTGCTGAACTAAATTTGGGGATAGAGTTTAAGCACCTTGCAAAGGGGCTTGTAAAGTTCCAGCTAAAATCTGATATTGTTGCAAACTGAGTCACTGCTACTTCTTTTTTCAATTACATCCCCCATGTACACAACCAGTTGGTGAAGCTTCAGTCCAACACATTAGGAAGGTACCAGATTGGGGATTGGTACCCTAAACCTAAACCACACTATGGACATTGGCTTCCTTGCCCAAAATGGAGACTCAGTGGCAAGCTGCCTTAGCTACTAAGGAGGGTTAAGCAAATTATACCAGCTTCTTATAAAAAAATGAAGGGTATATTTCAAAGATTGTCTTCCACAGTGCAGAAAAAGAGGAAGGGATCACTCATAAAATGCTGATTGTGCATGGCGGAGCCCCTTCCCTCATACTGATGATGAGAAAGAAGCAGGCAAATATGATTCAGGTTTCTCTATTCTGCCCCCTTTCCCCAGAAGGATGGGTTTTCATTTGTGATAGAGCAGAGATTCTGTGAGAGGCAAACAGCAGGCTGTCTAAAGAGGAAGGCAAGAAATCTAATCCAGAGTATGCTGCGAATATTAAATCTGGGAGGAGCAGAACCAGTAGGCTTTTGGGCTAGGCAGGAAAAGCAAGAGTGCTTACATCTCCTCAGAGGTCAATCATTTTTCTAGCTGTATCCTGTCTGAAGTCTTCCTACAAGATCGGCCACAAATGATTTGCTGCCCCTCCCCCAAGAAGTCCAAAATGGCCCCCTTTATCATCTGTAAACAGAGAAGATTATGCTATTTTGTGAGTCCCACCCATTTTGATAAATGGGTAGGTGCCCATGTATCTATTTGGATCCTTTAAGAGCTGGGCAAAGTGCAACCTGAGGGTATCTCTTCATGCCCTCCAAAGTGAAAAAAGTCATTTTCTGCTATAAAAGAGGACATGGTCCCAAAAAGCAAAATGGAAATGGCTATGTATTTCCCCCTCATTTTCAGGGGCTGGTATAGCCAGTGTTGGATCCTAGGGAAAGGATACTGATCCCAGGGTCCCATGATTTCTTTCACCATCAATTTGAGGACAACAGAACCAACAAGAGATGGGGGAGGAGATGATAATATGAAAAGATCTGAAAAAAATCTGAAAAAATCAAGGAACAAATAGATGGAATTTCTCATACACACCAAACATTTGGTTAATTAAAGAAAAATCAAGGTCATCAAATATTCAATTGTGTGCTTATTTTCATACCCCCCCTTCCCTTGCTACAACCTGTCTGCCCCTTAAAAATAAATTAAAATCAGGCATATTGTTATGGAAAGAAAGGCAAAGCCGCCTTTTACTCGCCGGTCCTGCAGCTGAGTTGATCATGCCATATATTGGTATTGTTGTCTAAGCAGCCACTGTGGGGCAGAGCAAACCCCTATTTTATCCTCTATAGGAGTATACGGATATTTGGTTCATGCGCAAAGCGGCTCCCCCTCCTTGCCCACCCCTCACCAAAAGTACGAGGCAGCAGCTGGTGGGAGAGCATGTTGGTGGCGAGGGCAGGAGGCTGCGTCATCAGGAGCCCTCCGCTGAGGAGGGGCAGGAATTGCTGGAGTCCATTAGGACACACGTGTGCATAGCTCCAGGTGCCCACCTGTTCCTACGCCCGGGACTCTTTCTTTGTGTTGGGTTTGTTACCCAGGAGGGCGTCAATTTCTTGGACAATCTGGGGAGTCAACTGTGTTAGAACCTGTGCAGAGAGAAAGAGAAAGTCAGGGTTCAAAAGGGAAAGAAGACCTTTCTTAGCTTGTCCCTAAAAAGCCATCAGAAAACATTAATTCAGGTCACAGCACATATCCTTTGGTTCATTATTTGAGGGTCTAAAAATATTTAATTATAAAATCTCTGAAATACATAATATGAGTGCATTTTATTGTGTATTATCAGACCTCATCACTAGAGGCCACTTTCTGCACTGTAAAATCTGGTTCACTGTTATCCATGGTTTCTGGTATCTACAGTGGGTCTCTGAATGTATTCTCCTGTGGATAAGGAGAACAACCTGTAATGCTTTGTACTTGTAGCTGTGTTACATCTGTTTTAGCAAAGAGTTTGGGACACCTTTGAGCCTAGCTAAATTTCTTTGCATGAGCTGTTGTCTTCTAAACACCTCCAGATTATCTTCCTTTGACTAACTGTATTTGCAAGGATAACCAAGGTTCGTATCCATAGTAAAGGCTACTGCTGAATAATGTCAGCTATGGTGCTGGCCTATTGGAAGATTTTTATGGGGCATCTTAACCCCCACACCCCGAGAAGAAGGAATCTTAGACCAAATGATACCATTTATACTAGGGGTGCCCAAACTATGACCTGTGGGCCAGATCTGGCCCCTGATGCCAATTCATCTGGCCCACTCCACCCTCTTCACTCCCAAAGTGGAAGTAAAACGTGACAATACAGGTCCTGCCAGCTGCCTTCAGGTCCTGCCAGCTGCCTGATGGCGGAAGCCCTAAAAACGAGCATCCGGAAGTTGGAACATTGTGAAGAAGGGCATATTTTACTTCCGCTTCTGGGAGCAATGAGGATGGCATGGGCCGGATGAATTGGTGTTGGGGCCAGATCTAGCCCATGGGCTGTAGTTTGGACACCCCTGGTTTAAGCAAAGAAAATGGCAGCTTAAAACCTATCTCATCCTGTTGTAAAACAATTGCAAGGCACATTTTACTTCCACTTTTGGTGGAACCACGTGACTGGCCCACAGCCCAAAAAGTTTGGGCACCCCTGATTTTTACTTAAGGCCTCTCTGGGGCAGAACAACAGGTGAATGTTCAGAGATAGAGAAAAAGATCTGGCACCCAGTTTCACCCTCCTCACCTGAATAGAGCCCAAGTTCTCGATGAGCTGATCGGCGCTGGAGACTCCCAGAAGGACAGAGCTGACACCTTCTGAGCGGAGACACCAGGCTGTTTTGGGGTGGGGTGAGGACAAAGACAGACAGAGGAAATAGGATACTTGGCTAGGGTCTCTTTTGGATACACTTTGCCCCAGTTTGTTGCACCCCCGGCTTTATGGGACTCCCAGCTCTCATCCAGAGTTTGAGAATGTTAAAGCCAAAACTACTGAGAGAGGGACAGGATGGCCTTCAGAAGTAGCTTTAGTACTATTAACAAAACCTAATTTCTCATGGGTAACACTACCCATTAGTAGTCTGTTATGAAGGTGTTGCATTTCAACAAGGAGAGTTTCGAAATAATATAAAGGTAACCCTTGCTTGGAAGCTAGTTGTATCCAACTCTAGGGTTCAGTGCTCATCTCTGTTTATAGCCGAAGGACCAGTGCTGTCTGTGTTTTGCAGGCATTTCTGTGAACATGCCTAGGCACTGGAGTGCATGGAACACTGTTTACCTTCCCACCAGTGGTCCCTATTTATCTACTTGCAATTTCTTGCTTTCAAATTGCTAAGTTGGCAGGAGCTAGGACAGAGACGGCTGCTCAAACCATCATGTAGTACTCGGGTCTCGAATTGCTGACCTGCCGCCTTCCAGTCAGCATCTTAACCACTTGAGCCACTGCATCAAATGACTGAATGTTAAATTGCAAAGGCCAAAATGCATTGTGAACCCTCCTGAGAGTGCACTAAGCACTATGGGGCAGTGATTGTTTTGTTTTGCTTTGCTGCTGATGGGTGGATTACTGTATTCCTCAAAATACCATGTGTGTCCTTTTCTTGTCCCCAAAGTGGGGTTATCCCCTGGGATTCCCTCTGCACCCACCTGCCCTCCGTGCCAATATGTCTAACTGCCAAGCTATTGCCCCTTATCTAACACCAAACCCTGTCTCACGCTCACCGATTGCCAGCTGTGCCACTGTGCATCCCAGGCGTTCTGCAATCGGGTGGAGTTCCTTCACTTTTGCCTGCTGCCTCTTCCCATCCTCGCTCTGTAACTTCTCCTTCAGCCACTGATAGCCCTGTAGGAAAGCGGGTGTGTGTGTTGGTGGTGGCAAAAAGAAGGGGTGTACCGTTAAAGCATGGCATGCAGGGTAGCCAATTATGTGCCAGCGTAAGGTGAGCTCCAACATTCATTTTCAGTTCTGGTACCCAGGATGGTGCATCATGCAAAACCAGCAACAAGGACAGAATCACTATGAAGATGTGCTGTGCATTTCTCTCTCATCGTCGCTAATGGAGCACAACACATGCCCAGCCCAAGCCCCTATACAGGCCTGAGCCCCCAAAATCTAAGGTGGCCATCTGGGCACCTCTGTTTTGCTGGGATTCCCTCTTCCTGGAGCCTTTGGACCAATGGCCAGGTCTACTGTAGCTTGCAGCAGATGCACAGTTTAGGACCATGCTACCTGTGAGAACACCTCTTCCCTGGGAATTAATGTTTAAACTTTGAGTAGTCAACCCAAAGATGTAAGAAAAGGGGTGACCCGAACCAGAGTGTTTTCTACCGTAGACCCAGGTTGTGGAACTAATTGCCAGGAGAAATTAGATTTGCCTCAACTCTGCTGGAGTTTGGAAATCTTTGAAGTCGTTTTTGTTCCATGAAACCTTCCCCTCTTAATATGCTAATTATTAGTTTGAGCTTTGAAGGATTATCGTGTGCTTTTGGGGAGGTTGTTTGGGCACCTGTCCTAGCTGTTTTTAATGAGGTTGTTGTTGACGCTTGTGTGGTATGTTTTATTGCTTTTCTGATTTAATGGCATGACGTTATTTGATGTTTATATTATATGATGATTTGTATTTTTATTGTTTGTAAGCTACCTAGAATGGTGCTTGACCAGTTGGGCAGAATATAAAAGCTTTATATAAAGCAACCAACCTGCCCCACCCTTGACTTAAGGATACATGCAAAAGTTGAGTAGTAGCTCGGGGGAAAGACTGAGGAGGTGGGAATCCTTGGCAAAAGCAGAAAAGGGACATACCTTCATGGCAGCACGACAATTTTCAGGGACCCTCTCCTCATATTTTCCTGTGATAAGTCCACATGCCAATGGAGACCAGGTGATGGCACCGACCCCTAGAAAGACCAAAATACAGGACAGGAGGTGATAACTCCCTAAAGGAGCCCTAATTCCATTCACTGGTACAGACTGACAAGTGAGCTATGGACTGCATACATGCACTGCTTCTTCTCATCTACCATTGCAACAGTAAAATGCCCAACCTTCCAGTCATCAAGTTCAGCATCTTAACCACTTAAGCCACCATAGTCCCTGCTCTGTATCAGTATATATCTCTTATTTTATTTATAGTTTGCTCCATATTGTCTGGTTCTTGGCTTAGCTGATGAGTCACCCACCCTTGCCTCTGGGATTCCCACCACCCATCCCCATGATCTACTCTCATGTCCTTCCTCGTACCAATCTTGTGGTATAGCTCTGGGAGTTGCATCTCCACCTTCTCCCGTTGAAACATGTGATACTCTGCTTGCTCACAGACAGGCGGAATGAGGTTGAATTGCCGGGCCACCGAATACGCCTCCTTGTTTCAAAGAAAGAAGTGAAAAACACGGCATGTAAAGAGGGAGTTCGTACTTCCCCAAGTCCAGATTAATAAGGTCAAGCTGGGTGCACCTCTGATAGAATTTACCATGATCTCCATGGCGCTCCATCGAGAAGTCCCCCAGTACATGGCCATCCCTTGGTTGATTACGTAGGTCATGGCTCGCACGATCTCTTGAGTGGGAGGAAATAAAAGGGCAGTAAGAGAGGGAACTGTCAAGGCTATTCCTGTTCACCCCAGCCCCTAACACAGTGATGGCGAACTTTGGCACTACAACTGTTCTTGGACTTCAATTCCCAGAAGCCCAAATCTCTGTGAATCCACATGAATGGGTTTACTGCGCATATGCATATGTGCAGTAACCCATTTGTGTGGATTCACAGAGATTTAGACTTCTGGGAATTGAAATCTAAAAACACGTGCAGGAAACCCATTTGTGTGGATTCATAGAG
This sequence comes from Furcifer pardalis, assembly GCA_030440675.1. Classification (NCBI taxonomy): domain Eukaryota; kingdom Metazoa; phylum Chordata; class Lepidosauria; order Squamata; family Chamaeleonidae; genus Furcifer; species Furcifer pardalis. Next base: position 3,195,410 of record CP126897.1, read on the forward strand.
ACTTGGGCTTCTGGGAATTGAAGTCCAAGAACACCCGGAGTGCCAAGGTTCGCCATCACGACCCTAATGTGATACATGAAACCTATAGCCACAGTATCCTGCTCAGCCCCTGTTTAGAGACTTCTGGTGAGTGAAGGGGCACCCCCACTTCACCTCTCTAGAGAACCGGCTCCTTTGTCTGCTATAGGCGATGTCCGTATCCCATTAATTAAAGATATTTTCAGCACAAAACCTCTTAAATACAAGCTGACTAAAACCTCTTTTTCTTTTTAATTAAAAATCTGGTCTTAAAAAAATATACATGAGCAAGCCCATAAGAACTTTCCAAACACAATTTCTTGAAATGTTAAATTTAAAGCAGTTTTTTTTCGGTTTGCAAAACATGTTCTACTGTGGGTTCACTTTTTTTTTAAGGCACTAGTTTCTAACATAATAAACTCAGGAACACACAAATCACTTTTTTTGAGCTGTGTTCTTCTGCTATGTTTTTATGTGCTATACATTCTGCAGATGTTTGCAAGCTAAGAATGCTCATCTCCATACAAAGAACAGTTTGGTTTCAGATTTTTGCAGATGTCAAGTTGCTCTTAAAGGTGTAAGAGCTGCAGGGTTTGTTTTCTTCTGATCAGCTGGCAACACATGTACACAGAAGTTGCAGATACATGAAAATACAACAGCCAGCTTTTGAGAAATCTTCTCTTTACAATCCTCCGTTTCTTGCACTCAGTTTTCAGAGACTAGGATGGGTCTCTATAGGACAGAGCTGCTGATACTCAGAAGGATTTCTGATAAATTAAAAGGCTAAAATGTGCAATCCTATATCCATTAACACAGGGATTCTCAACCTGTGGCTTGTGGGCTGGATGCGGCCCATGGCACCATTTCATGTGGGGGGTCCTCCCTCCTCTCCACCACACCAGGAAGTGCCATGTCATGGAAGAAGGGCAAAATGGCTGTCCGGCCCCAAAGTTGTCTGAGGGAGCGTGACCCAGCCCTCAGCTTAAAAAGATTGAGAACTCCTGCATTAACTTCATAGTAAGCCCACTAAACTCAAGATGTTTTACTACTTTAGAGTAGGCATGTATAAGATTGTGCTGTTAGTAATATGGAAATACAGCACCAGGTTATAGGAGAAGGTTCCCACAGATCTGTAGCACAGGGCCAAAGTAGTAGGAAAGATATTATGGGGTGCAAAGAGGAGACTGGGGTTTCAGGAGGGGAGGCAGGGGCTCAACATACCTCTCAAGACTCTGACTTTAATACACACACACACACACACACACACACACACGATAGCTAACCTTACCACTCCAACTGTTCTTGGACTTCAATTCCCAGAGGCCCAAGTCTCTGTGAATCCACACGAATGGTGTTCTTAACTCAAGACGCTGTAGATTCAACCTGGATGCAAAGCTGAGGCCGATACTATTAAGCTGAACATGACAAAGTTACTTTTTGGGAACTACAACTAATTCCCAAAATTTAACTGTGCCAAGCTCCGCTCTGGAGCTGGGCAACTTTTCGGGTGGGGTGGGTGGGTAGGTGGGAATGGGGAAAAAAAGGTGATGTTTCCTTCTAAACAGACTTAACCCACTTCAGACATCACCATTAAAGGTGAACTCTGCAGTGAGAACAGGGTTGTGATGAACTCAAGCAGGTTTAATCTTTAGAGGAACGAGGTTATCACCTCTCTTACTGGCAGGACCACTACCCCCTTTAAAAACAGCATGGGAGCCAGAAGCACAGCAGCTAATTTTTTCTTTCACTGCACCTTCATGCTTGAAAGATCTCCTTTGTAAATCTCCCATGCAGAAGAAACTTGCTCTTGGCACCTTCAGAAGGAACCCAATATCTCTGTACAAAGTAACTTCCTTTAATCTTAACAAGAATGTTTTGTGATAATGTTCAGGGCAGGATAGTCTGTTCCTGTGAAATTAACAAACAGTCATCTTCCACCTTAAAGTGGAATAACTTGTATTGCATAGAATCCTAGGTCAGAATCCAGCTATTATTTATCTATGCTGGCATAAGTGCAATGGCGTAAAATGTAAAAGCAATTTGCAGCTAATTAGGAAACTGAAGGCTGGTTTTGTCATCATACAACTCAGTGCACAACTGGTACCCTGCAAGGTGCCTTAATGCAGAGCAACCTTTTGCTGCAGTTATACCAGCACTTATACCAGCGTACATACATGGTAAGACTCTAGCTCAGAGATGCCCAAACTACAGCCCGTGGGCCAGATCCAGCCCCCAATGCCAATTCATCCGGCCCACACCGCCCTCGTCGCTCTTGGAAGTGGAAGTAAAATGCATGGGTACATTTTACTTCTGCTTCCAGGAGTGATGAGGGTGGCACAGGCCAGATGAATTGGTGTTGGGGGCTGGATCAAGTCCACGGACCATAGTTTGAGAACCCCTAGTTTAAGCAGAAAAAATAGCAGCTTAAAATCTATCACATCCTGTTGCAAAACAGATTGCAAGGTGCGTTTTACTTCTGCTTTCAGTGGGAGGAACCACGTGACCGGCCCGCTGAACCACATGGTTGGCCCATGAACCAAGAAGTTTGACCACTCCTGCTCTAGCTACTGCAATGAAGAGTTGGATGGTATCCCCAAAGATCATTTAGTCCACTCTTCCTGATGCAGGAAAGCATAAGTTTTGGCATTAGTACTTATGGACCTCAGGTCACTTCTCTGATGCAACTGATGTAGCTAGAAGCGTCTGCAAAAGCAAATGCCAAATAAAGCATTTTAGTCTTTCAAATGCAAAAAAAAAAAAAAAAACCTTATCATACTTTTTGAGATCTCTCATTCTTTGCCTTGAGAGGTATGGGACTCAGGCTTTCATAGGACCTGGGGCAGAAGAGAGCACAGATGGTGGGGTATATATTTATATATATATATATAGTATACATATATGTATATATACTAAATATAGCATATGTATTGGCGATAGGAGGCATCACTCTGCAGTACCTTCCAACAAGAGCAATCGGAAGTTCAGGTCGAGTTCTGCAGAAGGGGAAGGAGAGAAGCAATGAGACAAGGCTGAAATGTGTGTGTGTGTGTTGGGGGGGGCAGCCTGACCATAGTAGGAAAGACAGGTGTCCAATTGGGAGGGTGGGATCTGCCATTGGTCCCTTCTATGGCCTTGGGCAGGTCACCTTCACCTCACCCCACCCTTCTCTCTATCTCTCTTCTCCCAACCCCTCCTCTCTGCTCAGGAAAACATGTTAACAGGGGATGTTCTGTTCTTGAAGAGAAGATCATCAGCCTAAGGAGTTCAGAGCTTTGAAAAGTTTCTTTCTTGAACTAGAGTTTCCAAGACCACCAGCCACCATGGCCAGTGGGGGGCTCTGGGAACTATAGTTAGAAAAAAGGGAAGATTTTCAAAGCTCTGATAAGAGGAAACACAGTCACCCAAACAAGACTATCAGACGAAAGGTATGGAAGGGGTCTTTTTTGTCAGAGCAATGAGGTTATAGGACATGGGATATTTGCTAAGATGACTAGGAAAAAAGCTGCTCGGAAGAAGTATGGGAAACAGCTGGAACGTTCCGGGAATGCTTTGAATTTTACAGGAATAGAAGGAGGGGGGAGTGGAAACCGCTGCCCACCTTCCATGGGGCTATTGGCATCCATCCGGTTGGCAAACACGATATCCACATACTCCAGCTGGAGCCGCTGCAAAGACCCCTTTAACCCTAAACAAAAGGGGGACAGGAGAGAGAATAAAACATCAAAGTGAGCTAGCACCTTCTCAACTCCATTCACAGCAACCATCTTCTTTCAGCTCTTCTAATCCAAACTCCTCCAGTCCTTTTCACCCAAACCTCAGCCTTCACTTGTTCCCCAAGATCTCCTTTTCCTCCCCTCTATTTCTAATTTACCAGCCATCTATAACCCAGTCTCCTTCCAAATAGAAATCTGCCACCTGTTTTTGCCTTTTACATTCTGTTACACCCCCACCCCAAATCTCAGTCCTTACCTTCAATAATGTGTTTCCGTGACAAGCCTCTCTCTGTCTCCGCCCTGGAAAGGAAAAAGACAGACAAGAAAGCAGGGGAACTGGGTGTGGTGCTGGGGCCTCTTTTTCTCTCGCTTCCCTCCATGCCCCATCAAGACCCACTTGTGAGGTTCCACAACCATAAATGGAAGGCCATGACTTCTTTCTTTTGGGTTTTGTCCTAAGAATCTGGTATTTGGAGGTAAAATGGTTTTCAATATGGAGGTTCTATTTAGCTGACTCATAAATGGCCTTGAAAACATTAAGAGAGACGGTGGCATACAAATGTGTTTTTCCCCAACCAGGGCCCTTCCGGAGGTGTCAGGTTGTAACTCCAAGAATCCCCCCAGCTAGCTATGCTGAGGGATTCTGGGTTTTCTGATCCAATGCTTTTGGAAAGCTACCAGTTAAGAAAAGCTGATAGAACATGTTTATACTCCATCAACAACATCACAAAATTGTGCAGCGCCCCAGTGGCTTAGTGGTTAAGATGCTGAGCTGGCGACTGGAAGGTTGGGTTTTGATACCTGAGAGCTGCACTTGGGACATGAAAGGAGCTTCATCCGGGCATCCCCTGAACAGAGTTTCTCCAGCAAAAAACCTTTCAATCCAGAGTAATCTCTGACACAAAATTATTTATTTATTTATTTTTCAAATTTCTATTGCCACCCAACTCAGCAACGACTCTGGGAGGCTAACAGCAATTAAAAGTAACATCAAAAACTAACTAAAAGCCCTTAAAAACCCCATTAAAATTCTAAATAAGCTAACCACTCACCCCATCCGTTAAAAGAGAGAGAGAAATCTTAACTATATAAGCCAGCAGGCAGGGATCACCCCTCCATCTGTGCCCCACACCTGCCCTGCCAGCCAGGTTTTCAGTTCTTTCCTAAAGGACAGCAATTCCATCTGCAGCTGTAACTCTGTTGGCAGGAGGTTCCATAGGGTTGGTGCGGACACAGAGAAGGCCCTCTTTCTTGTGCTAGAGCAGTGGTGCCCAAACTAAGGCCCGGGGGCTGGGTGTGGCCCCCGAGGCCAATTCATCCGGCCCATGAAGCTCTCATCGCTCCTGGAAGCGGAAGTAAAACGCACCCGTACGGGCTTTGTGGGCCGGATGAATTGGCCTCGGGGCCCGCACCCGGCCCCTGGGCCTTAGTGACCGGCTTCCTGAACCACATGATCGGCCCATGGCCCAAAAAGTTTGGGTACCCCTGTGCTAGAGAGACGATCCCCTCTAGCAGATGGTACAATTAGAGAGCCCCTCCGGTCCGCTCTGGTTGGACGTACAGATGTTCTTGGGGTGACACGGTCTCTTAGATATTCTGGCCCACTACCATGTAGGGCTTTAAAGGTCATTACCAGCACCTTGAATTGCACCTGGAAGCACACCAGTGCAGCTCCCGGAGCAGTGGTAAGGCGTGGACATATTATCACAAAATTGTAGCTCACAGTCTTTGAGAGGCATATTCTCTTCCATTTGTCTAGCCACCCTGGGAAGAAACTAACTCTTCCTTATGTCTGTCTGGAATCTACCACCAAACCTAAGCCAAGCTCTTGGTACTTGTCCGTGTTGGCTGGTGGTGTTTGCAGTCATCTAGGTTTGGACCAGGTCTCACTTTCCGAATCTGTTTCTGAATCCTCCCACACTGCCCTTCAGCCTGTGATCTCTCAGAAAAACAAGAGTGACTCTTTCCATGTTCAGAGTGCATGTCCTTCAATGCCACCTCCATATCAACTAGGCTCCATGCCTCTTACTCTTCAGGAAAAGGCTGTGCTTTAATAACATCCACTCCAGAAATTCACCACCGTCAATGCCTACAGAAGGAACCCTACACCTGAAATAGCAGAATTGCAGTCCTAATGCACTGCATGACCGAGCCCTTTGCCTTCCCCTCCCGACCACTTCCCAAGAGCTGCCTGAATACTTACTGGCCTCCCCAGTAAATTTTGGTGGTGACAACGTAGCTTGAACGCCTGGGGAGGAGAGAGAGAGGGGAGGGGAGTCAAAAAAACCATGTGCCAGGGCAATATTTAGGACACTCCCACTCCCTCCCAGTGAGTCAGGATTGCAGCTTCCCATTTGTTCCCAATGGCCATGCTACTGGGTTAAGGGCATCCTCTAGTCCAGTGGTTCCCAAGGTGGTGCCCATGATGCCCCACAGGGGGCCTTCAATTCCCAGAAGCCCAAGTCAGTACATTTATTGATCAGTGCTCTGGGGAATTGACTTAAGCTTCTGGAGAACTGAAGTTCAAGAACCAAAGGTTGGGAAACATTGCTCTGTGAATCCACTCGAATGGGTTTACCGAGCATACGTGTAGTAAACCCATTCATGTGGATTCACAGAACAATGTTTTCCAAACTTTGGTTCTTGGACTTCAGTTCCTAGAAGGCTCAGTCAGGCTGATCAGCATTTTGGGAAATTGACTTAGGTTTCTGGAGAATTGAAGTCCAAAAACCAAAGGTTGGGAAATACGGCTCTAGTCTATAGAATCCAGAAGAAAATTTACCTCCATCCTTTGCTCTTCAGGATATTCCCCAAGGTTTTTTCAGCTCTGAAGAATTAAAACAAGAGAGAGAGAGAGAGAGAGATGTGATAAGCAAACAGATATGTCTGCATATAGATGTACAGTAAAACCTCACATAAAGAATGCCTCGCTTAGAGACTAACTCGCTTAAAGAGCAGAATTTTCTCTGAAAGGTTTCCTTGCTTTAACAACTAAAACCAACCAAAAACTCATTTAACAACTAAATCGGGGTTTGCAATCCCCCCCCCCCCCGAAATCACAACTGGTCACTTACAATGGTGTTTCGCTTAAAGAGCAAACTCGGTTAAAGAGCAATCCCATGGAACGCATTATACTCTTTAAGCAAGGTCCCACTGTATTGTTGCGTGCTATCAAATAATCTCCAACCTATGGTGACCCTTATGAATGAGAGAGCTCCAGAATGTCTTGTCCTCAACAATGCTGCTCAGCCCTTGCAAATCTGAGCCTGTGGTTCCTTTAGGCAATCAATTCATCTCATGTTTGGCCTTTCTTTTCCCCTGCTGCTTTCCACCATTCCCAGCATTATTCCGCATAGTGAATTTAGGAAGCAAAATGCATCATCCCTGCTTTCTACTGCAGAATGATCCCTGTGTGTATCACATATAAAACCGAGATTTGCAATTAAATACTGGAGATGGATGTTTGCATTTCACCTCTATTGAAACTGCCAGCCTTTACTTACTTCCCTATGTATATTCAAGGATACCTTTCTAAGTAGGGATCACAGCTTCCTGCATTCAGGGAACTGGCCTCCAAACAAACACTGTTGCCCTAGCAACTGTAATCTTCTGCAGTGTCCTCAAATCATTTCTGGAGACCCTATGGGGTATCTCATTTGAGCATCATTGTTGCATTACATTCCTCAGAAACAAACCCTCTATATTGAGCATGTGTGCTCCCAAAGGGTCTATAAAATTACTTTTATGGCCAGAATCTTGTTACTGAGAGCCATGTGCCCAAGGCCAGTCACACAGCACTTTTGCTTTCCCCAGTGAACTGTCTTTTGAGTCAAGAAAGAAGCTGAGCACTGATTTTGCCACCTAGCATACAATCAGTTATAGACGAACGGAAGCAATCTAGCACTTTTGCTGTTTTCAGGATCACACAGTGTAACTCCTTGAGTCCCTCGCCCAACAAAAATGTTCTGGAAATGTGAGTGCCTCCCAAATGTTACTTTTCCAAACCTGGATAAACATCCCCGCCAGCGTGTAAGATGCTGAGCTTGGAGACTGGAAGCTTGTGTTTTGATACCTGAGGGCTGCACTTGGGGACATGAAAGGAGCCTCATTTGGGCTTTCCCTGAGTGGAGTTTCTCCTGCAAAAATCCTTTCAACCCAGAGTAATCCCTGACACAAAATTATTATAGTGTGCCATTGCTGGTTCAGGCTACGTTGTTCTTTGCAGGTCTGCTCTCTCTCTGTGCGCATGGCCAATGCAACTCCTCCTGCCCTCCCATTCACCTTACCTCACCCTGTGACAGATTGCATCTCCATTTTTCTCCCCTCCCTTGGTTTCTTCCCAAGCTCGTTGACCCCCAAATCCGGCCTGACAGAATTATGCCATGAGCTTTTAATTGCTTGCCTTCCAAAAAGCCCTGAGATGGCTCTTTTCCGCAGCAGAAGTATCTGGTCAGAAGGAGAGACAGGGGCAGCTGCCACCAGGTGGGTTAGGAGAGAAGAGAAAAAAGGCCGAGGGGGCCAGGAAAGGAATTGTGGAAAGAGCTTGGGAAAGTTACTTTTTCAGACTACAACTCACAGCTGTCTGTACTGACAGGGTGCGGGGAGCCATGGCCCAGCTGGTCTCTTCGCCAAGATCCCTCTGGGTTATATTGTTTGCTGGCCACTTGGGCCAGGGTTCAAAGTTTGATGAGATCACACACATGTAGTAAAGATGAGGAGACGTCTGAACATGAGAAGAGTTCCTAACTTTTCCCTCCTTGCTGAGCACTTACAGATTGCAGAGATTAAAGGTAGACCTTCCAGGTTAGATCCCAGGCTGCTGGGAGCTTCGAAACAATTCTGTGTAAAAACTGGCAACTGAGAATGGTGAGTTATGGGCTAAGTCTGATGGTGAGCAGGTGACGGTAAGAAAAGCTCAGCCTTGTGTTTCCTGTCTAGAAAACCCCACAAGGTTATCACATAGGGATCTGAGCTGAATGGCATAAAGAAATTCAAGCAGTGTTAAGATGCAACGAGGGGAGAAGCTGCCCTAGTGGAACTTCCCCCTGCTATAGGGCTAACCAAAGCAAGGTCAGAAAGGAACAAGCAACTCTGCCAGTGCTTTCTAGGGTTCAGCACCCCTTCTGGAGAAGAAGGTTGAGTGTGTAATGGCCGGACGTACTTGCCAGAAGCGTAGACCTCAGCTGTGTCAAAGAGGTTGACCCCGTTCTCATAAGCAATGGTGAGCACGTTCTCTGCCATCTAGAAGCAAAAGAGATTTAAAAATGTTACCCAAAGGACAGGCTGCCCCAACCCCCAATCCAACAAGTTGATCCATTTTCAACCTAGGTTCTGCGCAAGTTAAGTTTTGCTAACTGACTTTTTTCATGGTTCAGACACCAACAGTTTCCCCCCAAGCTGGCATCCTCCAAATATTTCAGACTACAAGTCCCATCACCCCCCCTGCCCGTCTTGAACCAACACTCTTTGGAGGAGTAGCTGCTGGAAGAAGGAATAAATGAATTTTATGCCCAGCTATCCAGGCAGGAAGGAATCATAACCGCTCAGAAACAAAGTGCACCATGATGCAGGGTGGCCACACGTCCTACTCTACTGGGGGCAGCCCTCTATCTGGAGCTCAGATCATGAACCTTAAAAAAAAGGCTGGTTTTGTTGCAGCAGATTGACCTGAATGAGGAGAGAGAGGTGAGGGGTGAAGACTAGTCCTTACCTCATCTGAGATCTGGGATCCAAAGGTCACCCATGTACCTGCAGGGAGGAAATGAAGGTTTTCAGGAGGGTGGTGATGAAGGTGATCTAGCCAGGCTGTGTTCCTTTCGCCACCCCCACTAGCTGCTGTAATAAATGATCCTCCCCATCACAAACAAGATGGGTCCAAGCAGGTCATAACTGGAAGTGGGGCCCACTCAGGCAATCCTGAGTCCAGAGAAGTCATGGGGGGGGGGGGACTCAGCCCCAGATCCTGCTGTATGATCCCCAGGAACTCACCAAGGCCAAGACAGGAAACACGAAGCCCTGATTTTCCAAGATTCCTGTGATGAGACAGAATAAGAAAGGAAAAACGGCATTATAGCAAATGTCAGAGCTAAATGTTTTAGACAGTCGAGGATGTCATTTAACAACTCCTATACCCAAAGAACTTTCCCTACCTGACAATTCATAAATCTGAACATAGGTCCCCTAGAAAATACCAAAGCATGCCAAAGGTCACCCCAACAGACCAGCCAGCCAGGGCTAGCTTTGGGGGAAATGTCATCCCAAGGTTCACGTAGGGATAATAAAAGTTGGTTGAATTTTTACATAAGGTAAACAAAACACCAGCATTTTGGGCAATGGAGAGATCTCTCTATATATATATAGTCCAGATATTCCACCACTAGCTCACTGCATTCTGTTGCTGTCTCTATGTTTTATCTCCATTTTTCTCTAGACCTAATTTACAATTTTTGTTCTTTTCACTATTCAAAATACCAGCCTGACCATGCTTTTTAGGACCTCCTGTACCTTTTGTTAAAACTTTCCTTCCTGTTTTTACTGTCTGATTTATTGTTCCCTGTTCATAGCAGCGGGAGCATTGTTGGTCCATAGTGTCTTTGTCCTAAGTATCAATCCCTGTTTCCACCTGGGAGTGGGTTTTAATTATACTGTATATCTGTTCTCATTCTTACTTTTTTTCTTTTTAAATATAGTAATGTCCCCCATAAGATCATTTTTTTACCCTTCTTAGATACCTCCCCTCAACAAATTCCCCATTTTTTTGGGTCATGTTCTGCTTCTGGAGGCCACCAGGATCAGATGTTTTCCAATGGAGTGGGAGAGGGTCTTCTCAAAACATTCTCTTTGAATTGTCATAGTTTTCATTTTGAAGAGGTTGGTGTTACTTCTATGGATCCCTGGAGTTGAAAACTGGGTGGGTGAGTGGGGGGCACGACAGAGGGCACAGAGAAATGCTGCACACTTCTGATACCACTGAGAGCATCGTAAACCTGTAAAATTACCTAGGCCTCCTGTAGACCGCTACTCCCCAGCACCTGGGTGCAGAAAAGGGGAGGGGGAAACAAGGTAGGATTTGTGTATCACCTGGTGACAAAAACGCAACGAGAAACACATATGGAGGAATTAATCCACCGTAAGTGATTCCATATGCCTTCTGCATCCTAGCATCAGTAAAATAAGCAGAAGCCAGAGACAGGACTGGGGGAGGAGTCCTTAGTGCTGTCAGAAGCAGGTCTTCTCTGTGTGCTCTGTCTCCCCCTCCCCAGTTCATTAGCACTGCTGTGCGCGCCCAGTGTGCTTCTCATAGCTTCATTAAGGAACAGAACTGTGAGTGATAACGGAGATAAAAATAGATGGGTGGCTGAGCTTGGGGCTTCAAAACCGGGTCACTTCTGCCAGCGGCTGGAAGCTTCTGTTATAGAAAGAATGGGGTGGGGTAGGGGTCAGGGTGGGACAGGGAGGGTAAAGCTGCAAAGAAGGGTAGATTGCTTTTCTGCAACCATTTTCGGGCTTTCACTGGAACTGGAACTTTTTTGGGGGGGAGGGTGGGAGATGAAGGATTGCTTTATACAAGTTCTCCTCTCCGGTTGTTCCTTATAAAAATATCTGATGGGGAGGCAAAGAATAACTTGGACCTGTTTCTTTGTGCAGTCCTGGCTGGAATGCAAAAGCTAAGAACCAAGATGGTGCCACTGAGCATGTGTGGAGTGCTCCGGCACCGGGTAACCCGCAGCATGCTGCCTGTCAAGCAACAGGAACAGGCAGGTTCCCAAGTGGGATCTGGTAAACAAAATGAGCCTCATTGTTGTTTTATGCTTTGGACAAAATACAGTACATCTAAAATGCACAGTGGCAATCCTCCCATTAGTCCTGGTTGGCAGAGCTTAAGATAAGGGATGATGGGAGATATAGTCCACTGCTGGTGTAAATCCATTGCTTTTCCCCAGAGTTTGGAAATGTTATATTTTTTAAATTATTACTTCCTGGCTGTGTTTCTCTCCTTACTCCCCATCCGACATCCCCATAATAAATTGACTAGATCCGTAGGTCCCAACGTAGTGCACACACCACACCCGGGGGGGGGGGATTGATTTTTTTTTTGGGGGGGAGGGCAATTTGGGAATGAGTTATTAACAGTGAATGACCTTTTAGGCTTCCTCCACATGAATAGGAGTTCATTTTTGAATAATAAATTATGTGTCACAAGGGGGCAGGAGGAGTCTGGATTTTAGAGCTACTTAGGTTGGTTCATGGCCCCCCCCAAAAAAGGGTTTATAACCACTGGACTAGACTAAAAGGTGGACTGGGACCTCGGGAGCTCAGTGGTGCTGTAAAGTATTGGCTAGGTCCACGATGGCGAACCTTGGAACTCCAGGTGTTCTTGGAATTCAGTTCCCATAAGCCCAAGTCTCTGTGAATCCACATGGATGGGTTTACTGTGTGATGTGATTTAGTCACTTTCCATCTCAGCCTACCTCCACAGGGTTGGTATGTAGAGGGCTGACCCATGTTCCACTCTTTGAACTCTCTGGAAGAAACCAAGGTTATCAATGTAATAAATATCTAACATAATATTCCCTGTGTGTCCACTGAGGCCAGAGGTTGTAGAATACAATTACCAGATTCTCCAACTCAACAGGGCTTTTTGTAATATAAAAACAAAAGTTTTTCCAAGCTCTTGTTATCAAGTTGCCAGCTTCTCTTTGTAGGCCTTGTGTCTCTTCCTGGAATAGCTACACAATGCACAGGAATCCAGAAGTTTCCTTTTCTCCTTCCATGCTTGGAAATAATTCTCTGCAATTTTTACACCAATTTTGGTGTTTCTAGCAAATTTGGAAATCCACACTGCAAATTCTCCCCAAACCCCAATAAAAGCTGGCAATCTTGGCATGTATGAAAAGAAAGAAATTGTTAGGTCAGCCCCATTCTCTTCTCTGTCTCCTCCATACCAAGGGGATAAATATTACCATCCCCCTGACACCAGCTGCTGCCTTGCTACAGATCAGGATTTGGCCTCATAATTAAACCATAAGGGGACACATAGAAAACAGACGGCAGAGGGGATAGAAATACAATCTCTCTCCAGCCCCCAAATGGGATCCCAACTTGGCTTCTCTCAACCAGAACAAGTTCGCCTAGTTAGCAAGCCAGAGTCTCAAACTGGATTTTATGGAGAGTCTTCCCTGCCTCTTTCCTCAATACTTTCTGAACCCCAAAATGGCAGGACACTCTAACAAACAAGTACAGTGTAACCTCATACAACAATCGCCCCGTATAGCAACGAAATCGTATAACAGTTAGTGTTGTGGAGTGTTTTTTTGGGGAAAGGAAGGGGAATGGCATCCTGTACAACAATTTTTCTATGGGAAAAACCACTTAGTGAAAAATACCATCGTTGTACAGTACGATGCATCCCATAGGGAAAATTGCTATATGATGCATGCATTGTATAGCAATTGTTTCATACAACAACGAGCCCCATGGAGCAGATTAAAATTGTTGTATGAGGTACCACTTTGTATTCTTCAAAATAGTTCCTGGGCTTTGAGGATGATGAGCCACTGGATTTGAAAGATGAACAGCCTGATTCCATAACTCTGGATCCCACTGGGATCCTACTAAAATAATGGGAGGAATGTTAGCAAGGTCATCCTTGCTCGAAAGCCAGTCGTATCCAACTCTAAGGTTCAGTGCTCATCTCAGTTTATAGCCAAAGAATGGTGAAGACCCCCAGATGGGCGAGGTACAAGTGGCATAAATAAATAACAAATATAGAACCAGCACTGTCTGCAGACATTTCTGTGGACATGTGGCAGGCATGCCTCAACACCAGGGTGCACGGAATGCTGTTTACCTTCCCACCGAAGTGGTCCATATTCATCTACTTGCAGTCTTGCTTTTGAACTGCTAGGTTGGCAGCAGCTGGGGCAGAGACGGGAGCTCACGCCATTGTGCAGTACCCGGGAATTGAACTCTGACCTTCCAGTCAGCAAGTTCAGCGTCTTAACTGCTTGAGCCACCGCAGTCCAGGAGGATAAATTGGGTTGGTTGGTTGGTTTTTGTTTTTTGCCATTACTATGTATCCAGGATAGGGCAAAGCTTTACAAAGTCTCTTATTTTAAAGTGACATTTCTCAGAACCTGCCCTGATATTTGTAGGTTTCTGAGAACTATCATCCCTATTTTAAATGAATTTTTCCAGGCTCTGTCCTTTGGGTGAGGGCACAAAGCAACAGTTTCAGGGAATACAAGCCTGCCAACTCATTAAGGTACAAGAAGGAAAGCAAAACAAAGAGTGAGAAGAGGTGAAAAGCAACCCTGCAAGGTGACAGCCCATCTAAAAATAGTAGAAGATTACCTATGTCTTAAAAATACGCAAAGATAGATAGATAGATAGACAGACAGACAGACAGATCCATTCCTTTGTTTTGCCCAAAATGTTTAATTAGCTCTATCATTGAATCCTGCTACCTTGCCATTCCTACTTTTGTTTGGATCCTTGTTCAGTCTTTTCACAGTCTCCAACTTTTATAGCTGCTTCTTACCATGTCAAACTCTGTTACAGAGAGTATTTTTGTTTGTTTCTGCAAGAGTCAAGCACAAATTTCCCGCAGCTTTTATTGTACATTCACTAAAGTGATTTTCTTCAAAGTGTGAAATATAAATTAAGTATTGGGTGTGAGTTTCCAGAGGGAAACATGCAATTAATTGTTCTGGCACCTCTTGGACAAGAGTATTCCAAAATAGAAGTTACAATTTGATCAAAGTTCTCTGGTTGTGTGTGTGTGTGGTGTAGTCTAAAGCACAGGTGCATTTAGCATTGTTGTGAACATCTCCTAGTTATCTTTTTTTTAACTATACCTCCTACGGAATGGTATAGATTAAAGTCTGATGGTTGAGTAGATCTGACACAGAATTGGCCAGTGCTGAATGTTTGGGATTAGATCACCAACACTCTTAATGCACCCTTGAGCTATAGGCTTACTAACAAAAATTAGATCTGGATTGTAGCCTCTTGGCCACCTGCCACTGTTAAATGAACTGGGTAGTTTAGGATCACATATAAGGCACATTGAATGAGATTTTGTCCATTTTATAAAAGCTTCACCAGTTTCATCATTGCGTTCATAGCCCAAAATGTTGCTATGGCTGTTGAATTCTCCAGTTAGAAAGTGCGTGTTTTGGTCTTCCATATTAGATGGCTTCTTAAAGCAGAATGATATATTAGATGGCTTATAAATCAATATTACATTATAAGCAGACAGTTTAACAGTCAAGATTTCTATGATGTCCTCTACAGTCTAGTCTGTTGAGGAAACCATAATACCTGGTCATACAAAAACAGTACTTCTGTGTTGTTCGTGGGGCCTCTCAGCTACTAGGCACATCCCAGAAACTTTTGGTCAACACAGAACAGTTCCTCTGTCAGCTTCTTGGGCACAAAGGATGCTGCATTTCTGTTTGAAGCAAAGTGAAGCCACTATCCCATAGAGAGAATAAGACTGGCCTAAGGTCACCCAGTAAGTTTCACCTTCCTACTCCCAGTCTAACAAACAAAGACTGCTGTGTGCCCCATACACAAAACAAAATAAATGCAGGAGAAAGGCAACACCTTTATAGGATCACTTTAAAAAACCAAACAGTCTGTGATTTTGAACCACAAAAGCTTGTGGAATGAATGTTTGATTTTTTTAAAAAAGTGATCCTATAAAGCTGGGGTGCCCAAACTTTTCAGTCTGCGGGCTGGTCACATGGTTCAGGGAGCTGGTCACTATGCCCTGGGCTGGGGGCCGGATGCGGCCTCAATACCAATTCATCCAGCCTATGAAACCCTCATCGCTCCTGAAAACGGAAGTAAAATGTGCATCCGGCCACCAGGCCATAGTTTGGGCACCCCTGTTATAAAGATATCGTCTTTCTCCTCCATTTCCAGTCTAACACTCTTAACTATTACATTCCACTTCCTCTCTTCCTTTCCAGCAGGTGTCTATGAATTTGGTTGTGCCCACAAAGGCACTTGGCACATGCTTAGAAGAAAACAACAGAGTACTGTGGCAACTTAAAATATAACATATTTAATGTAGCATGAAGGTTTCTACCCAATAAGCCTTTTCACTTGTTAAAAGTTTCTGCTACAACAGCCTCCCTCAAGGCCAATTCAGTCCTCTTCTAACACTGCATAAACCTCCATCCAACACACACATACTGTACATGCTTTAACAATCCAAGACTGTGCTTTAATTTTCTTTTCTTCAGGGAATTATGGTGCGGTGTGGTTTGAATCTGTGTTGAATAACCTTCATTTTAGAATGAACCACAGTCTGTGTGTTTTTTTTAATTCACTGCATCCTTTTAAAAAAAAGCATTATAAACCTCCCTTTAAAGAGAAAAGCCAGATATAAATATTGAACATAAATCATAAATATTAAATGACATTTTCATCTGCATGTTTAAAATAAATGGGATAAGAATTGGGAAACATGCTGTAACCTGAAATAAATATAGACACAGAAGCATATTTATAAATGCCTCTATCTATGGCTAGGTTTACAATTTAATTTTCGGGATGCTGAGGTCTGTGACCTTCCTTTAGGGTTCCTCTTCTGGCCCAGCCACCCTTTTGCTCTGGGGTAGCTCCTATAACCTCCTTTCTGCCCCTCCCCGAACACTGTGTGACCCCTTGTTGGAAAGCTGACTCTGCCACTCTGTTGTGGTTCAAGCAGGTATGGCACAGGTGTGGTTCTGGCTGCCAGAAGCTGCAGCGGCAGGAGAAGACACAAAGCATCAATTACGGAGTCGGTCGGGTCATTTGGAAGCTGCCCAAGCTCAAAAACAACATTGTTCCCCGTGCGCAGTGCCAAGAGAATCAGATCTCAACCCCCTTGGCTGGCATCCCAGGTCACATCCCTCCAGGAAAGCCATGATGTCTTGGCCCCACTCAGCCCAGACCTTGAGGTTTCTGCTCTCCCTTTGCCCTCTCTAGGTTGGCATCCCCACCTCCCACCCCAAATTGGGCAGGCGTACAATTCTCTTGGCTGCCTTCTTGGATTTTTAAAAATCTCTCTCTCTTACACACATACAAACACACACACAAACAAACACCATCGCAGTGCAGTCCAAAAGCCAAAAATGAATCCAAAGAACATTTAGCCTTTCAAAGAACATTTGTGTGATCAGCAGCAAACCAGGAACCTGGGCTTATAAAAACTCTAGGAAAATTACTTTTCCAGACTATACCTCCTCCTTTAACCCTCCAAGTTGGTTGGTGTGTGTGTGTTTCTGAGACGTTTAATTGAGGTTCCAAGCTTTGCACTCACAACCACCCCTTGTATCACCCTCTCCTGCTACGCTGTACTGCCCGTTCCTTGCCAAAGAGTTCCCACTGGGGAAGGGAAGTATTTCTCCACTCAAGGCCTAAAGGAGAGGAGGGAAAGGTTGTGAAGTGGTATTTACTCCCTCTCGGGTTGCAACATTCTCAACTCCCACCAGGAATTGACAGAGGTGGCCCTTGTTAAAGCTGGAGATCCCCGGGTTTCCTAGGTAAAGGTAAAATTCGCCCTTGCTCGGAAGACAGTCATATTCAACTCTAGTGCTCAGTGCTCATCTCTGTTTATAGCCAAAGAACCAGCACTATCTGTGTCTGCAGACGTTTCTGTGGAGCAAAAGCAGAATCTTCCCCTCCCCTGAACCCCTCTTTCATGCCTCAATGCACAGGTCTTTTGCAAGGACCCATGGGGTCTCACCAGTTTTGCCTGACCAACACAAGGCATGACCAGCCCAAAGGGTCATGCTTTGCATTGGTCATGCCCCACAAGGTTCGCCTGATTGGGTCAGGTTCGCCTGACTGGGGCGGGATAATAAATCTAAATAAATAAATAAATAAATGACCTCCCCCCTAATACCGCAGCTTCTCTTTTGAAGGACCCAGGAGTCCAGCCTCTCTCACACACCCCTCCAACATGCTCAATCTGTTCTGACCCTACAGTCCATGCACAGACATTCTATCCCTCCCTCCCTCCTCTTTGGTGAGTAAATGGATTAACTCCTGGGTTAGCAGAGAAGCAATCTAAAACTTTAATTAAAGCACCATACATATATGAAGCTGAAGGATTAAACAGCCCCCAATGCAGAGTGTGTGTGTGTTTGGTTAGGAACCAATGTGCCATGACATGCTTCTGTTTGAGGAATCACATGGACTATTTGGGAGCTACACCAGACTCTTATGTCCCTGCTAAACCAGCTCCAGCCCCTGAGTGTAACAGAGCTCCCAATGTCACTTTAGCTTGGCACCTGAATTCAGTGGGACATGCGCTGTGCATCCCACAAGGCTTGGGGAGTTCAGAAAGAACCTTCCTCCTACTTCCCGCAAGTTTTTCTCCCTATTTAGGGATGTTGCAGGGAGAACCCAGGAGTCCTGGTACTCAAGGGAAAATATTGGCTGAGGCCCGTTTCCCACTTCTTCCTCCCTCCCCCCCATTTACTCCAATGAAGTTTGCATCTGCTGCATAGCCCTTTCTCCCTGCTCTCCTCTGGTCCTTGCTGCCCCACTACAAAGGATATTCCCCCCCCCCCACAAAACCCCTCCTCCAAACTGTGCCAACCAAAATTTCAGCCCTGTGCCACCCCAAAATTCTCTTCCCTCCCCCAAATGTTGTTCCTTCCCCAAAGGTTTCGTCCAATACTTGCTTTGCAAGACTACCCCCCTCTCCAAAATTTATTCCCCCCTTCTCTTAAAACCCTGACTATCTGCCCCCACAACCATGAGTCCCCATTGCTACTCCACTGTCTGTACACTGGAACCCCCTGCTCTTGGATTCTCTCCCCACAGTGCCCTCAGGGATAAGGAGGAATGCTCAGCCTCATAGTTGCCTCCCCCCACAGTATGAACTTCAGCTCTGATCCATCTGCACCAAATGTCCTTTCCAGCGATGGAAACGCAAAGCAAGGCTAGCAAACTTATACCTCACCCAACCTTTCGCAGGCATCCTACAGCCTAGCAACACTCTTTATCTGGCCTCTGAGTCTATGCCCCCCTTCTGCAGCATGTTTCGGACAGAGACCTTTGTAGGACGACATCCCCACCTCACCCCCAACTCAAATGCTCCCCGCCAGCCAAATGCTTTGGCAAAAGGTCCTTTTTTGATAGTACATGTCCCAGAATCCGCTTGGCCACCAGGCAAAGGTACTTTCTCGGACTACACCTCCCACAACTAGCGCATAGCTTGGAAAAGTTCCTTTATTTTCGATCGAGCCCTCCTAGAATCCTTTCACCTAAGCAAAGTTACTTTTTCGGACTCCACTTCTCAGAATCTGCCCCGGCACCGCGGGAGCTTGACAAAATCCCTTTACTGGTCGAGGATGGAGAGATCCAAAAAAGTAACTTCGCCAGGCTTTGCCACCGCGCAACCCTCCCCCCCGCCCGCTCAGCCGCCACTGACCTGTAGTTCATGCCGGTGGCTCGGCCGGTGGACTCCCGCAAGAGGAAGGCGAGCTGGGGCAGATTCTGCCCGGGGGGCCTGGGCCCCAGGGCCATCCGGGGCCCCTTGCCGGGGGGCGGGTAGCCCCCGTTGCCTTGGCCCCCAGCCCCTTGGCCCCGGGCTGGGCCCCCGCTGCCGCCGCCACCCCCTCCGCCCCCGCCCCCTCCGCAGAGGCGGTCATCGCTGCTGCGGCTGCGGAGGTTCTGCTCGGTGCAAGCGATGGAGACTTGCATGGTGGGGGGCGCGCGGGGTGGAGACCCCCGGGGGGAGACCCCGGCCCGTGCCGGCGCTTACACGGCGAGGAGGGGGCAGAGGCAGCGGGATGGGGACCGCCGCCGTCCTCTTCCGTCCTCGGGCGTCTGGCCGGAGGTGCCTGCAAGGGGGAGAAAGGATGGCGGGGTGGGGGGGGAAGGGGGGCCTTTTTTTTGGGGGGGGCACCCCAGAGCAAGAATCGTGGAAGCTGGTCGCCCGAAGCGAGCCTATCTCTTGGAAGCCTGTCGCCCTACTTTGCGGGGGGGGGGGTATGTTAGCTGGACCTTATTTGCATGCCTGGTCCCGCCCACTGGTCCTTTTTTTGGGGGGAGGGGGAGCCCGGGAGAGTGGCCGCGAAAGGATGCTGATGGATGCAGGAGACGATGCAGGCAAAAAAGAAAGGGGGGGGGGGTTCGTGCTGGACCGCCGCAGCCTCCGCCTCCTGTTCCCCCATCCCTTCCAAAACTCTGACGAAAAGAATCCGGGGGAGGGGGGAGAGTCGAGGGTGTTTTTTTTTTTTGGGTGGGGGTGGTGCATGCGAACAGGACGCCTGGGTTCGCAGGAACGGCCTCCTCTAGGACAGCTGGGGGTGGGTGGGGAGGGTCCCACGAAGACTGACGGCTGCCGAAAGCTTTCCAAAGAGGGGGGGGATTAACTCTTTCTCTTCGCCTCTCCTTTCTCTGCCCCCTCCCCCTTTTCTGCTCCCCGGGATAATCCATCCAAACGAGGCAAAGTTAAGAGCATCCATTAGGGACACGAGGGACTTGAAGGGGAGGGGGTGAGGTGGAGAATGGGTTGGGGTAATGGCTGGGGGGGGGAAGGATCTATGGACAGAGAAGAAATAATCCCCGTGGGGAGGGGAGGCGGGAGAAGAGCGGGTTAGGCAGCCGGTGTGGGGCAGGTTTGGCCGTACTGGGGCGCCCCCTTCCGGTGGCAAAAGGGAAGGGCACCCGCCGATGCCCTCCACCCCAGCTTTGCCCCGCGAGCTAACAAGGTGGAAATTAGCCCAGGGGTCGTTGCCTTCTTGGTTCTTTTTTAGGGCATTCAATGAAAATGTCTCATTTCCAGCCAAGGTTTCAGAGCCCAGACTATCCCACCCTCGCCTCATCCTGCCCCCTCCCCTGCTTGAAACTGCAATGGGTTCTTGCGGCAATGCAGAATTCACTTGTGGGGTTTTTGCCAGAGCTCTATAAGGCCGAAGATAGCTGGACCTGCTGGTCAGCACCCCTGAGGTCAAGAATAGTGACCAGAGCACCAGGGTGAGCAAAAGAAGGGCTTGTCTGGGAACTGAAACGGGTCTTTGTGACAGCCATGGGTGGAGAAAGCCTTTCCAGGCTGACTGGTGGCAACACAGGCAGATGTCAAGCAGGTAAGGCTTTTGGGAGCATCAAGGCACAAGGAAGGTTGCAGATGGACTCTTTCCTCCCACAGCGCTGTGGCTAAAAGGCGCAGGAACTGAGATATGAACAAAGAATTTTTCTATGTGTTTTAAAATGTATTTGAAAGACGTTACGCAGGACCCCGTGAAGTTTGAAATCCACCCACCCACCCAAACATTATGTTTTTGCCCTGAAGATGAAAATCTGTGTTGAAATGGGGAATAGGCAGAAGAGATCTAATGAAATCTCTGAAGCTACAGAGAACTCTAAGGAAGACATGAATTGAGTGGGACATCATGCTATGTTCTTCCTTCTCTCTCTTTCTCTCTGCTCCTGCTCCTGCCCCCTCCAGATAGCACAGAAGCAGCAGAGACTATGGGGAAGGTAATGTTTAGCCGTCCCCCAAGGATTGTTGCTTTGTGTGGTTTGAGGAGGCTATGATGCCGTGTAGGGCCGCCCAAGATGGACAGGCCATAGAGAAGAACTCAGACTAAACACGATCCACTGGGGAAGGAACTGGCAACCCACTCCAGCGTCCTTGTCAAGAAAATCCCATGGACAGTACTAACAGGCTAAACAGTAGGACACTGGAAGATCAGCCCCTCAGGTCGGAAGGTGTCCAATATGCTACTACTAATAATTTCATGTCAGAAATTATTCTGGGTTGAAAGGATTTTTGTGGAAGAAACTTCACTCAGGGAATGCCCAAATGAGGCTCTTTTCATGTCCTCTAGAGCTGGGACAGAGATAGTTGCTCAATCCTTCATGCAGTACCTGGGTGGGTCTCAAACTGCCAACTTGCCAGCCTTCCAGCTAACAAGGCAAGCTTCTTAACCACTGAGCCACTGCTACTGGGGAAGAGCAGAGGGTAAGTACAAGTAGCGCCAGAAAGAGTGAAGCGGCTGGGCCAAAGCAGAAAGGATGCTCAGCTGTGGATGTGTCTGACAGTGAAAGGAAACTATGATTTTGTAAAGAATGATATTACATAGGAACCTGGAATGTACGATCTATGAATCAAGGCAAGTTGAACATGGTCAAATATGAGATGGTAAGACTGAATATCAACATCCTGGGAATCAGCAAATTAAAGTAGACAGGAATGGGTGAATTTAATTCAGAGGATAATTGTACAGTAATACCTCATATAACATTAGTATCGAATAACACTAAAATCGCATAACATTAAGGAATCTGGGGGGAAGAATTGCATCAGATAACATTAAGATCCTATGGGATGCTTCAGATAACAACCGCTAAAGCCTGTGTGGTTACAATGTATCTCTATGGATCCCATAGGATTTTAACATGCATCAGATAACACTAAAAATCATATAACACCAAGACTTGTGGAACCAGATTTTAGTGTTATATGAGGTTTTACTTGTATTTACTGTTGTAGGCAAAAATCCCTCAGAAGAAATGGAGTGGCCCTTCTAGTCAATAAGAGAGTGAAGAAAGCAGTAATGGAATACAATCTCAAAAACAACAGAATGATCGCAGTCCAAATTCAATGCAAACCACTCAACATCATAGTAATTTAAGTCTATGCCCCAACCACTGATGCAGAATAGGCCAAAATTAACAGGTTCTATGAAGAACTACAACACCTTTCAGAACTGACACCAAAAAAGATGTTCGTATTATCATAGGCGACTGGAATACCAAAGTAGAAAGCCAAAACGTAATTGGAATAATGGACAAATTTGGCCTTGGAGCACAAAATGAAACAGGGAAAAGGCTAATAGTTTTGTCAAGAGAGCATGCTGGTCATAACAATCATACACTTCCATCAGCCTAAGAGGTGACTCTACAGCTGGACATCACCAGATAGCCAACACCAAAATCATATTGATTACGTACTTTGCAATCAAAGATGGAGAGGCTCTATACCAGGGGTGCCCAAACTACGGCCCGGGGCCCGGATGTGGCCCTCGACACCCATTCATCCACACACACCCCTGAAGCCCTTGTTCCTCCCGGAAGTGGAAGTAAAACGTGCCCAGATGGGCGCATTTTGCTTCTGGGAGCGATGAGGGCTTCAGGGGGCAGATGAATTGGTGTTGGGGGCTGGATGCAGTCCCCAGGCCATAGTGACCAGCCCCCTGAACTACGTGACCGGCCCATGGCCAGAAATTTTTTGGGCACCCCTGCTCTATACAGTCAATAAAAATGAGATCTGATAATAAGCTACTGATTGCAAAATTCAGGCTTTGAATTTAAAAAATTGGGGGAATCTTTGGGCCATTCAGGTATGACCTAGATCACATCCCTTATGAAGATACAATGGAGGGTGAAGAATAGATTTAAAGGATTAGATTTGACAGACAGAGCCTGAACAATGATGGATGGAAGTTGTACAGAAGGCAGTGATTAGACTCATCCCAAATAAAAAGAAATGCAAGGAAAATGAAGTGGCTGGATATCTTACGAGGCTTTACAAATAGCTGAAGAAAGAAGGAAAGTGAAAAGCAAAGGTGAAAGAGAAAAATTCACCCAATTGAATGAAGATTTCCTAAGAAGAGCAAGGAGAGATAAGGAGGCCTTCTTAAATGAACAGTACAAAATAATATTCAAGAAAACTGGGGGAATTAAGGGAACATTTCAAATAAACATGCCCATGATAAAGGACAAAAATAGTATGTACTGAACCCAAGCAGAAGATGATAGAAAAAGGTGGCAAGATACACAGAAAAACAATACAATAGTGTGATCGCTGACCTCGAGCCAGACATCCTGGAGTGTGAAGTCAAGCGAGCCCTAGAGAATGCATTACTAACAACAAAGCCAGTGGAGATGGTATTCCAATTGAATATTTAAAGCCCTAAAGGATGATGCCATTAAAGTGCTGCACTCAATATGCCAACAAATTTGGGAAATGTAGCAGTAGCTACAGTATTGGAAAAGGTCAGTTTATGTTCCAGTTCCAAAGAAGAGCAATGCCAAATAATGTTCAAGCTATCATACAATTCTGCTCATTTCACACATTAGCAAGGTTATGCTCAAGATCCTATAAACTAGGCTTCAGCATTATGTGGATCGAGAACTACCAGAAGTACAAGTTGTGTTCCAGAGAGGCAGGGGAACTAGAGACCAAATTGCCAACATTTGCTGGATTATGGAAAAATGTCTAATTCTGCCTCATTGACTATGCTAAAGCCTTTGTGTTGGTCACAACAAACTGGCAAGTCTTTTAAAAGATGGTAGTACCAGACCACCTCACCTGTCTTCTGAGAAGTATGCTGACCAAGAAGTGACAGTTAGGACTTGGTATGGAATCAAAATTGCTAAGAGAAACATCAACAATTTGAGATATGCAGATGACACTACCCTAATGGCAGAAAGTGAGGAAGACCTAAAGAAACTCCTGATTAGGTTGAAAGAAGAGAGTACAAAAGCTGGTTTGAGACTCAACATCAAGAAAACCAAGATAATGGCAACAGGCCCTATCAGTCCTTGGATGGGGAAGAAGTAGAAGCAGTGACAGATTTTACTTTCTTAAGATCAAAGATCACCGCAGATGGTGATTGCAGCCATGAAATAAAAAGGCAACTGATTCTTGGGAGGCAAGTGATGAGAAACCTGGAGAACATAGTTAAAAATAGAGACATCACATTGCAAACAAAAATTTGCATAGTCAAAGCAATGGTATTCCCGGTGGTAATGTATGGTTGTGAGAGCTGGACCATTAGGAAAGCTGAGGGCAGAAGAATAGATGCCTTTGAAATGTGGTGTTGGAGAAGAATTTTGAGAGTCCCCTGGACAGTGAGGAGAACAAACAAGTTAATCCTAAAAGAAATCAACCCTGATTGCTCCTTAGAAGGTCAAATAGTAAAGATGAAGCTTAAGTACTTTGGACATCAAATGAGAAGAGAGGACTCGCTTGAGAAAGCCTTGATGCTGAGAAAAGTGGAGGGCAAAAGAAGAAGGGGTGGCCAAAAATGTGATGCCTGGATGGTATTGTAGAGGCAGCGGGCACAGAGCTGGGCGATGGTCCATGGGGTCGCAAAGGGTCAGAGTCCACTGTGCGACTGAACAACAACAAAAAATGGAACAACTGATTGGAATACAAGGCTGCATATTGTCACCCTGCTTATTTAACTTATATGTAAAGGATATAATGTCACAAACTGGAATTCAGATTGCCATGGAAAATATCAACAACCTGAGGTATGCAGATGACACCACCCTAATGGCAGAAAATGAAGATCTAAAGCAAGTGTACCCAAATTATGGCCTGCAGACTTGATCAGGCTCCCAACGCCAATTCAAGAGGAGAGCACAAAAGCTGGCTTGAAACTCAACAACCCCAAGATTATGGCATTGGGCCCCATCACTTCCTAGCAAATAGAAGGGGAACAAATGGAAGCAGTGACAGACCTTAATTTAATTTTTCCATTTATATGCCTTTATATGCATTTTCTTGTGTTCTAAGATCAATGCAAATGG
The DNA here is from genome assembly GCA_030440675.1 of Furcifer pardalis. Lineage (NCBI taxonomy): Eukaryota > Metazoa > Chordata > Lepidosauria > Squamata > Chamaeleonidae > Furcifer > Furcifer pardalis. Next base: position 3,220,690 of record CP126897.1, read on the forward strand.
TGACTGCAGCCATGAAATAAAAAGACACTTACTCCTTGGGAGGCAAGCTATGGCAATCCTAGATAGTATAATAAAAAGTAGAGACATCACCCTGTCAACAAAATTCTGCATAGATAAAGCAATTGATATTCCCAGTAGTAATGTATGGCTGTGGAAGCTCAGAAGAATAGATGCCTTTGAACTAGTGCTGGAGAAGACTTTTGAGAGCCTGCTGGACTGCCAGGAGATCAAATCAGTCCATCCTTAAGGAAATCAACCCTGACTGCTCCTTGAAAGGACAGATACTGAAGCTGAAGCTCAAGTCCTTTGGCTACCAAATGAGAAGAGAGGACTCACTGGAGAAGGCCCTGGTGCTGTGAAAGATGGAAGGAGGAAGGAGAGGCAGAGGACTAAATGGTTGGACAGTATTGTTGACATGATCTGAACAGACTCTGGTAGAGGGTGGATGACAGAGGAGCCCAAAGTGCTGTGATCCATGGGGGTCACAAACCGTCGGATTCGACTATGTGACTAAATAACATCAAACTAGGTAAAAACTGTTTAACATGCATTATTTCTGCAAGGAGCTGTTTAAAGTCGTAGGATTTTCATGACTACCTGGAGGCTTGTCCTGTATATGCATACTGTGGGGAAGGGTGGATAAGACAAATTCTAAATAAGAAAACAAACAATACAATAGTGATACAGGTATAATACTGTAATTATAAACATGAGAGGAAACTAGAGGGCTCACATTTGTCTTTTTGAAGTCTAAAACAAGAAGTCTTATTTGCTTCCTTTCCTCCTCTGCTTCTCGCTGTGTAGAAAAGGAGGAAGGAGGAAAGGAATGATGAAAGCTGGAAGACACTCAATAGCAATAAGCTACATTTAATCAAGGCCCAATGCATTTCTAGTGCAACAATGTTTCCTTGAGGGCTGCTAAACCAGCAGCTTAAAACAGTCACGTGGGAGAAAGAGTCTCATCTCAAAACATGTTAGGCTTTGATAAAATTTACTGCTTAGTAAGTCCCCTTAATGCATTGTTTGTCCTCGGTTAACTGGAATAAGAATTTAAACCTTTATGGGAGAAACACAATGCTTAATAGTTATATTGTGCTGAAGCCAAGGCTGCTGTGCAATTTAAAATGATATGTATTAAAACATTTATATTTGAAAAGAGATCTTTAATTAAAACTCTCCTCCTTGGTGAGATAGGAACGGACACTTTGAGCAACAAAGATCCTTCTGATCAGGAGTGCTGCTACCACTGTGGCCAGAAAACTATAAAGCAGTAAAAATGAGGAGGAAGGTTTTAACAAAAGGCAAAGGAAGTCCTGGAAAAGCACTTACTTTTCCCCTCTATGCTTGGCAGGTGAATGGTTAAAAGAACAACAAAAAAAGCCCTTCACTAATTCAGGTCTAGAGAGAAAGAGGGACAAGCAATACAGAGAGGAGCAGGATGCAGTGGGGAAATATATGGCTTAAGTTAGAAAAACACCACATCTCAAAGGCATCTATTCTTCTGCACTCAGCTTTCCTAATGCTCCAGCTCTCACAACCATACATTGCCACCGGGAATACCATTGCTTTGACTATGCGAATTTTTGTTTGCAATTGGATGTCTCTGCTTTTCACTATTATGCTCCCCATATTAGAAACACATACTACAAATACAAAAACCCTATTGATGGCAGGGAGAGACCAAACAGGAAACCTGGTGCTGAGACATTGTTGGCACCTTCTCAAAGGCCTCTTTAGAAAGAAATGATTTGAGCTGCTTTCTGAATGTAGACAGGGATGGTGCTTGGCACGATTCAACTGAGTCGCTCTGCGAGGAGGGCGGCATATAAATGTGAATAAATAAATAAATATAAATAAATAAACTCGAAGGGGGTTCCATAAAGTTGGTGCTGCCACTGAGAAGGCTCTTCTCTGAGTCATGGCCTTCCTTGCCAATTTTGGGGTCGGCACTTGAAGCTGCACCATCTGAGAGGATCGAGTGATGCAGGTTGATGTCCTGAGGGGATGACACTCCATCAGGTAGGAAGGTCCCAAACCTAGTGGTGGGCATCAGCAGGTTGGCACCAGTTTGCCAGAACCGGTAGCAGAATTTCTGGTTGGCTCCGCCCATCCAAGTTTTGAAGTAAAGTAGACCTAATTTGGGTATTCCCGGTGACAATGTATGGTTGTGAGAGCTGGACCATAAAGAAAGCTGAGCGCAGAAGAATAGATGCCTTTGAGATGTGGTGTTGAAGGAGAGTTTTGAGAGTCTCCTGGACAGCGAGGAGAACAAATAGGTCAATCTTAGAAGAAATCAAACCTGACTGCTCCTTATAAGGTCAAATAGTAAAGATGAAGCTAAAGTACTTTGGACATCAAATGAGAAGAGAGGATTCGCTTGAGAAAGCATTGATGCTGGGAAGGGTGGAGGGCAAAAGAAGAAAGGGGCAGCCCAAAATGAGATGGCTAGATGGTATTGTAGACACAATGGGCACAGAGCTTAGTGAGTTGAGGAGGATGGTGGAGGACAGAAGTGCCTGGCGGACAGTGGTCCATGGCGTCGCAAAGGGTTGGAATCGACTGTGCGACTGAACAACAAAAAATTTGGGTGCAACGCAGGGCTTTTCTCCTGGCCATGCCCACCAGACCACGCCCACAGTGTGGTAGTAAAACCTTTTTGATCCCACGACTGTCCAAACCGTTTAGGGCTTTAAAAGTTAGAACCAACACCTTGAACCTGATACAGAAAGGGATGGGTAACCAATGCAGCCCTGCCAGTGCTGGTGAGATATGATCGAATTTTCTCACTCCTGGCTGCTGAAACTTGTTCTCAACAGATCAAGCTTGCTACCATTTACAACAGCTCCTCACTTCATTTATTAATCTTCTTGCTTTAGAAGCCAACTCTTGCTGCTTTGGATGGTGCAGCTTCAGAGGCTTCCTGGGGAAGGATGAAAGTGCCAACCATTGATACTCCTATCTAAAAATAGACTGACATAAAAGCAGAGCCCTTAAGAAGAAATGAGCAGAGAATACATTCAGAGAAACCTGACTGATCCAGTTGCTGCTACTGCTATTAGAATCATAGATTAACAGATATGGAAGAGGCCACCAAGTTCAACCGCCTGCTCAGTGCAGGAATCCAAATCAAAGCAGATCAGGAGGATGGCTGTCCAGTTTTCTTTCGAAGGCTTCCAGCGTTGGAGCTCTCTCTCCCCCTCCCAAGATCACAGGTTCCACTGTTGTACTGCTCTAACAGCCAAGAGGTTTTTTCCTGATATTCAGTCTATATCTGGCTTCCTGTAACTTGGGACCATTATCACATATTTCACACTTTGGGAAGATCAAAAACAGTTCCTGTCCCTCCTCTGAATGGCCGCCTTTCAAGTCTTTGAAGAGTGCCCTCCTATTTCTCTTCAATCTTTTCTCAAGGCTAAACATGCCCAGTTCTTTCAGTCTTTCCTCATATGGCTTGGTTTCCAGTTCCCTAATCATCCTTGCTGCCCTCCTCTGAACTGGTTCCAGCTAACTGGAGCAGAATTTAAACTTGTGTGGCTTAAACACAACGTTTCCCTACTACTGCTGGGTTTCCAATTTCTCAGGGATAGGACTCTTACCACTCGGCATCCCAAAGGTCTAGGTTCAGTTCCTGGCTTCTGCCACACTATTTCTGGATGTGAACAGTTCACTGAGTGTGAATTTGGTGTGCAGAAAGAGAAAGTCCATCAGAAACCCTAGAGCAGGTACAGACAAAGTCATGGTACTGGACTGTAATTCTTATCAGATCCTGACCATAAGTAATGCTACAGCAGGGGTGCTCAAACTACAGCCCGTGGGCCAGATCTGGCCCCGATACCAGTTCATCCAGCCTACACTGCCCTTCTCACTCTGTACGGGTGCATTTTACTTCCGCTTCCAGGAGCAACAAGGGTGGTTTGGGCCGGATGAATTGGGTTGGGGCCAGATCTGGCCCATGGGATATAGTTTGAGCACCCCTGGTTTAAGCAGAGAAAATGGCAGCCTAAAATCTATCTCATCCTGTTGCAAAATATTTGTTGCAAAACAGATGGCAAGATGTGTTTTACTTCCACTTCCTGTGGGAGGAACCACGTGACTGGCCCGCTGAACCACATGACTGGCCCACTGAACCACATGACCGGCCCACAGCCCGAAAATTTTGGACACCCCTGTGCTAAAGGCATTGTGCCCCCCCCCCCCTACAATGCAGAGGGATGCACCTCAACTAGCCCTGTCCTAGAAGAAAGGTCAGAAGCTGTTTTCTAGCTCCTTGAAGAACAAATTCGGTCTCAGAGAAGTCCAGCCCTAATATACTGACAAGAGAAGCAGGGAAGCATTTGAAGCACATGCAAGATCTAGGAAAACACCAGATGCTGGTATCATGGCAAAATATATCCAGATATCAGGGAACCCTGGAGCGCTAGCCTGCTACTTCAGGGGTCTGGATTGCGCCACCCCAAGACTGATGTTCCTCATTCCAACTAGAGACTTTTGAAGTAGGCCAGACCAAGCTGGGCTTATAGCTTGATTTGATAAGAGAGAATCCAAGAAACCAACAAAGCCCACGAGTGTCACAAGGAGCTCTTTCAAACCCTGGTTTACCCGCTTCCCCTCAACTCAGCCCCCCCCTTTCTGCATTGCCCCTTCCTTTTACCTGCGTCTCACCAAAGAGTCGGAAAAGAGGGAGATCCCATGGCTGGTCAGGAAGTCTTCCAGGGTGCTTTCAGGACGGCTGCTCTGGGGCTGCTTGGGGGCCCCACTCTTCCGCTTCGGGCTTCCCCTTCCGACCCGTGGCGGAGTGCGCTTGAGGGGAGTCCCAAAGGCATCCGTGCTACAGGGCTTGTAAGGGTACATGGTAGAAAGGGTGCGCTTTTGCAGTGCCCAGGGAGAGAGGTGGAAGAAATGAGGGGTAGCGGGTGCAGAAGAGCAGCTGTAGCTGAACAACACCTCCTGCCGCCACCCCCTCCCCAGTCCCTCTGGTCCCCACAGATGAAAACTATGCCTGACACCTGCCTTCCCGAATGCTCAGAAGGCAGGGGAGTAAAGCCACACGGAAGTGGAAAAGCCCCTGAGCTGTTGTCACTTCAGATACAAGGTGTCACTGAGCCAGTGGAGTTGGCGGCAGTGGGCATGAGAAGTGAAGGTGAGTGAGAGAGGAAGAACAGAGGCCATCCCCTTTCCCTTCCGGACTCCCAAGGGAAATCTGCAGTAGGGCCATCTCAGTAGCAAAGGAAAGGAAAGCAATCACACTTATATACCGCCCCATAGTGCTTAGTGCATTGCACGCTGTGGTACAAGACCTCACGGAGCTCCTCTGAAGTGCTATATGGACCAGCTGAAACAAACCATGAAGGTGTCAGGTATAAGAAACTCACAAACTTGAGAGACAACGGCTGAAGATTGCCCACTCTGGCACCATTTCATCTGTGCTGCTACACAACCTAGACATGAAGAGGCTAAGCGACAAGCATGGAAGCTTCATCAGACCCAACCATGTCCTCCACCATCTATTCAGTGTACAGTGTGTAGTCTCATGTTACATGCCAGGATTGGTTTGTGGCGTCACCAGAGACACATCCACCAGCTGAGAAAATGACCTCCAGGGAAAATGTGTGCTCAGATACAAGTAGCACCGTGATGGCGAACCTTGGCACTCTGGATGGTCTTGGACTTCAATTCCCAGAAGCCCAAGCCCCCTGTGAATCTACACAAATGGGTTTACTGGGATTCATCCGGCCCATGCTTCCCTTGTCACTCCTGGAAGCGGAAGTAAAACGTGCCCGTATGGAGGAAGGTTTAACCTGGAAGAGTCTTAACTGTACGAGCGCGTTTTACTTCCATTTCCAGGAGTGATGGAAGCGCGTGCCGGATGAATCGCAGTAAACCCATTTGTGTGGATTCACAGGGTTCTTGGGCTTATAGGCATTGAAGTCCAAGAACATCTGGAGTGCCAAGGTTCGCCATCACAGGAGTAGCAGATGATGACGACTCCTCTCTGGATGGTTTACAAGTTAATTAGCATTTCCTCCCCCACATGCTGGGTACTCATTTTACAGACCTTGGAAGGCTGAGTCAACCTTGATCCTTGGCCAGAACCAGAATCAAACTCACAACCTTCTGGTTGCAGTATAGCAATTTAAAGGCTGCGCCGCCAGGGCTGATGTTTGACCCTAGCAGAGCTGGGGTACACAGAAAGAGTCTCCTCAAAAATTGTGGTACAGTATTTTTGAACCACAATTGAACGTACCCTTGGACAACGACCACCTTATGCTGGCTAATCTTTCTCACACTAGGTCAGGCAAAAGGAACTACAGAATGAACTCCCCAAAGGTGGCTTCATTTTGGCAGTTTCACGTCTGGCTTAGACATGGAAAGAAGTAGAAGTAGCAGAGCTTTGGAGAAAAGTCTCTAGTCCCGTACATTTCCTTTGCTCTGAGTGTGTCATCAAGTCGTGCCCAACTTATGGGAACCCCAATAAGGTTTTCAAGGTACTGTACATAAGATTTTCAAAAAGTGAATTTTTGCCACGACCTTGCCATTAAATTTCCAGAGCCAACCGGGGATTTGAACCCAGGTCTTCTGAGTCCTAGCGCAGCCCTCTCTCCACGTGTTTGTGCAGAAAGGGGAGTTGAAGCAGACACGTAAACAGCCTCAAGTGCCTTCAGGGAACCAGTTACAATGCTTTAGTATCTCCCTGGTCACCTGCAAGTGCTTCCGACTCGCCATAGGCAACGAGGCGTATGGCTGTTGGTAAGACAGTATTTGTGGACCAGGCTGTCGTCTTAGAGAGAGATGTTATCATCTGTCACCTTTCTTTGCTTTAGAGAATTGCTAGGTCACCTGTGCTCTACCTGTCCTCTCTTTTTTAAGCCACTGTTGTTGTTTGTTTAAAGCCATGATTACTGACGACAATCCCTTTAACAATTTTAAGTGAACCAGCACATGCAAGGAGACGTAACTTCTTCTTCTTCCTCCCTCCAGAAAATGTAGCAGGGGGTGGGTTTTCCTTCTGGCTCCCTCCTGGGGTTGGGATGTAACTGACAGAAGTGGAGAGGTGAGGTGCTCTGCTGATGGGGGGAGGGCGCAGCGATTCCAGCCTCCGCGACGTTGAGCGGATCCTGGGCGATGGGATGTGACACCGTCCACCAGATGCCTCATCCGAACTGACACCATAGCTGGAGGCACTGGGCATGCTTTCTGCCCGCTTCCCCCCCAGTGCCAAGAGAAGGCATAACTCAGAGGATGAAGCGACGCGTATGTGCCAAGCGTGCTCAAGGAAGTTTGCTTCTAGGTTGACCCACAAGAAAACTGGGGACGCAGCTGCACCCAGAGGAGATTCTAGTTGCACATCCCCCCCAAAAAGAAAGAAACATTTCATTGCTTTGATTTTTCTAAAGTTCTAACCACTCCGCTGTGTTTACAACCAGTAAAATACAACTACAGTGGGACCCCGTATAACAAACACCTTGCATAACGAAAAATTAGTACAACAAAGAGGATTTGCGCTAACTGCTATACTCATATAAAAAATTATTTCATTATACGAAGCAATGCATCTCTATGGGAAAAATCGTACAACAAAAATCTCTAAACATCATACAGTACAGCGAAAAAATTTTGTTGTAAAATTTCCCCCATAAAGATTTTCATTGTACATACAATGCATCCCATAGGGATTTTCGTTATATGAGGTATGCTTTGTATAATGAAAAAAATCATATAACGCAGTACCTCGCAGAATGGACTTTTTTCGTTATGTGTTCTACTATACTTGCCATTGAAAAGGGGATGTTTACAACTAATCTGACTATTGCCAGTTGTAAAAAGCCATATTGATTTGTATACTTATCTGTCATACTGACTGTCATGGGAAGACCCCCCATTCCCTAAACATTCCCAAAAGAAATGGAGGAAATTTAGTTTTCTTAGGTCTCCTAAAATCATTTCAGTTCTCGGTGCTTAGAGAGACTGCTATTCTCCCTTCTGTAAAATTCCATTAGCTGGCTGTGCTTTGGTTCAGCTGATCCAGATAAGACACAGCTGTGTAGGGGTCTAGATAAACCCCATTGTGGGAGTGAAGAAACAGAGTTCAGCTCAGTTCAGTTCGGTTTGGTTTAGTTTGTTTTCCGAATACCAAAGGAGCAGGATGCTCTGTTTTGCTTACACTGATTATTGGACTATGTTTTGTTTTGTGGACTATGTTTTGCTTCTGAGAATTATTTATGCTTTTTAAGGATGAAGACTCTTAATTGAATAAGAGGTAAGACAGCACACACACTCACAAGCCTCGGAGACACTATCTAAAACCTCCTTGTGATGAAGAGAAGCAGATAAGAAGTTTTTATTTTGCCGCCCAGTTCGCTGCCTGGGAGCTCCGGTTTAGTTCTGGGGTTTTTGTTTGCCATAAAGAACCCAACGTAAGGAACGCTGGAGCAGAGTTGGCCGTCTGGAAGCGTGACACTGACTAATCACTCTGTGCCTCTGTACCTGATGTAAGTCCTATTCCCATGTCTGATGAAGTGGACTTGATCTATGAAAGCTCACATTAAAATTTAACAGTTTGTCTTCAAGGTGCTACAGTGTTTTTTTATTTATTCTCTGATACAGTATGCTTAAAAAACAACTGTTGCAGACAGGGTTTCTAGATATTATTTCCCATGTACATGGAATTTGTGGAGTCCCTGAAATGTCCTAATGACCCCCTCTGGTCATTTCACAGACAGAAACCTGTAGCATTTGCTATTAAATTATCTTTCCACACTGGCCTGTTAAGCCAGAGTGAAGCAGGCAAAATGCTGATCCTCAGGGCAGCCACAGAGCACCCACCACTCTATTCTCTCCTCCCCCTCTCTGTGGTTCACTGCTGCTAATGCAGGCCACCTGATGCGGTTTACCTCTCCTTCCCCAACAGAAGGACCGGCCCTGGGCTGGATATAGGTACTGTATATGCTAGCAGTTATCTGCGTTGGTGTCTTAGGTGAGGATTTATCATCTCTGTTGAGTATGAGAACAGCGCACTACAGTACTTGCACATTTGAAACTGAAATTTTAGATGGCTGAAACAATTGGAAAACAAAGGAAATTTGTAACAAGTAGAACCTGTTCTTTTGCAGTAGTTTCTGTTCCAGCCCTTCCTTGTAAGCAGGTAAATAAAAGCAAGAAGGCATCTTGTATTCACCAGAACCCAGGTGGTGATTGGCATTGTCCTGGATTCACTTCAGGTGCCACCAGGTAACCTCGAAAGATCTATATTGGTGTAGGAAGTGATCTTCTTTCTACTAGTTGTTGGTCCCATCACTCTCCTCTCGTTCCAACTCTGACTAGCAACTACAGATTTCTGGGGTTTCTTTCCCAGCATGACTTAGAGATGTTGGCTTAGAATATGTAACCTTTTGCATCCAAAATATCATGCTCTACCACTGGTCTAAACTATCCCCTCCCTTATGCCAACACCGATGGTTTGCAACCTTCCAGGATTTCAGCTCAAGCCCTACCTGGAAATATCACTGGGGCTTTAATCTTGGAGCATCTAAACGGGAAACAGACCCTCCATTGCGATCCCCAATAAGCAATATTGTATGTCCACTCAGATTAAAGCCACCTATCCTTAAATGGGAATTTACAGATCTCAGCTCCCAAATCTGATCAATTTGAGTGAATTTTTTCTCCCAAAAGCACACTTATGTTCTGCTCCTTGGAGCTACTATCCTTTAAGTCAGGGGTTCTCAACCTTTTCAAGCTCTGGGCCGGACCACACCTCCTCAGACAGCTGAGCAGGCCATAAAAGCTGCTGTAAAACGAGTCTGCAGCTGTCATAAATGTGTTTGCTTCTGGTGGCGGCGGCGGGTACACAAGTCACATGAAATGGTGCCATGGGCTGGATCCGGCCCATGGGCCATAGGTTGGAAACCCCTGCTTTAAGTTAATGACTTCATTCCAATTCATTGCATTGTCGCCACTAGTCATTTCCCACTCTCTAGTGTTGCTTCTTATCAACTCGTTTCCTTGTGCAGCCAGATAAACTGCTTATTCCTTTACTTAATTTTATCTCTCTGTCCTCAAAGTATTTCTATTTTAAGTTTCCATTGGAAGTTTTACATAATGTCAGACAATGACTGGCCAATGTCTAGGAAACCCACTTGGACTAAAGGAGAAAGAAATGGTTTTAAAACTTATTACAAAAATCCCAGTTGCCTGTGTGTACCTCTGACTAACACGGAGGCGCAAAAAGAAGTGCAATGTGAGCTCACAAAAGGAAGGAAGGAACAGAGCCCAAGAGTGGCAATCTAAATATAGTTCTAGAGGAGGATGGAGAAGAATACTCTCAGGCCATCTGTCTGCCTAGTGCCCACCTGCAACGGCTCAGGTTGCTTACTATACCTGTTGGTGTTCTGTTCCAACACACCTGTTCAGATCCATCACTCTCCGTTAACAAAAGTCTCTCTGGTTCTCTTAAGTAAATGACTGTATAGCCATCCTTTAAGCCAGGGGTTCCTAACTTAAGGCCCACGGGCCAGATCTAGCCCATGACACCATTTCATGTCCCCCCCCCCACCGTATCAAGGGCATTCAAGAAATAAAATGGCCACCCCTTTGAAGCTGTTGGGACAAAACGGCCACCCCCATCATGCAGGCAGGGCAAAATGGTGGTCTGGCCCTCAAAGCTGACTAAGAGAGTGTGACCCAGCCCCTGAAACTTAACACAATTTCAACCATTCTATTATTCCCAATACTGTATACTCAAAGAGGTTTCATAGATTACACGGAACACCTTTTCATATCTGAAACTAACAGATTATTACTTCTTTCTTTGCGCTCATTTCCCTCTGGTGTGTCTGCATTGTTGAATTTTGGACTGTATGACCATGTGGAAAAAGCTTTTAAAAATACAGTTACTGTTTAAAGTGCAATGTGCATTAAAGGATGGATTGATCCATCAGTGAAACAATCAGTCAATCCAGTAATGGAACATACATGTTAAAAACCCTTCTCATGGCCAAGCACAGCAGAACAACTAAAAAGCCAGTCTTCAGGGAACAGAACCAGTGGTGGGCATCAGCAGGTTTGCACCAGTTTGCCAGAACCGGTAGCAGAAATTCTGGCTGGCTCCACCCATCCAAGTTTTGAAATAAAGTACTGTAGTCCTAATCTGGGTGCAACGCAGGGCTTTTCTGGGGGCATTGTCATTTCAAGATGAAAATTAGGACTTATATGTTTTAACATTAAACAAACAGATAGGTGAATGAATGAAAAAATAAACAACCAGACAAACAGGAAACAAACTGGCCATCTTGCTGCCTGGATTTCTTTGAGAAAATTGACGGAGTGATTCAGTGATGGATTTGGAAACCAAAGGAGAAACCAATGAACCACCTCCTTGTAGGCGATCAGAAGTAGTTCAGGGATGAAATGAGCAGGAAAGAGGCAAAGGTGTTGGGCTGGGGCCAGTCCACCAGGAGGCCCTCTGTCCTTCCCTACAGCCCTGGAGCCAGTCCAGTCCAGCTGCTTCTTTCCTCCACTGGCCTGCCAGATGTTTCTGGGAAGCCTCGAAGCAGATCACGAGTAAAATAGCACTTTTTCTGCTATAGCTTCCTCCTGACTGGTGCTCAGAGACCTGCTGCTCTACAAATTGCTTTTAATTGGTTTAATTAATAAATTTTAATTATGGATTTTTTAAATAGAGAAAAAAGAAAGGGGAAAGAAAAAAATACACAGCATATGTTCAAACCTACCCCACTCCCTCCAAAAGTCATAAGAGGGCTTCTTCTTCATCTTGTGCCATATCCGATTCCGAATATTGGCGATCATCATAGTGATCAGCCATGAAGACTGCCCTGTGAATATAATGTCATGGCCTTTCATCTGCCTTCCACATTGCAGTGTGACATCCGCACCACTGATCCAATTCCTTGAGTCATTTTCTGCTCCTGACCTCTTTGGGCACACAAAGTCCTCCTCAGCCCCAGGCCAGGATTGATGAAGCTGCTGCCCTCCATCAAGATGGATTCAAGTGGGTCCATTTAATCCACTTGGAAACCATCACCCTTCCTTATGGCCTTCACCACCCAAGGTCATTAGTCCCCAGGGTTGTCAGGTTAGTTAATGGGCGCCTGATGCTCGGCGCTGAGTCGCTGGCAGTATGGGCTACTCTATTACCATAGCAGGATAACCTGGCCAGACTTTCATAAGAGGGCTTGGTGAACAATTTCTTGAGAAATTAAATTTTGTGTGGGGGTGGGAGCTGGGGGTTCTGGCATTGCACAACCCTAACTTAAACGAAGAAATTTCTGTGCAAGTGGTAATCTGTTTAATGATGCCTAGATGTTCCTATCGCCCAGCAAGGATTTTTCAACCGCTGTCAAGGACCAGCGATAACACTCCAGGACCACCTTCACATATTGCTACTCTCCACCCCTGCATCCAATTGTTAAGCAGCCTTAGTGGATCCAGTTGAGACCCCCTGCCTTTGGGGCCCACTGCACTTCCACCACATTTCCTATTCCTGTGATGATGAACCTTGGGACTCCAGCTGCTCATGGACCTCGATTCCCAGAAGCCCAAGTCTCTGTGAATCCACACGAATGGGTTTACTGCACGTACGCACAGTAAACCCATTTGTGTGGATTCACAGAGACTTGGGCTTCTGGAAATTGAAGTTGAAGAACAGCTGGAGTGCAAATGTTCACCATCATTGTCTTATTCTATTGTTCTCGTTCTGTGTAAATGTATTTCAACCAAGTTTACAAGTTTTGCATCTGAAGAAGTAGACTACTTTCTGTGAATGCTTCCACCAAGTAAAAAGTTTTAAGGTGCCACAAGTCTCTTCGTTTTAATTACATGTGGTTGTGCTACACACCTGTATGGATGCAGTGCTGCACTGGCAGTTTTATTTTATTTTTATCTCTGCAGCTGCTGCACACTAGCTGGTATTTTAGGCTGAGCCATCTACTGCAGCCTAAGAAATAAATTTGCTTTCTTTCTTAATTGTTACTGCTTAATATCTTTCCATGAAATTGCATTTCATTTACTATTACCAAACCAAAAGGTCTAGAAAGAGCATGTTGGAATTATTGCCACTTCCTTTTCGCTTTTAGCCTTCTGAATGATCTGACCAGGCTATCCTGCTATGGTAATAGAGTAGACCCCACAGCCAGTGACTCAACACAGATCGTCTGGCAGCTGTTAACTAACCTGACATCCCTGAGGACTAACAACCTTGGGTGGTGAAGTCAGTAGGGAAGGGTGATGGTCCCCAAGAGGATTAAATCCCACTTGAATCCATCTTGATGGAGGGCAGCAGCTTCATCCATACTGGCTTGGGGCTGAGGAGGACTTTGTGTGCCCAAAGAGGTCAGGACCAGAAAATGACTCATGGAAGTGAATCAATGGTATGGGTGTCACTCTGTGATGCCAAAGGCAAATGGAAGATGACTGCATTGTAATGTTCCCAGGACACTAGTCATGGCTGACCCCCATGATGATAACCAATATCCAGAATAGGAAATGGTGCTTGAAGAAGAATGATCTGGAGTCATTTCATTTCTGTTTGCTGCTTAGACAATGAGCAGCCTTTGTTGACCTTACAGTGGCATATGACACCACCAACTGCAGCTCAAACAAACCCTCTGTCTCCTTACTAAAGATTGTGGATTAGCAGAAATGGCGAAAACCAGATGGAAAGAAAGCAGGAGAGAGGATGAGATGTTATCTTGGTAGCTCTTAAGAGAATTCAGGGAGTCCATGAGCCACCTCCTAACTCCAGGATGTAAAGGTGGAGATAATGGGAAAGTGTAGGGAGAGTCATGGAATATTTTAGAATGACTCCTATAAAAAGATAGAGGTCACCCTTGCTTGAAAGCCAGTCGTATCTGACTCTAGGGTTCAGTGCTCATCTTTTTTTATAGCCAAGTTGGCTAAAACTTTCTTTCCCTTTGAATTCTAATGATTAACCTTTTCCTTTTACCCAGGAGAACAGTAGGATGCTATTCTAAAAACTATCTCACTTTGACGCTCAGGTCACAAATAGAAAGCTGGAGAGAGAGAAAGAAAAGGTCAAAAGACAGAGAAAGAGAGAAGGAAAAACACAGTGGGCCTAGAATGGCTGTTACCATACACTGGTGATGGCGAACACTGGCACTCCAGCTGGTCTTGAACTTCAATTCCCAGAAGCCCAAGAACACACAGTAAACCCATTCGTGTGGATTCACAGAGACTTGGGCTTCTGGGAATTGAAGTTCAAGAACAGCTGGAATGCCAAGGTTCACCACCATGGCCTTACACTGCTGGTTTCTTCAGCTTCCCCCTTTTTATATTAAATCAGGTCCACCTCTCCCAAGAATGCCCTGGCATAAAAATGTACATACAGCATGTACTTGTTTAATTCATGGCAATCACATGCCACCTTCCTCCTGACAGTGGGTCTTGAGCTGACTTCTTGACTGTGTTTGATGCTGAAGAGATCAATCTCAAACTCAGAGCTCGAAGTTAGTTTTTTGGACTACAGTGACCAGAATCCGCTCAGCTAACGTGGTTGCCAGTGGGGATTCGGGTAGTTGAAAAGAAAAGTCCCCTCCCATCTCCAAATTCTGGATTCGTTTAGTTCAGCATTGCCTCTTTGAACTGGCAGCAGCTTTCCATAACTCCAGGCAAGTTTCTCCTGGTATTAGAAGTAATTAAGTGAAACTCTAAGAAATGACCCTGGACTTTCCATGTAAAAAGCACACAATCTTTCTTTTCGCAGTGCGTCCGTCTTCACCCAGTTTGCTGCACAATTCAGAAGAGAAAGAGAGATCCATTGTTTGCTAATCCTGCTAACAAAATATTTTCTCCCCAACATTACCATTATAATTGGGAAATTATTATTTATTTTTCCCCTTTGATCTGTACACTTATACCCCACCTTTCCTCCAACAGTGTACCTTTCTTCCTCCCCACATTAACTCACAACCACCTTGCAAGGTTGGTCAGGCTGAGCATCTGTGTCTGGCCCAAGATCACCAGTGAGTTTTCATGGCCAAGGAGGCATTTGAACCTTGGTCTCCTGAGTCATAGCTTTGACATGCTAACCACCACACCACACATTGGTTTGTGTCCCTGATCAGAGTACCCCTCCGTCTCTCATGGACCTTTCAACTGAGGAGCCCACTTGCTTGCTTTTCATGTTTAGAGTGCCTTTGTTGTTTGTTGTTGTTGTGGTTGCTGCATGCATGTTGCAAAGATGATCCAAGACTTTCCACACTTCCCTTCCAGCAAAATGTCCTGACCCAATGCAAAAACATTTCAGTGGCACACAAGCCATGGCCAAAGCCCACAATGGCAAATCTTAGCACTCCAGCTGTTCTTGGACTCCCAACTGCCAGTAAACCCATTCGTGTGGATTCACAGGGTCTTGGGCTTCTGGCAATTGAAGTCTAAGAACAGCTGGAGTGCCAAAGCCTGAGATGGCAAATCTCAGCACTCCAAGTGTTCTTGGACTTCAATTACCTGAAGCCCAAGTCAGCCCTCCTGCTGATCAGGGCTCCTGGGAATTGGAGTTCAAGAACACTTGGAGGGCCAAGGTTCACCATCACTGCAGCCATCTCCCATGTGTTGCCAGATGAAATGTATTACACATCCCATCCCATCCCTCCCAGTGAGGCTAGTAGAGGGTGGCTGTTGGGAGTGCAACAGATCTGGGCCAGCCAAGACTCCCTGCTTACAACTCAGCAGCCACCACCCTGGAGCCTCCAGGTCTCATCTACATCCTGCCTGCTAATATCTTGCTTGACAGACTGGTTCAAAATACTCCCAAGATTCACATTTCTGTGCAGAGGAAGAAGAAAAAGAAGAGTTTTCCAAATGCTTTCCGTTTGCTGACTAACTCTTTGCATTTCTTTCTATTTCTATTTCCCTGCTCTCCTCAAGACATGGAATACGCACAAGTCTCTACATCCTTCGCTTGAGAGGTATTTGTCATCCTATGACACTTAAGCATCTCTTAATGACCAACATGACAATCTGTCACTGTTAAATGTCCCTATCTCAGCTACCTTTGACACTTCTGTTGCATTTCTCCTTCCCCATCTCCTCCCTAAGGGAAAATGCCTTTTTGTTGAGTCCACCCTCTGTTCATCTGAAGTAGAAGACCACAATCTGCAAAGCCAAATAGAGCCTGGTAGTCTTTAAAGTGTCCCAGCATCCCTTGTTCTTTCTGTTCTTCTGCATAACAACAACGACAAAAACCCCAAACCTTTCCTGGATCAACCTGAGGGCTAGCATTTTGGTTTTTAACATTCCCAACCAGGTGGCCAGTTCCAGATCCTAACACCGTCATGGCAAACTTTGGCACTACAAGTGTTTATGAACTTCAATTCCCAGAAGCCCAAGTCTCTGTGAATCCACATGAATGGGTTTACTGCACATACTTGGGCTTCTGGGAATTGAAGTTCAAGAACAGCTGGAGTGCAAGGTTCTCCATCACTGTCCTAGCACATGACCCACCTACAGATCCACTACATGATCACAGTTCTTCCACAGTCCTGCCTCTTGGCTAACCAATGCCACCATCTGCCCGCCCGCCCCCCCGCAACTCATACCTGTATCTCATGCCAGTCCGGTTCGTCTCCATTGCCTCGATCCCCAGCCCTGCCTCCAGGAGGTAGCTCTCAAGCCTCCGTGTCTCTATCAGCTGCCTGGCTGCTTCCAACATCTGGGCAGCTGTGAGATCCTGCCCATTGCGCCCAACTTGGCCTCCCTGACCCGGCTGGTTTTTCCGCCGGACACTCTCTCCCCGCGACACTTTGCCCTTTTTGGGCATGCCATAGAGTTCGTCCACGCTGAACTTGCCCCCTGCCCCCCGGCCTGCCGGGGCCGGTCCCCCCCTAGAAGAGCTAGCAAACATGATGCTCTAGCAGAGAGGGCCTGGCCAAGAGAGGCCTGTAGCACCTGCTGCGCTGAAGCCAAGAAGAGCGGCTTAGCCGGAGTCACTGAGCTTAACGACCAGAGATTCCCTTCTCACTCCTCCTCCTCCCCCCCCTTCCCTGCTGGGGAGGGAACATGTGTGGGGGGATTTACAAGCCTTGCTGCTGGGTGAAGCATGCCCTCTGGCCTAGCTGCCACCTCTGCCTCCCCCCTCCTAGACCTTCCGCTACCTCCCCAGGCTGGGCTATTCCCAATACCCTTCACCCTCCTCTTGGTAGCCTGTTATTATTATTATTATTATTGGAAACTTTCATTTCATTCCTTCCACACAGCATGATCTGATTCCCTTTCCAGTCTGATTTACCTCCCAATGCCCTCGGAGGATGCCGTGACAGTTCTTCCGTATGGGGTACCTGGGCTGAAACAGGAGAGCAGCTGGAGCTGAGCATGTTCCAGGTATGTCTTGTGGATTCTGCTGTCAAAAAGGCCACGGCTCCACAGGCCACGCGGGCCTCTCACGCGGGAAAGCTTCTACCCAGTGAAATGGGCGGGGAGTTAAAGAGCATCCTTGATTCTGTGTCGGTTTGTGCCGCAATGGGTTAAGCCCAGCTTTTCCCCTGGAAGTCACACCACATTCTCAGAGGATCATCACGTTGGTTTTGTTATGAAACAAGAAAAATCTGCGGGTCCATCAAAGCAAAAGTTTTTTGGGGGGAACTGCTAGAGCAGGGGTGCCCAAACTTTTTAAGCCACGGGCCAGTCACGTGGCTCAGGGGCCAATCGTGGTTCCTCCCACCAGAAGCGGAAGTAAAACGTGCCTTGCAATCTGTTTTGCAACAGGATGAGATAGATTTTAAGCTGATGTTTTCTCTACTTAAACCAGGGGCACCCAAACTCCACCCCTTGGGCCAGATACGGCCCTTGATGCCAATTCTTCTGCCCCACACCACCCTCATCTCTCCTGGAAGCAGAAGGTCAGAGTGTTTGCTAGCCACAGGTGTGTTCACCTGGTTCAGTCAACTCAGCCATGAATCTGGTGGCAAGAAGAATGACTAACAAACTTTATTTGGCACAAGCTTTGCACAGACTTTAGCCTACTTCACTGGAGGCACAATCTTTCTGCTGGTCAAAGTGTGGCAGGTCTGTAGCCAGGATGCTAGATTATTTGGGGGGGGGGGCTGTTAGCTCAGGAGAGTTTTTGCCCCCCCCCCCCAGCTATGGCCCTGAAGTGAGGTTAAAGCACCAAGTCTTTTGCACTTCACTGAAGAGGAAGCCACACACCTTGTGGGGGAAACTCCCTCTAGTGCTTGCCCTCTCTCTCTCTCTCTCTCTCTCATGTCCTATGCCCTTCTATCTGGTCAATGAATGAGAGAAAACAGCAGGCAAGCAGGGAAAGAAATCCAGTTTGCATTTGTGCTAATGTAAGCTTCGTGTTTAGTACACAAACTGGCTTATTCATAAGCAGGAAAGAGACAGACAAAAGGAGAAGGATCACAGCATTTCCTACTACAGAAGACGGAGGAGTCTTGGGATACAGCAGGGGTGGTTTTGGGGGACTCCATTACCCAGAATCCACCAGCCAGTCATGGTGGATTCTGAGAAAAAGAGTCCCCAAAACAGCTTTTCCAGGCTAGTCCAGTGGGACTTCAGCTTTTAGCTGTTCCATGCCACCATGTCCCCAGATTTTGAGGGTACACAAGAGCAAAACCAAATTAGAAGATGGAGGAAAGAGCTCACTGGACAAGGAACAGCATGAAAGGAGGGATGTGGCTGAGGAACTCAACCTCCCCTACATCACTTGGAGGGCCCTGAACAGGCTCAGGGGCAGAATGCTTAAGTGTAAGACCAGCATGCTCAGGTGGGGATTGCTGTCAGGCAACATATTGTGTGAGTGCAGAGAGATACAGAATCCACCTCACTTACTGGTCCATCAATTACTGCCAGAAACGGGCACGGATGAGGATTTAGGTTTGGCCAACGACAAAGCTAGGAAAGTGGCTTCATTTTGGCAGTCCAGGATTTGATCAGGAAGACCCAAGATTTGATCAGGACGACCCACAGCTAAAGGGGGGGGGGGGTTTCCACCTGAGCTTATGTGGGTCTGTAAGTCCAACAAAATGATCCCTTACCTTACCTGCCAATTGGACTGTTTTGGATCCCCCAGAACCTATGGCCTTCCATTCTTTGTGTCCTAATGAAGGACAGGAAGGTACTAGTGCTTTACACAGTTTATTGCCTAGGTGGTTGACAAGGATGTCGCATGATGTGATGCAACAAAGGAAAGCACAGCTCTCATGAGTTGGGTAGCCCTCCCCCCCCCCCCAATGTTTAGCCAGGCATGTTCTCTGAGTCCAGACACTGCACAGATGGCCAGCCCTCCCTCCCTCCCTCCCATGGTAGAGGGGCTTCCGCAATCTGGGCAACCAAAGGGTCTTTATAGCTTAGGCTCCTTACATTGAAAATGTCAGTGAGGAATAGAAGATGGTTACTGATTCCTTGCAAGGAAGGACAACTGTTTATGGGCTGAGTGGTGTGAGCCCCTGCTCTGACTGTGCTGGCATGTTGTCACCTTGATCAGATAAACCACACTTAGAACAAGTGTTCAGGCTGCAAAGTGGAGCTTCTTTTCAAGCCATGACATTCATGAATCAGTGTACAAATGCGCGTTTTCTACAGCGAATTCCCAATCCAATATCTCTCCGGGCCTTTGATTGCGGAGGTTAGAAGTTATAGCTAGGCAGATTTCAAGCGCTTAAATCTCAATGGGGCCAACATTTGGCAAAGCCAGAGAGGCTGTTCCCGTTTGGGGCTTTGCAGGAATTAAAGCTTGGGAACTGTGCAAAAATTAAAACCTCAGTGCGCCCACAGCCTCTGCGCCACCATCCTAATGCCACCTGGTCAGCTTGCTGGGATTAGCAAAGAAGCGGGGGCTGGGAGGGGGGGAGGGATAGAAAAACCATACATGGCATGGCTGGGGCCCAGGGGGAAGGGAAAACCGTGATGGCGAACCTTGGCACTCCAGCTGTTCTTGGACTTCAATTCCCAGAAGCCCAAGTCTCTGCGAATCCACACAGAGTACGCGCAGTAAACCCATCCGTGTGGATTCAGAGACTTGGGCTTCTGGAAATTGAAGTCCAAGAACAGCTGGAGTGCCAAGGTTCGCCATCATGGTCCTAAGCCAAAGGAGAATCTAGTTTCCCAGTGTCCTCAACTCCTGCGGATGACACAACACCTCCCGTTTTCTCCCCGCTGCCTCTTTCAGGACTGGGAGAAAATATAAAGCGTGAGCAGCCAGGCAGGAATAATGGGGGAAATGATTTTTACATCCCTTTACGCAGAGCGGTGCCTGCATAACAGAAATGCATCACCGTAGGAAAGGGAGGAGAGGGACTCAGCCGCACAGGAGCCTGGCTGGTGCAGGGGTTAAACTGCTCTTCCACAGCCAGAACAATGCCAGTTCAGTCCTGACCTGGGATCAAGGTTGACTCAGTCTTCCATGCTTCCCAGGGAGGTAAAATGAGTACCCAGCATGTTGGGGGCAAAATGCTAATGAACGTGTGAACCACCCAGAGAGTGCACTAAAGTGCTAATGGGGTGGTATAGAAGTGTATTGCTAACCTACATTGTATGGATTTTCACCCCAACCAGCCGTTCACACTAAGCCCCCATCAGGTTTGGGAAAAGCTGGCCTAAGCCCCTGAAGGGTCATTTTGGAAGGCACAATTGGCTGGACCGGTGCAGGCAAGGTTTCTGTGAGGGACGTAGTAGGACGACATGGTGCTTCCATAGTGAGTCTTGAAATCAAACCCCTAGGGAAGAATTGATGCAATTCCTAGGCAAAACCATCCAGATTTTGCAAGTGAAGAGATTTCAGCTTTTACTGGGCAGGATTGAAATACAAGTCAGATAAAGAGGTCAAATCATTACCTTAAAAGGGTGAGTGGGAAGGGAAAGGCAAGTCCTGGATTCTGCTTTTCAGAGAAATCTTTGGCCTCAGCAGAAGGAAGGAAAACTGCTCCAGCACCAACCTGGTAGAAGCCAGGCGGTCAGAGTGTGGCCCTGGGGATGCAGGAACCCTCCAAGTTATTTTTCAGACCCCGGACCACCAGCTCCCCTGATCAAAAAAGAATCCCTCCCCCCCTTTGAGAAGCACCATCTTGCCACTATTACAAGTCTACAGGACATCCGACTTGCATCGGTTGCTTCTCATCACGCCTACTGCTTAACGCCACAAAAGGTCTCCCATCTTTCCTTCTGCTTTGGTTGGCAGGAAATCAGCCCCGAGGGCAGCCTCACAGGTTTCCTGCCCCTGCTGTAGAATATAGGGCAGAGCCCAGATGCAAGCGGAGGCCAGGATTCTCAACATACAGTTTCTCTCCCCTGCCTCTGTCTCTCCCCCCCCCCCCCAACTTGGCACTACCTACTTGTCCTCCTTGTCCTGGAGGATTAAGGAAAGATAATCCCCATCATCAAACACTAAAACCTAGCGGGGAGAACAAGCAGCTGCCTTCTAGCAGTAGGCACTGGGCAGGGGGCTGGAGGGCAACCCCCCCCCAACCAACCCCTTCCTCTGCTGCTCAGATGTCCCCAGACTGGGAAAGACCAAGGATGTAGGCCAGGCGGTGCCCAAACCTGGCCAGTCTTATGGTTCCTCGCACTGGAAGCAGAAGTAAAACATGCCTTGCAATATTTTGCAACAGGAAGTGATAGATTTTAAGTTGCCATTTTCTCTGCTTAAACCAGGAGCACCCAAACTATGGCCCATGGGCCAAATCTAGCCCCCAACACCAATTCATCTGGCCCACGCTGCCCTCGTCGCTCCCGGAAGCAGAAGTAAAATGCGCATGTACGGGCACATTTTACTTCTACTTCCAGGAGCAATGAGGGTGGCGTGGGCCGGATGAATTGGCATTGGGGGCCAGATCCAGCCTGTTGTCTTATTGTGCTGCTTGTATTAGACACTACTGTCACTTTTTTTGGGAAGGGATTCTGTAAGCTGTTTTGTAAGCCACCCAGAGTCGGGTTCACTCGATTGGGGCGGGATAGCAAATGCAACTAAATAAATAAATAAATAAATAAATAAATAAATAAATTTGTGAGAGCTTTTTGGGGCTACAAAGCAAAAGATAAATGTTCTAAAAAACTATGAGCAATTAGGACCCCCCCCCCCCCCCAGTTTCAAGAAAGTGGATGATGATAATCCTTTTGTGTCAGAGATTACTCTGGGTTGAAAGGATTTTTGTTGGAGAAACTCCGCTCGAGGGATGCAAGACTCCTTTCATGTCCCCAAGTGCAGCCCTCAGGAATTAAAAACAGACCTTCCAGGCTCCACGCTCAGCATCTTAACCACTAAGCCATAGGGGGAGCTGCTAAATGCCAATCTCTTAACGAGATCAGCCTCCTTGAAACGTAACTCCCACCAACTCCAAATATTGCATGATCACCGCCCCACTGGCCTGGGAAATTCTGGGAGGTGCCATCTACAAACATAATCATCCCCAACGCTGCTTAGGGGTCTCACCCCAGGGACGGGAGAGCATTTCATTCTGTACATGTTTAGTGAACGTATAGAGCTCACTCTCTCCAAATCAGCTGATGGACTGGGACTGAGACCTCCTTTTCTACGTGTGCTTCTCAGAATCTTGCAGTTCAGTTGACCAAACAAACCTGTTTGTTAAGCAACAAGAATCAGAGGCATGCAAAGAGATGATTTGTTATCCAAGATATATACTTGTTGTTCAGTCGCACAGTCAAGTCCGACCCTTTGCGACCCCATGGACCATCTCACACCAGGCAACCTTATCCTCCACTATCCTTTGCAGCCCACTCAGCTCTACGCCCATTGCGTCAACAATACCATCTTCTCCTTATGCCCTCGACCTTTCCCAGCATCAATGCCTTCTCGAGTGAGTCCTCTCTTCTCATTTGGTGTCCAAAGAACTTTAGCTTCACCTTCAACATCTGTCCTTCCAAGGAGCAGTCAGGGTTGAATTCCTTCAGGATCATTTTTTTTATCACTTTGCTGTCCAGGGTACTCTCAAAATTCTCCTCCAGCACCACATTTCAAAGGCATCTATTCTATATACAGCACAGCACTATATTAAGCAAAATTGTTCACAAAAATGTACATTTCTGGGTGATGAACACAAATAGGTATTTGTTTGGGAAGATGCAGAGAAAAATGTCTTCCAGTTTTCATGGTGACCTTCTCAAATCACACATGGATGCAGAAAGTGACGCAGCAAGCCTAAGGTGTATAAGCAATCAAAAAGCGACAGAATGTGGGACTGAAGGATTTGTACACCTCCCCTGTGCCTATGACATTAACCACTGATTGCTCATTGGGCAATATGGCAGATCTGGGCCTTTGCCTTCAAGGGCCGAAACAGACTTTACTTGATAACTCAGGATTAGGAGAGAGAATTCCTTTACAACCCAAAGCCTCCCGAGCATATAGCAGAAGCCTCTCTCCCCTTAGTGCAGGGATTCTCAACGTTTCTGTACCACGGGTCGGGCCATGCCCGCTCAGGCAGATGAGTGGGCCGGACATGTGGGTTCCCTGTCACAAATGCAGCCGTAAACTGTGGCAGGCACATTTGCATAGGCTGGTTTGAGCATGACTCGACTCTAGGGTTCAGTGCCTATCAATGTTTCTAGCCGTCTGCGTCTGCAGACGTTGCCGTGGACATGTAGCAGGCATGACTAGACACCAGAGTGCACAGAACACTGCTTGTTAACTAATAACACTGTTCTCTCCTTATAAGGGCAGACTTAATAATTATTAATTAGTAAGTTTACCTTGCGTGTCTTTGGGGATCTGTCTCTAGGACTTAGGCACGCAATTTCTTTGAAGGCTGTCACCTCTCTTCACCACGAAGCAGCTCTAGCACCAGCAAACTCTGTTTCTGCCCCTAAATATGGAGAATGAAACCATTTTGTTCCATCGGCTACTGCGGGGTAGGCTTGACACTAACCAGACGTCAAGGAACTGCCACCCAAAGCACAGGCTGTTCCCTTGGCTCCCAACGTCCTCTCCCCATCGCTGCCAATCTGAATCCTGAAGTGGGAGGTCGTTTCCAAGTATGACTCAGACAGACCCTGAACATCAATCCAAGCTTTCAACCAAACCCTCTGGAGAGGAATCCAATTAGCCTCCTCTCCAGGCGAAGGGCATCGTGTTTAATGGACCGAGACCTACTAGCACAGAAGTTCCCAGGCCATGCAAATTTTATCATGACACAGAGCAGAAAAGTCACACTCTCTTTATTTCTTATCATTTTTAAGGAGGCGGAAAGAAGACTCAAACGCACAGAAGTCCCAGAGCTGGAAATGTTTGAAGCAATTCAGAATACATAAAAGGATCCAACCAGCTGCTTCTATGGCCTATCAGACCAAAGAAGCAAAACAGGAGCAAACCCAGGCACTTAATAGGCAGCCTGGAGGCATCATTGCGCAATGTGCTGGTTTTTTTTTTTTTGCTGCTCTTCTTGTTCTCCCTCTATCAAAGCTTGCAGAAATACAAAGCCCCATGTTCCATGCCAGGCCTTGCGGCCAAGATTCTGTCATGCCCCACTGGCTTCTGGCCTCTTGTTTACTCAGACTGAGATAGCAATTTGGATCAGAGTCAGACCGACCACACAGGCTGAAGCAGCGGATGTGCGACTTAGAGAACGGCAACTTAGACGACTCAGCTGCCAGCAGCTGTCACAAAAAGTAAAGGACCAGCGGTAACAGCCACAGCTGGCCAAAAAAAAGAATACTAGCTGGCAAAACTTAGGGCAGTGCTGTCGAACCTTGGCACTCCAGATGTTCTTGAACTTCAATTCCCAGAAGCCCTGATCAGCAGGAATACTAACTTGGGCTTCTGGGAATTGAAGTCTAAGAAAACCCAAAGTGACAAGGTTCACCATCAATGCCTTAGGACAGATGGTGTCCTAAGGCATTGATGGTGAACCTTGGCACTCCAGCTGTCCTTGGATTTCAATTCCCAGAAGCCCACAACCTTGTGAATCCGCACATTTGTTTGGATTCATAGGGACGTGGGCTTCTGGGAATTGGAAGTCCAAGGACAGCCGGTGTGGCAGTCAACCCATTTGTGTGGATTCACAGGGACTTCGGCTTCTGGGAGTTGAATTTGAAGAACATCTGGAGTGCCAAGGTTCGTCATCATTGCATTAGGAAATGATTCTCAAGCCACCCAAAGAGAACTAGGGCTGAAAGGGTTCAAGTCAAGCCACTTGCAAACAGAAGATGAAGCCATTTATTCACCTGGAGGCAGCTTTAGAAAGGAAGAAAACGTACAGATTGTTTTACAGCCATGGGGCTCTTCTTCCCAGTGACGGAAGCAAGAAGCCAGATATCGCGAACTTTATCTTCCTGAGCTTGGCATCTGGGCAGGACATGCTATGCAGCTGCTCTATCCTTTGGCATCCATGCAGCTTCTGGGGACTTGATGTCATGCCCAGGCTGGGAGTGCGCTGAACTGGAAAGGCAGGAGAAAAGAGTGGCTATAAATAGAAAAGAGGGGGCAGAGGGTGTGTGTGGGGAGGGGTCTCTATAAATAGAAAGAAGCAGGTCTCAGCCAGCAAAGGACCCTGGGTATGAACGGGGGGGGGGGGGAGTGGTCTGGAGAAGGCAGGGTGAATGCTGGGGTCTTACCCACAAAGAAAAAGAACAGGAAATACACAGTGAGTAGCCAGTGCAGAAGAGGGAAGGTCATGACTAGGGTGGCACAATCCATAGAGCAGGGGTGCCAATACTACGGCCCAAGAACCGGATCCAGCCCTCAACACCAATTCATCCGGTGCGTTTTACTTCCGCTTCTGGGAGCGACAAGGGTGGCGTGAACCGGATGAATTGCCATCAGGGGCTGGATCCTGCCTGTGGGCCGTAGTTTGGGCACCTCTGGTTTAAGCAGAGAAACTGGCAACCTAAAATCTAACTCATCCTGTTGCAAAACAAATTGCAAGGTGCGTTTTACTTCTGCTTCCGGTGGGAGGAACCATGTGACTGGCCCGCTGAACCACATGACTGGCCCATGGCCTGAAAAGTTAGGGCACCCCTGCCCTAGAGAAATGACTGAAAAGACTGTCCACACTTAAGCTGCGGGAAGTCTAGTCCTTTGTTGTGGTTGGCAAGGAAGTTAGCCAGCCCAAGCGGAGAAGAAGGGTAGGCCACGAACAAAGCTGTCCAGCTTGCTCCGAAACAGCTCGCTCTGGATGGTCTCATTCAAGTTGCAAAGAGGATTTTTGACCACATAGTCCACATAGATCTAGAGAAAAGATGGGAAAAAAAGATGAATTAAAAGCCCAGGAGCCGAGTGAGGTCAGATCTCATCGCACAGCCCAATCCAAATTGTCTTCGGGGAGATCGGAATTATATATCCAAGACTTGTCTCTCAATGGATCATACAGTATTCTATTTTGACCAACTCCCTCTGTCCCATCCTTATTTTGGGTTTTATCTACACCTATATGCTTTCACCTGGCAGATGCCTCTGCCATCAGTGCCGCCCGCTCTGCCAACACTTCATCTCACAAAGTCCTCACGTTGCCTTCGGTGTGATGGCAGCCACAGAGCTGAACCACCAGCTCAAGTAACTGCCGCAGAAGACAACCAGGACTGAAGGCAGGTGCGGTGGCATCTCAGGAGCAAAACTGAATCCTAGAGAGCGCTGCCACTTGGAACTGATCAAATGGGTGTATCCCTTTCCTGACAAGGTGGTCTCCCATAATGAGCTAACTGTCCTCCAGAATTGACTGGGGCAGGGAACTCTACCCACTCAACTCATGGGTCTGCTGGCTATTGGCGGCTATCCTCACAATCTCATCAACTGAACCCCAGATGAAGTGCTGGCTGGGAGGGACTCCTCCTGCTCTCACTTGTCTGCAAGAGGAAGAAAAAGGCAGAAAGCTGGCTTTGTTTTTGGCTTTGTTTGAACTTTCATCTCCACTACTGCAGTTAAGACTAGAAATGATATGTTACAGTTGTTATGGGTTAACATTACTGGTCTGGGGTAGGTTTCATTTGTTTTAATGTCTATTACCATGATGGCGAACCTTGGCACTCCAGATGTTCTTGGACTTCAATTCCCAGAAGCCCAAGCCCCTGTGAATCCACATGAATGGGTTTGCTGTGATTCATCCGGCCCGCACCGCACGGCCCTCGTCACTCCTGGAAGCAGAAGTAAAACACGCCTGTACAGAGGAAGGGTTAACCCAGAAGAGTCTTAACCATACGGGCGCATTTTACTTCCGCTTCCAGGAGCAAAGAGGGAAAGCCAAAAGTGAAAGTGGTTATGACTTCAAAGGAAAAACTTGCTACAGTGTATCCATTCTCACACCAATTTATCTATTCTGTTGTGGAGAGTTTTTTTTTGAAGGAAAGAAGGTTAGAAAGGTGTTTTTTGTTTTGTTTTAAACCTTCATAGAAAATGTTTCTGAAGTCCGATCCAAATTGTGTAAGTGTCAAAAGAAAGGTTATTCTGTCCTTTTCAAGAGCACTTTGGATCACTTGGATCGGTTTTTTTGCTGGATCACTGCCAAACATCCCCCCCCCCCCCGGAAATGGCATTTTTACAAGTCACGTTTTTCCTCAATATCTTTTTTTGTGGATTCCTGCTATGGTGTCATTTTTCTCCACATGTTGTATGCAAACTGTATCCACCTCAGGAAGTTGTCATATTCTATTTCTAAATTGGTTTTCCCTCAATTTATTGGGGTTTTGTGACCTCATTTTAGTGGATTTTTGTAAAACGCTTCATAGATTATTTTTCTGAAGTCCAATTCCAAATCCGAAACTGTCCCCACAAAGGTTAATCTTTCCTCTTTCAAACGCGCTTTGGATCATCTGAATTGGTTGGGTAATTTTTTCACTGGCCCCCTGACAACAGACACCCCCAGCAAAACTGTCACTTTTCCGATGCTACTTCCGAAAGTGATGACATCATCGCTTTGCATTTTCGGCTTTTGTGTCCTACCAATTCTTAAAGTCGCTGAGACGATCTTTCAAATGACATAACCCTTATTTTTGTATATGCCTTAGTTTTAGTGTTGCAGCTTCTCAAAAGTACATGATTTTCGTTACACTGCAAAAGCTGTCAGACCAGCCAACCGAAATGCAACACGTTCATAGAATTCACATCAAAAATGTTTGTCATATGGATCACTATTGGCAACATCCCATATAATGAAAAAATTTTGTTCGTTGTACGGGGTATCGCCAATAGCGATCCATATAATGAACATATTTTTCATTATACGGTTCATCGCCCATAGGGATCTGTATAACGGGAAAAATTGTATAGTGAAGAGCTCCATGGAATGGAGTTTTTTTGTTATATGGGGTTCTACTGTATGTTGGTTTTAGCTTTGTATGCTACTATATGCTTTGTGGTGCGTCTGACATGAATAAAGAAAGACAGAGACTTGGGCTTCTGGGAATTGAAGTCCAAGAACTCCTGGAGTACCAAGGTTCACCATCATGGGCCTTGAGTAACAGCTAAGTCAGATGGATGGTTAAAACAAACAACAAACATACATTAAGTAACAAAGAAGTATTGAAAAGAATGACAAAATTTTGAAATATTCACGCAAATGTCCTCCTCACCCATACTTGTTAATAGAGACAATTAGCTATCCAACAGTTCGTTTTTGAAAACCAGTTGGAAGAGAAACACACACAAATACAACATACTGTACAGATGGAGAAAACATTCATCGTATACAAATTAGAACAAAACAGTTCTTCTAACTCAGCTCACAGACGTTTTCTAAATGAATTTCTTGAAGAAAAGACATGCATAACAACGCTGAAGTTCAACAAAAGATTGGAAGAGTTCCTTTTCGAGTAGACCAGGGTTGCCCAAACGATGGCCCATGGGCTGTATCCGGCCCCAATGCCAATTCATCCGTCCCCCAACGCCTTCTGCTTCTGGGAGCGACGAGGGCGTTGCAGGCTGAATTGGCTTCAGGGCTGGATATGGCCCATGAGCCCTTGTTTGGTCATCCCTGAACGACATGACCGGCCCACAGCCTGAAAAGTTTGGGCACCCCTGGAGTAGACCTTCTATGATACATGGTCTGCATGGCCACTAGATGCACTGACTGAGAAATTCTGATCACTGTCGCTCCCTCAAAATAATTCCTCTCAGCTCTTGCCGACTCCCAAGAACATCCCTTTCTCTCCCAAACCGAAGGCTCCCGAAGGTCTGGTAAAGAGCCCTTCACTGCGTTCCACTCTGAGCAGCCAAAAGGGGCAAAAGACCAGCCCTTCTGAGCAGTCATATCAACACCACAGAACATCTTCTGGAGGTTGACTTGAGCATCTTCAGTTATTTCATGGGTGCATTTAATTTTTTTATGTATTTAATTTTCATTCCCCTTGGCCAGGAGGCTGCAATATAAATTCAAATAAATAAATTCCACCTTTCTCCTCTCGCTTTATCTGTTGTTATCCTCTTTACTGGCATTTATGATATTACATTTTTTAATCCCGGTAATCTGGAATGCTTATGCCTTAGAAGGCAGGGAACAAATTCTTATGCATATCCAAAATCGCTCTTCAAAGGTACAGACTGAACGCCTTTGCTCAACAGTACACAGCATTCTGGTTATGCCAACTCTCCTAAGCAATTGCAAGGTGAACTTAGTGGCGGCGGGGGGGGGGGGGCAGCCCCAGTCACTCGGCATGGACCTCTTTAAGTGAGATCTGTTTGAAGGATTGCTATGGGATAGGAAAAACTTAAAAATGGGGGAACAGAGCAAACAATGGACTCACATAGCTATAGATCTGGTGCAAAATGTCCCGGATGTTGCCCACGCCCAAGTCTGTATTCATCACCACCTTCAGCCCCGTGGGCGTCTCATAGTAGTGCAGCTTATATTTGCTGGTCTGGAAGGAGAGGAAGCCATCCTTCCTGGGTTCGAAAGAAGTCAAGGAGAACATATGGAAAGGAAAAATCGGAGAGACAACCTGCTTAAGGTCCCCTCTCCCTAGTTTCAAAAACAGGTTGGCCTTGAAGGTGCCCCTTTTTATAACCCGAACAAATGACAAGAGAGGCCTGACCTCTGTCCACCCGACAACCATAAAGCAGGAATCCCGGAGAAGAAAGGATACATGTCCACGGGGCTCATCTTGCTAATGAAGGAGCGGATGGAGAAAAGCATGCCATACATCAGCTTGTATTCCTGCAGTGGGGAGCGTAGATACCAAGAGAAGAGATGAGACTCCACGGAAGAGAGAGACCTCAGTGTCTGGCAAAGATGAGCTTGTTTACTCGATATGCTCCAGCACTGCAGCTACTAGCATCCGCTCCCTCAATATAAAAGGGTGGCTTGTTACCTCAATCCTGCAGGTGTTATCATGCCTCACGGCCCTGTCCTGCAGAAGGCAGGCTCCCATTTCTGCAGACGGTGGAACCCCTGCAGCCACCAAATTTGGGAGGAAAATGGCAAAACCCTATTTTTAACTTCTAAGATGGCACAAAAGGAGGATGTTCTCTCTTTTAAACAGTCCTCCTTCTGGGACAGGTCACCTTTCCAACAAGCAAAAAGAAAAAATGGGTTTGAAGCTGATATCTGCTGCCAAATTCTAATGGTGTATGTAAGATGTTGATGAAGGGATAGGACTTAGTTTTCCAGACTACTTTTTTACATTAAAGAGATAGAGGCGTGAAGCACTTCTCCTTCTCAGAAGGTTTACAACCAGATATTGTGGGGCCATGCACACTGCCTACTATGCTATTGATGCTGCAGCAAGAGGTTGATGAAGTCTGGCAGAAGTAGTCCCAGATGCTCCTTTTGTTGTTGTTTAGCCATACAGTCGAGTCTGACCCTTTGCAACCCCATGGACCATTGCCTGCCAGGCACCCCTATCCTCCACCCTCGTCCTCAACTCACCCAGTTCTGTGCCCATTGTGTCAACAATGCCATCTAGCCATCTCATTCTCTGCTGCCCCCTTCTTCTTTTGCCCTCCACCTTTCCCAGCATCAAGGCTTTCTCAAGTGAATCTTCTCTTCTCATTTGATGTCATACTTCATCTTCACTATTTGACCTGTCAAGGAGCAGTCGGGGTTGGTTTCTTTTAAGATCAACCTCTTTGTTCTCCTCACTGTCCAAGATACTCTCAAAATTCTCCTCCAACACCACATCTCAATGGCATCTATTCTTCTGCGCTCAGCTTTCCTAATGGTCCAGCTCTCACAACCCTACATTGGGTTGACTATACGAATTTTTGTTTTCAATGTGATGTCTCTACTTTTCACTGTGTTCCCCAGGATTCTCATCGCTTGCCTCCCAAGAATCAGTCGCCTTTTTATTTCATGGCTGCAGTCTCCATCTGCAGTGATCTTAGATCCTAAGAAAGTAAAGTCTGTCACTGCTTCTACTTCTTCCCCATCTATTTTCCAGGGACTGATAGGCCCTGTTGCCATTATCTTGCTTTTCTTGATGTTGAGTCTCAAGCCAGCTTTTGCACTCTCTTCTTTCAACTTAAACAGTAGCTTCTTTAGGTCTTCCTTACTTTCTGCCATTAGAGTCGTATCATCTGCATATCTCAGATTGTTGATGTTTCTCCCAGCAATTTTAATTCCAACTTGTGATTCATCCAGCCCTGCGTTGGGCATTATGTGCTCTGCATATAAGATGCTCCTCCCATTCATTAATTATCTGTGGCCCAGAATTTTGACTGCAACCTGTCCATTTGCATAGAGCAAACACTCATTCTAGGGGGAAATGTGTCGAAATACACCCACCTACCCCATTCTCTTTTGTGTGTTTTCCAGCAGCTAAACAGAGCACTGGAGCAAAGATTACCAACTCCTTTGGGCAAAGGGACCAGTGCCTTTCCACAAGCTCACCCTCTCTGCCTTTACACAGCCATCCTAATCCTGCCTGCATCTGTACTAGGGAAAGAGCTGTGTGTGTGGACAGAAGAATGCCTGCTTGTTTACCTGTATCTGTACCAGCGCCTGGCTCTGCTTACTGCTGATTGCTGTGTCTCTTGCCCACAATGGGTACCTGCTGCCACCACTTTCCTGGGAGTATTACTATAGTTGCCTAACCTTAGCCTACACTGCTCTTTCCAACAAGGTGGGGAAAGAGACACACCATGAGGCAGCACTACATTTTCTCAGACAAGCTCTTCCTTGTCCTTTTTGCTTTTTTCCTTTCTGGCGGGGGTCATCTTTAAGGAACACAGAAAAGGAAGCTACTATAGAAGTGTTCTTTTCCTGGACTGAAAGGAAGGCTGAAGACCTGAGCTGACAGATTGTACAGATTTTACATCACCTAGAAAGGTACCCAGAGGATCTCTGGAGAAACAGCAGCTACTAAAGCCCTCTTAATTAAAGTGGTTGAAATAAAATACATATTTTACTGTGCTAAAGCATCATACTTAATCAGCTTAACACACTTTAATCAAATGATTGCTTAATCACGCTCATTTGGAAGAGCATCAAATTTTGAATGCTTTTAACAGGAAAGATTAAGAGAGATGAAACTAAGACATTGAAAGGCAACCCTAACACCAAGTTAAAGAAAGTTAAGCACTAGAACTTAAATCAGTGGTCTTTTAATATCATATGTCTAGTGGTTAGCATTACTGCTTATTATACTGTACATTTAATTGTATCAGACTTTAAAAAACATTTTAAGGTGCATCTGGTGAGCTAAGAAATTAAAATAAATAAGTAAATAAATAATAATGTATAGTTGGTATGTCACAAGCTATAATGCAATCTTTTCTACAGTGATGCCCTCCAGGTATTCAAACTGCAATCATTCCCAGCTAACATGGATATTCAAATCTGTAGTCTATCATCTGCAGAGTAAAAAGAGGAGGAAATATTTCTACAATGCATCTCCCTATGTTCTCTG
Source organism: Furcifer pardalis (assembly GCA_030440675.1). Classification (NCBI taxonomy): domain Eukaryota; kingdom Metazoa; phylum Chordata; class Lepidosauria; order Squamata; family Chamaeleonidae; genus Furcifer; species Furcifer pardalis. Next base: position 3,253,462 of record CP126897.1, read on the forward strand.
CCGGGAAAACTGTTTTCATTCAAAAAAATCAGATCCCACAGAATGCAAGCAATAACGCAACTCTGTAAATACATAAAATAAAAGCAGTGAAATCCTGTGATCATGCCTAAGGCACAATTCCTTGACTGCTGAATTGCCTCATTCTGAAAGGATTTTTCTGTAACACAGCAGACCTGAACCCTGACAGTTAACATTCTAATATCTCTGCAGCCTAAGGTAGGAAATGTAATACCAATTAACGATAACTGAGGGAAATGGCAGTTCAAAATATATGGAAGGCCACAAGCTGAGCAACAATAATGATGTGTTGTCAGTTGATTTTTATTTATTGTGACACTTTCCAGTTTTATTGGTACATAGCATTTAGAATTGGTTTAATTCCCTTCTTTTGGGATCACTCTGGGACCATGGAATTACTCCTGCCCAAACAGGCTGGCTTTTCTTCTATGAGGCACAGTGGGGAATCAAACTCCTAACTTCCTGCTCTGCAGCTACATACCCAAGTCACTGAGCTATCTAGCTACAATTACTGGCCTAGTTAGAGCTTACCTCATCTTTGGAGATACCAGCTTGTTTCTTGCGGTTCCACTCACTGTAGTGTAGACAGACGCCATTGCGGTCAAAGATGTACAAGTTATGCACGGTCATCTGGAAAATCAACAAGATTTATTACACTCACATACGACCATGTGCATACATATACACAAGTGCAAAGATTTTGACTGCTTCTATTTAAAAAACAACTTGGGAAGAAAACATTAGGGGTTTTCTATATTTGGGCACTACAACTAAAGGTATCACGAAAGAAACAAATGATATGGTGCAAGAATTAGTAGTACGCATGCGGAGAGTCATCTCGTACAACCCTCTTGTCAGTGCAGAAAATCGAGCACTACAGCAAGACCCCTTCCTGCTCCCCTGCTTCAAGGGTGCAACAGGAGGGGTGATGCCAAAGGGCAGTTTCCCACCTCTCAAGTCTTCTGTGGGATGATGTTCTCTAAGAGAAGGGAACTGGTTTGCATCTGGTCTCACACATAGACCCCCATCACACCACACTCTGCTTAGTGAGCACAGGCTCCCAGCATGCAGCTTGGCTTGCTGAGGTGAACCATCTGACCCATGCTTGGGCTGACAGCAGCACAGTATGGGTAGAAAGCCAGGAGACTCAGATTTCTCTGGAGACTGCAATCCTGGTGCTAGAAGGGCAGCTCCCAAAACTGGGGCCCTGACATGATCCTGGACTAAGGTCTCCCCAGCTCGAAAGCCAGTTGTATCAGACTCTAGGGGCTAGTGCTCATCTCCGTTTACAGCCAAAAAGCCAGCACTATCCGTGTCTGTAGACGTTTCCATGGTCATGTGGCAGGCATGAGTAGATGCAGGAGCGCATAGAACAATGTTACCTTTCCTGCTGAAGCGGTACCTATTTATCTACTTGCAATTTTTTGCTTTTGAACTTCTAGGTTGGCAGAAGCTGGGACAGACGAAAGGAAGCTCATTCAGTTGTGCAGCACTCGGGTCTCGGAACTGATGATCATCTGGTCATCAAGATCAATGACTTGACCACTAAGCCACCGCAGCCTTGTTGTTCCTGGACTACAACCTCCAAAAATGGACTGCGATGGCTTAGGGGTTAAGAAGCTCACCTTGTTAGCTGGAAGGTCAGCAAGCCAGCAGTCCAAGGCCTGAGTACTGCAAGACAGAATGAGCACCCGTCTGTCCCAGCTCCTGCCAACCTAGCAGTTTGAAAGGGAAAAAAATTGCAAATAGATAAATAGGGAACCCTTTGGTGGGAAAAGATCTTAGGGACATGAAACAAGCATCTTTTAGATGTGTGGCTGCGCTAGTCTGTTACATCAAAACTGAATCCTGCGGCAACTTGAAGACTAAAAATGCATCATACCATAAGTTTTTAAAACATTTCTTCAGCTATGAGGAGCGTTAGCCAGAATTTCAGGTGTGTATATACACCGTACTACGGGACTACAGTGGCTTAGTGGTTAAGAGCTGAACATGATGACTGCAAGGTCGGCAGGTCAGCAGTTTGAGACCCAAGTGCTGCACGACGGGATGAGCTCCCAACTCTGTCCCAGCTCCTGCCAACCTAGCAGTTCAAAAGCAAGAAATTGGAAGTAGTAACACATCCAGCATATATGAATCTTCCTTTATATAAAAGGTTTTCCCCAGGTGCACAAACCTCATCTGTTTTGAAAATTTCCAATTATATAAGATTCCTTTCTCTTATTTATTTTGTAACAGGCTTAATTTGATTTCTCCAAATTCTTTCTTCAAACGCTATATCGTTGAAAATTTCAATATCCTTCCATTTTGAGAACATTCGGACCAGCATTTTTAATATGAGACACAGCAATCTTAATTTTGCACTCAAAAATCTGCAAATTTTAACAGCACATTTCTAGAACCCGTTCTATTTTTCTTTGGACCCAGACTATACACACTCTCAATGTCCTCAGATACAAAATCTCTCCCCATTTTCAATTCATTCAACCCAGAAAGCACCTTTTGTGTGCTTTTGGCACAACTCAGGGACCCACAGTGGGCAGGCAAGCAAGCACCCCATTGCAGCCAAGGGGGTCCATGCCCGATTGGAGCGGGGTATCAAATTAGAAACAATAAATAAATAAATAAATAAATAAATATATGAATAAACGACAGAAAACTGGCTTGCCTTGGGAATACATTCCCCTACCACCCACCCCAACAAAGGACCCACCTGGGCCCTGTTTTCAGCCTAGGCCCCTTCCTCGCTCCTCACCTTGGTCTCTATGGCAACCCTCCTCCGTCCCAACGGTTTTCCGAAAGCCCTCCACTTCCGGGAGGGTACGGAAAAGATGCACCACTCGCTGATTGGCCAAGTGTTCGATCTGTCACTCTAGCCCCGCCCCTAACTGGCCTCGTCGTTGGTGTGCGCGTTCTACCCGCCCCTTTCCCTCGGCCCGTGTGCCCGCAACCAAAATGGCGGCGGAAGCTTCTCGCTCATTCACCCGCCTCATTGGCAGGGGGTGTGCCAGGAGTTGCGCGGAGACGAGCGAAAAATGGTGGGTGTTTCGTGGAGGGGTGGCGGCGCGGCCCAGTGGCGGTTCCTAGGGAAGGAGGACCACGGCAGCCGGTCGGAAGGAGGGCTGCAGCTCCTTCTGACTTAAGGGGCGGGAGAGAAGCCAGGTGGCTTCAGGTGAGGGAAGGCCCTAGTAGGACAATAATGGCCAACCTTGACTCTCCAGGTGTTCTTAGACTTCAGTTCCCAGAAGTCCAAGTCAACACACCTGCTGAGCAGGGCTTCTGGGAATTGAAGTCCAAGAACACCTCTAGACTCTAGAGCAGTGATGCCCAAACTAGGGGCCGGGGCCGGGTGCGGCCCCCAACGCCAATTCATCCGGCCCACGAAGCCCTCGTCGCTCCGTACGGGCGCATTTCACTTCCGCTTCCAGGAGCGACGAGGGCTTCGTGGGCCGGATGAATTGGCGTTGGGGGCCGCACCCGGCCCCCGGGCCTTAGTGACCGGCTCCCTGAACCACATAATCAGCCCACAGCCCAAAAAGCACCCCTGCTCTAGAGTGTCAAGGGTGGCTATCACTGCCCTAGGAGTTACCTGAGAGAGAGGAGGGGGATGAATGGGCTCAGGTGGCTGTAGGGGCGGAGCCTAGAAAGTGGGCGAGGCTTCCATATAAAGTATTCTGAAAGTAAGAAGTGGAATGTACAGCTTTTAAAAGTTCCCACACAGGGCCTGCAGTAGTGGCTCAGTGATTAAGAAACTCACCCTGTTAGCTGGAAGCCCGGCAAGTCAGCAGTTTGAGACCCGGGTACTGCATGAGGGATTGAGCTCCTGTCTCTGTCCCATCTCTTGGGGACATGAAAGGAGCCTCATTCAGGCGTCCCTTGAGTGGAGTTTCTTCTGCCAAAATCCTTCCAACCCAGAATAATTTCTGACAAGAAATTATTATTATAAAAGTTCCCTTTTGGGCTATGGACCCCAGGATGCTCTAGCCTTCAGGAGTGTATTCTGGGAGTTGTTGTAGTCCCCTTAAAAACTGTTACTCGTTCTTAATATTGGCATTTATAAGGTGGACATTTGAATATTTTACATTTTTGAAAAAGTGAGAACAAGGCTTGAAGGGGACATGAGCAACATGGAGTCTCTGGGTGAAAAAAAAAGACATTGAGAACCTTTAGCCTACATATGTTGTTTTGTCTACAATTCTGAACAGCTATTTCAAATGTGCATGTGTGAGAGAGAGTTCCCCTTAAACACCTTTCCAACTGGACAGCCTTGTTAGCGGCTAGTACAGCAAAGCAACTAGACTTACTATCCCTTAAAAGAACGAAATTCTACTTACTTAACGTGAACTTTCATGGATATGGTCCTCTTTTTCAGATATGCCTGAAGAAGTTTGCAAAAGCTCATGAAACCACGTGCCAATCTTTAAGGCATCACAAGACTCTTAGTTCTTATTCCCACACAGGGTGTAAGCAAGAGCACAACTGAGAAAAGACTTGCTAGGTAGGAAAAATAGTTTCTAGTGTATCATTTTGTTTCCTCATGGGTCAAGCTGAGATACTTGTGGGAAGCCTATAAATACAATATGGGTGCAAAGGCGCTCATATTCCCAGGCAAGTGAACAATTCCCCACAAACAGATACAGGCTGAATTCCTGTTGCTTAGCGTAGTGAGTCACGCTAGAGCAGGTCCACTGAATCAGTGGTGATTTGATGATTCAACTGTATAAGTTCTATTTATTCATATGGTCCTACTTGTGACTTTAGTGTAGTAATTCATTGGGCCTACTCAAGTATGAGGACATGGTGGCGAAGTGGTTAAAATGCTGAGCTTGATGACCAGAAGGTTGGCAGGTTAGCAGTTTGATACCTTAGTGCTGCGCGATAGAGTGCGTTCCCATCATCTTTCCTAGTTACTGCCAATCTAGCAGTTCAAAGCAAGAAATTGCAAGTAGAGAAATAGATACTGCTTTGGCAGAAAAGGTAACACTATTCCATGCACTTGAGCATATGGTCATGCCTGCCACATGACCATGGAAACATCTGCAGACGCAGAAAGCCCCGGCTCTTTGCCTGAAAACAGAGATGAGCACTGACCATGATTGGCTTTCGACCAAGGAGGACCTTTACGTTACTCAAGTATGGCTTACTGTGTTAAGCAGGAGGATTTTAGCCACTGAGTCATGTTGCTTCCAGTACTGTAGTTGTTATGAGTAGAGGTTGCTTGCCTTCTTGCCTGCAGATTTGTCTAACTCCCTTTGAGTTGGTGGCAGATCTCACAGCTTCAGGTGAGCGCCATCCCCTGTTTGACATGAATGGCATTCTTCTTGGTTGTCCTCTGTTAATTTTTGTACCCTTTGGGGTGATAATTTGCTTTTCTAGGAACCAATTAGGCTGAAGTTATGTCTACCCAGTGTTCCACATGACCACAAGCAAGGCAACTCCTGACAGCATCTTCTCAACAGTATTTGCGACAGGTCAGCCATGTGAAAAGACCCTTCCTTCTCTTGGAAACATGTTGTTGTGGAATCCTCTGTTATGACAGACACTCTGGGTTTCTGAACCTAGAACTCCTGCTGCCCAGCTAAGCTGGAGGAATCGCTTTGGACCCTCCCACCCTTTCCCATGGCAGAGAGGAACAGCTGTCGACTGCTGGCATCTTCTATCCACAGTGAAGATCTCTTGAGTGACATGGAGCTTCTGCCGGGCTCAGAGCCCACCACCCCTGGACAGCGTGTCCCTCGTTCTCATTCAGCCAGTCCGTATACCTCCAAAGTGACGGCGCAGCTCTATGCATCCTTACACCAGAGTCGGCAGGCTGAGGCTGAGGCTTGCTCCTACCTTGAGAACCATCATGGCTCAGCTGAGGAAACAAAGGCCAATAACATTGATCTGGATACTCTGGCTGAAGAGCTGAGCCACCAGCTTTCGACTAGTGTGGAAGCCAGCTCATACAGGAAGGTAAGCGAGTGACAGAGGCAGCAGAGGGCTTTTCTCTTGTTCTTTTCGTGGTATTACCCAACCCACGAGCCAGTTTAGCCCTTGAATTACATTTTTTAAAAAAAATAATAATCGTCAAACCTTAATTACCACCAGTAGAATTCCAATAGTAATTTGATAAAAATGCTTGCAAACTTGAGGCCACTGTACCCTTCTGATTGTACCTGATTTGTCCCATTCACATATCTAGCAGGATAAGATCTGCCTAATTCTTGTGTGGGAAGCCTCAAGGTAAATCCAGGCAGAGCTAGACAGGAATCTGGATTAGAACCCTGAAAAATGAATGCTGCCATTCAGAGCTGACTATAGTTGGTGAGATGGACCAAGGGTTTGAATCAGTGGAAGTCATAGAATAACTGAATTGGAAGAAACCTTTAAGGCCGTTGAGTCCAATCCCCTACTCTGTGCAGAAATCTGAATCAAAAGAGTCAGCTTCCTCTGTTTCTGTGGCCTCCTGAGAAGGTTACTGAAGAGGCAAGAGTAAGGTGGTGGGGAGAGACAGGATGCAAGACATATTCCTGCCTGAAGCAAAAGCCAAGACATCCCTGCCCCAGTCCAGTTGAAACCACAGGAGTTGACTGAACTGACAATTGTAAATCTCTCCAATTCTGGCTGTTTCATCTACCTAAGGAAAGTAGGCAAGTTTAGGGTTTGAAGAACAGGTTCAGGGGCTCAACAGAACAGTTAGTGCTGCCACTGCTGTTACCAGTATAGGCCTTCCTTTGTTAGACAAGTGAGGTCAGATCTAGGCCAGAAGAACAGTTAGATCTTGTTCCCTCTTGCAGGGGGGCAGCGGTGATGCAGTTGCCGAATCACGTCACATCACTGAGATGGAAAACGTGCGCTGTCACTTACAGAACATGCTTCGGGGCTCCAGGGATGCTGTTCATGGTAAGATGGAGCCGTCTTCTACTGCAGGGAAGATAGAACAATCTGTCTCTCTTGTGGCTCTCTGTTCTGATCTTTCATTTTTTGCCTGTCTTCCCCTTGTTTCTTTGGATATTTGGCAACTTTTCTTTCTAGTGTCTGAGCAATTTTATTTCCAGTTCTGATATTAAGAAGGGAGAGAGGAAACACTAGTACAGTATCCTGATTGTCATTTTGTTCTTTGTGGGATCTGTGCTGTGCCAACTTTTCTGGTTGTAGCCAGAGTGCAGAAAAAGAAGCTTTTTTTAGACTACAGCCAAGTGGCCATGCAGGCTGAAAGATTCTGGGACTTGTAGTCCTAACAATTTCAAAGAGATAGTTGGGTTAGTCTCTTTCTTTGTACATAATGAAAACAAGACACAATCATTAACATTAAAACTAATAGGTTTACAATGTGAACCATTTCTTCAAAGGTGTCGAATACAAAGAAAAGTACATGCTGAAATAAATCTGCTGTTCTTAAAAGCGACAAAAGGCTTATGATTTAACTTTACCAAGCTTTGGTTTGCTGCAAAGGATCCTCAAACTTACTTACAAATTTTGCCTTAACTCACTTGGGTTTCACAACTACCGTGTTTTCTTAACCTAACAGACAGCCCCCCAGAAAGACATTTCAAAGTATTCTGCATTATGCATTACCACTCAAATGCTTGTGAATCAGGAAACTTATGTGCATCTTTTTGGGATGAGCATACCCCACCCCCACAGTTAGATTCAAACTAGAGCATCTAGTAGTTTCTCATGCAGCTGCTTCTGTTGCTGAAAAAGCAACATGCCTTTCAGTTTAAGCCTCTTCAGCATTTAAATAACAAGCCTCATTTCTTTCAGTATTTCTGTCTCTTCCTTTTCATGGTAAACTTAGGGGCTACTTAAAATATTGGTGCTTAGGCCTGTTTCACAGTACTGTATCAGAAACACAGTTTTAGAAAAAGATTGTGCGCCAGAATGGCTTAATGCTGGGAATGCAGCTTTTCTCTTGCTATGTATTGTCAGCGCATCATAGCTTTTAAACATTTAACAACCCTAATGTATCCAGATGTATCTTATTAATATAATTTTTAATCAGTAGGTAGAACAGTGATGGCAAACCTTGGCACTCCAGATGTTCTTGGACTTCAGTTCCCAGAAGCCCAAGTTGTGTGGTTTACCAGAAACGTAGGCTTCTGGGAATTAAAGTCCAAGAACACCTGGTGTGCCAAAGTTCACCATCACGGAGGTAGACTTTAAAAATGGTTTGCAAAGCAAACAGTATAAATACAAAATAAAAGTCCAGTGTACAATTAAAATCCAGTTTTTATGTTTAGCAGGGACAAAAAAGTTGCAGCTCAGATTTAATATTGTAATAAACTAGCGAGAGTCCAAGATTTATTTAAACTAGCTTGATTGCTTGAAATTTTGGAATGACTAGAACATTTTTGCCTCATTTTCCACACACAGAGCCTTACAAGAAGGTGTAGCAACTGAGCTTTTATGTGTAGCTTTTGACAGAAGTAGTGTTTACACTAATGGGAAGAAACCTCCTTCTACTTGAAACCCCAATTTCTCTTCCTTTCATGAAACCAGAACATACCTATTGGTACTCATGCCCATAAGATCTCCAGACCTTTCTTGTGGCTGGGATAAAATCCCTGGGATTAAGTTTAAAGTTAGCTTGCTCAGTAGAAATCAGTCCAGAGTTTGGAAAAAAGTTCATTTTGATCTTCAACTCACATTCACATGGCCATTTTGATAGGGAGGAGCCTGGGAAATATTGTCCCAAACAGTAACCTTTTCAGGTTCTGAAATTTTCTTTTTACAGTAAGGCTCTGCTTGATGCTAACATCCAGGGGAAGAGGAGAGCTCTATTCTTCTCAACGCAAAACAAGTTGACATCTCTGTTAATGAAGCCCTGTGTATAGTAACAGAATGCCTCAAACCTACACCAGATGAGAAAATATATCCTCTTGTTGGTATTGGTCCACTTAAGATCAGAAGAGAAGTAGCAGTGGACGCCAAAAGAACTAAGCAAGAGAATGACCCTAGAAAACCTCTGAATGGAGATGAGCCTCCAGTGCATCGGCTCAGATCCAGAAAGAGCTTTATGACAAGAAAAAACATTCTTGAAGAGCAAAACCAAGTCAGAAGATAGAGGAAGGAGCTCACTGGGCAAGGAACATCATTAAAGGAGGATATAGCTGAAGATCTCAATCTCCCCTATATCACTTGGAAGACCCTGAATAGGCTGAAGTCCCTAAATGCAAGACCAACATGCTAGTGGACAACAACACACTGTGGGGAATGTGGAGAGACACAGAGTCTGGCTCATTTACTGGTCTGTCGATTGCCGCCAGAAACATGCACTGATAAGGACTTGGGTTTGGGCAACAACAAAGTCAAGAAAGTGGCCCTGTTTTGACAATTCAGGGACACAAAAGAAGAAGAAGAAGGTCAGGTGCTCATAGTTCCACTCTTGCGGGGCATCCCAATGAGCCATTTGTAGTCATCTTGGTTCCATTGAATTAGCCGTCTTATGCCAGCTATGGTAGAAAGGGGAGAAAGCTCCTTCTAGTCTCCTTTTCCCTAAAACCTTATTTCCCCTTGCAGGTGGTAATTTCCTCCTTTCTCCCTGCAGGGGATGCTGTGCCACTGGGGAACATTGAGAGGAAAGATGATGATTCCTTTGAGAGCGACAGCACGACTGCCCTGCTGAAGTAAGATTATTATCAAAGAGTATTAAGAGGATTTTTGCACCCTGGATCTGTCTTGTTTCACAGTCCCGTGAGAAGCTGCTATGACAGAGTGGCCTCCATTCCAAGGGGAAGAGGCTTTGTGGAGGAGCAGGGGGAAAAATCCCTGCATAAAATAGCTGGGTAGATTTTAGGAACCACAGCTAGGAGACCCTTGTCTCTATTTTATTTAGGACCCATTCACATAGTAGTTGCTTTTATGCATCTCAGTGAACTATAGTTTGTGTTAATCATCTCACACTATAACTGAATGTCCTGCAGAATCCTCCTGCTTGTAGTTTAATGCAGTATTTCTTTGCCAGAGAATTTAAGGGGCTCCTTTTGGCTACAGTCAAACTAAAAAAAAACACCAAGATTTTGCAAGGTGCTGTAAGAGTGTTCCGCAAATTCACTCCACGGTTTGTCGCTTAAGCTATGAATTGCACAGTAGACTTCTAACAAGCCACAGTTGGTCTTCTCCATTTCTGCTTTGTTTCTCTCTTACCCCTTTTCTCTGTGCTGGCTTGAAGATGAGTAGCTAGGCCAGTGAGGGCCGACCTTGACCCTCCAGCTGTTCTTGAACTTCAGTTCCCAGAAACCCTGATCCACAGGAGTCTGACTTGGGCTTCTGGGAACTGAAGTCCAAGAACACCTGGAGTCCCAAGGTTTGCCATCACAGAGCAGGGGGAAAGTGTGGGACAAACCATGGTTGTGGAGTTGGACATCACAACAAACTGTGGTTTAAAAGAGCTGAAATTCATAGATTAATATAGTTTAGGGCTGGTAAACAAGCTGTGTTGGTGGCAGCAGAGGAGGAGGAGGAGGTGCATATCACCAGCCGAGAGCACAGCATGTTCTGTCAAGAGCTGCGAATTTGTTTGATGTTTACTTGTGCCTGTTGTTTATTTAGGCTCATGGAGATTGTGTTCTGCTGAGGACAGGGGTGGAGGAGGGCTGCAGGGATATGTCAGAGGACCAAGGAGAAAGCAGGAGAATCCTCATCCTCTAACTAACATTTGGGGTGGGTGGGGGTATTTTACTGTTATTGTTTCTTTTATTTATATGCCACCTATCTCCCAGAATTGGAAGCCAAGACAGCTGGCAGGACAGTTGAAAACAGGGGTTCTCAACCTAAGGCCTGTGGGCCAGATCCAGCCCACAGCACCATTTCATGTGGCCCCCCAACCCTCCAAGGGTATTTGAGAAACAAAATGATCACCCCTTTGAATCTGTTGGGACAAAATGGCCTCCCTTATCATGCAGGCAGGGCAAAATTTATTTTATTTTTATTTTATTACATTTATACCCCACCCTTATCCAAGGATTCTGGGCAGCTTACAATTTAAAACAATTAAAAACACATTGGTTACAAAAGATTAGAAGTTTAAAAAGTTAAAAAACAACAGGGAGAGAGGTGGGGTTATTCAAAGGAGCCAGCCTGCCGAGCTTACTGTCTGGCCCGCACCCGCCCACCAGCCAGGTCTTCACCCCCTTTCTGAAGGGCAGCAGTTCCATCCGGAGATGCAGCTCACTTGGCAGGAGGTTCCATAGGGCCGGAGCAGACACAGAAAAGGCCCTCCTCGTGCTAGAGAGATGAGCCTCTCTAGCTGATGGTATGACCAGAGCTCCTCTCTGGTCCGCTCTGGTGGGATGGACAGATGTTCTCAGAATGACACTGTCTCTTAAGTATCCTGGCCCACTATCATGTAGGGCTTTAAAGGTGATAACCAGCACCTTGAATTTCACTCGGAGGCATACTGGAAGCCAGTGCAGCTCTCGGAGAAGTGGTGAGGCACGAGCATAATGCCTGCATCCCATCACAACCTGAACGGCCACATTCTGTACCAGTTGAAGCCTTCGAATGGTCACCAAGGGCAGCCCCATGTAGAGCGCATTACTATAAATAAGTCTGGAGGTGACCAAAGCATGTGTGATCATAAGCAAGGAGTCCCGATCTAGGAGTGGGTGTAACTGGCGTACAACACAGAGTTGTGCAAAAGCCCTCCTAGCCACGACTGCCACCGGCCCTTGGAGCTGACTGAGAGAGTATGACTCGATTCCCTGCTTGAAAAGGTTGGGAACCCCTGGTTTAAAAGAACCACTAATTAGATTACAATAAAATGGCAAACATTAAACACAACAAGCAGAATGCAAGGCAGGACTGAAGGTACTTGGATTACATTTTGTCCAACAGAAAGCTAGTCCTTGCACCCTGAAGGAGAGCTGATGTATCAGCACATCTAGTTGAAATGGAACCTTTTAAACAGCCAGGTCAGAGCTTCACCTACCGCTTAGCTGCAGCTTCTCTGAAGCATCTGCAAGAACTCCTCCTCATGAGGAGACCCTACTAGTCCTTGAGAACGCCCCTTGCTTCAACCAGGCACTTCTTCAGAGTGTGAGGACTATTCCTTGACTGTTCAAACATGAATGTTCTGGGAGGGGAAGCTATTCGGCTTCTGAATCAACAGCTTATTACCTTTCATGGGGAGGGTGATGGCTCCTCAGCCATCTCTGTCAAGAGCACAGGTTCCTCCTCTGTAGGATTGGTAGAGTCAGTCTAGAGCAGGGCACCCCAAACTACGGCCCATGGGCTGGATCTGGCCCTTGATGCCAATTCATCCGGCCTGCACCGCCCTCATCGTTCCTGGAAGTGGAAGTAAAACACACCCATTTATCATCGGCAACGGAGATTTTTCGCCGGCTAATCCTTTCAACCCAGAAGCACCAGACGTGCATGATTTACAACACAGAGAATTACTCTTAAATTCTGTTCCCTCTTTGCTCACACATTGCAAGAGTAAATAGAAAAGGGCCTTTCTTTGGTCATATTGTGAGAAGCAGCCAGTTTACAGTTCAGCATAGAAGTATAGAGGGCAAGGCGATGTCTTGTGCAAGAGGGGCCAGGATCATGTCACTGAAGAGAGGGCAGCTCTGGAGGTTAGAGGCCAGTGAGAATGTAGTTGAGCATCTTGGACAATAACTGCCAGAATCTACACACATACCTGGCCATGCTACCTAGTACTTTGATTTGGAAGGCGGGGGGGGGGGGGGAGGAAGTCAAACTTGCCAGCTCCTGGGTTTGCAGAAGAAGCAGGGTGGGTGAGTATGGGGGGGGGGGGCGCTAGGCAAAGGTTCCCCTTGCTTGAAAGCCAGTTGCATCCGACTCTAGGGTACAGTGCTCATCTCTTTTTAGAGCTAAAGAGCCAGCACTGACTGCGTCTACAGAGGCTTTCGTGGACATTTGGCAGGCATGACTAGACACTGGAATGCACAGAGTGCTGCTTACCTTCCCACTGAAGCAGCACCTGTTTATCTACTTGCAATGTTTTGCTTCCAAACTGCTAGGTTGGCAGGAGCTGGGACAGGGACAGAAGCTCACTCTGTCATTTAGCACTTGTGTCTTGAACTGCTAACCTGCTGATCTTCCAGTTGTCAAGTTCATCGTCTTAACCACTAAGCCACCACAGTCCCTTCAATTTAAGGACCTCTGTCCTTCCTCTCACCCCCCCCCCCTTTTTGTATCTTGTTCCAGCGCTCGGCCGCTGCTGGAGGTCTCCCCTCCAGGCTCCTTGACGGGTCTTGAGGAGCTTTTCCCTCGCTACACCAGCCTGCGCCACGGCCCCATCCGGGACCCTTCTTCGTACGCCGATTCCCACCATCTGAAGGACTCCTTGGACAGAGAGCAGGCCCGGAGGAAGGTGAGTTGGGCCGCGCACCCTGGGCAAACCCAGTTGAAACTCCTAGATTTGGGATTTCTGCTCCTCCAGGATGTCCACTGTGGTTCTGAGGCAAAAGGGGACCCTGCTGATTTAGTTGGATTGCAAGTCCCATCATTCCATCAGAGCAGCCAGTAAGGATGCTGGAAGTTGTAGTCCAACAAGGTCTGGAAAGGTGCACTTTGCCCATCTTTGTCCTGTGCCAAAGGAGCTGTACGGGTCTCTTTGACAGGTGGGAAATGTTATCTCTTTTTGGACTACAGAGTCCTCCAGTCTCCTAGCCAGTGTGGCCATAGACCAGTGATAGCTAACCTTGGCACTCCAGCTGTTCTTAAATTTCAATTTTCAGAAGCCCTGATCAGCAGGGATGTTGACTTGGGCTTCTGGGAATTGAAGTCCAAGAACACCTGGAGTGCCAAGGTTCGCCATCACTGCCATAAGCAATTCTGGAACTTGTCAGATGAAAAAGTCATGTTTCCTGCCTCTGGACTTTCTTCAAAGGGAAATCTCCTCTGCAAGATCCTACGTCTAGTCCAGTGATGGCAAACCTTGGCATTCCAGCTGTTCTTGAACTTCAATTCCCAGAAGCCCTGATCAGTAGGAGTGCTGACTTGGGCTTCTGGGAATTGAAGTCCAAGAACACCTAGAGTGCCAAGGTTTGCCATCGTGGGTCTAGTCCAAGCAGAGTCTGATAAGTTGGTGTGGCAGTTTTGTGCCCACCTCTCCTCCATTCTCACCTGAGTACCTCTGAATGGCCAGGATTACTGCTTTGTGCAAGGCAGCCAAAGCTTCTTGAAGGATGGACCGATTTGGCTCAAGGGAAGGAGGAGGGAGAGGAATCATGTGACCTGCCACTTTAAGCAAAGCTACTCAGCTTATTAGAGGGTATCATGGCCCGTAATGAGCTTTCCATCTTCCTGGCCATGGGGCCCCTCCTTCCTCTATGGCATAAGCAGAGAGCCCCAGAGGAGGATAGCTCAGTACCCCAGCCAAACAGACAGAAGATACAGGAAAGTGTGAGATACAGGAAAGTGTGAGATACAGGAAAGATTTTTAAAAAGTGCTATAGGACAAGTACTTGAGCAGGAATTAACTGTTGGAAGAAGAGCTCAGAAATCAAAAGTCTTCCCAAAAAGACCCAGGCATCTAGACTTTAATTCTCTAGGTGGAGGGGGGATATTACATTTTATTCTGTCTTTCTGGATGGTATACACCAGGGGTTCTCAACCTTTTCAAGCCGTGGGCTGGACCATGCCCCCTCAGACCACTGAGCGGGTCGGACTGGTGGTCCTCCTGCCATAAACACTGCTGTAAAACACGTCTGTGGCTGTTGCAAACATGTTTACGACAGCCGCAGGTGCATTTATGGCTGTCATAAACGCATCTGCATCCACTTCTGGTGGCGTTATCATCGTCGATGCAAGCCACATGAAATGGTGCCATGGGCCAGGGCTGGCCCACAGGCCATAAGTTGAGAACCCCTGGTATACAGAGATCTTTCCCCCCTCCCCAAATGGCCCTTGACAGTGGTTCACAATGTGGGGCCCATGCCCCATAGGGGAGCTTCAATTTCCAGAAGCCTCAATCAGTACATTGGCTGATCAGTGCTTTGGGGAATTGACTTAGGCTTCTGGGAATTGAAGTCCAAAAGCCAAAGGTTGGGGAACACTGCGCTAGAAGGTAGAACAAGCAGACGAACGGCAGAGTTTGGTCAGAAGCCACCCAGCAAATTTTCATGGCCCAGTGGGAACTAGAATCTGGAGCTCCCAATGGCCACCCATTAGGTTCCCACTGCGTAGGCTGTTCAGCACTCGGTCCTCACCAGTTTCTTCATCACCAAAAAGAAAATACAGCCGTTGTTTCTGCACTCGGAAGCCTAGAATTCCTGTTCTCCTGCAGAAGTTGACATTCAAAATTTCCAACTTTTATGGGTAGACAGATGAAATAAATTACTTCATGAAGTGACAAAGGAACTGAGTAGAGGACATACAGTGGTACCTAGTATAACAAACACTCCATATAAAGAAAAACACACACATAACAAAGCATTTGTTAGGCAATGGTGATACCCCGTATAACGAATTTTTTCCTGTTATGCAGGGTTTTTTTGGTAACCGGGGTATACCAGGTCATTAGGAACTCTGGATAACGAACATTTTTGTTCGTTATTCGGGGCATCTCCCATTAGCTCGGGGTTCTACTGTATTCTCAAGTCTTAACACTTTTAGTTTCCTCTTCCCCTCCCAAAAGTTTTGCCGAATCAGAATGTTTTGTGCAAAATGGACATCTGCACATGAGCATGTGTTTGGTCTACATGATTTTGATTGCAGACAGTGAGTCTTTGGCGTATAGAACTCAGATTTGTTTATCTGTATAAAGTGTTTGTAGCCCTTTAAAAAGGTTGCATGGGTTGACTTGAGTATAATTAACCTGGAAAGACACGTGTCTTCTTCTGTTGACTAGTAAACACTCAGTTGAGTCGCTGTTCTTTTCAGAACCACACACTGGATGTGTGGGAGAGAGCGACCCTTTGGTGGCTCTTTAAGCCAAAAGTGGGGACTGCCTAAATTAGGAGTGCCCAAACTATGGCCTATAGGCCGGATCTGGCCCCAATACCAATTCATCTGGCCCATGCTGCCCTCGTCACTTCCAGGAGCAACGAGGACAGTGTGAACCAGATGAATTGGTTTTGTGGCCGGATCCGGTCCATGGGCCATCGTTTTGGCATCCCTGGTTTAAGCAGAGAAAATTGCAGCCTAAAATCTATCTCATCCTGTTGCAAAATAGATTGCAAGGTGTGTTTTACTTCTGCTTCTGGTGGAAGGAACCACATGACTGGCCCATGACCTGAAAAGTTTGGGCACCTCTGCCCTAAACCCTTTGCAAAGTTTACTCTTTTTCTTCTTCATCAATTTCCTGCGGCTCACCTGTTCATTTTAAACTAACAAAACCAAGAGCGTCTGTTCGAATCCCTTCAGATGTCATGCTTTTGATCAGAGATGAGAGAAGACTTTTAACTTTTTGAACTGTGCTGACTGTGGCAATTTGAGAGTTTTAATTGCCCTACAAGCAACATCTCTCATCTCAGATACAGAATATCAAACCAAATCCCATCCAATCTAGCATTCATTGCAAAGATCTGATTAACCCGCAGATGTTAGGGCTGTGTTCCAAAACCTGGCCACAAACAGAACGCTGATGGTTGAAAATAGCTGGAAGTGTAGAGAGGGATTGTGAATTTCCATGTTGGAATTCTCTTGAATATGCCCCCTTTTCCTGGATTCTGTTCAGTTCTACTCTGCACCCACCCTATAACCCTGGGTCTCCACAGTAGAATCCTGCCTCCCACTGGCTACTGTTTTTATATCCTTTCTCTCACACTCACCTCCTGGGGCAGGCGCCAGGGGTTTGTGCTGACAATGCAGAGAAGAGGGTTAACTCTTGACCAGAAGGAGGCGGTGGTGCGCCTCAGCTCATGTGCCCCTACAAACGAGCATGACCTTGCTGGATGTGCTGCTGAGTGTTAAGCTGCTTGCTGGGGTTGGTGGAGGGCTGGCCGGCCCCTTCCTGAGGCTCAATTTAGCCCGCTAAGCCTATTAGGGCACAGCCTACCTTCTCTGGCCCAGGTGCCGCTGGGAACCTCAAGCAAGCTCTCTGGCCCTTGCTGTGAGCCTCCTCCGATGGCTGCTCCAGCTTAGGATAGGGGGGCACATGTGTACGTCCTGTTGCTCCTGGAAACATACCTGAGAACCTCAAGATGTAACATTTCTTCTCTTTAGTGATTGGGGAGTATCAGGTTCAACTCTTCTTGCCCCATGTCTTAAATTGCATTGCCTATGCAACGGATTAGGTTGTAGCTGGAAAATAAATTTTCACAGGCATCCTATGGAAGGGGTGCCCAAACTATGGCTTGTGGGCCGGATCTGGCCTACGGCACTGTCGCTGCTCCTGGAAGTGAAAGTAAAACACGCTCACATATGCACAAAATGCTGCTGTAAATGCACCCGCAGCCGTCATAAACTTGTTTACGACGGCCACTGGTGCATTTACGGCAGCATTTTGTGCATGTGTGGGTGCGTTTTACTTTTGCTTCTGGTGGGAAGAACCATATGACCGGTCTGTGGCCTGAAAAGTTTGGGCACCCTTGTCCTATGGCTTCCCCCCTGCTAGACTTTCTGGCCACAGAATCTTTCCTCCTCCTTAGTTCTGGACAGAGTTTGGAAAAGTTAACTCTTTGAACTACAACTGTCACTAGGATCAGTGGTGTCCCAAGCTCTGACCTAAGCACTCACGTCCACCTATGATACCCATTCCCTTGATATCAAGGGCCTGGCAAGACCCTGTTGTTCTTCAGACTAACACTCACAAGGCCTGGGTTCAGTCTCCCACTCAGCCATGAATCTGACCGGGTCACCCTCCCTCATCCTGACCTGCCTTGGAGGGTAGCCATCAGGATGGCTGTAGAGAGGTGAGGAGCTGTAAATGCCACCTTGAGCTCATCAGAGGAAAGATCACAGAACTGTAGAACTGGGTTGTCTCAAGGGTTGTCTAGTCTAGTGATGGCCAACCTTGGTCCTCCAGGTATTCTTGGACTTCAATTCCCAGAAGCCCAAGTCAGCACTCATGTTGATTGGGGCTTCTGGGAATTGAAGTCCAAGAGCACCTGGAGTGGCAAAGGTGGCCATCACTAGTCTAGTCTGATCCTTTGCGGAAGGAGGAAAGCTAAAGTTAGAGTATCTCTGGCAGCTGGCCATGCATAATCTCTTTAAAATAACTTCAATGAAGGAAAGCCCACCACATTCCACTCCCCTGTATAACAAAATTCTTCCCAATACATAGCTGTAATCTTTTTTAAATTCTTTCAACCCACTGGTCCAGATTGTCCCTTTCAGAGCTGTGGAAAACAAAGACTCCCCCTACCTTCCATGAGCTGGACCTTCAGTGGTCCAAACAGCCCTGTCACATCCTCATCCATGCCCCAAATAAAATAATCCTTCTGGACAGTCTTTTGCCCCCAGCCAGGTGCTACCATCCATTCCTCATCTTACCTGCATTCTTTATCACTTCTACCTTTTCTTTTGTGTTCCCAGCACTGCGAACGACACATCCAGTCATTGCAGCATCGCATTCTGGAGCTGCAGCAACAGCTGGCAGTCGCCGTCTCGGCTGATAGGAAGAAAGACAACATGATAGAGCAGCTGGACAAGGTAAGCGTTTGCAGGTGCATTGGCTGTATCTGCAGCCATACTGGTTAGGTGGGTGGGTGGGTGGTAGTGGCTGACCTGAGCTTGGCAAAATTATTTTTCTGGATGGTCCCTCTGAAGGGACCAGGCCCATGTGCCTACCTGGCAGGCCGCAAAGTTCCCTGTGGCAGGGGTTGGACCACACACCTAGGTCAGTGATGGCGATCCTTGGGCTTCTGGGAATTGAAGTCCAAGAACACCTGGAGTGCCAAAGTTCGCCATCACAGTCATAGATGACCACCCAACCTACAACACGGGAGAGTCCATCCCCTTTGGAGGCAGGACATGCTGCTGCGGATCAGCTCTTACCACTGATAAAGTATTCCTAATTTTTAGCTGAAAACTAGTCTCTGAAATTCGTGCCCTTTCTACCTTCTGTCTAGAAAAGAATTTCATATTTCTAGCAAACCAAATGAATTCTTAGGATAGGGCCACATGTGCACTTCCAAATATCATTGGGTTACAATCCCATAGTGGTTAAAATACTGAACTTGATGACTGGAAGTTCGGCAGGTCAGCAGTTCGAGACCCAAGTGCTTCATGACGGAGTGAGCTTCCGTCTCTGGCCCAGCTCCTGCCAACCTAGCAGATCAAAAGCAAAAAAATTGCAAGTAGATAAAAAGGTACCACTTCAGTGGGAAAGGTAAACAGTGTTCTGTGTGCTCTGGTGTCTAGTCATGCCTGCCATATGTTCATGGAAATGTCTACAGACACAGACAGCACTGGCCCTTTGGCTTTAAACAGAGATGAACACTGAACCCTAGAGTTGGATACGACTGGCTTTCGAGCAAGGGTGCCCTTTACAACCCCACTACCCCAACTCCCACCCCACCCTGGAATGACAAATGATGAAAGCGAAGGAGAAGTGTGGTCCAAAACATTAGGAGGTTTTCCCCAAGAGGTGGTCGGAGTGGAGGATGGAAACTGTGCAGGGACCGAGCCAAACTTCAGGCAATCTGCTTTGTTGCCTCCTCCCTACAAGCCAAAGGAGAGGGTGGGTTTTCCCCTGGAGAGTCCTGCTAGTCCCTTTAAAGCCGAGCCTTCCCTTCTGCTTCCTGCAGACCTTGGCCAAAGTGGTGGATGGCTGGAACCGGCACGAGGCGGAGCGGACAGCAGCACTGTGTCGACTGCAGACGGAAAAGGAAGCGGCAGAACAAACTCTGGGGAGACAGAAGGAGGTGCGGGTCAAGAAGCTGAATCTCTCCACCTTCTCTTGTTTCCCATCAGGCCCTCGCCATGGGGAGATGTGGGTCTACCCAAAACTTGGGACAGCTCTGAGAATCCTTTACTGGCTTGTTTGGTGGGACCTGTAGGCCAAATAACAACAAACAACAATTCTTTCTTTATTCGTATCAGAGGCACCACCAGCATATAATAATATACAAAGCTAAAATTAACATATCTGAAGCAAAAAGGAATTGAAAGGACTAGATGGCACTTGCCCAATATCGCACCACCCCAACAGCATTTCCTTTTGCCAATATAAGGTCCTCGTCTGTGCACATTGAGGGGCATCATGTGCATTGTATCACATGTGAGATAGTTTGTACTTTTCCGCATTCACACAGTAATAATAGGGATCCCATAGTGATCAAAGCTCTTGGAGCAATACCTAAAGGACTCCCTAGATATTTTGTACTTATCCAATTTGAACATCCTAACTTTCAAAAAACAAACAAAAAACAACTCTACTAGGAACTGCATATATACTCAGACATTACCTTAACAGTTCTTAGGTCCTTGGTTAGGGCTTGAACTGTTAATTTTATTTTAGTCCTATGCTATGAATCAAATGGTAGATTTGTATCCAATAATAATATTTCCAAGTCCTAGGTCCCTCAGTTGAGGTCCTGGAGGCTCTCCTGTTTTTAGCAGCTGTTTCTGGATGAGATTGGAGATAGATCTACTTTAGAGCTGGTTTTCCTCCCATTTCAAGGAAGTCATTTAATTTTTTCGGTTCTATCATTTAGAGAGCATCTGAGCTGGACGAACGCCTGAAACAGGCTCTGTCTGCCCTCAGCCAGGAGCAGCAAACAGTCAGCCGGTATTGCAAGGAGAAGGAGGCCTTGGTGAGTAGCACATCTGTCTTCAAACCTCTGAGAGGAATGCAGGAACCAGGCCTTCCCAAGCAAAATGTCCCACTGCAATTAGAGGATTTACTGCGGAGTAAACCTGCTTGGTGGTTTAGGTCTCTGGTTGTGGAGAGACCAGAGATGAGGAATTCAATCCCCCACTGTAGCTTTTAGGAGAAGAGCTAGATGGTTATACCCATGGGCAAGCTGCACAGTCTAAGATAGGGGTCGGCAACCTATGGCCCATGGGCCGGATCCAACCCACGGTGCCAAATAATCCAGCCTTTGTTCCATTTGCTACCGGAATTAGCTGTGGACTCGTTTACGGCAGCTGTAAATGGCAGGGGGACCACCAGTCTGCCCCCCTCACCGGACTGAGGGAGCGTGACCTGCCTCCGACTCAAAAAGGTTGGTATGATGAATGCTTGGCAACTCTGGTCTAAGAGTTCTTCACCCCAGAGGGAGTGAATAAATAAATTTGTATTAGTTAAGAGCAGTTATGGAAACTGTTGTTGCTTCAGAGAACTACAGTTCCCAGAAACCCACAGCTAGCAGAGCAGTGGTCATGCTGGCTGTTGTATTCTAGGAGCTGTAGTCTAAATGTTTAACATGCCACATCTCTTATTGTTAATTGTCTATTGTATTATGTCCTGCTTTCCTCCCCTGAGCTCAAGGCATTTCACCTGGTTCTTCTCCTAATTCTATTTTGCAAAACAGCCCCTTGAGGCAGGCCAGATTGAGAGATGGAGACAGCCGATCCAAGGTCAGCTCATGAGCTTTCCAACTTGCAGTGGAGAGAGTAGAACCTGTTTCTCTCTGGCTTCACTTCAGGGCCCTAACCATTATGCAACATGGCCCTTCTTTCTCCCACCCATTCAGGAGGAAGAGAAGGCATCCCTCTCATGCTCCTTAGAGGTGGAGTCTTCCCGTGTGCGCAACCTGGAAGCTGAGCGGGATCTGGAGCGCCGCCAACTTGAATCTCTCCGCTCCATGCTGGAGGAGCAGCAGCAGGATTGGGTCCGGCGGGAGAGGCAGCTGGAGCAACGGCACCAGGCGCTGGAGGAAGAGATCCACGCCCAGCTGGAGAAGGAAAAGGTCAGGCCTGGGGCCCTTCTGGCCTGTCTCCTTTGCAGGACCATCCCCCCAACCCTGGTCTTCTCCTTCAGGAGAGTGTGATACCCCACAGATTGTTTAAAGAAGGGGTGCCCAAACTTTTCAGGCCGTGGGCTGGTCACGTGCTTCCTCCCACTGGAAGCAGAAGTAAAATGTGCCTTGCAATCTGTTTTGCAACAGGATGAGATAGATTTTAAGCTGCTGTTTTCTCTGCTTAAACCATGGGTGCCCAAACTATGGCCCATGGGCTGGATCCAGCCCTCAATGCCAATTCATCAGGCCCACGCCATCCTTGTTGCTCACGGACGTGGAAGTAGAACGCATCCATATGCGTTTTACTTCCACTTCCAGGGGCAACAAGGGCAGCATGGTCCGGATGAACTGGTGTTGGTGCCGGATCCAGCCCACGAGCCATAGTTTAGGCACCCCTGGTTTAAAGCATAAACACATTTTGGACAACACCTGGCATGGTTTTGTGAAACACAGAACAGGTTTTGTGGGGGGTGGGGAGGTGGGGCTCCATCTCCCAGTGTCTCCCCAGCCAGTAGTGGCTGGGGGAATTCTGGGAGATGCAGTCCCCAAAGATAAAGCCCTCAGATTTGCCTGTTCTTTTTTGGGATGGGCTTAAAGTTGTTTCCCTCTTCCAAATGGGTCCACCTGCTAATTTGTAGATGGCTGTGATTAAGGGTGCAGCCTTTGCTTGCAAGTAAGCCCAGCTACATACCAAACCTCTGAGGGAAGGATCCTGGGGTCTTGGGCACGCTGGCTTAGTGTGACGGAGCTACCGTTCTGCACCTTTGGAGGGTGCCAGGCTGGGGAAGGGGGGCTGCTGTGTTACCTGCAGTCTTACCTTTTGTAGGGGGTGCGGTCATTTCCTGACTCCACCCCACAGCCTTTTCCACTACAGCCCTCAGGAGCCAAGGAAAGGGTTCAGCTTTGCCATGGACTCCCTGGGCTGGAAGGAGCTGGAGCTGATTCAGTCCTCCTGTGTGGAGAGAAAGCGGTGGCCGTCCCAATCCGTGAGTGACGAGGTGGAGATGCTTGATGCCAAATGGCTCAGGGCTTCACAGCGCTACCTGTGCTGTGTTCAGATGTGATCTCGGGAAAGGCACCTGTGAGATCGAGCAGTTCAGCTCTGCTTTAACCAGATCTAATGGAGCTTTTCACAAGACCTTTCTGCCTTGCATGTTTCCGGAATTCCTGTCTATTTCAAACTTCCTAGTCCTCAGTGATGCAGAGAGAAGCTTAAAAAATCCGCTTTGTTTCTGTTGGTTAGGGCTGTTTTTGTTTTTCTAAAGCAATGGTGCTTTTTTGTAGTGTTTGCCTGCTCCCCTTTGGTGTACCAGGAGGCTTAAGGTGGTGTTTAAAGGCAGCAAGGCTCTATGGGCGTTTAGGTGAGTCTTGTGACCTGCCAGGATCAGGCCCATAGGGTACAAATGCTTCCCTGCCCATTGCTTCATTTCCTTTTACAGCTTACCTGTTATCTATACGAAGCCCACTCATGGAATGGGAAGGCAAGGGTCCCTGTGGTCCAGTCTCTGATGCTGGAGGCAACATCTAGTCTCAACAGCTGGTATCCATAGGCAGCCTTTGGCTGAAATGAAGGGCTGCAGTGGTTGAAGACCACTTTTCTCTCCCTCTCAGAGTGGCCATTCATTCTCCTTACAAAATGCCTCAGTGATCTGAGATGGCCACTTAACTTTCAGCTGCTCCTCAGGTGAAGCCTTTCTAATCACCAGGCCAGGTTTAATTTCACGCTGTTGGGAGGTCATTAAAGCTGCCAAGATCCTGCCAGAAAAGAAAATATAGCAAAGAAAGGGAGATATTTCTCTCTCTTTAAAAAAGAGGAATAATGGCATGGCGGCCTTTTACTTATCCAATCCCCAGTAGCAATTATCTTTTGCCTCCCTGGTATCTGTCCTTTCCTCTTCCAGTTTTATCCAGCCTTATTACTCTGGTGTCAGGTTATCATACTCTCAGAGGCTTAGTGGTTAAGAAGCTTGCTTTGTTATCTGGAAGGCTTGCAAGTTGGCAGTTTGAGACCCGGGTGCTACATGATAGATTGAGCTCCTGTCTCTGTACCAGCTCCTGCCAACCTAGCAGATCAAAAGTAAGAAATTGCAAGTAGATCAATAGGGACCACTTTGGTGGGAAAAGATCTTGGGAATATGAAAGGAGCCTCATTTGGGCGTCCCCTGAGCAGAGTTTCTCCAACAAAAGTCCTCTCAACCCAGGATACCTTCTGACACAAAATTCTTATTATATCGTACCCTCACAGTCTGAACTTTTCCTTGATGGAGAGCAGAAGACACCTTGACTGGCCAGACCTTTAAAATATCCCCAGTTATTAATCAACCACAGCCTGCTCAGCCACCACTCCGATTGGGCTGGTTTCAAGCAGTAAGAAACAATAGCCTTCTGGTCTTTCTCTTCCTCCTGTGATCCCTGGAGATGAATAGTCAACTGAGCCAAATGCCACAAAAATCTCTAGTTATTTGGCTATTGAATTGATGGGTGCTTGATATTTGGTTTTGATGGGACAGGCTGTGATCGATACAGATGCTTTTCTTCCTATCAAGACAGAAGCCAGAGAGCTACTGAAAATATAGAACCATGATGGTGAACCTTGGCACTCCAGGAGTTCTTGGACTTCAATTTTCAGAAGCCCAAGTCTCAGTGAATCCAGAGTTTACACACAGTAAACCCATTCATGTGGATTCACAGAGACTTGGGCTTTTGGGAACTGAAGTCCAAGAACACCTGGAGTGCCAAGGTTCATCATCTGTAAACCCATTCGTGTGGATTCACAGAGACTTGGGCTTCTGGGAATTGAAGTCCAAGAACATCTGGAGTGCCAAGGTTTGTCATCAGTAAACCCATTCATGTGGATTCACAGAGACATGGTCTTCTGGGAACTGAAGTTCAAGAACATTTGGAGTGCCAAGGTTTACCATCACTGATATAGGACATCTTAGATGTGCCTTTTAATGGCCTTGGTGGCAGAGATTAGTAAAGGGTATCATGAACATATAGATCCAAAGGGCAGTACATACATTTAACAAATAATAAATAAATAGGGCAACCACCTTGTTTCCTGATCAAAACTTCTGTGCCTTCAGCAGGGTTTCCCAACCTTGGGCCTCCAGGTGTTCTTGGACTTCAATTACCAGAAGCCCATGTCAGCATGAGATCAGGGCTTCTGAGAGTTGAAGTCCAAGAACACCTGGGGGCCCAAGGCTGGTGGACCCTGCCTTAGAGGTTATTAGGATGCAAAATTCAGCAATTGCAGCAGGGAGGGAAAAGTAATATTTGCTTATATTTTCTGCCCTCGTGCTGGTGTGAAAGGAGCAGAGTGCGTTATTAGGAAAAGAGCTGTAAAGGTTTTAGGATTATCGCGCATTAAAGCTTCTGTGTAAATGCTCTAGAGTCTAAACTAAAGAGATTCCCTTGTTATGTTCACTTCCTGGAGGAATAATCCTGAAGCAAGCAAAGAGAGGCATTCTGGCTTCATACAGGCCACAATAGTTTGAGAGACTAGAGATCATCTGCCATTAATTAATTGTATAAAGCAGTGATGATGAACCCTGGCACTCCAGGTGTCCTTGGACTTCAATTACCAGAAGGCCAAGTCAGCACTCCTGCTAATCAGGGATTCTGGGAACTGAAGTTTAAAGAACAGCTGGAGTGCCAAGGTTTGCCATCACTGGTATAAAGCCATATTGATTTGTATACTTATCTATTATGCTAACCAATCACTCTGTACCTGATATGTATAAATGAAGCACAGTAAACCTGTTTGTGTGGATTCACAGAGACTTGGGCTTCTGGGAATGGAAGTCCAAGAACAGCTGGAGTGCCAAGGTTCTCCACCACGGACCTAGAGCGTAGCCTTTCATGGTCAAAGTTAGCATCTTTGAATCTGACTGCCTGGCATTTCCCCACAAAGTGTCTTGTGCTCTTTCCCCTCACCATCTCCAGGCAATGGCCCAGCGAGAAGCCCAGAAGGCGGCAGATGGCCAGCATGCCCTGGCCTCCGTGCAGTCGGAAGTGCAACGCCTCCAGAGTGAATTGGAGGCCATGGGCCGGGAGAGGGAGAACCTGAAGATGGAAATGAGTTTGCTTAAGGTAATGTAACGTGAGGACCTTCCACTGTCAAAGGCTAGGCGTGGGTGAAGAGAAGGCCAAGTCAACAGTGACTAGTTCCTAGTTCCAAAAGAAGGCCACACTGGCTTAGTGGTTAAGATGCTGAGCTTGACGATGGGAAGGTTGGCAGGTCACCAGTTCGAGACCCGAGTGCTGCATGATGGAGTGAGCAGCCGTCATCTGTTCCAGCTCCTGCCAAGCTAGCAGCTTGAAAGCAATAAATTGCAGGTAGATAAATAGGTACTGCTTTGTGGGAAAGGTAACAGTGTTCCATGTGCTCCCAGTATCTAGTTCTGCCTGTTATAGGATGACAGAAACGTCTGCAGATGCAGACAGCGCTGGCTCTTGGGTTGTAATTGGAGATGAGCACTGAACCCCAGGGTCGGATATGACTTGTTTTTAAGCAAGCAAGAACATTACCTTTTTAGTTCCCAGAGAACTGTATAAAAGAAGGAATTTTGAGAGCTGGAGCTTCTAGAATCCTGTCATTTGCAGGAAAGGATCCCTCCTCAATTATTTGAGGAAAGGAGACCCATATCTGCCTCCTGATTTGATTATCGAAGGGCACAGATCCCTTTGAACTTGGCATAAAGTTTGAGCTCCTTGAGGACTAGAAGCATGTAACATCCTAGATGCAGCATTAGACGACAGATATCAATGTACTTTTTCATCCCTGCTTCCTTTCATAACTCTAGGCACGTTACGAGGCACAGAAGGTAAAGCTGGAATCAGAACTGAAAGTGGCCTTGGAACAGAGGGTGACTGAGCGCCTGGCTGAGGTCCACGAAGAAAGCTTGCGCCAGATGGGTGCCATGCGAGAGCAGCACAGGTGTGTGTGTATGAGAGAGAGAGATGCTCTCCCCAGGCACAAGCTATCATTTCCTTCATCTGTCCTCTTTGTTTTGTAGCACATTCCAACTTGCTTCCTTCTTTTGTCTTTGGCTCTTGTGTGACTGTGAAGCCTTCCTATTATTTTTATGGGGTTTGCACCCCTTATGCTTTACCTCAGGGGCACCCAAACTACAGCCCGTGGGCTGAATCTGGCCACCGCTGCCAATTCATCCGACCCATGCCACCCTCGTTGGTCTTGGAAGTGGTGGGAGGAACCTCGTGACCAGCCCATGGCCTGAAAAGTTTGGGCACCCCTGCTTTACCCCCACTCCATTGAAGAGAAACTCCTATACAATCCCCCCCCCCCCCGGAAGTTCAGATGCTTGGTATCTATAAAGGCCAGAAGTTCTTTGAAAGCCCAGATGGACAGTGATGAGACATGCTTGCATCATCTGTGCATACATAAGGGTGTGAGTGTGAAATTCACTGTGCCAGGGAGCCTGTATTTATAGCACTTTGGTCTTCAGTTGTCTTTGCTGGTCCGTCTTCATTTCTGCGGCTTTTATTTTACAGTCGCTCAGAGGTTTGCAGGAACCATTTGATCCAAGTGTCACAGGACGGTGGGTGGGGTAGAGGCTGTAAGGTATTGATTAACAGCCTCCAGAGTGCCATGGACCTGCGTGTAGCCACCTGTGGAACATGGATGGGCGCACCCTCTTCTGCATCACCCACCCCAAAAATATTTTTCTGAAAAAAATAATAATTTTAATTGAATCTGCCCTGCCCTCAAGGACAGCAGTGACTTAGTAGTTAAGATGGCTACACTTGACGACTGGAAGGTCGGCAGGTCAGCAATTCGAGACTCGAGTGCTGCATGACTGATTGAGCTTCTGTCTCTGTCTCAGCTCCTGCCAAGCTAGCAGTTAGAAATAAAGAAATTACAAGTAGATAAATAGGTACCGCTTTGGTGCTGAAGGTAACAATGTTCTGTGTGCTTTGGCATCTAGTCATGTTTGCCACATGACAACTGAAACATCTGCAGGTGAAGACAGTGCTGGCTCGTGGACTGTACATGGAGATGAGCAGTTTCTAGTCTGAGCGTTGTTCAGCTGTGCTAGAGCAGGGATCCTCAACCTACGGCCCGTGGGTCAGATCTGGCCCATGGTACCAATTCATCTGCCCCACCCCCTCACTCCAGCTTCCCCTGCCGCCACCTCAGTCTTTGTCTCCTCTGCTTAGTTTGGCGCATCTCTAACGGTGCTCTGTAGCAGGACAGAAGTTGTAAGCCTTACAACATCCGCCCTGCTATGGAGCACCATTAGGGACATGCTAAGCCCGTGATGGCGAACCTTGGCACTCCAGATGTTCTTGGACTTCAATTTCCAGAAGCCCAAGCCCCCGTGAATCCACACGAATGGGTTTGCTGCGATTCATTTGGCCCACGCCGCGCCACCCTCGTTGCTCCTGGAATTGGAAGTAAAATGCGCCCGTACGGTTAAGGCTGTTCCGGGTTAACCCTTCCTCCATACGGGCGTGTTTTACTTCCGCTTCCAGGAGCGATGAGGGCAGGCTGGGGCGGGCTGGATGAATTGCAGCAAACCCATTTGTGTGGATTCACAGGGGCCTGGGCTTCTGGGAATCGAAGTCCAAGAACATCTGGAGTGCCAAGGTTCGCCATCACAGCACTAAGCCAAATGGAAGAGACAAGGATTGAGGCAGTGAAAGCAGAAGTGGCCACGGTTGCATTTCCAGTGGCTGCAGGGGTGTTTCCAGTGGCCATGGGCGCATTTTCTTCACCCACACGACGCAGTTCCTCCAGGCCAGTAAGCAAGGAGGGTGGAGGGGAGGGGGGTTGGGGTTGGGTGGGCTCAGGATGGCAACTACCACCACCACAAAAAGCAGTGGTGGTGGGACCACCAGTCTGGTCCCTTAACAGCCTGAGGGAGTGTGACCTGGCCACTGGCTTAAAAAGGTTGAGGATCCCATGCTAGAGGTTTGTTTTATAACCAAACTCCTCTTTCCCTTGGCAGAAAACAACT
The DNA here is from genome assembly GCA_030440675.1 of Furcifer pardalis. NCBI lineage: Eukaryota > Metazoa > Chordata > Lepidosauria > Squamata > Chamaeleonidae > Furcifer > Furcifer pardalis. The sequence goes on from CP126897.1 coordinate 3,282,263, forward strand.
GTTGGATCTTAGCAGCCACCACGAGAAAGAGCTGGCCAGTCAGCTAGCCCAGTTCAAATCGGACTTGGCTGAGAGAGAAGAGCGACAGCGGCACCTCATTGAAGACTATGAGCGCAGGTATCGACCAGGGAGGACCAGGATGCCTGCTTTGGGTGTGCCAGGGGACGCCATTTGTTGTGAGTCAGAGACACAGCTTGGAAAAGTTACCTTCTTGAACTACAGCACCTAGAATCCCTCAGCCACTCCATACATGACCACATCACAGTCAAAGGGTTCTGGAAGTTGTATACTAGGAATAACTTTCCCAATGCTTTAAACTTTTAGATGCAAAAGTAAGTGCATGTATTACAGGGAAAATATTCTTTAGAAACTGGAGACGAGCCTTTATAGGGCAGAATTTACAGAATTTACAGTGATGGGGTTTTCCCCCCTTCCTGTTTTCTAACTAATAAATAACCAATCTATTATGCTGGCTGGAGGATTCTGGGGGTTGCAGACCAGAAAAAGTAACCTTTTGAGGCACCAGCCAAAGGTAATTTGAGGAGCGGGAGAGGGCCAAATGAAAGTGGAGAAGAAACTAGCCGAAAGCATAGAAAATATTGTATTTTCTTTGTAAAAGTGCAAGAGAAGAAGGATCGTTGATATATGGCGATCTTCCAGCACCTTTGAAACCATGGGATTTTATTTCCAAATCCCTCCCAGGCTGTCCAAGCAGCAAGAAGAGGCACGGGAACTGCAGGCCCAGTATCGGCGGCTGGAAGCCCAGCGGACTGAGATGGTGAGCCAGTTCCAGGCCATGATGCAAACCCACTGGAAAGAAGCCCTGCTCCTCCTGTCGGGCAGTGGAGGCTCCTCCTTGCAGACCTCTACAAAGACCCAGCAGCGGCAGGTGAAAAAATCTTGTGTTCATTTCCCCTCCTTGCTTGCATTGAAAGCAGAGTTTGGCTGCCCTCCTGACCATAATAACAGCCTACTCTAGTATAGGACAGGTGGTAGCTCAGTGGTTAAGACACTGAACTTGATGACTGGAAGGTCAGCAGTTCGAGACCCGAGTGCTGCACGACGGAATGAGCTCCCATCTGTGTCCCAGCTCCTGCCAACTTAGAAGTTTGAACACAAGAAATTGCAAGTAGATAAATAGGGACCACTTGGGTGGGAAGGTAAACAGCATTCCATGCACTTCAGTGTCTAGGCATGCCTGCCATATATCCATGGAAACATCTGCAGATGGAGACAGTGCTGGCTCTTTGGCTGTAAACAGAAATGAACACTGAACCTTAGAGTTGGATATGACTGGCTTTCGAGCAAGGGTGACCTTTACCTAGTATAGGGCAGTTCTTCCAAGGAGCAGGATCAAAGTTGGACATTCAGAGTATTATCTTGCTTTGAAGTACAGTAGACCCAACATTCAGTGGATTGTAAAATGTTGCAGAATATCTGTGGCTGAATTCTGAATTGTTGGGAAAGTGCATTGTTTTGTTCATTTTCTTACTGGTTTGGGACAGGTCTCAGCTTTTTTGGAGGACATGTTCAGTGAGCCATGTTGGCTGCAGATTCTGAGAACTGTTGTCCAAAAAAGGAACTTCTTCAGGCTGTGGGAGAGAGAGAGAGAGATGGTGGCCAAGCAGCTTTCTTTAACATCTTGCCTTACTCTGCTAGGATGCTCTTTCTGACCCGGACCCCACCGCCTCCGACCCAGAATCTTTGCAGCCGTCAGAGTCTATGAAGAAGAGCCAGAAGGCGGAATATTTTGGGAGCAGCCACGGGGCAGGAGACTGCGTGTCCCGGGCGTGGGCCCAGACGATTCCTCACCAGCACAGCAAATCGCAGGGGCCTTCCGAAGCCCCAGAAAAGTCAATGCAAGATGCTTACCGGCAGTTTCTACCCCTCATCCCTGACGTGGGCCGCCCCTCCACAGATTTCAGCCAAATTCTGAACTACAGTCTTCTCAGCCAGCAGGGTTTCCAGCCCCTGGAGCCTCAGGTGGACGCCACCATTGTAGGTCCAGGTATGTGTTTGTGCTTACATGGACCTGAGATAATGTTTAGTCACTAGGTTGGTCACACTTGCAAGGACATTGGAATTTTGATTGAAGATTGGACATGCAAAAAGTGTTCCCATCCATTCTTTCCTCATCTTTTTCTCAGAACTTGGACTCAACTCAAACTTGCCCCTAATCACATCCATAGCTGGTAATTCTCAATACATCGGAAGTCCCACTCATGTAAGAAAACCTGTTGCAAGAAGGTTAAAATCATTTTCGTATCAATATTAGGCAGGGCTGCGGTGGCTCGGTGGTTAAGAAGCTCACCTTGTTAGCTGGAAGGCTGGCAACTTGGCAGTTCGAGACCCGGGTACTGCATGACGGATTGAGTGCCCATCTCTGTCTCATCTCTTGGGGACATAAAAGGATCCTTATTTGGGCATTTCCTGAGCAGAGTTTCTTCCTCAAAAAATCCTTTCAACCCAGAATAATTTCTGACACAAAATTATTATTAGGCAGGGCTGAGTTTAACAACAACCATGACTTATGGTAATAGTTTTCAGGATTTTCTAGGTCAAGAGTAGCAATATCCGGCCCCCGACTTTAAAAGGTTGCCAACCCCTCGTCTACTCTATTATCATAGCAGGATAACCTGGCCAGACTGTCTGTTTCCGGCAACCCCAATTTTAGGTCTCAGTTTTCACCCGGAGAACCTGGCAGAACATCCGTTCACAGATGACACAGATGAGACCGTCACCGAAGGGGCTGTTCACGAGGGGGAGATGTCCCACCATAACAGCTCGGACAGTGGTGGTCAGCTGCCCCTGCGCGACATAAACTACTACATGCACCTGGTAAGCATGCTTTCTTTTTCCAGCCTGCAGAGGAATGAGAGCAAAACACTTCCCAGAATTCCCTAGCTAGCCTGCCATGCTCTCTGGGGAGTATGAAAGTTATGCTCCAGTTACGGATTTTAAAATTGTTTAACCTTAAACTCTAGAATCCATGATGGCGAACCTTGGCACTCCTGCTATTCTTGGACTTCATTTCCCAGAAGCCCAAGTCTCTGTGAATCCACATGAATGGGTTTACTGTGTCTACACAAATGTTCTTGAACTTCAGTTCCCAGAAGCTCAAGTCTCTGTGAATCCACATGAATGGGTTTACTGCACGTACCCACAGTAAACCCATTCGTGTGGATTCACAGAGACTTGGGCTTCTGGAAACTGAGGTTCAAGAACAGCTGGAGTGCCCAGGTTTGCCATCACTGCTCTAGATAGTCTTTGTCCACCTCCCACGATGGGAAAGCTGCCTTTGACCCAAATTGCTTCAGAGAGATCATTCGGAGATTATTGAGTTTAGGTAATAGGCTTTGATAAAATTCAGATTTTGTTTTCAACCAGTTACTGTGGTTGACTTAAGAGAAAAACTATTTCAAGACTTTAATTTCTATCCACCCTAAAACATTGTCTGCTTTCCCTTCCCTTGATTTCTGTAGCACAGTCTCAGGAATGTAGGAAACGTCCTTCTAGCGAACGAATCAGACTCTGGTGGGGAAACATTGCGTGTCTCATTCTTTTCTTTCTGTGACTTCTAGCTTTGGGACCACTCCGCCAACGAAAGCTGTGCTCAGAAGCAAGAAGGCTTTTCCATGGCCAGCCCGACAGACACCACAAACCAGACACACTTCGGTAAGGGCCATCCCACTTCCTTGTGTTTTGCTCATAGGGAGCCTGCCGTCATTCCACACTGGCCTCTGGCCATCTTTTTGTTTTGTTGTTGTTCTTCAGTTGCACAGTTGAGTCCAAGCCTTTGCAATGATTCCATGGACCACCCACACACCAGGCTCCCCTGCCACCCTCTGTAGCCCACCCAGATCTACACCCACTGCATCAACGATTATGTCTAGCCACCTCGTCCTCTGCTGCCCCCTTCTCTTTTTGCCTTTGATCTTTCCCAGCACCAGGGCCTTCTCCAGTGAATCCCCTCTTCTCATTTGGTGGCCAAAGTACTTAAGCTTCAGCTTCAGTTTCAGTGTCTGTACTTCCAAGGAGCACCCAGGGTTGATTTCCTTCAGGATGGACTGATTTGATCTCTTTGCAGTCCAGGGGACTCTCAAGAGTCTTCTCCAGCACCACAGTTCAAAGGCGTCTATTCTTCTGCGCTCAGCCTTCCTTAGGGTCCAGCTCTCACAGCCATACATGACGACTGGGAAGACCATTGCTCTGACTGTGTGGACTTTTGTTGGCAGTGAAATGTCTCTACTTTTTATTATGCTGCCTAGGTTTGCATTCTATGTTGCATTCTACGTAGGAACATAAGGCATCCGAGTAACCCAGGATGGTAGACAAAGCAGATCGAAAGCAAGGAATTACAAGTAGATCAATAGGGACCATTTTGGGTGGGAAAAGATCTTGGGGGCATGAAAGGAGCCTCATTCAGGCGTCCCCTGAACAGAGTTTCTCCAGCAAAAATCCTTTCAACCTAGAGTAATTTCTGACACGAAATTATTAACAAAGATGAGCCCTGGGCCCTAGAGTCAGATACAACTGGCTTTTGAGCAAGGGCAGGCTTTACCTTCCATGCGGTCGGAAAGGGATATATTTCTTGTATTTTATCAAAACTAGAAATCCTGGTTGCTTTGGTTTTGAGAACAAAAATTATTAAGCAGTTTTGAGATTTTTCACAGTGGGTTGTCAGGGGGCCAGAATTGGACCCTGGCACTTGCCTGATGCTGGTATGTGGGATGGAAGGCCAGGATTCACGAAACCCCAATGAATGAGCTGAAGCCGTAGCAACTGCCAGCCTTTACCCCTTAATGTTCCCTATCTTTCTTCCTAGGCACGTCCTCGTCTTACCACGAACGGTCCACTGCGCTTTGGGATTCGGCGCAGCCGTCAGTCAACACCATCCGTATCCAACCCCCCAGCAATGCTGCCGTCCAGAAGACAAAAGTGCCCTTGTCCAAGACTGGGCCACTCTACTCTAGCCAGGAAGTGTCCAGTCCTTCCAAGCAGAATCCCGGGACGTCTCCACCCTGTGAGTGACCGCTTAAGACAGGGGTGCCCAAACTTTTCAGGCCGCAGGCCGGTCATGTGGTTCACTAGGACCCAGGGGCCAGATGTGGCCCCTGCTGCCAATTCATCTGGCCCACGAAGCCCTCGTTGCTCCTGGAAGCGGAAGTAAAACGTGCCCATATGGGCGCGTTTTACTTCCACTTCCAAGAGCGACGAGGGCTTCGTGGGCCAGATGAATTGGCGTCGGGAGACACATCCGGCCCCCAGGCTTTAGTTTGGGCACCCCTGGCTTAAGATCTTCAACACCTTTCCTGCACTTGGGTAAGTTTCACCCCTGCCCTACCTCCCCTTGTTTCTTTTTCCTACCCAGTCCAGGAAGAAGGAATCCTGTCTCCAAGGCAGGTGGCTGAACTTTCACAGCTGCTCAAGCAGTACCAGGTGAAGGGGAGGCCGGTGCCTTCAACAGAAGAGCTGTATGCCTATTTGCACGAGATGAGCCATGGCGGGTAAGCCCTGAATGGGCAGGGAGTGTGTGGGTTCATGGGTTGAGACCCAGCAAGTTTCCTGTGGCGCTTCTGGAGAAACGCTGCCCTCTAGCCCTGGTGGCGCAGGGGTTAAGTGGATGTACGGCAACCAAAAGGTTGTGAGTTCAGTCCTGACCAGGACTCAAGGTTGACTCAGCCTTCCATCCTTCTGAGGTTGGTAAAATGAATACTCGGCATGTTAGGGGCAAACTGGTAATTAACTTGTAGACCACCCAGAGTAGGGGTTCTCAACCTATGACCCATGGGCTGGATCCGGTCTGCATGCCATTTCATGTGGCCCACTGCCCTCACTCACACTGCTGTTGGAAGAGGCAGACACAGCTACAGATGGATTTTACGGCAGTGTTTATGGTGGGAGGGGGAACCACCCAGTCCGGCCTCCTCAGCCGGCCTACCGCGCTTTGCGGCGGTATAAAAATGGGATTGATTTAGTTTGCTTTGCTCTATTAACATGGAGCCGTTCTAGGGGTTTCTGATTTGTATGTTTTAACTTTCTGAAGAGAAGCAAACCAAGAACTTAGTGTATTTTGAGGAAGAAATAGGACATGGAGGTTCTCTTCTGTAACAGTATTGGTCATTTCCCCCCTTCCGTCCTTCCTTCCTTCTTTTGGACTTTCATCCCCAGGACAGAAGCAAAAGGCTTTGGAAATCTGCACCCACGGCGGCACCCTGATCTCAAACCGGCTGATGCTCTGAAGAAAGAGGCATGTTTGTCATCTTAGTTAAGAGCAGGGGGTGGGAGAGAAATCTTGGCCTTTCTTCAGGGCCAAAAATGGGGTGAATTAATAGAGGAATGGGGTCAAATTTTAATCTGTAAGCCTGGCATTATAACCGAAGCCTTGGCTGTTTATTCAGGAGAAGGCCTGCCTGGCATAGGTCATGACTGGCCTCCTTCTCTTTTCTCTTCAGGCGCCTCCAGCCCGACGCACTTTGGGAACTGGCCGTGAGAAGTCCCAGTCCTCGACCAAGCCTGGGAAGAGGTCATCTGGCACTCCAGCTCCCAACCCTCGTTCCAGCCGGGGAGGAGGTGTATGGAGATGACCCTGGGCGTGAACTCCTTCTTTTGACCCCTGGCTAGCCTCCACTTTCCTGTTCGGTGCTAAGAAGACCCCTGTCTGTCAACCCCCATTTCAAAGTTTTGTCTTCAGCTGTTGACTTCAGTGTAGGATGAAAAAGATGTGGCCTTTCTAAAAAGGGAAGGGGTGCAGTTTTCATTTGTTTGCATTTTGTACTTGGTTTAAATCGGGGGCACAAACTTTTTGGGCTGTGGGCCGGTTACATGGTCCCTCCCACCGGAAGCGGAAGTAAAACGTGCCTTCCAATCTGTTTTGCAACAGGATGAGGTAGATTTTAAGCTGCCATTTTCTCTGCTTAAACCAGGGGTGCCCAAACTACGGCCCATGGGCTAGATCCAGCCCCCGATGCCAATTCATCGGCCCACGCCATACGGGCACATTTTACTTCCACTTCCAGGAGCAACGAGTGCGTCATGGACTGGATGAATTGGTGTCAGGGGCTGGATCTGGCCTATGGGATGTAGTTTGGGCACCCCTGATTTAAATCCTAAGAAATGCAGTCATGTTTCAGATCTCTCAACCAAAGCTGGAAGGATCTGGGTGTCGTTCCCAGGAGTTGGAGAATCCCTTTGCATCCCATCTTTTCTCCCTCCCTGCATCAAGTCTGCTGTGACCGTTCTGTGGCCTGAAGAAAGCCGAGGTTTCAAAGCAGACTGCTTGGGAGGAATAACAGGAGCAGAGTTGTGAGATGCCTTGCCTGTCCTATCTCTGTGCCTCCTCTTCTGATATTCTGTGGCCTGACATTTCTGGAGCATTTCCTTCTGGGTGTGCGGTTTTAGACACACCTGTCTTGGCTGTACAGGTTTGCTCTCTTTTTTTTTGCACAGTTAACTATTTTTGTATTGTAATTGCTTCTAAATAAACCAATGTTGTTTCTAAGCAGCCTGTTTGACTTTCCTCTGTGGCCCATGGGCTAGATCCAGCCCACAGTGCCATTTCATGTGGCCCTCACCCCTCCAGGGGCATTCGAAAAACTAAATGGCCACCCCTTTGAAGCTGTTGGAACAAAATGGCCACTCCCATCGTACAGGCAGGCAGGGCAAAATGGCCGTCCGGCCCTCGAAGCTGGCTGAGAGAGTGTGACCCGGACCCTGGCTTGAAAAGGTTGGGAATCCCTGCTCTTGTCCATGTGTAAAAGCTATTCTCTTTCTTCTCCAGTTCTTCCAATCCCTGCAAGAGCAAAACCAAATTAGAAGATGGAGGAAGGAGCCCACTGGACAAGGAAGAACATGAAAGGAGGAAGCTACGGCTGAGGAACTCAAACTCCCTTACGTCACCTGGAGGACCCTGAATAGGCTGAGAGTTGGAGTCCCTCAATGCAAAACTGACAGGCTCAAGTGGGGACTGCTGGCAGATAACAACACAGTGTGTGAACGTGGAGAGATACAGAATCCATGGGCTCATTTACCGGTCCGTTGATGGCTGCCAGAAACACGCACAGATGAGGATTTAAGTTTGGCCAAAGACAAAGCCCAGAAAGTGGCTTCATCAGACAGTTTAATGTCTGGCCTGAATGCAAAAGAAGAGGTTCTTCCGTGTCTGCTACAATCATCCTTTAAAATCTGGTCTGTGGGAAATTGTCGTTCTTCAAGCAAAGTACTACTAGCCTCCTTTCTCTTGCTCAGCACACTTAAATCTCCTGAAATCCTTGAGCTTCCTTGCTGAAAATGTGAGGTGCCTAAGACACCGCAAAGCTTTGAAACTTACAAGACATTGTGTTCATTCAGCCTCTTCCTGCATCGACCGACCTCCAGTGGTGGGCTTCAGCAGGTTCCCACCAGCTCGCCAGAACCGGTAGCAGTCATTCCGGCTGCCCCCTCTGCCCATCCAAGTTTTGAAATAAAGGAGTCCTAATTCGGGTGCAAGGCAGGGCTTTCCTCCTGGCCACGCCCACCATGCCATGCCCACCATACCACGCCCACACTGGTAGTAAACAAAATTGAATCCTACCACTAGGCAGGCATGACTAGATCGCCCACCCAGTCACATGGCCATCCCCACAGAGTAGGCCATGACCACAAAATAGGCCATGCCCACAGAGTGGTAGTAAAAATTTTTGGAGCCCACCACTGGTCCCACCCCAAAGCTTGCACAAAGAATTGTGTGCCATCCTTAAAGCCAGGAGGCTTACTTTAGCTTGAGCTATTCTGAATGACAGTCTGCTTGTTCATCTGAAGAAGTGGATTGTAAGCTATAAACAACCATATGAAGAGCCATCGATGCACGTTAAGGCTATCACAAGAGTCGTCTTGGCCGTATCTTTGAAAAAACATGTCTCCTTATGCACACGAAGGTACACACCACGGGTGCTCAAACTTTTCAGGCCACGGAGCAGTCACATGGTTCAGTGGGCTGGTCATGTAGTTCGGTGGGCCAGTCACATGGTTCCTCCCACCGGAAGCGGAAGTAAAAACCACACCTTGCAATTTGTTTTGCAACAGGATGAAATAGATTTTAAGCTGCCATTTTCTCTGCTTAAACTAGGAGGTGCCCAAACTATGGCCCGTGGACCAGATCCAGCCCCCGACACCAACCCGCCCATGGCGCCCTTGTCACTTCCGGAAGCGGAAGTAAAACGCACCCATATGGGTGCGTTTTACTTCCGCTTCCGGGAGTGACAAGGGTGGCACGGGCGGGATGAATTGGCGTTGGGGGCTGCCTCTGGGCCCCAGGCCGTAGTTTGGACACTCCTGGTTTATACTCCTGCAGGTTATCCATGTCTTTATCCCACATTTAAAATTATGGTGGGATTGCATGTGGATAGATATTGCTGTAAATGCACCAATGGCATGGTTAGATATACTGTATATCTGAATAGGAAACATAAGCCTGTGTAAACAAACTGCCGCCAAAGTACATCCACGGCGAAGGCAATGCAGATTTCTTCCGATGTGGGGTTTGAAAAGGAGCAAACTTTATTGCAGGGATCCTCCCTCCCAAGGACAAATAAACCAAGCAGCCTCTCCCTCCGCACTCCAAAGGTTCTCTTGTGATGAGTACAGCTTGTCCTGAGGTTTATTTCTGGCCCTGCTTTTAATTCTCTCTCCGCTTTCTTCTCTGCTGCATCAGCTGCTCCTGAGCTCAAAGCATTTGAGGGGAGGTTTGTTCCTGGATGTTCCTTCCCTGTTCTTCATTGCACCAACCAACGCCTTGAGAATTTGGCCATCCAGATTCCCCCACCCTGGACCCATTTCCACTGCATCTCCATAATAAAGAACCCTTCGCCCACCAACCTCCACCCCAGGGCAGTCCTCATACAGTCAACACATACCTGAGCCACGTTGCTTCTCACCAGCTCCAGAGTCCATAGAAATCCCATCTCAGTTGCTCACCATCCTTGCCTTCACTTCATTGACCTGCTTTCTGTGGCTGCCGCCTTGCCTTTAATTTGTGATTTTTGCAAAAAGCTTTGCATGCCTTTTTATTCTCTAAGCATCCTCTTAGCCTGAGCTGAACATCCTTGACTTGCATTGGTCTCCTTCCTTGGCTTGTGGCTTCTCATTTTGCAAACTGGGAAACGAGAGGCATTGGGAGGAATTGGTCCTCATTTGCAAAGTTTCCTGCTTGTCAGATGCTGGTCCTCGATGTCTCCTTTTTGCCTCACCTTTTCTCCCAGATCTCTGCTCCAGAAGTCTGTGTCCGCCTTCACCCTTCTACCTTTCCATTTCCCCCGATACCCTTCCCCATCAGCACCCTGCATTACCCCCCTCATCCACATACTGTACTTAACTTTGCACCCTTGGCATCATCTCCCTAGCAATTTGCTGCCTGGGGTCCTCCAAGCACCCCAAGTTACCTGCACCCTCTATCTCACGGCCGTGCCCTGGCAGCCGGTGAAGTAGCGCCGGGCAGCAACCACCAAACTCTTGGTACCTTCAACATGCAGATGCCTTCTCTCCCCTTCCATCCCATCATTCCTCTCTAACATCTCCCCTCCCTACACCAGCAAGAAGACCTAATCTGATTAGCAGTGTTAAGAGACAGCGAACATGGATTATGGGTTTTAAAAAAACAACACCCCCTCTTCCCTCCCAGCCTCTCCCCCCCCCCCTTCCACTGGCACCAGCCTGGTAGCTCGCAAACACCCAGGGCTACGGTTTGGCGTGCTGCTCTTAGGATCCGAGTGGGACCCTGTGCCCAGTGGCCTCCAGTGCCCCGAGTTCCCTGCGCCCCATTGCAGGGAAATTCCAGGCCAGGGAAGGAGCTCTGTGGTGCCAGGAGAACCCCATTCTTCCATACTTGGTCTCCCTGAAATGGCTGACGGATGCCAGGATTGATTTTTGGTCTTTGCCTTCTGCTGGAGTGGCTTCATCTCCCTTGGGTTGGATATCTGGTTTTGTTTCAACACGACATTCTGCCTGAAGTTGGCGGCTGGAATATTTGGGGGATTTTGTTTTTTGAAACCGCTGGACGTAGTTTGTGAAACTGATCTGGGTAAGAATTTGTCCGTAGTTTTATTGAGTGTGGTTGTGGGTCTTTTTCTTAAGTGTGAACAGGAAATAACCTGAGCATTCCCACTTTTTATGGTTCAGTCCCCCAGTGGGTTAAAAAAAGCTGAAGAACGTGGAGAGACGGAACGGGGTTTTGGAGACTTCTGCTATGACCAGACCTGAGTTTGCTCAAGAATAGCCAAGAATTGCAACAGCTGAATCTTCCTCTTCACATGAGTGGAGTTAGTTATTTCCCCAAGTTTTCCTTTGCTTTTGGTGATGTACATCCAGTGTTCTAGTTTTGATGCCATGATAAAAATAGGGAGCAGGAGGATGGATTAAAAAAAATGCATGAGAGGTTTGTGTTGCTTGTAGGGAGTGGACAAAGAAGCATTAGAAAGGTGGGCCGTTCCAGATGTGGACTTTGGAATGCTTGGAAGAGCAGGAAATGTTTTGGGATGCTGTGTTTTGTGTGTGTGTGTGTGTTTTGTTTTTTTTTTGGGGGGGGGGGGGAAGGTGGCTGGGATTGCCAGCAGTGACAGTTAAGATGACAGGAGTTGCGTGTCACACACAACATCTAGAACTGGGTTGGCAATTTATCCATCCTTTCAGGACTATGGGAAAGAATCTCTAGTGATAAGTCTCTTCGCTTAATCGAGAGAAAGGCAGGGCAGGTTTGACTCCTTCCCGTGAATGCAGTGTTTTTTAATTATTCTGGTAGCTTCTCATCTCCCCACCACCACCCAAATGTCATCATGCGACTGTCATGGGGGGGGGGGGGGGAGAAGTGGAGAAAGGATTATGTTGTCAACCCTCGCACCTGTCTGAGCCTCATGTAAGAGGCTCTTCTGAGGAGGGGGTGGGGTGGCAATTGTATAAGACGGATTTACGGCTCTTGAGCAAATTCAGGGTTAAATATCACTGCTGCCCTTTCCCTCCCTCCTTCCTTCTATTTGCTGTGAATGATCCAGAAGGAAAGAGAAGCCTGGGAATAAATTAGCATCCCGGGCTGAGGGTCTGGATATATATAATAAGCTCATTTGGCATGAAAAGCATACTTGGGCGCCAAAGTTTCTCTTCCTCCCCCTTGCAATGGAAAAGCAAAAAAGTCAGTTCTAGATCAGTGTTTCCCAAATGCTGGTTTTTGGACTTCAATTCCCAGAAGCCTAAGTCATTTCCCCAAAGCACTGATCAGCCAATGTACTGACTGAGGCTTCTGGGAATTGAAGTCCACTAGTGGGCTGTGTACCCCTTGTTGGGAACCACTGTTCTAGATCAAATTGAACCTGAACCCTCAAGTGACTGAGCTGAGGCTCAATGCTTGAGACATCGCGTGTGGTGACAAGGCATGCTAGAAAGGCAGCCTCGATGGGGAAAGGGGAAGGCAGTAGGCAAAAAGGAAGATGGGTTGACAGAAAAAGAAATCAGTTGCCTTTTGTGCACAGGACTAGAACAAGGTCCACTTCTGGTGGGGCCTTTAAGGAAGTCATTAATTCACAGGGTTGCCCGGTTTGAGAAATTTGAGAGCATATAGAAATGGAGGTCTAGTTCTTCATGAGGTGCCTAACCTGTGCTTGGGCTATGCCAGTTCAGAGTGCCAATGAGGATGGCATACCTGAATGCTCCTATGACAAGGACCATATATATGTAAGGAACTAGGCCAGTGAGGGCTAACCTTGGCACTCCAGGTGTTCTTGGACTTCTGGGAATTGAAGTTCAAGAACACCTGGAGTTCCAAGGTTAGCTCTCACTGAACTAGGCAGTAGGGAGGTCTTTAAGATATCTATGCAAAGGAAATGATAGGAAAGCATATCTAATGGGATATATCTCCACTATTAACAGCCTTGCCATCTGGGCTAACCAACTCTGCAAGAACTAAGATAATGTGCTGTATTTGTAGCTAGGTGTAAATGGTCCCCTTGGATGGGCCTTTCTTAACTAGAGAGGTTTAAGAAACAGGCCTTCACTGACTTGACTGGCCATGTCCATCCTGTTTATGATGAGAGATGTTGTCATCCAGTGTTTCTGGAGAACAACATCTCTGTCCTCACAACTCTATTCCCTGACCACATGTTGACAGTTTCTGTTTTGTGTGATATTGAATGTTCCGCTCTGTGAATCATTCATGAGTTCCTTTCCAGGCTTTTCTTGAATCTCCTTCCTCCTATTTCATGTCAACGTTCTTCTATTGGAAAACCATCTCCCTCCTCCAAGGCATGCTCACTCACTCTTTGTCATCAATTTTCCAGCAACCATTGACAACCTCACACGCCACTGAACCTCTTACACCTCTTTTTCTTGCTCTTGTTGAATACCCCCACTTGCTCTTCCATTTATTCTTTGTTTACTGTCCATCCAAGGGGACCACCTGCACTCATGATGGCGAACCTTGGCACTCCAGATGTTATTGGACTTCAATTCCCAGAAGCTCAAGCCCCCATGAATCCGCACAAATGGGTTTACTGTGATTCATCCAGCCTGCGCTGCCCTCGCCGCTCCTGGAAGCGGAAGTAAAATGTGCCTGTATGGGCTTCCAGGAGTGACGAGGGCGTTTGTGGCATGCAATCAGTGGTGGGCACCAGCAGGTTTGCACCAGTTTGCTAGAACCGGTAGCAGAAATTCTGGCTGGCCCCTCTGCCCATCCAAGTTTCCAAATAAAGTAGTCCGAATTCGGGTGCAACGCAGGGCTTTTCCCCTGGCCACGGCCACCATGCCACGCCCACAGTGTGGTATTAAAAAATTTTTGAGCCCACCACTGCATGTATCTGTTCTCCTACAAAGTCTATCCCAGTCACACTTCCATTCCACTGGCCATAATGCCTTCTGACGTCATTCTATCAGAACAGCAATTAAGCCAAGAATCCATTAGTCATACGGATTGTCATACTCTCTTTAGGATTGGGCCACATCTGGTATTCCAAGTCCTTGATTTTATGTTTTCAGTCCATTCTTACTGTGAAGCAGAATGCCAACTCAATAGGTTCCCTTAGCACCCTCCCTTTCAAGCAGCCCCCCCCCCATTCTGCCACACATAACCTCCACACCAGCAAGCAATTGCACGTCTGCAGAAGCTTTTAACAGACATGAACCAAATGATCTCATGCCAGAACAAGAGCAAACATTGACAGCGATAGTGCAAATAGGCTAGTACAGAAATGCATAATGGTGATATGATTCTAAGTGTAACACTGGTTAACACTTGTTAAGCCAGACACCTCGAGAGACCAAGGGAGAAAGGACAGATTCCCCCCAATTTGGCCTTTGTGGGATTCCCTGTTGTAATGGTCAACACCTTTTTGTTACTTTGCTGCGGAAAGGAAGAATTCCTGCCTGTCTCGTTTCTTCTTCATGGGGTGGGGGCTTGTGAGTGAATTTATCCTTCCCTCCCTGCAGATGCTGAAATGCAGATCCTGAAAGCTAGGACCGGAGGCTGTGCAGCTGTTGATGCTGTTAAAGCAAATACAGCTTTCACTCAGAAAGTAGCTGGCGGGGGGGGGGGGGGATGCATTGAAACATCCCTGGCTTCTGGTTTCTCCTTGAAGGTTTTCCCTCTTACACAGCTAGCAGAGGGAAACGTGCAAGAAGGATAGGGATGGGGATGGGGTTAGGGTTAGGCTTTTCCTTGTGTTGCATTGACATGCCTAGTTCTTGCATATCTGTGTCTGAAAACATGCATTTTGGAAATAACACAAATATTTCCCTGCAACTCAGAAAGAGTGCTCTCATATTTAGATGTTATATATTTGTGACGGCAAACCTTGCCACTCCATTTGTTCTTGGACTTCAATTCCCAGAAGCCCTAGTCAGCACTCCTGCTAATCAGGGCATCTGGGAATTGAAGTCCCAGAACACCTGGAGTGCCAAGGTTCACCATCACTGAATGTTTATATTGCAACATGGAAACATTTCTGCATTTCAGACATTGGTTTACCAGTCTGGGGTTTGTGCAGAAGGCAGTTCCTAAGCACTTAGGCACATAGATAAGGGCTAGCGATAGGTTTGACTTCACTGCACGGTGTGAAAATCCAAACGCAAGCTGAGTGTCAGGGTGTGATACACTTGGCAAGAGAACTTTGCAACAAGGTGAACCAATGTCTCATTATTATATGACTTTCTATGATCTGGAACCAAATACTTATGCTGGATGTGGCAGGCTAATTCTGTTCTTAATTATACCAATTGACTTGTCTTACTTCTCTATCTTTTATGAGAATAGTAAAAGTTGTAGAGGAAAGGTATATATTTTGGATCCGTCTCATTGGAAAGGGGGGGCTATGGTGGCTCAGTAGTTAAGAAGCTTGCCTTGTTAGCTGGAAGGCCAGCAAGTCAGCAGTTCGAAACCCAGGCACTGCATGATGGATTGAGTGCCCGTCTCTGTCCCAGCTTTTGGGAACATGAAAGGAGCCTCATTTGGGCATTCCCTGAGCAGAGTTTCTCCCGCAAAAATCCTTTCAACCCAGAATAATTTCAGACACAAAATTATAGGAAAGGGACTGGAGAACCATATACGTTGCTTTGTATTCCTGGCCCAAATTCCTTTGTGTCCCTTTTTTGGGAGAAAGGTGGGACAGAAATAAAGTAAATATCCCCAGCTATGTAGCGTGGCAAGGAGGTTCTCAAAGAGAAGGAGGAGTTATTTTGGTGTAATCAGTAAAATGGTCTGGGTGAAGCAAGGTAGAGGATTAATCCCTTAAATCTTTCTGAAAGGATTCCGGTTTATCTAAGCACACTTCAAAGCTGGGTCAGGTTCTGTTTAAGTGTAAAATGGGTCTTAGCCGACCAGTCACAGTAGGCTAAATTCAAGAACATTTTTTTAAAAAAATCTTAATATTACGCACGCTAAGGTCAGATGACGACCTCCAAAGAAACGTTTCTCCATTCCTTTTGCTTTGTGATTTCTTAAGGTCCTGTCTATGCACAGTAAAATACTCCAGACAGCCGTTGGGGAGGGTTACATAAGAAGAATGTATACCAGACAGGTTTCTAGTAGTGTTATTCTTCATTCCAAGAGCTCCGTCCAGATGTTACATTCTTTTATTTATGCTTGGATTTTTTGATTAAAAGTGCACCCATGCCATATTTATCTCTCTGCGAGTCTGAAGATGGCCATCTTTCAATCTCTGCTCTGCTGTGCTTGCTGTACATCTTCAGTGTTTTGCCTGTGTGTAGCCACAGTACGTTGTGACTCTCTTGGCTGGTGTGGTCATATAGCCGCATTAATCGTTCCAGTTGGCTCCACTTCTGCATAACTCTTATCACGCTCTGTTGGGGGAGAAGATTTACAAGCACGTGCCTTTTATATTCTCTCTTGTATAATTTCATGGCTCGGCCTTCCCATTACTTCAATGTAAACTTCTGTCACTTTTCTTTCTGTACAAGACTACAACCATTTTTCGGAAGCCCTGATCCTTGAGAAATTGAAATGTCTCTATGAAGAGAGGAGAGGACCCTGTTGCATGTTGAGTGATCCAGGAGGATCTAAGGCTGTGATGGCAAACCTTGGTACTCCAGCTGTTCTTGGACTTCAAATCCCAGAAGCCCAAGTCTCTGTGAATCCGCACGAAAGAGTTTACTGTGCATGTGGATTCACAGAGACTTGGGCTTCTGGGAATTGAAGTCCAAGAACAGTTGGAGTGCCAAGGTTCACCATCACCGAACTAAAGATAGACGGGGGAATGGTGGAAGACTTCGTTTCTTTTTGTTCAAAGGAATCCCAACAAACAGGCCTGAATTTTTAGAGCACAAAGAAGATGTGCTACGTGTTACATGTACCAGAGAATTACCCCAGAAAACAAGAGCATGTGGTTTTAGGGTTTCTTTGGTCCTTTTGGTTGGTCCAGAAACAGGCCAGTGGTTGCAGCAGTTGCCTTAGAACACAGTGCTGTTGGTAGAAGTAGGAGGTTACTCTTTTGTGGACAAAATGTTCAGCACAGCTTTGCGCAAAGGTATCTCAGAGCGGTGCCACCCCATACACTCTTCTACACAGAAGATTTGCATCTGTGAATTAATAAATGTTGCTAATCTCTCAAGCCTGGGAGAAGCATTTGAACGAGCTTACATAATTCTCCTTTGCTATACCTAGATCAGAGGTTGTAGAAATAACTTATGGATGCTACAACTTCCAGAATCTTTGTTTTGGCTGTGCAGGTTGTGAGCATCCTGACCGTGGAGGTTTTGGGACATTGTAGTTTTTAAAAAGTAACTTTTCCGGGTTCTGCCTAAAATCTGCTGTCTTTGAGCTTTCCCCCCTTTCCTTAGCGAATGCAGTATTTTAGAGATATCTGAGGCTACTGCCAAGTTGTCCCCATAATATTGTCCTTTCCTCCCAAAGATTGGAGCATGCAAGAAATTGTGTGAACTCTCTCCATGGAGTGGGGGAATATCGTGGTCTGAAGTGACCTAAGATGGAGGGGAGGGTTAATCTATGGCGCTTAACCCATGGTGGCTGAGTCGTACAGACAGCATCATGTCATCAATGTTTACATGCCAAGAACAGCTCTTATGCATGTGTGATCTGGCCAAGCTACACAAGTGTAGCTTTTCTCACAGGTCATGCGAGAGTCACCTATTTTTTTTTAAAACCTGTCAAGTTTGGATTTGTTTTGCAATCAGTCAGTCATTCCATCAATGGAAGGGAAATCTGCAGGTCATTAAGGGCCCTAATGCAACCACTTAATGAGCATGGACAATGTACTCTCATTCCACAAATGACTAAACATGGAATTGGAAAATTACCTTCCTATTCTATAGCAAAGGTCCATCCTCGCAATTCAAATGGGCCAAGTTTTAAAGGATGACCTGATCTAGCATAATATAGACCCATGGTGGCAAAACTATGGCACGCGTGCCAGAGGGGGCACTCAGAGCCCTCTCTCTGGGCATGCGTGCCATTGCCCCAAGACAGAGTTCACATCGCCTTTCTGCCCAGAAGCCCAATGGGAGTGCTTCCTGCCTCCCCCATCACAGGGTTTGCCCCACCCCTCTGCTCAGCAGCCCAATGGGAGCGCTTCCTTCATCCCCCCCAGCACAGAGTGAGTTTTGGGTTGCAGTTTGGGCACTCAGTCTCTGAAGGGTTCGCCATCACTGATATAGGCTGATCTAAAGATGAACTCTAAAACTCTAGGGACTTCAATTGCTGCCTTAGCATTTTTGGGGCTGTTCTACTCTATTTTTCCCCCTTATACTAAAGGTGTGTGTTTACTAAAAAGCCCATTGTGGTCCTTAGTGTCAACATTTTTTAAAAATATATTAACAATTTCAAAAATGCTGAGGGCCTCTCAAACATGGTCAAATTTTCAACATGGGAGGCATTTTGACTAAAATTAAATTTTGGGAGTCCCCCGGGGTTGCTGCATTTGCACCCATAGCTTAATGCCCTATAAGATAAGTTGTGCTAATCAACGTTTTCATTCTGAGGCTGCCACCTGATTTAAATAGATCTTATTGGATTGACCAGTTCATGGATTGATTAAATGTTGTCTTGTTCTGAGGAAATTCTTCTCAGAATGCAGAGACCATGTTTGTCTCCATGTTCTGGATAAAAAGAATGACTAACAAACAGAGGTGCCTATGTATGTAAAGCTTCTGAAATACTTTCTGTTGGTTACTCTTGTAAATGTGTGTGTGTGTGTGTGTGTGTGTGTTTTCTGTTTCATTTTTATATATAATGCAATTAAAATGCACGCCAACCAGTAACTCCAGCTTCATTGGCCATTCTGACCTGGGTGTACTTGTTTGTGTTAATCGTTAGTTGACCGTTGACAACAATTGCACCTTCTTCTTTCATGTCCTGATCAAACCCTGGACGGCCAAAATGAAGCCACTTTCTTCGCTTTGTGGTTGCCGAAACGCAAGTCCTCATTGGTGCATGTCTCTGGCATCAATCAGCAGACCAGCAAATGGGCTGGACTCTGTGTCTCTCCTCATTCACACCATGTGTTGTTGTCCACCAGGAGTCCCCACTTGAGCCTGTTGGTCTTGCATTTAAGGACTCCAACCCTCAGTCTATTCAGGGTCCTCCAGGTGATGTAAGGGAGATTGAGATCTTCAGCTATATCCACCTTTAATCAGTGGTGGGCATCAGCAGGTTCACACCAGTTTGCTGGAACTGGTAGCAGAAATTCTGGCTGGCCCTGCCCAACCAAGTTTGGAAATAAAGTAGTCCTAATTCAGGTGCAACGCAGGGCTTTCCCCCTGGCCACACCCACCAGACCACACCCACAGTGTGGTAGTAAATTTTTTTGGAGCCCACCACTGCCTTTAATGTAGTTCCTTGTCTAGTGAGCTCCTTCCTCCATCTTCTAATTTGGTTTTGCTCTTGTGTACCCTCAAGAATGTTTGTTCTTGTCATAAAGCTCTTCCTGGATATGAGCCGGTGGACTTGAGGCTCATATCCGTTCAGAGGGTGTCAAAGTCAGTCTCTTGCTTTATTCTCTCAGCATCTGCTGCTACTTCTCTCCTGATCTTAGGTGGAGCAAAACCACTTAATTCAATTAAAAAAAAGGGGGGGGGGAATGGATTCACTTCTATTCATCCGTACATCCATGCCTCTCCATCCATCCATCTTTTGCTCACCTGACTATATAGTTACTGTGGGTAGTAAAATTAATGGGATGATGATGATGATGATGGAGGAGGAGGAGGAGGAGGAGGTTGTACTTCATGAAAAAGGGCTGATTGGTTTTGGTCTCTTGGCCTTCAGGACATCTATGATATTTTGGCTTCTCTCATTTTTCTCACCTTCAGCAGGATGTTGAGCATGGCTGGTCTTCATATCTTCTTTCTCTTAACATACTACATCCAAGAGGTGAAATGCAGCTGGATGCTTCTTTCTTTGTTCATTTATACTGCTCTGTCCTTCTGGTCAAAAGATTTTCCCCATCCCCAGGGATATTCCCTCTTAGGGCTGCTAGTGGTTCTTCTGGGGTTGGGGATGGGACTTTGGGCAAGCTCAGAGGCATTCTGCCACCCAGTCCTGAGCCGACGGGGCCCTTGTGAGGCCTGGTACAAATTAAGCTCTGTCTAGAGGTGCAACCTGTGTCTAATTTTCTTCAACGAATGCTCCCAGGGGATAAGCCTGTCTAGACGGAAGCCTCATTCCATGCCTTGGAAGCGGATGCCTCAATATGGAAGAACGGTAACAACAACCTGAAGCCCCCAGAGACACTGAAAGGAGTGGGGGTGGGGGAGAACTTCCCAAGATCTGCATCAGATCCCTCCGAGTTTTCTGTTTCCGTAATGCTATGTCCAAGTCAAAATTAGATCATCACAACATCTGTAACTAATCATTGTAGATAGAAAACAAAACTAAAATCAGGGAACACTGACCTTAAAACACACATAAAAAAGTGTTTGAACAACAAATATTTAAAAATAGCAGTAAACAAAGGCTTAAAACTGGTGTTTATTTCTGCACCAGAAGACTATTAGGTAAAGGTCGCCCTTGCTCGAAAGCCAATTGTATCCGACTCTAGGGTCCAGTGCTCATCTCTGTTTATTAAAAAAGCGCCTGCAGATGATTCCGTGGACATGTGTTCCAAAAAGGGAGGCCAGTGTTTGTCAAGGCCAATGTTTCCTATGACACTTATGCACTATGCCAGGGGTGCCCAAACTTTTCAGGCTGTGGGTCAGTCGGCCGGTCACATGGTTCCTCCCACCAGAAGCAGAAGTAAAACATTTGGCCACTAACGCACTATGTGTTTTCAAGGATTTCTTGCTTATTTCGGTTGCATAAAAGAAATGCAGGTATCTTCACATACATAGACTTTCCTCATAAACAATGGAAAGTTCTTTAATTGCTGAAGTAGCACTTTTAGACTTAATTGGTGAAGGGACAAGTAAATGTGAGCTACTGTAGCTGGATGGAGAAGTACATTTGAAAAAGACGATTGCAGCTCTGACTGCCTCTCTCCTCTTCCAATATCACTTTTTTCAGATTAGCGGTTGGTGGAGCAGGTATCCCAGTATGGCCAGGTTATC
Organism: Furcifer pardalis; assembly: GCA_030440675.1. Taxonomy (NCBI): domain Eukaryota; kingdom Metazoa; phylum Chordata; class Lepidosauria; order Squamata; family Chamaeleonidae; genus Furcifer; species Furcifer pardalis. The sequence goes on from CP126897.1 coordinate 3,303,293, forward strand.
CTGCTTTGGTACTAGAGTCGACCACACTGCCTGTGACCATCAGGCAGCAGTTAATTAACGTGACAACCCTAAGGACTTGGGTAGCAAAGTTCACAGGGAAGGGTGATGGTTCCCAAATGGATTAAATCCCATGGGAATCCATCTAGATGTAGGGCAGCAGCTTCGTCAATCCTGGCCTGGGGCTGAGGAGGACAAAAGGGCTCAGGACCAGAAAGTGACTCGCGGAACTGGATCCGTGGTACGGGGGTCATGCTGCAATGCAAAAGCCCAATGGAAGGCCACTGCATGGTATTGTTCCAAGGATGATCTTCATGTTTGATCGCCATGAGAATTACCACTATCTGGAATTGGATATAGCACTCAAAGGAGGAAGAGGAGAAGGAGGAGGAGGTATCATGCCAGCATTAGCCAGTCAGCCAGGCATCTAAGATCTCAGCATGCCAGATGAGATGGCCCTACCATTAGGCAGACTGAGTCAGGTGTTTGAGGTGACAGATGCTGGAGAAAGGTAGGGTCAATCACCAACCATTTCTCTTGAATTTGCTGGCTTCCCCCTTCTTGTGGAGGAGAGAGAGGGAAAGAATCACACAATTCCCCACCCACTCATTGTCTTCCAGCCCTCAGGTGTGGTAGAGGATATGTATTGTCAGTTGGGTCAGATGTGACAGATGGTTGTCCAATTCTCCCTTGAATGCTTCCAGTGTTGGAGCACTCACCACCTCTCAAGGCAGTGGGTTCCACTCAGCGGTGCGCTGGCCCATCGGGTTACCAGGACTCAGCCCGGGGCACCCCTGAGGCCCTCAGTAACATGGTGACCCCCTTGGGTGCCCATTCAAAGAGCAGAGCGGAGCTGCAATGCCTGGAACGATCGAGAGCAAACGAGTGGGGCTCCATGTTCCTCTGCCTGCCTTTCTCCTCCTGAGCCACCAAAGATAAGATTACAAAAGCAGCTCCATTGTCAGTGGATCTGCTGTGGCTTAGAGCAGTGGTGCCCAAACTAAGGTCTGGGGGCTGAGTGCGGCCCCTGACACCAATTCATCTGTGCCGCGAAGCCCTCGTCGCTCCTGGAAGCGGAAGTAAAACGCGCCCGTACGGGCGCGTTTTACTTCCGCTTCCAGGAGCAACAAGAGCTTTGTGGGGCAGAGGGGCCGTACCCAGCCCCTGGGCCTTAGTGACTGGCTCCCTGAGCCACATGATCGACCCATGGCCCAAAAAGTTTGGGCACCCTTGGCTTAGAGGTTGTAATTTTGCCTTGTAAGCAGGAGGTTAGATGGCGAGTGGGAATGCATATATTTTGCTAGGGTTAGATTCCTCATCACTCCCTGTCCAGCGCCCTTTTAGCGTAGCTAGCAAGGCCCTGGTCCCACTATCGTAGGGTTCTAACTGTTAATTCCCCCCCCCTCCGAAAGTCAACCTATAGCTGACTTCCTTTCGTTTGTTGTTCAGTCACATAGTCGATTCCGACCCTTTGCGACCCCATGGACCACTGTCCGCCAGGCACTTCTGTCCTCCACCATCCCCCTCAACTCGCTCAGGTTTGTGCCCATTGTGTCTACAATACCATCTAGCCATCTCATTTTGGGCCGCCCCCTTCTTCTTTTGCCCTCGACCTTTCCAAGCATCAAGGCCTTCTCAAGTGAGTCTTCTCTTCTCATTTGATGTCCAAAGTACTTTAGCTTCATCTTTACTATTTGACCTTCTAAGGAGCAGTCAGGGTTGATTTCCTCTAAGATTGACCTATTTGTTCTCCTTGCTGTCCAGGGGACTCTCAAAACTCTCCTCCAACACCACATCTCAAAGGCATCTATTCTTCTGCGCTCAGCTTTCCTAATGGTCCAGTTCTCACAACCATACATTGCCACAGGGAGTTTGAGTCTGTTATTATTGTGTATCCTGCACTCTGGGATGACTAAGAACAGACTACTATTCACATTGACATTTATTCACGTTTATATGCCGCCCTTTTGGAGCAAGCACCACTCCTGGTGGCTTGCAATGTATATATACGAAACCCCTATATTTTTAAGAACTATGAAATGTGTGTGTGTGTGTCACTTGTCATACCTACAATCACCGTTATTACAAATCATTTGAAAGGTAGGCATCCATGACAAAAAAGGTGGACAAAAGTAGACACCAATTTGCATAAAGCTGCATGTGCAGATTTATATGTGCAGATGACTTTTTTTTAAAGAAATAGTTGTTAGAATTTGGTGCCTCCTTACCTACCTGCTGACTCTAATGTCCAGGTGCTGTTTTTACTGTGGATGATGGGGAGCCTCCCAGTCTCCTGGCCCTTCTGCCTTGTTCTTATGCTTCCTCTGTTTGAGGAAGTTGGCTGTAGTCAAGAAAGGCTTAAAGGTCAAGCTCTCTCTAGGGTCCAACTCCAGGGTGAGCTGCTCATCTCCACTTGCTGCCAAAGAGCCAGTGCTGTCTTTGTCTGCATATGTTTCTGTCATTATGTAGCAGGCATTACTAGATGCTAGAGCTCGCAGAACACTGTTACCTTTCCAGATGAAGCGGTACCTATTTATTGATTTGAAATCCCTTGTTTTCAAACTGCTAGGTTGGCAGGAGATGGGGTGGACAGCAGGAGCTCACGCTATCATGCAGCACTTGGGTCATGAACTACTGACCTTCCAGTTGTCAAGCTCAGCATGTTTTCCAAGATGCCACAAAACTTGGTGGGTTTTTTTGGTTGTTTTTGTACAATCTGGGAATCCTCACTCCCTGAGATTTAGCCGGTGAATCAGATAGCTTGCTTTTTCTTCTTAGTAAAGGTAAAGGTTTCCCTTGCTCGAAAGCCAGTCATATCCGACTCTAGGGTTCAGTGCTCATCCCTGTTTCAAAGCTGAAGAGCCAGCGCTGTCTGCTTCTGCAGACGTTTCCGTGGTCATGTGGCAGACATGACTAGACACCGGAGCACATGGAGCGCTGTTACCTTTCCGCCGAAGTGGTCCCTATTTATCTACTTGCAATTTCTTGCTTTCGAACTGCTAGGGTGGCAGGATTTTTCTTCTTAAACACCCTTATACAGTGATGGGATGTTACCAGTTCGGACCGGTTCGCCCAGACCGGTAGCACCCCATCAGGAGGGGTCACCAGGGTGGTGGTAAAACCCTGGGTGACCGGTTCGGTTGCCTCTCTGGCACCCTCCAAAAATGTATTTCCGGGCAGCCAAAATGGCTGCCCGAAACTGCACATGCGTCAAACCTAGAGGTTGATGTATGCGCACTAAAAAAAGAACTGTGCATGTGTCGAACGGAGGTTTGACGCATGCGCAGACATGTTTTAATTCTTTTTATTTTTTTCCCTCTGCCCACGACATCATGACGTCGGCTACGCCCACGACATCCATGACGTCACGGTGGGGTAGCGGGAATTTTCACAACCCACCACTGCCCTTATAGTACTGATTTTCGCAAATTGGGCTTTAGTACTTTGTTGAATTAGAATGCCCTGCCAGACAGGTATTTATATGATCATTCAAAAGGTGTAGAAAACCCAATTCTTCAACCTTTGTCTGATGAAAATACAAGTGTTTGATTCCTTAAAATGGCATAAGCAAATTTGCTGTGCCTCTGACATAACCTCTTGCTAAAGTTTTTGAAGCCCACATTTAGAAAGACAAGTTATGTTTTAATCAAAAATAAAACTTTAAAAATATTTTATATCCCATCTTTGTAGATGAAGTTTCAGCATATCTTATAAATAAACCTCTTTCTCTCACTTTCAGAGTTCTGCTGCTTAGGATTTGAGAACTTGGTTTTCTTGTCAGAACTGATGCGGATGAGAAAAAATGCTTCAAAAGCACTTATGAAATTCTAGTATTGACAGAATGTGAAGTAATAGATTACTAATGCAAACCAGTCTTATTTTATGACATTTCAAATGTATCGAAGACACTATTATTTGCACAGTCAAAGTATCCAAGAAAGAATTAATAAGGATTTGGGGAGAAAACCAGATAAGAGAAGTTAAGAACTAAGGCAGTTAAAGTGTATGTGTGTGTGTGGAGGGGAAATCCCATTTCTCACACTAAAATGTAATAATCTTAGCTAATTTCTATGAGCTCTAAACATCTATTCTTCACACATTTTGACCAGAGTAAAATACAGTACAGGAGGAATGGGCTACAAAAGGTAGAGTGTGGTTTTACTTTCATTCAGCTGTTTCTGCTCTCGGTGAAATATCTTTATCTATTTATTTATTTATTTATTATTCTAATTTTTATAATTTTATATTTAGAGTACAGAGAGAAATAAAAACAAGGCCTCACAAATATAACACATCATCATCATCCATACCACTCCTGTAGCACTGTTGAGCTTCAAGCCAGCCATGTGACTTGCTTGTTATCTGTGAGAAAGAAGTTATATTTATACCTTGAAAGGATGACATAATTCGTGTCCTTTTAAAATATTTGGTTAATTAGCCCCCTGTCTGCTAGGACGAATGACTTCTAAACTGGCAAAGCAATTGCCCACCAGTAGGGTATTTTCTTCTACCCCCCATTCCTGTTTTTCTTTAACTATACAGTCAACCATCGCATAAAGAGTGCCTCGCTTAAAGAGTAACTCGCTTAAAGAGCAGAATTTTCTCTGAATGTTCGCTTCGCTTAACAAATAAAACCAACCAAAAACTTGCTTAACAAATAAATTGGGGTTCGCAACCCCCCCCCCCCCCGAGGAGTCACAACTGGTCACTTACAATGGTGTTTTGTGTAAAGAGCAAACTCGCTTAAAGAGCAATCCTGCGGAACACATTATGCTCTTGAAGCGAGGCACAACTGTATAATTAAACAACATTCTTTGAAATCCATATTACAATCACAGTTGTACAAATCACAAGCCAAGCTTCACCTATTACCTTTTGTAGTTTAAATAATTTCATCATGCCACCTTCTTATGGGTGACATCTGACAGTAGCAAGAGGCGATACCTGTCTCCAGTCTGTTCTCTACAGGAACTGGTACAGGTGACTTGCTCACAACACGTGAGCACATGAGAATCGTGGTGCAGATTCACACCTAATAACATCAGGCAGATTGGGCCACAAGGTTAATCTTGTTTTACTTCAGCTGCAAGATTAGGATTTGCGGGATGGGGGCAGGTTTATGGGAGTGCTGGAGTGTGAGCAGGGCGGTGGTTTGGCTAATACCAGCTGGGGCTGATGGGATAGGATGGCTACTGGCCAAAACACTGGTCCTCACCTGCCAGGACCTAGGCGTGTGTGTTTCAATAGAGAGGACAAAGTCTTGCCTTTTTCTTTCAACATATAAATGGACTATTTAAATGGTGCAGTGGTTAAACTGCTATAGTGCAGCCACAATGGCTGGCACTATGAGTTCGATCCTGAGGGGATCGAGGTTGACTCAGCCTTCCATCATTCCGAAAGTGGTAAAACCAGTACCCAGAATGTTAGGAGCAAAATACTAATTGCCTTGTGAAACGCCCAGAAAGTACACCAAGCTATTATGGAGCAGTTTAGAAGGGTAATTTCTATTGCTGTATCCTTGTTAAGTATAACAGTTTTGTAATTATGGATTATCTACAAAGTCTGGTTCTGCCCCAACACTAATATCAAGTTCTTCGTGGTCTCTGTGAATCCACACAAATGGGTTTACTGCGTGTATGCAGAATAAGCCCATTCTTGTGGATTCACAGGTGACCATGAAGAAGAACAGTTATAGGTAAGCATCCTGTCATTATAGACATGGGCACGTTTTACTTCCACTTCCAGGAGCGACGAGGACTTTGCGGGCCGGATGAATTGGCGTCTGGGGCCGCCCCTGGCCCCAGGGCCTTAGTGACCAGCTCCCTGAACCACATAATCGGCCTCTGGCCCAAAAAGTTTGGGCACCCCTGGCCTAGAGTGTGCACTAAGTTCTATGGGGCAGTACATAAATGTAATTGCTAGTTGCTATTATTGCCTCAAGACATGTGGTGCTAATAGGGGATACATAATTGGCTTATCAAGTTAGCTAAGTCATTCTGCTTAAATGAAACTGAAATGATGTGCCAGTCCATGTAAGGCTGGGGTGCCCAAACTTTTTGGGCCGTGGGCCCAGTGGTGGGATGTCAAACATTTTACTACCCCACCGTGATGTCATCACAGTGTGGGTGGAGCTAATGTCATGATGTCATGACATCATGGGTGGGACCAAAGAAAATAATAAAATTAAATTAAAAATAAGCACACACACACACACACACACACACCTCAAACCACCCACCCTCCCACCCACAACACAAACCCATAAATAAAATAAAATAAAATAAATGAATACATAAATAAATAAAATAATAATTACATAAAAATACATCCACCCACCCCAAACATAAATCAACCCACCCACCCCAAACACAAACCCATCACTTACATGTTAGTATAAGTGCCTGGGCAGCACCATGTTGCAAGATGGATATGGTCATCGTACCGGTTCGCTAGGATAATATGCTTTAATGTAAATGTAAAACAGCTGTACCTCCTTAAGGGTTCTCCACAGTGGTGGGATGTCAAAAAATTTACTACCCCCACCATGACATCATCACAGTGTGGGCGGAGCTAACATGGGCAGAGCCAATGTCATGACATCATGATGTGGGTGGAGCCAAAGAAAACAAATTTAAAAATAATAAAAAATAAAATAAAAATAAGCACACACTTACACACCTCAACCCACCTACCCACCCACCCACAACACAAACCTGTACATAAATAAATAAAATAAATAATACATTAAAATACACCCACCCACCCAAACACCCACCCACCCACAACACAAATCAACCAGAGCTTTTAAACCAGAGCTTAAAGCTTATTCTGGCTAATGTTTCTCACACTAGGTCAGATGGAAGGAACTACAGAATGAGCTCACCACAAGATGGCTTCATTTTGGCACTTTTCAACAGTTAAAGAAGTTAGGTACTAAGTCTTTGCCTAACCAGTTCTCTAGGATATCTAGGGGAGCAGGCTATAGAGAGCTTCAGGCTAGCAGCTTCTCTTCCTCCTCCCCTATAGGGAGGACAGCAAGGAGGCTGTGCATATGCGCCAAGCACTGTAGGCGTGCATGCACACCAAGTGCTTGGCGCTCATGTGCAGTGCAGGAACCAGTGAAAAGGTAAGCCCCGAAGGTGGTTCCCCCCAAAAGCTGCCACCGGTTCTCCAGGACACCGGGAAAAGTTACTACCGGTTCTGGAGAACTGGTGAGAACCTGTTACATCCCATCACTGGTTCTCCAGTTGGAACAGCAATTGGAACAACACAGGTGTAGCTTATTGATGAGGGAACTCCAAGACTTTGCTTAAAAACCTCAAGCCAGGCCGCCAGGCCTGCCGGCTGCCAGATCTTTTTAGGAACTGTGGTAGCACATCAATATATGTAAAGGTATTAAATACACATTAAAATACACACAGACACACCACATCCAAAGGTGACTCACTTACCCTGGGGAGCAGGCTATAGGGAGCTTCAGGCTAGCAGCTTCTCTTCCTCCTCCCCGCTTGGGAGGACAGCAAGGAAGCCGTGCATACGTACCAAGCACTGTAGGAGTGCATGCACACCAAGTGCTTGGCACGCATGCGCAGTGGGGGAACCAGTGAAAAGGTAAGCCCTAAAGGTTATTCCCCCCAAAAGCTGCTACCGGTTCTCCGGGACACTGGGAAAAGTTACTACCAGTTCTGGAGAACTGGTGAGAACCTGTTACATCCCATCACTGCGTGGGCCGATCATGTGGTTCAAGGAGCTGGTCACTAAGGCCCGGGGTCCGGGTGTGACCCCTGATGCCAATTCATCCAGCCCGCGAAGCCCTAGTCGCTCCTGGAAGTGGAAGTAAAACATGCCCATACGGGCACGTTTTTCTTCCGCTTCCTGGAGCGATGAGGGCTTCGCGGGCTGGATGAATTGGCGTCGAGGGCCGCACCCGGGCCCCGGGCCTTAGTTTGGCCACCACTGATGTAAGGCAAGATGGGCTTTTTAAGGGTGAAGATGGTTACTTAGGGAAACAAGTCATTATGGGCAGCAGCACTATGTTTAGTAACAAAATGGCGGCCGGTGGAGGGTAGGTACATGGCTATATTCTGTCTAGTCAGTGCGATGTAAATACTGTAGCAATATGTTTGCCGAAAAAGAATTTGGGGAGGTTACAATTTTGGATTACAACTTTCATGGCCAATAGACATGTCAGCTAGGGGTTACTAGTCTTTTTTAAAAAAATCATAGCTATTTTTCCAAAATACTGAAATAAGGTTTCAAATGATGTAAAAATGAGATTAAAAAATGGATCATGTTTGTGGTCTTATGTTGGTCATTGTACCACAGTCAGGGACAGAACCTGGGTAGCCTATTCTGATGGTTTTCTTTCCTCTCTTTTCCAGCTCTCTCTGGTCTTCCTCTCTCCTTTTGGCTGTTGTCAAAGCAAATGGACCTCCTCCAGCTAAAGACATTTGGGCCTGGCCCGTGAAGAACTAAAAGGCGGTCTGAGCAGTGCCTTCTCCCTGTTCCCTTTTTCCTCTCCTTCCCCCCATCACCACACCATTCCTTGCATCCACACAACAACATGATCCTCGCATGGTTTGGCTTCCACAGTCTCCTGCTCCATCTCTCCAACCATCCGAGGTGGGCTTGTTACCAAGGCTCTCGCCAACAAATCCTTCTCTTCTGTCTCTTGTTCCTTTGTTTGCCCTACGGTGTCCAGCCAACGACCTTTAAGGTTGGTGTGATGGGCCCATGGAACTGTGACTCCATCTATGCCAGAGCCTACCCTGAGGCAGCCGCCCAGTTGGCTACCTCACGCATCAACAAGGACCCAGCCATCAACCAGGGCTACTGGTTTGACTATGCCCTCTTCAATGAAGACTGCCAGACATCTAAGGCCCTAGTGGGCTTTGTCAACTCTGAACGTTATGCCTCTGGCTTCGTAGGTCCCGTCAACCCTGCCACCTGTGAGGCTGCTGGGTTGTTAGGCAAAGCTTGGAACAAGCCTATCTTCTCCTGGGCTTGCTTGACTGACGATGCCGAGGTGGAGCGTTTCGGCACCTTCGTCCGCCCATTGCCACAGGCCTCTGCAGTGCTCTACACAGTACTCAAGTATTTCCGGTGGGCTCACGTTGCCGTGATCACCTCCAAGCAGGACTTCTGGGTGGAAGTTGGCCAAGGAATGGCGGAATCGCTGCGCAATTTTGGCCTCCCTGTCACTGTGGTGACCACCATGGAAGATGAGCCAGATGGGGCCAAAAAGGCACTCAACAGGATACAGAGAACTCAGGATGTACGAGGTATGGCAGGGAGGGAACCCTGTGGAGATGCCACCTTCTAAAAGGGATTAATATTTAGGGGGTTATGGTTAGAATTCTCCGATTCTTTCAGAAATTGGGGACTTTGGGGGTTGGGGGATTGGGGGGACTACAACTTTCAGAATCCTGAGCGACTGTAAAAACAGTAGTCCTACCCACTGCGCCCCCCAAAAAACTCCACAAAAGTTCTCTATCTCTATGTTTTGTTGAGATAATTCTGACAATGGTTTTTACTCTGCTACATTAGTTACCAAGGGACTGCGGTGGCTTAGTGGTTAAGATGCTAAACTTGATAACTGGAAGGTCGGCAGGTCAGTAGCTTGAGACCTGACTGCTGCTTGATGGAATGAGCACCTGTCTCTGTCCCAGCTCCTGCCAACCTAGCCGTTCGAAAGCAAATAGGTTACACTTTGGTTGGAAGGTAAACAGCATTCTGTGCACTCTGGAGTCTAGTCATGCCTGCCAAATGTCCATGGAAATGTCTGCAGATGTAGACAGCACTGGCACTTGGGCTAGAGTTGCCATAATTCTCTCCCACAAAACCGGGACAAAAGTATACTTGACAAAAATGGGCATACACTGGTCACACTTATCAGATGGTAGTGTGAGGTGAGGACGTTAAGATTTGTCTCCAGGTATATTCCATCTCCAATGGAGCAGGAAATTGCACGTTTGATGGCAAGAGGTTGAATTTATTTCAATGGTGTGTTATAATACATAATCAGTAAGTTTTTAAAATCTGGGACTTTAACATAGTTTTTATTGAACTGGCTGGGACAATTTTTCCAACCTTGAATCCAGGTCAATCCTGGTTTTCCGGGACATATGGTAACCCTAACTTGGGCTGTAAAAGGAGATGAGAACCATACCCTGGAGTCAGGAAGGCTTTCAAGCAAGGGTGGCTTTTGTTGATTACTAACCACATGAAAATTAAGTTGTAATTGCTTGGTAGTCATCATATGGTGTGAGAAATGGGTTTCCTAATTGGCTGAGATGAATCTCAAAAGACAGAAGACTTGCAGAACTCAGAAAAGCTGCTTGATAGCAAATTGAGTCATTGATCCATTTTGCTCAACATAAAGACCACCCCGCATACTTACACCCCCATGCTTTCTAGATGTGTTGGTATAATAAAGGTAAAGGTCACCCATGTTCGAAAGCCAGCCATATCTGACTCTAGGGTTCAGTGCTCATCTCTGTTTATTGCCAAAGAGCCAGTGCTGTCTGCATCTTCAGACATTTCCATGGACATAAGGCAGGCATGCCTCAACACTGGAGTGCATGGAATGCTGTTTACCAGAGTGGTCCCCATTTATTTGCTTGCAATTTCTTGCTTTCAAACTGTTAGCTTGGCAGGAGCTGAGACAAAGATGGGAGCAAACTCCGTAGTACAGTATTCAGGAATCGAACTCTGACCTTCCAGTCATCGAGTTCAGCGTCTTAACCTCTTGAGCCACCTCCGTATACAATGCCCTTTATCAGATGAGGATGATTGCGGGTGGGGTGGGGCATGTAGCTTGGAAAAAGCAGGTGGAGGGATGTGTCAGGAAGAAGGAAGCTCACCAGAGCTCCAGGCAAGGAGTCTTGCCAAGGAGCAGCTGCTGCCCATGACTGTGGGCACAAGGCAGGGATTCAGAAGTGGAACCGAGAGATCATGGGTAGAAGTGAGTCTTCACATGGAGACATAAGCAAGGTTTCACAAGCATGAAGGGAACAGAGGGTGGGGGGTAGGTTTGACCCCTCTGTCGCTACTTAGGAAGCAGGCAGGCATGGGCTAGATAGAGCAAGGGGGCCATTTGCTCTTGTGGACTAGCCAACATTGTTCCCAGCCCTGCTTGGAAATACCAGAAAATTAAATAGGGACCTTTCGGCGTGGGAAATTTAACATCCTCCGCTATAGTGTTTTGCTGCTTCTCCTTCCGCAACTGTTAGTAACATGTGGCTTTGTTGTTGTTCAGTCGCACAGTCGATTCCGACCGTCTGCGACCCCATGGACCACTGTCCGCCAGGCACTCCTGTCCTCCACCATCCCCCTCAACTCGCTCAGCTCTGTGCCCATTGTGTCCACAATACCATCTAGCCATCTCATCTTGGGCCGTCCCCTTCTTCTTTTGCCCTCGACCCTTCCAAGCATCAAGGCTTTCTCAAGCGAATCCTCTCTTCTCATTTGATGTCCAAAGTACTTTAGCTTCATCTTCACTATTTGACCTTCTAAGGAGCAGTCAGGGTTGATTTCTTCTAGGCTCGACCTATTTGTTCTCCTTGCTGTCCAGACTCTCAAAACTCTCCTCCAACACCACATCTCAAAGGCATCTATTCTTCTGCGCTCAGCTTTCCTAATGGTCCAACTCTCACAACCCTACATTGCCACCGGGAATACCATTGCTTTGACCATACGAATTTTTGTTTGCACTGTGATGTGGCTTATGCTTTATTAAATGATGTGGGCACAATTAAGGCTCCTGAAAGCATCCAGTCAATCACCTGCGGAAACATGTCTTCAAGGGTGATGGTCAGATCAGAGCAACCTGTGAAGATCACGAGCTCTTCCGATTAGCTTGAATGAAAGTATTTGGGAAAGATAGTAGTTTAAGCTGGTGGCAAAATAAATTGGTGTTTGCACGAAAAGGCATGTCGTCAAATACTGTGTGTGTTATGTGCCATTGGAACTAACATATACAGTACTGGCTCTTTAAGGCAAAGAGGATATTTAAGAAACATTTTCACTGGTTTCATGAGTTTTGGGGCCAAAAAGCAATTTGAAACAAGCCCCCCTGAATCCTAGCCCATCAGGTTATCAACTACATACAGGGGTTCCCAAACTATGGTTCAAGGGCCAGATCCAACCTACAATGCCTACTAATCCAGCCTGCACCTCCCGCACCACTCCTGGAAGCAGAAGCAAAACACATCCGCACATATGCAAAACATTGCCGTAAATGCATCTGCGTCTGTTGTAAATGCGTTTACAACAGCCACGGATACATTTATGGCAGCATTTTGTGCATGTGTGGACACATTTTACTTCCACTTCCAGTGGGAGGAACCACATGACCTGCCCTGAACAACATGCTATGTATCTATATTGCTTTGCTGGAATTGGTGCTGATTTCGAGGTATAGATTTACAGTTTCTTGTTGAGAAGACAGCCCTATAGAGGTGTGATTATTTCCCCTAATACTGCCTTACAAGTGTGAGCAGGTGTGGGAGAGTTAACCAGTGCTTAAACAGCTGGAATATCTGAAAATTGGGAGATGCTTGTAATCACCTTTGCTGCCCTAATTCTTCTTGCATGTGCCACCAGGAGCCATGACAGGGAGATCCACCAGAAGTGGTGACCCTGTGACTGGCTATGTAACACAGGGACGGCCAAGTAGGTCCTCCCAGTGTTTGTCTCTTTTGGTTTTGTGGGTAAGACTGGTGGCGTTTTAAGTCCAGCATCATCTGAAGGGCTTTCCTTTGTCCATCTTGCTCTGACTTAACTCCTGGACTAGTCAAGGCAGCCATTTTACCTGAGTCTTGCCATAATCTAGAGCAGGTCTTCTCAACCTTGAGCCCCCAGATGTTCTTGGACTTTAATTCCCAGAAGCCCTGATCAGCAGGTATAGTTACCTGGGCTTCTGGTAATTGAAGCCCAAGAACATCCAGGGGTCCAAGGTTGAGACATTCAGAAGCAATAGAAACATCTAAAAATCTGGCATGGGAAACTCTAGTACAGTACAGGGTTCCCAACCTAAGGCCCCTGGTGCCATTTCATGTGCTACCCTCTCCAAGGGTATTTGAGAAACAAAATGGCTGCCCCTTTGAAGTTGTTGGGACAAAATGGCTGCTCCCATCATGCAGGCTAGGCAAAATGGTTGTCCGGCCCTCAAAGCTGACTGAGAGAGCGTGACCTGGTCTCCGCTTGAAAAGTTTGGGAGCCCCTGCTCTAATACATGTAACTATGAGGCTATCTATCACATAGCCCCACTCTTTGAGTGGGTGCAGCATGATCTGACTGTGTGTGTACATCATTTGGGCCACTCTGCCACACACTGAGATCCCATTGAGAGGGTTCAACTAAGGCACTAAGCTGTCCTTCTGTATTTTATTCTATGTCCAAGTATGTGCATGCTGGAGATGGAATAAAATCGAGCACAATTTGTCTTCTAGCTGATGGGAGAATTACTGCTCAAGCTCCATCAGAGGAACAAAATGCTGTCTGGATGCCGAAATTGCTCAAAGCAGCATTTCTCTCCTCCCTCCCCATTCAAATGATTTAAATACAGTACCCCCCCAAAAGGGGTAGACAACACCTAAGTTATATAGAGATGATAGGGTTGGTCAATAACCATTTCATGTCCTTTTATGAATATTCTGTGTACAGAAAGATGCACATCAAGCACATATGTTGCCATCAACGCCTCTCTGTCCAGGGAAACCCACAAAATTCTACCCTCTATACCAGAAGAGGTTTTATCTCTTCCCCAAGATGTGGGCATCAGGAAGTCATATACCCGGGTATCAGGCAAAGGTGTTCAATATATACTGAGGTGCTCCCTCTTTCTCAAACAGACCTTCACTTGGCCTGTTTCACAGTCTGGTAGGTTTGAGATACGTCTTCTACAAAATGGAACAAGCACATATTCTGTGATATGGTACCAGAAGTTCAAATTACAGCTTAATTGGGCTTCCAACTAGATAGTCTGGGTCTTTCCCCTTTTTATCTTTTCTAGCACTACAGGTAGACTGGTACTCTTGAGCTGCCTTCTCTCTATGAGGCCACATCCTATTTTCCCCCTTGTGTCTCTCTTCTAAGTTCTTTTCTCTCGCCTCCTCCACTATTCTGAACTGATTTCCTTAGGAAATAAACAGTGAATTATCTCTCTTCCCCTATTTGCCGTATTAAGATCCTCTAGATGTGTTACGTCTCTTCATTAGTCATAAGCTCAGCATTAGATTGCTGCACTTAGACCAAACTATGGCCTGGGGCCTGGATCTGGCCCCTGATGCCAATTCATCCGCCTACGCCACCCTGATCGCTCCTGGAAACGGAAGTAAAATGTGCCTATTTCCAGGAGTGACCAGAGTGGCACAGGGTGGATGAATTGGCATCAGAGGCGGATCCAGCCCACAGGCTGTAGTTTGGGCACTTCTGGTTTAAGCAGAGAAAATGGCAGCTTAAAATCTATCTCATCCTGTTGCAAAACAGATTGCAAGGTGCATTTTACTTCCGCTTCTGGTGGGAGGAACCACATGACTGGCCCACTGAACCACGTGATTGGCCCATGGCCCAAAAGGTTTGGGCACCCCGACTTAGACAGTAAATTACAAAACAAACAAACGATCCCTTCCTAATGCCTCTTGCACTTCCTTGTCTGCCCTTTTCCGTTTAGTGATCGTCATGTGTATGCACTCAGTCCTGCTGGGTGGAGAGGAGCAGCGCACTTTGCTAGAGATGGCGGAGGACCTGAGCATGACAGATGGGACCTACGTTTTCATCCCCTATGATGCCCTGATGTACAGCATGCCCTACCAGCGGGAGAGCTACCCTATGCTAGAGGAAAGCATCAAACTGAGGCTGGCCTATGATGCAGTGCTGACCGTCACCATTGACTCTCCGGACCAATCCTTCCGGCAGGCCTTTCAGGAGGCTCAAGAGAAAAAAGAGATCCCAGCTCATATTGATGCTGACAAGGTGAACCCCTGGGAAAAAGGAGGAATTAAGGAGAATTTTTTTGGAATAGTAGCCGTGTTAGCTTGTGTTTCAAGCATAGCAGAGAATACGGTAAACAAAACAAAAACAAAAAGTTGTAGCCCTTTAAAGACTAACTGCTGTGTTTTAATATCTTTTGCAAATCAAGTCCATTGCATCAGATATAAGCGTGAGACTTCATGGCATCAATTTATACACATCAGGTATAGAGGCACAGAGTGATTACTTAGCATAACAGAGGTACAGAGAGATTGTTATGCTAACCAATCACTCTGTACTTCTGTACTTTATGTGTATCAATTGATGCCATGACTTCTCACTCATATGTCTGATCAAGTGGTCTTGATCCACGAAAGCTAACATTAAAGCACAGCAGTTAGTTTTTAAAGTGCTACAATATTGTTTTGTTTTGTTTATTCTCTGATATGAATTAAGGAGCTGTTTGAAGTGTTAGCCGTGTTAGTCTGTGCAAGCATATCTGAGAGCAAATAAAACAGAACAGCCAAAAAAGAAGAAGGAAAGAAGGACAAAAAAATACTGTGCCACATTTAAGCCTAACTCCTATATTTAAATGTGAGCTTTCGTGGACCAAGTCCACTTCATCAGACATAAGAGTGAGGACTCATGGCATCAATTTATACACACATCAGGTACACAGGCACACATTAAGTGGCCAGAGGAGAGTGAGTGGAGAAAGAGTGGAATATTATTAGACATGGTGAAGGTGAACTTAAAGATTCATTGGTTGGGATCTGCGTGTTTGGAAGGATTTAAATAAAAAACCCAATCTGCAGATGTTTAATAAAAATCCTGTTTCTATTAGGATTAAGAACAGTGATGGGATGTAACAGGTTCGCACCAGTTCGCCAGAACTGGTAGTAACTTTTCCCAGTGTCCTGGAGAACCGGTAGCAGCTTTTGGGGGGAACCACCTTCGGGGCTTACCTTTTCACTGGTTATCCCACTGTGCATGCGCGCCAAGCACTTGGTGTGCATGCATGCCTACAGTGCTTGGCGCATAGGCACAGCCTCCTTGCTGTCCTCCCAAGTGGGGAGGAGGAAGAGAAACTGCTAGCCTGAAGCTCCCTATAGCCTGCTCCCCAGCGTAAGTGACTCACCTTTGGATGTGGTGTGTCTGTGTGTATTTTAATGTGTATTTAATACCTTTACCTATATTGACGTACTACCACAGTTCCTAAAAAGGCCTGGCGGCCTGGCTTGGGGTTTTTAAGCAAAGTCTTGGAGTTACCTCATCAATAAGCTACACCTGTGCTGTTCCAATTGCTGTGCCAATTGGAGAACCATTAAGGCGGTACAGCTGTTTTACATTTATATTAAGGCATATTATCCTAGAGAACTGGTTAGGCAAAGACTTAGTACCTAACTTTTTTAACTGTTGAAAGCTGAAAAGTGCCAAAATGAAGCCATCTTGTGGTGAGTTCATTCTGTAGTTCCTTCAATCTGACCTAGTGTGAGAAGGATTGGCCAGAATAAGCTTTATGCTCTGATTTAAGAACTCTGGTTGATTTGTGTTTGGGGTGGGTGGGTGGGTGTCTGGGTGAGTGAGTGTATTTTAATGTATTTTAATTAATTTATTTATTTATTTAATTTATTTACAGGTTTGTGTTGTGTGGGTGGGTGGGTGGGTGGGTTGAGAGGGGTGTCTGTGCTTATTTTTATTTTATTTATTATTTATTATTATTATTTATTTTTCCTTGGCCCCGCCCACAACATGATGTCATCGTGTTGGCTCCACCCACAATATCATGACATCATGATGTTAGCTCTGCCCACACTGTGATGACGTCACGGTGGGGGTAATAAAATTTTTGACATCCCACCACTGATTAAGAATGCAGTCATAGAAGGTGTGGGCTTTTGAATTCTTCATTCTTCAGTTGAATAGGTGTTCAACGGTGGGTGGGTCATGGGAATAATGTGGAAGGAAGCATGATACTGTACTGCAATGCTCACAGACAACATCTGTTCTCCAGAAGGCTTCAGTTCTTTACACAAGCTTTCTGAAACACTGAACCTTATCCTCTAAATAGGTTCAGGACTAACATTTTGGATCAATGTCCAAACAAACCCTTGGAGTAGACTTTCTACCCCTACTAAATCCAAGGAGGGGAAGTGGGCAATTCAGGGCTGAATATCCCTGTACAACTAGCAATAGAAAGGCTGTTTAGGGGGTTGTGGATTCCTTTCAATGAAGACACCCTTCCCCTTGAGCCTGACATTTCCTCAGATATACAAGTCTCTGCAATCTGACCCGCAAATTAAGCCCCTGTTTACCTTTCAGTGACCAATCATGAGACATGCCATGCTGCATGGATGAGAGTCAATGAGGGAAACTCCTGTTGGAAAGCAGGAATCGCGTGTTTCTTGTGGGAACCTCATTTCCAAGGAGAATTGAAAATAAATCCTCTAGTTCAGGGGTGCCCAAACTATGGCCTGTGGGCCAGATCTGGCCCCAATGCAAATTCATCTGACCCATGCCGCCCTCGTCGCTCCTGAAAGCAGAAGTAAAACATGCCCAGACAGGCACATTTTACTTCTGCTTCTGGGAGTGATGAGGATGGCATGGGCCAGATGAATTGGTATTAGGGGCAGTGTCTGGCCTGTGGGCCATAGTTTGGGGACCCCTGGTTTAAGAAGAGAAAATGGCAGCGTAAAATCTATCTCATCCTGTTGCAAAACAGATTGCAAGGCACGTTTTACTTCTGCTTCTGGTGGGAAGAACCATGTGACTGGCCCATGGCCCAAAAAGTTTGGGCACCCCTGCTCTAGTTTGAGCCAAATTTCAATTAGGGGATAAAAGCAAGGGAATGGAAGTAAATTATCTCCATGGGCAGATTTGGTCCTTACCTTTCTTTCGTTTCCCTTGCAGGTGCACCCTCTGTTTGGTACCATTTATAACTCCATCTATTTCCTGGCCAGGGCAGTGGAGAGTGCCCGTCAGTCCGGCAAGTGGGTGATGGGCACCAGCATTGCCGAAAACACCAAGGACTTTGAGCTGGAAGGCTTTAGTCAGCCGGTGTCGGTGGATGAATACGGAGATGCCCTGGTCCCCTATGTTATCTTGGATACAGACGGAAGGGGCAACCGCCTCTGGCCTACCTACAGTGTGGACATGAATGCTGAAACCTTACGCTACGTTGGCCACTCTGTCCATTGGCCACACAGTTCCAGTCCTGACTCAGATTCCAGCTGCTGGTTTGACTCCGTCAGCATCTGCTCTGGAGGTGAGAACTGAGGGAGCCGTAGAGAGAGGAGGGGGAGATTATAGCCATGACCTTGTTCCTAAGCTCGCAATGGCCAACTTTGGGGAGCCCAGGTGTTCTTGGACTCCAATTCCCAGAAGCCCCAGTCAGCACTCCTGCTGACCAGGCCTTCTGGGAATTGAAGTTCAAGAACAGCTGGAGTGCCAAAGGTTCACCATCACTAAGCTTTTGCTCTGCTTCCCTCCCTACAAACATCTCTAACCAATTTCCTAAGCCCACATACCTCCTCCATCTCTTTCAGAGCTTAGAAGAGTTACTTTCCAAATCCTTCAACTGACATTGCTGCTGGCCAAGATGATTGGGGGATTATGGGGGGTGTAATACAAAACATAATTTCACTACATTTGAGCGACACAACCCGCCTTATGTTTTCTTCCATCATATTTCCACCAGTGGTGATCCTTCTTGTTAGTTGTGTAGTAAGATGATGACGAGGGGTTGCGGTGGCTTAGTGGTTAAGATGCTGAACTGGAGAAGGTCTCCTTGTAGATGTTACTGTAAAGCCAGGAAATCCAGCCCTCTAAAATCAAAGACCTGCTACTGGTCTCAGGCAAAAGTGCCTTGAAAGGAGATTGAGAGAAGGAAACCGCTTTTGAAACAGATGTTCATTTATCGAAGGAGAAATCAATACATGAAGCCCAAAACAAATGTCCCTCCCAAAAAGGGAGAGATATTCTGACCACAGGTGAGACTGAAATTTATACAAACTGAGGTGGTACACATGCATAAGGCTGGGCAAAGATGGGGGTATGTGGGGGGACTTTTGCTTTGAGAAGGGAACACCTTCCATGACTGCCATGGACGTCATCTCAACTTGCTTAGATGAAGTAAAGTTTCCTGATGGTGACACTCTCCTCCTCCTCCTCCTCCTCCTCCTCCTCCTCCTCCTTACAGGGGTAAGCGCTGGTTTCGTTGCCTTTCTTTTCCTTCTGGTGATCTGCTTGGCTGCAGGTGGAGTCGCACTAGCTTTCCATCTTAGGTGAGTGCCCTGAAGACCTCTCATGACTGACTCTTCTGCAGGGAAGAGCTACTGAAGGTCATTTTTGGATTTAGGAGTAAATCACTTTTGACTTTATGGTGGCGATTAGCCATTTGGGGGGGCTTTTGGGAGGCTATTTTGGAATGTTCTGAGCTGCTTGTTTTGATTCCTACAGGCGAAGGTTCCAGCATGCTGAGCTGATGAAAGGACCCAACAAAATTGTTCTGACCATGGATGATTTGACCTTCATTAATGCTGGAAGCAGCAAGAAGGTGAGTGGCTTCACTGCAGGGATCTTTGAAAGGAAAATAAACAATTGACAAGTGGAAGCATTTAATTAAGGAAGAGGCTTGCAAGATGGAACCAAAGCTTAGAAACCTTAGCTTTGATGCTACCAAGTGAACATTAAATTGGCAAATTGCCTCAAATCACCTTGGGTCTTTGGGTGTTCTTGGACTTTAATTTCCAGAATCTCAAGTCAGTACACCTGCTGATTGAGGCTTCTGGAAACTGAAGTACAAGAACATCAGGGGGCCCATGCAGTGGTGGGCTGTCAATTTTTTTTACTATCCCACCATGAAATCATTACATCGTGGGGGGAGCCGACATCATGCCATCATGATGTTGTGGGCGGAGAAAAACATTAAAAAAATATATTTTAAAAATGGCTGCCCAGAACTGCGCATGCGTCAAACCTCCATTTGACGCATGCACAGTTCTATTTTTAGTGTGCATGCATCAAACCTCTATTTGATGCATGTGCACTAAAAAATAGAACTGCACATGTGTCAAATGGAGGTTTGACGCATGCGCAGTTCCGAGCAAACATTTTGGCTGGCCAGAAATACACTTCCGGAGGGGGGGGCGGAGAGGCGACCGAACCGGTTGCCCAGGGGTTTACCACCACCCCGGCGACTCCCTCCTGATGGGTGCTACCGGTTCGGACAAACTAGTCCGAACCAGTAACAACCCATCACTGGACCCATGGTTGAGAAACCCTGTGCTAGGTAATTAAGAAATGTACTTCATTCGCTGACCTGCTATTTAATTTGTTATTTAAAAATAATAATAACAAGTGCTCTCTGCATCTTCTCATGTGCATCATTATCTTCCAGCCAAGATACACCCCAGCACCTTGCCCATTAGCTGTTACACGGACCTTATAGGAAGTTGCTGGAATGTATCTCTGTAGTGTGATCAATATTATTATTTTGATAGTTATATGTACACTGCCCAGACTGGGAACTTTCCCAAGGGGGTGGTATAAAAATGCAATAAATCAATAAATCAATAAATTACAATGCCACTGTGGAAAATGAGTGAATTGGGGCAATACGTTATTTTTAGCTAATTATTTTCAAGCTCTAGTACAGGAGTTCTCAACTTTTTTAAGCCGAGGGTTGGGTCCGGGCTGTCATCAGACACTTGTAGGTAGGGAACTGCCAAGTTAAAATGTCAAAGTTCCAGGTTTATAAGCTTGCTATTGTTGAGTTCATTGCGCTCTATCTGCTTGTACCTTCAGAAGATGAATGAGAGCCATCCCAGTCTTCTGGGAAGGAGCGTTTCGGACATGAAAAGTCTCAAGAGTGTGGCAGGACACCCAGAAAACACAAGCATGGCTATGGCAGAGGTAACGGCAATGGGGCCATTCCTTCCCCCACCCATTTTTTTCCTGATCAATAGATGGGAAGCCAGTAAGGAGGGGGACAGAGATTGTCTGGAGCTGGGTCCATTTCAGGCTGTCTTGGGTGAGAGGTGGCACTTCAGGAAGAGTTGGGGATGGCTGGGAAGAAGGCACCAATATTGGGATCAGGGGGGGTATTGTTGATTACAAGCTAGCTCCTTTCATGCAGACTGTCCTTTCCAGTGGGGTCCTGTTTTCATTCTGCCTCCCCTCTCCCCTCGTGATCTGATGATGCCTCTGTCTTGGTCACTATATGTTAGTATGTTTTATTTATTTTATATCATTTGCTTGTTTTTATGTATGCCATAATTCCACACCAGTGGACACAATAAAATCTCTCTAGGCGGTTTCTAACTTAGTACGAAAATAACAGACGGCATTTTGAAAATAACTTTAAAATATTGAAGAGCAGATTAGCTATTTATTTAAGAACCCACATCCCTATTTATTTATTTATTTTTACATTATTGAGCTTTTATCCATCTTCCCTGCAGGCTGGCTTTCATGTGGGGCTCCCTTGGGAAGGATTCAGCTACAGCAGTAGCTGCTGCTTGAAGCCTTAATGGTTTGGGGTGCAGACCCAGGAGTGTCCTCCCATGAGCCATGCACACACCGGTTTCACACAGCCCATGTTACTGTTTCCTAACGTGGTTCGCCTTGCCCGTATATCTTGCTCTATATATCCCTAGAGATTTATCCTGCTCCCCTTCTGCACCCCATGTCCTCCTCCTCCTCTCCTGTAACTGTCAGGAGGGGATTGGACCACCAGACACCCTCTTCCTTTCCGACCCCCAATGCCGGAACAGTCATTCCTCTGACCCATCATCATGCCTAGGACACAGAGGTCACTTGATTGCACGTAGGATGCTGCCAAGCCTACCTGTTGCCTTTGATCTTCCTTGAGCCTTGGCCCTGTCCAGGACTTGGCTTCAATATCCTACTCCACCACGGATAGCTCAGCCATAAGGCTGTGGTCCTCTATCCCAGGGGGGCTCAAACTTTTCAGGCCATGGGCCAGTCATGTGGTTCAGTGGACCAGTCACGTGGTTCCTCCCACCGGAAGCGGAAGTGAAATGCGCTTTGCAATCTGTTTTGCAACAGATATGTTTTGCAACAGGATGAAATAGATTTTAGGCTGCCATTTTCTCTGCTTAAACTAGGAGGTGCCCAAACTATGGCCCGTGGACCAGATCCAGCCCCTGACACCAATTCAACCCACCCGTAGCGCTCTTGTCACTTCTGGAAGCGGAAGTAAAACGTGCCAGTACAGGCGCATTTTACTTCCGCTTCTGAGAGTGATGAGGGCTGCTTGGGCTGGATGAATTGCTGTTGGGGCCAGATCTGGTCCATGGGCCATAGTTTGGGCACCCCTGCTCTATCCCTGTCCTTGGTGCTGGTTGTTAAACCAACCCACCCACCCAAGAATGCCTCCCTCGCCTGGTGTGCCCACCCGAGGGTAGGATACATGGGTGATACATGGGGGTCGTACAAGGCTCTGATCTGTGCTCTCTCGGCCACCCAACAGTCTCAAAAGGATTTTGTGCAAAATTTCACTGATCCTTGCAAATCTGGGCATGGCAACAGCCCAAAATGCACAGCAGAGCGAGAGGGAGCAAAGGGCAACAGCACCACCCCTTAACCCCCCCCCCTCAATTCACACCAGAGTTTTGGGAAAGTCACTTTTTGTGGGGTCGAACTCCAAGAAAGGGGAGTGGTAATCCCAAGAAGTGACTTTTCCCAGCGCTGGTGTTTAGGTTCTCCCTTCCTATCCTCGTCCATCGGCATTACTTTTATTTTGACCTCCTGCTTCCTGCTGTCCTTTAGGGCGATGACAAGCAAAAATCCAGCAGCCAACTCCCCTTGCTCCTCCTTTTGTTTAACAGCCAAGGCCTAATAGCTTCTGTCCAGGTAAGTCCCGATCGGCAAAAGGCCTCTTTGCTGCGCCTTTTGCCAGTGCCCTCTCTGCCTTTCAGTCTGGTCTTTTTTCCCCCACTCAGAGTTTGCCGTCCGTCTGTCCTTCTTCTTTCCCCCCTTTTTGGTCTTTAGTCTTTTGCTCATGCATTTTTCTGTGTGAAGTGTCCCTGTGTCATTTAGCTCCTCTCAAAACAAAAGGAGTTAAAATGTTAGCTATGGCACTTGTTGTTTTTTAATTACCCTTGACTGTAATTCCTCAGCTGCGGAGGAGGGAGAGGAGATGTCAGTCAAGGTTAAGAATAGGAGGTGAGAACAGGTTTGAGTTGGTTAGGTGTTGACTAAGCCTTCTGGGGTGGAATGGAGGAGGTGTCTCTCTGTTGGTAACAAGCAGGTTACGGGAGCTTAAATCCAATTTTGGGGCCCATCTCAAATGGCACTCTCAACACCACCACCACCCCGTCCAAACCTGTTTCCTGCCTGGTGGTTTTCTCCATGGCGGAGATTCGGCCAAGTTTTAGGATTTCCCTTTGGGAAAATTTCCCTGGCTTCTGAGTCAGCTGTCCAGAGAGGTTCAAGACAACCTTAGCTTCTTAGCAAGAAGAGCAAGGATGATGTTCAATGGTGCATAAGATCTTTCTTCGGGCTGCTAATCTGCTGCAGTGAGAGAGAGATATATTAAGCAACAACAGCTTGCAGTTAAAATTGGTCACACTGAAGGGATCAGGTGGTGGTGAATGAAGCTGGAGAACTTGGGTGTGTGCAGAAGAATTAATCGTGCTCTGGCTTCGATATATTTGTCCACAAGCTGGTTTCCTGCCTGTCTTCTTCTGACAAGCCTCCAGGATGTCTTGGGCTGTTTTGCCCCAAAATTTCCCAAGCAATAATACTAGTCTGATGCCCTTGAAAAAATTAAGCACCATATAGTGATAGGATGAGCTTTATGATGTGGTCTTTTGACTCAGACAGGCATATAATTTCCTTTCCCCTTCCTTAAGAAAACAGGTGGTTGTAATGAATTTTGCTTCATTTTGCTGCCAAGTGTCTTGAAAATTGCCCCAGCATAGCAAATGCCCACCACAGTCACTGCAAGTTTTATTTATCTCCTGCTGCTCTGAAATCTGTGTTGGCTGATAGGGACAGAGTGCAGGGTGGGAACCTGCAGACCGACAGGTGGTTTGATACGCAAAGAAAACATATGCCATAGCAACCTTAGAAACACTGTGTATTTCTCGTTTATATTCTTTAACCTCCCTTTCCATCCCCTCTGGTCAACGAAGACTGTAGTAGGGTCATATAGCTCCTGTCGGAAGATGATTTTTGACCCTGCTACTTACACTTTGCAGGCTTAGCTTGGAATTACTACATTTTGGGCTGCAATTTTCTGAATCTCTCCTGCCAGTGAAATCTTTGCCCATGCTGGCTGGGAAGAAGTAGCTTTCCCAAGTTCTGTGATTACACCAGTTGAGGTGGATTTCTGGGCTTCCTTGAAGTTCTTCCCAGTGCGGGGACTTCATCTGTGTAACTGGGTTGGTGGAGGGCGAGATGCTACTAAGCTCTTCTCACATGTGTTTACAATGGATTGATTTCTGTTTTGAATGGACTTAAGAGTGACACATGTGTATGAAGAGGGGACTTCTCAGGTGATCTCCTCTCCAGGTAATGGTCATCCCACAGCTCAACATGTGGGGTACACAGAAAGAGCTTCCTTGACGATTGTGGTACTTTTGAACCACAATCCGGCGTACCCTGGTAAGGGCAACCTTATGTTGCTGTCTAATTTTATTCACACTAGGTCCGGTGAAAGGAAGTGGAGAATGAACTCACCAAAAGGTGCTTTCATTTTGGCAGTTTCACGTCTGGCCTAGACACGGAAGAAGAAGAAGACCAAGAAGCTCAAGTTGTCCCTCTAAGGCAGGGGTGCCCAAACTACGGCTTGTAGGCTGGATCAGGCCCCTGACACCAATTCATCCGTCCTGCAAAGCCCTTGTCGCTCCTGGAAGCGGAAATAAAACTACTTCCATTTCCAGGAGTGACAAGGGCTTCAGGGGCTGGATGAATTGGCATTGGGGCCCAGATGTGGCCTGTGGGCCGTAGTGACCAGCCCCCTGAACAACATGACTAGCCCGCTGGCCAAAAAAGTATGGGCACCCTTGCTCTACGGAATGATTGAGACTGCTGAGTGATTTCAGGGTCTGAGTTCTGGCCTTTAGACGAAGACAGAGAGAACTCATGCCTTGCCTCCCTTTGCCTTCCTGGCTGCAGGGACTGGTGTTCTTCTTTACTGGCATTTCTTGTACAGGACTTGCTGAGCCAAATCAAGAGGGTGGTCAGGTGGCGAGGTAAGACAATGAAAGGATGGTGAAGGCAGGACAGCAATACACATTTTGATATGGCTAATTAATGCAGATATAAGTGACTGCAAAAGTGGTCACTGACTCGCATTGAGCCTGGGTTAAAATTTCCACCTCGTCCGGAGCAGGTTCCAATATAGTATTATAAAGCTCTTCCTGCCAATCCTCTATCCCTGTTTTAGGAATGCTAGGACTTTCTCTCATAGTCTGAATAAAATTCTGAGCTCATAATTAGAAGATGACAACACAATTTGTTCTCCGATGATGCAAAGGCCTGAGAACTACATTCCTGAACTATCTCACATGCAAAAGAAGCCTGTATTTACCTTCTAATGACCAACCAGAAGCACAGCAAGTAAATTTGCACCATGCAGAGGTGAGAAGGGTTCATGTTAGGACGGACACATGCCTCTTGCATTGAAAAGAGTTCTCCTTTTAAATGTGCTAAAAATGTTTCGTGTGTTTTGATCCTTAGAGAGGCATACAGGAGGTGCAAGAAACTGCAAAAAAGGATAGGATAGGAGGCAGGTGTTTTGCAGAGAGGGTCTCTTTGAACTACAGTAATACCTCGGATAAAGCTAAAACTTGGTTCCACAAGTCTTGGTGTTATCCGATTTTTAATGTTATCCGATGCATGTTAAAATCCTATGGGATGGATCAGATAACGTTAAAGCTCCATAGAGATACATTGTAACCGCACAGGCTTTAGCGGTGGTTATCCGATCCATCCCATAGGACCTTAACGTTATTCGATCCAATTCTCCTCCCCAGATTACTTAATGTTATGCGATTTTAGCGTTATCCGAGGTAAACGTTATCCAGGGTATTACTGTACTTCTGTCTTTTAAAGACGGCACATTTGACATCTTGTCCATTTTGCTTTTGAGCAAGGAAGACCTTTACGTTTTACTACTGCTGAAAGGCTTTATTCCCAGTGTCTTCTTTGCGCTGCCTGATGTCCAAGTTTTCTGTGGAGCTCATGATAAGAAATGAAGCACTTTGAAATTCAGTAAATGTATGATGTGACTGCTGTGGCTTAGTGGTTAAGACCCTGAACTTGATGACTGGAAGGTCTGCAGGTCACCAGTTCAAGTCACGAGTGCTGCTCGATGGAGTGAGCACCCATCTCTGTCCCAGCTCCTGCCCACCTATCAGTTCGAAAGCAAGAAATTGCAAGTAGATAGATAGGGACCATTCACTGGGAAAGATAAACAGCGTTCCGTGCCTGCCAGATGTCCACATAAATGCCTGTAGACAGACAGGGCTAGCTTTTGAGCTATAAACAGAGATGAGCACTAAACCCTAGAGTCAGATGTGACTGGCTTTTGAGCAAGGGAGACCTTTACCTAAATGTATGATAAAACTTCCGTAACACAATGAGCTAATGATTTATTAGGACTAAAATAACTAGGTAACATTTATTATTACAATTTTTTTGGTTTTTAAATAGTTCCCCCCTCAATGCCAAGTCGTTTGATTTTGTTTTTTAAAATTAAAAATATAGCCACGCGTGGCTTGAAGGGGCATAAGATATGATACAAGATGACTCCCTCGTGTGTTATCTGCATCCCAGCCATGACTCTGTCCATTTCTTCTGCTCTGTCATTATGTAGCTGCTGGCTCTGTAAGCAGAGTGTTTTGCATCTGCCAAGACAATGGCATCCAGATGATGTAGAGTGGTGCCCAAACTAAGGCCTGGGGGCCAGATGTGGCCCCTGATGGCAATTCATCCGGCCCGCGAAGCCCTCAGATCAGCATTTTACCAATAAGCATCTAGAACAGAGCATTGGCTTTTAATACATACAGCTTAGTTTTATTGATCAGATAAAGATAAGCTGGGAGGCATATTCAAATCTAATGCATGATGTCCAATGCATGGTCACCTTTAGACATGCCACACAGCAATCAGAATTCAAACACATTTTATGGACATCCAACCAAGGTTCAATAACTTTCCAGCTAATGTTTCTCACAAAGTTGTTTCCCACACAGAAAACTTCTACAACCACAAATCCCATTTCCTCTGAAAATACATAGTCATTGTTCCACTGTTTACAGAGCTTCGTGTTTTTCATCCTACTCATATGACCTCACTGAATCTGCTAGCATAAATAAGCATTTCCCAGAGCATAGTGGCTCAAGTGGATAAGACGCTGACTGGAAGGTGGGAGGTCAGCAGTTCGATTCCCGAATACTGGATGATAGAATGAGCTCCCATCTTTGTCCAAGCCAATCTAGCAGTTCGAAAGGAAGAAATTGCAAGTAGATAAATAGGGACATAGGGACCACTTCAGTGGGAAGGTAAACAGTGCTCTGTGTGCTCCGGTGTCTAGTCTTGCCTGCCATGGAAACGGCTGCAGAAGCAGACAGCGCTGGCTCTTTGGTTTTGAAACAGATGAGCACTGAACCCTAGAGTCAGATACAACTGGCTGTCAAGCAAGAAACCTTTACCTTTTATCTTTACTAGAAAATAACATCCTCCCTGGTTTACTGAGACAATTGCTAAATTGCTAACATATATTTTATATCACATCTATAATACTGAATTATTTCTAATATTGCCCCAACAATAGCCGTGATACCATCAGTAACTAAGCTGCATCTTCTCAAATCCTACTATGTATGTGATTTGGTGCATTCAGTCAGAAAAAAGACTTTGAAGCACTTTCTAAGATTTGGACAAATGCATGTGGAGAAAGACACCTTGTTGGTTCCAACCATGGAAGGTCCTGAGAAGATAAGACAGTTTCTTCTCTTTTCCTTGTAGCATGCATGCATGCATGCATGCATTCCTTCTTCCTTCTTATGGATTAAAAGTTTCCTGTAAGCTTGGCCGTCCCATTTTGAGCAGGTCCCTTCCTGGTCTTTTCAGGGTTTGCAAATTAATAACTTGTTGCTTCACTTTCAACTCTTCTTACTTCATTTAAAATCATTTTGTCTTCTTTCTTTCCTTCCGCGATTCCTATCTAGGGTGTGGGTGTGCCTTTGAGTTTTGCTTTATAGTTTTGCTTTGGCTTTTGTATTTTATAAGGGCGGAGGAAGGATCACTTCTAATGTCTCACATTCTGGTTCTTTCTAGGGAGACTGGGTGTGGCTGAAGAAATTCCCAGGGGAAAAACACACCGAAATCAAACCTGCCACCAAAACAGCTTTTTGCAAGGTGGGAGCCCAGGGCTTTCTGCTGCTGTAGCAGAAAAACACTGGATGCCATTCCTGTTTCTGGGATGGGGTGACGGCTCGTATGCCTGGCAGTGCCCACTTGGTATCCACTAGTATTGAACACAGTACCCTTTGCCAGAACTGCAGTGCTTCTCAGTTCCATGAAGCTCCCTGATGGCTCAGTGGGTAAAAGCACTGTGCTTGGAGACCGAAAGCACGGGGTTCGACCAGTGGTGGGATTCAGCAGGTTCGCCCCAGTTTGCCTGAACTGGTAGAAGAAATTCCGGCTGGCCCCACCCATCCAGGCTTTGAAATAAAGTAGTCCTAATTTGGGTGCAATGCAGGGCTTTTCCCCTGGCCATGCCCACCATGCCACACCCACAGAATAGGTAGCAAAAAAAAAAACCTGAATCCCCCCACTGGGTTTGATTCCCCAAGAACTGCACAATGGGCGACATGAAAGGTGCCTCATTCAGGCATCCCCTGGAAAAATCCTTTCGACCCAGAGTAATCTCTGACACAAAAACACACACACGCACAGTTCCATGGCATTCTGCCCTCCTTCTACTGTTTCCTCTTTGCTTCAGCTCCGGGATCTTCGACATGAAAACGTGAACCTTTTCCTGGGCTTTTTCCACGACTGTGGGATCTTTGCCATCGTCTCGGAGCACTGCACCCGTGGGAGTCTGGAAGATCTTATCCGCAACGACGACATGAAGTTGGATTGGATGTTCAAGTCATCGCTGCTTCTGGATCTCATAAAGGTGTCTGGATAGAAACAGATCTCTCCTGAGTGTTCTTAGAAATGTCCCCCAGCAGCAAAGGGATGGTGCTTCTCTGATGAGAAACACACAGGATGTTACTAGAAAATTCAGAACTTGGAAATGTTATTTTTTTTTATAATGCCTAGACTGCAGTGGCTCAAGTGGGTAAGACACTGACTGGAAGGTGGCAGGTCAGCAGTTCAATACCTGAATACTGCAGGACGGAATGAGTTCCTGTCTCTATTCCCAGCTCCTGCCAACCTAGCAGTTTGAAAGCAAGAAATTGGAAGTAGATAAATAGGGACCACTTTGGTGGGAAGGTAAACAGCATTCCGTGTGCTCCAGTCTCTAGGCGTGCCTGCCGCACAACCATGGAAACGTTTGCAGAAGCAGACAGCGCTGCCTCTTTGCCTATGAAACAGAGATGAGCGCTGAACCCTAGAGTCGGATACGACTGGCTTTTGAGTAAAGGTGACCTTTACCTTTATAGAATTCATCAGCTGGTATTGTTAGTGACTAGGCTTGTTGGGGATTTTGAGAGTCATGGTCCAAAACGGTAATTGGCTCAAATCCTGCCTTAAGATTACCATTTAGAACAGTGATCGCGAACCTTTTAGAGACCAAATGCCCAAACTCAGCAGGGTGCCGTCTGTGCTGCAGAGGGGCGGGGTAAACTATGTGCTGGGGAGGAGGGAGGAAGCACTTCCATTGGGCTGCTGGGCAAAGGGGCAAAACAAACTCTGTGCTGGGGGGAGGGAGGAAGCATTCCTATTGGGCTGCTGAGCAGAAGGGCGGGGCAAACTCTGTGCTAGAGCGATGGCATGCTAGTCCACAGACAGGGCTCCTGGTGCCCCTTCCGGCACACATTCCATACTCTATATAGTGGCATGTTTTGGTAATAATGGGGTGCACCTTACACTCCGATGCATCTTATACCCCAGCAACTATGGTACCTTCTGGTCACTTCTTAATTTTTATGGGAAGAATGAGGTGTGCCAGAGGGGGCACTCAGAGCCCTCTCTCTGTGGGCACATGCACTGTCGCCCCAGCACAGAGTTCGCAGAGTTCGTTAGTAGAGAGCCAAAGGGACGCAGGGTTGAGCTGTCTCCCCTCCCCCTCTCCATGCGCACCTGAGGACATTTCTCACATCACCTGCCCCTCTGCCCAGCAGCCCAATGGGAGCACTTCCTCTCTCCCCTGTCTGGGGTAAGGGAGAAGAAGGCTCACATATGGATAACAGCCTGTTGAGTCTGTGATGAAGGTGATTCCTGTGATGTTATTGTGGAGCTTTTTTAAAGACAAAAGATGTTAATGTATGAGTTGTTGGTTTTTTAAATGAAAACCTCAGTATTCAGGTTAAATTGCCGTGTTGGCTCTTCATGATAAATAAGTAGGTTTGGGGTTGCAATTTAAGCACTCGGCCTCTAAAAGGTTCGCCATCACTGACATAGACCATATCCCAGAGGAAGAGAGAATAGTGTAGGTCAGGGGTGCCCAAACTATGGCCCGTGGGCCAGATCTGGCCTCCAACAGCATTTCAGCTGGACCCCGATGCCCTCGTCACTTCCAGAAACGGAAGTAAAATGGGCGCGTTTTGCTTCCTCTTCTGGGAGTAATGAGGGCACTGTGGGCTGGCTGAATTGCTGTCAGGGACCGGATCCAGCCCACAGGCCATAGTTTGGGCACCCCTGGTTTAAGAAGAGAAAATTGCAGCCTAAAAATCTATTTCATCCTGTTGCAAAACATATCTGTTGCAAAATAGATAGCAAGGTGTGTTTTACTTCCGCTTCTGGTGGGAGGAACCATGTGACTGTCCCACTAAACCTTGTGACTGGTCCACTAAACCATGTGCCCGGCCCCCTGAACCACATGACTGGCCCATGGCCTGAAAAGTTTGGGCATCCCTGGTGTAGGTGTTACAGTGCTGTCTGGAACAAGTTAGGGTAACACAATAGGGCTGAGAGCAAACCCTCACTCTCTTTTCTTTACTGCTAGGGCATGAAGTACCTGCACCATCATAATTTCCCACATGGGCGGTTGAAGTCTCGCAACTGTGTGGTGGACGGCCGCTTTGTTCTCAAGGTCACAGATCATGGGTACAATGAGCTACTGGAGGCCCAGAAGATCCTAAGAGAACCACAGAAGCCTGAAGGTTAGAAGGGAGTGTTGAGCTCTTGGAAGCAGGACCGTAGCCAGGAGTCTAGATTTGGAAGGGGGGGGGGTGTCAGGAGGGGCAAAACATTTTCCGGGGGGGGGGGCAACAATGTCACACTCACATTTATAACATTGGTGCCATGGAGTGGGCTGGGCTGGGCTGTTAGCTCAGGAGGGTTTCCCCTCCCCAGGAGTGGGAGGCCTGGCTACAGCCCTGTTTGGAAGGGAGAATGATAAAAGTTTGGGACAGTGATTTCCAGGTGTGGGAGACAGAAAAATACCACACCTGCTTCCTGATGGAAATTTTGAGCAAGGTTACCATTGTCTTCTGTCACAAAGGCCAAAACTGGTCAATAAAGGTTAGCAATAAAGAGTAGGGAAAGCAGATTTGGCCAGAGGTAGCCAATATATTAAGGGATTCCGGTGGTTTGTTTATTTATTTATTTATTTAAATTTGTTTATTGCCCTCCTCCCAAAAGGGACCCAGGGCGATTTACAACAATTATAAAATCATTTAAAAAAATTAAAAACTCTAAAAACTTTAAAAAACTTGGTATTAAAAGCCAAAAATTACCACACAGGCATACTGGGGTCAAGCCAACCAATTGGCTGGGGAAATTGAACCATCCACTCCCCAGACCAAACCTGCCAGCCAGGTTTTCACTCCTTTTCTAAAGGGCAGCAACTCCGTCTGCAGGCCTAGTTCTATTGGCAGGAGGTTCCAAAGGGCCGGAGCGGACACCGAGAAGGCCCTCCTCGTGCCAGCGAGGTGCGCCTCTCTGGCTGATGGCACAACCAGAGAGCCTCTCCGGTCAGCTCTGGTTTAGTGGTTAAGTCGCTGAACTTAATGACTGGAAGATCGGCAGGTCAGCAGTTTGAGACCCAAGTGCAGCATGACTGAGTGAGCTTCTGTCTCTGTCCCAGCTCCTGTCAACCTAGCAGTTTGAAAGCAAAAAATTGCAAGTGGATAAATAGGTACCACTTTGGTGGGAAGGTAAACAGTGTTCCATGCACTCTGGTGTCTAGTCATGCCTACTACATGCCCATGGAAACGTCTGCAGACACAGACAGTGCTGGCACTTTGGCTATGGTGTTTCTATATGTGTAAGGCACCCAGAGTTGCTTTGGCAAGAGGGTGGCAGTACAAATCTGATTAAATAAAATAAAACAGAATGAATGAATGAATGAATAAACAGAGATGAGCACTGCATCCTAGAGTTGAATACGATTGGCTTTCAAGCAAGGGGGACCTTTACCTTTAAATGCAAAGAAGAAAGGGGTGTTAGAAGAGGATGGATAATTCCCCCCCCTTTTTTTTTTGTTTCCCCATCCAGAGCGGCTTTGGACGGCACCAGAATTGTTGCGGGATCCCTTGCTGGAACGAAAAGGCACTCTCCGGGGAGATGTCTATAGTATCTCCATAGTGATGCAGGAAGTTATATGCCGGGCGCCCCCCTTCTGTATGCTGGATATGGATTCTACAGGTACAGTACCAAGAGGAAGGCAAAAATGAATGGCAGCAAAACACAACTGGCTTCCATAGACAGGGTTTCTGCCTTTCCACTGCTTTGGTTGCCCTCTTGTGTGACAAGGGCCACGATGGATCAGGGCTGGGGCAAGGGAACTTTCATGCGCTCACTGAGAATGTGGGGGCCAACCAAGGTTAGCAAAGTGGTCCCATGTATAGGAGCAGTTAAAACAGGAGTTCCCAACCTAAGGCCCCTGGGCCAGTTGAACCACGTGGTATGATGCCTCATTTTATCACACGTGCAAGAAACAAAATGGCTGCCTCTTTGAAGCTGTTGGGACAAAACACCCCCCCCCCTTTGTGCCATCCAGCCCTCGAAACTAACTGAGAGGGTGTGACCTGGCCCCCAGTTTGAAAAAGTTGGTAACCCCTGAGTTAAAGAAACAAGGAGGGTTAAGAGTAGAGGTGGGCCTGGCCATGACCCCAAGGTAGAAGCCTTATCTGGAACTGGTGTTGCTGGGTTGGCTAAAGCAAAATGGTGGGAGATTGTGCGGCCTGCAAGATGTTTGTAGCACTGAGTTTTATTGTTACCTTCCTCAATGTACAAGTCTGGTCTTATTGTTCAGTGTAGCAATGAGTACTTTATTTCTCTATTTCTTATGCTGCCCTTCATCTTATGATGCCATCTGTCATATCTGCTTTGATTTGGATTCCTGCATTGAGAAGGGGGTTGGACCCAATGGCCTAAAAGGTCCCTTCTAACGACTGAGTACTGCATGACAGAGTGAGCTCCTGCCTCTGTCCCAGCTCCTGCCAACCTAGTGTTTGAAAGCAAGAAACTGCAAGTTGATAAATAGGGACCACTTTGGTGGAACGGTAAACAGCATTCCATGTTGAGGCATGCCTGCCATGTATCCATGGAAACGTCTGTAGACGCAGAGAGTGCTGGCTCTTTGGCTATAAACAGAGATGAGCACTGAACTCTAGTGTTGAACACAACTGACTTTCGAGCAAGGGCAACCTAACTCAGTTATTCTATGATTCTATGTAATTAAAAACCCAGGTGAAATATACATTTACAACAACAGCATCAACGATAGCGATAAAGGGCAGGCAAAACATAAGACCTTGGTCTCACCTGAACCAGCTTAAAATAAACTGGTGTAAAATACCTGCACAAACAAATAGAATTTGGATCTGTCCCTGACAATATAATATGTCAGTGCCAGTCACACTTCTGTGGGAATGAGGTAGTCAGGGCGTCACAAAAGAAAGAGTTGTCTTTGTTATAAAGTACCAATGGTTCCTGGAGAAGAACCTTCTATAATGAAGTCCATTGGGTAAGCCTTGGCCAGGCAAAGCTCCTAGAACAGGGATGGCGAACCTTGACACTCTAGGTGTTCTTGAACTTCAATTCCCAGAAGCCCTGATCAGCAGGAGTGCTGACTTAGGCTTCTGGGGATTGAAGTCCAAGAACATCTGGAGTGCCAGTAAACCCATTTGTATGGATTCATAGAGACATGGGCTTCTGGGAATTGAAGTCCAAGAATACCTGGAGTGCCAAGGTTCACCATCGCTGTTCTAGGAGAATTGATGTGATTACAGTGTGAAACAAGGTGGTTATGGTGATTTTGGAGCAAATACTCCAGCGGTGGAAGGGAAAGTGGTTAGCCTGGTTGGATCAGAAGTGAAACCATGTCTTTGTCCAAACCAGAGGTCATCCAGAGGGTGGAGAAGCCGCCGCCACTTTGCCGGCCCTCTGTTTCTATAGACCAAGCCCCAGTGGAGTGCATCCAGCTGATGAAACAGTGCTGGAGCGAGCAGCCGGAGAAAAGGCCCAGCATCAACCAGATTTTTGACCAGGTGAGCTGGTCTCAGAAGGATTACCTGGGAGGTGAGGTTGGCACTAGGAGGCCAGGGAGAAGGAAGGAAAGCTCCCTTCTAACGCTCTTCTCACCTTCTCTCTCTAAGTTTAAGAACATCAACAAAGGTCGGAAGACGAACATTATTGACTCCATGTTGCGCATGTTAGAGCAGTACTCCAGCAACTTGGAGGATTTGATCCGGGAACGAACGGAAGAACTGGAGATTGAGAAGCAGAAGACGGACAGGTTGCTAACACAGATGCTGCCCCCGTGAGTCTTTGGTAGTGATAATAATAGGGAAACTGAGCTTTAAAGAGATTCGTCTTGGTGGATTTCCCATCATGTTCATAGAAACCAAGAAATGTTGTTGCTAAGGAGAATCATCGGGAATCCCTTCCTTCTCAGCTAATAGGAAAGAACCAGGGCGCTGTCCTAGTACAGTGATTAGCAATGATAATAGATCAAGAATAGATATATTAGCAATCGTTCC
Source organism: Furcifer pardalis (assembly GCA_030440675.1). Classification (NCBI taxonomy): domain Eukaryota; kingdom Metazoa; phylum Chordata; class Lepidosauria; order Squamata; family Chamaeleonidae; genus Furcifer; species Furcifer pardalis. The sequence goes on from CP126897.1 coordinate 3,338,395, forward strand.
TCTGTGCATAATCAAGTATAAGGTGAAAGAAGAGAGAGGGTATCCATGAACAAAGTTTGGCATCTGCTTTGTAAAAGCCTTAACTGGTAGTGCAGTGGTTAAACTGCAGTAGCAAAGCCTAAACTGCTGATTTTGTAAGCTCGATCCTAACGGGCCTCAAGGTTGACTCAGCCTTCCATCCCTCCGAGGTCAGTAAACTGAGTCCCCAGCTTGTTGGGGGAAAAATACTAGATACCTTGTAAATCGCCCAAAGAGTGCCCTAAGCGCTATGGGGCGCTTTGCAAATGTAATTGCTATTGCTAATTCGTATAGTCAAAGCAATGGTATTCCCGGTGGCAATGTATGGTTGTGAGAGCTGGACCATTAGGGAAGCTGAGCGCAGAAGAATAGACGCCTTTGAGATGTGGTGTTGGAGGAGAGTTTTGAGAGTCCCCTGGACAGCGAGGAGAACAAATAGGTCAATCTTAGAAGACATCAACCCTGACTGCTCCTTAGAAGGTCAAATAGTAAAGATGAAGCTAAAGTACTTTGGACATCAAATGAGAAGAGAAGATTCACTTGAGAAAGCCTTGATGCTGGGAAAGTTGGAGAGCAAAAGAAAAAGGGGGCGGCCACAAATGAGATGGCTAGATGGTATTGTAGAGACAATGGGTACAGAACTGAGCGAGTTGAGGAGGAGGATGGTGGAGGACAGAGGTGCCTGGCGGACAGTGGTCCATGGGGTCATCGCAAAGGGTCGGAATCGACTGTGCGACTGAACAACAAATTGCTAATTAAACAACGGGAGCAACCAGATGGGGTTTTTTTTTAAATTACACCCTAGTTGATGTCTAGCTATGGGGCATACCACTTGTGGTTTAGTACACACAAAATGTCTCAAGCAAAATGGATTCAAGAACAAAGTGTCTGATTTTTAAATGTTGCAGAAATGTAATTTATTGTGAATTTTGAGCCAGACTAGTGCCAGCACGCATTTGGAAGCCTCTGATGTGGTATTTCCACTTGTATGGAAGTGCCACAAGAGGAATACAACGTTGTGAACTCTTCAGTCGCTTGTACTTCTAACCTGAAAAGGCTTCTGGGGTTCTGATGAGACAAGGTGTGTGACATTTCTGCTTTCTTTCTCGCCTTCAGCTCAGTGGCAGAAGCCCTGAAGACGGGAGCCCCGGTGGAGCCAGAATACTTTGAAGAGGTGACTTTGTACTTCAGTGACATTGTGGGCTTCACCACCATCTCCGCCATGAGTGAACCCATTGAGGTGGTTGATCTTCTCAATGATCTCTACACTCTTTTTGATGCCATCATCGGTTCCCACGATGTCTACAAGGTACAAAGGGTTTGGCCTTTTTGCCCTCTTCATTGTAGACAGTGGAAGAGTGGTGGCATCCATGTGGGGGGCAGTAAAGGGTGGGTGGTGAAGCAAATGGGATAATGTTTGGCATTGCTGAGTAGGCATCATATTGCCTGGAAGGTGGTTTGGACTTGCTTATGAGCTGTTGAAGGAAAGTAGGATAGATGCTCGAAAGAAATACTCTTATGACTTCTTTTTGTCAACCTTCAACTTGGTTCTGTGCAGGTGTAAGAAACTGGAATGCCAATCCTGTTAAGGTTCTTTCTCACACATTAAAGGGACGATGCACGGAATTTAAAAATAAATCTACCCAAGAGATAAGAAGGTGGTGGTGTTTAAATTTAGTGCAATGTGTGAAAAAATTGTGATCCCTGTTACCTTCTTGCAAGGGCTGCATTTGAACACATGGTCCACAAAATTGATACCAAATTAATCATGAAGGTGCCAAAAGATTCTCCGTGGTTGCTGTTAATTAACAGTTGCATTAGATCAGTGGTTCCTGACTTTCATGTTTACTCTGTGTCCAAAACAGGAACAATCACTGGTGCTCCACAGACCCCTTTTACTGCACTGGCAAGAAACCCAGATGATACCTTGTGAGGTTAAAGCAGGGGTTCACAACCTATGGCTATGGCCCATGGGCCAGATCTGGTCTACAGTACCAAATATTCCGGCCTCCAACTTCACTCCAACCGCCACTGCCAGAATCGGATGTGGCCTCATTTACGGCCATCGTAAACGCGCTTATGTCAACTGTAAATGAGTCCTCGGCCGTTGTAAATGCATTTACTACAGCTGCAGACACATTTTACAGTAGCAGTTATGGTGGGAAAAACCACCAGTCCGTGCCTGCTCAGCTGTCTGAGGTGGCGTGGTCCGACATACTGCTGGAAAAAGTTGAGAACCCCTGGGTTAAAGGGATAGACGTGAGATCCTTCACGGGTGTGGACAATCCTCAAAATGGTGTCTTGGCGTGTCAAGATGACTGCTCTCAAACAAACTCTCATGAACTGTGAGACCCCCCCCCCCCAGTGTTCCTAAGAACAAGGGAGATGTTAAGTCCTCGTTGACCATCTCCTGAGTTTTGTGGGTCATCCAGGAACCCCCCTTTCTATTAGACTCAAAATCTATTCCTCTCCCACATTCTTTTTGCCCCTTCTAAGCCCTCTGGTCTGTACTAGTAGCTACTGGTTGTTGTCTTTTTCATGGACAGGTGGAGACCATTGGCGATGCCTACATGGTAGCATCAGGGCTACCAAAACGCAACGGGAACCGGCATGCAGGTGAGATTGCCAATATGTCACTGGACATCCTCAGTGCCGTCGGCACCTTCAGGATGCGTCACATGCCAGATGTGCCCGTACGGATTCGCATTGGTCTACACTCAGGTAGGTCTTCCCAGACGTTGGGCTATTGCATGGTAAAAGGGGGTTGTGTGGCCCAGTCCTTCTCAAGGAAAATAGCACTATGGGAGGAGGTGGAAGGAGCTCTTTAGCTCGAAGAGAGCTTGACAAGCAAGACCAAATGTGACTCTTTTCCCTGGCAGGGCCTTGCGTGGCTGGTGTTGTGGGGCTAACGATGCCACGGTACTGTCTCTTTGGTGACACAGTCAACACTGCTTCACGGATGGAGTCCACAGGCCTTCGTGAGTAGCCCCAGGCCAAGAATCCACACTTTGGCTGGCAAAATGCAGTTCATCCAATGTCTGTGGAAATCGGTTTGCCATTTGGCAGTCACTGTTGTGTGAGGCAGGGCGCATGAACAGTACAGCAAGTGTCAAGAGCCCAGGTAGAAAGTTGAGGTGCGCTATACAGCCAAGAAACTGGCTTTCAGTGTGACCCAGTTAGCTAGCATCCCAATGATATGTGAGTTGGGATTGTGGCCATTTTATCGCGTTCCCCACCACAATCTCTTTCTCCACTTTAAGTAGTTCAGAGTAGAACAACTTTTTCTTGGTGAAAATATTGTGGGTGAGGCTTGTCTGGTCTGAATGACACCAATTTCCCCATTATGGCCCTCCAGTGAAAGAGGTTTCCCCACACAATACCATATATATTTTCTGCAAAGAGGAAATGTTTTGGCCTAGAAACTCCCAGCCAATGTTATCAGACTATTTGCTTGGTAATCCAATAGCCAAAACAGAGTGCTAAGTAATGGGGTCCACGTCAGATGGGGAACTAGCAAAGCCTTTAGAAGCAGAGTGAGTGGGTACACAGAAAGAGCCTCCTCAAAGATTGTGGTACACTAGTACCTCGGATAATGATGAGACTTGGTTCCACAAGTCTCATCTTTATCCGGGTTTTTAACATTGTGCAATGCATTGATTGCACGTTTAAAAAAAGCCCTGTTTCCCTGGAGGCTGCAGCAAGCCAGAACGTCAGGATTTGAATCCTGACGTTTTGGCTTGCTGCAACCTCCAGGGAGGTGGGGGAACTTTGGAAATAGCATGGATCAGGTCCCCCAAACTCCCTGGAGCTGGTGTGTGTGTGGGGGTATCAGGGAGTCTGAAATGGGTGAAAAAAGACTTTTTTTTACCCATTTCAGGCTTCCTGACCCCCCTGCCAGTTCCAGGGAGGTCAGGAGACCCGATCCACAGCTTCAGGGTGGCTGGGGAAGCTGACGGAGACTCCCCGTTGGCTTCCCTAGCCACCCGCCCATGCCTCCGCAGCTGTGGGGTGGCTGGGGAAGCCGACGGGGGAGCCCCCCGTCAGTTTTCCAGCCTCCCCACCCCTGCCTCCGCAGCTGCAGGGTGGCTGGGAAGCTGAACGGAGAACCCCGTTCAGCTTTCCAGCCACCTTGCTGCTAAGAACGACTGCATCGGATAACGCTGACATCATTATCCGATGTTAGCGTTATCCAATGCAGTTGTTAACCAAGGTATTACTGTACAGTATTTTAAAACCACAATCTGGTGGACCCTGGTAAAGGCAACCTTGTGTTGCTGGCTAATCTTTCTCACACCAAGTCAGGTAAAGGGAACTGCAGAATGAACCCACCAAATGGTGGCTTCATTTTGCCAGTTTTATGTCTGGCCTAGACACAGAAGGAGAAGGACAAGAAGCTGAGTGAGTGGTAGCCATAAAGTTTGTGCAGTTCTCTTCTGACATCTTTTACAGCTTTGCAAGTTGCCAATTAGCCTATTTCTGTTTGGTGACTGGGTGCTAGGAGGAAACAACAGTGAACTGTTTGCATGTTGATTAAGCAAACACAGCAGTTGCAGAGAACCTGGTTGTGTAACTCAAAACTGTTTTCTCACCTCCCAATTCCTCTTAATCGAAAATACCCCATCTTGTGTTTCACGGTCCTGTGTAGGCTCTGCTATCTGAGAGCAATCCTGTCTCACCAACCTTCTCTTTCCTCCTGCAGCTTATCGTATCCATGTCAACGTACGCACAGTTCAGATCCTCCATTCGCTCAAAGAAGGTTTCAAACTGGATGTTCGGGGCAAAACAGAGCTCAAGGTAGGTACCTGGTTCTTCTTCTTTCATGTCCAAATCAAACTCTGGACTGTCAAAATGAAGCCAACCTCTTGGCTTTGTCGTTGGCTAAAATTAAATCCTCATCGGTAATGTTTCCAGTAGTAGATCCAGCAGATCAGCAAGTGAACCAGGATCCTGTATCATTTCACATTCACACAGTGTGTTGTTATCTGCCACTTGAGCATGTTGGTCTTGCATTTAGGCATTCCAACCCACAGTCTATTTGGGGATCCTCCGAGTGACATCGGGGAAGTTCAGTTCCTCAGTCATATCCTCCTTTAAACTTCCTCCTCCTCCTTCTAATTTGGTTTTGCTCTTGTATACCCTCAAGAATGTTTGTTCTTGCCATAAAACTCTTCCTGCATCTGAGTCAGTGGATTTGAGCCTGATATCTGCTCAGAGGGTGTCCACCAGGGTCCTTCTCTTGCTTAGTTCTCTCAGCATCTACTGCTGCTTCTCTCCTTATCGTAGGTGGAAGTGGGCATCATCATTCAACCTCTAAAGCTCTGTGACTCTTATTTGGAAAGTGCAGAATTTTAGCTTCCGAGGCTCTGTTGCGCAAGAATGCTCCCCATAAGGGTGGAATTTATGCTAAAGCAGCCACGCTGACCAACTCGCTATCCATGATGCTCAGTGTACAGTACATTTCTGAACTGCTGAATGAAGTCAACAGCACCATTTGGGATTTCCTTCAGCAACTTTCTGGGCTGCTGCTTTTTAAACCCTTTTTGATACATAGGCACCTTCAAACTGTTGCTGGAAATGGGCAAATCACAGCCCTTGTGGCTGTGGGTTACCAAAAGGAATAGATGCACCAAACGTAGGAGAGAGAGAAAGGATTTATTAAGAATTCTTTTGCAAAAGGGCCCTCTTCTCTCCACCCTCCTTCAAGAGATGGGTAGAGAAAAGAAGACAAGGAGTTCAGCTGTTCAGGTAGTTTTGTAGACTAAAACAAAAGATAGATTTATAAACCATACGTTCCACTATCACCTCATCCTGAGCTCTGACCCTCTTTCACAGACAAGCCAGTTTGATGGCTGATCCAGCTCAGGTCCATTTCCTTAATGGCTGGTCCATTAAGGAACATCTCCTGTCTTCTAGAAACAGGGGTCAATGGGAATTTAACACATAGAAATGCATAGAGGCATTTCTCTAACAGGTACGCAGAGACATGGGGAGGGGAGACTTTTTACATTTTGTTCACTTAAAGTTACAAAACTAGAACTTGGAAACATTTATTTTCTAGAACAGCAGTGGCGAACCTATGGCACCAGAGGTAGTACGTAGAGCCCTCTCTGTGGGCACCTGTGCAGTCACCCCAGGACAGGGTTCGCCCCGCCCCTCTGCCCAGCAGCCCAATGGGAGTGCTTCCTCCCTCCCCGCAGCATAGAGTTTGCCCCGCCCCTCTGCCCAGCAGCTCAATGGGAGTGTTTCCTTCTTCCCCTGTTGTTGTGTTGGCACTTTGAGATAAATAAGTGTTTTTTGGGTTGCAGTTTGGGCACTCGGTCTCTAAAAGGTTCGCCATCATTGTTCTAGAATGACAACTCTAAAAAGCTTCATGTTTGTTGGGGAATTCTGGGAACTCTAAATAAAATTAAAAATGGACATTTTAAAGCAGTGCTCATAATATTTCCTTTCCCCATCCATTGACACTGACCCTTCTTTTTCCCCCACAGGGCAAAGGCGTTGAAGACACATATTGGCTTATAGGCCGTACTGGTTTCAATAAACCCATCCCCACACCTCCTGACTTGATTCCAGGGTAAGAAGGCAAGGACTGGGGTGGGTGTGATCCTCTTTGTGACTGAGAGGGCAATCGGCAGGTGGAGGCTGCGTGATCTAGGAGGAATACAGTTTCCTTTGTGACTCTTTCTCCCGTTCCCCTTCTTTGTTTCTAGTGCAAGCAACCACGGCATCAGCTTGGATGAGATCCCTGAAGAACGGAGGAAGAAGCTACAGAAAGCACGACCAGGGCAAACATAGCCAGGAGGCAGCCTATGGAACACAAGGCTAGTGGTGATCGAGGTGAGAGCAGGGCATGAAATACCTTGATTCGTGATGCCTGTGAGTTTCGTGGGTTCCCCATTCCCCACTTTACCATCATCACAACAATCCTGTGGGGTTGGTCAGGCTGAGAGTGTGGGACTGGCCCCTGGACTCCCAGTGATTTTCACAACCCAGTGCCCCTGAATCCTAACTACTAACACTTCTAAACCAATGGTGCAGCTCCCCCGGTGGCTTAGTGGTTAAGGCACTATGCAAGAGACTGGAAGGTCATGTTTCGATATCTGAGAGCTGCACTTGGGGGCAGGCATGAAAGGTGACTCATTCGGGCATTCCCTAAAAATCCTTTCAACCCAGAGTAATCCCTGACATGAAATTATTAGCAGCTCCCCCAGTGGCTTAGTGGCTGAGCTGGAGACTGGAAGGTCGGGTTTTGTTACCCGAGAGCTGCACTTGAGGACGTGAAATGAGCATCATTTGGGCGACCCCTAAAAATCCTTTCAACCCAGAGTAATCTCTGATGTAAAATTATTATACACCCAGTGGTTCTCAATCTTGGGTCCCCAGGTGTTCTCAGACTACAGCTCCCAGAAGCCTTCAGTGTTGGCTGTGCTGGCCAAGAGTTCTAGCAGCATCTGGGGACCTAAGGTTGAGAACCACTGCGCAGTGGTTCTCAACCTTGGGCCCCCAAGTGATCTTGGACTTCAATTCTCAGAAGCCCTCATCAGCAGGCATGCTGACTTGGGCTTCTGGGAACTGAAGTCCAAGAACACCTGGAGAGCCAAAGTTTGCCATCACAGACCTGGGGAATGTTGAAGTTAGGAAGAGGCAGAGTGACTCTTAAGATGTACACAAGATGGGTGTTCTCAGGCCAGGGTGGCTGCACAGGAAAGGAAGTTTGGAGCAAACCTCCACTATGACCACTCACCCACTCAGAATTTTGAGGTTTAACTCCAAAACAATGTACTGGAAAGATACCCAAGGGTTTCTGAGACAGAACTTTTGTGTGGGATTTCACTCTTCCCACTGGCAGAGAGGCACTTTTGAGCAAACATTTACCTGTTTACTTCACTTAAACTTCAAAAAGGCTTTTCTGTCTGAGGGCGCATGGTCTGACCCACAGCTGAAAAATGTTGAGAACCCCTGCTTTAGATTTTAGTACGTATTATAATTTCCTTTGGTCTTAGCTGCTTGTGTTTTTAAATCCTGTGTATCCCATCACTGGGAGAAAGAAATGATATTAATATGAGTAATGTTGTTACCTCTCTTTAACCAGCTCCGCAAGACTGGTGGCCTGTATCCGCTCGCACTTTCTGACCAATTCTGATGGGGCCTTTTGTACAGCTGGGGCCAGGCAGGTAGGCAGCAGAAAATCCCTCTGGTGGAGGGATGAACCAACCGTTGGCCTTTGGTGGCCTCCCAGCCTCAGCTTTGCCCTCAGCCGTCCGGCTTAAAAAAACAAGAGGTTCAGGCTCATACTCCTCGCTTCCATATGCTCCATCCCTCCCTCCGTGACTCTTGGTGGTCTTGTCACGTGATGTGACTTTAGCCAACCTAAGATTTGCTCACCGCTCTCTGACCAGAAGAAGAAGAAGAAAGGGGAAATGGCTAATTGCCAACCTGGGACATTGGCCAACTGGAGATCTGCACTTTGTACTCTGATCTAAAGAACCAAACCCTTGAGGGATTCCAGCCAACCAAGACTGGCTCTTGTTGACTCTCCTTTCTCGTCAAAGATTTTGCTTTGGTTTGGAAGCTTGGTGCTTGGACTGCAATATTGTTAAACCAGGACTGGTTCAGGAGGAGACCTATCCCAGCGTCCGTCAAGTGGAGTTATTTCTCTGGAAAAGAACTGGGCCCAGGAATGGTGTTGCTGTTTCTTTGTGGAAAGTGATGCTTGAAGATGGTGAGGGTTAAGGTGGATCAGTGGAGGTCTTTCCTTCCAACACCCATGGAGCAATCCAGTTGCAACTAGCCAGCTTTGAGGCTGCCCTGCAGAGACTGTATCTGCAGATTTGGGAATGGTCTAGGGATGAAGCAGCGAGAAGGTTTCTTGTCAGCATCTCAGGCTGGGCTTTGAGCAGAATATTTGCATCTGTTTTGGGAGAAGAGGACTAGATTCCATGCAGAGATTAAACTCATAGGTTGAAAAGATGCCCCTAGTAGAGCAGCGATGGAGAACCTTGGCACTCCAGCTGTTCTTGGACTTCAATTCACATTAGGCCAAGTCCCTCTGAATCCACACAAATGGGCTTACTGTACTGTTCTTGGACTTCAATTCCCAGAAGCCCAAGTCCCTGTGAATCTACATGAATGGGTTTACTGCACTGTTCTGGGACTTCAGTTCACATTAGCCCAAGTCCCTGTGAATCCACATAATGGGTTTACTGTGCTGTTCTTGGATTTCAATTCCCATAAGCCTAAGTCTATGTGAATCCACATGGATGGGTTTACAGCGCAGTATCCATGTGGATTCACAGAGACTTAGGCTTATGGGAATTGAAGTCCAAGAACATATGCAGTAAACCCATTTGTGTGGATTCACAAGGACCTGGGCTTATGGGAATTGAAGTCCAAGAACATCTGGAGTGCCAAGGTTCGCCATCACGGCCCTAGAGATTTCATGGTAGATGGACCACTGCATAGTAGATCCACCATTCAAGCATCTCTTTGGGAATTCAGCTCACGTGGCAAACCACTAGATGGAAGTCTTGCCTCGTAAGAATATATGGCAGGTTTTAAAATGAGCTCTCTTTTTAAAGGGTTGACTTCTGGTTTCAGACACTTAGACTGAGGTCCCTCTGAACCAAATGCTTTTGAGAACACAGCAAGGCACCAAAATAGCTTTGAGGGGTAGGGAAGTTTAGGATGAAGAAGCCCGTTTCTGAACTCTCCTGACAGGCCCTGAATCTTCCAAACAAGGCCTACGCATGACGAAAAGAGTTTTGCTCGATGATGTGTTTGATCTATGCTTTGAACTTTTTTTTTTTAAAAAAAAGGGATTGGTTATAATTAGCCAGGCTGATTTTCTTGTTAAGAAGATGCTTGATAAATTTTAGTTTTCAGGCTCAAATAAGAATTTCAAAAGGATAGCTGGGATTAATCCTTGGGGCAAAAACTGCAATTGATTATTTTTCTCTGGATTTCAGAAGATTGCTATATATGTACAGTAAAACATTTTCACAAATTTATCTGCTGGAAAATTTAAAAAATACACACACGCAACCCATTAAAATACATGTCATGGGTGGTTTTCTTACTATGGTGGGCTGAGCACAACATGTTTGATCAAGATGTTACTTTAGAACAGGGGTGCCCAAACTTTTTGGGCTGTGGGCTGATCATGTGGTTCAGGGAGCTGGTCACTAAGGCCCGGGGGCCGGGTGCGGCCCCCAACGCCAATACATCCGGCCCGCAAAGCCCTCGTCGCTCCTGGAAGCGGAAGTAAAACGCGCCCATACAGGCGCGTTTTACTTCCGCTTCCAGGAGTGACAAGGGCTTCATGGGCCAGATGAATTGGCATCGGGGGCCACACCCGGCCCCCGGCCCTTAGTTTGGGCACCACTGCTTTAGAACAAGGGTTCCCAACCTTTTCAAGCTGGGGGCCAGGTCACCATCTCTCAGTCAGCTTCATGGACCAGACGGCCATTTTGCACTGCCTGCATGAGGGGTGTGTGTGTGTGTGTGGCCATTTTGTCCCAACAGCTTCAAAGGGGTGGTCATTTTGTTTCTCAAATGCCCTTGGAGGGGTGGGTGTGGGGCATATGAAATGGCGCCGCAGGCCGGATGCGGCCTGTGGGCCTTAGGTTTGGAACCCCTGATTTAGAGAGATTTGTCACCAGAGCAAAAGTACTTTTCTTAAAGGGGCAGGGAATGGCAAGTGCTCACCATTTCCCCTTAGGTACAGATTGACATACAGTACATTGTATGTGAGAGAATGTGGACCAGTCTCTTTTGCTCTGTAAAGCTTACCTGTAGTACAAAAAAAAAACAAAAAAAACCCCTGAGCCATCTTTCCACCCACCACTGGGAAAAATTTATTCTCCCATGCCAAAGATCCTTCCTGGACTTTAGTTTGCTTCAATTTGTCCTTCCTTTGACAACTGCCATCCCGCTTCCTACCCCCTTCCCTGCCTTTTTCAGTGGCTGTCATTCTACTGGGCTGTAGTGACGTCCCTTTTTCATTGTTAAATAAAGTCAGTGACTAGTGAAACAGCGATGCATTGAAACAGCGATGCATTGATTCAGCGCAACATCTGAAACAATATATTTAAAGCATCCATCAGTACCTCACCACGGTATCTGGAACTGTGCCGAGTCATATAGGAAGGGTCCACAGCTGACCTGAATGCACACCTAAGTAATCACATTGGAAGGGGAATTTCCAAAAAACAGCCACCATGAGTGATGGGCAGCACAGTCTACACAAGCCAAACACCCTCAAAATAATGGAATTCTTGCATGGCAAAATCGAAGGAGTGGAAACAGTACCACCAAAGACTCCACTTTCCATTAGGAAACTAATTGGGTTGAACATTTTATTATTTGGTGCAAAAAAATAATAATACAGTAAAACCCCGACTTACATATCCATCGAGTTACATAAAATTTGATTTACATAATGATTTTTGCACTAAAACCAGGCCCCGATTTACATAAATGTTCTGATTTACATAACACAATTTCCTATGGGTTTGCTTCGAGTTATGTAAAAAAAAAAAATCATTTTTCCTATGGTGTTGCTTCAATTTACATAAATATAATTTCCTATGGGTTTGCTTCAAGTTAAGTAAAAAACTGATTTGCATAAAAGCCTACGGAACAGACTTTTTACGTAAGTAGGGGTTTTACTGTAATCTAAAAAGACTTTAGTTGCCTTTGCTTGAAAGCCAGTCGCATCCGACTCGGGTTCAGTGCTCATCTCTGTTTATATTATTTATTTATTTATTTATTTTATTAAATTTATACCCCACTCTTTTCCAAGGACTCAGGGCGGCTTACAATTTAAAACAATTAAAAACACATTGCTTAGGATAAAAATTAAAATTAAAAATTAAAAGATAAAAAGTTTTTAAAAACACAAACAGGGAGAGAGGTGGGGTATTCAAAGGAGCCATCTGGCCCGCACCCCACACATGCCCCACCAGCCAGATCTTCACCCCCATCCTGCAGTGCAGCAGCTCTATCTGGAGACGCAACTCACTTGGCAGGAGGTTCCATAGGGCCGGAGCGGACACAGAAAAGACCCTCCTTCTCATGCTAGAGAGATGAGCCTCTCTAGCTGATGGTACAACCAGAGAGCCGCTCCGGTCCGCTCTGGTGGGATGGACAGATGTTCTTGGGGTGACGCAGTCTCTTAAGTATCCTGGCCCACTACCATGTAGGGCTTTAAAGGTGATAACCAGCACCTTGAATTGCACTCAGAGGCATACTGGGAGCCAGTGCAGCTCTCAGAGAAGTGGTGAAGCACGAGCATAATGCCCGCACCCCATTACCATCCGAGCAGCCGCATTCTGGACCAATTGAAGCCTCTGAATGGTCGCCAAGGGCAGCCCCATGTAGAGCACATTACAATAATCAAGTCTGGAGGTGATCAAAGCATGTTTGATCATGAGCAAGGAATCCCGATCTAGGAGTGGGCGTGACTGGTGCACAACGAGTTGTGCAAAAGCCCTCCTAGCCATGACTGCCACCTGCTCTTCGAGCAGGAGTCATGAGTCCAGAAGGACCCCCAGATTACTCACCGGGTCTGTTTGGGGCAAAACTGCTCAATCCAGCACCAAAGATGGTGGCTCCCAAGATAATGCAGGACCCCTGACCCACCATCAGTCTTGCCAGGATTCAGTTGTAGCCCATTGTCCCCCATCCAGACCCTCACAGCCTCCAGGCACCTGGAAAGGACTTCCACTGCTAGGGGGTCCACGGGCCGAGATATACAACTGGGTATCATCTTTATAGCCAAAGAGCCAGCTCTGTCTGCATCTGCAGATGTTTCTGTGGACATGTGGCAGGCATGCCTCAACACCACTGTTTACCTTTCCACCAAAGTGGTCCCTCAACACGCTGTTTAGATTCCCTAGCAAAGTGGTCCCTATTTATCTACTTGCAATTTCTTGCTTTGAAACTGCTAGGTTGGCAGGAGCTGGGACAACTTTGGGAGCCCACTCCATCATGCAGTACCCAGGAATCGGACTCCAACTTTCCAGTCAGCAAGTTCAGTGTCTTAACCCATTGAGCCACTGCAGTCTTTAAGAAAGTTTTGTTGTTCAGTCGCACAGTCGACTCCAATCCTTTGCGACCCTATGGACCATCACACACCAGGCACCCCATCCTCCCTCATCCTCCTCACCCCACCCAGCTTTGTGCCCATTGCATCGACAATGCCATCTAGCCATCTCATTCTCTGCTGCCACCCCCTTCTTCTTTTGCCCTCGACCTTTCCCAGCATCAAGGCTTTCCCAAGTGAATCCTCTCTTCTCATTTGATGTCTAGAGTACTTTAACTTCATCCTCAATATTTAACCTTCCAAGGAGTAGTTGGGGTTGATTTCTTTTAAAATCGACCTATTTGTTCTCCTTGCTATCCGGGAGACTCTCAAAATTCTCCTCCAACACCATATCTCAAAGGTGTCTATTCTTCTGCACTCAGCTTTCCTTATGGTCCAGCTCTCACAACCATACATTGCTACTGGAAATACCATTGCTTTGACTATGTGGACTTTTGTTTGCAAGGTGATGTCTCTACTTATAATTGTGTGCCCCAAATTTGCCTCCCAAAAATTAGCCGCCTTCTTATTTCATAGCTGTAATCTCCATCTGCAGTGATCTTGGATCCTAAGTATGTAAAGTCTGTTACTGTTTTTATAAATGCAAAAAACAACAAACAAACAAACAAACAGGTTTAAAGCTTCAAGCAATAACAAGAGAGTGAAGCCAATCCATATTGCAAGAGAGGCCAGCAATTTGAGAACAAATCCCCACTAAAATAAGAAAGGCTAGCTAAATCCTACTTTCAAAGCTCACATAGCAGCTGCCTAGTTCCGGTTCAAAGTGTTAGCATGGCAGCAAGGTAAGAATGGGGAAACTTTCAGGACATAGCTTGAATTTTAGCTGATGATCGAGAACTCACACCATTGCAATACACAGCCTGGGAAGATTGCATTTGTGGTTTGTTCAGTTGACTGTCAACACTGTTGGATTCAGTAGCTTTAAATAACGCAGGTGACTTGTTACCAGAATAGTGCTGGCCTCATAGGGGTTGAGCAGGAGACCATTGCTTGCCTCTGGCCAATGGTAGGATTAGGGTTTTGTAAAGACATGGATGTCTGGTGCTACCGATTACTCTTTTGACCCAGGCGACAGGTGTTGGCAAATCTGTCTGTTGCTGATAGGCAGGTGTCTGGTATGCAAACCCAACTGTCTTTTCTTGCATGAGGAATCCAGTTAGTTTAGCTCCTAGAGACACATCCAGAAGAAGAAGAAGAAGAAAAATGCAACCCTTCAAGAGGTAAAACCCAGGACGTGACCAAGTAAACAATAAGAGCAAAAAAGTGGAGTCAAAATGGAGCCATCTTTAAATGGGAATAAAAGGTCTTTCTTGGCCCCCACCCCACTGTTGTATTCCTACAAGGCAGAAGGTATTGTAATTAATCTCTCATCCACATGGCTGCCTGGAACTGGTTTAAGACTGTTACCTGAAAAATCGCTATCTCTTTTTAATGTGGAGATACGTTTTAAAATTAAAAAGTTCATCTGCTGGCGGAGCTTCCCTAGAACCACAGATATTTTAATTTCAGACAAAAACAAGACCATTTTATTGACAAACATAACATTTAAGCAACAGAGGGGCCCCACTGCTGGACAAAACTATGTCTAACCCATTTTTGTCTGCTAGAAAAATCTGTGAGCTTCCCTGTGCAATTTGGTGGGAGAGCAGCTTTGCCATCCAAACGTAGGACCAGTTATACTCTTCTGCTAATCCATTTATCTATTGCTACATTGAAGATTTCACGATGGAACAAAAAACCAGCAGTGGGGGTTTCTTTCACAAGTAAAAATTCAAACTTTTGTTACAATGGTTTGTTAGCACCTTAGATTCAAGATACAATAATGCAAATAATGTTCATAGGAACTAATTAAAAAGTCCGGGAAAAGGTAGAGGGAAAGGGGTGGAGATACATGTCTTTTTCTTCTCACAGTGATCAAGAAGGTGACAGTCATTTTCCATAGACAAACAAGAGATGATAGTCCTTTTGTTTCGTGTTAATGGTGGACCAGACAGGATGGATGTTATCAAGGAAATCTCTAGGCAGTTCCCTCAGGGTGTGAAATGATTTATGCTTAGTTGGTTTCTAGGTGAGAGATGCTCAATGTCCTACTTGAAAATACAAACAGAACATGTTAAGAATCAAAATACAGTAAAACCTCAGATAACACTAAAACCTGGTTCCACAAGTCTTGGTGTTATACGATTTTTAGTGTTAACTGATGCATGTTAAAATCCTATGGGATCCATAGAGATACATTGTAACCACACAGGCTTTAGTGGTTGTTATCTGAAGCATCCCATAGGATCTTAATGTTATCCGATGCAATTCTTCCCCCCAGATTCCTTAATGTTATCCGATTTTCGTGTTATTCGATACTAATGTTATATGAGGTATTACTGTATTATAAAGCAAGGGAAATACCAAAAAGAAACTTTTTATTAGTATAAGGGCAATTTAAGAACCCCCACTCATGATCGGCAGCTCCCGTTCTTCCAAGCCAGTCATGTTAATAGCTGGCCCCTAAGGCAATTAACACCTTTTCTTCAAGGTAAACACTCCCAGGACAATCAGAGGGTGTGAAGAGGAAAAGAGGAAATTCTGGTTCGAATTGAAACGTTTGAAGTACATTCCTAGGTATAACAGCAGTTTGAGATCTTTATGAAAGTATTAAAAATCAACTCTTGCAGTTATTTTACCTGCAAGTAATCATGGTATAGTGTGACGTTTGTGAACATGAAAGACTAACCTTGAAGTGGATGGCAAATTAAAATAGTGAGAGAAGCATATTTTATTGGAACTTAAAGTATATATAATACTAAAATATTAATTTCAAAATTAGGGTTACAGGACTAGGGTTGAGCCTTAAGGGGCCTTAAACTAGAAATGATCCTTTGTTTAGGACTTTTTCTGCTTTACCTACAAAAGAGGTAAGGTTTCTTTTCATTTAATTTCCTGCAAGATAAAGGTAAAGGTCACACTTGCTTTAAAGCCAGTCACATTTGACTCTAGGGTTTGGTGCTCATCTCTGTTTGCAGCCAAAGAGCCAGAGGGGTCTGTGTCTGCAAACATTTCTGTGGTCATGTGGCAGACATGACTAGAGACCTGAATGCACAGAACACTGGTTACTTTTCCTGCCAAAGCAGTACCTATTTCTTCTTCTGCCATATCTGAATCCGAATATAGTTGATCGAAGACTGTACTGTGAATATAATGCCTTCATCTGCCTTCAGCATTGCAGCATAACCCCTATCAGTGGTGTCACATACAGGGGGTTGGGGGGTTGGGGGGGCAGCCGGCCCCGGCGGTGGCGTTTTTTTGGCTATGTGTGTTTTTGGACTACAATTCCCAGACGCCCTAGCGGGAGCGGGCACCAGCATCCACCAGTGGGCGGCAAATCTGGCTTCAGCCCTGGGCGGCTGAAATCCATGCGACGTTACATACCCCCGTACAACTGATCCACTTCCATGAGTCACCTTCTGGTCCGGAGCCTTTTTGGCACACAAAGTCCTTCTCAGTCCCAGGCCAGTATTGATGAAGCTGGTCCTCTCCATCAAGATGGATTCAAATGGGATTTAATTTACTTGGGGACAATCACCCTTCCCTATGGACTTTGGTACCCAAGGCCATTAAGTACTTATGATTGTCAGGTTAGTTAACTGCCACCTGACACTCGGCGTTCAGTCGCTGGCTGCATGGTCTACTACCATAGCAGGATAACCTGGTCAGACAAAGATACCGTATCTATTTATCTACTTGGAATTTCTTGCTATCTAACTGCTACGGTAGGTTGGCAGGAGCTGGGGCAGAGATGGGAGCTCACTCCATCACGCAACACTCAGGTTTCAAACTGCTGACCTGTCGACCTTCCAGTTGTCAAGTTCAGCATCTTAACCACTAAGTCACCACAGTCCTCCATCTTTTCAAAACCATCCCCAAATATGTGACATGGCTCTTTGCTTTGTGTTGGTCAGATCATGCTAGCTCTGGGCAACTGGACTTAAGAAGGGCAGGAAAAAGCTGGAATGTGTCCAAAGGGCAAAAAGAAAGTTAGGAAAGGTCTGAAAACTAAACTCTTTGGGGGGTAATAGAGAGAACTGGCTGAGTTTAGCTTGGAGAAGAGGAAACCCATGAGAAAACCTGAGAGCTGTCTTCAGGTATCAGAAGGTCTGTCAATTTGAGAGATGGAGCAATCTTGTTTTCTACATGTCCAAAGGACAGGACCTAATTCCTTGGGTTAGAAGGACGGAAATGACCTCCCCAATATGGTAGGGTAATGGAAGCTGTGAACTGAGGGCACTGCCAGGCATCATCTAGAAATGGGTGTGTGGACATGGCTACATTAAAAAACGGATTTCACAAACCCATTTCAAAATGCATCACTAAGGTCTTGTTTCTTAATTTCTGCAAAGGTCCTGGGTTGTGTAACATCTATGGGGCAATAGGACTGTTTCCAGGGTTTTCTTGGGTCACACAAAGCAAATAAATAAATAAATACAGAGAAATGTAGGCCTACCTACACCATTCTGCATTTTAGGGGAAAGGAGAGAAGAAATAGATGTTGTGCAACAATTCTGTAATTTATTGTAGAGTTTTGGGGTGGTGCTATTTTCATATCTAAAGCAGAACAAGGCTTGGCACAGATCATCAGTTATATAACTGGAGAAAGCAGGTAGCAGTTTGGTAAGGACTTTAACCACAATCTTGCAATGAAATCCTGCTGTCTACCATTCAGGAATATGGTGAAAGGAGTCTGTACTGCTAATCTTTGCCACCCTCCATTTAAAGCAGGGGTGCCCAAATTATGGACCGTGGGCAAGATCCAGCCCCTGACACCAATTAATACGGCCCATGCTGCCTTCATTGCTCTCAGACGTGGAAGTAAAACATGCCCGGATCTGGCCCATGGGCCGCAGGTTGGGTGCCCCTGCTTTAAGCAGAAAAAAAGGCAGCCTAAAATCTCATCCTGCTGCAAAACAGATTGCAAGGTGCATTTTACTTCCGCTTCCAGTGGGAGGAACCACGTGACCAGCCCGCTGAACCACATGACTGGCCCACTGAACCACGTAGCTTGCCTGTGGCCCAAAAAAATTGGTTATCCCTTTTTAAAAAGAGTTTTAATATCATCTTAATACATATGTTATCTCCTTGTATAATGCACAGCATTGTGAAATGTTCAGTTCTGCCAAGTCTGCATACAATGCATGTCAATACAGCTGACAGATTAAAAATCCATGTTGCAAGCATTGTTGTAACCTACTTTCTTTGGTTGATGTTATGTGCAGTCAACACACCTTTAACCTTCAACATCTGTATCATGGTTTTCAATGTCCATGAGATCTATGAGGAATGGTATTGTCGGCGTCATCCCACCAGGCACTTCCATAGCTGTGAGATAATTTGAGCCCAGATCTCCTGTGTCTTAGTTCAACACTAAGTGTGATGTACTGAACAGAATGATGGATTAGGAGACCTGGGTTCAAATCATTGCTTGGCTATCAGAAGAGTAGCGTGCCTTGGCGGGGCCCCGTATAAAATTTGTTTGGGGGCCCTTAGGAAGGGTAAAGATTTGTTTTGCTTACGCACGTTGGGGGCCCCCATGGCCCGGGGGCCCCGTATAATTGATACGGCAGATACGGCGGTAGCTACGCCTCTGTTGGCTATGGAAACTACTGGCGGTGGGAGGACAGCATGGGTAATACTACTCTTTAAATGTGTCATTGACCTTGGAAACCCTAGGGTCACTATAAAGTTGGATCTGACTTGATGGCACAGTACACACATACACAGACAATGGGCCAATGTGAGTCAATCTAGAGATGAGCTGGAAATGAACCCCAGGTTTGGGGTGGGAGATTTCCATCCATGTATCTCTTGAAATTATACAGCCTCTTCCTGTTGATCCTCAGCAGGGTAACAAGTTCCTACAGCCTCCATCATTGGTTGTTCCCTACTTCAAGGTGGGACATCTTGGAACAGGTGGGATTTCTATCCTTTTCAGGGCCACAGATCTTTGGCCATTTGGTTGAAAAAGAACTATATTTCTCCATAATTAGTGCCCAGCTTATTGAATATTTTGTTATGGCAGCAAATCCCCCAAGCAGATGTTTTAGTGCAACTGAGGCAGCCATAGGTTGGGCAACAGGAGAGGTTGGCTTGGCGTCTGCCAAGATGTCCTAAAAACAAAACAATCTAAAACATTTGGGTTTACTCTCAGTTATATTTGACCTATATTTGGAGCAGCTGCCCCTTTTGTTTCAGAGACTTCTGGTCAAATGGCTGTGATGACCACATTTCTTGAATCTCCCAGTAGTTAAGGGAACCCAATGAAGGGGAAGTTGCAGCCATCCCAAAATATTCAATCAAGGCAGCTCTTGCCTAGGCTTGCTTGTCTCCTGTGTCGGAGAAGTGACAGATGATGCTACCTGTAGATCTTTTGAACTCTCATTCTGTCCTGCACAGATGTCAAAGTCTGTACATGTCCCTCAATTGGAACACCTTGAACATTTCCCTTGATGTTTCTGTCACCCAATTTCAGGGTGATTGGATTCACTCTCTGGCAGAGGTACTAGAAAGACCCAAGAACTTACAATGAGGCAGGGTTTTCAGTCAAAACAAAATATGGTTTATTGGGAGCAAAAGCAAAGGCAAGCCTATTCGGGCATATAGTCTGGCCAGACCTATAATTCTAAATAGCTAACCTTCCCGCAACCGTTCTGAGGAAAAGACCCCCCTTGTGATCCCTGCTCACAAAATTTGGTGAACAGAAGATGGCCCCCACCCACCTCTAAGGGCTTATATCTGCTTTCTAGACTAGCTTCTAGGTGACAAGGGAGAGGGGATTGAAACTGGGAAAGAGGAAAGGCAATTAACATATTTTAATTACATGCAAACATAAAACAAAGGCAGCTCTGAGGTCAGGGACTTTAGTTACACAAAAGCGGCAGATTACAGCTATTGCTGAAAAAACCGGTTATAGAGAGTTTACATTAGGTCAAAGGAGCATATTTGTGGTTGACAGGAATAACCAATTGCATGTAGCGGCGGGAAAACAGTGGATTCCGGCATGAATGGAGCCTCCGGACAAAATTGCTTTAGCGTCTAGCGTGTAAACAAAGAAACAAAGAAAGATGTTAGAATCAATATGCCTTAATCATTTAGTTAATGGGAGACCTTTGAGGAGAGAAGTCACCTTTTGTTTTTCCCTTTTAATCCTCTGGCTGCGTACGTGGGAGACGGGATGTCCCTGTGCTTCTCATTTTACTTTGCTTGCTTCCCCCCCTTTTTCCTGATCAACTTTGGGGTAGTTCCCCACAGAAGTTTGCTATGTTTTATGCTTGGTCAGTGTTCTAATCAATGTTTAATTGAACTTTAATCAAACCAGAGGAATGAGTCATTCAGCTTCCTTTGTGAAGGAATTTCTGCTTATCAGAAAACGTCATCAAACCGGTTTTAAGAACAATGGAGGCAATCAGTGATTTTTAATCTCTCCCTCCCTCTGGAAAGGCCTCCCACTATGTGTATCCAAACTTTTGGCCTTTCCTTATTTTCCATGTGTGTGTGAGTGTTGTGATATTTATAAACGTTTTGATTAATTATAATGCTTTATTCAAAATTTTAGGTATCAACTCCTTCCCTTCTTCTCTTAAGATTCGACTGACCAGTGGGCAGTCGTATCTTAGGCTGAGTGGGTCCTGGTGTGGTATGCCCCCCCCCTGGGGCCCTGGTCACGTGGGTCCTGGTACAGCGTTCTCAGGGATTACAAAAAGGGGCACACACACACAAATTAGAATTATAACTACAGCAATCCCAAACCCCGCTATGAATAAATGTTTCCAACATCTGGGAGTAGGCCAATTAGCCAATTCCCCAGTGAAAACCCAGTGTTTTACTCTCAGTGGTGAGATTGTGGATGGTTTCTTCTGCCTGCTTGCTGTTAAATTTAGGCAGCACATCCATTTAAAATAAGGGGGTTGTCCAAACTACCAAATGAACATCCTAACATTCTATACATTCTACACATGTTTAGAAATTTAAACTAAAGAAAATACAGGAACACAGTTTGCTAGCAATACTTTAGAGAGAGAGAGAGGTAGAGAGAGTCGAAAAGAAACGAGGTGATAGGAATATTAATAATAAAAGACATGATACTCCTCCATTGAATTTTAGACATGCTCTGGAGCACTGTCATCCGTTCACTTTTGGGATCCAACACAAGGCTTCCACATCTTTAGCTTTTTCCTGTAGTGAGGGAGAGAAAACACAACACATCTCCCCAAAACCCTCCCACATTTACTTTTTAAACTTTTATTCCTTAACCCTAGTAACAATAAACGACAACCACTCATGTTTTCAATGTGCTTCCATTACATTCACTGTTCCCTATGGATTTATGTAAGGGAATTCCTTAAGATTCCAGGTTTAGTAGGAGAAGAGGGCTTTTATTGTGCAAACCCCATACTTACTCCAGAAGCCACCAATGCATGATCCAATTGCAACTGTGAGTGCTTTTTAAAGGCAGGAATTTACCTTCCTGGCCCAAACCAATGTAAACCAAATTAAATATTTTGAGTAAACAATTGTTTCACTCCCATCTGATCTGAGGAAGGTGCTGCTTCCCTACCAAATTCAGCCTCCCCCTCCCCTTTGTGAGTCTGGGAGTCTCCTAACTAATTTCTAAACTGGCCTCATTGTGAAATCTATTTGTTTACCTTTACCCTGTTTTCCTTCTGGCATCCTGTATAATAAGAATGAGGGTTTAACAAACGCACTGCAGATGTTTCTGAAATAACTTTATTGTTGGAGTTGCAAAGCAATCTTTATGGTTCAGTTTCTTTAACTAGGATTCTTAACTGGGGACGGTGCATAGGGACACTCAAATTTCCTTGAGATTGTGCACTTAGTAGGATGAGAGGAAATTTCCCATGTGCGATGTTCCAACAATCTTCAGAAGCCACTCACACAACATACATGCAGACAAGACAAAATACAGCTATGCAATGACAGAACAGGCTATGCAGGGGCAGGGCACCTCTCCTGCCTTCCTTAAGGGAAATTTTGGCAGGGAGTTTGCCCAGAAATAACATTTGGCTTTATTAATTTTAATTAGGCAGACATCAGTTTGTGGTGTTAAAAACTTCAAGCTGCTCTTAAGGAGCAAGCTACTATGTGCTTATCTATTTACTATGCAAAACTTCTCCTACCTTTTTCCGGAACTCTTGTTTGAATCACAATTTTTAAAAGCATTTTTTTTTCTTTTTCAGATCGAAAATCAAATGTGCTTCCTGGGGCTTTTGCGATTCAGTTAATTCAACCCCAGTACATGTGTGTATTGAGCCACATTATACAAAATCAAATTTACAGCAACCATTTCAGAAATGCATATGTTTTCAAAAGGTTTTAATAGGTTTATGTTCAAATTAACTTTTCACTATGGAGCAGCAGTTTCCTTCTTTAAAGCAATTCAGACAAGCAGAGCTTTGCACAGACATGATTCCAAGTTTCCAATTTAAACTTATCCAGATTATAACACATGCATAGCCCCTCTGTTTAAGCAAGTATCAGATTATACAGGACAATGTTCCATTTCCCCTGTGCCACAAATTAAAGGTTCCCCTTTATTTAATATCCATCCATTATTTTCTACTAGGCCATATCTCCTTTTATTTCTGAAAATGGGTCTCCACGTGCCACATTTAGAGACTGTTAAGGTATACACCAGACAAACCAAATTCTGAGTTAGCATGGCCCTTTTAAGATGTGGGCCAGATTTTCAAAATACGGTTTTGCATTTTAGGCAGATGCTTCTTGGCCCCCCTTCCCACAAAACTGGGTTCTCAAGTGAGACTCCAATTGTCCTTTTTCCCAGGGAAAAAGACAAGCCAAAACCTCCATTTCCGCTATCTTCATGCCCTTTCTCGGGACAGACACTGGGGTCACCCAGAACTCCAGGATTTGCTCCGAAGGCTTTCTTGGGGTCCCTTGCCTATCTGCAAGTTTTCCAATTCAATTATAATATTGCCAGGTTGAGCTGAGCACTTTAAATGAAGCCGGGTAAAAGGGTGGTTGAGGTGATTTGCCTTCTTGCATTGATATTTTGTGCAGGCCAATTCTGCCTGCGGGGAGTACCCTAAATTTCATCCATATGTGGGGCGTATGGCCAGGTAGCAAACTTATGTTTTAAAATTAGCCTTTCATCAGATGAGGCTCCTTATTTCATATTTGTCAGCCTTGCTGGGACAGCAGGGTGACACAGATTAATTTGAGGCACAACGAAAAGGAAGAAAAAGTCCCCATTTCTTTGCCAACTAGGGCAGTGGAATCAGAATTTGGGTGGGGCAGTGCATATGCCTGTAATCTTAGACAGTATGCGACTCTGTTTACTTTAGTGGCCAAGCAGGAAATTCAACTGATGGCCAAGCTTAGTGGAAGAGGAAGGAGGGGCCGCTTTCCCCCCTTCAGGCTATTGTGAATGGAATGTTTTTTTTTTTTCTCAGCAGGAGGCAATTTCTTAACTTCTCTGCAGTGCTACAATGTTTGCACTCTGCACATGTTCTATGGAAAGTTCGATTTTTTACTTTGGAAGCCATTTCTTTAAAAGCAAATGCATTTTCAAACACATATTGGTTGCAGTTGGCTTTGTATGGGAAAGAGGGACCTTTCTAATTAATCCATCCCAATTTCCAGCCTTTGCCAATCTCAAAAAATTTTTTAGATATACCAATCATCAAGTTAGTATATTTGTTTTGTTTTCCAATTAATTCCATTTTATTTGCTGCATTTTTCCACCATTCCTAAGTTCCAATTCCTAATTTCCAAAGCCTTTATTGCTTGAACTACCTACGTTTTTGTTTCAAATTCTGCTCAATTCTCCTTTGGGTCCCTTTTAAAGGGATTTTCCTGTAACTTCTGATACTTACTTAGTTCGATTTCGAGCCTTATTTAAAAGGCAGCAATGCATTTGAGCGTTGCTAATTCACTAGCCTTATAATACTTTTGCCATGTCCCAATCTAAAGGACAACAATAATCCCGATTTATACATTTCCAATCTCTGTCTTAAAGTTTAAATTAGACAGAGAAAGGAATAACATCATTTTGTTAACCATACTTTTTATATACTTTTTACAATACACATATATACAGATCTGCCACATCTCCAGCATGCATCAGGCCTGGGTACTCTTTGGAAGCATAACTTCTTAAGGACATGCTTCCTTCCCCTTTAAAGCCTTCTGCAGAGCATGTTAATACCTCACAATGGCAGTTTAAATTTTCTAAGTTCCTAGTCCTCATTATTTACACATCACAAAAATGCAGGCACACATTTATTTCGTTCACACACACACCCAGGGTACCCTTATTCATTCATTCATCATACATGCATATTTACATATATTACACATTCATTCCGTTTTCAAACTGTGTATTAGACCTCTTTTTTTTTTTTTTTCCTACAATGTTCCACGCAATCGCTAGAAAAGCAAGGGAAAATGCCATGCTTTCTCAGACCTTAAGGGCCATGGTTTACTGTGGTTCTCAGGAGGCTGGAATTACCTGCCACCTGGGCACAATGACTTAATCTTATTGCTAATCATTCTTATAAGCCATTCCCAGGCTGCCTCTTATGGCAATAGCCTGGGATTCTTCCAATTTGGGCTGCCCTGTGTTCGAATTCAGTTACACTTTAACAGATTGCCTTAACTTAATTGGGGCTTGCCTTTTAGAAACAACGGACAAGTTACAATTTATATGGGTGCTGAGTTACATTAACCCTTTGTTTAATCTATGACTGCTGACCCCTTCAAGCCTCTCAGCCTGAGTGGGTTGCAGCGGGCTCAAATTTTAAATGCTTTTCTATTCTGCTTACTCTTTTTCATTCTACTCTATTTAGCACCCCCCACTCAGCTAGCAGGGATGGTGGCAATAAACTATTCCTCCTTCCCTTTTCTCTTTTGACTGAGGGGTCCTGTTCTGCTTACTGTGTCCTAGCTTTCCCTTTTCCAACGAGTCCATTGAGATTGGCTCACTGTTTCAATTCGAGCTTTTAATTTTTACCTTTTTCTTTTTGATTTTATAGTGCCCAATTTTTCCTCATGATTTCCTTATTTCACTAAGGGTGCCTTCCATCATTCCTTTCAGCCCGCTCACTCCTGCAACTCCAGGAACTTCCATCTGTTCCCAAGGTCCGATTTCTTCTACAACTCCCCTTCCCAACATGTCCCGCTGGGGCATGTCTGAGAGGTCCAGTAGGTTCACCTCTGCGGTTTAACCCACTGTAACCTGGGGGGGGGGGCTGCAAAGTTACGGACCCCAGACTCTCCCGACTGGATTTGTTCCTTTTGCTGGCAGGGGTGGTGGGCATCAAGGGCTGAGGAAACACCCCAGATTTACAAGGATACCATGAGCAGCGGGTTTGAGGAATTAAGGAGCCAGAAGGTGCAATGGACCCAAAACGGTCCTCTTCAATCCTCCTCAATTACCTCTCTATACTTTGGAGGATCCCCAAATTCGGGAGGAGGATTAGCCTTCTCCCATTACAATATAAAGATTGCCCTCGCAAGGGTATCGTTCAAGGTTTTGTGGGTGCAGCCTCACGGAGAGCGCTGCGTGTTCTGAGTCCCCAGATCTCCTCAGACTTACTTCTAGCCTTCTAATAAATTCCTTTAGGTGCCTTAAACTTAAGTTGCCTTCTCTAGGCCAGGCGGGCCTCAGGTCCCTTTGAAAGGGGCCGGTCTTGGGTGCTTAAAAGTTTCAACCTCCATTTACTCAATTTTAGACTTGGGTCCCACCAAATTCTTCCAATTCTTGAGGACATTGCTGCGTGGCGTCCCACCAGCCTTTTCCTTCTTTCAGCCCAGCCTGAACTCTCAAAAAGCTCCTCCCATTAGCTTGCCTTAGGCCTAGGTCTTGGTGCTTACCGAGTTACCCCGCGCAGCGAACTGGCGGGAGCGGACCACACAGTTTCTTCCCTTGGTGTCTCTCACCGGTAATCACCCGGCTATCTTGAGACTAATTTACCCCGGTCTCACGGACGACGAACCCCGCTATCTTGACCAGGCTATCCAATCCGCCACGTGTACTCAGGTAATTACTTCTGGTACCCCGTGCCTTTCGAGATTCCTCACCGGATGCTATCCGGCTATCTTGGAACTCTGCCCAATCCGTAAAGACCCCAGTGATAGGTGATGATTCTATCCACTGGACCCTGCACTTAAACTAAATTGCTCACGGGTGGACAATTCCCGTTCTTGCTTGATTTCTAGCTGGCGAGCGAGGCCAAACTAGTATTCAATTTGGTGTGACTTAGGCTAGTCAGGCCTCTTGTCACCTTAGGTGGGACTCGAACCCACGCCTTCAATACTCGAGCTGCCACCCGAGGGGAAGTTCAGTTCAGTAGGCTTTTTAAACTAACTTGGCAAGAATTTCAAAGGGACCCCAAAATCAAAATTATACGTTACCGATCCTGAAGTTTTCAGTCGCAGAGACGAACCGCAGATGAGTCTCTCAAAGCCTGATTGAAGATTTCGAATAGGAGGTCGTTCTGGTTTTTCTTTCCCTCTCTTTGTGTCCTGCACCTCTTAAGGAGGTTGCAGGAACCAGAGGCATCCCGGCACGAGCCCCCAATTATGTCACCCAATTTCAGGGTGATTGGATTCACTCTCTGGCAGAGGTACTAGAAAGACCCAAGAACTTACAATGAGGCAGGGTTTTCAGTCAAAACAAAATATGGTTTATTGGGAGCAAAAGCAAAGGCAAGCCTATTCGGGCATATAGTCTGGCCAGACCTATAATTCTAAATAGCTAACCTTCCCGCAACCGTTCTGAGGAAAAGACCCCCCTTGTGATCCCTGCTCACAAAATTTGGTGAACAGAAGATGGCCCCCACCCACCTCTAAGGGCTTATATCTGCTTTCTAGACTAGCTTCTAGGTGACAAGGGAGAGGGGATTGAAACTGGGAAAGAGGAAAGGCAATTAACATATTTTAATTACATGCAAACATAAAACAAAGGCAGCTCTGAGGTCAGGGACTTTAGTTACACAAAAGCGGCAGATTACAGCTATTGCTGAAAAAACCGGTTATAGAGAGTTTACATTAGGTCAAAGGAGCATATTTGTGGTTGACAGGAATAACCAATTGCATGTAGCGGCGGGAAAACAGTGGATTCCGGCATGAATGGAGCCTCCGGACAAAATTGCTTTAGCGTCTAGCGTGTAAACAAAGAAACAAAGAAAGATGTTAGAATCAATATGCCTTAATCATTTAGTTAATGGGAGACCTTTGAGGAGAGAAGTCACCTTTTGTTTTTCCCTTTTAATCCTCTGGCTGCGTACGTGGGAGACGGGATGTCCCTGTGCTTCTCATTTTACTTTGCTTGCTTCCCCCCCTTTTTCCTGATCAACTTTGGGGTAGTTCCCCACAGAAGTTTGCTATGTTTTATGCTTGGTCAGTGTTCTAATCAATGTTTAATTGAACTTTAATCAAACCAGAGGAATGAGTCATTCAGCTTCCTTTGTGAAGGAATTTCTGCTTATCAGAAAACGTCATCAAACCGGTTTTAAGAACAATGGAGGCAATCAGTGATTTTTAATCTCTCCCTCCCTCTGGAAAGGCCTCCCACTATGTGTATCCAAACTTTTGGCCTTTCCTTATTTTCCATGTGTGTGTGAGTGTTGTGATATTTATAAACGTTTTGATTAATTATAATGCTTTATTCAAAATTTTAGGTATCATTTCCAAGAAGACCACATTGTTGCTCAAAACTTGTTTTTCAAGCAACCTCCTGTCCTCCTTCCTGGTAGGTCATTTCTGTTTGGATGGAAAGGTTGACATATCCAAAGAGAAACAAATTGATTTATAGTTCTAACAGTACAAAGGAAGTCCCTGTGTTGTGTGACACAGTGAGACCAGTATGTTCTTGCTAACTGATTCAGCCATTGTCCTGGGATTGCCTTTTGGGTCATTGAGTTCCAGTTTTTCCTCCCATCTCTAGCTTTCCTGGCCAGCTTCTTCTCCCACTGGTAACCTTCAGTATTTCTCCAGCGCCTTCCCCTTTCTCTTTCCTGCCAGTGGGCAATGTCTGAAACCAGACATTACAAAAGTTGTTCCAGCCGCATCATATCAAAGAGGGGGGCATTTCCTTCCTCTCTTGCTGCACAGTCATCTTGCAAGGGGGAAGAAATTATGCACAGCAGCCCCAGGGAGCATTTTAATTTAAGGACTTGTCCTCAGGAGGTCATTGTCTTATTTGGTACCCTAAAGACCAAAGGAGTAGCTGAAAGGAGAGGAACAGAAGGGAAAGAAGTGTGTTCCCAAACTTTGATTGTTGGATTTCAATTCTGTAGAGATGTAGCCTTTTGACTCAAATCCCCACCTTTTGGAAGCTTAGCCATATAAATCATCTCTTCATCTCCCCTGACTTTATTACTTTTTAGGTGGATGTTGTTGCAAAGCTTTGTACAAATATGGTAATTGCTCTCTCGTGGGCATTCTATAAGCAGGCTTGCATGAAGGAAGACATTTTGCCAAAAGGGATGGGAATGTTACCTGAAAAATTGTTACCTTTTAAATTTAAGGGAACGTTCCACAGGCAGGGTTGAAGAAGAACCAAAAGTCCATGAGGAACACATGGAACACACGGATGAATATTTCAGGGGCCATCCCAAGGGAAACTGAAAGGTTCAAATAACTTTATTTAAAAATAAAGAATATAACTTAAACAGTAAATTTTAAAATTTTATGTAACACTCCTTACTTTTCCCCCCTGAGGGTTGCTTCTGGGCAAATTTAGGCAGTTTTGCCCAGAATCAACCCTCACTTTGGGAAATCTGTACACAAAACGACCCAAATCAATGCTTCAACAAGACAAACAATTTCTTAATCGTTCCTCTAATTAATTTCTGTCAAATCAGAAGTAATAGAGAAAAATGATACTGCAACAGTTCCTTTTTCCTTCACGACTTCTTGAAGATGATTTTATAACTCCATTCCATCCCTTATTGTAATTTTAAACAATATGTTTGCTCCATCATAACTTAATTTTTTTCTTCATCTTTTGGATTTTATATATGCCCTGGACCTGTAGTGAGAGACAGAGAGAAAACACAATACAACTTCCCCAAACCCCCATCTATTTATTCCTTATTCAGGGTTATGGGTACCTATGAAGGTTACAAGTTTAAAAGCTTTATTTATTTCTTCTAATAACAATAAACAGCAACAAACCTATTTCCTTTTACTTTAACATGCTTTAGGATACACACACTGTACTCCATTCACTACTATCCCTTTGATTTGTGCAAGGAACACCCTAAGATTTCAATTTCTGTAGGATGAGAGGACTTTCACCATGTAAGACACATAAACTGACTTCAGAAGCCATTAATACGTAAACCAAATTACCACTGTAATTTGTCCTGTTCTAATTTCTTTAAGAATCAGGAATTTACCTTCCTAACTCCAAGCAATATAAACAATTTTAAATACTTTAAGCAAACGATTTGCTCATTTCCACCTGAGGATGGCAAGACTACCCTCAAACAGACTCAACCCCCCTTTTTTAATACTTTGGGAGTCATCTTAACTAATTCTCAAACTGACAATTCTGTAGGAGAAGAGGAATGAACCTGGTGAGAGAGACAAACTTAATCAGAACCACTTTCATGTTAAACATTTATGAGATGATCTGAATTAATACATATATTACTAGCCTCATTATAAGGCTAACTCAATTCTCTCTGCTTTCCTTCCTTCTGGCATCCTGCAAGAATAAAGGGGATTTCCACACATACCACACACACACTTTCTGAAACAACTTTACTGCTGGTGTTGCAAAGCTGAAATTATTGTCCAGCTTTTTATTACTAACTAAGACCATTATTTTTCATTTTGCCCCTTTAACTTCTGAATCTATCTCTTAGCAGGGTGCAGGACATAGGGACATTGAAAATTCCTTAAGTTTGTACATTTAGTAACATTCAGTAGAGGCTGTGTTTTGTCTTGCTTTCATGTATGTTGTATGAGTGGTTTCTGTGAGAGTGTGTGGTGTATTAACACTCTCACAGAAACCACTCATACAACATACATGAAAGCAAGACAAAACACAGCCTCTACTGAACTCTAACTATAAAACATACTAGATATAACACCTTCTTTAAGGGAATTTCACATGAAGGTTGCCCAGAAAAATATTTTTAAAATTATGCAGACAGACCTTTTGGAACACTAAATACTAAGGGCCATTTATAAATCCACAGGAAATAAATGCAAACTACTGTATACTTAACTACTTATTATTCAAAGCTACTCCCATCTCTCTTTCTGATACTGTTGGAACTAAGGTCCTGAGTTCGAATCACAGCTATTTTCATTACTTTAATGTATTAAATTTTCTTTTAAGTGTACTTACTGGGTTTTTTTCCCCACTTTCCAATTAATTACTCCCAGCACGTGCAGTAGATGCCCTGGCAAATATTGCACGTGACCATTTTCATTAATAACTTTTACAGCAACCAAATTCAGAATGCATATGTGTTAAGAATTTTAACACACATATATTCATATTAAAAGTGTCGTTATAAAACAGCAATTTCCTTTGAAGCAACCACAATATCCAGGTAGTCAGTACCGTATACATAAAATTAGTTCCATGCACATGGAACAAATGATTCCACTGTCCACAGATACGTTATGATCCAAATTATTTATAATTGCTTTTTCTGAGCCTCTCAATAGGAGAGACCTTATATCAATTTAACACCAAGTTTCACTTCTCCCTTCCCTCAGACAAAAATCTAGCTTCTGCAAATATTTCCAGTCTTATGAAAGCAGACATCTGGCCTCTTAAGAGGTTTGTTTGTTAACATATACTGCAATTTATGCATACGGCAAGCACACCAATGTTCCCTCCAAGAACCTTGAAGAGAATGCTTCCTGTCTACCGAATTTAAGGACTTATGACCATTTTATTTGGTACCACCAGAGCTCTTTTATTCTGCCCTACTGAAAGAGCGGTCTGGATCACAGATTTTTGGGCAGGCTTTCCTTCCTGAACATCCCCCCACACTCTGATCTGTCCCAATTTCTGAACTCTGCGGGGAATTGTCACATATTTGTAACATCTTCCCCTTTGCCCATTCACCCAAAAGACAGACAGATTTTTCTGGCCTTCGCCATACATCTCTGCTATTCCTGGGGTCTTATTATGGCTGTGCCATCAACTCGGAATCTCATGATAGTTAAATGCCTTTTTGAGGTGTCCAGGGGAACCCCGGCTCATTTTTAGGCGCAAGCCAATTTATTTTGATTTTACACAAAGGCATCTGGGTGTCCCAAACTGCACAAGTCACAGACCCTCTTTAATTTTTCTAGTGGGCAATTTCCCACTGTGGGAGTCACTTTCCTCTGTTAGCAAAGGATTTAGGTAGGCTAGGAGTATTTTGAATGGGGAACATGAAATTCCATTTTTCTAGTGTCCTGGACCCAAAAAGATCCAAAATCTTACTTTTGTCAGAAACTAGTAATTCTTTTATATGAAGTAAGGGAGAACAATTATTTTCAGTTTTAATTGTATGAATGGGGTGATTACAATTTTTATATGATCTGTGGGATCACCATTAGCCAACTTGCACTTTAGAAATACAGTTGGCTATACAGAAAAGGAGGGGGGGTTGCTTCCCCCTCCAGACTATTGTTAACACAATGCTTCCTTTGGAGAAAAGACCTGCATTTTAAAAATTTGCAATATCTTACATATGGCAAGGAAAATTTCTTTACTTCATTCCTGTTACCACATGCTGTTTTCAGAAAAGGCCTGCACCTTTACCTTAAGCCTTGTATACTTTAATCATAATATTTGCGTTGTAAAAACAAATTCTTTGAATACATATACATTTCTAATACATTTTCTGGTTGCATACTAATTTTATATGGAAAAAAGATATTCTTGATTAATCCATCTCATTTTCTAACTCTTGAAAATATCATTTGAAGAGATCTGCCAGTTATTATTATTATTATTATTATTATTATTATTATTATTATTATTATTATTATTATTATTATTATTATTATTATTATTATTATTATTATTTATTTATTTATTTATTTATTTATTTATTTATTTATTTATTTATTTATTTATTTATTTATTTTATTTTATTTATTTATTTATATTTCATACTTGCTAACCCGCCCCAATCGGGCAAGCCCGACTCTGGGCGGCTTACAACCCAAGTTAAAACACATCAATAAAAAATTTAAAAATTCATAGACTAAAACAGTATCTGGGGGTGTCGTCAGAAGGGTAAAATCCTTAGACTAACCACCCCACATGGGATCCCACATCCCTGGAACCCCACACATGTCCTGCCAGCCAGGTCTTTAAGCTCTTCCGGAAGGACAGGAGCTCTGTCTGCAGGCGCAGCTCAGTTGGGAGGAGGTTCCAGAGGGCCGGGGCGAACACGGAGAAGGCCCTCTTCCTGGTGCTAGCGAGGTGAGCCTCCCTAGCTGATGGTACAACGAGAGAGCCCCTCCGATCCGCCCTGGTGGGACGGACAGATGTTCTTAGGGTGACGCGGTCTCTTAGGTATCCTGGCCCACTACCATATAGGGCTTTAAAGGTAATGACCAGCACCTTGAATTGCACCCGGAGACAAACTGGCAACCAATGCAGCTCCCTACTCCTTCCATTGACCTGATCCACATTTTTCCAATTTCTAAGTCCAATTTCCTGATCTCCAAAGTTTTTATTCCCTGAACTAAATACATTCTGGTTTTTAAACTCTTCCCCAATTTTGCAAGTCCCATTTAAGGGATTTGCCTACATTTCCTGATATCTAATCATTTCAACTCCTGTATGTCCACACCCTGTTTTAAAGGGGTGGCACTATACAGTACTTGCAATTTCCTGCTTTCAAACTGCTAAGTTGGCAGAAGCTGGGACAGAGATAAGAGCTCACATAATCATGCAGCATTCGGGTCTCAAACTGCTGACCTTCCAGTCATCAAGTTCAGTGTCTTAACCACGGAGCCACCGCAGTTCCTTTTGAACCGGTTACTTGTTTGCAATATTTTTGAAGTGCCATATTTGTTAGATTTTCATTCAAAGTACAGTATTTTATATTCCAAATTCCGTGGCCCTATATTCAAAGTTTCCTCTTTTTAATTCTCCGTTTTTTTAGACTGGCAGGTTGTGCTTCTATGCCCAAGAGCTGCACTTGGGGACATGAAAGGAGCTTCATTCGGGCATCCCCTAAAAATGCTTTGGACCCAGAGTAATCTCTGACACATGTTCCACATGACTGTAAGATAATGCCAAACCATGTTGAACCATGTGCTTGTTTATATGTTCTCTTCAAGCAATGTAGAAGAACGAAGGCACATAGAATGGTAAAGCTGCTTTTGCCTCGCCTGGGTTTGTAATTACGCAAGATAGATAACCAGATGGCATAAACTGATACTGAAGTGCTAATGAACTGGAAAAATACAGAACCTTTCAGGGAGTAACCCACTGATAGGATAGCTTTGTCAACTGAAGAAGAGCCTAGACCTCTGAATCACACCGGATGGTCTGTTACAGCAGGTCTCCCTGTGAGTAATATGCAGAATATTCTAATCAGAATCTGACAGTCTTCAGTTCTTGGCTTGTTTGTCCCCCTTCAAGGGGTGGAGTTGGCATAATTGCAAAAGAGGTGTTGACGGAGGTTAGGTCCTGCCTTAAAATCTACCCCCAGAAGAAACACATGCAGTGTAGCTTAGAGACAGCTGGTGCTGCCTTCTTCCATCTTGAGCTCTCCCCACATCAACCCTACCAGTAGCCAGACTCTACCATGGTCACGTACAATGTCCAGGTGGCGACTGGCAACCTTATCTTTTCGGGAACCCACGACTCCATTTTCATTACCTTGGTGGGCATCAAAGGCAAGAGCCCCAAAACTGCCTTAGACAATTGGGGTCCGGATTTCTACCGAGGAGCGGTGAGTGGTTGGGGAACAAGGCCAGACAATTGGTTGATAAGTCCTGTGCAAGTTACCGGTATCGCTTGCTTTTCAGCCTGGGGAGCTGCTTGAGGGATTGTTATAGTGCTGCATTGGAGTCAGTGGTTGCTGTAGTTGTTAGACTGCAAATTTCAGAATCTCTCCCCTCCTGACACGAGCCATCAAGCTGGGGAGTTATAGGATTTGTAGTTGTCCCCCGCCCCCAAATAACATTGCAATGGAAAACTTTTCAAAATACTGTAGTGTATGTAATTTTGGGTTTTATATAAAAAACAATTGTGCAATCATGTGCATAAACCTTTTGCCTGCTGACTTCAAAGAGAGCACACCGGAGGGGAACCATGAGCTCAGCCTGACAGGAAAGGGAATAGGCTAGAACAGTGATGGCAAACCTTGGCACTCCAGGTGTCCTTGGACTTTAATTCCCAGAAGCTCCTGCTGAGCAGGGCTGCTGGGATTGAAGTTGAACAGCTGGAGTGCCAAGGTTTGCCACCACTGCCTAGAGTAGGGTTTCTCAACCTTGAGCCCCAGATGTTCTTGGACTTCAGTGACCAGAAGCACTGACCTGGGCTTCTGGGAATTGAAGTTCAAGAACATCTGGGGGCCAAAGGTTGAGAGGAACCTGACCTAGAAGGGGTTTTAATAGAAAGGGGCATGGCTTACAGGTAGGGGAAGGGTCTAGAGCAGGGATCTCCAAGCTTGGTGCACTCGGTGTTCTTGGGCTTCAATTACCAGAAGCTTAAGTCAACACACTTGCTGATCAAGCCTTCTGGGAGCTGTGGTCCAAGAACATCTGGAGCACCAAGGTTGGACATCCCTGGTCTAGAGGACAGGAGAGAGGCTCAAGGGAAAGGGGTGTGGCCTGACAACTGCCAAGAACTTTGAATAACACCTGGGACAGGAGTGCCCAAACTACGGCCTGCAGGCACCATTCCATGTGGCCTGCCACCCCCCTCGCCACACCTGGAAGTGGAAGCAGGTATGTTTACATCAGCCATAAAACACACCCGTGCATGAATAAATGTGCCCATGCCTGTCATAAATGCAGAAGTGGGCCCATTTATGGCTGTCATAAATGCGCCTGCTTCCACTTCTGGGGGGCGTGGTCAGGCCCACTCAGCTGTCCAGGGGGCATGGTCAGGCCTGCGGTGTGAAAAGTTTGCGCAAGCCTGGCCTGGGAACACAAAATTGTTCTAAGATTTAAAAGAAAGGTTTAAAAACAGATTATGGAGGGAGGAGACTCTTCAGTGGTAAGATCAGGGTCAACGTTGCCCTTGCTCGAAAGCCAGTCGTATCCAACTCTAGGGTTCAGTGCTCATCTCTGTTTATAGCCAAAGAGCCAGCGCTGTCTGCATCTGCAGGTGTTTCCATGGTCATGTGGCAGGCATGACTAGACACCAGAGTACACGGAACACTGTTTACCTTCCCACCAAAGTGGTACCTATTTATCTACTTGCAATTTCTTGCTTTCTAACTGCTAGGTTGGCAGGAGCTGAGACAGAGACAGGAGCTCATTCCATCATGCAGCGCTTGGGTCTCAAACTGCTAGCCTGCCGACCTTCCAGTCATCAAGTTCAGCATATTTGCCATTAAACCACCCTTCAGTGGTGGTGACCTGTAAAATATGTGCAATGTTTTATTTATTTATCATCATACTTCTATGGCGCCCTTCTCGGGAATGACTCAGGGTAGCTGACAACAAATAAAACATACCAATTATACAGTCCCACAGTATAAACCCACCCATCACAAAAGATAATAAAAGATAATAAAAAGTTAAAATTTAAAAACAGTAAAACATTTATTTGCCTTTGTGCCTGGCAGAACCATAGCTGGGGGGACGGGACGGGACAGGATGGGGGAACCCTCCTGAGCTAACAGCCCCCACCCTCACCCTCACCCCACCCCATGGTGCCAATGTTATATATGTGTGACATTGTTGCCCCCCCTGAATTTTTTTTGCCCCTCCTGACACCCCCCCAAATAATAATAATAATAATAATAATAATAATAATAATAATAATAATAATAATAATAATAATAATAATAATAATAATAATAATAATCCTGGCTATGGCTCTGGTGCCTTGGAACAACATAGCCTGCCCATGTAGCAAGTGTAAACTGGTACCATTTTTAGAAGAAAAACTGAAAGAACTGGAGAAGCAAGTGGGCCCACTTAAGACAATAAGAGAAGACAAAGGTAATATTTAACATCCAGATCAGTGGCAAATAAAGGATAATTAATTCAAGATATTATCCTGGATGCCAAAGCTGATCTGGCATGTATCACCGAGACCCGGTGGGTCCTGTAAGGAGGTAACATCATATTTTTCATTTGCTTACCTGGGTCTGTAATTATGCCTCAGGGGAGATTGGAGAGGTGGGAGGTGGGGTTGCTATCATTGTTTGAAACACCTTGAAAGCTAGCAGGCTCTCAGGTTTTGAGTGCCTGCACATGGAGGTGGGAGACAAAGGTCGGCTGGGGATTCTGCTGGTCTCCCTTCTGGAACTGGCAAAATTTGACTCTGTGGCTGTCCATCGCTGGCAGAATTCAAAAGAGAAGTGGACAACCATCTGCCAGATCCACTTTGATTCAGAGTCCTGCATTGAGCAGGGGGTTGAACGCAAGGGCCTAAAAGGCATCTTCCAACTCAGCTATTCTACGATTCTATGACCTACTGCAGTGATGGCAAGCCTTTCAGAGACCCCAAACCCACTAATTTATTGCAAAGTGCCAACATGGCACCAGGGGAGAGATGAAGCACTCCCATTGGGCTGCTGGGCAGAGGGGTGGGGCAAACTCTGTGCTGTGGGGAGGGAGGAAGCACACCCATTGGGCTGCTGGGCAGAGGGGCGGGGCAAACTCTGTGCTGTGGGGAGGGAGGAAGCACTCCCATTGGGCTGCTGGGCAGAGGGGCGGGGCAAACTCTGTGCTGTGGGGAGGGAGGAAGCACTCCCATTGGGCTGCTGGGGAGAGGGGTGGGGGCAAACTCTGTGCTGTGGGGAGGGAGGAAGCACTCCCATTGGGCTGCTGGGGAGAGGGGTGGGGCAAACTAGTTTTCCAAACAGTTAAAGTATCATTTTCCTTTAAAGGAACATAGTAGGATTTTAAAAGAATCTTTCTTCTACATGTTTCTGAAATTCAGATGATTAACTCACTTGATAACATTAAGGATATTACACTGTGATATGGGGAAAGCAATGAATGGGAAATCTCATGAGTACACAGACATCTCAATGTTATTAGCCCCAGGCACTTCAATAAATAAATGTTTGAATAAACAAGTACTGCATACCATTGCACTTACTAGACATATTAACACCATAGTCATAAGCATCTTAAGGGCTTGGCAACAAGTACATTTGGAAACGCATTAGACACATTTCCCCTTTCTTCTTAATTTGAACACCCTCGAAATTTTTATCATTTACATTCCTCTGAATGTTGAAAATGATGCCCTTCCCCTTTTCTGGGTTAAACAAACTGATGACATATTTAAGAAGATATGATTGCTTAAGTTTGCAAGAACATTAAAAGGCAATTTAAAAATGCTAACTCTTTAAAAAAATGAAATACATTTATATTCAGAGACTGGAAATGTTACTTTGGTTTTTTTAAAAAAGATATTCAGGGCCCCCTCCCATATGTCCCATAGTAACCTTCCCCAAGATGGTATCTTTGGAGGTACAGGACTGCCGCCTTGAGTTTTATTCCAAATTTTAGAAAAGCTCTTCAAGAGAGCATTGAACCTCTCTAGAACAGGGGTGGCCAAACTACAGCCCACGAGCCGGATCCGGCCCGTGATGCCAAATCATTCAGCCTGCACTGCCCTCACCACTCCCAGAAGTGGAAGCAAAACACACCTGTGGATGTGCAGACACATTTACGACAGCCATGGTTGCATTTATGGCAGTGTTTTTCACATGCACGGGTGCGTTTTACTTCCGCTTTCAGTCTGAGGAGCCACGTGATCAGTCCACTGAACTGCATGACCAGCCCATGGGCTGAAAAGTCTGACCATCCCGCTCTAGAAGCATTGAGTTGAATACCTTGGAGAGCTCCTCTAAACAAACTATGTGTCTCCATTGTTCCCACTTCTATCATACCTGGTCAGAATGGTGTGCTCTCCTGTATCATATCTGCCACACAGGGCCCCCAGGTATATTCAGACTACAACTTCCATCAGTCATAGCCCGTATAATCAATTGAGAGAGATGACACTGCACAGCAACGATTTTGCTACTGGGAACAGCACATGTGATTTACATGATATCAAGTGTGCTGATTCAAAATCTGAACTCAGAATTTGCCTATCACATACACATTTTGAGGTGTGCTATAGGTGTTCAAATGGTCAGCAATTGGGTAATATATTTTTACATGGGAACATTATAACAGTTGCAGCTACCACTATGCCTGTCGCCAGCTCAGCTGAATCACGACCCCTGGTGGCATTCATGTTCCATCAGTGGCCAAGCATGTCTGGCCAAGTCAGTGAGCTGATGTCAGAAATAGGTATATAAGGCGAGATGGACCAAGGGCTTGTCTCTAGTGTGAAACCATCTTATTGGACAGTACAGCTAGGCCATAGTAAGTCTGTTTTAAGCTAAAGATGAGTAGGCGCCGCTGTATTAATAAATTGGACAAATTTTGCTACATATACCCCATGTGATCAACACAAGACCCTAACCAAGTGGGTGAGATTTGCTAATTTAAGATCCTGATGTCCTAGGCAGAATCGGACTTCAGATTTGGATTCAGTCCACTTAATTTAGTATAGGACACATGGATTAGACTGAGTAGCAGACAACATTAATTTTTTTGTGATGCAGTGTAAATGGGAGTTATAGTCCCAAAAAGCAACTTCATGGCCACAGCTGGAACAGATGGTAAATCTCAAAAGAGAGTGGGAAAGGGGCGCATTAGCTAAATGCTCCTATCTGGGCACAAAATGGGCAGTTGTGTGGTTTCCTTCCTACATGCTCCTTAGAAATGCACAAAAGTATCCAAAATAATTCTGTTTGATATTCTTTGAGAGAGATCATTTGTTCTTCTTAATGTACTGGGTTATGCAACAATGTTATCACTATTTTTTTAATCCATCCATTTGACAGTGATTTTGTCTTGTTTGGTGACTTTCCCCCATTATTTTCTATATATTTTTGTCCTTCCTGAAAAGCATGGTTTGTTTTTAGTAACACTTTGTTTCAAGAGTGCAATTTTTGGGCTATACGTAACAATATACGTATACGTATACGTATATTTGTATACGTAACAAATGTCTAGGGAATCAAAGAGGCAAGTAGAGAGCAGAGAGTTACATTTGAAGTGAACTTGTTGGTTTATTCGTTACTTCTCAGGCTGTCATTATCATTATCATTATCATTGCTGAAATTGTGTGAGCAGTTTGTTGTGTTATCAATACTGTACGTTACAAACCAAAAAATTACAGGGAAATGCTTTCTGATTTCTTCTAGTGGCCACGTTTGATATTGCACTTTGGAAATCCACATAGAAAGACAAAAATCAAAGAATTTCCCCCTTATCAGTTAGGACAGGAGTTCCCAACCTTTTCAACCCAGGGGCTCGGTCATGCTCTCTCAGTCAGCTTTGAGGGCCAGATGGCCATTTTGCCCTGCCTGCACGGTGGGATGGTCATTTTGTCCCAACAGCTTCAAAGGGGTGGTCATTTTGTTTTTCAAATGCCCTTGGAGGGATGGGGAGGCACATGAAATGGTGCCGGGGGCTGGATGTGGCCCACAGGCCTTAGGTTGGGAACCCTTGAGTTAGGACTTAAGGAAAGGACATAAAATCTGAGAACCCAATCAAATGCCCCTAATAATGCTTTAAAATGCTTTTAAAAGGTAAGACCTGAAAGTAACAATGTTACTTATGAAACCTGAGTAACTCCTTGTTACTTTTATTTGGGATCCAGGGGAAAAAAAGAAGAAAGAAGTCAGTGCAGGTAATTATGCTACTTGTAATCAGTTACTTCAAAGTTCTGGAGATACGTTATAGGCTGGACTTTTTATTTGGAACTGAATTGAAGCAGCCTATGGGCTCTTCTGTCCCCAGGGAGATGCCCAATGACCATGATCCAGTGAGCCCATTCCCCCCCTTTTTTTTGCCCTTACAGGTGAGTGACTATAAGGTCTCTTGTGACCAGGACCTGGGAGAAATTGTGCTCATCCGTCTCCACAAAGAGAGCAACCTCCAGGTCTTCTCCCCTTCATGGTACTGCAATAATGTGAAGGTCACCTCCCCGGAGGGGAAGGTCTATAATTTCCCCTGCTACCAATGGCTGGAAGGCCACCAGATTTTGGAACTGCAGGAGGGCGCAGGTAAGTTGAAGACCC
This sequence comes from Furcifer pardalis, assembly GCA_030440675.1. Taxonomy (NCBI): domain Eukaryota; kingdom Metazoa; phylum Chordata; class Lepidosauria; order Squamata; family Chamaeleonidae; genus Furcifer; species Furcifer pardalis. Next base: position 3,378,850 of record CP126897.1, read on the forward strand.
ACTCAAAGAGGGTTTCTTAATATGCGTGCCACGTTTCGTTTTTTTTGGGGAAAATATTTGCAAGGCATTTTGCAAAACTAGTGAAATAACCATGAAAGAAAAGAGGCTAGCATCACAACCTACACACACACACACACACACACACACACACACACAACATTTCTCCACATGCCTTTGGCTGTGAGAAGGGAAACCAGAACCAGCTGTAGGATAGCATCCAATTGTGCCCCCCTCACATAACACACTGAAGCAGTGGTGGCTAATCTTGACACTCCAGGTGTTCTTGAACTTCAATTCCTAGAAGCCCAGATCAGCAGGAGTGCTGACTTGGGCTTCTGGGAATTGAAGTCCAAGAGCACCTGGTGTGCCAAGATTAGCTAACACTGCCCTAAGCCACGTTTCAGATTTAAACACATGCTCGCCTCACTCCGTGGGTGCCTTGCAAACATCCCAGGGAAGGGAGTTCCAAATCTGAGCCTTCATCACTTACATGACTATTGTCCTCTTTGACTAGAAATCTGGAAGGCCATCTCCTCTCTGGTCTCTGGAGGCCACTTACTGGGGACAGCAGCAGGAAAGGCAGGCTTAGAAACTCTGGAGTTGCATTTGAGGGCTTGGTGGGAATTCAGAGAAGGTCCCCAGCTACGGTACTCAGACTTGTCCAGGCCTGGCTGGGGGAATTGGGGAGTTGTAATCTCAAAAAGAGAGACATCAATCCAGAAGAGTAGTGTGCCTTGGCGGAGCCCCGTATAAAAATTTGTTTGGGGGCCCTTAGGAAGGGTAAAGATTTGTTTTGCTCACGCACGTTGGGGGCTCCCGTGGCCCGTGGCCCCCGTATAATTGATACGGCAGATACGGCGGTAGCTACGCCTCTGCATCAATCAACACTGAACATGACCCTTGACCTCTGCTCAGCCCTTTTGGTGTGCTTTTCTCAGCAAACACCTTCCAAAAACTCATAATAGTAAAGTAATGAAGGGCTTGGGAAGACATGTCAGATGGAATGAGTAGACCATATGTATAAATAGCACCCCTCCCTCTCTCTCTCTCTTTGCCCCACCAGGTAAACTCCCTGCTATGGAGACGCTTCCCTTGCTCCAAAAGCTCCGGAAGAAACAGATTCTGTCCCGGCAAGCTTCTTATGAGTGAGTGGCTTTCTGACAATGGGCAACCAAGAGCCCACATCTAACCTCCCAGTTTTTATATACAGTATATATAATACTGCAGGACGGAATGAGCTCCCATCTTTGTCCCAGTTCCTGGCAACCTAGCAGTTTGAAAACAAGAAATTGCAACTAGATAAATAGGTATCACTTTGGTGGGAAGGTAAACAGTGTTCTGTGTGCTCAGGTGTCTAGTCATGTCTGTCACATAACCATGGAAACATCTGCAGAAGCAGACAGCGCTGGCTCTGCGGCTATGAAACAGAGATGAGGACTGAGCCCTAGAGTTGAATACAACTGACATTCAAGCAGAGGTGACCTTGACCTTTAAGCTTCTACAAATACTGCTTAGATAACTTATAGTCTCTTGTAAGCCCAGTTAATTATTATTAATTAGTAATCTACAAATTGTAATTTTCCATAAGGGACTTACAGTACTTGCATATTTAAAACTCAATAAGGAAGTGCTCCCAAAACCAATATTTTTGTTCATCAAAATATTATTTCATCATATCATTTCAATATTAATCACGACCTTTCCAGAATTTCAACATTTCTTGTGTAACATGTATACTCGACTATAAGTCATCCTGAATATAAGTCGAGGTACCTAATTTGGACCTCTAAATTTAGGAAAATAGATGGACCCGAGTATAAGTTGGAGGTGGAAAATGCAGCAGCTGTTAGTGAGTTTCAGTAATTAAAATACATGAAAATACAGTAAAACTAATTAATTCAGACATTTTGGGTTGTTATGTTTTTGAGTTTTTACAGTAGTGTTAGTGCTTTTTTTTAAAAAAAATGTTTGTTTCAATTTGCACCACTGCGGCTTTGGGACCCTCAGGGTTGTCGACCCGAGTATAAGTTGAGTCCCTTTTTTGGACCTCATTTTGGGGGCTAAAGAACTAGACTTATACTCGAGTATATACAGTAGGTTTAAATCCAGACTTCTTTTTCATCACATATTCAGCAAGAAACTTCCAAATTTTCCAGAACTGATTAACTTCCACTTCTATGAGCAACAAGGGTGGCGCGGGCCAGATGAATTGGCATCGGGGGCAGATCTGGCCCATGAGCCATAGCTTGGGCATCCCTGCCTTAGAGACTAACTGCTATATTTCAACTTTAGCTTTCGTGGATCAAGTCCACTTCGTCAGTCTTAAGAGCCTTCATGGCGTCAATTTGTGCAAACCAGGTACATAGGTACTCAATAGTTGGCTAGCATGACCGAGATGTATACAAATCAATGTGGCTTTTTAATGATGGTATGTGACTTCCTTCTTTCCTTCCTTTGCAGTTGGAAGGTGTTTGCTGAGGGCGTCCCTTATTGTCTGGATGTGGATTCCATGGATGATCTGGAGAAAGATGTCAAGTTTTCCTTCATTAAAGGAGCCCTCTTTAGTAAACGCTCCAAAGTCAAGTAAGGACTGCCAAAAGCATTGGAATTATCTTCCATCTTTTTTTTTAAAAGGGTTAAGATCATGTGATTGTGGGAATTTGTACATCCTTTTTAAAACTCTGTAGCCTCCATTACCAAGTTGCCTCCTGATCTCCCCCTTCTCTTCCGGTCCCCATAGGGTTTGTTTTTCTTTCTTTCTTTCTTTCTTTCTTTCTTTCTTTCTTTCTTTCTTTCTTTCTTTCTTTCTTTCTTTCTTTCTTTCTTTCTTTCTTTCTTTCTTTCTTTCTTTTCTTTCTTTTTTTTCTTTTCTTTCTTTCTACCACCTGTTCTATGGCTGGCCTCCATTTGCAAAATCTGCTGCCTTCATCACTGTTGCTCCACACCAGTGGTTCTCAATGTTTCCAAGTCATGGGCCTCCCCATGCTCCCTGGACAGCTGATTGGGCCAGTTATGTGGTTCCTCCCACCAGAAGTGGAAGTAAAATGTGCCCCATGCATGCGCAGAACGCATTTATGGCAGCATTCTGCACATATGCGGGCCCATTTCCCTTCCACTTCCAGGAGCGGCATGGGTTGGATGAATTGGCATCCGGGGCTGGGTCCAGCCCACGGGCCATAGGTTGTAAATGCCTGCTCTACACACACAAACTGCTTATCAATTATTTATTATGTGTTGTATTTAACTGTTATAATGCTGCAACAGTCTTTTGGCATGATGCCAAACAGACAGGTGAACTCTCGTTGTGTTGCAATTGTAAGGATCGGGGGGGGGGGGAGATCCATTTTCCCTCTGTGGGGAATTTTGCAAACTTTACGGGGCAATCTAAGAGATGTGTTGACACACACACGCACAACGAAAAACACAGAAAATCAGGAATAAGTGCAAGGAATTTACAAGTTTCTGCCAAAGGGGTCTAAAGCAGAGGCATAGCTACCGCCGTATCTGCCGTATCAATTATACGGGGGCCCCGGGCCACGGGGCTCCCCAACGTGCGTAAGCAAAATAAGTCTTTACCCTTCCTAAGGGCCCCCAAACAAATGTTTATACGGGGCCCTGCCAAGGCACACTACTCTTCTGGTCTAAAGTATGCTTCTGAACTGCAGGAGATAATTCAGTCCACCATGAAGAATTACAGGATCCCATAAGGTAAAACACTGACAGTGGACCAAACTGATATGAGTAACATGAAATGTGTGCTAGCTTTTGGTTTTGGGTTTCCAATGGAAACCTCTGAGAATTGTAAAACAACAAAAAAGTAACTTTTCCTAGTTCTGGGAAGTTGTGTTTCATGATTGTAACCCTTCCCTGTCGTTTTATCATCTGTCTCCCCCCACTTTTGAACCTCTGTTAGGAAAGTAGAACTCAAGCTGAGAGGCTATTCTGACAGCCAAGAATCCTGGAAGGAGCTGGACAAGATCAAGGACGTTTTCTACTTCAAGAAGACAGAAATGTCAGGTAAGATCAAAGCCCCACAAAATCTTTGCCAGAAGTAGCCTTGAGAAGGGTCTCGCCATGCTGATGCCAACTCCCTCTGGGAAACCCAACGCATGATGGTGTTTGTGTGAGAAACACCATTGAAACTCCAGTCCACCGTTTCTCCTGAAATGTAGCACAATAGTGTAGTTCCATCACTGGGACACTTTGTAAATTCAAACATCCAAACTCTACAGAATCATAGAACTGGACAGTTAGAAAGAAACATTTGTGGGAGACCCAGCCCATTACCAAACTTTCTTGCTGCCAGCTGCTATAACTAGGGTGGGCTACAGTTTCAGTTATCTGCAGTTCTAAAAATATTCAATAAAAAACCTGAGATACGGCACATAATATGTATGTATTTCTAGGCTGCATTACCAGAATTGTACACTAGAGGCCACTGTCTACAAAGTAATATATAAGGTTCACTGTTATCCCTGGTTTCAGGTATCTGTAGTAGGTCACAGAATTTATCCCCTACTTTATACCCCAGAGAGGATATAACAGAAGGTGGTCTAAATTCATTGGGACGCTCTCTCCTCTATTGTAAATGAATTTGGTCTGTTGGGTTTTTCTTTCAATGCTATCTGTTCCAGAATACATCACTGAAAACTGGAAGAAAGATGTGTTCTTTGGGTATCAGTTCCTGAACGGACTGAACCCAAGAATACTCTGGAAGTGCAACAAGCTCCCGTCAAATTTCCCTGTGACCCAGGAGATGGTGGCCCCTTTCCTTGGGGACTCCACTACCCTGCAAAGAGAGCTGGAGGTAAGGAAAAGGGTTTGGAAAGGGACTCTTTTTTACCCCCCCCACCCCTTTTTGGAAGACACTTTCTAGATCAGTGATGGCAAACCTTTTAGAGACTGAGTGCCCAAATTGCAACCCAAAACCACTTATTTATTGCAAAGTGCCAACACAGCAACAGGGTAGGAAGGAAACACTCCTATTAGGCTACTGGGCAGAGGGGCAGGGGAAACTCTGTGCTGGGGTGACTGCACGGGTTCCCATAGAGCAAGCTCCAATTGCCACCTCTGGCACACATGCTATAGGTTTGCGACCACTGTTCTAGACTCTTCAGACAGCAGGGCTGGTGGGCAGAGGAGTTTGGGACAATTGATTTTTAAATAATGGGGGGGGGGCCTTCCCCATTCTTTGGAGTTGGGGTGACTTGATTTGTCTCCCTTCCCATCCTTTGCTCCCTCTCTTTGCCTTTGCAGACGGGCAAGATCTTCATTGCTGATTATCGCATCTTGGAGGGGATCCCAGCAGGGCTGATTAACGGACACCGTCAGTATGTGGCTGCCCCGCTGTGCCTCCTGCACCTCTCGGCCCAAGACCAGCTCCTGCCCTTGGCCATCCAGGTAAGAGATGTAGGGCAGAGGCTGAGAGGAAAAATGGGTTAAACTTGTAGGGTGGGAAGAGGAAGAGGAGGAGGTGGAGGTGGAAGGCCTGGCTGCCATGATGATCTCTGGTGGCCATAATGAGTCCTGCAATTGGTCTATTGCCCTCTCTATAGAACAGTGGTGGCAACCCTTGACACTCCAGGTGTTCTTGAATATCAGTTCCCAGAAGCCCTGATCAGCAGGAGTGCTAACTTGGGCTTCTGGGAATTGAAGTCCAAAAACACCTGGAGTATCAAGGGTTGCTATATCAATGCTATAGAAAGACGGGAGGGAATTGACCTCCTGGGTAGTTTCCTAGTCGTCCCTCTGATAAATTATTCCTTCTAAATATTTTGGCTAAATGGGCATTATTGACTACAGTAGAACCCCGCATTGACCAAAAAGTCCATTCTGCGAGGCACTTCGTTATATGAGTTTTTTCGTTATACAAAGCATGTCTCGTACAACAAAAATCCCTATGGGAAAAATCTATGATGCCAAATCTATGATCCCAAAATGATTTTCGTTGTACGATGCATCCCTTTGCTTCATATAGCAATTACCGCAGATCCTCTTCGTTGTACGAATGTTTAGTTATACGAGGTGTTCGTTATGCGGGGTTCCACTGTATTTGGGGGCCATTTCTCCTTGCCTTTTTTGGACTGGGGATGGAGCATGGAAGCATGACTCCTTTGGACTTCAAATCCCAGAATCCACACACCCTCCCCCGGCTATCTGGGGAACCCTGGGGGGGTTGGTTCAAAAAGGCCATATGTCTCAGCCTTAACTTGGGGGACTTTTCTTGAAACCAAAAGTCGCACTTCATTGGGATGTAAAAAGGGCTAACTAAATAAATGCTTGAAAATGACATGGATGAGTGAATGCAGCCTTACAGGAGACTCAGATGCCAGATATGACCACAGGAACATCCGTGACAAATGATTAATATGCCATTTATCCAGCTTGGGTGATTACAATGGAAAAACTAGTTACGATTGTAGTTCTGAAGCACACAAAAGTAATTTGTTGCTATTTTTTGTAAAAAACAAAACAAAAAGAACACTTCTTTCCCTTTTTAAAGAAGTAACTAGGATAATTATTTCTAGTTTCTTTACAAACCAGAGGCGTAGCTACCGCCGTATCTGCCGTATCAATTATACGGGGCCCCCGGGCCACGGGGGCCCCCAACGTGCGTAAGCAAAACAAATCTTTACCCTTCCTAAGGGCCCCCAAACAATTTTTATACGGGGCCCTGCCAAGGCACGCTACTCTTCTGTTACAAACCCATTTGAATGATTTTTTTCATACAACAGTGCAAGCCAACAATTGAACCTTGTAATATTCTCCCTCTGTCCTTTAATGAGGTTTTAATTTCATGCATTGAAAAGCTACTGGAAAACTTCCATGAGCATTGCAAACTATCCTTCGTTAATTCAGTTATTGTGCTATGATGTTATACAGTTACTGTGAAGGGGAATGAGTTCTGAGAGACGATGTGTTTGATAAACTTTCCCTCCTCCTTGGGTAGCTGTCGCAGACTCCGGGTCCCGAGTCCCCCATCTTCCTCCCCAATGACTCGGAGTGGGACTGGATCTTGGCGAAAACGTGGGTCCGGAACTCCGATTTCCATGTCCACCAGGCTCTTACTCACCTGCTCCGGACCCACCTGCTGGCAGAGGTGTTCACCATGGCTTTGCTCCGCCAGCTGCCCATGTGCCACCCGCTCTACAAGGTGAGAGGCTTTGGCCTGTGATCCATCCGCGCCTGGGTTGAAATTAGGACCAGAGTTTAGAAATGTCCTATGGAAAGAACTGCTCCTCCATAATCTCCCAACTACCTCTTTGCCAGGGAGAGCTAAAGACCTTCCTCTCCTGGTTTCCATCTGCTCAGATGCTGAGAACTGTAGCACAAGTCCTCTTTGGGATTGCCCCAGGGCCTGGAAATATTTGGTGGTTTATAGAGGCAGCTTGGTTTATTAAAAACAAGAATACTGTAACTGTGCAGGTTCAGATCTCATATAGAATATAGGGACTGCAGTGACTCAGTGGTTAAGAAGCTCGCCTTGTTGGCTGGAAGGCTGGCAAGTTGGCTGTTCGAGACCCGGGCATTGCACAATGGATTGAGTGCCTGTCTCTGTCCCAGCTCTTGGGGACATGAGAGGAGCCTCATTCAGGCATCCCCTGAGTGGAGTTTCTCCAGCAAACATCCTTTCAACCCAGAATAATTTCTGACACAAAATTATTATTATATAGACTATGCAGTGTTTTGTATCTTCTGCTTGCTGCAGAATTGAGCAAAGCATTAGGCTTTTGTACCTCCTGTTTGGTGCTGTGCTGGCTTAGTGGTTAAGATGCTGAGTTTGAAGACTGGATGGTTGGGGTTTGATACCCAAGTACTGCATGACGGAGTGAGCTCCTGTCTCTGTCCCAGCTCCTGTCACAACCTAGCAGTTCAAAAGCAAGATATTTCAAGTAGATAGATAGGGACCACTTCGGTGAGAAGGTAAACAGTGTTCTGTGCACTCAAGTGTCTAGACATGCCTGCCACATGTCCTCAGACATGTCTACAGATGCAGACAGCACTGGCTCTTTGGCTATGAACAGAGATGAGCACTGAACCTAGAGACCGATATGACTGGTTTTCCAGCAAGGGTGACCTTTACCTTACCTCATGTTGGGCCCACAGTATTTCCAGATTTCAGGACTAATCAGAGCCATGTAATGTTTCTTTTCTCTCACTTCTGTAGCTCCTGATTCCCCACACACGCTACACTCTGCACATCAACACAGTGGCACGAAGTCGACTTGTTTCAAAAGGTGGAGTCTTTGACAAGGTGTGTCCACCAAGAGTCTTACTACTTGGGTGAAGGTCCAGGGCAGCCGCACTAAGGTTTCACCAAAGCTCAAAAGCAATGTTTTACAAGAATCACCAAGGGACAAATTACTGTTGGACAGGAAAAAGGGGTGAAAAGTGGAGGGAAGGAGGTGATATTGGCAAAAGAGGAAGAGGGTGATTAAGGAGGGGTGCTAGAGAATGAATGTTGCTAATGCCAATCTTCAGAGTGGACAGGTGAAACAATCTCCTTGGTGAAAACAAACATGGATATATGAATTATGCAACTGGTGTAATCTGTGAGTATGCATGTTTCAGCCTGGAACAATCATCCTACCTGATCATACCCTGAGTACCAAAAAAGTAATAATAAAAGTAGTAAAAAAGGAACAGGAAACAAGTTACTTGTTAACATTCCAAAAAATAAAGACCACAAATTACTTCTGAAATGTGGTCACGAGTTCTTCTTAAATTCTTCAATAACTGTGAACTGTGTTTTCTCCAGTCAACCGGCATCGGCTACGAAGGCTTGGTGAAGCTGTTGCAAAGGGGGACGAAAGCCCTGACCTACTCCTCGCTCTGCATCCAGGAAGATCTCGAGACACGAGGGCTGTCCTCATTGCCCAATTTTTACTACAAAGAAGATGGTCTAAAGCTCTGGGCTGCCATAGAAAGGTCAGGCGAGCGGAGGGGTGAGGGGAGAGTGGAACGGCTGTGGAACTGAAGTGCAGTAAAACCTTGCATAAAGAGTGCCTTGCTTAGAGACTAACTTGCTTAAAGAGCAGAATTTTCTCTGAATGGTCGCCTTGCTTAACAACTAAGACCAACCAAAAACTTGCTTAACAAATAAATCAGGGTTCTCAATTCCCCCCACTAGAAGTCACAATTGGTCACTTACAATGGTGTTTCGCTTAAAGAGCAAACTTGCTTAAAGAGCAATTCTGTGGAACGCATTATGCTCTTTAAGTGCGGTACAACTGTGTATGTGTGATGGGTCCATCTGGGCTTCAGAGGTTATGAAGGGATTCTTATAGTCTAAAAATGACAGTGACAGTTTCTGAGCAAAGGTTTGTAGTCAAGCAAAACTTCAAGGGATCTTAAGTGGATAACAAGATTTGGAAAGGAGGGATATGACTGAATTTGGTCCTCTTTAGCAGTTTTTGGAAGCCAAGTGAATTTTATCAATGTCTTGAAATTTCTCTGGGCAGTGATGGTGAACCTTGGCACTCCAGGTGTTGTTCAACTTCAATTCCCAGAAGCCCTGATCAGCAGGAGGGCTGACTTGGGAGTTCTGGGTATTGAAATCCAAGAACACCTGGAGTGTCAAGGTTTGCCACCACTGCTCTAGGGCAAGCCCTGCAGTTCTAGTTTACAAAGGCCTCAATTCATGAATCCCTTTCCCTTCGGAGGGCAATATCTTCCTCTTTCCTTCTACTCATGAGATGTTTCAGGAAAAAATGACACCCCAGCTACTTTCATTTGAAAGCACGAAACCAGGGTTCGCTCCACTCACGACTCAACTTCTGCATTGCCTACCAACAAGTCAGAAATCTCATAGAGCCGTGATAGTCAACCTTGCCACTCCAGGTGTTCTTGGATTTCAATTCCCAGAACCCCCAAGTCAGCCCTCCTGCTGATCAGGGCTTCTGGGAGTTGAAGTTCAAGAACAGCTGGAGTACCAAGGTTGGCCATTACTGTCATAGAGTGTTACACTGGCAAACTATCCAATACATCCAGTGCTCTGCAATTCAGTTAAAAAAAAGAAGAAGACAGAAATGCAAATTTTCCAAATACAAGTTGTACCTCGCTTAAAGAGCATAATGCATTCCACAGGACTCTTTAAGCGAGTTTGCTCTTTAAGTGAAACACCATCGTAAGTGATCCATTGTGACTTCTGGTGGGGGGGAATTGTGAATCCTGATTTATTTGTTAAGTGAGTTTTTAGTTGGTTTTATTTGTTAAGCGAAGCGAACATTCAGAGAAAATTCTGCTCTTTAAGTGAGTTACTCTTTAAGCGAGGCGCTCTTTATGCGAGGTTTGACTGTAAATGCATCATTTCATGTATCTGTTTCACATGCAGATTTTACAGAGAAACACATTTATACATGTGTGTGTGTTTGTGTCAGAGATTACTCTGGGTTGAAAGGATTTTCGCAGGGGATGCCCGAATCAAGCTCCTTTCATTTCCCCTATTGTGGAGCTCTCTGGGAATCGAACCCCATCCTTTCAGTCTTCAAGCTCATTGCTTTTACCCACTGAGCCACTGGGGAGCTACAATTATATGTATGGTTTATATATGTGGTGTCTGAACTGACCTGAGCTGAGTTCAGCATCTCAAAAGTTAGAGAGTTCAGAAAATTAAATCTGTGGTAGCTAAGGGGAGCCTGAGCTTTCTAATCCCAAAGTAGTATCTTTTATAGACTCTGCATCTGAGCCACATATAATTCTAGGAAGTGCAGATTATGCTTGTTGGCTTAAAAGGAAAGGACCAGACACAGTTTCCCCATATTGCTAGGTGAGACTGTGGACTCATCCCTTTGCCTTTTCTTCTCCCTCTGCCTTCTCTCATTAGCTTCGTCTCTGGCATCGTTGACTTTTATTATGAAAATGATCAATCAGTATGCAACGATCCAGAGTTGCAGGCATGGATAGAGGAGGTCTTTGTCAAGGGCTTCTTGGGGGAGAAATCTTCTGGTAAGTCCAAGCCCCCTGTGTGGTCAGAATTTCCTCAAGAAGAATGTGCAACTTGTTTCCCTCCAGATGTTGTGGCTCTACAACTTTCTTCATTTCTAGGCAATAGTGAGGGATTAGGAGGAACTGAAGTGACAACATTTGGGGCCCCCTACAAGGTAGGTAAAGGTCACCCTTGCTTGAAAGCCAGTCGTATCCGACTCTAGATTTCAGTGCTTATCTCTGTTTCATAGCCAAAGAACCAGCGCTGCCTGCATCTGCAGACGTTTCTGTGGACATGTGGCAGGCAGTGGTGGGATTCAAATGTGTTTACTACCTATTCTGTGGGTGTGGTATGGTGAGCGTGGCCTGAATTAGGACTGCTTTATTTCAAAATTTGAATGGGCAGAGGGGCCAGCCAGAATTTCTGCTACCGGTTTTCATGAACTGGGGAAAACTACTGAACCCCACTACTGGTGGCAGACATGCCTAGTGCAAAGAACACTGTTTGTTTCCCACTGAAGTGGTCCCTATTTATCTACTTGCAATTTCTTGCTTTTGAACTGCTAGGTTGGCAGGAGCTGGGACTGAGATGGGAGCTCACTCCATCTTCTAATACTCAAGTATTGAACTTCTGACCTGCCACCTTCCAGTCAGTGTCCTAACCACTTGAGCCACTGCAGTACTTATGTGTAATGCATATAGCAAGGCCAGATCAGAGACTGTGATCTGTTTTTAATCTGTCCGTCCATCTGTCCATCCATCCATCCATCCTTTCATTTATTGCTAAGCCACCAGAATAAAGCTTTTTTTCCCCTTCCTAAAGCAGCCAGTGGGAAGGGAGTGAGGGAGGACCCTTAAAAGGGCAATGGACCCAGTCCTCTTTCAGTCTGTCTTAAAACGGGAAAACAGAGACCCTATGTTAACTTTCTCTCCATCTGCTGCCTGTTCTTTCTCTGTTTACCTTTCATCTTTCCTGTAAGTGAAGAGGTTCTGGGGCCACATCAATGGATCCTTTAAGGGCAGCAGAGGGAAGGAAAATTCATTTATAAAGTAAAGAGGATCTTCTCCTTTGCAAATCAACCTGAGTTGTTCATTTTCTTTCCACAATTTTAATTGTGATGTGTTGATGTTGGATTTAGGACAAGGAATTGGAAAGTGTCTAGATTTTTGATTCCGCCCCATGATTGTCTGCAAAGTGCATAAACATCATGACATGCAGAACTGGGACACAGATGGGCACTCAATCCGTCATGCAGTATCCGGGTCTCAAACTGCCGACTTGCCAGCCTTCCACCTAACGAGCCGAGCTTCTTAACCACTGAGCCACTGCAGCCACCAGTAGAAACCACTCTTTGGCTTCCTAAAGCAGCCAGTGAGAAGGGAGTGAGTGAGGAACCTTAAAAGGGCAATGGGTAGAGTCCTCTTGGACTCCATATTAAAAGGGCAAAGCAGAGAACCTGTGTCCCTCCTCCTCCTCTTCCACTCTGCCCCATGGTTGCCCCCAAATCCATAAATGTCCTGCCTCAGCCCACGAAGCCTCTGACTTGAGCTCCTGGTAATTGAAGTCCAAGAACACCAAGGTTGGCCATCCTTGCTCTAGATAAACAAAACATTGTAGAACTCCTGACACCCTATCAAGGTCTTGCTCCTAATCTTGATCTGAATGTAGTTATTTTCTTCCTCTTCCAGGCATCTCTTCTTCATTTGAAACCGTGAAAGAGCTGAAAAAGTTCTTGACCATGGTGATTTTTACCTGTTCATGTCAGCACGCTGCAGTCAACAGTGGGCAGGTAGGAACAAATCCACCTTCACCTGAAAGATCTCTTGATCTGCACTAATTAATGCATATTATTTATAATGATTTTAGCAACCCTGGTATGCTGCTTAGGATCTTGGAGCTGAGTCTTGGGAAGGATGTCAAGAAGCCTCTGGAAAATATTCTAGACATCAATGCTTTCAAAAAATTATTTTTGGGATGGTTTTTCATAAAAGTAACATCTCCTCGCTCTGCTAGACATGACTTTGCAACTACAAAGGATTCCTTTTGTGATACAAGTGGCCATCAGATCAACATGGGCTGCGGGTGGCAATCTTCCACGGCTAGAGGCAGAGTGGCCAGGTCTCCTACTTTGTAGAGGATGTTCCTCTATCTAAGGATGTTGTCACAGCAAAGGACTGTCAGTTCCATGTCTAGTTTAAAAATAAAGAAGGAAGAAATCTTAAAATCGCCCACTCAAGAGTCAGCCTCTGGAAAACAGGCCGTCCAAGCACACATGATAGCTGATTGAATTCCTATTGCAAATGCAGTTAATATTTTTAAATCTGCATCTACTCATATCAATTGGCCAACTCAATTTTAATTGACATTTTCAGCCCCTTGGTAGGCATTTCTCCTTTAAAAAAACAGAGAGAGAAATGCTTCTATCTTTATCTGGAGCAAAAATTGTTCTGTAGTTTATTCATTCATTTACTGGATTTATATTTCTTCCAGAATCAAGGCCTAAAGTAGATTACAGCCTAGAGTCGGGTTCCCCTGATTGGGGCAGGATAATAAATCTAAATAAATAAATAAATAAATAATGGTAGTAATATTTTTTTTAATTGCAATAAAATGTACAATATTAAAATACTGTACATGAAGTTTAAGCCTTCATCAGAAAGGTTACTAAAAACCTATGAGAAATGCTTTACTTGCTGATCTACAAATATAACTTTTCCAAACTTTGATCAGTATCCAGTTCAGCATTTTCTGATGTCATTCTCTGCTCAGAGATTACATCTGGAAATCTTTACAAAGGAGTAAGTTTAATGCAGGGGTGCCCAAACTTTTTGGGCCATGGGCTGGTCACATGGTTCAGCAGGCCAGTCATGTGGTTCCTCCCACCGGAAGCGGACGAAAAAAACACCTTATAATCTGTTTTGCAACAGGATGAGATAGATTTTAAGCTGCCATTTTCTCTGTTTAAACCGGGCTGCCCAAACTATGGCCCGTGGGCTAGATCCAGCCTCCGATGTGAATGCATCCGACCCATGTCACCCTCATTGCTCCTGGAAGTTGAAGTAAAGTGCGTCTGATCCGGCCTCCGATATCAATTCATCTGCCCCACACCACCCTGGTAGCTCCATGAAGCAGAAGTAAAACGTGCCGATACGGGCACTTTTACTTCTGCTTCCAGGAGCGATGAGGTGGTGTGGGCCAGATGAATTGGCATCAGGGGCCGGATCCAGCCCATGGGCCGTAGCTTGGATACCCCTGGTTTAATGCAAAATTGCAGATGGAAAGATGGCCTGTGGATTCTGGGTTTTCTACAAAGCAAGAAGCCAAAGGTGTTGAGGAAGAAAGAGAAGAACGATTTGGGTTTTTCTGAAGTTCCAGAATCCCAGAAGTAACTGGCAAGCAGGTTTAGGGGAGTTCTTGTCTAAAGAAGCTACTTTTCTGCACAGACTTTTATCGTCCGATCCAGGCCAGGCTGTACTTGACATTTGGCATTTTTTGTTGACAGTTTGATTTTGGAGCCTGGATGCCCAACTTTCCTCCCTCCATGAGAAAACCCCCTCCTACGACCAAGGGCCAAGCAACTGAAGAAAGCTATCGGGACACTATCCCAGAAATTAACACCACATGCACCATCCTCAGCACCCTCTGGGTACTCAGTGCTGATCCAGGAGACACGGTGAGTGCTCAGAGGTTTTGGTGGTACTGAGACTTTTTAAAAGCTCCTCCTTAATGTGGTTGAGGGGAGGTCAGAATGCTGTTGGGCACGATCTTCATGTCCAGACAGCATCTTGCTCCTCCGATGGGGCTAAAACACCCCACCTCCTTGTAGCAGCTGCTTTGTAGCTGATAGGGGAAGCCTTTCCTTTGTCAAGTGCAAAGGCAGTTCCCACAACACCACTGATGGAAATCTGATTAGTAGCTTTGGAATGACAGCCTTTTTGCATCTGATGAAGGAAACCGTGCTGTGCAGCTAATGGGGGAAACCTTTCACCTGGCAGCTGCAAAGAGGCTGTTTCGTCCTCTGTTCACTCTGATCTGTAGCAGGTAGGAATGGCCTCTTTACAGCCCCATCAGCTGTAAAATTTTATTTATTTATTTATTTATTTTTCCAATTTTTATACCGCCCTACTCGGATTGGGCCGACTCAGGGCGGTTCACAAGCACAGAGAAACAACAAATTTATAAACACAACATGTAAATATAGTAAAAAATAATAATCAGCACTGTATCAACACCACAAAACAAAAAATGGCTGTTTTACCCATCAGCCCAGGGATAAAAGTTCAGTGATAAACTAGCTCCTGGTGCATATACACTGGGCAAAAGATTAAATACAGTGGGTTACTTTAGTTCCACCCTGATGGTGTTGAAAAACAGGGTGGGTTGGGGGTGGATTGGCCTGAAAGCCATGCAGATGCAATTGGAGCATGCAGATGCAAACAGGGGGCTTAACTGCTGTACTGCAACCAAAAGATTGTGAGTTCAGTCCTGATCAGGAATCTAGGTTGACTCAGCCTTCCATCCTTCCTCATTTAGTAAAATGAGGACCCGGCATGTTTGGGGCAAAATCCTAATTAATTTGTGAACCACCCAGAAAGTGCACTAAATCAGTGATGGCAAACCTTTTAGCGCCCGAGTGCCCAAACAGAGGGGCAAGTCAAACTCTGTGCTGGGGGGAGGGAGGAAGCACTCTCATTGAGTTGCTGGGCAGAGGGGCGTTTTGGACTCTGTGCTGGGGGAGGGAGGAAGCAATTCCATTTGGCTGCTGGGCAGAGGATGGGGCAAACTCTGTGCTGGGGGAGGGAGGAAGCACTCTCATTGAGTTGCTGGGCAGAGGGGCAGTTCGGACTCTGTGCTGGGGGAGGGAGGAAGCAATTCCATTCGGCTGCTGGGCAGAGGGCGGGGCATACTCTGTGCTGGGGCGACAGCATGTGTGCCAACAGAGAGGGCTCTGAGTGCCTCCTCTGGCACGTATGCCATAGGTTTGCCACCACTGCACTAAATGTTATGGGGCAGTATAGAAGTGTGATTGCTTTCCTTTGCAAGCCTGTGTCAACAGGCTCCATCCCTGGTGGGCTTCTTGGCTCAAAGGACAGGCAATCTGGAATGGTTCCCCCCCCCTCCCGTTGCCACATTGTTCTGGTTTCCTTTATCTACTGCAATGTTTTCTCATGTTCTTCATTTCATTTTCACAGATAGCCCTGGGGAATTACCCTGACAAGCATTTCACGGAGGAGGCCCCCCAACGACTCATTGCCGCCTTCCAGGATCGCCTGGATGAGATTTCTAAAGAAATTACAAAGAGAAACGAAGCTCTTGCCCAGAAGAAAGGGCCCCTCCCTCTCCACTACAACTATTTGTACCCCCCTGCGGTAGAGAACAGTGTCTCCATATAACTTAAAGCAGAAATGCAGATGTCCGGAGAGAATACATTAGCACAGGGGTGCCCAAACGATGCCAATTCATCCAGCCCACGCAGCCCTCATCGCTCCCAGAAGCGTGTTTTACTTCTGCTTCCAGGAGTGACAAGGGCAGTGTGGGCCAGATGAATTGGAGTTGGGGCCAGATCTGGACCATGGGCCAAAGTTTGGGCACCCCTGGTTTAAGCAGGGAAAATGGCTGCCTAAAATCTATCTCATCCTGTTGCAAAACAGATTGCAAGGTATGTTTTACTTTGCTTCCAGTGGGAGGAACCACGTGACCGGCCCACTGAACCATGTGACCAACCAGATGAACCATGTGACCAGCCCATGGCCTGAAAAGTCTGGGCACCCCTGAAGTAGTGTTCAAATAATTTATTTTCCATCAGACAACCATTGTATCTGCTCTCATAAAGATAATTTTTGAAAAGTCTTGTAAAAATGTCAACTTTTGAAGAGTTATGCAGTACAGTATTTAGAAGACAAGATGCATTAATCAGTTTGTCCTCCTATTTTATTCAAAAGTAACATGAGATCTTTCCTAGTTGTGTTGGTTGTTGTTGTTCAGTTGCACAGTCGATTCTGATCCTTTGCGACCCCATGGACCACTCTCCAGTTATTTTTTAGCCATATAATCAACTATGCCCAGTTTTGGACTTGGCAAATAAAGAGAAAACTTGTATTTTTCTTCTTCCTCTTCAGGAAGTACACATATAGTATGGGTGGGAAACGGCTCTACCTTTGCTTGTAAAAGCCCCTCAGGTTGAGTTCTAGGCATGGGAGGGGACGCTGAGATAGATGCTACCTACATACCTAACTCTAACTCCATCTTCCTGATAGTACTTCCTGGACACCAAAGTACTCCAAGCAGAATCCCCAAGGGGAAGGTCCACAGCTGACCTGAATGCACACAGAACTCAAGTGATCTCTTTGGAAGGGGAACATTATTTTTAAAATCCCACTAGAATGACGGGCAGCACAGTCTATGGCTATGATGGTGAACCTTGGCACTCCAGGTGTTCTTGGACTTCAATTCCCAGAAGTTGTGTGTATGCACACTAAACCCATTAGTGTGGATTCACAGAGACTTGGGCTTCTGGGAATTGAAGTCCAAGAACACCTGGAGTGCCAAGGTTCACCATCACTGGTCTATGATTTCCTCATATTTAGGGTCCTTGTGATGTTGTGAAGGGTCTTTGTCAAGAAACTGATCTTGACAAGAAGCTGACCTTGGCAGAAACGACCACACCAGCCACTGTCTAGCCAAATCTCTCCTGGTGTCATTTCCAGGTGAATGACTGAGGAAACCTCCCTGCCAGACTCTTCTTCCAAACCCTGAATCTTCAAACCTCTCAGTGCAGGGGTGCCCAAACTTTTTGAGCTGTGGGCCAGTTGCAATTTTTCAGCGGGTTGGTTGTGTGGTTTAGCAGGTCGACCACATGGTTCCTGAGTTCCTCCCACCGGAAGTGGAAGCAAAACGCACCTTTCAATCTGTTTTGCAACATACCAGTATATGTTTTGCAGCAGGATGGGATAGATTTTTAGGCGGTCATTTTCTCTGCTAAAACAGGGATGCCCAAACTATAGCCAGTGGACAGGATCGGCCGAATGCCAATTTATCTGGCCCATGCCACCTTCATTGCTCTTGGAAGCAGAAGTACAGGTGCATTTTACTTGTTTCTGGGAGCGACAAGGGTCATGTGAGCCGGATGATTTGGTGTTGGGGGCTGGATCTGGCCTGCGGGCTGTAGTTTGAGCACCCCTGTCTTAGACTCAAACCACACAATTTTATGCTTCTGACATGCACTCCAACTTTGCAAGATAGCACAAACCAAACACCCACAAAATAACCACCTTCTGGCATGGCAAAATCTATCCTTTGAATGGGTAAGAGCCTCAAGTTTGCCAGCTCACATCTAGGAAGAGCTTTATGGCAAGAACAAACACTCTTGAGGGTACACAAGAGCAAAACCAAATTAGAAGATGGAGGAAGGAGCTCACTGCGGAAGGGACGATATTTAAGGAACTTAACCTTCCTTACGTCACTTGAAGTGATGTGTATCAGTTTTTAAGTATTTTTCAAACCCTTATCCCAAACGAGTTTGAATGCAAAAGTTTTAGATTCTAGACACTTATACCCAATTATGCCTAGATATTAATATTAACTCCTAAGAAATTATGCCCAATATTCTTAGAAGGAAGTTTTAGGTTTTATGAGTCCCATTTTACTCACCTGCCGTTTGCTCATGAGCCAATTGCCAATGGCACTTCTTTGCTCTTCAAACCCTCATAAGTCAATTGAGTTAGAAACAATCAAAGAGAAAAGTTATTTCAAATCTGAGCTCTTTATTATTGATCAATAATCAAGGAGGCCCTCAGTGCCCGGGGTGCTTGTCAGAGTGGCACCCCTTACAGAGAAAACTTTCACTTTCACTTTCCCTCCTCCCAAATATCCCTTTGAAACTCCAAAAGTTGTCTTGTTAGTAAGCAATTAATGTTCTTTTTGACCTAAAGGTTGTAGGAGTTCTGATAACTTTATTGTTTTCTCGACAAAAAAATGCTTACACAAGGGCTTCTTCAACATATTGTAATGTAATGTATTTTTTGTAAGCCGCCCTGAGTCGCCATGGCGAGTGGACAGCAATATAAATTTGAAATAATAATAATAATAATAATAATAATAATAATAATAATAATAATAATAATAATAATAATAATAATAATAATAATAATAATAATAATAATAATAATAATAATAATAATAATAATATTCAATTAAAAATCCTTACACAGAGTTTTTCTTGGTTCCTATATTCACTATTATATCTGAATACGAGTATAAAATATAAAAGTATAAAATCTCCTTTTATAAAGTTTTCTAAAGCTATTGATATAAAATTATACTAATAGTGATTGAGTGGATACCATTATACTAAATAGTGAGTGAGTGTGCTAAGTAAAGAAGTGAAGGTTGTGAATGATTAATATTAATGGGATTATACATACTAATAATATAACTTCTTTGTGTTTAAGTATATAGGCTAGCATACATGAACTAACATGTGTATAAGCTTGCTGTCATGTAAAGTTGCATGATATCTCTAAGAGCATTGTGAGCTACAGTTTTAAAAGTGTTTCATAAGGGTAGATATTATAAGAATGAATACAATCTCTGCGTTAGATGCAATACATTTCTATGTAACTATAATAGATTTATATTTAATAAAAACCAGTCCTCGTCAGAAGGACCCTGAATAGACTGAGGGTTGGAGTCCCTAAATGCAAGACCAACATGGTCAAGTGGGAGCTTCTGGTGGACAGCAACACGTGGTGTGAATATGGAGAGAGATACAGAATCTGGCTCATTTACTGGTCTGCTGATGACTGCCAGAAACATGCACTGATGAGGACTTAAGTTTGACCAACGACAAAGCCAAGAAAGTGGCTTCATTTTGGCAGTCCAGGGGCTGATCAGGACACGAAAGAAGAAGAAGAATGGCAAAATTTAAGGGCTGGGAATCGTCTTGCAGAAAGCCCCACTTTCCACAAGGAACCCATCTGGCTGCCTGGTGTGCAGACACAACTGCCTTTTCATGTGTGAGGGCTCCTAAGGACACCCATCCCAAAGAAGAAGAAAAATGCAGCTGTTCTAGTGGCAAAACACAATAGATGACCAAAAATATTCATGCCACACATACCACAAAGATTTCTTCCTTTTTTCGCTTTAGTAGCTGAACGTATTGCCAGGGGCAGGGTACAACCTTGCCACCGTTGAGGCAATATAATGAAGGATGTTTCTAGGAAGGGCTCATTGTTGCTCAAAACGTGTTTACCAGCAAACCAAGGTTAGAAACAACTTTGCTCTCCTTTCCCTTAGGTAATTTCTGGTTGGATGAAATGTTTGACAGGTTCAACAAGAAGCAAATGGATGCACAGTTCTAACAGTATACAAAAGAACTCTACATGTTACATGATACAGTGGTGCCAGGTTGTCCTGAATCAGTCTTTGGTTGACCTTTTGGGTCATTGGGTTCCTTGCTTCTTCCACATTCATGTTCTTTTATCTGTCTACTACTTTCTTGTGGTCTTTCTTTCTCCTCTTCCTTTGCCCCTTCATCTTCCTCTTGCGTTTTAACTCCCATCTCTAGCTCTTTTCCTGGCCAACTTCTCCCATTGGTAATGTTCAATATTTCTCCACCGCCTTCTCCTTTCTCTTTCCTGCCAGTGGGGAATGTCTGAAACCAGGCATTACAAAAGTTGTTCCAGCCACATCATATCAAAGAGGGGGGCATTTCCTTCCTCTCTTGCTCCACAGTCATCTTGCAATGGGGAAGAAATTATGCACAGCAGCCCCAGGGAGCATTTAGAAAAGGACTGCCCAAACTTTTCTCGCCAGGGGCCTGACCATGCCACCTCAATCAGCTGAGTGTGCCAGCCTCATGGTTCCTTCCGCCGGCACTGCCAGCAGTGCTGGCAGTGGTGTGTGAATTCACATTGCATTTCTGGGTGTTTTTGCCTGCTTTGCTGCTTCCCATGGCTGCGGGAGTGAGAGAACCACATTTTTGCTGCATTTTCGACCCCCCCCCCCCATGTTTTCATGGCATTTCGCTGTGAAAATACAGTGATTTTGGCACTTCCGGCAATGTCAGGGCACTTTCAGTGTTGGTGGCAATTCGGCCCATGGCCAGATATTTGGTGCCACAGGCCAGATCTGGCCCATGTGCTGTTGTTTGGGCACTCCTGATTTAGAAGCACTTGTCTCCAGGAGGTCACTGTCCTATTTGGTACCCTACAGACCAATGGGGCAGTTGAAAGGAGAGAAACAAAAGGGAAAAAGCATTGAAATAGTGCCTGGGTGAGTGGGTGGGAATGAAGTTAACGCTGGTCAAGAAATGTTATTGATGGTATAAGTCATGAGAAATGTCCTTGTGGAGGGAGATCCTACAGGTGTTATGAGTAGGTAAAGATGAACAGAAAGAAGCATTTTGTCTTTCAGGAAAAGTCCCCTGGGAGACAAACAGAATTCTGGGTGACCAACACAAAGCAAAAATGTTCTGTCTGACCATGCATTGACCATATGAGCCTGTTCTGTTAGGTTGATGACCATATCTCAATAGGAGGACAACAAATGGCACCTGTGGATGAGAATATTTGATATGAGCCCTGGTGGTGCAGTGGTTAAACTGCTGTCCTGCAACCAAAAGGTTGTCAGTTCAATCCTGATCAGGACTCCAGGTTGACTCAGCATTCCATCCTTCCTATATCAATAAAATGAGTACCTAGCATGTTGGGGCAAAATGCTAATTAACTTTTGAACCACCCAGAGAGCGCATTAAATGCTATCGGGTGGTATATAAGCAGTAGTGGGCAGCCAACATTTTTACTACCACACTGTGGACGGGGCCGACGTCATGGGCGGAGCCAACGTCATGATGTTGTGATGTTGTGGGCGGAGCCAATGTAATGACATCATGGGTGGGGCCAACATCATGATGTCATGATGTTGTGGATGGAGCCAAAGTAAAATTAAAATAAAACAAAGAATCAGTATACATAAAAATAAAATCAAAACACACTACATAAAATACCCCCCCCCCCCAAAAAAAAAACACAAAGAAAACAAACCCTAGTTCCTAGTTCGCACTTCTGAGCAGTCATTTTCGGCTGCCCGGAAAAGGAATCCGGAGGGTGGCTGGAGAGGCGACTGAACCGGTTGCCCAGGGGTTTACTACCCGCCCCCCCGCCCCCCACGAACCCCTCTGGATTTCTGCTAGTGGTTCAGCCTAACCGGTCTGAACCGGTAGCAGCCCACCACTGTATATAAGGGTGATTGCTTTGCTTTGATCTGTTAGAAAATAATGTAAATATAACACCCCAGAAAAGCAGGAAAGGGGGGGGGGGAGAAATAGAAGAACAGGCCAACTTGGGGTTTCTCTCCTTAGATTCAAACAGGCATGACCCAATGAGATGTTAACACACTTTTGCTGTGTGTTCTTTCAACATGCTAAGTTTAAAGGGTATGAATGGCGCGTACTGTAATATTTTTACTGTTAAGATCTTTTAATGCTTTAAGGAAGTGCTTTTCGCTTTTAAAATGTTTGCCTGGAACCTGCAACTCCTGTTTTTAAGAACTTGCCAGTAACTTGGGTTCAGTTTGCAAAGGTAAAGGTGAAGGTAGAGGTCACCCTTGCTCGAAAGCCAGTTGTATCTGACTCTAGGGTTCAGTGCTCATCTACTTTTCGTATGTTATTATATGCTGGTGGTGCATCTGACACAAAGAAAGAAAGAAAAGAAAGAAAGTGCTTGTTTCTGTTTATGTAGCCAAAGAGCCAGCGCTGTCTGCCTCTGCGGATGTTTCCATGGACTTGTAGCAGGCATGCCTCGACAAAGTTCAGTTTGTACCTGTTACTTGTCTCTAATATCTTTGAAGTTCTGTATTTATTGGGTTTTTATCCAAATCAGTTTGTATTCCAAATTATGCAATCCCTTATTCAAAGTTTCCTCTTTTTAAGAATGCACCTGCAGTTCCACATGATTGGAAGAGAATGCCAAAGCCATTTTTAACCACGTCTCTGTGTATATGTCTTCAACAACATTAAAGTACTTTGAAAGCAATGCAGAAGAGTGAATGCTTGTAGAAAGATCAAGCTGCTTTTGCCTCACCTAAAGGCAACATGGATACCCAGATAGGTTAAACTGGTAAAGGTAAAAGTCACCCTTGCTTGACAGCCAGTCAAATCTGACTCTAGGGTTTAGTGCTATTCGCTGTTTATAGCAGGAGTTCTCAACCTTTTTAAGCCAGGGGCCAAGTCACACTCCCTCAGACAACTTCGGGGGCCGGATGGCCATTTTGTCCTTTTCCACCACATGGCTCTTCCTGGTGTGGTGGAGGCGGGGGCCACATGAAATGGTGCTGTGGGCCGCATCTGGCCCAAAGGGTGCAGGTTGAGAATCCCTGGTTTAAAGCCATAAAGCCAGTGCTGTCTGCATCTAGAGACATTTTGGTGGTCATGTGGCAGGCACCACTGGACACCAGAATGCACAGAATGCTGTTTACTTTTCCACCCAAGCGGTAACTATTTATCTACTTGCAATTTCTTGGTTAGCAGGAGCTGGGACAGAGAGGGGAGTTTACTCCGCCATGCAGTACTCAGTTCTTGAACTGCTGACCTTTCAGTCATCAAGTTCAGTGTCTTAACCGCTAAGCCACCACAGTCCCTCCCTTAAACTGGTACTGAACTGCTGATGAACTGGAAACATACAGAACCTCTCAGGGAGTAACCCACTGATAGAATAACTTTATGAACGGGAGAAGAGCCTAGAGTTGTCAATCAATCCAGATGGTCTGTTAGAGCATGCAGAATATTCTTATCAGGTTCTGACAGTCTTTAGTTCCTTGTTTGTTTCTTCTCCTTCCAGGGGTGGAGTTTGAACAATTGGAAAAGAGGTGGAGTTGTTTTGCTGACGGAGGTCAGGTCATTCTTTAAAATCCATCCCCAGGAGAAACACCTGCCATGTAGCTTTCGGACAGTCGGTGCCTCCTTCTCCCATCGTAAGGTTCCCATTAGAGATCTCCATCAACGCTACCAGTAGCCGGACTCTACCATGGTCACGTACAACGTCCGGGTGGTGACTGGAAACGTTCTCTTTTCAGGGACCCTAGACTCCATTTCCATCACCTTGGTGGGCACCAAAGGCGAGAGCCCCAAAGCTTCCTTAGACAATTGGGGTCCGGATTTCTACCGAGGAGCGGTGAGTGGTGAGCAGAGATAAGGAATGGTGATTAGGTGGACAACTGGTTGATAAGTCTTGTAATAGCTTGCTCTTCAGCCTGGGGCAGGACTTGCAGGATAATTCCAGTTGTGGTGACCTGCTGCAAAGTATGTGCAATGTTTGCCTTTGTGCCTGAGAACAACACAGCATACCCACGTAACAATTGTAAACTGATACCACTCTTGGAAATAAAAAGCGAAAGAACTGGAGAAATGAGTGGCCACACTTAAGACTGTAAGAGAAGATAAAGATGATATTTAATACCTAGCATGTGTTCCAGCCTCCAGCCCAACCAGTAGATGCTTGGTTGTCTTCTTGATCATTCCTCCTTGGATCTTTCCAGTCCAGTGGGGTTTAACCTTGGCACTCCAGCTGTTCCTGGACTTCAGTTCCCAGAAGTCCTGATCGTTGAATGTGCTGACTTGAGCTTCTGGGAATTGAAGTCCAGGAACAGCTGGTGTGTCAAGGTTAGCCACCACTGCTCTAGTCTATGGTGCTACTTAAAGCCAGATCAGTGACAATAAAGGACAACTAATTCACGATTTTATCCTGGATGCCAAGATTGCTCTGGGATGTATCACCGAGACCTGGGTGGGTACTAGGGTGGGTGGAGATTCATGTGTCCACTTGGGTTTATAATTATGGATCAGGTGAGTTTGGAGGGGTGGGAGGTAGGGTGCCATCATTGCCTCAAACACCATGAGAACTAGCAGGCTCTCTGTGTTCTCAAGATGGGTTCTTCAGTGCCAGCATGTCGAAGGGGGAGACAGGGGTAGACTTGGGTAATAATAATTTTGTGTCAGATATTATTCTGTGTTGAAAGGATTTTTGCTGGAGAAACTCCGCTCAGGGAACACCTGAATGAGGCTCCTTTCATGTCCCAAAGACGTTTTCTCACCAAAAAGGTCCCTATTTATTTACTTGCAATTCCTTGCTTTCGAACTGCTAGGTTGGCAGGAGCTGGGACAGAGACAGCCACTCCAACCATCATGCAATACCTGGGTCTTGAACTGCTGACTTGCCAGCCGTCCAGATAACAAGGTGAGCTTCTTAACCACTGAGCCATTGTGTTGGCTTATGAAGCTGCTGCGACCCAACATTCTCCCTTCCAGAGCTGGTGGACTTTGGCCTAGAGGCTTCTTAGTCCGGAATGGCGGCTGATCTCATGGAAGCCACCGTATCCATGGGACTATCTGATGAAGTGTTTTTTGGTCCATGAAAGCTCTCCTTTAAATACAGGAGTTAGTCTTTAAGGTGGCACAGTGTTTTCTGTTTGTTTGTTTGTTTTGTTTATTCTCTGATATGCTTGCACAGACTACCACAGCTACCACTTCAAACATTTCAACTGAAAAGGAACTAGTTCTCTTTCGGAGAAGTGACTTTTGAATGGGAATGACATGAAACCACTTCATCAAAACCGTGCACGTCTCCATGACCCCATTAAAGGAAGAGGGTTGTCTAGAAGAGCCACAAGGGAAGGGGCAAATCCTGGCAGCAAAGTCCTTGCTGTAGGCTTAAAAACCAGCAAGGCAGACTCAGAATCCCTTGGGTTTGGAGTGGAAGAACAATAACTGGCTCAATATCCCTTTCTTTGCCATCTCCACCTCATTCTTTCAGTCCCCACTCCAGTTATGGGTGGGCATTTATTTGCCAGACAACTTTTTCCAAAAAGCAGTTGGGTTGTGTGGTTGTTTGTTTGAAGCTTTCACCCTTTGGGGCCTCTCGTTCTGTTCGCAACTGCTGAAATCTTGGTTCCTGCTCTTAAAAGGTAATTCCTGGAAGTAATGCTGTTACTTATCAAGCTGGAGTAACAGTTCTTGTACCTGAAAAGTAGCATTGTAACTACATTACATGGGATCCAAAATAGAACTATGCTATTTGGACTCAGTTACTTCAAAGATCTGGAGATATGTTCTAAGCTGAGCTTTTCCTTGGAACGGAATTATGGGATTCTATGGGCTCTTCTGTCCCTGATGCGATGGTCAATGGACCAAACCAAATGAGTCTGTTTCCCCCCCCTTTTTTTTTTTGCCCTTACAGGTGAGTGACTATAAGGTCTCTTGCGACCAGGACTTGGGAGAAATTGTGCTCATCCGTCTCCACAAAGAGAGCAAACTCCAGATCTTCTCCACCCTGTGGTATTGCAATGATGTGACCGTCACCTCCCCGGAGGGGAAGGCCTACCAATTCCCCTGCTACCAATGGCTGGAAGGGCGCAAGACCCTGGAGCTCCAGGAAGGTGCAGGCAAGTAGTTAGGGCCATAGCCAAGGGGGGCAAACCCCCCCCCCAACGAAAACCCTCCTGTGCTAACAGCCCATCTCCTCAACCCATCCCATGGTGCCAATATTATATATGTGAGTGTGACATTGTTGGTCCTCTTGAAAAATTTTTTTGCCCCTCCTGAAAAAAAAATCGCGCCCCCCCCCCCCCTAGAATCCTGGCTATGGCCCTGCAAGTAGTAGACCTACTCAAAGGGGGAAAGATCCTGGATTCCCAGCTTCAAGGTTACTCTCATTTGACAAAGTAATGAAGGGATAACCGTCCACTGGTTCACATGGGGTTTTCTTAAACCCACCACTTAGATCTAGGAGTTTTCTCAGGTTGCCAACCCCTTGCCTGAGTTTTGGGATTTCATCTACCCTTTACCCTAAGATAGTAAGTTCTTTACACATGTCAGTTCTTAAAAGCACACGATAGCCTGAAACCGCTGCAATGCTTGGAAGAGGTATGTGGAAAGTTTCTCTTTTGGCCTCCTCCTCCTCCTCCTCCTCCTCCTCCTCCTCCTCCTCCTCCTCCTCCTCCTCCTCCTTCTTCTTCTTCTTCTTCTTCTTCTTCTTCTTCTTCTTCTTCTTCTTCTTCTTCTTCTTCTTCTTCTTCTTCTTCTTCTTCTTCTTCTTCTTCTTCTTCTTCTTCTTCTTCTTCTTCTTCTTCTTCTTCTTCTTCTTCTTCTTCTTCTTCTTCTTCTTCTTCTTCTTCTTCTTCTTCTTCTTCTTCTTCTTCTTCTTCTTCTTCTTCTTCTTCTTCTTCTTCTTCTTCTTCTTCTTCTTCCTCCTCCTCCTCCTCCTCCTCCTCCTCCTCCTCCTCCGCCGTATCCAAATATAGGTGATCAGCCATGAAGACTGCCTTGAGAATATAATGCAGTGGCCTTCTGTTTGCCTTCTGCATCACAGCATGGCCTTTAACTCCCCAAATACCAGAACACTTACCTTATCTTGGGTATTGTTTTTCAAAAAAGGAACTCTTCCTAGCACCTGGTAGTTCAGTTTTCTGGATTATGGCTGACCAAGGATTTCATCTCGTGCTTCTGGGGCTGAGATATTAGGCTAATTCAGGGATCTGCAAACTTGGCTCTCCAGGTGTTCTTGGACTTCAATTACCAGAAGCCCAAGTCAGTATGCCTGCTGATCAAGACTTCTGAGAATTGAAGTCCAAGAACATCTGGAGAGCCAAGTTTGCTGATCCCTGGGCTAATTTAAGCAGCATTTTATTTATTAAAATGTGTCTCATGTGGTGCTTTTTTTTTTTTTTTTTAAACTTATTTGCAAGACAGTTTGCAAAACTAGTGAATAACCATAAAAGAAAAGAGGCGATCATCACAACCAATAGCACCACACCCAGACATTTCTCCTCCAACACGAGAGCATCTAAGTACATATCTCCCCACCCACCCACCCAGCCATGAAACAACTTTTCAGATGTAAACACATGCAGAGCCATCTGTAGAAATGGCATATTTTTTTCTCTCTCTCTCTTGTGTTTTTCTCACCAGGTAAACTCCCTGCTATGGAGACGCTTCCCTTACTTCAGCAGCTCCGGAAGAAAGAGATTCAGTCCCGGCAAGCTTCTTATGAGTGAGTGGCTGTCTGATGACAGGGAACCAAGAGCCCACATCTAACCTTCCAGTTTACCCTCAGTAAAGGCCCTTTCTCTTTATTTTGGCCATTACCCGTGGAAGAACCCAAGTGCAGGACCCAAGGATGGCTGTGAGATACCTTCTGTGTTTTCCAAAAAGAGAATCAGGTTTGGACATTGCTGCATTTTATGGGTCATAATAATCTAATGCAGGGATTCTCAGCCCATGGCCCACATTAAAATAAATACACATTAAATAGACATAAAACACATAAAAATACAAATTAAATACACATAAAACACATAAAAATACACATTAAATACACATTAAAATACACACCCACACCACACCCCCAAAGCTGAGTCACTTACCCTAGGGAGCAGGCTATAGGGTGCTTCAGGCTAGGAGCTTCTCTTCCTCCTCCCCGCTTGGGAGGACAGCAAAGAGGCTGCACATGCGTGCCAAGTGCTGTAGGTGTGCATGCACACCAAGCACTTTGCATACATGCACAGTAGGGGAACCGGCAAAAAGGTATGCCCCCGAGGTGGTTCCCCCCAAAAGACGCTACCAGTTCTCTAGGACACTGGAAAAAGTTACTACCGGTTCTGGCGAACTGGTGCGGACCTGTTGCTGCCCATCACTGCTCCCACCACCTCCGCCACACCAGGAAGTGCCATGTGGTGGAGGAAAGGCAAAATGGCTGTCCATCCCCCAAAGCTGTCTGAGGCAGTGTGACCCAGTCCCCGGCTTTAAAAGGTTGAGAACTCCTGATCTAATGCCTCCAGTGCCTACTGTGAGAAAATCATTTCAAATACACGTTTTAAGCATCAATAAACATGGGTTAATTTTGTTTAGGTCACAACTAATCTGTGGCACAAGGCAAAGAGAAATTCAGAGAAAACCTCTCCATTGCAAAGGGAAAATGGTTTATTTTTACGCTATGACATTTCTGAATTTGTACTTTCTGAAAGCACACCTCACAGTCTCTCTCTTCTCTGACACTTGGATATTTTTAGATGATTCTTCTTTTCCGTCTCTGGCAGAGTTTTGACTAGTGTTATACTTTTATAAGCTTATAAGGTGACATATGACTAAATAAATCTTTTCATCACACTAACGGGTGAATTCCTTCAGGCGGCAATCTCTGTTTTGAAGCTGAGCCTCTGACAGACCAAGCAAGTCTTGGGTCCCACTGAGTGGGTGAAGTAACTACCGGTAATTACTTCTTGCTGTTGTTCTGTGCTATTAGTTGTCTCCAACTTATGGCAACTCTAGTAAAGTCCAGTAATTCCAAACTTTCCAAATCTCTAGGGAGTCCTTTGGGTATTGCTCCAAGGGCTTTGATTACTATGGGTACAATAGGGTTTTAGAGTTGTAGTCCACAAAAGCACAAAATACAATAAAATAAAAATATACTTTCAACTCTTCAACGCTTTTTTTAAAAAGGACAGAACTTGTTTCTTCCAAAGTTCAAGCTTAAACTTGTCTGCTGAATTCAACTCCCCAAATATTTTGGCTCAGTTGTGTAATGTGACTTCCTCCTTCCTTCCTTTGTAGTTGGAAGGTGTTTGCTGAAGGTGCCCCCTACTGTCTAGACGTGGACTCCATGGAACACCTGGAGAACAACGACAAGTTTTCCTTCACCAAAGCAGCCCTCTTTCTTGGACGCTCTGAATCCAAGTAAGGACTGTCAAAAGCATTGGGTTTCCTTCCTTCCTTCCTTCCTTCCTTCCTTCCTTGGATGCAGCCTCCATTGCATTGTCTCCCCTTCTTTTGATCCCCTGTTAGGAAAGTAGAACTCAAGCTGAAAGGCTATTCTGACAGTCAAGAGTCCTGGAAGGAGCTGGACAAGATCAAGGATGTTTTCTGGTTCAAAAAGTCAGAGATGTCAGGTAAGATCAAAGCCCCACTAAAACTTTATGGGAAGCAACCTTGAGAAGGGTCTCTCTGGGAATCCGAAGGCATGGTGGTGGTGGTGTGTGTGTGTCTATAATAGAACTGGACAGTTTGATAGGACCATAAGAGAAGATGAAGATGATATTTAACACCTGTCATGTGTTCTAGCCTCTAGCCCAGTGATGGTGAACTTTAGCAGGAGTGCTGATCAGGGCTTCTGGGAATTGAAGTCCAAGAACAGCTGGAGTGCCAAGGTTCACCATCCCTGCTCTAGCCCAATGGTCATTCCCCACTGGAACTCTCTACGGTGCTACATAAGTGGCAAATAAATCCTGGATGAGTTTCGCTTCCTTTCTGTGTCCACTTGGGTTTCTAACTATTCACCAGGGGAGATCGGAGAGGTGGGACATGAAATTGCCATCATTGCCTGGAACACCATGAAAGCAAGCAGGTTCTCTGTGTTCTCAAGATGGGTTCTTCAGTGCCTGCATGCTGAGGTCAGGGACAGGGATAGACTGGGGGTTGTGTGGTTTATAAAGCTCCCCAATAACCCAACACTCACCCTTCTGGACCTGGTGGACTTCGTCTCTGTGGCAATGTTGAGTTCCCCTAGGCTACTGGTCCTGGGGGACTTCAACAACCTGCTCTCCTTTGTAAATGAAGGCAAGTCTTTCTTTTGTTGCTCTTTGTTCCAGTATACGTCACGGAAAACTGGAAGAAAGACGAGTTCTTTGGGTATCAGTTCCTGAATGGATTGAACCCAAGAATACTCAGGAAGTGCACGGAGATCCCATCCAATTTCCCTGTGACCCAGGAGATGGTGGCCCCTTTTCTTGGGGAATCCACGACCCTGCAGAAAGAACTGGAGGTAAGGGAATGAATGAAGTGCCCTTTTGGAGAGGAAAATTTAGAAAGAGACTTTTTTAAAAAATTACAACCTTCTCCTTTCGGAAGACACTTTCCAGACCAGGGATTCTCAACCTGTGGCCTGTGGGCCGGATGCAGCCCATGGCACCATTTCATGTGGCTCACCACCACCTCCACCACACCAGGAAGTGCCATGTGGTGGAGGAAGGGCAAAATGGCTGTCCAGCCCCCAAAGCTGTCTGAGGGAATGTGACCTGGGGCCCAGCTCAAAAAGGTTGAGAACTCCTGTTCTAGACTCTCCAACGAGCAAGGCTGGTGGCCAGAGGAGTTTGGGAGGAATGATTTTTAAATCAGCATTTCTCCTCCCTTCCTGTTCTTTGGGGGTGGCATGGCTTGACTTGTCTCCCTTCCCAACCTTGTCTCTTTCTCTTTGCCTTTGCAGAAGGGCAAGATCTTCATTGCTGATTATCACATCCTGGAGGGGATCCCAGTGGGGCTGGTTAACGGACGCCCTCAGCATGTGGCTGTTCCCCTGTGTCTGCTGCACCTCTCAGCCCAAGATCAGCTCCTGCCCTTGGCCATCCAGGTAAGAGATGTGGGGAAGAGATTGAGAAGAACCCTCGGAAGATGGGTTAGCCTTGGCTGTAAGGGAAGGGTGGGAGGAGGAGGAGGAGGAAGGCTAAGCTGCCAAGCTGGTGTCCATAACGAGTCCTGCAATTGGTCTATTATCCTCCCTTTCCAAGGTGGGAGAGAATAGACCTCATGGAAAGCTTCCCAGCCCCCCCCCCTTCAATATCCTCTGATAAATTATTCCTTCTAAACACGTAGGTCATAAAAAAGGATCGAGTAGGCACCATTGACTATTTGGGGTCATTCCTCCATGACTCTTTTTGGCCTGGGGGTGGAGCATGCAAACATGACTCCTTTGGACTACAGCCCCCAGAATCCACACACCCTCCTTCAGCTATCTGGGGAACTCTCAGAGCGTTAGTTCAAAAAGGCCCTATGTCTCAGCTCTAACTGGGGGCTTTTCTTGAAACAAAAAGATGCTTCATTTGGAGGGGGGGGAGGCCACCTTAATACTTGAAAATGGCAGGAGTGCGTGAATGCAGCCATTAATGCTTTGTGTGGCCTGATATGGACTCCAATGCTGGATATATCCATGGGAACATCCATGATGAATGGAGAATATGCCATTTATCTAGCTTGGGAGATTAAAAACTTACTTGTTACACTTGTAGTTCCAAAGCAACCAAAAGTAATTTGTTGCTATTATATTCTCTTTTAAAAAGAAGAATTCTTTCCCTTTTCTTAGACATAACTAGGATGGTTCGCTTTAGTTTCTTTACATACCCATGTGAATATTTTTTCATTGATCAGTACAAACCAATATTTGAACTTGGTGATAATCTCTCCCTTGTTCTCTAATGAGGTCCTAGCCCTGTGAGTTGAAAAACTCCTGGAAACTTTCTGTGGGCATTGCAAACAGAATGAAACTATCCTTTGTTAATTTATTCATCGTGCAATGAATTTGCACAGTTACTGTGAAGGGGAATGAGTTCTGAGAGAGACGATGTGTTTGATAAACTTTTCCTCCTCCTTGGGTAGCTGTCGCAGACTCCGGGTCCCGAGTCCCCCATCTTCCTCCCCAATGACTCGAAGTGGGACTGGATCTTGGCAAAGACGTGGGTCCGTAGCTCCGATTTCCAAGTCCACCAGACTCTTACTCACCTGCTCCGGACCCACCTGCTGGCAGAGGTGTTCACCATGGCTTTGCTCCGCCAGCTGCCCATGTGCCACCCGATCTACAAGGTGAGAGGCTTTGGTCTGTGATCCATCCGTGCCTGGGTTGAAATTAGGACCAGAGTTTAGAAATGTCCTATGGAAAGAACTGCTCCTCCATAACCAGCTCTTCACCAGACTTACCTCTCCTGATATACATCTGCTCAGATACTGAGAACTGTAATAAAGTACAACCCATTCTGGGGTTAGTGCGGGGGTTCCCAGCCTTTTTACACTGTGGGCCAGAACACCCCCCCTCAGACAGCTTAGTAGGTCCGACTGGCCGTAAAACGCATCCACGGCAGTCGTAAACCTGTTTAAGACAGTCGCGGGTAAATTTACATCTGTCGTAAATGTGTCTGCTTCCATTGGCAGTGGTGACATGGGTCACGTGAAATGGTGCTGTGGGCTGGGGCTGGCCTGTGGGCCGTAGGTTGCGAACCCCTGTCCCAGTGCCTGGGAATATTTAGTGATTTATAGAAGCAGCTCAGAATAACTATGCGAATTCAAGTATCTTGTAGAATATGCATTGTTTCGTCTCTTCTGCTTGTTGCAGAACTTGGGTGAAACACCAGCTTTCATACATTGCGTTTGTGCCCAGAGAAGTTCCAGATTTTAGGACTAAGCAGAGCCATGTAACCTAGGTTTTCTCTCTCTCTCTCTCTCTCACACCTGTAGCTCCTGATTCCCCACACTCGCTACACTCTGCATATCAACACACTGGGACGTGATCAACTTTTTTCGAAAGGTGGAGTATTTGACAAGGTGTGTCCACCTGGAATCCGACCACCTGGCTGATGCTGCTGGGCCACCGCATCAAAGCGAAGGAATGACACTTCTATACCCTGCCCCATAGTGTTTAGTGCATTCCCAGGGTAGTTCACAAGTTAATTAGCATTTAGACCAGTGGTGCCCAAACTAAGGCCCCGGGGACCGGGTGCGGCCCCTGACACCAATTCATCCAGCCCACAAAGCCCTCGTCGCTCCTGGAAGTAAAATATTCCCGTATGGGTGCGTTTTACTTCCGCTTCCAGGAGCGATGAGGGCTTCGCGGGCCGGATGAATTGGCATTGGAGGCCGCACCCAGCCCCTAGACCTTAGTGATGGGCTCCCTGAACCACATGATCAGCCCACGGCCAAATAAGTTTTGGCACCCCTGATTTAGACCCTAACATGCTGGAGACTCATTTTACCAACCTTGAAAGGATGGACGGCTGAATCAACCTTGAGCCCTGGTCAGGATCTAACTCACAACCTTTTGGCTGCAGGACAGCAATTTAACTCCTGTGCCATCAGGGCTCTATAATGCCATGTGAGTTGCGTCTCCAGACAGAGCTGCTGCCGTTTAGAAAGGGGGTAAAGACCTGGCTGGTGGGGCATGTATGGGGTGTGGGCCAGACAGTCAGATTGGCTGGCTGGCTCTTTTGACCCCCACCTCTCTCCCTATTATTTGTTTAACTTTTTAATCTTTTTAACTTTTAATTTTTAATGGGTTTAAATGTGTTTTAATTGTGTGTTTCTTTAATTTTGTAAGCCACCCTGAGACTTTGGATGAGAGCAGTGTATAAATGCAATAAATAAATAAATAAATCCACACGAATGCGTTTACTTCACATACGTGCAGTAAACCCATTCATGTGGATTCACAGAGACCATGAAGAAGAACTTGATAGTGTGTGAGGGCAGAAACAGACATTGTAGATAGCCCATAATTAGAACATTGTTATATTTAACAAGGATATAGCAATAGCGTACAATATTGTACATGCGGGGTACTCATTTTACTGACCTCAGAAGGATGAGTCAACCTTGATCACTGGTCAGGATTGAACTCACACCCTTTTGGTTGCAGGACAGCAGTTTAACTGTGCCACCAGGGCACCAAGGTTTCCCCAAAGCTCAAAAGAAATGTAATCATCAGGGGGCAAGTTAGTTTTCTGTGCAGCAAGGAGAGAATAAAATTAGATTTAAAAAGTAAAATAACGAGTGTAAAGCAAGCAGATTTATAGATCTAAAGTTCTAAACACTTTATTCTCCAGTTTCTTTTGACATTTTCTGGTTATATTTTCTCAGTATTTCTCCTAATAACTGCTAAAGGACCCTTTTTAGTGACACTTGGTAATTATTTTTTAAGACATTAATTCAACAACTAATGTAGAATGGAAGGAAGACATTCATGCACAACAAATTTGTTTGCTACATCCATGTCTCTAAAGCCATCTATTTACAATCAGGTTGGGCAGAATTTGAACAGGAAAAGGGTGTGAAAAGTGGAGGGAAGTTGGTGATCCTTGCAGGAAAGGAAAAGGATGAGTAAGGAAGGTTCTTAGAGGGTCAATATTGCTAATGCCAATCTTTTGTGTGGAGAGTTGAAACAGTCCCCTTGGTGAAAACAAATATCGATATATGAATCATGCAACAAGTATGATCTTTGAGTATATAAGCATCAGTGTGGAACAATCATCCTATCTGATCATACCCTGAGTACCAAAAAGTAACAAAAAACTAATTTAAAAAACCCAACTTACTTGTTAACCTTCCAAAAAAGTAATGACCATGAATTACTTCTGAAACATGGTCATGAGTAATCGGAACAAATTAAGTTTAAGAAATTAAGCCACCAGGTTCAGAGTTCTTCTTAAATTCTTTATTAATTGCAAATTGTGTTTTCTCTCGACACCCAGGCAATTGGTATTGGCTACATAGGCTTGGCGAAGCTGTTGCAAAAGGGCACAAAAGCCCTGACCTACTCCTCACTCTGCATCCAGGAAGATCTCGAAGCACGAGGGGTGTCCTCGTTGCCCCATTTTTACTACAAGGAAGATGGTCTAAAGCTCTGGGCCGCCATAGAAAGGTCAGGCAAGCCTAGGGGAGAAGGGAGGGTGGGATTGCTGTGGAATTGTGGTGTGTGATGGGTCCAGAAAGTAAGAAACCCCATGGAGCGTTACAATGCAAATTGTACATTCTATGGCAGTGGTGGTGAACCTGTGACACACATGCCGGAGGTGGCACTCACAGCCCTCTCAGTGGGCATGCATGCTGTCTCCCCAGCATAGGGTTCACCCTGCCCTTCTGTCCAGCAGCCCAATGGGAGCCC
The DNA here is from genome assembly GCA_030440675.1 of Furcifer pardalis. Lineage (NCBI taxonomy): Eukaryota > Metazoa > Chordata > Lepidosauria > Squamata > Chamaeleonidae > Furcifer > Furcifer pardalis. Next base: position 3,414,463 of record CP126897.1, read on the forward strand.
TCCTCCCTCCCTCAGCACAGAATTTGACCCACCCCTCTGTCCAACAGCCCAATGGGAATGCTTTTTCCATCCCCCCAGCACAGAGTTCACCCCACCCCTCTGTTTGGGCACTCGGTCTCTAAAAGGTTCACCATCACTGTTCTATGGCCTCAAACTATACTCTGGCCTCTGATTTCCATTTCTTCTGGGTATGTATCAGTTTGCCAAAATGGCATTTCAGTGTCCCTTCTTTACTTGCCAATATCCAGATCATGTTGAGTTTTGCATTGCTTTCAACCTGCTTCATACAATCCTATGCATCCAGTGTTCTATGAATCCTTTTTTTAATTAAAAAAAACCCATCAGGAATGCAAATCTCCCAAATAAATGCACCATTTTATGCATCTTATTTTCTCATCAACTTTTTTTGCAAGCAACTTTCATGAAGAAACACATTTATATAGAGGGTGGCTGAACTGAGCTTAGTTCAGCATCTCAAAAGTTAGAGATGGATTCTGGTTAGGGTTCAGAAAATTAAATCTGTGGTAGTTAAGAAGGGCTTTCTAGTCTCAAAATGGCCACTTTTCTAGACTCTGTGTCGGAGCCACATATAATACTAAGAAGTGCAGATTATGTTTGTTGGTTTAAAAGAAACAGACCAAGCAAAAGTTTCACCATATTGCTAGGTGAGACTGGGGACTTATCCTTTGCATCTTCTCTCTCGTTAGCTTCGTCTCTGGCATTGTTGAATTGTATTATGTAGATGATCAATCGGTACGCAACGATCCAGAGTTGCAGGCGTGGATAGAGGAGATCTTTCTCAAGGGCTTCTTGGGAGAGAAATCTTCTGGTAAGTTCAAGCCCCCTGTGTGGTCAGAATGTCCTCAAGAAGAATAGGCAACATGTTTCCCTCTAGATGCTATGGGTCTACAACTTTCTTCATTCCCAGACAGTGGTGAAGGATTAGGTGCAGTGATGGCCAGCCTTGGCACTCCAGGTGTTCTTGGATTCAATTCTCCAAAGCCCAATTCAATACACCTGCTGATCAGGGCTTCTGGGAATTGAAGTTCAAGAACAGCTGGAGTGCCAAGGCTGGCCATTACTGGATTAGGGGAACTGAAGCAACAACATCTTGGAAGCTACCAAGTACACACTTTCATCCTGCAACAATGAGATATGTACTGTATTAAACCTTGCTTTGCTCTTTTCAATGCACATTACTGTTGTTTAATTAACTTTAACTGAATTGGGAAAGGAATATGCATGGTCACAGGTAAGACCTGAAAAATGGGGATCAGATCTCATGGGGGGCAGGAGGGAGAATGAAGCAAGAAAAGCCAGAAAACTCATAGTATTTTGGAGAGTCCCGTGACCTCAGTTTACCACTTAAAGCTGATGTTTATGGCCATGAGACCAGGGTATTTTTCAACAAGCAATTGCTGTAAATTGAGGAAAAATGCAATTGCTGTTGAAAGGCTGTTAAGCAGAGATGTCTGTTTGCCTCTCTAAACTTCTCTCCATGCCCAAAGAAACACCATGTAAAGGCTGGTGGCCAATGTGACTTGTGCTGATAGAGAGATCACCTTTTACCCACTTCTTGCCTGACAACAATCCCTGCATTTGTGTGTTTCTGCTTCCCTGGGGAAACACCAGTCCTATCAGTGGGGAAATGCAAAGGGCAAGGCCAGATCAGGGACTGTGTAATGTAGGCAGGGAGGGTGGCTCAAGTGGTTAAGATGCTGAACTCATTGACTGGAAAGTCAGAGTTTGATTCCAGAGTACTGCACAGCTGAGTGAGCTCCCGTCTCTGTCCCAGCTCCTGGCAACCTAGCAGCTTGAAAGCAAGAAATTAGAAGTAGATAAATAGGGACCACTTTGGTGGGAAGGTAAACAGCGTTCTGTGTGCTCCAGTGTTGAGGCATGCCTGCTACATGTCCATGGAAACATCTGCAGACACAGACAGCACTGGCTCTTTGGCTATAAATAGAGATGAGCACTGAACCCTGGCTTTTGAGCATGGGCGACCTTCACCTTTATCTAATTTAGGCAGGAGAGAACTAGATTGGTTCTGTTTTTATTTCCTCCCCCCAGGCACCAGCAGAAAGCACTCTTTGGCTTCCTAAAGCAGCCAGTGGGAAGGGAGTGAGTGAGGAACCTTAAAAGGGCAATGGGTAGAGTCCTCTTGGACTCCATCTTAAAAGGGCAAAGCAGAGAACCTGTGTCCCTCCTCCTCTTCTTCCACTCTGCCCCATGGTTGCCCCCAAATCCATAACTCAGCCCACGGAGCCTCTGACTTGAGCTTCTGGTAATTGAAGTCCAAGAACACCAAGGTTGGCCATCCCTGCTCTAGATAAACAGAACATTGCAGAACTCCTGACACCCTGTCAAGGGCTTGCTACTAATTTTGATCTGAATGTAGTTATTTTCTTCCTCTTCCAGGCATCCCTTCTTCATTTGAAACCGTGAAAGAGCTGAAAAAGTTCTTGACCATGGTGATTTTTACCTGTTCATGTCAGCACGCTGCAGTCAACAGTGGGCAGGTAGGAAGAAATCCACCTTCGCCTGAAAGATCTCTTGATCTGCACTAATTAATTAATGCATACTATTTATAATGGTTTTAGCAACCCTGGTATGCTGCTTAGGATCTTGGAGCTGAGTCTTGGGAAGGATGTCAAGAAGTCTCTGGGAAAAGATCTCTAGACATCAGTGCTTGCAAAAATTGATTTTTTAGGATGGCTCATTTTTCATAAAAGTAACTTTCCATGACTCTGCAAGACATGACTTTGCAACTACAAAGGATTCCCCTTATGTTACGAGTGGCCATCAGATCAATGTGGGCTGTGGATGGCAATCTTCCATTGTCAGAGGCAGGGTGGCCAGGTCTCCTACTTTGTAGAGGCCATTCCTCTGTCTAACTTGGGTGTCCTGAAATTGAAGGACTGTCAGGTCCATGTCTAGTTTAAAAATAAAGAAGGAAGAAATCTTGAAATTCCCTACATTTGGAAAACAGTCAGTCCAAGCACACAAGATGGCTGATTTAATTTTTATTGCAAGTAGCAGCTGCAGGTGCCGCTTCGGTGGGAAGGTAAACAGCATTTCGTGCGCTCTGGTATTGAGGCGTGTCCACGGAAACTTCTGCCAGATTCAGATAGTGCTGGCTCTTTGGCTAGAAACAGAAATGAGGACTGAACCGTAGAGTCAGACACGACTGGCTTTTGAGTAAGGGCAACATTTACCTTTACCTTACTCATAGAAATTGGCCAAACTCCATTTTAATTGACATTTCCAGCCCTTTGGTTGGCATTTTTCCTTTTTAAAAAGAGAGAGGGAGAGAGAGAAATGCTTCTATCTTTATTCGGAGCACAAATTGTTCTATAATTGATTTATTTAGTTAGTGGATTTATATTAGGGTAACTCTAGTCTAAAGAAGCTATTTTACTGCCCTCCACACAGACTTTTATCGTCTGATCCATGCTGTGTTTTTCTTGACATTTGACATTTTTTGTTGACAGTTTGATTTTGGAGCCTGGATGCCGAACTTTCCTTCCTCCATGAGAAAACCCCCTCCTACGGCCAAGGGCCAAGCAACCGAAGAGAGCTACCGGGACACCATCCCAGAAATCAACACCACATGCATCATCCTCAGCACCCTCTGGCTGCTCAGTGCCAATCAAGGAGACATGGTGAGTGCTCAGAGAGTATATGGCAGTGATGGTGAACCTTGGGACTCCAGCTGTTATTGGACTTCAATTCCCAGAAGCCCTGATCAGCAGGAGTGCTGACTTGGGCTTCTGGTAATTAAAGTCCAAGAACAGCTGAAGTGCCAAGGTATTTTATTTTATTTTATTGGATTTCTATTGCCCCCCCCCCCCCGAAGCGACTCTGGGTGGTTCACAATCACCATAAAAACATTCAGATATAAAACATCCCCATGACAATAAAATCACAAAAACATTTAACGTTTGGAAAGATGGTAGCACTGGGACTTTAAAAAAGCTCCTTGATGTGATTAAGGGGAGGTCATAATGCTGTCAGGCACGATCCCCATAGACAGCATCTTGTTCCTCCAATGGAGCTGAAAAGCCCCACCTCCCTGTAGCAGCTGCTTTGTAGCTGATAGGGGAAGCCTTTCACCCCTAAGATGCAAATAGGCTATTCCCACTGATGGGAGCCTGACTGGTAGCTTGGGGTAACAGCCTCTTTACATCTGATGAGGGAAACTATGCTGTGCAGCAAAAGCCTTTCGCCTGACAGCTGCAAAGAGGCCAGGTCATTTTCCCCTCTGTTAGATGGATCATGGAAAAAACAAAGGAATATCAGAAACAAGTCTACTTCAGTTTCATTGATTACACTAAGGCTTTTGACTATGTCGACCACAACAAAATGTGGCAAGTAATTAAAGAGATGGGAATACTGGAACACCTTATATGCCTCATGAGAAATCTGTACATGAATCAAGAGGCAACAGTTAGGACAGAAAATGGAATGACGGAGTGGTTTGGAATAGGAAAAGGAGTAAGACAAGGCTGCATTTTGTCACCCTGCTTATTCAACTTATACACAGAACACATAATGCGCAATGCAGGAATGGAGGAATCACAATTTGGGATCAAAATTGCTGGAAGAAACATCAACAATTTGAGATATGCAGATGATACCACCCTAATGGCAGAAAGTGAGGAGGACCTAAAGAAGCTCCTGATTAGGTTGAAAGAAGAAAGTGAAAAAGCTGGCTTGAGACTCAATATCAAGAAAACCAAGATAATGGCAACAGGCCCTATCAGTCCCTGGAAAATAGATGGGGAAGAAGTAGAAGCAGTGACAGATTTTACTTTCCTAGGATCAAAGCTCACTGCAGATGTTGACTGCAGCCATGAAATAAAAAGGCGACTGATTCTTGGGAGGCAAGCGATGAGAAACCTGGGGAACATAGTGAAAAGTAGAGACATCACATTGCAAACAAAGATTCGCATAGTCAAAGCAATGGTGTTCCCTGTGGCAATGTATGGTTGTGAGAGCTGAACCATTAGGAAAGCTGAGCGCAGAAGAATAGACGCCTTTGAGATGTGGTGTTGGAGGAGAGTTTTGAGAGTCCCCTGGACAGCGAGGAGAACAAATAGGTCAATCTTAGAAGAAATCAACCCTGACTGTTCCTTAGAAGGTCAAATAATAAAGATGAAGCTAAAGTACTTTGGACATCAAATGAGAAGAGAGGATTCAGTTGAGAAAGCCTTGATGCTTGGAAGGGTCGAGGGCAAAAGAAGAAGGGGACGGCCCAAGATGAGATGGCTAGATGGTATTGTAGAGACAATGGGCACAGAAATGAGCGAGTTGAGGGGGATGGTGGAGGACAGGAGTGCCTGGCGGACAGTGGTCCATGGGGTCATCGCAGAGGGTCGGAATCGACTGTGCGACTGAACAACAAAAAAAGCTTTCATCCATAGCAGGTGGAAATGGCCTCTTTACAGCCTCATCAGCTGTACAGTGGCAGTTTGGCTCATCAGCAGTAAGCGCAGGGATAAAAGCTGAGGGATAAAATAGATTAATCAGTGGGCTAATTTAGTTCCACCCCAATGGTGTCTCAAAACGGGGGGTTTGGCTTGAATGCCATGTAGGCATAACCCAGCTCCAAACAATGGGCTACAAACTTGTGCTGTCTCAATCCCTGACGGGTTTTTTGGCTCTAAGGACAAGTGGTCTAGAACGGTTCCTTCCCATGGCTGCCATTTTGTTCTCGTTTCTTCACTCGTCAATCATATGTTTTACTTTATCCTACCTTTCATTTGTTACAGGTACCCCTGGGGAATTACCCCAATCAGCATTTCACGGAAGAGGCCCCCCAACGACTCATTGCCGCCTTCCAGAAACGCCTGGATGAGATTTCCAAAGAAATTAAGAAGCGGAACGAGGCTCATCCCCTCCCCCTAAGCTACAAATATCTGTACCCCCCTGAGGTGGAGAATAGCGTCTCCATATAAAGAGCAGTAATAGGGCAGGAAAATCACTTATGGAATGAAAATAAGGGTTTCCTTGCAAACTCTTTGCAAACTCTTTGCTACCGCATCTTGTGTGTGTCTATGCGCGTTCATTGTGTATATGCACAACTCTTGCAGATTAACTACTGTATTAACATAAGACTGACATATTTTTCTCATCAGGGGTTACAGTTGGAGACCCATCATTCTTTAATTAAAAACATTGCACGGGACAATTTCCATATATGCGCAGGGCAGGAGCAATTCCCAAAAGCCTAAATCAATTCCCAAAAGCCACTGTTCTGACATAGGCTTCTGGGAATTGTAGCCCAAGAATCAAAGGTTGGAAAATACTGCTCTTTGAATCCACACAAATGTGTTTAACCTGTAACATATTAATACCATACTGATGAGTATAGCAAGCAATAATTAAGCAAGGTGATTCATTGCCAGATGTTATTCCCTTTGTACTGCCTAATAAGCATCCATTTTATATCTTCTTATATGTTCCTTTTTCTGCACCTACTGCTAATAAACTTTGGCGTCCTTGTATCTCAATAACAGGACCCACCCAAAATGAAAGAGTCATAAATGAAAGAGGCATAAAAACACACCTGCAAGTATCCCCTTAGAACAGGGGTCCCCAAACCTTTTGGGCCGTGGGCCGATCATGTGGTTCAGGGAGCCGGTCACTAAGGCCCGGGGGCCGCACCTGGCCCCTGGGCCTTAGTTTGGGCACCACTGCCTTAGATATATGAAGGGGCAATTTCAGAGTGTTTATTGGGGGAGGGCTCGCTTCACCTCAGGGCGTGGTGGGTTAGTGGTTAAGACACTGAGCTTAATTACCGGAAGGTTGGCAAGTCCACAGTTCAATACCCGAGTGCCATTCCATTATGCAGCACTCGGGGTCTCTACGGATCTTCCAGTTGTCAAGTTCCAGCAAAGTGTTACCATGGAGCTAAAAACAATGACCCTGGAGCACCTGAAGGACCAATTGACCCTATCTGGGCTCAAATCTTAGACCCGTGATGGCAAACCTTGGCACTCCAGATGTTCTTGGACTTCAGATCCCAGAAGCCCAAGCCCCCGTGGATCCACATCAATGGGTTTGCTGCGATTCATCTGGCCCATACCACCCTTGTCGCTCCAGGAAGTAGAAGTACAACACACCTGTACAGAGGAAGGGTTAACCCAGAAGAGCCTTAACCATACGGGCACATTTTACTTCCGCTTCCAGCGACGAGGGTGGCACAGGCTGGATGAATCACAGCAAACCCATTTGTGTGAATTCACGTTGGCCTGGGCTTCTGAGAATTGAAGTCCAAGACCATCTGGAGTGCCAAGGTTCACCATTACGGCCTTAGAGATTTAGGGCTCACTACTCCAGTTAGAAGAGATATTATCCTTGTTTTGGTCCATGCATAGCTCTGGGGAGGGAGGGTGAGATTTTTGGTATCATGTGAGACCCAAAGGCGATGCAGTGTAAGGGCTGTAGGCAGTCCATGAACTTGCAATTTTATTTAAATATATTTTTTCTAAAAAGGGAAGCATCTCCTTTCAAACCCCAAACAAACAAAATCCTCTGCACACTTTCTCATCTGGCAAAGGCATTTCTCCACTTCTGGCTTCCTCTCCTTCTCAACAGCCAAGGGGCTGGATATTGTTTGACCAAGGCCTGTCTCGGAAGGTCACTTAAGCATCATCACGGATCCCTCACCCACCCCAAGAAGAGGCCACGTATTGCCAAAGAGAGAGAATGAGCAAGGCTGCTTTTTTCTTCCAAACTGCGTGAGCAGCTTTATACATACCGATATGCAAAATCAGAAATGATTTTAATAATAAAAATGGAATTACTATTCATCTGAGAAAGGCAGTGACTATGTAACCCATATGTCCCTGGCCCAGTCTGCCGTCCAGGTGTTGCCAAATGGGAATGATGGGCAATGTCAAGGTCTCTAAATCCCTCCCTTCCCCCTCCCATTTCTTTTGGTTCCTTATCTTCAAATTGGACTTGGGCTGGACAGAACTTCAGACAGGAGACATTTATCCACTGGTAATTGTTTAACACCAGAAATCATCCTCGATCAGGCCCAGCTCAAGCTAGGCAACCAAAGAACAGTGCTCACACTAAAGTCCCAAAGGCTACCATTCAACAGGTGTGGCGGCCAGAGGAGGTGTAATGGCTTCCTGCTGCTTTCTTCCAGGAGCCCCTCCATGGAACAGGGCAGGTGGAGAAGGCCTCTTAGATGGAGGTGCTGTTCTCTATTTCAGGGGGGTTGAGGTAGTGGTACGGTAAGGGCAACAACCGGTTGCGCTCGCCGATTTCTTTGGAGATCTCAGCCAGGCGTTTCTGGAAAGCAGCGATGGCCCGTTTGGGTTCTTCCTCAGTGAAATGTTCGTCTGGGTAGTAGCCAAGAGGTCTCTAGAAAATGGAGAGATGGAGGAAAAGGGGTGAGATCCAAAACTTGGGGGAAGCCAAGAGAAGCAGCAGGAACTTCAGAACACCCTTCTTGGGCTGGGGCGGAGCAGAGGCCCCGTGGAACAGCCCCAATGGGTACCTGGAACAAAGCTTGAGGAGCAAAGCTAAAACAATTCCTTCCTTTGGACAGGAGCTCAGAGGTCTCCACTGGGGACCCTTCATGTGCTCTGGACCCAGTTCTGAGCAGGCTCTTGTAGGTCTTCCAACTCTTAGTCTGCAACTCTGACCGCTATACCACACTTTCTTGTCCAATTTGGCCGTCAGTATGCTTTGCTACTGGGAAATGAATAAACCATGCTTTTTTGTTCACGTTAGTGTATGTTATATTGGGGTCAAATTATAGGACAGAGTTAGCACATCATTAAAAGTGGAGCTCCCCGAAGAAGTAAAAGAGCTTTGTTTAGCCCTAGCATAAGCTCTCCTCAGTCTACATGAAGCAGGTGAGGCTTCTGATTGGTCACTGGGGAGGTAAAGAGAGACTTCATTTGCAAATCAGATTACTCAGGGACAGAAGCTTTGAAAGGACTGTGCGTCTTGCAAGGGAAGTGTTGTAATAGTGTGAAAATATGCATTTTCATATGTGACACTTGATCCTCAGTTCTAACAGATCAGTACATTTCCACCTGCTTAGTGTAAGGCACCTTGTGTTAAACGCTCTGTTCTTTTCTTTCTTACCCTCTCTCCTGGTTCCCTGCTGAGCAGCCAAAGGATCAGCAAAGTGTTGCAGGTTGTGCTGACATCTGGCAAGGTGTCCAGGATATCTTGGAATGTCACACTCCCCTTGGACTTTGGGGGTGGCTTCCGCATGGAGGACGGGTAGTTGGGCATCCAAGAGCCAAAGTCAAACTGAAGGAAAGGGGAGAGGTTGTGGGTTAGGGCAGGGCTTCCCAACCTATGGCCCGTGGCCCAGATCCAGCCTCCGGCACCATTTCATGTGGCCCCCATCCCTCCAAGGGCAGCTGAGAAACAAAATGACCACCTCCTTTGAAGCTGTAGGAACAAAATGGCCACCCCCATCATGCAGGCAGGGCAAAATGGCCCTCGGGCTCTCAAAGCTGACTCAGAGAGCGTGACCCGGCCCCAGGCTTGAAAAGGTCGGGAACATCTGATCTAGTGTATTTTGACCCTAATTGTTGTTGTTTGAAGGGGACTCAATCTCTCCTTTGGACGAGACGGAACAGTGTCTTTGGATGAATCAAGCAGGTGCTCAATAAAGTTGATCCCTCCCTCCCTCCCATCTTAAAATAGCCCACATGGGGGTCTCAAAATGATTGATCAAAACCATTAAAAGCCATGTAAAAACATTCTTTTGGGGGGCAGAGTTGTAGTCCATGCTGGGCACTGTAGTCCCCCATAAGGATCTTCCACCATCCCAGACTTTGGCCCACATAACTTCACTTTGGCTTTCTCCACTGGAGGACAGGCAGGACTTCCTGAAGTGACACCAGTAACTTCGTGAAGAACAAAAGAAATGGAGGTAGATCCCAATTTCATTTCATAGACCCAGGTCTCCTCTACTGGGGAGGAGAACAACGGCAAATTCCCCCCTTTTCTTTTCTGCCATAAGTCCTTTGCTCTTTGCACGATGGAAGGAAATTCAACAGGGAAAGCTTTCCCAATCGCTGCACTTTTGCATTCAAATCGAGCTTCTGATCAGATGGGGAGAGGAGAACGTAAGACTCCGTCTTGCCTACTCCCACCCCCGGACCTGCACCTTTTTTGTGATTAAGAGGTTTTAGAGAACAAGGAAGGTAAGAACTAGGGAGACTCAAACCTGGCCGTTGTTGACACTGGCATGGCGAATTGAACAAGTGAATATCACCATGGTGAGGTACTTGGTGAGCTCAGCAGTGGTTTCCAGATGTGCAGGGAAGCCTAGGAAGAAAGGGGGGGAAGCAGAAATGGGTTTTTAAAAAGGGGGGTCTGAGTAAATCAGGGGTTCCCAACCTTTTTACGCCGCAGGCCAGATCATGCCCCCCAGACAGCTGAGCAAGCTGGGCTGGTGGTTTCTCCCAGCATAAATGTGTCTGCTTCTGCTTCTGGTGCGGCAATGGCAATGCAGGCCACATTAAATGAAGCCACAGGCCAGGTCCGGCCTGAGGGCCGTAGGTTGGGAACTTCTGGTGTAAATCATATGCAAAATGAAAGCATGAATGCCTGTAATAAGGAACCTAAACCAGCTGGCGGTAAGAGAGACAGAGATAACTAGGTAAGGTTCTTGCCTTTCCCATGTAAATGCTTCTGAACATATAACTTGCTACATTCAGTCTTTACTTCCTCCTCCTTCTTCAGGTCAAGAGAATTCTTGTTCTGCTTTGCTAGAGAGGATTGTTATTATGAGTTGTCCTCCATAATGACCATCTATTCACCCGCAAGCTTAGAAGCCACATTGAGGGACTTCTGCAGCTAGACCTCTTCCTCCTACCCCAGTGATGACTGTACTGTATTTTCATTTTTATGTTAGATTTATTGACTTTATTGATTGTATTGCATTATGTTGTTATCTTTATATTATGTTGTTGTATTTATATTTGATATTGTAATACTATAATATATGTTGCCCATGGTTTGTTAGCCACTCTGAGTCGCTTCAGTGAGTAGAGTGGCATACAAGTCTAATAAATAAATAAATAAATAAATAAATAAATGGCAAACCTTTTAGAGACCAAGTGCCCAGACTGCAATCCAAAACTCACTTTATTGCAAAGTGCCAACAGGGCAGGGTGAACTCTGCGCTGGGGAGAGGGAGGAAGTGCTCCCATTGGACTGCTGAGCAGAGGGGCAGGGTGAACTCTGTGCTGGGGGAAGGAGGAAGTACTCCTATTGGGCTACTGGGCAGAGGGGTGACCGCTGTGCTGGGGCGACAACGCATATGCCCACAGAGAGGGCTCTGAGTGCCCCTTCTGTTCTGGCACGTGTGCCATAGGTTTGCCATTACTGTCCTACCCTATCCATGAACAGATTTCATGAAGGCACAAATAGACATGTTATTATTTTTCTCATTTTTATCCAGTCCGAAGCAATTATACCTCTTCCAACGCCACAAGTTTAACACTAGCTTCCTGTCCTCTGCTGGAACAAAGGCCAAATATTCTCACCATTGACCCTACAATCCACTGTCTCTCACCAAAAAGCTGAATTAAGGCTGAGGGAAATGAACATTACCAGAGGACTCTCGCCGAAAGAAACAGTAGTCGAAGATTTCGGCTATCCAGGCCTGGAGCTCCGGATCTTCCTTTACGGCGCTGTCGCTCTTATAGTAGAGACCAACAATTGTAGACACAAAGCTGGAGAAAAAATGGCAGTGAAAAGAGAGAAAAGCAGAGGTCAAGCAGGTTGGAGGACAGTGGTGGTGAGCCTATGGCACGTGTGCCACAGGTGGCACTCACTGCCCTCTCTGTAGGCACTCGCACCGTCTCCCCAGCACAGAGTTCACACTGCCCCTCTGCCCAGCAAGCCCAATGGGAGCACTTCTTCCCTCCCCCCAGCACAGAGTTTCCCTGCCCCTCTGTCCACTAGCCCAATGGGAGTGTTTCCTTCCTCCCCTGCTCCTGCTGCTGTGTTGGCACTTTGCAATAAATAACTGGGTTTTGGGTTGGAGTTTGGGCACTCGGTCTCTAAAAGGTTCACCATCACTGGTTTAGGGTTTTCTTTTGCTACTGTCACCCAGCCCACTCCTCCCTTCCACCATCACCTCTCAATGGCTTCCCAGAGCTTCAGGCCATCTTCCTTGTAATAGTAGTTGGGGAGGGATTCGACCCCTCTGTCCCGGAGGTCATCTGGGAGGCAGAGGGTGGAATAGTTCAGCGTTGAAAGCCCCTTGGCCAGCAGGTGGGACACACCTTGGAAACCGGTACCCGTGGCCTGGAAAGGAAACACAAAACATAGAGCACAACGGTCATAATTGTGATTGGTGAACGGAATCTAGTGGTCAGATCAGTAAAGGTCAAGGTCTCCCTTGCTCGAAAACCAGTCATGTCTGACTCTAAGGGTCAGTGCTCACCTCTGTTTACAGCCTAAGAGCCAGCGCTATCTGCATCTGCAGACATTTCTGTGGTCACGTGGCAAGCATGACTAGATGCTGAAGCACATGGAATGCTGTTACCTTTCCTGCCGAAGTGGTACTTATTTATCTTCCTCCCTTTGCAACGTCTCAGAATGGTTTACAAGAATATATTTTAAAATCCACAAATACTTAAAGTAGATTGATTACAATTTTAGAACAATAACATACAAATATTTTGAAACGTTATTTTAAAACTTGAAAAAATCCTCCACAATACTCTAGAATAGGCCTGACTAGTGTTGAGTAGAGCAAAAATCAATCACTTCTAGACCACCCCATAGCACTTAGCGCACTCTCTGGGTGGTCCACAAGTTAATTAGCATTTTGCCCCCAACACACTGAGCACCAACCTTGGAAGGATGGAAGGCTGAGTCAACCTGGAGCCCTGGTTGGACTGAACTCCATACAGTCAATCTGGTGACTAAGAATTGATAATTTCCCGTCGTGGACAAATTTTAATTTTTGTGGGTACTTCCAATTATATTTAACACCCTTGTTTCTTAAAATTGGTTTTACGTTCAATCTCCATAATATTTCTTCCCTAGATATGTCCTGATATACCTCAATTTGATCACCCTCATATTTCAAAACTTTATCACCCAAGGGCCTAATGCTTGCTAGTATTCTTATTTTCGTTTCTAGATTTGTAAATTTTACTAATACTGTATAGGTCTTTTCATCTGTCCCAATTTTATTTTATTTTTTGCCTATTCGATATACTCCCAATATTTCCTCAGTCTGCACCACCAGACTGACAGGACTACGTAAGGAAGTACAGTACTGTATTTGGGAGACTTTCTACCTCATGGGTCCACATCGTCTCAGCTAACTTTGTTTTAACCGGGGGTGGGGGGAGGTCCCACACATACTTTTTGCTCTGCCTCAGGCAGCAATGTATCTTGGGATGGCCTACCTGTTCAATGTGAGAAATGGAGTAAAGACTGAGCACTCACCAGCTCTATGAGTCCGCCGGGGGCGAAGAGGTTCACTCGGCCAAGGACATTGATGTGGAGCGTGTGGCGGAAGTGTGGATTTAAGAGCTGAGAGGGGGGGAAATGAAGAGGATGAGAAGACAGAGAAGGAAGAAAACCTATGTGCTCCTACTAGAAGTGGAAAGAAACTAGAGATGGAGAAATGGATTTTTTTGTTTTGCCTATAGTATTCCATCCCTGACCCAGTAGATGATTGAATTCTGGCAACTGTAGTCTAAAAATGTTGTTATCCAGCCTTTGTCATACTGTGAAGATGACCTGGATCAGGAGGCACTTCCTATGCCAAGCCCAGTTCTGCCTCCTCAGCCTGCATCTGAACCTGAACTCCAGCCTGCAGCTGAACCTGAGGATGTCTTGAACCAGGGACCTCAGTCTGCTTCTGGCCCAACTCTCAGGCAAATGACCTGTCAGACCAGAGATCTGACTCTGAGAGCAATCAGCCCTCAGCCAAGGAACGGTGCCAAAAAGATCTGCAGCTGAGATGTTAAAAAGTCAGAGCTCATTATCAGAGGAGGCTCCCAGCTGATACCCATTAACTGGAAGACTTCTTAAGCAAGCTTGTCTCACAAGACAAGTCAGTACAATTTTCCTTTGTGCAAAGACCAACACCCTGCTTGACTTCGGATACCTCCTGTGATTGCCTGCCATGACCCTGACTTCTCTGCCAACCCTGATGACGCCTCCAGACATCCTTTGGACTAGATGCTCGCTTGAACTACCGGTAACCAGACCTTGGCTTGCTCTTTGGACTTTGTTATCTGCATTCTCCTTGAATAGACTGTTTGCCAAGACTCTCCGTGTAGCACCGCTGTGTGGTGACCCTGCTCACTGGGGTAGGTCAGCACAAAAAAAGAAACATGTGTGCGCACACACAAACTCAGCCCTGCTCCTTGACCCAAGTCCTGAACACCCCTTGTAGTCAAAGGTTTGTTTCTCTCCATCCACATGCACATACACCCCTGTTAGAATATATTCAGTGACTCTATAGTTGAGCATCTGTGCCAAATGTTTGGCCCTCCAGGTATTCTGAATTTCCCCCAAAACTGCTGGGAGCTGAAGGTCAAAGGCAAAGAGGCACTGGTTTGAAGCATATCTGTATGTGGATGAATGGAGAGAAGGACAGACTGTCAGGTGGGGCTGAACATCTTCAGCTCTCCTGGATTTTAGTAAATGACTCCTTGTGGATGGTTGCCCTTTAGTCCGTGATGGTGATCCTTAGCACTCCAGGTGTTCTTGGACTTCAGTTCCCAGAATCCCAAGTCTCTGTGAATCCGCATGAATGGGTTTACTGCTCCAACCTTTACTGCTCTAACCATTAAGAAGTTTTTCCTGATATTAAGCCTATATCTGGCTTCCTTTAGTTTGAGTCTGTTATTATACATCCTGCACTCTGGGATAACTGAGAACAGATCTCACCCCTCCTATTTAGGACTATCTTTCAGGTATTTGAAGAGTGATATCCCCTCTCAGTCTCATTTTCTCAAGGCTGAACATGCCCAGTTCCTTCAGTCGTCGTCGTCTTCTTCTTCTTCCCTTACCATGACCAAGCTGAATGTTTACTCATCCTTTATACCTGTCTGCCCACCTGGCTCACCTGGCCACATTCTCCCAATAGGACCACCCCAAAGCTTTCTCCCCCAAACTCTCTAGGCACACTTACCTTGTGGACGGGGTGGCACATGGGCAGCTGGTGGAGGGTGGCTAGCAAGAAGACTTCAACCACCAGGTGGGTATATAGCAGGTGGGTGAGGACTTCATGGATGTAGAAAGTGCTGTTGCGTACCCAGAATTTGGCTAGTGCCCAGTCCCACTCCGAGTCGGTGGGTAAGAAAATTGGACTTTCAGGTCCAGGGTGCTGTGTGAGCTGGAAAGAGAGATGGGGTAGTGATCATTGAGACTTTCTCCTTCTCTTAGAAAGAGCATGTTACTAGTCCTTCTTGAGCAAATACAAAATAAGCTAATATAGTATCTCTCATGAAAACATGCATATCATTCCATTCAAGTAAATAATAGAATGCCCATCGTATTACTGTGTTAACATACTGTCATGCTGGCCAAAATCCTCTTGCTTAGCATAGTAAATCTCCCTAGAGTAGGCCCATTGAATCAAGGGAAGGTTGGCGAGTCAACACTTCTATAATTTTCATTGATTCAAGTGAGCTTATTGTCGTTGTTGTCGTCGTTGTCTTCTTCTATCCCTTTGAATATTGAAGAAAAGGCTACTATAACTACATCTATTAGCCTAGTACTGTGATGGTGAACCTTGGCACTCCAGATGTTCTTGGACTTCAATTTCCAGAAGCCCAAATCCCTGTGAATCCACCCAAATGGGTTTACTGGTACTCCACATATTCTTGGACTTCAGTTCCCAAAAGCCCAGGTATCTGTGGCATCACAGAGACTTGGGCTTCTGGGAATTGAAGTTCAAGAACAGCTGGCGTGCCAAGGTTTTCCATTGCTGGCCTAGTAAGTTGAAGTTAGAACAATTTGAATCAATAGAACATATAGAGGGGCTGACTTACCCAAAATTCCCAATGTTATTTACTAAACCAGGAGTTCTCAACTTTTTAAACTGGGGGCCGGGTCACATTCCCTCAGACAACTTCAGGGGCCGGATGGCCATTTTGCCATTCCTCCACCACATGGCACTTCCTAGTGTGGTGGAGGTGGTGGAGGGCCACATGAAATGGTGCCATGGGCCACATCCAGCCTATGGGCTGCAGGTTGAGAACCCCTGTACTACACTAAACAACAGGGAGGGGTTCAACCTTTGTCTATTATCTGCATCTTCACCTAAACAAGACTCTCACCTCCAGCTGCAGCATGTATATAATATAGACTCTAGTAAATGTATTTTGAACTCCTGTGTCTGAAGAAGTAGAGTTTGATTGACAAAAGCTCGCACTAAAATGAACCTCACAGTTTTTGAAGTGTCACAACTGGTTGCTTTTTTCCTCATCTCCCCCTACTTTTCCTCCTTAAATTTGCAAACGTATTGTTCTCTGGGTCACTGGTGGCTGGTGATGCTGTCAAATCACCCCTACTGTACTTTGGGCAGAAGCTAAACAAGGGTCTATCACACCAGGTCTACGTGAACAAAGATTTAACAATCCAGACTAAGCATGCGGTAGACCAAGCTGTTATTATCTCAATGTTATTGCATGGCTGTAAGACATGGACCCTCGATCGCCAAGACATCAAAAAGCTTGAGCGCTTTCATGAACAGAAGCTAAGATCCATCCTGAACATCAAGTAGGATGTCTATGTCACCCACATCGCAGTCCTCGAGAAGGCAAATCTAAACAGCATTGAAGCTTCCATCATTGGCCATTGTTTTAGATGGATAGGGCATGTCCACCGTATAGATGGTTCCAGGCTTCCTCACCAAATTCTTTATGGGGAACTTAGCTCCGGCACATGACCTCACAGAGCTAATTTGAAATGTTATAAGGATCAGCTGAAACAAACCATGAAGGTGTCAGGTATAAACCCACAAACTTGGGAGACAGAGGCTGACCATCGCCCACATTGGTGCCAAACCATCTCTGCTGCTACTGAACACTTTGAAGAAGAACGCCGCAGGCATGGAGAGACTAAGAGACAAGCATGGAAGCTTCGTCAAATTCAACCATGCCCACCACCAACTATTCAGTGTACAGTGTGTGGTCGCATGTTCCATGCCAGGATCAGTTTATGGAGTCACAAGAGACACATCAACCAGCTGAGAAAATGGCTTCCGGGGGGGGGGGGGAATGTATGCTCAGATATAAGTAGCAGCTGACAATGAAACAAGGGTCCAGAAAGGTGCTTCATATCTCAACAGAAAAATGTTCTGGAGAAGGAAGGAACCAGAAATAACCATTTGGGGCTGAATGATTTGGGATCCATTGAACGAAAGAAAGACTTTACCTGGATGGCAATGGGGATCATCTCTCCCAGCCGAGTAAGATGCATAAGGCAGAGTGGGGCGGAAACATACTGGAGGGATCCGTTGAGAGTTGCACCTGGCGTGCCGTCCAAAATATGGCAGTCTATAAGGAAGATGGTGCCTCTCTGTTAAGTCATAACACAAGAGCAGGGTGTGGTAATATGGCAAGGTGCATCAAGGAGCAAACAGGGTAAAAAAGCAGTACTCTAGATATATCTCAACCCCTCAGTATATCTCAACTTCTTCAGCCTGGTGCTCTCTAGACCAGGAGTGCCCAAACTTTTCAGGCTTTGGGCCGTTTACGTGGTTCAGCAGGCCGGTCACATGATTTCTCCCACCGGAAGCGGAAGTAAAACGCGCCTTGCAATCTGTTTTGCAATGGGCACGTTTTACTTAATTGGCATTGGGAGCCAGATCTTGCCCATGGGCTGTGGTTTAGGCACCCCTGCTCTAGACTGTCATGGCCATAGTGTCTGAGGATGATGGGATCTGTATTCCAATATGTTTGGAAGGTACCTATTCTATATGGGTCGCAGTTCTCCTCTGTGACTTTAAAACATCAAATTCTCTTTCTGAGCCCACATTTTGACTCTGGCCTAAGGATTATTTACAGACTCACAACATTTCATCTCCCATAGATTCACCTCTTAATTCCAGTGCCCTCCAGGTTTTAGCACCCTGGTCAAAGCATTCGTTGTCCTGCCTAAGTTATAGCTTAGCTGGGATATGTTGTTTGATGGGAGTTTTGAAATTCCCTACTTCAAAGGAGCTCTCTAGCAGAGAATTCAAAATATTGACTTAACCAAACCAGAGATGCCAAAATACTGTAAGGCGGTGCCAACTATAGTTCTAAACTGAGATCAAACCGATGCAATTGCGCAGTGTAGATGCATTCCCCAGCATAGCAATGGGTGGGGATTGTGCTTTGTGGGGATTCAGTTAGAAGAGGGTGTACAGGGCTGGGTGGGTGCATGTATTCATGCATTGCCTTACCTTCATCTCTTGGTCCAGGGTCGTGCCCTTCTCCAACGATTTGGCCACCATTTCTTGCGTGACTGGGAATTTGGCCGGAAGCTCTGTGCACTGCTGGATGACCACTGGGTTCACTCCATTGAGATATTCGTAGCCAAAAAAGGAGTCTTCAGCCCAGTGTTTGCTGACATATTCTGGGGGGGGGGGGGAAGGGGGGCAAAGTCAGCTTTCAAAAAGGGGAGATGGGTGGGGCAGCTTTTAGCCCATGGGGAAGAATATTGCTGGTTGACTTGCATTGAAGTGGAATATGTTGGAATTGAGCAAACCAATATCTCCAGTCCTTAGTTCTTCTGACTTCTAAACTTGGATCTAATTGTAGGTCAGTGTGTATGGCACTGGCCCCCCCGGGGGGGGGGAGCTACAGTATAATAATGGGCACATAGTCCAGATTCCAGAGAATGTTGGCTTTTTCTCTTTGGTTTTTTAAATAGCAAGTTTCTAGTCCTTATGGTCAGAAAAAGAAATTTAGCAGTGTGTAGGCTGGGGGCTCCCAACTCTTTTATGCCACTGGTGGTTCCCCTCATCATAAATGCTACAATAAAATGCACCTGCAGCTGTTGTAAACACATTTATGACAGCCTCGGGCGCATTTACGTCTGTCGTAAATGTGTCTGCTTCTGGAGGTGGTGGCGGCAGCAGCAATGTGGGCCACATGAAATTGTGCCATGGGCCGGGGCCGGCCCCATAGGCTGTAGGTTGGGAACATCTGGTGTAGGCAATGATTTCTAAAATCTCAAGGGCTGAGCTAAAATTTTGAGGGTTGAAATGTAATTGTGGGTAGAAGTAGAATCGGAAGGCATTAGAAAGGCACAAACACTTGGAAGAGGGGGATCGCAAACATCTTCAGGAAAACTCAAAATGCAAGAATAGAAGCCAGTTAAAATCCCTGGCCTTCCTTCCCAAGACTCTTACATCTCTGCCTTCCCTTCTTGACTGCTACATCTCCCAACTTTCTGCACCAAACATTCTGGAATAACTAAATTGGATTCATGTACTTGCCTGCAACTGGGGATCGGTAAAACCAAAATGCCCTTCGGATATCATCCAATTTCCTCCAAGAATTCTTGCAGTCTAGCAAACCTTTGAGTTTCAATTCTATTTCACTGGCATTGAGGGAGGAAAAGGAAATGGATCACCTTGCATGTGAAAAATATGTTTTCCCACATTTTGTACCCCTCCTCCCAAGCAGGACCTATACGCTTGTAAGAACAGACAGAAATTCAACAGGTGCAAAACATCCTCCAGCCTGGATATTTATCACAGAACCATTTTGCAACTGGTGGATTCCAGTCTGTACACGGTTAGTAAATAGAGGACAACTTTAATTATGAAGAGGTTTGGAATGTGTTAGTTATCAAAATTTCTTCCACTCAGCATTGTGCTTTTGTTGACTCCCTCTTTGAGTTTGAGACCTTTATAGAAATCATCAAAGATGAACTAAGTCCCCATTGGGTAAATTATATTTCTAAGGGGCCAGAGCCAGTCGGTTTGGTTGGAGAGTGAGAGGTCCAGCCCTAGACCCCTTCAATATGGGGTCCCTCAGGGTTCGGGGCTCTCACCTCTCCTATTTAACATCTATATGAAACCGCTGGGTGAGATCATCCGTTCCCACTGAGGGAGTTATCATCAATACGCAGATGACTCCCACCTGTATATCTCGGCCCATGGGGGCCCAAGAGATGCAGTGGGAGTCCTATCCAGGTGCCTGGAGGCTGTCAGGGTCTCGATGGGGGACAACGAGCTGCAGCTGAATCCTAGCAAGACTGAGTGGCTACCATCTTTGGTCCTGGATGGGGCAGTTTTGCCCCAAACAGACCCGATGCATAATCTGGGTTCCTCCTGGACTCGTGACTATTGCTCGAAGAGCAGGTGGCAGTCGTGGCCAGGAGGGCTTTTGCACAACTTCATGTTATTCACCAGTTACGTCCACTTCTAGGTCAGGACTCCTTGCTCATGATCACACACGCTTTGGTCACCTCCAGACTTGATTACTGTAATGCGCTCTACATAGCGCTGCCCTTGGTGACCATTCGGAGCCTGTAGCTGGTCCAGAATGCCGCTGCTCAGGTGGTGATGGGTTGTGGGCGCTATGGTCATGCCTCACCACTGCTTTGGGAGCTGTACTGGTTGCTAGTATGTCTCCGGTTGCAATTCAAGGTGCTGGTAATTACCTTTAAAGCCTTACATGGTAGAAGGCCAGGATACTTAAGAGACCGCGTCACCCTGAGAACATCTGTCCATCCCACCAGGGCGGATTGGAGAGGATCTCTTATCATTTCATCAGCTAGAGAGGTGCATCTCTCTAGCACCAGAAGGAGGGCCTTCTCCGTGTCAGCCCCAGCCCTTTGGAACCTCTTGCCAACTGAGTTATGCTTACAGACAGAGCTATTGGCCTTTCGGAAGGGCTTAAAAATCTGGCTGGCAGGGCAGGTGTGGGGCTCCAGTAATACGGGGTCCCATGTTGGGTGGTTGATTTGATTGGACAGCCACTTCTCTCTCCCTTTTAAACTCTTCTAAACCTTTGAAACTTTTTAAATCTTTTAAATTTTTGAGTTTTGTAAATTTATAGTTCTAAAATCTTTAATTAATTTTGAATTCTCGGGTTTTTAATCTCTGAATTTGTGTGGGTATAGTTGGGTTATCCTGTTTCTACTGTATTCATTTTGCATTATTTTTTATTTGTAAGCAGCCTAGAGTCGGGTTCACCTGAGTAGGGCGGGATATAAATTTAAATAAATAAATAAATATGGGATTTTTGCACCAATTAAAAATGTCTCGATTCTATTTCAAAGGTTCACAACACTCAGAGAGTGGAAAATTTGTGTGTGTGGGGTTTGTTTTGTTTTGTTTTTGTTTTTTTGACTATACAGTGGTACCTCATACAATGATTTTAATCTGTTCCACAGGGCTCATTGTTGTATGAAAAAATGCTATACGATGCATGCATCGTATAGCGATTTTTCCTATGGGATGCATTGTACAAAGTCTTTTTTCGCTAAGCAGTTTTTCCCATTGAAAACATTTTGTATGATGTTTTCCATAGGGAAAATTGTTATGCGGGATGCCATTTAAAAAAAAACACCTAATTGTTATGCGATTTCGTTGCTATACGGGGCGACTGTTGTATGAGGTTCCACTGTACCTCCCAGGATTCTAGCAAAGGCAGTCTTAAACATTTTTTCCGTGTTCTCCAAAGACCGATACTTCCTACTGGTACTTCCCATTGGATACCTACGCCATTACCATTTGCACCTTGAAAGCGTTGTCCTTGGTGACGGAGTAGCGATCGTTGGGATGCAATTGACTGACCGTATCTATGTCTAAGCATTTGGGCCAGCCAGGCTGGTATTCTTTATATCTGCACCAAAAAAGACACATACACGCGTAGTGAAACAGAGAGCAACACCATGGCTTGGACCTTCTTTGATGCATTTGATGCATCCATGCAGAATATAAATACATGATCCTTGCTGCAATTTCCTCCTCTGCTCTGGGTTGAGCCGACCTTCCTCCGCCCCCATCCCCCACAAAATACTTTGCTTCTAAATGGCAGCACACAAATGAAAAAGGCAGAAGGAATGATCAAAAAACAAAAGTGTGTTTTCAGTGGAAGACAATCCGTTAATTCAGTATTAGCCTCAACTAGAGCAGACTAACTGAAGTCAATGGGGCTTATCTTGCTGTTGACGAGCAAGTCCCATTCATTTCAATGGGCCCATTCAATCTAGTCAACAACACTTAGAAACTCTGCATGTTCACCCAACTATGCCCACACATGCATGCACACATCCACGCATGCATGCATCTGAATTTGTGAATGAGCTGATTGCCACTGCTGCCTCCTACTCAGGTTTGATGAGTGGTACATTTGCCACTCTTCATCATCTGCCACCAGAGACAACCGTCTTGCTTTGCCTAATGATAAGATCAGCCATTACCTGTAATTAGTTTTTGGATGGGAGAAAAAGAGGAACTAATTGCAAAGTATCCAATATTTATTGGACTTATTGGACTTTATTAGACTTATTATCTGACCATATCAGATGTAATTTGCTATGTGATATATGTAATTGTTTTTTATGCTATGGAATTTTGCTATGTAATTGTAACTGTTTCCTCTGTGAGCCGCCCAGAGTCGGTGTGCGAATGGGGTGGCATATAAGTCGAAATATTCAATACAATACAATATCAGGTTAAAATGTGGTAAAATACACTGGATAAAATATGATTACATAGAACAGAGTAAAAAAAGGTTAAAAGTAAAGGTTGCCTTTGCTCAAAAGCCAGTCGTATCTGACTCTAGGGTTCAGTGCTCATCCCTGTTTACAGCCAAAGAACCAGCGCTGTCTGCATCTGCAGACGTTTCTGTGGACATGTGGCAGGCATGACTAGACATGGAACACTGTTTGCCTTCCCACCGAAGTGGTCCCTATTTATCTACTTGCAATTTCTTGCTTTCAAACTGCTAGGTTGGCAGGAACTGGGACAGAGACGGGCACTCAAACCATCATGCAGTACCCAGGAATCAAATTCCGACCTTCCAGTCTTCGAGTTCAGCATCTTAACCACTTGATCCACTGCAGTTCCAGGTTAAAAGTAGAATGATACAATATCAGCAAAATGTGCTAAAAAGTATTCAATAAAGTTATCAATAACATTCATCTCCTTTGCAAGCAACCCCTATCTGACTAATAAAACTTCTCTTTTGAATACAGTAATTGCAAAGTGAATGCACTGGAAAAGTGCCATAGCCCAGTAGACGAGAGTGTTATCAGCTATCAAGTCCTGAGATCTCCAGGCTTTTCCGGGAAAAACCTGGAAGAGACGAGTCTACCAGCCAGAACTGGAAATACTAGCCAGAATCAGAGTCTGATTCAATGTAAAGCAGATGCCTATTTTTCTGTGGAAAGTTCAGCCGATTAAACTTTGTTCCTTCTTTCCCCATTTATTCTTAAACATTTGGGGAAAGAACTCAGAGAGGCGAGATTTATGAGACCACAGAGACCCACCTCTATTCAAGTGGGCTCTAATGGCCGCCCTCTCCTCCCACAGGTAAGCTGACTCACCTGTAAGCCTCCCGTTTGGCTTCCAGTTCTTTTTTCCGGTGGCATAGGAGGAGCTGGTTATCCGCATCCATGCAGATGGTTTTGCCTGGAAGGCAATGGAGACAAGAGATGGGTGGGAAAGGACTTCTGAAATCTTATAGAATAACACTGGTTGAGTTTCATCCCTGCCTCACTGAAAGAAGTCATATTCAGGGGGATCTTTCTTCTTCCTGTGCCATATCCGATTGTGAGTATTGGTGATCCTCATTTCGACTTCACCAAGGCCGCTAGCCCTCAAGGTTGTCAGGTTAGTTAACTGCTGCCAGTGGGATCCACCTGGCCATAACATTTTTTATTTTATTTTTGAAAAACAAACAGTTTGTGATCCTCTCAGCTATTGGAACAATGGTGCCCTTTGCTGTGCTTCAGAATAGCTGATATGAGAGACAGAAATTTAACTGAGCAAGATTTGCTCTATCATGGAGCAAACTTTTCCAACTACTGGGTCAGTTGGTGTTCTGACTTAGGGTGACCATAACAGGGGTTTTGAGGTACAGTAATACTGCACATAACATTAGATCTTGGTTCCACAAGCTTTAACGTTATGCGCTTTTTAACGTTGTGTGATACATTTATCGCACAACATCAAGCCCACAGTGGCCGCTTTGAGTTGGGAAGGGCTAGGGGAACCCAGCGCCAGATGAATTTGTGTCAGGGACCGCATCTGGTTCCCGGGCCATAGTTTGGACACCCCAATCTACAGGGAAACCCCACTTTCTTATATTAGCCCTTGATCTTCCTAATTGGGCACATAGTCTATTTAAAGCTTTCCACACAGACCATGGTTGTTCTTGGCCAGGTGGTAGAGAGTCATGCTCAGTTATCTGGTAGCTCCTTGCTCGCCTTCCATAGTTCTAAGGTGGTCTGTGTGTTGGGGGGGGGGGAGACATGAAAGGACCTCCCCAAAGATTGCTACTTCAGTGATCAGGTGTCAGGGACCAGAGATTTATCATTGGCAGCAGAGATTTTTCACCACCTAATCCTTTCAACTCAAAAACACCAGAAGTAGAAAACTGTTGTTATTGAAGTGTCAATAAAAGTATGGTGAAGTATGAATACTGCCTGTGAAGCAAGAGATTGAGAGTTTGACCACGAACACACCTATGGTTTCTTGTATATGTCAACATTAATGATTATAGACAATCATCTGTGTAGCCCTGGGCAAGCTGCACAATCCCAGGGTGCCCCCTGCAAGAAGGAATGGGAATGGGAAACCACTTCTGAGTATTCACTACCTAGAAACCCCTGGACAGGATCGCCATAAGTCATAGTCAACATGATGGCAATTATTATTCTTATGATTATTTAGGCTTTCCACATGTTTTGTGGCATTGAAACTGGCCAAGGACAATGAAAGAGAGCCAATGAATCTCTACATGTGCATTAGTTATATATCATACACAACTCTGCAAAGTTCCTTTTTTAGACGAGGCCATTCAAAATCCTGACGCTACAATCTGAAGACGTTTATGGTCCAGAAAGTAACTATGCAGAGTTTCAGGCCTGATGTATTTCTGTTTCTTTCCATGGGATGCTTGGAGCGTGTATTGAAAAAGGCTCACCTGCTCCTTCTCTTAGTTCCATGGTCTGGTACCCAACCAGCCACTGGTAGCAAGGGAAATGGTACACTGTCCCCTGGGGTGTCGTCACTTCGACAAAGCTGCAGTTCCAGTTGGTCTCGGGAAAGAAGCTGTAGGGCTCCTTGTGCAGACGGACCAGCAGAATGGAGCCCAGGTCGTGCGGGCATTGGACCTCATAGTTGTCCACCTGGCAGATGGAAAGAGGAGGGTATTTAATAGCAATTCGGAAAGCAAAGGAAGATCACGTGTGGCTGTTGTTAGTGTTGTTAGGATGACATGTGGAGAGGGGGAGAGATGTACATTACTTTAAACCAGTGGCTCTCAACCTTTTTTTTTTTTTTGCCAAGTCCCACCTAAGCAGCTCTAAAATCCTGATGTCCCTGTGCGGGATACAACTGAATCCTGGCAAGACTGAGTGGCTGCGGGTCAGGGTCCCCATGCTATCCTGAGAGTTACCATCTTTGGTACTGAATGGGGCTCCTTTGCACCAGACAGACCCGGTGTGTAATCTGTGGGTCTTCCTAGACTCACGACTCCTGCTCGATGAGCAGGTGGCAGTCATGGCCAGGAGGGCCTTCACACAACTTCACGTTATCCGCCAATTATGCCCGCTCCTGCGGTATTTTTGAATCACAATCTGGCATACTCTGGGCAACAGCCACCCTGTGTCAGCTAATCTTTCTCACATTAGGTCAGACGGAAGGAACTACAAAATGAACTCACCAAAAGGTAGCCTCATTCTGGCAGTTTTGTGTCTGGCCGGAAGAACTCAAAAGGTTCATTGGGTGTTGAATGCATTGTTAATCTGCTAAATCCCAGCCATTCATTGTGGCAGTGAAACTGGCCTAGGACATATACCGGTATTTCTTTTGAGCACTGTTGCCTTGCCCCAAGGCACTGAGGAGTATCTATGCAACACAGTGTGTGTGTTGGCAGTTTTCACACCTGCCCAACAGGTGACAACTGAGCACACAGGATGCGCAGAATAAACCTGCAATTTCCTTAACAGGGATTGTTCTGCATTTTGCCTCCCTCTTTCCATCACACTTTGTTGAAAGGTTTGATTCATTCCACTGCTGGTAGGTGGTTATGTTGAAAAAAAGAAAGAAAGAAAGAAAGAAAGAAAGAAAGAAAGAAAGAAAGAAAGAAAGAAAGAAAGAAAGCCCAAAATAGTTTGTGACATGGGACAGTGAAGAGAAATCCAAATTTCAGGCAGTTATCTGTCCATTCCTTCATTCATTCTGAATGTTCAGAATTATGACCAAGCTATTTGGGGGATTCTGGGAATTTTAGTCCTCTACCTGAAATCCCCAACACATATTTGTTCAGCAAAGTGGCAACTAAATTGGTTTATTGTGCAGTCCATTTGGCTACTAAGATTATTTCTTCAGTAATCTCAGGATGGTATACACCAGGGATTCTCAAACTGTGGCCTGTGGGCCGGATGCAGCCTGCAACACCATTTCATGTGGTCCCCCACTGCGTCCACCACACCAGGAAGTGCCATGCGATGGAGGAAGGGCAAAATGGTTGTCTGGGCCCTGAAGCTATCTGAGGGAACGTGACCTGGTCCCGGGCTTTAAAAGGTTGAGAACTCCTGGTATACACAGTCCTTCTTCTTTCTACTTTACAACACCCTTGCTAGTTCAGTCAGCTTGAAAGAAAGAGTGGGTGACCCAGGGTTACTCCATGAGCTGGGGGGGGGGTATTTATTGACCTTGTTTATCTGTTTATCACTTACGTAGCTCAACCATATTGCTTTTTGTTGTTGTTCAGCCACACAGTCAATTCCAACTCTTTGTGACCCCATGGACCATTGCCCACCAGGCACCTTTGTCCTCCACCCTCCTCCTCAGCCCACCCAACTTTGTGCCCATTGCATCTACAATACCATCTAGCCATCTCATTTTTGGCTGCCCCCTTCTTCTTTTGCCCTCCACCAAGAGGCATTAAAAGTGGTAAAATATCAGGATGTTAAAAGCCAGCAAGATTTTCACATAAATCTGAATAGATAAATAAAATAAATAAATAAGAAAACTAGAACAAATGCAGATTACGCATCATGGATTGAGTATAAAGAAGACAGCCTCATTAGTCTGCTGTCTAAAATGCCACAAAGAAAGACTCTGAATTTCATCATTCCCAAAGACCTGTCTAAACTCTGAGTGAAATCTGAGTGGAGTGGGGGGTGTCCTTTGGCCTTTCTCCCATGGAGGACCACCTGTCCCCCATCCCCAAGGTAGGCGTATTCATAGAGACGTTTGGGGACACTGGCTACTGAATTCTGGGACTAGTTGCCCAGCAAAGTCACTTTCCGAAAGAGCAGCCAGGGTCCTGATCTCGGCCGCTGGCAGGTCACAAAGCTCTTACCTCTCCTGGCGAAAAGTCTTTCCCACATTTGTCCAGCCGGAAGGTGGGGCTCTCACCTTGAGACCCCACCAAGGTGATGGAGACGGAATCCATAGTGCCTGCGCACAGGCATTGACCTGTGGCCACCCGGATTTTGTAGGTAGCCATGAAAGTTGTGGTTGCCACCACCGCTGCTGCTGTGACGCTTGCAATTTTGGAGGAAACTGGGAGACTCCTTATCTTTGCCTCGGTCTCCTGCTTGGGACTCAGACTATATAAACAGGCGAGGTCCAGGTTAGCCTGTTCACCCACTCTTCTGCCTTGCAGGCTAAAACAGCTGTGTGAAATTAGGTTATAATCATGGATGGATCCCTGGCAGGTCCCCTCCCAACGCCCACACACTCACGCTACGGTCTGTGGAGAGGCAGGTGCCAATCTCTGCAGTGAGGCAGGATGAGCATTCCAGGGGTGCATGGATTAAAGCAACCTATGGCCCATGGGCTGGATCCGGCCCACAGTACCATTTCATGTGGCACCCCACCCCTCCAAGGGCATTTGAAAAACAAAATAGCCACCCCCTTTGAAGCTGTTGGGACAAAAGGGCCACCTTCATCATGCAGGCAGGGCAAAATGGCCATCCAGCCCTCGAAGCTGACTGAGAGCACATGACCTGGCCCCAAACTTGTAAAGGTTGGGAACCCCTCAGTTAAAGGCTGGAAGATGATGGGCTCAAATCGATGTCCCAGCAAAAGTGACAAATTTAAGCTACTTTATAAGGAGGTTCCCAAAATGTCTACTCAATATTTGAACAATTATGTATACAGGTAAATCCACACAAACACAATCCCGTTAATGTATGCACTCAATTTACATGACCCAGTTAATGTATTCATACAATTACACAATCTGGTTAATGTATGCATTTAATTACATATGGGGTCAAAAGTCCACAAGAGTTGATGGGATGCCAGTATTCCAAGCGCCCCTGCAGTGTGGGGCTCCTCGCAAATCTCCTGGGGCATGACTTTTTCTGATGGTTACGCCTAACAGGCATGCGAGGAATGCCTACATCATTGATAAAATGTGGCAAGTCGTTGTTCCATGTCTGGATCAATTGTCTATTGTCCGGAATCCATTCCAGGATGATCAAATTAGCAAAAAGTCGTGATGAGTTCCTGATTGCTTTGATGTTGCCAGATGGACAGCAACATTCCTGGCATGCTCTCCAAAGCCATCACCTTGGTAATGTATTCCACATCTCACAGGTATTGTCTGCTTGTTTTCCTTGGCTAAAACACAGTCTGAAACATTAGAATACAACATACCCATTTTCCACTCAATATGAATAAGTCAACTTTGTTAACAAATAACAACACAAATACAGGTACATAATATAATCAGTACACAATACTCTATGCACAAAAATTATAGTGTTCAATCCAACAATATACAGAATTCAATACAAACAACATACAGTACCATATTACAATACTATTCAACAGCCTCTCTACCCCAGACACAAATTAGTCCAGGGGTGGCCATGGTGAAGTCGTCATGGTGGCGTTTTTAAAGCCCGTGGCAAGAGTGGGGTCCCGGGCGCCAATGATAGAGGTGGTCCTGGTGCCGGTTACCTCCCCGCCCGGCCTCGGGTGGTTCCTGGCAGAAGACAAAAGTCCTGCCATCCTGATGGCATTTTTTTAAAGCTCCTGGCAGCCGATGATGGAGGTGGTCCTGGTCCCGGTTACCTACCTGGAATAAAACTGACTTGGGCTCTCTATGTGATGTCTACATTGAGATATCAATTTTTGAATATTATTCTGTGTTTCGCTAGTCACTTTCTCAGTCTAGCCATATCCCAGCCATGATTGGAATAGTGGTTCTCGATTGTTGCCATACACCACCAATTAGCTTTGATCTGTGAACCTGCTGCTTACATCAGCCACCACCAGAGGAGCTGTTTTATGCATTTCTATGGGGGGGGGAGTGGGAGTTCTGCCACACGGCTCCCATTCATGATGATGCATCTTAGCTTGCATGCTTGTGTGAATGCCTGTGTATAGGTATG
This sequence comes from Furcifer pardalis, assembly GCA_030440675.1. Classification (NCBI taxonomy): domain Eukaryota; kingdom Metazoa; phylum Chordata; class Lepidosauria; order Squamata; family Chamaeleonidae; genus Furcifer; species Furcifer pardalis. Next base: position 3,444,013 of record CP126897.1, read on the forward strand.
CCACTTGTGCAAACATGTGAAGGCAGCAACTCCGACCGGAGACGTAGCTCAACTTACAGGAGGTTCCATAGGTTAATACATATGGTTATATAACAAAACTACACCAGAGCAGAAATTACCTAGACTTAGATCCTCCCATGCTATGCAGAGTATCAGGCAGTAAGAAATCTCCAACAGTTTCAGTCTTGGGCGAGTCCTTCGGCATCTTTCCTTGACATTTTCAGTGTCTTTAAATCAGCAATGAAAGTTTTTCTCCATGTGTTTCAAGGGTGTCCTCATTGTCGTTTGGCATTAGGAGTTGTTCAACTTAGTGCCACCTTAGGGATCCTGTTTTATTCCATATGAAGAATATGGCCCGCCATTTGGAGTCTTCTTGCAACTTGGAGTTTTCTTCGTGCAACGATGTTATGTAATTTCCACAAGCCACTCCTTCGAAGTACAGTACCTCCTCGTTGGTAATGTGGTCAAGATACCGAATCTTTAAAATTCAGCAAAGGCACCTCTGTTGGAAGATGTCAAGTCTCTTGTTGACAATTGCTGATGCCTTCTGAGGCTTGCAGACATGTCGGGAACACTATGGAGACTTACAAATGGAGATTAATTTTCAGTAATACAAATGGCAAAGATCAAATCTTATTCATTCTCTGGAAGACAGCTGTTGTTTTTCCAAGGCAGCATTTGATGTCTACCTCTACATCACCATTTGAAGAATTTGCTTGGAGAAATAAGGAAGAATCCAAATGTCTCTTTGAAACTTAATGAAAGTAAAGTCCAATATATATTTACTGTATTGATCAACAGATGAAGGATCTTCACAACATAAATGAATCAGCTCAATATAACCAGTCTCTAAACCGTAACATAAAATGCAACTGTCAATGCAAATGCAAATGCATGAGATCACCATTCCAGGGCCCTTCCTTCATCAACTTATTTCCACTATATAAACTAAGGTGGCAAAAGACTTCTTATATCTTCGTCTGTGGGAACAGCAGCTGCCGTATCTCCAATTCTCCCACTCTTTTGAACGTGAATCCCAAATCACAACCTCTTCCTAGGAGTTCCTCACCCATTGGTCTGGAACAAGGAGTCCATAGGGGTTAGGAAAAGGTAAAGGCAAAGGTTGTCCTTGCTCGAAAGCCAGTCGTATCTGACTCTCAGGTTCAGTGCTCATCTCTGTTTATAGTCAAAGAGCCACCACTGTCTGCATCTGCAGACGTTTCTGTGGACATGACTAAACACTGGAACACTGTGCATGGAATGCTGTTTACCTTCCCACCAAAGTGGTCCCCATTTATCTAATTGCAATTTCTTGCTTTCAAACTGCTAGGTTGGCAGGAGCTAGGATAGAGATGGGAGCTCACTCCATCATGCAGCACTTGGGTCTCGAACCTCTGACCTGCCAACGTTCCAGTCATCAAGTTCAACATCTTAACCATTGAGCCACCACAGTCCCCCATAGGGTTTACACATCTCTTTTTCAATATTCTTCATAGGACACGGCAGCCAGAACAAAGCACAATATTTCACTTATTTTTCCATTGAGATCCATTATTATTTCTCACAATCTGGACATCATGCCACCACAGATGAATTTAGATATTTGAGCAGGCTCATTGCTCAATACTTGTTCATGCGCAACATGCGCTCCAGAAAAATACGGAAATCTTTTTGATATGACTTCTTGCCAAACCAGGTTTCTTCATGCCTCCCACAGTTGTGCTGTCAATTGCTTTGTACCTACGTGTATCTCGGGGGCATTTGCCTATGACTGACTTGAACCCGGTGCTCTTGCCTCTCCAGATGTTTTTGCACCTTGATTTTCACCTTCTTTGTGGTTTTGCATTCTAGCCTGGCTTTGTATAATCTCCAAGGTGGAGAAATATGTCTGCTGAACCCTTTTAAAAGTCCATTTTTAAAATGTGGTGTTGCACAGGCTGAAAAAAACACACTTACAAGTATCTTATCACGTGGTTCAGGGGGGCGGTCACTTTGGTCCATGAGCCAGATTAGGCCCCCAATGCCAATTCATCCGGCCCAGGAAGCCCTTGTTGTTCCTGGAAGTGGAATTAAATTGTGCCAGTACAGGTGCATTTTACTTCCGCTTCCAGGAGCAAAGAGGCCTTTGTGGGCTGGATGAATTGGGATAAGGGGCCGGATCCAGCCCATAGGCCAAAGTTTGGGCACTCCGGCTTTAGACATTCCCAGACGGGGCCATGAAAACAGGACACTAGTTTGCATAAAATTGCACGTGCTATTTTACATAAGTAGATGCAAAGTTAGAGATGATTCCGTACATCTGATCTGAGTGGGGAAATCTATTAACAGGTGAGTTCCTGTGTGCAGGGATATAATTTTTTGATTTCTTGGACTACAACCCCCATTCTGATAGTTTCATTGAATTGATGCACAATTTACAGACACATAAGTGCGGCTCACTGGGAGAAGAAGTCAAATTAGGAAGGCTTTGATGCTTAGGGAGTCCTAGATCTACCCAAGCTTCCTATGCAGAAAGAAATCTCCTAGCAAGCACTGGGGCAAGAACAGGAAGCTTGGGTATGTTACCTAAAAAACCACACTCTACGTTACAGACTTGCAGGTATCTGGGCAATGGAGGGGAAATTACCTTTTACATTTAAGGATCATTCCACACTCAGAGTTGAATAAGGATCCACTTACAAAATTAGACTGTGGGTTAAAAGTTAAAAAGGAGTTTATTAAATTGATTTGTACAATATCAATTCAACAAAGTCCCACCCACACTACATGGTGACCAAACTGCTTAATTTGAAGAAGGCAATGAATCCCATGTTCAGTTTTTGTAATGTTACATGGGGCAGATGAGGGCTGCCTCTCTATGGTCCTTTATATCCCACTACAAAAGTTCCTAATTGTTACAAGAGAGCTCTCAAATGAAGTACAGTAAAACCTCATATAACACTAAAACCTGGTTCCACAAGTCTTCGTGTTATATGATGTTTCGTGTTATCTGATCCTCTATGGGATCCATAGAGATACATTGTAACCACACAGGCTTTCGCGGTTGTTATCTGAAGCATCCCATAGGATCTTAATGTTATCTGATGCAATTCTTCCCCCCAGATTCCTTGATGTTATGCGATTTTCGTGTTATTCGATACTAATGTTATATGAGGTATTACTGTACACAAAAGAAATATTTGCACAGATTAAAAAAACAAATGTTATAGTTTACACAGGCACTATAGACCAGATAGGTTTCGAAAGAGAACAATAGTACAGCTTGCAAATCATTGATGAACAATTTGCATAAACACCACATTCCAACCTCATTCCAAACCCCTACACACAATGCATGACTAATCACAGAAGAAGACAGGGCAGGCAGCTAATTTCTTGAGGTGAGATCATCTGGCTTGTGGCAGAGTGAGCAAGGTTCACTTATTAATTTCACCTTTTTGTTTAATTTCTAAATGCATTGAGAAATGGTAGAAGAGTCCATTAATTTCATACTTAATCAGACACCGCGGGAAAGGTTTCCTTTGCCCGATATTAAACAACATAATCTTATACAAAAACACAAAGTAAAGTGGGACCTTCATTTTTGATTGGATTAACTTCCAGAGCTCAGTCCATTGTGTGGATGCAATGGGCACAGAGTTGGGCGGGTTGAGGAGGATGGTGGAGGACAGAGATGCATGGAGGCAGTGGTGGGATTCAGGTTTTTTTTTACTACCTAATCTGTGGACATGGTATGGTGGGCATGGCCAGGGGGAAAGCCGTACATTGCACCCAAATTAGGACTACTGTACTTTATTTCAAAGCTTGGATGGGCAGAGGGGCCAGCCATAATTTCTGCTACCGGTTCTGGCGAACTGGGGGCAAACCTGATGGATCCCACCACTGATACCAGATATCCAAAATAATCAACTTTTTATTCCCTGATTTTATTTTAGTTCATATATTTTCTTTTGAATAAAGATATTTTTATCTTATCTTCTGTCTTAAATCACTAGGTAAAAGTATGCACCAAACACAATACAGTAATACCTTGGATAACGTTTACCGTATTGTATACACAGACATTTACAAAAGACACAGGACAATTCTATTTTTAAAAAATATTTTTAAAACCCAGTCCGCCAAATAAATTCTTAAGAAGGGAGCTTGTGTATGTTGAAGGTGTAAAAAACCCATTTGAATTGTTTCTTCTTTTATATATATATATATATAGACGTGTTGGCTTTTTCTGTATCAAACATAGGAAGCTTCCAGTGGGACATATATAAAAAGTTGAGTCAAGGACTGAATTAATGGAATTCAGGTCGCTGTCTCCTCAATAAGTAAACCAATCCAGATCGAAGGAAGTTCAATATTTACTCTTCTCTTTGTCCTTCCTAGAAGTTGATCAAGAGTTTACCTAAACACAATTGTTTTAGAATAAGATTATAGGATGTTTACGACAGTAGTGTGTAGGGACATTGTGTACTTTAGTTAGTGAGTCTAAGCACTGTCAGCATTTTAAAAGGACAGAGGTAAGCAAGCTCTCGCTAATTAATCTCTTCCAAAACCCTCGCCTGTGACGTTTCCAGTCCACAGTGGAGGGAAGGACTCTCTCTTCTGAAAATCCTAGCACACCATTGGTCCTGCAGGAGGCAAGACTATAATTTCATTAATTTTCTGATCGGAGAACTATTCAAACCTGGGAGTCTTGTATACCTTTCAGATTAAGAATTACCATTACCAGTTTCTTGAACTTTTTTCTACAATGGCACTTTTGTAAGTGAATAAACTTTGAATCAATGTAACTTGTGTTTGGCCTGATTCTACAAGGATTTCCTTTTACAGTACATAGCTAACCCCAAGTTAGAGATTTTAGTGTGTACATGACAGGAATACTATAAAGTCTTCATTCCTGAAGCAGAAACCGGCGCTCTTGAAGATTTAGACAGGAGGCGCTCACTTTTATAATTTTAAAGGGGTTGGATTTTATTTATTTCTCAGATGGCCCGCCACTGTCCGATTTTGAAACTTAAATAAAATCTATTTCTTTACCCTTTCTCTCTCTCTCTCTGTTTTCTTGGGGGAACTTCTGCAAGCACCAGACAACATTTAAAACATTTAAAACAAGGTAAATTGGGTTTTTAACTGGCATTTAAAGGGATACGTTCTACCCGTTTAAATTAGAGGCTTGCGTGTCCTCCCACACAAGAGACACTAAGAAGGGGGTGGATTTTTTAGGTACTGTAACACCACTGCCTGGAGGGCAATGGTCCATGTGGGGTCGCAAAGGGTCAGAATCGACTGTGCGACTGAGCTACGAAAATGTCTAATGATTAGATTTTTTTAATATTTTTTTAATAATTTTTTATTTATAAATTTATAAATTTGAACAAATAAATAAATAAATAAATAGAGCAGGGGAAAATAAAAATACAAAGAACTTCTTTATTGAAATAAAAGAAAACAATAAATGGGGGAAATCTGAAATTACAGTAACAGGCAGAACCAAACCTAACTAGACTTGAAAGCTTTCCAGTTCATATCTAGCCGCCTAGAGTCAGGTTCGCTTGATTGGAGCGGGATAATAAATATAAATAAATACATAAATCTTTGTTACCCACCTGGGCATAATTTAGGGATCTAATACAGGTACAACTTTGAGAAGAGGAATTATGGGATTTCGAGTCCAAGGAGTCTTAAGACCCTACCACGACCTGTATGCCTGCTGCTGAGTCTGTATGAATGCTGATCATTGTGGATGATGGGCAACATCCAGATCTCTGATCTTCACCCTTAGGTAAAGGTAAAGGTCTCCCTTGCTCAAAAGCCAGTTGTGTTCAACTCTAGGGGGTGGTGCTCATCTTTGTTTACAGCCAAAGAGCCAGTGTTATTTACTCCTGAAGATGTTTCTGTACTCATGTGGCAACCATGACTAGATGCTGATCTGCATGAAACACTGTTACCCTTCTCACCAAAGCGGTACCTATTTATCTACTTACAATATCTTGCTTTCAAAATGCTAAGTCTGTGTAAAAGACTTGAACTGCACAAATCCCATCAACTAAAGGACCACTTAAAAGGGGGTGGGGTTGTAATCTCTGTTTCCCTTCAAGAGAAGACTGCCTCCTCTAAAACAAAGCACGTGGACATTGTACTTGTGACACGCTACATAAAATCTCCCTCTTGCATGTCACTGAGAAATTAAGGAGTGTTCATGGGTCACAGTTGCTCAATTGGGTGCCAATCCATATGATCAATGGACTTGTGGTGACAGCTTCAACAATGGAAGGTTTATCAGTTCTGCGGCTGGCTTAATCCAGACTGGAGAACTTCTCACAGATTTTTGAGCAAACAAGCCAGGCTGTGTAATCCGAGTCGGCACATGTGATGGGATCACAGACTTCCACAGGACAACACACCGTCAGTTTAATTGGACACCATCATCCCCAGTAATGTGAATGCCTGGATGTCTCATGGTATAGCTGAAGAAAGGCCATTTTGAAGTTTAAGTGAAGTAAAGAGGTAAAAGTTTGCTCAAAAGTGCCTCCCCTTGCCTCTGTGCAAGTGGGAAGAGTAAAATCCCACACAAAATTTCTGTCTCAGAAACCCTTGGGTATCTTTCCAATACATCGTTTTGGAGTTAAACTTCAAAATGTTGAGTGGGTGAGTGGTCATAGTGGAGGTTTGCTCCAAACTTCCTCTCCTGTGCAGCCACCCTGGCCTGAGAACAGCCATCTTGTGTACATGTTAAGAGTCAATCTGCCTCTTCCTAACTTCAACTTTTCCCCTAGGGCTGTGATGGCAAACTTTGGCTCTCCACGTGTTCTTGGACTCCAATTCCCAAAAGCCTAAGTCAGCACGCCTGCTGATTGGGGCTTCTGGGAATTGAAGTTCAAGAACAGCAGGAGTGCCAAGGTTCGCCTTCACTGCCCTAGGACATTTCTATACAGTGGAACCCCATATAACAAAAAATCATACAGTGAAGAGAATTTGCACTAACCGCTGTACCCCGTATAATGAATTTTTTTGTTATACAAAGCAATGCATCTCTATGGGGGGAAATCATACAATGAAAATTCCTATGGGATGCATCATACAGTAGAACCCTGCTTAACAAAAAGAGTCCATTCTGCAAGGCACTTTGTAATACAAATTTTAGCATTCCTTGTATAACAAAAATCCCCATGGGATGCATCGTACAATGAAAATCTCTATGGGGAAAAATTGTACAATGAAAATTTTTCTATACCATCCAACCATCTACAATATCATCCAGGCATCTCATTTTTGGCAGCCCCTTTCTTCTTGTGCCCTCCACCTTTCCCAGCATCAAGGCTTTCCCAAGTGAATCCTCTCTTTTCATTTGATGTCCAAAGTACTTTAGCTTCATCTTTACTAGTTGACCTTCTAGGGAGCAGTCAGGGTTGATTTCTTCTAAGACGGACCTATTTGTTCTCCTCACTGTGTAGGGGACTCTCAAAACTCTCCTCCAACACCACATTTGAAAGGCATCTATTTTTCTGCGCTCAGCTTTCCTAATGGTCCAGCTCTCACAACCCTACATTACCACCGGGAATTCCATTGCTTTGACGATGCGGATTTTTGTTTGCAAGGTGATATCTCCAAAACTGCTTGTACTCCTGAACTGTTTTGTCTTTCCCCCTCTACCTGTCTCTTGAAGGAAGGTAGAGAGAAAAGGGCACTTTTGCATAAGAACTTTTAATAAAGCTTTTCTCACTCTACAACTTGGAGTGTACTTTTCCCTTTCAGCTCTCTCAGTCTCCAGAGCTGTAAATGGACTACTTTGGTGACAGGTATGGAAGGCGTTGTTGTTTCAGCCCCATAACTAACATAGTTTGCAGCCTGGCCACTGGAAAATGAGGGGATTATGAGACATAGCAGTCACCTTAAGTCAGCAAATTCTGGAACAATTAAAGATGACAGAAAGCCAGTTGTTTGATGCTATTATCCTTCCCTGAGGGTGCTTAGGCTTTGACTGCAGGGTAGAAACATTCTCTGCCCCAAATTATGCCTCTCAGGTGTCAGGACTGCCATGCCTTACTGCTAGTATATAAGCTTCTTAAAACCAGTTGCTTGGGAACGGAAGAGAGAAGGCGTTGATGTGAGCTAGCTGCCTTCCTGGAAATGTCGCCCAGTCAGCTGCAGCACATTCCCTGAAATGCAGGTCCAAAATCTGAGAGGAGGAAGGAGGGTTTCTATCCTATCTGATCTCACAGAAGCGGGGCAGGCAGAGGATGGCGGAAGGGCAGGGCTACCTCTGGGGCAGCTGATTCTGGAAAAAGGCATGAGGGCAGTCCTGGAAAAGCAGCAGAAGATCTGTTTAAAATCTGACCAACCTGTTTCTGATTACGATGCACAGATTGTGGAAAGCTGGACAGTGGAGGGAACCATCTTGCAAGTTGCCATAGGGCAGGGGTGCCCAATTTTTTTTTGGCCAGTCACATGGTTTAGCAGGCTGGTCACATCGTTCCTCCCACTGGAAGCAGAAGTAAAACGCACTTTGCAATCTGTTTTGCAACAGACATGTTTTGTAACAGGATGAGGTAGATTTTTTTTAGCTGTCATTTTCTCTGCTTAAACCAGGGGTACTCAAACTACAGCCTGTGGGCCGGAACTGGCTCACGACACCAATTCATCCAGCCCATGCCACCTTTGTTGCTCCCGGAAGCAGAAGTAACATTAGCACATTTTACTTCAACTTCTGGGAGTGATGAGGGTAGTGTGGGCCAGATGAATTGGTGTTGGGGGCCATATCTGGCCCATGGGTTGTAGTTTGGATACCCCTGCCATAGGGCGCTATCCATGGTCAGCAAGACACCAGCTCTTTTACAACCAAAACACCAGTCCTGGATCTAATCATGGCTGCTACATGACTACAGAAACATCTTCAGATGTAGATAGCACTTGCTTTTTGGCTGTAAATGGAGCTGAGCACCATCCCCTAGAGATGGATATGACTGGCTTTCAAGCAACGGAGCCCTTTACCTAAGCTAGGTACAACCCTGAGAGGAGGAAATATGGGATTTGGAGTCCAAGAAGTCTTAAGATCCTACCACGACCTGTATGCCTGCTGCCGAGTCTGCTGTACAGGTGATGCACACACTGTGGTTGATGGGAATGGCCAAAACAAAGAGGCTTTAAAAGTGTGTGTGTTCTTTCTTCAAATAGAGAGGGGAAAAGCAAACTTCCTGAACAAATCTGATTACTAACTAAGACCTGGCAATGCCAAATTCTGAGTCTCCCCTCTTCCCTCTGTTGTAAGGCCAGAAATTGTCAAGGCGTTGTGTGTTGTGTAGTCCTGTTTGGCCCAGGGGAGCTAACTCCACCTTCTTATTCCTCTTGCTTTTCAAAGAACTGGCTCAGCTGAGACAAACAACCAGCTTCCACATGACAGAGACTCACAAGGATCCAATTTCAAACTGAATTTAATTTATAGAGGCTCACAAGTATTCAATTTAAAACTTAATTGAATTCATTATTAGAGACTGACAAATACCCAATTTCAAACAACTTAATTGATTATTGTCTGGTACAAGCTTGTAGCACACTTCTGCTTTTTGTAACCATTGCTTTTGAACAGCAAGGGTTAGTTCTGTAGCCTTACCTTGCAGGGGTGTACTGGTGGCAAACCAAGAAACATTGAAATAGCTTAATTCAGGGGTGCCCAAACTTTTTGGGCCATGGTCCAGTCATGTGGTTCAGGGGGGCAGTCACTATAGCATGTGGGCCAGATCCGGCCCTGACACCAATTTATCTGGCCCATGAAGCCCTCGTCACTCTCGGAAGTGGAAGTAAAATACGCCCGTATGGGTACATTTTACTTCCTCTTCTGAGACGGGCCAGATAAATTGGCACTGGGGGCCGGATCCAGCCCACAGGCCGTAGTTTGGGCACCTCTGGTTTAATTAATGGTAGCCAATGCATTTATCTGAAACCTTCCCTCTTTTCTTTTAGTGCAACTACAATTCTGACAGTAGCCTTTAGGGGAGGGGTTCCAAACCTAAGGCCCACAGACTGGATCTGGCCCCCATCACCATTTTGTGTGGGGGTCCCACTCCTCCAAGGGCATTTGAAGCTGCTGGGACAAAATGGCCATCCCCATTGTGCAGGCAGGACAAAATGCCTGCCCGGCCTTTGAAGCTGTCTGAAGGAGCATGATCTGGCTCCTGGCTTTAAAAGGTTGAGAACTCCAGCTTTAGGGGAAGTTATTTCCCCCTACAAAATTGTCAGCAATTCTTTTTATAATGGACTGGCTTGAATTTTGAACTGGTCATTAGGAACCCATTAGCTTTGCAAAAGTACTAATTCTGCTCGCTAGATCTGGTTTGTTTCCAGGAATCGACACAAAGGCCTGTGTTTGGGGATTTCCCTTGTGGTGATGTCATTATCCGATTTATCGCTAGATATCTATGGCCTGTATGATTCAGAAGAATGTGACTTCCTGGATAAAAGCAAAACAACAGCACGCCTTTAAGGGTGAGGGCTAGCCACTTTTCTCTTGCTAATGTCTTGTTTCTGGACATGACAGATATACTGCTCCTGAACACTGATGTTCCATTGAGTGACGGGGCTCAGCTTATGTTGATAACCTTCTGCTCGGAAGCATAGTGCTCGTAGCCCAGCTTGGCAAAAATGCTTGAAATTGTCCTAGTAAAAAAGGAAAGGTCAAAGCCTTACATTTGAGCCCAAAAGATTCAGGTCAGGCTGAAACACCTTTGTAGGTTGGAAGAGAAGCCTATCAATAGGTTTCACCGGACATGCCACAAGTTAGTCCAAATGGTGTACTACTTCCCTGTGCGATCACACCCTTCCTTTTTTCAGACTACATTTCCAAGCAGCCCTATGGAAGAGATTCTGGAAGTGATGTTGCCAATGGCAATTTAAAAATTCCTTCCCAAATGCTGACTCTGACTCAGAACAGGTAGAAGCTGTTGAGTCACCAGTAAACAAGGGTGGTATCTGAGAAGTGGTTTAGCTCGGTGCTGAACTTATATCAGTGTATGAGCCATTTCTGTTTGCCAGACCTGGATTTTGCAGCCTGTGGTCAGAATCTTTATGCTGATTTACGGGTGCATAAGTGATATCAAGGGACTGTGGTGGCTCAGTGGTTAAGATGCTGAACTCGATGAATGGAAGGGCAGCAGGTTAGCAGTTCAAGACCTGACTGCTGCATGACGGAGTGAGCTCCCGTCTCTGTCGCAGCTTCTGCCAACCTAGCAGTTTGAAAGCAAGAAATTGCAAGTAGATAAATAGGGACCACGTCGGTGGGAAGGTAAAATGGATTCCATGCACTTTGGCATTTAGTCATGGCTGCCACATATCCATGGAAACATCTGCAGATGCAGACAGTGCTGGTTCTTGGGCTATAGATGAGCACTGAACCCTAGAGTCAGATACGACTGGCTTTCAAGGGTGCACTTTACCTCTCCCTAAGTGATCTCACCTTAGTTGTGATAGCAAATGTGCATTAATCAAAGAGATGCTGGGTTTGGTACCCATCCTGTAATCAATTGTGCTGCTGGAAATCCAATTAGCACCTCATTAACTAGAGACAGATAAGACTGGCTTTTGAGCAAGGGCAACCTTTAACTGAATGTCTATTTGCTGTTTCAGTGAGTGTGGATTTCACTTGCACCCCATCAATAGTTTGATGTCTGTGAATGAAATTGTGGCTTCCAGCTGGGCCAGCAGCTTTTAGAACCTTACCCGAGTACTGCATGACGGAGTGAGCTCCTGTCTCTGTCCCAACTCCTGCCAACCTAGCAGTTCAAAAGCAAGAAATTGCAAGTAGATAAATAGGTACCACTTTGGTGGTAAGGTAAACAGCGTTCTGTGCACTCCGATGTCTAGACATGCCTGCCACATGTCCACAGGAACATCTGCAGACACAGACAGTGCTGGCTCTTTGGCTATAAATGGAGATGAACTCTGAACCCTAGAGCAAGATACAAGTGGCTTTTGAGCAAGGGTGACCTTTCCCTTTACTGTATACAATATTTTTTTCCTTCATTTATTTATCACTTCCCCTTTTGCACTGCCCATTAGCTATTTTGTAGTGAGACATTCCAACACGTATTGAGGTCCTAAACCGTTACGGGCTTTGTAGGTTATGAACAGAACCATGAATTATGTACAGAAACTAACAGGAAGGTGTGCCAAAACATGAGGTACCTGCTCATACCTGCAATTATTCTGGGAGGTGCATTTTTGACCTGCTGAAGTTCCCGTACTGACTTCAAAGGCAGCCCTATGTAGAGAGCTCCACAGTAGTCTATTTTAGAGCTCACCCATGCATGGGCCACTGTTGTTCGGCATTTCTTATCCTTATAGGAGCATAGCTGGGGGGCAAGCAACCAAAGTTTATAAAAAGCCACTCTTGGCCATAGGAGATATTTGTGTCTCCATAGAGGGAGCTGAGCACCCCCAAGCTGAGAACCTAATCCTTCAGGGGGAGTGTGACTTCATTTAGGCCAGATAAATATCCTGCTAACCCAAAAACCTGTGGGCTGGATCTGGCCTGTGGTGCCATTTCATGTAGCCCCTGCCCTTCCAAGGGCATTCTAGAAACAAAATGGCTGTCCCCTTTGAAGCTGTTGGGACAAAATGGCCACCCCCATCATGCAGGCAGGGCAAAATGGCTGTCCGGCCCTCAAAGCTGACTGAGAGAGCGAGCTTGAAAAGGTTTGGAGCCGCAGCTGTAACCAATCCTCATCGTCGTCTGAATGGAGATGTGCCTCAAGTCCACTGATTCAGATCCAGGAAGTCTTTTATGGAAATAACAAACATTCTTGAGGGTACACAAGAGCAAAAGCAAATTAGAAGCTATAGGAAAGAGCTCACCGGACAAGGTGTGAATGCAGTGAGACAGAGAATCTGGCTCATTTACTTACTGGTCTGCTGATGACTACAGGAAACTTATACCAATGAGGGTTTAAGTTTGGCCAACCACAAAGCCAAGAAGGTGCCTTCATTTTGGCAGCTTAAAGTTTGATCTTCAGAAAGGATTGGAAGCACTGAAAGACCAGAGCAGCTCCCAAATCCTAAACTGGAGAGCCATTTTCAGAAGGATATCCTGGTCGACGGTACAAAAAAATCAGGGCGGGGAGGGAACACAACGGAGATGCGCCCCTTAATCTGTCTCTCGTCTCAGGGCATGCCTCCAAAATGTTTAGAAGTTGCTTAATCCAGTTTGGCGATGCCTGCTGATTAGTCTATTTGTGAAGCAACTTTAGTTCTGTCCTAGAAAATATAATCACATGATGGAAAGCGGGAAAAATATTTCACGTGGGGTTATACAATTTCCTGCCTTGAGCCAGGCTTGAATTTCTGAGATTTTCTTCTCTGAACTTCAAAATCAATAGTAGTGCAATACATTTCAATGGGCCAACTCAAGGTTGTGAAACAGTTTGCATGCCTTTAAGTCTTCAGGTATTATTTAATTTATCCAGCTTTCAAAATGAAAGATGGTTCTGTGTACAAACCTCTAATTTGTTGTTACATGCCGTCAGATCATTTCTAACTTTTAGCAACAGTGCTAGGGTGAGATGTTATGAAGTGCCCTGGCGTCGCCGGTCTCTGGTACATTTATGCGATGGTGTGGGAATTTGAATTTATATCTCCTGAATCTTAGTCTCACCCTCTAATCCAGGGGTAAGCAACCTACAGCCTGAGGGCTGGATCTGGCCCATGGTGCCAAATAATCGGGGGCCCACCCTCACTCCAGCCGCCACTGGAATTGGCCGCAGACAGGTTTACAGCAGCCATAAATGGCGGCGGGGAGAAGACCACTAGTCCAACCCCATCAACTGTCTGACAGACTGTGACCCAGCCACCTAAAAAGGTTGGCGACCCCTGCTCTAATCTATTACAACCCACTAGCTTGCAACTGCAAATAAATGGACAGTAGATCAAATCAAACCTGAACTGTGTCTAGGAGCAAAATGGACAAAATTCAGTCTATTGGACTTTGAGTATATCATGTGAAGAAAAGATTCATTGGGGAAGACAATAATGCTGTGAAAAATTGCAAGCAGCAGGAAAAGCGGAAGACAAAACAAAACATGAGATGGATTGACTCCATAAAGGAACCCACAGCCCTGAGTTAACCAGACCTGAACAGGACTCTTCAGTATACAAACCTTTGGAGGTCACTCGTTTAAGCGTTGCCGTGAGTCCAACGCATGAGCGACCTTTGCTTTTTACTAGTGTGAATATTCAACAAAGAATGAACCAGTTTGGCTTCTACCTTTGCTGTAGGTATGGTGATCGTGGTTGTTTTTCAAGTTTTCTTATGCTCCAGCAGCAAGAATAACAGGAGCAAGGGATAAAGTGGATTTCAGGATCATAAATTGTTGGGCTGGGCAAATGCCTGTGGGTGTCCGGACCGTGTGATGGGGAAGACGCCCTTGTCTGATGCACAATAGATATAAATCCTCTTTCCACTGGGCGGTGCCATAGGATGTGGTTGGCTGCCCTTCATGGGGGCAAGTTTTGCAGCATAGAATGATGAACTTTGAGAACTGAGTTTATGAGAACAGGTGGCACCCTGTGAGATGTAAACCTGAGGCTTGGGAAGGATGAGAGGTTGTTCCCTCTGGGATCAAGCCAGTGGTGTCCCTGCGATCTGGCACCCCAGGGGGGCTTCAGAAGCACCACATTTGGCCATGGCTTGGAATGACGAGTGGGAAAAGCAAGCCAGGATAGACTTTTCTCTTTTGGACTCTTCTTCGTGACCTCTTGAATAATTATTCTGTCCCCTCTTCAGAGGCAGGGATCCTGTTGGCTGGGTGATTGTGACAGCGGTAGTCCACAATGAAGACACTTTCCCTGAGTAAACCCCAGCTTCCTGGAGTCTTACAAAGCCACTGGTTACATCAGACCAAAATCTGGTGCGATTCCAGTGCTTTCTCGTTGTATTATGGTCAACCTCAGAGACTGCCTTAAAAAAAAATTAACTAGGCCCATTATGGCAACACTTGGCACTCCAGATGTTCTTGGACTTCAATTCCCAGAAGCCTAAGCCCTGTGAATCCACACAAATGGGTTTGCTGTGATTCATCCGCGCCGCCCTTGTCACTCCCGGAACCAGAAGTAAAATGCACCCTCTCAACCCAGAGTAATCTCTGACACAATCAGTATTTGCATGTTGTGATAATAAATACATTTCGTGTCAGAAATTACTCTGGCCTGAAAAAAATTTTTACTGGAGAAACTCTACTCAGGGGATGCCCAAATATTGTGATTAGTTTAGGTCTTGGTGGGATCAGAATGTCAGGATATGACTTTTTGACTCGCTTGTTCTATGCTGGTCTTGGGCTGTAATAAAGATTCATTGGTTGACTTGTTTGTTCTATGTTTAGTCCAGACATGATGCATACGTGACAAGGAAATAGTAGAATCTATAACTTGAAGGGAATCAATTGATTCACCTGTTTCAGAGTTGAGTCCTACACTGTCTACACCAGGATTTCCCAAACTATGTTCCACGGAACACTGGTGTTCCAGAGAAGATCAAGAAGTGTTATGTGAAAAAAAATATGAAATTCTGGTAAATTAATATCCTTCTATGTGGTGTCTTAGCAGTTAAGATACTGAACTTGATGACTGGAAGGTTGGCAGGTTTGAGGTCTGAGTGCTGTACGATGGAGTGAGCTCCCATCTCTGTCCCAGCTCCTACCAACCTAGCAGTTTGAATGCAAGAACTTTTAAGTAGATTAATAGGTACTGCTTTGGCAGGAAGGTACCACTTTGGTGCAGATTCTCAGTATTAAATGAGCAAACCATGATGAGGAAACTAGGTCCATGAGAACAGAACTTTAATTATCAGTATCATTAAAGAAAGTAGCTTTTGGAATGACACTTCTTTCATCCTAAATTCTTTTACTTTTCTACCCTTCTCCAGCTTTGGCTTCCTCAAGTCCTTCTTGACCCTCTTTGACCAGACTGAGAAAGGTGAACGGCTCACAAATTCCAAATTAAGGACCACAAACTCCACCTTCTTCAGCTGTGGGCCAATTGTGCATTCATATACACCCGTGATGATGAACCTTGGCAATCCAGCTGCTCTTGAACTTCAGTTCCCAGAAGCCCAAGTGCCTGTGAATCCACACGGTTTACCACAGTAAACCCAATCATGTGGATTCACAGGGACTTGGGCTTCTGGGAATTGAAATTCAAGAAAAGTTAGAGGGCCAAGGTTCATCACCACTGCTTTACACTAATATCTTCACATTGGGGATACCGTGATTGCAACAGCAGAATTGTAGATTCCCCGACTGCAGAAAATAGGTTCTTTGCTCCACTATCCCAGGTTTGCAGCAACTGTAAGTCAAAAATTTATCTGTCTTCTGCAAAGGGCAGGCACTTGGCTGTGCAGAGAGAAAGTTTCGAGGACTGCTCCTTGATGTTACACTGCAACGCTGTTCTCTACCATGGCTGGATTCATGTAGTTGTAGACAAGGGGCAGCTTCTGGTTCCTTTCTTCAATTATCTTGGAAATGACTTCCAGCCGTTCCTGGAAAGCAGCGATGTGTCGCTTGGGTTCCTCCTCTGTAAAATGCTCCTCAGGGTAATAGCCCAGCTGTCTCTGAGGATAGAAAGAGAGCAACAATGATAGACATCTTCATTAGTTAAACAATAAAATTGTCTGCACACTTCACAGTAAAAGAATTTGTATTCATTGATCCCTCCCAGATTTGGATAGCTTTCCCCTCTACTAATATCTGCATACTTATAAATTTCTCTTTAAACAATTTACATTTTCTTTCTTTCTTTCACTAGAGGCCTAAAGGTTTAACACATCTAATTTTGGACTTAGTGAGCTACACCTATGACCACCTGCCACAAAATATTTTTCTTTTAAAATACAGTAATTTTGTTTTAACAAGCATGCCCTCTAATGGCCAAATTTGTTTAATTACAAACATGTTTTGGAAGGAAGAGGCTAAGTGTGCTGAAGGCTAAGAAACAGGGGTTCTCAAACTACAGCCCATGGGCCAGATCTGGCTCTTGGTGCCATTTCATGTGGCCCACCACCCTCACTCCTGCCACTGCTGCCGGAAGCAGTGGAAGAGGTGGAAACACCAGCATCTACATTTACGGCTATCATGTTTACGACAGCCACAGATGCAATTTACGGCAGCATTTACGGTGGGGAGAACCACCAGTCCGGCCTGCTCAACTATCTGAGGGAGAATGACCCGGCCCACAGCTGGAAAAGGTTGGGAATCCCTGCTATAAAACAGACACACACACACACACACACACACTTGAGGTGATAAGGGGCTGGAAAACCAGGGGTACTGTGTGGCCTACATTTGGATACTTAGGAGTACAGCCTTAGACGCTCTGGTGGCACAATGGTTTAACTGCTGTAGCACAACCAAAAGGTTGTGAGTTCAATCCTGACCGGGACTCAAGGTTGACTCAGCCTTCCCTCCTTTCAAGTTCAGTAAAATGAGTACCCAGCATGTTGGAGGCAGAATGCTAATTAAGACATGATCTGCCCAGAGAGTGTACTGAGCGCTATGGGGCAGTATATGTGTGTGATTGCTTTGCTTCTTTCTAGAACTGGAGGTTGGGAATTCAACTCCTTGCTGTGACTCCTGGGGGAAGTGCTGGCCTGAGTAACCTTGGGCAAGCTGCATCGTGGTCCCAGAGTGCCAGTAGAAGGAGGAAATGGTACACCATTGCTGAGTACTCTATTCCTAGAAAACCAGGGAAATGGCAACCATAAATTGGAACTGATGCAATATCAGATGTGGACACTAGAGGGCCCTAGAGAATATTTCCCTGTATTTTTCTGGCCTATCATTGAGGACACAAAAATAAGTTAACCACATGCAGTTATAACACAATACTGTACTGGAGCAATGACAATATTGTTGGGTAATAATAATTTATGTCAGAGATTATTCTGAGTTGAAAGTGCAGCTCTCAGATATTGAACTCCAATTTTCCAGTCTCCAGCTCAGCAATTAACCACTAAGCCACCAGGGAAGCTATATAATGTCTGAATAGTAATAACTGGGTTCCTAATGACGAAGGGTGTTCTGAGCTTTGGGTACTTCCTTTTGATACAGGGATTCTAAACCTGTGCCCCACAGGACCATTTCATGTGGCCCCTTCACTGCACCAGGAAGTGCCATATGGTGGAAGAAGGGCAAAATGACCGTCCGGCCAGTGATGGGATGATAAAAATTTTAGTACCCCACCCTGACGTCATCACAGTGTGGGTGGAGCTAACGTCATGACGTCATGGGTGGAGCCAACGTCATGACGTCATGACGTTGTAGGCGGGGCCAAAAATAAAATAAATAAAATAAAAATAAAACACACACACCCCTCAACCCACACACACAAAACCGTTAATAAAATAAATAAATAAAATAATAATTAAATAAAAATACACCCAAACACCCACCCACCCCAAACACAAACCCCACTTACAATGGGGACCGTTGGGGCTGGCCCCGAGCCTCGGCGCCCAGCGGCGGCGCGCCTAGCCCGGTGGCCCAGGGCTTCCGGCCGCAACTCTCCACGGGCTGCCCCGAGCCTCGGCGCCCGGCGGCGCTCCTAGCCGGGCGGCCCAGGGCTTCCGGCCGCAACTCTCCACGGGCTGCCCCGAGCCTCGGCAGCGCTAGGAGCCAGGAGCGCCGCCGTGGAGAGTTGCGGCCGCCAAAGTCATCGCTGCTGCAATCTCCGCCGCCGCCATTATCGTTGCCATTAGAGAGAAGTATGTGTGTGTGGTGTGTGTGTGGGGGGGGAAAGGGGTTGAGTGGGAGAGAAAAGAGGCAAGGTTGGTAACTGTCACAAGCAGCAGATGAAGCGGCAGGGAGGAAAGTGGGTAAGCGAATCTGAAGGGGCCCCCATGGGTTCGCCCGAGGCGTTTCCAGGCCTCTCTGTTCTGTCATTTAAGCGACATGGCGCTGGAATGATTGCAACATGAATATTTGATGCCCTGGAAAGGCAAAGCCCAGACTCTCTGCCAACTGGCTTTCTTACCCAACTCCACCTCAACCGGTCAAGCCCACCCGCCCAGGGTCTCCGGGGAGGCTGGGTGGGCGTCCGTGCCGGGTTTTGAGGGGAACTTTAAAGAGGAACGGCAGATTTAATGGCTCCAATTTAGTGCGCATGTGTCAGATTGAGTTTCTGCGCATGCGCACTAAATTGGAGCCATTTTTGCTCCAATTTTTTTTTTAATTTTCCTCCCAGTGAGGCGTCCGATCCGGACGCCTCAAAAACGGTTTTACCCCCACGGAGAGCCCTCCGGAAATCCTTAAAACGGTTCTGTGGATCCGGTCAGAACCGGTGTCATCCCATCACTGCGTCCGGCCCCCGAGGCTGTCTGAGGGAGTGTGACCCAATGGCCCCCGGCTTTAAAAGGTTGGAAACTTCTGTTTCAATGCTATCTTATCCCATCCCCCAGATCCACTTACCATGTCATCCAGCCTGTAACTCACGATCGAGAGTAACACCAGAAGGGCGCAGGTGGAGCTGATATCTGGCAGCGTGTCCAAGATGCTCTCCAAGGAAGCTTTTCCCTTGACTTTGGGCGGAGGTTGTCTCAAAGTGGACGGGGTGTTGGGCATCCAGGCAGCAAAATCAAACTGCCACATGACACAGGGTGTAAAAACATAGAGAGGAACATCATGCTGGAGTGGGAACCAGAGGAAGGAGCAAGGAAACATTGCATTGAAACATGAAGACACATACCTGCCCACTGTTGACCGCTGCATGGCGGGCAGAACAGCAAAAGATTATCATCGTGATAAACTTGACCAGCTCGGCTCTGGTTTCCATGGTGGAAGGGACACCTGTCACGGTGGGGCACAAGAGGCAATAAAGATAAGTCAGTCGTGTCTGACTCTAGGGTTCAGTGCTCGTCTCCATTTATAGCCAAAGAGCCAGTGCTGTCTGCATTTGCAGAAGTTTCCATGGACATGGTAGGGATACCTCAACACCATAGTGCACGGGATGCTGTTTACCTTCCCACCAAAGTGGTACCTATTTATCTACTTGCAATTTTTTACTTATAAACTGCTAGGTTGGGAGGTGCTGGGACAGAGACGGGAGCTCACTCCATCGTGCAGCACTTGAACTGCTGACCCGTCAACCTTCCAGTCATCAAGTTCAGTGTCATAACCACTAAGCCACCGCAGTCCCTGCAAGAAGACTAGTTTTGTGCAAAATGGCCCATTTATGTGTAAAACTGCACATTTCTCAAAACTGTGTCAGTTGCATGAATGGCCTCAAAGTAGGGTGATGTCAGCTTTGCGGAAGCTTTTGAAACATGGCATAGGTTGTTTGTGTTTTCCTTGGCAATCACCTAGCCCGTATGCTTGGGGGTATGTGAGTATGCTTTGTTTTTCGTGTGAAAGGACACTAAAACATGGTAAGAAAACCTTACTCTCAAATGGAGAGAGGAATCTGGTATAGCTTCGAGAATTTCTCTTTGAATTATCTCATGGTGTCAAGACAGCTTAAATTGATGAATGAGAACAAGAAGTTCAGCAAGTATCTTTCCCTTTCCTAGCAGGTACCCTGTGCAGGACCCTTGCTTTGTCATGATGTGTGAACCAAGCAAATGTCTGGGAAAGATGATTTGGCAAGCATAAACTTCTTTCTCTCCCTTAATTCATCAGAAAGGACTGAACCCTTGATAGTCTCTGAACTAAGCTCGCCCTAACTCCCATGTGACTTGATGGCACATAACAGCAACAATGACAGATGATGGGTGGGTCACCTGATGATTTTCTGCCCAGGAAACCTTCTATGAAGATCTCATGGGTCCATGCTTGTATTTCAGAGTCGTCCTTCACCTCTGCATCGGATTTGTAGTAGAAGTCAACAATGGCAGAGACAAAGCTGAATGTGAAGAAAAGAGGTCCACATGGAGATGTTGTGTAACCTGAAGGGTAGCATCAATCACCAACACCCCACCCTAACTTATCCAAGTCCAGATGCATCGCCTACAAGGAAGAATATCTCACAAGGACCTAGTCCAGGGATGCCCAAACTATGGCCTGTGCACTGGATCTGGGGCCCCACACCAATTCATCCAGCCCATGACGCCCTCATCGCTCTCCAGATGTTCTTAGACTTCAATTCCCAGAAGTCCTGATCAGCAGGTGTTCTGACTTGGGCTTCTGGGAATTGAAGTCCAAGAACACCTGGGGTCTCAACGTTGAGAAACATTACCCTAGAGCAGTAATGGCAAACCTTGGCACTCCAGATGTTCTCATACTTCAATTCCCAGAAGCCCTAATAAATAGAAGTGCTGACTTGGGCTTTGAGGAATTGAAGTCCAAGAACACCTGGAATGCCAAGGTTCACAATCACTGCCCTAGAGCAGTGATTCCCAATGTGGGGCCCATGCCCCACAGGAGGACTAAGTCAGACCATTGGTTGATCAGTGCTTTGGGGAATTAACTTAGGTTTCTCGGAAATGAAGTCCAAAAAAACAAAGGTTGAGAAACACTGCCCTAGACTAAGTTGTTGGAAACAGAGTTCAGCACCATGGAGAGAGTCTGCAACATTTGGACTAAAACTCACTTGGTCCCATAGAATGGACACCACCAGCTCTACAAGATGGCTTCCCATTTTCTGTGCTAATGCCACTAACAACTCCTTCTGAGTCCTTTGTGTATGCAGAAATGGCAACCATGGCAACAACTCTATCACAGCCAGTGCTTCTCTTTTTTGGGTTGGGAGGAAACACATTTGCTTTTCCACCCACACGTCTTGAGGTGTATACCCAACAAAGCCCATCTCTGGACATAAACCCCAGTCCCAGCCACCCAGCTGAGATGTACTTCTCTATGGCTGTCCAGATCTTCATTCCATCGTCCAGGAAGTAATAGTTGGGCAGGGAAGTGACTCCACGGTCTTGGAGGTCATCAGGGAGGCAAAGGGAGGTGTACGTGGAGGTCTCCATACCCCTCGCCAACAGCTGCACCATCCCTTCGCGTCCTATCACAGTTGCCTACAATCCAAAAGACAAAGGCTCCAGAAAACTAAATTCTACCTCAGGGATTCTCAGCTTGCTCCCCACAGCGCCGTTTCATGTGCCCCCCCTTGTCTCCACAACACCAGGAAGTGCCATTGGTAGAGGAAGGACAAAATGGCCGTCTGGCCCCTGAAGCTGTCTGAGGGAGCGTGATCCAATGGCCACCAGCTTTAAAAGGTTGAGAACTCCTGTTCTACCTTGAAACCATTTGCTCTGCTGGAATCAGGGCCGTAGCCAGCCCCCCCCCCCAAAAAAAAAACCCTCCTGAGCTAACAGCCCACCCCAGTGGTGAGCTACAAAAAATTTACTACCACACTGTGGGCGTGGTCAGGGGAAAGTCCTGCGTTGCACCCAAATTAGGACTACTTTATTTCAAAACTGGGATGGGCAGAGGGATCAGCCAAAATTTCTGCTACCGGTTCTGGCAAACTGGTACAAACCTGTTGAACCCACTGCTGTTTTACGTTTACATTAAGGCATATTATCCTAGAGAACCAGTACGATGACCATATCCATCTTGCAACATGGTGCTGCCCAGGCACTTATACTAACAGGTAAGTGACGGGTTTGTGTTTGGGATGGGTGGGGGTGGGTAGGTTAATTTATGTCTGGGGTGGGTGGGTGTTTGGGTGGGTGGGTGTATTTTAATGTCATTTTTATTTAATTTATTTAATTTATTTATGGGTTTGTATTGTGGGTGGGTGGGTTGAGGTGTGTGTGTATGTGTTTATTTTTATTTTATTTTATTTTTCTTTGCGCCCGCCCACAACATCATGATGTCATGATGTTAGCTCCGCCCACACCGTGATGACATTACGGTGGGGTAGAAAATTTTTTGACATCCCACCACTGTTTATTATCCTTGTATTAACAAACAGCCACCAAATGAAACCAAGTTAATCTGCAACTGATAACACTGAGAAATCTTGCGCTAAATTAGGTGAATTGATTGAAGCTCCTGGGGGGCCTTAGCTTCAAATGATGGGCTCCTTCTAACATTCATTTTGACCTCCTCCTCGTCCTCCTCCTTTTAGGGGTGTTTCATACCTTATCCATGAATCCTCCTGCATTGATCAGACTTGTGCGGGCAATGGTGTTGACGTGGAAAATGAAACTCATATGGGGGTACAGAAGCTGTGGAGGAAAGCAAGAAGAGCAGAGATCTCATCACAAGGGTAAGACTGGGGTTTCTACTGCTTTCCTTCCCATACCTTGAGAAAGAACAGGCTCTTTAGAGCAGGGGTGCCCAAACTATGGCCCATGGGCCAGATCTGGCCCCTGACACCAATTCATCAAGCCCATGCTGCCCTTGTTGCTCCCAGAAGCGGAAGTAAAATGCGCCCATATGAGCATGTTTTACTTCCATTTCTGGGAGCAACGAGGGCCTGATGAATTGGTGTCAGGGACCAGATCTGGCCCACAGGCCGTAGCTTGGGAACCCCTGGTTTAAGCAGAGAAAATGGCAGTTTAAAATCTATCTCATCTTGTTACAAAACAGACTGCAAGGCGTGTTTTATTTCCGCTTCTGGTGGGAGGAACCACGTGACCAGCCCGCTGAACCATGTGACTGGCCCACGGCCTGAAAAGTTTGGGCACCCCTGCTTTAGAGGTTGAGCAAAGTTCCCTTTTTGGACAGTGGGTCCCAGAATCCACAACCTAACCTGGGCATATACAGACTCACAACCTCAAGGCCCCAGGTTTACGGGTGGCACAGAGGTTAAACTGCTGTACTGCAGCCCAAACTGCTGACATTGTGAGTTCTATCCTGACCAAGGGTGGAAGGAAGGCTGGCTCAGCCTTCCATCCTTCTGAGGTCTGTAAATTGAGTACCAAGCCCGGGATGGGGGGTGCGAGTGGGCTAAAATGCTAATTACCTTGTGAAGCACCCAGAGAGTGCACTAAGCGTTGTGGGGCAGAAAGGTAAAGGTCACCCTTGCTCAAAAGCCAGTCGCTGCCAACTCTAGGGTGGTCATGTGGCAGGCATGAGAAGACACCAAAGTGCACATAACGCTGTTACCTTTCCTGCTGAAGTGGAACCTATTTATCTACTTGCAATTTCTTCCTTTCGGACTGCTTGGTTGATATGAGCTGGGACATGTCGTACAGTACTCGGGTCTCAAACTGCTGACCTGCCGACCTTCAAGTCATCAAGTTAAATGTCTTAACAAGTGGATCAGTGTACTGTAATTGCTACTGCCATTGCTATATGTGTTGCAAACTCCCCTGCACATTAATGTGTTCGCCTGCGCATGAATTCCCTCTACTTTGGCCATTGCTGAGTGTTCCCCCTTCCCAAGACTGAGGCCCTGGGAGGGATTTTTCCCTCTCTCGACAACCTGACCTTGTAGATGGGGTGGCAAGAGGGCAGCTGGCGGTGAGTGGCCATGGCGTAGACTTCTCCAATGAAGTGAGCTTCCAGGAGGTGTGTGTTGATTTCATGGACAAAGAAGTTGGCCAGTTTCACCCAGATTTTGGCGAGCGTCCAGTCCCATTTGCAGTCGGTGGGCAGGAAAATGGGGCTCTCTGGGCCAGGGGTCTGGCTGATCTGCCCAAAAGGAAAAGGAAAGGAGTGGGTTTCAGCTGGTTTATTATCTCACTTTAGGCTCAGGAAGTGGATCTGCGGAGAGGGTGAGGTGAGATCTCGGTACCTCAGGGGTTCACAATCTTTAAAAGTCAGGGGACGAGTCATGCTCTCTGTCAGCTTCAAGGGATGAATGGCCATTCTGCCCTGCCTTGCACAATGGGGGTGGTCATTTTGTCCCAATAGCTTCAAATGGGTAGCCATTTTGTTTCTTGAATACCCTTAGAGGGGCAGAGGGATACATGAAATGGTGTCATGGGCCACATCCGGGCCATGGGCCTTAGGTTGGGAACCCCTGCAATAGCTCCAGGTGGGATTAAGGAGTAAGAACCCTTTCCTACTCCATTGGCTATACATGGAATACAGTGGACCCCTGCTTTAAGGAATTACAGTAAAACCTCTACATACAAACTGTTTCTGTTCCACAAGATTATTTGTACAGTATGTCGAAAACACATTGGATTACCAGAAGAGGCCTCTAAATGTCACCATATATTTTTGTATGTTGAATTTTTCCTATTAAAAATTTATATGTTGAATTTTTTAAAGTCAGGATTTCTATTTGTATGTCAAATTTTTTGTAAGTTGAACCGTTTGTTCCACTGTACTCCATTCCGTAGGGTTTTCCTTATAGCGTATTTTTTTCTTAAAGTGGTTTCCCATAGGAATGCACTGAATGCATTGAAAACCATGGGGGAAACCCATTCTGTAAAGTGATTTTATCGTGATTTTTTTCCTTTGAAGCAGACCATCATTTCCTATGGATTTCTTTCCTTGAAACGAATTGTCCTGTAGGTGGACATTCATTAAAGCGAGGGTCCACTGTACTTAGAAATGTTTCTTTTCAAGATAACAGATTCCAGAATCCTTCACCCAGTAAGGACCGTGCTAGCTGTTGGGATTCTGGGGTTTGTCATCTGAAAATGCACCTTTTCATAGTCTGGAAAACGCCTTTTCTTCTAAAACAGAGTGGCCATTCACACAGCATCAAAAAAAGAGGTCACATATCAGCAACAAAAAGTGCCATGAAGCCATGGGAGCCTTAGAACAGAAGGAGGAGGTCTTTAACTTCCAGCAGACCTCCTGCTCATTATTCTCACATAAGAGTGGTCCAGTGTGATCTGACCCATTGCATCTCTGAAGCCTAGGACTCGGTCTTCTTGACTGGTTGGGCCTCCAACTTTTCACTGTCAATCCAGGAGTGATGGGAGGATGATGTGCTAGATTTTGGAAAGGAAATGCCCTGTGCTTCAGGTGATGCAACAGCCACACTTATTTGAAGTGGTTTGCAGCAACCAGCTGAGCATAGATCAAGAAATGCTTTCGCCACACAAGATAAGAAGCAGCTTGCACAGGCTCTCAGTACCTGGATGGCCACAGGCTTCATCTCTCCTTGTGCGTTAAGGTGGAAGAGGCAGAGGGGGGCTGCGAGGTATTGCTGTATCCCATCCAGCTTACAGGTGGAGATGCCCTCGAGGATTTTGAAGTCTGTGAGAAAGATGTTTCCTTTCTGGGGAAGGATTAGGGTGGGAGGAGAAGGAAGGAGAGAATGGAGGAATCGTCACCCAACAGAGATACTATCCTTTTATTCATCTGTCACAGAAATGTGGAAACTATACTTCTCTCTGGAAAAGGTAGGATATTTTGGGTCACCTTCATCAGGAGACAAAAATAAGGAAGGTGTTTTTTTTTTTTTTTTTGGGGGGGGGGGAGGGATCCAGGTAAGCAAAACTGTGCAAAATAATTCTTTAGCATAAATAACCCACAGACTATAAAACTGGAGTTCTCAACTTTTTAAAGGTGCCGTAAAGGATTAGAAGCATTGTATAGGGTGCTCTTACAATCAACCACTATATGTGCTTGCTCTATGTATGTAGAGGTGTGTGAGTGCGTGTGTGCGCACACACACTTTGATTTTTAAAGGGAAGGAAGCCAGTTTTGCACAGACAGTTTGCACATGTTGCGAACACCTTAGGGCAGGGGTTTAATTTAATTTAATAGATAGATTTATATACCACCCTAATCCAATGGACTCTGGGTGGTGTACACAAGTTAAAACCAATATAAAACCATTAAAAACCCTTAAGAACATAGCAGTATTGCCTATCGCTGTGCCATTACTATCGAAAAACAAATATAAAAAAGGCATAACCTTAACGTTAAAAATTAATTACAGGAGGGGACAGCCTCAGACAAGCGAGAAAGATGAGCTTGTTGGCAATTCTGGCCCCCAGACCCATTTTGCCAACCACATCTTCAGTTCTTTCCTAAATGGTAGCAACTGAGCCTGTAGGCGTAGTTCTACCGGGAGGAGGTTCCATAGTGTGGGGGCTACGACCGAGAAGGCCCTTTTCCTCGTGCTGGAGGGGGCACCTGAAGGGTTCCCTCTCCGTTTGCTCTTGTGGGACGGGTCGATGTCCTAGGGACGATGTGGCCCCTGAGGTTGGGTTCCCAACCTAAGGCCTGTGGGTTGGATCCAGCCCTTCGGTGCCATTTCATGTGGGCCCCCAATTCTCCAAGGGCATTCAAGAAATAAAATGGCCACCTCTTTGAAGCTTTTGGGACAAAATGGCCATCCCCATCATGCAGGCAGGGCAAAAGGGTCATCTGCCCCTCAAAGCTGACTGAGAGAGTATGACCTGACTCCCAGCTTGAAAAGGTTGGGAACCTCTGCCTTAGGGGAAATCATGGCGAACCTTGGCACTCCAAGTGTTCTTGGACTTCAGTTCCCAGAAGCCCAAGTCCATGTGAATCCACATGAATGGGTTTACTGTGCATACGCAGTGGATTCACAGAGACTTGGCTTCTGGGAATTGAAGTCCAAGAACAGCTGGAGTGCCAAGGTTCGCCATCACAGTATCAGGGAATAAAACCAACTCTCATTTTCTTGCTCTTGTCTGGAGTCAGGAATCTTCCAGGACTTGGAAGTGCCTTGTCAAAGCAAGACAGCCTAAGGAGATGAGAGTGAAGAATTTAACAGGACAACATAGAAGTTGGTCAAAGATGAACATACATTACCTTCAACTCTTCCTCAAGACTAGTAGATTCTCCAAGGCAACCAGCTACCATCTCTGGAGTCACGGGAAAATTGTTTGGGATCTTGGTGCATTTTCTGATAATTGTAGGGTGGACTCCATTCAGGAATTGGTAGCCAAAGAAACTGTCTTCCAGCCAATGTTTCGCAACATATTCTGTAGTTGTAAAAATGAAGCAAAGCAACAAAATTCAATCAAAATGCACCATGGCTTTCTGTCTTTAGAACTGTCTTTGCTGGATTTTTCTGGTGGAAAACTGGAGCTTGGGTAGTTTCAAAACAATTCCCAGCATCTGCCATTTTTTTTTCTTTTTAAATGGAAAGGGAGGGGGAGAGAAAATCATAATAAGAGCCCTGGTGATGCAGAGGTTAAATTGCTAGAGTACAGCCAGAAGGGTGTGAGGTCAATCCTGACCTATACTCAAGGTTGACTCAGCCTCTTCCATCCTTCCGAGGTCAATAAAATGAGTACCCAGCATGTTGGGGACAAAATGCTAATTAACTTGTGAACTGCCAGAGAGTGCACTGATTGCTGTGGGATTTTATATAAGTTTGTAATTGTGATGGGGGATTTCTTGAAATGTATTGCTATAATGCTGGTTTTTAAGTTGGCTTGTTTTGAAACAGTATGTAAATAAACTTTAAAATCTGTGTTTTAAAAATAATAATAATAGTATTTTCCTGTTTTATTATGTGAAACTTTGGAAGTCCTGGGTGGGATTGGAGGGCAAAAAACATTTAAAATAAAATATCATCGCTGTGTGACTGAACAACAACGAAATCATCGCTTTTTCCCATCCCTACCTGAGACTGGGGTTTTGTGGAACCAAAAGACTTTGTGAATGTCTTCTAGGCTCTTCCATGATTCCCTGAGGCTGGACAAGCCTTTCAGTCTCACTTCAATTTCCCTGCGGAAAAGAAACACAAGGAAGGATGGAGAAGATGAGATAATGAGATTTTTTTTCACACTAATCTTTCAAAGTGTGTACCATTTGCTCCTTAATTCATATTTCAAAAGTTTCCAGGAGACAGGGACATCAGAAAAAATCTCAAAGGCTATAGTGGGCGAGAACCCTTTTTTTTTTAAGTTGGATAATTAAATATATGAGGCATCTAATTGGCATCAACTGGCAGATATTGGTGCAAACCATGTTCTGTGCTTTTAAATAATTTGAAATATTGGTTTGCACAGCAACCTGCATCCTTTGGACCTTGGAAGATTCTTTTAAAACAATTTGTTTGCATTGCCTGTTACATTGTTTGAAAAGTTGATAGAAAAGTGGACTTTGTTTAATTGAATGGTACCTTCAATTTAATAAACTCCTTTTTATTTTAACTCACAATCTAATGTGGTCTTCCATTAGCTTCTGCAGACTTTTCCACGGTCTTGTGGCAGGCATGACTAGACACCGGAGTGCATGAAACACGGTTTACCTTCCTACCCAAGTGGTACCTGTTTATCTACTTGCAATTTATAGAAATTTAGAAATTTAAGTAAATAAATAATTTTCTTGCTTTTGAACTGGTAGATTGGCAAGGAGCTGGGTCAGAGTTGGGAGCTCATCCTGTCGTGCAGCACTTGGGTCTTCCAGTCATCAAGTTCAGCGTCTTAACCACTAAGCCACCATAGTCTGACACATTGAAAGGGGTGCTGGATCTGGAAACCTGATCTCCTGTGTCCTGCCAGAGAAGCTGGAAGTGGAGAGGCTGGAAAGTGGAGAGAGGAGGGTGTGGACCTTGCCAGATGCAGGGAAACCATCCAGACGGGTCTTGTCTCTTTGAACATCTCACCATCTCACCATCTCCCATCCAGACAGACAGGTTCAACCGGCAGCTGCCTATGGGAATGCTTTACTGGTGACAGCCATCTTAATCTAATCATGCCTGCCTTGTGTGGGTGGAAACCACAGGGCTGGTGGCCAGGAATGACGCAATATCATGGGAATATCATATCCCACCTTCTCATGCCAATCCTTTTAGCTTGGCTGTCCTGCTCAGCAGGTCTGGTGTGACACTGGCACAAGGGTGCGACATAGCAGGCCACTGCTCATATGGAAGCCCTGGCCCGCACACATTGGGAAAGTTACAATTCAGAACAACAACTTTCAGCATATCCCAGAAGCCAACATTTCTAAGATCTACTGGCTCTTATTCATCAACATGTGATCTGATTCTCTCCCACTCAGAGCTTGAAAGTAACTAGTGACAAGTAATGCCCTTAGTTGTAACTAACTAGTTTCCTTAACAGTTCTTAGGTCCTGGGTTAGGTCTTGAACTGTTTATTTTATTTTAAAGTCACAGTCTTTAAACAAACAAAAACATGTTTTCTGACATGCAGGTAAGAAGTTGATTGGAGACCAGAATGGGCTTTCTCAGCACCTTTGAGATGGAAAGGGAGACATTTAGAGCTAATCTGGATAATCTATCCTTGCTGATAGCTATGGGAAATGTAACTTGTGCTGAAATATGTTTTTAAAAGACAAGAAGATGACTGGAGTTGTTCATTTTACTGCACACTACCTTACTGACAGCCGGGGCTTCAGTCAGGACATGTGAGCAGGCAATCTTGAATCCTGAATTGCTTAGCTGGGAGGGCGTCAATTCAGGTGGAGAGGAGACCCACTTCCGTGTAGTAGACCAAGGGGCTCAACTCATGACAGTAGACTGGGTAGATTAAAAGTCCTCCAGGTAGGTCTCAGGTCTGCGTAGGACCACCAGGCGCTTCACCTGGGCTGGAAGAACCCAACAATCCAGCAGAAGATTTAGTTTGTACTGTACTGCTGTTTGTTGAGCATCGCAACTGGAAGGTCAGCAAGTCAGCAGTTCAAGATCAGAGTGCTGCATCATGGAGTGAGCACCCGTCTCTGTCACAGCTCCCACTAGCCTAGCAGTTTGAAAGCAAGAAATTGCAAGTAGATAAATAGGTACCACTTTCATAGGAAGGTAAACAGCATTCTGTGAACTCCAGTGTTTAGTCATGCCTAACACATGTCCACAAAAAACATCTGCAGACACAGGCAGAGCTGGCTCTTTGGCTGTAAACAGAGATGAGCACCAAATTCTAGAGCAAGGATTCTCAACCTGTGGCCCATGGGCTGGATGTGGCCCACGGCACCATTCCATGTGGGCCCTCATCACCTCCACCATACCAGGAAGCGCCATGTGGTGGAGGTAGGGCAAAATGGCCATCCGGCCCTCAAAGCTATCTGAGGGAGCGTGACCCAATGGCCCCCAGTTTATAAAACATAGAGTAACATAAGACTGGCTTTCAAGCAGGAGAACTTTACCTTTGTCGAGCATTATTCTATTTATTCTAGTGTGTATTGTTAGCTTCTTTAATGGTGGGAAATAAACACAACAACAACAAACAAACAACAGAAAATGTCTCTGCCAAACCATGTGGTCTTTTTCCTCATTGGAAGGGAGGGGGAAGCTGGAAATTTTCCATTTCTGGAAGATATTTCCTAGAATCCACCAACCAGGATGAATTATTTCCCCCCCCCCTCCCCAGAAAGAAATATTTGATCCAAACAAAGGAACTCTGTCAAGATATGAATTCTGTGAGTTGTTTTCAAAAAATAAATAAAGAATGCGACAGACAAAGGGAGAGAGAAAAGGAACTTTTACACACTCTGAGAACAAAACTTATCAGGTTTCTGTTGCATTTGAAATTGCCCCAATCCCTGAGCCATCTCTCCCGCCACCCAAACTCCCCCCCCCCCCCCACTATAGGAACAAATCCACTCACGATTTGGCAGTCCGTGCAATAAAGACCATTCTCATTTGGGAGTGGTACCTAGAGTTGGCATCGAGCACATCCACACTTTCTACGTTGTGGCACCTTGGCCAGCCTGGAGCATATTCCTCCCATCTGTGGTGAGAAAGAAGGACAGGGGTTTAGATCCAACAGGGCCCAGTTTTAACGACACAGATGCACCTTAGCAGACATTTGTGGCGGCGGCTGTCAAAAACCATTTCAAAACATGGCTGCGGAAACACGGAATATTAGCCATGTGGTCCATATTCACATTGTAAAGTGGCTCAAGTGGCTAAGACACTAACTGGAAGGCGGGAGGTCAGCAGTTCGATTCCCGAGTACTGCAGGACGGAATGAGCTCCCGTCTTTGCTCCAGCTCCTGCCAATTTAGCAGTTTGAAAGCAAGAAATTGCAAGGAGATAAATAGGGACCACTTCACTGGGAAGGTAAACAGTGTTCCGTGTGCTCTGGTGTCTAGTCATGCCTGCCACATGACTAGGGAAACGTCTGCAGAAGCAGACAGCACTGGCTCTTCGACTTTGAAACAGAGATGAGCACTGAACCCTAGAGTCAGATACGACTGGCTTTCAAGCAAGGGAAACCTTTACCTTTAAAGAATGCAAAAGACGCAGGAGGCAGGTTATATGTTTATAGGATCATTAAGAAAAACAAAGCGTTGCATAAGCTTTCATGGTTCAAGACCACCACACCATGAACATTTTAATACATGCCTGAAGAAGCGGTCTTGAACCACGACAGCTCATGCAACATTTTGTTCTTCTTAGTGATCCAATAAAGGCATCACCCGCCTCCTGCATATTTTACATTCTTTACAATTTGAGAGAAATACGATGATGTCAACCAGGGCAGCTTCTGATCGCTGGAACCCAGATTTGGATGAGTTTTCTTTCTCTTGAAAAACGCACAAAGTGGACCTCTGCCATCATGAACGTGTGTGTTGTTGGATGAGACAACACTCACGAGAGTGTGTGGGACCCATTTGATGACTGTGGCCTTCCCAGAAAAGAAATCAGTTTCTTCCCTAGAGATATGGTGTAATAGCAACATCAGAAACACAGATGCTCATTAGGATAGTCTTCAGAGCCAGGCCTTTCTAGGGGAACTCCAAAAATTCCAGCACCTGCTTTGGTCCTTATCAGCTGTTGAGAAGCAGGTCTTTTGTAAAGTTAACTGCTCTTGATTACCCTTTCAAAATCAACCTTACAAATACTTTGCATTAAAACAGGGACACCTTGGCAACAATATTTCTGTCCAAGCTACTGTACTGAAGATAATTAAGTTTAAAGAAATAGAGAAGCCTAATGAGGTGGGATAGCTCCTTTAATTGAAAACTTGGCCCTTGTCTCATCGGATTCACCCTTCTTGACCATCTCTCCCATGCCTTAGATTTTCTCACAGAGACTGTAAACCTGCATTGGGGCACTGCAAATTGTCCCTCCACTGAAATCAATAATCCCTTCCATACTGAGCATGGTTACATGTGCAAAATGGAGGGGATTTATCATTATGACTAGCTCACCTATACAAATCCTGCTTTTTCTCCAGCTCTTCCTTACGAAGTTCCAGAAGAAGTTGGTTGCCAGAGTCATCAACAATTCTTTTGCCTGGAGAGAGAGAGAAAGAAGGGGCAAACAGGTAAAGCTTAAGGAAGTTACCAAAAATGAGAAACCAGAGCCTTTCCTAAAGCACTGGAATAATATTTTTTCTCCACCAGCCCAGAGAAAATCTCTCTGTTGGAAGAAACAGCAATGCTGGTTAAAGTAAGAAGCTGCAGGGAAAGAGAGAGGGGTGTGGGTGTCAAATATGAGATGGATTGACTCAATAAAGGAACCCACAATCTTATTTATACATATAAACACAGGGAACATATAATATATATCTTCTATTATTATTACTTCTAAATAACAATCTGTTACACAATCCAATATCATTGTGAAGTTTCACACCTATATCTGATAAAGTGCGCTACCATAGCTAAGGTAGCTAGCTAGATCAATAGATACAGACAGACAGACATATAGACATGCATGGATTCATTTATATGAACACAGATATTTGCTATACTTTGTCCTACAGAACCCCAAACTGTTACTCATTCAAATAACTCACTTAAAAGAGACTCACTGAAAGTTCAGATTAAAACCCGGATTGGGTTCAGAACCTGGAAATTGTAGTCCAATAAATAAACAGACCATTTCCTAGCTCTGTCGACAGGCTGTATTTTCCACACACAGACACACCCACACCCATCCTGCCCATCTGGGGAAAGGAGATAGCATAGAAACGTACCTGTCCCTTCCCGCAGACTCCAGGTACCAGTGTCCTCCAGCCAGAGATAGCAGGGGAAATTGTACATCTCCCCCTTTGGTGCCTTCACCTTGATGTAACTACAATACCAGCCGTCGGAGGGGAAGAACAGGTAAGGCTCTTTGTGGATGCGGATCACCAGGATGGGCCCCAGGTCTTCCTCACAGGCTATGTCATACTCATCCACCTGGGCTCATAAAAGCAGGGGGGGGGGGGAAAGAGAGAATCTAAATAAAATTAAAAACTCAATTCCTTTCTTCTTAGCCTGCTCAGACACAAATATTGGCTCAGTTCCTCGTTTGAACTGCAAGTCCCATTAACCCCCAGCTGCGCAAACAAATCCTACAGCCTAGAATAGGAAGGATCTCAGAATTTCCTGTAGAGCAGCTACCCTGAATGGGCAGTTTGCAAACAGTCTGGTTTCAAATAAGTTTGCAAAACCCAGGTAAAGGTAAAGCCAGTCATATCCGACTCTAGGGTTCAGTGCTCATTTCTGTTTATAGACAAAGAGCCAGCACCGTCTGCATCTGCAGACATTTCTGTGGACATGTGGCAGGCATGCCTAGACACCGGAACGCTGCTTACCTTCCCACCGAAGTGGTACCTATTTATCTACTTGCAATTTCTTGCTTTCCAACTGCTAGATTAGCAGGAGCTGGGACAGAGACAGGAGATCACTCCATCGTGCAGCACTTGGATCTCAAACTGCTGACCTGCCGACCTTCAAGTTCAGGTCTTAACCAACAATCCACTACAGCCCCTTTGCAAGACCCAAATTAAGTTGTGTAACCCTAATTTTGAAATTAATATTTTTGTTATTATATATACTTTTATTTTCAAGAAAATATGCTTCTTTCTTTAGTTTACATGTCCACAAACAAAGTGATGGGATGTAACAGGTTTACACCAGTTCGCTAGAACTGGTAGTAAATTTCCCCAGTGTCCCAGAGAACCGGTAGCAGCTTTTTTTTTGGGGGGGGGGACTACCTTCAGGGCTTACCTTTTCACTGGTTACCCCACTGTGCCTGCATGCCAAGGTCTTGGTGTGCATGCACACCTACAATGCTTGGCACGTATGCACGGCCTCCTTGCTGTCCTCCCAAGCGGGGAGGAGAAAGAGAAGCTGCTAGCCTGAAGCTCCCTATAGCCTGAAGCTCCCCTGGGTAAGTGACTCACCTTTGGATGTTGTGTGTCTGTGTGTATTTTAATGTGTATTTAATACCTTTACCTATATTGACGTACTATCACAGTTCCTAAAAAGGCCTGGCGGCCTGGCTTGGGGTTTTTAAGCAAAGTCTTGGGAGTTACCTCATCAATAAGCTACACCTGTGCTGTTTCAAGTGCTGTTCCAGTTGGAGAACCATTAAGGAGGTACAGCTGTTTTACATTTACATTAAGGCATATTATCCTAGAGAAGTGGTTAGGCAAAGACTTAGTACCTAACTTCTTTAATTGTTGAAAAGTTGAAAAGTGCCAAAATGAAGCCATCTTGTGGCGTTTTCGTTCTGTAGTTCCTTCTATCTGACCTAGTGTGAGAAAGATTAGCCAGAATAAGCTTTAAGCTCTGGTTTAAAAGCTCTGGTTGATTTTTGTTTGGGGTGGGTGGGTAGGTTTTTGGGTGGGTGGGTGTATTTTGATGTATTTTTAAATTTTATTTATTTTATTTATTTATTTATTTATGGTTTTGTGTTGTGGGTCGGTGGGTGGGTTGAGGAGTGTGTCTTTGTGTATGTGCTTATTTTTATTTTATTTTTTAATTATTTTTCTTTGGCCCTGCCCACATCATGACATCATGACATTGGCTCCTCCCATGATGTCATGACATTACCTCCGCCCACACTGTGATGATGTCACGATGGGGTAGTTAAAATTTTGACATCATACCACTGCACAAACACCACACTGTTTCTCTACTTCCTCTTCATACCACATTTGGGGATGCAGGAACTCTTCATGGAAGATTCCCTGAAGCCTTGAGACTAATTGTTTTCTATGTTTGCTTGGCTCTTTTATTGTTTTAGGAGCCAGTAATAGAATAACATATTAACAAAACTGGGTGGGGGAACTAAAATTCCTGACATCCTGCAAAGTATAAATGAGGCTTTTAAACTTCATTTTTCTAAACGTTAATTAAAGGTGGTGGTTTTTTTTTTTTGGTATTTTCCTTGCTCTGTAATATTTTTCTTATTATTATTATTTTATTTTTATTATTCTATTTATTATTATTTATTGTGTTTCTAAAGCAGAACAATTCTAAGGGTGTCTTCTTCAGCCTAGAATGTTTTGGAATAGTAGCCATGTTAGTCTGTGGTTCAGGCATATCAGAAAACAAAGCAAAATAAACAATGAAACTAAGTTTCACTCCTTGTCTGAAGAAGTGGACTTGATCCACGAAAGCTAACAATAAAAATATAGCAGCTAGTCTTTAAAGTGCTACAGTGTGTTTTGTTTTGTTTATTTTGCTTTGTTTTCTGATATTCTTTAGCCTAGGCTTGTTTGCAGAAGGGATTACTGTATCTCAAAAACAATTGAGACGACCTTTCACCTCAAGCCAGACTTCCTGAGTCAAGCACGAAGGTCACACCTGGAAGGAACCACCTTAGGATTGTTCTCTGAGTTGTCCCCCATCGCATCTTTTGTCCCTGGAGAAATCAACAGGAAATCCTTAGTGCTGGTTTGCACTTGTGGTGCAAGGAAGGGTGATGGACAGGAGGCTGGGCTGGGCTTCCTTTGGGCTTCCTTTATTTACTTATTTATGTAAATAAATAAATAAATCTCCAATCGAGGGAGTGTTTTGGGAAACCACCATATACGGCTCTGTAGTGACCTTATGGCGCAACTCCTCCCAGCTCTCCATGTGA
Organism: Furcifer pardalis; assembly: GCA_030440675.1. Lineage (NCBI taxonomy): Eukaryota > Metazoa > Chordata > Lepidosauria > Squamata > Chamaeleonidae > Furcifer > Furcifer pardalis. The sequence continues at coordinate 3,480,583 of CP126897.1, forward strand.
CATCCTGGGCCAACCATAATCTAGGGGTGGACGTCTCTCCCATGTGGAGACTTCTGAGCAAATCAAATGTGGGGGCAGACCCATTCCTCTTCATGTACCCATGGTGTTTGGACAACCCCCTTTCTTCTCCATTTTTGAATGCACATAATAAAAGCTGCATGCAGCCATTGCCAGCTGTGGAACTTTTTCCATTCTGGTTCTGCCCTGGGGTGGCCATAGCTTATAGGCCATGTGTTATTATGGAGGATTTTCATTTGCCTCACGGTTCTTGTTTTTCTTTCTCTATCCAAGGCTTATTTTTGCCTTTTGTTGTCTTATGTGCTAAGTCAACTTCTCTAATTGCAACAAGCTGTCTCTGGCTCGTTTCTTAGTTAGGGGCTCATTATGTGGTCTTTTGGTTCCTGCTTCAATGCTGCCTGTGGAACGTTCCCTTAAATTTAAAAGGTGACAATTTTTCAGGTAACAGTCGTTAATAGTAGGTCCCTTTGGAGGTCATTTATTTTGTAGGGTTTCCATATATCAAAAGCAGATTTGACACAGAACATCAATTCCACAAATACCATCTCCTCTGTCACATTGATGTCCAAAGGGAATTCCTGAAACTTAGAACTGAGACATGTTTTGATTCTGCTCAGAATATTTTCAAGGTACAAAACTCAAATAATACTTCCCTTGCCATTTAGCATTGGTAAGAGATATGGCATAAAACCTGGAAAATGCGCATTAAAATGCCTCTAAAAAGGATTTTATAATTAACCTTTGATTATATATCTAGAAGTTACTCCTCAAACCTAAGCAGCTTTTGTGATACTCATTGTGCCTACAAAATAACACTGTACCTACTAGTTACTTTTCCAAAGTCACAAGTTAAGGTAGATACATTATTAATGAGTTATTTCCAAGCTTTGCAAAATGTTTCACTCTGAATTTGTTTAACTTTTGCTTGGTTGCAAAAGCCTGGTAGTATCAGCATTGTGTCAACATTGTTTTAGTAGCTACTAGGCTCTTGGTGTAGGGATGATGTGGGGGGAAAGGAGAGACAATGGACCTCAGTAGAATGTAGCATAGAGAGAAGAACAATTCACAAAATGCTGGTCAGGTAGGGAGAGGTCATAGTAATAAGGGGTCCCAAGTATGGGTAGTGGGTAAAGTGGTGGACTAAGACTTGGGAGGTCTGGGTTCGAATACCTGCACAGCCATGGAAGCTCCTTGGGAGAAAAGAATGGATAAAATAACTACAGTACAGTACTTAAATTTCTCCACCTTAAAGCAAAGCAATCATACTTCTATACTGCCCCACAGCACTTAGTACACTCTCTGGGCAGTTCACAAGTTAATTAGCATTTTGGCCTCAATGTGCTGGGTATTCATTTTACCCACCTCCAACGGATGGAAGGCTGAGTCAACCTTGAGCCCTGGTCCGGACTGAACTCACAACCTTTTGGTTGTAGTACAGCAGCTTTTAATCATTGTGCCACCAGGGCTCTATTAGGGCTGCTATAAGTTGGATGCAACCTGACAGCACATAACTCACAACACTATTTGTTTTTATTTATATTTATTTATAAATCACATTTATATAGCTGCCCCCTCACCATGCTGTGGCGACTCAGGGTGGCTTACAAAATTAATGCAGCAAGATAACAAAAAATAGCAGGAGGGGAAAAGCGAGTGAGAGTTCGGAAGTTCGGGTAGGCGGTGACATATCCCCTGGCCAGGTATCGAGGGTGGAGGGATAAATGGTACAATAACAACCACAACTCTTTTGCAAGCTCTGATCAAGGGGACTTGGTAGTCCTGCAGACTTTGTCACCCAGCCTACTCTGACACCCCTCCCCAAAGCACTGTGTTTTGAAGGAGAAGGAGAGTCTTGGTAAAATCATTCCCCTGAGGATAGTCAGAAGCCCAGGAGAGCCACAGCTGCCAGTCTGAGCTGGCAATATAGGGCAAGATGCACCAACACTCTAATGCTGTAAAAAGCTGCTGCCTCTTTCCCCATAGATTCCTAACTGATGATGGCCACAACGTGAGCTGGCCAAATACAGGATTTAACTGCACATGACACTTTTGACTTAAGATCATCTAATAACCATCATAATTGGAATTCTTTCTCTCCTAAACAAATCAAAAACGAATATGCCTTTCCTTTCTGTGGGCTGTTTAGAAGCATCTCCTTGAAACATCTCTATCCGTTCAATAGGTTTGTCAGCTTTTCATGCAAACAGTTTGGTTTCAAAGGAAGTTTGCCAGAGGTGTTTAAATCTGACCAGGTTATCCTGTTATGGCAGGGGTGGGTTCCCAACCTTTTCAAGCCACAGGCCAGGTCATGCTCCCTCTGAAAGCTGAGCTTTTCATGCACCTTCCAGATAGATCGGATTACATGTGCCATCATGCTCTTGCGGTGGCTTGGAGGCAATGGGAGTTGTGGCCTGGTGCTTCCAGAAGGCCCTAGCTCAGGGAGGACTTTGGTGGAGCACCTGGCTAATACAGGTAACCTAGCAGCAACTGTGGTCAATTTCATGTACAAACTTCTGCGCACTCTCAATGAATATATACTCACCGCCCCACGCACGAAATCTCTCCCCAGGTTATTCAGGCTGTGCTTGGGGCTCTCCCCTTGAGTTCCCACCAGGGTGACGGAGATCTTGCAGAAGGTGCCTGCAAGCAGGTAGTCACCGGTTGCTACCTCAAGCTTGTAAGTAGCCATTTTGCAGGTAATGCAGGAGGAGAGAGATGCAAAGAGAAAGCTAGGGTGGCAGGGAAAGCAGGAACTCAGCAGTGCTGCTCTTCCTAAAGCAGGTCTAAACAGCTTCTTCTGCTCCTCCCTAGTTGCACACTAACACACACACACACACACACACCCTACCAGTCTCAGCCCAGAGGCTGCTGTGAAACAGGGTGGGTGTTGCTTAGACCAACCCCTCCATCTCCATTGCACAAGTTCCTCCTTAACTACTTTGAAAAGATGCCCCCTCCTTCACGTGCTGCTTGTTAACAGACAAACCACGTTGGCTCACTTATATCTTGTGCAACTACTTGGAAGCCTTTTTTTTAATGTGTATGTACGTATGTCCATGTCTGCAAGTGTGCATATGTGTAGAGGCCTTCTGATCTTCAGTTGCATAAAATCTCTTGGCTTAACTGAGTACCGTATACACTCGACTATAAGTCATCCTGAATATAAGTTGAGGTACCTAATTTGGACCTCTAAAACTAGGAAAATAGATTGACCCAGGTATAGGTCGGGAGTGGGAAATGCAGCAGCTGCCAGTGAGTTTCAATAATTAAAATACATGAAAATATGATAAAATTAATTAATGTAGACATTTGTGTAGGAATGTTTTTGAGTGTTTACATTGACCTGAGTATAAGTCGAGTCCCATTTTTGGACCTCATTTGGGGGGGCTAAAAACCCAACTTATACTCGAGTACATATGGTACATCTAATGATGCCACTCTTTGTCTGTAAGGAGAAGTGTCTTCCTTCTGAGAACCACCACTAAAATAAAAGAAAATTAGAAAGGAGGAATGTTCCCAAAATCTGGCAGTGCTTTTCTCATTTCCTAACTTACAAAAAGGATTTTCACATATGGATTTTTTTTTCAGACGACAGAAGTTTCCTGTAGAATATGGAAGTTTACTGCTTTGCTCTTAATAAAACTTTGACTGTACCAGCTCCTGCCAACCTACCAGTTCGACAAAAAATTGCAAGTAGATAAATTGGTCTCATTTCATCAAGAAAGGTAACATTCCATGCACTCTGGTGTCTAGTCATGCCAACCACATGACCACGGAAACATCTGCAGATGTAGACAGCACTGGCTCTTTGGCTGTAAAAAGAGAAGAGCACCGGCTTTCCAGCCAGGCATGGGCTGGGCCACCAGGACAGAGGGATTCATCCTGGGGCGTCCTCACCTCTGGCGCCCTGGGGGTGCAAATAATAATTTTATTATTATTTTATATGCCTGACATGCTGCACTTTAGATTAAGCCATTGCTCCAAGGTCCCTCTTTCAGCTTCGAGCAATGGTTTATTCTAAAGTGCCATCCACCAGGCTGAGCAAGCGAGGGGCGGTGACCAAGCAGTTCCCAGAGGCAGCCTTCTCCCCTGTCCCTTGGTCGCGGCCCCTCGCCCCTGTCCAGCGCCCTCCCATGGTGCCCAGCGCACCCCTGTTTCAAGCAAGGGAGACTTTGACCTTTACTAAATGTTGCATTCTTAGTTGATCCTGCCTTTCTTGGTGTGATGAGTGGACCCTTGTCCAGGGAGCTCCTTGGACTGTAGACTCTTAGCAAATTAAACTCCCAACGGAGCTTAAATTCAGCCATGGTCCAATGACTCTTTGTTTCCTTAATCTTGGCAGACCTATTTCCCTCTCAAGCTGTGCTTTTAGCAATTATTCAAGAACCCTGCCAAACACTCCAATGCACAGAAGAATCAATGGTGCCGGCTGCAGGCCATGGAAGTTAATACAGGAGGCATTTAAGACCCAACTGCTGTTATGAGTCAATTATTATAGCAAAATGCTACTTAGTCCCCCCCTTAGGTACACAATTACTGGCTTTTTCATGAGCTTAAAAAGAACAGATCAGCAACTGTTTTGGGTACATGCAAGATGCCTCCCCGAAGAAGACCATTATTAAAAGTCGGACGTAGACCGGGCAAGGTTGTAGGAAACCCTAACAGCTGGATATTCCAGTCATTGTCGTTGGCTGCAACTCATATCTGAGAATGCATTTTTCCCCTGAAGTAGGGAAAATACCATTGGCATGAATTTGTTTAAGGTGGAACCCAACTTACCACGAAGTGACCCACACACTGTGATCACAGCGCCATCTCCTGCGGCATGCAAGATTTAACACCGGGACTGCAATGGGGTACATACAAAGCATTGAGGATATGATCAAGGTGCGCCTTCACAGTTATTTCATCTGGCATGGCGTCCTCCACCTCCATGACTGGTGGGTATCAAGAGTTCCTCCTCCGCTCATTTTGCCATTCGGCCTAGTATGATGGTTTCCAGTGGCATTTCCTCCACTTAGGGGGAACCATCACCCCATCTAAAGGCACTCATCCGCCCTTAGCCATTGGCCTCTTTAAGGAATCTGGCCAGACATCCCACTACAGTAATGGAGTACTGTACAACCAGCGACTCTATGCAATGATGGTAAATAACCAAACCTATTCCACTACTGAAGCATTAAACAGCACATAATCAGACTTGGATGGATGGAAGGAAAGCAACTAATCAACCAAATTCTTCCACTGATATCCAAAACATCAGACATACCCTCATATGGTGCAATTTTGGACTGCCCTAAGGCATCAACACCCAGAGGCCCAACCGCAGTGTACACAGAAAGTTGTGCAAGCCAGATCCCTGGGCCTCTGGCCTGTGGAAACATGTCTCTCCTCATTCTCCATTGAGCACAGGAAGATGGTAAAAGAGATAAAAAGAGGCCAAACCAGTGGTGGACTGCTCCCGGTTCCGACCGGTTCACCTGAACCGGTAGCAGCAATCTGGAGGGGATCGCCAGGGGGGTAGTAAATCCCCGGGCGACCAGTTCGGTTGCCTCTCCGGCTGCCCTCTGGATGTCTCTTCAGGGCAGCCCAAAATGGCTGCTCAGAAGTGTGCATGTGTCAAAACTCCATTTGATGCATGCACACTGAAAAATAGAAGTGTGCATGCATAAAATGGAGTTTTGATGCATGTGCACTTCTGAGCAGCCATTTTGGGCTGCCCACAAAGGGCGCAGCAGCTGGGGGAGCGGCAGCAGTGGCCTTTCCCCGGCGCACTGCCAGGCCGGGCCAGGCTGCGCTGCTGGGCTAGGCTACGCTGCTGGGCTGGGCTAGGCCAGGCCGGGTTAGGCCACGCCACCAGGCCACCGCAATGCTTTACTGCAGTGCCACGCTGCCGCTGTGCCTGCCTGCCTGCCTGCTACTCCCTGACCCAAGGTAAGTGACGGGTTTGTGTTTGGGGTGGGTAGGTGGGTTGAGGCATGTGTGTTTTATGTAGTGTGTTTAATGTCTATTTTAATTTGTATTTTATTGTGTTTTTTATGTCTATTTTTATGTGTACTGTATTTTTTTTTACTTTGGCTCCGCCCACATCATGACATTGGCTCCGCCCATGGTGTCAGCTCCACCCATAGTGTGGTAGTAAAAATTTTGACAGCCCACCACTGGGCCAAACCCATTCCCATTGTGTGTGTGTGTCCCCCACCTGTCCCCAGCCCTGGCCTGGAAAAATTCCCTTTTCAGATTACAAGCATCAAGTTCTAGAGATTATGAATCCAAGGCAATTCTCAGGGTTCTAATCCTGAAGTCCTCAAACAGATTCTGGGAACGGTAGTATCAAGAAAATTTGTAGTAAAAAGAAAACAAAGAAACTTTCCAAAGTTTTGCTCTTTTTGTTTTTTTGCATTAAACAATTGGTATGATAGGAAAATGTTCTGAGTGCCTCATTTCTTGAATGGTTAGCATTAGGACGGAAAAGCAAGGCCGGCAGATTCCTTGGAAATGGCATAGTGGTTTCAGACATGACAGTCGGTGCCAGACCTACAATGAGGCAAAGTGGAGCACTAACCTGAAGCTGCAGATTTTTGGTGTGTCCTCCAAGGGCAGCAAACTGTTCTTTGAACTTTCATAAACCTGTTTCTACCGCTGCAGATTGGAGAGAAAAGCACTTGTAATCTTTTCCTTTCGTTCTGCCTGGGCGTCTTAACTTCTAGAGTGGAGGCAACATGTGTTGCGCTGCCTCAGGCGGCAAAATGTTTGGGGATGGCGTGAAGGATGGATTATAGGAAGAAGAGAGGAGCCACTTGATGTGTTGAGCATTGGGCCACGATTTGGGAGTTCAAACCTCCACTCAGATATGAAAGACCCAACACCCCCTCTGACCTACCTTGTCAGATTGTTGTGAGAATACAGCTGGAGAATAAACAGCCACACAGACTGCTTCGAGTTCACTGGAAGAGGCACAATACAAGTAGAGCAGATAAATAACAAGTGGAATACTCAGACCAACAAAAGAAACGGAGTAGAGACATATTTGGTGCCATTAAAGGTTCAGGGAATGGAGGGAGAAACAGTGAGATTAACGAGTGAAGCCCCTTTTAACAATCCACAAATGCATTTCCTCTGTTCTGTGTTGTGTTATCTCTAAAGCACTTCTGCATTAGAAACACAGTTCGATTTAGGGTATGTTTGGGCAGAGGACGAGGGCACACACCAGGGTTTGTTTCCTTTATTTATTTTAATTTTAAAAAATACATTCCGCTTTTCCCCATTTATATAAAACACCCTCGAGATCTATTACAGCTGCCCTTACAAAATGAAAAAATTGAGCAGCTAAGTTAATACAGTTAAAAACCTCAGAGAAAGTCACAAACATTCACAATGGATCAGTTGTCATGAATGCCTCACTGTCATTACTGTGATTTCTCAACACGAACCCCTCCCCCCCACAATTAAAATACAAAATCAATGTTTGGAAGCATGGGTTTATGCACTCATCTCTTCCACTTTAAAGTGTTGCATGAAAGATATTCCTCATTACTGAAAATCACAGTACTGTATTGTCACATTATTTGTTCTGGATGTGTTTAAAAAAAAAAACCTTGTTCCTCATCTGAATTGGTGTCTCATTTGATGGCCAATAAGAGGTTCCCTTCTCCATTTGGAAGGAACCACAAGACAATGTTAATCAGAGTTTGTATTAATGGAAGACGGGAAAGGAATGGAAAGCAAATATGTTTTACTCTTGTTTAGAATTTAAACATGTTCAAACACCCTGAAAGAACAATGAGCTCTCTCTCTGCCAAAGGTGAAACTGGCTCAGATCCAGAATTGTTATACACTGTTCCACAACAGTTTCCAAGATCCTCTGGCCAAACCCACTTTGGTAGCTAATTTTGTGCAACTGGCACTAGGATGCTGATGGGGTTGGGGTGGCATAAGTGCCCCTTGGCATATTGGTACCTGGGAAGTGTAGTTCCAACATCCTATCATGCACGGGGTCACTTAGAAACTCATCCTCCTTCCCAGGTAACCACAGGTTAAAGATAGGAGAGAGGTCTCCCTGTGAAGCACCTGGCTTTCAGTCCATACAGAAAAATCAATGAACATTTTTGCAAATCTTACTCTAGCTGTGACCAGATTTTTTTTTAATGTCAAGCCTCAGGTTTCCTTAGAGGTGGCCTGTTGGGAAATTGACAGGCCCAAGGCGAATGGGAGCGATCTTTCCCCCTTTCTCCCTCTGACTTTGACACTTATTTATTTGTTTGTTTAGCTTATGTGCCATCCGTTAACACACATAATCAAAAGCAGGTAAGAAAATGCAATTATGGGATGAATCATAAAACCATCCAATCCGAACAAACAAACAACCATTACAGACAGGCAGGATAAATCACTTAATAATAACCAGAACACAGATAACTGAGTGCGATGACTTTAGAGGTAGGTAGACTGCTCCGGGACCTCCCTGTACAGTTCAACCTTTACTAATTACAAACTATTGGGCGGGAGGAAGCCTGGTGTATATAAGATGGTAGGGTGTTCCACAGTGATGGGGCTAACACTGAGAAGGCCCAGTTCCTTCTTATAACTTTCCAAATTTCCCTTGGGTTGGAAACCTGAAGCCCATATGCCTGGGAGGTATGGCGATACATGGGTCAGAAGAGATGCCCCTTTAAGTCCCAAGGTCCCGAGCCATGAAAGGCCTTAGATGTTATTACTAATACCTTCACTGAACAAGGAACAATGTGAAAGGAGGATATGGCTGAGAAACTTGACCTCCCCTTCGTCACTTGGAGGACCCTGAACAGGCTGAGGGGTGAAGTGCCTAAATGCAAGACTCACATGCTGAAGTGGGGGCTGCTGGCAGACAACAACACACTGTGTGGATGTGGAGAGATACAGAATCCGGCTCATTTGCTGATCTTCCGGATACTACTGCGAACAGGATTTAAGTTTGGACAACGACAAAGGCAAGAAGGTGGCTTCATTTCGGCAGTTTAAAGCCTGACCTAGACATGAAAGAAGAAAACTAATACCTTAAACTGGGCATGGACGCCTAAAGGAAGTCTTATTTTTCACATCTGTCCCTTGAAGAATGCCTAGATGACTTTTTAGGAGTCTCAAAGTGGTCACTTTCACCCTAGGCTGTGGGTCACACGTGCCTCAAAGGAAGGCCACCGTACAACCTTGGCTGAATAATTTTATGCCTAAATTTCAGTGTCTGGTCTGTGACTGAGGCTTTGGACTTAGTGGCTATACAGTTGTAGCTCGCTTAAAGAGCATAATGCGTTCTACAGGATTGCTCTTTAAGAGAGTTTGTTCTTTAAGTGAAGCACCATTTTAAGTGACCAATTGTGGGGGGGTGGGATTGTGATCCCCGATTTATTTGTTAAGCAAGTTTTTGGTTGGTTTTATTTGTTAAGCGAAGTGAACATTCAGAGGAAATTCTGCTCTTTAAGCAAGTTACTCTTTAAGCGAGGTGCTCTTTACGTGAGGTTTGACTGTATACTATAGGGCTAACCAACTGAAGCCAAAGTGTCTAAAAACTCAGCTCTGTGTGCTTTTCATCTGAAAAACTGTGAGGCATCAAGAAGGTTGCAGGTGAACTGGAATGGCACCAGGCTTGAACACTGTGACATCCCCCCCCCCCAAAAAAAAAATACCTGGGAGTTACCCTGGATCGAAGTCTCACCTTCAAGGCCCACTGCCTAAATACCAAACAGAAGGTTTTTGCCAGGAACGATATTCTGAGAAAAATAACAGGCTCAAGCTGGGGTGCCCCAAACACACACACATTAAGAACTTCTGTGCTAGCTTTATGTTACTCTGCAGGAGAGTAAGGTAGTCCAGTGTGGTGCAGATCAACACATGCAAAGCAGGTGGATGTGGCCCTAATTCTGTAACAGCAGGATTGGTCACAGGATGCCTAAAACCAACCCCAGTACAAAAAGTGCATTCCTTAGCTGGCCTCCCTCCATCAAAATTCCACCGAGAAAATGCTGCTCAGAAAGAGGTGCTAAAAGCAAGATCCTCGGAAACACACTTGCCATTTGATCACCAACCACCAAAGCAGAGACTGAGATCGAGCAAGAGTTTCCTCACAACGTCTGCCCCTCCGAACAACCAGCCCCACACAGACCGTCCTAGAACTATGGCAGGCAAGCAAGGAGCTACCAGATAACTGGGAAGAACCACGTGATTCTCTACTGCCTGGCCACGAACAACCATGGCCTGTGTGGAAAGCTTTAAACAGAATGTGTGCCGGGATAGGAAGATCTAGGGCTAATATGAGAAAATGAGGTTTCCCTATAGATGGTAGCCCGTGTGAATGCGGAGAAGTACAAACTATCTCCCATAGGATACAATGCACACAATGCCCCTCAACGTGCACTGAGGAGGACCTTATGTTGGCAAGAGGAAATGCTGCTGAGGTGGCCCAATACTGGACGGATGCCATCTTGTCCTTTTAATTCCTTTTTGTTTCAGATATGTTAATTTTAGCTTTGTATGTTATTCTATGCCGGTGGAGCCTCTGACACGAATAAAGAAAGAAAGAAGTTGAGCTGGCGAAGAACCGCTGTGAGGAACATTGCTTGACCTGGCGAATAGCTGAGATGAACCAGAATTTCCAGTCTGAATCAGGTCATGATGAGGTTTAGCACCAGCTTTGCTCATTGTCTCACAGGATTTAAATGGCGACACTGTTCTCAACCTGAGAGGGGTTGAGGTACTCGTACGGGAGGGCCAGTGACTGGTTGCGCCTCTGAATTCCCTCCGAAATCTGAGCCAGGTGATTCTGAAAGAGCCGGGTGAGATGCTTTGGCTCATCCTCTGAGAAATGTTCGTCTGGAAAATATCCCAAAGGTCTCTGGAAGAGATTGAGGAGAAAGTGCTGAGGAAGATGTTTGGAATTTCCAATTTGATTCACAAAGAGCTTTGAAAAGTTTGTGGGTGTTTTTTTAAAGGTTTGTGACTCCCAAAAGCAGGGGTGCCCAAACTATGGCCTGTGGGCCAGATCCGGCCCTGATGCCAATTCATCCAGCCCATGCCACCCTCATTGCTCCTGGAAGTGGAGTGATGAGGGTGGCATGGGCTGGATGGATTGCCATTGGGGGCCGGATCTGGCCCACAGGTCAGAGTTTGGGCACCCCAGGTTTAAGCAGAGAAAATGGCAGCCTAAAATCTATTTCATCCTGTTGCAAAACATACCTGTTGCAACACAGATTGCAAGGTGTGTTTTATTTCTGCTTCCGGTGGGAGGAAGCATGTGACCAGCCCGCTGAACCACGTGACCAGCCCACGGTCACTGGCCACTGAAAAGTTTGGCCAATCCTGCCCAAAAGGGTCACTAGCCTTCCCTTTGAAAAAAAAAAGGAACTTTTCAAAGCAAAGCAGTCAAGTGACAGCAAATTTGTTTTACATTCAAAATCTAAAAAGTCAACTTTCATAGACACCTGCCACGTTAAAATAATGGGGGAAGGACAAATGGTCCATTGTTTCTCACATTCAAAACAAAGGCAAGGTTTTAAGAAGATTTTGAAAGATCGGAGAAAGTGTTGCAGAATGTCCACACTCCAACGGAAGTTCAACCATTCGGTAAATCAGGCTATTCCTAAGCTCAGGTTTCTTGACACAAACATGGGGTCCCCCCCCACTCCATCCAAGGCTATGACCAACCGCCATCTTGCCTTTCCCTCTGTAATGCTTACCCTATCGCCCGTCTCATTGCTTAGCAACCAGAGTGAACACATGGCGATGCAAGTGACGTTGACCTGAGGGAGGGTCTCGAGGATGCCCTCCAGGGTGGCTGTGCCCTTCTTGGTGGGTGGGGGTCTCCTCATGGTGGGGGGAATGTTTGGGATAAATGCCCCATAGTCAAACTGCGGAGAAAAGAAGCAACAGGTTCAGCTCTTCCTTAAATGTACCAAAACAACAGCAAGAGATGAGTTTCTAGGGTATCACTCTTGAGGTGAACTCTACAGAAACAAACTTCATCTATATGGGTTGGATCAGGACTTAAGTCATTCTATAGAATCATTCATTAAAGCCAGCATGAGGTAGTAGTTAGAGCAGTGGTTCCCCAGGTGGGGCCCATGCCCCCCCCAGGGAGATTTCAATTCCCAGAAGCCTAAGTCAGTTCACTGGCTGATCAGTGCTTTGGGGAATTGACTCAGGCGTCTGGGAATCAAAGTCCCAAAACCAAAGGTTTGTGTGGATTCACAGAGCAGTGTTCCCCAACCTTGGGTTCTTGAACTTCAATCCTGCAGAAGCTTCAGTCAGTACAGTGGCTGATCAATGCTCAGGGGGATTGACTGGGAAACACTGGGTTAGAGGGCTGGACTTGAGCTCTGGAGACCTCCCTTCATATCTCTACTCGGCCATGACAACCAATGCCAATCATATTATCTCAGGCTGGCAGGTTGTTATGAAGGTAACATTAAGGGGAAAGGAGTCTTGGACATGAGCTTGAGTTGACTAGAGGAGAAACAGGATGAAAACAATATATCACAATTAAAGAAGGAAAGAGTAGACCCAAGAGGAACTAAGTTAGCTACATCTAAGTGAAGTTTGCAGGCTGGATAGTTCAGTGGTTTTTCTGGCTATGGAGCCAGAGGTTGGGAGTTTGATTTCCCACTGTGTGCCTTCCAGAAGAAGAGCCAGCCTATTTAGCAGTGGTGGCAAACCTATGGCACGCATACCAGAGAGGGCACTGAGAACCCTCTCTGTGGGCACCTGCACCGTAGCCTCAGCACAGAATTCGCCCCTCCCCTCTGCCCAGCTGAGCGGTCCTGACCACACCTCCCAGAAGTGGAAGCAGGCACACTTATGACAGCCATAAATGCGCCCACTTCCCCATTTACAACAGGCACAGGTGCGTTTACGCATGCGCGGGTGTGTTTTACATCTGACGTAAACTTATCCACTTCCATGTGCAGCAAGCCCAGTGGTAGGCCACGTGGAATTGTGCCACAGGCTAGGCCCGACCTGCGGGTCGTAGTTTGGGTACCCCATTCTATAGTCATGACCTTCCATTCTTACCTGTCCACTGTTGACAGCAGCATGTTGAGCTGAACAGGTGAAGATGACCATGGTTAGAAACTTGATGAGCTCCTCCGTGGTTTTCAGAGATGAAGGTACACCCGATGCCTCCCTACTTTGGAAACCTTCTCTGAAGATCTCCTGCATCCAGGCCTGGAGCTCTGGATCTCTTTGGACCCGGTGGTCATTCCAGTAGTAGAACCTGACCAGTCCGCTCACAAAACTGGAACACATGAGATGATTCCACCTGTTCAAAGACCTACCATTTCTTGAACTCGTGCTACAGCAGCAATGTACCTGTTGTTACTGACAGAGCTTGGAAAAGTTACTTTTTGAGAGGGCTTACAACCTCAAAATCTCCCAACCAGCATGGCCAATGATAGCTGTAGCATTCAGCAAGCTGAAGTGTACAAAAGTAACTTGCCCAACCTGTGCTTAAAGTTTATGACATTTAGCTGAGCATAATCTATTTCATTTTTTACCGCAGAGTGGGGAACTTTGGGGGATCCAGAACCCCGTTTCCGCCTTCTGACATGCTAAAAATGTTGAGACTTAAACCTCTTTCTCAAAATAGACCCTGGGAAAAGTTGCTTTTTTCAAACTCCACCTCCCTAGTCAACATATCGTCTACTCAGGTCCCTTGCACAAAAGCCAGTCATATCCGACTCTAGGGTTCATTGCTCATCTCTGTTTCTAGCCAAAAAACTGGTGTTGTCTGTATTTGCAGATGTTTCCACTGGCATGCGGCAGGCATGACTAAACACCGGAGTGCACAGAACGCTGTTTACCTTCCCTCCCATCACCCTCTACCTCCCATCCCATCCAACTGGTTACAGCTTCATCACAACCCTTTCCGTAAACCAGTGGTGCCCAAACTAAGGCCCGGGGGCCGCACCCAGGCCCCGGGCCTTAGCGACCGGCTCCCTGAACCACATGATCGGTCCATGACCCAAAAAGTTTGGGCACCCCTGCTGTAAACCAAGACTCATCCCCTTGACCTTTGGGTTGGCCCTCACCTCTCTATGGCAGCCCAGATTTTCATTCCATCCTCCCGGTAGTAGTAATTTGCCACGGTGGATACTCCACGAGCCTCGATATCTTCTGGGAGGCAGAGGGAGGCATAGGTAAGTTGGGCAGCCCCCTTCTCCACCAGAGGCCCAATGCCCTCGTAACCAGCAGAGGTGGCCTGAGAAAACCGACAATGGGGAAAAGAAGAGGGAGGTCAGATAAAATTGTCAACAGAGCTTTCAAGAGGAGATTGTACACTGAGGAGCATGGTTGTTGTTTCATGTCAGAGATTACTCTGGGCTGAAAGGATTTTTAGGGGACGCCCAAATGAGGCTCCTTTCATGTCCCCAAGGCCAGCTCTCGTGTAGCAAAACCTGACCTTCCAGTCTTATCACTAAGCCACTGGGGGAATTGCATAAGCAGAGATAAAGTAAAGGTAAAGGTTGCCCTTGCTCAAAAGCTATTCATATCCGATTCTAGGGTTCGGTGCTCATCTCCGTTTATAGCTAAAGAGCCAGCATTGTCTGCATCTGCAGATGTTTCCAAGACCACGTGGCAGGCATGACTAGACACCGGAGTGCACAGAATGCTGTTTACTTTTCCACCACAGGGGTACCTATTTATCTACTTGCAATTTCTTGCTTTCAATCTGCTAGGTTGGCAGGAGCTGGGACAGAGATGGGAGCTCATTCCATTTGTAGCACTTGGGTCTCAAACTCCTGACCTTCCAGTCGTCAAGTTCGGCGTCTTAACTACTAAGCCACTGCAGTCCCATAAACATAGGTAGGAAATATTAATTTACATTTTTAGACCACAACCTTCAGAAACCCCCAATCAGTATAAGACAGTTGGGTGCTATGGTCCCCAAAAGTATTTTTTAAATTATTTAGCAAAGTTTTTTAAATGATTAATTTATTTATTCCATTGCCAAAATTAACATCTACTTTCCTCTAGGTTTTTTTAAGTCATATTTTCTTTCTTTTTCCTTGGGCAAGGTCTTTACTCACAGACGATGCTTCAGCATTACTGATGTAAGAAGATGAAGGCCTGAGGGTTAGGCCTGAATATTCAAAAAAACATTAAGTAAAAGGAAGCTTTTATATCTCTAAAATTGTTGGTCTATTTTATATCTGCCCTTCTGATGAAAACTTGCTCAAGCGCAACCTACACAAAATGGTTACCACATTTTGAAACGGTCATGGCTAGATTCAAGAGAATTATAGAATTTGAAGCCCATGGAGGTATTACAGATTCTCTTTGTAACTACATGGCGGAAAATTCAACGTGTATTTCTCCAGACTACATCTCCCAGTAATCTCAAGGCTATAGACATGTCAGCAAAAATGGAATCAAACTTCTATACAGTACTGTAATTCCATATTGCAGGCTTTCTCAACCTTGGGTCCCCAAATGTTCTTGGACTTCAATTCCCAGAAGTCCAAGTCTGTACTTCTGCGAACCGAGGCTTCTGGGAATTGAAGTCCAAGAACATCTGGGGGCTAAAGAGTGAGAAACCTTGCTTAGCGTATTGTTCTTGTGTCTCTTGATTCATTTATTCAAGCCACAGAGACCTGGCAGCCAGCCTGGGAAATGCTCAGATGTCTTTGGGGGGAATAACTAAACGTTTTTGTCTGACAACCAAACATGCAAGATATTGGAAGACATGGTTTTTTCTTTTTCTTTTTTTTTGGGGGGGGAAGTGTATTGGAAGGCCCCTGTTGTTCAGTCACATAGTCAAGTCCGACCCTTTGCAACCCCATGGACCACCACACCCCAGGCACCACTGCCCTCCACCATCCTCCTCAACCTGCCCAGTCCTGTGCCCATCGTGTCAACAATGCCATCTAGCCACCTCAACCTCTGCTGCCCCTTTCTTCTTTTGTCTTTCCCAGCATCAAGGCCTTCTCGGGTGAGTCCTCTCTTCTCATTTGGTGTCCAATTTCGCCACCAAGATGGCAACAGGGCCCCTGGAAATGGGCAAAACAACCTCGTCTTACCTGATCCATCATGCCACCTTCTTTGATGAGCCTGACTCTGGCCAAAGTATTAATCTGGAGGGTGTATCGCAAGTGAGGAATGAGAATCTGTAGGGAAGGAGGGGAATCCGGTTAAATCTTCTCACCTTGACTTGCAAGCGTGGCTTGAAAATCATGCAACCCAACCCTATGCTCCTCACACACCCAAAGAGTGTTTGTTCATGCCATAAAGCTCTTCCAGGACTGAGCCAGCAAACTTGAGGCTCATCTCCATTCAGGGGGTGTCAAGGGTCCTTCTCTTGCTTAGTTTTCTCTGTGCCCGCTGCTTCTTCTCTCCTGATCTTAGGTTGAGCGATACCAACAAGGGAGTATATTTTCTCAACTGGTGTAGGTTTGAGGTATCCTGTCACTACATGCATGGCTTCACTAACAGCAATGTCAACTTGTTTTGTGTGTGTGGATGTGCTCCATATTGGAGCAGCATACTCTGCCGCAGAGATGCTCAGAGCCAATTGGAAACCCTATTAGAATTGTTCTTCTAAGTTGAAACTAGGGATTTGAGGGTACAGAGCAACAGATGACACAAGAAACAATACAGTTAGGACAAAAACTACATCCAACCTTTCTTTTTCACCCTTCTTCCCTCCCACCCCTCCTTCCGTACCTTGAAGAGTGGGTGGCACATGGGCAGCTGCCTGAGAGAGGCCATGGCAAAGACCTCAGCCATCAGGTGTGTCCGGAGGAGGTGGGAGAGGTTCTGGTGGACGTGGAAGTCTGCATTGCGCACCCACATCTTTGCCAGCGTCCAATCCCACACTGGGTCACTGGGAAGGAAGATGGGGCTGTCAGGGCCGGGGGTTTGACTGAGCTGAAGAAACAGAAGCACAAAGCATGAGAATGGGACAGGTGGCAGGAAGGGGAAAATGGAAAACAGCAGCGGCAGGAAGATAGCTGGGAAAAGTTACTTTTTGTGGCTTACAAGATAGAGGATCCAGGGAGCCAGAGGCCAGAAAAACAAAGGTTTTCCAGCTTGCATCAAAAGCTCCTTGTTGATCAAGGTAGAAACCACATGGTTTGATTGTGCAGAAGTTGTTTTTTTTTTTTTTTTGTTTTGTTTTTTGGGGGGAAGGTTACAAAGTGGTTTGCTACACGTTGCAGTGGTGGTGTGCCAAGAGACAGGGGAGGAAGTGGCGCAGGGAAGTGGTTTCATGGCGTGGGAACCAGGAGACCTTTGCAATGTGCTATTTCACAGCATTGAAGAACCCAACGGCTTCCAAGGCAAACAAGCAGGGCTGAAGCACAACATCCTGTTTCTGAGCTCCACAGTTACCTGGATAGCAATGGGAACCAGATCCCCCGAAGGCTTCTGGTAGAAGAGGCAGAGAGGGGCTGTCAGATACTGTGGCTGGCCTCCAATTGTGTTTGTTGGGATCTCCTCTAGGATCTTGTAATCCATCATGAAGATGTGTCCCTTCTGTAGGGAACAGGGAGAAACCAAGGGGAATAGTACTGAGATGGTTCAGGTGAAATAGAAATCAGGTCTCTCTGACCTGCAAAGCCTGGTAAAGTTTCCAGTTTTGGATTGCAATTCCATGAATCTCACAGACAACGTAGTCCAGGGGTACCCAACCTAAGGTCTGTGGGCCGGATCCGGCATGCAGCACCATTTCATGTGGCCCCTCACCCTTTCAAGGACATTTGAGAAACAAAATGGCCACCCCTTTGAAGCTGTTGGGACAAAATGGCTTCCACCAGTGTGCAGGCAGAGCAAAATGGCCATCTGACCCTCGAAGCTGACTGAGAGAGTGTGACCCATCCCCCGGCTTGAAAGGGTTGGGAACCCCCGACGTACTCGGTGGTCAGGGTGGCTAGGGGATTCTGGGAACTGTAGTCCAAAGGCATAATGCTTCCAGCCCTGGACTACAGTCCCCAGCTGCTTCTGAGATAAAAACTGTTCTTTATTTTGGAATCTCTTTCTCACGCAAGGATTCTTCCCCCAAGAATGTCAACTATGGGAAACGGGTGACCTTCACTTCCTCTGACAGGGTGGTAGACTCTCCAAGGGACCCCACCACCATCTCCTGGGTCACCGGGAAATGGCCTGGGATCTCCGTACATTTCTTGATCACAACAGGGTTAACGCCATTCAGATACTGGTAGCCAAAGAAGGTATCTTCTTGCCAGTGGTCAGCAACGTACTCTGGAGGCAAAAGAAACAGCGTTTTCTTTTAAACACAAAACAAACTTTTTACTGATTAACGTCTTCTCATTCTGGGGATCCTGGATCCCTTTAGTTCAGGGGTGCCCAAACTTTTCAGGCTGTGGGCCGGTCACGTGGTTCCTCCTACCAGAAGCGGAAGTAAAATACACCTTGCAATCTGTTTTGCAACAGGGTGAAATAGATTTTAAGCTCCCATTTTCTCTGCTTAAACCAGGGGTGGCGAAACTATGGCCAGTGGGCCAGATCCAGCCTCTGACACCAATTCATCCAGCCCACACCACCCTCGTCACTCCTGGAAGTGGAAGTAAAACATGCCTGTACAGGTGCATTTTACTTCCGCTTCCAGGAGTAACAAGGGTGGCGTGGGCTGGATGAGTTGGCGTCGGGGGCTGGATCTGGCCCACAGGCCATAGTTTGGTCACCCCTGGTTTAGGTAGAAAAGAACAGGAACCAAAGAATCTGTCCTCATGCTCTTTGGAGAGGAAAAACATCAGTGCCCGGAAGGTGGTCTCTGGGGTCAAGATGGGTTGAAGCTGGAGGAGGATGGGCCAAGGACTCCTCCTGGCTTCCATTTGGTGATCTGGGAGATGCCAAGCAGATAAGATTTTGGCAGTCAAGAGCTGCGCTACAGGATAATAACCAAGTCCATAATATTGGCCAAATAACTTCTCAGCTCTGCCCTATAGACAAATGGAGAACAGATGGAGCTGGCATCTTTTTAATGAGCTGCAATTTGCTGCCATGATTTAGGTAAAGGTCACTGTTGCTCAAAAGCCAGTCATATCCCACTCTAGGTTTCAGTGCTCATTTCTGTTTACAGCCAAAGAAACAGAGCTGACGTTTCCGTGGACATATGGCAGGCATGGCTAGACACCGGAGTACACAGAACGCTGTTTACATTCCCACTGAAATGGTCCCTATTTATCCACTTGCAATGTCTTGCTTTTGAACTGCTAGGTTGGCAGGAGCTGGGACAGACAACCGAGCTCATTCCACCGTGCATTACTCGGGTCATGAACTGCTGACCTCCTGACCGGAATGGTCAAAGTCAAGATCTTAACCACTTGAGCCACTGCATCCCCTGGAAGTAACATCCCCGGCTTCTGACCAACATGGGGGCACCAACCCACCTGAAACACGGGTCCTGTTGAACCAGAAAACCTTGTGGATGTCTTCCAGCTTTTCCCACGACTGTTGGCACTTCATGAATCCTTTGAGCTTCATTTCCATTCTTCTAAGACCCAAAGAGACATTTGGAAGGAAGAAAGAAAGCACAGACTTAAACAGTCAGGGGGGGGGGGGGGCGATGCCCGGGGCAAAGCAGAGCTGGATTGGTCTCAGCAAATAACTAGCAAAAGGGGCAGGGGAGAACAGCCTCTGTGGCACTTCTAGGCTCTGGTACTGTTTCTGCAAGACTGTTTCTCGCCCTGGCAAGTTAGCCACATTGGAAATGACACCAGGGATCCTGGATAAAGTCCCCTTGTGTGAAATCTGTGAAAGAGTCCTTTGGAAGAGGCAGATATTTTTTTTTTTGGGGGGGGGGGGAGAGTTCCTTTCTTGATGACCTAGGACAGTGATGGCAAACCTCTGAGAGACCAAGTGCCCAGAGGGGTGGGGCAAACTCTGTGCTGGAGAGAGGGAGGAAGCGCTCCCATTGGACTGCTGGACAGAGAGGTGGGGTGAACTCTGTGCTGGGGAAGGGAGGAAGTGCTCCCATTGGGCTGCTAGGCAGAGGGGCAGGGCGAACTCTGTCGTGGGGCAACAGCGCACATGTCCACAGAAAGGGCTCTGAGTGGCCCCTCTGGCACGTGTGTCATAGATTTGCCACCACTGACACAGGATGCTTCAAGAATGTGTTCCACAGGATTGCTCTTTAAGCGAGTTTGCTCTTTAAGCAAAACACCATTGTAAGTGACCAATTGTGACATGGGGGGGGGGGGGATTGCAAACCCTGATTTAGTTGTTAAGCAGTTTTTGGTTGGTCTTAGTTAAGCGAAGTGACCAGAGAAAGTTCTGCTCTTTAAGCAAGTTACTCTCTAAGCGAGGCGCTCTTTATGCGAGGTTTTACTGTATGTGCGTGTATACATGTATGTGTGTGTCTGGGGAGAGGAGGCAACTCAGGGACCCAACCCAACGACACAGGTTCAAGCTTTGTGGTGGTGGTGGGGGGACACATGAATTCCTGGAGTAAAATATCTTTCCTCAATTGTTGTTAGGGTGCTGCAATGTAAGGCCAAGGCTTCTGACTCCATCCACAACAGTTTCCTATGCAACCCTGTTACATTCTAAACATAGGTTGGGTGGAAGAACATTTGCTCAGAGCAGCTGTATTTTGAAACTTCCTCAATCTCACGGCCTACACAGACAGTGGTCATGACGTCTAGAGAAGTTCAAATAGTCCAGATGAGAATAACAGTAATACTGATATTAATTAGAGCTGGTTTTGGACTACAGCTCCTAGAATGCTGCCTGGGGAATGCTGGGAACTGTAGTCATGAAACACAAATAAACACCCTAATAAAATACTTCTCCAAGCTCTGGCGGATTGTAAGAAGAAGCCCTCCTGGCCCAGTGGTAGAGCACTGGCTTTACATGCAGAAGGTGCCAGGTTCAAACCATGGCAGTATTTGCAGGGAGAGCTGGGGAAGAATTCAAGCTAAGATCTGAAGAGAGTCATAGCCGCCATCAGAGCTGAAAATACTGGCTAGAAGGACCTCTGAAAAGGCAGTAGGTGGGCCCTTCCGGCTACCCAGTGCCACAAACCTTTCCTAGAGTAACCACTCCAGTTTTAATCTGTGGTCAAGATCTCCATGCTGGTTGTAACAGGACCAGCAAGGACCCTACCGATACGTACGAGGATAAATGAGCCAACACATGCAAATTCAGACACTCTCCACCAGATACACAGGACTACAATAACCTTCATTCTCAGCCGTGCAAGATGGGGATGGTAGGAATTGTTGTGCAACATTAATGTTGTTGTTGTTGTTGTTTGAATTTGTATGCCGCCCACTTGACAACGTGACTCCAGGCGGCTTACACAACAATAGAGCATCCAATACACATTATACATATCATATCAGAAAATATACGTATCACAATACAATGAAATACAATATCATAATAATAAATAGACCACAACATCGTATAACTCACAAATAAATCACAATATCATAACATCATAACAGGATGTTGATTTGGAGATGGCTAGTTTTGATGGTTTCTTTGCATTTGTTCAGTAGGTTGGAGAGAGAACAAGAAAGAGAAAGAGACAGATGAGGGCGGGGGAGAGAGACAATCGGGAGAACTCGGGGCTATTCAACACTCACGAGAGGTTTGCGCGCAGCATGAATCTGCTGATTTTGGTCAGGGAGAACTTGATGTTGGTTTCCATCTCCTTAACACTTTCCACAGCCAGACAACGAGGCATCCCTGGTGCAAATTCAGACCATCTGTTTTTTTATTTAAAAAAAAATCCATTCAAATAGCATACATGGTTTACTTTAAACTGCTTCTCACTGGAAGCAGGAGGAAAATTTGAACTCTGGGTGATTCTCAGAGTTTGGGAAAGGCTGTTCCTTGGACTACAGTTCCCATAATCCCCAGTTTTCTGGGCCTCACCTGTGACTTGGAAAACGTTTTATTACTTCAGCTCCCAGAATCCCTTTGCCAGCAGCGGCATGCAGGCTATGGGGTTCTTGAAGTTGTTATTCTTATTTTCCCCAAAACTTTGGTTGTGCCACCTGTAGCTATAGGTGAGAAACCCCAGGTCAAGCAAGTTGAGAACTATGCAAAATCGAGATAAATACCCTATGATGGTGAACCCTGACACGCCGGCTGTTCTTGGACTTCAATTCCCAGAAGCCCAAATCTCTGTGGATCCACACAAATGGGTTTACCGTGCAGTAAAGCCATTCGTGTGGATTCACAGAGGCTTGGGCTTCTGGGAATTGAAGTCCAAGAACAGCTGGAGTGCCAAGGTTCACCATCACCTTCAGGCCAGACATAGTTGCAAGATAAGGATGATAATGATACAATAAAAAATAATGCAATTATCACGATGATGCATGCATGGAAAATAACAACAATATCAAGACGGTGATAATAATCATTAGAGGTGTGGAGATTTGTAATGCAACTTTCCAAGCTGAATTCTGGGAGCTGTAGTCCAAAAATGCAAATCTCTGCACTTCTCGTAATGGTGAGGTGATTATTTGTTTATTTATTTATTCATTCATTCATATTTATCCACCGCCCTCCTCATCAAGGTGACTCAGGGCGGTTTACACATCATAGAAAACAAGAACAAAGACATAAAACATTCCCTAAAACCTCAAATTTAAAACTATAAAAGAATAAAAATTAAAATCTTAAAAATTTAACAGTTACTACAGCCCACCGATTTAAAAAAGTTGAGGGAGAGAGGGGGCTTAAACCATCCAGTGAGCTGGGGTCATTATGCATCCCATACCCCAGAACTGCCCTGCCAGCCATGTTTTTAAATTCTTCCTAAAGGGCAGCAACTCCGTCTGAAGACGTTGCTCCGTTGGCAGGAGGTTCCATAGGGCTGGAGCGGACACAGAGAAGGCCCTCCTTCTGGTACCAGGGAGATGCCCCTCTCTGGCCAATGGAACAACTAGAGAGCCTCTCCGGTCCACTCTGGTGGGACGGACAGATGTTCTGGGGTGATGCGGTCTTTTAAATATACTGGCCCACTACCATGTAGGGCTTTAAAGGTAATTACCAGCACCTTGAATTGCACCTGGAGGCAAACCGGCAACCAGTGCAGCTCCTGGAGCAGGGGTGAGGCACGTGCATATCACCCACACCCCGTCACCACCCGGGCAGCCACATTCTGGACCAGTTGAAGCCTCTGAATGGTTATCAAGGTCAGTCCCACGTAGAACGCATTACAATAGTCTAGTGGTTCCCAACAAGGGGTACACAGCCCACTAGTGGACTTCAATTCCCAGAAGCCTAAGTCAATACATTGGCTGATCAGTGCTTTGGGGAAATGACTTAGGCTTCTGGGAATTGAAGTTCAAAAACCAGCATTTGGGAAACACTGCATAGTCAAGTCTGGAGGTGACCAATGTGTGTGTGATCATGAGCAAGGAGTCCCGGTCCAGGAGCGGGCATAACTCACGTATCACATGAAGTTGTACAAAGCCTCTCCTGGCCACAATGGCCACCTGCTCTTTGAGCAGGAGTCGCGAGTCCAGGAGGACCCCCAGATTACACACCAGGTCTGTTTGGGGCTAAACAGTCCCATCCAGAACCAAAGATGGTAGCTCCCGAAATAACACAGGACCCTCCACCCATAGCCATAATAATGTCCTTATTACAATAATGCATGCAACCTGAGAACAGTAAGGCAGTCCAAAAATAATAATGATAAGGCATGGAAACTGTCTACGGTAACAGACAAAAAACCCTGCAACCAATTGTGTTCTTGTGAAGTTCTGCATTTCAGCCAGCCTGCCATGCCCCTAAGATCCACTACCTAGAAAAGGGGTGCCCAAAATTTTGGGGCCAGGGGCCGGTCATGTGGTTCAGTGGGCCGGTCACATGGTTCTTCCCACCAGAAGCAGAAGTAAAACATGCCTTGCAATCCGTTTTACAACAGGATGAGATAGATTTAAGCTGCCACTTTCTCTGCTTAAACCAGAGGTGCCCAAACTACAGATCTGGCCCCAAAGCCAATCCATCTGGCCCACACTACCTTTGTTGCTCCTGGGTTTTTTTTTCTTCCGCTTCTGGGAGCAATGAGGGTGGCATGGGCCAGATGAATTGGTGTTGGGGCTAGATCTGGCCCACGGGGTTTTTCCTTTGCAAAGTTCAATCCAGGTTTTTTGGTTTCTTCCACACCCTGAAATTCAGCTGTCAACCGCTGAGCCCTGCCAATAAAACATGGGAAAACTGGGTGGATGCCGATCAGAATGTTAGCATGCAAGTTTCACCCAGCTTTGTTGGATGAACAAAATGTGCCCAGGCTGAAACATACCGATAATTTTCAAAAATGCAAAATATCTTCACATTTACCTTTACTATCTTAACATTTTGGAACAGAAATCAAGGGAAAGGGGGCAGAGCTGGTGAATGGTTGAGGTGAGAGTCTCCTTACCGGTAAGCTTCTTGTCTTGCCTTCAGTTCCTCCATCCGATGATTCAAAAGTAAAGCATTGTCACCATCGTCGCAAACCAGTTTGCCTGCGTAGATGGAAAAGCATTTGTGTGATGTCTGAAATCCAGAACTGTGGCTGAGAGCTCCAGAACCCATAGTGGCTGAGCTAGTTGGGGATTTTGGGACTTGTAGTTGTCACACTAGCTTTATGATTCTGGGAGTGGTAAACTACAAATAATTCTACACGTTAAATAAAATAACACTCCCTGCCCCCAAGTTCAGTGTTAAGCCTCTTGCTGAAAAATAATCCATGTCTTCTGAAATTTTAAAGACTTGGTACATGTTTTCAATCCAATGCATGCTACATACAGCTTGTTAATCTTTAAGGTGCCCCTAAGACTTAAAATAGCAGAGGAAAGAAGGGACGCAAAAGGCAAAGGAGCAAGGAAAGAATACAATCGCTTGAATACAGAATTTCAAAGAAAAGCAAGGAGAGACAAGGAAACCTACCGAAATGAACAGTGCAAAGAAATAGAGGAAAACAACATAAAAGGCAGGACTAGAGATCTTTTCAAAAAATTGGGAAAATGAAGGGAACTTTTAAAGCAAAAATGACCATGATAAAGGACAAAGAAGGCAAGGAGTTAGCTGAGGCAGAAGAGATTAAGAAAAGATGGAAAGAGTACACAGAGGAACTCTACAAAAAGGACCTCAACACTCCTGATAATCACAATGATAAGAACATTGAACATGAGCCAGACATCCTAGAGAGTGAAGAATGGCCCTAAAAAGCACTGCAAACAACAAAGCCAGTGGAAATGATGGTATTCCAGTTGAAATTTTCAAAGTCCTAAAAGATGATGGAATCAAATTATTGCATTCTATATGCCAGCAGATTTGGAAAACACAACAATGGCCAAAGAACTGGAAAAGATCAGTATAAGTTCCAATCCCAAAAAAGGGTAATGCCAGAGAATGTTCGAATTATCGAACAATTGCACTCATCCCACATGCTAGCAAGCTGATGCTCGAGATAATACAGGATAGACTTCAGCAGCACATGGAGAGAGAATTACCAGAAGTGGAGGTGGGGTTCAGAAGAGGCAGGGGGACTGGAGACTACATTGCCAACATACGGTGGGTCATGGAGAAAACAAAGGAATATCAGAAACAAGTCTACTTCTGTTTCGTTGACTACACCAAGGCATAAGACAAGGCTGCATTTTATCACCCTGCTTATTCAACTTATACACAGAGCACATAATGTGCAATGCAGGGATGGAGGAATCAGAATTTGGGATCAAAATTTCTGGGAGAAACATCAACAACTTGAGATACGCAGATGACACTACCTTAATGGCAGAAAGTGAGGAAGACCTAAAGAAACTCCTGCTTAGGTTGAAAGAAGAGAGTGCAAAAGCTGTCTTGAGACTCAATATCAATAATGCCAAAATAATGGCAACAGGCCCTATCAGTCCCTGGAAAATAGATGGGGAAGAAGTAGAAGCAGTAACAGATTTTACTTTCCAAGGATCCAAGATCACTGCAGATGATGATTGCAGCCATGAAATAAAAAGGCGACTGATTCTTGGGAGGCAAGCAATGAGAGACCTGGGAAACATAGTTAAAAGCAGAGACATCACGTTGCAAACAAAAATTCGTATAGTCAAAGCAATGGTATTCCCTGTGGCAATGTATGGTTGTGAGAGCTGGACCATTAGGAAAGCTGAGTGCAGAAGAATAGATGCCTTTGAAATGTGGTGTTGGAGGAGAGTTTTGAGAGTCCCCTGGACAGCAAGGAGAACAAATAGGTCAATCTTAGAAGAAATCAACCCTGACTGCTCCCTAGAAGGTCAAATAGTAAAGATGAAGCTAAAGTACTTTGGACCATCAAATGAGAAGAGAGGATTCACTTGAAAAGGCCTTAATGCTGGGAAAGGTGGAGGGCAAAAGAAGGGGGTGGCCAAAAATGAGAGGGCTTGATGGTATTGTGGATGCAGTGGGCACAGAGCTGGGCGGGCTGAGGAGTATGGAGGAGGACAGAGGTTCCTGGAGGACAGTGGCCCATAGGGTCAGAATCAACTGTGCGACTGAACAACAACAAAGACCCACTACCTAGAATCTTACCAGCAACTGACATGCATGTAAGCTAAAACATGCAAACCATAGCAGCAAATTGTGGCTAATTAACAAGGTGCTAACTGCATTCATATGATGAACACGCAGCTAGCATTTTGTTAACCAGCAGAAACCTACACTGTTGACTTATGCAATTTTTATTAACATAAGCCCAAAGTTACGAAGTAGGACTCTGTATTTTGTTGTTGCTGCTGGTTTGATTTTTTCTGGACTACATCTCCCTAAACCCCCTAGATCAATGATGGCGAACGTTTTTGAGACCAAGTGCCAGGGAGGAAGCACTTCCATTGAGCTGCTGGGAAGAGGGGTGGGGTGTACTGTGTGCTGGGGGAGGGGGGAGGAAATGCTCCCATTGGGCTGCTGGACAGAGCGAACTCTGTGCTGGGGGAGGGAGGAAGCGCTCCCATTGGGCTGCTGGGCAGACGGGCAGGGTGAACTCTGTGGTGGAGTGACAGCACGCATGCCCACAGAGAGGGCTCTGAGTGCCCCCGCTGGTACATATGCCATAGGTTCACCACCACTGCCCTAGATAATTCTAAGCAAGAATTCCAGAATCATGTATCAGAAAACTGTTTTTTTATAAGGGCTTCCCTCTCTGCAAGGTGAGATGGGAGTGGAGTTCTAGACATCCTCTCCGTGGGGGAAACAGAAAGGGCAGCATGCCAGCTTCTCACCTGTTCCCTCTCGCAACTCCAGGGTTTGGTACCCTTCAATCCACTGGTAGCAGGGGAAGTAATAAGTTTGCCCTTGTGGGGTCACCAGCTGGACAAAGCTGCAATACCAGCTGTCTTCGGGGAAAAACTGGTAGGGCTCTTTGTGAAGACGGACCAGTAAGAGTGGACCGAGGTCTTGGTCGCTGGACACTTCATATTCATCCACCTGGAGAGAGAAAAGATCCTAATCATCCAACCCCCACTGGCCAAAAATAACACCTGTTTGTTTTCAACCCATCACATCATCAGTTCATGAACAGAACTGTCCATGAATGGGGACACAAAAATTCCTTTTAAGAGACAAACTGGGGGTGGGTTATGGCCTAAAATAGGCACTTAAAGGGGGTTAAAACTGGTTGACTGGATACTGTTTGTATTTTAAAGGATCAGGTTTTATTGATCGATTGATGGATCAAGCGATCAATTGCATTTTTACACTGCCCATTTGGGAAATTTCACACTCTGGGAGGTATACATACAAATATCAAAATAACATAATAAAACACGCCAACAATTTAAAAATAAACCAACCAAATAAATACATCCTAAAATAAATTTATTTATTTGTTTATTTTTTATACTTCTATCCCGCCCCTCTAGGGGGGGAAATCATCCCTACTCAGGGCACCTAACATCATAAAACCAGTCATATAATAATCAAAAGTTAAAAATTACACATAATAAAACTCCCAATAAAATAAATGGTGTCTGAGCAAACAGAAGATCAACTGACTGGTTAATTTATTGCTAAAGGGATAACCTTCTGAAAGGCTTCCTGGAATAAGAAAGTTTCTAAAAAACATTTTAAAAGATAGCCAGTCACGGGGCCTGGTACAGCTCCAACAGTAACGTGTTCCACAGTATTGGTGCCACCACCGAGAAGGCTCCTCTATTTCTAGTTATTGACTTTCCAGCACCTGGAGCTGCATAGACTGTGATGAATGGGTAATGCAGGGAGTTGTTCTGAGGGAGAGACGCTCTGACAATAACAAGGTCCCAAATCTTATAGCTCTGATCAACAGGACTGCTGGCTTGGACTTCTGGGAATTGTAGTCCAAAAACACCTGGAGTGCCAAGGTTTGCCATCACAAGTATAGGGCTTTATATGATAACACTAACACAGGGGTGCCCAAACTTTTCGGTCCACAGGCCAGCCACATGGTTCAGTAGGCTGGTCATGTGGTTTAGTGGGCCGGTCATGTGGTTCCTCTCACCGGAAGCGGAAGTAAAATGCGCCTTGCAATCTGTTTTGCAACAGGATGAGATAGATTTTAAGCTGCCATTTTCTCTGCTTAAACCAGGGCTACCCAAGCAACAGCCCACAGGCCGGATCTGGCCCCTGACACCAATTTTATCCGGCCCATGACGTATGGGTGTATTTCACTTTTGCTTCTGGGAATGCTGAGGGTGGTGTGGGCTGGATGAATTGGCATTGGGGGCTGGATCTGCCCTATGGGCCATAGTTTGGGGATCCCTGCACTAACACTTTTTATCTGACAAGGTAAGCAACAGGTAACCAGTGCAAGTCTGGCGTCCAGATCACCACATTTTGGACCCCGAACCCCACACATCCTTACCGCGCCTGGGACGAAATCTTTCCCCACGTTGTTCAGCAACTTCTTGGGGCTCTCACCGTTCATGCCCACCAAACTGATGGAGATGGTGTCAAATGTCCCAGAGCCCCAAAATGTTCCAGTGGCCACCCGGACTTTGTAGGGAACCACGGCTTTCGTTTCAGGGTGGGATCCTGCCTCTTGGTTCTGTGGGGAGCCAGGAGATAAGATCATGTGAAGCAGGAGGGGGGAAACTGCAATGAACAGGTTGTTGTTGTGAGAAACCAAAAGATAGCCAAAATCCCAGCTCAGGCATATACTCCCACCCGGGGTGGGGGTGGGAATCCCAGCTCCCTTCTTCCTTTTGCCTCTGCTGGACCATAAGCTGTTTCCTGTCTTTCTGGTTTTATGACAAACATTTGAAATCTCAAGACCTGGTGTGCTTGTTTTCCTCTTCCCTCCTCTTCCATTTTTCCTCTTGTGTCACAACTTTTGGATTGCAAGGAGTTGGGGGGGGGGAAGGCTTGGAGGCAGGAATGGTCTTCTTCGTATGAATCTTATGCAAGCAGGACTCAGGGAGAGTTTTCTGGCTTGAGGAGTCAGCTAAACAAAAATGCTTTCCATAAAATAAATACATCAGTTGGGGAGAATCTGGAGGTGAAGATGGAGAAGCAAAGGTAAATAATGTAAGGTAAACGTCTCCCTTTCTTGAAAGCCAGTCATATGTGACTCTAGGGAACAGTGCTCATCTCTGTTTACAGCCAAAGAGCCAGCGCTGTCTGCGTCTGTAGATGTTTCCATGGTCATGTGGCAGGCATGACTAGACACCAGAGTGCACAGAACGCTGTTTACCTTCCCACCAAAGTGATCCCTATTTATCTACTTGCAATTTCTTGCTTTCAAACTGGTAGGTTGGCAGGAGCTGGGACAGACGAAGGGAGTCTCACTCCATCATGCAGCACTCAGGTCTTGAACTGCTGACCTGTCGAACGTCCAGTTGTCAAGCTCAGCGTCTTAACCACTAAGTTCCCACGGCTTAGTGTACCCCTTTCTAAAAGCCATAAATCATAGAATAACTGGGTTAGAAGAGGCCTTTTCTCGGGGTCTTAATGCCGAGTGTCGGGCGTTGGTAAATAACCTGACTCCCTAAAGGGGTCAACGGCTATGGGTGGATGAGCCCCTTTAGGTGGGTGGTTGGTCCCCCTCAGTGGAAGAAATGCCACTGGAAACCATCCTATTGGGCCCAATGGCAAAATGAGCGGAGGAGGAACTCTGATGCCCAACGGTCATGGAGGCGGAAGAGACCATGCCAGATGGACTGGCTCAAGGCTGTGGCAGTCCATTGCAATCCCGGTGTTAAATCCTACATGTCTCATTTCATATGTGCTGCAGGAGATGGCTCCGTGATCATAACGTGTGGGTCATTTCATGGCAAGCTACGATCCACCTTAAACAAATGGCATTTTTCAAGCCAGTGGTATTTTTCCTGCTTTGGGGGGGGGGGGGGGAATGCATTCTCAGATACTTTGAGATTAATGATTTACAAAATGTAGACAAAGGTACAAATAAGTAGGATATGCGGAGGCATGTATAATAAAGTCACAGAAACAGAAAATTGGGAAGGGGCTTGGAGGTTATCTGTTCCACACCCCTTGCTCAAATCTGAATCAGCAAAATTGACAGCTGTAAAGTCTTGGTGGCACCGTGGTTAAACTGCTGTCCTGCAAACCAAAGGTTGTGAGTTCAACCCCTACCAGGGATCAAGGTTGACTGGACGGTCCAGTTTTTTACATCCCGAGGCCAGTCTCGTAGTCCAGCCTTTCGGGTCTTGCCTCCAGAAGGAGTGGTGAGAAAGAGTTTCTAAAAAACTTGATACTGCCTTGAAGATTAAAAAGGCCATTTCAAAGAGATTGCCTTTCAATTAAATCTCAGAGTCAGTTCTGAGATCAGAGAGGTTATCTCCTTGTTGAACTCAGGCCCAGAATTTCCAGACATCAAAAGGGCACCGCAGTGTTATTTTTTAAAAGAGATTTTTTCCCCAAGATTGATCAGGTTTTATGACTCTCCCTCTAGCTCTTTCTCCATTTACAAGTCACAAGAACATTACCTGCAGCCCTGGCCGAAAGTGGGAAGATTTCTCCAGAGGTATGTTCCCTGAGCCCTGGAGCCCTGGGAGGTGGGTCATTGGCTGGGAGGAACATTTGCGGATCCATATGGGATTAATATGGGATGGATGTCTGCACTTGAACAAAAACCCCTTAGTCCAGTATTTGTCATCACATGCTGTGGAAAGAGGAGAAAAATATGATCTTTTTTTAAACAAGGGCTCCTTGTTTGATGAACATTTCCTGGCTTATTTTACAAGTTCTTAACTGTTAATTCTAAAAACCTGTCTGTACATCTGCTGGACTGAGAAGTCATAGTTCCATATTTCTGGTTCAGAAGTAGCTTGTCTTGAAATAATGAAAATAAAAACAATAGAAATGTAACATCTCAAGAACTAGCAGACTTATCTCATTGTGAATTTTTGTGAATTGCAGTCCATATTGAACAGACAGAAGCAGATTGTAATATAGACCAATATTGCAACCTCACCAAAAACTTGGTTTGCTTGCTTGCTTGCTAGGATTTTTATACCACCTGTTTTAGTGTAGGCACTGCCCAAGGTGGTTATGCGTTACTGCTGTCGTTTTTGTTGTTCAGGGTTTTTAAAAAAATATTTTCTAATTTGTATTGCTGCCCAACTCCAAAGACTCTGGGCGACTCACAGAAAATAAAAACCAGTCATAGATTAAAAGCAATTTTAAAAACCATTAAAACAACAAACAAAAAATCAAAAGATTAAAAGAGAGATTGTGTGTGTTCTACTAAATTAGCCAGCAGGCAGGGGGTAACACATCGCTGGTGCCCCACACCTCCCCTGCCAGCCATGTCTTTAACCCTTTCCTGAAGGGCAGCAACTCCGTCTAGAGACGCAGCTCAATTGGCAGGAGGTTCCATATAAAGGTAATGACCAGCACCTTGAATGCACCTGGAGACACACTGGCAACCAGTGCAGCTCCCGAAGCAGTGGTGAGGCACGGGCATAACGCCCGCACTCCATCACCTCTCAAGCAGCCTCATTCTGGACCAGTTGAAGCCTCCGAATGATCAACAAGGGCAGCCCCATGTAGAGCGCATTGGAATAGTCAAGTCTGGAGGTGACCAGAGCGTGTGTGACCATGAGCAAGGAGTCCCGGTCTAGGAGCAGGCGTAACTGGCATGTAACACGAAGCGGTGCAAAAGCCCTCCTGGCCATGACTGCCACCTGCTCATTGTGCAGGAATCATGAGTCCAGGAGGACTCCCGGATTATGCAAAACAGCCCCATCCAAAGCCAAAAATGGTCGCCCCCGAGATAACACAGGGCCCCTGACCCACATCCACTCAGTCTTGCCAGGATTCAGTTGTAGTCCGTTGTCCCCTATCCAGATGCTAACAGGCTAGTTGCATAGTCAAGGTGGTTTTATCTCGATATAATATTTTTTGTTACACTGTCTTACCAAGTCATAATGACCTTTGATTAATGCTACATAAAATACATAATAAACCATCTTTTTCCTTCATCTAACTCAGGGGTCCCCAACCTTTTCAAGTCAGGCCCCAGGTCACATTCTCAGCTTTGAGGGCCAGACGGCCATTTTGCCCTGCCTGCATGATAGGGGTGGCCATTTTGTCCCAACAGCTTCAAAGGGGTGGCCATTTTGTTTCTCAAATGTCATTGGGGGTGGGAGCCACATGAAATGGTGCTGCAGGCTGGATCCAGCTCACAGGCCTTAGATTGAGAACCCCTGATCTAACTTAACTCCACGCAGTGGAAGCCAGACTGGGAGTAGACACATATGAAAGAAAGCAGTTTTAATCACTCCTCCATCTGTTCTTTTTTCTTCTTTTTTCAAACAAATATCCCTGGAAAAGATTTTTTTAAAATAATAATAATAATAATAATTAAAATGAGCTAATCTGGCAATGAGTTTGTCTTTTATTTCTGTTCTGCTCTTACTATCACATAGGCTCTTGAAATTTTAGACAAGAAATAGATGGGGGAATTTCCAAACTTCCCCTTCCTAATGATACCCATCTTGATCTACATCCGGCTCACATGTATACTCTTGAACAAAGAAGCAAGGATTATAAGCAATGCAATTCAGATTAATTACTCAGAAGGCCGTTCATAAGATTAATTTGCAATAATTCTGTACATATTAATATCCTACTGCATACGTAAAAGATATGTCAGAAAGTCTCCAAACAGCAACCGGGGGGGGGGGGACTCTAGTACAGTGATGGTGAACCTTGGCACTCCACTTGTTCTTGAACTTCAATTCCCAGAAGCCCTGATCAGCAGGAGTGCTGACTTGGGCTTCTGGGAATTGATGTTCAAGAACAGCTGGAGTGCCAAGGTTGGCCATTACTGTTCTAGTATGAAGCATGGTGTTTGTGGCAATAAACCCTGTTTGAGTTGTGCATGGATGAGAAATAAAGAGGTTTGTTATTTTTGATCGGCTGTAGGAAATTCAAGAAGGGTGGCTTATCAATGGTATAAAGATACCTGTAGGGTGGTAGCAGGTGCTTTTGGCATTGAATTTCTGCCCGTTGATCATTTGCTAAAGGAACAATACCTCTTTTATAAGGACAAACAGATTGAACTTTAAACTAATCAGAATCAATATCTGATTTCTGCTCTTGTGGACAATTCTTCCTTTGGCCAGAGAACATTACCTGTTGCTGTGGGGCTGATTATGCCGAAAACTCTGCAGGCTCCATTTAGGATTTTCCAGTGCTCCTGCAGCCCCCCAAAAGCCTTAAGTAGCATCTTGGTATCCC
The DNA here is from genome assembly GCA_030440675.1 of Furcifer pardalis. Classification (NCBI taxonomy): domain Eukaryota; kingdom Metazoa; phylum Chordata; class Lepidosauria; order Squamata; family Chamaeleonidae; genus Furcifer; species Furcifer pardalis. The sequence continues at coordinate 3,514,237 of CP126897.1, forward strand.
CTTAAAAAGAGAGGAGGGAAAAAGAATTTTTCAGAAAGTAAGCAAAGCTAAATTTATTGTGTTTTGAAATAATGAAAATATTTCATTCCTTGTTTGGCAAAGCCATCAACATGGAATCCTATCTTACAAAAAGGATAATGTTGTAGATGTTAAAATACCCACTGATCCAGTCCCACGAGTCCCTTTCTGGTCCTGAGTCCTTTGGGCACATAAAGTCCTCCTCCTCAGCCCCAGGCCAGGATGGATGAAGCTGCTGCCCTCCATCAAGATGGATTCAAGTGGGATTTAATCCACTTTGGGAACATCACCCTTCCTTTAAAGCAGGTGTTATCAACCTTTTTAAGCCACAGGCCAGCTCATGCCCCCTTAGATGGTTGAGTGGGCAGGACTAGTTATCTCCCCCCCCCCCCCACTGTAAACGCTGCTGTAAAATGGGTCCACAGCTGTCATAAATACATTTGCGATAGTCGCAGGCACATTTACGGCTGTCATAAATGTGTCCACTTCTGCTTCCAGTGGAGCCGGCAATGCAGGCCATGTGAAATCATGCTGTGGGCCAGATCAGGCCCACAGGTCGTGAACCCTTGCCTTAAGGACTTAAGTTTGGCCAAAGACAAAGCCAAGAAAGTGGCTTCATTTTGGCAGTCCAGGGTTTGATCAGGAGCCAAAAGAAAGAAACCTTCCCTGCAGTATTCCAGTTAAATTGCCTTGCTAGCACTTTGCAATAAGTGGGTTTGGGGTTTCATTCCCATAGCAGGATAACCTATATATATTGTTTGCATTAAAAAGACACCTGTTGTCTAATTTAACTGTTGTAAGAGGCAGTGAGTCATTCATTCATTTCATTCAAGGAAAAAGCTAAGCCTCTGGAGATAGCAGCTGGAAAATGAGGAAAAGACTGAAATTTCGAAGGGCAGCTATGAAAGGATTAGAAAAGATATTAAAGGGTAAAGATGTATCATTGGAGACCAAGACAATCCACTCTCTTTTATTCTTGATCATCATGTACAAGTGTGAAAGATGGGCAGTAAAAGAAACTGATTGAGGGGCGGGAGGGGGATTGATTCATTTGAAATGAGGTGCTTGAGGAGAGCTTTGCGGATATCCTGGGCTGCCCAAAAGACATCCAAATGAGCCCTTGGACAAGTCAAGCCTGATATAGTCTATGCAGGCCAAAATGATGAGACTGAGACTGTCCTACTTTGGACACATCATGAGAAGAGAAGCCTCTCCATGGAAAAGACCATCATCCTGGGAAAGATGGAAGGCAGCTGGAAAAGAGGGCTGTTGAGGACAAGATATTCTGGAGACCTGTCATTCATAGGGTCACTATTGCTCAGAGATGACTTATTGACACATAGCAACAAGGAATGTATTTAAACCATAAGCTAAAGCAAGGGTGCCCAAACTTTTTGGGCCGTGGGCCGATCATGTGGTTCAGGAAGCCAGTCACTAAGGCCCGGGGGGCCGACACCAATTCATCCGGCCCGCAAAGCCCTCGTTGCTCCTGGAAGCGGAAGTAAAACGTGCCAGTACAGGTGCGTTTTACTTCCGCTTCCAGGAGTGACGAGGGCTTTGTGGGCCGGATGAATTGGTGTCAGGGCCCGCACCCAGCCCTTAGTTTGAGCACCACTGAGCTAAAGACCACATTTTAAAAACTGGCCGATGGATGTCTGTTTAAGTCAGGATGGCCAAAAGGGTAGATCCAGCTAAACTATAATAAGCCACCTTCCTAAATGACTACAAAGCCCTCCTACGCCACAGTTCCTGCCCTCCTAATGTTGGATACCCAAAAAAGTTTCTTTGCTACTTTAGTCGAGCCCGACCCATAAGCAGAGAAGGCAGGGAGAGCCAAAACGGATTACAGTACTGTATCTGGGGAGTTCTCCCTTCCTCAAAAACAAAAATGCCTGAATGCACCCTCCCTTCCCACGTTCCCATCGCGCTTCCCCTTCGGCAGAAGCGGGCCTGCGCCTGGCTGGGAGCGATGGGCGTTGTAGTCCGCCCCTCTCCAGAGCGCTCCAGCGGGGTCTGCGCGGGGGACGCTCGGTGCTGAAAGCCCAGCGGGTAGGTCGGCACTGAGGGTTGGTGGGAGCGGAGGGGAGGCTGCAGCCGCATGATGGGACTTGTAGTCCAACTCGTCCAGAGCAGTGCGGGCTCGGAGTGGGGGAGACCCACCCGAGGAGGCTTCCGCGGCGGCAGGGGGGATTGGGGAAAGAAGGGGCGAGGGGTCCCCCACCCCATGCACTTGTAGTCCAAACATCTATTAAACTCTGGGATGGTGCAGAGAGTCTCTCCCCTCTCCAAATTCGAGTGGGATCGGGATCCTTTGGGGTGGGTGGGGTGGAGAAAGCCCCGCGGAGGGGGGCTGGTCGGATCCGTGGGTCCGCAAAAGATTCGGGGCTGCAGCAATGCCCAGATTTGTCAATTCCATTATTATTAATTATTATTATTAGGGGGGGGGGAGTCTTTTTCAGTCACCACTTCCCGATCCGCCCGTCGCCCACCCAACCCACCCCTTCCTAACTCAGGGCAAAGAAGAGCCTCACCTCTCCTGGCCGCCTCGATCCAGACGCGGAAAGGCGTCCCGAGAGACGTGCAAGTTCGCGACTCTCCGCGGGACAGCCCAGCCTTCGCCCGCCTTGGCCGGGAGGGAAGTGGTGGTGGGGCGGGGGGGGGGGGGGCAGTCGGTCCTTCCCCCTCCGGCTCGGAGGCCAGGCAGGCTCCCTTCCCACCCGAGGGTCGCCAATCGCGGGCCTTTGGGCTCCCCCGCCCAGGAAAGCGGGTTGCCAACTGACCAGGCTCCCTGTCGGTGCCTCTGCCCTGTCGGTGACCTGAGCCCTGTGTGGGCGCCTGGGTTTCTTTCCTTTTTCCTCTTCAAATACCGCGCCAGCAGCGAGAAGACAAGAAGCCGGAGGAAATGCTGCGGTCGGGAGTCGCCTCGCTTCCTTCTCGCTGGGGATGGGAAGGGCAGCAGTAGCCTGTCATTTCTGGGAAGGGGGCCAGATGTGGCCAGACTAGTTAGCGCCTTAAAATGGGAGGGCTGGAAGAAGGAGCAGCTCAGACGCCTCGGTCTCGCCGTCCTTTTCAGGGCAGCGATTTCTCTTCCTCTCGATCGCTGTGAAAAGGAGGAGAGAGCGAGGACTGGACTGTACATATATTAAAAACCAAGACTCTTGTGGAAGGTGCCTAAAAGCAGGGGTTCCCAAACTACAGCCCATGGGCCACATCTGGTCCCTGGCACCAATTCATCCGGCCCACACCAGCCTCGTTTCTGGGAGCGGAAGCAAAATTACCCATTTTGCATCAGATCTGGCCCACAGGCCATAGTTTGGGCACCCCTGCTTTAAGCAGAGAAAATGGCAACTTAAAATCTATCCCATCCTGTTGCAAAACAGATTGAAAGGTGCGCTTTACTTCTGCTTCTGGTGGGAGGAGCCACCTGACCGGCCTGCTTAACCACATGACTGGCCCACAGCCTGAAAAGTTTGGGCACCCCTGCCTTAAAGTATAACCGGCTTATCAGCTTGTGCTTTTAGACCTCTTTTCTAGTCATCTATAGGGCTTCTATAGACTGCAGTTGTTCGAGTGGTTAGGACAGCTGACTGGGAGGCGGAAGGTCAGCAGTTCAAAACCCGAGTGTTACATAACGGAATGTCAGCAGTTCAAAACCCGAGTGTTGCATAACGGAATGAGTGCCCCGTCTCTGTCTTAGCTCCTGCCAACCTAGCAGGTCGAAAGCAAAACATTGCAAGTAGATAAATAGGGACCACTTCGGTGGAAGGGAAACAGCATTCCGTGCACTTCGGTGTCTAGGCATGCCTGCCACATGTCCTTGGAAACGTCTGCAAATGCAGACAGCGCTAGCTCTTTGGCTATAAACAGAGATGAGCACTGAACTATAGAGTCAGATACAACTGAGTTGCTATAAGCAATTGGGGCGGCATATAATAATAATAATAATAATAATAATAATAATAATAATAATAATAATAATAATAATAATAATAATAATAATAATAATAATAATAATAATAATAATAATAATAATAACTGGCTTTCAAGCAAGGGTGACCTTTACCCAGTCATCTGTGGTGTCCACAATAGCTGATGCTTGATCAAATGCCATCATCTTTAGGATTTCACAAGATTCTTCGACAGTTTCCTTGTCACCCCTGTTGCACTTCCAGATGGGCTCCAGCTTTGCAGAAAACCCTGTAAGGTCATTGTAAGGGTCCTTCTGGACTGGAAGCTTTCTTTTTTAACTGTGGTTAAAGGTGGTTCCAGTCTGGCAAGGTTATACTGCTATGGTAATAGAGTAGACCATACTGCTAACGATTCAACACTGAGTGTCAGGCAGCAGCTAACTAACCTGACAACCCTGAGGACTGACAGCCTTGGGTGGCAAAGTCCACAGGGAAGGGTGGTGGTGCCCAAGTGGATTAAATCTGACTTGAATCCATCTTGATGGAGTGCAGCAGCTTCATCCATCCTGGCCTGGGGCCGAGAAGGACTTTGCATGCCAAAAGGGCTCCAGACCAGAAAGTGACTCATGGAACTGGATCAGTGGTACTTTGGGTGTCATGCTGCGATGTGGAAGGCAGGTGAAAGGCCACTGCATTATATTCTCAGGACAGTCTTCATGGCTGATCGCCATGAGGATCACCAAGTTTTGGATTTGGGTATGGCAGAGCAAGAAGAACAGCCCAAGCAGAAGCCAAGGAGGGAAGAACCAGGGTATGGTTGGGAAGGGTCTTAATGAAATCTAGAAGCTTCCGCCTTTAACTCCCTCCAGCGCTGGCCAAACTGGGGTTGCACAACGGTCTTTCCAAATCAGTAGCCAAATCAGACAACCGCAGGGCCACGTTGGAGAGAGTGGGTGACACCACTCCTGTATGGGCCATGAGAACTGTGGTCTTCTCTACAGTTTAGGACAGGCTTTTCTCTCAAATGTTTTTCTTACTAAGCCTATTTCTTAATAAGCCTGGGCCACTCACACAGTAGATGCTAGTCTGAAGAGTAAAGTCGTTACCAAATGTGTAATGACACAATATCTGTCTTGCATCCATTTATTAAACAATTTGCAATTCAACAGGGCAAAGCGCCACAGTTAATTCGAATAACAGGTGTTACCGGTTGTAAAAAAAAAAACCCACATTGATTTTATATCAAATGGCAACTTTTAAGTCTTGGATAATGTGTCCAGGTAGATTGAAATGGTTTGAAACAGGTTTCTCTGTACTGTATTGACATTCCAGGTGTCTGATTTATGTCCATTAACTCTTTTGCACAAAGATTGCCCTGTCCTATGTAGAGTGCAGAAGGCACATAAACGTTTCAGAAGAATTCTCATTCACAATATAAGCTGTCTAACAGAGCAAAAGATGAACTCACACAATTGTCAATAGATGCTTTGTTGTTGTTGTTTAGTCGCACCGTAGGTTCCGACCCTTTGTGACCCCCATGAACCATCGCAATAGATACCATTGATTTGTAAGTAATACCTCATATAACATTAGTATCGAATAACACTAAAATCGCATAACATTAAGGAATCTGGGGGGAAGAATTGCATCAGATAACATTAAGATCCTATGGGATGCTTCAGATAACAACCGCTAAAGCCTGTGTGGTTACAATGTATCTCTATGGATCCCATAGGATTTTAACATGCATCAGATAACACTAAAAATCATATAACACCAAGACTTGTGGAACCAGGTTTTAGTGTTATATGAGGTTTTACTGTATACGTATGTGTTATGCTAATTGTTTTGTACCCCTGTACCTGATGTGTATAAATTGATGCCATGAAGCCTCACTCTTCCGTCTGAGAAAGTGGACTTGCTCTACGAAAGCTAACATTAAAATATAGCAATTAGTCTTTAAAGTGCCACAATGCTTTTTGTCTTTTTGTTTTGTTTACTCTCTGATATACTTAATAAGCCTAATAACCTTTGTTGAAGCTTAATCTTCTGCCTGGTTTATTATTGCCTGGTTTATTTTGAGATAACAGAAAGAATAGGTAAAGGTTATGATCGCCCTTGCGCGAAAGCTAGTTGTGTCCAATTCTAGCGTTCAGTGCTCATTTCTGTTTATAGCCAAAGAGCCAACGCTGCAATGGGTCTGCAGACATTTCCATGGACATGTGGCAAGCATGTCTCGGCCAGAGTGCACGGAACGTTGTTTACCTTCCCACCCAACTGGTACCTATTTATCTACTTGCAATTTCTTGCTTTTGAACTTCTAGATTGGCAAGAACTGGGACAGAGATGGGAGCTCACTTCATCATACAGCACTTGGGTCTCAAACTGCCCACCTGCCAACCTTCCAGTAATCATGTTCAGCCTCTTAACCACTAACCCACTGCAGTCCCCTAACAGGAAAAAAAATACAAGAAGTTTAAAAATTCTCTGAAACACTTTATGTGTTTACTCTGCTATCAAAGAGGTCTCTTCAAAGAACTTCCTGCTGAGTACCTGTACTTCCAAAGTTCCTTGATTGTTTCAAGAGACATTTTTATTTGCCGAATTTGTAAGGGCGGAATCTAGATAAAGGAAGCCGCAGCTTTCAGCCTGCAAGACTGAGTAGGGCGGCATATAAATTGAGTAAATAAATAAATAAATAAGACTCAAGTTGGGCTTTTGATGACAGGACCTTTGGGAAGTCATTAATTCGTAGGGTGGGCATAAATTTGAAATGACCTGACAGCATTTAGCAACATCTAACTCAATCTTTGGATAAAGAGGACTTCTCTCTCTTTAAAACCCAAAATACAGTTGGGAGTTGACTATGCTGAAACTTGATATTATATCCACTGAAAAACACGACAAGGCAGATCAATATCATTTTTACAGGACGGAAGAGAAATGTGGCCTGCGATTCCAGTTCCCCTGGTCTGGCCTGGCCTGATTTCCACAGAAGGCTCTGTCTAGGCCTGCTGGAAGGAGAAAACAAGGGAGCCAGGCAGGAGCAATGGAAGGAAAGGAGGTGAAGCTGTGACAGATGAGATGGGAAGAAACAGAGAGAGAGAGAGAGAAATGTAGAAAAGGAAGAAAATCAATCATGGAGTGTTTTATTTTAACAATGATGAATTAAATATTTTAGACAGGGATTCTCAACTTACGACCCATTGGCCGGATGTGGCCCACCTCCACCACACCAGACTGCCATGCGGCGAGGAAATAGAAAATGGCCGTCCGGCCCCAGAATCTGTCTGAGGCAGCATGACCCAGCCTCTGGCTTTAAAACTTCTGATTTAAGACATTGTGCTCATATACTGTATCCTCCAAATCTAAAAACTATGTACAGTATAGCTAAGAAAATGAGTCTGATATATAAGTATGATTGCTTTGCTTTTTGCTTTACATTAAATTCCATGTTTGTTCATTGAAACTTAGTTTCTCCCACACACTTCTCCCCCCCCCCCTTTACTGGCCCATTCTTTTTATGGGAATGGGTGCATTAATGGCTATTTGATACTGCGGAGAGGGAATATAAAAACAATTCATTGTTACTAATGTTGATTGTTTCTTGGGGGGTTTTGTAAACAAAAAAATTGTCCACTAAACTAGCAAAACCACAGTTTACCTTGTTGCTCCATTTTTACAATTAAATTTTTAAAAAAGTAAATTCTGTTTGTAATATTTGTTTGAATACACTGTATTTTTAATATACCAATTGTGATAATTTTATGCCAAAACCCAAAGTAGGCCTTTCTCTTCTTCCTCATTTTTCCCTTCAGAGACCATGTCAAGCTTGACTATGGGACACACATGCTTATCTTACCAGCAGCCAGGGCATCTTAGAACCACATCTCAAACACATTGACTTTCTTCTTTCTTCCCTGCCCTGTTTTCACATCCATACAGGAGGAATGAGAATAAAACAGGATTTTGTAATAATGTTGCCAGATTGTGGGACTGCAGTGGCTCAAGTGGTTAAGACGCTGAGATGACGACTGGAAGGTCGGAGTTTGATTCCTGTGTACTGCACGGCGGAGTGAGCTCCTGTCTCTGTCCCATCTCCTGCCAGCCTAGCAGTCCAAAAGCAAAACATTGCAACTAGATGAATAGGTACTGCTTTGCCAGGAAGGTAAACAGTGTTTTGTGTACTCCAGTGTTGAGTCATGCATTCCACATGTTGTGATAAAATGAGTTCCCAAGTTCTTCACATTTCTAGTCTATAGTAGGATTGTGGCTTCTGGTGCTAGCATAAGAGCCATTTGGTTGTCTTCACACTTTGGGGCCCAGGGTGGGCAAGAGAGAGACAGAGAGGCGTCCATTGCAAACAAGGCAACCCAAGTTGTTTACCCAACTCTGGAATCAGATTGGAAGTTGCCTGATGACCCAGGTTCACCTCATACCTGGCGAAGGTCTGGCAGAGGGCCAGAGAGGAGGTCAAAAATGGTTGTCATCTAGGAAACATCGACAATACAGAGATGGCCTTCCAACTAGGCCTATCTCTGGAAATCTTAATTATGGTAACTTAGAATAGCTAGACAGATTCTTTTTTTTTATTAAGAGGAAGACTTGTCTGAAACATCTTTTCTCTAAAACTTAAAATTAGAAAATAATTTTTATGCTGAGATCTGTAACCTGATTCATCAGAACCATGCTACCAATTTAAATAAAAATATTTTCTTCAATCAACGCGTGTTCATTGAAGATGGGATATTGGGTTAAAAGACGGTAAGTCTCTCTTTGTTTGCCTCTTGAAAACGCTACTAAAACCTCTCATAGTAAATTGGGCTTGTCTCTGTAAAGAGAAAGAGAGCCAAGTGTTTGGACAGCCTGGATTGGCTGGAGAATGGTGAATATGTTTTTTCTTGCGTGAGCTTGGGTTAGTTCTAGAGGGGATTTTTGTTGAATAATCCGCCTTGGATTGAACGCTGAGAGGGCCCAGAGCAAGTGAGGAAGAACGTGCATTCATCATATGGTGACAAAGCGGCCCAGAGCAAGTGAGGAAGAATGTGCATTCATCATACATGTCCACAGAAACGTTTGCAGACGCAGACAGTACTGGCTCTTTGGCTATCAACAGAGATGAGCACTGAACCCTAGAGTCTGATACAAATAGCTTTCAAGCAAGGGCAACCTTTACCTTTACCTTTCAGATTGTATCTCAGAGATAATTGTGTGCTCTTTCCACCACAATGTACAGTATTAGAACTATTTACCCTCTTGGCCTGAGTAGGAAGTAAATGGAAGAAATGAGCCAGGGGTGGGGGGTGGAATCTCATTACAGTATATACACCAGATGTAGGGGTCAAGATGTCACAAGGCAAAAGGATCACAAAGCAATGAGGTAAAGAGTAATCGAGCAGAATGACAGACAAGCTGGTTCTCTTAATTGCCCTGATCCAGAGAGGAACGGAAAGTGTGCTTGTGTTTTTGTGTGTGTATATGTGTGAGTGAGTGTGTGAGAACACGAGCGAGAGCAAGATGAAACCCCAAAGGAACTTGAATGACAAGATCACTCTTAAGCCAGGATTGATAAACCTCAGTCTTACTCTCTTCCCATATTTAATGTTTTAAAAAAATCAAAGTTATTTCCCCATTCCATTTATGAAGACATTTCTTAAATTTGATTTTAAAAAACACACAGAACCAAAAAAAAAATGACATTCTTACCCATCCCAGTTCTTTAAGGAATATCAACCCAAAAGGAACAAGGCAGAATAAAAATCTGAGAAAATACTCCCTGTGGGAAGGAAATATGTGCAATATAGATATCCTATATATAGATTTCAATCAATCAATTTTATTTACAGTCTATGACCAGCATAACAAGAACACAAAAGCATAAACACACATCCTAAGCTAGACTGGACAGAAGTAATAAAAGGAAACTATACTACTAAAAATGTACTGAGAAGTGACATACAGCAGCAGGCCACCTATCTAAAACAGTATTACTAAAACCTAATGCCGTGAAGATAAAATGCAAATATTTACAAAAAAAGAAGAGGGATAGCCTCATTACATGGATATAATATGCTCTCTGCTGGAGTTGTAATTTACTAAAACTCAGTAAATTATAGCCAAGCCAATAATGACAAGGGTGAAGACGGAACGTAATAAAGTAGTATAGATCAGCTGCTCAGTGCTGGAACAATCTCAATAAACTATAAAGCCACACTATTAGACTTCCTTGTCAGCAGCCGACGTATGCTTCGAGCCTTCATATAGAAACCTGGGCATGATGGCAGTACTCCTATCCTGGAGTAGGAAGGAAACTTGTAGGGCAGGCAATTTTCCTGTGCATTGGTGCAGTAAAGGGATTATTAATTCTGCATGGGTGTCCCTATAGAATGAGCAAAAAAGGAGAACATGCTCAATCAATTCAACATCCCCACTACCACATGGGCATAATCGTTCCGAATTGGGTATCCCATTCTATCTGCCCTCAAGGACAGCTGAAGGCATGCATCCACAGCGTGCCTGGGTGAATGCCAGCCTACGATTTGGAAGCTCTAATTGCTGCAAATAGGCTGCAGGAACAACCTGGTACCTGATGGAGTCATTGCAATAAAAACCAGGAGACTTGGCCACATCTTCTTGCCGTTCTGTGTCCCTTATTCTCTGTTTCACCAACTCCCTGGCTTAAGGTGCTTCCATTGCAAGCAAGGTAGGTGGACATAAGCCCAGTGAAGCCAATTGATTAAGTATATTACATTCCCAGGAAGAGCGAAATGAGTCTTGAAGTATAAGAAATACCAAGGTGCCCAGGGAATTATGTATTTTAAGCCAATAGGAAATGATCAGCATCCAGAACCTAGCCTCCACCTTCACTAAACCTGTTTCCAGCCTTAATCTGGCATTGGAAACACAGAGAGCAGCTCTGAGAAACTTTGACTGAACTCTCCACCTGCTGATAACTGGTTAAAGGGTCTAGCTGTGCACCATATGTAAGCTGGGCAAGTGATTTGGCTTCAAACAATTCAATGGCTGCTGGTACATAACGCACACCCCTGCTCCAGTAGAACCTCAGAATTGCTGATGCACTCCTCCAGGCATTCTGAACCACATGATCAATATGTGTCTTCCTAGAGCATGAGGCATGGAAATGGACCCCCAAATACTTAAAGCTAGGGACCTGCTGGATAGGATGGCCCCCGGTTTTCCAATTGTGAAGTTTGGATTTCCTGCCAAAGACCATGATCTTTGCTTGGACGTAATTAATAATAAGCTGATATTTCCTTACAATAGGTGACTAATGCTCTGAGTGGCTGTCTAAGGCCCACCGGTGATCTTGCCAAAATGACGGTATCGTCGGCATAAAACAATGAGTTAATATGCCTCTCTGCTAACTTTGGAGGATGAAAGTTTGGATTTGCCAAATGATTGACCAAGTCATTAATATAGAAATTAAACAGTAGTGGGGCCAATATACATCCCTGTCGCACACCTTTCTGGGTGGAAACTGCAGAGGACAAGTGACCCCAAGGGTAGCAGTGCACCTTCTGTGATTCCTACAAATATCTTAAATCATGTCGCAAAAGCGATTGAGAAGATCACCAACAGGCCATAAATCAACAGATAAACAGAAAGAGCAGAAACAGATGAAGTTAGACAACTTTCTCTGCAGCCCTCTGGAGACGTTACCTGTGGGAGCTTCAGAAACAGCTCTGAAAACTGTGAGTTCTTCAAAGCTGAGTTCTCATGCACCACAGAAAGCTGTTATAAGTTCCAGTCCTCAGCTCCAAACTCCGACTTCAAGGCTTATCTAAAACTTCTCCAGCTGCAAAATCTTAAAAGGATGTGGAGGGGAACTAGTTAAAACAAAATAAAAACAGCTAAAAACAAGATAAGACCATATTAAAAGCAATAAAAGATCAGCAAGGGATCTGATTGAAACGCAGCACTTGCTGCTCTGGTGGTGCTCTGGTGCTCTTTTTCCTCTCCTATAGGTATCCTATATTGTTGTGCTATTCTCTATTTCAGGTGGGTAGAGGTAGGTGTAGGGCAGGTGGAGGGATTTGTTCCTCTTCTTGATTTCCTCGGAAATGTGTGCCAGGCGCACTTGGAAAGCCATGATGAGTTCCTTTGGGTCTTTCTCTACAAAGTGTTCTTCGTCATACTCCCCAAGCGGTTTCTGCCAAAGGAAAGAAAGGTCGCGTCACCGGTTAGGAAGATGTCCCTGCCCATGGAGCTGCAGAATGAACTCACCAAAGCACGCTAAAAGCCAGGTACAGAGGTGCTGTGCCAAAGAGACACCTTTCAGTGTAGGAGGAACTGCCTTTTCTCAAAAAGGCACTAACCGTACCTTCAAGTTTAAAGTGAAAGTCTTTTCATGGTGGGATTTCTAACAGAAGAGGATGTAAGCCACACAAGTGTTATGGAAACAAAAGATCTGAGGGGGACAGAGCAACTCCAGCTCCAGACAGCTGAAGGATGGAAGGAGCAGAGCTTTCAGAAGTTCCTCTCTGTTTTTTGGATTACTGACTGGGATGATAGATAGGTAAAGGTGGAGGTTGTGGAGATGTAGCTTGAGAAAGGAACTTCTCCAAGCTGTGAATGCTAGGAATCAGGATCTAGGCTGCAGAGGAACAGAGGACCTGTGGACACAAAGAATATAAAAGTGGACACAGTGACTTTTGGGAGCAGCCGTCTCCTTTCTATGACTCTGATGGGGGCTCCCCCTAGTGGCGCTGTGGTTAAACTGCTATACTGCAACCAAAAGGTTGTGAGTTTGATCCTGATCAGGGATTAAGGTTGACCCAGCCTTCCAAGGTCAGTAAAATGAGTACCCAGTATGTTGCTAATTAACTTGTGAACCATCCAGAGAGTGCACTAAGTGTTATGGGGCGATATATGGAAGTGTAATATTGCTACTGCTCTATCCTTGTTAAATATGACAAGGTTCTAATTATGGGCTATCTACAGTGTCTATTTCTGCCCTCTGCTCTATCAAATTCTTCTTTCCGGTCTTTGTGAATCCATACTAATGAGTTTACTGCATTAGTGTGGATTTACAGGTGACCATAAAGAAGAAGAACAGTTACAGGTAACTAAGTTACAGTAACTAATATGGCTACTATTCAAAAAAATTCAAGTTACAGGTAAGCAATTTGTCATTATAGAGCCCAGATAGTGCAGGGGTTACAAAAGGTTGTGAGTTTGATCCTAATGAGGGATCAAGGTTGACTCAGCCTTCCATCCTTCAGTGGTCATTAAAATGAGTACCCAGTATGTTGGGGGAGGGGAATTGCTAATTAACTTGTGAACTACCCAAAAGGTGCACTAAGCACTATGGGGCAGTGTATAAGTGTGATTGCTTTGCTTTGTGAGTTCAATCCTGAGCAGGACTCAAGGTTGACTCAGCCTTCCATCCTTCTGACGTCGGTAAAAATGAGTACCCAGCATGTTGGGAGCAAAATGCTAATTACCTGTGAACCATCCAGAGTGCACTAAGTGCTATGGGGGCGGTATGGACGTGTGATTGCTCTGCTTTGCTTTCTCCCTTTTCTGGCTGACAAAGTCCAACTTCCCCTCCTAATTTTTGGTTCCTTCCATTCTCACCATGTCGAAGTTTTCATTCCTCAGGACCCACAAGACGGAGAGGACTTGGCTGGTGCTGTTCATCTCCGGGATGGTGTCCAGGAACTCCTCCGGGGTCACTGGACTCTTCATCTGGGGCGGAGGCTTCCTCATGGAGGAGGGCAGGTTAGGCATGAAGGCCCCCATGTCAAACTACCACCAAGAAGAGAGGGTGTAAAAATAATGTGCATCCAGGAACGAGGTAGAGCTCTATAGGTCAAGCTAAAGGTCTCCTTTGCTCGAAGGCTAGTTGTGTCCAACTCACCTCTGTTTACAGTCCAAGACCCATTGCAGGCATGACTAGATGCTGGAGTGCATGGAATGCTGTCACCTTTCCTGCTGAATCAGTACCTATTTATCTATTTGCAATTTCTTGCATTCGAACTGCTAGATAGGCAGGAGCCGGGACAGATTTGGGAGCTCACTCTGTCATGCAGCACTTGAGTCTCAAACTGCTGACCTGCCAACCTTCTGGTTGTCAAGTTCAGCACGTTAAGCACTAAGCTACTGCACTGGAGCAACATGGCCAGGTTGACTGGGTGCGTGTGGGAATTTTAACCCCAAAAGCTAATTTTTTTACCCCCAAAACATTTACTTCCACTTCTGGGAGTGATGAGGGCAGAGTGGGCTGGTTGAATTTGTGTAGGGGCCAGATCTGGCCTACAGGCCATAGTTTGGGCACCCCTGCTCTAATGGCCACTATGTTAGCACAAAAGTGCTCCCTTCTGCCCTCTAGTGGCCAGTTTTCTAAAAATAAAACTTTTGAAGGGGCTGCAGATGGAGAAGCTGCCTGTGGGCTTCCTGCTACCCTCCTTCCCCAGGTTAAAGGAAATTGCCTCCCGTGGATGCCTGTATTCTTGCAGGTGCTGCCTAAGAGGAACTGTTTCCTCAGAGAGGCCTGGTGGCACAGTGGTTAAACTGCTGTGCTGCAGCCAAAAGGTTGTGAGTTTGATCCTGCCAGGGTTCAAGTTTGACTCAGCCTTCCACCCTTCTCAGGTCAGTAAAATGAGTCCCCAGCATGTTGGAGGCAAGATGCTAATTAACTTGTGAACCACCCAGAGAGTGCATTAAGTGCTATGGAGAGGGGGTGTTGGTGGCACAGTGGTTAAACTGCTGCGCTGCAGCCAAAAGGTTGTGAGTTCGATCCAGCCAGGGTTCAAGTCTCTGGGTGGTTCACAAGTTAAATAAATGCAACTGCTATATCCTTGTTACCGGTAAATATAACAGTGTTCTAATTATGGGCTGTATACAATGTCTATTTCTTCCCTGTCAAGTTCTTCTTCGTGGTCTCTGTGAATCCACACTAAGTGGTTTACCACACGTGTGCACAATAAACCTATTGGTGTGGATTCACAGGTGACCACGAAGAAGAACAGTTACAGGTAAGCAACCTGTCATCATAGAGCCCTGCAGGGGTTAAATTACTGTACTGCAGCCAAAACATTGTGAGCTTGATTCTGATGCAGAATGAAGATTGACTCAGCCTTCCATCCTTCCAAGGCCAGTAAAATGAGTCCCCAGGATATTGCAGGCAAAATGCTAATTAACTTGTGGACCGTCCAGGAAATGTACTAAATGCTATGGAGCGGTATAGAAGTATAATTGCTAATTGCTATTGTTAATAGCGGCTGAGTGGTTCTGACTCTGGAAAGCAGAATAAGTCAGACAGACTGTCCTACCTGACAGGGCTGGAGGTGCATACTGGATTAGATAAATGAGTTTTTCCTCATCTTCACACATCTGGTCCACTGATCTACTTGTTTGCTATTGATGGGTATATATGTCCTCCCAAAGCTCTGTTCCTTCCTCAAATGAGAAGGGCAGATCCAAATGCACGTGTTCTTGATTAATTACTGTACAAGTAAATAGGATTATCAAAAGCACATTTCCCTCTCTTTTACCCCCTCCAGCTAGAAGAGAGAGGTGCCCCACAAACCTGGCCGCTATTTACTGCAGCGTGGTAGGCAGAGCAAGTGAAGATCACCATGGTGAGAAACTTGATCAGTTCAGGGACGGAGCGGATGGAGGATGGGATTCCTGTAGTAGGGAAACGAGAGAAAGGATCCATTCAAAAGGCATCTCAAGGCAAAGTGAAAGAGGCAGCACATCTGGGATGGTGTTGGAAGGGAAGATAAACTGTCACCAGATGTGCCTTTGCTTTGAGACACTATATTTGGTAATGAGTATGAAAAGGGATGAATAAAAGTCAAGGGACTGGGAATCTCATATCATGGAGATAGATGAGGCACCCTTAATCACATAAAGAGAAGTAAAAATGACAGGCCTGTTAATTGGATGCTTATGCAGCCCCTGGGTGGCCCCATAGGATTTTTTTATCTAGGGCAGTCCTTCATTTTAAGGTCTCCCAGAGTACAGTCTCTGGCTTGAAATTGTCCCCCATTTGAAAGGTTATCCAGATCAGGTAAATAATTTTAAGAAGGTGGAAGATCAAAAGGCCTCAAGGTTGATCTTTCTCCCCAGCAAACAGTACCTGGAGAACAGGGACAGCCACAGGCAGGCAGGGCCTCACCTGGTGGCCATGTCTGCTGTTCAAGTTCTCCTTAAATTATAAAAAACATTTCTAAATTTGCATCTGCGCATATAAATTATCACATGAAATTTTATGCAAACCTGTGTTGTCTTTTGACTTTTTAATCCAGACTTAACTATTGTAATGCGCTCTACATGGGGCTGCCCTTGGTGACCATTCGGAGACTGCAACTGGTCCAGAATGCGGCTGCTCGAATCGTGATGGGGTGTGTGGGCATTATGCTCGTACCTCACCACTTCTCCAAAAGCTCCACTGGTTGCCAGTGTGTCTCCGGGTGCAATTCAAGGTGCTGGTTATTACATTTAAAGCCCTACATGGTAGTGGGGCAGGATACTTAAGAGACCGTGTCACCCTAAGGACATCTGTCCATCCCATCAGAACAGACCGGAGAGGCTCTCTGGTTGTGCCGTCAGCTAGAGAGGCGCATCTTTCTAGCACTAGAAGGAGGGCCTTCTCTGTGTCTGCTCCGGCCCTATGGAACCTCCTGGCAGCCAAGTTGTGTCTCCAGACAGAGTTGCAGGCCTTTAGAAAGGGTGTGAAGACCTGGCTGGCAGGGCAGGTGTGGGGTTCAGGCCAGTCGGCTACCCCGGCTGGTTGACTAATCTGACTGTTCCCCCCTCTCCCTTGTAATTTTAATTGGTGAATTTTAATTTTTAATCTCTTTTTAATTTTTAACCTTTGAAGTTCAACTTTCTGAGATGGGTGGGTATTTTATCATGGGTTTTATTGTTGATTGTGTTTTTAACTATTGATCGCCACCCTGAGTCATTCATGAGGAGGGCGGCATAGAAGTGTGACTAAATAAATAAATAATCTCTGCATGTGATGGATGCCTCATCAATCCATCTATCCATCCATCCATCCACCTGTCCGTCCATCCATCTATCCGTTCAGTGATGGTCACCCTATGTAGTCCACAAATGGCCACCCTATGTAGTCCACAAACACTTAGACCAAATAATACTTTTCAGTTGTTTAGGTACCATAAAACTTTTGTTACTTTCACGAGAACATGCACCAGCCATCATATAGGGATGTTGTGTGAAGCAGAATGTCTGGTATACTCTGATGTCAAATGGTACCCAGAGGGAAAAATCTTCCCCCAAAATGCTTTCAAAAATGAGGGTACTCTCAAGATGGCGGGAAAGATGTGGACTGGATCATAACAAAAAAAAGGGGGGTCATTATAGCAGGAGTTATCTCCTTTAAAGTGAACCTTCCATCTGCTCGAGAATTGTTCCACTCAGGCCCTCCGAAGTAGAAGCACGGATTACAGTCGGGTTTGAGCACATTTCCTCGTATGTCATGGGACTGCCAAGAAATAGATCACCCCAGACCCTGTCGCAAGCCGTCCATATTGTAATCTATTTCCTAGTGCCATGATGGCGAACCGTGGCACTCTAGGTGTTTTTGGACTTCAATTCCCAGAAGCCCAAGTCTCTGTGAATCCACATGAATGGGCTTACTGCACAGTAAACCCATCAGTGTGGATTCACCGACACTTGGGCTTCTGGAAATTGAAGTCCAAGAACACATGCAGTAAACCCATTCATGTGGATTCATAGAGACTTGGGCTTCTGGGAACTGAAATCCCAGAACACTTGAAGTGCCAAGGTTTGCCATCACTGTCCTAGTGTGATCATACTCTCTGATGGCTTTCCCAGACAATCCACAAAAGGGGGAAGCAACAGGTGGAAAAAATAGATGAGATAAGAAGACAGGCAGAAATAGAAATATTCCATTTCTTGCATGAATCATCTGGGTTACCTGATGTTCGTCTGGCCAGGAAACCCTTGGTGAAGATATCACAAATCCAGGCTTGCAACTCATAGTCTCTCTGGACGGATAAATTGTTTTGATAGTAGAGCTCAACAATACCAGAGACAAAGCTGCAGGATGGGAGAAAAGAATCAGAAATTGACCCTGGCGGTTTAATTTTCAGGGACTGGAGGGGCCCCAACAGATCTTAGGGATGGGAAATTGGCCCCAGCATCTCAGATCTTGCACAGCTTATATCTGACATTTCCCCCACACGCCTGCTTTCTCATTACCTCTCAATTGCATCCCATATCTTTAGCCCATCATCTCTGTAGTAATAGTTGAGAAGAGAACCAACTCCCCGGGCTTCGATGTCATCCGGAAGGCAGAGATGGGTGTATGTCAAGTTTTCGAGGGCCTTTTTCAGAAGGACAGCCAAGCCTTTGCGCCCGATTGCAATAGCCTGGAAGGGAAGAATTTAAAAACAAACGACAATAGCATAGTGCATTTGAAATGAGATGCATCACTCCACATTTCCTTTTCTTTAATGTATGAGGACATTGTGGACAACTCATAGAAATGACATTCTTGCCATTGTCCCCAATTTCCTGTACAAATGTTCAAGCTGAAGAAGTATTCGGTGGAGAAGAAACAAAGCATTCTGTGTAATCCATGAGGCTACCACTCTTGGCTGAACTTTCAAGGTGGTCATATCTCTGTCCGTGATTCAAATCATCTTCTGTACATGCATAATTCATCCATTGATTAAAATCAGATTTATTTGTACAAGCTTTCAAAGAATAATAAAGTACGGTAGTCATCCTATCTTGAATGTTCTTTATTTTCACTGCTTCTGTTATATTTCTTTTTCAACACCAGACATTTATAATCTGTGGCTTTAGATATTGGTAATTTTTAAACTGTGCCAGTTCTAATGTATGATTTCCTATATTTGTGAGATATTTTTGTTGTTCAGTCGCACAGTCGATTCCGACCCTCTGCGATGACCCCATGGACCACTGTCCTCCAGGCGTCCCTGTCCTCCACCATCCTCCTCAACCTGCCCAGCTCTGTGCCCATTGCGTCTACAATACCATCTTGCCATCTCATTTTAGATATATGTAATTTGGGATTTTTATCATTTATTAAAATGAATTGCTAGCCACTCTGGACTCTCAAGGTGATGGGCAGGACATAAATTAAAGTTATGATGATGAGAAAAGCCAATGTGTTACATGGCAGAAGACCTCCTCTTTCATTATTGCATGGGGAAAATTCTGTATGTAAAAACAGGTCTGATTTTGATGAAGATTATAATGTTCTTCATGGAGTCTTGCTGCATTGACTTTTATTTGAAAATGTTTCATTCTTTATAAACCAGGGGTTCCCAGCCTAAGGCTCATGGGCTGGATCTGGCCCAAGGTACCATTTCATGTGCCCCCAACCCCTCCAAGGGCTTTTGAGAAACAAAAGGGCAGCCCCTTTGAAGCTGTTGGGACAAAATGGCCACCCCCATCATGCAAGCAGGGCAAAATGGCTCTCTGGCCCTCAAAGATGACTGAGAGAGTGTGACCCGGCCCCAGCTTGAAAAAATTGGGAACCACTGTTTATAAACCAACAAAAGATACCGTACAGTACAGTATTCAGTTTTTCCAAGACCCTTGTCCTAATCTTCAGTAACTCTTCAAATTAATTGCACCCATAAATTCCTTTGAATGATTTCTGCTACTGACTTGATGGGAACGATCCTTTCAGGATCTGTGTGAATCCTACTTACTCACCTTATCAAAGGTCCCTCCTTGGCAGATGAGAAAAGTCCTAGCCAACACATTGATATGGATCGAATATCGGAGGTGAGGGATCAGAAGCTAGGAAAAGATAGAAGCAGAGTTGAAAAAATATCTTTGAAACTCTTGAGACAAAATGGCCACCACATCGTGCAAAAAGAGCAAAATAGCTGTCTGGCCCTCAATCCTGACTGAGAGAGCATGACTCAGCCCCCAGCTTGAAAAGGTTGGGAACTCCTGGTCTAGATGGGCAAATACTTTGACTTGGGATAAAGGGAGTTTCCTTATTCACACAACCCTACTTTGCATTTAAGGTGTGGAAAGGCACAAATGCAAGCTCACCAGCAGATGCAGGTGGGTCGCACGTGGACTCTACCTCCATGGAGGACGAGAGCCACAGAGGAGTGGACTAAAATAGCTGGGAGGGCAGGTGTCTTTCTGGCAACATCTGGGCATACTCATGGCTGGAAACATTGGCCTCGGGCAGGTTCTCAGCATTGGTGCATATCTGGACAGGTAGGCAGCGTGCTGGAATCCAGACCACCTGCCAAGTACCCAGAGAGAGCCCAGACCATCTGCTGGCCACCCACACTAAGGAGCACCTGGAAATGCCAGCTAGGAACACCTGCCTGCAAGGGGGTGGTGATATTTGTGCTTCTTTAGTCCACTGAAAACCAATGATTTTGTTTTCTGAAAACCAATGGTTAGTTTGAAGCTATAGGAAGCCATCTTCTTTTGCTCAATCACATCTGTTCCAACTTGAATGGCAGGAGAGAGTAATAACTAGGAAATATGGGTTGTTGTTTTCAGACACATGCCAGAATACTTTATCATTCACAGCAGTCAATGGATAGTTCAAAGATCAATTAATTATGTTAGCAGCTAACAGCAAACCTTCAACGCATGGGTATTATATTTTAAAAGATGAGTAGCTAGAAAAGGGTCAAAATTGGCCACCCAATTTCAAATACATTCCTCTATAAATAAAATCATTAAGAGCATGTGGAATTACTCATCACTTTATGTAGCTGTCATTCCATGATTTTAAATACAATGGACCCTCGCTTAAGAAATGACTCGCTTAACACAAAATTTGCATAACAATTTTTTTTTCAAAATGGGTTAATTGATTTTCAATGCATTCCTATGGGAAACTATGTTTTGGTTAACAAATTTTGGTTTTCAATGCATGGGGCAGTTGTGTGTAATCTGGGGGTCCTCTTGGACTCACAACTACTGCTCAAAGAGCAGGTGGCAGTCGTGGCAAGGGCTTTTGCACAACTTCGTGTAATACACCAGTGTAATACACCAGTTACGTCTGCTCCTAGACCGGGACTCCTTGCTCATGATCACACACACACACTTTTGTAACCTCCAGACTTGATTACTGTAATGTCCTCTACATGGGGCTGCCGTTGGTGACCATTTGGAGGCTACAACTGGTCCAGAATGTGGCTGCCCATGTCGTGATGGGCATTATCCTCACCATTGCTGTGGGAGCTGCACTAGCTGCCAGTTTGCCTCTGGGTGCAATTCAAGGTGCTGGTTAGTACCTTTAAAGCCCTATATGGTAGTGGGCCAGGATACCTAAGAGACCACATTGCCCTAAGAACATCTGTCCGTCCAACCAGAGCAGACTGGAGAGGTGCTCTGGTTGTACCATCAGCTAGAGAGGCACACCTCTCTAGCACTAGGAGGAGCGCCTTCTCCGTGTCTGCTCCGGCCCTATGGAACCTCTTGCCAAGTGACTTGCATCTCCAGATGGAACTGCTACCCTTTAGGAAGGGGGTTAAGACCTGGCTGGCAGAGCATGTATGGGGTATGGGCCGGATGGTTGTCCCAGTCTGTTGGCTTATCTGACCTCCTCCCTCTGTGTGTGTGTGTGTCTTATTTAATCTTTTTATTTAATCTTTTTAACCTTTTAATCTTGATTTTTATATTGTGTTTTTATTCTGTTCTAAGTTTTTTTGGAGAGTTTGTTAGCCATCCTGGGTGTTTTTGAGGAGAGTGGCATAAAAGTATGATTAAATAAATAAATAAATGATTTTGTTTACAGATAACTGGCTAATAGATTCTGGAAACTGAATTAACTCCCATAATTTCTGCTCCAGGAGGACTAGGATACATTTTCTGCCCCTTCGCGGTTCTCACCTTGTAGACTGGGTGACACATGGGCAGCTGTCTCAGGGTAGCCACAGAGAAGATTTCGGCCATCAGGTGGCCACGGAGAAGGTGGGCGATCACTTCGTGCATGTGGAATTCAGAGTTTCGGACCCACGTCTTGGCCAAAGTCCAAATCCACTCTTCATCAGTGGGCAGGAAGATGGGAGTATGGGAACCAGAATGCTGGCTGAGCTGCAGGAGTTTGGGGAGGGATGGCAGAAGAGTTTGGGGGGGAGGAGCAAAGAGGATGATGATGTGAATGCTGCATGGAGAGGTTTAGCTTTCTCAGTGACCTCTTATAGGAAACAGACTGGAACCCTATTGCACAGCTAAGCCTGCATAAATCAAGGTGTGCAGTTGGTGGTGGTAGTGGTGGTGGGGAATCTTTGTTGGTGGAAGTTATTCCCACAGAACACCTCCATAGGTCTATCACACAGCAGACCCAACATGACCCACACCACCAGTTGTGCAACCACAGTGTGAACTGTGCAATCAGAAATCATGCTAATCAATTGCACAAACAGTTGTGCAACCACAATAGAGAACTGTGCAACTGATTGTGCGATACTAGCTGGCTGGACACGAGGCCCAACATGCCTTGCCAGACACAATACTACAGCAATTTGAAAAGGATTTCAGCCAGGATACAATTCATGGCTAGGATCTCCCAAGACTGTTTGCTACCAATACCAGCACTGTAGTTCTGAATTTCAAAGTGGGAGCAACCAGTGTGATAGTCTTTGTAGCCCCTTCCCTCAAGAGAATCCAAAACTCAAGCTATATCCACCAGGACAATGGCTTTTGTAAATCTAATGGGTTCTAACTGCCCATTCCACCAGAGTTACCACACAATATATTGTTCATGGGAAATTAACCCCTCCTAACTTACTGTAGGACTGTGGTGACTTAGTGGTTAAGATGCTGAACTTGATGACTGGAAGGATGACAGGTCAGCAGTTTGACACCCGAGTGCTGCATGATGGAATGAGTTCCTGTCTCTGCCACTGCTCCTGCCAACCTAGCAGTTTGAAAGCAAGAAACTGCAAGGAGATAAGTAGGGACCACTTTGGTGGGCAGGTAAACAGTGTTTCGTGCACTCTGGTGTCTAGTCATGCCTGCCACATGACCACAGAAACCTCTGCAGACGCAGACAGTGGCTTTAAACAGAGATGAGCACTGAACCCTAGAGTTTGGATATGACTGGTTTTTGAGCAAGGGTGACCTTTACCTTTACCTAACCTACTGCACCCTGAGAGAATAGGAATGATGGGGTGCACGAAGGAAGGCGATGAAGCCTCTGTCAGCCTAAAAGATCCAGTGTGTTCACCCCATTGTAAGGGCCCTGCCCTGCCACTAGTACCTCCATCGTGTCTTAACCAGAGGAGGCTGCTGGCTCCAAAGCGAAAATGCTCTCCACTTTACCATGAGCTGACAGGGACTACAGTACCAGTATTAGATATTTTCACTTTTCAAATACTTGAAAGATAGTCCTAAAAAAGAAGGGCAGGATCTGTTATTAATCACCCCAGAGTGCAGAACAGGTTATAATTAGTTTAAATAACAGGAAGCCTGATTTAGGGTAAATATGAGGAAAAACTGCTTAACAGTTAGAGCAGTACACTGATGGAACCTATGAACCTGGGAAGGTGATGAGGGCTCCAGCATTGGAGGCCTTTGAGAGAAAACTGGACAACCAACTCTCAGATTTTCATTTGGGTTCCTGCCTTGAGTCAGGGGTTGGACTTAAAAACACCATAGACCTCCTTCCAACTCCATTATTTTTATGATATCCTATTATTTCCCTTATGGTTTTGGATTTAACTCAAGAGAGGGCTCACTGTTGTCTCTCCCCCCCCCCCGCCCAATTTTCAGTGGTCTCATAGGCATCTTTTGAGGATTTGAAGCTCCTTCTTGCCATCTTCTCTTCAGGTGAAGCATTCCAGCTCTCTTGTTTACCTGGATGGCAAGTGGGATGACTTCTCCACTTGGCTTTTGATGCAGCAAACACAGAGGAGCAGCGATGTATTGCTGTTTGCCATTGACTAGGATGGTGGGGATGTCTTCCAGGATCTTGTAATCCGCAAGGTAGATGGTCCCTTTCTACAAAATGAAGATGGAGGAAAGTGGAGAGTTAATCAGGAAGAGAACGACCGGAGACCTCTTGGATTTCTATGGATGTCTACTGTGTCTCTGCTGAAACTACCTGGCAAATCAGTAACAAGAGCAAGTTTGAGTGGGGCTCCAACATCCATCCAACTAACATTCAAATGTCCAAACACTGGGGAACTTGAGGCTTCCACATCTTTCTTGGACTCCAGTTCCTATCACACCCAGCCAGGCTGGCTAATGGAGGAAGAATGATGGGAAGTGAAGTTTCATAGCAACCGGAGGCTTATATGTTTGCCCACCTAGCAGAATCATAATTAGTGATGTTGATACCCATTGCCCCATGAAAGAAGCAACCCGATATTCCATAAAAGAAGTACAGGTACTGCAATAACGTCGTTTCCCCCCTCTTATAATTAAAATATGTTACATGCTTTCCAAAAAGGGAAAGTGAACAAGACCTGAAGGTGTTGCTGTTTACTTTCGCAGCATGTATTTGAAATGCTAGTGGCCTGAGGGAAAATACTAGATCCATGATGGTGAACCTTGGCACTCCAAGTGTTCTTGGACTTTACTTCCCAGAAGCCCAAGTCAGCACCCCTACTGATCAGTGCTTCTAGGAATTGAAGTTCAAGGACACCTGGAGTGCCAAGGTTCACCATCCCTGCTAGGTGTTCCACCCATATTACAGACCTGCCACTGTGGTTGCAATCTGTAAGTCACACAGAATTCTAAGTTTTGAAGCTGATAGAGGGAATAAATATTCCATTTTCTTGGACAGATATCCAACATTCAGTGCCTCCTTTTCTGAAGTGAAATCCCCTCCCTGTTTGCTGAGTCTTCAGCTTTCCTTATCGGGCTTCAAGCTTCACAGAGAAAGCTGGAGACCCCAAATACTTAATGCTTAGTAGTCTCAATAGATTTCTATCCCTGGATTCAAAATTTCCCAGAAATCTACTGTTTTCTTCCAAGGCAAAATTAAGACAGTTTCGCTGGGCGGACTCATTTATGGGTAAGACAATGTTCTGAAGAAGAAGAAAAGAAGTCATGTTCCCCAGCTCTGCAAATTACCTTTAGTTCATCTTCCAGGGTAGTAGATTCCCCTAAAGGTCCAGCCACCATCTCCTGTGTGACAGGAAAGTTATCTGGGATCTTGGTACATTTCTGGATCAGAGTTGGGTTGATTCCATTGAGGTACTGATAGCCAAAGAAATCATCATCTTTCCAGTGTCGAAACACGTACTCTGGAGAGGTGGAGAAATCCAAACAGTATAGCTGAGATATTTCATAAGAATCCCAAGAATGAGAATATTCATTCTCAAATGGAAGGATACTTCCCACACAAAAGGGAAGAGTTCAGGTCATAGTATGATGACGACAGGGAGATAAATTTGGAGCCAGCATTTCCTGATTGTATTGACCTGATAAAGGAAACCACAGCCTTGAAATGCTCCTGCATCTGATTTTCCTGGTAAGATCCTCTCTAGGATCTCTTTTTGAAACCGTGTCAGCTAGTTGAAAACAAGGATCCATGCTTGTGTACAAGCTGCTGTGATATTAAAGCAACTAAAAAGTTAAGAGTTGCCCTGCAAAAGGAGTGAAGTTGTCTCTCAACTTGATCCTTAAATAGCTTTGTTACTGGAAAAGAGGGTTAAGCATAATTAGGCTAGTTGTTTCTCAGGTCAAGATGGTGGCCAAGAAAGAAGCACTGTAAATGAGTAAAGAGCAAGAAACCCCTATCTTGGCTTAAGCCAGGAGCCCATCACTCACCCGACATAGGAGTGTGGTAGAACCAGAAGATCTTGCGGATGTCTTCAAGCTTCCCCCAGGAATAAGGTTTGTCCAGGAAGCCTTTCACTTTGGCCTCAAAAAACCTGAGAGGGAATCAGAGAGGAGAACGTTTTTTGCGGAAGGACAAGCAGAGGGAATGCTTACTTTTCTGGACTATGGTTTTCAAAATGTACCAGCGACTGTATTCAGGTGGGCTCCAGTTTTTCCCAACCATAGCTCACCAGATGTTCTTGGACTAAAACTCCCAGAAGCCTTCCCCATTGGCTGTGCTAGCCCAGATTTCTGGGAGCTGGAGTCCAGGAGCATCTGGATACACAAGGTTGGGAACCAAACAGAAGATCCTCCCCTTTCATTGACACAGAAAACAGGAGCTTCCTGGTAGGAGGAGAAGCTGGTGGGATTTGAACCCAGCACCTTCTTCAAGTAAAATATGTGTTCCTGCTAATTACATACAAAACATATCCATCTAGTTCAGTGATGGCAAACCCTGGCATTCCAGATTGTTAGGGCATTTTTATGGGTATTGTAGCAAGATTCCTGCCCACTGTGTGAATATACCTTTAAGACACTTTTAGAGCTCCAGGCACAGGTGTTAGATGTTGAGGCATAGACTGATTACACAGCTGTGACTGCTTGGAGTACACTCAGTGTTGAGCACAGCTGTGACCACTTTGGGGGTGGTTCAGCAGGAGCACAATATAACTATAGCCCACCTGAGATGGGCTACTCTGAGGAGGAACTGTGACTGACAACTGACTTGCGAGGGAGAAGACGTGCTGAATGAAGCTCTGCTTCTATCAAGAAGTATCAGGTACTCAATACTGCTGAGAAGAGCACACTGACTTTGGCATACTGCAGTCAGTGTTTTGCTGGCAGGACTTTGTGCATGCTCATTGGACTTGAGCCTTCGGGGATTCCAAGCCCTAACTCAACTGTGGGGCTTGAAGACAGACTGGTACCTGTGTATATAGTTCTGTGTCTGTTGTCTTTCCCTCACCCAGAAGTAAACTGCACTATTCACTGAAGCTGTATGTGTGTGTGTGTTTGCACCTGAACCTTCCGCTGCGCAATAGCTAACTGCTAGTCTGCTATGTTACCACACATATGGCCAGAAAATCCTTGACACAGATGTTCTTGAATTTCAATTCCCAAAAGCCCTGATCAGCAGGAGTGCTGCTTTGGCTTCTGGGAATTGAAGTCCAAGAACACCTGGAGTGCCAAGGTTCACTATCACTGATCTAGTAGTTTAATACACTCTTTTGCCATCATTACAGTCAAGCTACCTATCAACCTATGTTTATTTTTGTACAGATACAGCTTGGACACTGCTTTTTTTGGATTGGCATTGTCGTCTGGAAATGTAATTTTACTTTAACTGAAATGCAGCTTCCCAAAGGAATGCAACAAAAACCAATTAATCCATTCTGGAAAAAAAATCTGTAAACTGAGTCACTATTTTCTATGGATTTCCTTTTGTTATGCCATTTTTATGTTAACCAAGCTGTTTGCTAACTGAGGTTCTACCGTACAAGAAGTTATTTCCTCCTTAATAGCTTTTACATTGGGTACCCAACACTTACGCAGCTGAACCGCGCCCATAAAACGCAGTGGATTTAGGGAAAGAGTATTGGATGTTGTACTCCATGTTAATGAGTGAGTCAATATCAGCGCACCATGGTATTCCAGGGAGGTATTCCTTCCACCTATGCAGGACAAATTTGGAGAGATCAGGAACGAATGAACGTGTCATTGAAGAAATGGATGACGCCAGTAAACCTAGGCACACTGATCTGGGAGTATGTCTTACTGAACACAAGAAGGCTTACTTCTGAACAGGAATGTGGTGTGAAGTCCTAAAGACCAAACCATCACAAAACAAAGAAAGCTCATTTGCCCTATGCACCTGTGTGTGCATAGTATTACCAATGTGTAAGTCTGCTGCCTACTCTGATGCATTTAGCAGCTAAGGAATATCATTTCCTAATCACAGGCTATCCATAAAGTTCATTTTTGCCTAATACTGTACTTCTGTTGTTTATAGGCTTAGTTGAGCTTTCATTTATTTTCTCAACATTGGCTTTTGAAACGCTGATGACATTTCTGTTCTATTAGCTTTTAATTGGCAAATTGTTTGCTGATGTCATGCTTTAACACACTAAATGACTTTGAGAAATACTGTACATGTGAATCCAATGCAGATGCCTGGGCATTAAATAAATCTGATGTCTGGCTATTTTTATAAAGCCACAAATGTCCACCTGTTAGATAGCCTACTCACCCGTATTTGCTGTGCTTCATTGCCAGCTCTTCACGCCGGTGCCTCCGCTGCAGATAATGAGTATCATCTGTAGGAATTTTCGCTGTGGATCAAAGCAGGGGTAGGGAATTAGAATTATAAAGGGTTTTTATAAAAAATTCTGATGCCTGTGAGAAAAACCAAGATAACTCCTGGGCTGCCTCACTGTTGTTATTATTATTTACTATAAAGCTCAGTATGTGTTGTAGCCTCCAAAATGAAACTTTACCCTGCTCTTTGTTTTAGCATTTCTCCTGATAAACTTTTGGATAAGATTATCTGAAGTACCTGACAAGATAATGAGACAAAGGTCTGATTGAGATCTACAGTATGTGTCAAAAGAGCATTTCATCAACAGTATTATCAATGAAATTGAAGTGTGTGCAAAGGTGTGTCTCTTGTGTGTGCAAATCTCCCCCCCCTCCTGTTTATGGGACAGAAGCAGCTAGCAATAGGAATAGCAATTACACTTACTCACCTGTCCCATAGCGCTTAGAGCACTTTCTGGCCAGTTCACAAGTTAATTAGCATTTTGACCCTAACATGCTGAGCACTCATTTTACCAACCTTGGAAGGATGGAAGGCTGAGTCAACCTGGGATCCTGTCAGGATAAAACTCACAACCTTTTGACTGCAGTACAGAAATTTAACCACTGCATCACCAGGGCTCTCAATGACAGGTTCCTTTCCTGTTCTTCTTCTTCGTGGTCACCTGTGAATCCACACAGTAAACTCATTCATGTGGATTCACAGAGACCACAACAATGAACTTGACAGAGCACAGGATCAGAAATAGACATTGTAGATAGCCCATAATTAGAACATTGTTATATTTAACAAGGATATAGCAATAGCAATCACACTTCTATACCGCCCCATAGCACTTAGAGCACTCTCTTGGCAATTCACAAGGTACACTAATTAGTATTTTGCCCCCAACATGCTGGGTCCTCATTTTATCGACCTCAGAAGGGTAGAAGCAGTGGTGGACTCAAAAATATTTTACTACCACACTGTGGGCGTGGTACGGTGGCCGTGGCCAGGGGGAAGCCCTGTGTTGCACCCAAATTAGGACTACTTTATCTCAAAACTTGGATGGGCAAAGGGGCCAGCCTGAATTTCTGCTACTGGTTCTGGTGAATTGGTGCAAACTTGTTGATGCCCACCAGTGGGTGGAGGGTTGTGTCAACCTTCCTCCCCATCAAGATCAAAGTCACTACACTTTGGCTACAGTACAGCAGTTTAACCACTGCACCACCACCAACTCTTGACTAGGGCAAAGAGGTACCTCCTCCTCAAATTTTGGGTTGAGGCATCCTCCCCACCTCATTTGTCCACAAGCTGCTCATGAGGTTAGATGTTGCCGGCTCTGCCAGATTAATAGCTCACCTGCTCCTTCTCGGAAGGACCCAGTGCAATAGCCCTCGAGCCAGGTGTAACAGGGGAAGGTATACACTTCCCCTTTCGGAGAGGTCACCTGGACTTTGTCACAGAACCAGCTGCTCTCCGGGAAGAATGAGTAGGGCTCCTTGTGAAGGCGAACCAGCAGGAGGGGCCCCAGCTCATAGTCACAAGGAACTTCATGTTCATCTACCTGTTGGAGGAATCGAGATGAAAAGGTCTTGGCTCAGTTCTCCATAGGTCAGTGGTGGTGAACCTATGGCATACGTGCCAGAGGGGGCACTCAGAGCCCTCTCTGTGGGCATGCATGCTGTCACCCCAGCACAGAGTTCGCTCTGCCCAGGAGCCCAATGGAAGCACTTCCTCCCTCCCCCCAGCACAGAGTTCACCCCACCCCTCTGAGGTGCGGTCAGTGCCCTGTTGAGTTTGCACATTTGCCCTATAAAAGCAGTGATGGGATGTAACAGGTTCTCACCAGTTCGCCAGAACCGGTAGTAATTTTTCCCAGTGTCCCAGAGAACCAGTAACAGCTTTTGAGGGGAACCAGCTTCGGGGCTTACTTTTTCACTGGTTCCCCCACACTGTGCATGTGTGCCAAGCACTTGGTGTGCATGCATGCCTACAGTGCTTGGTGCATATGCACGACATCCTTGCTGTCCTCCTTGCTGTCCTTGTGTTGTGTGTTGTGTGTGTGTGTGTGTGCTTATTTTTATTTTATTATTATTTTATTATCATTTTAGTTTATTTCTTTGGCTCTGCCCACAATGCAATGACATCATGATGTTAGCTCCACCCACACTGTGATGACATCATGGTGGGGTAGTAAAAATTTTGACATCCCACCACTGTATAAAAGGTTCGCCATCACTGCCTTAGGAGATAGCAGAAGGGGGGGTGGGTCCCTGGACTCTTCACGCTTGATTCTACTTACTCTCCAAACATCTATTTATCTGGATTTATTATGTCTTGTTTTGCTCTTGAAAGCAAAGAGAGGGGGCTTATTTCAATGGATGACATTGCCATCATTATTATATAATTGGAACCAGTTAATGTTCTATTGTTTATTAATGTGTGCCATGATTTTGTAATAGTTGCTCCGGGGTTTCTTTTCTTCCATCATCGTCCTTGTCTTCTTCCTCCTCATAATTTTACTAACATTGCAGAACAGAAATTGTAGAGATGGAAGGGATCTTATAGGTCAGAGGTGCCCAACCTATGGCCTGTGGGCCAGATTTGACCCCCCATGTCAATTCATCTGGCCCACACCACCCTCGTCGCTTCTGGAAGCAGAAGCAAAATGCGCCCGTACGGGAGCGATTAGGGCGGCGCAGGCCAGATGAATTGGCATTGGGGCCCATATGTGACCCACGGCCATAGTTTGGGCAGCCCTGCTCGAATTAAGCAGAGAAAATGACAGCTTAAAATTTATCTCATCCTGTTGCAAAACAGATTGTGAGGCACGTTTTACTTCCGCTTCCGGTGGGAGGAACCACATGACCGGCCCACTGAACCACGTAACCATGGCCTGGAAAGTTTGGGCACCCCTGTTATAGGTTATCAAGTCCAGTCCCCAGACAATGCAGGAAGTCCATAGCTAAAACCATTCCTCACAAATGGCCATCAAGTTGTAGTTTAAAAACTTCAAATGAAGGTGTGGCCCAGAAATAGCTATTTTAATTTATTAACATCTTCCCTTAACAAAATAAGTATGCGGTTAAGGATCATTTAATGGGGCTAATTTATAGTGTGGCCTGAAGAAAGTCATTTTTATGAAAAGATAGTTGTTCAAAAAATACTGAGTCATTTATCTAAGAAGAGCAGACTTGCATGACTGTACATTTCTGAACATTCTAAGTGAGCACGTAATGTCAAGACAAAATATGAAATCTCTTCCACCCCTTGGCCCCACCTGGGCTGAGAACATGTGAGTCTAGTTTGTAAAAATTCTACATAAATCTGATGGAATTGTTAACTTGGGTTCTTGAATCTAACGGAACCAAACACCACATATGCGTATGTTATAATTGATTATGTTGATAAAATCCCTTTTTTCCTTCAAAACCTCTCTGGCAGTTTCATTTATGTTTAAAGAAACTTATAAACTGATTGCTTTTAAAGAGAGTTTTCAGGTGAAAAAGGAGAAGCTAACACCTCCCAAGCAGGGGTGGATTAACCATTAAGCAAAATAAGCATGTGCTTAGGCCAGGGGTTCCCAACCTAAGGCCCGTGGGCCAGATCTGGCCCATAGTACAATTTCATATGATCCATAAAGTTAAGCAAAGTTGGTGCTAGTTTATAACTGAATGGGAGAACCATCAGAGAAGATCAAGGATATCTACGTAGGGCAGGGATTCTCATCCTGGATGCAGCCCCTGGTGCCATTTCATGTGGGGGGGGGCACTGCCTCCACCACACGAAGTGCCATGTGATGGAGGAAGGGCAAAATGGCTGTCCAGCCCCTGAAGCTGTCTGAGGGAGCATGACCTGGCCCCCGGCTTTAAAAGGTTGAGAACCCCTGATGTAGGGTAGACAGTATTAGGTATTGGAAAAAAGCATCTTAATTTACTCTAACAGTGCAGGAGCTGCTTTGCATATGGATAATTATCTGGTTAATTACTGGTGTCCATAATTAGAGAATGAGAGCCTCAGCTCGCAGCCATGAGGCAAGATCCCTCTGTTTTCCGAGAGCAGAAGACAGACGGATTAGCGGTCAAATGGGATCTACAGTCAAGTGCGGCCGGTTATATATTCACCTGCTAGTCATCAAATAACTGTGGGCAGGGAATTGAATCATCTTTATTTATTTAGTAGATATGGCCAAAGTGCCATTTCCCGCGCTTTGCAAACTTGAGGTTCTCTCTTTCTTTCTCAAAATCTTGTGTCAAGTGAAGTTCTAGCTTCCTCTGGTAAAATCAAACGCTTTCATTACTCCTTTATCAGAGCTGGAAAAATTTCCTTTTTTGGACTTTGTGTCAGCTGGACAAGTTCAGGAAACTGTAGTCCAAAAAAACCAAAAACCCCAAAACCGGCCGGTAGAGTTTAAGGACACTACCTTCAGGGATTTAGTTCATGAATTCAATGTGTTGAACTATGCTTATTAGTTCATTTATTTAATAGATCAAAAGAAATAAATGAGCATAATTCAACACATCGGATTCATGAACTAAATCCCTGACGGTAGTGTCCTTAGAGACTCTACCTGCTGATTTTTAAAGTTTTTGTTCGCCTCTTCGCTGCCGGGTGGGTCCTGATCCCCCCTCCTTTCTTTCTTACCTTCCTTCCTTCACGAAAGGAACACGTTGACAGCCTGTTTGCTTCCACATCCCGCAAGAAGGTGAGAGTTGGAGAGATACTTTTTTTGAAGGAAGGAAGGTTTGAAAGAAAGTGGGGGGTTTTGTTTTGTTTTAAACCTTCATAGAAAATATTTCTGAAGTCCAATCCAAATAGTATAAGTGTCACAAGAAAGGTTATTATGTCCTCTATCAATTGCACTTTGGATTACTTTGATCGGTTGATCAGTTTGGTCACTGGCTCACCACCAACCGACCCCCCCAATGTCATTTTTACGAGTCACGTTTTTCTTTTATATCTTTGTTGTTGATTCCTACTTCGGTGTCATTCTTCTCCACATGTTGTATTCAAACTGTATCCACCTCGGGAAGTTGTAATATTCAGTTTCGAACACATTTTTCCCTTTTATTTTTGTGTTTTTGTGACCTTGTTTGAGTGGTTTTTTGGTAAAATGCTTCATAGTTTTTTTCCTGAAGTCCAATTTCAAATGTAATAGTGTCACCACAAAGGTTATTCTTTCCTCTTTCAAACGCACTTTGGGTCACCTGAATCAGTTGTGTGATTTGGTTGCTGGGCCGCCGAAAACTGACACCACCACCCTGTGAAGATTGCATTTTTTCAAGGCAACTTTCAGAATAAATTACGTCATCGCTTTGTATTTTTGGCCAATGGCTCTTTACATTTCTGAAAGTCGCCGAAACGAGCTTTCAGTCAATGTAACCATTATTCTTATGGGTGCTTTAGTTTTGTGGTGGCAGCTTGTCGAAAGTACATCTCAAAAGCTGCCAGACCACCCAACTGAAACGTAAGACGTTCATCGAATTCACGTCAAAAAAGCAACTTACCCAGTGCTCTGTCTTACAAACTATCATCTTCTGCCCACCCAATTCATGTGGATGTGCAAAATTGTATAGTAATAATCAGAAACATTAGCCATCCGGGGGGGGGGGGGGCTGTGAATAGAGTGACATCTTAGGACTCAGATGTAAAGTTAAAGGTCGCCCTTTCTCGAAAGCCAGTCATACCTGATTCTAGGGTTCAATGTTCATCTCTGTTTACAGCCAAAGAGCCAGTGCTATTTGCGCCTACAGATTTCCATGGACATGTGGCAGGCATGACTAAACACCAGAGTCCACAGAACACTATTTACTTTCCCACCAGAGTGGTACCTATTTATCTACTTGCAATTTCTTGCTTTCAAACTGCTAGGTTGGCAGGAGCTGGGACAGAGACAGGAGCTCATTCCATCATGCAGTACTCGGGTCCCAACCTGCTGACCTTCCTGTCATCAAGTTCAGCATCTTAACCATTTGAGCAACCACAGTCTCTAGGACTCAAAGGAGGTGGGTTCAAATCCCCATTCAGCCATGGAAACCTGCTGGGGGGATAGAAATTGTCAAACCATTCTTCAATTACCTTGAAGGCCTAATATGGTCACTATAAGTCGGTTCTGACTGGGTGGCACACAGGACACCATTAGAAATGTTAGTCCCTTAGAGGTCCACATTCTTTATTGATCACGGCAGGAAAATGGATGGTTTTGTGACGCTATGCATTATTTAATTGGGTTTTTTTTTAATTCTGGCTTTTAAGTACAGTACTGTCTATTTAAAACTGTCTATTTTTTTCAGCACATATTGCAAGAGGCACTCAAAATAGTTTCTCTTGTTTTGCATGAGAATGCAGCATAACTGGAAGTTGTAGTCCAAAAAACTTAGATCTAGACATCTATTATAAACCTTGTACTAATTTGTTCTCTTTATTGCCACTGTTATTTTTAGCAAACAAAAATTTGAATTTATTTATACTGTATTCATCAAAATATAGTTTCACCAATGGATATTTCAAAATATAGATAAGAGAGTTTTCTAAACCAGTGTCCCCCAACCTTTGGCTTTTGGACTTCAATTCCTATGAAATCTCCTGCCAACAGAGTTACGTCTCCAGATGGAGTTGCTGCCCTTTAGGAAAGGAGTGAAGACCTGGCTGGTGGGGCATGTGTGGGGAGTGGGCCAGACGGCCAACTCGCTCGCCTGGTTCCTTTAAATATCCCATCTCTCTCCTCGGTGTTTTTAACTTGAATTTTAATTTTTATGTACATGTTTTAATTGTTTTTAGTTGTAAAACCGCCCTGAGTCTTCGGAGGAAGGCGGGGTACAAATGAAATAAAATAAATAAAATAAAATAAAATAATTTCCCAGAAGCCTCAGTCAGTTCCCCAAAGCACTGATCAGCCAGTGTACTAACTTAGGCTTCCGGGAATTGAAGCAAAAACGACAAAGGTTAGGGAACACTGTTCTAAACAACAATGAGCTAAGGAACCTCCAGACATAAAAGATAGTTTATTACTGTATAATCAGTCAAAACCGTGGGAGTTGTTAATAATAGGCTTTGATCTGTTAAGAGCTGTTAATATCATTCCAAAGCCTCATAACCAACTTAATATTTAGGCCATCATAAACCCAACAGTATATGCTTTTCTGCCATGAGTTGACACCAGTTAAGAAATCAGCGTCTGCATTTCTTGGCATGGACTCAGTCTGGTGGCTGATGAGTGACAGGAAATGCTTTGCACATGGATAATTCTGGTAATACCACCTTCTTCACTACTGTATTATGAATTTGCTGCTGAGACTGGGCTGGGCTGTTGGCAACAGGAGTAAGTCATGAGATTCTAACATTATCTAACAGTCCCCTTTGCCAACTCTTTGAAAGCACATATGAAGCCTATGCATTTCCTAACTTAGTTTATTCATTAGATCAAGGTTTCCCTTGCTTGAAAGCCAGTTGTATCTGACTCTAGGGGCTGGTGCTCATTTCTGTTTGCAGCCAAAGAGTCAGTGCTGTCTGCGTCTGCAGACATTTCTGTGGTCATGTGGCAGGCATGGCTAGATGTCGGACTCCACGGAATGCTGTTACCTTTTCTGTCAAAGCAGTACCTATTGATCTATTTGCAATTTCTTGCTTTCGAACGGCTAGGTTGGCAGGAGCTGGGACAGAGACAGAAACTCACTTTGTTGTGCAGCACATGGGTCTCAAACTGCTGACCTGCTGACTTTCCAGTCATCAAGTTCAGCGTCTTAACCACTAAGCCTCGCACTCTCTTTATTCATTAAACACCCATATCTAAACACCTAGTTTATCTATTATCAGCCATAGTTAAACATTTAAATAACCACTTTTTTAAAATTGATGATCTGCTGAAGTGGAGGTTTTTCCAAAGTACAGTATTGCTTACAATAATGTTTGCTTAGCGCACTCTTTGGGCAGTTCACAAGTTAAATAACATTTTGCCCCCAACATGCTGGGTACTCATTTTGCCGACCTGGGAAGGATTGAAGGCTGAGTTAACTTTGATTGTCATCAGGAACAAATTCACAATGTTTTGCCTGCAGAGTACTGCAGGATGGAATGAGCTCCCATCTCTGTCCCAGCTCCTGCCAACCTAGCAGTTCGAAAACAAGAAATTGCAAGTAGATAAATAGGGACCACTTCGGTGGGAAGGTAACAGCGTTCCATGTGCTCCGGTGTCTAGTCATGCCTGCCACATGACCATGGAAACGTCTGCAGAAGCAGACAGCGCTGGCTCTTCGGCTTAGAAACAGAGATGAGCACTGACCCCTAGAGTCGGATATGACTGGCTTTCGAGCAAGGGAAACCTTTACCTTTACCTTTTACAGCAGTTTGACCACTGTGCCACCAGGGATCCTATTTGCAACAACCTTTTGCAAAGTTGTATGTGCAGTTCTTGGGCTCTGAAGAGCCATCCAGACCCTCCCCAGTCAACCTTCCCTTCTTTGACTCTCCAACACTACTAGCCCACGACTTACCGCTCCAGGGGCGCAGCTAGTCCCAACCTGATTCAGGAGATGCTTCGGGCTTTCCCCATTGGTGCCCACCAAGGAGATGGAGATGGAGTCAAACGTCCCGGTTAAGAGGCCCCGGCCAGTGGTCACCTGAACCTTGTAGGTGACTGGTTGGCTTGGTCTGCTGTAGAAGAGCCCTGTGGACTCCATCCTGCCCGCGTTAGGGCTGTCAGGAGAGTGAGACGAAGGCAGGCCAGAAAAGGATCCAGAAGGATCAGAGCAACCTGCTTTATAAATGGGAGGATGAACCTGTGAGGCAAACATCTCGACTCTAGAAAGAAACCGGCTCTTCTCCCTTTTGGTTGGTTACGCCCAGTCGCCTCCAAGCAACGCAAGAAGGTTTGAAATCAAGGTTCCACCTGCTGATAGTCCCACATCTCACACGTGGCCCTTCTATTTATATATCTACCTACCCCCCCACACACAAAAGCTGGCATTAGGAGAGGTGGCATCTCCCAATTGACCACTCTGGGTGGCAAACTCCTGGAGGGATAAAAACAGATGGCAAGCCTAGATTTGGATAGATACCAGAAAGCTAGACTTAGTTCTAAGATAGATTTTAAATTCTAATTTAATTTTATGCTAATTTTTCACTTGATCGTATGTATGTGTTTTAATTGTTTTTAGTTGTAAAGCCGCCCTGAGTCTTCGGGGGAGGGGAGGGTACAAATGAAATAAAATAAATAAATAAATAGTGGTTGAAAGGTGGAATAGCTACTGAGATAGATAAATAGACACAACAAGCAAATTTCCACTGAGTATCTGAGGGCCTGGGGGTTGGAAGAAGCGGGACATTTTATGTATTCACCCAGCCCTGTTCTGCATTTATCTGTTTGCCTGTGGTCCATTCCACCTGTATTTCTGCAGCTGTATTTCTCTCTGCAGGGCCTTTTCTCTCTACAGCTGTTTTTCTCCATCTGCAAGGCTTTTTCAATCAATGCATTCCACAGGGATGAGTTAATTTAGTCCAGTGATGACTAGCCTTGGCCCTCCAGGTGTTCTTGAACTTCAATTCCCAGAAGCCCTGGTCAGCAGGAGGGCTGTCTTGGACTTCTGGCAGTTGAAGTCCAAGAACACCTCGAATGCCAAGGTTGGCCATCACTGATCCACTCAATAACGGTCTGCACATAATGTTACCTTCTGCAGTCCAGCTTCTTCAACTTGGCTGAGGATAATGGGCATTGTAGTCTAACACATCTGGAGGGTTGTTTGTTTGTTTGCTTGCTTGCTTGTTTTATATCCCACACATCTCTGATATTTTCCTACTCTGGATGGCTCACAAGATATTTAAAAACTCTTTGCAACAGAAAATTAGGAATAAATAATAAATACACTAAATAAATTATAAATAGCAACCAATATTTTTTTTTTTGGGGGGGGGGGATGTTGATTAGGGCACAATCAATAACATTGGACATCAGGGACTTTACTGGCTAGCCATGCATTCTGCCTCCGATAGATATACAGGGTGTCCCAAAAGTCAACAACCAATATCTTGGAATGTATGTTTGCCATGAACGGGGGAGATGACCTCATGTGTGTTTGTAGAAAGAGGTGGCCAACATGTAGAGGATATTTTGTAAATATTTTGCAAGGTTTAGTAATGAATATTTTGTCAATAAAGTTACATTTAGCTACAATTTCCCTTTTCCCCTAAGTATGGTGACTTTGGGGTCACCCTCTGGAGCAAAAAAAAAGTTTTTTAAAAATGAAACTGAGGCTGTCCTACTGTGGGCACATCATCGGAAGGCAAGACTCTCTGGAAAAAGCAGTCGTGCTGGAAAGGTGGAAGGCAGCAGGAAAAGAGGAAGACCCAAACATGAGATGGACTGATTCTCTAAGGAAGCCACGGGCTGTAACTTGCAGGAATTGAGAAGAGCTGTTGAAGACAGCATATTCTGGAGATCTCTTTTTCCCAGGGACACCATAGTTCACAGATGACTTGATGAAACATAAGAACAAATAGTTCTGCTGTGTAGATACAATTTGGGCGTTATTTTGTTCAACACATCTCGAACCTGCCATATTATGTTGTTTGATCTGTATAGTTAGTTGTTTTTAAAGGTATGAATGATTTTAAAGGCATGAATTTTAAAGGCTTGATTTCAAGGGTGAGTTTTAGTTAATGTTATGATTTCATATTTAGATTTTTGTCACACTTGTTTTTAGTCTTTTATGAGGTTTCTAAGTCACGCAAAGGGCTCTTTCCAAGTAGAAAATTGGGGCACAAAAATTAAAAATCACATTCTGTAGTCTCTCCCTCTCACACACACATAATTTGTTAAGAGTGGATGAGGGAGGAAAACCTGTTTGTTATATTAAAATTGTAGGCAGTTATGGTAATTACAATAGCACAGGAAGCTAATAAGACGATTTTATGACTACAAACTGATGAAATTAATCACTCAGGATGTTCATGG
This sequence comes from Furcifer pardalis, assembly GCA_030440675.1. Taxonomy (NCBI): domain Eukaryota; kingdom Metazoa; phylum Chordata; class Lepidosauria; order Squamata; family Chamaeleonidae; genus Furcifer; species Furcifer pardalis. Next base: position 3,553,208 of record CP126897.1, read on the forward strand.
TAATGTAAAAGAAAAAAACATACCATTACAATTCAAACAAATCAATTCAAGATAAAACAGCACACGGAATGCTGTTACCTTTTCCACCTAAGCAGTACCTATCTACAGTATCTACTTACAATATTTTGCTTTCAAACTGTTAGGTTGGCAGGAGCTGGGACAGACTACATGAGCTCACCCCATCACACAGCACTCAGGTACTGAACTGCTGACTTGCTGACCTTTCCAGCCATTAAGCTCAGCATCTTAAGCCACTGTGACCCCAAATGAATAAATGAGGAGCAAAGAATAATAGGCAAAAGTCATGATGGTTAACGGACAGCTGCATGATAGGGGACATGAAAGGAGCCTCATTTGGGCGTCCCCTGCAAAAACCCTTTTAACCTAAAGTAATCTCTGACATGAAAACAAACACACCTTTGTAAACTTACCTGCTTCCCCCAGCACTTACGTTAAATACTTCATTTTTCCACTTCTTTTAACACCCCTTCTCAGCAATGGTTCTTAAACAAAGTTAGAAGATCAAGGAATACTCAAGTACTGTACAATGGAGCTACTGAGAGAAAGGACAAATTTCCCATGGAAATCCAATCAAAACAGCATTTAATTGAATTCAGTGGATGCCCCCATCAAGTGTGCAAAACAAAAAAGTTCTAATAAATGATTAAGATAATGCTATTTCTGATTTTTTTAATAGTCTAATTGTTTCAACATTTTAATTTGTTTAGAACAGGGGTGCCCAAACTTTTTGGGCCGTGGGCCGATCATGTGGTTTAGGGAGCTGGTCACTAAAGCCCGAGGGCCGGGTGCGGCCCCTGACGCCAATTCATCTGGCCCGTGAAGCCCTCATCGCTCCTGGAAGCTGAAGTAAAACGCGCCTGAATGGGCGTGTTTTACTTCCGCTTCCAGGAGCGACGAGGGCTTCGTGGGCCGGATGAATTGGCATCAGGGGCCGCACCCGGCCCTTGGGCTTTAGTTTGGGCACCACTGGTTTATAATCTTGCCTCTATTGCATATAGGCTCATCATTTTAAATTGTGCGATGCTCTGATACAAAGGAAGCACACAAGCCCTGGACCTAAATACTGTATTTGTGAGATCTATTTTCTCTTACAAGATGGGGAAGTGGTCTCGGGGAAGGGGTTTTTTTTGAGGACATTGAACCAATATATGGGAAATCCCAGCCCACGTCCTGGGATACACCAGAGGGCCATCTATAAGCTCTTCTGGTGGCCTCATTTCTTTGATCCTGACCCACTTTCTCCAAGGCCCTCAGACATCCTCAGGGCTCCTTGCCCTGAAACTGTCAGGGGACGAAAGGGAGGCTCAAGACAATAAATCCTTGCAGAGGAATGTTTGCAGGTTGAGTGCCATGAACTCCTTAGCTGATCAGGTCACTGTATTATCACCTTGGCCAAATCAACAAGATGCTTATGGGGGTTGGACATCCTATTTCTTGCTGCACTTTTATGGCTCCCATGAAGCTGTGGATGTGGCATTCCTGAAACAATCTGTGAGGGCAGTTTGTGCAGCAAGTTTGAAACCCAACGGAAAGAGAACGGCAAAGTCTGCTTTCAAGCAGTGCTTTGAATCTGATATTTTAAAATATGGACAGTCCTGTTGTGCAGAACAGAAAGAAACAAAATTCAATAATGCAAGGAAAGATGGAGGGAAGTAGGAGAAGAGGAAGGCCAAATATGAGGTGGATTGACTCTTTCAGTGAAACCACAGCCTTGCACTTACAAGAACTGAGCAAGATTGTTTAGGACAGGTCATTTTGGAAGTCAGTTATTCACAGAGTTGCCATACACTGGAAGTGACTTGCCAGCACATGGAACCAACATGTTTGAGTTCTGTTGGTTGCCCACCCACATTCCTGCAAGAGATCTTATTCCAGATGTTCCCAAGAGTAAAGGAAATTCTAGAGTTGATAAGAAGGTACCAGATGGAAGTTTCCCTTGGGCTTATTATGGCATTTACAAGGGGATATTTGGCTTTTAAAAAGGACCTTTCCTCTTTACAGCAAACATGGCTAGGATCCCATCTGATGGAAATCCCACAAGAGATTGCCTCTGGTTTAAATTCCTTCTCCACCTGGCAGGATTAACACAACCACCCACATGGGCAGGTGAAAAAATGCAAAAGCCTCCTGGCATTTCCTCACCTACCAAGTGCAGCTCATGAGCATGAGAGAGAGGCGTGAGCCTACTTATGCCTCCCTGCATTTTCCCTGGTCAAAAGTCTCATCATGTTACTCCAGCCCTGTTTATGAAATGGAATGGCTCATCAGCTTGGAATAAAGAGAAGTCTGGGAGGTGAAATGCAAAGAAGAAAGCTTTATTCTATAGTCATGTCAGGGGAGTAAAATGACTCTTTTTTTTACCCAAAGCAAGCTATTTCAATAGCATTATCCTATCTTCTTTTTTACACGTGGTAGGGTATAAAGTCAGAATCGACTGTGCGACTGAACAACAGCAAAGGGTATAAATTAGGGACTGTGGCAGCTTACTGGTTAAGACACTGAACTTGCAAGTCAGCAGTTTGAGACCCAAGTACTGCATGACGGTGTGAGCTTCCATCTCTGTCCCAGCTCCTGCTAACCGAGCAGTTCGAAATCAAGAAACTGCAAATATATAAATAGGTACCACTTCGGTGGGAAGGTAAACAGCATTCTGTGCATGTCCATGGAAACATCTGCAGATGCAGACAGTGCTGGTTCTTTGGCTATAAACAGAGATGAGCACTGAACCGTAGAGTCAGATACAACTGTCTTTCAAGCAAGGGTGACCTTTACCTAGGGCAGTGATGGCGAACCTTGGCACTCTAGCTGTTCTTGAACTTTAATTCCTAGAAGCCCTGATCAGCAGAACTGCTGACTTGGGCTTCTGATAATTGAAGTCCAAGAACACCTGGAGTGCCAAGGTTCACCATCATGGAGCTAGGGTATAAACCTGAAAGATTGGTGTGGCGTGTCCTCAGAAGAACCGTTCCGAGAAGTTAAGAACAGGAAGACTATCACCATGATGATAGCCAATATCCAGAATGGATAAGGCACAAGAAGAAGAAGAAGAAGAAGAAGAAGAAGAAGAAGAAGAAGAAGAAGAAGAAGAAGAAGAAGAAGAAGAAGTAGTAGTAGTAGTAGTAGTAGTAGTAGTAGTACATAAATTGCATGCTAGCCCAGCCTTATCTGGTTATTTTACCCAAGTCTGGTCAGATCTCAAAATCTGGAAAAATCTGGGTTTCTAAACTTCCTTTCCCCCATTTAACTACCGGTAGATGTGATTTGGATAAACTGTAATTGGCTAAGATGTCCTTAAGAGGCTTTCAGATTACAGATAAAAACCAAGATATAAAGTTAATAGGCAAGCAATAATTTCCCAGCCACAGGGACAGGTTTTGAAAGAGCTGGCAAGGTCATGATGCCTAGTGGTAAATGAAAACATCATCATCACCATCATCAAATTTATCTGATTTTCAAAATTGTTCTGTGGTTCCAAATATTCTGCCACTTAGATCAGCTTTATTAGGGTGGTTCTGATGAAAACAAGGGAAGGATTCAGCTCCTCCAGGGAAAACAAACATGAAAATGCCATTAATGCAACTGTAACACTTTCATAATACTAAATGGCATTACAGTACTACACTGGGAAAACTCTGTAGGCTACAGTTTTGATTGCTTTACCTCTGGAAGGATATTGTGCCGAAATGTAACGGGAAACATTTTCTTTGGAAATGGCTCAGGTCCTTTTAACACAGCTCAAAGGAAATCTATTAAATCCATCCAGGATGTTACATATGTTAAATCTGTCACATGACCATATTAAATCTGATAAAGAACCTGGCTGGCTGTTTCCCATAAACAAGGCGTGAGATGGCCTTAATTTTCCTTCCTAAAACATTTTTTTAGCATATGAAGGAAATACAGTAATGGTGTTGTTATTTTTTTTTTTTTAAGGAATGGGGGCGGGGGTTTTTTTGAGGAAAAAAACCATCAGGTTCCACCGAGATTTGAACTCGGATCGCTGGATTCAGAGTCCAGAGTGCTAACCATTACACCATGGAACCAGCCGTCTCTTTCCTCGCCGCCACCATTTATTCTCTGCCTGTCGGATCAGGGGGCGGAGTTCCTGCTGACCAATAGCGTGGCGCGCTGGGCGCCTGTTTTGCATTTCCCCTTCGATCGTTCCTCCGCCTGGCTCAGCCCATTCTAGAGAACAAAGGGAGAAGCCCGGCGCGCTCCCGCCACCAGCCCGGGCAGGGGGGTCGGGGCGCGTGCACCGTATTAGGGGGGGGGCAGCAGGGGTGGATTTCATTTACACCCCCCCACTTCTGCATTTTATTTTTATTTTTTTTTAGGAAAGGAAAATCCAGTTACCCATCATCCAGCATCATCCAACGTTGGGTCATTTCCTTTTCCCCAGCCCCAAATAATTCCCCCTTTTTTCCTTCCTTCCATTCATCATCATCATCATCATGCTATCCATTCGCCCCTTTTCTTTTCTTTTCTCAGCTCTCTTGGAAAGCGACCTCCGCTGCAGCTGCCGAGGGTGGAAAAAAGGTTTGTTTCCTTGCTGCTCCTCGGGAGTAAGGCTTGCAACTTTTGCCTTGGGCTGGTGGGGAGGGGATTGAGATGGACAAAGGGGCAGGGAGTGGGGTTTTTAAGGCAGGAAAAGTAAGGAGAATATTGGAAAGGAGGAGGTCAGTTTATTTTTTTTAATTTGAATACGGTAAAAGAACTAGTAACTTATTTATTTATTCATATTTCTATACCCACCCTCCTCATCAGGGCGACCCAAAAAAGGAACAGGACAAGAGAGAGATCACCGTGGGTCACCATCTCCCATCTTTCCCCCTATATAATGCTTAGTAAGGTAAAGGTCACCCTTTGCTCGGAAGCCAGTCGTATCCGACTCTAGGGTTCAGTGCTCATCTCTATGTTTCATAGCCGAAGAGCTATGCTCAGTAGGATCCCCTCTATTGGGGGTCATTGAGAAATGGGGTCTGCCCCTCCCCACTGTATGATGGCACCCATTGTTTTTCCATCGTGGCCCAGAAGAGTAGAAAATATTGAAGGCCTTTGTTTTGGAACGTCAATGGCTTCCAGGAAGAGACACCTGCCCTGAAATTTTGGGGTGGGGTGCTTCCCTCTTCTACCCCCCCCCCCCAGTAGCTGCGTTTCGGAATGAAACTGATTTGTCCTGTTCCTTGAACAGGCCTCAGTTCAACCTTCAGGGTTGCAACAACCGAAGTGTTCGACCAGATGTTCCTAGAATGGTTCTAGGTTCCTCATGTAAGTGAGCCAAGTTGCAAGTTGCAGACCATAAGTGGGGTCAAGAGGGGTTGGGGAAAACAATTTCTTCATGCTCTCTTAATTCTTTTATAGGTGCCTCAAGTCTGCTTGGTTTCTTTCCTCAACTGAGGCTACCCTCTTCCTTTGTCTCTTTCTGACTTTTCCTCCAGTTTTAATTTGAAGCATGGAAGCCACCCAGAAGGAAGCTGCCATCTTGTGTGTCGTTCAGTCAGGGACACTGATGATGGAGTACCTGCGGGCCACCGGGGAGGCGTCGGCAGCAGCGGCATCCCGGCGCCGGTGGGCTTTCCTCCACTCTCTAGGGCAGAGAGGCCGTGAGGAAGAGGAGGAAGGATCCGAAGAGGAAGATGGTGGGGAGGAGGAGGAAGAAGAAGAGATCCCACTCACTCGGCAAACATCCAGTGCCGGGTTTCGGCGGGGCGGGCGCCTCCGTTCAGTGGAGAGGCGCTTCTGGGCCCGGCCGAGGAGCACCGAGTGGTGGGACCGGACGGTGTTGGAGACATGGGACGACTCTCAGTGGCTGCAGAACTTCCGGATGCGCAAGTCGACCTTCCTGGAACTCTGCGCCAGGCTCTCTCCGGCTCTACAGCGGCAGAAGACGCGAATGCGGATCCCATTGAGTGTGGAAAAGCGGGTGGCCATCGCCCTCTGGAAACTGGCCACCTCCGTCTGCTACCGCGACGTGGGCAACCAGTTTGGGGTGGGTCGGTCAACCGCTGGCTCGGTGGTGCTGGAAGTCTGCCGGGCGATTCAGCGGGTGCTGATGCGCTCCACTGTGACGGTGGGTGACAGCCTGGTGGGAATCATCCAGGGATTCAAAGAGGTGGGCTTCCCCAACTGCGCTGGGGTGGTGGGGACCACACACATGCCCATTCTGTGCCCTCCTCACCAGGCCGCCGAGTATGTCAACAGCAAAGGCTATTATTCCATAGCGCTGCAGGCCCTGGTGGACCACCGGGGCAAGTTCACCCACCTAAGCGCTGGCTGGCCAGGGAAGACTCACGAAGCCAAAATCTTCAACAAGTCCACCTTGTTCACCAAAGGCCAGGAAGGGACTCTTTTTACACCAGGCTCCGTGGATATCGACGGGGTCTGTGTGCCCAGAGTTATCCTGGGAGGACCGGCCTACCCTCTCCTCCCGTGGCTGATGGTCCCTTACACAGAGAACCTCGACGAAGCCAAGGAGGCCTTCAACACCACTTTGAACCGGTGCCAGGAACCTCTGGACGAGGCCTTCAGCCGGCTGAAGGGCAGGTGGCGTTGCCTGACGGGGCGCAACGACTGTGCTGTGGAAAACCTTCCCCGGCTGATCTCTGCCTGCTGTGTCTTGCACAACATCTGTGAGGAGAAAGGAGAGGCCTATGAAGAGACGTGGGAGGCAGAGGCCAAACAGCTGGCAGCCACCTTCGAACAGCCCCTCCAGCGGCCAGATGTTCGCATTAAGCCAGCAGCCAGGTCTGAAAGGGTCAGGGAAGCTCTCTGTACCTACATAGCCAGCAAGTGAAGTTGAAAAGGAAAAGATGCTCTGATAGGGAATTCTTCTGCTCCAGGGATTGTGGAGGGGATGATGGATGAACTGCTGCCCTGGACCTTCCAGACCAGGGGTGCCCAAACTCTTTGTGCCACGGGCCAGCCACCTGGTTCAATGGGCTGGTCACCTGGTTCAGCGGGCCGGTCATGTGGTTCCACCGGAAGCAGAAGTAAAATACATCTCGCAATCTGTTTTGCAACAGGGTGGGATAGATTTTAAGCTGCCACTTTCTCTGCTTAAACCAGGGATGTCCAAACTACAGATCTGTGGGCCAGATCCAGCCCCCAATGCTAATTCATCCAGCAGCCGCCCTCGTCACTCCTAGAAGTCAAAGTAAAATGCGCTAGTAGACATTTTATTTCTGTTTCTGGGAACGACGAGGGCAGCGTGGACCAGATGAATTGGCATCAGGGTCCGAATCTGGCCCATGGGCCATAGTTTGGGTACCCCTATTCCAGACTGAGGTATATTAAGACTTCCATCTCCATCCTCCTCACTTGGGAATATACCTTGTTGGACTTTCTGGGATAGACTTACTTCTGAACAGTTGTGTATAGAGTGGCATTGTATGTACACAAAACTGAGATATTACTGCCAGAAACATGCACCGATGAGGACTTAAGTTTGGCCAGTGACAAAGCCAATGACAAAGTTTGGCCGACAACAAAGGCTTTGTTTTGGCAGTCCAGGGTTTCATCGGGATACAAAAGAAGAAGAACTGAGATAATAATAATTTCGTGTCAGAAATTATTCTGGGTTGAAAGGATTTTTGCTGGAGAAACTCTGCTCAGGAGATGCCCACATGAAGTTCCTTTCATGTCTGAGAATGAACTGAGATGATACAGAAACATTAAAAGAGGAAGATTTTTACTTCTTCTTTATGAGGGGGGAAATAGTTTGGGGAAAATTGACATTTAGTGATGAATTCAGAAAGGAAGTTGTTTTGTAAAGTTTTTCTCAGTTCATGGCTTTTGGGAAGACACATTGTGCTCCTGTGGAAATGGTGGAAATCCAGTAATATGCTACAACTAGAGTAGACCCATTGACTGAGTGGAATTTATGGAAGAGTTGACTCATCAAATCCTCACTGATTCAATGGCCCTACTCTAGTTCCTACTCACAATTTCAGCCATTACCCCCATCTAAAACTGGATTGATATCTTGACAAGCTTTGGGGAAGCTTGTAAACTTAATTTTTCACCCTTCTGCAATACCCAAGGTGACAGCTCAAAAAATGGGTGTGTGAATTCAACTCTTAGGAATTACACCTTCCAGGCTTGTGGAAGCCAAGAAATAGAGAGGAATTGTATATGTCTAGTTGTACTTTTGTGATGTAAAACTAATACAGTTTTTAGAGCTCCTGTTCTAAAAGAAAGGAGGAGGATGGAGAGGGAATATTAATCACACTGTAGTTATTCTTGTTGGGTCTGTAACTGGTCACACTGGAGAACTCAAATCACACACCCTTTTTTGAAGGTGTGTGTGATGGAAGACTCTTATTTTCTAAGGCCCTGCTAGAATATATAAGAGCTCTTACGCAAGCTTTTAAATCCTTTTTATGTATGTATGCTATGTATTCACTGTTTTATTGTGTACAGTATATGCCATTTTAAGATGCAAAAGAGAAGCCAGAAGTCTTTGGCACCTTTAAGACCGATTCATTTTTATTTTTCATAAGTTTTTACATGTCTGAGCACATTAGTTTAAGTAGCCCAGATTCATTTAAGTTGCAAAAAGGGCTTCCTATTTTCTAATTTCCCACTCCTGCCTTGCACGGGTCAAAGAAGAGAAGATGCTCCTGTTCCCATATTAGAAGCTAGGATTCATTGATGCTTCCCACTAGCCCTTCAGGTTCATGAGAAACAGGCCGATAAACCCCTTAGATGTGGAATGCTTAGATTTGAAGGCAATGCAGCTTGCCTGCTTCAAGACTGGATGGTGAAATCTTTCGTCCAGGCCTTCTAATTAGGGCTAACCCAGTAGTTCCCAAATGTGACGCACACCACGCCCCACAGGGTGACTTCAATTCCCAAGTCAGTTCATTGGCTGATCATTGCATTGGGGAATTGGCTTAGGCTTCTGCAAATTGAAGTCCAAAATCCAAAGGTTGGGAAATACTTGACTAACCTGTGAGTTCTATTCCTCTTCCCCCACTATATAAAGTATTTACTGCCTCTTTTTCTCCTTGTTCCAAATCCTGGTTTTGTAGATGTGAAGAAATTGGAAGTTCTAATATGTAAAAACTGCTTTGAAACAGGGACTGATATATTAGTTGTAAAAGGAGGAGGTTATGTCTTTTAAAATGTGTCAAAAATGTATTCCCTTAACCTTTCTGTTAAGGGATTGCCAGGTTTTTGGGAAGCTTCTGCTCCTAGCCAATTGGAAGTGTGGCTCCCTCAATACGAGTTTACAGAAAAGAATTAATTCTGCATCTCCTGAGGTTAAATGTGAAACCTCATGATGGTTCTCCAGGTTTGTCACTTCACTGTTGCTAGCACATATATTAAGATTTTGGTGTGATGAAGAAGTCCATGCAGGAAAAGGTCGCCCTTGGTCGAAAGCCAGTCATGTCTAGGGGTCAGTGCTCATCTTTGTTTTTTAGCAAAAGAGCCAGCACTGTGTCTGTATGCAGACGTCTCCATGGACATGTTATGGGCATGACTGACCATAGAATGCTGTTTACCTTCCCACTGAATTGGTCCCCATTTATCTACTTGCAATTTCTTGCTCTCAAACTTCTAGGTTGGCAGGAGCACACTCTGTCATGCAGCACTTGGGTCCCAAACTGCTAACTCACCAACCTTCCAATAATCAAGTTTGGCATCTTAACCACTAAGCTACCACAATTCCGAAGTCCATACAACTGTGTCCCTATTAGGATCCCAGTATGTAACATCCTACGTCTGTACCAGTGTGTTGTGACAGTCTGGGAAATGTATTAAAATGACCATATTATATCCCAGGCTTGTTCACCAATTATGATAGGAAGTGTGATAAGTCACTTATTTAACCTCTTCAATTCTGCTCTCACCATAAACATCTACACCATTTTATTCTTTTCTATGCCAGTGTACGGAACTGTCAGACATTGAAACTGAAGCCATGCATGTTGTAGTATTTCATACTACATTTAAATATAGTTTGATGAACATAATAGGCTTTTTGAGAAGTTGTATCATTTCTGATGCATCGTACCCAGCTAAAGTAGTACACATACAGTAATTCCTATTAATTTCGCCAAAAGGTTTAAAGCGCAAATATTACTGTTCATTGTACCTATCAGAAAACAGTAAAAGCAGTTCTATCTGCCAAACCATAAGGAAGTTGTGACCCCTTTTAAAACAATCTTGACTTTAAAATGTGTTTTTACTTTGATTTTAAGGATTTTTTAAAAACCCTTTTGGTGGCTGTGAATCACCATAGACTAAGAAGCAGTAATCCAGCCCAGTTAATTTACCTTCCAGTTTTCACTTTACAATGTGTATTTAATGGAACTGGGACAGGTGCTTTCAAATGGTTTTATAAACATTGATGCTGAGCTGAAAACATGTACAGTGCACTGGATGATCTTGGAGAAAGCAACCTCCGAGTTTACTTTAACATTGTGACTTCTTTTAAATTACTGCACTTGAGCAGTCTAACTAGGCAGTGTTGCCCATCTCTTATCAACGATGTTAGGGACTAAAACTCACCAAAGCATCCTCCGTCATATCCTTTGGGCCAGGTGAAAACGGAGGGCACGTATCATGGTCCGCCAAGCCAATGAGCGATGTGCTATCCAAATGGCTAAAAAACCACCGCCAGATGGAGTTGGATTTCTCAAGTCTGTTTGCATATTTGGACTGTCGTCACCGAGACATCCACTACAGCGTGGAGTCCTCACTGAATAATGACTCCAAGGTATCCAAGGTAATTTAGGTATAATTCAGTGGTGAGGGTCATATTTGTTTACTACCAACTCTTTGGGCGTGGCATGGTGGATGTGGCCAGGGGGAAAGCCCTATGTTGTACCCGAATTAGGACTACTTTATTTCAAAACTTGGATGAACAGGGACAGCTGGAATTTCTGGCAAACGGGCGAATCTGTTGAATCCCACCACTGGTGTAATTGCATTTCAGTATTATGGCTTGTGCACCTAGGGGTACCACACTAAAAAGTTCCTGCCATGTGAGAAAGATCAGATACAAATGTAATGAAGATGCTTGGTAAGATATATTATGTCAGGGGTTCTCAGCCTTACCATGCCATGGGCCGGACAATTCCTCCTCAAACCACGCCGTGGGCCAGATGCAATAGCAGCAGGTTCATTTGTACATGCTTTGGTGTGTCCACTTCCAGGGTGATCATCATTGTGGGCTGGATGGAACGGCGTTGAGGACTGCGGCTGACCCCACGGGCCATTAGGATGCAAACCCCTACCTTACGTACATTGTGGCTTCCTTTCCACAGCCTTGTATAGCAAGGGGAGGCCAATTCCACAGAACAATATCTGGATCTTTACATTTTTTTAAAAAAAGTCAAAAATGCATACGAAAGAAAAACAAACGACAACTGAAACAATGGCATATTTTTATTTTTTCATAGAAAGCATACAATAAAATATATAAACACGTTTGTTCACAACAGAGGAAAATATGTTAAAAGCCTATGTTAAAACCAGTTTGTAAACACTAAAGGTTGTGTTTACTACTATAATTTTAGCAGCACGCCAAAAGCCTCAACATGGAGACAACCAACCTAAACTACTGGGGAGGGGGGGGACTTACATCCATAAGATTCAACTCTAGACAAAGCCCTACGTGTGTATTTACCAACATGGTCTTTCAGGAGAGTGGAACATACATTTGGGCCTCGGCTGAAGACCTCAGGTTCTGGAGAGGTTGTGCTCAGAGCAGAATCTAGTACCTTTTTTTGGCCCCGCCTAAGCATCTCTAAAATCTTGATGACCACCACCACCACCCCTGTGACATATAATTCTTATTATTCAAAAAGTGAATAATGGAGGAAGCCTAAAATGCCATTAACTTGGTCTAACCCATTCTCAAATTGCCCCTCTTAAAAATCAATTTGTCCCCTGTGGGGAGTGTGCCCCACGTTGGGAACCACGGCTCTAGAAGGATTGCACTGAAATGTTCTAGTACCCCTAGCTAGCACCCCCTAAGTGGTACCAGACTGGGGGAATGTTTCCATTCACTGACTAATGCTCACAATTTTCTTAGCTGCTGCATCCAATAAAATGTGGTTGGAATTCAACCTATCCCTGATGTGAGATTATGGCCGGATTTGCCTTTCAGACATAAAGATGTACAGTGTATTCTTTGTTCCTTTATCCCCAAATATGGTGCTAGGTGTCACGTGGCAACCTGTACTTTTAAGAATGACTCTTCCACAAAATTTCATCTTGAGACTGGGAAGACTACAGTGCCAATGGCAAGTCTAGTTCCTGGTCTCTCCCTCCAACCCATCCTCCCCTAAGATTTCTGCTACTTATCCTGGTGAAGAGTTAGGGAGGACTCAAAAGTTGGTGCTCCTTTGGGGGATTTTTGTTATGTGTCTTTGAGTCAAGTTTAGACATAACCTTTTTTTAAAAAAATGGGAACAATACGGTTCTGCAATAATAAAAAAGATAACTTACAAAGGTTTTCAATGGATTATTTTTATTAGTTTGCATGTCATGAATTGGATCCAACTACTGATACATTAGCCCATGGGAATCAATGGACCAGAAATTATGCTTAATGCCCCATTGATTTTTATGAGACTTTATGGATCCTACCCAAAGAGTTCAGAAAGATCTCATCTGCTGACTTTTACTAAAGCCATAACAAATATAATCCATAGCTAAAATTTAATAATTATAATAATATCTGAAAGTCTGGACAAGAGAAATAGAAATTAAAACTATTTTTAAAAACTAAAGTAAAATACAGTACTGTAATTCACTTGTTATACAGTCATATTTTTTTGTGAAATGAATTATAAACATCCTATTTTAGCAGTTAAGAACAGGATAGTTACAATTTTGTTCAAGCAAATATAATTAATCATTAAACATTCTTGGCACATATATATTTGCAAACCGGCAGATACAGACATTCAAGCACACTGTCAATCATGCATACTCCCAAAAGCAAACAACCTCTATTCTAAAGGAAAAATAAAATATCTGCTAATATATGGAAATCATGGTTTTTTTCATTTTCTGCAGGGTAGCCAATGTTAGAGCTGTTCCAGATGCAGCCAAAATTATACCCTGCTCTCCTTTGCTCAGCTGCAAAGAAGCATGCGTTTTACTGGAATTTGCATTCAAACATCTCACTGAAAAGCAACTTCTCTGCAAGAAAACTGCTTCTCCTTAGGAAATCTATTTTTTTTAATCTGTAAAACTTCAAGAAATCCATTTCACCACTGGAGATGGTCTTCTTTAACATTGTGTTTGCACTAGTTCAGTGGTGCCCAAACTAAGACCCGGGGGGGGGGGGGCCGACGCCAATTCATTCGGCCTGCGAATCCCTCGTTGCTCCTGGAAACGGAAGTAAAACGCGCCTGTACGCGCATGTTTTACTTCCGCTTCCGGGAGCAACGAGGGCTTTGTGGGCCGGATGAATTGGCGTTGGGGGCCGCCCCCGCGGGCCATTGGGACCACATGATAGGCCCACTGCCCAAAAAGTTCCGGCACCCCTACGCTAGTTGCTGACCCAAGGACTCTGATTACAGAGATAAACTTGAGTTGGAAGCATCAAAGCGCTAAACTCTACCCGAAACAAAAGGAGATGAGAAAAGAACCATGCTTTCATAATGGATAAAAAAGCACAGAATGTTGTAGGATATAATTAACCCTACCAAGTAAGAGAGGAAGAAGATTATAAGGACAGTTGGGATGGTGGTGGTTGGGGGAATGCATCAGTGAGAAATGCATCATCTTATAGAGCCCCTATATAAGATGCAGCAATATAACAAAGAATTGAGTCACACCTTTACGACTGATAGATTTATTTTAGCTTGAGAAATCCTTTATCAAGTTTATAGCAGAGTCTGTTATGATATTCCTTTCAGTGTTCCAATAGAAGCACATTCATAGGATGACATGGGGAAAGGGGAGGGACTCATCTATATAGGGCAGGGGTGCCCAAACTATGGCCAATGGGATGGATCTGGCCCCCAATGCCAATTCATCTGGCCCATGCCACCCTCATCACTCCTGGAAGTGAATGTAAAACGTGCATACGTGTTACTTCCACTTCCGGGAGCAACAAGGCCAGTACAGGCCGGATGAATTGGTGTGGTGGGCCAGATCCAGCCCATGGGGCGTAGTTTGGGAACCCCTGGTTTAAGGAGAGAAAATGGCAGCTTAAAATCTATCTCATTCTGTTGCAAAACAGATTGCAAGGCGCGTTTTACTTCTGCTTCCGGTCAGGGGTATGCAGGGCCCCATGGGAAGGTTCTGGAGAGAGAGTGGTGGGGGCGCCTATTGGGGGTTGGGGGGAATCCCATACATTGCTATTGGCGCCCCAGGGCGCGAGTGGTGAGGGCAGTGTGGGACAAAGCCCGATTGCCTGATATATCAGCACGCACCTGCTTCCAGTGGGAGGAACCACATGACCGGCCCACTGAACCATGTGACCGGCACACAACCTGAAAAGTTTGGGCACCCCTGATATAGGGAGGGAAAAAAGGTTACCAGCTTACCAGGATGGAACCGAATAGTGTTCCTTTGCTTCCCATCCTACAGGTTGAGAACGTCTTAGGACTCCTGCATTTCCCAGGGCAGAACATAGAGATACTGGGAGAATCTGTAGCCGCTGGATTTCTCCATGCCCTGCAGTTGTTAAAAAGAGGCCAGGCATCTCATCCAAGGAATAAATAAGTGATATGCAATCCACTACTTACCTGCAGAGCCCTCTCTGGAGTCCAAAATACAGGTTTACAAAACATGGATTCTACTTTGCACGGGTGGGGAATGGGGTCGGTGTTTAACCTGGCCTTTAAAAAAACCACAAGAAAACAAGCAGAAATACCCAGTGCTAGATGTAGATACTACTGAAACACTGGGGCGAAGGCTCAAGTTACTAGTCCCTAAGAAATGCTGGCCAAAATCCTGTTGAGTAAATCATGCCTGTTTTAAGAATGGCAACATGACGAGTGGGCGAGATTGCCAATAATTAAAGAGTTCCTGGTTTGATCCCAAGGGTTGCAAGAGTCACCCAAGAGCAATTATACTTATACACTGCCCCATAGTGCTTAGTGCACTCTCACAAGTTAATTAGCATCTTGCCCCCAACATGCTGGGTTCTCATTTTATTGATATCGGAAGGATGGAAGGCTGAGTCAACTTTGAACCCATCAGGATTGAACACACAACATTCTGGCTACAGTACATCAGTTTAGCCACTGCGCCACCAGGGACCCATATCTAGTCTCGTTGGCTGATCCCCAAGATCAAAGCAGAAACACTCTTACTTACTGGTAATCTGCTGGTACCAGTAACATCATCACTTTTAAACAGACATCATTTGCTGGACAAGATTTTGGGTGTCCTATCTTTCTCAGAAAGAAGAATACTACACTTGAGATATAGGGACATATTCTTATAATACACAACGCAAAGTGACCTGCTATGTTATCCCAACATGGATAAAAATGTTATTGCCTAGTTATGTACAAAGAATAAAATTTAGGAAAAGGTAAGGAAGAAGTGTTTACGCCCTCCAGCTTAGGGCCAGGGCCTCCAGAAAGCTGGCGGCGGGGGCAGCCTCTTGGTCAAACTGGCCATCGGGTTGGTGTCTCTCTGTTGGCTCCCCACCTCTCCCATGCTAGAGCCAGGGGATTCTGGGCTCCGGAGTGGCTCCTCCAGCTTCTTCTGAGGCGAGCAGAAGGCTTCAGGAGTTCTTGGCGACGAACCTTCCAAGGAAGGGCTCGGAGAGAAGGCGGGATAGCTCCAGTCTTGGCTCTGCGCTTCTGGCTTGGAGGTCAGGTAGAGATGTAAGGTTTCCAGCAGGTGGCTTTGGACCGACGGGTGAGCTTGTTGAATGAAGGCCGCCAAGCCCAGGAGGCATTCCCGAAACCCCATCATGTAGCAGGTCTGTAAGCTCCTAACTTCAGAGGGCTCGACTCCTGAGGGAGAAGAAGATTGCAGAGTCGGGGAGAAGGCTGGGCGTTGAGAGACAATTCAGAACAAGTCACACCAACCCCCAACTGCACCCCAGTCTGTAAACATCAATAGCAATTACATTAGTGCACTCTCTAAATGGCTCACAAGGTCATTAGCATTTTGCCCTAAACATGAGCAATGGATGGAAGTCAACCTTGATCCCCATCAGGATTGAACTCATGACATTTTAGCTGCAGGACAGCAGTTTAACCCCATGCACCACCAGGACTTTATAATGACAGGATGCTTACCTGTAACTGTTCTTCTTCTTTGTGGTCACCTGTGAATCCACATGAATGGGCTTACTGCACGTACGCACAGTAAACCCAGTCATGTGGATTTACAGAGACCATGAAGAAGAACTTGATAGCAGCGTTGCAGCAGAAATAGACATAGATAGCCCATAATTATAGCATTGTTATATTTAACAAGGAGTGTTATATTTTTCAAATGTTATATTTAACAAGGATATAGTAATAGCAACAACACTTCTACACGCTGCCCCATAGAAGCGCTTGGTTCACTCTCTGGGCAGTTCACAAGTTAATTAGCATTTTGCCCCCGACATGCTGGGCACTCATTTTACTGACCTTGGAAGGATGGAAGGTTGAGTTAACCTTGATCCCCAGCAGGATCAAACTCACCACCTTTGGGCTGAAGGACAGCAGTTTAACCCCTGCACCACCAGGGCTCTTTCCCTGTGTTGTCCCTAGAGCCGTGACAGCTGGGGCTTCCCTGCCCTATGGGTTAAGCTCAGTTGCTTGCACAGCGACCAAAAAGTAAAACCACAAGGTTCAGTCTGACTTTACCTTTCTCCTTTCCTTTTGACCTTTTGTTTGCTAGGCTGCCTTCCTGGCGTGCAGCCTTACCTGCTCAGGAGCTACACCCCCCTTGCACCCCTCCCCTTCGCCGCCCCCCACCCCACCGTGCAGGCCCGCTGTACCCTGGGGTTTAGCAGAATTCATCTCTCGCAGATATCCTACAGCAATCTCCAAGATTTCTGCCTTCTCCACTTTAGGATTTTTCAGCGTCTGTTAAAAGAAAGAGGCCCAAAAAAGTGGCTGAAGAGGAAATGTTGTAGGGAAAGGGCAAGGCAAGGAAGAGCCCCATCAGTTAAAAGCAGCCTCCCAGTTGCCCACCACCATCTCTGGGGGCTGTAGTGGCTAAGAAGCTTGTTAGCTGGAAGGCCGGCAAGTGGGCAGTTTGAGACCCGGGTACTGCATGACGGATTGAGCTCCTGTCTCTCTCCCATCTCTTGGGGACACAAAAGGAGCCTCATTTGGGCATCCCCTGAGCGGAGTTTCTCCCGCAAAAAAACCTTTCAAACCAGAATAATTTCTGACACGAAATTATTATACCAGTATCTCTCTAACCATGGGACTGCGGTGGCTCAAATGGTTAAAATGTTGAACTCACTGACTGAAAGGTCAAGAGTTTGATTCCCAGGTACTGCATGATGGCATGAGCTTCTGTCTCTGTCCCAGCTCCTGCCAACCCAGCCGTTCGAAAGCAAGAAATTGCAAGTAGATAAATATGGACCACTTTGGTGGAAAGGCAAACAGTGTTCCGTACACTCCGGTGTTGAGGCATGCCTGCCACATGTCCATGGAAATGTCTGCATAAGCAGAAAGTGCTGGCTCTTTGGCTATAAACAGAGATGAGCACTGAACCCTAGAGTAGGATATGACTAGCTTTTGAGCAAGGGCAACCCTTCCCTCTCTAATCACCTGTTGATGGAGCTTTGCAAAGGACTACAGTACCCAGAATGCAACAGCTGTGGGCAGGGAAGTCTTCCAGATGTTATCCAAAGGCGGACTCAGCTAAACTCTGCTGTGCTTAGATCGATGAGTGCACAGTTAAATTTGGCTGTGCTTGGACAGACAAGTGCACAGCAAAGTTGTTCTGATTCAGGTAAGATGATGACTTATACACACTTCATCCTAAACGCACTCAAGGTATGTTCTCGAATACTCCAAGATTATGTCAACCCATTCCCCAGAAGCAGAAACTGACACATAACTAAGCAAAGAAATGAAGTTTGGAAGAAGACAGAAGCTCAGCCAACAGCCCTATCAGATATTGTTGAAATAATTTTGAGCCAGAAGATTTTTTTTTACCAAGTTCTCCTCTTCCCTCTTTCATTTACCATCTAGCTTGATTGAACTCTTTGGTAACTCAAAAGGCTGAATCTGTTTTATGTTGTTTGGTCCCAATAAAGGTACCATTTTGTTCTCCCTTAGTAATTATTGAGATATCAGCCAACTTTGGAGCTGGGTAAGGCTTTCCTCCCAAGAGCTTTATAGCTAGACGTTTTTCCATAGTGTTTCCTATTTTAAAATGCTCCCCCACCACCATGCCACGCCTTTAACCAAAAAGTCCTCTTTTTTAGAGCAGAGTCATGTAGAGCAGGGTACTGCAGTGGCTTAGTGACTAAGACGCTAAACTTGATGACTATAAGGTTGGCAGGTCAGCAGTTCGAGCCCCAAGTGCTGCATGATGGAGTGAACTCCCATCTCTGTTCCAGTTCCTGCCAACCTAGCAGTTTGAAAGCAAGAAGTTGCAAGTAGATAAATAGGTACTTCGGTAGGAAGGTAAACAGTGTTCCATTCACTAGTCTAGTCATGCCTGCCACAAGTCCACAGAAACATCTGCAGACACAGACATAACTGGCTCTTTGGCTGTAAACAAAGATGAACACTGAACCCTAGAGTTGGATACGACCGGCTTTCAACCAAGGGCAACCTTTACCTTTACCATGTAGAGCAATGGCTCTACCTGCTGGCAGTTAAAGGAAATTAATGTACCATTCACTTCAATCCACCTGCAATTAAAGCAAACACCTCCTAGGAGGTTTCCATGCCATAGGATTAATCCAGACTACAACCCGACCTTATATAAAAGGGAAGGTGTTATGTTCTTAGCAGGGCATCCTATACGAGACTTGCAGGGAGTGGGTTAGTATTAGGTTTATGGGAGATGGGGCGAGCTATAGGGGGCCCCCACTCACTGACCTGGCAATGGGTCCTCTGAAGAAGGAGCAGGCGCAGTTCTTCCAGGCTCCGATTGATCCGGTCGCGCCGGCGCTTCTCCACTAGAGGTTTTAGCATCTGAATAGACAAACAAGCAGGGGTTGACCCCTGGGTGGGGTAAGCAGCTACTCTGACGGGTACGTATATGTTTGGATACACATACATATGCCCATCAGAGCAGGGGAAAGTCCCCATTACCCAAGCCAGCTGGGGATTCTGGAAGCTGAAGACAAGTCCAAATCCTCTGAAAGACCAAAGTTTTCCTATTGTGGTCTACTCATACACAACTGGGCTGTATGAAATGTTCTGTGAATGGTCCAATTTGCATGTTGACCTCCTACACATATAAACATCTATAAAGATATACAGATAGTGCAAACTGTAAGGCCAATAATCTATAGCTCCTAATAGATACATCATCATTGTAATACACCTACCTAGCTAGCTATCACTTCCACCTTTCCTCTCTTGACCTCAAGGTTACAGATATTGCTGTTTCCCACACACAGACTGATTAATGCATGTATAGTAACTTTTGGCAGAATGCTGTTGTTATTTACACCTGGAATGGGGGTGGGTGGTGGATTGCAGATGGGGAGGGCATGAGAATACATCTGGGTGGAGTTTATGTTGCTGCTGCAGTTTCTTTCCAGAAGTAACTAGCGCTGCCTCTCTTTAGAGTTGGAGGTAGAGGAACCTCTTTCCCGTTCCCAAATTGCTTGACCCCTGCCGAGCCTGGAAAGAAGAAATGCCATCTCCACAGAAAAATGGTACCCAAATCAAGATTCATTTCCCATCCTGCCCAATGTGATTTCCCTCTGCCCAGCGCCATCCTATCTGTGCCACCCAAGACTTGTGTCGCCTCAGTGAGTAGGCGGCAATATAAATCTGAATAAATAAATAAATAAAATGCCTTGAGAGCAAGAGAGCTGCTTCAAGGCTGGCAGATTTGGAGGGTCCTGAATGGGCAAACTATAATTATTATTATTTTTAAAAAATCTTGTCAATTACTGTTCTGTTTCTTCTTTTTGTTGTCATCAAGGAGAGAGGCTTGTTTTCTGCCCCAGGTGCCTAAATCACCCTGACTTTGCGTCTTGTCTTTACCTCTTGCTGCTAGGGGATGCTATGTGGGCTTCTGCCTCGGACAGCAAAGTCTTTTGAGATGGCCCTGGCCAGGCTTTGTTCCTGCTTAGAGGCCATGATGGCAGGCCTTGGCAACCCAAGTGTTCTTGCATGCCAATTCCCAGAAGCCCAAGTCTCTGTGAATCCACATGAATGGGTTTATTGCCAGGGAAGTAGCCAGAGGGGGGCGGGGGGGGACCTTCCTGAGCTAACAGCCCCCCAACCCAACCCAACCCAGGATGCCAATGTTATGTGTGTGTATATGACATTGTTGCCCCTCCAAATCTAGAATCCTGGCTACAGCCTTGTTTGCTATGCGCATGTATTCATGTGGATTCACAACTGGGAACTGAACTCCAAGAATCCTTGGAGCTGGAGTGCTCAACCTTTTTAAACTGGGGGCCAGCATTGGGTCACGCTCCCTCAAACAGCTTCAGGGGCTGGATAGCCATGTTGCCCTTCCTGGTATGGTGGAGGCAGTAGTGACCTGGGGCCACATGAAATGGTGCCGTGGAGTGCCAAGGTTGGCCATGACTGCAACACAGCCTGGCTCTCCCCCTTTCCCTGGCAAAGCCCCCCTCCTCCCCAAAGCCCCCCTCTCCCCACCCGGCCCAGCACCCTTGGCTTCTTTCCCTCCGTCCCCAACCCCACCAGGCGCACCCCCACCCCTCTTCCTTCCCGGAGAACCTCCTTCTCCCTCTCTCTCCCCGTGGCCTCAATCCTCACAAGGCATCCCGCGCAGCTTTTGAGGAGTGTGCAAGTCTGTGTGTGCAAATAACGCTCCCTGGTCAAAAGAAAACAAACAACGTCATTACGGTGGGGGTTATTGTTCCGGTTGCTAGTCAAAACCGAACCATCCGCAGGTGGCTGGAGGAGGAGGCGGGAACCCGCGAGGGGACTCACTCACTCCCGCGGGAAGGCGGCGGGTCGTGGGTGACCCTCGTCTTCTCCTCCCTCCCACCCAGGCCAGCACACCTGGAAAGGGGGGGGGGAGCCGGACTAGTACTAGTTTCTTCTGGTCAAGCTGCTCTTTTCGTCTCTCACCAAGCAGCCTTCGCAGGAGCTGGACTACATCTCCCATCTGCCAGCCAGCACCATCCCCGCGGGGAAACCTCCCACGACTCCGGACTACAAAGCCCATCATCCCGCCGCCGGGCTTCGTCTCCTACCGAGCAGCCTGCGCAGGAACTGGACTACATCTCCCAATTACTAAACACACACTCTCCGGGCGGAGAAACCTCCCGTGACTTGGACTACAAAGCCCATCATCTCCCAAATCCGGAGTCACGAAAGCTTCTCCGCGGGAGTTACTGGTAAACCAGCTCTCCCCTCCCTCAAAGGAGGAAGCATTTTTCAGAAACTTTGGGGCGATCGAAACTTAGTATTAGGTGGACGGACGGCACCAGAGCTCGACCTCCTCGCTCCACCCACCCCGCTCCGCTGTACTTTTAGACGGGGGCCCTTTTCCAGAAGGTCCTGGAGCCGATCCTGTGGGAAATGCCCCTTGCTGCACTTTTGCCTGGCCGGCCTCGGGTCTTCTTTTCTGGGAGGCGGAGGCGCTCTGGGGTTTGGGGAGGGGGGGGCTCTTCTTCCCGCACCCCAGTCTCTTCTCTTCTTCTCTCCGCCAGCTGAGCAAGGAAGAGACACGCAGTATCCCAAAGCGAGTGAAAAGCGACCTTGTTTGGGACTACAAAGCCCAGATTCCATCAGAGATGGGATCCGAAGCAGGGAGGGAGGGGGAAACCCCTAGACTCTTTGGGAAGAACCTTAAAAGTTAATGGTGGCTTAGTGATTAAGACGCTGAACTTGCTGACTGGAAGGTCGGCAGGTCAGCAGTTTGAGACCCTTGATTGCTGCAGGATGGAGTGAGCACCCTTCGTTTTCCCCAGCTCCTGCTGACCTAGCAGTTAGAAAGCAAGAAATTGCAAGGAGATAAATAGGGACCGCTTTGGCGGGAAAGGTAGCAGCGTTCCATGTGCTCCAGCCTCCAGTTCCGCCTGCCACATAACCACGCGGTGGCTCTTAGGCTGTAAATTGAGATGAGTACCGGCTCCTAGAGTCTTTTGAGCAAAGGAGACCTTGACCTTGACCTCCTAAAGCAGGGGTGCCCAAACTTTTCAGGCCGTGGGCTGATCATGTGGTTCATGAGCTGGTCATTACAGCCTGGGGGCCGGATCCGGCCCCCAATGCTAATTCATCGACGCCCTCGTTCCCGGAAGCAGAAGTAAAACGCGCCTGTATAAATTGGCGTTGGGGGCCGAATCTGGCCCCCAGGCTGTAGTTTGGGCCCCCCTGTCCTAAAGGTTAACAAGTCGGACTGCGCAGAAGCCTTCGAGGCTTTCTGTCGCCTTGTGCCTGAAGAACTCTCTGGGCTTCCCCCTCCGCGAAGACTTGAGTCCGATCAGACTTGGTAGCCTCCAAAGGATGGAACCCATACCGTTACCCCGTCCTCTACGTGAGGTGGTCTCTCTCCCCTTCTTTCGCCCCGATCCATTGCAAACCAACCCTCCTTCCTTCTTCTTTCGGTCTCTCTCTCTCTTCCTCCACAAAAAAAAGCACATACCCCCGCCCCATCCGTCTTCCTTCCCCAGAGACGCAGCCCCCGAGGGGGGTCTCAGGTACCTTTCTCGCCCCTCCGGACTCCGAGTTGCCGGTGGTCACCATCGCCTCCGCCGAAGCCCTCGGCTCCTAACCTCTGCTGCTCCCTCCGTGCCTCTCGGCCCAAAGACGGGACAGCCCCCCGGCACAGCACCCCAACCCAACAACCGGCCTGCACAATGCGCGCCCCTGGTCCTTTCATCTCCAGGCGCATCCTCCCCCTCGGGACCTCCCAAGGCCCCCCCCCCTCTCCCTCTTTGGTCAGGGGTGTGAAGAGCCAAGCTAAGCCAAGGGGGCAGCAGATCGCCTGCCCAAACTCTTTGTTCCAAGATTTTGCTTTTTCCACCCTGGTCATTCCATGTGCCAGAAATTCGCCTGGCTGTGGAAACCCTCATTTGATCTGTTAAGGGCCAAATTTAATCTCTCATCTTTGTTCCTCTTCTGTCTCCCACCACATACTTTTCATCTGAGGAATTTGTTTAGTTTTATTTTACCTTACTTTAGAAAAGCAAAAAAACTTTCATTCATTCATTCATTCATTATTAGGGGTACACAGAAAGAGCCTCATTGAAGATTGTGGTATTTTTGAACCACAATCAGTTGTAACCCGAGCAATGGCAACCTGGTTGTGCTGGCTAATATTTCCCATGCTTCTTGTTGTTCAGTCGCACAGTCGATTCCAACCCTTTGTGACCCCATGGACCACTGTTCGCCAGGCACTTCTGTCCTCCACCATCATCTTCAGCCTGCCCAGCTCTGTGCCCATTGCATCTACAATACCATCTACCCATCTCATTTTTGGCCACCCCCCTTCTTCTTTTGCCCTCGACCTTTCCCAGCATCAAGGCTTTCTCAAGTGAATCCTCTCTTCTCATTTGATGTCCAAAGTACTTAAGCTTCATCTTTACTATTTGACCTTCTAAGGAGCAGTCAGGGTTGATTTCTTCTAAGACTGACCTATTTGTTCTCCTTGCTGTCCAGGGGACTCTCAAAACTCTCATCCAACACCACATCTCAAAGGCATCTATTCTTCTCCATTCAGCTTTCCTAATGGTCCAGCTCTCACAACCATACATTACAACAGGGAATACCATTGCTTTGACTATATGAATTTTTGTTTTCAAGATGATGTGTCTACTTTTAACTATGTTCCCCAGGTTTCTCATCACTTGCCTCCCAATAATCAGTCGCCTTTTTATTTCATGGCTGCAATCTCCATCTGCAGTGAGCTTTGATCCTAAGAAAGTAAAATCTGTCACTGCTTCTACTTCTTCCCCCTCTATTTTCCAGGGACTGATAGGGCCTGTTGCCATTATCTTGGTTTTTTTCATATGGAGTCTCAACCCAGCTTTTGCACTTTCTTCTTTCAAATCTAATCAGGAGCTTCTTTGTCCTCCCCACTTTCTGCCATTAGGGTGGTATCATCTGCATATCTCAAATTGTTGTTGTTTCTCTCAGCAATTCTGATCCCAAATTGTGATTTCTCCATCCCTGCATTGTGCATTATGTGTTCTGTGTATAAGTTAAACAGAATACAAAATAACATATCAGGTCATAAAGAAACTAAAGGATAACACTTCCTACTGGGGAAGGATGTCAGAAAAAGCCTCCCCTAAAACTCTGAAGAGGACGCCTGGAAAAATCAGGCCAGGGAGATTTGCAGTGAATTTTGCAAAAGCAGCTGTAAATTTGATGGGGGGGGGGGGGCTGTTGGTTTATCTTCAAGAGATTTACCACATACTGAACTGTATTATTTAATTCTTTCTCATTAAGGCAGAATATTTGCCCCCCCAATAGTAGTACTGTACATATTTGTCATTATGGAATGTCAGATTTAAAATCTGCACCTTGTTTGGATTCCTTTCTGTTTCTCACCGTGTTGTAAGGCAGAGTTAAAAATTTGCTGATCTGGAAGCCTTTACTTCTGAAATGACAAGTGCCAAAATGTGTGTGCATGCGCAGATGTGAAGTGTGTGTGTAGATGTGGAACGTGTGGTAGGAGAGCTGCCAGTTTCTCTTCCTTGTAGGCAGTGGTGGGCATCAGCAGGTTCATACCAGTTCACCAGAACCGGTAGCAGAAATTCTGGCTGGCTCCTCTGCCCATCCAAGTTTTTAAATAAAGTACTGTACTGTAGTCCTAATTCGGGTGCAATGCAGGGCTTTCCCCCTGGCCATGCCCACCATACCACGCCCACAGAGTAGGTAGTAAAAAAAATGTGAATCCCACCACTGCTTGTAGGGCTTCTCTGCTTTCAAAAAGTTACTTCTTTGGACTACGTCTCCCACAGCTATCAGGGGGAAATGGACCCTGTCTGGGAAATACCCAGCACTTTATAACAAAACAAGCAAGTTTTCTAAGCTCCACTTCAATATTTGCAAGATATATTTTTCTTATTGCTGCATCTCTTTGCTTGGGAAAAGAATATGCCCTTAGATTTATTCCCATTATGCAACTCAGTTTATCCATTTTCGTTTGGTTAAAGGTTTCTTGTACTGCAGCCCTTTCATTAGAAGCCAGAACGTTTTTGGACTGAACATAAGTTGAAGCTTTTGACAGTTGGGAGATGGACATCTGGCTCATGTAATGTTAATCATGGCATGGCGGTGCAGATCATCTATGCACTGAGTGCTTTTCCAGTTTTACTAAGTAACTATAATTAGTTCCCCAACAAATCAGGGGCTAGAGTAGTGGTGGTGAACCTATGACACACATGCCAGAGGTGGAACTCAGAGCCATCTCCGTGGGCACCAGTGCAGTCACCCCAGCAAAGAGTTTGCCATGCCCCTTTGCCCAGCAGCCCAATGGGAGCACTTCCTCCCTTGCTATTGCTGTGTTGGCACTTTGTGATAAATAAGTGGGTTTTGGGTTGCAGTTTGGGCATTCGTTCTCTAAAAGATTCACCATCACTGGTCTAGACAGAGGGAGACCAATAGAAAAAGTGGTTTCCAAAGCAGAGTGGGAGAGAAACCATTGACTCACAGAACTTCTAGTTTACTCATTTAGCATGTTTAGCAACAAGAAAGCAAAATAGCTGCAGAGCCAGGCCATCTGTGGGGAAGAGGAGACAGTCCTCCCAACCACACAGGAAGAAATGTGGAAAGAGAACCAAATGGGATTGAAAGAAAGAATGCCCAAAAGTCCAAGAAAGGAACTTACTTGAATTCTAACGCTTCTTATATTCAGCTTCTGTTTTCGAAACTATGGCTCATTCCTCTCTTATTAGCAAACCCACCCCCCCCACCCCCCAAAAAAACCCCTTTAATCCTCTGTCTCTCTCTATGTGTGCTTCTGCATTTTATATCTACATCCCTTGCAAAGTATGATTGGTGTGAATAATTCCATTGCTGTTTTATTTCATTGCAGAAGCAGCAGCCATACAAACCCATAGTTCAAATGCACTTGAGAAGTGAGCAGTCAATAGAAAATGGTCACAGCAAATAAAACTTTTTAGCTTTTTAGATGTCCTAAGACTCTTTGTTATTTCTATTTCAAGAGCCTATTATACCTACCTCTTCGACCCCAGTGTGTTAGGGGTGGGATTCTTGTTTCAGTCTGAGGCTTTAGCACAGGGATGCCCAAACTATGGCCCGGGGGACGGATCCAGCTCCCTGAACCACGTGACCGGCCCGAACAGTTGGGGGACCCCTGTTTTAGCACAATGTTTCTCAACCTTTGGTTTTTGGACTTCAGTTCCCAAAAGCCTAAGTCAATTCCCCCAAAGCACTGATCAGCCAATGTACTGATGGCTTACAGGGCTTCTGGAGAACTGACGTCCCCCTGTGAGGCTTGGGCCCCATCTTGAGAACCACGGCTTTAGCACTTTCTCCCTTCCTCAGGATTTTTTTTAGACTAGACAGGCAATCGCAGCTGAGTTTCTTGATGAGTTTATAGCCCCCCATCCTTGGAGGGAATGGGAAGGAATTGGGAATTATTCTCACCTCTCAGCTAAATGATCACACCTGGGTCCAGTTTTATTGACTTGGCATTTCCATTTGGCTGCTCAACATCTGTTTTAAAAATGCAAGGAAGTGAAAGTCTCGTGTGATGAAAATGTTTTAAATTCTGGATTTTTTAAATAAAAGGGTGGGCCCTGCCCTTCCCCAGCTTTGCATCCCCAAGGAATAGGATTTGATTGGGGATGTTGGGTTTTGTTGTGTAACTCTCCTGGTGGGTCGCACCAAGTTGGGAAATGTGTAGAAGCTTCTCTTAGGAATGTTCACTTCCTTCTCTGAAGTTTGAGGAGTTACAAGTTTTATAACAGGTAGAATGGAATGAAGATAACAATAGATATTTGTGAGTGTCTTGCAACAAACAGCAGGAGAATCCCAATTATAATGTGTAGGTTGTAAGGAAGGGGATCCACCTCTCTGTTTTAGGAAAAGTAGGGCTTTGTGGTTTTCAGGAATTGAATCCTGCCCTTCCACATGGCAAGTGAGAATTCTACCACTTGAACTACCATGCACACTTAGTAGCCTCGTTATTCACATCCCAACATGTGTAACTTCAAATACCCATAACTAATATAAAGATTTGTTAATTGTAGTCTCCGTATAAAAATGATGTTCCAGAACAGCTGTGCATATACTTGCATTGGTGGTTCAGTGGTAGAATTCTCGCCTGCCACGCGGGAGGCCCGGGTTCGATTCCCGGCCAATGCAATTCCCTTTTCCACCTAGTCCCCAACAACCTTTTCCTTTTGGAGGTTGAACAGTACTTTTGTTAGATGATCTCTAAAATATCACACACAAAACAAAGTTTTGAGTTCACCACCAGGAGAAGACTGTATAAAACCTGGGATGTAGACAAATATTTCAAAAACTGAGCCAGATGTTGAACCTCAAGTGCCTTATACAGGCAAGCTAGAGTTTAGATTCCACATGAGACAGAATTGACAAAGGTTACTTTTTTGGAATAGTAGCCGTGTTAGTCTGTATTTCAGGCATATCAGAGAATAAACAAAACAAAAATGCTATAGCACTTTAAAGACCAACTGTTATATTTTAATGTGAGCTTTCGTGGATCAAGTCCACTTGGTCAGGTTAAGTAAAGATAGAGGTTTCCTTTGCTCGAAAGCCAGTCGCATCTGGGTTCAGTGCTCATCTCTGTTTCAAAGCCATAGAGCCAGCACTGTCTGCTTCTACAGATGTTTCCGTGGTCATGTGGCAGGCATGACTAGATACCGGAGCACACGGAACACTGTTTACCTTCCCACCAAAGTGGTCCCTATTTATCTACTTGCAATTTCTTGCTTTCAAATTGCTTGGTTGGCAGGAGCTGGGACAAAGATGGGAGCTCATTCAGTCCTGCAGTACTCGGGAATTGAACTGCTGACCTCCTGTCTTCCAGACAGCGTCTTAGCCGCTTGAGCCACTGCAGGTTACTTTGCAAGTTACTTTGTCACTTTTCAATGTTTTTGATATGTGTCCTCAAATTGCCTTCATGGAGACCCTATGAATGAACAATTTCCAAAAACTGCCTGTCCTCAACAGCCCGGCTCAGTTTTTGCAAACTCAAGGCTGTGGAGTAAATGCATCTCATATTTGAGCTTCCTCTTTTCCTGCTGCCTTCATTCATTCCTAGAACCGTTGTATTTTCCAGTGAACCTAGTTGTCTCATCATGCGCCCAAAGTAGGACAACCTCAGTTTCATCATTTGTACTTTCAAGAAGCAACAGTTAGGACAGAATACGGAATGACAGAGTGGTTTGGAATAGGAAAAGAAATAAGACAAGGCTGCATTTTGTCACCCTGCTCATTCAGCTTATACACAGAGCACATAATGTGCAATGCAGGGGTGGAGGAATCACAATTTGGGATCAAAATTGCTGGGAGAAACATCAACAACTTGAGATACGCAGATGATACCACCCTAATGGCAGAAAGTGAAGAAGACCTAAAGAAGCTGCTGCTTAGGTTGAAAGAAGAGAGTGCAAAAGCTGGCTTGAGACTCAACATCAAGAAAACCAAGATAATGGCAACAGGCCCTATAGGTCCCTGGAAAATAGATGGAGAAGAAGTAGAAGCAGTGACATATTTTACTTTCTTAGGATCAAAGAAGAATAGACGCCTTTGAAATGTGGTGTTGGATGAGAGTTTTAAGAGTCCCCTGGACAGCGAGGAGAACAAATAAGTCGATCCTAAAAGAAATCAAGCCTAACTGCTCCTTAGAAGGTCAAATAGTAAAGATGAAGCTAAAGTACTTTGGACATCAAATGAGAATAGAGGATTCACTTGAGAAAGCCTTGATGCTGGGAAAGGTGGAGGGCAAAAGAAGAAGAGGGCGGCCAAAAATGAGATGGGTAGATGGTATTGTAGATGCAACGGGCACAGAGCTGGGCAGGCTGAGGATGATGGTGGAGGACAGGGGTTCCTGGAGGGAAATGGTCCATGGGATTGCAAAGGGTCAACTATGCGACTGAACATCAAAAGTTATTCTGTTATTGTGATTTTTGTCTTCTTAATGTTCAACTGCAATCCTGTTATGGCACTTCACTTTCTTTTTTCACTTTTCACATGTCTTTGCTGCTTTCTACCAGCAAGATGGTCATTTACATATCTTAGATTACTGATATTTCTTTCACCACTTTTCATTCTTCTTTCATTTGAATTTCTTTTTTGCTGGAGGGCCACTACTGTGTGATCCACCTTCCTTCTTTCTGCGCATATAGTTTAAGCTGGGATCACCATCTAAACATGGTCAAAATGGGATCACTTGAGAAGAATATATTTTGAAATAAAAGGAAAAACATATGAGTTCATGTTTTTAAAAAATATCGTAAGAAAGAAATTGGGTTTAATTTGTTTCAAAACAATGAAAAAGATCAAGTTGCATTGGCCGGGAATCGAACCCAGGCCTCCCGCGTGGCAGGCGAGAATTCTACCACTGAACCACCAATGCACTCTTGAAAACAGCTGGATGGTTCCTTTGATGAAAACTCATTGAGTTTTTTTCTCTCTCTGACACAGAGAATGGCAGAGAAACAAAAATAAAAATATTAAAGTTACTTTAAAAATATCTGAAAACATATGCCAGTTACGCCCATTCCTAGATCGGGACTCCTTGTTCATGCTCACACATGCTTTGGTCACCTCCAGACTTGATTACTGTAATGCACTCTACACAGGGCTGCCCTTGGAGGCTGCAGCTGGTCCAGAATGTGGCTGCCCGGGTCGTGATGGGGTGCGGGCGTTATGCTCATGCCTTACCATTGCTGCAGGAGCTGCACTAGTTGCCAGTGTACCTCCGGGTGCAATTCAAGGTGCTGGTCATTACCTTTAAAGTCCTATATGGTAGTGGGCCAGGATACTTAAGAGACCGTATTGCCTAAGGACATCTGTCCATCCCACCAGAGTGGACCGGAGAGGTTCTCTGGTTGTACCATTGGCTAGAGAGGCGCACCTCTCTAGCACCAGAAGAGGGCCTTCTCCGTGTCTGCTCTGGCCCTATGGAACCTCCTGCCAAGTGACCTGTGTCTCCAGACGGAGCTGCTGCCCTATAAGAAGGGGCTTAAGACCTGGCTGGCAGGGCATGTGTGGGGTATGGGCCAGATGGTTGCCTCAGTTTGTTGGCTCATCTAACCCCTCCCTCTCTGTGTGTGACTTGTTTAATCTCTTTTAATTTTTGTGATTTTTAACCCTGTTTAATACTGTTTTTATACCATGTTTTACTGTGTTTTAAGTGTTTTAAAAGTTTGTTAGCTGCCCTGGGTCTTTGATTAAATAAATAAATAAATAAATAATGAATGAATAAATAAATAAATAATACTGAATCTATACCCTGAGGTTGGTTTGAGACAGGACTCAGTCTTGTTGGTTTCATTTATTCCGTCTGATTTATACACTGCCTGTCTCATAATTCTGAGAATGTCTGGTTCTTCGTCTCGGGATTCGTTCGGAAGGCTGGGCTGCTCCTAGCAGCCAAGGAGCTAGTTTCTCAAACTATTTGTGGACTTCAATTCCCAGAATCCTCAGTCAGTACATTGGTTGATCACTGCTTTGGGGAATTGATAAACCCCTTAGATATATTTAATGATTTTGTAATTGCATTGGTGGAATGGTTACGGTAGATATGAAGGCAATGCAGTTTGCCTGCTTTAATCCCCTCTTTCTTAAGGTCAGATGGTGAAACCCTTCGTCCAACCCTTCTAATTAGGATTAACCCAGCGGTTCCCAAAGTGGGGCTCACGCCCAATGGTGGGCAGCAACAGGTTCGTACACAAAGGGTGTGTGTGTGTGTGTGTGTGTGTGTGTAGCAAAATTGGGTGGCCTCTGGGCAGGGGAGGGAAAAGCGAAATTGGGGCCACCTCCCTGCCCTGCCCCATCAGGTTTTGTCACTGTAAGTGGTTCAAGGTCTCCCTTGCTCAAAAGCCAGTCATATCCGACTATAGGATGCAGTGCTCATCTCCATTAACAGCCAAAGAGCCAGTGCTGCCTGTGTTTGCAAATGTATACATGGCCATATAGCAGGCATGACTAGATTGCTCACAACGTAGGCTCTGCCCATGGTGTGGTAGCAGAAATTTTTGCTGTCCACCACTGCCAACGCCCCACAGAGGGAATTCAATTCCCACATTGACTGATCTTTACTTTGCGGAATTGACTTAGGCTTCTGGGAACGGAAGTCCAAAACGTAAAGATTTTTGAAACAACCGTGGCTCTGAACATGAACAGAGCGCCCCTCAAGAGTATGGCTCACTCCAGGGACAGTTTGCGGCCTCTGGGCATGGAAGAAGCGCGAGCTGTAGCAGCATCCTGGCTGGGATGGGAGACGGACGGGCAAAGAGACCCCCGCCTGCCGCCCACTGTCCAGCTGTTCGTGCCTTCGTGGCCACCTGGGTCTCCCCGGGAGGGCTCGGCAGGCGCGCGGAGGTGCGAAGGCTCGTGTCCAACTTTTGGGTTTGGCAAGAGGGACGTGCGATGTTCGACACCTCGAGGGAGGGAGGGAGGGAGGTGTGAAGTGGGGAGGGGGCCACTGGGGGCTGACCATCCATGGGGGCTGCTAAGCGAGGCGCAGGAGGCAATAATGACACCTTGGCGTGTGGAAGGCTTTCCCAGGATCTTCTCGGAGGAGCGGGCAGGAGAGGAAACGGGGCTGTCTGGCTGGGGGTCTCCAGCAGAGGGGAGGAAAAGGGGGTGGGGGGCAAGTTGGCTTCCAAAAGCCCAGATGGACGAGAGGAACTTCTGTCGGCAAGCCGAATATTTTAACTCTGATTGATCCCTGGCGGGAAAGCTTAAGCATTGTACGACACATATGAACATGGAGAGACACGGAAGAAAAGCTCCACGCAGATGCATTGGTGGTTCAGTGGTAGAATTCTCGCCTGCCACGCGGGAGGCCCGGGTTCGATTCCCGGCCAATGCAGCAGCACTTTTTGTATTTCCTCCCCGTGGTCTTTGGGCAAAAGGACTCAGCTGTACTTTACCTGGGGTTGTTGTTAACATGCCGCCTCTGACGTATGGCAACCCTATGAACAGTAGCTCTACAAAATGTCCTGTTCGCAACAGCCCTGCTCAGCTCTTGCAAATTCAAGCTTGTGGTTACTTTCACCTAATTAATCCATCTCACATTTCGCCTTCCTCTTTTCCTTCTACCTCCCACCTTCCCCAACTTTATGGTCTTTTTCAGAGAGTCTTGCCTTCTTATGATGTCCCCAAAGTAGGGCAGCCTAAGTTTTATCATTTTTGCCTCTCTGGGTATTAATCTCTAATGGTCACTGATGCCCGGTCACTAATTAACAGAGGAGCTGAGGATGGTGTGGTTTAAGAGAATGTTGTAGTGCAGTGCCTCAGTGGTTAAGAAACTCGCCTTGTTAGCTGCCGGGGTACTGCATGACGGACTGAGCGCCCGTCTCAGTCCCAGCTCCTGCTAACCTAGCAGATCGATGGCAAGTAGATAAGTAGGGACTACTTTGGTGGGGAAAGTTCTTGGGGACATGAAAGGAGTCTCATTGGGGCGTCCCCTGAGTGGAGTTTCTCCAGCAAAAAAAATCCTTTCAACCCAGAATATTTTCTGATACGAAATTATTATAAGAGAAAGATCCCCCCCCCCTAAACCTCTGGGACTCTTTCAGCTCTTCTTCCGACCTAGAAGGCATTTCAGCAGGCGAGTGTTGTTGTCCACCTCGCTGTGGGTAGGTGGGGTTAATTGGGGGCAATATACCCATAATCATCCCCTCCTCTTTCCGTCTCTTGGGGGGTGGGGGCACTTTGTGACTCGCCTTCTGCCGATCCCCCCAGGAGGGCCTGGCCTTTCTCCGCCTCCTCGCCTTTTTACAAGCCTGGGAAACCGACTTTTCCACACGCCGAGGTGTGAATTGCCTCCTGCCCTTTGATCCGCCTCGAAAAAGGGCCATTTCTTCCCCGAAGGCGTCCCGCAAACAGCTGTGGCTCCGCCCGGAGGAGTCCACGAGCCTTCCCACGCCAGGCGCCTGCTGGAGCCCCCCACCCACCCACCCATCTCCGGGGCCGGGCAAGAGGGGAGGGGGCTTCTTCCATAGAAGGGCGAGGGAGAGGAGGGGGCAAAGCCAGCGGAGAGGCTGAAAAAATCCCCCCCCCCCTTGTGACCTTGGCAGGGAGGGAAGGAAGGGGGAACCCACATTCTTCAAGCCAGAGAGGATAACCACATTCCCGGCCCCCCCTGGCAGCTCCATAAAAGGGACTGGAAGAGGCTTTCTCCAAGCATTCATTTCTCAACTCTGTAAGAAAAAGGGGGGTGGGGAAAACGACCACCCCTAAAACGGCAATTAATTGACCAAATTGTTATCACGGAACTTCCTTTCGCTACATAGCATTTCTTTTTATTATTATTATTTTTATTAATTGTAATACAAAAATAACAATAAATACACATTACAAAAAATAAGACAGTAAACGAACCAATAAACAACAGAAACACTATACATGAGTATAAGAAAATACTACGTCCTCCCCTCACCCCGCAGAACAATACATATGATTCTTTTGCTCTTATTTATTCTATCATATAGCTATACTGTAATTTGTAATGTATCCTTCCTTCCAAAATGACATTTGTTCTTGGCCTGGTTTCTTTTCTGTTACATAGTACAATATTTCAAGCGGGAAATCCAGATGTTAACAGCAATGCATTGGTGGTTCAGTGGTAGAATTCTCGCCTGCCACGCGGGAGGCCCGGGTTCGATTCCCGGCCAATGCAACGGCTTCGTTTTATTTTACTGTGAGGGTGTGTAAAACTGTCTGCATTTTGCTGCCGACACGAACAATTCGCACAAACCGGTTTATTCTTCCTTCCCCCAACCTAAGACAGATTTTACAGACTTAAAACCAAATGTAGTCCGAATTTTAAAGCATTAGGTATCTTTCTTTAGGACAGTTTTGCACTGATCCCAAGTGATCTCTCAGTGTGTGCGCATGAAGTGTTTCAGTCTCATCCTCTGTGCAACCTGAGGCATATTTCGCTTGGGAGCGGATTCCACCGAACTTAATCCTGGCAATATGATCTGGATTAACCAGGTATAAATGTTCCTTTCCAAGAAGCAGAGGAAGGGAGAGGGCAATGGGGCTGGTTTGGGGGGGGGGGGGCTGGATTCAGAGTCAGACCTATCACTTCAGGTGATGTTGATATGGACTGCGGGGCCTCCCAGGTGAATAATTCGTTTCGCAGGAAAGAGTCGGGATTCTGGGTCTTGCAAGGGGCGGGTATTTTGCCAAGAAGACCCCGGGCATCTTTGCACCTTGTCGAAGCAGGATGGAAAGAGGGGCGATTGCAAGGGGGGGCTTCTCTTTCATTCCCACCCTACACACACCGTTTTAAAAGCTTCTAGGTGTAGGCATTTAGCACCTCCCTGGGCCTGCTCTCTTTTTATCCCGTGGGAACAAGATCTAGCTTCCAATCCCAGGTTTGAACTCGTCACACCTCTTTCTTTTACATGGGGGGGGGGGGGACACACATAGGATTGTTCGCAGGACACCCAAAGCCTTCAACGTGTCAATTCTCCCATTTGACTATATGCCCAGCAAATGGGGGGGCGTTTGGCTGTTGCAGTACCGCAGGCTGTGCCTAGAAGGCGCTCTTAGGCTCTTCTCGCTCGAGAACCCATTGGCATCTGGAAATGGAAGCGCAAGGCCAGTTGGTTTGGGGTGTGCGGTGATTTACTGCCGTTGGCTTTGTGTGCGATTGAGTTCCTTGTTCCTTCCAACTTGCTGGGACCCAAATTAGGGTTTTTGAAGGAAATGACTTACTCAGGAAATAGTTTTCCTATTGCCATCCTCCTCAGTGAGTTCCTATAGCAGAGCAGGGATTTGAACCCTGGTCCTTGGTCCTAGCCTGACCCACCCATCTACTACACTACCTCCTCTTAGAGAGGCCTCCACCAAACCTTCTTAATGCAAGACCTGGACCAGTGATGAGATGTAACAGGTTCTCACCAGTTCTCCAGAACTGGTAGTAACTTTTCCCACTGTCCCAGAGAACCTGTAGCAGCTTTTGGGGGGGACCACCTTCGGGGCTTACCTTTTCACTGGTTCCCCCACTGCGCATGCCTGCCAAGCACTTGGTGTGCATGCACGCCTACAGTGCTTGGCGCGTATGCACGGCCTCCTTGCTGTCCTCCCAAGTGGGGAGGAGGAAGAGAAGCTGCTAGCCTGAAGCTCCCTATAGCCTGCTCCCCAGGGTAAGATGTGGTGTGGCTGTGTGTATTTTAATGTGTATTTAATACCTTTACCTATATTGACGTGCTACCACAGTTCCTAAAAAGGCCTGGCGGCCGGCAGGCCTGGTGGCCTGGCTTGGGGTTTTAAGCAAAGTCTTGGAGTTACCTCATCAATAAGCTACACCTGTGCTGTTCCCTGTTCCAATTGCTGTTCCAATTGGAGAACCCTTAAGGAGGTACAGTTGTTTTACATTTACATTAAGGCATATTATCCTAGAGAACTGGTTAGGCAAAGACTTACTACCTAACTTCTTTAACTGTTGAAAAGTGCCAAAATGAAGCCTTCTTGTGGTGAGTTCATTCTGTAGTTCCTTCCGACCTAGTATTTTATTTTAAATTATTTTAAATTATTTTTATTTTTGGCCCCGCCCACATCATGATGTCATGACATTAGCTCTGCCCACACTGTGATGATGTCACGGTGGGGGTAGTAAAATTTTTGACATCCCACCACTGCATCTACTACACTACCTCCTCTTAGAGAGGCCTCCACCCAACCCTCTTAATACAAGACCTGGACTCATGAGTTCAATCTCTGCATGGAACAGTAGACCTAATATAGGTCATAACTTAACCCTAGCTTTGCTGTCGTAGCACCTTTCCTCCTTCCAAAGGATAGTGGGAATTTTAGATTTCATTGCGCTTTCCCCCAAATTCTCTGGAAGAAAACATGTGTCTACCTCACAGGGCAGTTGTGAAGGTGCAGAGGAGAGAACTATGAAGCCTCTTTTGAGCTCCCAGGAGGGGAAATGTGCCTAAATATATAACAGGTAATAAATAAATATAGACTGGGCAATTCATAGCTTAAAGTGCCATTGTTCCCTTGACACCTGATGGTAAAAGAGGAAGGAAAGAAGAAACTGCCATTGTTTGTCCCCAAAGGATTCTGGGAGTTTTAGTTGTCTTTGCTGTTTCCCAGAATCCTTCGGGAGGAAATACAGTAGGTGCATTTTGTTAGAGCTGGTCAGGAGTAGCCAGTCATGGTCCTAGTGATCCTTCTTCCCAAAGGATCCTGGGAGTTTTATCTTAATATTCACTCTTAATTGCAATTTCCCAGAAACCTTTGGTGGAGAACATGAACAGAGGGTCTTTTACAGGTGTACTGCAGAGAGGCATCATGGCAAAGGATGAAAACTCGTTAGAAAGATGATGGTCTGAAGCCCTGGATATTGGGGAAGGAAAGGTGTTGTGTGTTGGACTAGCACAGGGGTTCCCAACCTAAGGCCCGCAGGCTGGATCTGGCCCACAGCACCATTTCATGTTGCCTGCCCCCACCTCTCCAAGGGCATTTGAGAAACAAAAGGGCTGCCTCTTTGAAGCTGTTGGGACAAAATGGCCACTCCCATTGTGCAGGATGTGTAAAATAGCCACCCAGCCCTTGAAGCTGTCTGAGATGGTAGATCAAAACCAAAAGGTTTCTAAACTCTGGTTTTGGCTTAACCATTTGCAAATTAGCCTTAGTTGGAGAGAAGGGAGCAGTGACTGTATCCTGCGGTTCTTCTTGTTATTGTGGAGAAGTGTGGGATTTCAAGGGTGGCTAAGCAAGCAAAGAAAGAATACAGAGGTGGAGACCTCTTGGGGGATTAGGGGGGCAGCTACGCGTGGCTAATGAAAATGGGGGGAAGCGTGGACCGCCTTGCAGAGAGGGACAATGGAAGGGACAACGGCCAGTGGACAAAGGCCTGCAGCCACCACCAACATTGCCAAAGCTTTGAACAAAGACTCCTCTTGATCATGGAGCGCGGACTCCGGGGTGCTTTCTAGCAAAGCCTGCCTTGCACTGGGACTTTAATTAAAGAGATAGAGGGGGGGTCCTATTAACTTTCCCTCTCCAGGGGTCTCAGCGGGGGCACTGACTTTCCTTGAGTCATTGCCCTCGGCTGCGCTCCCCTTCCGGGGTCTTTGTTGCTGGCCGGAAGCCAGGGCTTGTGGACCCCACTTGGAATGGGCCAGGCACCTAAGTACTATGTCTCTTTCCCTACAGGCATCCATCCTGGTCCCCAAGTGGCTTTGGCCAGCTGTTGAAGAAGCATCGCCAATAACATGCGGTATCATTTGAAGCAAAATACAGTGGAATTCCACTTAAAATGGCTTGGTTAACGCAAAAATCTCATAACAAAACGAAAACCATAGGTTAATTGGTTTTCAATGCATTCCTATGGGAAACCATGTTTCGGTTAACAAATTTTGGTTTTCAGTGCATTCCTTTGGGAAATTGCATTCAGTGCATTCCTATGGGAAATTTGCTGTATAAATTTTTCATAGTACAAAAGGTCCCAGAGAACGCATTAAATTTGTTAACCGAGGTTCCACTGTATGCATTAAAGGGAAGGCATTATGTGTAGCATTCTAGGTAGCGTCCAATACAGTACTAAGGATTACAATTCCCATCTTTCCCTGCCCCTACTAGAGGAGTCTGATTGGGGAGCGGGGGGGGGGGGGGCAGGCCTGTGACTCCTGTCTGACTGTGGGGTTCTGTGACTCCTTATCTAAGAATGCACATGTCCCAACCTGTGGCCCTCCAGATGTTTTTCCACTCAAAAATCTCATAATCACTCATCCTTTAGTGATGAAGGTTTAACGATAAAGAATATCTACCTATGGCTTCAGAAGTAGGACTTCCATTTACAGTATATGCAAATGCATTCAAATATAAACAGTGATCAAAACGTTTGACTAGCTTTGGTGTTAGTCTTAGTGGTAAGCTGTTTATAATTTCCTTTCCAAGGTTATGGTAAATAAAAACAGACTATGAATTTACGCCTCTTACTCATATACAGAGACTATGGTGTGTTCTTTCGTTCTATTTGTCTATCTGTCTGTTTGTCTGTCTGTCTGTCTATCTATCTATCTATCTATCTATCTCTTCCAACTTTCCTCCCTTGAACTCAAGGTTCTCTGCATTTTGTCCTCACAATAGCCCTTTAAGGTAGATGTCTCAGAAGGGAGTGACTTAAGATCACCCCAGTATGCTTCATAGCTTGTTGATCATGTTGTATTTCCAACAAATGTAAGCAATGGGCAAACTGGAAATATTTGAGTTAGGGTCAAGACTAGGAATCAGGGCTTAGGTCTCTCGTTGAGAGGGGTAAATATATTTGTCTCTTGGTCCATATAATTTATAATGCATATACTGTATTCTTATTTCTTATTTATTTAAATTCTGTGTGCTTTCTTTTTCTAGCTACAGGGCCTCTTCGGGGAGGAGAGAGATGGGATGACATCACAGAACAGTTTCCTGGTTCACCCCAAATGCTTTGCTGGCAGAAAACTAGTTTAAGCAGCCTTCTAGTCTTCTGAGATCTGCCCGTACTGCAAAGAAATTCAGCCAGAACAGATGATGAATTTCAGAGAGAGTTTTCTCCTAGCAGAAAATAGAGAGGCTTGGTGATTTTTTTTCCAGGTGGCTGTGATGGCCGAGTGGTTAAGGCGTTGGACTCGAAATCCAATAGGGTTTCCCTGCGCAGGTTCGAATCCTGCTCACAGCGTGAAGCCAGTTTTTTCTCAAATGCCACCTTTCCCCCAAATCCCTGCGGTTTATGTCCCTTGGAATGCTTTTAGTTCGGCTTACACAATCAGAATTACATGAGTCACCCTCAACCAAATGAGCGACTCTATCAAGACCCTGTTTCAAAATCATATCCAGGGCCGTAGCCAGACGGGGGCTGGGGGGGGGGGGCAAAACCCTCCTGAGCTAACAGCCAGATGCCAATGGGGTGTGTGAGTGTGTAAATCTGGCACAATGCATGTGTCTCAATTTGATTTCATTTGAAAGTAAAGGGTTCTTGGAGTACACACAAATTGACAGTAAACCATCTTCAATCTCTTGTTCCCCACAGAAAATACTACAGTAATATATGAAAAAAAAAGATAAAGCTCTATACTGTAATAATCTTCATTTTAACAAGAACAAAATGGTGGTAACCTTTCTCATTTCAGAGGCACTTTTCACTCTTGGACATTTTTTGGGGAAAATTTGGGGATAATGTTGGGATTGAGGACAAGTTAAGTCTTGGGCCATGTTTTGGAAGATCTGAAGCATTGCCTCTGATCTCGTGCAGAGTGCTTCACCATTAAAGAACTACAGCAAACTTCTCCACAGATATTAGGGACGACAGAAGCTGACTGGTTTACATAATATTTTTGATAGACTGTTAACCTCCATCTCACATCATCTCGGGGTCTGGAATGATGCTCATCTGAATAGTACCCAGTTGGAACAGGTTGGCATCCTAGTTTCTATCGTGCTTTATAATTTTTTGAAATTCAGAGCTTGGATGCAAACCTACCGGCAGGAGTTAAAAGCACTCTGCCTATGCTCTAAGCCACCATCTTCAGCTTCATGCTTCTGCTGGCCATGGAATGAAGACTTGCTTCCCAAACTCCCCCCCCCCCTCCAGCCCCAAACAAAACCTTAGGGTTATAGCAAGGCCAGGTCTTTGAAATGAAAGTTTGTGTTTGTATTCAGCACGGGGGATCTAGCAATAGAGACACTAGAGATCTTCAAATGAAGCGGGTGTGTGTGTGTGTGTCCCCCTCGTGGCTCTGGCATCCCCAGCTGTTCAGTGGGAAGGATGGGGGGGGGGGTGTCATTTCTCCCATGGGAAAATATACCTTTTCCTCTTTGCCCCCCTCCTATTTTTAACAGGGAACTGCAAAACAAGGCTTTGATCTAGGATTTTAGCACCTTGAGGTATGTTTACAAATTGAGATCTCTCTCTCTCTCTCTCCCCCCCCCCCCTTTCTCCTCTTTTTGCATTTTCACCTTCTGCTGTCCACGAGGCTGCAAGATACCTGGCAGAAGGCAAGAGGGGAGGAGAAGATGAGCAGAAAGGGACTTTGTGCCTTTCTCTTCTGGGAAAATTTCAAAGCAAGCATGCAGGCTTTTATCCTGCCCCGCTGCACCTTCTGTGTAACAGGCAGGAGTCCTACAGGTGCAGTATCATTTGCATGGCTTTGTAGTGCCAAGTGAAGCTCTACCATGCCTTTCTGCCTGAGTCTCTAGGCCTGGAACCTGGGAAGAGCGATTTTCCCCTTCTTTTGCTCAGCATTCGGTGCAAACACAAAATTGGGGCGGAGGGGAGAGCTCAGTGTTGAAAGATTATGGATGGAGGCTTCAACCCATTGTTGAATGGAAAGTCTGGGTCCCTTTCAAATTGGGTTTGAGAAGAGATGCTTGGAAGGTCAAATCCCATTAGCTGGATTGTTTCTTCACTGACTCTTAGGGAGGTGTGCGAGATTATCCGATTAGTGCTAAATTAAATAGTTCATCCTTTGGCCCCCATGATCACATCCCCCCCCCCCAGCAACAAAACAAAGCAAACAGTTGGTCCGGCTTGCTTCCAAGAGCTAATGGGAAGAGGGAGGGCCAGATGTTGTGCTACATGTGCCAAGCCGAGACTATATGGGCAAGTGTGGCTTCTAACAAAAATGTATTCCACCTTGGCACAAAGGCCAAGGGGAGAAAACCCTCTTCTTCCATCTTTACAAGTAGAGGTGCTAATGGTAAAAAGAGAGGAACTGGAGCTGGATCAAGACCCCAAAGCCCTAACAAGATTGGTAAACTTTTATTCCCATGGCTGGTCACCTTTGTGTCCCCCTTGCTCTGCAACTGACTGAACTGGAAAAGAAGGGAGGCTGATAATTAAAGAGATTTTCCTCCCTACCAGCAATGCTTGAATTGAATGACTGGGAGTGTGTGTGCTGAGGAAGCTGGACTGGGGTGGCAGGCCCAGCTAACTGCTTGCCTCCGTTGCCACCTTTGGAGATTGTACACTCCAGATGTGACTCTGGAACATGTTCTGGGAAAGCTGGAGGTTGCACATGGGTCATGCGCCAAACTACTCGCTGGCGAGGCTGGGGTGAGCTATCATTCCTGAAGTAGAATAATATAGCATCCTCTTTGCACATGGTTTCCTGACGGATGGAAAGTCTTGGCGGGTGGAGGAAAAAACGGCCCCCAAAGTTGGGAAAACTCAAAATTACTTAAGGAGAATTGAGTAAGGGTGGAATGCAGGTCAATTTTGGGAAAGGGGCAGAATATCAGGACAGCTCCCGCTGGGAAAAGGTGTATCCGGAGAAAAGGAGAGAAACTCAAGTGCTTATCCATTCAGAATACAGTAACTGGCATCTTTGCTGATGTTTTCATTCGCCATCAGGTGCCTTCTTAGTCTTTCTGGGGTTTCTTTGTTCATCTATATCTTACCTTTCCTTCAAAGAGCTCATAGTATACATGGCCGTCCTGTACCCTTCCTCTTGATCTGTACAACAACCCTGTTGGGTAGAATTAGACAGAGAGAGTGATGGGCCCAATTTCACCCAGTACCTTTTGTTACCAAGTGGCAAACCTCTCAGCCAATACTAAAGAGGTGAAAGTTGGAACAGCTGTAGGATCTCATAGCTTTCCTGAGGCCAGTTGTACAATCCCCCCCCCCAAATTTGCTTTTTCCAATGGAACCGGAAACAGATGTTTCCTGGAGGCTCAGGAGCTGCAGGTAAATGTAGCATCTCAT
This sequence comes from Furcifer pardalis, assembly GCA_030440675.1. Lineage (NCBI taxonomy): Eukaryota > Metazoa > Chordata > Lepidosauria > Squamata > Chamaeleonidae > Furcifer > Furcifer pardalis. The sequence goes on from CP126897.1 coordinate 3,595,151, forward strand.
CCCACAGGTTGTTTCTCAATAACAGATACTGACAGCAGGTATACTATTAAAGAATATGGAGGCTCTACATGGCAAATGTCTGGCAGCTGCCACCACATCTTGTACATTGCTTAGACACATTGAAAGTGGTGTAAGGCTTCTGCAAGGATTCCAGAATTTAATTATGTTCTGTGCAAAGAATTGCTTTCTCTTTATACCAAACCTTTTGGCAGTCAAACTCATTAAGTGACCCCTAGAAGATGATTAGTTAGATTACAGTATTATTTAGGAGTCCAACATCAGTCAACCTCTGCATTTATAGCTTGGAATGGTGTCTCCAATCTCCATTGCTTGTGGGAAAATTCTCATCTTTTTTATTCCAGTTTCTAACTCCTGATTCTTCCCCTGTTTTATGGGGGGGCAGGGGTATTTGGGGTGTGTGTCTGTATGGCCCGTTTCTAACACCTCCACTTTTACAGCTGTGAGAATCACAGCTGTCTGCATTTTCCCACAAGATGGTCACCATCTTACCTCTCTTAGGGCCACAATAAAAGGCTGTAAAATGCCTGATGTTCTCCCAAACTGTTAAATTTTCTCCTGAAAGCAAGAGTTCTTATCTGTTGACCCCATGAAAGAATCAGTTTCGGTGCCTGTCCTCTTGTTTACATGTTAATATAGTTGTTACATGATGTTTAGTCACTTTTGACTTAAAGCAACCCTAATGGGGCTTTTAAGGTATCCGAGATGAGGCCATTTATAACAACAAATCTCTTCCCCAGAGTTAGTAAGCAAACAAACATGCATGTAGGTACACTATAATGTTAAACATAGTTATAGTTTGTTCATATTGTTCTTCAATAGATAGGGTGACTTTTCACAGTAATGGCAAGGGTTGAATTGGTGATGTGGGTCAAGGGTGCCCAAACTTTTCGGGCTGTGGGCCAGTCACATGGTTCCACCAGAAGTGGAAGTAAAATCTGCCTTGCAATCTGTTTTGCAACAGGACGTGATAGATTTTAGGCTCCCATTTTCTCTGCTTAAACCAGGGGTGCCCAAACTATAGGTTGTAGGCCAGCCAGATCTGGCCCCAATGCCATTTCATCCAGCTCGGTCCGCCCTCGTCGCTCCTGGAAGCAGAAGTAAAACATGCCTGTAAGGGTGTGGGCTAGGTCTCTGCGCTGACCCCAAGCACCTTACATCAGGGGTGCCCAAACTATGGTCCGTAGCCCACATCTGACCCACAACACCAATTCATCTGGCCCACGCCGCCCTTGCCGCTCCTGTATGGGCACTTTTTACTTCCGCTCCCAGGAGTGGCAAGGGCAGCACGGGGCGGATGAATTGGTGTGGGCTAGACATGGGCACCCCTGCCTTACATTATAAGAGAGGAAGGAAAATGAATGGTAGCAGGGAAAATAATGTGTTAATTTCACTTTGCTGCAGCAGGTAGTGTTAGTTTCAGCTATGGTGTCTCTGCGCATAGGTACAAATACAAAGAAGGAGTGAGAGACCCATGGCTACCCAGAGGTCATGGAATTTCAAAATCCCATCAGACTTCAATTGAGGAGGGGTTGTTTTTGGACCAAGGGTCCCGGAATACTTTAGCCAACAAAGCCACGGTTGTGTTATTCTGGAATTTGTTTTCCAAATAAAAGTACCTGTACTTTTCTTCACTCTGTCCCTGCCATCCCCAACAATTTAAATCCCATTCAATCTAGGTTTGAATGGCTGCTGTTTCTAAGCAGTGGCTATAGAGACCTGTGGGATGTCAAGGTGGAAATCTAACAAGCTTGGAAGTTAATGGTAACACTGTCTTTAACAGCCCACCAAGAGGCTGTCCCATTGACTCCCCACTCCCTTGAAGTCTATGTTGAAAACAGTCCCAAAGCAGTGAAACTGTAAGAAACAAATGAAAGAGATGGTTCTGAATTCGTCAGATGTTGAATGTTGGTGGGGGTGGGTGGGTTCTGGGAATTGTAGTCTGAAACAGTAACTTCCAACATCTGGGAAACTTCACCTGGGAATCTCAGATTTGTCGTTGCTGCTTTCTGCCAATAAGATGGTGTCATCCTAGATCAGAGGTGCCCAAACTTTTCAGGCTGTGGGCCATTCACGTGATTCAGGGGGTCAGTCATGTGGTTCCTCCCACCGGAAGCAGAAGTAAAATGCACCATGCAATATGTTTTGCATTAGGATGAGGTAGATTTTAGGCTGCTATTTTCTCTGCTTAAACCAGGGGTGTCCAAACTATGGCCCGTGGGCCAGATCCAGCCCCAATGCCAATTCTTCTGGCCCACACTGCCCTCACTGCATGGGCTAGATAAATTGGCATCAGGGGTGTGTCTGGCGCACGGGCCATCGTTTGGGTACCTTATCTTATTGATGTTTCTTCCACCAGTTTTCACTCCTCCATCTGGTTTAAGTCCTGTCTTTCCATATCATTTGTTCCATGTACAAATTGAACAGATGTGATAATAAAATGCATGCTTGTAATAAAATGCAACTGCCTACAGTTTCAGTTTTTGCAGTGGTAGCTGTGTTAAGATTGCACAGGCTTGCCAGTCAAGAAATGAAACAAAATCTATTAAAGAAGATTAGAAACTATTGTGGTACATTAAAGACTATTATGCAGTATTTTAATGTGAGCTTTCGTAGATCAAGTCCATTCTCTCAGGCAACCTCTGAGGAAGTGGTCTTGATCCACAAAAGCTCACATTAAAATATAGCAACAATTTTGTCTTTTTTTTAATGGTTTGTTTCAACTTTTGTTTTGTTTTTCTACAGGAAGCCAGTCTCTCTCTTCAAATTTTGTCCTAACAGGTAGCTTCTTGTCTATAATATATAGACCAAAGTCAGCAATTCAAACCCTTTCCAAGATGCCTCCAGCCCATCACAGGCTGTGATTCATGGGACTTGTAGTCCAACACATCAGCAGGACACTAGCAACCTTTGCCTGAATTCTCTTTCCTAATATGTAAGACTTGCAGCTCAAGCTGTGTCTTCTTTGTTATCCAAATGAAGCTAAGGAAGTTTGTGTGAATTAGACCCTGTGCTCTGCATAATCTCTTTGGTAATGGAGGCCTGGTCATTAGTAAATGAATGGATTTTCCTTGCAGGAAAGTTAATTAAAAAGAAGGGGGAAGGACAGAGGGCTCCCTTGATCCAAACTCATTCATATACTTAAATGTTCTGCATTTGAACAGAGCACATAAAGGGTGGGGTGTGTGGGGGGTTTTTTTAGGGGTGGGGGGACCTGCAAGATGCTTGAAGCTGTAGTACAAAAATAAAAAGCTACCCTTCTGTTCCTTTGATTTGAAGAACTTTTTAAAGTTTTCTGATCATAAAACTCTTGGTTTCCTTTGGTTCTTCAGTGCCACGGCATTAAAAAAAAATTTTTTTACTATTACTTTTGTTGTTGTCATTATTGTTCTGCGCTGTTTGATATATTTATATTTCTAATGTTTTGTATAGTGGTAAGAGAATGTATGTTTTGAGTTGTTTAAAAACGATAACCAACCAATAACCTTTTGGGTCCTTGAAGACACATCGTTGTTTGCCATGATTTAAGTTACTAATGCAGGGTTGGACGAATAATCACAAGTTGGGATCGAAATTGCTGGGAGAAACATCAACAACTTGAGATACACAGATGATATGATCCTAATGGCAGAAAGTGAGGAAGAGCTAAAGAAGCTGCTGCTTGGGTTGAAAGAAGAGAGTGCAAAAGCTGGCTTGAAACTCAACATCAAGAAAACCAAGATAATGGCAACAGGCCCTATCAGTCCCTGGAAAATAGATGGGGAAGAAGTAGAAGCAGTGGCAGATTTTACTTTCTTAGGATCAAAGCTCACTGCAGATGGGGATTTCAGCCATGAAATAAAAAAAAATGACTGATGCTTGGGAGACAAGCGATGAGAAACCTGGGGAACATAGTGAAAAGTAGAGACATCACCTTGCAAACAAAAATTTGCATAGTCAAAGCAATGGTATGATTGCGAGAGCTGGACCATTAGGAAAGCTGAGCGCAAAAGAATAGATGCCTTTGAGATGTGGTGTTGGAGGAGAGTTTTGAGAGTCCCCTGGACAGCGAGGAGAACAAATAAGTCAATCCTAAAAGAAATCAACCCTAACTGCTCCTTAGAAGGTTAAATAGTAAAGATGAAGCTAAAGTACTTTGGACACCAAATGAGAAGAGAGGATTTACTTGAGAAAGCCTTGATGCTGGGAAAAGTGGAGGGAAAAAGAAGAAGGGGGTGGCCAAAAGTGAGATGACTAGATGGTATTGTAGACACAATGGGCACAGAGCTGGTCCTTGGTTTTTGGACAAAAAGTCCCATCAGCCCCAGCTAGCATGACAAAGGTTGCAGCCCAGAAGAACTAACAGGATCCAGGCTGGTGAAGGTTGCCAGAGCCTCGTACATGGCTGTTCCTGGCCAATTTTGTAGCTGGTGTTGAGTTCTAGTGTTTGTGAAAAAGCACTCTATGGGTATCCATTTCCTCTATAAGTGGTCTCAGGATTGTAGGGCATTACCCACTCTCCCTTGAGCCAGCAGTGTGTTGCCACTGCAGAAAAGGCAAATGCGGTTTTAACTTTCCTTAACACTGCAGGAGCATCAATCCCGCAGGAAATAATATCCAGATTTCATCCTAAGCCAGTGATGATGAACCTTAGCACTCCAGCTGTTCTTGAACTTCAATTCCAAGAAGCCCTGATCAGCAGGAGTGCCTACTTGGGCTTCTGGGAATTGAAGTCCAAAAACACATGGAGTGCCAAGGTTTGCCATCATGGTCCTAGGCCACAGAAAACTGACATTTGGGGTCAGTAATCCAGATAAGAATTTATCCAGAAAGGCCTCATCTTTGGCACTCCAAATGTATTGGGCTACAATTCTCACCATTCCCAGCCTATGTTGTCAGTGATCAAGGACCATGGGAGCTGTAGTCCAAAAGAATAGTTCACCACCATCACTGCAGTCTAGTAGGCTCTTTTTCAATGGATTGCTTTGGATCCTCCTCCAGAAGAATTACAGGAAACTAGGGAAAAGTATTTTTTAAAAATCCATCACCATTACCAGCTTTCAAGATGTAGGTATACAACTCAATCCTCTCCACCTGGAGGAGTATGAGATGGAGTGATCAGGCTTGAGGAGGAGTATGTGGGGGTGGAATTTGTGAGAAGGGAGGCCACAGGGGCCCCCAAGTGTGTGTGACACACTCTGGTCTCCCAGGATGGAGATCAAAGCAAAAGGGAGGGAGGCGTGAACCATCCTTTAAGGGGGGCGAATGGTACCTTGGAGCAGGAGGCAGGCAGTTAGGGATGGCAAGGGGTGGGGAAGGGGTACAAAAGGGCTTTTCAAGGGGGAGGCGGACAGAGGAGGAACCTTTTTTTTTTGCCAAGGAGTGCGTGCCAGCCAGCCAGCCATCCAGTCCACCCTGCCACCCTCCTCCGTCCGTTGGGCTCTTCACCCTTTAAGGGATGAGGATGATGAGCCAGAAATGGGAAAGCAAAGAGGAGAAAAAGGTAACCGCTGGAACTGGGTGGGTTTGGGGAGGGGGAGACACGGATGCTGCTCTCCATTCCACCTGAGGAGAGGGAAAAATCCACGCTGGGGGAGATGACCCCTTTTATTTTGGGGTGCAAAAGGACTAGAGTTTATTTATTCATTCATTCACATTTATACCCCACCCTTTTGGTGCAAGCACCATTCAGGATGGCTTACAATGTATATACTGTATGCTATATACATAATATTTACATTTGGCTATAAACCAACAACCTAGCAGTTCGAAAGCAAGAAATTGCAAGTAGATAAATAGGGACCACTTTGGTGGGAAAGGTAAACAGCTTTCTGTCCACTCCGATGTTGAGGCATGCGTTGGCTCTTTGGCTATAAACGGAGATGAGCACTGAGCCCTAGAGTCGGATACGACTAGCTTTCAAGCGAGGGCGATCTTTACCTTTTTAATAACCAATGAAAAGACAAGAAGAAACAAGAAACAAAGCCAGATGGCATTAAAAAAATCTGAAATAAAGGGGTGAATGAGCTCCAGTCTCTGTCCCAGCTCCTGCCAACCTAGCAGTTCCAAAGCAAGAAATTGTAAGTCGATAAATAGGGACAACTTCGGTGGGAAGATAAACAGCGTTCCATTCTAGGCATGCCTGCCACATGTCCATGGAGATGTCTGGACAGCACTGGCTCTTTGGCTGTAAACAGAGATGAGCACTGAAAAAGGCCAACCAAGACTGAAAACATTGGAGTTTCCTTGTTGCCAGATGTTGTAGCGAAATATAGCATGGAAAGGTCTGAGTCTCTGTTCTAAACTGGGGGAGCTCAGTCAGATGAGAATGAACTTCTGTTTCAAAAGCTCTCCATCTGCTTCCCCCTTTTTTGCCCTTGTGCTTTTTCCTTTCTGCTGCCCCCCCCCGACCCTCCCCCTCCATCCCCATCTTTTCCCTGCCTGGCCTTCCCCCCTTTTGCCCCTCTGTCTCCAGCTCCTGAAGCCCTTGATGGAGAAGCGGAGAAGGGACAGGATGAACCAAAGTCTGGACCGCCTCCGGGTCTTGCTCCTGGAAGCGACCCAGGACGAGGTAAGAGAGGCGCCTGGCTTCTTCTCCTTTCCCACCCCCTTCTCCATCCCCTCCCCCTGAAAGCAAATCATGCACAAGAGAATATTTTATTTTCATTCCTCCTTCCACCCCCTTTCCCCCCTCTCCACCTCTTCTTTTGTCTTGTTTATTTTTTTCTCTCCGCAGAGACTCAAAAATCCCAAAGTGGAAAAGACGGAAATTTTGCAAAAAACAGTCCAGTTTTTGAAGACACAGCCTTTATCAGGTACAGTATAATCTTTCTTGTGTCTTTTACTTGCTTGCACACTTATTTATGTATTGAAAAAAACTACTTTCACATGGACGAAAATAGCATAAGCAAACACACTTCTATATCCTGCCCCATAGCACCTGGTTCACTCTCTGGGTGGTTCACAAGTGAATTAGCACTTTGCCCCAAACATGTTGGGTCCTCATTTTACCAACCTCGGAAGGATGGAAGGGGTTGAATCAACTTTGAACCCATCAAGATTGTTGGCTGCAGTACAGCAGTTTAACCACTGTGCCATCAGGGCTCAGGAAGGCTTATTTATTTTATATTTATTATATTTTTATACCGCCCATCTGGGATATTTCCACTCTGGGTTTTGTTCAAAGAAATCAACCACAGCAACATAATACGACAGCAAAATAATATAGACCAGGAGTTCTCAACCTTTTACAGCCAGGTCATGCTCCCTCAGACAGACCTTCCTCCACCACATGGCACTTCCTGGTGTGGTGGGGGCGGTAGGGGGCCACATGAAATGGTGCTGTGGGCCACATCCAGCCCCCAAGCCGCAGGTTGAGAATCCTTGATATAGGCTTAGAGGTAGCTTGCCACTAGAGTAAATGGGAAAACTCTCTAAAATTTGGGGATGTGCTCCCCTTTGTTTTGTCTACGACCCACCCGTGGGGAGGGGGCTTAGGAATCAACAGAGTCACCCCCAAACAGAGCATCCTCCCCTGATCTTGACTTTTTCCAGATGTGAATGACTACAAATCCCATCACTCCAAAAGCAATTGTTGGTGGCAGGACCTGTAGCCCACTTCATCCACACAGCATCAAGTTGGAGAAGAGCTGAGCTTTTGCACTTTGATTTTCCTTTCTCCCCCCCGCCGTGATTTTCAAACATATCAATCTCTTTATTCCCTAGCCGTGATGGCGAACCTTGGCACTCCAGGTGTTCTTGGACTTCAATTCCCAGAAGCCCAAGGCAGTACTCCTGCTGATCAGGGCTTCTGGGAATTGAAGTTCAAGAACACTTGGAGTGCCAAGGTTCACCGTCACTATGCCTAGAAGCCTGGCAAAGGACCCCAATGCTGTTGGTAAGATTGTAAGAAAGACTCTAGAGAAGGGGTACCCAAACATTTTGGGCCACGGGCCAGTCACATGGCTCAGTGGGCTCATCATGTGGTTCAGCAGACTGGTCATATGGTTCCTCCCACTGGAAGCGAAAGTAAAACACGCCTTGCAATCTGTTTTGCAACAGGACGAGATAGATTTTAGGCTGCCATTTTCTCTGCTTAAACCAGGGGTATACGAAATACAGCCTGTGGGCTGGATCTGGCCCACAGGCTGTAGTTTAGGCACCACTGCTCTAGAGCACATGTTGCTTCTTGTCAAATGTTAGGGAGGATTGTGAAGTACTTTTTACAAACTCCTTTGAATCTTACTTTTGCTTTTCCATTCTCACCTTTAAAAAAATGTATGGGTCTCTAGGATAAGGTTGCTATTGTTTTCTTTGGCAGAGCTCCTGTGTCATTAATAACAGCAAGAGAAGGACAAATTAGACAAGATAGGTTCCCCCCCCCCCCACACACACAAAATAAAACCTGTTGAACTTCTTGTCCACAATAGCTATTAAACAGCATGGGAGCCCTGGAAGCAGAAGACGAGCCAACCTTCAGTATTCTGTAGCCTAGAAAACCATAAACACATTTTATTATAATAGTATAATATGCCTCTTTCTTTGGAGGGAGGTAAAATAAGGTGGGTACATAGAAACAGCATAGGTTGCCAGCTTTTTGCAGGGCGGCCCTCCTCTGCCAACCCATGGCACAGTGGGCCAATATGCAGCATTGCATTTCTACCTTCCTCTGAAATCCAGTGCCAAGAACACATTTCACCCCGTAGCTTTTGGGTGATGGTTTGCTATGTTGATGTGGCGGCCAATGTTCCCCCTCTAGCAACAATTTGCTCTTCAGATTATATTAGTTAATCTTGTTTTCCTTTGCTGATTTCTGTAAATCAGGGAGGTGTTAAAGGGAAAGGACAAGGCATGCTCCATTTCTGTTTTCATTGCTGGGAGTAGGGCTGAAAATCATAGAAGCCCTGCCAAAAAATAATTAAATTTGGTATTGTCTCTTTGATGTTTTTTTCCAATATCCTTTTAAAAAATACTGGCAACAACACAAAAACCAAGAAATGTCACAAGTAAAATTGATATCAGACAGTGGCCAAAATTCTTTGTAATTTTGTGCTGGCTTAATGCAGTTTGAGATCGGAGTGTTGCATGATGGAGTGAGTTCCCTTCTCTGTCCCAGCTCCTGCCAAAGTAGCAGCACAAAAGCAAGAAATTGCAAGTAGATAAGTAGGTACCACTTCGGCAGGAAAAGTAAACAGCATTCCATGTTTAGTCATGTCTGCCACATGTCCACAGAAACATCTGCAGATGCAGACAGCTCTGGCTCTTTGACTATAAACAGAGATGAGCACCGAGCCCTAGAGTTGGATACAACTGGCTCTTGAGCAAGGATGACCTTTAGTTTTAATGCAAACACAATGAATTTTTGGCAAATTAAGAAGTTTGCATGGACAGGGTTTTTTTTTTTTTGCACTCTTAAGTCTGTACAATGTGTCACACAAGAGATTATATCCCATATGGACAACCTGCAGCAGTTTGTCTCCAAAATATTATGCCCTTTGCTTCATGTACTTTGCCGTATATGCCAGGGATGGCGAACCTTGGCACTCCAGGTGTTCTTGGACTTCAATTCCCAGAAGCCCAAGTCAGCCCTCCTGCTGATCAGGGCTCCTGGCAATTGAAGTTCAATAATACCTGGAGTGCCAAGGTTAGCCATCACGGATTAGGCTATGAGCAAACATCTCACAGTACAGTATTCATTTGAAATTTCTTGTAAGTCTTATTTTATTGCATCCCTCCTGCACAAGAGCTCAGGTTTTATTCACAAAGTTCCTAGCCACAGCAGGGCAGGGCAGGGCAGTTTTAAACATGGGTTGGACTGAATTAGACAAAGTGAGACTCACAATTTACCAGCCTTAGAGTGTTTGTTTGCTGCCTGACAGCCCGACAGCCCACCAGCCAGCCCTATGCTGGCTCACTTCATTTCATCGCCTCCAAAGTGTCATCCCACGTGTGGTCTTACCACGGAGCATGTGTTAGCCTCATCGTTGACTGATTTATTGACATGGTATATATCAGTGATGGCAAACCTTGGCACTCCAGGTATTTTTGAACTTCAGTTCCCAGAAGCCCTGACCAGCAAGAGTGCTGACTTGGGCTTCTGAGAATTGAAGTCCAAGAACAGCTGAAGTGTCAAGGTTCGCCATCACTGGCATATCTTTCTCCCTGTTCAGGATCCACAGCCATTTATACAGCACGGTGACCATTCAGTTGATAGTAGCTGGAGAGAATATTAAAACAAGTGAATCAATGAGCAAGTTAAAACTGAAAACAGTTAACAACTACCCTATATACTTGAGTATAAGTCGGGTGTTTTAGACCCCAAAATAAGGTCCAAAAATGGGACTCAACTTATACTCGGGTGAACATAAACACTCAAAAATATACCCACACAAATGTTTAAATTAATTAATTTTACCATATTTTCATGTACAGTATTTTAATTATTGAAACTCACTAGCAGCTGCTGCATTTTCCACCTCCAACTTATACTCAGATCAATCTATTTTCCTAGTTTTAGGGGTCCAAATTAAGTACCTCGACTTATATTCGGGACAACTTATAGTCAAGTATATATGGTACTTAGAACATCTTAGTTTTTAAAACCCTGGTAAGTATGATCAAGCAAGAGCAAACTGCATCAGCTTTCATCTCTGATTCCCATCTCACTCTCCTGATTTTATCATACTGTTTTCCTCATTTTACCCCCAGCTTGCCTTCAAGCTTTCTTCATCCCCTGATCTTTTTCATACCTCTCTGTTGTGTGTGGATGTCACTGCAATGATTAGAAAATGTATAAAAGGTAAAGATGTTCCTTGCTTGGAAGCCAGTCGTATCTGACTCTTGGGTTCAGTGTTCATCTCTATTTCTTAGCCAAAGAGCTAGCACTGTCTGCATCTGCAGCTGTTTCCATGGTCATGTGGCAGGCATGACTAGACAATGGAGTGCACGGAACGCTGTTTAGCTTCCCACTGAACTGGTCCCTATTTATCTATTTATTTATTTATTTATTTAAATTTGCAATTTCTTGCTTTCGAACTGCTAGGTTGGCAGGAGAGAAATGTATAGAGAGCATTAATTTACTGCTAATATGTAAGGCAGGAGCTTTTTGGGTAGGATGGGGATGGTAAGCTTTGGCACTCCAGGTCTTCTTGGACTGCAATTACCAGAAGCCCAAGTCAGCACTCCTGCTGATGAGGGCTTCTGGGAATTGAAGTTGCAGAACACCTGGAGTGCCAAGGTTCGCCATCACATTAGGGCTAGGAATATGTACATAGAAACAAATGCTTTTGGGATCAGCAAAATTCCCTCCTCTGGAAGCTTTGATTTTCATGGAAAGTTGACAGTTGGGTTACAAGCCCTTGGATACCCAGCTAGTGGGTTCTAAGTGTTGTAGTCCAAAAAGTAACCTTTCCAAGTTGTCTGAAAATATATGTTTTATATAAATATATGGCGAGTGGGCAGCAATACAACTCTAAATAAATAAATAAATAAAATTCAGAAAGCTGGGTATTTATTTACTTAGATTTATATTGCCACCCACTCGCCGAGGCGACTCAGGGTAACAGAACTAGCTTGATTTAGAAGAGATGATGGTTAGGAAACCCGGGAACTCCTATGTTGTGTGAAGGAGCTGTCATAGTTCTGGCCCTCACAAGGCTTTAATACATTATTTATTTATTATTTTTTAGTTCAAATTTATATTGCCGCCCAGTCACTGTAGCGACTCAGGGCGGCTTACAAACAACAATAAATCAAGCAAGTAGAAAATCATGCAGTATCAACAGACTTTTGATATCTTTAACACTCAAAGTTCTTCAAATTGGATTAAAGTTGAGGTTACAATTTTATAAAATGATTAATTCTGCTCTAAAAAAACTATATATTTTTAAAGGATTTGCCAAATAAACAGTGAATTATTCTATAGAAAATGAAGACATATCCCAAAAAACTAAACTTGGTCTGGGGAGTGGATTGTTCAATTTCCCCATACAATTGGTTGGTTTGATCCCAGTATGTCTGTGTTGTAATTTTTGGCTTTTAATACCAAGTTTTTAAAAGTTTGTAGAGTTTTTAATTTTTAAAAATGATTTTATAATTGTTGCAAATCGCCCTGGGTCCCTTTTGGGAGGAGGGCAATAAACAAATTTAAATAAATGAAATAAATAAACTCAAATGTGAATCAAAACTAGAAACTAAAGAGCCAAATTTCATTAGAGGTACAGTACAAGGATAACAGATGTAATTTATGTTTGCAGGGCGGGCATGCTCAAACAGTCCTTTTTTAACCTTCTGTAACACCAGCTGAAGTGTCAGATTCTAAATCCCATTATCCATGAAGTGGGAGTTGTAGTGCAAAACATATGTAGGATTTCAAGCATTGCAGAAGAATAACTGGGCACTTGCAGAGATGGGATGTTTGTTTGTTAAACACCTTTATTCCCCCATACTTTCCTTTTTTTTAAAAAAAAAATTATTTTCTCCCTGGGACTTCCATAGGCCTTTAATTGCAGTTAAAAATCCAAAATGCAATGGGAAAGACTTTTTGGCACAAGGCTGCAGGAGATAGATTTCAATTAGTGATTTTTTTTGTGCTGATGTGAAAGAAAGCCCAGGGTGGGTTGAGGAAAAACCTGGAGAAATGTAGCCCTAATTTGGGCTTTTGTTGTTATTGAGTCGAGTCCAACCCTTTTGCGACCGCATGGACCACCGCACGCCAGGCTCCTCTGTCATCTGCCATCCTACGTAGCCTGCCCAGATCTACGCCCACTGCATCAATGATGCCATCTAGTCTTCTCATCCTCTGCCTCCCCCTTCTCCTTTTGCCTTCTATCTTCCCCAGCATTAGGGCCTTCTCTAGCGAGTCCTCTCTTCTCATTTGGTGCCCAAAGTACTAGAGCTTCAGCTTCAGTATTTATCCTTCCAGGGAGCAGTCAGGGTTGATTTCTTTTAGGATCGACTGATTTGATCTCCTTGCGGCCCAGGGGACTCTCCAGAGTCTCCTTCAGCATCAGAGTTCAAAGCCTACAATTACCAAATTGCTCCTGACAGCATGGATTTACTTATTACGCATGCTGATTTATTCTCTGTATATATGTGTGTGTGAGAAAGTGTATTAACTAATTTGTGTACCTCCCTTCAAGATCAATTTCAAGGGTAATTGGGCTGCCTGATGTTCTCTACCAAGGAGCCTGGTCCGATCTAGGGTGGCCCCAGGTGAGATCCTGCATCTTGAGAGATGTATGCTTCTGGGTTGTTGACTAGAACTCTAAACTGGTGTTTTCTCTTCTCTTTCTCTCTCTCTCTCTTTTTTTTGGGTGGGGGGTGTTTGGTATTGAACAACACACCCTAGAGACGAAGTACAAGGAGGACGCCTTCCTGGAAAGGTACCACAGCGGCTACAGGAAGTGCCTCACGCAAGCCACCCACTTCCTCCGAGGCAGCCCTGGCATTTGTTCTGGCAAAAAGGCCTATCTGATGGAGCACATCTGCCACTGCATGGAGAAAATCACGGCCAGCCCCCCGGGGGAACTCCGGCCCTCCCGTCCGGCCCCTTCCAACCCGAGCTATGAGCTACCACAGCGCTATAGCAGCCCCGAGGCGTTTGCAGGGTGCAACCCACCTCTAGGGAGCTCTGCTTATGTCCTGCACCCACCTCCTACTAAGTACCCCACCAGCCAAGGACTCTCAGCCCACACAAGTGGCCTGGCCCAGCCAGATACGTGCGGTCGGCCGCAACAGAATAAATTTGCGGAAACGCAGAATTCCGCGATCGCACAGACTCCGCAAGCTCTGAATGTATGGAGGCCATGGCCTTGAAGAATCCTTTTCCTCCTTTCTCCTTCTTCTGCAACTGCCTTGTAAATGTATATTGAAATCTCTATACAGTACTGTATATTATATATTATTGAGGGTTTTAACAATGCCAAAGATTTGAGGTCTTCTTTCTTAGTGTGGTGGTGGAATATTTGTTTGTTTGCTTTTCTCTCTCTTCCCCCTTCCTGTCTTTCTCAACAAGACCATGTTGTTCTTGTTATTATTTTTTAAAGAAAACTTAAAAAAAAAAAACCAACAAAATATATATTGTAAATAAGCCAAGGGAACTGTAGACTATATAAATAAGGAAATCCTAAAGGACATTTTCTGTTCTGTTGGCTGCAACTCTTATCCAAGAATGCATTTTTTTCCTGAAGCAGGAAAAATGCCATTGGTGTGAATTTGTTTAAGGTGGATCCAGCTTGCCATGAAGTGACCCTCACACTATGATTACGGAGCCATCTCCTGTGGCACATGAAACAAGACATGCAGGATTTAACACTGGGACTGCAATGGACTGCCGCAGTCTTGAGGATATTATCAAGGTGCGCCTTCACAGCCAGTCCATCTGGCATGGCCTCTTCCATCTCCATGACTTTTGGGAATCAGAGTTCCTCCTCTGCTCATTTTGCTGTTGGGCCAATAGGATGGCTTACAGTGGCATTTCCTCCACTGAAGGGGCCATCATCCCACCTAAAGGGCCTCATCCACCCATAGCCGTTGGCCCCTTTAGGGAGTCAGGTTATTTACCACCACCCAACACTTGGCGTTGAGTTGTTGGCTGTACAGTCTACAGTGATGGCAATCCTTGGCACTCGAGGTGTTCTTGGACTTTAATTACCAGAAGCCCAATTCGGCCCTCCTGGTGATCAGGGCATCTAGGAATTGAGGTTCAAGAACATCTGGAGTGCCAAGGTTCACCATCACTGGTCTACTCCATTACCATAGCGGGGCATCTGGCCAAACAGGTTAAAGGACATATCAGAGAGAAAACAAAATACAAACTCTCTAGTATGCTTGAAACACAGATTAACGCAGCTACCATTTCAAAAATTTCAACCAAAGGACATAGAAACCTTGTCCAGCAATAATAAGGGTTTTGGGTAAGGAAAATAGGTCTAGTCTAGTGGGTATATTTTGTTGTCAATGTGATTTTTCCCTCCCTGTGATTTTTGAACTTGATGCATCCATATTTTCTAAACTGGAGAACTTGGCTGTTTTTTTTAAAGAAACTCACTGGCAGAATACTACTGGATTCTGGCTTGATTTGAAATAAATGATTAATGACTGATACTGTGACCAAAATAAAAGTGTAAAACAATATCCTCATTTTGGGTGAGTCTGTGCATGTGTGCATTTTAAGATTGTCTTGTGTCATGTCTGTGACATAATGTATGGAAGATGAGGCATCATCACTCTGAGATTTGCAAGCAGTCTAGTGCTGAGTCCAGGGACTGCAGTAGTTTAGTGGTTAAGATGGCTGGAAAGTCAGCAGGTCAGCAGTTCAAGCCCCTAGTGCTGCATGGCGGAGTGGGAAACCCCACTTCTGTGTATTCTTGACCTGGAAGGGGTGACCGCATAAATCAGAATTGACTTGACAGCATGCAATAATGATTATATTTGGAGAATATTTAAATGGCCTCATTTGTTTGAAAGAAATCTCAAAGCAGTGTAACAAGAAAAACAGGTAAAATGAAATCAATTGCTAAAATGGGACTCCAAGACTAACTGGTAAAACGACACAGTAATCCATTAAAAACTGCTTTCAGTAGGATAAGGTTGTTAACCAGACAGCAAAGAAGACCCTGCGGTTAGGAAAAGGAGGGCTTGGAAAGTGAATACAGTACTGTATCTGTATTTCTCGAGAACACAGGCAGATTGGGCAAAAACCTAAGATCCTGTCATTTTCCCCTTACCTTTTAAAATAATATCTTGCTTAAGAAAGTCGACAAGCCTAAGAAAGAGATCTGAAAAGCCTGTAAACACCCCCCTCCCTTTTTCTGGCTGGAGTTGCAAAGGCATCCTTATAGTAGAGCTGCTAAATACCTCCATAAAACCTCTGGGAGATGTTAAGACCCTCTTTGCTGCTCCCCTGCACAGGATACTACCCTCTCAAGTGGGCCCCCAGTTTTGCTGGTGCATTCCTCCTCCTTCCTTCCCTCTCCAACCATTCTTAATCCCCAAAGCGTTAAGAGCTTTGGGACATTTTCAAAAGTTGAGAAGAGAGAAGCTGGGTGTACTTTCTCGGTTGCACATGCAGGCAGAGGAAATATTAATAGCCTTTAAAATTCTTTGCACCTTGCTGTTTCAAGTGTCACGCGACTTATGAATGCTTTTAAGGGAGCCTGGCCCTAAGGAGCATTGGTGGTTCAGTGGTAGAATTCTCGCCTGCCACGCGGGAGGCCCGGGTTCGATTCCCGGCCAATGCAACGTATATTTTTTCCCCCTCGACTGTTATTTATTTAATTCTTTATACAACCGCTCCGCCCCCCTCCGATCTTTCCTATCATGCCAAACTAATTTTTGGACGATTTTTTCTCGCGGAGCATGCAAGCCTGCCTTCTCAAACTATGCCTGCCTAGCGGCCACCACCTCCTCTTCTTCCCTCCAGCCTAGAGATGCCTGGATCTCAGCGGTGCAACGCATTGCCTTTTGTATGGAGCTGTTGGGCGTGCAGAAGCGTCCAAGAGGCGGGCTGCCCGCAAAGGCCGTTTCTACCATAAGAGGAAGGAAGGAAATAAATAAATAAATAAATAAGGAACTCTTTTCTGCCATTCGTTATTTTTGAGTTCCTTAAAAGCAAGAAAAGGCTAAGAGTAAACTCACTAAAAAAACTACACAAGACATAGCAACACCCTTTTAAACGGAAAGGGATGAAGTGTTAGAGACAGAGGCATGGGGAAGGGTATGTTGCTGGGGAGGCTTTTTAAAAAAGTTATGTCTGATGAAAGCACACTCTGGAGCTATAAGAGTATATCTGGGAGTGAGTAAATGAAAGAAAGAAAACGTGGGGGAAAAAAAACTCAGGCACCGCTGGGATTCGAACCCAGGATCTCCTGTTTACTAGACAGGCGCTTTAACCAACTAAGCCACGGCGCCACTTGCCAGCTCCGGCCCTCCATTTGCAATTCCTTTATCTATAAAGGCGAAAAACCTCGCCCCCTTTTTCCTTCCATGTGCAAGGAAGGGGCTTCTGCAGTTCCTCGGAAGGAGAGCGAAGGGGTGGTGTAGAGGGAAGAAGAGAGAAATGGAGGAGGCTCTTCCGAGAAAGTCAAAGGCTAGAAACCCATGCATCCAAGCAAGCAGCAAAGAAGACGCCACTGCGATCCAAATAATGCTAAATCGTTTCCCTTTCCCTTTCCTGGTCGAATGTTTTCCAATGTGTACTCTGTGCATGCTCAGATACTGCGCTCAGAGTGGGTGGGTGCTCCGGGTAGTGCAATGGAAACGAAGCCGCCATAAAGGGGAAGCTTTCTGAGCCATAGCGCAACTCAGAGGTTGGAGAGCCTTTTTCTTTCCAAGGCAACGATTAAATCGCTTTTACTTAAATTATCAACATTTATTTTATTTATAATCAAATCAACAAGGAAAAATGCACCAATTTAGACCAGTTTGGAATATGGAGGGAAATAGGAACACCCAAAACCAAGGTGGGGGATGTAGCTCAGTGGTAGAGCGCATGCTTCGCATGTATGAGGTCCCGGGTTCAATCCCCGGCATCTCCAGGAAAACCTTCATTTTTGGGGGGATCTGCTGCATGCATTCTGATGACAGAGACCTTTCTTTGCATTAAGAAAAACAACGCTAGCCCTGTACAGGTTGTTGTTGTTGTTTTTTTAAAAACCCTGTTTGCAACCTAGCAGCTTTTGGGAAATTCGTCAGTACAGGTACTCAAGAGGTGGCGAACGCGTATCTTGTATAAAGAGCAGAGAAACTGGTTGCTAACAATTTTGCTTTCTGATTGCTAACAACTTAGCAACGTTGCTTTCACCTTGCAAATGGGGCAGAAAGCTAGGCGACCTCTTCCATGTATTTCAGAATAAACTTTTTTTATTTTCTTTTTTTTAAATATGTGTGCGTGACCAGGGGAGGCTGAGATGTAATCATAAGGATTACGTCTCAGTCGTGCGAAAAAAAGCAGCAACAAATAAGAATAAAATAAAGAGCAAAATTACCTTTTCTCCCTAGGAAGTGGGTATTTTGCTTGGAATCAAGATACTTTGGTGGGATAAGCAGAAGAGCGGGATGATATTTCAACAGAGCAGGGACCTGCAAGTAAAACAGGTGCGCTGTGAGCAGGATTCGAACCTACGCAGGGAGCCCCCATTGGATTTCAAGTCCAACGCCTTAACCACTCGGCCATCACAGCTGTACGTCAGGGTTTTTTTTTTTTCTGTAAAACAATCTCAAACTATCTGAATCAGGGAGTGACTTCTCTGCCCTCGATTTTCCTACCCTTTACCTACAAGGAAAATTATATTGTTTGTAAATCTCCCGAGCCGACCAAAGAAAAACTCTGCAAAGAAAAGGGGTGATTAAAAATGTCCAATTATTGCCCCTGTGTTCCTATTTTCTTTCGATCTTGAAAGGCAATGAATATCCAGAGCAGTTAAAAAAAAACTATTGCGAAAAGACAATCCCTTCCACTAGAATAATTTTCTATTGTGTCAGATTTGGTTGTCTGTACCGCTTTAAAAATCCCTGGCGAGATTGATCGTGGGCAATCTAGTCATCATGCCTGCCATATGGCCATGTATACATCTGCAAACACAGGCAGCATTGGCTCTTTGCTGTAAATGGAGATGAGCACTGCACCCTAGAGTCGGATATGACTGGCTTTTGAGCAAGGGAGACCTTGAACCACTTGCAGAGACAAAACCTGATGGGGCAGGGCAGGGGGGTGGGCGTGGCCACCCAATTTCTCTAAAAACCCCGCCCGAAGGCCACCCAATGTTGCTACCCCCTCCCGGGGGGGTTCGAACCTCTTGCTGCCCACCACTGTGCCCCGTTGCTGTTTGGGTGGAAGAATTTGGGAAGAACAAGCGCTGTGGCAATGAAAAGATTAAGACGAAGGGAGTTTGCCCGAACTCAACATGGCCGACTAAAGGGCTTCGCTTTTGAAATCTCGCGAGGCTGAGTGAGTCGCGTCTCCATTGGGAGAAGCGGCCATTAGGCCGCCGGAGCGGTTGCTAGGGGCAACGGAGAGGCCTGCGGTCCTAAATTGAAGGGTAAGGCGAAGGTGGATCCCGAGTGTTTGGGTGCTAATTAACTTATGAACCGCCCAGAGAATGCACTAAGCGCTATTGGGCGAATATTGATATTAATGAGTTTCGTCCTAAATTAGTGTGGGCCCATTGAAATAAATGGGTCAGTGAATCCATGAGTAACGTAAGTTCCATTGATTGCTCTGGGCCATTTATGACTAAATCTGCGCCCCCATTCATTGGGCGCCTTCTCTCCTTCTTCTGCTGTTATTTATTCTGTGTATGAATTTATAACAACCTTTTTTTTCATGAAGGTGGAATCATTGCTATTTTAGACTACAACTCCCATCTTGCCTGCAGTATTCTGTGAGTTGTGTAGTGTGATGTCCCCCAACACACACTCTTAGGCAATTTTAGTGAGGGTAGCGTCAACTGGGTGAGAATGCAAAACATATACAGTACAGTATGTGTGTTTAGTGGGTTGTTGATGTGACTGTATCTTGTTTGAATTGTTCTGTTTGATATGTTTTGGTTGTCGATTGTTTTTAAGTTGCCCAGAGGTAGTTGCACCAATTGGGGGTGGGGGTATTTGAATAAATAAATAAATATGTAGTCAGATGTATACAAGGAGTTTCTCCTCCCTTTTACTTGCTTTAAATTTAGAAGATTTAAAATTATTGTTTGTGTTAAATAATGGCCCATTGTAATAAAGACACTCTTTTGCCAATCAATGAGCCTCAATTTGCAGTAAAAGCAAAACACAGGAGTCCTATGACACTTCTGAAGCTAACAGATTTAGTTCAGTGTGAGCATTTGTCTATTTCCACAGACATGTGGAACACAGTACAGTATTTAGATACTGTCATGCCATATTGTGTTCCTTATTCAGTGGTGGGGATCAGCAGGTTCGCACCAGTTCGCCAAAACTGGTAGCAGAAATTCTGGCTGGTCCTGCCCATCCAAGTTTTGAAATAAAATACTGTACTGTAGTCCTAATTTGGGTGTAACACAGGGTTTTTGCCCTGGCCATGCCCACCATGCTACACCCACAGTGTGGTAGTAAAATTTCTTGGAGCCCACCACTGTCCTTATGCAAAGTATGTGTGAGGAGCCTCATTGCCCAATATGCTATAGTGTCAGAGACAGAGTCATGCAGTGTGAGAAAGAACTACTAAGTGTGTCCAAAGAAGTGGATTACAAACCCACAAAGGTTCAGGTGGAAATAAATCTGGTAGCCCCTAAAGAAACTGTGAGATATTGTTCTTGCTTTGTTTGGTTGTAAATGCTGAAGTAAACCATGGAGCTGCCTGGCCAGGTTATCCTGCTGTGATAATAGAGTAGACCCTACTGCCAGCAGCTTATTGTCTTTAACTAACCCTGAGGACGAAAGGCTTGGGTGCTGAAGTCCCATAGGGAAGGATAATTATCCCCAAATGGATTAAATCCCACCTGGCCTGGGGCTGAGGAGGACTTTGCGTGCCAAAAGGGGTCAGGACCAGAGAGTGAAACTGGATCAGAGGTACGATGGGTGTTATGCTGCAAGGTGAAAGGCATATGAGAGGCCACTGCATTATATTTTCAGGACAGTCTTCATGGCTGATTGGCATGAGGATCGCCAATATTTGGATTGGGATCAGTGATGGGATGTAACAGGTTCTCACCAGTTCGCCAAAACCGGTAGTAACTTTTCCCAGTGTCCCGGAGAACCGGTAGCAGCTTTTGGGGGGAAACCACCTTCGGGGCTTACCTTTTCACCGGTTCCCCCACTGCACATGCGCGCTAAGCACTTGGTGTGCACGCACGCCTACAGTGCTTGGCGCGTATGCACAGCTTCCTTGCTGTCCTCCCAACCAGGGTGGAGGAAGAGAAGCTGCTAGCCTGAAGCTCCCTATAGCCTGCTCCCCAAAGTGACTCACCTTTGGATGTGGTGTGTCTGTGTGTATTTTAATGTGTATTTAATACCTTTACCTATATTGACCTACTACCACAGTTCCTAAAAAGGCCTGGTGGCCTGGCTTGGGGTTTTTAAGCAAAGTCTTGGAGTTACCTCATCAGTAAGCTACACCTGTGCTGTTCCAATTGCTGCTCCAATTGGAGAACCCTTAAGGAGGTACAGCTGTTTTACATTTACATTAAGGCATATGATCCTAGAGAACTGGTACGATGACCATATCCATCTTGCAACATGGTGCTGCCCAGGCACTTATACCTACAGGTAGGTGATGTGTTTGTGGTGGGTGGGTGTATTTAAATGTATTTATTTATTTATTTAATTTATTTATGGGTTTGTGTTGTGAGTTGAGGTTTGTGTGTGCTTATTTTTATTTTATTATTATTTTATTATTTTTTATTTGGCCCCACCCACAACATCGTGACATCATTATGTTAGCTCCGCCCACACTGATGATTTCACGGTGGGGTAGTAAAAATTTTGACATCCCACCACTGATTGGGATACGGCAGAAGAAGAAAACTACAGGACAGCATATGGTTTTGTTTTGAAAAACAGTTACAACACAGTTCCAGTGGGGATGATTTCCAGGCAAGTGTATATAAACACCTGGAAATTGTTGTCTAAGAATACCTGGCCCATATACTTGCAAACGCCAAGGTGGAGCTTTCACTACCTTTTGCCCTTGTTAAAACTCTCTCGACTCGCTCCCTTTGTCTGTCTTGTCCAGGCTGCTAGAATTTCGTCACCTTGTTGGTGCTAAGAGAGAATGCCTTTAGTCAACGGATTGGTTCCTGCCCGGTTTCTGACCCTCACAGCCCATCTGGTTATTGTCATCACCATCTTCTGGTCCAGGGTGAGAAGACTACCCAATTGTCATTTTTAGCCTATCCAAATGTATCTCCAGTTGTCCTCACTTCTTAAAGACATCTATTTTTTAAAATGTTTCTTTCAAAGGAGTTCTGGCTTCCACAAAGATGGTTGTTCCCGTAGCAAATATTGTCCCCTGGCTAGGACCAAAGGGACCTGGTGGTGGGGTATCCATGATTGGAGGGTGGTGAAGATTTACAACCTTGACTCCTGGCATGGTAATTTGGGATGGCTGATATTTTTGTGCTGGTGCTTGCTTTTCCCCTGGGTTGAAGGAAAGGCAAGCTTTTTCCCTTCCCCAGCAATACTGAAATACATCTCCCAGAACCCCTTCAGCCAGCCTGACTACTGGTGGAAGTCTAAAAAGTAAGTTTTCTAGGCTTTAGATATACAGTATATCACTGGGGAACAAAAAAAATTTTTTTTCTTGGTGCCTAAAATTTTTCAACTGATTTCGGGCATTTTGGGGTGGCTGATTCCAAAAATGCCATCCATTTTGTTCTAGCAGCTCTAGTTAATGTGATATCGATGAAGTCATTATTCATTGCTCTTATTTTTATTTATTTATTAGTTCAAATTTATATAGCCGCCCACTCGCTGTGACTACACTTATGACTACACTTGTATTTGCCTCACCATTCGTAAATTGATTGTTTTAATAATACTTATTGATGTTGTTCAAGCTCTATTCCTGTTGTCGTTGCAAGTGTAATTTAACTACCGTAATCTGACCTTTTTTGTTCTTCTCTGTGCTCTCCTTGCCTTGCCCGAGTGTGTGCTTCACTCGACTTTGGCTCCCAGAGGCGGGAGGGGTGGTGAAAAAATCTTTTGGGGGTGGGAAAATATTTGGGTGGGCAAAAAAAAAAGTTTGGGTGGGCAGAATTTTTTTTGGGGGGGCGACAAAATTTCACTCCGACCCAGGTGGATTACACCCTTGCTACGCCTCTGGTTATATATGCAACCAGTATGGTTAGATTGGCCTAATGTGAATAAGCCATATCTAAAAAACTAGAGCTGATGGGGCTTAACTGAAAGCATTTTTGGAATCAGTGACCCAAATATAGCCAGAAATAGGTGAAAATTGTGAGGCACCAAAATCACTGTTCCCCAGTGTATTTGATGCTCTGTACAGAACCAATAAGGAACAATCAGTGGAAAGGTAGATCAGCCTATGCTGATGGGTTACACTCCCTCTGAAAACACAGTTTTGAAGCCTAGATGTGGTCCAAAATTTATCAGGTTTTGACAGTGATTAGGACTGCTTTTGAAACGTTCAAATTAGGCATAATTCCTGAAGATGCCTGATTTGGCTACAGTGATATATGCCTTGGTTTACATCTTCCTTGATTTACTGTGACACACTCTGTGTGGGACTGTTTTAGGAAAATGTTTGGAAACTTAAGTGGGTCCATAATGCCACTGCCAGATTGTTAACTGGTTCAGGTTAAAGGGATCACATAACACTCCGGTTTCAATACATCTACAAGTCTGCTAGTCTGTTTCCAGACACAATTCAGAATGCTATTTTTGACTTATAAAGCCCTAAATGACTTGGGCAAAAGCTATTTGATAGACTCCATCTTCCTTTATAAACTTTTCTGGGTTTTTAAATCATAAGGACGACTTTCAGTCCAGCCACCATCATAGGGGTCAGGCTGCCCCCCTTCTTCTCTTTCTATAGGCAGGCAAAGATCTTTTTTTTCCTAGCAAGACTTTTTCTTAGTAACTGGCTGCCCAGTGTTTGTGTTGTTGTTGTCCCCTCCTCTCTATATTGTTTAATATTGTGTAAACCACTTTGAGTCCTCTTGAGGAGAAAGGTAGGATATGAATGCTATTTAATAAACAATACATTAGGTTACCCTTCTGTAGGTTTCTACCTCTTCAGAAATCATGTGATGCTTCTTAGGTGGATTTTGTAGCAGAGGGATAGGAGATAGATATAACATCTGGAAATTGCCTGATCTTTTCGGTCACGTGGTTCAGCGTGCTGGTCACGTGGTTCTTCCCACTGAAAGCAGAAGTAAAAATCACCTTGCAATATGTTTTGCAGCAGGATGAGATAGATTTTTGGCTGCTATTTTCTCTGCTTAAACCAGGGGTGCCCAAACTATGGCCTGCAGATCGGATCTGGCCCTTGGTGCCAATTCATCTGACCCATGCCACCCTTATCGCTCTTGGAAGTGGAAGTAAAACACCCCCATCCAGGGGCGTTTTACTTCTGCTTCCAGAAGTGACGAGGGTGCTGTAGGTTGGATAAATTGGCATTAAGGGGCCGATCCGACCTGCAGGCCGTAGTTTGGGCACCCCTGGATTAGGGCATATGTAGAAGGCTGATCTATCTTTTGCAGGAGAACAACATCCGAGCATCCCTGCCTCTCCAGTGCTCTCAGGAGGAATATGAGAACCAAGACACAGAGTAAGTACCTTGCCAGGGTCTAACTCTGCTTTTGCGATCTTTTTTACAGTTCAGCAGCATCTTTAACATGAGAGACCAGTGCTAGGCATTGAGTCTGCAGCTGTTACTTCTCATTTGCAGGAATAAAAGAACGCTCTACCAGGTCAGGCCAAAGGCCTGTCTGGTCTAGCAGTCTTCATACATGGGTGGACGGTCACACAGTCCTGGGGGAGACACACATGGAGTTCAGGAAAGAAGCAGCCTTCTCTGTTGCTCCCCTCTCCCCAACTTAATGCCTTTCATTTATCTTAACTTTCTGTCATTCATCTTTACAGGAGTAACCCAGCCCAAGTCTGGTGAAAGAGGGAGACAAGCTTATTTTCCTTGTCCATTTTTACAGCTTGCATAATTTGATACCTCACAACAATCCTCATTTTTTGTGTTTCTTCTGGGAATTGGTTCATTTTTCCTTTCTACCTCTTTTCCATTTTTGAGAGGATTTTTGATGGGGTGGGGGAGAATGGTATGGTGGATTTCAGAGTTATTTAATGATGCAAGAATTTTAAAGCATTTGTCCTTTTTTTGGTGGCACACTAGTGGAATAAAATTAAATACAAATGCTGTGCTGAATATCCAGATCTAGTTTTTATGCACGGATAGGCTTTTCTCATGCTGGGTGGGCATGTCAGTGTGTATGAACTTAATGAGCTTAAGTGGGAGAGAGGGAGGTCTATGGTGGCTCAGTAGTTAAGAAGCTCGTCTTGTTAAGTGGAAGGCCAGTAAGTCGGCAGTTTGAGACCCTGGTGCTGCATGTCAGATTGAGCGCCCATCTCTGTCCCAATTGGGGACATGAAAGGAGCCTTATTCGGGGATCCCAAGTGGAGTTTCTCCCACAAAAATCCTTTCAACCCAGAATAATTTTTGACATGAGATTATTGTTAGTGGGAGAAAGAAGGTACAGATCGATTGCATTGACTGGAGCCAAGAATACACGTAAGGTTGGTTTCAGAGAGACTAGTCCTGTTCTTTCTTGTGGCTTCCTTTCTGCAGGATGGTGGTGGCCCTGTCGGTAACCCTTGGACTGTTTGTGCTGGAGTTGGCCGGCTTTCTCTCTGGGGTCTCCATGTTCAACAACGCACAAAGCCTTCTTTGTATCCTTTATGAACAGAAGAGGACTTGGCAATGGCTCAGTGCAGGTTATGAAGTACAGTATGTCAGAAGGGAAACTAGATACATTTACAAAATTGGCTGCAGAGTGAAGGACAGAGAACCAGATTACAACTTTGTTAGGTAGATGGGCAGCCACACCTGGGAACTGCTTGTAGACGGTCAGATGGCGTCCCACAGGTGCAGCTGGATGGAATGAGGCAGCAGGACGAGGTGGGGTCTTCGCTTCTTCATTCTAGCTATATTGTCCCTACAAAGCTACAGCGAGAACATTCCTTTCCCACCCCCATGGCTGTTCTGGTAGCCAGCAGGCAGACAGAACTGTAGCAATGCAGATAATCTGGGCTACTCAAGGGGGTGAAGTTGGCTAGTTCCAGAGTCCAGGAGCCTTGCTCTCAAGGCTTGGGTGTTGCCAGCCCTTCTACCTGTTGTTGTTCCCTGACTGTGCCTCTTCCTCTCCGTCCCAGCCACTGGTGCTCATGCATCTGCTGCCATCACCTTGCTCTTCTTCCTCTTTGAACAGTGGGATGGTAGCCTCTACTGGTGGATCTTGGCATTTTGCAGGTCAGTGCTGATGGCAGAACTTGGGGCCACCTCTGCTGTTAACTGCCTTTGTCACAGTGACTGCCCATCCATTTAGGCTGTAGGGAAAGGCTCAGCCTCCCCCCCTCCTGCCACCCTGGTGGTCCCAGCCTCCTTAGCTGCAGCAGAGGGGTTGGACCCTGCCTATATTGCCATGCTGTGCATACACTTGGGAATGCTTGTTTGCTGATATGTGTGTGTACAGGTGTGTGTTTGAATGCTCACTTTTGCTCTTGGTTGTGCTTATGGTGTGGGCTCTATCTGCCACTGACTGTTATACCTCCCCATCTGCCAGGATGGGCAACCCCCACCTCTGTGCTTGTAGCATCAGACAGTGTAGGAAGTGAAAAGTGGAAGTTGATATTGTGGTCATCCCTGCAAAGCAATCTTCCCTATTGAAAGCATAGCTGCAAATGAAGTAGCTGGGGGCAACCACTGAGAGAGACGATTTTGTGTTGTCTTTTGTGATCAGGATTGCTGCCTCTTCCATGCAGTGTACGTGTGCATTTGCTTATGTGATCAATGTATCTCCTCCCCCTCTTAGACAACATGGCCTTTTCCCCTACCCACTACTGTTAGGTATTTTGA
This sequence comes from Furcifer pardalis, assembly GCA_030440675.1. Classification (NCBI taxonomy): domain Eukaryota; kingdom Metazoa; phylum Chordata; class Lepidosauria; order Squamata; family Chamaeleonidae; genus Furcifer; species Furcifer pardalis. The sequence continues at coordinate 3,621,717 of CP126897.1, forward strand.
CCACATAGCTTCATTTCTTCAAGAGGCTCCTCAGGAAAACTAATAAAAAGAAGGCACAGGTAGCTGTTTTGTTTGTAAAACGGCCAAATCTAGACTGAGGAAAACTATTCTTTCAACAAAAATGGCTCAAAAATGTATGCAGACTTTCAGCTTCACTGTGAAGGCTTGTAGTGTCTGAGATGGATAACCAAATCTGCCTGCCATCCCAGTTGGTCTGTGGGCTATTCTGAGTGAAGCCTTGCACTGGCCCATCAGGAGATAAGTCCCATTTGAATCTCTGTAGAGCCTTCCTCCTCCACTAATTTTGAAGACAACACATGATCTGATTCAACCCTAAATAACATAACGATCAAGTTCTCTAGCCCCATTTTGCTACATCGTGCCTAATCAAGAGGCCTGGAAATTTTGAAACCTGCATGCATTTTGATGGTTTCTTCAAGTGGCCTGATAATATAAATACCCCAGTAATGGCTTTTGGAAGGGGATACATGACTCTCAGAAACATTGCTGGGGACTCAGATTGTCACTGCTAGTCGTGGGTGGACATGGACCAAAATAAAGCCGATACAGTGAATACTTGGAGAAATCCTGACCTCTGTCTTTGGTGCTGTGGTTTGTGTTATGCTTCCCTCTCCCCGCCTTCCAATTGACGCAGAGCTGGTTTCCCTTTTGCTGCACATACAGGAGTGGCTCAGGTCACATAGAAGGCTTTAGTGTGGAGGTTTTGCTTCTAAACCGATTCTTTCTTTTCCATGACTGCTCTTTGCCAGCTCTGGCTGCCCACTGCAGCGCATCCATCTGCCTCTCCTTTTTCGTCTTTGAGCGCTGGGAGACGGTTACTTATTGGTACATCATGAGTTTTTGCAGGTAGACCCACAGCGGTCTGGGATGGCAAGGGAGGGAAACAGTTAAAGAACACCTGTATAATCAGGGCTTGTATTTTCCAGAGGGTGGTGGTGGAGGGAACGAGCTTCTTTTCCTTCATGCTGCCACCCCCCACCCCAATCTGCATTTGTTTCTCTTAGCGCATTGCCGGCTGCTGTTGAAGTCTTGCTTCTCATCTCTGTCTTTGGATTGAAGAAGAAGCCCCTCTGAAGATCTGGGCCCAAGAAGGGAAGGGCTCATCTCTTGCTGGCAAAAGCCTTGGGAGGGAAGTTCCAGATAAAACCTTCTGTTAAAAAGAAGGGCGACGAAGTATTCGTCAACCGATCCTCCCCCCCCCCCCTTCGTGTCCAGGTCAGACTTTGAACTGCCAAAATGAAGCCATCTTCCTTCATTGTCATCGGCCAAACCTAAATCCTCATTGGTACATGTTTCTGGCAATAACTGCCAGACCAGCAAATGAACTGGGTTCAGTATCTCTTCACATTAACATAGTGTGTTGTCTACAAGCAACCCCCACTTGAGTATGTTGGTCTTACAGTTAGGCACTCTGTCACTCAGCCTGTTCAAGGTTATCTTCAACAGATAACCAGAAAGGATCGACTGCATGGAAGGCAGGGATCTGCCTTTGAGAGACCAATCTCTGACCTTCCTGGGCCTGCTATCTGTGTTCATCCTTGCCATTTGCTTTCACCAACGCCGCTTAAAACTTGGCAGAGCAACGCCATCCATTGTGGAGCATGGCCTCCCTCCAGTGGAGACCCTTTGGTATGGCATCCAACCAGTGTTTTCTGGTGCACTGAATTGGGTTTTTAGAACATGCAATCATGTACAGTACTGTATTTGCGGGGGCCAAGCTACCCTTGAGAAGATATGGTCTGTTGGCCATCTGCAATAAACCAAGGACACTTTTTGGATTTTTATATATGTATATTTTATTCTGGACAGGTGAGGCTTGATGGTCCTGTTTAAAAATAAACTCACTTTCTAAAAACCATAATAAAATGACATCCTTTTATAAATGTGCAAAGATATTCTGTAGAATTGTGAACCTTTTAAACTTTGCTGTTGCATGCCTAAAATACTTCAGCGTTTGGATGAATTTCCTTTTTTGAAATGAAAGTCCCATAATTTCCCTACCCAGTATGTGTGGATGGGTCTATAAAGGAAGTTCCTCTCCCCTCTCAGGTCCGTTTGCCAAAAGAAAGACATACTATACAGTACTTTAAAAGTGCTTCTGAGAATTATTTGATTTTTAAATGAAGTTGGAGACTCCTGAAACTCAAGAGATACTTGTTTAACCAGTCAAGCTCCTTCTCTACAGTTTGTTCTAGATTCTCAAACTGTTTACAAATTTAAAAAAGTGTGCAAAGGACCCTATGGGGCTATTTACTTGCTGTACTGCACTTCTGACACTACAAGCTCTAAAATGTAATTAATGCATGATGGTACAATACTGGAACCTGTCCCTTGGAAGATATGTTATTTTACAGGCTGGGAGAATGGGAGTTTTAGCCTAACACTTCTGAAAATGCACCCAGTTAACAAAAGATTGCAGTCGTGCCTCCCATCCAGCCTGATGTTATCCTACTGGAACCCTTCCTGCTTTCACCAGCAAAGTACATATGGATTGTTGCAGGGTTCCTACAATGGATCTGGCAACACTTTCCACAAGACTTATGTGTAGACTTGTCTTGGAAAGTAAACAGTTCATACCGAGCCTCAGCAAAGCAAAAGCATAAATAGACATTTTCTTTATTGTCATGTGTGTAAACTTGTGAAAAGTCGATGAGTTTGGTCATTCATAACAATTTTCTCCCCAAGGCATTTCCTCCATTTCTTTCCAAAAGAGATATAGCTATGCACCATCTCTAAGAGCATGTTAAACCAGTGCCTTGGGGGTTCTTCTGTGTCTTGGCCAGATGTGAAACTGCCAAAATGAAGGCACCCTTTGATGAGTTCATTCTGCACTTCCCTTCACCTGACCTAGTGTGAGAAAGATTAGCTGGCAACACTAGGCTGCTGTTACCAGGGTATGCCTGATTGTGGTTCAGGAATACTGTGCCACAATCTTCAAGGAGGCTCTTTCTGTGTACCCCCTTTAATTGGTGGTGAGACTGGAGGATAGGTTTCTACCAAGTAGTACCTGTGAGTTAGGCACCTGTGGCTTCTGCCTCTTTCTAGAAATCAATCCATAACAAAGACAGATGTTAAATTAGATCTGATGCAGAAAGCATCGCTGCAGGTGGTGGGAGAATCAAGGGCATATTGGGGGTGCGTTTATATTTTAAGTATTCTTATTGGTTAGACTAAGCTGCCCAGAGACTCGAGGGGGCGCCGATAGAAGTTGAACAAAATAAATAAATAAATATTCTGGACTTCAAAAATGACAAAATAAGTCCTGAGAATTGTGCTGAATTTTGGCGCCTCTGCAAGAGACATGGCTTTTAAATCTCTTTATCTTTGCTCCTGCTCCTTCCCTACCCTATGTAGGAGCTACACATGCTAGCAGATTTTATTTTTTGAGGCATCTTTCCACATACTGTAGCTGCTAAGACCTGCCCAAAACAGGGACAAAGTTATGCCCTAGAAGAGCACTAGCTTTCTACAAAATACGGTACTACCGCGCTTTTTTTTTTACCAATATGCCCGGCCTTTTTATGTAAATTAGGGCGGCGCAGGTTTCCCTGGGAAAGCAGGGGATTTTGTAGCCTACCTTTTGTATGGAATTCATACACTCGTTTGAGGACGCTTTTTGCCACCGGAGACAGTCGGGCGGGAGGAAAGAAACGTAACGGAGGGAGAATAGCTACTTTTGCCCACAGTTACTCTTGGCGTCACCATATCCTGAGCAGGTGTCTCCCAAAGGGGGGCGCCAGCGTGTCGAGGAGGGCAGCATCGTCAGTGAGGTACATCCTTACCTGTTACTCCTCCGGGAGAACAGCACATGATGAATGGAGAATGAATGAGACCTGATTATAGTCTCCGGTGGCCGGGGACTCGCAACGCCCCGGTCCGCTCCTTTCTGATCCTACTGACGATCACATTCGTAACAAGTGTAACAAAAAGAAAGTTAAACTGCTTTATATGTTATTACTATCGTATAATAGGATGGCAATTTTGTTTCTCCAGCAGATGTACAGGGTACGGTAATGGGTGTGTGTAGCACCTGTAGTGAAGCTACTGCGTATAATACTGTAGTTAAAGAAGCTACAGCCACAGTTAAGCTGAGTAGTTACAGTTACTTTTCGGGCTGGGCTTCATCCTGGAGGCCAGTCCTGGTCCTAGCGTCAATGACGGCAAGTGGGAGCATCGTTTTTTTAGTACAACCGGCTTGCTCCTAAACCATTCCTCCTGGGTCCCCTGCTGCAATGGGTTTAGCTTGAACGATCAGCTGTAACAATCTGCATTTTCCGTTCCCCGTCCTTGTGTTCTGCGTTTTTCTGTTCCTCGCTGATGAAGAACGTCTCTCCACGCAAAGAACAAAACCCCCTTGGGCGATGCTTTTACGCATTTTTTTAGCCTGATGAATTTTCCCAATTGTATTGTATTGTAATTTCGATTTATATGCCGCCCCACTCGCATAGCGACTCTGGGCGGCTTACAGAAGAAACAGTTACAGTACATAGCACATTCCATAGCATAAAAAACAATTTCAAATATCACATAGCAAGTTACAAATATCACATATACAATGTAGATCGGGGGCCTTAATTAATGGAAGGGTTAATACCTTACCAATAAGGTAAAGGTTTTCCTTGATCGAAAGCCAGTCGCATCTGACTCGAGGGTTCAGTGCTCAGTGTTTCAATGCCGAAGAGCCAGCGCTGTCTGCTTCTGCAGACGTTTCAGTGGTCATGTGGCAGGCATGACTAGACACCGGTGCGCAGGGAACGCTGCGTACCTTCCCACCGAAGTGGTCCCTATTTATCTACTTGCAATTTCTTGCTTTCAAACTGCTAGGTTGGCAGGAGCAGGGACAGTGACGGGAGCTCATTCCGTCCTGCAGTACTCGGGAATGGAACTGCTGACCTGCCACTTCCCAAGTCAGCGTCTTACCCACTTGAGCCACTGCACTCACCAATAGCAAACAGCTAATATTTGATCCTGGCTTTCCTCAACAGTATGCTCTCTAGACTACACGTCCCATCATTCCTGGGATTTGTGGTCGGGATTTGTAGTCCAACATAATAGAGACTACAAGCATTTCCTCACCCCCTGCCTGGATTTTATTTTCTATTTTCAGGAAACGTCGGGCTTCATTCAAAGCCCTCTTTCTTGCACAACAACCCTGCGAGGTTGGCGTCTCATGGATTTTTCTGGTCCGTTGCTCATCCCACCATAATTCCCTCCCTTCCTTTTGATTGGCTAAATTTTACTTCCATCATTTGACTTCACGTCTCGGTTCGTCCTCTCTCGCCTGGCGCAAGATAGGAGAGAGAAGCTGGTGAGTTTTGATTGGTTGACTTCTCTAGACTTTAACTAAAGATCCCGCCTCTTTTCTTGTTGCTAGGGCGCGATCTTTTTCTCTCTCTGCCCAACACCCCCCCCCCCCTTTGTCTTTCTTTCGCTTCAGGATCTCAATTACCATCTCACAAAATGGCCGCCCATGTTGGTCTTTTCTTCTTATTGGCTAATCTCGAAAAGATTGACAAAACGCGGCGTCCCGCCTTCTTAAACTGACGTTTGTGTTCAAGCCAATCAGAAGCGACCTTCTTTGATGTCTCTTAAGAATCGGCTAATAACGATTTGCCTCCGCCTTCTAACTGGAGAGCGTCTCGCGGAGGTTGGACGGAGGAGACGAGGCAGCCAATGAGAAATCGCAATACCGGCAGGAGTTGGTGGGCGGGCGCTTTGCTACCAATCAGAAGGCGCGTTTGTTATTGGGTGTACGGGGGTGGCGTGTCAGCCAATGAGGCTTCGGGAGGTAGATTTGAAAATGTGCAAGCCAAGCCATTAGTCTGCAGGACGTCGGTGCTGGGGGGAAGGAGGATCGGTGTGTGCAGGGACACCGGTAAGTTCGAGCCGTGAAGGCCAGGTGGACCCCCATGAAATCCAGTGCTGGGAGTTACAAGGGAGGAGGCCTGGTCTTTTACACATGGCTGTCACTTTTTGTGCCTTTCCTTTCGTATCTCTGCCTTGATATTCCTCCTAAGGCCTAAAGTTTGAAAAAAGTTACTTTTCGGACAGTAGTTTCCGGAGCCAGACGGCCAGCTTGCTTGACACCTGCTAGGCAGAAGCTTGTTTCCGGTGTAGTGCCTGGGTTTGCTTCCGCCAGTTGATTAAAGTGGTTTATATAAAGCTTTTTGTTCTCGAAATAAAGGGATAACAGAGCATGGGGGGCCGCGGTGGCTTAGTGGTTAAGACGACTGGAGGGCATGGGGGGCCTTGACGACTGGAGGGCCAGCAGGTCAGCACTTGGCGCCCCGAGTGAACTCTCGTCTCTGGCCCAGCTCCTGCCAACCTATCAGTTCGAAAGCAAGAAATTACAACTAGATAAATAGGTACTGCTTCAATTGGAAAGGTAACAGCGTTTTGTGCACTCTAACATCTAATCCTGCTTGTCACATGATCACGGAAACTTCTGCAGATACAGACACGCTGGCTGTTTGACTGTAAACCGAGATGGGAACCACACCCTAGAATCCGACATGATTGGCTTTTAAGCAAAGTACAATAACTGTTTGTGCCCCAGAATAGTGGACTGCATAGCCCAGGGGTGTGTCTCTTAACTAGTCGTCTTCATCTTTCTAGACTTGTTCTTCACCTTTCATCATCCCTCCAGTGTGATAAACAGCTCCAAGCAATCTAATTAATGTAGATGATGTGGGAATTGTTATCCTGCATGCCTCATTTCATATGTGCCACAGGAGATGGCTCCATGATCATAGTGTGTGGGTCGCTTCATGGCAAGCTAGGGACGATGGCATAGACCAGGAGTTCCCAACCTTTTAAAGCTGGGGACCGGGTCATGCTCCCTCAGATAGCTTTGGGGGCCGGACAGCAATTATGCCCTTCCCCTACCACATGGCACTTCGTAGTATGGTAGAGGAGGTTGGGGTGCACATGAAATGGTATTGTGGGGCACATTCAGCCAGTGGGCAGCAGCTTGAGAATCCCTGGGGACTAGATTTGATACAACAGAACATGATTGTTTACTGTTGCTGCATCTAAAGGCAGAATAACCATAAGGATATACAGCCTGGAGTCAGAGAGTAAATGGCAATCTATATAAATAACTCTGGTGAAGGTCTAGATACAGTGTCTTTGGTTTGCTGAAATGACATTTCCTGTGTTCTGGAGGGGGCTTGCCATCCCTTTAAAGAACCAAGTTCATAATTTGGTACTATTAAAACTTGGATCAGTTGTTGTCACAGGTGACTACAACGTCTTTGAGTTTATGAAGTTCAGTCAGATCTGCCAAACTTTGACCCTATTGGGATAAAGACAGATTTGCAACACTTAGTCATGAGCCAGCAACCTGTTGCTGGTGTCACTGCAAAGCATGAGAGATACAGAATATGGGTCATTTGCTGTTCTACCAATTACTACCAGAAACATGTATCAATGATAATTTTAAGTTTTACCAACAACAAAGTCAAGAATTTGGCTTCATTTCGGCCATTCAAAGTTTGACCTGCACATGAAAGAAAAAAATCCTGCAAGGCATGCTATGTAAGGCTGTCTTTGAAAATGTATGGTTTAGAAACTTTAGTTTATCGAAAATGAAAAGGTTAGGTCTGTGGTTCCCAACGTGGGGCACATGCTCCATAGAGGGCCTATTTGATTTTTAAGGGAGGCAATTCGAGAATGATTTAGACCAAATTAATGGCCTTTTAGGCTTCCTTCACGTGAATAGGCATTCACATTTGAATAATAAGAATTATATGTTTAGGGGGGCATAAGGATTTTAGGTGGGGCACGGCCAAAAATAGTTTGGGAACCACTGTTTAAGATCGCTAACTGCTAAGTCTTTATTGTGCAATTGAATGGCAAGCATGTTTCCATTACTAGTTTAAAATGTTCAATTTAGTATTTAAAATCCCAAAGAATTTAGGAGCAGGTTATCTAATGAATATTTTTTCACTTATGTACCTTTTTGGAAAAAGGTCATCTCCGGAAACCTTCCTTGTGGTACTCTTGCAAGATTGGAGCTACAAGAGAGGCTATTTTTAATTGGGGACCCCAGCCTGTGTGCATGCTCTATTTTGCCCATCTGATGGACAGCTCAGCTGGTGCTTTTTCATGTGGACTAGTGCATTGTTGTTTGTTTTGCTAACTGCTGGTTTATTTGGCGCCAATAAGATTTATTTATTTATTTTGTTCAGTCTACAGGTTCACAGTGTGATTTGTCTTAAACAGTGATAGAGATTTTCAGTTCTCCTGATTCTGGAGCTGTGCTAATTTCGGAGACACTGTTTTTTTCTTACTTGTGCAAGCAAGAAAGGAAGAATCCTGCTGTCATCTAGGATGCCAAATAAGGAAAATGTGTACAGTGTCTGCAGCAACCTTTCAAAAGTAAGCTATGCTCAGCAGCTGCCAGGACAGGCAACTGTATATGGTGTGGGTGGCTGATGGGTTTTTTGCTCTGTCTCTGCCTTGACAAAGAAGCACATATTTTGCTGTGGAAACACTGAATTTTGAATATTTTCATTTCATTTCTTATATTTGTATGCCACCTAATCTATCGTGAGACTCAGGGCAGCTTACATACATCACAAAAACCTTCAATGATACAGTAAAAAAATATAACGGTGTACAAAAACAGACAATAGAAAGCAATACAGTCAGTGGGGACAATAGCATACAATATGATCAAAAATGCAGAATATAAAGGCCCCCCAGCAGCCACAGCTGCATCCCATCCCCTGCCAATGGTGAGGGCTGGTGGGGAGGGAAGTGACTGTTACTAGAATTGGGAGATCCTCAGATACAAAGAGAGGCAAGGCATACTTTCTTTTAAAAATAATCGAAGCAGACTTTTTAAGTGCAAACTGGGCAAAACAAAATCTATTCTGGGTACTGGGCATCTTTTCCTTTTAAGCATGGTTTTAAATGTTAACAATTTTAACTGCCACTCTTATCTGGAATTGTTTCTTAAGTTTGAAATGTATTGTATTTTTAATCTTGTTTTATTCCATCTGTGAGTTGCCTTTGGTTCCCTCTCTGGTTGAAAGGCAACACAGAAATAAAGCAAACAGTATGTCCAAGTTATAATACCTAGCTTTTAATTAAGTTTTTAAGTTTTTTAAGTTTTTTAACGTTTTTAAAGTGTTTTTAAAATTGTTGGAAATCGCCCTGGGTCCCTTCGGGGAGCAGGGCGATAAACAAATATAAATAAATAAATAAATAAGGTTGTTGTTGAAAGAACTCTTCATAGTTTATAAAAGTACAGTAGTGAGTATGTTACTTCCTAAGGAGTTTAAATAACACAAAACCTTGTCTCTGTAGACTTCAGTACAAAAGAACCTTGGCTGTAAAGCCCACTTTTACTGAAGTGATGTGACTTAAAATGGTAATTTTTACTTCACAAGATCTTGGAAAAGTTATTTTTTGTACTAAACCTCCAGAATGTCCCAACCAGCTTGTGGAGTTTGTATTTTAAAATCCACACCACCACCCCCGCTACGTTAATTGACCTTCCATGAATACAGTGGAAAGCAAACAGTCTTAAATTGATGTTGTTTCTTTTCTATAGTACCAGTCTAACAGCCTGAAAGGTCCTCAACGGGCTCCCTATGCTGGTAGTTTTTCCACCACCCCTTCTGGATCGCTTTTGGCACAAAGAACTGCTTCCAGTAACATAAAACAGGGCTTGATGATTTCCAGTGTACAAAATTCGGGTGAGACATTCGTTATGTGATGCTACTGCTGTTTTGGAAACTGGGTATGAACTATTTAGTCTGGATGGTGAAAAGGCCTGAAATATTCCATTTCCTTTCTGGTGCTGACAAGCTACTAACAGCAAAATTACTAGCCAGTTTATGTCGTCCAAATCTGCTGTAGGAAACTGAGAAGAAGAATATTGGGTCATACCAAAAGTATTTTCCAGTTTTCTGTTTGCATGGTAGCCTAATGCTTGCCTAGAAGAAGTCCACAAACAGGATACTGTACGCCTTCCCTCTCATATTTCCTCAGCAGTTGAGATACAGAAGCACTCTGGTTCTGAAAATGATACAGATCCATCCTCCGGGGTAGTAACTGATGGGTCTAAACTTTATGAATTTTTAAAATTCCCTTTTATAGCTGCTGTCACTACATCCTATGGCAGTGATGGTGAACCTTGGCACTCCAAATATTCCTGGACCTCAATTTCCAGAAGCCCAAGTACTCGCAGTAAGCCCATTTGTGTGGATTCACAGAGACTTGGGCTTCTGGGAATTCAAGAACACCTGGAGTGCCAAGGTTTGCCATCATGGTCCTGTGGTTGTGAATTCCACAGTTCAGCTGGATGCTATATAAAGAAGTGTTTCTTTTTACTAATCCTGAATTTCCCACTACATCTTGTGTGTTTTTCATTGTTAAAGTTGTATTAATCTACTTATTTTACAATATTAACAATATTGTTGGGAATATCCATTCATCTATTTCTGTACTCTTCTTCCTTCCTTCCATTGTGTGTTTTCTTGATGAACTGAAAATACCTTGACTCTTCTGTTTCTGCAGCTCTCCCAGGCCGAGTACCTGTAGAGTCTACTTCCAGTGCCCCTCCAGTGAAGGAAGAGTGAGTTTTATTGCTGCTTTTAGACAGGAAACTGGGAGGGGCATAAGGGGTTGGAACCTCTCAGCACGTTCTGATGACTTGAGATTTTTCAGTGCTTCCATCTCAACATGTCCAATTTCCCTGGCATTCAGGACCATGCGAGAATTCACCATTGATGACTTTGAGATCGGCCGGCCTCTGGGCAAAGGGAAGTTTGGCAATGTCTACCTCGCCCGGATAAAAGAAACCAAATTCATTGTGGCGCTCAAGGTGCTATTCAAATCTCAGATCGAGAAGGATTGCGTGGAGCACCAGCTGCGAAGGGAGATTGAGATTCAGTGTCACCTTAGGTACTGCACAGAGCGAGCTCTAGGCTTCCAGGCTGAGAACTGGATTGTGAGTTTAGTGAATGCTTTATCAAGAGCTCTGTTCCAAACCTTATCCCAAGCCCATTAGGAATGGAGGGTCAGCTATAAGCTAAGGCTACAGGCTTCTATCTAGGCTTCTTACAGCACAGGTTAAATTCATGTACCAGATGTCTTCTGTACCAGAGACTCATTTATATCCAATGACAGGAGATACTAGATCAGCTTCATGCAGGCCACTTAAATTGGCCATGCTAAGAAGGTCTCAAAAATCTAGACTTCTGCAGCATTGATTTAGTTGTAAGATGTGTGGCTTTTGAAGAGTTGTTTGCATCTACTACGTGCATGGAGGAAGGGAGCAGTGGAGAGTCATTGGGCCAAATCCAGACCTACTTGGGCCCCAATGTAGCTCTCTGGGGATTTTTTTAAAGCTGGAGGCCATTGGGTCATGCTCCCTCAGACAGTTTCAGGGGCCGGACGGCAATTTTGCCTTTCCTCCACCACATGGCACTACCTGGTGTGGTGGAGGCAGTGTGGGGGGGCACATGAAATGGTGCCGTAAGCCGCATCCAACCCACTGCTCGCAGGTTGAGAATCCCTGCTCTAAATGTCCACAGCTTGTTGCCACATGAATATAGTAATACCTTGGATAACGTTTACCTCAGATAACGCTAAAATCGCATAACGTTAAGTAATCTGGGGAGGCGAATTGGATCGAATAACGTTAAGGTCCTATGGGATGGATCGGATAACAACCGCTAAAGCCTCTGCGGTTACAATGTATCTCTATGGAGTTAACGTTATCCGATACATCCAATAGGATTTTAACATGCATCGGATAACACTAAAAATCGGATAACACCAAGACTTGTGGAACCAAGTTTTAGCGTTATCCGAGGTATTACTGTACTTGGACATGAATAGATGAATCTGTTTCTACATCAGTTTCACTTTCATTCACTTTTGTCCTATTTTTGTATTAATTGTATTTTTGAACCACAATTGGGTGTAGCTTGGTAATGGCAACCTTGTGTTGCCGGCTAATCTTTCTCACTAGGTCAGGTGAAGGGAACTGCAAAATGAATGCACCAAAAGGTGCCTTCATTTTGGCAGTTTCCCATCTGGCCTAGACATAAAAGAAGAAGAATAACTTATAGGTGGGGAAATGCACTTAAAATTCAATTTTAAATAAACTTTGAAGATATGTTATTACAATACACAACTATGTGTATTTTAACTTAAATATGCATTTTTGTGCATATTATGGTATGTCTTTTAAGCAGAGAGCTGGGTCACAAAATTTGGAATAATTTGAAAGTGGTCCAGGTGGTGCACTTCAGGCTGATTTAATCTGAAATGTAGTGTGAACAAAATGTTCAGGCATCCTTGCAGAATATAGAGCAGCTGTATCACTAGATCTGTAGCTTCTTTCTTTTTCAATCTCTTTTCCTGTCTTCCCTTCAACTTATTTTTTGGCCTATTATTACTGCCTTTCTCTTCCATCTGTCTTTTAACTGACAGCATATTCTGTGTTCCCTTTTTTCTACAGTCACCCTAATATCCTACGGCTCTACAACTACTTTCATGACCGAAAGCGTGTGTACTTGATCCTGGAGTACGCCCCTCGTGGGGAGCTGTACAAGGAACTGCAAAAGTATCAGCGTTTTGATGACAAGAGGACAGCCACGGTGAGCTACCCCCTTCTCGTACAGCAGGAATGGCCAAACTATGGCCTGTGGGCTGGCCCTGACCCACGGCACCATTTCATGTGGCCTGCTGCCTCCCTCACCACTACCGGAAGTGGAAGCGGGGATGTTTACGACAGTCGTAAAACACACCCACGCATGCGTAAACACACCTGCCCATGCCATAAACGCAGCCGTAAATGCACCTCTGGCTGTTGTAAGTGTGTTTACGACAGCCACAGACCTGTTTTACAGCAGCATTTATGGCGGGAAGAACCATGTGACCAGTCCACTCAACTACGTGACCAGCTCACGGCACAAAAAGTTTGGGAACTCCTGTCATACGGGATGTTGGGAAAGAAAGAACTGTTGTGACCTTGAAATCCTAGGGGTAGGGAGGAATTCCAGAAGTTTCCATTCATAAGTGTCATCACAAAGCTGCGGTGTGGCTTTTAGTTGGCACACCAGAACAGCAGGGTGGGTGATTTAATCTTGAATCGCAAAGCCTTAGTATCCTGAAGTAGTCAAGTGGTGTCGCTCCTGCCTCCTTTCATGCAGTACATGGAAGAGCTGGCAGACGCCCTCATCTACTGCCACAGTAAGAAGGTGATCCACCGTGACATCAAGCCAGAGAACTTGCTTCTGGGGCTCAAAGGAGAGCTTAAGATTGCTGACTTTGGCTGGTCGGTGCATGCCCCATCTCTCAGGTAAGCAACGTCCTCCAATGTATTGCAGGTGGATAGTGAAAGGGGGCTTGGATATGGAAAAAAAAACATTTCAGCTGTCTGAAATTGCCGTGCTCTTTTTGACTTTGATTCTTAAATTCTCCTTCTCTCAGGAGAAAGACCATGTGTGGAACTTTGGACTACTTGCCCCCAGAGATGATAGAAGGCAAAGCCCACAACGAGAAAGTTGACCTCTGGTGCATTGGGATATTGTGCTATGAGTTCCTGGTGGGCCATCCGCCCTTTGAAAGTGCTTCCCACTCGGCAACATACCAGCGCATTATATCGGTGAGCCTTCGCTTGTGGTGCTTACACAGCTTGGTGGGTGTCGGGCAGAGGGGATTTGGCCAGCTTGGCCCATGGGTTCACTGCCTTCTGAGTGTGTGGCCTCAGGATTAGGGGCTGCTGAGTTGCAATGAGATGAAGATTTGCTGGCTCCAAGTCATGTCAGGCTGCTGCTGCTGCTGCTACTACTACTTTATTATTATTATTATTATTATTATTATTATTATTATTATTATTATTATTATTATTATTATTATTATTATTATTATTATTATTATTATTATTAGTCAGAAATTATTCTGGCTTGAAAGGATTTTTGTGGAAGAAACTGCTCAGAGAATGCCCAAATGAAGCTCTTTTCGTGTCCCCAAGAGCTGGGACAGAGACGGACGCTCAATCTGTCATGCAGTACCTGGGTCTCGAACTGCCAATTTTTCAGTCTTCCAGCTAACAAGGCAAGCTTCTTAACTACTGACGCACCACAGCCCTGTCCTTGTAATGAAGATGAGATTTCCCCCCCTCCTTTTTAATAGACTCTTTATTACAAGATGTACATTTGAGAATTTTCTGATCCTTAGTTTGAGGCTCAGCATGATGTAAATAATAGTGTTGGATTTACCAGTAATCATCATCATTTCTTTATTGCTTAACAGCTCATCAGGCCTCATACATAAATGGTTAAAACAGTCTAAGAAAGCAATGATTGACATCTAAATAAATGTAAGCCATCTACAAAGGAAAGAATTGGCCATCCCCATACTAAAACCACATAATAAAACATATATAAAATTGAGGAAGCAAATGTACTTATTTCTGCCTATCCATAGCCTCTGACCAATTTGATGGTTCTATAAACTGTATAATAATAAATCTGTGTTGGCTATAAAATTAAGACTGTACATGAAGAGTTGCTACTGATTCTAGTTGTCAGACTTAATGTGAGACCAAGACACAGGTCTATATTCTGCCTTGAAACTTGTATTGGTCCCCCTCTTTCTCAGTCTAGCTGACCTCACAGGGTGGCTGGGAGAATAAAAGTGAAGAGTGGTGCACTGTTACGTGGGGATGCATATCTACCAAAAATTCCTTTACTTAAATTGGGCTCTCCAGATGTTCTTGGACTTCAATTTCCAGAAGCCTGATCAGCAGGTGTGCTGACTTGGGCTTCTGGTAATTGAAGCCCAAGAACACCTGGAGAGCTGTGTGTGCTGACCCTTGCTCTAGTTTCCTAATGGCAAACCTTGGCACTCCAGATGTTCTAGACTTTAATTACCAGAAGCCCAAGTCAGCACTCCTGCTGATCACAGCATCTGGGAATTGAAGTTCCAAGAACACCTGGAGTGCCAAGGTTTCCCATCATTGCTCTAGTCAAACATGCTTCTCTTTTAAAGTCCTGAGCTGTAGTTGTCCCATAATCAAGTACCTATTTTATATGAGTATTAATAATAATTTTAGCCTGTCAAGTAATTTCTGACTTATGGTGACTTTTTCAGGGGTGCCTAGATAGAGAGTACTTAGAAGTGATTGACCATTCCCCCCTTCTGGTGGTGTCCAGAGATTGTGCAGCTTGCCCAGGACTGGAAAGGCTGGCTCTGCTGGGATACAATGTTTTCGAGTCACGGGCCGAATCACTCTCCCTCAGACGGCTGAGCGGGCCGGTCACGTGGTTCCACTGAGTTATCACACATATTATTGTGTGTTTTCATGGTTTGTTTGTGAGTTCTCACACATTTTTGCGGTGTTCTCACACAAAAATGTGCATTTTTGCCATGTTTTCTACGTGTTTTTGGTGCTTCCGCCACTTGCAGTGGAAACGGGTGGAGGGCCACATGAAGCGGCTCCACGGGCCACATCCAGCCCATGGGCCACAGGTTGCGAATTCCTGCTCTAACTCATTGAGCTATCCAGCCAGTTTTATGTAAAGAACAGCTTTCTTTTTGTCTGTCCTCTGTCAGCTTCGTTGTCCATCAACTCACAGAGTAGCCCCTACATTGACAGACCTCCTTGTTCTCAGGCTGGGTAGTTTGTGACGCATTGCCTGGCACAGCATGTCTCAGCATGAGTCATAGAAGGGCTGGGCTTGGAAGAACCTGTTTAGTGCTTTTGTCTAGAAAGGTTAACAAGGCAGGGCCCAGAAAAAAAATATTTCTGTCTGTAGTTCAGAAAAGAACTGTTTTCCAGAAATGGTGGTGGTGGTCTTTGTTTTCTGTCTTTGAATGTTAGGTTCTCCTTGCCAGCTCATCTCTAAGTTCTACTTATGTTGGCACACTCTGTTCCCCTTTTCTTCAAACAGGTTGATCTAAAGTTTCCACCCTTTGTATCAGAAGGCGCCCGGGACTTGATTACAAAGCTACTGCGGCATAACCCATCTGACCGGTTACCACTGCAAGCTGTGATGGAGCACCCCTGGGTGCAAGCCAACTCAAAGAGGGTGCTGCCTCCAGTTTTCAACCCTGTGTCCATCAACTAGTTCTATGTAAAGATCCTCAGGCAGGGAAACTGTATATAACTGAACTTGTTTGATAAAGGCAAGGGAGTTTTCTACAGAATCTTAAACTCTCTTATTCCCCAAAGTCCTCCTTAGAGGACATAATCTAGTTTGTTTTTGACTGCCAGGTATATGGCTTCTGAAGTGTTATTTCAGAATGCCTTGGCACTTAACAGTGCCATGCACTGTATGTTTGGTAACATGTTTGGCAGAGTTCATAGTGAAACGACAATCTACAACTGGACTTGCAGAGTTTGATTATATACCTATAAAAATGGATTTTCTTTTTTTAATCAGTTTGCAGTAGCTCAAACCATACTATAATCTTTCTGTAAATATTTCTTACAGTGACTGTTGTGATGTTAATAAAAATTTATCTAGAATTGTTGATTGTGTGCCACTGTCTCTGTCTTAATTTATCTTTAATAGTTATTTAAGAATTCAAGAAATAGCAGAAATTCCTGATAGTTGGATTGCCACTTGGCATGTATTACTAAAGCAGGCTATAGCAATTGTCTTTTTTTCTGGTGACCTGGATATATTCTGTATGATGCTTTCTACAAAGAATCTAACCTTGCCACTAGCATCATCTTTGTGTTCTCTAAAATAGTTCTGATATTCTGGCTAGAAAGGATGATGGGTAGGAGGAATGTGTCAAGTAATATTTTCTACTTCTGTTACAGGGGTTGTAGCAGTTCAGTGTGAGGATAGAGAAGATAAAGGCTTAATTTTAGCTAATTTTTACTGAAAGCCAGTTTGTGTGCTGCCCAAAGTGCCCTGCTCTCGGTTGAAAATTAATTTGAGATAACGAGCAAGGTGGCTGGCAGTTTCTCAGTACTCTTAGGCTATTCTGATATTAAGAACTGCAGTCCACATCACAACTTTACCACTTCATGGTCATCTTTCCCTTGCATTTTCTTTGCTGTGGGGAAAAAGGAAAGATATCTGCCCCTGTGTAAGTTATGGAGGCAGATAAATTCAGTGTGATGGGTGGAGGGAGCATTGAGTACACATGCAAGGAGTCCTCTCCATTGTATTCCTATTAGCTTTAGATCTATGCTGCATTTAAAAGTAAATGGGAAACTACTTCAAACTAGGTCCTTACCTTTTCTGGCTGTAGATGCAGGTAAAATAGGACTTAATTTGACTTATTAAATGACATCCTACCTGCCTTATTGCTGGTGTCCAAGGTAATTAATGTGCAGAGCTAAGAAGAGGAAGAAAACATAGCTTATCAGTTTCTCCATAAAGGTAAAATTAATTAACTCTAGACTTACAAAATGAGATGCTTTGTTCTATCATGTTTAGCTGCAGTGATTTTAAAAATAATTTTGTGTCAGAAATTATTCTGGGATTTTTGCAAAAGAAAATCCACTCAGGGAACCCCCAAATGTTTGCCTGGGGTTAGAAATATCAGTTTCTCCATAAAGGATATGATGCCACATATGCAGTGGCCAGTAGTCCTCCACGAGGGCTAATTACTACAGAGAAGCCACCAAATGGGCCTTTAATGGATCTGTCCACTGAGTACTGGCCTTGCATTGAGATCACCATTACTGGGCAAAAAATGAGGACATTTAGGAACAGGATAGCAAAGGGATGTGGAATAAATGGCTTTTTAAACCTGTAGTTCTTTATTTGTGGTACAACACAATCATGAGGTGGATGCAGTGTTTCCATAATGGTAAGTAGTAGCAAAGCACCAGTCTCTGGTCCAGCTCCTGCCAACCTAGTATTTTGAAAGCAAGTAGATAATAGGTGCCACTTTGGTGGGAAGGTAAACAGTGTTCCGTGCACTTGTGTTTAGGCATGCTACATGTCCACAGAAACGCTTTTCAGCTATAAACAGATGAGCACTGCGCCCTAGAGACGGATACGACTGGCTTTTGAGCAAGGGTGACCTATACCTGTACTTAACAAGACATACTGTGGAACCTTTAAACGTAAACGGTTTCTTACAGCACGAAGTGTAGTAACATTGTTTTTATTTCGTTTTTGTTCTGATGGGTGTTTACAGTGCGAGTTCTTCGTGGAGAATAGTAAAGGTTAAGGAAACTGCTGCAGTGTGTTTTTTTTACCTCAGGTTCAGAAGCAATCAGGAACTAATAAGGGGGTCTGTGTTTTTTGTTCCTATTTGAGTTTCCATCCCCCGCCCCCCATGTCTCACTTTGGGTGCTCGAGATTCTTCCCTTCCATCAGTGGAAAGGAGGACAGTGAGTCACACTGAGTTACCACTGTGGTAAAGTAAAGGAGGGAGGGGAAACCACTTGAGGTAAACCACAACATGGCCGCCGCACGAGCCCTTCTCTTCCCGCTCCCTTCCTCCCCCTCCCTTCTGCTATTCCCTCCCTCCTTCACCCCCCCTTCCTTGCTTTCCCGAAGTGCCCGGATGTGAGCTTCCCGACCGCCATCTTCCTGCTTCAGCCGAAAGGAGCCGCACTGCTCAGTGGGCGCGAGCTCCGCTGTACCTGCCGCTGCGCCGACCGCGAGCCAGCCCCGCCAGCCGCCTCTTCCCGACTTCTCCATCGCCTCCCAGGATGTAAGTAGCGCTCGATGCAAAGCGCTGGGTAGCGTGCAATGGTCCTCGTGTTGCATAAAACCGGGTGCATGGAAAAAAATTAGAGTTTTGATGGCAGGAGCGGGGAGAACGGGCAGAGCTGCCGACGCAGTGGACCCACCAAAGGGTTGGGGTTTTTTTTGAATGGTGGGGGTGACTTTCCGCATAGAGAAAGGGAGCCATAATTGCAAGGAGACGGATAGCATGCAATGATCTACATGCTGCATTGAGCCTTGTGCATATGGTTTGGGCGAGTGGGATCTTTTCACTTGGGAGGCACGAATCCCCCCCCTTCTCCCCACGCACACACACCATGTAAGCAAAGCAGGTTTATCGCCTTACATATAACAGATTGAGTGATATAACAGAAGCCATTATCGCTTCCCCTTCGGAACAGTTCATCCGTTCGTTTTGTGTCTTTATTCTTCCACCCACACAGCAGCCTAAGGCGATCTCTGGAGAGATGCGGGTTATGGAGGGAGGAATCCAGGCAAGGACGTGTGAGGCGGCTGTCAAGATAGAGGGGAGGCGGCCAGGCTTGGGTGTCATGCTGTCCCCCCCCCCTTGAAATAAAATAAAACCGAAAGGAAGACATTTATTTTAAAAAAAACCGATCCCGGTTCATTTCCAAATCTCATATATACTGTACTGTATATCCATTCAGACAGATAAACACGCGTGTTGGAAAGGCGGGAGGGGGGGAATCAGCGGGTGTTGATGCTGCGTTTCCCCCCCTCACCTTTTCTCCTGGGAAAATCATTCCAGGCAATGGAGGAATTGACCTTCCCAAGCGAAAGATGGATGGAGAGAAACAAACGGTGTCTAAATGTGCCATTTTCTTTACTGCTGATAAGGAATGAGGTCATCATGTATGGTGTTTTTTTCCTCCTGGTTTTCTCATTTTGTGGAAGGCATCGAGAAGATTTAAGATGTGGGGAGGGGTGGTATTTCCAATTATTTAAAAAAACCCACCAAACTCTATCTTTGGAAATTTGCCTTGTTTTAAATACATTTGAAACCCTCATCTGATAATCCTTTTAAAAAACCGATGTACAGTAAATGTCTGTTTTCTCCCCATTCCTTCCTGAAAATATCTTGAGGGGGAGGAGGTTAATAGCTGATGCCTGTCATCTGTGAAAGAGAAGGATTTGAAATGATCCGTAACAGATACAGAAATGTTTGCCTGGGGTTAGAAATATCCCCACCCAAGGGATGTATGTGTGTGTTAATATTTTAAAGAATACCAACAAACCTTTCCCCTCCAATCTGAAAATGTCAAATATTCTGAGGGCTGAAATCGCAAAGGCATCCGTCCTTGGGAAACATCACTTGCTAGATTTTTCACCTTTTTTGGTAGCCCAAAGAAACCACCAATGTTGTTGAGGTGGAAATACAGTGATTTTGAGGGAAAGGGCATCCTTTTTTGAGACAAATAACCCGTTTGCAGTATTTTTAGGTTTTTGCAAACAGGCAGGCAGATGGATGATGCTAAAAATACCAATTTTTCCTCCCTTCTAGGCAGTGTCACTGCTTGGATTTCTGTTCAGCCATTTCCCCCATTTCTCTTGCGTGTGCACGCATGCACACATACATGCTTATTTTTGCATGGAGGGAGTCACTTTTTTTGGTCTGTGTGGTGAAAAAATATACCTTTTGTGCAGAGCTACTGCAGTTAATGTCTGTGTGAGGATGCCCTTTGTCATTTACTCCCAAGCCCCAGTCTAAAATGGTTATGAGGGAAATGTCTTCTCTAGCATTACTTTTGGGGAAGGTACTGTATATTTTGAATTTAGAAGGCTGGGGGGAAAGTGTGGCAAGAGGTGAGGCTGTTGCCACGGGAGGTTGTGAAAATGATGGAGGAAAAACACAAGGACAGACTGGGGAAGAATGGATTTTGACCCTGAAAGATATAAATTTATTCTATTTTATTAGATCTATATGCCACCCATCTGGGATGTGTTCCCCCTCTGCGCGGTTTACAACATAGACTCTCCTGTTGTTCAGGGCAGAATTTACATTTTACTGCAGTGTGTTTGTGATCAAGAAATACGGCATATTGAACAGGATGGCTCATCACTTAAGAGGCAGATGGGAGTGGAGGAAGAGGTGTCTGCAGTAAGACACCATTGGGAGATTTTGCTGCCTAAATTCTCTGGGAAAAGACCAAAGTGGTAGGGCAGATGCTTTGTCCCTCTGCAAGCAGAGATGCATGCTGTTGCAGATGTGTTGACAAGGTGACATGCATTCTGCATGTGCTCAGGAGTGGCATTTCTCCTAGAACTGTGATGGTGGACCTTGGCACTCCAGGTATTCTTTAGCTTAAGTTCCCAGAAACCCAAGTCCCTGGGAATCCACACAAATGGGTTTATTGTGCATCCCATTTCTGTGGATTCACAGGGGCTTGGGCTTCTACGAATTGCAGACCAAGAACACCTGGAGTGCCAAGGTTTGCCATCACAGTCCTAGAATCACATTTCCAGAGAGGCAGTCATGCTAATCTGAAGGTGAAAGATGCTCAGGGACCTTTGGGGGAGGATCGGCTAATCTTGAGATGGAGCTGTCTGAGCATCCAGCCTGCCCTGTGACCTCAGGCACAGAGAACAGCTGCTGAATTCTCAGGATAGTTTTGTAATGAAAATTGGGCGGGGGAGGGGGGATCTTGTGTATAACAATTTGCTTTTTAAAAAATCAGTGATGTTTCAACCATGCATTTTATGGCAACCAAACCATATTTCAAAGGGTTATAGTAATATTTTTTTTCTGTAAAATGTCACTACATATTTTCTTTTTGGGATATTGCTCCTCAGATCTTGTGTGGCTAAAGTTAAACATTCTGATTTTTTTTCTGAGAAGAAATCATCCATTAGGTTTAATATGAATATGCCCATGTAACATGTCAAACCTAGCTTCTGCTAATCTGATGCCCCACAGATGGACTATAATTTCTGTCAGTGGCAGTAAGGGCTGTGGTAGCTCAGTTGTTAAGAAGCTCGCCTTGTTAGCTGGAAGGCTGGCAAGTCGGCAGTTCGAGACCGGAGTGCTGCATGACGGATTGAGCGCCTGTCTCTGTCCCAACTTTTGGGGACACGAGAGGAGACTCATTTGGGCGTTCCCTGAGTGGAGTTTCTTCTGCAAAAATCCTTTCAACCCAGAATAATTTCTGACACAAAATTATTATTATCAGTGGTAGTGGTTGGTGAGGTGTGTGCGTGTGGTGGGATTTGTATTCCAACATCTGAGAGGGTGTCAGAGCTTACACAGACTATCACGGCTACCACTTCAAACATCTGAGAAGGTGTTGGCTTTGGGTGATATTGGCTTATAATTTAAAAATACACTGTTCATTTACCAGATAATGAGAAGTTAATTAGACCACTGTTTGGATACTGAGGATCCATAACGTATTTTCCATCTACATCAGGGTTTCCCAACCTTGAGCCCCCAGATGTTCTTGGATTTCAGTTCTTAGTAGCTCTGATCAGCAGGTGCAATGACTTGGGCTTCTGAGAATTGAAGTCCAAGAACACCTGTGGGCCTAAGGTTGTGAAACCCTGGTCTGTATAATAATCTTTTGGGGCGATGTAGAGATTGTCAGCTCTCTGGATAGCTTGGTAGTTTAGGTCTGCTGAGCCAGATATTGAGAGTTCGATTCTCCGCTGTGACTCCAGGGAAAAGACACAACCTATGTAGTCTTGGGCAGGCTATACAGTCCCAGGGTTTGTTTTTGTGAAAAGGGTAGCCATATATCAGAATTGACTTGACAACACATGAAGATTATTACAGACACCATTTGTAGCTATATGTGTGATTTATAGTGTTTTTCATTCCTATTATGTCTATCCCTCACTGTTCCATCCTTGCTCCATCTCTTCCTATTTGGAGGAAGTACAGCTCAGTTTTACCATTTAATATTCTTACCTTCTAAAATACAGTAAAACCTCGCAATAAGAGCACCTCGCTTAGAGAGTAATTTGCTTAAAGAGCAGAATTTTCTCTGAATGGTTGCTTCACTTAACAACTAAAACCAACCAAAAACCCGCTTAACAAATAAATTGGGGGTTGCAATCCTCCCCCCCCCCACACACACACCAGAAGTCACAATTGGTCACTTACAATGGTGTTTTGCTTAAAGGGCAATTCTGTGGAACACATGCTCTTTAAGCGAGGTACAACTGTATAAATTCTTTTTGTTCTGGTTCCCTGCTTCCCATTCTAAACCTGTATTCTTCCTTTGGACCAGGTGTGATTTTTTCTATCAGTAGTGTACTTGACTACAATTCTTTGTTGTTTGTCCTTTTCTTTCCCTACTCTAAGGGTGACAACACTTTGTAGCCTTTTGTCTTTGATTTGGTTTTAAGTGTCCTTAAAATGGGAAGGTGGGAAGAAATGTAAATGTGCATCTTCTGTTTTCTTCTTTAAAGCATGTTCAAGACCAAAATGGCTGCTCTGTCCTTGCATCAGAAAGTCATCGGGTTTAAGAATAAAATAAAATGCTGCAGAAGCTGACATTCTTCTGTGCTGGAGCTAGGAATTTTAAAACATTCTCCCACTTCAAGGATAAATTGCTGAATTATCATGGATATCTTTCTCAAGGATGCATTTTGGAATAATAGTTTAAGCAGCTGAGAAGGAGCCTTTTCTACCCTCTGCATTAATTACCACCTTCCATTTTGCTTGGAACAGTCTGATTTCTCCTAGTGAAGAATGGTTTCAAAGAGGAACTTCTTAATGGAAGTTCCTTATAGCTGTTTCAGGAGCTTTAAAACAATGATCATAGTTTGCAGGGATATTCTCTGTCTTTTTCTTCTTCTCTGACCCTGAAATAAACCCTTATGAAAACTAGTGAAGTTACTAGGCCACAAAAGTGTTTATGGCCTGTGTTAAATAATTTATTGCAAGGCTAGTAAGGCGAACACATGTAAAATTTTCTTTTGTTGTTAGTTGCCTACTGTCTGTTCAAAGACTGATATATGAATTAACTGATACAGGACTACAGCTGTAGGAAGCTGTATTGTTATGCTTGCTTGTCTGTCATTCTGTTTGAGCAAACCCTTCTCCCTTTAACCCCTGAATTTGGTGTATATAAACCATGCCTGTAAGTTTTACTCCTTGTCTGAAAAAGTGGATTTGATCCATGAAAGCTAACGACCAAAATATAGCAGTTAGTCTTTAAAGTGCTACAGTGTTTTTTTATTTTGTTTTCTGATATGTCTGAACCACAGACTAACACGGCTACTATTCCAAAAAACGACTTCAGTATATTGCTTGTCTATATGGAAGCAAAAATGCAAGGCTAAGTAAAGTGTAAAAATAAAATAAGGCATGCTGTTCTAATCAGCTGGTGAACAAGCAAAGGGGACAATCTTTTTCCTCTATTTTCTTAATGTGACCTTGCACCATTTTAAAACAAAGGGTTAATCATATATTTGCTCAGATAGCATTCTTCAGTGGTATGAAGTATTTGGAAAATATTTTATCTGCCTTGCAGATAAGATGTAGAAGAGCTACTGTTAAACCTAATAAAGTTGTACCTTGCTTAAAGAGCATAATGCATTCCACAGGATTGCTCTTTAAGCGAGTTTGCTCTTTAAGCGAAACACCATTGTAAATGACCAATTGTGGGGGGGGATTGCGAACCCCGATTTATTTGTTAAGTGAGTTTTTGGTTGGTTTTATTTGTTAAGCGAAGCGAACATTCAGAGAAAATTCTGCTTTTTAAGCGAGTTACTCTTTAAGCAAAATGCTCTTTATGTGAGGTTTGACTGTACAGTATTAGACTTTACTACCCAACCTAGGAGAGCCATTGGGCCAATGCTGGGTTTCTCTTTAGCCCACCTGTTTCCCTGTTAAAAAAAAAAATTCCCCTCCTTTCTTTACAAACTCCAAGCTGTGATGGGTCTCAAGGTGGCTGTTGTAGAGAAAAATACAATTGCAACAGCAAGTGGCTACAGGGACATATCCCAGTGCAACTTTAAGCACCAAAATAAAGATCAGAGCTTCTTAGTGTATTGCATGTATTAATTATTCAACACTCTATAACAGTGATAGCGAACCTATGGCACGTGTGCCAGAGGCGGCACTCAGAGTCCTCTCTGTGGGTATTTGTGCAGTCACCCCAGCACAGACTTTGCCCTGCTCCTCTGCCCAGCAACCCAATGGGAGTGCTTCCTCCCTCCCCCAGCACAAAGTTCACCCCACCTCTCTGCCCAGCAGCCCAATGGGAGCACTTCCTCCGTCTGCCCAGAAGCCCAATGGGAGCATTTCCTCCTCCCCTGTTGCTGTGTTGGGAATTTACAATAAATAAGTGGGTTTTGGGTTGCAGTTTGGGTGCTTGGTCTCTAAAAGGTTCACCATCACTGCTCTATAAGATCTTATGGTTGTAAAATACTTCTTCCCTTGACAGACTCTGACCTCTGTCTAAGAAATAACTCTTGGTGTTCCTATAATAGCAAGCCCATCTGGCAACTAGCTCATCACTATTGGCCAGGAACTCCTAATTCAAGCAATAATTTGATAGTCCCCATCATGTGTTAACAAACCATTGTCACTTTCTCATTATTTGTATCATCACCTGGTCATGTAGATACTGTATGTGTAAATATAAAAGACTTGTACCTGCACTTCTTGTGAAAGAAGAATATTTTAATCCACTGAAGTAAATCTGTAAACAGTCATAACATTTCTCACTTTCCTTTCTCATTTTGCCAGCAAACATTAAGCTCTGCTGTTTTTGTTTATTATAACCTTTATTTTCACTAAGAAGTAACACTCTAAATGGCTTACTAATAGCAGAAACAAAGATTTAGAAGATGTGCAAAACAATTTTTGAAACAAACGATAAACTATCATAACCTTTTAAAAATAATATAATATTCATTGAACATATAGACCTGCAAGAATCATGGCTTGCTGTCTTTCAAATGGCCATTCCTTCCTTTACCAAATCTGTTAGCTGAGTTTTCCCGTGCTAGCTGCAGATAATGGGAGTCAGGTCTAGGGAAGGCTGTGTTTAGGTAATAATGGTGGCCTTTGTATATAGATAGCCATGTTTGCCTTGATGTATTAACACAGATACTTCGTGTTGATTTTAGGATTCTGGTGATGACCACAGTCTACATTTTATTGTTGTGGGTTGAATCCCTAGTGCTTATTTCCAGCCTTTTAAGTAGTTTTAAAGGACCTGTCAATGCTATTGCCTTTTAGTACACATTTCTTATCAACTCCAAAATCCCCAAGTAGGAAAGTACCATAGTTAGGAAAAACTATAAATTCATAAAATTAGCAAGATTTTGGGCTTTTCAGAGGTTTCCTTAGGCTAAATGGTAAAAAGTCAGATATAGAGTTTAAAAAGTTTAAAGAAGTTTAAACATTTGGCTTAGGTCTTTTTAAGCCATGGAAGTACAGTATCAGCTAGATACCCAGCATTTTGGGGAAGGGGGGGCCTTTCCATGTGCCTCCACTTTAAATTAAAAGAAGAACAACTGAAGAACTCAAAAGTTTGCATGTTTTGTGAATTTATAATTGTTCCTAGAAGAGGTATAGATTTTGGACTTGGATTCATTCCAGTATGTAATTCTGGCTTATTTCTTTCTTAGAATTTCATTTCAGGCTAGTTGATCAGGTTCTGCCTAGGCCTGAGGACATCTGAGAATTTGCATTTCATCTGGTCAAGCTTCCCCCACTCCCCTATAAAATGTCTCCAAAAATGTAGTAACTGTGCTGGCTAAGGGGATTGTGGGAGTCGTAGTCCAGCAAGTCATTGTTCCAAGTTCTGATCTTTTTTATTGAGCCGTATTGGAGATGAAACCTGAATCTTTTGCATGCAAAGCAAGTACTGTGACTTTGAGATATGGTACTTGTTTACTTTCTCTACCCCTGTGGAATGTGCATCTAGTGTAGAAAGACACAAAATAGGTCCAAATGCATGCTCTTCTCCCAGTCTTCTTAATGTGGTTGCTTTATGTCACATATGCTGTGGTGATCCCACTCTACAATAGCAACACTATATGGTGTGAGTGAATGCTTTTAGTTTTTTTGTACTAATAGACCATAGGCCGAGAGAATAGACAGAGACCAGTTGCAAACCCATGTTCATCTTATGACTTTTTCATGTGACTTAGCATCCCGTTAGAAATGAATTTAAATCTCAAAACAGAGATCAGGTTCGCCTGATTGGGGCGGGATAATAAATATAAATAAATAAATAAACAAACAAACAAACATAATCTTCCATTCTTATCCAGAATATAGACCTAATTTTTACAGTCACTGCTTTTGAAAGAAATAGAAATGGGCGCAGGAGGATTTTTAAGCAACATTTCCTTGTATTTTCTTCCTTATCTTGAGAATTTACAGCTTGAAGAGCACATTTGTATCCAAGGGATACAAAGGGAGGGAAATCAGGGGTTCCCAGCTTTTTCAAGCCGAGGCTGGGTCATGCTCTCTCAGTCAGCTTTGATGTCCAGATGGCCATTTTGCCCTGCCTACACGATGGGGGTGGCCATTTTGTCCCAACAGCTTCAAAGGGTGGCCATTTTGTTGGGGGGAGCACATGAAATTGCACCAAGGGCTGGATACGGCCCATGGGCCTTAGGTTGAGAACCCCTGTTATAAATGATGGCAGCTGTAAGAGCTGCTAGAACAAAAAAGCAAACCAAATTTAGAAATGGGAGTGAATGCAGATGCTCCTTCCTGGTTTGTTTAAAAAAGCAATTACAGTAAATATTTTCCTACCTTTAAGCACCCTGGCGGATACTTTCTGCTTTCTTAGGCCTACATTGTTTGCAAAACTTGTCTAGTTCAACATCTCATGCCATTATTAATTTCTCTGGAAAAGGGCCAGAGCAAAGCACTTGCTGGCTTAATACAGAACTGGCTGTTTTTGTGATGGGTATTGGAAGGCAAGCTATGGCAAACCTAGACAGGATAATAAAAAGAGACGTCACCCTGCTCATAAAGGTCCACTAAAGTGTTGATTTTCCCAGTACTGTAGTAATATATGGCTTTGAGAGCTGGACCATAAGGAAGACTGAGCACAGAAGAATAAATGCCTTTGAACTGTGGTGTTGGGGAAGACTTTTTAAAGTCCCCTGGACTGCAAGGAGATCAAATCAGTCCATCCTGAAAGAAATCAGCCCTTATTGCTCCTTGGAAGGGCAGAAATTGTAACTCAAATACTTTGGCCACCAAATGAGAAGAGACGACTCACTGGATGTTGGAAAGATTAAGGCAAAAGAAGAAGTGGGCGGCAGAGGATGAGATGGTCAGACAGCATCATTGAGGCGGTGGGTGTGAATCTGAAGGATGGTGGATAATAGAGGAGTCTGGCGTGCTCTGGTCCATGGGGTTGCAAAGAGTCAGTTTTAACTATGCAATTGAACAACAACAAATTTGGGGATCCAAGCCACTTTTTGCCTTTACCTAAGAAGGGAATACTCAGTGAGAAGCTTCTTTGCCATTGTAAAATGTGCTTTTTGATTACCCTAAAGGCTACCCCAATACATATAGCAGTTAGTCTTTAAAGTGCTACAATGCTTTTTTATTTTATTCTGTTTATTTTATTTTGTTTTCTGATATGCCTATGGTCTTCAGACCTTTCCTGGATGCTGGCAGATCTGATTGTAGGGAAAGGTCAGTCAACAGGAGCTTCCAAAGGGTCGGAGCATCCACCAAAAAAGCCCTCCATCTGGTGCTGGAGAGGTGAGCCTCTCTAGCAGTTGGTACCCTTAGAGAGCCCCTCTGGTACACTCTTTGTAGTGCAACCATCTTCCAGCTAGTGATGGATTCTGGAAGCTGGACTAAAACAAAGGTAACTTTGTCAAGCTCTGGACACAAAACAGGTGGGTTTTTGAAAGTAACGCCAGGGATCAAACCTCAAATTTATCAGAACATAATCCTGGCAACATGTCAGAACTAAGTTACTCAATCTTAACATTCTCTGCCTAAGTGTCCAACATTTCCCCAGCTTCTACATTAGAGAAGCTGAGCCTAGATTTTTCTTCCTGGATTCTAGAATCACAGTTTTCATTATATGATGCTTTCTCTTTTGAAAAAAGCAAGTGATGGATGAATGAAGTGTTCAGACAAAAGGCAAGTGAGTCCCTCCCACCCTCCACACGCACAAACACGCAAATGCTATTTTCAGGCACTGACGTCACCACCTGCTCCGGCTAGGCAGGCATGTTCCCAAGCGATGGAAAGGGTGTTAAGCAGATAGTTCGCTGGAGAGGAAAACTGCGGCAGAAAACAAATGAGGGTGGCAAGGAACATACAGGTCATCAGATTCTCACTTTAAAAAATGGGGGTGGCAGACCTCAAGTTTTCTGAAGACAAAAGAGAGTTTTTTCCTTTCCCACATGTAAAGCACATTTTTAGACTAGCACAGCAGAAAGAAGGATTAGACCTCTGCTCTGTAGGTGACTCAAATAAACAAGCTAGCTCCTTTTTGGTTAGAAAAGTTGGAGCCTGTAGGACGGGATTCTAACCTTTTTCTGCCGCGGACCTGACCATGCCCCCTGGAGAGCTGAGCGGGTCAGACCACGCCCCGCAGAAGCCGGTGCATTTACAGCTGTCACAAATATGGCCAATTCTGCATTTACAACAGTTGTGTGTGCATTTACCGATGCACAGGTGCATTTTACAACTGATGTAAGATGCACATGCATAAACACTTCCACTTCTGGGTGCTACAGAGATGGCGATTGACCTGATGGAATGGTGCTGCAGGCTAAGTCTGGCCCACAGGCCGTAGGTTGGGAACCCTTGCTGTAGGATGTAGGTTTTTGAACTCCTGTTCACCCTAGCTGGCCTGATGCTCCTTGTTTGCCTCTTGTCAGCCACCTTCCTAAATGTGATGTTTTCTATATGTGTTGGGCTACAATGTCTGGGGGATTGTGGGGTTTGTAGTCTGGCATGCTTGCCATAAGACGTCTGGTGTCCACAAAGCTTGGCCTTTGTTGTCTTTGTGCCCAACCTTGGTTTGTGTGACACTGTCCAAGTCTCCCTTTCCAGGGATTAAATATAGAGCCTTTGCTCTCAATCTCTACTCTTAATTACTCAGCCCCATATCTTATCCTGCCAAGGTATTTATAGTTCAGGCCTCTCTTATACCTGGCTGGACTCCTGAAAGCCTGAATGAAGGTGGAATGTCTGGTCTTAAAAAATAATAAGATAGTGGAGGGAAGAAAAATTCTTACTCTTATCTTATAGAATAGTTAACACAAGAAGGTTGTGGGAGGTTTGTTTGTGAAGGAAGAGTTTTTGTAGTTGATTAATATAATATACTGTCAAACCTCGCATAAAGAGCGCCTCGCTTAAAGAGTAACTTGCTTAAAGAGCAGAATTTTCTCTGAATGTTCGCTTCACTTAACAAATAAAACCAATCAAAAATTCGCTTAACAAATAAATCGGGGGTTCACAATCCTCCCCCCCCCCCCGAAGTCACAATTGGTCACTTACAATGGTGTTTTGCTTAAAGTACAAACTCACTTAAAGAGCAGTTCTGTGGAACACATTATGCTCTTTAAGTGAGGTACAACTATACTTTATTCTAAACTTACCACTTTGTGAGGTTTAAAGATTTCTGTCATGGTGCTTGACCCTGATAAGGTAGGAACTTCCTATGCCCAAATGCTTAGACACAGTAAATTCCTCCCCCATATCTCATGAAATCTCAAATTCTAGATTCATTGCCAAAAAGAAAAACTACAATAAAATTGATATCCCATTTATATATGTATGCATAGACTATGTAAAAGGTCTACATTCTTTTACCGATTAGTGAGACAATGATAACAGAGGTCTTTCCCCCATTCATTTATGTACATGTGTATATGAATAACTACAAACTACAAATATCAGTGCAAGGATAGCAAAGCATGGATCTTGGATTAATGATAAGGCATAATCAGAAAATCATTTGTAACTTAAATCAGCAATTAACTAGCTGAGCAGTCAGATTTAACTAGTTATGGACAATGAATTTAGAGTTAGAGTATAGTAGATATACAAGCAGATGTACTCAAAAGAGCTTATTACATATCACTGGACAATGCAAATATAAACTACAGTATATATCTTAGAAAGAATATACACCGTTTCAAAGCAATTACTAACTTCATAAAGTGTAACTGAGTGACATTGCTTTTATAACATTACGTGTGAGTTAATATAACACTAGCACTAGTTAATTTTGGACTACAGCTCCTGGAATTCCTCACAATTTATTGTGCTGGGTGTGTCTTCTGGGAGTCCAAGTCCATTAACAACCGGAGAGGAATTAGTATGTGTTGACCACACCAAACTCTGTATTTAATTATGATGGTGACAAATAAAGACCATTTGATATCATCTCCTTAACATCTAGCTTGGTCAGTGCATCAAAGTGATCAGTGAAATTTTCCATGTTTGAAGGTTTATTGATGGTGCTTGAACTTGTGATAATTGCATATACAGTAATACCCCGTATAACGTGAGTATCATATAGCGCTAAAACCGTATAACGTGACAAGATTTTTGGAAAAATCTTGTTTCGAATAACACGATTTAACGTTATACGATATAGTCGTTCTTAGCAGCAGGGTGGGTGGAAAGCTGAACGGGGTTCTCCGTTCAGCTTCCCAGCCACCCTGCAGCTACGGAGGCAGGGGTGAGGAGACTGGAAAAGTGATGGGGGGCTCCCCCGTCGGCGTCCCCAGCCACCCCACAGCTGCGGAGGCATGGGCGGGTGGCTAGGGAAGCTGACATTGAGTCCCCGTCAGCTTCCCCAGCCACCCTGCAGCTGTAGATCGGGTCCTCTGATCTCTCTGGAGCAGGCAGGGGACACGATCCAAGGTGTTTCTGGGCTTCCCCGACGTCCTGAGCCAGTGCAGCAAGCCAGAATGTCAGGGTTCGAATCCCGACATTCTGGCTTGCTGCACTGGCTCAGGACGTCGGGGAAGCCCAGAAACACCTTGGATCGGGTCCCCACACCTCCCTGGACCCAGCCGGGGGGGGGGGGGGGTCAGAAACCCCAAAATTGGTAAAAAAAAATGGATGTTTTTTTTTTACCAATTTTGGGGTCTCTGACCCCCCCGCCGGGTCCAGGGAGGTGTGGGGACCCGATCCAAGCTGTTTCCAAAGTTCTCCCACCTCCCTGGAGGCTGCAGCAAGGCAAAATGTCAGGATTCAAATCCCGACATTCTGGCTTGCTGCAGCATAAAAGAGGGTGGGGGAAGTTCAAAATTAGCGCGCATCGGGTCTCCCAACCTCCCTAGAGCTGATGCACGCTAATTTTGAACTTCCCCCACCCTCTTTTATGCTGCAGCAAGCCAGAATGTCGGGATTCGAATCCTGACATTTTGCCTTGCTGCAGCCTCCAGGGAGGTGGGAGAACTTTGGAAACAGCTTGGAGCGGGTTTCCCCACCTCCCTGGACCCGGCGGGGGGGTCAGGGCCCCCAAAATTGGTAAAAAAAAAGTCTGTTTTTTTTTTTTTACCAATTTTGGGGTTTCTGACCCCCCCCCCCGCTGGGTCCAGGGAGGTGTGGGGACCCGATCCAATGTGTTTCTGGGCTTCCCCGACGTCCTGAGCCAGTGCAGCAAGCCAGAATGTCGGGATTCGAACCCTGACATTCTGGCTTGCTGCACTGGTTCAGGACGTCGGGGAAGCCCAGAAACACCTTGGATCAGGTCTGCCCACCTCCCTGGACCCGGCGGGGGGGGGGGGGGTCAGAAACCCCAAAATTGGTAAAAAAAACGGATGTTTTTTTTACCAATTTTGGGGTCTCTGACCCCCCCGCCGGGTCCAGGGAGGTGGGGAAACCCGCTCCAAGCTGTTTCCAAAGTTCCCCCACCTCCCTGGAGGCAGCAGCAACCCAAAATGTCAGGATTCAAATCCCGACGTTCTCGCTTCCTGCAGCCTCCAGGGAAACAGGGCTTTTTTTAACATTGTGTGTTCAATGTATCGCACAACGTTAAAAACCGGATAACGACGGGACTTGTGGAACCAAGTCATAATGTTATTCGGGGTACTAGTGTAAATGCAGTTGATGAATGGAGACTAACTCTGTAAAGCAGTGAATTGTGTCTGTACTTTTTGTGACATGCAATCAACATGTGATTTTTCCAATTCCATCTTTGGTCTCCCATCTTTTTATAGTATTCATTTGTATTTCTCCAGTGAGTTGCAATGTCTTGCACTGCATCGTGGTGTGCGCGCGCGCGTGCACAGTAAGCACAAACTGCCCATCTCAAGTTCCTTCTTGGGGAATGTTAAATGGGAAAATAATTCTCTCCCCTTCCCCTCCTTTTTTAACCTATAGGTCGACACCTGCTCCTGCTGCTGGGCCCCCTGCCACCGGAGGAGAAGGAGGTGGCCCTCCTCCCCCACCTCCCAACCTCACCAGTAACCGAAGGCTCCAGCAAACACAGGCTCAAGTTGATGAGGTAAGATCTAATGTGTTGCCTGTACCTCCATACAGTAGAGGAGTATGGGAGAAAGAAAGCATATCATAATGGGAGATCAAATAATGGGAGATCAAATGGGAGATCAAAAGTATAGGTAGGGCTGCGGTGGCTCAGTGGTTAAGAAGCTCGCCTTGTTAGCTGGAAGGCCGGTAAGTCAGTAGTTCGAGACCCGGGTACTGCATGATGGATTGAGTGCCCATCTCTGTCCCAACTCCTGTCAACCTAGCAGATTGAAAACAAGAAATTGCAGGTAGATAAACAGGGACCACCTTGGTGGGAAAAGATCTTGGGGCCATGAAAGGAGCCTCATTTGGGCATCCTCTGAGCGGAGTTTCTCCAGCAAAAATCCTTTTAACTGAGAATGATTTCTGACACATTATTATTATTATTATTATTATTATTATTATTATTATTATTATTATTATTATTATTATTATTATTATTATTATTATTATTATTATTATTATTATTTGTGTACACACTTGCATTCAACAGGCCTGCTCAGCTCCTGCAAGTTAGTTTGTGGTTTCTGATCTTCCTTTTGGCCTTCCTCTTTTCCTGCTGCTTTCTACCTTTCCCTGCATCAGCGTTTTTTCAAGAGAGTCTTGTCTTCTCACAATGTTGCCCAAGTTGATTGTTTTTGCCTCCAAAGACAATCCAGGCTTGACTTGCTCTAGGGCAGTGGTGACAAACCTATGGCATGCGAAGACCTCTTTGCAATCACCCCAGCACAGAGTTTGCCCCTCCCCTCTGCCCAACAGCCCAATAGGAGAGCTTCCTCCCTCCCCCCAGCACAGAGTACACTCTGTCTAGTAGCCTAACGGGAGAGTGTGTGTGGGTGTACGTTTACGTGTACATATTTTGTGCTGTCATGTTGGAAGTGACCCTGATGGGTTTTTTAAAGGTAAGTGAGATATTTAAGGAGTAGTTGCTTGATGGCTAGAAGATCAGCAGTTTGAAACCCAAGTGCTACATGATTGACTGAGCAGAGGGGGAAAGGACGGCAGCGGGAACGAGGGTGCGTGCTGGGTGGAATGGGACTGTGGGCCAGATCCAGCCGATAGTCTGTAAATTGAGAACCCCTGACTTCAATTCTTTGCATGTGTGAGTGGATTTGGAATTAGGCAGATCTCAGATTGAAGACTAGGATGTCCTTACCCCTTAGAGTTGAGGCCATGTTTTGATTTGGGCTGAGAGCAAGGCTGGAGGTTAATGCTAAGAGTTAACATCCATATCATCCTGGCTTCTTTATTTAAGAACCCATTAACATAATACCGTATATACTCGACTATAAGTCATCCCAAATATAAGTCGAGGTACCTAATTTGGAACTTTAAAACTAGGAAAATAGATTGACCCGAGTACAAGTTGGGGATGGAAAACGCAGCAGCAGCTAGTGAGTTTCAATAATTAAACTACATGAAAATACGGTAAAATTAATTAATTCAGACATTTGTGTGGGTATGTCTTTGAGTTTTTACGTTAGTGGTAGTGTTTTTTAAAAAATGTATGTTTGAATTTGCATCACTGTGGTTTTGGGACTCTTGGGGCTGTTGACCAGAGTATAAGTTGAGTCCCTTTTTTGGACCTCATTTTGGGGGCTAAAAAAAAAAAAGACTTCTACTCGAGTATATACAGTAACCCTTTTCTTCTCCCACCTTGTAACTAGGTAGTGGATATCATGCGAGTGAATGTGGACAAGGTGCTGGAAAGGGATCAGAAGCTCTCAGAGCTGGATGACCGTGCTGATGCCCTGCAAGCCGGAGCCTCCCAGTTTGAAACCAGTGCAGCCAAGCTCAAGCGCAAGTACTGGTGGAAGAATCTAAAGGTAACGTGGGCTTGCAGGGATGGAAATACCTGTAATACACATGACAGTTAACATGCAGGAGGGCAGGGGTTCCCAAACTTTTCAGGCTGTGGGCCGGTCATGTGGTTTAGTGGGCCAGTCATGTGGTTCCTCCCACTGGAAGTGGAAGTAAAACACCCCTTACAATATGTTTTGCAATAGGATGAGATAGATTTTAGGCTGCCATTTTCTCTGCTTAAACCAGGGGTACCCAAACTATAGCCCACAGACCGGATCCACCCCTGACGCCAATTCACCTGACTCTCGTCGCTCCCAGAAACGGAAGTAAAACGTGCCCATACGGGTGCATTTTACTTCCGCTTTTGGGAGCAACAAGAGCAGCCCGGGCCGGATGAATTTGCATCGGGCTGTAGTTTGGGCACCCCTGCAGTAGGAATCCCTTGTGCCCAATTGTACCCTCTCCTAGCAAAATGCTCAGTCCTACAGTTTGGGCTTAATCTGAAGTTGATTCTAGCTGCGTTTTATACTACTGACATCTGCTTATTCACTCACTTTTCTCTTTCTTTTTCTCCTTCCCTTCCAACTCCAGATGATGATAATTCTTGGGGTGATATGTGCCATTGTCTTGATCGTTATCATTGGTGAGTTCCACTTCTTGTAGCAAAGCAAAATGTGTGTGTGTTTGTGTTTGAACAGCAAGGCTGGCCTCTCCCCACCCGCCTTATTTTAAGTTGATCTCCATTTAGGTTCGAGTCCCATCTGAAATGCAAGCTTCATGATGTGGCAGTGGCAGGCCTGTTGTGTTTCTTCTATATTTTAAAAAAAAAATCATTCATAAACATGTCTTTTCACTGGAACATGCCCAAGGAGCCAAATGGCTGCATCTCTCGGTTTTCTGCTAATGATACACCCTTATTTCCTATTGCCTTATTTTGACACTTCTAGAATTCAGGTAGTAATAAAGCTGAGAGTAATAAAGCAGGGAGAGCAACCACTTTTATCTGTGAGCAACATGGAAAGGTGACATGAGAGAATTGAGCTTTCATGTTGTCTTGACCCATATACAGCTTTCCATGATTGTGTTGGGGGCTGTTGTAATCTGACAGGGGTCTTTTCCAGATGATTTTTTTATGTATAATTGAGTTGCAGGTTTATATACTATTTTACTCCCCCCATCCCCCAGATGTGTAAGGAAATTGCAAGTAGATAAATAAGTACCACTTCGGGTGGGAAAGTAAACAGTGTTCTGTGCACACGGATTTATAGTCATGCCTGCCACATGTCCACAGAAATGTCCTGCTGATGCAGACAGCGTTGTCTCTTTGGCCATAAACAGAGATGAGCAGTGAACCCTAGAGTCGGATACGACTGGCTTTTGAGCAAGGGTGACCTTTACCTAGATGTGTAAGGAACTATGTTCCATCACCAGCACAATCGGTTGTGGATTATGAGACTTGTATCCCAACATACAGAGGGAACCAGGCTGGGGTATAGAGGTTGCGACTGATGTTTAGTTGACTTGCTTTTTAGTTTAGTTAGTCTTTTTTGTTCTGAACAATTCAGAACAATGTAAACAGTGTAAAACAGGGTTCTCAACCTTTTCAAGCCACTGGGTAAGTCATGCTCCCTCAGACAGCTGAGTGTGCTGGACTGGGGTTCCCTTTGCCGTAAACACTACCGTAAAACACATCTGCAGCTGTTATAAACTTGTTTACAACAGCCATGGGTGCATGGCGGCGGTGGGAGCAAGGGCAGGAGGCAACATGGAATGGCACACGGGGCCATAGGTTGTCAATCCCTGATTTAAAACCTATGAAAATGCTTGAAGGAATTTAAAACAACTTGAAATATATAAAATAGTGCAAATGATTTTAAACCCATTTAAAACCAGATGTTATCGGGATTCATAGGACTTGACTTCGGAGGTATATCTGGCTTGGTGCTGGGAAAAATCCCTTCGAGTTGAAGATTTGTACATCCACCGTTTCCCCCTGTAGCCAATAGTAATGATAAGTCACTAAAAGGAAGTTTATGACTGAATTTTTGCCTCTGTCTGAATTCCTTCTTGGTCTTTTTAGGAAAGGCCAAGCGTGAGTCTAGAAGTCCCCAGAGACCAACCCACAGCATAGGCGCCAGTCATTCTGATAAGTCAGGGGTGACCAAACGTTTCAGGCCACCGGCCCAAACTACACATCCAGCCACTGGACCATAGTTTGGGCACCCATGTTATAGGTTTTCTTAATAGTTGCAACAACATATTACAGACTTAATACTTTGGAAAACTCTCTTACACATTGTCAGTAAATGTAGATTGAATGGGGGGAGGATCAGGAGAGTTTCCTTCGAAGAGAAGAGAATATAATGTCATGCTGAAGTCATCTGTAATTAAGCACTGGTAAGATATTGTTCTGGATCTTCCATGTTTAGTTACAGACAGGTTCAAGCATGTAATAATAGTTATTCTTAAGGACCGCAGTGGTGGTGGACCCAAAGAAGTGATGGATAAGTTGAAAGAATCTTACTCACCAGTGAAGATGCACCTGAGGGGGAAAAAAGAGTTAATATCTTTCCAGAAGAGTTTGGAAAAGTGAGAATGTTTTCTAAGCAGTAACCCCAAAATTGTTTATTTAGCAATAACAATTACACTTACACCGTCCTGTAGCACTTAGTGCACTCTCTGGGCGGTTCACAAGTTAATTAGCGTTTTGCCCCCAACATGCTGGTTACTCATGGAAGGCTGAGTCAACCTTGTTCCTGTCAGGACCAAACTCACCACGTTTGGGCTGCAGGACAGCAGTTTAACCCCTGCACTACCAGGGCTCTTAATTTAGTGTGTGTCACTTGGATTTATACCCCACCTTTCCTCTGATGAGGTTAACACATTTTACAGTACAATATGTCACTTTCCTCCACCTAGATTTTATCCTGACACACATGGCAGACTTGCCAGGCTTCTTCATCACTAAAGTCATGTTCTGTTAGTCCAGGGGTGCCCAAACCTTTCGAGCCACAGGCCGGTCACATGGTCCAGGGGTGCCCAAACTACAGCCCGGGGGCCAGATCCGGCTCCTGGGCCCTAGTTTGGCTACCCCTGTGCTATTCTCTGAGATTGTTACTGATTCTTCTGCCTTTCTCTCTTTGCTGCAGTTTACTTCAGCACTTAGTGGAATCTACGGAGCCATTTCCCATCCAGGAGCAGCGGCCGGGAGAGGCACGAGGGGTGAAGCATCCCCCCCTCCTCTAGATCTCAGCCATATCTTCCAGCCCCGTCTCCCCATCCATACACCTCTTATGCCCACCCTTTCCCATTCCCCTCCTGTGTGTGTGTGTGATTGCGTGTGCATTGCGTGTGGGTGTCTTGTAAATAGCCTGATTTGTTATTTATACATATATATATATTATATAATATATTTTGTCTGTTTGTAGATTTATTACTAGATTTTCCATGTGTCATGGAATCTCCTGTCCTTTCTTCTGCCGACCCCTGCCTTCTCTCTTTCTCCCTGACAGTATTTTTTCATTGTCTTGATTTTTAACTAAAATCTTCAAGGACCAATAATCCCCTGTAATTTCATGTTCTTTTCCCTCTTCTTCCAATTAGCTGTGTCCCCAACCACTCTATGCCCCTTCCCCTTTTCCAATCTGTTACCTGGATGCTAATGTTTAATAGTGGCCTGCCTTGGACTATAGATTCCTTTCTCCCCAATCCTCCCCCCCCCCCCGGTACCTTGAATATTTCAGGACACCTATTTGGGGGTCAGGTTATATTGAACTGGCTTGTGATCTGGGGGAAATCCTTGCTCTCTGTATCACTGTGATTT
Organism: Furcifer pardalis; assembly: GCA_030440675.1. Classification (NCBI taxonomy): domain Eukaryota; kingdom Metazoa; phylum Chordata; class Lepidosauria; order Squamata; family Chamaeleonidae; genus Furcifer; species Furcifer pardalis. The sequence goes on from CP126897.1 coordinate 3,660,478, forward strand.
TTGACCGTACTCAATGATAGCGGATGTCAAGGATTTCTTTCCTGCCTTTCCCCTTGATCTCAAACCCCTTCCTCCTGGGGGATACATCTGTACCCTTTGTGATCTTCTGTAATATTCCTGGAGTTGTTCTGTGTTTTCTTTGATGTAATCAACACTACATACTGATATTATAATCCTTTCAGCTCTGAGGGTGGAGGCAGAGTTGGAGGAAAATAAATCAACAGCCCTCTCCTCATCTCTCCGCACAAGCAGCTGGTTTTTCTGCCGTAAATATCCTCCATGGAAACTGCCTCTTTTTAAAAAGCAACAAAACAAAGTAATTACATTCCACACCTCTTCTAAAACAAGAGGCAAAGTTTAAGAATGGGAGGAGGGAGAATTGCCCATACTTCCTAAAATAACTGCCTATATCTAGTATGCGTGAACGCATGTCAGTGCAACGACAAAGTGGGGGTTCCGGCTTTAGTTTCTTCTCAGAAGTGATGGGGTGGAGGAATTACATTAATATTATTAATAGTTGTAGATTTCATGTTAGATAATACAGGAATTCGGAGGGAGGGTTTTAAACTTAGGGGAGGGGTAGACTATTTGTTCTTAAATCCAGGGACTTAGAAGAAGATATTTCCTCTCCTTGCCCGAGAATTAAATTTAGATAGTCTCGTTGTATTATTCTAATGTGTCTACCTTGTAGTAAAATAACTTCTGTGTCTTCTCTCTTAACTTCTGGATGGATCTGAGGCAAGGTGTGAGTGGAAGGCTGATGTGCACAGAGGGAAAGGTTTGAGTTGAGAGGAGATGGGGGGGAAATACTGGCTGTTTGGGTGGGAATCCTTCCCCTCTCCTCAATAACCTCACTTTTCTACCCTTGTCCAAAACCAGCCAGTCCAGCTTTGCAAAACTTTGTAATTGTGGTATTGTGGCGAGTGACACCCTCCCTCCCCAGTCCCTTGTTTAGCACAAATGCCATCTTCGTGGCCTGTTTATAATGTCAGCGATGTGTGACTTTTAAAACAAATTTCTTTTTCTGGTTCATCTCCTCCCCCTCCCCCTAACACTGCCAATCCCTCTCATTTCCCTCCTCTTTTCTCCTGAGGAGGAGGGGAGGGGAGAACCCTCCCTGTCAATCTCTCTGTACCGATTGCTCTCTTGAGGCCAAGGAATTCCAAGAAAGAACATGAAAAGGCACAACTGTTAGTTGGCGCTACAGCAAAAATAAATAAAGACTGGAACACCCTTGCCAATTTGGAGGGAAGATTTGGCACTGGGTGTATCCCTGGCAAAGAGAAATGGGTGATGGGGTGTGTGGGTGTGCACACATGCGTGCATGAGGAGGGGATGATGTTTGTATGTTCATGTGGGTGGGGGGAAAGGGTGAGAAGCCTGACAACATCCTTGCTCCTGAATCGGAGGGACAAGGGAGCATGGAGGTTGGATGACTGACCACCTTGCCCTCTTCTACCCCTTTGCCCGGACCTTTTTGTGGGAACCTCTGGTTGTGAACTGCTGGGGAAGAGGCCCAAGGTGAGGCTGCTGTGAATTGGGAGAGGGCAGAGGGACACTTTGAAGGTAGCTCCTTGAATAACAGGAGGAGCTATGCAGTGATAGTGGAGGGGCCCCGGCACATCGTCTTCCATATAGATATATAGTGTGGAGAAAGGTGTGTGTCTTAAGGGAAGGATGGGAAGAAGAGGAGGAGAAGGGGCTGAATTTCTCTAGCTGGACAGCAGGTGTCACTGCTGCTCTCCAGCTGTTGGGATGCAGTTCCCCTGGTTCAACCAAAAACAGGGAAATAAATGGGTCGTCGTCCCCCCCCCCAAAAAAAGGGGGGGTTTGCGTTTGCTCCCAAAGTATGGGCCTCTGTACCCACTCCCAGGAAGCAGGTACGAAAGATCAGGGGGTGAGGAAGGCTCCTTAGCTTTACTCTCTAGCCTTCGTTTTGCCTCCCTCTTCCTCAGCAGGCCTGGGTTATGCAAAGGGTTGGGACCTAATGAGGATAGAACTGGGACTGACTATGCTGTGAAAAAAATACATATATCTATATATATATATATATTGAAATTTGGAAGACGGTACAATAAATGTCCTGTGGAGAACGCCCAACTTTGTGTATTGCTTGTCTTGTGTTAACAGATTTTTGCTGGCTCTTGCCAGGGCAAAGCAAGCACTTTAGCTTGTCATAGTGCAGTGATGGCAAACCTTTTAGAGACCGAGTGCCCAAACAGAGCAGCAGGGTGAACTCTGTGCTGGAGGAGGGAGGAAGCACTTCCATTGGGCTGCTGGGCAAAGGGGAGGGGCAAACTGTGCTAGGGTGACTGCACAGGTGCCCACAGAGAGGGCTCTGAGTGCCACCTCTGGCACGCGTGCCATAGGTTCGCCACCACTGTCATAGTGTATCACTTTCAAGTTGCATACAGGAAAGAAACTGGGAAGCAAAGTAAAAAGTAGTACATCTAACAGTGGGTTGAAAATAATACACCTGTAAAAATTTACTTAATGATTGGCACATTTAATTATCTGAAGAGAAGGAAATTATGTGGATTTCCAAAAATAATCCTTCAGGAGTTATATCAGGGAGGAGGTATATGCAGTCCTTTCAGTCTATTTCAGTTTTAAAATTCTATTTTTAATAACATAAATGGATTGTGTATGAGTGATTGTTGTACTATATATTGTGTTTATTAAAGTATCTTAATTCTAAAGGTGCTTTAATTTTTTCGGATTTCAATCTGAAATTAGAAACACACCCAGTGTTAAGAAATGGGGCGTCATTTTTTTTAATGTCATAGGATGCCGATCAGATCTTGGGTTTTGCCAAGTTTTTTGGGGGGTGGGGTGGGGAGAATAGTGAAGAGTTTGAAGTGGGAAGTATCCTACCTGTGGCAGATAAAAGCAGCTGGAGTAAGTTTCTTCCTGTCTCTCAAGGGTCAGAAAGAATCTAGCATTATCTAGTCTGGAGGGACAAGGCAAAACCAAGCATCTGTAACTGACCAAGATTGTCATAATTTTGATAGAAGGTCTAGGTCAGGTGGATCCAAGTGTTCATTAAGGCTTTATGTTTACAAATTAAAATGCAAGATTGCATTAAGGGAGGGGTTCTCGACCTTTTCAAGTCAGCAGCTGGGTCACGCTCCCTCAAACAGTTGGGGCTGGACTGGTGGTTCCCCCACCGTTTACAACTGCTGTAAATGAGTCCGCAGCCTATTCCAGTGGCGGCAGCTGGAGCAAGAGTATGGAAAAAACAAAGGAATACGAGAAACAAATTACTTCTGTTTCATTGATTACACCAAGACCTTTGGACCAAAATAAAATGTGGCAAATAATTAAAGAGATGGGAATACCAGAACACCTTACACATCTCGTAGTTTTCTTTGTTGTATTTTCATTGACAATTTATAAATAAAAGTTTAAAAAAATTACTTATCCATATGCTTCCTCTGGCAGCAGTAGCTGCTGTAGAACATTCAAGATAATGGGGGGGATATGCTTATGATCAGTGATGGGATGTTCCTGGTCCGCACCGGTTCACCTGAATGGGTAGCAACATTCCCGGGTGGTTCGCCGAACCGGTAGCAACCACCCAGGATTGTTTTTGGGAGTTTTTTTAGGCATCCCGTTCAGACGCCTCACCGGGGGGGGGGGGACATTTTTAATTTGGAGCCAAAATGGCTCCCGGGTACTGCGCATGCATCAAACCTTCATTTGATGCATGCGCAGTTCTGTTTTTTTACTGTGCATGCATCAAATGAAAGTTGACGCATGCAGTTCCCGGCAGCCATTTTGGCTGCCGGGAAAGGAAGGGCACAGGGAGCGCCTGAAGTGGCGGTGGCGGCCTTTCCGCGCCAGGCCAGGCCACCGCACCAGGATGCTGCGCCGTTGCAGCGGTTTCCCACTCCTTTGCTCCAAGCAGAGGTGTGTGTGTGTATATATATATAATTTTTTTGGCCCCACCCATGACATCATGACGTCGGCCACACCCACGACGTCCATGACGTCACCGTGTGGTAGGAAAATTTTTGACATCCCATCACTGCTTATGATCGTTCCAAAAATGGCAGGTCCTGGGGCCATTAGATCAATCTCCAAAATATAGGTTTGTTAGTACTTCATTCCCAGAATTTCAAAGCCTGAGCACAGACCCAAACAGTGAGTCTCAATGTCAAAATCAGAGCTATGATTATCATACTGCTGGAGACATTCTGATTCATTGCTCTTGAACTACCCAAGCTGGTGGTTCTTTACAACCAGAGCAAAATGAACACACATACACCATAAGCTTTTTATTTATTTTTTTAAAAAAATGTTGTACACAGCCCAGAGTGGGAATATCTTTCTTCTTCAATCACACCTAGAACCAACAGGCTAATTTAAGGGAAGGCAAATCATGCCACCCCACATTGCTCTCCTCCAGCAGATGGTAGCAGTGGGTTGCCACCAGTGGTGGGCATCTGCAGGTTCACACCAGCCTGCCAGCACCCATAGCAGAAATTCTGGCTGGCCCCACCCATTGAAGTTATAAAATAAAAACATCAACAATTTGAGATATGCAGATGATACCACCCTAATGGCTGAAAATGAGGAGAACCTAAAGAAGCTCCTGATTAGGTTGAAAGAAGAAAGTGAAAAAGCTGGCTTGAGACTCAATATAAAGAAAAAGATCATGGCAACAGGCCCTATCAGTCCCTGGAAAATAGATGGGGAAGCAGTAGAAGCAGTGATAGATTTTACTTTCTTGGGATCAAAACTCACTGCAGATGGGGATTGCAGCCATGAAATAAAAAGGCGACTGATTCTTGGGAGGCAAGCAGTGAGAAACCTGGGGAGCATAGTGAAAAGTAGAGACATCACATTGCAAACAAAAATTCGCATAGTCAAAGCAATGGTATTCCCTGTGGCAATGTATGGTTGCGAGAGCTGGACCATTAGGAAAGCTGAGCGCAGAAGAATAGATGCCTTTGAGATGTGGTGTTGGAGGAGAGTTTTGAGAGTCCCCTGGACAGCAAGGAGAACAAATGGGTCAATCTTAGAAGAAATCAACCCAGAATGCTCCTTAGAAAGTCAAATTATAAAGATGAAGCTAAATTACTTTGGACATCAAATGAGAAGAGAGGATTCGCTTGAGAAGGCCTTGATGCTGGGAAAGGTGGAGGGCAAAAGAAGAAGGGGCCGGCCAAAAATGAGATGGCTGGATGGTATTGTAGACGCAATGGGCACAGAGCTGAGTGAGTTGGGGGGGATGGTGGTGGACAGAAGTGCCTGGCGGGCAGTGGTCCATGGGGTCGCAGAGGGTCGGAATCGACTGTGTGACTGAACAACAAAAGTCCCAATTCTGGTGCAATACAGGGCTTTCCCCCTGGCCACGCCCACCATACCACACCCTGTGGTAGTAAAAAAAATTTGAGCCAACCACTGGCTGCCAATGTATCCTCCACACTACTCATCTCTGAACCCCAGGAAGCAGTTGCCTCAGTCTTTCTAATGGGGTCAGCCCTGATGACAAGGAGTCAAATACTGTACAGTATTACCAATTTCATCAGGAAGACTCTCATAGAAGTTAAATAAGCAGGGTGACAAAATGCAGCCTTGTCTTACTCCTTTCCCTATTCCAAACCACTCTGTCACTCCGTATCCTGTCCTAACTGTTGCTTCTTGATTATTGTACACAATTGAGATGCTTTTATCTTGAAACATGTGTCTTCGTCTGGTTTTAAAGATAATATAGTCTTTGGCCAAAATTAATTTGGTTAGTTATCCTGGCATAAATGCAATGCACATGTCTCAATGAAGACTTGCTGCTAGTTAATGAGTTTCTACATGTATCCTTTGTTGCACATGAACCAGCCAGTGGAGTCCAATAAAAGATACAAGCAGAGACTTGTTAATTTACAGCCGTCTGGTTGATGCCATTTGAGCCACTATGCCTGTCTAATCAGTAAATATTTAAGAAGTGAAGTTTACAAAACATTGTTAACTCTGTTCCAGACAGGATGGAGAGAATTAAAATGGTTATTGCTTACAAGCATATCAATAGAAGACGAAAGGATAAAGAGAAGATAATTTCAGCCTCTCTGTTGCATGTTCGGATCTTCGTTATTTTTCTGACATCATAGCGTTCAAGATGAAAGAGCAGAAAAGCATCACCAACTTCTCCATCTAGTTACAGAAGTGCAAGAAAACTGCTTTTCCGGCTGGATTTGCTGGAAAAGAGTGGCTAGGCCCCGGAGCCCTGCTATTAATAATTCCAGTTAGACTGGAACAAAATGTCCTCACCTCCTGACCCATTTTTTCTATGTTGTGATTTGTTCTACAGCAGGAAGAGCTTACTAATTGCAGACATAAGCCTACTCCTAAATTGGAGATGACATGTATCCCTGCAAACACCCTAATGGCCATGGGTGACTGGGAGGAAATCAACGTGCTTTCTGATGAGCTTGACCGTAGCCGTGCTTCCATTTTGTGCCAGATTAAGAGAGAATGGCTAGGTTGCCACAACACCTGCAGGTGAAAGGGGTAGTAGTAGAGGAGGCTTCCTCCCAAAAAAAAAAAAGTTCTAATGCTGCTACAAAGAAAAACTTAATGTCTTTGCCTTTCTGTCTCTCAAAAAGATTGAAAAACAACGCAGTTATGAAAATGTATTTTGAGAATGTTTGGAATGTCCCAATTTCTATATGAAGGACTAGAAACTTGTTTCTTTATTTTTCAGGAAATGTGATTATTATTTTTAAAACCTTTCAGGTGGTCACAGAGTATCACTGACATATTCTGGAAAAAAAAAGCTAACTGGCATCACCCCCAAATACAGGGATCAATGAAGTAGAAAATGATAAAGCCCTCCTGCAATATTACAGTATAAAACAATGGATTTTAGTTGATACTTTGCATACTGTGACAAATTAAGAAATGAATTTGGCTCTACTACATTCTTTCTCTCAGACAGCTTCAGGGGCCAGATGGCCATTTTGCCCTTCCTCCACCACATGGCACTTCCAGGTGTGGTGGACTACATGAAATGGAGCCGTGAACCACATCTGGCCCACAGGCTGCAGGTTGAGAAAACCTACTTTACACCTTCATCCACCCCCAATATAAGACAACTGGAAATTGCAAAGTTGTCAGTTCGTTTCTTCAAGATCTGTGGTATCTCTTGGCAACTAGTATTTTAGGGTTATTCCTTCAGTTCTATTTGTATTTTAAATGTCAGCCAAGATTGTTTGCCTTGCAACAGAATAAAGCAAAATATCTTCTCTTTCTATGTCACAGTATTGCTTGTTAGCTACTGAGTGTCTTTGTTTCCATTCCTCCGCTTCTCTCCTTGTTCAACCTCACAGGTTTTTAAAAAACACCACCACAATATGTAAATACAATTGACAAATACTTCTGGCTTTTTAAAGGAAGCAGCAAAAATCTAGGGGATGTGGTCTAAATTTTATTAAAATTTACTCATAAACCTTGAAAACATAATATATGGACGCTTTCTGTGGTCTAAATTTTATTAAGATTTCCTCATAAACCTTGAAAACAATATATATGGAGGCTTTCTGCCCGCCCCTACGGTTCCCTCAGACTTTCTCCCGCCCATTTCTTAGTCAACGGCTGTCACTCCCCGTCATGGCCACGCCCCCTGCCCCCATTGGAGTATAAACATCTACAGCAGCAGTGGCCGCGTGAGCCTTCTCGGCACGTGTATTCTCTCCCTCGGCAGGCGGGTTGCAGTGAGCCAATCGGTAGCGGGTCTTGCGGCCGCCACCAATCGGCGCCGGGGAGGGCGGGGCCGAATCACGCGGCCGCCTGCATGCTGCCGCAGCGCCTCCAATCGCGGCCGGAAAGGGGCGGAGAAACAGTTGAGAGGAAGGCGGCGCCCCCTCCTTTCTGGCTCAGCCTTGGCAGCACGCGGCCTCTCGCGTGTTGCGGCACCGGCCGGCCAATGAGACGGCCGCCTGAGGAAGACGTCCTGGGAGGGGAAGGCGAGGGTGGGCGGAGAGAGCTGCCTCGGCCGCGGGGATTGGACGAGGACGGGAGCGGTGGGCGTGTCCGTCCGGGTAGCTGGCTCACGCGGACGAATGCATGGTGGCTGGAGGGGGGAGCTAGATTGGCTGGTTTAGTCAGACCTCGGAGCGTCCGGAGAAAAGAAGGGTCCGCTCTGCAGGTAAGAGGCGGCTCCGGCCAAGGCGAGGGAGAAGCGGAGTCCGAGGCATTCCGGCGGGGCTGGTTGGGAGGGCCCCGGCCTAGGGGGTGGGAATAGATAAGGGTCAAGGCCGGGAGGGAAGGATAGGACGGGGAGACCCTGCCCTGCTCAGTTCAGGTTGTGGGACTGGAGAGCGAACGCTTTCTTAGGACTCTAGCCCAATGATGGCGAACCTTGGCACCCCAGGTGGTTCTTGGACTTCAGTTCCCAGAAGTCCAAGTCAGTACTCCTGCTGATCAGGACTTCTGGGAGTTGAAGTCCAAGAACATCTGGAGAGCCAAGTTTGTAGATCCCTGTTCTAGCCCAATGATGGCCAACATTGGCACCCCAGGTGGTTCTTGGACTTCAATTCCCAGAAGTCCCAAGTCAGTACTCCTGCTGATCAGGACTTCTGGGAATTGAAGTCCCAAGAACACCTCGAGTGCCAAGCTAGGCTATCACTGTCTTTGGACTCTAGTGGGGTGGGGTGGGGATACAGGAGGCGTAGGGGCGCCGGGAGAAGGAGGAGATAAAGTTTGATGATTATGGGGAGAGGACCCCAAATGTTAGGGAGTAGAAAAGTAAGGGGGCAAAGAGCGGTTGAGGAAGGGGAAACAGTGGGATTCGGTCCCAGCAAAGGGAGGGATGACGCCCACTTGAGGCGTGTTGGTTGCTTTGTTTCCTGGTCTGATAAAGCTAACACCCATCCCTGGCTTGGTGTCAATTTGAGTTGGAGATTTGGGGTTAGGGAAATTCAACTTTTTTTTTATTACAATAGCCTACTCTGCAGGAGTAGGATTAATTGTAGAGGGGTAGGCTTGTTGGTGAGACGTGTGGATATTGTGGTGGAAAAACTACAAAGAATTGATACCAGCTGTCATGAGACCTTGAAAAAGTAACCATAGTAGTCTATGCAAGCATATCAAACAAGAAACAAAACAAAAGTAAAAACCAGTACAAGAAGAAGAAAATGTTGGAGCATCTAGAACAGGCATTCTCAACCTACAAGCTGTCACAACATTTCATGTGGTCTGCTCACCACTAGAAGTATAAGCGGATGTGTTGATGACAGTCGTAAATGCACCTGTGGCTGTAGTAAATGCATTTATGACAGCCACAGATGTGTTCTATGGCAGCATTTAATCACCAGTCCAGCACACTCAGCTGTCAGAGGGGGTGTGGTCCAGCCCGTGGCTTTAAAAGGTTGAGAACCCCTGATCTAGAAGACTGACTTATGTTTTAATGTAAGCTTTCATGGATCAAGTCCACTTCTTCAGACATAAAAGTGATAATACATGGCAGTCATTTACACAGGACCTCAAGATACAGAGGCAGTGATTGTTTAGGCACAAGTATCACATAATCTACAATTTATGTTTAACCAATCACTTTTTATTTTGAGGCCATGTATAAATTGATTGCTGTGTAATCCCATTCTTTTGTCTGAGGAAGTAGACTTGATTAATGAAAGTTCACCCTATGTTTTTGTCTCTATTTTTTTCTGTCATAAGACTTGACACAGAAATAAAATGAAAATATTCTTAGATCATTGTAGTTCCACATACAGTACGGAATACTGTCTCATTCTTAATGAAAACGTACTGCTTAGGTTTAGTTTATTTCTACAAGGACAGATTCTGGCAACCAATGTTTTGAAAACTGAAACTATGTTTGTGATTATTTTTCTGTTGGTTTGTGAGGGTTGGAAAACTTTCTTAGTGGCAGGTACCTGTGTGGGTCTAGATTTCCCATGGGTAGCTTGTTGTGACCTGTCAGGACATTTCTTTTAAGACAAGTGTATTTTTTGTCATTGCAAAATGTAGAAAAGCTTTGAGCAATTGTATGATGTGGCAGCGGTTGTAATCCTAAATGCTTGTTCTTCCCTTTGAGAAGGTTATGTTATGTGATTAATTTTTCTCTTTGAATATGAAGAACTTTGGGAAATCTCTTTACCTAGAATTGGGCACAACCCATGCCTATGTGTTTCTTTCATAACAACTGTGTGATTAGATAACACCATTGACTATGCTGGCGTTGTACAGTTACTCAGCAGCAGTTATGTAATATGTGCTGAGAGGAAATAGTCTCTTGCAGTGAGCTTCTGGTTTTCATGTGTTTTGTGGTCATGTAATATTTTTCAGGAGTGTGATTCATTATATCATCATGCACTGTCTGGTTTCTTTGCAGGACCTTACTCATATTTCTCCAGGATTATGTATTGGAATATGAACTGAATAGAGAGACTGCATTTACTGTACATGCTAACGATTCGTTATGATTTCAGTTTTTCTGTTCGTTCAGTAGTCAAAGTTAGCATGTGATGTGTTACATTTAATGGCAAAACAGTATTCTCTGTTGGGAAGATTGCAGATACTATACTGTACAGATTTATGACAGGAAATACAGTTCAGCGTTATTAAAAGAGGAGAAGCAAGCAAGGTTGGTGGGTGCTAAATAACCACCAGTGCAGTACAGTCATAAAAGTAAATCAAAATATACACAAGTTGAGGCTAGTTCTATTTCAAACAGTATTGTTTAGTGTTGTGCTTCTGGCACAAAAGCTTGAAATGTGGACTTTATTTTTTTGACCCTGCATCTGCTTATTTATTATTTTATTATACCTGCATGCCGCTCTGATTTTCCCAGTATAGGTCTTGGCATCATGCGCTCATGTAATATTTTTCAGGAGTGTGATTCGTTATATCATCAAGCTTTGCTTTTGGATTGATAGATTTCAAAGAGCAGCCTTGGGCAGAGAAGGAAGAAGAGTCAGTCTCTTGGAAGCATTCTTAGATCCTCCTCAAATGAGAGATCTTCTAAAGCTCTTTGATTACTTTCATTGGAGAAAGCTCACAAGTTTAATTCAAACCTTCCAGATTATTTTCAGGACTTCTTGGGCATGGATTTCCCCTTCCATTTGCATTTATTTAAATGTGTCTTCCTCTATTGCAGTGGTGGCGAATCTGTGGCACTTGAAGCCCTCTCAGTTGGCACCTGTGCAATCACCCCAGCACAGAGTTCACCCCACCACTCTGTCCAGCAGCCCAATGGGAGCGTTTCCTTCCTCCCCTGTTGTTGTATTGGGACTTTGCAATAAATAAGTGGATTTGGGGTTGCAGTTTGGGCACTCGGTCTCTAAAAGGTTTGCCATCACTGGTCTATTGGGATATTTGAGGCAAAAGTATACAGTCTTTTCAAAGAATTCCAAGTCTTTTTGGTTGGTTTTGATGTTGATTTTTTTTGGAGTGGTAGCCCTGTTAGTTTCTGTGCTCAAAAGTCTTGTGGAGAGTCTTCAAGGTGCCACAATTTTTCTTTGCTTTTTAAAAATTATTGATTACTTTCTGTACTGTTCCCCCACCCTACCGTTGCTCTGAAAGATTTTGCTGTGATACTGGCTCCTCCCAAATTAATTCCATTTCTTGGCTTTTCAGAAAAGCTGGACCGTTCAAGATCTTGTGCCTTTTCTGAAGAACATTTGATTAGTAGAAGGCAGGGGAGTTAAACCCCTGGACATGCTTTCTGGGAGAGTTGAGAACTGCACTGTGTGTTTCAGTGTTATGGTGGTTTCCATCCCACTTTCCTTTGCTTAGATTAGAAGCATCATCTGAGACAGATTCCCCCCCCCCTCCCTTGACTGCTGCTTCTGCTGGCTTCCTTCCCTGCAGGTTCATTTTTCTGACTGTTTGCTGGATAATTGGTTATGTCTTCGTGATCATGATCACTGACATTTTGTTCAAGGGGAGAATCTAGCAAAATTGTGGAATTTGAGTAACCTCTCAGAGAAGAACATTTTTAAAAAGAATAAAAATTAAGGATCTATATGTCTGTACTCATCTACAACCATTCTCTGCTAAATGGTCTGAATCTCTAGTTCAGGGGTGGCCAAAACTTTTTTTTTGCTGTAGGCCAGACCACGCCCTCCAGACAGTGGGCACATTTATGACAGCCATAAATGCAACCACTTCTGCATTTTTGACAGCTGTGGGTGCATTTTATGGATGATTTAACATGCCCACTTTCACTTTTGGGGGGCATTGGCAACGATGAGCTGGATGGAGTGGTGCTGTGGGCCAGATCCGGTCCATGGTTATAGGTTGGAAATCCCTGGTCTATCTATTGAGCAATTGTAGTTCTTCCATAGCAGCAACCAAGTTTGTCTAAATGTACTTGTGTTATATCATCTTTGAATTCTGGCTTCTCCATGTAAATTGCAAGAATTCGAGATTCCCCTATCTTTGGAAGATTTGGTTGGGTGAGCAAATGCTGTGATAAATTTGTGATTTGTTGCTGGGGATGGCAGATGAAAAGAGCAAATGTGCCACTGAAGACGGCTGAAGAGAAGCTTAACTCTGGAGAGTAATGAGCATGTGCCAGTTAGCAAAACAGCAAAAGGATTATACCCCTGCAAATATCCAAGTCTCAGCAGGTCAAGTCATCTTTTGCTGGTCATTTTATATTTAACAGACACCAGTGTCAGGATTAAAAATACCACCAGTTCTGTGCCTAAAGAAGGAAGGACCAACATCATGGCATGGAATCGGATATGATAAGTTTATAACATGGGTACACAAACTACGGCCTGGAGGTTAGATCCAGCCCCTGATGCCAGTTCATCCAGCCCATGAAATCCCTTATCGCTCCTGGAAGCAGGCGTAAAATGCGCCAGTACGGGTGGATTTTACTTCTGCTTCCAGAAGTGATGAGGGCTTCATGAGCCGGATGAATTGCCATTGAGGGCCGTATCCGACCCCCTGAACCACATGACCGGCCCATGGCCTGAAAAGTGTGGGCACCGCTGGTTTATAGGCTCCTGCAGGTGATTGTTCCTTCAAGGAATATGCCAAATTAAAGAATGCAGTCAGGGACCAGTCATTCTTGAAACCTAATGGAAATAAAGGGGAAAAGGAATTTAGATGAGACGTTGTCTGAGACACTAGCCTTTCTGTGGATCTCCAGAGGGATCTCTCTGGAAATATTTAGAAACAGACAAATGCTGGGGCTGGACATGGAAGATAAAACAGTTCCTGGATAGCTCAAGTCAGTAGAAGGCATCATTTGGGACTGTTTGTGTTGCCCAAGCTAAGGGATACTGTGTTATTGTCAGTTCTCCCCAGGACTACATTGTGGCTAGAAACAGTATTGAGAGAAAAAAACAAGCTCATGAAAATTTCCCCATCATTCTCTTGTAGCAACAGCTTTACAAGCACTAACAAGCCTACCGTTGGGAGTACAGTAGGGGAAAGGTAACGGGGGAGACTGGGTGGAGTAGTGGTGACGCTGTTCCTGGTTGCTTAATGGCTCTGTGCCGTACTCTGTCCTGGGGCGTATGCTGCGTTTGGAGGATTGGCCCACATGCAGAGCTTAGTTTCCTACTGCTTCCGCTCTCTTTCCAACTCACTGCCCCAGTTATGCTTAGTTATTCTGGAACCCAGCATCCCGTCCAAATGCGTATGCAGCAATTTGCTACCAGCCACACAGGTTTGAATGAGGTTAGGTATTTTTACAGCAGAGGACAGAGTTTTCCTATAACCTGGGAAGTTAGAAGTGTAAGCACTGAGCAAAGTGTTGCAAGTGTTTCTATTTTGGAGATTTAAACTGGAGCACCAATTATACCAAAGTGGTGTGGAATAGACAGGAGTAGGTTTGGGTCTTCAGAAGTGCAGTGGGTGTGAAACCACACCAGTGAAAGACTGAGCTCTCCAACTGAGTGGAGGAACAAAACTGAATGCAAAATGTACATTTCTACGTGATATTCCAGGAAGACCCTGATTTGAAAGATGTGTGACCTAAAAAATAATAATCCTGCATGAGAAGAACCAGCATTTATAGCCACAGCTTTAAGAAAAGTTCCTAATAGGTCCCCTCATTCACTTCTTTACATATCTCTTGGGTTTATACTTTAAATTGTTTCTTTATTTTGTGTCATTTTTATGCTGTCTTTCTCCCTGTGAGAAGGACATAAGGAAACTCACAGTACTTAAACAAGTAATTGTAAAAGCACAATAAATTAGAAAGCAATTAAACTATAATAATAAAATAAAACTTTTTTCACTTGAGATATTGCATGTTACCATTTGACTTATCAGTGAAAGATAAATATGGCTTTCTGCACCAATATTAATGGGGGAGACGGTATTTCTCTCCACACCCGCTGCTATCCTCTTAGATGTGATCAGATTTTTTTTTGAAATGCATATCTCTGCAAGCAAAGCCCTTTCCATCTGGTCTATTTGGGAAAAAACTGCTCTCTTTTGTTGTGTGATTTCTTTGTTAACTTGCCTGCCTTTCGGGTGGGGGCCCATGACAAATTAGCATGTGGCAATGGGGGAGAATAGCCAGTCTCCTTTGGAACCAGCAAAGTAAACCAGAAGAACACAATGTTCTACTCTTATCTTTCATGGCCACTGCCTGTTTTTCCAATGTGGAAATAGCCCTGTGCTGTGTGTGGGGAGGAGCTTCAGAGTTTGGCTCCTCCCTCTTGTGGAAGCCAGCCCACCTGGCTGCCTTGGGCTGCTGTACAACAACTCCGGACTTGCGGAGTGTTGCATAAGAGCTGTGGATGGGCAAGGACTGACCAGCCTGATCAGATGACCTGGTTATGGAAAGAATTTAGCTCACACCAGGCTGAAAGGGAGCGCTTGCTCTGATTAACATTGACAGCTTGCCAGGCTTTAATGGGAATCGGAGACGGAGCGCTAGTGGAAAGCAAGGGTAGAGCTGGTGAGAGGCAGATCCAAGAAAGTGGAATAGGCATTCATTTAGGTATATAGGGTAGTGAAAGAGGGGTTGGAAAACTCTATTGCAACTTCCTGTGGTTTGCTCCTGTGGAGAAGCTGGACTTCAGGATTCTGGCTGGGAGTCAGGATTTACAAGGTTGAGATGTTCCTCGTATAACTTCTGCAGGCAAAAGAAGAAGAATGGGAAAGCTCACCATAGGGATGGATTCTCTCCCCCTCCTCTCCATTTTGTGACTTACGTTCTTGATATTAATGTTTCATTGGAGCAGAACTACTTTTTTCAGCATGTTGAGTCCTCCCCTGGGGGGGGAGGAAGAGAGAGACAGACAGACAGACCCCCACTTGAAGTGAATTTTCATCTGGATTAGCCAACTGGTACTTCCCTTTGCCCCTTCCACTTCTCTGCTGAATCCCAGGAGGCTGTTAATCTGTCATTGTATCTAATAGAATGGTTAAATAAGTAATCCCAACAGTGGGAATTAAACACACTATTTGCTACAGTACGTTTGAATGAGTTTTTAGGGAACCCCACCCGTAGCAGTGCTCAAGGGTTAAGACACCGAACTTGAAGACTGGAAGGACGGAGTTCAGTATCAAGTAGTGCTCGACGGTGTGAGCTCCCATCTCTGTCCCAGCTCTTGCCAACCTAGCAGTTCGAAAGCAAGAAATTGCAAGTACTGTTCAGTAAAACCTTGCATAAAGAGCGCCTCGCTTAGGGACTAACTTGCTTAAAGAGCAGAATTTTCTCTGAATGGTCGCCTCACTTAACAACTAAAACCAACCAAAAAACTCGTTTAACAAATAAATTGGGGTTCACAATCTCCCACCTCACCACCACCACCACCATGCCAAAAGTCACAATTGGTCACTTTCAATGGTGTTTCGCTTAAAGAGCAAACTCGCTTACAGAGCAATCCCGTGGAATGCATTATGCTCTTTTAGCGAGGTACCACTGTCAATAAATAGGGACCACTTTGGTGGGGAGGTAAACCGTGTTCCAGTCTTGTCTGCCCCATGACCATGGAAATGTCTGCAGAAGCAGACACCACTGATTCTTTGACTTTGAAACAGAGATGAGCACTGAACCCTAGAGTCAGATATGATTCGCTTTCGAGCAAGGGCAACCTTTACCACCAGGGCAAGAGTGTAGCTACATGCCAGGTCTTACACTTCCCAACAACTGATACATAAAAGCACAACACCACTGATCTGGGAGGTAGCATGTAGCCAGGATGGTAGATAATTGCTTATAGCCATCAACCATTAAATGGCCCAGCCCGGTTTTAAACCTGTTCCAGTTTGCAGCCATTTTAAAAGACTTGGCTTTGTGTTGTAGTGTTCCACATTTTAACTACACACTGTGTGAACAAATGCTTTCTTTTGTGGTTCCATGTCTCTCACTGTTCTGCTTTAATAGATGAGCCATTTGTGTTCTAGGAGCAGGAGAAAGGGGGGGGGGGAGTCATCACCATTGACCAGTGTGGGGGGGGGGCAGTTAAAAATCCCCATCCCCATTTCTTTTTTAATATCCTGCTTGTCTTGTTTTGCATGTTTGCAAAGGGATGAAAAGTCCATTTTTCAAAGTTTGCTACCATGCATGTAAAGGTAAAGGTCGCCATTGCTCGAAAGCCAGTCATATCTGACTCTGGGGTTCAGTGCTCTTCTCCGTTTACAGCCAAAGAGCCAGAGCTGTTTGCATCTGCAGACATTTCTGTGGGCATATGGTAGGTATGCCTCAACACCAGAGTGCATGGAATGCTGTTTATCTTCCCACCAAAATGGTCCCTATTTATCTACTTGCAATTTCTTGCTTTCAAACTGCTAGTTTGGCAGGAACTGGGACAGAGATGGGATCTCACTCCATCGTGCAGCACTCAGGTCTAGAACTGCTGACATGCTGACCTTCCGGTTGTCAAGTTCAGCATCTTAACCACTTGAGCCACTGCAGTCCCACCCTACATGTACAAGTTGTTAAAATAATTACAAGGAATATAGAAAAAGCAATTGAAATGAAAGTGATTGGGCATAAGGAATGAGAAAAATAGAGCAGGAGAGCCATTGTACAGTTCCACTGTTTAGATTAGAATGAGAAGGTAAAGTAAAGGTTGAGAAAGGTAGCCATAATTGAAAGCAAAAAAAAACTTTTGTTAAGAGAACATAAAAGGTGTGTGTTGAATGAGTGTGGCTCTGTCATGTTATTAGAGGAAGAATAGGAGCCTCTGGTCCACCTTTGTTTCCTTTGGCAGCCCATGTGTTTGATGACACAAACAGAGATAATTCAAACTACACAAAGGCAAGTGGAAAAGTACATCCGCTCAACCTTTGTCTTGCTTATTGAAGCTCCAATCTCTGTAATATATTTGCTGTTGCCTTAGAGGAAGCAGCTGTAACATTACTGAGCTTCTTTAAATCAATTTTTTAATGCCTGCTGTCACTGACACCCTCCCCCCCAAAAAAAATATTATTGTGCCCTTTATACTAGCTGTAGATTCTGTGTACACACAAACAACCACTTTTGTAGGAAAGAAAATCTATTTTTCCCCGAGTTGTGGGAATTAGAAAGCAATGATTTTTGTGCCAGTTTTGCATTTTGAAACAAAAAGTGACGTTGGGTTACCTGTTACTGTGGCTTGCTAGCTGCTACGTCTACATTTTCTCTCTGGATTTTGCCTAATGGTTCACCAAATCCCTTTGAGCTTTTCAGCCATGAGTTCATAGGTTCCCAGGGCGATTGGAGAGTGTCATGCTCTTGTTTTGGAAAGTGATAAAATAAAACAAGAGTTTCTTAATTGTTAAAACCTTAAATACATTCTCCTAGCTTTATTGTTCATTTTGTAGTGCAGTGTGGCCCTCTTAACTCCAGCCTCCTCACAATGACATTGTTACCTGTGAACCTTTTCTCTAACCCTAGAATTTCAAGTTCTTTTGGGACACTTCCTATCCTGAATTATCTTAGGGCAGAGCATACTATTAAGTGCAGAATAAAGTAAAGTAACCTCCCTTGTTGAATTTGTTTGGCCTGTAGCTCTGAAAGGCAATAACATCCATGAGAGCCCAAACCAACTCTCAGGGAACATTCCAGAATGTCCATTGACGGTCGAACCAGAATATTTTCAGGTTTTGAAATTTTAGGCAAATGTTCTCTCTCCGCCATACTCTGCAGAGGAAAATAAGTTTCCTTATTGCTAATGATGTACAACAGTTAGATAAACTCTGATTTAAATTGCATTTAACTAACAAGATGCTCTGCTGTGGTTTCTTTAGTGTTTGTTTTGCACACAGCATGTGCTACATGTTGTAACCAAAAGAGACCCATTGTAATAAACTACTAAGTCACATGGTAGCGTGTACACACCTAGATGAGCAGGTAACCCAGAGCCATGGGTAAAACCCAGGTTGATTAGAGTGGAGGACAGAAGCAGAGAGAGATCTGGATGTAGGTTGGACAAAGTGATTTGAGAAATACTATGGTTTTGATTCTTTTTTTAATGCATGGTTTGTATAGCACAACAGTCAGTGCAGTGTGGCCCCCCTCCTGCTACAGGCTCCTGCAAATTTCCTTGCAGCTTTCCGGCCTGCTGCTCTTCCTGCTGGGATTTGGCCTCTGTCTTCTGGAGGCTGGCATGCGCACTTGTTTCCCATGCACCCTCCCTCCTCTCCCCACACGGTCCCTGGGTGAATGGCCAGCCTTGGGTGGCGATTATGCAGTCAGAATCTCCTGCCCTCATTGGCTGAGCCGGCCAGCCAATGGCAGCCTCCTTGGCACTCCTGGCGGCAGCACCACTGTACACGTGCCGGCCCCAGCGGGAGGGGTGTGTGAGCGGGGGTTTGCTGACATCAGTGGTTGCCAGGCCAGGGCTGCTCCGCCTCCTACTTATACGATGAGCTGCTTCTCCACCCTCCGTTGTCGCTTGCTCAGAGCCAGAATCTGCTGCTGAGCAGGAAAGGCTGACTTGGCTCCGCTGCCCACAGCGCACCTTCATCTCCCCAGCGGGAGGATGTGTTTGACCACCAACGGAGGGGCTACCACTGGCTGGACAAGGGGGACCGGAGAGCAGTTCTCCCCATCCCAGGAGTGTGTGGGCTAAGAGTGCCCGAGGGGCAGAACCTTCTCACTTGCTACACTGGTGAGTAGCCTGGAGGGCTCAGCAGGCCACCCCACCCTTCCCAGCAGAAAACAATCCCTTAAGAGCTTTGGATGTGTGTGTGTGTGTGTGTGTGTGTGTGTGTGTGTGTGTGTGTGTATGGGGGGGGGGCTGCTTTGCTTTCCTTCTCTGCAATCTTGGAAATCCAGGCCATTGCCTGCAGCTTGCCGTCATTGGTAGTCACATGTGCTGCCTCCCCAGATCGGAATGTTCTCTGTAGGGAGAGGAGGAGTAATCCAGCTTGTTCTGCCTGGGCTGTGGGGGCGGGTTCTTTGCCACACACGAGCAGTACATGTGCAGCAAGCAGGAAGGAGGAGTCTACATCTCTCTCTCTGTGGGCGTTCTTGGGAAGGGTGGAGAAGGATATAGTCCCATAGGGTGGCACAAGCCGGGCCCCGTGTTTCTGCCCAGGGAATGCATTGAGGCTGCGTTCTTAGTCTGCAGAGCAAGAGCATCTACTGTTTATGTGCAGAACAAAGGGTAGAGAAAGTGGCCCCTTCCCCATGCTTCTTGTGACGGTCCTGTGGGCTTGATAGCAACCCACCAAAAGGAAGTGGCTTCCCTGGACAAAACTGGAGCCATTGGGGCTCCCCCCCCCCCTTCTGTATTTCAGAAGGAAAAGCTGGAGTGGTTGGACGCTTCTTCAGACAAAACATCAAGCAGTCCTTTTTTTGTCAATGTTTGCATTTACAGATGGTGATAAATCAGGCCCTGGGTTGGGCTAGCTTGTCATCACAGCCCCCCCCCTTCATCTGAAACAATTGCTATTTACTTTAAATAGGCAAGGTCTCTTGGTTTTTAAAAGTTTTCCATCTCAGCAGTATTTGCTGTTTGTATCACTTAGTCACTTTTGATCTAGCATGTATCCTCTTCCATCACTTTGGATGTTGTTGCAAACCACAGGTTTCTGTTGTCTTTGCTTGTGATGCAAAGAAGTTCTGTTGTACGAAGCTGCTCGGAAAACAGATTTCTGCATCTGGTATTTGGCCACATGGCTTTTCAATTTGGATGCTAGATTAAAAAAAACCATGGCATGACAGAACTCTTGGACCTGGGTTTGCAGTGAGTGCATAGCAAGAAAGGGGGTTTCTGTCTTTTTAAATACTGTTCAGTGGTACCTCACTTGAAGAGCATAATGCGTTCTACGGGGTTGTTGTTTAAGCGAGTTTGCTCTTTAAGTGAAACACCATTGTAAGTGACCAATTGTGACTTCTGGTGGGGGGATTGCGACCCTGATTTAGTTGTTAAGTGAGTTTTTGGTTGGTTTTAGTTGTTAAGCGAGGTGACCATTCAGAGAAAATTCTGCTCTTTAAGCAAGTTACCCTTTAAGCAAGGCACATTTTATGCAAGTTTTTTTCTTTCTAAAATAGAATGAGGACTAAGTTCATGCATATATCCTTGAAGGCAGTGGTAGCCACTGCTGTTTAGAACTGGCCCTTAAATTAGGAACCTGAGCATAAAGAACCCTTTTTAGAGCCTTGATCACAGGATGTAACAGCTTTGTTATAAGTGCTTTCTGAAAAAGACTGTGTTTCTCATTTGAAGTTAAAAACAGCAGGCATCCAAATTAGAAGAGATAAAAATAATACAGCTAAGGCAAAAATAACCTTTCTAGCTAATCGCTAATGCATCTTTCCGAGAAACAAGAGACCCTGTCTATTGGAAGAAGGGGGAAAGCAGGGAGACTTTTTTTTAGTACAGTATATTGCTAGCAATAGGTTTTGCTCTGTGGCTAAATTTGCATATGAGAATTTAGGTGCAATTCAGGGTCTAGTACTGTTTGCTTGTTTGCTGAATTGAGTATCCCTCTCTTTTTGTATGGAGGAGAAGAAGGAGGTGGGAACAGGACCTTTTAATGTTTCCTTGTTCTCAAATTGCCTTAGTTAATCCTGCAGAACACATCTTTAAACAAGAGAACTTGTGCTGGATGAACTGAGGAACTCTCAGGAACACCTTAAGCCTTCTCTTTATTATGCAATAGTCTTGTTATTATGAATATCTTCATTTCTTCTACACACACGCGCGCACGCACACACACACTAAAGTGGCAGGGATTTGATCCAGCCTTGCATTGTTAACTTATCTAAGCCTGGTTTATGTAAGAGGGCTGGGAGGGGTTGTGCTAGTGTAACAGATAATCAGACACCAGTCGCATTACTTAATAATGTGTTGTGGTTTCAAGTTGCAGCAGTGGACATGTGATGCTCATTGAACAACATAGCCAAGAGTTCCTCTATGGGGGTTCCACATGGAGGATTTGTCTCAATGGGTGATTGGTGTATCTTTTCCAAAGGTAGTCTGGTATACCAGGCGTTGCATAAAGAATGACACCTTTCTCTCTCTGAGGTAGGCTGGCATCACAGCATTCTTGTGATCCTTAATCTGAACTTACTGATCATTCCCCCCCTCCTAAAGTGTGGTTCTCTCTCTTTTTCTTTTCCCGTGTAGGTATAACCTGAGACATCATCTTCTCTAATCAAAGTGTGTTTGATTTTGTATGTGTGTGATTTTTTCATAACACAAGTGAAGGGAAGTTTTCATTTGGCTGCCCCTTATTTTAACGGCTGCCGAAGTCCTGTTCGCCATCACCCTCTTTGATTCTCCAAAGAGACATTCCCCCCCCCCATGCCCCCAACCCAATGATGAGCAGCGGCTGTGAGCCTGGACAGAACCTTTTCGAGGGTGGAGGAGTGAGTGGAGGCAGCAGTGGTTCGGGAGCCCCCAGGAGACCCAGACCCCAGCGAGGGAGTGAAGGCCAAGGCCAGGCTAGTGATGATATGGATGTTAACAGCAGTGGTTCCAGTGGCAACGAATCGCATGGCGACTCCCACAGCAGCTCTCACAGCAGTGGCAATGGGAAAGACTCAGCCCTCTTGGAAACCACCGAAAGCAACAAGAGGTGAGCCCTGGGATTGCAGGCATTTTGGGATGGGGGTGGAATGGGCCTGCCCCTCCCATGCACTTAAGAGCTAGATTAGGGGTGCCCAAACTTTGCAGAAGTAAAACACGCCTTGCAATCTGTTTTGCAGTAGGGTGAGATAGTTTTTAGGGTGCCATTTTCTCTACTTAAACCAGGGGGTGTCCAAACTACCACCTGTGGGCCAGATTTGGCCTCCAATGCCAATTCACCTGGCTCATGCTGCCCTTGTCGGTCCTGGAAGCAGAAGTAAAACGTACCCGCATGACGAGGGCAGTGTGGCCTGGATGAATTGGCACCAGGGGCCGGATCCGGCTTGCAGGATGTAGTTTGGGCAACCCTGAGCTAGACCCAATAGCCCTGGTGTTGTGTACAGGAGCCCTCTTAAAAACATTTGCCCAAGGGCCAGAGGTGGGGCTTCCTCAGTCCAAGATAAGAAGAAACAGCTTAATATCCAGAGTGTTCCTCTCCCAAGTTCTTCTGTGACATCATTCCCATTCTTTGTGCTCTGCACATATTTGGAACAGCGGTTGTCATAGCCAGCTAGCTGGGGGTGGTGGTGATATTGTCCAACATATCTGGTGTTCATCAGGTTTGAGATGACCTGTTATAGCACAGTTGCCTTCCTTATCTAGTGGACAAGAGTTCCCCTATTGGTTTGCCTGTGATAATTGCTGAGTTTTACAGACACTGTTTTCAGTTCTTTGCTGTACAGTCTAAACAAAACTCTCTGCCCTGCTTTTCTCAGCAGCTCCAACTCCCAAAGCCCGTCTCCTCCCAGCAGTTCCGTTGCCTACAGCCTTCTCAGTGCAAGCTCTGAACAGGACAACCCATCAACCAGCGGTTGTAGGTAAGCAGGAGCCTGAGAGGCTTGGTCAGCTTCGTGTTGTGTTTTGACAAGCATTCTTCTTAATGCAGGGAAAGGAAATTTGGCAAATCCTTGATAGTGGGTAACCGAATCGTTTTTTATATGAAGAGGGGGCCCGCAGAGGGCTAACTTGCCTTTGAAATGTCTATCCCAAGGGTTCCCAACCTACGGCTTGCAGGCCAGACCTGGCCCATAGCACCATGTCATGTGGCCTGTTACTCCTGCCACTGTACCCAGAAGTGGAAGTAGATGTGTTTACATCAGCGGTAAAATGCGCCTGCACATGCCTGTGACTGTCATAAACGTGGAAGTGGATGCATTTATGTCAGCCATAAGTGCACCCACTTTTGCTTCCTGGGTGGTGGTGGTCCGGGCTGCTCAGCTGTCCAGGGGGTGGTGAGGCCCATGGGGCAAAAAGGTTGGGAACTCATGGGCTATCCATTTCTGTATGTTTTTTGCCTTCAGTTTAAACATATGAAAAATGTGTAAATAAGAGATGGGTGGAAAGACGTGAGGAATCTGTGACTCAGATTACACAGTTCAAAAGGGGTTGTAGGAAATGCATGTTATGAGTCACTTTAAAAATAATTAGTCAATCTTTTATGAGTTGGGTTGGCTTCTTACTACTTCGAAAAGGGATTCAAGTGTAGATCAACAAAAGGGAGAAAGAATTCTATGGGTCACTTTGCCACTTTGTAGGAACAACTTCACAATATGCTGTGGTAGCTGAAATAGATTAAGGTGAAGGTTTTTTTTAAAAAAAATTGTGTCACTGCAGCAGTGAACAGTCTGCACGAGTGAAGACCCAGAAGGAGTTGATGAAAGCATTGAAGGAGATGAAGATCCGGCTGCCCTCTGAGAAGCGCAGCAAGGGGAAGTCAGGGACTCTGGCCACCCTTCAGTATGCTCTGTCCTGTGTCAAGCAGGTCCAAGGTAAGGCTCAGTAGTAGGCCTTGTGTGTACCTGTGATTTGTAAGCTCATGAACACATGAAAGAAGACATCCCTCTTTACAGGTGTGTGTTTCAGTATGAAATGAGTAGCCATGGCGTCCTATTCCCCACCCCAGGGCTTCTTGCATCGACCAGGACTAGGAAAGCTGACTGGAAAGTCAGCAGTTCAAGACCTGAGTACTACACAATGAAGTGAGCTTCCCTCTCTGTCCCAGCTCCTGCCAACCTAGCAGTTTGAAAGCAAGAAATCAAAAGTACAGTAAAACCCCTACTTATGAAAAAAGTCCATTCCGTAGGCTTTTGCTTAAATCGGGTTTTTATGTAACTCGAAACAAACCAATAGGAATTTTTTTAACATAACTTGAAGCAAACCCATAGGAAAAATGAAATTTTTATGTAAATTGAAGCAAACCCATAGGGAAATGAATTTTTACATAACTTGAAGCAAACCCATAGGAAAAAGATTCTTTCTGTAACTCGAAGCAAACCCATAGGAAACAATGTAAATCAGGACAAGGTTTTAGCACAAAATCATAATGTAAGTTGAATTTTATGCAACTCGAAGCATATGTCAGGGTTTTACTGTAGATCGATAGGGACCACTTTAGTGGGAAGGTAAACACTATTCCATGCAGTCCTGTGTCTAGGCATGCTTGCCACATGTCCACAGAAATGTCTGCAGATGTAGAGAGTGTTGGCTCTTTGGCTATAAATAGAGATGAGAACTGAACCCTGGAGCTGGATATGACTGGCTTTTGAGCAAGGTGCCATCTTTACCTTACCACTCCCAGAATCCTCCAGGCCCATTATGGGAATTCTGGGAGTTGTATTTGGGGGGGAAATGGTTGAGCCTCAGTAATAAAGCCATCTTTATTTACTGTGAGTATTGATACAGTAGGCGGGTCATAGTGGCTAAGTGGTGAGCTTGATGACCAGAAGTTCAGTAGTTCAAGACCCAAATGCTGCACGATGTAACGAGCACCCATCGTCTGTCCCAGCTCCTGCCAACCTAGCAGTTTGGAAGCAAGAAATTGCAAGTAGATCAATAGGTACTGCTTTGGCGGGAAGAGTAACAACATTCCGTGTACTTCGGCATATAGTCATGCCTGCCACATGACCACAGAAATGTCTGTAGAAGCAGACAGTGCTGGCTCTTTGGCTGTAAACGAAGAGAGAAATGACTGGCTTGAGAGCAAGAGAGACTTTTACCTATTGATATACTATTTGAAGTTAAAGGTGCATAGCAGAGTTCTAATGCAGCACTTCCGGCAAAGGAGAAATATTTTCCATCGGTTGGTTTCAGTCAAACATTTCTGTTGATACCTTCTTCCTATTATCTTTTTAGCAAGCCAAGATTACTACCAGCAGTGGACCATTGATGAATGCCATCCTTGCCATCTAGACATGTCATCTTACACCATTGAGGAGCTGGAAAACATCACATCTGAGTACACCCTCAAAAACCCTGTGAGTATTTTGTCTTGTCCTTTGTTGCACTGGTCATGTCCTGCCTCTGGTGAATCTGGTGTGTAGATTTCCAATACACCTTGCCATACATTTGCAGAATAGGAAATGCAGGCCAGCTGCTGCTGACATCTTAAAAACAATTTTGATGTCTTCATTTCCCTCACTAAAGCTGTACATCTTTTCTGTAGTCATTATATTTTTCATCTGAATGACAATTATAAAAAGTTGATTAATTAATCTTTATATTTCTGGGGATGAAAGGGTTTCCTTCCTGAAAATAGCTTCTGTTTCCCTAACATTCCCTCTTCATTTTGTTCTGGAAGGATACATTTTCGGTGGCCGTCTCCTTCATCACAGGGAAAATTGTCTACATCTCAGAACAGGCAGCCTTCATTCTGCGCTGCAAGAAAGATGTCTTCAAGGGGGCAAAGTTTGCAGAGTTTCTGGCGCCACAAGATGTCAGCACCTTCTATGCATCCACAGCCCCATATCACCTGCCCTCCTGGAGTGCCTGTACCTCTGCCAGTGAGTGTCTTATATAGATAGAAGATCTCTTTTTTAGCAGATGGATATTTGTAATCTGTGATTTTGGAGTTGAAGTCTGCCCAGGTTGTCTTGCTATAGTAATAGAGTAGACCATACTGCCAGCAACTCAACGCTGAGTGCCAGGCAGTGGTTAACTAACCTGAGAACCCTGAGGACTAGCGGCCTTGACAAAAGTCCACAGGGAAAGGCGATAGCCCCCAAGTGGATTAAATCCCACTGGAATCCATCTTGATGGAGGGCAACAGCTTAATCTATCCTGGCCTGGGGCCAAGGAGGACCTTGCGTGCCAAAAGGGCTCAGGACCAGAAAGTGACTCGTGGAACTGGATCAGTGGTACAGGTGTCACGCTGCGATGCAGAAGGCAGATGAAAGACCACCACATTATATTCTCAAGACAATCTTCATGGCTGATCACCATGATGATCGCCAGTATTTGGAATCTGATACAACACAAGAAGAAGAAAACTCTAGAGCTATGTTTCTCAACCTTTGGTTTTTGGACTTCAATTCCCTAAAGCACTGATCAGCCAATGTATTGACTCAGGCTTCTGGGAATTCAAGTCCTCCTGTGTGGCGTGGACCCCATGTTCTAGATGCTTGTCATTTGTGGCTGTAACTATATTTTATTTATGTAGATTGTGAGCTTGCTGACCTGAGTTCTTAAGAGGACAGGTGTTGTGTGAGTAGGATAAGAGTTGATAATGGTAGTACTGTAGTATCATCTGAATTTCTAAGGGTCAATAAGAACCCTTTTTTATAGTCAGAACTGGGCCACCTCTGGTGGGACAACAGTTGTTTTTAAATATGAATTTTCCTTTTGGCATAAACCTCCATAGCTGTGCCTGAGCACTTTGAGAAAGGATAGACTTCTTGACCTTGGAATTAAAAAAACATGTCAAATGCTGAAGCTGCTGGGAAGTGGGGCAGAGGAGTGATCAAGAGAAGGAGATATTGAGAGGTACGCTTCTTTGTTGCTAACCCTTCCCTTGCCTCCTCCTCTTTCTCCAGCTGCTGCTGCTATGGATTACACCCAGGAGAAATCTGTCTTCTGCCGTATCAGGTGAGTGTGGTCCTTATCAGGCCCCATTGCCCCCTCTGAATCATTTTTGACTATTCCAGGATCTGAACCTGGCCCAGAGTAGAGCACACCTCTTTTGGGGTCCCCTGGTTCTGGCCCACGGGCCATAGTTTGGGCACCCCTGCATTAGAGGGTGAGAAGGTGAAACAGCCCCTCCCTCCTGTAACCTGTATACCATTGGCAGTCTCCAAGGCAGGGAAGTGGGGTGGCGGTCTCCCAAGTTCCCTTCTTGAGCCACTGTCGTGGCTGTTCTACACCCTTCTGGTTGTCCTGGTCTCCTCTGGCCTCTGGTCTTATTGCAGGCATTTGTTTCTCAGCGGGGGCCACAACAGCGGGCGTGAACTACGCTACTACCCATTCCGGCTCACCCCATATCTGACGAAAGTCCGAGATTCAGACAGCGCTGAGGGGCGTCCTTGCTGCCTGATCATTGCTGAGCGTATCCACTCTGGCTACGAAGGTGAGAGGCATGGTGTGTGTTTTCTTGAGTGTGTACATGAGAGAGCTTTGGTGGGGTGGACACAAAGAGAGAGTGACACCCACAGCGGGGGTGGGGGGGCAGACTCTGCAGCTGTGTTGCTGATAAGAGGGTAGCATAAGCATAAGGCACAGCCTCAGAAACCAGTCTCTCAGTAGCCCCCCCCCCCCGCTTTATCTCTCCAGTGTCCCATTTCAACTTGGTGTTAGGTATGTAGCTGGGAAAGGGACACTCGAATCGGAATAGCATCATGCACTTGACTGGCTCAGTGGGATTCCCGTCTTCTGTAGCCAGACTTTATGTGGGGATCCAGGATCCCAAAGGAGGCCAGATGCAAAAGGTCTTTGGAAATAAAGGAGGTTTTCTGTGTTTTATTGGTCCTTGATTTACTTTGTGCTTTCCATCTCCAGCTCCCAGAATCCCTCCTGATAAGAGAATTTTCACCACTAGACACACTCCTAGCTGCTTATTTCAGGATGTGGATGAGCGGTAAGGATTTGGGATTTAACTAAGAAAGTCTGGGTGGGAATGATACATTTGGGGCAGGGGGGTGGGGAGGAGGCTCAGAAAGAGGACCTGACAGGTGATTGATTCCAGAAGCATCTTACAACTGTGGAAAAGGTAAGCCTGGTTCCCCAATGGTTTTGTCCAGTTATGGGCCCTTTAGCCTGAAACCTGGACGCCAGATTTCACTGGAATGGCGTGACTTCTCCATTCATCATCTTGTAGCTGTGATCCCCGTCCTTTGGCTTTTGGACTTCAATTCCCAGAAGCCTAAGTCAGCACATTGGGGAATTGACTTCGGCTTCTGGGAATTGAAGTTCAAAAACCAAAGGTTGGGGAACACACTGTCTTATATGACTGGTCTTCCACTGCTAGGCTTTTCAGTAAGGCTTTGGCACAGGCCTGCATCTTTTCAATGTAGCCAATTTACCAAGAGGATTGTTCAACATCACTAGAGTCTGATGATGGCTCTACATGGCCAGTTTTTGTATGCATCACTGGTGATTCCTGCTTGTTCTCTTGTTTGTAGAGCTGCCCCTCTGTTGGGTTATCTTCCTCAGGACCTGGTTGGAACCCCTGTGCTTCTATACTTGCATCCAGAGGACCGTCCACTTATGCTGGCCATTCACAAGAAAAGTAAGTACAACACAGAGGAGAACATGTGGCAGCTCATCTTTGTTTAAATCTGTGAATGAACTATTTTAAAAAAACCAAATGTAGCTTCAGATTTGGAAAAATCAGTTTCACACCATGTCACTAGATGTAGCACAGTATTTCCCAATGTGGGGACAAGACCCCACAGGGGAACTTCAATTCCCTGAAACTTAAGTTGGTAAATTGGCTGATCAGTGCTTTGGGGAATTGACTTAGCCCTGTGATGGTGAACCTTGGCACTCCAAATGCTCTTGGACTTCAAATCCCAGAAGCCCAAGTCTCTGTGAATCCAGAAGAATGGGTTTACTGGCACTTCAGGTGTTCTTGGGCTTCAGTTCCCAGAAGCCCAAGTCTCTGTGAATCCACATGAATGGGTTTACTGGCACTCCAGACTTTCTGCATTAAACACACGTGGATTCACAGAGACTTAAGCTTCTGAGAACTGAAATCCAAGAACACTGGGAGAGCCAAGGTTGCCCATAATGGACTTAGCCTTTTGGAAATTGAAGTCCAAAATCCAAAGATTGGGAAACACTGATCTAGCACATTTATTGATTAAATCGGTTTGAGTCTGGGCTGAGGGTCATCTTTATTTCCTTTCTTCTTTCCCAGTTTTGCAGTATGGAGGCCAGCCCTTCGACCACTCCCCCATCCGCTTCTGTGCCCGCAATGGCGAATACGTCACCATTGACACCAGCTGGTCTAGCTTTGTCAACCCCTGGAGCCGCAAAGTCTCTTTCATCATGGGGAGGCACAAAGTGCGGATGTAAGTAGCCAGGCAGCTGGTTTCAGACTTGAGCCTGTTGATGGGAAGGATGCGATTTTCCCCCCCCACGCGCGCGCGCACACACACACACACACACACACACACTTTTATTTTGTAAAAAGGGAGATGATAAGCAGCTATGGCACGAAATAGGAGAAATGGTTTCCATGTAGCACAAACAGACATTCTGCTTTTTTTGCAGGTCATAGCAATCCTACCTCTTATTGCTGTCAGATCTCAGGATTTCTCAGGGAAGTTTTCACACATGTAATAAAGCTATATTAAAAAAATAGACATTCTGCATCTTGCACCACTCTGCTAAGTGAGTGCTATAAGTTATTCAAGTGTGAGCAACTTTGAGAAGGCCACATTTTTCACCTGACTGTGCCTGGCTCAGGAATTGCTCAAAAATGGCTTAAATAGGCAATAGGAAAATAGAACTGACATAGGAAGGGGCCAAATACCTACTTTTGAGTGCTCAGATTTTGGGTCTTTTTTTGAGCTGTGGAATCTGTGATGACCTTTTTGCAACAAAACTAAAGATAAGAAGCTTGTTATTTCATTGTTGTTTTTCCTGGCTGAGGAGACTGTGTGTGTGTGTGTGTGAGAGAGAGAGAGAGAGAGAGAGAGTGTGTGTGTGTGTGTGTGAGAGAGAGAGAGAAATGACCTTGGGCAGACTTCCTGGGCCTTGGGCTGTGCTTTAACCATTGCTTATAGTATGCAGAAAGTAAACAGTGGTGCTGGTCTGATCCATAGGCCTTTGTTATGGTGACAGGCGCAGTGTAAGCATTGATACAGTAAGGAGAGGCTGAGGAACTAGAATTTGCTAGCCAGGAAAGGTAGAGTTAAAGTAATTGAATAACAAGGGAAAGGGGAAAGACTTTATAGGAGAAGCATAAGCTGAACCTCCTCCCTAATCTCGTTCTTCCTTGTGCCTGCTTCTTTCTAGGGGTCCCCTGAATGAGGACATCTTCACAGCCCCCAAAACACAGAAGGTGAAGCAAATGGGCCAGGATATCCAGGAATTGTCAGAACAGATTCATAGGTTGTTGTTACAGGTAAGGAATTGCCTTTTGCTCCTCTGCTTGGCCTCCTTGCCTCCTGGGAGTCCCAGCCCTGCATCCAGGCCCTCATGCCATTTTCTCTTTGCAGCCTGTGCACAGCGGTGGCTCCATGGGACTCTGTAGCTTAGGCAGCAACGCATCCCACGAACAGTTTCTGAGCATTGCTTCGTCCAGTGACAGCAATGGCATTCCCAACGAGGAGGCACAAGCCATCCGGCCGGTGAGTATTAAGAATAATGGGGTGACTGTGTTTGGCATCCCCTGAGCAGAATTTTCAAAGGCTCACACAAAGGATTTGGGGGCTAGGTGGCTTGGCGTCCAGTTTTGCATCTACCAGTCAAATCTTCCCCTTACCCCGTCTGTGAAATGGACGTGGCGCTGGTGAGTTTATAAATGAAGTAAAGGAGGCTAAAAGGTTTCTGTCCATCTCAAATGATGATAGAAGCAATAGCCACAAGTCTTCATTGTCCAGCCCCTAAAGGTGGACAGACATGCAGCAGCAGCAGTGATGTATTTCTCCTGATTTTTGCATCATTGTGAATTGGCTGCAATGGCCCACGTCCCACCTTAAGAGCAAGGGGCTGTGGTGGCTCAGTGGTTAAGAAGCTTACCTTGTTAGCTGGAAGGCCGGCAAGACAGCAGTTTGAGACCCGGGTACTGCATGATGGATTGAGCATCCATCTCTGTCCCAGCTCTTGCCAGCTAAGCAGTTCAAAAGCAAGAAATTGCAATTAGATAAATAAGGAGCACTTCAGTGGGAAAAAGATCTTGGGAACATGAAAGAAGCCTTATCCGGGCATCCGCTGGGCAGAGTTCCTCCAGGAAAAAATCCTTTCAACCCAGAATATTTTCTGACATGAAATTATTACCTGAGGAGCATCCCACAGCCAAGCCTTACACAAGCACTTATGGGGTGTAACAGGGTTTGGGTTAATCTGAACATTCTTCCTTTCTGATCCCAGATGACTTTCCAGGAAATCTGCAAGGATGTCCACATGGTGAAGAACCAGGGCCAGCAGGTCTTCATTGAATCCCGCGTCAAGCCCCAGCCCGCAAAGCATTCCCGACAAGGTGAGAAGAGACCTGATCTGCTCCCCCTGCTCTGTGGCTTCCTGCTTGATTGTTGTAGACCAGGGGTGCCCAAACTATGGCCTGTGGGTCAGATCCAGGCCCCGATGCCAATTTTTCCGGCTTGCACTGCCCTCGTTGCTCCCAGAAGCAGAAGTAAAACGCGCCCATACAGATGCGTTTTACTTCCACTTCTGGGAGGGTGGCACAGGCCAGATGAATTGGCATCAGGGGCGGATCTGGCCCACAGGCCGTAGTTTGGACAATCTGGTTTAAGCAGAGAAAATGGCAGCTTTAAATCTATCTTGTTCTGTTGCAAAACAGATTGCAAGGCACATTTTACTTCCGGTTCCGTTGGGAGGAACCACCTGACAGACCTGCTGAATCACATGACCAGCCTGCAGCCCGGAAAGTTTGGGCATCCCTGTTGTAGACTTTTATTAGCCTTTTGCCACTTTATCCCACTTCTGACATGGGAACTGCCAAAGGAGAACGGAGGCCTGCGCTAGGCACTTAAAGATGTCATCTGCCAAGATTGTTTTCCTTTACAAGCTCCATCTGTAACAGACACCCTCTCTTTCCCCTTTCTCCTTCCAGAAGCAGCTATCAGTTGCAGCGTCCAGCCTGTGGACGCCCTGGGGGACTTGGAGAGGACGCCAGGAAAGGCCACCACTTCGGAGGAGTCTGTGAGGAAGGAGCCTTCTAACTATTCCTACCAGCAGATCAACTGCTTAGATGGCATCATAAGGTGAGCAGTCCCAGGAGACTCTTCTGTGGTCACACAAGTGCGATCTACAAGTCAAATGAGTCCAGAGTAGCTCAGAGTTGACCCAGAGGGAGTCTGGTGTGAAGGGATTGGTAATTTTGAAACAACAACCCATGCATGACATTTTAGTAGCTTTATTTACAAATGTGACTTAGATAAAGTGTTCTAGCATGTGGTGTATGGCAGAAAGCAGCTTCAAGTTTTTGCAGAATTCTCTCTTGACATTGCTTTAATAACTCTCAGATGAAGAACACTTTTAAAAATTAACATGCTCATTACCTGCTGGCCCCGGGGTAGATAGAATGAGCCTCCTTGAAGATTTGTGGTATTTTTGAACCACAACCAGGCATAGCCTGGTAATGGCAACCTTGTGTTGCCAGCTAATCTTTCTCACACTAGATCAGGTGAAAGGAACTGCAGAATGAACTCACCAAAAGGTGCCTTCTTTTTGGCAGTTTCACATCTGGCCCAAACATGGAAGAAGAAGGATGCTGGCCTTTGTCCTTCCAAACCAATCCAACGTTTTCTCTCTCTTTTGCTGGTTGCAGAAGGTGTGGGCAAGAATTAAATGTGGAAGCCTTCTGAGTTATCCTGTCCAAAATAATATTTATATCTCTCCTACAAATTTCTCTGCTTTGTGTCTCCCTCAACACAGATATCTGGAAAGCTGCAACATCCCAAGCCGCGTGAAGCGAAAATGTGGCTCTTCATCATATACCACCTCGTCCAATTCTGATGATGACAAGCAGAAAGTTGGTAAAGAGGCAGCCTTTTCCAACAAAGGTGATTCCCCCCCCTCATGCATTCTCTCATTCTAGGTAGTGAATCCCCATTTTCCTTCCTGAGGTGTATTTTATACCTTCCTACATGCTTAATTCAGGAAAATAGGTTGCTGATTCCCTTACCCTCCCACCTCTTTCGGCACAAACTTATTTTTTTTTGGCTCTCCTTTTCTCTGGATCTTGTTCTGGGTCTGCCAAGGGGAGGGTTGGGCATTACAGTCACTAGACTCTGTCCTAGGAAGCTGGGCCTCTTCCTCAGGGGTGCCCAAATCATGGCCCGCAGGCCAGATCTGGCCCCCCGACACCAATTCATCTGGCCCATACCGCCCTCGTCGCTTCCAGAAGCAGAAGCAACACGCACCTGTAAGGGTGAGGTTTACTTCTGCTTCCAGGAACAACAAGGGCAGCACAGGTCGGGTGAATTGGTGTTGGGGGCCAGATGCGGCCCATGGGCCATAGTTTGGGTACCCCTGGTTTAAGCAGAGAAAACTGCAGCCTAAAATCTATCTCATCCTGTTGCAAAACAGATTGCAAGGCGCGTTTTACTTCCGTTTCTTGCGGGAGGAACCACATGACCAACCCGTTGAACGACGTGGCTGGCCCACGGCCTGAAATATTTGGGCACCCCTGCTCTACCTCCTTGTCAGAAGGACTCTTGATGCTGGCGATCAGCCAGATGTGCTGTTTTTTTCCCTCTGCACCAAGCAGCGTACCTTGTGGTGCTGCCAGGCTGATTCCCTTGTGGCCGGCCAACACTCGGCTGTATCTTCAGCATCTTGATGTCCTCGTCCTGCCGGTTGGCATCCCGAAGAGACTCTCTATCTCCTTTGACCTTGCCTGCTATTGAGATCACTCCACCCCAACGCCGATCTTTTCAGTTTAGTTCCCCAATGCTAACCCACAGTTGTCTTTCTGAACAGATGCTCCGGAGGAAATCCTGCCGAGTCTGGAGAGCCAGCCAAAGAGGGAAGCGCCTGGGACGGCAGCCCCAGCAGCTGCCGTGGTCGGAGGACCTCTAACTCCCCTGGCCTTGCCTAGCAAAGCTGAGAGCGTGGTCTCTGTCACCAGTCAGTGTAGTTTCAGCAGTACCATCGTCCACGTGGGAGACAAGAAGCCACCCGAGTCGGGTATGGGGGGCGGATGCTGTGTTTTTTTCTGGGAAATCAGGTGGGGTGGGCTGGGGTGGGGGTTTATTCAGGGAGAAAGGCTGGGGGTGAGGGAGGGAAGGATGGGAGGTGGGGAAAGGTTATCCTCCTATGGTAATAGAGTAGACCCTACTGCCAGCAATTCCACACTGAGTGTCAGGCAGCAGTTAGCTAACCTGACCACCTTGAGGACTAATGGCTTGGGTGCCAAAGTCCACAGGGAAGAGTGATGGCCCCCAAGTGGATTAAATTCCTCTTGATGGAGGGCAGCAGCTTCATCCTGGCCTGGGGCTGAGGAGGAGGACTTTGCTTGCCAAAAGGGCTCAGGCAGAAAGTGACTCATGGAACTGGATCAGTGGTACGGGAGTCACACTGCAATGTGGAAGCCAAATGGAAGGCCACCGCATTATATTCTCAGGGACAGTCTTCATGGCCGATTGCCATGAGGGTGCCTATGTTTGAATTCAGATATGGCAGAATAAGAAGGTTCTCCTCCAACTACTTGGCTCTCTGGGCCAACACTAGGTTCAAGTCAGCTGAAAAGGGAGATTCTGAGTTGCCCAACACATACTTGACACCTGGGATTCATTGCCACTTGATGCCATGATAGTCCTTTTACATCAGGGGTGCCCAAACTATGGCCTGTGGGTTGGATCCAGCCCCGACACCAATTCATCTGGAACGCACCGCCCTCGCTCCTGGAAGCGGAAGTAAAACATGCCTGTACGGGAGCAACGAGGGCAGTGTGGTCCAGATGAATTGGTGTCGGGGACTGGATCCAGCACACAGGCCATAGTTTGGGCACCTCTATTTTACACAGAACAGGGCCAAGCTCTTACTCCTGCCTGCCGTCTTTCTATCTGCCACAGGAGCTTGCTCAAAGTCGCAAACCTGGATCAGTCACTGATGCTCATTGAAAGCCTTGAAGCAAGAAAGGCTGTTCTTCCATTCAGAAGTGACAAAACCCTTGAAGCTTGAGGACCACCTGTCCTATGTCTCTCGGTCAACCACAGGCCGGCGGTTAGGGGCTTAGTTCAGTAGGGAGCTTGGCACCCTCCTTTTGCAGCTTGAATCAGCTGTTCTTTCCTTTTCCCTTTATTTCTGTTTTTGCCAGTAGAAGATGTGGTTTAGAACAGTTTCTTTGCTCTTTAACCTGTTAGCATGCTGTGCCACATTTTCAGGAGAGAAGCAGAATATTTTTTGGGGGAAGTCTGAACCTTCGCCAGATTTTTGATGTTGCGGTCGTCTTCTCGGGCACTTGCTGTCATTTGCCTTCTGTAAAGTACCAGGATGCTTTCATATCCCGAGTGACCATTGCCTCTTCAATGCTTTGTTTTCTCCTGTCGCTGCTTCATCTCTTTGCATATCTGAGATGAAAAAAAGCAGACTTAGTAATTTTCGCTTAGGTGGCTACAAGCAGAAGAAATTCCCTTCCTTCCCTCCTTCCTTCGCTTTTAGGTACACAATATTATCCAGCGGTGCTCAGACAGTTGACCTGGTCTTACTCTTTGCCACTTCCATCCCTGCTTTTTAATTTCATTCAGCCTTGCAGGCTTTTCTGCACATTTCCAGGGCAATGCTGTACATGCGCAATGGGCCCACAGCAGCATTTCTTCTTTTAGCCTAACTT
The DNA here is from genome assembly GCA_030440675.1 of Furcifer pardalis. Lineage (NCBI taxonomy): Eukaryota > Metazoa > Chordata > Lepidosauria > Squamata > Chamaeleonidae > Furcifer > Furcifer pardalis. Next base: position 3,696,205 of record CP126897.1, read on the forward strand.
TTCTGAGTTATGAGGCCAGTCACCACTTAGTGCTATTCATGAAGCTTTATTCTGTCGGGTGCTTTCTGGCTTGCAGGCTGGTTTACAGAACTGGCTGAAACAGCACTTCTCCTGTATCAGTGGCCTAGATTCCTCCTCTAGTGGAGAGGTCACTACAGTTCCTTTCTAACTGTGCTGCTGCTTTGGAGGCCTGGACATTCTCCCTTGTACATCAGCCTGCTTCTCTGGCTCCATAGCAAACTCTTGCTGCTTTCTCGTTGCTTTCTTACATTGTAAGCTACAATAACTGGACAAGCATTTGGTCTTGTAAAAGTGGACCATGTTCAAAGAGCGGGAAATGTAAACAGACTAAATCTCTAGCTGGCCATTCCAGCAATCCAGAGAGTCTTCTCTGGAGTGAAACTTGGAATAGAAAGCATGTATGACATCAGGCAAAGAGGGGTTTTTTATGAGCCCACTTTATGGTCGCTGTCCAGTGTGCAAGGTTCTCAAGTCATACATTTATCTGTTCATGCAAAAATATCAAAATGAAGACATCTTTTTTGCTGAGTGTTATATGTATAATTGCATACATTTTGTGTAGATAAATATAGATAGAAATTCAGAAACTGCAGTGGCTTAGTAGTTAAGACGCTGAACTTGACAACTGGAAGGTTGGCATGTCAGCAGTTTGAGACCCAAGTACTGCACGATGGAATAAGCTCCCGTCTCTGTCCCAGCTCCTGCCAACTTAGCAGTTTGAGAGCAAGAAATTGCAAGTAGATAAATATGGACCACTTTGGTGGGAATGTAAACAGCACTCTTGTGTTTAGTCATGCCTGCCACATGTCCACATGGCTCTTTGGTTATAAACAGATGAGCACTGACTTCTAGAGTTGGATACAACTGGCTTTTGAGCAAGGGTGACCTTGACCTTACCTAGACACAAACGCAAACTGCATGGGCATTAAACTAAGTCATGTTTGAGCAGACACTGTGTTTTGATAGTCTTTCCAGACAGAGCTGACCTTTCCCCCCTTTCTCTTGTGCTTGTGTGTCTCCTGTAGATATTGTCATGATGGAGGAGGCAGCCCCCAGCGCCACACCTCCAGCCCCTGCCCCCAGTGTGACGCCAGACCGAGAGCAGCAGTACCGCAAAGTCGGACTGACCAAGGAGGTGCTCTCCAGCCATACCCAGAAGGAGGAGCAGGCTTTCCTCGCTCGCTTCAAGGACCTCAGTCAACTGCATGTCTTCAGTTCCCCTTCGGGGCTGAGCTGGCAGGAAGTGCAACGAACTGGACCCCAGGCTGGGCGAGGTAATTCTGGCTTTGCTGGCTGGTTTGCCATGCTGTGTGGATCTGTGCAAACCCAGTGGAACATCTGCATTTACTTTTCTCTTTTGCTGAGAAGAAGGCGGCTGTGCTGGCCTTTCTGTTTCTCCTTGAAGCTTGTGAAAGGCACACCTACATCCCTATGCTCCACCCAAGAGAGTGGGGAGATCAACCCCAAGGGATTATTAGACAGACTCTCTGTAGACAAGGGAGAGACTGCAAACAGATGCCTTTAAAAATTAAATGACTCTGCAGACTCTTAGCTTGTGGCTCTCCCAGACTTTGAGAGTCAAGGGACTTTGCATCTGCCCAGATTTTGTGAACTTTTGACTTGTCTCCCTCTGTATGCCCTGGAAATTTTTTTAGCCTCATACAGCTGAAGAGAGTAGGGACTGCAGTGGCTCAGTGATTGAGACACTGAACTTGAAGACTGGAAGGTTAGCAGGTCTCCAGTTCAAGACCCAAGAGCAGCATGACGGAGTGAGCTCCCATCTCTTTCCCAGTTCCTGCCAATTTAGCAGTTCGAAAGCAAGAAATTGCAAGCAGATAAATAGGTACCACTTTGGTGGGAAAGGTACTGTATCAGTGTTCCGTGCACTCCGATGTCTAGGCATGCCTTTCACATGTCCAATGAAACATCTGCAGACAGACAGTGCTGGCTCTTTGGGTATAAATGGAGATGAGCACTGAACTTTAGAATTGGATACGACTGGCTTTCAAGCAAGGGCGACCTTTACCTTACAGCTGAAGGAAAATTACATTGCACTGGAAAGCTTCTCATTTGTAGCTTTTAATGAACCATGAAAGCGATTCCAGTAGCCAGAATGTATTGGTCCACTTGGTTACCCTTTCCTTTTCCTTGTGTGAGAGATGGGAGGGGTTGAGGCATTTTGCCAAAGGAGGGGCATCTTCTTCATTTCATTCTGTCTTCTTGCTCTTCAGGTTACAGAGGACCACGCCAAGGCACCCGAGGCCCAGGGTGTCGTGGGCACAGCAGAAAGTCCAAGGCCAAACGCATCAAACAGAACAAGTGCTCAGAGAGAACCAGCTCCCCTCAGAACTCTGCCGCGCCACCCCAAGTCCCATGCGTCCCAGGATCCTCGTCTTGGCCTCCCTCGTGCAACTCCCAAGCCAGCCTCCCCACCATGCCTTATCCAACCGTTATGCCCACCTATCCCATTCCGGTCTTCCCCCCTCGACCTGCTGCCCCTCCAGCCGCTGGGACCTCTCAGAACGCCCTGCCAGCTCCACAGTTCCCTGCTCCTCTGGTTACACCCATGGTGGCCCTTGTCCTGCCAAACTATGTTTTCCCACAGATGAATAGTGCTCTCCCGCAGCCATACTTCCCTGGTGGGCCGGTCTTCCCATTTGCTCCCCAACCAAGCAGCATGGCACCACCGACACCTGGCCCAGAGGTGGGCACACAGGCACTGTCGCGCTCCTCCACCCCGCACTCTGTGAGCCAGCCTGAGCGGGCAGAATCGCCACTCTTTGAGTCACGCTGCAGCTCCCCACTGCAGCTCAATCTGCTGCAAATGGAAGAGCTCCCCAAGCCATTGGACCGCCAAGAAGCCGCTGCTAGTGGCCAGACTGCCCTGGTGGGTCCTCCTGCAGACTGGACTGGAGTAAATGGTGGGCAAGGTCGGATGAGCGAACTCTGCACTCAGAAAGAAACAGTCATGGTAAGTCCCAAAACTTACACATGGTGTAAATTAGGATATGCCAAAAAAGTGGTTGCAGCTCTTAATGAATCATGATGAATGATTACTGGCTGCTGGAAACCTGTTACCACAGGAAAAGTCTATTATGTGGGTGGCATTGCACCTCTGGAAGTGTGTTGAGAAGTACTAGGAAGTAACGAATAAAATAAGACAATACAGAAGGAGCAGAGCAAAAAGAATGGCAATTAAGATGCAGCCACTGGAGAGAGAAGAGTAGATCTAGGCATAGGGATACTTCTAGTTGAAGAGCTGATGTTTCTGTTTTGTCCAATATCCTGGAGTAGGACATTTTCTAGGGCAGTGATGGTGAACCTTGGCACTCCGGTGTTCTTGAACTTCAATTCCTACAATCCCTGATCAGCTGAAGTGTTGACTTGGGCTTCTGGGAATTGAAGTCCAATAACACCTGGAGTGCCAAGGTTTGCCATCAAGATGGATTCAAGTGGGATTTAATCCACTTAGGGACCATCACTCTTTCCTGTGTACTTCGCCACCCAAGGCTGTTAGTTCTCAGGGTTGTCAGGTTAGTTAACGCTGTCTGACGCTCGGCATTGAATTGCTGGCAGTGTGATCTACAATATTCTCGTAGCAGGATAACCTGGTTGGGCTCCATCAGCAAAGCAAAAGAGGCCAGCGACCACCTGGAAACTTTCAGTTGTGGATATGATGATAGACTTACCTGATAGGCTTACCTGTTTTTTTAAAAAGACACCAATTCAGAATCATCAATATTAAACTCCCATCCTTTTCTTTACTGAGGTGGTCAGTACACCTGTGAGGTTGGAAACAATGTGAGAAACATTCTTCCAGCAGGGTTAAGGTGGGAAGAGCAGAATTTCCTTGGGGGTCCAGTCTCACCCTTCATCTGCTCCTTTGTAGGTGGAAGCCCACGACTCCTCCAATAACGATGCGCTCTCCAGTTCCAGCGACTTCCTCGCTCTCCTCCTGCAGGAAGACTCGCGCTCTGGCACGGGGTCTGCTGCCTCTGGCAGTGGCTCAGGCATCTCGGGCTCCATGGGTTCTGGCTCCAACGGGGGAAGCACTTCTGCCAGTGGCACCAGTAAGTCCAGCTTCTGAAACATACTGGGTGGTGGTATGTGTGTATCTATGATGAGGAGCTTTAATCAAAGCATAAAGTTGCTTGCTGGGTCACCTAGCCCAGTGGTGCCCAAACTAAGGCCCGGGGGCCAGGTGTGGCCCCCGAGACCAATTCATCCAGCCTGCGAAGCCCTCGTCGCTCCTGGAAACGGAAGTAAAATGCGCCCATATGCATAGCGAGCAGCCTCACAGAACAAATTAAATTTGTTATGCGAGGTATTACTGTAGCTTCATGTTGGCAGTCCAAAGTCTGATCTGGACATGAAAGAAGAACCAGGGGGTGACCCTCTCTTTGCCTGGGTCAGGAGCCACCTGGCAGTGTCGCACACGTGTTTCCATTATGATACTTGAGAACCTCCCATTTCCATCAGAGGACCTTTCCCAACCATTCTCCTGAGTCATTTTCTAGTTGCATTTTCAGGAGATTGTTATTCCTGAGAAATCACCAAACCCAGCTCCATGCCTGTGCCATACATTTTATCAGTACAAGGATGTTAAGGTGGGAGAATAGAACCTTTTCCCCTGGTTCGCCTTCTGGCTTTCGTTTCTATTCCCAAATCAGTGTCTTGAGGAATCTCGTTGTTCTTCTCCCTCTCGCCACAGGGAGCAGCAAGAGCAGCAACACCAGCAAATACTTTGGCAGCATTGACTCCTCTGAGAACGACCTGCGGGGGAAGAAGCGCTCCGAGGTGGAGGACAATGAGCACTTCATCAAGTATGTCTTGCAGGACCCCATCTGGATGCTCATGGCAAACACTGACGACAAGGTCATGATGACCTACCAGCTCCCTGCAAGGTGAGACCAGTTTCCCTTTGCTGGCTGGCTTTTGCCTTTTGCTTAGTATGGAACAGTGATGGGGAATCTTGGCACTCCAGGGGTTCTTGGACTTCAGTCCCCAGGAGCCCTGACCAGCAGGAGTGCTGACTTGGGCCTCTGGGAATTGAAGTCCAAGAACCCCTGGAGGGCCAAGGTTCCCCATCACCGGTGTACAACCATGCTGGGGCAGGAGGTTCCAGGCTTTAGCTGCATTCTCCCATGAACGGGCACTGTTAGGGCTTCTCTTCTGCCCATATAGTGTCCCTTCACTTAGAATCTCTGTTTCCCTGCTGTGTGGAGTGATTGAGTGGGAGAAATGCTGCTGTCCGTACAGAGGGAATTACGCACTAGATTTGTCACAAAGGTTGTTCGAGGGACTCTCCTTAGAGCAGAGGAAGGCAAAGATTAGGACCACAAAGTACTACTCTATATTAATTTGCAGCTCTTCTCGGCAGTAACTAAGGAAAGGAATTTCAGATTTTTAAGATGGGGAGGGGAGACCTGTTCAAAAATGGGGAAGCCCCAAATAAAGAGCTCCTCGATTAGCTCTTTGGAAGACTAGGGAAGATTTGATTTGGGACTCCAGGGCCTGATGTTTTATGCCCCTGTCCTGGGCTTCATCCGTAGGCACTACTCTGAGCCATGGCCTCCCCATTGGGAAAGAAAGGGTTCTCTTCCTGCTTTTGAATGCAGGCCTCCTCACTCAGTTTTCTACACCCGCTTTGCAGGGACATGGCAACGGTGCTGCAAGAAGATTGGGAGAAATTGAAGCAGATGCAGAAGCGGCAACCCCGGTTCACAGAGGATCAGAAGAAGGAGTTGGCGGAAGTACACTCCTGGGTCCAGAAGGGAATCCTGCCCAAAGCAATTAACATCACGGTAAGGAGTGTGACTGTGGTGGCTTAGTGGTTAAGACACTGAACTTTAAGATTGGAAGGTCGGGGTTCAATACCCGAGTACTGCACAACGGAATGGTCTCCTGTCTCTGTCTCAGCTCCTGCCAACAAAGCAGTTCAAAAGCAAAAAATTGCAAGTAGATAAATAGATACCACTTCAGTGGGAAGGTAAATAGCGTTCCATGCACTCCGATGTTGAGGCATGCCTGCCACATGTCCACGGAAATGTCTGCAAAGGCAGACAGTGCTGGCTCTTTGGCTATAAACAGATGAGCTCTGAACCCTAGAGTTGGATACAACTGGCTTTCAAGCAAGGACAGCCTTTGCTTTTACCCAAGGAGTGTGAAATGTTTTCTGAAATGCAGGGTAAGATGTGATCATTCAAACTGAAGCAATCCATGTGTCATCTATGATGTTTTATTTGGGAGCCGCCCAAAGTCGCCTTGGCGAGAGGGCGGCAATATAAATTCAAATAAAATAAATGAATAAATTTAGGAGGCAGTGATCTCTGCATCTGAGGGCGGGAAACCTGTGGCCCTCCAAATATTGTCCGTACAGGGGTATCCTCTCCTAGCAAAGGAATCTTCTTCTCCTACTCTTATGTATGCCCCAAATCTGTTCCAAAGAAATAAGCAGAAAGAAGAGAGCAAACTGAATCACATTTGACATCTCTGAATGTCAACCCAGCTTGGTAGAAGAAGTGGGAGTGGAGTCCCATCAAGATCTGGAGAACTTCATGTCCTTCATTTCCTTCCTACATAAAATGCTGGCAGCTAATCTGCCCACATGCAGGAAAGGAAGATGTGATGACAGTGTATTAATTTAAGTCAGAGGTTCCCAATCTTTACCGGCCCGGGGGTGGGGTCGGGGCCGGGTCACACACTCTCAGTCAGCTTCGAGGGCCGGGTGGCCATTTTGCCCTGCCTGCATGATGGGGGTGGCCATTTTGTCCCAACAGCTTCAGAGAAAGTGGCCGTTTTATTTCTTGAATGCCCTTGGAGGGGTGGGGGTGACATGAAATTGTGCCGTGGGCTGGATCCAGCCTGCGGGCCTTAGGTTGGGAACCTCTGATTTAAGTAGATCATTGTGTGTGCGATCCCTAGAATCCAGGAGGAGCCTGTCTTTGGGTCAGGAGAGCTGGGTGGTCAACTTTGTATGAGAGGCAAAGAGAGAGGAGAATTTGTCTTCCATCTTCCAGGTGACATCTAAAAAGCCAGGAAGCAGTAATGGACTCCCCCCCCCCTTGCTTTGTTTGTGCTGTAGGCCTGTGTGGACTGTGGAAGCAACCCTACCTCCAAGGTATCCCCTCTGTATGACATTGAGGTCCAAGACATGGACCTGAGCGGCATGTTGGAGCCCATGGAGGAAGGGAGTGGAGACAAGGCCTGCCTGCCTACCTTGCCCTCGGAGATGGCCATGGAGGAAGAGGAAGCTGGACCGGAAGCAGCAGCAGCAGCCGCAGCAGCATTGGAACAGCCGTCTCAGACAGAGGTTCCAGTGAAGGATCTGGGCTAAATACCAAGGCACTGGATTCGAGATTTGTTTCCTCCTGCTGGGATCACTTCTCTTGGCCCTGAGCCAGGGATGTTGCTGAACAACGGGGCTCAGAGTCAGGCACCCACTGCAGCTCCCTCTCCTGCAGGCTTCAGGGAGAGCTGCCTGGACTTGTGGGTGGGTGTTTTGGGGGCCTTTCTGGCCACCTGGACCACAAGAGAGGACTTCATGGAGATGAAATAGCCAAGGACTGCTTTGCTTGTCCTCCCATGGAACTCTGGCCTGGCCTGTCTCCAGGGATATGGAGCGTTTTGCCTGTCTAAGATCCACTTTAGACTGGAACAGTTGCCCCAATCCTGACTGCCTTACTGAGGACTCTGGACCCTACAATGTTGGACAGGGGACCTGAGTTTTTATGTATTTATTTTTGAAGAAATGTCATTTCATGTTGTTGGCTTCTTCTTTTTTTTTTTACTGATTTGCAGCTGTGCTCCTGTGAAAAGAGGCCAGTTTGCATTCCTGGTTATAACAATTAAAAAAAACCCACAAATACAAAAGGAGAAACTGAGGCTGGCCTAAAGACACTCGTGTTGATACACCCTTTTAATACTTCCCTTCCACCTAACACTTACTTTGAGACCTCGCCAGAGTGGGAGATTTCTCTCTTGCTCGTTATATGAACAGTGTTCAGTTATTCACCCTAAAGGTACCACTAGTCCAGAGGTCCTCAAGGAGCAGAAGTACCACTATATATTGCCACCCAAAAGAGCACTGTACACAATTTGCTTTGGACCTCTGCAGCCCAGTTCTAGTCCTCCGAGGAGTAGGAGAGATCAGCTGCACAAAACATTCCTTTTCACAACATATCCTAAAGCTGTGATGGTGAACCTTGGCACTCCAGCCGTTCTTGGACTTCAATTCCCAGAAGCCCAAGCGCAGTAAACCCATTTGTGTGGATTCACAGAGACTTTGGCTTCTGGGAACTGAAGTCCAAGAACAGCTGGAGTGCCAAGGTTCACCATCACTGTCCTAAAGAGAGGACCCTAAGAGCTCCCCTTCTTCCTGTGACTCACATTTAAGACTGTAGAAGAGAAAAGACATTACCATATATATTTGAGCATAAGCCGAGTTTTTTAGCCTCAAAAATTAGCTCCAAAAAGGAGACACAGCTTATACGAGGGTCAATGAGCACGAGGGTCCCAAGACTACATCCGAGTGAGACGTGCCAACCGTTAGTTTTGCCATATTTTCATGTGTTTTGATTATTGAAACTCACTAGCAGCTGTTGCATTTCCCACCCTTGCCTTATATTCAGGCCAATCTATTTTCCTGGGTTTTCAGGTCAAAATTAGGTACCTTGGCTTATATTTGGGTCGGCTTATACTCGAGTGTATACGGCACCTGTTCAGAATGCCCTGCCTACCTCTTTGCTATCCACATTCCATTCACCCAAGTGCAATTCAGGCACACTATATATGCCCACCTGGTTTCTAAGAATAAAACAGCTTGTGGCACCCTTTGCTTTTCAGCAGTTTTCCTCCACAGGGCTGCCGTTTGGATTCACATCTTGGGATTCTGCGGTGTGGAGACCCCCCCATTGAACCTGATATTTGTGGCGACACCTTCTCTCCCGCCATTGCCCCCAAGTTCTGGTCTTCACTGCTGGGAGCTATTCTGCTTTTTGTTCCTAGTGTGTCCCAAACACCTTTGGAAATTCTCCATTCAGACATGTTCAGCAACCCATTGTTACCCTTGAGTCTCGGGGGATGGATGGAAGCCTTTAGGAAGCAGAGGTGTTCTACTCATAACACATTATTCCTTCGCCCTTCACATGTGCAGTTGAACTTTTGGGAAGAAATTGGGGGTGGGGGCAGAGCTTTGATATCAATTTAAGGACCGAATCATTAGCTGTTCTGCTAACCCAGGGGTCGGCAACTTTTTAAAAGTCCGGCCGGGTCACATTCCCTCAGACAGTTGAGGGTGCTAGATTGGTGGTCCCCTGCTGTAAGTGCTGCCGTAAACATCCGCAGCCATTGTAAACGTGGCTACTTCCTGCAGCGGCGGCTGGAGTGAGGGCAGCCTGATAATTGGGTGTCATGGGCTGGATTTGGCCTGCGGGATGTAGGTTGCCAACCTGTGTGCTAAGCTTTTGGCTCCACTAAATGAAACGTGTCTAGGGCAATGTTCTAATCAAATACATTTCTTTGGGGGTTAGAGAGAGAGAGAGAAGCTGGAAACCATGCCTTAGGGGTAACAAGGCAAGCTATCTCTAAAGCGATGGTTTGGTGCAGGATTGGCTCTGGGTGGGTCCATGAAGCCAAGTGGAGAGCTGCAAGCCTTTCCTTGGCCACTCCACAAAAGGATGGAAACAGTAAACCTAGTTTAGCTGAACTGAAAGGCCAACTCCCTAGTTTCAAGGTCTCTCCTCCCAAGGATGCCGGTGGGTGTTTTTTTCCCACCTTAAAAAGCTCTATACATTCCAGGAACTGTGATGTTTAATTATGCTCTGCCCAGTGTGACTAGGAATGTGGGGAGTTGGGGGGCCTGAGATGTCAGGAGGTCACCAGGTTGTGACACATGACCAGATTCTTTGCGGTTAATAGCAACACACCAGCAATTCTGTGTTGAGGTGGGCTTTCAAGCCAACTGCAAAGATGACTTCCCACAATTTCCTGAGAAGCCTGCTTTGGTCAGTCTTACTTTGTGTGCTGCTAATCCATGAAAAGACTTTCACTCCCAAATGTGAGGTGACCATTGCAAAAAGGTGTTCTTGTCAGTTAAACTGTGTGTCTCCTGTCCAGTGGAAACCGCTCCTTTCTCAAGTCTTGGAAGTAGGTGGATTATTTCTCGGTCTGAGCCTTGTCACATAGACTGGAACAAGAAACATTTTTAATAACCAGCTTGATTCTTTTGAAAGTATACCTTCTCACCATCTCTGAAATAAATTTAGTTTGATTGGGGGGGGGGGGGGACACAAGGTTTTAGTTCATTACCAGAAAATTTTCTTCCCATCATACTGGTTCAAGCAAAACACGTTCAAGAGAAAAACCTCTAAACTGGCTGATCCAACTTCTTTCCCTTTTAAAGTTCTTTCCCCCCATGAAGAGTTAGGGCTTTGGGGCACCTAGCATGTGTGTGTTATGTATCATCTGATTTTAATCGACGTTTCAGATTGACACATGGACACAAGTGAAAATAAAACGCTTTCTAGTCCATGTGTGTTGGCGCAGTAAACCCATTTGTGTGGATTCACAGGGACTTGGGCTTCTGGGAATTGAAGTCCAAGAACACCTGGAGTGCCAAGGTTCACTATCGGGCCTAGAGAACATATTTCCATTTTTTAAAGGAAGGGTGGACCTTCCTAGTGTCCTTCCTGCTCCTGAAACACAGGGAGAAATCTAATTTAGTTGGATTTTTTCTTTAGCTAGAGACATTGGTCGCGATTTTTGGTGTATCTGTCCAAAGCCCACAAATTGTCAATGGATGAAGAATGGCATCTAAGAAAAGAATGTGATTTAGAGTAGGAGTCTTCATGCATAGCCATGAAAGCTCAACAAGGTAATCAAGTGGTCACCCCTTCAGTCTTCCGTCTTGGTTTCCAAAGAGTATCCCTTGGGGTTAGTACCCTCCAATACTGGAGTGGTTGCAGGGGGGGGGGAGCAAATAAATATTTACTATGTATTTGTTTTTCTTCTATAGAGATTTTATTTTTGTATGAAACCAGATTTTTCTCCCTCTACCCACAAACCCTTTAATACTTGAGCATGTATGGGAGTCTGTCTGCAAACAATTTCTGCGGATCTGGCTCTATGCCCAAATAAAGGCACTTTGTCTTTTCACTCTGTCCAGGATTTCTGTTTGGGGATTGAGTTAACGTGTGAAAGAAAAGATAGAAATAATGCTGGGTGGGAGAAGAGAACACCTGCTATTGCATTTACTTCCACGCTTTTGGCTGGGCTTTCTCTAGACACGCCTCCTGTTATCGTCTGTCTTCTAATCTACACTATCAGAAGGAAAACAAAACAAAAGACAGAACATGCACCTTAAAGACTAACTCCTGTATTTTAATTTTAGCTTTTGTGGATCAAGTCTACTTCATTAGATAGAAGAGTGGATTTTCATGGTATACATTTATACATCTGATATAGAGGCCCAGAGTAGCTGGGGAAAGTTGGTTGGTTGGTTGGTTCAAGAGATTATGCAAATCAATGAGTTATTTACAACCAGGAATAAAATCCAATCAGTTTGTCTTTTTACAGCGGTGAATCTCTGATGGAAGTCAGTTTGAGGAGTTAGGTTTGCAAAATAAACATTCTGACATTATACATCTCACTAATTAGTTAATTGAGGAAGCTTCATGGGACAGGCACAGCCCAAAGTCAAGTGTCCTGAGAAACATCTATCTCCCTACCCACATTTTAAAGTCTTCTGCAAGGTGAATGCAACCCCTAGTTGTGGAATTTTTAAATCTGATTATATCCCAGAAACCCCTGGCTAATATTCAAACCTTTATGATGAGTGTCCAGCATGTGTATATACTTTATCTCTGCTGTCTCTCTCTGAATTTTTGTTTTGTAATTGTTTTGTAATGCTTGTACAGGCTAACACAGCTACCACTTCAAAAATGTCTTCTTCACTGTTAGTGTTATCACCACTTTCATTACACTCATGTTCAGTCACACAGTCGAGTCTGACCCCATGGACCTTTGTGACCAGCACCTCAGGTGCTTCTGCCATCCTTCGTAGTCCACTCAGATCTACGCCCACTGCATCAATGATGCCATCTATTTATTTATTTAGATTTATATCGCCGCCCACTCACCATGGCCACTCAGGGCGGCCTACAAGCAGCAAAACAACACAGCCATCTCGTCCTCTGCCATCCTCTTCTCCTTTTGCCTTCCATCTTTCCAAGCATTACACTAATAAGGAGGTTTCTTTTGTGCCTTGATCTGCAAAGTTGGGGTTCAGTTTTGGACTCCAGTTCTCAGAATCTGCCACCCAACAAGACTAGTGGCTGACTGATTCTGAGGCTTTGTGGTCCAAACAGAGAAGGAAAAAACATTTCTCAACTATTAGAAACATCCTATTCATACAGTGGGGCTGTGGTATCCAGTTGTATCCAACTCTAGGATTCAGTGCTCATCTGTGTTTATAGCCAAAGAGCCAGCACTGTCTACGTCTGCAAACGTTTCTGTGGACATGTGGCAGGCAGAATTAGACACAGAATACTGTTTACCTTCCAACCAAAGCGGTACCTATTTATCTACTTGCAATTTCTTGCTTTAAAAATGCTAGGTTGGCAGGAGCTGGGACAGAGACAGGAGCTCACTCCATCATGCAGCATTTGTGTCTCAAACTGCTGACCTTCCAGTCATCAAGTTCAGCATCTTAACCACTAAGCTTTAAAAATGTGCAAAAAGTTAAGAGCATGTATTTTCAAATTCCATGCCCTTCTGGCCAAATTCCATTACTACTTCTGGGTATCAAAAGGCTCTTCATTGTGTACGTATAGCTAAACAAAAATAAATAATTGGTAAACGAGATGATTCTTCTTCATTGGGAGTCACTGCAGCAGCTGTTTTTGTTATTTTGAGTGATCTTTCATGCGGCTTTTCCAGTTCTGCCAGATCTTTAATTCAGGTGTGGTATTCATAAAGTGAGATTGTAGCATCCTGGGTTTGTACAACGAGGGTAAGACTGTAACAGTTTTATTTTCAATCCTTTTTTCCCCTAAAGATCCCTGGCATGAGACTTGATCCTATGAAAGGAGTGCCCAAACTTTTCAGGCCGCAGTCATGTGGTTCAGGGGCCGGTCATGTGGTTTAGCGGGCCAGTCATGCGGTTCCTCCCACCGGAAACGGAAGTAAAATGTGCCTTTCAATCTTTGCAACAGATGTGTTTTGCAACAGGATGAGATTTTTTTAGGCTGGCATTTTTTCTGCTTAACCTATGGGCGCCCAGACTACGTCCTGTGGGCTGGATCTGGCCCCTGACATCAATTCATCCGGCCCATACCATCCTACAGGTGCATTTTAATGCCACTTCCAGGAGCGACAAGGGCAGTGTGAGCTGGATGAATTGGTGTCAGGGGCCAGATCCAGCCCACGGGCCGTAGTTTGGGTACCCTGTCCTATGACAACAGCCTCATGCTAGATTTATATTTTTCTTGAGTCATCACCAATGCAAGATCCCTTGGGTAAACCGCTGCTAGCTCATATCCTTTCACCATATACCTGCATGTGGATTTGAATAGTTTATTCATTGATGCCCCAATCTGCATCTGAGGAAAGAGATGAAGTATAAATATTTTTCTATATATATATATATGGTCAAATGAAATTGTTTTTATGACCAGTCCCAGTGCTGCAGATTGGGAAATGTTTGCGTCACTCTCACTCGTCTGAGAAATGAACATTTGTCTCTGCTTGCTGCTTTCTGTCTTTTAACCAGTTTCCAAACTATTACAGGATTTTTTACTATCCCCCTCCCAAAAAAAAAAAAGTCTGGTCAAGAATTTTGATTCAATGAGTCGAAGTAAACAGTGTTGCACTAACTTTCTGCAGTAATAACAGCTGTTGTTACTTTTCCTTCAGTCATTCTCTTGGCAATATCTAAATTTGCTACTTTGCTTTCTAAACATATATAAGCATCTCTGTATATTTAATTTGTTAAATACTGTATGGCTATATAGACTAGAGCCTTCTCTCCATTGCACAAAGAAAGAAAGAAAGAGAAATGCAGGCTTACTGATAGGAGAGGACTTTGAGGGGAAAATTCAAACAAGGCAGGTTTTTTAAAATCTATTATCAAAATGTCATGCATCATTAGAATCTCGTCTACCTGGAATAACCATAAACCCGATATATTCAAATTTTGCTGGATTTCTCGGGCTCATATAGCATCAACACCTTATATCAATTTGAACTGAAGCTCGTTGTCAGATGTGTTACTTGGCACAATTAAACAAGCGATTGCGGCCGATTTATTGTTCGAAACCCTTCTCTTTCTTCACTGCCAAGAAGGAGACCCTCCAGAGAACCGGGTCCACGACTTTGTGTGCGGATTTGTTAAAAGGAGCTTTTGCTATTTTCAGCGAAAAACAAAAGTTTGCAAACTTGCAGGTAGAAAGAGCAAGCAGAGGCCGAGTTTCCTCTTCTTTGGCGGATCCATCCTGCTAGCCCCGATGGTGAAAAGTGGGTCCCCGAAAGCTCACATGTTGCCCCCTCGATCCCGCCTGGAACGGGGTGGATCCGTGCCAGGGGTTTTGATTAAAGGGGTGTTTTGTGTAGAGGAAAAACACAAAAGTTGCAAGGTTTAGGAGCCCGCTCTGGCTGTCAGAGAGCCCGGGCAGAAACGGACCAATCAGAGCGCAGCTCCTCCCCTATAAATAGCGGGCGACTCCCCCGCTCGCTCCCATTCAGTTCCTGCTGCCTTCGCCTCGGGGTCGCGCGTCTGGCTGTTCCGTAAAGAGAAGAGCCGAGGGAGTTTTAAGAGCGATGGCGGAGGAGGCTCCTGCGGCGCCCGTGGCTGCCCTTCCGGCAACCAAGGCCACCGCCAAGAAGGCGAGGAAGGCGGCGGGGGCTCCCAAGGCCCGCAAGCCCGCCGGCCCCAGCGTGACGGAGCTCTTGACCCAGGCTGTGGCGGCTTCCAAGGAGCGCGGCGGGGTCTCTCTGGCGGCCCTGAAGAAGTCGCTGGCGGCGGCGGGCTACGACGTGGAGAAGAACAACAGCCGCGTCAAGCTGGGCCTGAAGAGCCTGGT
The DNA here is from genome assembly GCA_030440675.1 of Furcifer pardalis. Taxonomy (NCBI): domain Eukaryota; kingdom Metazoa; phylum Chordata; class Lepidosauria; order Squamata; family Chamaeleonidae; genus Furcifer; species Furcifer pardalis. The sequence continues at coordinate 3,711,303 of CP126897.1, forward strand.
GACCAAGGGCACCCTGGTGCAGACCAAGGGCACCGGCGCCTCGGGCTCCTTCAAGCTCAACAAGAAGCAGGCGGCGGAGGGCGGCGGCAGCAGCAAGGACAAGGCGGCCAAGAAGAAGCCCGCCTCGGCCCCTGCCAAGCCCAAGAAGCCCGCCTCGGCCCCCGCCAAGAAAGCCAAGAAGGCGGCCGCCGGAGGGGCCAGGAAGCCCGCCAAGGCTGCCAAGAAGAAGCCCGCCGGAGGGGCCAAGAAGGCGGCGGCCAAGAGCCCCAAGAAGCCCAAGGCGGCGGCGGCGAAAGCCAAGAAAGTGGCCAAGAGTCCCGCCAAGTCGAAGGCGGCGAAACCCAAAGCGAAGCCCAAGACTCCCAAAGCCAAGGTGGCCAAAGCCAAGAAGGCGGCGCCGAAGAAGAAATAATGATGAGCACTTGGCGCTCCTCAGGTCTCCTTTTCAAACAATCCCCAAAGGCTCTTTTAAGAGCCACCCACACCTTCCAGAAGAGAGCTGGTTTTTACGAATTCGTATCTGGTGTAGTTAGTAACGAAAACGGGATGGACCGGGGGGAGGGGTTGGTTTAATTTTGTTGCCAGCCCTAGTGGTTTCACTTAAGATAATTAGAAACTGAAATCATAAAATTAGCTTTTTGCCACACGTTGGGTACCTTGTAGTGTTTGCCACCCACTTTATTGCAACAATAACCCTTCTGTACTCGTTGATACTCATTTCTTGACATTTTACCAACCGCGGAAGGGGGGGGGGGAGGAGAGACCCAGAATCGAACCCTCCATTTTGGCTGCAGTACAGTTTAACCATTGCGCTACCAGGGCTAACTATCCCGAACTCAATAAGGGACTGACTGCGGTGACTAGTTTAAAATGCTGGACTTGACGACTGCACGTCTCAGCTACCAGTACTGTAGTTAATTGTAAGTAAATCACAACCTTTGGTGGGAAAGGTACCAGCCCTCCATTTGAGGCATGCCTGCCACACATCCACGGAAACGCCCGCAGACAGGTGCTGGCAAAGGCAACCCCCATTTCAAAAAACGCGAAGCAGCACTTTTTCCAGACAACGTGGTGGCTCTTAAAAGAGCCTTTGGTTTTTAGTGTAGGAGCCCCTACTTTCCTAACAGTACTTAAGCCCTCTCTCCGCGGATGCGGCGGGCCAGCTGGATGTCCTTGGGCATGATGGTGACTCTCTTGGCGTGGATGGCGCACAGGTTGGTGTCCTCAAAGAGACCCACCAGGTAAGCCTCGCTCGCCTCTTGCAAAGCCATGACGGCCGAGCTCTGGAAGCGCAGGTCGGTCTTGAAGTCCTGGGCGATCTCCCGCACCAGGCGCTGGAAAGGCAGCTTTCGGATCAGGAGTTCGGTGGACTTCTGGTAGCGCCGGATCTCTCTCAAGGCGACCGTCCCGGGGCGGTAACGGTGAGGCTTTTTCACGCCGCCAGTGGCCGGAGCACTCTTTCGGGCAGCCTTGGTGGCCAGCTGTTTGCGAGGCGCCTTCCCGCCGGTGGACTTGCGAGCGGTCTGCTTGGTACGTGCCATGTTGCCACGCCGGAGAAGCAGAAGGAAATGGAGCGCCAACGTCGCGCCACTGGCAATTTATAGAGAATCTTTGCAACCCTGATTGGCTCAAAATGTGAGACATCCGTTTGAATTTCCTGCGCTGAAAGGCTATTGGTTAGATCAGGAAGCTTTTTTCCCCCTGAGAGTAAAGGGGCGGAGCAGTGACGTCAAGGGTTTCAGGGGCTCCTATTGGATCATTTTTGTTGGACATTTTTGATTGGCTTATTCAACCCGTATTATCTTGCGGCGGCTGATATTCCTCTGCAGAGGCAATTAAAAAAAGCCCGCGCAATTTTATTATATTTCGTGTCAGCGATTACTCTGGATTGAAAGGATTTTTAGGGGACGCCCGAATAAGGCTTCTTTTTTCATATCCCCTAGTGCAGCTTTCAGGTATCGAAACCCGACCTTCCCGTCTCCAGCTCAGCGCCTTAACCACTAAGCCACTGGGATTGCTCGCAGTTTTATTGATAAACGGAGAAAGATAACTGTTGGAGGGTAGATGGCAAAATTTTGGGTTAAGGAGGCTCTTAAGTGGCATCAAAAAGCAACAAGACTAAGTATTCTTAAATTTATTCGCTAGAATTAAACCAAAGTGTTATGTGTTCCGAATTTGCAGAACTCCGCACACTATGACTTTGGTGGTTAATTCTCAACACACACACCAGCTACAGAAATCCAAAAATTATTGCTTGAGGGCTGACGTTATTTTATGGGGGGGGGGGGAACCCACGTTTTAATCCTAGTTAAGACAACAGTAAATTAGCAAGTCTTATTGATCAAAGCGTCCATATCGTATGCAAGATGCCCTGAGCAACATCAGTCTCACTAGTATTTTAAATGCTGGGATACCTAATTAAAAAGGGGTACACAGAAATAGCCTCCTTGAAGATTGTGGCATTTGTGCACGAATGCGTATCTCTGGCAACAGCAACCTTGTGCGGGCTAATCTTTCTCGCTAGGCCAGGCAAAAGGAACTACCGCATGAATTCACCAAAATAAGTGGCTTCATTTGGACAGTTTCATATCCGGCCTAGACACGAAAGGGGGGAAAAAACCTTACCCTAGTACATTTCTGGCTGTCACCAAGCTTTCTAGGTTGTGGCACAATAATGCAGTTTTTAAGTGGTAAGAAAGCTGCAGTGGGGCGACTTCGTTTCATTGGAATGTTATCTTTAGATTTCAACCCATGTCCTTGTGCAACGATCGCTTGAAAAAACTCATATAATTTGATTTTAGAAAGGGACACAAAATGTGGAAATCCGGCTCTTTTGTGACAGTGTGGGCGGCCCTGAAAAGAGCCTTTGGGTTTAGTAGAGGAGATGCTGGTCCTTGTGGACTTATTTAGCTTTTACTTTGTGGCTCTCAGTCTTCTTGGGGAGCAGCACAGCCTGGATGTTGGGCAGGACCCCACCCTGGGCAATGGTGACTTTGCCCAACAGCTTGTTCAGCTCCTCGTCGTTGCGGATGGCCAGCTGCAAGTGGCGCGGGATGATGCGCGTCTTCTTGTTGTCCCGGGCAGCGTTGCCAGCCAGCTCCAGGATCTCAGCTGTCAGGTACTCCAACACGGCGGCCAAGTAGACCGGCGCCCCGGCTCCCACCCGCTCGGCGTAGTTGCCTTTCCGCAGCAGGCGATGGACGCGACCCACGGGGAACTGCAAGCCTGCCCGGGAAGAGCGAGTCTTGGCCTTGGCCCGGGCTTTGCCGCCTTGCTTCCCGCGTCCAGACATCGTTCGAAGAGCAACTAAAGCAAAGGACTGCGAGGGAAACAGAAGGAAAGATAAACTCCAAGAACCCGCACAGACTTCTATTTATTTAGCCTCGCGGAGCCAACGCGTTCGTTCTGATTGGCTGCTGGAAAGCGAATGCCCACAATTAGCCAATAAGAGTCTGGTTCTCCTTAGCCACTCAGGTGACGATATTGAAATTAGCTAGAACAATATGCTTCGATACCATCCAGTAAAAGTGTGCTACTAGTTTATGTTATGAATTTGGATGGTCCTTTTTAGAACCTGTTTTATCTCACTTAAAAGTGTTTTTTAAAATGACAACGGGGTAGGGGATAAAATAAAAAGGACAGGAATAAGTTATACCAAGGTCATTAAATAAATGTAAAATAATGCATCTGAAGGGTGTTTATTTGTAAAGCATCTGTATGTAGCATGTAATTCTTCACTGATCGTTGGCATTTATGCCAAGACAGAAATAAAACAACATTCCAAGCAGCATCTCTAAAAATTCTAGTGCAGTTACCTTCTTACCAGCTATGAGTGTGCAATGAAAGCCATTATATGTACTGTACTAGTTCTGTTGTTTTATTTTGTTTGTTTTAATATATTATTTTGTTAATTGTACGTGCATCGCCGAGTAGGAAATATTCCAGATGGGTGGTATAAGAATGCAGTAAATAATAAATAAAATAAATGTATTTGCAAGATTTTTTTACATTATTTTAAAGTATCCCATAGTAAAGGTAAAGGTTTCCCTTGCTCGAAAGCCAGTCGCATCCGACTCTAGAGGTTAGTGCTCATCTCTGTTTCTAAGCCGAAGAGGCAGCGCTGTCTGCTTCTGCAAACGTTTCCATGGTCATGTGGCAGGCATGACTAGACACCAGAGCGCATGGAACGCTAGTCTACCGTTTTTTACAGACCAAAATAACAAGTGTTATCCAGTTATCTCGGAAGATGAAGGACTAACATATAACGTCTGGGAAGCACTAGGGAGGGGATAGTTTAAAACAACATATTTCATTAATCTCTTTTGACAGTTAAAACCAGCACTCAGCTTATCACGAGTACCTTCGGTAGTTTCCGTCTTCAGTAGTATGTAGGAAAAAGGAAGGAAAGGGTGTACAGTAGGTTCTCATTTAATTAGTCTGCCTGGATTCCAAGAGGCAAAAGTAGGAAGAGATACGAGATGAAAAGAAAGCGCGAAGGAATCTATAAATGTCAGCCAGCAAGACTTTTAGTCGCCGTAGGCGGAGGACATCATGACTTGTCCAGGCATAGCATTGTAGAACAAGAGGCGCTGGAAAGAGCGGCAGTTAGAAACCGCGGGAAACGATGCCTGTTAGTTCTCCCTCTGGTCGGACACTCCTCTATAAAAGGCGGCAGTGAGTTGCATTGCTTCATTCCATCTCTGACAGAGGAGTTTGTGCTTCTTGAACGCAGAGTCGTGATGTCGGGCAGAGGGAAAGGCGGGAAAGGACTGGGAAAAGGAGGCGCCAAAAGGCACCGGAAGGTACTCCGTGACAACATTCAAGGGATCACCAAGCCGGCCATTCGCCGCCTGGCTCGCCGAGGTGGCGTGAAGCGTATTTCGGGCCTCATTTACGAAGAGACCCGCGGCGTGCTGAAGGTCTTCCTGGAAAATGTCATTCGTGATGCTGTGACCTACACCGAGCACGCGAAGCGAAAGACTGTCACTGCTATGGATGTGGTGTATGCTCTGAAGCGCCAGGGCCGCACTCTTTACGGCTTTGGGGGTTAAACGTTTTTTCTTCCAAACGACATTAAAAAAGGCCCTTTTAAGGGCCATCCAACTTTTCGTGAGAGGAGCTAGTCATTGGTTGCCATCGGGGTTATTTTATATGTTCCACAATGGGAATAATAGCAAGAGTAAACCGGTGTTTAGCATTTGCCTGCATGAATAACAACCAAATACGGTACTGAATAGGGGTGATCGATCAAAGCCGCCAAACGTAGAAACAACCGGTCTCAACCATATTTTCCAATTCGTACTTCGCTAATGTCCTGGTAACGCTCTTAAAAGTAAACCTTAAAATAAATAGATTATGATTCCCACTAAACTACACACAAGGCAGGATTCTCCAGAAAAGGACCCCGTGTTGCTGAGAGGTGGAAGGCGGAAGGTTAAGTGTGATGGATTAACTCCTTGAAAGAAACCACAGACTTGACTTTCCAAGAGCTGAGCAGGTCTGCCAAGGAACGGGACGTTTTGAGTTTCCGTTAATAGGATCGCCATAAACGGGCAGATAACCGGCAAACTCCATTTTGCTGCCATGCACTCTTAATGTGCAACACTACTGCACATATATGTAAGCTGCCGCTGCAAACCATTGCATTGCTTCTCATTTCTGAATCTCAAAAACACTTGTTCTCGCCGTTCAGGATCAATATCTTACAAACGCACCTAAAAGTGCAGGAAAACAAACTGAACGGTTCTAAAAAGTGCTTTTGGGTTTAGGAGACGCTGCCAGCTTTGCGGGGTTTACTTAGCCTTCAGTTTCGAACCTACCCAACCCACCCGGAACCGAGATTCCCGCCGGTTTTAGCGAAACTGAAAAGCGCACGTGGCTCCGCAAGCGATAGGAATTACTGTACACTTATATACAAACCCATTGCGATTAGTGCAGGGGGTGGTGGTGGTGGCACAAGGCAACTAGCATTTTGCCCCCAACATGCTGGTTTGGGTGCTCATTTTTACCGACCTCGGAAGAATGGGAGGCTGAGTCAACCTTTTGACCGGTAAGGATCGAACTCACAAAGTTCTGGCTGCAGTACACCAGTTTGACCACTGCGCCACCAGGGCTCTTGGGGAGTAGTGGCCGAGACTGAAAGACCAACGGGCCCCCCAAAACTCACCCCGGATATTTTCTGGGGGCTGCAACCCCTAACTTAGAAGCTCTAAGACGGCCGTCGCTAAGACTTCTGGAAGTTGTAGTTAAAACATCTGGGGATCATCTCAGTGTCTCTTTTTTTTTGGGTGGGTGGGTTGAGCTGACCTCCCTGCCCACGTAGTAATCCTGAGCATTATCTCCCTGCCCCCGCCCCCTCTTCCTCTCCCCCTCCCCCAGCTGGGGAGTTTTGCTGGAGAAGGTCATCCGCTTTCCTGGCGGGGAAGAGACCGGACATTCCCAGGAGAAACCTCGGGGCCCCTGGCTGGCCTGAGAGCCCAGTCGAAACAGCGCTGCTGCTGCCTCCCTTGGCCTGCAGACCTGCCTGGCTGGAGGATTCCCCGGGATTATTGCTGAAGAAGAGGCTCAAAGAAGCAAAAGCTGGTAAGTAAGAAGGGCTCAGGCGGCAGGTTCGGGGCGGATGCTTGCTGGCATGCCCGGGCAAGAGGATCTGGGTAGTTTCCTTTTCCTTCTTCAGCCAACCTTCAATTCTACAGCAGAGGAATTACAAGACAAGGCAAAGAAGTGGTTAATATGCTGACTGAGAGGCAGAAGGTCAGCAGTTCCATTCCCGAGTACTACAGGACGGAATGAGCTCACGTCTTTGTCCCAGTTCCTGCCAACCGAGCAGGTCGAAAGCAAGAAATTGCAAGTAGATAAATAGGGAACACTTTGGTGGGAAAGGTAAACAGCTGTGTCTAGTCATGAACACGGAAACGTGTACAGAAGCAGACAGCGCTGGCTTTTCAGATATAAACAGATGAGCACTGAACCTTAAGAGTTGGATACAACTGGCTTTTGAGCAAGGGCGACCTTTTACCTATATGCTGGATACCCATCTCAGTACATGCATATGCTGCACACGCATGTTTGCTTTGCATCTGTCTTTTGAATGGGATGTGTCAGCTTGCAAGAGAAGTTTGTTTTCCAACAATTTGCAAATCAGTTGTGCCAGGCTTCATAGCAAATTTGGATAACACCTGGGGATTTTCCCATTATTGTCCCTTGTAAAAAGCCAGAATGTTACTTTTCTGTTAGGCTGGCCAACCATTGTGTTCCTCTGCACCTGATGTGTATAAATCATGGGTGCCCAAACTACAGCCTGTGGGCTGGATCCAGCCCCGGCCCCAATTCATCCGGCCCATGCCACCCTCGTCACTCCCAGAAGTGGAGCTTCCACTTCTGGGAGCGACAAGGGAAGTATGGGCTGGGTGAGTTGGTGCCGGGACTGGATCAGGCCCACAGGTCGTAGTTTGGGTACCAATGGCTTTAGCAGAGAAAATGGCATCCTATCTCATCCTGTTGCAAAACAGATTGCAGGGCACATTTTACTTCCGTTGAACCACGTGACCGGCACACGGCCTGAAAAGTTTTGGCACCCCTGGTATAAATTGATGCCATGAAGTCTCTTATGTCTGATGAAGTGGACTTGATCCACAAATCTCACATTTAAACACAACAGTTAGTCTTTAAGGTGCCACAACATTTTTGTCTCATTTGTTCTTTTGTTATGTTTACTCTGTGATAAAGTTTCACCCGATTTGTCAGTCTTTCCTTTCAGATCCCTTCAAAACCCTTCTGAGGACCAATGCAGCGGCGCTCCAGACCTCGTGACTGGCAAACCTCATGGGTCGAAAGGATAAAACGGGCAGATACCTTTGAGGAACTGGAAAGGCTGGAGCAAACATTCACAGAGGAACTGTTAGCAAAAGCCTGGCCACGGCAGTCCAGACGTTCATCTTCAACCGGTTCTGCTGCTCGAGGATTTGCCAAATATAATCCGAGGCGAATCAGGTACTTATACTGTGTCAACAAACCCAGGGCACTGAGAGAAATCCAAGGCGAATCCCCCTGCTGTGAAATCCCTTTAGACGAGCTCGATCAGTACTTCCGGTGTCTGTTTGAGAGAAAAGAGGGCTCATCCGCTGGACCACGTCCAGGTGACCTGGCTTTGCTTCCAAGAATCGAGTCTGACTTTGAGAAGCTGTGCAGCGAATTCACCCCTAAAGAGGTCAAAGAGAGACTCCGCCGAGTCTGGAAGAAGAAAGGCAACCGGGAGAAGATTTCTCCCCAGCTGCTGAAACAGCATGACCCCGGGTGCCACATCCTGGTGGCCCTTTTCAATGGATGCAGGCGTTTCGGTCGCATCCCCTCCAACTGGAAGAAATCTACGACTATCCTCATTGACAAGAACGGGGACCGTGCTCACCCGAGCAACTGGAGGCCGCTGAGCCTCTGCCACCCCCTGTACAAGATGTACACCCGCTGCCTTGCCCGCCGCATCAGTGCTTGGGCCACGGAAGGCGGTGCCATCAGTTTTCAGCAAGAGGCCTATGTGTCCTCCAGCGAGGGCAAACAGAAACACATTTTCCTCCTCCAGTCTCTGCTCGACAAGGTCTGGAGGGCAGGCTGCGAGAACGAGTGTGCGGTGGCCAAGCTGGACTTTGCTAATGCTTTTGACTCCCTCCCCCATCATCACATCTTCCGCACGCTCTCCGAGTTTGGCATGCCTCAAGCCTTCCTGGCCCTGCTCCGTGAACTGTACAGCGGGTGCACCATGGCTGTGCTTGCGGCAAAGGGGAAAACCCCGGATATCGCCCTCCTGAGGGGGCTGAAGCAGGGCTGTCCGTTGAGTCCGTTCATCTTCAACCTGGCCATAGAGCCCCTCATCAGATACATCGCCAGTGGTAGCGGAGGCTTCTGGTTGTTTGGTAAGAAGCTGGATGTTTTGGCTTATGCTGATGACCTGGTGCTGATTGCAGAGAATGAGGCGATGCTCCAGCAAATGCTAGACAGGGCTTCAGCGGCTGCTAACTGGATTGGCTTGCGCTTCAACCCCAACAAATGCACAACCCTTCATATCCGCAACAAGTGCCTACGCCATTCCGAGTTCACCCTCCAAGAAACCTGCCTTCCTTTTCTCTGCAATTCGGAGCCTTTCAAATATCTGGGCGTCCCCATCTATTTTCCCAACCAGTCTCCCCAAACTGTGATGAGCCTGAAAGCCAGCTTCTGGCAGAAGATGGAGGAAGCCGAGAAAATTGACCAGTCGGGCTTGTACCCGAACCAGAAGATGAATGCCCTTAGGACGCAACTGCCCCAAATCTCCTCCTTCCTTAAGAATGTGCCTGTGTCCAAGAAGGACCTTAGGAAAGCCAACGGGATCCTCCACAGAATGATGGTGAAGTGGCTGAATGCTCTCAAAAGGGAGACGTCCACCTGTTGGATTCGCCAGAATATCGAAGACCTGGCAATGCAAGACCTGGCCGATGTCGCCGTGGTCGCCTACGCATTTCACCAGCTGACCTGCCAGGACGAGACTGTGGCAGTTGTGGCCTTCAATATGCTCTGTAGCGATGCCCAGAAGGGACAGGGCGAAAGGAATCTCTCGGGGGAAGACTTGGCCGGTTACCTAAATGGCAATGTAGGGTATGACAATGGCAACTTCACCAGCCTCTGGAGCCGTGCCAGAAATGCTACCCTGCGGCTCAGGAAATTCATCTGGTGCTGCTGGAGCTGCAGTAACAGACACGAATTTGTCCTAAAGGTAACAAGACAAAGTGAAGAGGTTGTGTTCCCATTAGAGGGCAGAAGTCTGGAAGCCACTCTTAAAGAAGCCCTCAGAGAGGCAAGGTTCATGTGCCAAAATTGACAGTCAGATCAGGACACAACCTTTCCTTCTACTTTGTGTTCTGAGGAGTAACAGTTGTGTCGTGTTTCAGAAAACGCTGTGAATTTTTCAGTGAGCCCATCCATATGGGCTCCCGCTCGACATTCTTTCTTGATGGAGTTAGCCAGCCAGCCACAATGCAGGGAACAGGCTTAAGATATACAATGCTGACATCAAAGTTTGCTGTTTCCTAGAGTTCTTCCAAGTGCCTTAATCTCAAAGTGGACCAGTTATGCTGTTATCCAAGCTTTGGAACGGATGGGACGAGAACCCCAGAATCACAAAAGGATATTGGACAATGTGATTGGAGACCACAGAGCCCATCACCTGTGTGTTGATTACTTTGCAGATACTCAGGATATTGAGTAAGGATTTTTTTAAAAAATACCCCATAACTTCACACCTTGCTCTTTGAGGCCTTGCCAGGTGCAATTCCAGGTTAGATTGAGCCTTTCCCAGGATGGCTGGGCATGATGAAAGAAGTAATGTGGCTGCCCAGGTGGTGACGGGGCGCGGGCGTTGTGCTCGTGCCTCACCGCTGCTATGGGAGCTGCATTGCTTGCCAGTGTGCCTCTGGGTGCTATTCAAGGTGCTGGTTTTGATTTTTAAAGCCCTTCATGGTAGTGGGCCAGGGTACTTAAGAGAGCGCATCACCCCAAGGTTTTCGACCCGTCCTACAAGAGCAGACTGTAGGTTCTCCCTAGTGGTCCCATCAGCCAGGGAGGCACATCTCACTGGGACCAGGAGGAGAGCCTTCTCAGTATCTTCTCCAGCCCTATGGAACCTTCTGCCACTTGAATTGCACCTCCAGGCAGAGTTGTTTCACTTCAGGAAGGCCTTAAAAATGTGGCAATGCCAACAGGTGTGGGGTACAACTGGTACCACAACCCAACCCTGCTGGGTTATTTAGCCCTGGCCGGGGTTCTTATTTACTCCTGCCCGGGTGTCCTTCTTTTTAAGGGGGTGGGGAGGTTTTAGAAGTGTTTTAGATAGTTTTATAGTATTTAGTTTTAATTAGCATTAGGTACAGGTTTTAACAGATGCTGTGAGCCGCCTTGGGTCGCTCAAGTAAAAAAAGGCGGTTATATAAATCCAACAAATAAATAAAATAATTCAATAGGTCTGGAAGTCATTTTGGTTGGGGAAAGCTGATAAGGCAGGAACTTGAGGAACAAAAGTTTCTAAAACCATGCACAGGAGGGATAAAAGGATGGTTCCTCCCTTTTTTCATAATATTAAGAGTTGCTAAATGCTGGTGGGGGGGAGATGTCATTTAGTCCTTCTAGTGACATTGGTCAGCATTGCATTGAAGACTGACAGACTGCCCCCCTTTTTTTAATCCCCTGGGCCCGTGATGGCAAACCGTGGCACTCCAGATGTTCTTGGACTTCAATTCCCAGAAGCCCAAGCCTCAGTGAATCCACACGAATGGGTTTGCTGCAATTCATCCAGCCCGCTCGGCGCTGCCCTCATCGCTCCTGGAAGCGGAAGTAAAATGTTCCCATACGGTTAAGACTCTTCTGGGTTCACCTTTCCTCCATACAGGCGCATTTTACTTCCGCTTCTGGGAACTGAAATCCAAGAACATCTGGAGTGACCAAGGTTCACCATCACGGCCCTGGGCAATTCCATTCATCAAAGGTGGATCTGTGGTTTCACAATTTTCTTTGCAGAGAAGTTTGCCTGGCTTCAGGGTTAATTTTTTTTTTTAAATGGGGGAACAGTCTCAGAGAAACAACTTACATATTTTAGACCTGTCAATCTTTCACTTTCTTGCTTAACATGCTGGTTTGTTTTGTTTGACATTTCATATGGTTTTACTGCTGTTACGGGTTTTAACTGTTGTTGTAAGCTTCTTTGAATATCCTTTTGTATCACTTGCTACCTATTGCAAAATAGATAAACCCCCTGGTTTATAGCTCATGTGCGAAAGAACATATTTGTAATGTGTTGCATTTTATGCTCTGAAACTGCCCTAGAGCTTGAAAATGTTGCTTTTTTTAACTACAAATCCCAGAATCCCCCACAGAAGCTGTTCAGGGGGAAGAGAAATAACCCCACACGCTGTACCCTGTAGGAAATTATTTGCAGGGCAAAATGGTTTTTTGTAGTTAGGGGACTTAAGCGTGGGAGGTGAAAGGTCAGTGCTTGCTAAAAAGTGTATAAAATTGTGTATATCACCTATATCGCCTTAGAACATGAGTTCTCAACCTTTTAAAGCCAGGGGCCAGGTCACACTCCCTCAGGCAGCTTCCGAGGCCGAAGAGCCATTTTGCCCCTGCTCCACCACATGGCACTTCTGGGTGTGGTGCAGATAGTGGTGGGCCACATGAAAAGGTGTTGTGGGCCTCATCCGGCCTATGGGCTGCAGGCTGAGAATCCCTGCCTTAGAGAGAACCCACCAGCTTGTATAAGCTTGTCAATAAAACTGAGTTGTACCTTTGCTGGTGTGTCTTGTCTGATCTATTGCCAGAGAAACCCTGGACTCTTATTGAAGGTAACCCTGTGGTCCTTGTTTAATCCTGATTTAATATTTTTTTTCTTGTCTTTTAATTTGTCTTTTTGAATTATGGAAGCTGCCTTGGGTCCTTTTATGTGTGGGGTAAAAACATTCAGAAGAAAAGCATTTAACACAAAATAAAAAACTTTTAACTTGCTTCTTGCCAAGAGAAGAGTTGCGGATATAAGATTTCTGTGGGGGTTTTACAGGAAAGATATGAGGCAAGAAAGCAAGAGTCCAGAAATTTGCCATCTAGTTGCAGAAGAGGGTTGTGAAAACCACAATAAACTATGGGGATTTGACGTTTTTCAGAGTTATAAAGGCACCTTGGTGCTCTGATATAATGTGGGGAGAGGGGCAAAATGGCAGTGGCCAAGAAAAGCAGGACTAGCCCATGTCAACATGTATAATTTCTAAACCTTTTGAGTTGCCTTTTAATTACATAAAGGTTTCCCTTGCTCGAAAGGCAGTCATATCAGTGCTCATCTCCGTTTACAGCCAAAGAGCAAGCTCTGTCTGCATTTGTAGATGTTTCTGTGGACATGTGGCAGGCATGACTAGACACCAGAGTGCATGGAACGTTGTTTACTTTCTCACCAAAGTGGTACCTATTCATCTACTTGCAATTTCTTGCTTTCGAACTGCTAGGTTGGCAGGAGCTGGGACAGAGATGGGAGCTCACTTTGTCATGCAGTACTCAGGTCTCAAACTGCCGGCCTTCCAGGTGTCAAGTTCAGCGTCTTAACCACTAAGCCACTGCATTTCACCTTTTTATTAGGCCAGCTCAAAAAGGCGCCAAGGAAAAAGCCTGCAAGCCTTTGAGATGATTCTGTTTCATAGCTGTCCAGAGTTACTTGGGCAAGCGGGGCGGCACAAAAATCGAACAATTAAATTTAATTAAATAAATAGACTTAATTCCAAAATCAATCGAGAGGAGCAGGGAAAAGGAGCACTTCTCAAGTTGTTGTTTGTAGTCCGTTCCTTTCTGCACCAAACGGTGAGCTCAACCTGGGTCAGGTAAGCATTTGCACAGCATGTCTCAGGTGCTCATCATTGGGAAACAAAAATAAACAGTTAAATTCTAGTTATGTGGTAATGTCTTTGGATGTAATGGAGGACACTGGATACCAACCCTAAAATAGACAAGTAGTGCAGTAGGGTTAAATCCACCCCACAAGAAATTAATGGGAGGTGGACAGTATCATATATTCTGCCTTCAGTTTGGGGCACTTTACCCCCCTCCGCCTCAGTCTCCTCCTTGTCCCCTCTTGGGTCCCCCAGACACAGGCAGCTCCATTTTGGAACTACTGAGACTCCGAGCAGCAGCTTTCCATGGAGCGCCGGTCCAGCAAATATTACCTTTTTGTTACAACCTGGAAGATCCACTCTAAACATGATGCCAATAAAATATTTAAAAGGAGAGAATGGTAGCAGTGTGGCCTTTCCCGGCTTAAGCTGCCTTTACTCTGTCCCCTTCCCTTAAATAAACAACAATTTATTAAAAGAATTGAGGTTTATTTCTTATAAAGGATATTAAAGATAAATTGTTCACAAAATAGGTAGCTAAATACTATATACCTCACTACTCAAAAAGATTCAGGAAAAAATCAGTACAGTTGTGCCTCACTTAAAAAGCATAACCCGTTCCACAGGATTGCTCTTTAAGCGAGTTTGCTCTTTAAGCGAAACACCATTGTAAGTGACCAATTGTGTGTGTGTGGGGGGGGGGGGATTGCGAATCCCGATTTATTTGTTAAGCGAGTTTGTAGTTGGTTTTATTTGTTAAGCGAAGCAGACATTCAGAGAAAATTCTGCTCTTTAAGCGAGGCGCTCTTTATGCAAGGTTTGACTGTACAGTACTTTGGTTTTCCCCACAACATAAAACAATCCCACTCTCTAGCTTACTCTAAATCTTCTGAGAGAGAAGGTTTTCCTTCCTTTATTCTTCTGATTCTCTTCTCAATCTCTTTAGGTTTACCTCAGAGTCACGTTAGATTCACCTCAGAATGTTTTCCTCAGCGTCACTCTGAGAATTTACCTCAGACTCTTCTCTGAAAGTTTACCTCAGCCAGTTCTGTCCCTGACTCCCTTCAGTTCTCTTTCTCTGCTCTCCCTCCTCCCTTTAAAAAACCCCATTTCTCTGCCTTTTTATACCTAACCATCCCTCTCCTATATCCTTCATGTATTCTGCCTGGCAACAGGGTGTTGGGAGTCCAGCAAAGAGATAACAAAGCCTAAACATAGGGACTTTTAATTACATTTGGTGTAACTTGTGAGCCCATGGTAGGCTCTACCATGACACTTGACTAGTGCATGGACAGATGTTTACTTTCTCACCGAAGTTGTACCTATTTATCTACTTGCGATTTCTTGCTTTTGAACTAGGTTGGCAGGAGCTGGGGCAAAGACAGGAGCTCACTTTGTCATGCAGCATTTGGGTCTCAAACTGCTGACCTTCCAGCCATCAAGTTCAGCATCTTAACCACTAAGCCAGCACAGTGAATTCCCCCAATGTTCCAAGAAATGCCTGTCCTGTGAATGCATAGGATTCCAAAGCCACCAAGGCTCAAGCAGGCTTTGTATAGTCTAGGCTGGAGAATTTGGAAAAGCAAACAATTATCCGTTTTTTTAAAAAAAATAGGGGTGGGGTGGTTAATCTTTAAAGATAAAGAAGTTTCATTTGGCCTAAACTTTTGATGCATCTGAAAAAATGGGCAACAGTCTATGAAAATTTATGTCAGATAAAGCTTATATAATGAAGTTACATTACAAAACTAATGTGGTGGAATGACGATACTGTACTTTATTGGTTTCATGAGCAATGTTATTTAATCACTTCCATTTTCAAATTACTCTTTGAAATATAAAGCAATGGAAAGTAACAAAATTGATGCAAAGTGGTGAAAAAAGGTTACTGTGGAGGCATAATGCAATGAGTTGATTTTTCAAAATCATTAATAAGTAGAACACTTTCTAACTGTTTACGGCCATGAATTATTTTTTAAAAGCCTTGCATATAATTCTCTCTCTCTTTCTCTGTTCTCTTTTTCGTTTTCATCATCAGCCTCACATGTCATGTTCGGGGAAACTGCCGAAAATATGCTTTTGCTTCTCTCAGCTGCAACCCACGGTCTTTTTCCTGGAAAGGGTCACTAAGTAGTGGCATGTTTTCTTCTCTTGAGTCACCCATTCTCAGCCCTTTGGTCTGAAACTTCCTTCTAACTGAAAATGCATCATGCTGTTTCTCCCCCACCTTCTCCTCACCAGATTAGAGCAGACTTCTTTTGGTCATCTTGGCAGCTATTTCTGCAAAAAAAAATTGTTTGGGTGAGAGGTCATGATGGAAACCTGGGGGAGTGACAGAAATGGTAGGAGGATCAGGAAGGAAGGAAATGGAGAGGGCAGTGGAAAAACTCAGATGTGCGGTGATCAGAACTCAAAAAATTATTTAATTTTATTTTACTGTGCCCAGAATCCTGTCTAGGAGGTGCTGGGAGTTGGGAGTCCCAAAAAATAAAATTTCCAAGGTACAGTAGTAGCTTGGGAATTCTGATTTTCTTTTTCATATGGCTACTCTAAATATAGCCATAGTACAATACACATGGGACTCTGGTGGCTTAGTGGTTAAGAACACCCTGAGAACCAAGTTTGCTGACCCCTGGTCTAGCCAGAAGACATATGGACTCTATACGCTGCTTTGCAGAGCAATAAGAAAGAAGAGGCCAAAGTGGGATAGGTCTAGAATGTGTTTATCATGCACACATTCCCAGCCTAGCAGAGATAAGGTGATGTCAAGGTCAGGGTTTAATCTGCCCAGTCTTGCTCTATTTTGTGAATGTTTTGCATCCTGTAACCAGCTGAAGCAAAATTTCCCAATCCAAGGAGAACAAGGTTAGAAAGAAAGTTAATACCTAGGTTTAGGATATACAATGAGCTAAACATTTCCTAGCTGCACTGTGATTTATAACCCAGAAAAGAGAAAAAACCGTACAGGTACTTGATCCAGTCTGAGTCTTGGATCCAGACGCCTCTGAGCTGGCTAGCTACCACAGTGGCTTAAATCAGGGGTGCCCAGAATTTTCGGGCTGCGGGCCGGTCACGTCGTTCAGGGAGCATTTTACTTCCACTTCCAGAAGCAACAAGGACTTCACGGGTTGGATGAATTGTCATCAGGGGCTGGATCTGGCCCCCAGGCCATAGTTTGGGCACCCCTGGCTTAAACTGTGAGTTCAATTCACCTACAGAGTTTCACTTTATACACATCAGGTTCAGATGTGTACAAATTGATGCCATGAAGTCTCACTCTTATATATCTGATGGAGTGGACTTGATTCACGAAAACTCACATTAAACTACAGCAGTTAGTCTTTAAGGTGCCACAAATGTTTTTGTCTGTTTTCTTGTTTTGTTTACTCTCTGATATGCTTGAAACACAAACTAACAAGGCTACCACTTCGAAAGTTTTGACACTGAAATGGCTCTGAAATGGACATCATGAATGTTTACTGTTGATCTTGTATGTATGTTATTGAATAAATATACGTACTGTACAAGCACATACATGCACCCCAGACAATTCCCTTCCAGTCCCTCTGCCTTGATGTGACTCAGGGAGTAAATGTTTTCCCTTTGCCTAAACTGCAATGGCTTAAGTGATTAAGACGCTGACTGGAAGGTGGGAGGTCAGCAGTTCGATTCCCAAGTACTGCAGGACGAAATGAACTCCCAGCTCCGGCCAACCTAGCAGTTCGAAAGCAAGAAATTCCAAGTAGATAAATAGGGATCACTTCGGTGGGAAGGTAAACAGTGTTCCATGCGCTCCGGGGTTTAGTCATGCCTGGCACATGACCACGGAAATGTCTGCAGAAGCAGGCAGCGCTGGCTCTTCGGTTTTGAAACAGAAACGAGCACTGAACCCTAGAGTCAGATACTAATGACTAAACTTTCTGCCCGTGCTTAAGAAAACTAAAAGCGGCCACAAAAGGTTTTCCCTTTAAAATTCAGATTCAATCAGACCACATTGTTAATCCTTTTTGACACCTCTTCAGGAATGGATATGTAGGAAAATTATGCCAGGCTTGGTTTCTGACTCACCCCCGACTCATAGGCGCCTGATTACAACAGTGGCCTGGTTTCTGTCCATAGGTCACTGATATAACCCTACTGATAAGCCCTCTTACACCATACCCTGGCCAGCTGGCCTGGCTGCAGGCGATGTCAACAGGAACCAAACAGACGGACAATGGGTTTTGGTCAGGTACTGCTGCTTGCACAACCTTCCCTCCTCCTCCCCTCCTTCTCTTCTTCCTTGCCACATATACCTTGGCCAATGTATAAATAAGGGGACAAAACAATAAACTTCAGACAATTCTCCTGATATCTGCCTCCCTGTCTTCATCTCCGCATGAGATCCCCAAATGTTTGTGAAATAGATATTTTCCGTTTCTCCTTAAACAAAGGTTAAACTGACTGTTTAAACATACAAAATCACTCCTTCCAACGTTTCTGATGAGATTATCGGGCAGCCGGTAATTTTAATCACCCCAGGAAAAAATATACATTGTTTTAAAGCTTGCTTGATATCGTCCGGCTTTAAATCTGCATTTTCATCAAGCACTTGACCTGCCTTTCCTTCATCCCTTAGATCGGATCTTTATTTACCCAGGAAGCTTTTAACCTTACTGTATGTAATAGAGGCCTCCTTTACTGTAAAAAAAAATTGTGTCGGAAGCTCACAAAGTTGCTTTCTGGGTTGAAAGCTCCCGTTTCTGACCAAAGAATCATAAGATGATTGGGGTGTGTGTGTGTGCGCGCGCGCCTCTTTCTCTCTCTAAAATACTGTATAGTTAAGCAGCCAAGTTAGAGTTGGGGACCAGGATGCTAATGGAAAAATCAAAACTCATGAGTCATATTACTAATGGCATTTTCATTTCTAAACTGCAGTGTCTGCATCTATCTTCACGCTTAGATTTGTAACCTGTGACTAAAATTACCCCCAGACTCTGACTTTGAGGCATTGGAATTGCAATGCCACAAACTCTGACTTTTTAAAGCCAGCCTGTAAAGTCCTGCAGTATTGTTCATTTTTTACTTTAATTTTATTTAATTCATTTGTGTTTGGGGTTTCTTATTTGTTTTGTTCCATGCACTCTTTGCAAGCGTATTTTTCAAACAAGCAGAACACTCTTATCAGAAAACAAAACAAAATAAATAGACAAAACAAAACAAACACTGTAGCACTTTAAAGACTAACTCCTATATTTTTATTGTTAGCTTTTGAGGATCAAGTCCACATCTTTAGACGAGGAATGAAATTTACAGGCATGGGTTTTATACACCAAATTCAGGGAGATGGGTGTGCTCAAGCAAAATGACAGACAAGCAAGCACAACAATAGAGCTTCCCACAGCCATCAGCAACAATAGATTATTCAGTTTAGCTCTAAACGTCTCCCTTTCAATCTCAAGGGTGCTTAGAAAACCCATTCTGGTCGATCAACCTTTGACCTGCATGTCAGAAAACAAACAAAAACACTGTACCTGGTTACTTCCTGTTTTGCTAAAGAGACTTGGCAAGAACGTTGTAATATAATATATAAAATATCTAGCAGAATATAGCAATCTGTGTATCAAATTTGATAATTTGAGCGCACCCGTCTCCCTTTGACCCTTGGATATGGTGTATAAAAACCATGCCTGTAAGATTCACTCCTTGTCTGAAGAAGTGGACTTCATCTACGAAAACTAACAATAAAAATATAGCAGTTAGTCTCTAAAGTGCTACAGTGTTTTTTATTTCGTTTTGTTTATTTTATTTTCTGATATACCTGGACCACAGATTAACATGGCTACTATTCCAAAAAAATTCAAGAACAGTTGTAAAAGCATTCTCAGGATCATGGATGGGACTGGAAGAGAACTCCAATGTAAGCATTGGTGGTTCAGTGGTAGAATTCTCGCCTGCCACGCGGGAGGCCCGGGTTCGATTCCCGGCCAATGCAACTTGT
Source organism: Furcifer pardalis (assembly GCA_030440675.1). Classification (NCBI taxonomy): domain Eukaryota; kingdom Metazoa; phylum Chordata; class Lepidosauria; order Squamata; family Chamaeleonidae; genus Furcifer; species Furcifer pardalis. The sequence continues at coordinate 3,730,677 of CP126897.1, forward strand.
GTTTTTTCATTCACCACAATTTTCTTGGCACATTTCCCTTGGTTTTTTAAGCACTCGCTGACAGAAAATCGTGGGTTGGCAGGAAATGGGGACGCGGGTTCTGATCTACCCAACAGCATCTAATTAATTGCATTTAAAAGGGTTTTGCCTGGGGCAGCGACATCCCATGCAAGTGCAACCTAAGTGCTAAGTTGCAGTTTTAGCCCAAGGAAACGCGTGCGGGGAGCGGAGCGGGGAGCCTCTGTCCTTTCCAGTTCCGTTTCTTATTTTTCTCCTCTTAATCCTTCCGTCCATTCCCCACATGTTCCCCTTTCCTTTTGCACCTTTTTTTTTTTAACGGCGGAGCTGAATTACTGTCCATTTTGGATACTACAACTCCCAGGCTCCCCCAGCCAGCATGGGTGTTGTAGTCCCCCACCCCCAAAAAGGATTGCCTCCAAGCTCCTACAGGGTCGCAGTGGCTTTCTCGAGCAAGGAACCCGATTCCCAGCCTCCTTTTGTGCATTTTCCAAAAAAAAAAAATCAAACACAACATAAACCCCCAGGATGGAAACCAAAACGAGTCATTTAAGAGCATGAGCTCCTTTCGTGTGTGTGTGTTGTAAACTTGTTCACTTCTGCAATCGTAGCTTATACGGCTTGAAAACCAGTTACTTTACTCTTAATTCCTTTTGCGGCCATTTGAATAGTGAAGAATTTTCGATAACTCAAAAACCTCAAAGGCATTTTTGACTTTTGCAAATGCCAAATAAAGGAATCCTCCCCCCCCCCTAATTTTCAAACTAAAAACCTTGGATTCTCACTATGGGCAATCAATTCCTTTTATCTTGCAGGAGCAAATAAAGAGCCCCCATTAAACCAACGCTCTGCGGGAAACAATAACCAGCTGTTCACCTTTCCGTTTAAAAAACCCCTCTGGCCAATGAATGAATGAATGAGGATCAAGAGCGCAGCCGCGAAAGGAAAGGAAAAGGCGGTAGAAGGCGTGTGGGCTTCACTTTCATCTTCTGCGCCTGCGCAGAGGCATTTCTAGCTTCTGCGGCTACCGCGCATGCTCTTTGGACCGCAGCGAAGCTCTAGCGGCAGCAACAATGGCGGCGATGGAAGCGGGCAAAATGGCGTCTCCCAAGAGCGCCCCTAAAGATGCTCAGGTAGGGTTGCAGGGAACGGACCGACCCCCGGGGGAGGAGAAGTGGCCGAGGGACGTTTCCAATTCGTGGTAGGGGAGGGCAGGGGCCTTCTTTGGAGGCTGCTCCACCGAAAAAAACTTCTGTGACGAAGATTTCTGTGCAACTCGGAAGCTGACCCTTTCTCTCCCCCCCCCCCCAGTCACTGGGACTTGTTTATTTACTTCGTCTTCCTCTTACTTTTAACAAAGTTTCTGAGCAGGACGTGCCAAATTGACAGTTTGTACTACAATTCCCATCGACCCTATCCATGCTGGGTGGGGGTTTATGGGACCTGGAGTCCCCGATATAGCTTCTCAGTGGTAGAGGGTTCCTTGACATCTGCAGCTTCAAAAATATAATGACGTTTAACAAGCAAAAACATTTTCCCCACCTTTAGGTCTTTCTGTCCTAGTGGGATTTCTGTCTTTTATAACAGCTTCTTAAATGCTGGGGAGCATAGTGAAAAGTAGAGACATCAAATTGCAAACAAAGATTCGCATAGTCAGGGCAATGGTATTCCCTGTGGCAATGTATGGTTGTGAGAGTTGGACCATTAGGAAAGCTGAGCGCAGAAGAATAGACGCCTTTGAGATGTGGTGTTGGAGGAGAGTTTTGAGAGTCCCCTGGACAGCGAGGAGAACAAATAGGTCAATCTTAGAAGAAATCAACCCTGACTGCTCCTTAGAAGGTCAAATAATAAAGATGAAGCTAAAGTACTTTGGACATCAAATGAGAAGAGAGGATTCACTTGAGAAAGCCTTGATGCTTGGAAGGGTCGAGGGCAAAAGAAGAAGGGGACGGCCCAAGATGAGATAGATGGTATTGTAGAGATAATGGGCACAGAGCTGAGCGAGTTGAGGAGGATGGTGGAGGACAGGAGTGCCTGGCGGACGGTGGTCCATGGGGTCATCACAGAGGGTCGGAATCGACTGCGACTGAACAACAAAAAAGGTGGAAGAAAGATGATGAATAGGGACTGTGACAAGGGTACCCTTCTGTTTTGTTAGTTTGCCCCCACTCCTATGTTTGATTAATTTTATTCCATTCTTTTTATTTATTTATTTATTTATTTATTTTACCTATACCTCATCCCTCTAGGAGGTTTTCCTACTCTGGGCAGTTAACAATACAAAACTCACATATTAAAAACATGTTTGAAACACATTTTAAAAATACAAAAACCCCACTGGTGAGGGACAGAGACAGAATAAAATGTCTAATACTCAGCTGTTGCCAAAACATCCTCAAGTCAAAGGCCTCTTTTAAAAGAAACAATTTCAACTGCTCTTTAAGCATAGGCAGGGGTGGGGCCTGGCTCAGGTCTGGCCAGTTTCACCTTTTAAAATATTGTTTTGTTTCTTTGATCGAGAGGTCAAGGCAGATAAGTGTTCCGAATACTAGAAGACCACCTCAGATGAAGAAATGTGCATTTTTTTAAAATGGCATAAACTTGCAGAAGATTCTTTCTTACATTCTCATGAATACTCATGTTAGTTAGGAAAGCAACTTCCTTCAATTGCCATTTATCAATACATTCAATAAAGTAGTTACTGTGGGGAATTAAATTCCCAACCTCTGGTTCAGGTTTGGCTTCTTTAAGTGCCATCTTCTGTCCCATCTGTTTTAAAAGAACTGTTTTGGATTTCGTGCCGCTATCTCACACCCCCTCATTTGAAAGATCTCAGATAGTCATGAGTTTAAAAATGCATTAAAGTGTTTCTAAAAATGAACAGGTCATATGTAGATTAATATTATATTAAAAGGCTAGGTTGAAAGTAAATCAAAAAAGAACCAATAAAGTTTTGAATTTGCTGGAGTGAGGAGGATGGGGGAATAAGGGGGGAATTCAGCATTAAGGGAAATACTCCAGATCAATCTTGTTTCAGATTTTGAAGACCTGGATAATGTGTAGGCATGCCTACTTATTATGCTATAATAAAAACGATATGCTTGTTACCAATATTTCCACTTGTTTTCATGGATTGGAGCAGGTTATGGCCCAGATCCTGAAAGATATGGGGATTACTGAATACGAGCCACGAGTCATAAACCAGATGCTAGAGTTTGCGTACAGTAAGTTATTTTACTCCTGGTTTTATGTTATGTGTTTGAATGTCTACCTTACTCCTCAAACACAAGTTTGGGTTTTATTACAATTAGTTCCGCTCAACGGGTAAAGGTTAAGGTTGCCCTTACTCGAAAGCCAGTTGTATCTGACTCTAGAGTTCAGTGCTCATTTCTGTTTATAGCCAAACAGCCAGTGCTGTCTACATCTGCAGACATTTCCATGGAAATGTGGCAGGCATGACTAAACACTGGAGTGCATGGAATGCTGTTTACCTCACCTTCTGAAGTGGTACCTGTTGATCTACTTGCAATTTCTTGCTTTCAAACTGCCAGTTTGGCAGGAGCTGGGACAGAGACAGGAGCTCAATCCATCATGCAGTACTCGGGTCTCAAATTGCTGATTTGCCAACCTTTCAGTCGTCAGGTTCAGCGTCTTAACCACTAAGCCACCATAGTCTTGTTCCCCTCAAAATAGGATGTCAAAGACGCTAAGGGCCATGTACTTTTCCTAGGTCCTTTAACTCTTGTATGTTGAAAGCTGGCCTAAATTTTGAAAAGTCATGACAATGCCCCATTCAGTAAGTATAAATAAGTGTTGCTGATGAATATTGATGTTCCTGTGACACATACTTCCCTAGCTTTGTGCTAGAAACCGTGTGCTACAAACAAATCCAGACCTCAGATCTTTTGTGCTGGACTTGGCTTTCAGCAGACAACCAACTCCCTCACCTGATTGCTTTTACATTTTATCTCCTGAAAGGATACGTGACGACCATCTTAGAAGATGCCAAAATTTACTCCAGTCATGCCAAGAAGGCAACGGTTGATGCTGATGATGTCAGATTGGCTATTCAGTGCCGGACAGACCAGTCTTTCACTTCTCCACCACCAAGAGATGTAAGTTTACCACATCCTGAACATGGTTATTTTCAAGATTTAAGACGGGGTGTCCAAATTACAGTCTGTGGGCCGGATCCGTCCCCAATGCCAATTCATCCATTCTGTGCTGCCCTCATCACTCCTTGAAGTGGAAGCAAAATGTGCCCGCTTCTGGGAACATGAGGGCGGTGCGGACCAGATGAATTGGTGTCAGAGCTGTGGGCTGTAGTTTGAGCACCCCTGGTTTAAACAGAGAAAATGGCAGCCTAAAATCTATCTCATCTGGTTTCAAAACAGATTACAAGGTGTGTTTTACTTCTGCTTCCAATGGGAGGAACCATGTGACCAGTCCACTGTACCATGTGACTGGCCCATGGCCTGAAAAGTTTGAACACCCCTGATTTAAGGTGTTGTGATTTTTGGAATGTAACTGCCAAGTTCCCCAGCCATTAGTCAAATTAACTGGGAGCTTCTGGGAACATAGTTCTAGAAATATTTTTCTCATACTCTGGTTATTTTGGAAAAGAAGAACTTTTGTAATTTAAGCATGGTGCAGAATATATTTACTAGATATCCTTATTAGACTTTTTTTGGGGGGTGGAGAATCCTGAATATTTGTGATTAGGCAAACATAAAGGTTTCCCTTGCTCAAAAGCCAGTCATATCCGACTCTAGAGTTCAGTGCTCATCTCTGTTTCAAAGCTGAGGAGCCAGCACTGTCTGCTACAGATGTAAATTTACGACAGCTGTAAATGTGTTTTACAGCAGCATTTTTTACCGTTGGGCGGGGGGAGGAACCACCAGTCCAGCCCACTCAGCCCACTCAGCTGTCTGAGGTGGTGTGACCCAGTCCCAGACTTTAAAAGGTTTGCAATTCCTGCTTTAGAGGTACATATTCACCAATTTTGGAACCTATGCTTTATAGGGAAAATGACAGCGGGGTGGGTAAATGCAGTGAAAAGAGATCCCCAGGTAGGCACATAGTTAGATAGATGGAAGACCAATATGGAAAATTCGTTAGGTGCAAGATAGATGGAGAGTTTTGAAAGGGAGAGAAGTATGAATGTATCAAATGTCTTTTTCTGTCTTTTGGTGCAGTTTTTGCTGGATATTGCGAGACAAAAAAACCAAACACCTTTGCCCCTGATTAAACCTTACTCAGGTCCGAGGTTGCCGCCAGATAGGTACTGCCTTACAGCGCCAAATTATAGACTGAAATCGTTGCAGAAAAAGGTAAGAAGAGGTCTACAAAAATCGGTCTCTATCTAACCATCTCTCTCTCATCTTAATCAAAGGAATTCCATGGATTATTTTGCTGGCCGGTTAGAAAATCGTGAGATTAAATAAGTGATGGTTGAAATAATGAGCAGCTTCTGTGTTCTCAGTTCTTTTTAGCTGTTCATTTATATAGCTTTGCACTAGTGATTATCCTGCCATGTCATTCCAGAAAAGCTGGTGACACAGCAGTAGCAGTTACACTTCTGTTATCACCCTATGATGCTTAGAGCATTTTTCTGGGCGGTTCAGAATGTAATTAGCATTTTGCCCCCAACAAGTTGAGTATTCATTTTTCAAGCCTTGGAAGGATGGAAGCCTGAGTCAACCTTGAGCTTGGAGGGACCAAACTCAGATTGTGAGCAGAATTTGAGTTGCAATAGCACTCTGTAGGAAGCAATGGAGAAATCAACTTCAATTATTATTTGTGTGGCGCCTACAGCTTAGAAAAGCTGCTTCTTTTGCATTTAGAATTGAGAATTCCCAAAACATCATGACCACTAGGTGAGAGATTCTGGGAATTGCGATCCAGAATAGTAAATTTTCAAAGCTCCATCAGCGTCAGAACTATGGAAGGTACAACAGAGGTGTACCGGTTTTAGAATTCTATACCTAGGGGGTGTGGTGGCTCAGTGGTTAAGAAGTGCGCCTTGTTAGCTGGAAGGCTGGCAAGTCGGCAGTTTGAGACCTAAGTACTACATGACGGATTGAGCGCCCATCTCTGTTCCAGCTCTTGGGGACATGAAAGGAGACTCATTTGGGCGTTCCCTGAACGGAGTTTCTTCTGCAAAAATCTTTTCAACCCAGAATAATTTTATTATTATTAATTCTGTACCTGATGGCAAAGCTAATCAATCTGCTTTCAGGTTTTAGAAGATGTAAAAGGCTGAACAAGTAGTAAATTGGAACAAGGCTTAATTTGTAGCATTAATTCCCTGAGTATAGAATACGAATCATCTTGCATAGAAAGTTTTTACAACTCTCTTCCCCCCAAATATTGTTTAAACACATGGCCCCCCTCCTATATTTCTTTGGAAGCAGCATTCCCAAGAATTCATTTTCATTTGTTTCATCCCAGGTATCGTCTTCTGCTGGAAGAATAACCGTCCCACGACTTAGTGTTGGTGCCGTCACCAGCCGGCCCAGCACCCCGACTTTAGGTGAGCTACAGCGTGGATCCCCTTTCCGTGGTGATTTAGGGCTGTTTCGGAGATACTCTTTCCATTTCCATTCATAAGCTCTGTGTCACCTAAGAATTTGGAAATCTTCCTTTGTTACACTACACCCCCCATCTATGTTGGGTGGGGGGATTGTGAGATTTGTAGTCCATGTAACGCTTCAAGGTGTTGCTGCTGCCTCGGAGTCAGTTCCGTCCCCCAAGGCTAAAACACCGCCCTGAGTTGGTTGCACCAAGTAGGACGGTATAAGGTAAAGGTAAAGGTTTCCCTTGCTCGAAAGCCAGTCATATCCGACTCTAGGGATCAGTGCTCATCTCTGTTTCTAAGCTGAAGAGCCAGCGCTGTGATTTTGCAGATGTTTCCATGGTCATGTGGCAGGCATGACTAGACACCGGAGCGCATGGAACGCTGTTACCTTCCCACCGAAGTGGTCCCTATTTATCTACTTGCAATTTCTTGCTTTCGAACTGCTAGGTTGGCAGGAGCTGGGACAGAGACGGGAGCTCATTCCATCCTGCAGTACTCGGGAATCAAACTGCTGACCTTCCGCCTTCCAGTCAGCGTCTTAGTGACTTGAGCTCAGCTGCTAGCTAGTCTCATCAATGTCTGTCCATGGCAATAGGAGTAGAGTAGCCTCTTGCCCTTTTCCTCAGGCAGCAAAGTCTCTTGAACCAGCCTTGGCAGCATTGCCTCTGATCGTCCCCCTCAAGAGTCGTCTGTGAGAGGAGAGGCCTGGTCTCCATTGTGGAAGGGATTCTTCCTCCCCTTCCTCTGTTTTAACAGGGTGGATCTCTGGGACTGCCGTGGCTTAGTTATTAAGGGGCTTGACTTGATGACTGGAAGGTCGGCAGGTCAGCAGGTCAAGACCTGAATGCTGCACAATGGAGTGAGTGCCCATCTCTGTCCCAGCTCCTGCTAACCTAACAGTTCAAAATCAAGAAATTGCAAGTAGATAAATAGGGACCACTTTGGTGGGAAAAGTAAACAGCATTCCATGCACTCCGGTATCTAGTCATGCCTACCACATGTCCATGGAAACATCTGTAGACACAGACAGTGCTGGCTCTTTGGCTATAAACAAAGATGAGCACTGAACACTAGAGTCGGATATGACTGGCTTTCGAGCAAATGGTGCATGTCTCTACATTGTGTGTTACAATCCAGTGATCACCTTTTTCCCCAGTGGCTTTTGAAAAAATGCAATATTGGGGTCGTCTTAGGTAGGGATTTTTGGATTTTCTGGTCTACAAATACCATAGTTCTCCATTTCGGGAGTCCCCCCTACACCAGTGGTTCCCAATGTGGGGCCGATGCCCCACAGGGGGACTTCAATTCCCAGAAGCCTAAGTCAGTCCTTTGGCTGATCAGTGCTTTGGGAAATTAACTGAGGCTTCTGGAAACTGAAGTCCAAAGCCCAAAAGTTGGGCAGCACTAAAGACACCTCCGTGGGGTGCATGTGGGGAAAATAAATACCTAAATTGGAAAGTTCTGTGTCTTAGCTAAGCTCTGCTCAAGCTCCCTGTTCCTGCCCCAGTGCTGGTTGGAAGGTTGCTTTCTGGGCAGGAAGCTAGGAAGCTAGTTAAGCCTCAGACCTTTCTTTCCAGGTGGGCACACTTAGATGTCTGTAAGGAATCCAGGGGGCAGGTAGAGCTCCCAGAATAGAGAGTCCAGAAAATCCCATCCTTCGCCTTAGGCGTGGGTTTATGATGCTTTCCCCTGTGTTAATTCCTTAGTCTTTCCTCCACCCTTTCTTTCCCCTTCCTTGTCTACCTGCCTGCTGTGTTCATTTGGGAAGCTAATTGGACTGTGTCTGCTTTTAAACTAAACCTTTGTGGTGTGGACTTTAGGAACATCATCGCAAGCGGTGTCTGTTTCAGCCAAAGTCGGGACACCTGTCTCCCTGACGGGCCAGCGGTTCACAGTCCAGATTCCCACCTCCCAGACATCAGTAAAATCAGGTAAGATCGACTGACATCAGCAGGATTAAAGTTTTTTGGAATAGGATTCAAGTTGTAAAGTATTTCCAAACCTGTTTGGAAATCTGCTCCGAGTTGTGGTTTTTATTGTAATTTAAGCATCCCATACTGTAGTAAAATGACTGCAATGGCTCCAGTGGTTAAGACGCTGGCTGGCGGGGCATGTGTGCGGTATAGGCCAGACAGTTGCTTCAGTCTGTTGGCTCATTTGACCCCTCCCTCTGTATGTGTGTGTGTGTTTTTAAATCTCTGTAATTTTTAATCTTAATTTTTATACTGTGTTTTTATTGTGTTTTAAGTCTTTTTAAAGTCTGTTAGCCGCCCTGAGTCCTTGTGAGGAGGGCGCCATAAAAGCTTGATCAAATAAATAAATAAATAAACAAACTTGACGACTGGAAGGTCAACAGGTAAACAGTTCGAAGCCCGAGTACTACATGACGGAATGAGTGCCTGTCATCCGTCCCAGCTCCTGCCAGCCTAGTAGTTCGAAAGCAAGAATTTGCAAGTAGATAAATAGGGACCACTTCGGTGAGAAGGTAAACAGTGTCCCGTGCATTCCAGGGTTTAGTCATGCCTGCCACAGGTCCACAAAAACGTTTGCAAATGCAGACAGCGCTGACTCTTTGGCAGTCAACAGATGAGCACTGAACCCTAGAGTCAGATACGACTGCCTTTCGACTGCTCCCAATTGTGGTTTGTATTGTTATTTAGGCACCCCATATTGTAGTAAAAATGTTTAAGTTTTCCAAGGAAGGGGATGCCTTCCTTTGCTCATACACCCCCACACACCATACTTTTAAACCTTTAACTGGGACACACGAATGGTGGAGACCGAGGAGCCACAAACAAAGCTCGAGGATCTGTATTTCACCCACCTTTCCTTATTGTAATCCTTCTTCGAATGCCGTATCCAATTTCGAATACACTAGTACCTCGGATAATGATGTGACTTGGTTCCATAAGTCTCGTAATTATCCGGTATTTAACGTTGTGTGATGCATTGATTGCACAATGTTTAAAAAAGCCTTGTTCCCTTTCCAAAGATGAAAAGGGAACGTGGGGGGCGATCCACCTGCCTCTTTGGAAAGGGCAGTGGGGATTCCATGAATCCCTTTCCAAAGAGACAGGCAGGTTGCAGCGTGGGGTCGGCTGCTTGGGTTGGGGGTTGAACCAGGCGCATGCCCGTTCAAACCCCCCCCCCCAACCCGTGCCCAGGTAGGTCTGAGGAGGTCGGGGACAGCGGGAATCGGGTACCCCAACCTCCCGAGATGTGGCAGGAGCTCCAAAGAGCCCAAAATGGGTGGAAATTTTATCCATTTTTTCACCCATTTCGGGCTCTCCAGCACCCCTGCCACCTCTGGAGAGATCAGGGGACCTGATCCGTAGTTGCGGGGTGGCTAGGGAAGCCTAAGGGGACTCCCCTGTTGGCTTCCCCAGCCACCCCAGAGCTGCGGAGGCAGGGGCGGGGTGGCTGAAGAAGCCAACGGGGGAGTCCCCGTTCAGCTTTCCAGCCACCTGCTCCTTTGAACGATTGCATCAGATAACGCTAAGAGATCGTTATCTCATGCAAGTTTTGTTTAAAAAATTTGCATCATTATGCGATTTAAGCGTTATCCAATGCAATCGTTATCCGAGGTATTACTGTATTGGCGATTCTCATAGTAATCAGCCATGAAGATTGTCCTGGGAACGATATAATGCAAGTGGCCTTTTATCTGCCTTCCTCATCGCAGCATGGCACCCAGAGTACCACTGATCCAGTTCCATGAGTCCCTTTCTGGTCCTGAGCCCTTTGGGAACACAAAGTCCTCCTCCTCAACCCCAGCTGCCAGGACGGATGAATCTTCTGCCCTCCATCAAGAGGGATTCAAGTGGGACCATTTAATCCACTTGGGGACCCTCACCTTTCCCTGTGGACTTTGTTACCCAAGACTTCTAGCTCTCAGGGTTGTCAGGTTAGATAACCACCACCTGACGATCGGAATTGAGTCACCGACAGTAGGGTCTACTCCCATGATGGCGAACCTTGGCACTCCAGATGTTCTTGGACATCAATTCCCTGAAGCCCAAGCCCCCGGGAATCCACATGAATGGGTTTGCTGCAATTCATCCGGCCTGCACTGTGCCACCCTCGTCGCTCCTGGAAGCAGAAGTAAAACATGCCCGTACGGTTAAGACTCTTCTGGGTTAACCCTTCCTCCGTACAGACACGTTTTACTTCCGCTTCCAGGAGCGACAAAGGTGGTGCGGAGTGGGCCGGATAAATCGCAGCACACCCATTCGTGTGGATTCACGGGGGCTTGGGCTTCAGGGAATTGAAGTCCAAGGACATCTGGAGTGCCAAGGTTCGCCATCACGGGTCTACTCTATTACCACAGCAGGATAACCTAGGCAGACTGGCATCGTAATGCTATTTGAAAACAATCCCCTGCTCGAGTTGAGTTAGCATTATGGAGGCAAGGAGAAACCAGGCAGAAGGTAGCACTACACCTCACTAGTAAAACAAGGGCAAATTCCATCTGTTTTATGCAGACAGATTCCCATATGTTGACGAGAATCGCCAAACAATCACAAATAAGGCCAAACTGAGTCTCTGTATGTAGCCAGAGGCCCAAGGAAAGCACATCGACCACCTCCTATCCCTCCCACACATTCCACGGGTTAAGTTGAGCCAAGTCTCTGAGAACAGGCCCAAGTCTGTCCCCCTACTGACTGGCTATGTAGGTGCCGCTGGGAAGAGGAGCCCCCCCCCCCCCAATTCCCACCTTTGCTTCCAAAAGATTCTTCTTCTTTCTCTATCATGCCCTCCTCCTCCATATGACCTTGGCAGGCTGACTATTACCAAGCTCCCTCCCTCGATGTGCCTGGCTGTCCTGTTTCTGTTTCGTGACTGATCTTGCTCCCCTTCAGGTTCAGCAAGGCAGGCCTGGGCCAGATCCCAAACACTCAGCTAAGAATGGGAGAATGCTGTGGGAGGCTGGCTGTGGAAGTTCTCCCACCTTTCCTTTTTAGAAGAGAGTCAGCCTCAGAAGGAAAATCTGGAATCTCTCGGTGCACACATGCCAGAGTCTGCCATTACAGATGGAGAGAGGGCCTGTCGCCTTGAGAACAGGGGGAAAGCCGAGAGAGTCCCGATTGTTAGTTTGAATATTTCATTGTTCATTATTGTGGCAGGAAAAGAAGAAGAGCAAAAAGGAGAAACGTTAACTCTTTAAAGTGTGCAGGGCAATTAACAACGGGGCTTTGGGGTTGCAGCTAATCTACAGCAGGGATTCTTAACTTGAGACCTGTGGGCCAGATGTGGCCCATGGTGCTATTTCATGTGGGGGGCCCACCGCCTTCACCACACCAGGAAGTGCCATGTGGTGGAGGAAGGGCAAAATGGCCATCCGGCCTCCAAAACAGTCTGAGGAACTTTGACCCAATGGCCCCTGTCTTTAAAAGGTTGAGAACTCCTGATCTACAGGAGGCAATTTGATGCTGTTTTAAACCTTTTTTTGTTGTTGTTCAGTCGCACAGTCGATTCCGACCCTCTGCGACCCCATGGACCACTGTCCTCCAGGCACTCCTGTCCTCCACCATCCCCCTCAACTCGCTCAGCTCTGTGCCCATTATCTCCACAATACCATAGCAAATCTTGTTCTTTTAGGTCACCCTTGCGCAAAAGCCAGTCATATCTGACTCTAGGGTTCAGTGCTCATCTCTGTTTATAGCCAAAGAGCCAGTGCTAGCTGTGTCTGCAGAGGTTTCCGTGGACATGTGGCAGTCATGACTGGAGTGTATGACTGGACTGCACGAAAGGCTGTTTACCTTCCTACAGAAGTGGTTCCTATTTATCTACTTGCACTTTCTTGCTTTCAAACTGTTAGGTTCTTCTTCGAGACGTCTGTGAAATACACACAATTGGGTTTGCGCCTGCGCAGAACTCCATTCGGAACGTACCAGAGCTTTGAAAAAAGGAGGGAAAGATCTGTCAAATTAGGCCCCGCCCCCTTCCCATATAAGCCTGGCGTCGGCCGTTTCCCGCTCAGTCTTTTCTTTTCCGCTGCGGTAGACTCTACCTCGGCTGCCAGAGCTTGTGCGCCTCTCGTCGTGTATGGCCTCGTTGGGCCCTTTTAAGCCTTGCTCTGTCTGCTCCGCGAAAATTCCTCTGTCAGACGGGCACGATCGCTGTCTTCTCTGCCTGGGGGAGGCGCACCAGATCCAGGCTTGTGCTTTCTGTAAAAAATTTACGAGAACTGCGTTAAAAAACAGGGCTTCCAGACTACGTTCCTTTCTCTGGGAACGCTCTCTCTCAGCAGTTACTGTCATGGAGCCCATTGCTGATCCTCCGGTTCTTTCTCCCGCCCAGGAAGGGGAACAGGGCCCTCGACCCTCCCCTCCCGTAGCCTCTAAAAAGGACTTAAAAAAGCGGAAGAGTAAGGAGGACCCCTCGGCTGAGCCGAAGAAAAAGAAATCGGCAAAAAAGCTTGTTCCCGTCAAACCGCCTCCAGCCCTGTTAAGCCTCTCTCCTGTCAGATCTCTCTCTGACAGCGACGCCATCTTGTCACCAGAGATAGATGACAATGCGGGGGATTCTGTCTCTGTAGTTGAGATTCCGGGCACTTCCATGGATCAACCGTCCCAGGGCCAGATTCCTATGTCACCCAGGTCGGAGTTTTCGGAGGCTCACTCGCGCTTCTCGCGCAACATGCTCGTGTGCCCCCCCTGCTTCCCGCATCAGGAGTGGGCATATCCTCATGGAGGTTTCTACGGTCACTACCCTCATTGCTGCAGGGGAGCGCCGTGGCCCTCTCCAGGATCTCAGGGGTACCATGCCCCGGACCCCCTATCTCACGGACGCCGAGAGGAGGCTCCGGGGGGGGAGCGTGCGTCCACCCGGCGGACTGCCCATGCTGCCCAAGGGGGAGACGCTGATCAGCCTTGCCGCCGTCGCCCGCGTTCACCCGTGGCGTCCGGCAGGCTGGGATCCTCGGTTGCGGTTAGGGCAGACCAGGCGCCTCGTTCCAGATCGCCAGCCCGCCGCACGGATCCGACAAGGGAAGGAAGCTCGAAGCCGCGCCCTGCCGATCACCGCCGGGTCCGCTCAGCTTCTCCGGTCCCATCGCGGGCAACCTCCAGGGCCAGCGTTCGCTCTGCCCAGAGCGGGAGGCGTGAAAGAGGAGAGGTTGCTTCGCGCTCCGCCTCCCCTGCCAGATCACTATCGCCGGCTGGGTCAGCCTCCGATGCCGAGTCGTCGGTAGAAGCTACGCCCGGATCCGACGCCTCTGCCACGAAGTCCCCCCATCCACCTGAGGACTCTCGTGCTTACTCAGCCCTTGTTGCCCGCATGGCGCTAGCTCTGGAGCTCGAATTCGAGCAGCCTCCAGCTCCACGCTCTGACAAGGTTTTTCAACGTCTTCAAAAGGACGCTATCCGGCCAACATCGGTTGGGATGCTTCCTTCTTTGATCGATCTCGGGAAGGAGATCTGGCGTCGCCCCTCATCGGCCCAAACTGTGTCCCGACGAGTGGACGCCTATTACAAGGTGTGCGACCAGGAGTCCGGCTTCCTCTTGAAGCACCCCACTTCCAACTCGATTGTTGTCGAGACAGCTCAGGGGAAGACGGGCGGCAGCGAAGTCACCACCCCTGCATCCAAGGAGGGCAGGAAACTTGACCAGATGGGTCGCCGGGTTTATTCCTCGGCATCTTTGGCTATCCGAGTGGCCAATTATCAGGCCATGATGGGGGCATATCAGGCCCACCTATGGGAGAAAGTAGAACCGATCCTCGCTTCCATCCCAGAGGAGGCTCGGACTCAGTTGGCCGCGATAGCCCAGGAGGGTGCCCAGCTTGCGTCACAACAAATTCGGTCGGCTAGCCACGCCATGGACTGTTCTGCCAGGGCCATGGCTTCTGCAATTGTCCTGCGCCGCTACTCTTGGCTTCGGTCTGCGGGACTCACTGACGATGCTCGTCGCCGTATTGAGGATCTGCCCTTTGATGGGGAGGGTCTCTTTAACGACACCACTGACGACGTTATGGAGAACCTTCAAAAGAAAAAGAACACTGCCAAACGACTGGGTCTGAACCAACCGCCCCAGAACAAACCACAGCCTTTTCAACCTCGGCAGTTCCCGTCATTCATACCACAACAACCAGCTTCCGACAGGAGCAAGCCCCGCTCCTCTTACCAACCTAGGCAGGGCACTTCGCGCCAGCCTTTTCGCTCCTCTCAACCTCAACGCAAGTGGGACAAGAAACAAAAGCATCGTCCCTGACTTGGAGGGGCCCCCGGTCGGCCTTTCTACTGTTCTGGGCCCGCAGTCCCCCTCCGCTTCTCCACTGCCTCTCCCTGTTTGGCATTCCATCACTACGGACAAGTGGGTACTCAAAATCGTGCGGGTGGGCTACGCCATCGAATTCGAGCGTCTTCCTCCCACGGGACACCTCCGTGTGACCCAACCGTCTCCGGTTCTCCTAGAAGAGATGTCCTCACTTCTTGCCAAGAATGCCATAGAACAGGTGCGACCTTCCAAGGTTCACAGGGGTTTCTTTTCCCGCTATTTTACGGTGGAGAAGAAGGACGGCGGACTGCGTCCTATCCTCGATCTTCGCAAATTGAACCAGTACGTGACCAGGAAGAGGTTCCGGATGGTCACGCTTCAGAACACCCTTCCCCTCCTTCGAGAGGGCGACTGGTTTTCCATCATAGACCTTCGAGACGCTTACTTCCATGTTCCAATTCGGAAGGATCATCGTCGGTTCCTCATGTTTGCTTTGGGAAACGAGTTTTTTCAGTTCAAGGCACTACCCTTTGGGCTCGCCACGGCCCCAAGAGTGTTTACAAAGTTCCTAGCGCCTGTTGCGGCTTTTCTTCGTTCAAAAGACGTTGTTGTTTTTCCCTACATCGACGACTGGTTATTGGTCTCCCAGTCACTTCCTCAGGCACTTCTCGACGTCCAGTTCACAACCTGTCTCATGTCCAACCTTGGCCTCAAAATAAACTTCGACAAGTCAATTCTTACGCCTCAGCGCAGGGTAACATATATCGGCGCCGTCCTAGACTCCGGGACGGCGAGAGCATTCCTCCCTGCGCAGCGGATACAGAAGATACGCAAACTGCTACATCTCTTCTCCGCCGGGAGCAGGGTGTCCGCCTTTGTTGTCCAGAAGCTTCTTGGCCTCATGGCTTCCACCATCGCCGTGGTCCGGTTCGCAAGGTTGCGGATGCGTCCCCTGCAGGCGTGGTTTCTCAGGACTTTCTCCCCTTCCGTGGACCCCCAGTCAATGAAGCTGACCGTCCCCTCCGGGGTTGCACGTTCTCTGCGTTGGTGGGCGGACGCTCACCATCTGGACCAGGGGGTTCCCTTTCAAGCGCCGGCCCCGTCCATCCAGGTGGTCTCCGATGCCAGCCTCGGTGGCTGGGGTGCCCACTGTGGCACCGGCAGAGTACACGATGTTTGGTCCCGCAGGGAACAGGCCATGCATATCAACGAACTCGAACTCCTGGCGATATGGAAGGCCCTCAGGGCTTTCGCCCCGACGCTGGAAGGCAGAGTAGTACAAGTACTCACCGACAACACCACTGCCGCCTCGTATGTCAACAAGCAGGGCGGCACAAGGTCCCTCAGACTTCTCCGAACGTCGATGAGCCTGTGGGAGTGGTGCATCGCTCATCGGATAGAACCGGTTGTGGTTCACATCCAGGGGAACAACAACGTGCTTGCAGACCAGCTCAGCCGTCAGGATTCTGCCATGCACGAGTGGCAGCTCAACCAAGGGGTCTTCGACCTCCTCTGCCAAAGGTGGGGGTCCCCAGAGATAGATGTGTTCGCCTCCAGGGAGAACACAAAATGCCACCTCTTCTGCTCCAGAGCGGGGAAGGACCGGACCTCTCTCGGGGACGCGTTCATGTTCCAATGGACAGGGCCACTGCTTTATCTTTATCCTCCCATCCCCCTGATAACTCGAACCATAGTCAAGGTCAGGGAGGATGCCTCCGACGTCATTCTGATCACTCCGTGGTGGCAGAGGCAACCTTGGTTTCCCATTCTCAAGAGGCTGTCCTCGGACTTTCTGGTACTTCCCCTGTTACCGGACCTGATTCACCAAGACGACGGCAAGGTTCTCCACCCAGACCTCCAGATGCTGCGGCTGACTGCGTGGAGGATAACCCTGTGATTGCTCGGATCCTTACTGCCAGCAGAAGGGATTCTACCAACAGACTTTACCACTATAAATACAAGTCTTTTCTCTCCTTTCTGGCTCAGCAGGGCCGCACGCCTGATGACTTTGATGTCCTCACGGTGCTTCGGTACCTCCTCTGCTTAGCGGAGTCTGGTAAGGCGTACTCTTCTATCAAGGTGGCTTTGGCCGCTGTTGTTGCCCATCAACGGCCTTCCTCCACTCACGCCTCGCTCTTCCGCAATGCTACCGTTAAAAGGTTTCTTCGGGGGCTACGGAACGCCTTTCCCCGCCCCAGGCTTCCGGTGCCGCAGTGGTCCCTTCGCCTCGTGCTGCAACGTCTGCGGTATCCTCCCTTCGAACCGATGTTCTCTGCCGGCATCCGACTAGTGACTTTGAAAACTGTCTTCCTGCTGGCCATTACGTCTGCACGCAGGGCATCCGAGCTGGCTGCCCTACGACATGACCCGCCTTTCCTCCAATTCTTCGCCAACAAGGTCGTTCTGCATCCGGACTTGGCATTCCTACCTAAGGTCGTCTCAGATTTCCACCTTTCTCAACCTCTATGTCTGCCGGTTTATTTTCCCGAGCCTTCATCTCCTATCGAGCAGTCCCTACACACGTTAGATGTACGTCGGGCTCTCCTCTTCTACTTGGACAAGACCAAGCCCTTTCGGCGCTCCGATAGACTATTCGTCGCTTACGGAGGCCCAAGGAAAGGAGCTGCGATTTCGTCGCAGCGCATTTCTAAATGGATCGTTGCCACTATCCAACTGGCCTATCAACTGGCCCAGGTTCCTCTCCCTGCTCAAGTCAGGGCTCACTCTACAAGGGCTGTTTCCTCCTCCACGGCTTTCCTGAAGGGGGTGCCGCTTGAAGACATCTGCCGGTCTGCTACGTGGTCACAGCCACTGACGTTTGTGCAGCACTACAGACTGGATACGAGGGCTTTCCAGGACACACGCTTCGGACGGGCTGTCCTGGCGACCACTCTGTAGCATTACTTCCTCCGGACCCAGACGTGGACCCTCCATCCGGTAAGAAGCTTGCTACTCACCCAATTGTGTGTATTTCACAGACGTCTCGAAGAAGAAGAACGGGTTACTTACCTGTAACTTTGGTTCTTCGAGTTACGTCTGTGAAATTCACACGTAACCCGCCCTCCTCCCCTCTCTCTCTCACGTCTGTGAGTTACCTGGCGTTAGCTTGTAATCGACTGAGCGGGAAACGGCCGACGCCAGGCTTATATGGGAAGGGGGCGGGGCCTAATTTGACAGATCTTTCCCTCCTTTTTTCAAAGCTCTGGTACGTTCCGAATGGAGTTCTGCGCAGGCGCAAACCCAATTGTGTGAATTTCACAGACGTAACTCGAAGAACCAAAGTTACAGGTAAGTAACCCGTTCTTAGCAGGAGCTGGAACAGAGACAGGAACTCACTCCATCATGCAGTACTCAGGTCTTGAACTGCTGACCTTCCAGTCATCAAGTTCAGTGTCTTAACCACTAAGCCGCCCCAGTCCATCCTGTTGTTAGACCTGTCTAAATAAAAGAGGTTCTTCTCTCCCCCCCCCCCATCTTTCCCTCCCCAGCCACTCCGACTACACCAACAGTTCAGAATGTGCTGATCAATCCCTCTCTGATTGGATCTAAGAACATCCTCATCGCCACCAACATGGTGTCATCGCAGAGTGCGTCTAGCGAGTCGAATGCCTTGAAACGGAAGCACGAAGAGGAAGAAGATTATGATATCCTGTGAGAATGGGCTGCTGTGAGCCTCAAGCCCCAATTGTTTACTTTGGAGTGAGATGTGTGTGTGTGTAAGAAACACTCCTGGAAAGGGGCCACTCCATCAAGGCCATGCAAGGCTGGAAGCCATATGTCATGTTGGTTGACTTCGAGCTCTCATGACTTCAAGATCTCCTCCTCCTGTCGCTACAACCTGAAAGGCAGCTTGAGCTGTGGAGAATCTATATGGACTCATCTTTCCAAACAGACCTATCAGCTGTTTTGTCCATAAGGCAAAGAGGGCATCATTAAAGCAACCTTGAGAGAGAAAACTAGGGATGGAGGAGCAGGCGGAGTTGCTCACGTCCCCCCTGGAACACCTTTGCCTTCTCCAAGGACCTTTGCAGCTAAAGGAGAGAAGCCAAAATCCTGCACTGCGTACAGTCATCAAGAAAATCCTGAAACTACAGGCGGGTTGCAGATGTTCATGTTAAGCTGTAAGAGAAAGCTCCTAGCTTAGCGATGGCCAACCTTGGCACGCCAGCTGTTCTTGAACTTCAATTCCCAGAAGCCCTAATCAGCAGTATTGCTGACTTGGGCTTCTGGGAATTGAAGTCCAAGAACACCCAGAGTGTCAAGGTTCACCATCACTGTCCTAGCTGAATCTAGTCCAGGGGTGAGTACACTTTTCAAGCCACAGGCCGGTCACATGGTTCAGCGGGCCGGTCACAAGGTTCCTCTCACCGGGAGTGGAAGTAAAACGCAGCTTGCAATCTGTTGTGCAACAGGATGAGATAGGTTTTAAGCTGCCATTTTCTTTGCTTAAACCAGAGGTGAGCAAACTACAGCCCGGAGGCTTTTTCCGGCCCCTGATGTCAATTCATCTGGCCCACGTCACTCTGGTCGCTCTATACAGGAACATTTTACTTCCGTTTCCAGGAGTGACCAGGGCAGGATGAATTAGTATCCGGCTGGATCTGGCCCCCGGGCCATAGTTTGGGTACTCCTGCTCTAGCCATTTCCTGATGTCTGTTTCTTAAGGAGCTTGTTTTCCTCTTTGAATTACAATGGAATAAAAGTAGAAAGCATGGACTGCAGTTAAGTGCGTTTTGTTCTGCTTATCTGTTCTAGACCTCACTGGGGAGAAGAGTGCAAGAAAGGTAAAGTCAGTGGGTTTGAGACAGCCCTGCCCCCTCCCCAAACTTGGACAGGCTGAGTGGACCCTCTGGTTTGGAGATTTAAACCTCCTCATGGGCTGTAGCAAGAAATCGCTCCAAGCCAAGGTCTTTCTTAGTGTTCCAGACCACCATCTCTCCCAGCCAGCTGCACTGGTGAGGGAATTCTGGGAGTTGTAGTCAGAAAAAGGTTTGCAGGTAATTAGCATTTTGCCCCCCAACATGCTGGGGATTCATTTTACAAACCTTGGAAGAATAGATTTTGTTGAGCTCCAACTCAGGTTGTGACCAGTGTTTTAGTTGCATTCCTGCTGCCTGCTTGACCTTAGTGCCATAAGATGTGAACGGCCCCCCATGCTGCATGCAGCTCTGACCCATCTTTTGGGACTTCTGTTGCCAAACTTGGAGTCACCAAAATCATTTGCTTACTAAGGCATCTTTTGCCTTCTAAGGGACGCCACATTTGTGGAAGGACAACTGTCTATAAACTGGAAGGACCACCAGGCCACGGTGTGCCTTTAAAAAAAACCAACCCCATATCAAATAGCAATTTTGGTACCAGTCGCAGCACTAACAATTCTGTGGGGGAGTTTGGGGTCTTCTCTGTTGTGTTCCAGTTCACTTCTACCCAGTGGATTGTCTTCTCCCGCTTGCCTTCCAAAGCAGAATTGTGCAGAACAGGTTAGCCTACTTCATCCTGGTTGGAGGTGATGCTTTCCATTACAGCAGGGATGCCCAATCTCCAGCCCGTGGGCCAGATCCAGCCCCAAATGCCAATTCATCCAGCCCAAAAGCAGAAGCAAAATGTGCCTGTTGCAAAAAGCTCATCCTGTTGCAAAACAGATTGCAAGGTGTTTTACTTCCACTTCCGGTGGGAGGAGTCACATGACCGGCCCAGAAAGTTTGGGCACTCCTGCATTACAGGATGCAATGTTTTAAAAAATAAAGCCAGCCGTGGAAAGCATCCAAACTGTTTACTGCTCACCTCTCGTTCTGAAGAGGGTGGACAAGAGACATTGGCAAGACTTGTGGTGGCTCCAACTCGCGTACCTATGATGTGTCCCCAACATTCCCACTCCCAAGTATTCTCAGGAACGGAATAAGCAAAGGCAAAGCAATCACACTTCTATTCCGCCCCATTGTGCTTAGTGCACTCTCTGGGTGGTTAAGTTTATTAGCACTTCCCCTCAACATGCTGAGTACTCATTTTGCTGACCTCAGAAGGATGGAAGGCCAAGTCAACCTTGAGCCCTGGTCAGAATTGAACTCTCAACCTTTTGGTTGCAGTATGGCAGTTTAACCTGCGCCACCAGGGCTCCTCAGTTCCTATATAACTGATGGCAAACCTTTTTAGACCAAGTGCCCAAACCGTCACCCCAAACCCACTTATTTATCATAAAGTGCCAACACAGCAATATTGGAGGGAGGAAACGGCTCCCATTGGTTTGCTGGGCAGAGAGGTGGGGTGAACTCTGTGCTGGGGAAGGGAGGAAGCGCTCCCATTGGGCTGCTGGGCAGAGTGAACTCTGAGCTGGTGCGACTCCACAGGTGCCCACAGAGAGGGCTCTGAGTGCCACCTCTGGCACGTGTGTCATGGGTTCGCCACCACTGCTATATAAAAATGATGCAGGGGAATCAAAGGAGTTGGGTGACACATTTTTAAATTTATTTTATTTATACCCTGCCCATCTAGGAAATTTTCCTACTCTGGGTGGCTAATAACAGGGAACTCGCACATTAAAAACATTAAGATCAATCACACATTTTAAAAAGTACAGATTAATATACCAGGAACAAAAAACCCCATTGGCGACAGAGATAAAATAACACACATACACACACAGCCCAGTGCTACCTCTGATGAACAACCGTCTTGACATTACTGGTTTCTGTGTGGCTGAATAACATCTCAGTTGTGTGGTGAAATGCCTGACAAGTGGGGTAGGGGTTGTGTTTTTCTTATGTCCTCAATCCTCTCTTGCCACCCGTCATCCTGGTCAGGGTAAGTGGGTGCAAAAGCATGCCAAAGACTGCCACAAGCTCTGGAGAACCATGTTCTCAAAATATGTCTTGTGAGTTTAGGCAAAAGAAGCCAAGGCATCCGTGAGAAACACTTAAAGCAGGGGTGCCCAAACTTGGGGCCGTGGGCCAGTCACGTGGTTCAGTAAGCCGGTCATGTGGTTCCTCCCAATGGAAGTGGAAGTAAAACGTGTCATCCAATCTGTTTTGCAAAAGGATGCTTTAACCAGGGGTGCCCAAACTTCAGCCCGTGGGCCGGACCTGACTCCTGACACCAATTCATCCAGCCCACCCCCCCCCCCCCGGCAGCTTCCAGGAGTGGCAAGGGCCTGATGAATCGGTGTCAGGGGTCAGATCCGGCCCACAGGGCGTAGTTTGTGCACCCTAATTTAAGGTATATTTGCTACACCAAAATGCAGCTTTAGAGCAGTCAGACACACTGTTGGTAAACTCTAGATTTTTGCACCCGTGCCTGTGCCAAACAATTCTGTGTTTCAGTAAGACATTTGCCATATGGAGACATTTGGATATGAAGGCATGTTGCCCATAGACTGGAAATATTGAGGTCAAGAACTTTTAGTGAAACAAAAGGTTCAGTCAGTGCAAGAGTTTAATGTAAGAACAGAGAAATGAGCAAAAGGCCCAGAAAGCAGAATCAACTTTTATCAGACTGAAATGAGACAATATTTTACACAGAAGTCAAAAGAAAGGAACGATGGTCCCATTAAAGATTCACATAACAATCAAGTTAAATACGACAACCTTTAACCCCGGCTCTTTCTGGAGGCTGCTACGATTATACCTGTTTTCCTATCTAATGGAGGGCCAAATATATATTTAGACTTACTGGGCAGGACCTTGGCAGGGCTACGGGCTGCACTGCTAGCGACACTGCTCTAGAAGTGGGTTGGGCAGGAGATAAACTATTTGAAAACACAAGATTTCATGAGGCAGGGCAAGGATTTCTTAAATTGTCCTTTAAGGTGTCCTGGGTTTTGTGTTTGATGGGTAAAAAAAAAAGAGGGGGACGAAAAACTTCCATGGGTGGGGAAAATCATTTGCCTCTATAAAGTCTAGTGAGAATTCTATAGATTGACTAGTCCCGTGATGGTGAACCTCCAGATGTTCTTGGACTTCAATTTCAAGAAGCCCCTGTGAATCCACACAAATGGATTCACAGAGACTTGGGCTTCTGGGAATTGAACTCCAAGAACAGCTGGAGTACCAAGGTTCGTCATCACTGCATTAAGCTAACCTGCCCCAATAGTGTCCTCAGGTGTGTTCAACACATCTGGTAGAAGTTGGGTTTCTCTTTTTAATTCCTAAACATTAGATCATGACAACCTGGCTTTTTCTAAGGGTCTATTAAATTTTCCACATGTCCTATAAAAGCTCCATTAGTCTACCTTTAAGGTCAACTTTGCTGAAGAAAAGAGATGTGTGGGATGTACTGCCTGTGCGGGGAAATTAAGTGAAGAGAAACAAGACCCTCAATATGCTTCAAATTTATTTATTCTTTAAAAAAAACTTTATTTCAAAAAAATCTATAAAACTGATCCCAAAGGCTTGGCCTTCCTGACTACACTTTGACCAGGCTTGGCTCAGGGCTGTCTTACTTTTCCCTTCCAAATCAGTATTGCTCTACAAAGTCCTCTTTGATTGGGGTGCAGCCGGAAAAGAACCTGCTGGTGCTGCTGAGCATGCGCTTCTTCCTTTTCTTGATGGCTGGCAGTGGAGTCTCGCCCGCCTCCAAGCTGAACAATGAGGGCTCCACGTTCTCTTGGTCTATGGTTTCCTCTAGGACCTGATGTTGGGTTGGGTAATGGAGGAAGGAGATCTATTAGCGGCACAGGCTAAGGCAGGGGTTCTCAATCTTTTTGCGCCGTGGGCCAGACCATGTCCCTTCAGACAGCTGAGCGGGCCGGACACATGGGTTCCCCCTGCTGTAAACACTGCCATAAACCGCGGCGGGTGCATTTATGCAGGCAAATTTACAGCTGTCATAAACTCATCCACCTCTGGGGTCATCACAGTGGTGGGCCGGATGATTTGCTGCCGCAGTACTGCAGTGGCTCAAGTGGTTAAGACGCTGACTGGAAGGCAGAAAGTCAGCAGTTCAAAACCCGAGCAGTGCATGATGGAATGAGAGCCCATCTCTGTCCCAGCTCCTGTCAACCTAGCAGTTCGAAAGCAAGACATTGCAAGTCCTGTACAGTGGATCAATAGGGACCACTTTGGTGGGAAGGTAAACAGTGTTCCGTGCACTTCAGTGTCTAGGCATGCCTGCCACATGTCCATGGAAATGTCTGCAAATGCAGAGAGCACTGGCTCTTTGGCTACAAACAGAGATAAGGACCGAAACCGAGAGTCAGTCGGATACAACTGGCTTTCAAGTAAGGGTAACCTTTACTATGCGTCTGACTCTCTGGCTCAAAGGAAGAGCTACAGTTGTATTTCTCTCGCACGCATGCACGCACAAATGCACGCACACCAGCCCCAAACCTACTCCATTCCATCCATATTTTGGTGACCCTCATACCTTCCTGGTAGGAACCACATCTGGTGGCTCAAAGAAAGTGTTTCCTTCTGCCGCCAAAGTGGGGTCTTCAAGACCCAAGGCCCCGTCCTTGGGATCTCCCACTTGCTCATCCATGAGTAGTCCCTCCTGAGACCAAAACAGGAAAGTGTAGGTCAGTCAGGCTTCCTTTTCTGAGAAGCAAAGCTAAACAAGATGAAGGGCGGGAGTCCTGTTGGATACAGAGTCCGGCCATCTGAATGGTTGTCCCAATTATTGTCCCAACACCAAAATACTCCCCCTGCACCTTTCTGGAGCCTCACAAGTACAAAAAAACCTACTTTTGGCCAGACTTGTTTATAATTTGGGGGGGGGGGGAGGTTTAGGCATGGTACATTTCTGTCCCACATGAATCTGAATTTTAAACCAGATAACAACATGACACATGAATCCCTGTGAAGAATCTCTGAGCCCCCAAAAAGGGTCCATCTGTGGCCGTGATGGCAAACCTTGGCACACCAGGTCTTCTTGGACTTCAATTCCCAGAAGCCCAAGTCTCTGTGAATCCACACTAATGGGTTCACAGAGATTTGGGCTTCTGGGAACTGAAGTCCAAGAACACCTGGCGTGCCAAAGTTTGCCATCACTGATCTATGGGATGGGTGCACCGAAAGAATCCCCACAGATGTTGGATGGTAACTCTCAGCATTTCCCACCACTGGCTAGGGCTGATGAGGGATGCAATCTTGCGACATCTGGAGGAGCACAAACTCTGCACCCCTGATTTATGACATGGACCTTTCTGCAAAGAGAGGACCGGAAGGACAGAATAGCTGTTTTCAAAGCGATCTACCCTACCCTCCTCTGCATACAGAGACACTGCATGCTTTACAAAAAATCACAGTGAGCCTTAAAGGTGGCAGGGAAGGCATGTTTCCATCTCCCACAGGAAGAAAACACTTCTTGCAAAAGGCAAGTCTTCAGAGGTGAGACCTAAGTGTTTACTTGAGAAATTCTATTGTTAAATTGCATATAACCAGGTGGATGGGAACTCATAACTAAAATCCCTTTCCATTCTCTTACAACCACCACGTCCTTTCGAGGGGCACCGGTAGCACTGTTACATGGTGGGGACTCCCACCAGCTCAGGGCCAGTCTAGCCTGTGGTCTGTAACTCTTGCTGTGAAGGTGGGCCTGACCTGCTAAGCCAGTGTTTACCAAGCTTCAGTCTGGGGACTTCAATTCCCAGAAGCCTAAGTCAATTCCCCAATGATCAGCCAATGTCCTGACTGTGGCTTCTGGGAATTGAAGTCCAAGAACCAAAGTCTGGGAAATGCTGAGCTAGACTAAGACAGCCTTAGGGGAGACCAGGGGTTCCTCCTCTTTAAATTGGGCCTGCCATCCAGGAAAGCCCACTAGGCTGCAGAGAAGGGGGGAGGAGGAACAAGCCCTGAGCCACTCACCAAGATCTCAAATGCCCGGTTTTGGCACTTATCAGCTTCGCAGCGGCACTCCTCCGTGCAGGTCTGCTTCTGTTTCCGGCACCTACACTTTGTGTTGCCGCAGCGGCCTCTGCAGGGGCACTGGAAGAACATGGGTAGCAGACGTCAACCCAGGGGAAGAACTGGTCTCTCTCCCCAAGGGGCCCATGTGTGTGATTCTGCCCGTTTCAGAGAGTCAGAGAGCAAGTCCTTTTGCCAGAGAGTGAGGAGGTCTAAAGCCAGGGTGCCCAAACTTTTCAGGCCGTGGGTCGGTCCCATGGTTCAGCGGGCCAATCACATGATTCCTCCCACTGGAAGTAAAACACGCCTTGCAATTTATGTTTTGCAACAGGATGAGATAGATTTTAAGCTGCCATTTTCTCTCCTTAAACCAGGGGTGCCCAAAGAACAGTCCATGGCCCAGATCCGCCCCCGATTCCAATTCATCCGGCCTGTGCCGCCCTCGTCGCTCCCAGAAGCAGAAGTAAAATGCACCCATATGGGCACGTTTTACTTCATAGTGCGACAAGGATGGTGTGGGACGGATGAATTGGCATCGGGGCAGATCCAGCCCATGGGCCAGAGTTCGGGCACCCTTGGGTTAAGCAGAGTAAATGGCAGCCTACAAAATTCTATCTCATCCTGTGGCAAAACATACCTGTGGCAAAACAGATTGCAAGGCGAGTTTTACTTTTGCTTCCAGTGGAAGGAACCACGTGACCAGCCCCACTAAACCACGTGACCAGCCCATGGCCCGAAAAGTTTCGGCACCCCTGCTCTACCTAATTCTGCCAAAGCAATTCTCACAATCCCTTGAATTATATTTTCTGCAACATTTCAAGTTACGGATTGGAGACTTAGAAATTCAAAGTCTGTTTTCTCCTTCTCACACCCACACCCACACCCTCATACACCCACACACACCAGCGTACCCCTAAAATGTTCTTCTTGACACCTTTGGCAATTTTGGCGGGCACCCAGTCATCATCTTCTCTTTCCTCTCCTGATGTATCCGACTCAGATAACAGATCTTCAATGGCCATCTGAGATGAAAGCTTGGCTGTTGTGGGCCTGCGAGGTTTGGGCTGAATAACATACAAATGAAGAAACACATCAATGCTAACTTAGTCTTACTAGAGGGAGAATTCAGGGAGAGAGAAGAAATGCTACTTACTCAAGAGCAGAACTGTTCATAGCAACACAGGCAGGCCATCTAACTCACACCTCTCAGAATCAAGGAAAATTCATAAGCAGTACAAAAATCTGCTTAATAGCTGACTGGATATTTTGCTATCAGGAATGAGTACAGCCATAGTTTAAAACAGAGGTGACTAATGTTGCTGAACTGCAATTCCCGTCCTTCTTCACCTCTGTCTTGAGTCACGGGGGGAGGTAGGGGGCTGTAGGGCACCACCTGGGGGGCCTCCACTGTCTTTGAAAGCAAGAAAGCCTCTAGAACAGTGAGTTCCCTATCTTTGGTTTTTGGACTTCAATTCCCCAAAGCACTGATCAGTCAATGGACTGACTTGGACTTCCAGGAATTGAAGTCCAAGAACCGGACATGCAGTAAACCCATTCGTGTGGATTCACAGAGCAATGTTTCCCAACCTTTGGTTTTTGAACTTCAATTCCCAGAAGCCCAAAGCGCTGGTCAGCTAATGTACTGACGTAGGCTCTGAGAAATGAAGCCCCACTGTGGGGCCTAGAGCCCATGTTGGGAACCACTGCCCTAGAGATACCAGGTTCTCTCTTCACTTTGTGAACACTCACTAGACCAGGGGTGCCCAAACTACGGCCCATGGGCCAGATCCAGCCCACAACGCCAATTCATCCAGCCCACGCCAGCTTCAGTGCACCCGGAAGCAGAAGTAAAACATGCCTGCTTCCAGGACCAACGAGGGCAGCGTGGACTGGATGAATTGGTGTCAGGGGCCAGATCTGGCCCATGAGCCATAGTTTGGGTACCTCTGGTTTAAGCAGAGAAAATGGCAGCTTAAAATATATCTCATCCTGTTGCAAAACAGGTTGCAAGGCGTGTTTTACTTCCGCTTCTGGTGGGAGGAACCACATGACTGGCCCACTGAACCACGTGACCGGCCCATGGCCCAAAATGTTTAGGCACCCCTGCATTAGACGTTAGCATTTGCCCTTTAAGAAGACAAATTATTAAGGAAAGGACCTCCAATGGACACCCTGACCCCAGAACACACACACACCTTAGGTGGAATGTAATCGAACGGGGACTCTGGAGAGCCGGCAGCTGATGGCTGAATGTTGCAGATCTTCTGGCCACTGGCAGCTTGAAGAATCTTCAGTTTCTGTCAGGAAGAAAGAGGGGCTGTGAGCTGAAACAGGGGAGGGGGGGCTAAAGGTGGTCTCCTTCCCGCCCACGGGTAGCCACCCTCCTGAGACCTACCTGTTTGACCGCTTCAATCTCCTCGCAGAGCTCTTGGTTCTTCTCAAGTACGTCCTTCATCTTTGCCAGCTCTTCCTCCTGATTATAGAGAAGGGGGTGAGTCCCACTGAGGTCTCTTTGGAGAGGGAGAACACCCAGGCACTGGACCACTAGCCAACATCTTTGTGGCATGGTTGAATTTGCCAGGGGAATACACTCCTGCCCACCACCACAGCTGCCTGGTTTTTCAATACTAAGAGACAGAGCTAAAGTTCATCACTCAAGACTGCTAATTGCTGGTGGACAAATAACATCAGCTGCTTTGACAGCTCTTGAACAGAGTATAATTATGCAAGGGTAGCCACACCATCCTCATAATTGTGCAATTAGTCTGCCTCCCATTGTCCCCTCCCCAGCTTTGTTTGCTGAGGAGCCTGTCTTGAGTCCTCCTTGCTGAAGATGGAAGGGAAAGCGATGTCATGGCAGAAGGGACCAGTAGAGTAGCAAGGAAGGAAGGTCAGCGCTAGTGATCACCTGAATAAACAGGGAATAAGGCCTATAACAGTCATGGCAAACCTTGGCACTCCAGGTGTTCTTGGACTTCAATTCCCAGAAGCTCAAGTCTCTGCGAATCCACACAGATGGGTTTACGCACAGTAAACCCATCCCTGTGGATTCACAGAGAATTGGGCTTCTGGGAACTGAAGTCCAAGAACCCCTGGAGTGCCAAGGTTCACCATCATGGGCCTAGAATCCCACGTGCCTCACTCAGTGTCTCTTTACCCTGGAGAAAACCAAGCAGTCTTCTTCAGGAAGAACTCTCCAAGTCCCTCCTGATACTGAAATCCAACCACATTTCAGGCTGGGAATCTTTCCCACTCAGGACGCCCAGATGTTCTCACCTGGAACTGGAGGCGCTCCAGAAGTTGCTGCTCCTTCTCAGAAACAGAGGTCTCGAGCCTTTTCTCTGCTTCTTCTTTGTGCTTTATTTGGCTGAGCAGATACAGGACCTACAAAAAGGGAAGAAAGTGCCCTAGAATTGGCAGCATTGGAAGAGAGAAGACATTTCTACCAGACCAAACCCCCTGATGCTTGTCTAATAAACAGAAATATGCTCATTAAAAAAACGCTTATTTGTGTTTGGTTTGTTGGAAAGGAAGCAACCGAGTTAGTCTGTCAATAGCAAGAACAGCAGTGTCTTTATGGCGCTTTATTTATTTATTTTATTTTCTGGTTTAGGTCAGGCGAAAGAAACTGCAGAAGGAACTCACCAAAAGGTGGCTTCATTTTGGCATTTTTTGGAATAGCAGCCATGTAGAGGCCCCTAAAATACACCAAGAGGCGAAGCACATAGCGAACTACCAAATGCTCGCTGCTCGCCATGCTGAAGAAGTTTTGTTGTGCAGCCTCCCTTTCATCAGGACAAACAGTCCGGCAGACGTTTCTGAAATTTACAGCCCAGAAGTCAGCCAGTTACAGCTCCATCCAGTCACTCCTCTGGCACTATACTTCCAAGAGTGGCACAGAATCACCAGGGGTTTTTAATCTCTGAATTTTATTGGTATAGTTGGGTTATTCTGTTTATAATGTATTCATTATGCATGATTTTTTATTTGTAAGCCACCTAGAGTCAGGTTCGCCTGAGTAGGGCGGGATAGAAATTTAAATAAATAAATAAATATCAGAAAACAAAAAAAAAGTAATAAAACAAAAATACTGTAGCACTTTAAAGACTAACTGCTATATTTTTATTGTTAGCTTTCGTGGATCAAGTCCACTTCTTCAGATGAAGAGTAAAACTTCCAGGCATGGTTTATATACACCAAATGCAGGGGTTAAAGGGAGAAGGGTTTGCTCAAGCAGAATGACAGAAAAGCAAGCATAACAATACAGCTTCCTACTGCTATCGGTAACAATAGATTATTCAGATTAGCTCTAAATGTCTCCCTTTCAATCTCAAAGGTGTGAAGTAAAGCCCTGTCTGCTTTCAGACTTAACTTCTCACTTGTTTACTGCCACCTGGCCATTTCCTGTTCCGCTCATGTTGCAAAAGAGAATTGGCAGTTTCACATCTGGCCTAAACACAGAAGAAGAAATTACTCTGGGTTTCATGAGATGGCCAGACACCTGTTGTTTTTACAAGGGAGAGGAAGCTCACCCTCAAAGCACGTATTTCCTTTGCTTGCTGTTCATCTTTTTTTCCTGTTTCAAGTTCTAGCTTTAAAATCTAATATCCTTGAGTTTCACAGTCCTCCTGGTAACTCTGCATGAGAAACATGAGATTCTCATAGGCCATCTTTTCACAGGTGACTGATAAAGAGAACTGGCACACAGACATCCAAGGACAGGGAGGAGCTGGGAAGACACAGCAAGGCCCAGGATGCAAAAAGCTTGGCAACAAATCATTCTCATGGGAAAGAGGACTTGGGGGGGAGGGGAACAATTACTATAATGTAATGTTACCTGATTGGTTAATTCTAGGATGAAAAACAAGGAGAAGAATAATTAATTGCTGCCAGATGGGGAATATACCATTAGTTAATTCTTAGGGAAGCTTCTGCTATGTAGTTTCCTTAGAGCAGTGAAATGGGAAAACTGAAATGGGAAAACTGAAACATATATTTTATTATATAAATCTTTAGTAATAGAGAGCTACTTAAGTAACCAAGGCTATGTGTAGCTTAGAAAATGCTTGCAAACCGAAAAAAACCATAGTGCTTAAGTGCAAAAGCAAAGCTCCTATTGATGGACTAGAAAATATAGATTCTGTTCGCTTAACAGAATATGCATACTATAAAACCCTAAAGGTTGAAATGGCCTGGCTCATATAATAATCAGATGAACAGATGTCAAGGGAAATGTCAAGATAACCTAGAGCAAAGTTAAAATGTCAAGACAACCTTAATTAAAACATAGATAGTAGTTAGGGGATTCTCCGAGAATTAAATGGTATGCGTAAACAACAGTGATTGGGAAAGTAGATTAACGAATAACGTTTATCGATTTAAGATATATTCCCCCATAAATGGTAGTTAATGTATATTCTGTTTTACTCTGTTTCGAAAATGTATAAAAACTCCAGCTTGTCTTTGTTCTGAAGGACAGCAACATGCTCTCAGGTTTGCTTTGCATGGGGATTACTTAGAAATAGGGCTTGGTTAGATCTTTGTTATTTTCTTTAGGAAATATCTGACTATCTCGTTTTTTCAAACCCTTTGCTTTGTGTTGCTATTTTGCTTTTGCACCACAACTGACCTTTTGAGAAGTTTTGGAAGTTTTTACTTTTTGAAATCTTTTTATCTTTTTTTTAAATTAAATCAGAGTTTCTCAACCCTTTTGGGATGGGGGTCAGATAACTCCCATCAGAATGGCTGCATGGGCCAGTCACGTGTTTCCACGCAAGTTCTCGTGTGAAAATGCGCATTTTTTAAGATCGCGTGAGAATTCAGCAAGATTTCAGAAGATCTCGTGAGATTTTGGTGAGATGTCACGAGATTTCATGTGAGAACTCGGCAAAAACATGTCTTTTTGCTGGTTTTCAGTGCTTCCAGCCAGTGGTAGGAACGAGGACAACGTTGGTGGGTGGGTGAAAGGGCTTTGGGGGCCAGTTTTGGCCCATGGGCCGTAGTTTGAAAATGCCTGAATTAAATATTTTAGGCACATTGTCATTTTTGGAGTAACAAGGGTTGATGTGTCAACATAAGGTTCATTGATGCTACACTACATTTGCTAGCTTAGACTTAATGCTATCTGGACTATCTGGTCTGCTGTGAAATACCAACCAGGAAAGGATTTTGTCTCTGGCTACAAGAGACAGGAGAAACCTAGAGGAGATTTCCCTAGCCCTAAATGTCCATGCACTTTGAAGCAGAAAGGCCATTAGGCTAGCTTTGGGAGAAAGGTGGTGAAAAGAAAAGGACAGTGATGGGTCCTTCTCTAGTACTACTACTACTACTACTACTACTACTACTACTACTATTATTATTATTATTATTATTATTATTATTATTATTATTATTATTATTATTATTATTATTATTATTATTATTATTATTATTATTATTATTATTATTATTATTATTCACAATACAGGGGACTGGCTCCCTAGGTTTGCTGTTTGTTCACCATCAAGAAACTTGCATCAAAGGAGTCTAAGCCTCAAAACCAAAACAGGAAGCAAAGTTTGCACTAAATGGAGAGCCTTCCCAAGTAAGAGAAGTGATTGGTCCCAAGTAAGCCGGATTTCTAAATGACAACAGGCCCAAAGAACACTTGGACTTGAACCACCAAAGCAAAACTTACAAGGATGCAAACTGACTAAAGCAGGGGTGTCCAAACTACGGCCCATGGCCTGACACCAAATCATCCGACCCATGCCACCCTTGTCGCTCCCGGAAGCAAAAGTAAAACACGCCCATGTGGGTGGATTTTGCTTCCGCTTCCAGGAGCAACTGGGGCAGCGTGGGCTAGATGAATTGGCATCAGAGGCCAGATCCGGACCCGGGTGTGTGTGTCATAGTTTGGGCATCCCTGATATAAGGAAAGAAAATGGCAACCTAAAATCTATCTCATCCTGTTGCAAAACAGATTGCAAGGCATGTTTTCCTTCTGCCTTCCAGTGGGAGGAATCATGTGACCAGCCCACTGAACCATGTGACTGTGTGGCGGCACGAAAAGTTTGGGCACCCCTGGACTACAGCTAGCCCAGGGAGATTAAGCTAAGCAGAGCCTGTTTACAATGAGATTGTTTCACTCTCCAATAGGGAAAGCAAGAGAACTGTAAAGATTCCATAACAAGCGGTGGGGTGGGGTGGGGTGGGGGTTTCCTTGATTTCTGCCACAAGCAACTGTTTGAACTTCTTGCCCTTCTTGACAAGCACGTTCTACCTTCTCTTGGTGGTCCTGCTGCATCTGGACTAGCTGGCTCTCATGTTCCACTTTAATTTCAGCTGCTGCGTTGCGCTCTTGAAGCAGCAACTTATGCATGTCAGCAGAAGTGGCTTTACTCTGCTGAAGCCGGTTTTCCATTTTTCCATTCTCTACTTTGGAGGAGACAAGCTTTGAAAATAAGAAAACAAAAAGGTAAGCTTGACGAGGTTAGCTGCGATGGCTTAGTGGTTAAGGCGCTGAACATGACAACTGGAAGGTCGGCAGGTCAGCAGCTCTAGACCATGGTGGAATGAGCTCCCGTCTCTGTCCCAGCAAATGCCAACCTAACAGTTCGAAAGCAAAAAATTGCAAGTAAATAAACAGGTACCAGTTTGGCAAAAAAGATAACAGCATTCCGTACTCTCCGGTGTCTAGTCATACCTGCCACATGATCACAGAAACATCTGCAGAAGCAGACAGTACTGGCTCTTGAGCAGGAGCAGCCTTTACCAAACCTCAACAAATAATGGGCTGAGGAAGATCCTTTTGGCCGAGCTCATTTTTATCCACCACATTGGGTACAATACAAGCAGGGACATGTTTGTGGTCACAAAGAAGCATCAGAAATGAGCAGGAAAACGGAAACAGCTTGGCAGCTTCGCCACCCCCTTAAGCCCAGAGGTGCCAGTGGGCCACATGTCTGAGTCCAGCAATCAAGGTAAGGCTGCCCTCCCTCTCCTGCCTGCCCCACCCCGGACCTTGTTTTGAAAAAGCAAAATCCCCTTGCTCCTTTTCCAAGCCACTTCCTGCCACTCCTGTTGGCTGTCACTGAAACTTACTTCGTCAATCAGATATTTGATGGCACACTTGGCTTCAGGGATGGTGCCAATGGTTTCCCAGCGCTGCTTAGTGCGGTCTCCGGCGTCTGCGTCTAACAGCTTCTGCTGTAAGTCAGCAATTTGGGCGCTCCTTTGGAAGAAGCGAAGCAATGTGAATCCATAGGTTAAGCACCAGAAGAGAAGACAGTGTGTGGGGGGGTTACTTGCCAGCAAAATATTAGGTCATGCAATCCCTGGGGTTGGGCTTAAAGCAGGGGTGCCCAAACTACAGTTTGTGGGCCGAATCCGGCTCCCAACGCCAATTCACCCAGCCTGCGCTGCCCTTGTCCCTCCCGGAAGCAAAATGTGTGTCCCTGATGAATTGGCGTCAGGGGCCGGATCTAGCCAACAAGCTGTAGTTTGGGCACCTCTGGTTTAAGCAGAGAAAATGGCAGCCTGAAATCTATCTCATCCTATTACAAAACATATCTCTTGTAAAACAGATTGCAAGGCGTATTTTACTTTTGCTTCCCGTGGGAGGAACCACGTGACCAGCCCGCTGAACCATGTGACCGGCACTCGGCCCAAAAAGTTTGGACACCCCAGGCTTAAAGCGCCTGCTGTGGATCCTTCTATGTGCCAGGCAGAGAATGTGTGTGCATGTGCTGGACAGCAACAGTGTGCTTGGAATGGCAGGATTTTCTCTCTGAAGATTTGCTGGCAGCCACCCATCCAGGCAGCTTGGAAAGGGCATTAGGCAAAATGAGAGAGCAGATGACCACTAGTGGCCAAAACACCAATCCTGAGTGTTCCAAGTCAAAGGCAGCCTACCGAATGCTGAGACAATGGGCTGTTTTGTTTTTTTCTGAAGAGGTCAAACCTGCTCTGTACCTGAGCTCCATTTCTGTCTCCAGGCTCTCGATTTGTTTGGTGATGGAATGGTCCATTTCCACAGCATTATACGAGAAGGTGCGTCTCTGGGAGAAACAATTGGAAAGAAAACTGGATCATGAAGAAGAGAATTGAGAAGCTGCTGACTCTGTTCAGAAGTGACACCTTAAACCAGTTTGTTTCAACTGTTGTTGGTCATTTTTGCTTTAAACATTCCCTTGATTTCCCCAATTTTTTAAAAAAGATCTCTAGTCCTACCCCTTATGTTGTTTTCCTCTATTTCTTTGCATTGTTTATTTAGGTAGGTTTCCTTATCTCTCCTTGCTTTTCTTTGAAATTCTGTATTTAATTGGTTGAATTCTTTCCTTTCTCCTTTGCCTTTTGCATTTCTCCTCTGCTATTTTAAGAGCCTCCTCAGACAACAACTTTGCTTTCTTACACCTGTTTTGGTATGGTATGATAATGTGGACATCATTTCTTCATGTCTGTTCTATGAGATGTTGTAGGTCCTCATACAACTGGTCAACTATGGCTTCATCTGCACCAGTAGTTGGTGCGTATATTTGGAAGAAGAAAGATTGAGAATCACCACCTCATGCTGCGGGGGGGGGGGGGGAGAGGAATCAGTGAAGGTCTCCAGAAATTGATGAATTCATGATTTCCCATTTGGTAAATGGGGAGGGGAATAATTACTTTGAAAAAGCAGACATGATCTCTGGAAGACCTGCCTGCAGGAGCCAGATGGGAACACATCCTCTTCCAAAGCAAGGAAAATCTATTCCTTAGGTTAGAAAAGGAGATTTTCCAAGGCACCGGCTTCCTTCTACTCAGGCCCAAGTTAAGTCACAGCACTACTCACTCTGTATTTAGAGGGAAGATTCTCCCCAGCCTCCCGGATCTCCTTCAAAGAGGCAATTTCCTGGGCCAAGGTCTTCCGGTCCTCTAGGAGGTCGTTGAGGTGCCGCCGAGCCTCTTCTATGCTAATCAAGACCTCGACTTCATTGGCAAGGCAGTTCTGGACAAGAGAAAGGTCAGTTTCAACAGAGGGCCAGAAAAGCATGGCTATTCTAAACCCACCCACCCAATCCTTTTCCCCCACTCGTTGGCGTAATATGGCTTTTTAAAAAAATAAAATGAGAACTTCTAGGCTTCCAGTTTAGAAAAATGAGTTCCCTTCCCACTAGGGCAGGGGTGCCCAAACGTTTTGGGCCATGGGTCGGTCACGTGATTCAGCAGCCTGGTCATGTGGTTTCTCCCACAGGAAGTGGAAGTAAAATGTCACTTGCAATCTGTTTTGCAACAGGACGAGATAGATTTTTAGGCTGCTATTTTCTCTTCTTAAACCAGGGGCGTCCAAACTATGGCCCATAGGCCAGATCTGGGCCCCAACACCAATTCATCTGGCCCACACCACCCATGCTACTCCTGAAAGCGGAAGTAAAATGCACCAGTATGCCCTGCCCGTACGAGAACATTTTACTTCCACTTCCAGGAGCAGCAAGGGTGGTGCAGGCCAGATGAATTGGTGTCAGGGCCAGATCCAGCCCGTAAGCCAGAGTTTGGGCACCTCTTCACTCGGGTGTAAAATAGATCAGTTCCTCACCTGGAAAATCATCTGCCACCCTTATTTCAAGTTAAAATTGTCACGGGAAGGTCAGGGGGATGACCAACTAATGTCCAGGCAGACTCATTCCAAGACTACCTGAAGTTATTCAAGGATTTCTCCATTCCCCTTTCAAGTCACCTGGCTCATATCTGGAAAACCTAAATGTGTCAGTTCTGTTCTATTTCACCTCTCAACCTGTTTCCCCCTTCCTAGCATAAGGTGACACCACCTTAATAGATCTATTTGCTAACTAAGACTCAACAGGGGCTGAGAGCCTCACCTTCACACGGGAAGCAATTCCTTCAATTCCACGATTTGTATTTTCTTTTCTTTTATCAGCAGCTTCTTGCTGCTTCAAGAGAGCAACCTTCAACCGTTTGTTGGCAGCAGCAGCCTGCAAAAGTGGCGTAACCAGAATGTTTGATCCAGCCTCAACGCTTCAGTCTCCTATCCTTCCACCAGGCCTGAAGCTCAGAGGGTGACTTTAAGACACTCAAGTATGCCCTACCCCAGTGGTGGCAAACCTATGGCACGCATGCCCTCTCTGTGGACACCAGTGCGGTCACCCCAGCACAGAGTTCATCCTGCCCTTCTGCCCAGCAGCCCAATGGGAGCAATTCCTCCCTCCCCCCAGCTCAGAGTTTATCCTGCCCTTCCGCCCAGCAGCCCAAAGGGAGCAATTCCTCCCTCCAGCACAGAGTTCGTCCCGACCTTCTGCCCAGCAGCCCAATGGGAGCAATTTTTCCTTCCCCTGTTGCTGTGTTGACACTTTGTGATAAACAAGTGGGTTTGGAGTTGCAGTCTGGGCACTCAAAGTTCTCTAAAAGGTTTGACATCACTGCCGTACCCCATAGAGCAGGGGTTCTCTACCTTTTCAAGCCATGGGTCAGTTCATGCTCCCTCAGACAGCTGAGCGAGTGAGACTGGTGGTTCCCCCTGCCGTAAATGCTGCCGTAAAACACGTCTGCAGCTGTTTTAAATGCATTTACAACAGCTGCGGATGCATTTACAGCAGTTGTAAATGCAGAGGCGGCTGTTTCCACCACTTCCGGCAGTGACACTGAGGGCAGTGGGCCACCCAAAATGCTGCCATGGGCTGGATTCGGCCTGTGGGCCATAGGTTGAGAACCCCTGCCATAGAGGTTCCTAAGGAGGAGCAGGAGATGTTGAAAAGATGTACTACCCTCTTAGAGTAAGGCTGGGATAAAATTCTGCAAGTTCAGTAAAATTCTCTGAGAAGATCCTGCCCCTTTTACTCTTCCACAGATCGGAATCTCACTTGACCTAGAACCATGCATTTAAAAATCAAGAGTCTAAGCTGGTACGTTGAAGACTAAAATGTTAGAAAGGATAAGAGAAAAGAAGGTCAATTCATGTTAATGTTCCATTAAACTCTATTACGCAACTTCCTCAAAGTAATCTTGGGAGGAAAATTAAGGCACCTGCTCACTGTCTGACCTAACAGAACCTATGCTTAGAAACTGCATCTCAGACACAACCAGTCTTTCTGTATATTTTTATTCCCCACATCTGACTCAGAGACTCAACCAAGTCTCGATATTTGACTCCATCTCTCCAAAGTATTCTAAAACTCTGTAACTCTCTAGGGATATATTTTAAAAGGGTGCAATTTTGGAAAGGAAATGAAGGGAAGGAAGGTCATCCCTGAGTCCTCACCTCTTCCGCTTTCCGCCGGAGGACATTGGCTTGCTTCTGGAAGTCTTGCTCCAGTTTGACCAGTACATACTGCCTCTTTCGATCCTTGAAGAGAGGAGAGCAGAAGGGTCAGCCCTTTTCAGTGCCTTGCCTTCTTCATCTGAAATGCTTGGAAACCAGAACTCCAATGTACTCAGTTTCCAGTAATAGAACAGAACACCGTGCATGTTCATATGAAAATAAAATCTAGCATTTATGATTTGGGTTATTCCATTGTGAACCACCTGGAGTAGTGTTTAAAACTAATTATGGGGGTTATAAATCAAATAAATAAAATAGTATTTCCCACTCCTTGTCTATTGTACAGTGGTACCTCAATTTACAAATGGTTCATTTGAAAATACTGCCTTGCAATACAATTTTTTTTTTTTTTTTTTGCAGTACAAAGCAACTTTCCCTGTAAACTACATGGAAACTAGTGACCACTTCTGGTAATGAATCGTGTTCTGCATTCTTTCCTTTTACATTTTTTTTTTTTTGTAATATTAAACGTCCTGGGGTCGGGGAACACATTAAATTTGTAAAGTGGCATACCACTGTATTGTTTTTTCCTAGGGCCGGGGTACGCAAACTATGGCCAGTGGACCGGAACATTTGGCCTGCACCGCCCTTGTCCCTCCTGGAAGTGGAAGTAAAACATGTTTTACTTCCACTTCTGGGAGCGAAGAGGG
Organism: Furcifer pardalis; assembly: GCA_030440675.1. Taxonomy (NCBI): domain Eukaryota; kingdom Metazoa; phylum Chordata; class Lepidosauria; order Squamata; family Chamaeleonidae; genus Furcifer; species Furcifer pardalis. The sequence goes on from CP126897.1 coordinate 3,769,269, forward strand.
CGGGGCAGTGTGCGCCGGATGAATTGGCGTTGGGGAATGGATACAGCCCATGGGCTATAGTTTGGGCTCCCCTGTCCTAGGGGAAAGGGTGGGGGAGGGAAACACTTGAACAATATTGCAATCAAAGAGGAAACCATGTCGCCTATGCTCCAAAACAGTTTTATAAAACAACAGCCTAGGACACTTCTAATTTAAATCCCTTCTTTAGGGCACTTTGAAATAGTCTGTGTGAACAAGCAATGTTTTTATGGAAGGACAGCTGATCAAATCCTTTCCACCTCAACGTGAATCAGTAACTCCATTCACCCGCTCCTTCAGCTGGATGACTTCCTTGTCCTTCTGCTGCTTCCACTGCCTAAATTTCTCTGCATCGTCTTTCATCTGTCGTATCAGCTGAACACGTTGGCTCTTCATGGCCTAAGTGGGGGACAAAAAAGGCACTTGGGGTGAGACTACAACTGCCCTTAGCCTGAATAAACATGGAGATGCTCGGACCCTTAGAAGCACTGCTGACCCCATAAAAAATATGAAGAATGCTAGGATATAACAGTGTCTACGTTTTGAGGGCTTCGTGGAGTCATCTATTTTTAGACTATCAGCATGGGCAGGGGAGTTTGAACTCTTTCAGCCATTTGAAATCATCTAGACCAGTGGTTCCTAATGTGGGCCCCACACCCTAGAAGGGGACTTCAATTCCCAGAAGCCTCAGCCAGTCCATTGGCTGATCAGTGCTTTGGGAATCGACTTAGGCTTCTGGGAATTGAAGTCCGAAAACAAAGGTTGTGAAACACTGATGTACTCTTTTCCTTTGTAAGGGCTGTGGTGGCTTAGTGGTAAAGAGGCTGAACTTGACAACTGGGAAGTTGGCAGGTCAGCAGTTCAAGACCCGGGTGCTGCACGACAGAGTGAGCTCTCCTTGTCTGTCACAGCTCCTGCCCAATTTAGCAGATTAAAAGCAAGAAATTGCAAGCAGATAAATAAGTACTTCAGTGTGCTTCGGTGTCTATACATGCTTGCCACATGACCATGGAAACGTCTGCAGATGCAGACACAGCACTGGCTCTTTGGCTGTAAATGGAGGATAGCACTGATCCCTAGAATCGGACACGACTGGCTTTTGAGCAAGGGAGACTTTTACTATACATTCCTTACACCTTTGGTAAGTGGTTACATTCACCACACATTTCCTTTAGATTTCTCAGTTTAAGTATCTCTAGCTCTCAGCAGGCTAAGGAGGATGCAGGCAGAGGAGAGAGGAGCCTGGCATTCGCTGGTCCAATGGGTCGCAAAGGGTTGGACTCGACTGTGCAACTGAACAAAAACAAGAAGCTCTCAGGGACAAACAAGTCAGTTTCTAAACTTATTTTTTTTAAGGGTTAAGATGCATTCCTGGTGGGGAGAATCAGAATGCACCTTTCCTCACTTTTTGTCAGGGGAGCCCAAACCTTTCAGGCTGAGGGCCGGTCACATGGTCCAAGGGGCCGGTCACTAGAATCCGTGAGCTGGATCCAACCCCCAATGCCAATTCATTCAGCCCGCAAATCCCTCGTCGCTCCCGGAGGCGGAAGTAAAATGCACCCGTCCGGACACGTTTTACTTCCACTTCCGGGAGAGATGAGGGCTTTGCTGACCAGATGGATTTGTATTGGGGCCGGATCTGGTTTGGGCACACCTTCTTTATGTCAAGATCTTTACAAGCACCTTGGTGAAGCGTCAAGGACACAGCAGTAGTTCCCATAAGAAACCACGAAACCTTGCGCTGCCAAATCTCAAAACCTCTGCCTGCATGTTCCCTCCATCTTTTTCATCAAGCCTTTAGCACTTATGTACCCGTATGTCCTGGTTCAGTTTGCGCACGGTCTGCTCTGTGGATTCTTTCATCTTCAGCAGTTTTGACTGATCTTTCAGCTTCTTCTTCAGATCAGACATTTCTCCTTCCAGCTCCTGAAGCCGTTTCCGACGGCGCTCGCTCAACCTGAAAGGACACCCATTGCCCCGTTAACAAATGTAGCCCAAGGACTTCTCTTACTTTCTAGGCTTCCAGCCCCCACCCAATCCCCACCCCACCCATTTGTGTGCCTCTTACTTTGCTTGGCTGACATCCTTCTTCGTCCCCTGAAGGGCAAGGACCAGGTCTTCTTTCTCCTTCTGAAGTTTTGCAACCTCCTCTTCCAGGCCCTTGATATTAACCTTGATATATATATTAAAAAATACATTATGTAGTATCCTTTTTCGTCTGAATTTGATTAAAAGAAACCTACTAAAAAGCTTTGGCCAGAAGAGAAAACAGCTATTTCTACCCACTAGGCCATGATTGCACAAGGCTGCCTCCCATAGCCTGCCAAGGATCCTATCATAGTTCATTCTTCTTCTTCTTCTTCATTCGCCGTATCTGGATCTGAATATTGGCGATCTTCATGGCAATCAGCCACGAAGACTGTCCATTTGCCTTCTGCATCGCAGTATGACACCTGTAACACTGATCTTGTTCTGTGAGTTATTTTCTGTTCTTGAGTCCTTTTGGCATGCAAAGTCCTCCTTGGCCCCAGGCCAGGGTTGACGAAGCTGCTACCCTCCACCAAGATGGATTCCAGTGGGATTTAATCCACTTGGGGACCATCACCTTTCCCTGCGACTTTGGCACTCAAGGCCGTTAATCCTCAGGGTGGTCAGGTTAGTTAACCGCTACCTAACACTCAGCATTGAGTCACTGGCAGTAGGGACTACTATACTATTCCAATACCAGGCGAGATTTCCACACAGCTACTACCTGATACTGGCTCTGTATGGGTTCCAGCTGGCTGTCGTTCTCAGAGATTTTCCTAGCCAAGGCCTCCTTTAAAGCCAAAGCTTTGTTGAGCTCAATCAGCTCTTTTGACATCTGAGCCTGGTGGAGAGCGTGCTGAGCAGCATATTCATCAGAGGAGCGTTGAGCATCCAAGTCAGCTTCCAAAACCTAGGAGAGAAGATACAACGTCACTAAGAATCAATGAGGGAAGCCCTGTGCAACTAACATGATTCATAGCAGCATCCCAGGAACTATTCATGGCACTTTATTGTTCCCTCTGCAACATTTTTACTGAGCCTTAGAAAACCTGCCGTTAATTACTCCTGAAAAACTTGTTTGCTGGAGTACCCGAAGTGCCTGGGATTGATTCCATGTGCACCTCTGGAACACGATGGCCCTTGCTTTAGAGCAGGTTTCGGCTACGTTTCCAAGTGCATCCGCGTCCAACCCAGAGAAGGAACTGTTTATGTGTTATTTTAAAAGTTGAAGGGGGAAACAGAGGGAGAGAACCTGCACGGTCACTTTGGGAAACCCCGGGCATGGACACAGAAGTGGACCTAAGGGCTCACGGCCATCTTGCTGAATAAGCCTTGGTTCCTGAAAGCTGCCACACCATCTCTGTCTAAACACCAGCAATCTTGTACAACCACTTCACTACTCTTATCTCTCTCATTCTCGCCATTCAACAGCACTGATTGCTCTGTGAGGTGTACTATTATCCCTTTGCTGATGAAAGGGGGGGGGGAACCTGTGGGCAAAGGCAGGGAATGGGGCTTCAACCCAAAGACAGCAAGCTATGTATAGGGCAGTGATGGAGAACGTTTGAGTGAGTCCCCAAACTCAACAGGCTGCCGTCTGTGCCACAGAAGGGTGGGGCTTACTCTGTGCTGGGAGAAAGAGGAAGTGCTCCCATTGGGCTGCTGGTCGGAGGGTGGGGTGAAGTCTGTGCTGTGGGAAGGGAGGAAGCACTTCCATTGGGCTGCTGGACAGAAGGGCAGGGCAAACTCTGTGCTGGGGTGACGGCGCACATGCCCACAGAGAGGGGTCCCTCTGGCATGCCTGCCATAGGTTTGCCACCACTGGCATAGGGTGTAGAAGAAGGAGATAGGACATGAGCCCAGATCGCCCCAAGCCCAGCTGCTTGCCCGAGAGGCTATTTACTTACAGCACTGCCGTTCTGGTCAGCTGTGTCCATCTCAGCAACACCAGCAGAGCTTTCATCCTGCAGAGAAAATACCATTTAGCACCACTGAACTAACGGTTCCTGTAGTCTGTCACTTGCCCTGCACAAATCCTGATCCAGAGCAAAGGACAGGACAGTTCCCGTTTTCAGCTTCTCCAAAAGTCACATTAAATAGATGTGACATCAAGTTGGGAAATTCACTTCTCCAGGATCTCCCAAGCTACTAAAGCAGGGTTTCTCAACTTACAGCCCGTGGGCCAGATCCAGCCCATGGCACCATTTCATGTGGCCCACTGCCCTTGTGCCCACCACCAGCTGCGTACACATTTACAAAAGACGTGGACACGTTTTACAGTAGCATTTTCAGTGGGGGAACCACCAGTCTGGCCCGCTCAGCTGTCTGAGGGAGCGTGACCCGGCCCACAGCTTGAAAAGGTTGAGAACCCCTGCATTAAAGGGTTGAACCCAAAAAACCAAGGGTTTTGTTAGCTACGGCAATGTTTGAACCCTCCAACAAAACTCTTTACCAGTAACTGGGCAATCATCTGTTGCAACTGGCAGAGCAGCCCCATCTGCTCTTTCATTTCTTGGTCCTCTAGAGTCTCCAACAGCTTCTGCAGATCAAGTTTCAACCTGAAATTCAGTTGACAAAGTATGCATTTGCAGGTCTTTGTTGGTCTCATGACTGAAAGACCCATCAGCTAGCAGAGGTTCGGTTTATGAATACAATGAAAGTGGAAGAGCAGCAGATGCGGCCATACGTACCTCCTCTTTACAGGATGCAACAACTCTTTTTAGCTTAGACTCAGTTTCCCAATCTTTGGGTTTTGGACTTCAGTTGCCGGAAGCCAAAGTCAATTCCCCAAAGCACTGATCAGCCAATGTACTGACTGAGGCTTCTTGGAAATGAAGTCCAAAAGCCAAAGGTTGGGAAACACTGCCTTAGACTGACAATTCCCCTGTCTTTTATGCAGCACAGTCTCAACTAACAAATTCTTGATCTAAATGGAGAGGCATGTGGTCCATGGGGGTGGGAGGGGTCTGCCACTTCCAAAGCTCTCCCTGCTAATCTTCTGCATCACCATTTTCCTCAGTGTCAAAATTGAGAACTCCACTCCCAGAAGTTTTTAGGTGGTGTGATTCTTCAGCTCAATGCTCTCTCTCTCTTTTGGTTTTGAAACAAGGGGTAGGTGTGGCCTGCAATGCGAGCGGAGTGTTTCAGGCAACTTTCAGTATATAAAGAGCAGAGACGTACGCAGCATGCTGCCGGAGATCCTCCAGTTTCAAGTTGATCTTTTCATTTTGCTGCTCTGTCTAAAACAAAATGGGAAGCAGATTCTGAATTATAGCACAGTTTAAGCTATATAGCTATAGCAGTGCATAATAAACTATTTTCGGTTGTCTTTTTAGGACTGCATATCTACAAGGTAATAAGTAATGGATCTAGACCCAGGAGACCGCAGGTCATTCTTACAAGTACTCTGCAAAATGACAAAAAAATAGCAGTGTGCATTTCTGCCAAGCATGTATACTATATTCACAGGCTGTACAAGGTAAAGGTCGCCCTTGCTCGAAAACCAGTCGTATCTGACTCTATGGTTTGCTGCTCATCTCTGTTTACAGCCAAAAAGCCAGCACTGTCTGCATTTGCAGACGTTTCCATGGTCATGTGGCAGGCAGGACTAGACACCAGAGTGCATGAAACAGTGTTACCTTTCCTGCCAATTTTCCAGTATTTATCTACTTGCAATTTCTTGCTTTCAAGTTGGTAGGTTGGCAGGAATTGGGACACAGACAAATGCTCACTCTGTCATGCAGCACTCAGGTATTGAACTGCTGACCTTCTAGTCATCAAGTTCAGCATCTTAACCACTAAGCCACTGTAGTCCCTAACTGTACAAGGTAGGTCTGACCAAAACAAACAAAACCACACATCAAAATAGAAGCCTGAGAACGCTGAACTCACAGCTCCTCTGCATAGCTGTCAGGTTGGTTCTAAATTCTGACAACGCGTCCAGTTTTCTAAGGCGAGAATGTACAGGGGTGGTTTATCTTTCCCTTCTTCTGAGCACACCCTGAGGCTGTGAAGCTTGCCCAAAGCTATGCAGGCTGCCTTTTCTCACAGGAGGCACAGTGGAGAATCCAACTTCCAACTTCTGGTTCTGATTTACAGACCCATCCTGAGTCTTACTATTTCCTCAGAGTCAAATATGTTCTAAATCAGGAGAGCCCAAACGTTTTCAGGCCTGTTCTAAACAAAACCATTCCACCCTCCACTACCTCTGCCATCCTCAAAAATGTACCTAACTACTAATGCCTCTGGGTGCAGAGCCAAAGTCTGGGAGTTCAGTTCCCCATCATGCCTCCGAAGAAAAAAGGCAATATGGGAAAAGCTGTACAGTCCCAGAGAATCCCCAGGAGGAGGAGGAGAAGGTGATAAACTCTTCTGAGTACTGTATACACATACAATCCTAGAAGGTATTGCCATAAGTCAGGACTGACCTGATAGCAAATAATTATTTTAAAAATCACGTGTCTACTGAAATATTGATTATTAAATTACCAAAACAAACTACCAGGAAGCAAGAGTCTTGGTTTTTAACTTTCTGAGTCCACTGCTTAACAGTTAGACCTACACCCATTAAGAACAGTTTCCTTTTTTCATCATTACCATAATGATCTTTTCCAGCATCTGGGCAACCTGGCCAGCTGCTTCACTTAGACCACGGCTTAGTTTCGTATTCTCCTCCATAAGGGCATGATTTTTCTCCATCAAAGACTGCAAATTTTCTGATGGCTCACCACTAAAGCCGAAGAAGTATTTGTTAGAAATAGCATTCCAAACAACAAATTTAATACACTTTTCTAGACTGAAGATTAGATCAAAAGAGTGACTGAAATCCTGTGGTGCATTTATGTAAACAGCATATCTTTTAGGTGCAAATCACTCTACAATTACAAATATCTGTAAGTATTATCTGCTGCATTTTGAGCTATGTAACATAGTTTGCAACAGATAATATTTACAGATATTTCTTACTTTACAGCAATTCACATCTAAAAGTCATGCAGTTTATGTTACTGTGCAATACCTTGTAGGCAAATGTTACGCTGGATAATATGCATTTTCTAGGCCCACACTACATTTGTTACAAAGAAAAGGTATTCAAGATGTATCTGCTGATATATATGAAAACTTTGGAAGCTGGAAATGTAATGCATATGAAGTGAAATGCAATGCTCAAGTGGAGGAGCAAAAGGTGGGAAAAGCCCTAGAATAGGGGTAGGCAACCTATGGCCCATGGGCCACATCCAGCCCATGGCGCCAAATAACCCAACCCTCACCCTTGCTCCAGCCGCCGCTGGAATCTACCATAGACTCATTTACAGCTGTCGCAAACATGTTTATGACAGCCATAAACGATGGGGGACCACCAGTCCAGCCCCCTAAACTGTCTGAGGGAGTGTGACCCAGTCCCCAACTGAAAAAGGTTGGCAACCCCTGCCCTAGAATGAGTGGCCAAACAGAGAAGAAGGAAGGTTATTATAGCTCAAGCAAAGAGACTCAGATGCCAGGATTTTGAAGGACAGATGGAGAACGGGGGTTTGACAGAAAGAACATGAATGTGGAACAGCACTTTAGAACTAAGAGATTTTAGAAAGTTAATGGATAAATAAATAGAAGTAATACAGCAGCATCCTTATCAGGACTGTGTTTACATCCAGAAGTGGCCATTACTGAAATGTGCAAATTTAAGCAGGAGATATAAACTCCATGTCAAAGTCAAAGTTCTGGTGGCATTCAGATGTAGAAACAATTATTTTTGGCTTGAAGAAACAATTAATGCCAACTGCAGTTTGCTGCAGCCTTGTAAAGAATCATGGCTCAGATTAATATTCCTGCACTCAAGCCTACGAACAGAAAGAGGGAGGAGAAACAATCTGTACCCGATAGAAACTGGAAGAGTCCCTCCATGTGCTTGCAGCAATAAGACTTGCAATTCTTGAACCTGGGAGAAAGAAATACATGCATTTATTTTTGTGCTTTGCCATTTCCACATCTGTAAGAACCTTCAGTGTGCAATTCTGTGCCATCTGTTTAAGGATCAAAGGGCAGTCATTAGCAGAAAATATCCCCACAACCAGTGCCATTTCTACAGCATTCTTCCGCACCCCCACCCCAAATTTGAGGTCACATAGAAAGAGCTTGAGCACCTGCAGCCGTAATCGGTTGATTTCTGCAGCCTGTGGGTCAGTATTCACTATGGGCTTGTTCTTGATCTTCCTGGCCCTGTCAGCATAGCGAAGGGTATTCAGGGTCTCCTCGAGGTTGGAATCCGCTGGGCTCACACAGGCAATCATCAGAGTATGGCTATTGCCTCCCAAGGAATCTGAGAGATGAAACAGAAGCAGTGACAAATGCCTTAGCTCAGTGATGGTGAACCTTGGCACCCCAGCTGTTCCTGGACTTCAATTCCCAGAAGCCCAAGCCCCCGTGAATCCACACGGTGGGTTTACTGTGCGTACACGTGTGGATTCACAGGGACTTGGGCTTCTGGGAATTGAAGCCCAAGAACAGCTGGAGTGCCAAGGTTCACCATCACTGCCTTAGCTGGACAGATGACCTAATTCCCACCTTTGCTTCACTGCTTTTGTAGAGGAAGCAACAGGTTCTCAGAGGCACAAGATGAGGCTAAGAGCCCTTGCGTTTCATGCTCACCTTGCAAAAGCCGTGTCAGCTTGGAGTCCCTATATGGGACGAAGCTGCCTTTTTTGGTTTCATCCCCAAGAGCGCTGATGACATTCCCCAGACAGAGAAGCCCTTTGTTAATGTTGATCCCTACCGACACAAAAGACACTGGTCAGGGAAATCAGGGCAACTGGTCCTGCTTTTGCACAGGAAACAGAAAATGAAATACAGTATGAGTGAAGAGAAACTGAAACAAAAGGCACTTTAGCAAGTACTGTACAACGTAGCCAACAACCGAGAATCCAGGCAAGCCTGAGCTATTTTCTTAGTTTACTTGATTTTCATCTCAGGTATTTTTCTGAAATCCAAGAGATTAGTGTTTCTAACAGGTCCACCATCAAGTGAGACAAGATCCATGTTGCTGCCTGAAATTTATTCCACTCACCTTCTCGTAATCGGTCGCCTTCCGCTTTGGTCTTCTTCTGCCTTTCAGAACCAGCAAGGTCTACAAGATGCAACTTACAATGAAAGTTGGTGTTCCTACAACCAGAGGTAAGGACTTAAGTCACAAGATGGTGAATGGGAAAGGCTGACAAAAGCTATTCACCTACTGCTATTGATTATTGCAACAGCTTTTCAATGAGTGGCATTTCAGATAAGCAAGATTACCTGAGAGACAGACTCTGGTGATCAATGTTCTGCCCTTGCTGTATTTTCTGCCCAAATGTTTTCTCACTCCACCCGCCCCCCACAACACTCAAGTCGGTTCAGTTTTTTTAAAGCACAAACTCAGCAAGCCCAAGGTTGCCTTGAATGGGCCATATCTCAAGTCTCAATTTTAAAAAAAATCAGGGTTCTGAACATTTTTGCTTACTGGTCATTCTTGCTCTTCTGCTCAATGGACATCGTGAAGATTGCATGAGAACGTGATGACTGGGTGTTCATAGCTGTAGAAGCCACGGTTCGTGAATTATTCCCTTGCTCGAGACAGAGGATGGTCTCTTGGGCACTGGTCACATCATGTTCTGTTAGTCCCACAATCTGATTCAAGAGAAGAAAAGGCGAGAAGGGATATGATTTCTTTTCTGTCCTTGGAAAAACCCTTCATTTATGGCTCTCTGAATGGCTGTACTGTATCTCCCTCTACGAACCAGGACTTATCATCACTAGAAAAGCTCTCTCTCTCTCTCCTTCCCATCACTCTCACAGACATGCCTGGATCATTTTAGGCCACACAACTCTTCTCTGAGGGAGGAGTAATGGCTACCACCCTCTTTGATTTTCTTCTTCTTCTTCCGTGTCTAAGCCAGACATGAAACTGCCAAAATTAAGCCACCTTTTGGCGAGTTCATTCTGCAGTTCCTTTCGCCTGACCTAGTGTGAAAAAGATTAGCCAGCAACACAAGGTTGCCATTACCAGGGTACATTTGATTGTGGTTCAAAAATACCACAATCTTCTAGGAAGCTCTTTCTGTGTACCTTCTGCTGACAGGCCAAGAGATTTTTAAGAACAGGCCTTGGGGTACCGAGCAGCATCTTTTATTATTATTATTACTGTATTTATTATACTTACATCCCACCCATTGGGATGAACTCCCACTCTGGGCAACTAACACTATTAAAATAAAAGCAAAACAAACAACATTAAGACAATAAACAACCCTCACCCACCTAATCAAAATAAGAATGGCAATTGTTCTTTTGTTCTTGCTGATGTCTTTAAACTATGTGTCCACTATGCGTTTATGACTGCCGAAAAAGTCAAAGACCATGTGATACTGCCAGACTTAACACCTGACATGCCACTCCCTGTTTACTGGAAGTAACAAACATGTACAGTTATACCTACCTTTATGCCTTCCTTGGGATCTTCACGGATACTGATTTGAGATGTCCTATCCTTAGCTGGTGACAAGAGGTCCAAAATGTCTTCATTGTAGATCTGAATACATTAGAAGAGAACTTTAGACCACAAAGCCCAAAAGTAATAGAAGCAGCAGCACAGAAAGAATACACAGATGAAAGGCAAAGCTGAATGGCAAACTAAAAACTTAGCCTGAAATGAAAATTGCAACCTTAAGCACTCAACAACTAGATTAATTTTTGACTTAACTGAATCAGAATTGGTATCGGCAAACTGCAGTGCTAGAAGGGACCCAATGGGTGGGGAATCAAACTACCAACCTCTGACTCTGCAACCTAAACTACTGAGTTATCTAGCAGTTAAGTAAACATAAAGAGTAAATGAATGAATGAGCCACAACATCACATTGTTTCAGAACAACACTTAACAGGATTGGATACCTTGATAAGCATCAGGTCTGTAAATGACTAAACTTCCTTGTTCTGCTGTCCTGCTAAAGTTGATATTTGAAAAAGAATAACAGATAGTGAAAGTGTAAATGGATTCTACCTCTAAATAGGAGACTTTCAAGGAAAATTGCCAGCCAGTCTTCTCTTTCATTTCTTGGAACAGATGCTTTATCACACGAGGGATAACTCCAACACTGGGATCATGCTCTTGAGCAGCTGTATAGGTTCCTCCCATAGAGTATGTTTTACCAGAGCCTGTCTGACCATATGCCAAGACGGTAGCATTGTACCCTATGTAAGAAAGACCATTAAAGCAAGCAAGGACCATTTCCATGAGGTAGTGCCCAATAACAAGCTAGCTGCAGCTATTTACATGACCAAGGAGAAGGAAAATGAGTATACAGTACTTGGCCTCATTTGAGGAGTGATGTATCCAACTTTGATCAGCCTGCATATTGCCAAAACTAAAGTGCCTGCTAAAGTTTTGCTTAAGTAATCTATGATCTTATAAACTGAAAAGAAAAACTGGCTGAAATCCTGTTGCTTAGCATAGTACAGTAATACCCCAGATAACGATTGCATCGGATAACGCTAGAATCGGATAATGATGCAAGTTTTTTGGAAAAAAACTTGCATCGGATAACGATTCTGGATAATGATTCTTAGCGTTATCTGAGGCAATGGTCTGCGGGTGTGGGGTGGTTTGGGTAGAACTACCCAATCCACCCCCACCCCCCGCAGCGGTCTCTGCGACTGCAGTAGTTGGGGAAAGGCGTGCCTTTCCCCGGACCCTACTGCAGTCGCAGAGACTCCTTGTCTCTCTCCCTCCCTGTATTTAAACTACAGGGAGGGGGAAAGAGAGAGATGTGATTGGTTCTCTAGAAGGAGAAAGAGAGAGATGTGATTGGTTCTCTAAAGAACCAATCACGTGTCTCTCTTCCCCCTCCCTGTAGTTTAAATACAGGGAGGGAAAGAGACAAGGAGTCTCTGCAACTGCAGTAGGGTTGGGGGAAAGGCGGGTGCTTTTCCCCGACCCTACTGCAGTCGCAGAGACCGCTGCGGGTGGGGAGTGGCTTTAAAGGCAGGGAGGAAAAGAGAGACCCAATTGGGTCTCTTTCTTTCCCTGCCTGCCTTTAAAGCGGTTTGTCCCTGAAGTCAGGGCTTCTTTTTTTTTTTTTAGCGTGCATCGGACAACGCTAAAAATCGGATAACGTCATGACTTGTGGAACCAAGTCATAACGTTATCCGGGGTATTACTGTATTCACAATAAGGGAAACCGATTAATCAGTGGGGATTTGATAAACCAACTCCTCCATAAATTCCAATAATACAGTCATACCTCGCTTAACGAATTTAATTCGTTCTGCGAGGTTGCTTTCTAAGCGAAAAATTCGCTATGAGAGTCAGACCGCTTAGCGAAAAACTTGCTCGTTATGCGAGTTTTTCGCTAAGCGAAACACTCATTATGCGAGGTTTGACTGTACGGTAATAATTCAGTGTCAGAAATTATTCTGGGTTGAAGGGATTTCTGTAGAATAAATTCCGGTCAGGTAACACCCAATTGAGGCTCTCTTCATGTCCCCAAGAGCTGGGACAGAGACGGCCACTCAATCCGTCATGGCAACTTGCCAGCCTTCCAGCTTACAAGAAGAGCTTCTTAACCACTGAGCCACTGCAATAGACTTATTCCAGTTATGACTCACCATGCTAAAATGAGCTGCCTTACCAAATCTCCACTTACACAATGGGCCTACTCTAATTTTTGCTTTCTTGATATTTATAATTTTATTCAATTTGTCTACAGAGTGGAAAAATATCACAGATAGGCGGGATATAGATGTAATAAATAAATAAAATAATTTAACTTACTACACTTACTACACTGAACAAGATTTCAGCCACTATCTTTGATATTCTACTTTTATTTCCTTACTGTATAAAGAAATTGCTGATTAAAACTTGTTGCAACAGCATGCTTCCATGAAATACACAATTATCTAAGTAACAGATTATGTGAAGAAGAGATAGGAAGCAGTCTAATCCATAAGAAATTCCTTCTGAACCGCAAGGCTGCTGTTGTGTTCTCCAATGATGACATGACATGAACAACACCTACACTTTGTTCAGGCTTGCCCCCTTCTGTCCTAAATTTCATTCACTGCTAGAACACAATTCCCCTCCACAAATTCTTCCCAACCTTGGAAGGCTCTCCCTACCCCTCAATAAAGAAAAATATCATATTCCAACACATAAAAGTGGGGAAACTTTTAACGTCACAAGTTAGGTAGCACCATGTCTCCAAGATGCAGTTCTCTTAATGCCTCCCCTCCCAATTTTCCATCACCATAGACGCTCACCTTTAAAAATGCCATTTAGGAGCGGAATAATGCATCTCTGGAAGACCTCTTCTTGCTCAGTAGAAGGGTCAAAAACATAATCATATGTGAAAGGTTTGTCCTTACCAAGAATAACCTGTAAGGAAAGTAACGGAGGAGTAAAAGCTATCGTTTTCACCAGGGGTTCCCAACCTAAGACCTGTGGGCCAGATCTGGCCCACCATTTCATATGCCCCTCCAAGGGCATTTGAGAAACAAAAAGGCCCTCCTTTGAAGTTCTTGTAACCAAATTGCCACCTACATCATTCAGGCTGGGCGAAATGGCTGTCCAGCCCTCGAAGCTGACTGAGAGCGTGGTCTGGCCCCTGGCTTGAAAAGATTGGGAACCCCTGGCTTTGACAATAACAGGAGGCTCATTTAGAGCCATCTTAATCTCCCATAACACTAAGATTAGATACAAACGAAAGACCACAGAGCTCTCCAGATAAGCCTCTTTCCTCACCTGCTGCTCTCCAGGGACAAAAGACAAGCACATGTGACAACCCTCGCCAAGTTCTTTTGGCAGCAGTGGGCGGCATCTCAGTGCCACCCTAACAGGAATGACCTTGTCCTCTTCGTTTGACATTTTATTGCATTATCTTCCTAAAACAAATCATAAAGTGAAAGATCATTATCCTGCCGGGGGGGGGGGGGGGAGAGCATGAGGTGCATTTTGTAACAAACAACCATGTAATCATCTGCGTGGGGATGGATGAAAATTCTGCTAATGGCAAGTGTCACGAAACCAGCCGGCCCCCTCTGCTCTGGCCCTCCTTTAACCAAAGCTCCCAGAGGGCGAGCTGGCTGGCAATGCAGCTATTCAGCCCTTAGCTGCTTCTCTTCTGTCAGGAGGGTTAATAGGTAGCGTATTCAGAGGCTTGTATGCACTTTAACTCTTACCCAATAAAGAGACTTTAAAAAAACAACAACGTTGATTTATTGTATCATAACATAGTAAAAAAATAGAGTAATTCCAACAGAGAAAACATATTTAAGTAGTCCTTTAGTTCTGTCAAGATTCCTTCTTCTTCTTCTTAAAGATTCTGTAATCTTTTTACCTAAGAACTGTTCCCTCAAAACTATCTTTTCCTCAGAGCTCTCTTTATTTCAGAACCCTCAGAACTTTTTTTCCTCAGAAAAACTCTGAACTCTCTTAGACTTCTCTTTTTATCACAGAAATCTCTCAGACCTCTTTTCCTCAGTCCTCCTTTTACCACAGAACCATCTCTGAACTGTGTTCCCTCATTCTTCCCTCATAAACTGCCCCAAAACCCTCCAGCGATGTTCCTTTATATACCCGGAGGGGGGGGTCTCTCCTCACTAGCCAATTTGCATACAACCAATCAGAGACACCCTCACTGTTCTCCTCACAACCTTAGAGTTGCAACATACCAGGCCTACTTCATCTTGCACACATTAGTGAAAGGGGTCTTCCCATGACAGCAAGAAAGTTCTCTTCCACCAGAAAAGGCCCTGGGCACCATGTCCAAGGAACCTTTAGTGATGACTATAAATAGGATTTTCATCAAAACCCACATAATTTCAAGTAACAGATAAAACAAAAATTCTGTGGATCCAAAACGTCCTGTGACAGTGGTGATTAATCTTGGCACTCCAGGTGTTCTTGGGTTTCAATTTCCAGAAACCCAGGTCGGCAGTCCTATTGATCAGGGCTTCTGGGAATTGAAGTTCCAGAACACCTGGAGAGCCAAGGTTCACCATCACTGCCCTATGACCTCTAAGAACAATATTTGGGGGGGGGGACAGAATACTGTACAGCGTAAGCAGCATTCTATGATCTTCTTGAAAGCAGTATTTAAACTTCACTAATATTAATGATGCAAACACTGCAACTTTGCTCCTTTAAAAATTATCCCTTTGCTCCTTTAAAAATTATCCCTTTGCTCCTTTAAAAATTATCCCTTTGCTCCTTTAAAAATTATTCCTAGTTTTACTAACAAATGTCTATCACTTTAATCAGAATGGAGCTTCTTTTGCATATATTTTGCACACCACCCAGAGTGGGGAGTATCCCAGATGGGCAGTATAAAAATGTAATAAATAAATACATTTATTATTACTTTAACCTTAGGGAGTCTACTGCAAGATGAAAACTGCAAGATACAAGCTGATTTATAAAATTAACACTGGATACAAATGTCACTTAAGTCCTCACAATGACAGCAAAAGTGGCATAAAGTACAACACCTTCCATCCATTCTTCCCTTGAAGTTTCCTGCCTGAGCAGGAGACCATGTCATTATCTCTAAATGTACATTTATCAGATGAGAAGGTAAACAGTGTTGCATGCACTCTGGTGTCTAGGCATGCCTGCCACATGACCACGAAAGCATCTACCAACACAGACAGCACTGGGTCTTTGGCTATAAACAGATGAGCACTGAACCCTAGAGTTGGATACAACTGGCTTTTCGAGCAAGGGTGACCTTTACCATTATAGTTGCCATCTCCTATTTTAAGCCTACCTCACAGGGTTGCTATGAGGACAAATCATGAAAGAGGAAAGGGGGGACCTTACCCTAAACTTCTAATAAGAACAGCATTTTTAAACAAAATAATTGAATGCAATGATGAATTAGGAGTATCATTTCTAGAGACCTACCAACAATTAATCAGTCAACAAAGATAACAATTAACTATAATGTTTTAATAGTATTTCATTTTTATCCCGCTACCTCCTCTCCAGTTAAAGGATCCAAGGCAGCATTTAAAAAAAGCAAAAATACCTATGCTAAAAAAAATTCCATTGCATTGACACATTAATAATAATAATAATAATAATAATAATAATAATAATAATAATAATAAATCATTTTTGAAGTGATATCCATGTTAGTCTGTGGAAGCTTTACCAGTGCCTCTGCACCCCATGTGTATACATTGATGCCATGTGAGGTCTTACTCTTATGTCTGACAAAGTGAACCTGACCCATGAAAGTACACATTAAGAAATACAGTAGCAGTTAATCTTTTTTCTTTTGGTTCAGTCACACAGTCCTTAAGGTGCCACTTCTTTTTAGTTCTTTTGTTTTCTCTCTGATAAGTTTATCATTATTAATACCATTAATAATTATCATTAACAATATCATTATTAATACCTGGTAACGGTATTAATAATGATAAACATATTAGAGAGGTGTGCCCTAGTAACGGCGACCTTTGCCGGCTAATCTTTCTCACCCTAGGTCTGGCCAAAGGAACTGCAGAATGGACTCACCAAAAGGTGGCTTCATTTTGACAGTTTCAGGTCTGGCCTTGACACAGAAGGGAAAAATCATTAATAAAAATGCAGGTGTGAAACACCTACTGTTGTTGTTGTTGTTGTTGTTGTTGTTGTTGTTAAACACTAGACTTACCACTGTTGGCAACACGTATTATTAGTGCTTGCTACCCAACAGCAAAACAATGTAAACAATGACAACAAGAACATGGACAACAATTGCAATACTGTACGCTGTTATTAACAGCGGCTCGTGGGGACTGCAGTGGCTCAGTGGTTTAGAGGCCGGCAAGTCAGCAGTTTGACACCTGGTACTGTCATGATGGTAATGCAGGATGGAATGAGCTCCCGTCTCTGTCCCAGCTCCTGCCAACCTAGCAGTTTGAAAGCAAGAAATTGCAAGTAGATAAATAGGGACCACTTTGGTGGGAAGGTAAACAGCGTTCCGTGCGCTCCGGTGTCTAGTCATGCCTGCCACATGACCATGGAAACGTCTGCAGAAGCAGACAGCGCTGGCTCTTTGGCTTAGAAACAGAGATGAGCACTGACCCCTAGAGTCGGATACGACTGGCTTTCAAGCAAGGGACACCTTTACCTTTACTCTACTGTCATGACAGAATGAGCTCCCGTCTCTGTCCCAGCTCCTGCCAACCTAGCAGTTCGAAAGCAAGAAATTGCAAGTAGATAAATAGGGACCACTTCGGTGGGAAAGTAACAGCATTCCGTGCGCTCCGGTGTCTATAGTCATGCCTGCCACATGACCATGGAAACGTCTGCAGAAGCAGACAGCGCTGGCTCTTCGGCTTAGAAACAGAGATGAGCACTGACCCCTAGAGTCGGATACGACTGGCTTTCGAGCAAGGGACACCTTTACCTTTACTTTACTGTCATGACGGAATGAGCTCCCGTCGTCTGTCCCAGCTCCTGCCAACCTAGCAGTTCGAAAGCAAGAAATTGCAAGTAGATAAATAGGGACCACTTCGGTAGGAAAAAAGATCTTGGGGACAAGAAAGGAGCTTTATCCGGGCGTCCCCTGGGCCGGCAAAACTCCTTTCAACCCTCACTCTTTTAAATTTTTTAATTCTTTTAAAACTTTTTAACCTTTTTAATCTTTTTAAATTCATGGTTTAATTCTTTTTTAATTGATTTTTAAAAGTAATTTCGAACCTCAAGGTTTTAATTTATGAATTTTCTGTAAGCCGCCTAGAGTCAGGTTTGCCTGATTGGGGCGGGATAATAAATATAAATAAATAAAAGAACCTTTGTGTGCTTCTGACACGATTGTTTTTTAATAAAAGGCGGTAGTTCTTTTGTTACAAACCACCATATCCCTCTATATATTCCCTCCTTACTCCCACATCGTATTATGGAAATCTTGAGTTTCCCAGAAGTCCAGGTACGGATATTATTATTATTTTTTAAAAAGAGGAAAAATAATTAGTCTTAAAGAGCACTGAGAGGGGAGAACCGAGCCAAGCCCTCCCCGCCCCGCCTTATTCCCTCGCCGGCCTTCGGAAGGGGAGTGTGGGGGCTGGAGAAAGGCCTGTGAGCTCCACACCCACCCACCCACTCTCCCTCACAAACCGGCGCGACCGTTACCCGCTTCTCCCCGAGCGCGCGAACGGCCTCCCTGCCGAGCCGAGCCGACCCAGCGCCCGCCGCCGCCGCCTTTCCACCTTTCTCAAGCTCCTCTTTTCCCTCAAACTTCCAACATTCAAACAAGGCCCGCTCATCCGGGTACCGTGAGGCAGCAGGCGGAGGCGTAGTGACGTCACGGCAAGCCGTTCGCGCCCATTCGCTCCTCTCCCTCTTTGGCGTCCTCTCTTCCTTTTTTATATCTCTAGAGAGCCGCCCGGACTTTAGATATAGATAAAATTGAAGAGTCACGAAGTACTTTGGACATCAAATGAGAAAAGAGGACTCACTCGAGAAAGCCTTGATGCTGGGAAAGGTGGAGGGCAAAAGAGGAAGCGGGAGGCCAAGCATGAGATGGCTAGATGGTGTTGTAGATGCAGCAGGCACAAAGCTGGGCGTGTTGAGGAGGATGGTGGACAGGGGTGCCTGGTGGACGGTGGTCCATGGGGGTCACGAAGGGTCAGAATCGACTGTGCAACTGAACAACTGTGTGGTTAACACGCTGACTGGAAGGTGGAAGGTCAGCAGTTCGAGACTCAAGTGCTGCATTATTATTATTAATAATAATAATACTGTACACTCTGCGAGTGGGGCGGCATATAAGTCGAAAATACAAATGCAAATTATTATTATTATTATTATTATTATTATTATTATTATTATTATTATTATTATTATTATTATTATTATTATTATTATTATTATTATTAATTATATTTCGATTTCTATACCGCCCTACTCAGTAGGACCGTCTCCTGCCAACCTAGCAGTTCGAAAGCAAGCAACTTGACACCTGGAAGATCGGCAGGTCAGTGGTTTGAGATCTGAGTACTGCATGACAGAGTGAGCTCCTGTCTCTGTCCCAGCTCCTGCCAACCTAGCAGTTCGAAAGCAAGAAATTACAAGTAGACAAATAGGGACCACTTCGGTGGGAAGGTAAACACAGCGTTCTGTGCACTCCAGTGTCTAGGCATTCCTGCCACGTGTCCACAGCTGTGGGCTGGGGCCAGCCCACAGGCCATAAGTTGGGAACCCCTAGGACAATAGATGGATCAAGACAAACATTGTCTCATTATACATTTACTGTACTAAGGAGGCAATTCACACAATCAATGCTAGGCCTGACGGGTAAATTCATTAGCAAATATATAATGCCACGACGTTTGTGCTTAAAGCAGTTAGTCTTTAAAGTACCACAGCGTTTTTTGTCATTTTGTTGTGTTTACTCTCTGATATTTTTTACACTGTATTTCATTGTATTATTGGTTTTTTTTAATGTAAAAGTTATTGATTGCATTATCTGTGCTGCATCTGTTATATTTTTATATGATGCTCTATTTATATTTGAGATTGTGATACTGTATATGTTGCCTATGTTATGTGAGCCGCTCTGAGTCGCCTCAGCGAGGCGAGTAGAGCGGCATATAAGTCTAATTTAATTATTATTATTATTATTATTATTATTATTATTATTATTATTATTATTATTATTATTATTATTATTAGAGTGCCATTTCCGTTCCGAATATTGGCTACCACCTCGGTGAAAGTCTTCCTGTTCTTAAGTCCTAGGAACAATTCTTATTATGAGAATGTTTTAGTTTTACACGCCTTTCGGGTTATGCAGAATGGTGACACGTAAGTACACGCGAGTCTTGACGGAATGTATAACACACCCCTGCCTAAACGAACACAAGTCGTCATTTCCTCACCCGCCTCCTGAAAATATCAGCCAGTCAAAACGTTTTCTGCCTTAACGGGCAGCTGGATTTGCCAATGAGGACAGAGAGGTGATATCCTTTCCCTTATGATTGGGTGATTTATAGGCCGGGCACTTCTGGATTGGTGGAGAGATAATGATGGGGGCGGAGATTACTTTTGCAGACTCTGTCCTCGCCCCTGGCTGGCAGCCCAGAGGGAAGGGAGGGAGGTCGGACCCTCCAACAGTAAGTAAATGGAGGGCGGGGAGGGATCACAATGAGGTCTAGCCGCATGATCCATCTCTACGGGGATTTATTCTGAAGATGGACCCTTATTCCCAGGTAATGAGATTGCAGCATGGTCTATTTACACGGGAGTAAACTCCATGGCCTTTACTTCTGATTAAACCTGACCAGCCTTGCATTGCTAGCATCAGAGAGAGTGTTGCTATGTGGTTTGTTTGTATGGGGGTGGGAATAATTACCCCCTGGCCATATATGGTCAGTCTGGAGAGACTCAGAGGGATTGTCTTTCCCCACCCCCACCCCAAAAGTAACTTTCCATAAGCTTTGCTGTTGGCAGGAAGTGGGTTTCCCTTTTTTTAATTCTTTCCTTCCTTCTATCTTTACATTTGTAGGGATGGCAAAGCAGCCCTTAGATTAAAAGAGAAAGTGGAGAACAGCGTAGGCTGGCCATGAGTTGAAAACACACCTTGATGGACCAATAATTGCATGAAAAGGAGGGAAATTTCCCAGTTTGGAAAACTGGAGAAGTCAAATTTTTCCCCACTCCTCCCCTTCCCATCTTGGGAAAGGAGAGCATACAGTACTGTATATTTAAAGCGTTGTGGAGCTCAAAGTCTCATACCATGCTTTGGGCTTAATCACCAGAACTGCCTTTTCCTTTGTGAAGCCCACAATGAAACCATTGTTTTGGCTTAGTCTCGTGTAGTGATGGCAGCTTCCCTGCAATTGCCCTCTCTTTCCTTCTGTTCCATGTCAGTTCCCTTCGTCTTTCAATCCAGAGTACTCTCTGACACAAAAATGAACCCTTCCTCTAGTCCAGGGGTCCCCAAACTTTTTATACCTGGGGCCTGACCACACCCTCCTGACAGCTGAGCAGGTTTGAGTGGAAGTGGGTGCATTTACAGCAGCCATAAATGCACTCATTTCTGTGTTTACTACAGCTGTGGATGTATTTTACATCAGCTGTAAACGCCTCTGCTTCTGGGTGTGGCGAGGGCAGTGGCAGGCCACATCAAATGGTGCCACAGGTTGGGTCCAGCCCATGGCCAGTGTTTGGCCACCCCTGCACTAGTCTTTTGTGTTTGCTTGGATAGATGTGTGGATAGATCAGAAGGTGTGCTGGGAGTTGTGGTCTAAAACATCTGGAGTGCCAAAAGTTCTCCCCATCAACATGGGAGACTCATTTATGCATGAGACTAATGAAACCCATGAATGGGAAGTAAAGTAGTCTGCCAACTGATCCTGTCAAATTCTAGCTGGAAGGGAGTCACCTGTGCTTCTTTTCTCTCCTTAGACGTACACCTGTCAGAAGACTCTATTGAAATTCCTCAACTCTGTACTGATTCCAGAATGGATTTTGGAGGTGGGGGCCGCATCCCATATGATGACTATCCTGTGGTGTTCTTACCTCCTTATGAGAGCCCTCCTGCTTGGATCCCCCCTCATGAGGTGTGTAGCCCTTGATCCCACTGTTGCTACGAAGGCAGTCTTTCACCCCTAGCAACTGCACTAGAATTCTCATTTAGATCCTGCAGTGTTGGAAGACAGGTGGGATGTTTCTAGAAAGAGGTCTCAGTAATTTAACATTCCTTAACTATAATAATAATAATTTTGTGTCAGAAATTATTCTGGTTTAAAAGGATTTTTGGGGAAGAAACTGCTCAGAGAACACCCAAATGAGGTTCCTTTCGTGTTCCCAAGAGCTGGGACAGAGACAGGCGCTAAGTCCCTCATGCAGTACCCAGGTTTTGAACTGTTGACTTGCTGGCCTTTCAGCTAATAAGGCGAGCTTCTTAACTACTGAGCCACCGTTGCCCCATGCCTTAAATTAAGTTATGTCTTAACTTAAGCAGTTCCTTGTATTCATCCAGTTTTCTGCTCAGGTGAAGAAATAGGACTTGGCAGTGAACCCCAAAATCACAATGTGATCCCACCCCCTCTTTTTCCTTCCCATAGAGAATTTACCATTCTGATTACAATAATGAACTGACCCAGTTCCTGCCTCGTACCATCGTCTTGAAAAAGCCCCCAGGAGCTCAGGTGAGATTTGACCAGTCCTTGAAGGTTTTCTCAAAAATGGTTCTGAAACTAAAGGTAGTTCTGAAAGATGTCATCTTTCAAGGGGGGTGGGAGAGAAGAAACACATTACAACAGTAGTCTTAGTAATTAGAATAATACTTTCGTAAAAACTGAAGTAGTTACATTATAACTGGCACAAAAATGACACCAAAGCAATAGGTAGAAGGAAAGCTACAGAATTATGCTAATATAGTGTCAAGGAGTAGATAAGTTAAGATAATATATACTGGTGAGGTATATATGAATAAATAAATAAATTAAAAGAAACAGCAAATACAAAAATATTGAAGCAGTTTTATATTCTTAATTAAGGGAATCAAGAAAAAAATGATGGTGAAAAACTGGGTCCATGCTGAACCACTAAATTAGGGGTTCCCACACTTTTCAAGCCCCGGGGCCCAGGTCACACTCTCAGTCAGCTTCAAGGGCTGGATGGCCATTTTGCACTGCCTGCATGATGGGGTGACCAATTTGTCCCAACAGTTTCAAAGGGGCAGCCATTTTGTTTCTCAAATGCCCTTGGAGGGGTGAGGGACCACATAAAATGGCACCATGGGCCAGATCTGACCCATGACCTTAGTTTGAGACCCCTTCACTAAATGGTCAATAATTCTTTCATTGTCAAGACCTTCATGGACTCTTTCTTCTTTCTAGTTGGGTTTTAATATCCGAGGAGGAAAGGCATCTCAGCTGGGGATCTTCATCTCTAAGGTGAGCTGACATCTTGTACTTTCTTCAGGATCAACCAGAACTGATAGGTTTACCTGCTTTTTATAAATTATAAACTTACTGCTCAGTGAATTGGTTTCTTTGCACATATTGTAAGATGGTACCACAGGGTTCAACAATTCAGTTAGGGTTGAGATGGGCATAAGATTGAACCGTTACAGATGGCAAAACATGGCACAGTGGTTGTGTGTCAGAATGGGCCTGTGTTGACCATAATAACTGGCATGTTTGCCCTTCTTGCTGCCAGGTGATTCCAGACTCTGATGCCCATCGTGCTGGACTACAGGAAGGAGACCAGGTCTTGTCAGTTAATGATGTGGACTTTCAAGATATTGAACACAGCAAGGTGAGCTGTTTCCTTCCCTAGTAGAGGCTTAGCCTAGTAAGCCAGGATATAGAACTGTGATCAATGCTTGGAAGAATTAATTTTTGGGTTCCATTTCTCAGAATCCTTAGCCAGCTCTGGTTCCAACAAAAGAATAACTTTTCTCAGGCCCTGACTGCCCCATTCCTTAAGAGGTATGCCAAGGGCATGGTTGGAATTTTTACAAAAGAGCCAACTAGCTCGACATAATCCATTGATTTGAAGTGACTTTGGAAATGCAATGGAAGAAGCAATTAAGGACTTTTTATGCCCTGTTTCGATGCTTTTTGGAATTACCCATGCTCCTCTTCTTGCTTTCTCCCAGGCTGTGGAGATTTTGAAAACCGCACGCGAGATTGTTATGAGAGTCCGGTTCTTCCCTTACAGTAAGTGTTGACTGCTTTGTTTTGCAAAATCTGCAGCCCTTTCCATAGAGACATCTTACTATGCAATATGTACTCCTGCATTTTCTTATTTTTCTCGGGACATCGGCCCTGCAGCAGTGGCAGCGGCTGCTCCAGTTTTTACAGGCAGGAGAATCAAGGCTTTGTGAGGGTCACAATAAAGCCAAGGCTGAGGAGAAATAAATAAATAACACATTACAGTATTGTAAGTCACCAATACAGGGGAACCTCAGTTAATGAGCAAAAATTACTTTACAGCAAAAATTACTTTAACCGAATTTCCCATGGGAATGCATTGAATGCAATTTCCCATGGGAATGCATTGAAAACCAAAATACATTAGCCGAAATGAAGGTTTCTCATTGGAATGCTTTGAAAACCAATTAATCCATTCAAACAAAATCTGTAAACTGAGCCATTTCTATGGATTTCCTTTTGTTATGCAATTTTATGTTAACCGAGCTGTTTGTTAACTGAGGTTCCACTGTACAGAAAAACCTTGCGTTACAACCGCCTCGATTTAAGTTTGCTGCGGTTTACAATGACAAATCCTATGGAAATGCTGTCCCGGTTTACAAATTTTTAATGTATTTGTTTTGGTTTTCAACGATCAATTCAGGACCATTTTTACAAAAAAAAAATTCAATGCCTCCCTATGGATGTTTCGGGTTACAATTTTTTCAGGTTACAACGAAGGCTATTGGAATGGACTTCCATCCTCACCCAGGGTTTTACTGTGTACTTAATTACAGTGGAACCTCGTACAACGAATGCCCTGTATAGTGACACAATCGCATAACGATTTGGTTTTGGGGGGAAATGGTGTTCCACATAACAGTTTTCCCTATGGAAAAAAATCATACAACGATTTTTCAATGAGAAAAACTGCTTAGTGAAAAATGTACAAAATCACATAGCAACCAGATCTGTGGAATGAATAAAAATGGTTGTACAGTTTTTTACTGTATAAAAATTCAGCGTTCAATTGCATATCCATGCCAGAGAAGAACCATACTTTATTTGGATAACTTAAAGGGGCCGTTAGACAGATGCCCGGGAGAGGAGAAGTCTTATCATCTAGGGCTAGATTTTTTATCATTACTGTTTACATTTGTATCCTACCTTTCCACCAAGCTCAATGGGGCATGCATGGCTCTCTTCCTTCTCATTTTATCCTTACCAGAAAATCTATGAGCTCCATCAGGGTGTGAGAGAAAGTGACTGGGCAGAGAAGCTTCCTGACTCACAGGCAACTTGAACATAGATCCCCAAAAAAACATCCTAGGCAAACAGCTCTATGCCATACCACCATCCTGTTGCAGCTATCCTGTTGCATAAGGGAAATCACATCACCCTGGTATCAAATTATTGTTCACAGAGAAGGTATTGATTACGCCCTGGGGTGTGTGATTATGTCCTGGGGTGTGTGCTTCATCACACGTTCATGAACTCAAACCAGCACATGGCTGCCATTATTTATGTCATCTCCCTTACTCAAGTTTTAAAAGGATTCTAGCCATTATATCTTCACAACTTCTTTTGCTGGAACAGGAGGAGAGGGATTTAGCTTCCTTGTGGTGGCATCCCCAACGTAGTTTGTTAGCCACAAAGTAGGAAACAGGGGACTGAATTTTTGCTCACAGCTATCAGGCCCTGTTTAATGTTTTGATGTTTTGTCTGTTTACAGTATTTCTGGCTTTAACTCTTGTTGACTGTCCAGAATGGGAAAATATCCCAGATGGGTGGCATAGAAATATAATAAATTATATTCTGTTTCTCCCTATGTCTTCCAGATTATCAGAGGCAGAAAGA
Source organism: Furcifer pardalis (assembly GCA_030440675.1). Taxonomy (NCBI): domain Eukaryota; kingdom Metazoa; phylum Chordata; class Lepidosauria; order Squamata; family Chamaeleonidae; genus Furcifer; species Furcifer pardalis. The sequence goes on from CP126897.1 coordinate 3,794,829, forward strand.
AAGAACTGTCCACTAAACCCCTCGACTTCCATCTGTAGCTGGCCATCCCCCCCCCCCCCGGGAGTTCACCAATCAAGCACCAGATGGATTATTTGTTGTAATTCTACTCAGCCGTACAGGAGACCTTCATCCATTATTCAGCTTGGGGCGGAAGGGGGTCATCTGCCAGTGGACAGTTTGCTTTTCAGTGGAGAGGAAAGTTGAATTACTGCAGAGAGGACACTTCTAACTTTCATGTTATCATTTCTGCTTTCTGACAAGCACAAAGGAACCTCAGGGAACTGGATCAGGTCTGGATGGACCCCTTAATTCAATGCATTGCTTCCTTCACAACTGTTTTCTTTTCCTCCCACAAGGGAAGAAATTTGGAGTTCAGAAAGAGGAAATAGTGCCAGTGCTTCCTTCTGGACTTGAAGTGGGCTTTTGTTGGTATTATGGGACACAAGCTACTCGAAATGAGATTTACTTCCTTTTGTTCCACTATTGTTTGTGCATGTGGGGAGTGGGAAGGACAGTCTTCCCCATGATAGATTTTCACTGTTCATAAAGGCCTGGTTTGCGCATCATGGCATGTGCCCTTGGCAACAGAATTATTAGTTCCCTTTGTATCCTGGGTGAGGGTTATTTTTGATTTTTGAAATCATTCCTCTTCCTAGTGCCGTGATAGCAAACCTTGGCATTCCAGCTGTTCTTGAACTTCAATTCCCAGAAGCCCAAGTCCCTGTGAATCAACATGCGCAGTAAATCTATTTGTGTAGATTCACAGGGACCTGGGCTTCTGGGAATTGAAGTCCAAGAACAGCTGGAGTGCCAAGGTTCACCATCACTGTCCTAGTGCATAAATAATAAAACTAATTGAGTGCTCATTTTCAAAGGGCATAAACAACAGTTACTTGGCACAGTAAGTCACAACCAGAGTGCCCACTAAATCGGGGAAAACTCATGGAGAAGTTGACTCACCAAATCCCAACTGGTTCAGCAGACTTGCTTTGGTTCTCTTTTGTTATGCTAAACAATAAGATTTCACCCTAGACAATTCTACACAGGCGGACCAGCTATAGTAGTGTTACATCAACAAAAATTTCTTAATTTCATCAATCTCTGTCCCAAATACCTCTCATTTTATACCTATTTTGTACCAATACCATGCCTGAAAGGTTGTGTGGATTTAAATGCATGCTTAGGCATGAGCTAGAACTGTGATGGCGAACCTTGGCACTCCAGGTGTTCTTGGACTACCTGGAGTGCCAAGGTTCGCCATCACTGAGCTAGAATGTTCCCAATCTTTTTTCCTGGTATGTTTTTGTGGGGGGGTTTCTGTTTGGGGCAATCTCACCCTGAATAGTTTTGAACTGAATAGCTTTGTAACCCGTATTTTGCAGAGAGAATTAAAAATTGTGGGGTTTGCAGTGGTAAAATAATACGGTTGGGTTTTTGCTGATCAGAATAGGTTTACATATTTACTTCCAGATGATTAACTTGTTATTCCATGGGATGAGTTCTATTTTTAGGAAAACTTAATTACTATCTTGAATTCCAGTCTCCTAGGAGGGGTAGGAAGTAGCTTATGCGTTCTTCATTTTAACAACAACAAAAACCTGTAATACTTGTTGCTTCCATTTTGTTAACTTTGTTTGTTGATGCAGCTAAATAAGGCCAGCCAGAGAAACCATCTCTACCAGCAGAAAAGGAGAGAGAGAAATAACACTTTGAATCTCCTGATTTTTAAAATTATTATTTTGCAACACTCCTCGCCAACTGTCGAATTGCCTTTGTTGGTCTGGGAATGCTAAATGAGGAAACATCTCATTTAAGGGACGATGTTTTAGAAGAACATGGCATTTTAACCTTGTGAGGTGTTCTCTGATATGTACTTTTTTAGAACTGAGATGCTGCTCTTTTGAACTACAGCAAATGAAACTCTCCAAGGAAGGAGTGTCCAAACTATAGCCCATAGGCCAGATCCGGCCCCTAGCACCAATTCATCTGGCCCATGCTGCCCTCATATGGGTGTGTTTTACTTCCTCTTCCGGGAGCGACAAGGGTGGCGTGGGCCAGATGAATTGGCGTTAGGGCTTGGATCCGGCCGGCAGGCTGTAGTTTGGGCATCCCTGGTTTAAGCAGAGAAAATGGCAGCCTAAAATCTAGCTCATCCTATTGCAAAAACATATCTGTTGCAAAACAGATTGCAAGGTGCGTTTTACTTCCGCTTCTGGTGGGAGGAACCACGTGACTGGCTTGCGGCCTGAAAAGTTTGGGCACCCCATGCTCTAAGGCTAAGCCCATCATGATCACTGGTCACGCTGGTGGTACAGCTTGGGAACAAATCCAAAACGGTCACATTTTGAAGTTCCGATGTTTGCCAACCTGCTTTAATAGAAATAAAGTTGTTACAAAGCCAGTAACATGTTCTCTTTATGTGTTAGATATTTTATACAGTACCACAATCTTTTGTGTGTGTGTGTGTGTGTGTGTGTGTGTGTGTGTGTGTGTGTAATATTTTCAATCTGTAATAAACATTGCCATGGTATTTCAATATGTGTCCTGTATTATTATGACTGACCTGGGAGATGGAGCAGAAAGAGCCTCTACACTTCCAGATTTCGTTCTCAGGATCCCATTTTACTTCCTTGGGCCCCCATAAGACGAACACACCCTTTCTCTGCCCAACACCCACTGTGATCTGTGAAAGGCAGAGAGAGGCATAGCTGTGTTTGTCAAAAGAAAGTACATCATTGATGAGTGAGGATTGTCTGTGAAACTAGAAGAATGCTTCCTCTCAGAAGTTTTGTTTCACCTAGTTAACAAACTTTTAACTACAGTAATTTAAGATCTAATTCTCACTATGAAGAAGAAGATCCGAATAGTGAGATGTTACGTATTCCCAGTGCTGCTATATATGGAGTCAAAGGTTGGACATTGAGTAAAGGGTCTGATCTGAAAAGAAAATTGAAACTTTTGAAATGTGGCTCTACAGACGGCTGCTAAGGATATCATGGGTTGACCATGTGACTAATGTAGAAGTGTTGCACTGGATGGCTAAAGAGCAAGAACTTTTTAGACCATTAAGCAAAGAAAGCTCCAATACCTAGATCCATGATGGTGAACCTTGGCACTCCAGCTGTTCTTGGACTTCAATTCCCAGAAGTTAGGAGGGAAGTTACTTTGGAACAATGCTTTAGTCCAGGGGTTCCCAAACTTTTTGGGCCGTGGGCCGGTCACGTGGCTCAGGGGGCTAGTGAGTCGCTATGGCCCGTGGGCCAGATCCAGCCCCTGATGCCAATTCATCTAGCCAGCAAAGTCCTCATTGCTTCCGGAAGCGGAAGTAAAACACACCCGTATGGTTTTCCCGTATTGGCACGTTTTACTTCCGCTTCCAGGAGAAATGAGGGTTTTTGTGGGCCGGATGAATTAGCATTGGGGGGCCGGATCCAGCCCACAGGCTGTAGTTTAGGAACTCCTGCTTTAGTCTGAGATCCCACAGCAGCCAGAATTAAAGTGCATAATAACAACAACCACACTTCCCTTCTATGTCAGTTTTCCATGGTAAGCATCTTGGGGCAGGGATCTCTCAGACCAAGATTGTCTTCACAGAGGTTGATATTATTAATTTAAGATAAACACTTTACTCCTCAAGAGAATCCAAGACACCTTACAATATTAAAACAACCAATATTTTTAAAATACCATATTAAAAAATCAAAACAGATGTCAAATTAAAAACATAATGGATGATGTATTGGGGGAGGAGGAGAAATGCTGATCAGAGCAGTCAAGTAATAATACTTCTGGCTCACAACCACAGAAGATTGCTTTTCCAGGGTTTTTTCCCCCACATTCCTTATGAAAAAGATGCTGCCATTCTGCTAGCCAAAGATAGAAAAGAAAGCAAACTGCATAACTTAAAATAAAAAGTATTGTGCCACTGGAGGACGGGAAGATTATAATGCACAGAAGTCGGTACTAGAATAAGTGTATCAGTTTTGCAGCCCCTGCAAATACTTTTGTTTCTTTGCATGCATCGAACAACGCTAAAAATTCGGATAACTTCATGATTTATGGAACCAAGTCATAACGTTATCCGATGTTCTAGTGTACTGACAAATCCCGGAACTGAGGATCAAGTCTTCTCCGCGATATTTTCCACCCCGCCTTCCCATAATTATAGAATACTGTACTGTACAGTACAGTCTATTTAATTAAGTTGTAACAAAAAGAAATGAGAGAAGCGTGTTCCGGCACAAGGTTCCATGGTGTAATGGTTAGCACTCTGGACTTTGAATCCAGCGATCCGAGTTCAAATCTCGGTGGAACCTCCCTTTTTAAATTAAAGTCATGTGGGACCCCTTTCCCCGCTTCTCGAGACGCGTGTCAACAGCAACGTCGGAATGGGTCTGCGAGTTTGGGTTTTCACTAGAGGCGCCTACTCACGAGGCACGAATTTCCGTAGCGTTTGCTAGAAATGAATAGTCAGAAGGGCGAGTCCAAGAGGATCCCTGGGTGCTTCAAAGTACAAATGTAGCCTTGTTAAAAAGAGGATCTTCCTTCCCGCTTCTAAGTGACCAGAGTTTCCTTTTACAGACAGCTTTTGCTGCTGGAAAAAGGGCAAGAAGAAATTAAAATAATAAACGTTAGAAAGATAAGACCAGCCTGGAAACTAAAACGTAGCAGCTGTAAATGTATAAAGAACGGTGCAATTGGGGGGGGGGGAGACCCAAGCACCTTTAAGCATGTGCAGAGTGCCTTGCTCCCAGCAGAAATATCACCATTGTTTCCACCATTGTTTCCAAATTAGGAACCATAAAGGAGGGTAATTTAAGGGGGAATACATGGGCAGGCTAACACCCTTATGCTTTCGTACTCGAAACGAAGCTACAAATTGGATGCTAAAATGGGATGTCTTAAAAAGGAAGACATGTTTCTAGTCAATAATGGTAGTCCTTTGACTCTCTGAGGCTGGCCATGATTCTCAGAAGCTATAAGATGCAAAACGAAACCACTCCGATAAAATAAAGTTAAAAGAAAACTTTGGAAAATAATTAAAACAGAAATGCAACAACAGTAATGGCTCTATGTAGTATATTAATGGACACATTTCTTCAAGAAGGCATTGGTGGTTCAGTGGTAGAATTCTCGCCTGCCACGCGGGAGGCCCGGGTTCGATTCCCGGCCAATGCAACTTCCTTTTATTTCCCCCTTTTTTAAAAAAATAGTTTTGTTCAGTTTTACCTGCTTTAAACAACACATTTCCGTTCTTGGGAAAAGATACCTTCGTATCCCAAGTAGGAAATCATAGATGGGAGTGGGGCCTGCTGGCAGACAACACCACGCAGTGTGGAGAGATACAGAACCTGGCTCCTTTACTAGTCTGCCGATTACTGCCAGAAACATGTACCGATGAGGACTAAATTTTGCCAACGCCAAAGCGAAGAAAGTGCCTTCATTTTGGCACTCCAGGGTTTGATCAAGGAATGAAATAGAGAAGAGCGGAGAACGGGGGGTTGGTTGTTTTGCCATTACACATACATCAAAAGGAATTTACCCTACGCGCCGAAATAGCTCAGTTGGGAGAGCGTTAGACTGAAGATCTAAAGGTCCCTGGTTCGATCCCGGGTTTCGGCAAGTTGTATTTTAATGCTTCCGAATCCTCTTAAAATGGAGCCCGAGAAATGTTTTGTCCCGCATGCAATTTTACTGCGAAATATTGATATGCAACCCTTTTGTTTTTTTCGTGCCCTCTCCATCCCAAAACTCGGTGAACAGAAATCAATTAAGCCTTCCTCTTTTAAGTCGTCATCTTTTTTTTTCTACGCCTCGGGGTGTCCATCCTACTTTTTGCAGACAAAAACTGGGGGCGTTTTTTGTTTTGCAAGGAGCGTAAAAGAAACGTAAACGAGGAGACTGGTTTTTATTCATTTTTGGCAGGACCTCCATTCAATCTTATGGCGATGATGATACGACGGCAAATACCAGAAACTTTACAAGTGTGAATTCTTTTTCCGGACAGGTGGTCCAGTGATCATGGCAACTGACTGCTACATTTGTGTCCTGAAGACGCGGGTTCGTGTCCCGTAGTGCTACTTAATATAAGTTACGGGGAAAGGGATGGGGTTTTTTAAAAATGGTAATACGCTTAGTTTTTAAAATAAATGAACCCAATACAGTAAAATGAAACCAGAACTGAGGAATATAGCTTCAATCCCAAAAGCTGCCTTCATTTCCTGTTATACTACGCATTGGCTTCGAGATGACACTTTGGCATTAATGAAAGCCATCCTCTCTAGTCTAGTCCTACATCATCCCTTCCGTCCCAATTGCCCCGCACTATAGGAAGAACACGCAAAACTGGTGAAACACATCAGTCCACACTAGTGGGGGAAATCTGGACTGTTTCCTTTTGTACGAAACCCTTAAATTTCGAAATTGCACAAGCTTAGTAAGGCAAACTATCCAGTCTCCCTTTTTGAAGGGGTCAAAACTGGCCTTAATCTCCCGTTTCCCAGGGAGGCTACTACCCCATCGCTGCCCTTTGAAACCGCAAAACCAGTGATTTCCGTCCTTTCTAGGAACCTTTGGGTGGCTCTTAAAAGAGCCGTTTTGGTGAAAAGTTGCACCCCGCGGGAGGCGTTCACTTCTTTTTGGGGGCCACCTTAGTTTTGGAGACTTTGGGCTTGGCCTTAATCTTCGGCTTCACGGCCTTGGCGGGGCTTTTCGTGGTTTTCTTGGGCTTGGTCACTTTAGACTTTTTGGGGCTCTTCTTGGCCGCCGCCTTCTTGGCCCCTCCGGCGGGCTTCTTCTTGGCAGCCTTGGCGGGCTTCCTGGCCCCTCCGGCGGCCGCCTTCTTGGCTTTCTTGGCGGGGGCCGAGGCGGGCTTCTTGGGCTTGGCAGGGGCCGAGGCGGGCTTCTTCTTGGCCGCCTTGTCCTTGCTGCTGCCGCCGCCCTCCGCCGCCTGCTTCTTGTTGAGCTTGAAGGAGCCCGAGGCGCCGGTGCCCTTGGTCTGCACCAGGGTGCCCTTGGTCACCAGGCTCTTCAGGCCCAGCTTGACGCGGCTGTTGTTCTTCTCCACGTCGTAGCCCGCCGCCGCCAGCGACTTCTTCAGGGCCGCCAGAGAGACCCCGCCGCGCTCCTTGGAAGCCGCCACAGCCTGGGTCAGCAGCTCCGTCACGCTGGGGCCGGCGGGCTTCCGGGCCTTGGGAGCCTTCGCCGCCTTCTTCGCCGGCAGCTTCGGGGCGGGCGCTGCTTCTGCCATGGGTGCAACAACGGGCGCTACTTCTGCCATTCTGAAGCCGACGCTGCTGCCGCTGTTCCCTCCGCTGCCTCCTCTGCAATCTGAACAGGACCGAAGGCGCGCGGCGGGCTATTTATAGGGGAGGAGCTGCGCTCTGATTGGTCCGTTTCTGCCCGGGCTCTCTGACAGCCAGAGCGGGCTCCTGGACCTTGCAACTTTTGTGTTTCTTCATTTGCACAAAACACCTCATTAATCAAAATCCCTGGCACGGATTCACCCCGTTCCGGCCGGGATCGAGGGGGAAACATGTGGACTTCCGAGGACCCAGTTTTCACGTTCAGGGATAGCAGGATGAATCCGCCAAAGAAGAGGAAACTCAGCCTCTGCCTGCTCTTTCTACCTGCAAGTTTGCAAACTTTTGTTTTTCACCAAGAACCAAAAGCTCCTTTCAGTAAATTCCTATGGAAATTCTAGAATATTATACTTTTGGCAGGTCTGCTTCTCGGCCAAGACGGAAAAGAGGAGTTTTAGCTGATAACCCTTGAGATAATCCCTTCTTTAGTTGGGTTCAGTAGCACAGCTGACAATGAAGTTTCCACTTGTTGTCCAGAATAAATAAGGACCTAGCTTATACTTTTAGGTACTGGTTTCTGGAGTTCTGATCAGGAATTAAGGATAATGAGAGGGGACATAAGCCTCCCAAACAATTTCAGTATGGAAACTCTGGTGTCAGAAATTCTAGTTGGCACAAATTCTTCTTTATTCGTGTCAGAGGCACCACCAACATATAATAACATAAAAAGCTAAAATTAACACATCTAAAAACAAAATGTCACAAATGGAGAATATGCTATTTTAGGAACCAGTTTCTCCAGATTTACAAGCAGAATTGTTAGTACAGTTGTACCTCGCTTAAAGAGCATAATGCGTTCCACAGGATTGCTCTTTAAGCGAATTTGCTCTGTAAGCGAAACACCATTGTAAATGACCAATTGTGGGGGGGATTGTGAACACCGATTTATTTGTTAAGCGAGTTTTTGGTTGGTTTTATTTGTTAAGCGAAGCGAACATTCAGAGAAAATTCTGCTCTTTAAGCAAGTTACTCTTTAAGCGAGGCGCTCTTTATGCGTGGTTTGACTGTACAGTAAAACCTCATATAACACTAAAACCTGGTTCCACAAGTCTTGGTGTTATATGATTTTTAGTGTTATCTGATGCATGTTAAAATCCTATGGGATCCATAGAGATACATTGTAACCACACAGGCTTTAGCGGTTGTTATCTGAAGCATCCCATAGGATCTTAATGTTATCTGATGCAATTCTTCCCCCCAGATTCCTTAATGTTATGCGATTTTAATGTTATTCGATACTAATGTTATATGAGGTATTACTGTATTCTGAAATACTGATGCACACAATTAAAAGATGCTGCAGATACTTTCCTTGAATTGTTTTTGTTGCATTTACTATTGCATTTACAGTGGAACATCATACAACAACAATTGCCCCGTATAGCAATGAAATCACGTAGCAATTAGGTTTGGGGGTGGTGTCCCACCTAACAACTTTCCCTATGGAAATAATCGTACAACAATTTTTCAATGGGAAAAAACACTTAGCAAAAAATATTGTTGTGCGATGCATCTCATGGGTAAAATCGCTATACGATCCATGTATCATATAGCAATTGTTTTGTACAACAACGAGCCCCGTGGAAGGGATTAAAATTGTTATATGAGGTACCACTGTATTTTCTAGCCAGTCCAATAGATGAAGTGCTTTGAGTACTTAACAATGGAAAGCAAAATATTACAAACTATAGGAAGATTTAAAATTATTGATAGAGAGAACGCAGTGCAGGAGAGTATGTTTACCATGTCTGTAGAAAGATGCTTCCACTGAAATAAACTTTTGCCAGGTAATTCCCTGCCTCACCTCATTCAGTAAAGGATTTTAGGAATTCCAAGATTATTCTAGGTTCTAGAGAAAATAGTGCCCATTCCCTGCCAGATAACCAGCTTTTCATCAGCTTCATTTTGTATAGACCACAGTGAGAACAACCTGAAGAAATCTGCAATTACTGAAAAACAGATAGATATCTTGAAGGAACACACTTCCCCATAAATAATAAAAAAAAGTTACAGCAAGTTCACAGATCTGGGATGTTTCCCCTGGAATCCTCAAAAAATGAGGGAGAATTTTTGTAAAAACAAACTAGAATTGCTACATTTTTTCTTTACTGTCAGCTGAATTTTTTTGGAATATTAGCCATGTTACTCTGTGGTTCAAGCATATCAGAAAACAAAACCAGAAAAGCAATAAACCAAAATAAAAACACTGTAGCACTTTAAAGACTAACTGCTATATTTTTATTGTTAGCTTTTGTGGATCAAGTCCACTTCTTCAGACAAGGAGTGAAACTTCCAGGCATGGTTTATATATACCAAATGTAGGAGTCTAGATGTTAAAGGGGAAGCTGGATGTGCTCTAGCAGAATGACAGACAAGCAAGCATAACAATACAGCTTCCTACAGCTATCAGTAACAATAGATTATTCAGATTAATTTTGAATGTCTCCATTTTCATCTCAAAGGTGTGGGGTAAAGCCCTTTCTGGTTTCTTACTTGTATATCAGAAAACAAACAAAAACACTGTAGCACTTACTGTTACTTGGTTACTTTCTGTAAGAGAGAATTGGCAGGAAGGTTAATACATCAAAATATGATATACAGTACAGTATAAAATATCTAGCAGCATATAGCAATCTGTGTATCAAATTTGATAATGTCCCAGAAACCCTTGGCTAATGTTTAATCCTCTGCGATGGGTTTCCAACAGATGGATGTACAGTCAAACCTTGCATAAAGAGCACCTCGCTTAAAGAGTAATTCGCTTAAAGAGCAGAATTTTCTCTGAATGTTCGCTTCACTTAACAAATAAAACCAACCAAAAACTCACTTAACAAATAAATTGGGGTTCGCAATCCCCACCACCAGAAGTCACAATTGGTCACTTACAATGGTGTTTCGCTTAAAGAGCAAACTCGCTTAAAGAGCAATTATGTGGAGGTACAACTGTACTTGATTTCTGTTGTCTCTCTCACTGGCTTATCTGAACATACCTCAGTAAGTTTTCTAACATAACATGTTGCCATTAAAAGAAAAAGAGAGCTGTTTGTAATAATAGATTATTGGGCTTGGTTAGGCCAAGAATTATCAAACGTTGCCCTCCAGGTTTTTTCGGGACTTCAGTTCCCAGAAGCCCCAGTCAGCATGCCAAATGATTAAGGGATTCTGGGATTCAAAGTATTAGAAGATAGAAGATCTGAGGTTGACAAACACTGTATTAGAGCTAGATTGAAGAGTGGTTAAAATATCCATTGGTTGAAATCCAATTATAATTTAGTACCCATTGAATCTGTGGGGATTGGGTAATTATATGATGTTCCAGTGATTTGATAAGCCTACTATGCTGGAAGAAGTAGCTAGACTGTATATTATCAAGTCAGAGCTGTTTTATGGCAACCCATAATCTCAATACAGTATAAGTGAGATATTTAAGGAATGCTTTTACTAGTTCCGCTACCCTAGTGAGTTTCCATGGCTGAGCAGAGATTTGAACCCATGCCGTCTGAGTCTGTCATTCTGTTCACTAGCTCACAATGGGTATCTTGAGAGAAGAACTACACAGAATAAAATGAAGTCAGTCTAACACAGGAAGCTATGTGTCATCACACCACTGTTTTATGTAGCATTAGCTTTTGTGAACCGTAACCTATTTGATCAGATGTAAGGTGTGTTGCTCATCTGGTCTGTTCCTCAGGTACTGTAGGCAGGGAATTTTAATCAGCATATTCAGAAGGAAATAAAATGGAAAAAATGCAGTTGACGTCCATGACCATTATCTTAACAGTGAATATTAGTTGGGTGGTGACCGTCCTAAACCTCTTTGTACTCATTAGTTAATGAAGGCATGCAGTGAGATCAAAACGTTTTGCTCTTAATTGAAACCACAGGATGACCTGATTGTATGGTAAAGTGAGGAGTATATATGCCATATTGACTTCCCTGAAGAAAAGGAGGAATAGAAATTTAACAAACAAATAACTACCACTTCTTATCTATGAAGTGCTATGATGTTGCTGTTGCTGGTTTTTTGCTGATATTTACTGCAGGGGACTTACAGGCTATACTGTTGCAATGATGAACAATACAATACTGTACATAGAAACTCCTTGAGAGGGTTGCCATAAATCGTGACTGAATTGATGGCAGCTACTGTACTACTCTTATGTAGGTGTATTTTGGAGATCAGGACTGGAGTATTGAGAGCTGCTCACAGAGAAACATGCAACATTTTTAAATTATAGTCGGTTTGCTAGGAATTAATGTGAAAAAATTGTGCATTAAAAAAATTGTTTGCTAAACCCCTTAGATTTCGATCTTTAAGAGCAGTACAATACAGTATATAGAAGAAAAATTGTTAAGAGTATCAACAAAAGAGACTTAGAAAACCCGGAAACATAACCAACTCCTCGTTAGTATAGTGGTAAGTATCCCCGCCTGTCACGCGGGAGACCGGGGTTCGATTCCCCGACGGGGAGAGGTGAATTTTTTTATAGGTGAAAAATGAGATTAAAAACAAATTTAAATAAATAGGTAATAAATAAAAAACTTGAACAATATCTTTCTGAATCTTATAACACCCTGAATAAAAATATCTCATCAAAACAGTTGTGCTTCAAGCAAATTCCAAAGATACAGCGGTGCTGATCCCTCTTTGCAATCAAAGGAAAGGAATTTAATCTATTTTTGAGTCCGAAACCTTGGTCATCGCATTATCTTTCATGGGCTGTTTGGACGATTTCATTCGCCCTCGAAAGCTATTCGTATAAACACAAGGAACTGGATAGTCTTTTTAAGGTGTTACAACAAGACTCTTTAAAGCTCGTCCTCAAATTCATGCTGACCACAGAGCTAAGGATCATAAAAGATACATACAGTACTTCATTGTTTCTTTTCTTTTTTTTGCTTCTGTATGTGGTGTGCACAACTTCTTCGCCCAAATGCCACCATAAAACTTAAGTTTTCGAAGTGGAAACCGTGTTCAATTCTATACAAGGGCATCAGACAAGAAACAAAACAGCATCTTTTGATGTTAAGATTCGTGAAACAGGTCCACTTCTTCAGACACCACAAATCATGCCTGTAAAATTTTTAATGGCAGCGGTGGGATTCGAACCCACGCCCCCGAAGAGACTGGAGCCTTAATCCAGCGCCTTAGACCGCTCGGCCACGCTACCACTAAGCATTAAATTTATTTTTTTTACCTCCAACTCTGGTCTCGCTTTTTCTTTTTTTAATCAATCCTACGCGCAAAATCACATTTTCCTCTTTATTCGACATTTCATTTCAACTTCTTAGAGAAGCTAATCAATGCCGGCATGGATTTTTTTTAACTACAGTACACTTTTTTCGCTTTGTCGTTGCCCAAACCTAGTCCTCATCGGTGGATCTTATGGATTTCAAAGGAATGGTAGAAATTTTTGAAATGGTAGCCGTGTTGGTCTATGTTTTAAGCGTATCAGAGAGTAAACATAACAAAACAAAAAGATCAAAACCGTTGTGGCACTTTCAAGACTGCTGTATTTTAATGTTAGCTTTCATGGATCAAGTCCACGACGAAGTGGAGTTGATATAAGAGAATAGTTCTCCTCTAGAAACTGTTGAGTATCACAACCTGACAGTATATAATGGCAAATCTACAATATTGTTCGATTCTCCTATATCTTCAGGCTCTTACGTAGGTATCGTACACGCTGACTTTTTCTGTAATTACTGAGTTAAATTTTTAAGCTCGAAATGTCTAATTAACGGAACCTTTTAATTTGCTCATAATTAATCCTTGTATATTCAGCAAAACCAACCTGTGTATTTTAAATACAGATGACGAAATATCGAGTCAGAGGAAAATTGAAGATGACTGGAGATTGATTGATACAGGTTTTAAGCGATTATTGGTATAGAAGTATACATTTATTTTAAAAAGAAGCAGATTCATAGACATAAAATTTATAAACTATAACAGCCAAAGTAAAATACTGAAAAATTTAAAAGCCTGGAAAAAAGAATCAGTCACAATAAGAATGATTGGTGAGAGTGGGTTTCTAAATCACGACCAATCCCTGCTCAGCGCGCCAAATTCAAATCCAAATGATTGGTCGCTGTCTTAGCCAATCAAAATGAGGGAAATAATGTATAAATACCCCACTCCGCGGCTGTTTTCGCTTCATTCCAGTTCCTGTCTGTTCACAAGCCTGTTCTGCTTTTGCTTCGAAGAAGTCTCATGGCTCGTACCAAGCAGACCGCTCGCAAGTCCACCGGCGGGAAGGCGCCTCGCAAGCAGCTGGCTACCAAAGCTGCCCGGAAAAGTGCTCCGGCCACGGGCGGCGTGAAAAAGCCTCACCGCTACCGCCCTGGCACGGTGGCCCTGAGGGAGATCCGCCGGTACCAGAAGTCCACCGAACTCCTGATTCGAAAGCTGCCTTTCCAGCGCCTGGTGCGGGAGATCGCCCAGGATTTTAAGACCGACCTGCGCTTCCAGAGCTCGGCCGTCATGGCTTTGCAAGAGGCGAGTGAGGCTTACCTGGTGGGCCTCTTTGAGGACACCAACTTGTGCGCCATCCACGCCAAGAGGGTCACTATCATGCCCAAAGACATCCAGCTCGCTCGCCGTATCCGCGGAGAGAGGGCCTGAGGCGCTTATATCAGGCGCTGGCCTCAAACTCAAAAGGCTCTTTTAAGAGCCACCACATGTTCCTTTAGAAAGTGCTAGAAATCATTTTTCCTCTTGATCAAATACCTTCATTGACGTTGAAGGTCTACCCAAGTTTCAAAAATTAGGTAGGTAGGTTAAAGGAAAGAATAAATGAGTTCGAAGATGAATCAAAACCCCAAAGAAATAGACTTTGTGGTGTTTTCATACATTTTGTTGAGGCTATACAAACGTGGGAAAAGAAAACTGCAAAAGTCTGCTTAAACAGAAAAGTTAATGAAATTGGAACGTGCGATTTCCCCTTTTTAAAATTAACACGATGAAAGCCTAAGATCTCTGCTCAGACTTTCCAGCTATTTGAGTTTTCCCTTTCGACGTATCAAAGCTTTTCCAACAGCCAATAGGAGAGAAGTACTTATAGCGGCTCATTTGCATAAAAGGCCATATAAATAGAAGCGGCCACAGCATGTGAAGCATTTTAGGTTTTTCTGTGCTGAGAGGTTAGACGACTTGCAATGCCTGAGCCTGCGAAGTCAGCGCCGGTTCCTAAGAAGGGCTCCAAGAAGGCCATTACTAAGACCCAGAAGAAGGGCGACAAGAAGCGTAGAAAGACCCGCAAGGAGAGCTACTCCATCTATGTCTACAAGGTGGTGAAGCAGGTCCACCCGGACACTGCTTTAGTTATTTCCCCCCAATAATGGCTTCTGTATGAAAATGAAGACTACGACTAGTTTCTTAGCGAAACCTCACGGGTATCTACACTCGCTCATACCATAAGCACGATTTGAATTTAGATTCAGTGGTAGAATTCATACCTTACCCAGCCACAATGTTCGCTGACGAGTTAAACATTTTCTCCGTAAATTACTCCCCTGTAAATCACTGTATCCTAAACGGTTTGAAGTCTTCTTAATTAACTTAATTGGAAAACGGATTTGTTCCGCCCACTCCCCAAATTAGGTTCTTTATTTTTGCCGGGATTTATGCACACTAGCTCCACCAAAAGGGGAAAAAAAAGATTATGGAGATGCCGGGGATCGAACCCGGGGCCTCATACATGCAAAGCATGCGCTCTACCACTGAGCTACATCCCCAACCCGTTCATTTGTCCTTAGTTATTGGTTGAAAAGGTATTTCTATGCTGAATCACACTGCCAAAGTTTGATTTCAAATCGAGTTGATAATTTTACACTTTACATTTTAATGTGGAAGGTAACAGAACAAGCACATACAAAAATGTGATCTTTTTATTTAACTTTCCGGTGCCTCGCTCCTCCTTTGCCTAAACCTTTCCCACCTTTCCCACGTCCCAACACCACGCCTCAATATCTACTGCCCACCAGGAATATAAATAATGACCAGCCACTTTCTTTTAATAGCTCTAAGACCGACCAGAGTGAAAACTACATTGGTAACGTTTCCTGCCTTTTCCTGTGGTTGAGTAGTTATACTCTTCCTCTTTATGCTCCGCTCAATATTCGAGTCTTGATGGCCGATCAGTGATTCCTTCCACTTTTCCACACAACTGGAAAACTTTTGCTCATGTCTGGTGGTTCTCACTTCTTTAATTAAATTATCCGAACTTCTTACATATGTTCTGAGAGCAGCAGTCAAACAGGTTCTGGAGCGCATTTACAACTATTTTCTAACCCACAGATCCAAGTTAGGGAATACTGGTTTGTTTTATTTTAGGAATATAAAAGGCCTATGTTCAAAGAAATGCCCCAAAAGAATAAATTACATAATCACAAAATACAATGTCACACTTTTCACAAATCCATTCAACTGATAATCTTAACTGAAAATGGCATTAGTGAACAAGCTTTCAGGATTTCCAGAAATCAGGTATGACAATAAGCAAACCAGAAGCAAAAGAGTTAACTGATACGTATTAAAGTAGTGTCCTAATTGATGTCACTGTTATTAGTGTTAGAAGAAATAAACATACTGTATCTGATTAAGGTACTGCAGCACTTTAATAACTGCCATAATTTTACTGTGAGCTTTCATAGATCAAGTCCACTTCTTCAGACAAGGAGTAAAATTTCAGGCATGGTTTATATACATCAGATGCAGAGGGAAGTGGGTTACCAAGCAACAAAGAGCAATCAAGCAAAAAAAAAAAAAAATTGGCCTGATGTTCTGGTCACACTAGTTGTAGTTTAGATGTTGTAGTGAGAATCTTATTTGTTATTTACACTTGCATAAGGAAAATAACAGGTTTGTTGCAAATTGCCTATTATTAAGAGGTGCTGGTTGTGTTCCTGGGCCAGAAAAACACCTGGGCCAGAAAAACACCAGCTCTTAGATCATTAGCAGCTCTTACCGGTAGCAGGAATTTACTCCCAAAACTTACCTCAATTTTTCTGATGCTAGCATAAATCACCCACAGGTTTCTGGACGGTCTTTTTTTACACTCCTGACCTTTCCCCCCTAAGGCTGGGGTTCCCAATCTTTTCAAGCCAAGGACTGGGTCACGCTCTCTCAGTCAGCTTAGAGTCCCAGACGGCCATTTTGCCATCCTGCACAATGGGGGTGGCCATTTTGTTTCTCAAATGCTTTCAGAGTGGTTGGGGGCCACATGAAATGGCGATGGGGGCCAGATCCGGCCTGCAGGCCTTAGTTTGGGAACCTAAGGAGTGGGTATCCAACTTAGATGTAAGCTAGGAGATATATCAACACTCAATAAACCAGAGAAGTTTCTCATGGATGAGAAAAGTTCCATTTCAATATGGAAACCAAGCAAGTCCTTTGGAATTTGTATCCTGGGACAATAACTTGTGTGGAGGACTAGGAGGAAAGGAAGGAACAAATTGCCACCATGTAACCATAATGGTGCGCTGCTGTGGCTCAGTGGTTAAGACACTGAAGTTGACGACTGGAAGGTCAGCAGTTCGAGACCCAAGTACTGCATGATGAAGTGAGCTCACGTCTCTGTCCCAGCTCCTGCCAACCTAGCAGTTCAAAAGCAAGAAATGGCAAGTACTGTAGATAAATAGGGACCACTTGGGTGGGAAGGTAAACAGCATTCCATGCACTCTGGTGCTATCTGGAGTCAAGTGATTGCCAAATGAAAAAAACATGTAAAACAGGCTTTCCTAATTGCTGTGCAGATCTCTACTTACAGTCAGTGAAACTGAAAGATAACACACAAACATGTGCAGAGGAGCTGGATTTTAATATATAATAATACTGTATTTTTTCTTGGATATATTTCTTTAAGCCAGATGGGAATTGTAGATCCAAACATGTGAAGGCAAAACATTCCCAACTTCTGCCATGAGTCCACATCACATGCTTCCGACAAGGTTCAGCACAGAAATATGCTTTCAAAGAAACTTATTAGCAGAGACGTGAATTTTATGTAGTGGATCAAGTTAAAGATAGCGGTAATCAAATTACAGTAATTGGTATTGCTTACTATTGACAATTCTTGGCTCCTATGGACAAGTATCTCCACCAGAAAGAACGCATGTGATATAGAGCAGGGGTCCCCAACCACAAGGCCATGGACTGGAATTGGGCCATGGGTTGTCTCAAACTGGGCCATGGGGGTGGGTGGGTGGTGCTGTGAGCCCCAATGGCAGCCTTCTGCCTTCAATGTGCTCTGCCGGGTCTGCCCCGCAAACGGAATGAGAGCATGGGCTTCAGACACAGCAGATAGGTAAGTGGTGGGATCCCTCTTCCACATTGCTTAACTATGGCGGGGCTCTTCCCCCTTCTTGTGTGCAGTGTGATACCACACTGTCCAATAATCCCACAACTTCCACTTACCATTCCATGGAAAAAATTCTTTAGCATGAAACCAGTCTGTGATGCAAAAAAGGGTGGCAACCCCCGATATAGAAGATGTAGAGCTGGATTGATACTCAGGAGATTTTGGTTTAAAACTTAGGTGGTCAATCTTGGTGCTCCACCTCTTCTTGGACTTCAGATTTCAGAAGCCCAAGCCAATACAACTGATCATCAGGGCTCCTGGGAATTGAAGTCCAAGAACAGCTGGAGCACCAAGGTAGGGGCCCCCCCCTGGCATTTTAAATCCCTTCTTTGCCACAGAAACTGACTCAAATGGGCAGTCGATCTTTTTGCTTTGTGAAACAAGGAAATAGCAAAACAAAGGAGGTTCAAGAGATTTGAACTCAGATCACTGGATTTGGAGTGCAAAACATTACACCATAGAACTTGTGTGTGTCTTCATTTCATCTCTGCATTATGAAAGATAAAGAGTCCCCTATAAAAACACAGCACTGATGCTGCTTTAATTTTACATACTGCTAAAGCAACAGATTGGGGTGGCTCAAGTGAATAAGAGGCTGAACTCGCCGACTGGAAGGTCGGAGTTTGATTCCCAGGCACTGCATGACTGAGTGAGCTCTCATCTCTATCCCTGCTCCTGCCTACCTAGCAGTTTGAAAGCTAGAAACTCCAAGTAGATAAATAGGGACCACTTCAGTGGCAAGGTAAACTGTGCTCTGGATGCCTACCACATGTCCAGGGAAACATCTGTAGATGCAGATAGCACTGGCTCTATGAACAGATGAGCACTCAACCCTAGTCAGATATAACTAGCTTTCTAGCAAAGGTGACCTTTACTTAAGTCACTGTGAGAAGAGACTTGACAATATAGCAGTTATTTTAAAAATAATGGTTTTTATTTATACCAACCTAAACTTGACAATGCAACCGTATTGAAATTTTAAATTACTGAAGCCTTAAAAGTTAGAATTGGTTAAGCTTTTGTATTTTCATACAGAAGCCACTGCTGGAAACATAAACTACAACCTTTGAAATCCAAGTGACTTGAGCCTTTTCCAAGAGACAGTGAGTGGCTCTTAAAAGAGCCTTTGGGTTCAAGAAAAGTACCACCGCTTTACTTGGAGCTGGTGTACTTGGTGACGGCCTTGGTGCCCTCCGAGACGGCATGCTTGGCCAGCTCGCCGGGCAGCAGGAGGCGCACGGCGGTCTGGATCTCCCTGGAGGTGATGGTGGAGCGCTTGTTGTAGTGGGCCAGGCGGGAGGCCTCGGCCGCGATGCGCTCAAAGATGTCGTTGACGAAGGAGTTCATGATGCTCATGGCCTTGGAGGAGATGCCCGTGTCCGGGTGGACCTGCTTCAGCACCTTGTAGACATAGATGGAGTAGCTCTCCTTGCGGCTCTTTCTACGCTTCTTGTCGCCCTTCTTCTGGGTCTTAGTGATGGTCTTCTTGGAGCCCTTCTTAGGAACCGGCGCCGACTTCGCAGGCTCAGGCATCTCGATTAGATCAGCGCTTCGAACTGCTAAGAACCGCTCTCCAAACTATCCAGCAACGGACTGAAGCGGCGGTGGGCTAGCGCGCTTATTTATACAAACCCTTATGCTAATGAGGGCTCAAAGTATCGGCTTTCTATTGGTCAAGAGGACCAGCGCGGGAATAATGCTTGTTTGGTTGAGCGCGGTGGGAGTTCGCTTCTTATTGGTCAGATTGAGAAGACGTTCTTATTGGCCGTTTATGGTTACCTGGCCCCGAATGTTGATTCCCACCCACCCCGCCATAGAAACTGGATTATTCGAAGAAAATAAGTGGAACAGAATAATTTTTTTTCCTCTTCTAGGTCTTCTCACGGGATAAGAACTTGAGAAAAAAAAATCTATTTATTTATTTTTTTCCCCCTCACACTTCATCAGCTTGAGAAATTACTTTGTTTTTAAATGGAGAAGCTGGTTGCCTTTTCCATCAGACAGTAGCCCCAGCGTAGATACCATGCAAGAGTAAATTGAGCGCCCTTACTAAAATTCATACAAGCAACAACACATAATTAATTACTATGCCCACACTTCTACATAAAGTATTTACTTTAATTCAGTGGTTGTACACTGTTCAATGTTTTCTTAAGTAACCCAAAAGCGCCCATTAGGCATTTCTTTGTGTCAGCTTCATCCTGAGAGAACAAAAGGCATCTCCGTTTGTTTCTGGGAAGGATTTATATCAAAAGGGAGACAGACCTGTTTAGGGACAGTTTTGCTGTATGGAATCGAAGGATCTGAAAAGAAAATTGAAGCTTTAGAAACGTGGATCCACAGGCAGCTGTAAGGATATTATGGGTTGACGATGTGACTAATGCAGAAGTGTTATGCCAGATAGATAAATAACAAGAACTGTTTAAGACCATTAAACAAAGAAAGCTCCAATGTTTTGGGCATAGTATAGAATACTCCAACTCATTATGAAGAAGAAGACATGGGAGGCTTAGGCTTTTCCTCCCCACCTCCCAGCCCACTCCAACATTGATTGATTGTATTATTATTATTTTATTGATCGAATTGTCTGTAAGCTGCTCTGAGTTGCCATGGCGAGTTGGAGCAATAAAAATATGAATGAATAAATAAATAAGAGAGGATCCTTGGAAAGAGAGGTCCTGGTAGATGGACTTCACAGCTGAACCAGAGACTGGTGTGGAACGTCCTCGGAAGAACAGCAAGACTAACACCATGAAGATAGTCAATATTCAGAATGGATATGGCACTTGAAGAAGTAGGGATAATAACAATAAATCCTTCTTAATGTGGAGGATGAGTGGCTAGAGACTGCTTTCTGTAACATTTCTGTCAGTTTTAGGGTGTTCAGAATACTGTATCCTGAATTCTTTTAAGGATAACTTATATCCAATAGTGCAAACTCTTTGAACTTTTAGGTAATTAACCAATCTTGTTATAAGATGCCTTAGCTAAATTGTCTTTCAACCAATAAAGTAAAAAATGAATATTTTTCTTTCTGTAAGCCAGGGATTCTTAACCTTTGGTTTGTGACAACCGTAAATGCACCTGTGGCTTTCGTAAATGCATTTATGACAGCCGCAGACACATTTTATGGCAGCGTTTACAGCATGGGGAACCACCAGTCAGGCCCGCAACTTTAAAAGGTTGAGAACCCCTGGGGTAAACTGTCTATAAAGGAATGCTGTAATTGTATCTTGGGGTCTTTACTTTCACTTTAAAAAGGAGAGCATTGCTGTAATTCTTTTTGTCACCAATAAATTGGCTTAATTCAGCAACTATTGTCTTATTTCTAGTCATGTGGATTCTCCCTACAAATCACTGCAGTGCTGCAGTACATACACCTCTGCCACCTCATAATTATAAAATCATAATGTTAGAAGGGCCCTCAAGTTTAGTCTGACTTCCCGCTGGTGCAGAGAAACAAATAATGTTTTTGCTCCTTGAATCACCACAAAACATAACCGTGTTCCTACATGCTGACTGAGGCACTAAAACTGTCCTAAGACAGGCAGTTCAGCAGGCAAACACCTAAGAGTGTTTTCTGGCCCTGCCTCTCCTTGTTTACCCTGGAATTTGCCCCCGTTCCCACCCCCACCTCAATTCCTTGCGCATGAGTTGTAAGAGTTCAGAGTCCAAGTAGACAAAACCAATGCGCACGTTGCCCTCTTTACAAAGGACCCTAAACAACGAGGAAGGAAGGAACGAAGGAAAGGAGAAACTGATTCAAAAGAGCAACTTACTGTCCTCTCTTTGGCATCATGGAATACATCAATGCTTTGGTACCATCAACGTTGCTAAAGTGAGTACAGTATTTGGATTCATGGTTGTGGAGGCCAACGGGATCTGTGTAGTTGCCCCACCTGGGTACCTCCTGTGGAACCTGGCATCGCCTACCCTCCCTGGCAATCTTTTGACAACCTCATACACCTTCATTGCTACCCATAATACTCCTTCTAATAGGAAACATGGTAAGCAAGAGCCGATGAGGTTATTGCCAATAGTGGCAGGGGAGGGAAGGCAGGAGTAAGAAATGCAGAGGGAGAATAAGTACACTATAGGCTTGCAGAAGAATGGGATGGGCAAACACCTGGGGAAGAAACAGATATAGGACTCAAAACTCTCATCCCTGAATGCTCAAAACAGATTCCACAAATGACAGTAAGTAGACTGCCTGTTTTAAGTGGAGAGTGAGACAAACAAGATTTTTTTAGAATGAAACAGAATCAGATCCTGTAAAAGGAAGTAGACGAACCAGTAGTGGGTAAATTGCTAACAAATGTGAGCTTTTTGAACTCTGGGAATTGTACTCAGACATTTCTAAACATTGATGGTTGGCACTTTGGGTGGAAATTCTGTGAATCTTGTCACAGGTTACCTGTGCATACATAGATAGGTATGAAGTTTGTGTGTCATTTCTTGTTCTGCCATATTTGGATCTGAATATTGTCAAGCCTCATGGTGATCAGCCACAAAGATTGTCCTGAGAATATAATGCAGTAGCCTTCCATTTGCCTTCTGCATTGCAGCATGACACACATACCATGGATCCAGTTCCATGAGTCACTTTCTGGTCCGGAGTCCTTTTGGCACACAAAGTCCTCCTCAGCCCCAGGCCAGGATGGATGAAGCTGCTGCCCTCCATCAAGATGGATTCCAGTGGGATTTAATCCATTCGGGGACCATCACCCTTCCCTGTGGACTTCGTCAAGGCAGCTAGTCCTGCCTGATACTCGGCTTTGAGTCACTAGCAGTATGGCCTACTCTATTACCATAGTAGGATAACCTGGCCAGACAGTCGGTGGTGGGCAGTAACACATTCGCACGCACACCCCAGCAGGGGAGCAGCAAAATTGGGTGGCCTTCGGGCAGGGGGTGGTGAAATTGGATGGCCCTCGGGCCGGGGGGGTAGTGAAATTGGGTGGCCTTCGGGCAGGGGGTGGTGAAATTGGGTGGCCTTCGGGCGGGGGGGTAGTGAAATTGGGTGGCCTTCGGGCAGGGGGTGGTGAAATTGGGTGGCCTTCGGGCGGGGGGGTAGTGAAATTGGGTGGCCTTCGGGCAGGGGGTGGTGAAATTGGGTGGCCTTCGGGCGGGGAGGGGTAGTGAAATTGGGTTGCCACGCTCACCTCCCTGCCTTGCCCAGACTAACACAGCTACCATTTAAAAAGTTTTGTTCTGTGCAACTATTATCAGAGAGTAAACAAAACAAAAAGACAAAAATGTTGTGGCACCTTAAAAACTAACTGCTGTATTTTAATGTGAGCTTTTGTGGATCAAATCCACTGGCTCTTTGGCTATAAAGAGATGAGCATTGAACCCTCGAGTTGGTAACATCTGACTTTTGAGCAAGGGCAACCTTTACCTAATAACAGAAGATCCCTGGTTGGTATTCAAATTTGACATCACGTTTTGTCCCTGCAAGTGGTTCAAGGTCTCCCTTGCTCAAAAGCCAGTCATATCCAACTCTAGGGTGCAGTGCTCATCTCCATTGACAGCCAAAGAGCCAGTGCTGCCTGTGTTTGCAGATGTCTACATGGCCATATGGCAGGCATGACTAGATTGCCCACGACCTAGGCTCCACCCACGGTGTGGCAGCGAAATTTTTTGCTCCCCACCACTGCAGACACCCATTTGTGTGTTTGGATCGACATTATCAACAGAGTGAGATTATAGTTCCTATTCCTCTTTTAAATCCACAACCCTTTTACAATCTGCAAAATTAAAAATAAACCTCTGTAAAGAATCAATGCCCATCATCTTGAGCCCAAGAATAGGTATTTGTGTGAGCTGTTATTTCTCAAGGTGGGATCTTAATTAGGAGCATGACCCCCCCCCCCAGGTCCTCCCACAACTTTTCTGCCACTTCCTTCTACAGTGAAGCAGCTGGAATTTGGACTGTGACATCAGCTGCCAACTAGGAATCACAAGAGGTTGTGATCACCACAGCCACACAGCTGTAATATATTGTGCCTTTTGGTTTGAGGGGAAATAGCTATTGCTTAGCAGCATTTGCCTGGGCTAAAAAGCAGGTCATAAATGTAGCATATACATAGGGTGCTAGTTGAGTGACAAGAACAATATCTATTGGACAGAATGCTGCTTTTTGCCAGTGAAAAAAATCCCAATGACTTCACTTTTTGTAAATTCTGAAGCTTCAAAGGTAACGGTCTCCCTTGCTCAAAAGCCTGTCGTGTCCTTTACGGCCAAACAGCCAGTACTGTCTGCATCTGGAGACATTTCTGTGGTCATGTGGCAGGCATGACTAGATGCTGGAGCACTGGGAACACTGTTCCCTTTCCTATCAAAGTGATCCCTATTTATCTACTTGCAATTTCTTGCTTTTGAACTGCTCGATTGGCAGGAGCTGGGACAGAAGTGGGAGCTCACTCTGTCGTGCAGTATTCAGGTCTCGAAATGCTGACCTCCCAGTCATCAAGTTCAACATCTTAACCACTCAGCCACCACAGTCCCTCCTAGGCTAAAAAAGCAGGCCATAAATGCAACATATGCAACATAATGCATAGACAGGAGGCTGTTTGAGCAACAAAAACAGTGTTTATTGGCCAAAATGCTGGATTTTGTGCAGGGCACTTTGCGCATGCAGAAAAGCAGCTTTTTGCCCATTAACTCCTAGACTCCCATATCCAGACTGGGCTCCCCTCAGTTGGGAGTTTTAGGTCATGCTAGGTGACAGGAGTCCAAAAAATAGGTTACCCTTCTCAGCTCCTCCTAGGTGACCCAGCGTGGAATCTGCCCACCCTTGTCTCTGTCTTTCTCCGTCCACACAGATCGGTATCAAATGCGGGCTCAGAACTCACGCGAAGGGTCTGGGCTCCAAGCCCTCCACCCCAGCGACCCTTCCGGGTCTGTGACCACAAGCGTAGTATTCGTAAGGGGTTGACAGCAGGAACCTTGCAGGAGCTGCTACACAAGGTGAGCTTTTAGTCTTCAAACCTCCCTTTTTGGGGAGCCAGGAGCAATTGAGCTGAAGTCCATTGGGTTCAAAGACTTTTCCAGCATAGAAATTCATTCACCCATGGCCCTTTCATAAACCATGCCATCTTGACCTCAGTTTTCCCACCTGCAAAATGGGAATGGCCAAGACAGGTGGGAAACAGGATCCAACCTTTGGAGAGCTAGTTTAGAGATGTACATATAGGAATTTTTGGACACAAAATCCCATATTTCTCCTATCTGACCATGCTTTTTGTGAGAAAAATCAGACCAGCTGAGGCCGAAGGCACTTTGCCAAATAGTAAATAAATATTCCATAGGACCATGTAAAATGGCACCATACAAACTGTGTTTCCACAAGGACCTTCACTTTTGTCATGAAGAAATCCACATTTTGAGTCTTCAGGAATACAAAATTATGCCTAAAATATAAATATGCCGTTTTAAAAAATGGCAGCACTAGATTTCTTGTTGGCAGAGATAGTGCTTCTAAACTCTATTCAGGAGGAATTAAACATGAAAAATCATGCGGAAACAACATAGATGGCAAAATAAATTATGCACTGAATGAATCTTTGCTCCATTGCATAATATCTTGTACAGTTGTACCTCGCTTAAAGAGCATAATGCATTCCACAGGATTGCTCTTTTAAGCGAGTTTGCTCTTTAAGTGAAACACCATTATAAATGACCAATTGTGGTGGGGATTGCGAACCCCAATTTATTTGTTAAGCAAGTTTTTTGGTTGGTTTTATTTGTTAAGTGAAGCGAACATTCAGAGAAAATTCTGCTCTTTAAGCGAGTTACTCTTTAAGCGAGGTGCTCTTTATGCGAGGTTTGACTGTACTGTACTAGCAAAGTTGTTTTCAAGATTTTTCCATGTAGATATTTATCAAGAAATTTCAAATACTGTATATACTCAAGTATAAGCCTAGTTTTTCAGTCCTAGAAATTGGGTCAAAAAAAGTGGACTCAGCTTATATTCTGGTCACTGAGTGTGATGGGAAAAGGCAATGGCTAATAGCCTTCACCACCCACTTCTCCTGTCCTAGCATCAGTGCATCTCAATCGGCATGGAGAAGATTCCTTTCTGCTGCATATTATTTTAATGTACTGTATTTTGATTATTGAAACCCACTAGCAACTGCTGCATTTGCCACCCTCGGCTTATATTTGAGTCAATCTATTTTCCTGGTTTCTCAGGTCAAAATTAGGTACGTCAGGTTGGCTTATACTCGAGTATATACAGCATTCATTCCAACTGGATGTAGAAAACAAAGAGTTAGCAGAGATCAAATAGCAAACATTCATTTCCTGTTGGAATATATCAATGGATTTCACAGGAAAATCTGCTTATACTGGGTGGATTAGGAAAAGTGACTGATTGTGCCACAAGTGGCTATGCTATCAGCTGATTGTCCTAATGCAAAACCTATACCCAGAACAAGAGAGAACAGTTTGGAGAGTATATGAAGAAACAGAAGGTTTTCCAATTGGCAAAGGTATCAGATAAGGGTATATTTTCTCTGTTTGTTCAGCATCTATGCAGACACATAGATATGAGAGCACAGCTACTTCTTAGAACAATCCATTGCTTTTCCTTATCCACCCAGTAGAAGCTGGTTTTCTTGTGAAACCTACTGGTATATTCCAAAAGTACTGTAAATGAAAAAATTCAGTTCTGGATAAAAAAAGAAAGTTACTAAATGTTGTGTTTTCATGTCAGAGATTACTCTGGGTTGAAAGGATTTTTCCAGGGGATGCCCAAATGAGGGTCCTTTCATGCCCCCTATCGTGCAGCTCTCGGGGAATCAAACCCTGTACTTTCTGTCTCCAAGCACAGTGCTTTTACCCACTGAACCACCTGGGAGTTGCAGTTAATGAATTTGCACATTCCTGTTTTCTTCTTCCACAGGCCCGGGAGACCCTCCTGGTCTCAGGCATCATCTCCTTGGTACTGGATGAAGATGGTACCGTCGTAGAGACAGAAGAGTTTTTCGAGGTTCTGGATGATAACATGACCCTGATGTTGCTAGAAAAGGGCCAGAAGTGGAGCCCTGCCAAGGTGAGGAAGGAGAAACGCAGAGCGGAGCAGCAATCGGTTCATCCTTGTGCAAATAGCTCAGGAAATCCACACACAAATTGCCTCTGCGTGAGACCTTAGCAAACAGAGGTGGAAATAGATGGCATTCTAACATTACCTACAACTCCCATCGGACCCAGATAGGCAGCCAAGGAGGATAAGGTCTGGGGTCTAAGAACATCTGGAGAACCATGTTCTCCAATCCTTGGGTCAGAAGCAGGGAGACAAAAGATTGAGTCCATACAACCTGGTTTCAAACCACATGTTAGTCAGGGACTTCGGATGGCTTCTTGAGTAAAACTTGTTAGTGTACAGTTGTACCTCGCTTAAAGAGTATAATGCGTTCCACAGGATTGCTCTTTAAGCGAAACACCACTGTAAGTGACCAGTGGGGGGGGGGGATTGCGAACCCCAATTTATTTGTTAAGCGAGTTTTTAGTTGGTTTTATTTGTTAAGCGAAGCAAACATTCAGAGAAAATTCTGCTCTTTAAGCGAGGTGCTCTTTAAGTGAGGCGCTCTTTATGTGAGGTTTGGCAGTATTTACAATGCACACTGATAGCCATTTAATAACCACATAAACTGCACCATCCCATGGATTTCCAGGGGTTGTCATTTGGTATCTTGGAATTCTCTGCTGTCATTCTGGGCAGTGAGACGAAACTCTTTGGCAGAGAATTCTCCAGTCCCTTGACAGTTCACAGCTCCTAAGTTGTATCAGATGAAACCCTTAGTTAAAATTAAATCATAGCACAAATCAGAAAAGTTACTCTGTAGGCATACAAAAGGGACTGTGGTGGCTTAGTGGTTAAGATGCTGAACTTGACAACTGGAAGGTAGGCTGGTCAGTAGTTTGAGACCAGAGTGCTGCACAATGGAATGAACTCCTGTCTCTGTCCCAGCTCCTGCCAACCTAGCAGTTCGAAAGCAAGAAATTGCAAGTAGATAAATAGGTACCACTTTGGCAGGAAAGGTTACAGCTTTCCATGCACTCAGGTGTCTAGTCATGCCTGCCACATGTCCACAGAAATTTCTGCAGACACAGATAATGCTGGCTCTTTGGCTGTAAACAGAGACGAGCACTGAACCCTAGAGTCGAACACAACTGGCTTTTCAAGCAAGGGCAACCTTTACCTTACAATCCTGGTCTCATTAGTTTATCTCCCTGAGCAGGTACAGCCCTACCATTAGGTAGACTCAGGTAGCTGCCTCAGGCGGCTGATATTCAGGGCTGGCATTGGCAGCGTTTCCAATACCCCTTCTTTTCTACTTCCCATCCATCCAACAGAACTCCGCTAACTTCAGCGTTGTCCAGCGTGGGGCAGATGTTTTGCAGACATGCACTTGACCAATACTGTTGGCCATCCCAAATTAGAGCCCCTTCCCCACCACCCACCTACCCATCCAACCCAACCTTTCCCTATCCATGCATTCCTAGGGCAACCGGTCCTTTGCGCTTAGCCGGGAAAAGCCGCGGAACAGCAAGGACATTGCGCGCATCACGTTTGACATCTACAAACTCAACCCACGCGACCTCTTTGGCAGCCTGAATGTGTCAGCCACGTTCTACGGGCTTTACTCCATGAGTTGCGACTTCAAGTGTCTGGGCCCCAAGAAGGTGTTGAGGTGAGTCTCCCACTCCTCCCTAAACCTCCTGGAGGAAACGCAGCAAATGAGCTCAGCAGAAAGAGAGCTCGCCAAGCTGGCAGAGTCGGGTTTTGCCTTTCCACCTCCAACACGGGTCACAACATTGGGAGAAACCACCTCCAGATGTTGATGAGTGGCTCCCTTGTTTCATCTGGCAGGAACCAGAATCTAATCTTTGGAGAGTTAGTTTAGGGGTGTACGTATTGCAATTTTTGGACTTAAATTCCCATAATTCTCTTTCTTGGAGTCCTGCCTGCAGATCCAGACCTTTCAAACACACACATGAGTTGTGTTCACCTGGAGAGAAGGCCTGGCTGGCAGACTTTCTGCCATGATTAGGCCTAACTTCCTGACTGAACAGGAAGCTTTCCTGGTGCTTGCCAGGAAGCTTCCATTTCAAACAGAAAATTAGGCCTAGCTATGCCAGGACGGCAGCCAACTTCCCTAAGAACAACTTGTCCCAAGCCTCGAGAGAGGTGAACCCATCCATCTACAACAGGGGTTCCCAACCTATGGTCCAGGGGCTGGATCTGGCCCACAGTGCCATACAACGTGGGGGGGGAGACACCCCTCCAAGGGCTTTCAAGAAACAAAATATTGTTTCTGATTATATATATATATATTGTGTGTGTGTGTGTGCATGAGTGTGAGCAGCCCTGAGTTGGATATATATAGCGGACACAGAAAAGGCCCTCCTCCTTCTCGTGCTAGAGAGATGAGCCTCTCTAGCTGAAGGTACGACCAGAGAGCCTCTCCAGTCCGCTCTAGTCATGGGACAGACTGTCAGACAGATGTTCTCGGGGTGATGCAGTCCCTTAAGCATCCTAGCCCACTACCATGTAGGGCTTTAAAGGTAATAACCAGCACCTTGAAATGCACCCGGAGGCACACTGGGAGCCAGTGCAGCTCCCGGAGAAGTGGTGAGGCAGGAGCATAACGTCCGCACCCCATCACAACTTGAACAGCCGCATTCTGGACCAGCTGAAGCCTCCGAATGGTTGCCAAGGGCAGCCCCATGTAGAGCGCATTACAATAATTGAATCTGGAAGTGACCAAGGCATGTGTGATCATGAGCAAGGAGTCCCGATCCAGGAGCAGGCATAACTGGCGCACAACATGAAGTTGTGCAAAAGCCCTCTGATTGGGCGAGATATAAATATAAAAATTAAATTGCCACTCTCTTGAAGCTGTTGGAACACAATGGGCACTCCCATTGTTCAGACAGGGCAAAATGGCCATCCAGTCCTCAAAGGTGACTGATAGAGTGACCCTGCGCCCAGCTTGAAAAGGTTTGCAACCCTTTGTTTATCTTGACACAGATTGCGTCTGCCAGCCTTTCCACACACACACTGCCTTTATTGTCTCTACTGGAACGGCTTCTGTCCATAGTACATTTTCCAATCTTCCCAAAGAAGTCCCGATCCTATCAGTAAGCAGGCTACAACACTGCCATGTCTACTCTCCAAACCCACCTCTTTTGAGATTAACCAACCTAATATTTTGCCCAATGGATTTCTCATTTTGGCAAATTGTCCAGTATTCATTTGAGGCCTGCAAGGTGCAAGTGGACTTCCCTTCCACTGGCCTGGACACCTGGAGGCTCCCCTCTGCCCTAGTATGACAGATGTAACATCTACTTGTGGCCACTTCACTCTGCTCCCCTGGGTAGCATATTGATTTTTATCAAGCAATTCTACAAAAAGCAGTGGATATGCACAACTCAGGTTCTAACTTACCATTGTTAATCAGCCTACGGCACTCCAGCTGTTCTTGGACTTCAATTCCCAGAAGCCCAAGTCTCTCTGGGAACTGAGGTCCAAAAATAGCTAGAGTGCCAAGGTTCACCATCACAGGTCTATGGGATATTTGGGTCCAAAAAACAGATGTCCGCAAGCTTAGCTTTCTTTTTCTCCCCTCCCCTCCAAGGGAAGTTCTACGGGTGGCCTCCACCATCATGCAAGGTGTGGGGCACATTCTCCTGGGGGCCTCCCACTACATCCGCCGCCTCTTGGATGGAGGAGACAGCTGGCACTCACACCATGCCCGAGTGAGCGTTTACGAAGACTGACGTCTCCTTCCCAACCTGCACTGGAGCAAGAAAATCCTTTCCCAGCAACATCCTGCTCCTTTCCCAGTGTCGAACCCAGTGGAGGGCTTGACCTTGATTTGGGGCATTGGTTGAAAGAGGTCCAAACCAACTGAGGACCTTCAACTGAGGTTTGCCTTTTCCTTCTTGGGACAACAGGAATGAACTACGGGGACCATAATCTGCTCATCTTTAAACAACTTAATGATACTCTATAATAATAATGTAAGAAAGGTAGAGAAGGCAAGAATGCTTGCTAAATCATCCATTTAGGCTGCATTGGTACTTTGGAACATCTTAGATTCATTTTTAAAAAAGCCGCAGCCCTATGCTCAAATTGCAAAAATGTTGAAAAAAAAACCAGGCAGCATTGTATGCAATGTTAATTATCACCAGCATGTAAAGGTTATTGAAAGTGCTGGCAAAATCCTATCCATTGAGGGGAAGAATATCTGAATTCCTCACCCTGGCATGCAGGGATAAAACAAACTAAGATTTATGTCCCTACAAAGTGGGGGAGCCAGAGTGAGACCTTGAGATATTTTGGCTCCCTCCAGTTTACAGTCAAACCTCTAGATACGAATTTAATTCGTTCCTCAAGATTGGTGGTACTGTGCCTCGAAAAATTCTTATCTTGACTTTCTACAGGAATGCAATTTCCCATAGGAATGCATTGAATTTTGTATCTAGAAAAAAAATCCTATTAAAAAATCTTATCTCAAACCTGATTTTTTCCGAGATTTCCAGATGTATCTCGAGTTTTTCTTAAGTCAAGCCATTCTTATACTGTACTCTAGATTTATGGCTGTAGTGCTAAGCCAAACTAGCAATGTTTCTTTATTGTCTCCAGAAATGTGATGATGATGATGATGATGATGATGATGATGATGATGATGATGATGATGATGATGATGATGATGATGATGATTCTCTGGCTGGTAAAACCAGGGGCGGTGATGACCAACCTTGGCACTCCAGATATTATTGGACTTCAATTCCCAGAAGCCCAAGTCAACGCTCCTGCTGATCACAGCTTCTGGGAATTGAAGTTCAAGAACAACAGGAGTGCCAAGGTTGGCCATCACTGGCTGATGGGGTTCTTAAAGTTGAAATACAGAAAGAAATATTTCAAAAGTCAGGAACCTAAGAAGACAAAACTCCACTGGAACAAACCAGAGGTTGAGCTGGTTCATTATCCTCCCTCCCACTCCCTGAGCAAAGGCTATTTATTGGTAGTTGAAGTTCAGTTAATTGTTAGAATTAACTCTTTCCAATGGGCTCTTTTCTTTCCTGCTATCTATCCTCACGAGCCTGTGAGGTAGGAAGACTTGTGACTCACCTAAGGTCATCCAGTGAGTTTTATGGCAGAGCGGGGAATCTCATCCGAATCTGTGCTCCTGCTGAACCACCCCCAAAGTGGTCACAGCTGTGCTCAGCACTGAGTCACATATCCAAGCAGTCACAGCTGTGTAATCAGTCTATGCCTCAACAGCTCAAGGTCTCACTCTGGCTGTATCCACCACACCACATGGCCTCCGAGTAGACCATGAGCGGGCCAGCCGTTCTACGTGCAAAACAGCAGTGCCTAACCTTTCGTCATATGATGAAATAGAGCATTTCTCCAGCCTTCCAATTTGTCCCTGTCTTCCTTGCCACACACGTTTCAGAGCAGCTAGCAAGAAGAACCAGCTTCCTCTCCCCAGTTTCCTCTCTTCCTATATAGACCTCATACAAGCGGAGGGAGACAGGGGCTTAGTGGTGAAGACAGAGGAGTTCTCAACCTTTTTAAGCCAGCGGCTACTGAGTCACGTTCCCTCAGACAGTTTCGGGGACAGGACGGCCATTTTGCCCTTCCTCCATCACATGGCACTTCCAGGTGTGGTGGAGGCAGTGGAGGGCCACATGAAATGGCACTGTGGGTGGCATCCGGCCCACGGGCTGCAGGGTGAGAATCGCTGGGTTAAGATGCTGAACTTGACAACTGTTAGGGCATTTTTATGGGTATTGTAGCAAGATTCCTGCCCACTGTGTGAATATACCTTTAAGACACTTTTAGAGCTCCAGGCACAGGTGTTAGCTGTTGAGGCATAGACTGATTACACAGCTGTGACTGTGTATGTGACTCAGTGCTGAGCACAGCTGTGACCACTTTGGGGGTGGTTCAGCAGGAGCACAGTATAACTATAGCCCACCTGAGATGGTGCTACTCTGAGGAGGGTTATACTGAGGAGGCTAAACTGAGGAGGAACTGCTGAGGAACTGTGACTGACAACTGACTTGCGAGGGAGAAGACGTGCTGAATGAAGCTCTGCTTCTATCAAGAAGTATCAGGTACTCAATACTGCTGAGAAGAGCACACTGACTTTGGCATACTGCAGTCAGTGTTTTGCTGGCAGGACTTTGTGCATGCTCATTGGACTTGAGCCTTCGGGGATTCCAAGCCCTAACTCAACTGTGGGGCTTGAAGACAGACTGGTTGGTACCTGTGTATATAGTTCTGTGTCTGTTGTCTTTCCCTCACCCAGAAGTAAACTGCACTATTCACTGAAGCTGTATGTGTGTGTGTGTTTGCACCCGAACCTTCCGCTGTGCAATAGCCTAACCACTACTCTGCTACGCTACCACACATACCGCCAGAAATGCTATATGAGGAAGTGAGCTCCTGTCATCTGTCCCAGCTCCTGCCAACCTAGCAGTTCCAAAGCAAGAAATTGCAAGTAGATAAGTAGGTACTGCTTTGGTGGGGAAAGTAACAGTGTTCTATGTGCTCCAGCCTATAGTCATGCCTGTCACATGACCATGGAAATGTTTGCAAACGCAGACAGCACTGGCTCTTTGGCTGTAAACAGAGACTGGCACCAGGTACTAGAGTCAGAAATGACTGGCTTTCACGCAAAGGAGACCTTTACCTAACATGTTTCTTAAGAGATAAAGATAATCAAGAGGCTGAAAACTGCCCTCTGGGCAGGGTCAGATTAAGGCTAAGCACTTAAAATATCTTGGTACCACCATATACTGTATATGTAATTCAAAATATAAACAATAAACCATAAAATTAAATTTTATTTCTCAAAATTAAACAAAATTGACAATAAGATGGAAAATAATGGACCAAGGGAAATTCAGCTATGGAAAACTTCTGCGGTGCCCCCTTCCCTTGATGCCCTAAACCAGGAGTTCTCTGCCTTTTAAAGCCGGAGGCCATTGGGTCACGCTCCTTCAAACAGCTTCGGGGGTTGGACAGACATTTTGCCCATCCTCCACCACAAAGCATTTCCCGGTGTGGTGGTGGTGGTGGTGGAGGACCACATGAAATGGCACTGTGGGCCGCATCCAGCCCATGGGCCGCAGGTTGAGAATTCCCGCCCTAAGCACATGCTCATTTTGCTTAATGGTTAATCCACCCCTGCCTCTGGGCCAAGCAAGAGACCAGGCAACTATAGCCTTCAAAGCCTGGCTTGCCCACCAACTCTATTTAATTATCACGGTTCCAAAAGGAAAATGTAACTATGCGTGTAAACAAATCAAACTCTTAATATTGGCAATAAAGCACACCCAATTTGAGATAGGCCGGGAGATTAGCTGGTGTGCCACGCACAGTCTAATCTCCCTGACTCACACAATCTCTGGTGTTTCTGCCATTCTAAGGAGAATCATCAACCTAGGTCAGCTTAGAAGTCCACTCTGCTGCTTTCCATCATATAAACCAGGGGTTCCCAACCTAAGGCCAGATCTGGCCCACTGCACCATTTCATGTGCCGCGCCCCACCCCTCCAAGGGTATTCAAGAAACAAAATGGCCACCCCATTTGAAGTTGTTGGTACAAAATGGCCACCCCCATCAAGCAGGCAGGGCAAAATGGCCATCCAGGCCTCAAAACTGACTGAGAGAGCGTGATCCGGCCCCCCAGCTCGAAAAGGTTGGGAACCCCTGATATAAACCTTTGGTCGCAAACACCCCCACTTCTTTCTAATTCAGTCCTCCAGGATCTCAGCAAAGAGGTGCCTCCGCTTCTTCTCTGCCTCCTGGTGCCGGTCCCAGTCCTGGCGGCGTTTGAGAAAGTGTGTCAAGGCGAAATTGCGGGCCACGTGATGGCCAAAGGGGTCGTGCCGTAGCCGCGGCTCCTGCTCAGCTAGAAAATGAGGAGAAGCAGAGTTACAAAAGGGTGGGAAGGAGGCAGTGTGGCAAAGAACAAGCCCTGGCCTAAGCTGAGGGTGGCTGTGACTTTCTCAAAAGAATCACCTGATAGGGGACCAATGGAAAAGGCAGCTGAATCTCCGCCAGAGACTCTCAGTCCGCTGGCTCAGATCCAAGAAGAGCTTTTTAGCAAGAACAAACTCTCTTCAGCAGGGGTGCTCAAACCACGGCCCACAGGCCAGATACGGCCCCAGGCACCAATTCATCCAGCCTGCACCACCCTCATGACCTAGTCTGAGCATCCCTGGTTTAAGCAGAGAAAATGGCAGCTTAAAATCTATCTCATCCTCTTGCAAAACAGACTGCAAGGTGCGTTTTACTTCCACTTCCGGTGAGAGGAACCATGTGACCGGCCCGCTGAACCACATGACTGGCCCACGACCCAAAAAGTTTGGGCACCCCTCCTCTTGAGGGTACACAAGAGGAAAAACAAATCAGAAGATGGAGGAAGGAGCTCGCGGGGCAAGGAACAACTTTAAATGAGGGTATGGCTAAGAAACTCAACCGCCCTGACATCACTTGGAGGAGCCCGAATAGGCTGGGGTCGCTAAATGTAAGACCAACATGCTCAAGTGGGGGCTGTTGGTGGACAACAGCACACTGTGTGAATGTAGAGATACATGTACCAATGATGATTTAATTTTGGCCAAAGACAAAGCCAAGAAAGTGGCTTCATTTTGAACCTGGATATGAAAGGGGAAATAAGTTGATAATATTAGTTTGACCTCAGGACTGGGGCCATTTTATTGGGGCAGGATAGCAACTCAAGGCTGAGAAAGTTACTTTTTTAGACTACAACTCCCAGATATTCCCTCAACTAACAAGGAAACATTTCCAAACTCTGGTAACATTTTATGCAAGGGTTCCTCAGAACTGGGTGCATTTTATGTTGGATCAAATGGTAACTGACTTAGAATGAAAGGCTTTCAAAATAAGCAAGATATTCAAGGGGAGGCTTTACCAGTTTTTCTACCCCAGTGAGTTTCCATGTCCAAGCAGGGATTCGAACCTAGGACTCCTAGTCAATCACTCTATCTAGTACACCGCAGAGGGTACCCTCTGAGAACTGTACCATTTATCAAAGAAATGCTACTTCGCCTTCCTATAACATCTGAAAATAATACTCCGACATTGTATAGGACCTTAACAGAAACATAGGCTTGTTCAAAAGAGCGATGCTGCTAAATTGGGGGTTGGGTGCAGCAGACACTTTAAGGGAGAAGAGGGGGGGAGAGAGTTCTTGCAAAATGAGTATGTGAAAATATTCATCAACTCCAACCTTGTTTAATGTACCCATTTTTATTAATTTGCACTGATGGCTTCTCAATCACAGAAACAGGAGAAAAAAGGAGGCACATTCCTTACCAAGTTCTTGAGCCAACTCTTTTTTGGCGGGCAGAGTGGCCCGGCTCCAAATGACATCCAAAACACGGCTCCCGTGCTTGCTGCAAGCCAGAGACACGTAGCGGCCCTAGGGGGGGTTACAAAAAAACAGGGATAAAGTCATACCATGTAGATCAGTGATGGAAAACCTTGGCAGCCCAAGTGTTCTTGAACTTCAGTTCCCAGAAACCCTGATCAGCAGGAGGGCTGACTTGGGCTTCTGGTAACCAAAAGTCCAAGAACACCTGGGGTGCCAAGGTTCACCATCACGGATGTAGTCACTCTGTAACACTGCATCACAAAGAAAACAAATATTGTCTGCTACTTGGTCTAATCCATGAGTCCTATACTAAATCATGTGTGCTGAATCCAAATCTGAAGTCCGATTCTGCCTAGGACATCAGGATTTTAAGTTACCCCATCTCACCCTCTTGGTTACGTTCTGGCATTGATCATGTGGGATATATTTGCCACAAATGTACCAAAAATTGTCTGGATTATGAATGCAGCATTGCCTACTCATCTTTAGTTCAAAGCAGACTCACCTAGCTGTACTATCCAATAAGATGGTTTCACACTAGAGACAAGCCCTTGGTCCATCTCGCCTTGTATACCTATTTCTGACGTTGTTGTAGTGTAATTCAACTTGCCTTGCTCCTGATCATGAGTCACTACAGCTTCGCCCCAATGACCTCAAAACACCAAACCCAATGTAGTTTCTGATATTTCACTGGGCTTTTCCCTTCCTTCTTGTTCTGAAGACTAGATGCCTTTTTTTTAACAAAAAAAAAAAACCAAATTCTTCAAAAAGCTGACTCTTGCACTAATATGGAAGTTTCATTACAACCCTGAACACATGCTATTATATATATAATCTGTTTAGCTCATTCTGGTCACGTAATCAAGGAGCCTTGCTGGTGCAGTGGGTAAACTGCTGTACTTCAGTCAAAAGGTTGTGAGTTTGATCCTGACAGGGATCAAGGCTGACTCAGCCTTCCATCCTTCTGAAGTCAGTAAAATGAGGACCCAGCACCGGGCATGGGGCAAGGGGGGCAGATGCTAATGAACTTGTAAACCACCCAGAGTGCACCAAGCGCTATGGGGCCATAGATGAGTGCGATTGCTTGGATATATATTTTTTTAAATGGCGGGAGCTATGTTAATGCAAAAAATTAAACACATTTCGTAATTCTCAAGATTTATTAGCCATTTGCATTTTCCCTCTGCACACAAGTTCTCCAGTTCTCTAGTACTTTTTCCATTAGCTTTCTCCCGCTGCACTATTTCTTCACTATCCAGCCTGCAGAAGAATTCTGGAGAACCTGGAAGCTTGCACACTTCTTCCAGAATTGCAGCTGGCCCTAATAAAACATATACTGCCTGCCTGTGGATTCTGTTTTGTTTTTGTTCGGTCTCAACTGTTAAATGCACCTCCCAATGTGCAAAACCAGACAAGCCACATAAATTTTCAAGCCATTTTGAGTCAGGTCCTCCAAACTGGCATCCCTGTCACTCACCTTGAGCAGACGCAGAATTTTCCGCCTCTGCTTCTCAGGAACGGAGGGGCTGGCCAGGAGAGCATCAAAGACATGACTGCCTGCCGGATCACAAGCCAGCGTCACCAGGTCTTCCGGGGTCATGGCCACCATGCTGCGGAGCACAACTGAGGCATCAGCAAAATGCAGTAGGTGCTGAAGCATGAGGGAACCATGGTAAGAGACGGTATTCAAAGGACGGGCCCGGTCAGCCTGAGGAAAGAGAGAGAAGCAATAATAGGGGAAGAAGTCTTGCCCTCCCACCAATGAGAATATTTTTAATTAATTAATATCAACAAAAAACATAAACAGAAATACAAGATGACGACTACAAATACTACTACTAATACGAATAATAAATAAATAAATAACTTGACATCAACAAGTGCAGCAGTACCTCGCTTGACGAATTTAATGCGTTCCCCGGGACGCTTCGTATTACAAAAAATCCGTACTGCACAGCGAAACGTAACGCAGAACACAGTATTACCAGAAATGGCCACTAGAGGCCACTGAATACCATGTAATTTATAGGAAAACTTAATTCGTAATAAAAAAAATTCAAGTGAGGCATTATCGTCAATGAATTTTCATTCTTAAAGAGAAAATTACATTAAACGAAGCATTCGTAAAGCGAGGTGCCACTGTATGTGCACCCACCAACAATGGGTCATTATTATCTTAAACTTACAATCTGAACAAAGGGTTTCCTTTTCTTATCCCCTATTTCCAAAAGGTTAAATATTCTTCCCATGGTTTTATCCCTTTAGTTTTAACAAATACAGTACGTAGTTAACAAACTCATCCCACAGCTCTATAAAACCAATTTTCTTTATCAGACCTTTTTTTGTTTTAATTTGCACACCAATTTATCATCTATAGTTATATTCCATAATTCTTTATACCAATCCTTCAATACAAATTCAGTGTATTTTTTTTAATTTTTAGCCATTAGCAAACTTGTTGCTGTTACCATAACAATACAGTGGAACCTCGGTTAACAAACAGCTCAGTTAACATAAAAATCGCATAACAAAAGGATATCCATAGAAAATAGTAGCTTGATTTACAGAAATTTTTTTTGGAACAAATTAATTGGTTTTCAATGCATTCCTATGGGCAATTGCATTCAATGCATTCCTAGGGCAAATTCGGTTAAAGTAATTTTTACTGTAAAAAAACATCCCGGAGAACACATTAATTACATTAGCCAGGGTTCCACTGTAATCATCTCTTTCTTAAAGTTATATATCGTTATGTTTATAAAATCCATTAAAAACACTATTCTAGGACACATTTCTAATTTTAAAGACGATATTTGATTTATTTCCTCAACCACTTTTACCCAAGTCCCCTTTGCAACCTTACGGGGATCCCACCATAAATGAAAATATGCTCCTATGCCAGCAATGAGATTACATCCACACAGATGTTTCTGATGCACTGTCCTTCCACTGCCCCTCCAAGGAGGGCTTCTGCTTCTAAACTCATTCTTGCCCTACACACGCATCTTAGTTTTACACAAGCGTTTACGGATAAACTGCTTTTCAAAGTCTCCACTTTTAAGCTGCTGAAAACGAGGCAAAGGGAGGAAACTGGCAACAGTTGAGTTGCTTCTTGCTGAACTAACTTTTAAACTTTCAGGGAAGCAGCTATTGAACAGTATATCGTCCTTATGTGCCTCATCTGACTTACCTTCATAGGGTTTTCAAAATGTAGAAAATATTTAAGGAGGAAGTTTAACATTGCCCACCTTCACTGAATTTCTGTGGCCAAGCAGGGGTTTGAAGGTAGATCTTGGACATCCTAGTCCAGGGGTTATCAACCTACGGCCTGTGGGCCGGACCCAGCCCGCAGCACCATTTCATATGACCCACGCCGCCACCAGGAACAGACACATTTACAACAGCCATAAATGCACCCACAGCTGTCGTTTAAGCGTTTAAGACAGCTGGGGATGCATTTTACAGCAGCGTTTATGGTGGGAGGAACCACCCGTCCGGCCCACTCAGCCGACTGAGGGGGGGGACATGGTCTGGCCCACGGCTTGGAAAGGTTGAGAACCCCTGTCCTAGCCCTTCATTCTATCCAATAATCTCACTCCAGCTCTTATCTAATAATATATTCTTGAAAATGTAAAGGCTTCCTCTTCAACAGTCAACATAGATTTTGGATAAACTAGTAAAGGTAAAGGTTTCCCTTGCTCGAAAGCCAGTCATATCCGGCTCTAGGGTTCAGTGCTCATCTCTGTTTCAAAGCCAAAGAGCCAGCGCTGTCTGCTTCTGCAGATGTTTCTGTGGTCATGTGGCAGGCATGACTAGACACTGGACTAGACACCAGAGTGCACGGAACGCTATTACCTTCCCACTGAAGTGGTCCCTATTTATCTACTTGCAATTTCTTGCTTTCAAACTGCTAAGTTGGCAGGAGCTGGAAAAAGACGGAAGCAAATTCCGTCCTGCAGTACTCGGGAATCAAACTGCTGACCTTCCACCTCCCAGTCAGCATCTTAGCCACTGCAGATAAATTACCTCCCCTGATTTTCCCCAGATTAAAAAGTCTCTACTTGGAGATCCTTTCATTTCCAGTCATTAACTGGCATGGCCCAGCTGGCTAGATGGTTTGACACCCAGTGCCTCCTAGCTATAATGCCTAGCTATAATGCCTGGTTTTTAATGCTAAGTCTTTAAGCTTTTTATAAAAAACTGTTTAAACTTTTAATTTCTAAATTGGTTTTAAATTGTTGTCTTGATGATTGTGTTGGGAATTGTCCTGGGTCCCTTTGGGGAGGAGGGTGATAAACAAATTTAAATAAATAAAAATAAATAAATAAAAGCACTTCCCTGAACAAGCTCTCCTGTGGGCCTTATATGGCCCATTTTCCGGCTTTCAGGTTGAACCATTTTAAAGCTATTCTTCCACCAAAATGACTGCTGGGGTGGTTCGCATAAGATAAAAATGAGACCATCCCTAGATGAGAATTTACAACCTAAAATATATGATGCAGGACAGGGAAAGGGACAATGAAACATGAGCAACAATTCTTAATGATTGAGCAACAAGCTGTATAAACAACCAGCTTGGAAGAATCAATTCTGTCCAGGCAGAAGAAGAGCCTAAAGGCACAGATGCCACAGAAGTCTTCTTGGAGTTCTGGTCATTTCTACCATCCTTTCAAACGTTCACTGCCCCAACCAGACAGACTACCTTGCCTTGCAGTAGATCCTCCTCCTCCTCTTCCTCTTCCTCTTCCTCCTCCTCCTCACCATAATAGGTCTCATAAGCCAGCACAGAGGCAATGAGAGGGACACAAGCCAGCTGGCGAGAGACAGGTTCCCAGCAATGGAAAGCCTAAGGCAGGGAGAAGAAAGGAGGACAAGATCAGACCCAGCCAAGAAAAGGCAGGCAAAGGACGAGCAGAGGGAATCCGTACCTCCATGAGGGTCTGTAACACCTCCTGTTGGTGATCCTTGTGTTTTCTGCAGGCCCCCAGGAGTGCCGTGATCACGCCCAGGTGCTCGTGAGCCATGATCTCTTCTACACCTGGACTCAGCTCCTCAAGGAGTTTCCCCAACTAAAGGCAGACAAATGGAAACATATTATAGATGGAATGGAAATTCACTCCACTCTCCTCCTAACAGATCCCATTCAACCCATCCAAGGCAATACACGACATGGGAGGTCAGGCCCTCCTGATATGTTGAGTCAACGGCTGCCCCATAATCTTTGGCTATTAACC
Source organism: Furcifer pardalis (assembly GCA_030440675.1). NCBI lineage: Eukaryota > Metazoa > Chordata > Lepidosauria > Squamata > Chamaeleonidae > Furcifer > Furcifer pardalis. The sequence goes on from CP126897.1 coordinate 3,836,209, forward strand.
AGTTTGGCGGGGCTGTGGTGGATCAGTGGTTAAGAAGCTTGCCTTGTTAGCTGGAAGGCTGGCAAATTGGCAGTTCATGACTCGAGTAACTGCATGACAGATTGAGCACCCGTCTCTTGGGGACATGAAAGGAGCCTCATTCGGGCGTCCCCTGAGCGGAGTTTCTTCAGCAAAAATCCTTTCAACCCAGAATAATTTCTGACATGAAATTGTTACTAGCCATGTTGGCCAAGGCTGATAGATGGGGCTCGGATTCAGGAACACAAGAAGCTGTCTCATGCTGGCACCACCCAGTTCAGTGTCCTTAACATGCTGCCTGGCAACAACCTTGTTCTGAGCATTGCTCTTAGAGGTCTGGTGGAAAGTGTTGCCGCTGCCCTGGGAAGGTTTTCTATTGTGCAAACTTTTAACATTCTAAACCCGTGATGGTGAACCTTGGCACTCCAGATGTTCTTGGACTTCAATGCCCAGAAGCCCAAGCACCCTGTGAATCCACACGAATGGGTTTACTGCAATTCATCCGGCCTGCACTGCCCTCATCGTTCCTGGAAGCAGAAGAAAAACACGCCCATACGGGAGCGACAGAGGCAGCGTGGGCCGGATGAATTGCAGTAAACCCATTCTGGGAATTGAAGTCCAAGAACATCTGGAGTGCCAAGGTTCGCCATCACAGTTCTAGACACAACCCCCATTAACCCAAAATAATGAATCTGGAGTGGAATGGAACAAAGAGCATAAATGCAGAACAGGGCAGGAACTTGGTATGGCATAATTTGGACCTGGCTGCATGCAGAAGGGCAGGGGTGGCAAATTACAGCCCCTGGGCCAGATCCGTCCTCCAGCACCAATTCATCCAGCCCACGCTTCCCTCATCGTTCCTGGAAGCAGAAATAAAATACACCCATATGTTTGGACACTCCCATACATTTGGGCACCCTTGGTTTAAGCAGAGAAAATGGCAGCCTAAAATCTATCTCATCCTGTTGCAAGGTGTGGTTTTCCTCTGCTTCCGGTGGGAGGAACCACGTGACCGGCCTACTGAACCATGTGACTGGCCCACTGAACCACGTGACCAACCCATGGCCCAAAAAGTTGGGGGATCCCTGCAGAAGGGTTTCCACTCACCAGCTTTCGGGGAGCAGCCTGGATGAGCCGCTGCAAGGTAAAATTGGCGACTTTGTGCACCGAGAGCACCTGTAGCTGCCCTTTGATGTGAGCCTTGTAGAAGGAGCGCAAAGCCTTTGGGTCGGACACTTCCAAGACTTTGTCCAGCACTCGACTACAGGTGGCATCCTTCAGGAACACGAGAAGGGTGCTGAAAGAGAAATAACCAAAGATGTGAGTCAACCACTGCCTCTCCCCCGCCCCCCCCACCTCCAGTCCCAAGAAGATAGCAAAGCCCAGTCCACCAGCAAAAATACAGTAAAAACCCAGGTCACAACCACCTCGGTTTAAGTTTGCTGCAGTTCACAATGGGAAAACTTATGGAAATGCTATCCTGGTTTACAAATTTTCAATGTATTTTTTTTCAATTTACAACGATCAATTCAGGATCTTTTTTTATTTTTCAATGCATCCCTATGGATGTTTCAGTTTATAATTTTTTCAGTTTACAACAGAAGCTGTTGGAACAGATCTCGGTCATTACCTGGGATTTTACTGTACAGTATATGATTTTAAGTTAAGAGCCCTGGTGGCACAGTGGTTAAGCTGCTGTCCTGCAACCAAAAGGATGTGAGTTTGATCCTGACCAGGGCTCAAGGTGGATTCAGCCTTCCATCCTTCTGAGGTGAGTAAAATGAGTAGCCAGCATGTTGGGGGCAAAATGTTAATTAACTTGTGAACCACCCAGAGAGTGTAGTAAGCGCTATGGGACAGTATAGAAGTGTGATTGCTTAGCTTTAGATTGTTAACCATCCAGAGTAGTGTGCACATTACAAAAATGTGCAGAACAAAAATGTCAATAATAAACAAACAAAATAGACTTCCCAAGGATAAAAGCTGTTCAACTGTGAAAGAACAAGAGTGAGTGAGCTCCCCTTTCACTGAAGTTTACAGTCAGGATGGGGAAAATGTCGCTGAAATATACTGCCCGGAGCCATCCTCTCAATACACGGATTGATTAGATTACAGTACTTTAGAGCAGGGGTTCCCAACCTATGGCCCACCGGCTCGCCCCAGCCCACAGCACCATTTTGTGTGGTCCGCATCACTGCCACCACACTAGAAGTGGAGGCGGACAAGTTTATGACAGCCATAAATGCACCCACTTCCGCTTCTGAGAGCTGTGGTCTGGCCCACTCAGGTGTCCGGGAGCGTGGTCTGGCCAGCGGCATAAAAAGGTTGGGAACCCCTGCTTCAGAAGTCCCCTATGATTTGTTATACTGGTAATTTGCAGATAAGTCAATCACAACTCATGTCTCTTCCAGCTAGGAAAAAAAATCCATCCACTATCTTCATTTCTTCATCATCTTGAGAAAGAAAAATACAGGGAAACAGAAAAGGAAAAAGGACCCTGAACTCTGCAAACAGGGGAACCTCAGTTAACAAATGACTCAGTTAACATAAAAATCACAAAACAAAAGGAAATCCATAGAAAATAGTGGCTCAGTTTGTGGATTTTTTTCAGAACGGATTAATTGGTTTTCAATTCATTCCTATGGGAAAACATGTTTCGGTTAAAGTATTTTGGTTTTCAATGCATTCCTATGGGGAAATCGGTTAAAGTAATTTTTGCTGTAAGAAACATCCCAAAAAACGCATAAATTATGTTAACTGAGATTCCACTGTATTTTGAAAGCAGCCCCTGTAAGAAATAACTGTAGCTAGAGAGCATTAGGACCCTGAATGCTACCAGTAGCAGAAGCGGTAGTTTCAAGTCTCCACCTCTCCTCACTACAGCCAATCAGAGAGTTTACCTTTGCTCAGCGGCAAGGTTGCAAGAGCTCAAGTAGCCAATCACTGCACGGCACAGATCTGAACAGACTTCGGGCAGCTTCCTATGCAAGACCTCTAGCGCCACCTGGAGGCAGAGGCTGAAAAACTTGTTGGTAATAAAATCTGGATAAAAGAAAGACAAGAAGTGCATGATGCTCACCTCACTGAGGCTTTGAGCCCTGCCTCTCTGCCTGTTTCCAGCATCTCCCAGTTTCCGCGGCAATTCCCTGCTGTCTCAGAATTCCCTACCTTCATGTCTAATGGCTGCAAAGGACCAGCCTTCCTCAAGCATGGTTTCTTCCAGATATGGGAACATCAGCCGCCATAATCTTGGAATTGTTGTAGATCACAGGCTAAATATGAGTCAACAGTGCAACGTGGCTGCAAAAACAGCCAACACTCCCAGAAGCAGAAGTGAAACATGCCCGCCTGGCTTCCGGGAGCAGCGACGGTGGTGTGGGTCAGATGGATTGGTGTCGAGGGCCGTATCTGGCCAATGGGCTGTAATTTGGGCACCCCTGACTTAGTCTCGGCCCCATCTATGGGTAGAACAAGAACCCAAATCAGAATGGATTCAACTTCTAGGGATCTTTATTTATTTTATCATTTCCAGGGCTGGAGATGTTCACAAAATTATTTATTTATTTAGTCATACTTCTATGCCGCCCTCCTCACGAATGACTCAGGGCGGTAAACAACAGTTAAAAAACACAATCAACAATCAAACCCATGATAAAATACCCACCCACCTCAGAAAGTTAGGCTGCACCTCCGAAAGTTAAACTTTAAAGGTTAAAAATTAAAAAGAGATTAAAAGTTAAAATTCACCAATTAAAATTATGAGGGAGAGGGGAGAACAGTCAGATTAGCCAGCTGGCCGGGGTAGCCGACTGGCCTGAACCCCACACCTGCCCTGCCAGCCAGGTCTTCACACCCTTTCTAAAGACCTGCAACTCTGTCTGGAGTCACAACTCAGTTGGCAGGAGGTTCCATAGAGCCGGAGCAGACACAGAGAAGGCCCTCCTTCTAGTGCTAGAAAGATGCGCCTCTCTAGCCTATGGCACGACCAGAGAGCCTCTCCAGTCCGCTCTGGACAGATATTCTTGGGGTGACGCAGTCTCTTAAGTATCCCGGCCGATGAAGCCTGCCACCCCTAGTCTGAGTGGATGTGGTCCACTCAACCACACTCTGAGGACAAGAAAACCAGAAATATGAAGACTGAGTTATATGATCTCACTTCCTCACTTCCCCTCTTACCTGAAATGTGTTCTTGAAAGCACCCACTGAAGTCATGCAGGAGAGAAAGAAAAGTGTCGGAAACCTCAAACTCTGTGGGTCCATCATTCCCTGCTTTTCCCTGTCTGGCTGCAGAGGAAGAAATCCCTAGGAGGTACAAGAGGAGAGAATGGATGTTAGAGGGAAAAGATACAAAGATGTTTAACAGATATATGAACATGCGAACTATCCCACGGGGTTACACATTGACTTTGTATACCAGGAGTTCCCAACCTAAGGCCTGTGGGCCAGATCCGGCCCATGTCACCATTTCATGTGCCACCCCTTTGAAGGTGTTGGGATAAAACGGCCACCCCCATCGTTCAGACAGGGTAAAATGGCCATCTGGCCCTTGAAGCTAAGAAACCTAGGTTTTCCCTACAAAGATTTCCAAGTGACTATTTACAGTAAGAGGATCTAAATGTGTACAATCACCCTGTTAAAGTTAAAGGAGAAGATGCTGAAACATACAAAATGCAAGCTTTTATCACTCCATCAACCAAAGGGCAGAAATTCCACAAGACCCAACCTAGCATCACTGAGAACCAAACAGCAGATAGGGGCAGAAATGATAATTACCTCATGAACCACCCAAAGAGTGCTCTAAGTGCTATGGATTTGTATAAGGATGTCTGGGTCATTATTTGTAGAAGGGCAAACACTTTTTTGAGATGTTTGGAGAAATCTATACATGTGGGTTTTGTTTTTTTAAACCACTGACACTCCACCGTGAAACAGCTCTATGAACTCAAATAGCTCACTGTTGTCAGCTGAAAAAGAAAGCGGGGAATTATGCAGCCCACACAGAGAGTATGTTTTTAAAATAGTGGAATTGACATCACACACAGAAGGAGCAATTCTCCACTTTAAAGCAATTTCAACTCTCCTACACAGACCCTAGGCCAATGATGGCGAACCTTTTAGAGACCAAGTGCCCGAACTCAACATGTTGCCATCCATGCCACAGAGGGGCAGGCGAACTCTGTGCTGTGGGGAGGAAGTGCTCCCACTGGGTTGCTAGGCAGATAGGCGGGACAAACTCTGTGCTGGGGCGACTGCGCACATGCCCACAGAGGAGGCTCCGAGTGTCCCCTCTGGCACACATGCCATAGGTTCGACACCACTGCCCTAGATCTAGACTGCAATGTCTTAGTGGTTAAGATGCTGAACTTGATGACGTGACCACAGAAACATCTGCAGACGCAGACAGCACTGGTTCTTTGGCAATAAACGGAGATGAGCACCAAACCCTACAGTCGGATATGACTAGCTTTTGAGCAAAGGATACCTTGACCTTTACATAGATACCTTGACGTTTACATAGTTTGGGCACCACTGGTGTAGGTTATGGACAGCTATGTGAACATTTTGTTAATTCTTCTCTTTGTCTCCATTTTAATGGCAATAAAGGTTTAATAAGACAGTAATAATAAAAATTAGCTTTGAAAGGAAGAGATGGTGCATCTAGTGGCAGTTCAGCTTGGGAAAGGGCAGGTGTTTTTTATTTTATTTATTTAGATTTATCATCCCGCCCCAATCAGGTGAACCTGACTCTAGGCGGTGTACCCCCAGATCCTCTGCAGTTCAGAATCAGAGGAAGGGTTTTAAAATAAGTAGGCACATTCCAATTCTAAAAATACCCCCCCTTTCCCGCATCAGAGTAAGTCTGAATTTCAACAAACTCTTCCAAAGAATGATGCTACTAGTTGCTCCCTACTTACCTAATCCCGGGAGCCCCCTGCCTCCATCCGACCCAACGCGGACCCCTGCGAGAACTTGAAGGAGCGTCCGCACCACGAAGCTGGCATGGGAATCCAACGCAAAGACTGACAGCTCCTCCTGCACAGCCCTTCCCAGCCCCAGAACCAGGTTCTCCAAAGTCTCAGAGTCCTCTGCTCCATCTTTCATCAGCAAGGGGGCCCTCAACAAGAGAGCCTCCAAAATATGAGCCCCGCACCGGTGGCAAGCAGCCAGGCGCAGAGAAGGAATCAGTCCTTCAATCAAGCAGCAAACGCTGGACGAGGAAGCAAAAGGGAGGAGAGCCTGGAGTAGAAGGGATCCAGCAGTATCCAAAGCTAACGGCAGAACCAGCCCTTTGGCTTCTTCCAAGACGTTGCTGATGAACAGATCTATGAGGGAGAAAAACAAAATTATGCTAGGCACACAGGGTAGATTGGGGTTCCCAAACTTTTTGCACCGTGGGCCAGTCACATGGTTGAGCGGGCTGGTCACATGGTTCCTTCTGCCGTAAAATGAGACCACGGCTATCGTAAAATGCAATTACAGCATGTGTGAGTATGTTTACAGATGCACAGGCATGTTTTACGGCAGGGGGAACCATGTGACCAGCCCACTCAACCACATGACTGCTTCTGCTTTTGGTAGTGGCGAGGGTGTCACGGGCCACATGAAATGGTGCTGTAGGCTGGGTCTGGCCCATGGACCGTAGTTTGGCTACCCCTTGTATAGATATTCAAGCATTCCCACAGGTTTGCAGCTCCTCCAATAAACCTTACTTTGAATACCTTGGAGTCGTTATTCAGCAAGAAGTCCGCACAATTTTGGACATCTCTGAGACGACGTTCCGCAAATGCAAATGGGAAATCAAGTCCATTTGCATGAGGGTTTTGGGTTTTTTAGCCAATTGGATATCACGTCACCCACAGGCTCGGCAGATCATGACATGTGCCCTCCAGTTTCACATTGCCCAACGGATCCAGCAGAGGATGCTTTGGTGAGTTTTAGTTCTGGTCTCACATCATTGACAAGAGATGGGCAACACTGCCTTGTTAGACTGCTCAAGCCCCTGGGCGCCACAACAAGGCTCTCTCATCTAGCAGGGCCTCCAACAAACACAAATGAATAATCTTGGCAAAACTACCGTAGCTTTTAGGGTATGGGTTGGATTTGCAGGAAATCTTAGCAAGCATTTTCTTTCACCAACCCAATGCCAATCTCGTCCTCCAAGATCACAGTTTCTCGGGGTTCTGACGTTTGCAGTCCCCAAAAAGGAACTTTTCCAAACTCCAACCCCCACTATCACACCTGTCCAAGGAAAACTTGTAGATAGGGAGCCAAACCATCAAGGCTTTCTTTTCTACTTCAACCCCAAACATCCACAAATACCTCAAGACCTTGAGCCTTTTTACATTCTACTAAGAAACTCACCCTTCTCCTCATCAGAGTCAAATCCAGATTTCAGCGTTGCATGAGCCTGCCGGAAGTACTCCGCAGATGCAGGCTCTAACCTGGGGAGCAAAGCTCCTTTCTTCTCCTTAGGCTGACTCTCCTGAGCTGAGCTGGAAGACGAGGGTGGCTTCTTCCGTTCTTTCCTGCCTTTAGCAACTTTCTGGCGATGGGAAGGAACCCCCATAGCTGGCGGAGCCTCCTTCAGGACTGATGTTTGCCTGCAAAAAAAAAAAAGCGCAAATTAACAGAGCAAAGGAGAAACAGCAAACACCCCCAGAAAGAAGAGGAAAACAAGGAAGCTAAAAAGAAGGGGGGGGCAATGGTTGGCACATCAGGCCAAAACTGCCAAAGAATTGGATTCAAATCCCATTGAGTGACCCCTGATTTCGATGCAGTATAGCTCACCTATCAAGGTTGTATCAAGAATAAACATAACCAAGGAACAGTTAGGACTCTCACTGGTCCTGCTTACTTTCCTTGCTTTAAAATATATTTATTTATTTCATCTTCATCATAATTTCATGTCAGAAATTATTCTGGATTGAAATGATTTTTGCTGGAGAAACTCCACTCAGGGGCCATCCAAATGAGGCTCCTTTAATGTCCCCAAGATCTTTTCCCACTGAAGAGGTACCTATTTATCTACTTGCAATTTCTCACTTTCAAACCACTAGGTTGGCAGGAGCTGGGACAGAGACAGGAGCTCACGCCATCATGCAGTACCTGGGTCTCGAACTGCCAACTTGCCAGCCTTCTAGCTAACAAGGCAAGCTTCTTAACCACTGAGCCACCACAGCAAAAACATAAACCAATACTGTATACATAAAAAAGACACATAATAGCATATTATAATACAAACTATGTGACCCCACCACCTTCTTTTGGATCTTTAAAGTCTCTTTTTTCCCCTGTTATTTCATCTCCTTAAGTTACCACACCAAACTTCTCTCCAAAATGACATTGATTCGTATGTGGGCCTCTGACCTTTCCCCTTTAATAGGAACAATTCTATTAAATTCCATATACAGTACAGTACTGTATATTTAAGTCTAGTCACATTTGGCAATCCTTTTTCTTTTTCTACCTTACGAAGGGCTGTGGTGGCTTAGTGCTTAAGACACTGGACTTGACAACTGGAAGATCGGCAGGTCAGTAGTTTGAGATCTGAGTACTGCATGACAGAGTGAGCTCCTGTCTCTGTCCCAGCTCCTGCCAACCTAGCAGTTCGAAAGGAAGAAATTACAAGTAGATAAATAGGTACCTCTTTGGTGGGAAGGTAAACAGCGTTACATGCATCCCAATGTTTACTCATGCCCGCCACATGTCCACGGAAACGTCTGCAGACACAGACAACGCTGGCTCTTTGGTTATAAACAAAGATGAGCACTGGAACCTAGAGTCGGATATGACTGCCTTTACCTTTCTTCCTTAATCTGTTGATTTATCATTAACGGTTACTGTATGTGGGCCCTGCTTTCTTTTCCTTTCAGCCACAAACACCTAAGTAGGGACACCGTCAAAAAGCTGGGGAAGGGCTACTGATTAGATGAGAAAGAAGTAAATATTATTATTAATAATTAATTAATTAATTAATAAACAAAGCCGGGAGAAGTTACTTTTTTTGGATCCCAACTCTCCACATCCACCAGTAAGTAATTCAACAACCTGGAAAAGTGTTAATCAGAGGTGGGAGGAAAGGAATAACGGAAGCTCTGGGAAAGTTAAGTTTTTGGACCACATTTCCCAGAAGCCTCCTCCCAAACGGCTGGGGGATCCCCTAGGAACTGTAGTCCCAAAAAAGTAACGCCTCTAGTTCTTTTCTGGAAGCAGTACGGTCCATCATCGATCAGGCACTCACCCAGAAGGTTATATATATATGATATAACTTATATCCCGAGTTTTACGCAGCAAAACTGGAAGAAAGCAACAACCAGACGCACCGCACACGGAGCCTTGACCCAAGGTGCACCGCGCGCCCAGCATGCCACACGCCTCGCCTCCCGAGATGCATTGCGAGCAGGGGCGGCAATCGAGCCACTCTGCATCCCGGCGTGCACCGCGCCGAAGCTTCTCCCCTCTCCCCCCCCCCCGCCCTCGTGCGGTTTCATTTTAACCCCCTGCGCGCTGGGGAGATGCAGACTCTGTAAATGCACCTTGGTCAGCATTTGTTTGGATGCTTATTTTGGGAACATTTTTTTAATTTTTTTTTTCATTTTTATTAATTTCATACAAAGTTAAAGAAAATAACAAATAATAATTACATTACAAAACTACAACATAACTATACTGTGAGTACAGAAAACACATCTTAAATCACACTTCAATACTTGTTACATTCTTGATTAGAATAAAAAAAGAAAAATAATACATTAACCTAAAAAGACAAATCACCCTTGTGGGGAACATTTTTAAAGGAAACAGACTTAATAGGGTGATTTGAGCGAAAGCACCGTCTTCCCAGCCAAAAACCGCTGAAAACTTGAATGAGAGCAAAATACACTAATTGAATAGTCATTGTTAAGTGTTGCAGTCCCAGGCTATTTCTCTCTTGATTATTTACTGGTTATGTTTAGTTTAATTTTCTTCTAGTAAACTCAACTACACAAGCATAGAGCTCATCCCTTCTCACTATTTCACTATATTTGCCTAATGTTTGTAGTGCATGTTTTTAAAAAATGTTTTATATTTCATATATGCTTTAGTGATGTTGCATTCTGTACTGGAAATCCCGCACATTTGCTAGTCTACCGATTACTACCGGAAATATGCACCAATGAGGATTTAAATTTGGCCAGTGACAAAGCCAAGAAGGTGGCTTCATTTTGGCATTTTAAAGTTTAATCTGGACACAAAAGAAGAACATGAAATAAGTTAATTAAATAAATCCTTTCCCACTTCATCATCAAGCAAACACGTCAGGCTGAGAGAGACTAAATAGCTTGGTGGGTTTTCCAACTTTAATATTATTGTGCTTTTATTACTTGCACTAGGGAAGAGTTGCATTTGGGTTGCTGATACTGTATATCATTGACAGCAGATGGGGAAACCTAGGTCAATGATGGGCAACTTTGGCACTCCAGGTGTTCTTGGACTTCAATTAGCAGAAGCCCAAGTCAGCACTCCTGCTGATCAGGACTTCTGGGAATTGAAGTTCAAGAACATCTGGAGTGCCAAGGCTCACCATCACTAACCTAGGTGATAGATCTGCAAAAAAATGTCCCAACCAGCAGATAATACCCTACTACTGTACTTCCAATGGGGCTGCATTGTGGTTATCCCAAAGGAAGTAGGCAGTATGTCTGAACTCTTCACCACCATCACCACCCATACTTCTGAAGGGAAAGGACAAAGCCCTAGGTATGTTACATTCTTTCCTTGTTTCTAACAATCATTAACTTTGTGGTTTTGATGAATTAATTATTTTAATAGGAAGCTGTCATGTTGTCATTAAGTTTAAAATGTTACCTTACCTTAACACTGGGTGTTTCCTGAGCAGGGAACATAATTCATGACCAAATTTCACTTCCTTTGTTTCCCCACCTGTTCTTGGCAAATCGTGCCAGGATGAAAAGTCCCAACTGTCTACTGATCATCTGCCATCACCACATCTTTTTTTTTTACCCTGCTCTATTTTGTTGTTATTGTTCAGTCGCACAGTCGGGTTCAACCCTTTGCGACCCCATGGACCACTGCACGCCAGGCACCTCTGTCCTCCACCATCCTCCTCAGCCCGCCCAGATTTCTGCCCATTGCATCAACAATACCATCTAGCCCAGTGATGGAAAGCAAAAAAATTTACTACCACACTGTGGGCAGAGCCAGAGTCATGGGTGGAGCCAGAGTCATGGGCGGAGCCGAAGCCATGGGCGATCTAGTCATGTCTGCCTTATGGCCATGTGTACATCTGCAAACTAAGGCAGCACTGGCTCTTTGGCTGTAAATGGAGATAAGCACTGCACCCTAGAGTCGGATATGACTGGCTTTTGAGCAAGGGGTGAGGAACGGGGCGGCACAGGGCATGGGGCGGCACGGGGCGCATGGCAGCCTGGGGGGTCTTGAGCGAGGGCCTCAGCCGCCCGGCCTTGTCTCCGATAACCTAAGCCACGAGGCCGCTGCTGCCTTCGCCACTGCTGCCTTCGCTGCTGCCGCAGGCCTCAACAGCTGCCACCGGAGGTGTCTGCAGCACATCCGACACTGGAGAAGACCAAGCACAAAATGGCTACTTGGTTTGGCGCACATGCGTTTTTTAAAGATATCAGTTAACGCATGCATGTTGAGCACTGGAGGTGTGCATGCATCAATTGGTTTCTTAACATGCATGTGCGCTGACCCCAGGTGGTCTCCCAGAAAAGTTACTAACCACCACCACCCCGGGAGACCACCCAGAATTGTTACTACTGGTTCCGGCAAACCAGCCCATGCCCACTACTGATCTAGCCATCTCATTCTCTGCTGCCCCCTTCTTCTTTTGCCCTCCAACTTTCCCAGCATCAAGGCTTTCTCAAGTGAATCCTCACTTCTCATTTGATGTCCAAACTACTTTAGATTCATCTTCACTATTTGGCCTTCCAAGGAGCAGATGGGGTTGATCTCTTTTAAGATAGACCTATTTGTTCTCCTTGCTGTCCAGGGTATCCTCAAAATTCTCCAGCACCACATCTCAAAGGCATCTAATTCTTCTGCGCTCAGCTTTCCTTATGGTCCAGCTCTTACATCCATACATTACTATCGAAAATACCATTGCTTTGACTATGCAGACTTTTGTTTGCAAGGTGATGTTTCTACTTTTAACTATGTTGCCCAAATTTCTCATAGCTTGCTTCCCAAGAATTAGTTGCCTTTTTATTTCATGGCTGCAATCTCCATCTGTAGTGATCTTGGATCCTAAGAAAGTAAAATCTGTCACTGCTTCTACTTCTTCCCTATCTATTTTCCAGGGACTGATAGGGCCTGTTGCCATTATCTTGGTTTTCTTGATGTTGAGGCTCAAGCCAGCTCTATAATCAGGTATAAAAAGCTTTCATAGACGATCAGGACTTCTCTTTTCTATAGTAACTCTGCAATGGTCACAAATATTGACAGATGAAAGTGAAGAAAAGATTGGTATATATTCCAATCCCTTAAAAGGGTAATGTCAAAGAATGTTCAAATTATTGAACAATTGCCCTCATCCCACATGCTAGCAAGGTTATGATCACGATAATACAGCATAGACTGCAGCAGCAGGTGAATAGAGAATAACCAGAAGTGCAGGCTGGGTTCTAAAGAGGCAGGAGAACTAGAGACCAAATTGCCAACATACGTTGGATAATGGAGAAAACAAACGAATATCAGAAACAAGTCTACTTGTATTTCATTGACTACACCAAGGCCTTTGACTGTGTGGACCACAACAAAATGTGGCAAGTAATTAAAGAGATGGGAATACCAGATCACCTTATATGCCTCATGAGAAATCTGTACATGAGTCAAGAGGCAACAGTTAGGACAGAATACAGAATGATGGAGTGGTTTAGAATAGGAAATGAGTAAGACAAGGCTGCATTTTATCATCCTGCTTATTCAACTTATACACAGACCACATAATGCTCAGTGCAGGGATGGAGGAATCACAATTGGGAATCAAAATTGCTGGGCAAAACATCAACAATTTGAGATACGCAGATGATACCACCCTAATGGCAGAAAGTGAGGACCTAAAGAAGCTGCTGCTTAGGTTGAAAGAAGAGAGTGCAAAAGCTGGTTTGAGACTCAACATCAAGAAAACCAAGATAATGGCCACAGGCCCTATCAGTCCTTGGAAAATAGATGAGGAAGAAGTAGAAGCAGTGACAGATTTTACTTTCTTACAATTCAAGATCACTGCAGATGGAGATTGTAGCCATGAAATAAAAAAGCAACTGATTCTTGGAATACAAGCTATGAGAAACTTGGGGAACATAGTTACAAATAGAGATATCACATTGAAAACAAATAATTGCATAGTCAAAGCAATGGTATTCCTGGTTTTAATGTATGGTTGTGAAAGCTGGACCATTAGGAAAGCTGAGCGCAGAAGAATAGATGGCTTTGAAATGTGGTGTTGGAGGAGAATTTTGAGAGTCCCCTGGACAGCGAGGAGAACAAATAGGTCAATCTTAGAAGAAATCAACCCTGACTGCTCCTTAGAAGGTCAAATAGTAAAGATGAAGCTAAAGTACTTTGGAGATCAAATGAGAAGAGAGGATTCACTTGAGAAAGCCTTGATGCTAGAAAAGGTGGGCAAAAGAAGAATGGGGTGGCCAAAAATGAGATGACTAGATGGTATTGTAGACGCAATAGGCACAGAGATGGGTGGGTTGAGTAGGATGGTGGAGGACAGGGGTGCCTGGAGGGCAATGGTCCATGGGATCGCAGAGGGTCAGAATCGACTGTGCGACTGAACAACAAATAGAGTACAGTATATACTTTATTACGTGTGTTGTATATTTTTTATAGTAAGACTCCCAGAGTGGTGCATCTGTCAAACGGGTGGGGTATAGATGTAAATAAATAAAATAAATCCTAATCATGTCTACTTTGGTTTGATTGATTCACTGCTTCTACAGTAAATATGACATGAGCAACCACCCACAGAAAGCACCAATTATAAATAATTAATTAATGTTTGAGATGCCACATTCATGCTGTGTCATAATTTGGATGGCAGCCTGTTCTGGGTGAAACTGGGAGCAGCAGAAAACATGAGTTTCAGAGAAGAAAATACAGTGCTCACAAGATATTACTACAGTACTTCCTCTCTTGTTCTACGTTATATGTTACCAAAAACTAAGTGCTAAATATTCTTTGACTATTCAGGCTTGGTTCAGTGAAACATACAATGCAACCTCAAAAGCTCCTGTCAGTCACAGCCTTGCTTGCTTAGCAAACACAAGGCTATGGCATAGTTTCCTTTATTGAGTTTACCCTTCTCTTACACTTGGTCTTCCTCTTTTCCTGCTTCTTCAACTTTTCTCAGTACTGTTGTCTTTTCTAGCAACTGTTGTCTTCTTGTGATGTACGCAAACAGCCAGTTTTGTCATTTTCTGCTTTTAGGAAGAGTTCAGACTTGATTTGTTCTAGCACTCAATTCTTTGTCTTTATGGTAATCTGTGGTACTGTACAGTATTTGTAAAGTTCTCCTCTGACACTACATTTATAATAAGTAGTTTTTGCACCCTGCTTTCTTCAGATAAGGTTTGTTAACACGAGAATCTATTAACTCAGCTGCAAGATTGTTGTAATAATTTAGAAAGACAGTACACGAGAGAAAGTGTTTCTGATCATTCTCTGTTAAGCAATCTCTCCTAAAATGCAGAAGTAATGCATTCAATTATGCTGCTCAAGCCAGTAGTCCTCACTTCCCTGCAGTTCAACAGCCTCTGTCCCGCTTAGGGTGAAATGTTCTCTCCATTTTGCTAATACGAACCAAACTGAACAATATAATTCATTTTATTTATTACATTTATATACTGTATAAACAGTATATAAACATTTATATACTGTTTTTTATACAGTATATAAATGTAATAAATAAAATGAATGCTATATACTGTATAAATACTCTGTATATACAGAGTGATATCCCACCCTGTGCGGTGTACAAGCAGATACTGTATCAAACAACATGACAGAACGCACAACAAATCAAAACAGACAAACGACAAATACGCCTCAAAATAAAATATTTCTTTCTTTTTGGGCATCCGTAAGAGAGAAAAAGTCTGTCCCTTTAAGAGTGACGACTCTCCATCCCACTTGGAGGTTTCAACTCTATGGTCCTCCCAATTCGTCAATAGTAGGTTCCGCTTCCCTCCGCAACATCACCTCCCCCCCTTGCACCCCAGGTGGAATCGCCCACAGGCGCCCACTTTGGCTTACGGAACGGCGGCGGACGAGACCACTCGTTTCGGTTCAGCTCCGTGCCTCTCCCCTCCTTTCGGGCTCTGGTTGGTATCGCCCCTTAGAAGCCTCTTGGATTCGCCTGGCAGCGCTTTTTCCGGGTCCTCCCCACCCCCGCGGATTGTTTTGGGATGGTCTCGCCCCATGGGAGCCGGGCCAGATTACTTCAGAAGAGACCATTTCGCCCATGCCTGGAGGGGGGGGTGGAGTAAGAGGTTGAGTAGGATTTTAAATACACAGCTGTACGTTGGTGTTATTCACAAGAGCAGGGACGAGGGTAGCAGGGATCAGGTGTGCAAATTCAGGGTGGGATGGGAAGATCCTGCATGCTCAGATCCTCCTTTTTTCTCCTAAGAAGGGAGTGGTCAAGGAAAGGTCTACTTTGGTTCAATCCCATAAAGCACTGGGGCTGTGAAGGGGGGAAAGAGGTGGCCACGTGCAGATTTAGCTTGTTCTGCAGGACCCACAAAATTGCTGATGGGTTTTTGAGATAATTGCATTAATTTCCAGCATAGTATCTCATTGTGCTGTTACACAATAGCATTAAGCAATTTTGCACCTAAAAAATACAATTTTATTTGGCCTTAAAGGTAAAGGTCACCCTTGCTCTTAAGCCAGTCGTATCTGACCCTAGGGTTCAGTGCTTTTTGGCCTTAGGTTGCAGGTATTTACACACACTCTTCAAATAATAATTAATAGTAATTGCATACCATCAAGTTTTTGATGACTTCAACAACTGCCTTTAGTACTCAGAATGGCTTTTAACTATTCTGAGCCCTGGTGGTGCAGTGGTTTAACTGCTATCCTGCAACCCAAAGGTTGTGAGTTTGATCCTGACCTGGGGCACAATGTGCACTCAGCCTACCATCCTTCTGAGGTCAGTAAAATTAGTACCTAGCATGTCGGGGGCAAAATGCTAATTCACTTGTGGACTGCCCAGAGAGTGTACTAAGTGTAATGGGGCGGTATAGAAGTGTGGTTGTTTTACCTATCTTTTTAGCTTGTGTCAGATGAAACCTGTGGGTCTTTAAAGGGTCCCAAAACTCTCCGTTATAATTTTGTTAAATGACCTTCATCAACGAAGAACTGCAGAGATGGAAGGGATCACCAAGTCAAGGAGGCAAGAGTGGGGTCTCTGGGTAAGAGGAGAGCATAGGAACAAAAGTGTTTCCAGTATAAGTGGCATAGGTTAAGCTTCAAGGCCACCAGTAGTTCTCATTACCATGCTATACCAAAAAACAGCTTATTTTCTTAAGTTTAGGTCTACCTTTGAGAAATCCCTGGATTTCTGGCTGGATTCAGACTTCTGGTTCCTGCTTGAAAGAACCAAGGAATAAAACCAGAGGCGTAGCTACCGCCGTATCTGCCGTATCAATTATACGGGGGCCCCCAACGTGCGTAAGCAAAACACATTTTTACCCTTCCTAAGGGCCCCCAAACAAATTTTTATATGGGGCCCCGCCAAGGCACGCTACTCTTCTGTATAAAACATTAGTGGTAGGCTTGCAAAGTTGTTCAAAGTGGGGCCCATTGTGGTATTCTTGCTGAGACACTGAAAAGGATCTAAGGGAGGGGCTCTCAGCCTATGACCTGCGTGCCAGATCCTTCCCATGGCGCCATTTCATTTGGCCTGCCACTCTTGCTGCTACTGGAAACAGCATCCACGTTCATAGCTGTCAAACATGTTTACGGCTGTCGTAAACGCGCCCATGGGTGTCATAAACATGATTACAACAACTGTGGATGCGTTTTATGGCAGCATGTATGGCGGGGGAACCATCAGTCTGGCCTGCTGAGCTGTCTGAGGGGTGTGTGGTCCAGCCCATGGCTTCAAAAGGTTGAGAACCCCTGATCTAAGGCTTCATAGAGATGGATGAGGTATATAGATGTCCTCCAACCAGCTGAGAGCCATCTTAGATGTGTTATCTGCTTCCCTTCTAAGGAGCATGGGATTTGTAATCTGCAATCACCAGAAAGCTCACCAGTTTGGGGGGATTTCCTGCAACAGAGGAGTGGAGGAGCAACCAGTCTTTTTCCTGGGTTTGTTGGTTGTAGAAGACTTGTGGGGCGGTGAAAGGTGCTGAAGTTCTTCCCACTCATCTGTTTATCGCTTTGCTGTGCCCAACCTGGCCCTTCTCCAGATGGCTTGGACTACAACTTCCATCATCCGTATGAAGCTCAGAGTCCCAGCCACCAGCCTCAGTCTGACTTATCATGCAATTTTATAGTGAAGACAAAAAGGAATAGCCACCAAGAGCCTTGCCTGCAGATTTAAGCTCCTTGAGGAAAGATATGGGTTTAATAATAGTAATAAAATTAAATGTCTTCCAAAGGGAAACTCAACACACCTATCGTCCTGGTTTGACTTGATTAATTTTGTTTTAATTTTATTTTCTAGGATACATAATTATCACCTCACCTTTCCCTCTGGAGCAATTTTAGCTGTGAAACCAGGATGGTAAGTAATTCCTCATAAGGATCTCAGAAATATTTTCTTCTTTATTTCCTTCTCTCCTTTGACTACAGTTCCCAGAATTCCCACATGGCCTGCCTGACTGGCTGGGTGGTTGTGGGAATTATAGATTGAAAGGGAGAGCATTTCCAGACTCTGCCATTGTCCAGGTGCCTCTTTATTTCCTTCAGAGATCCTTTCCATCTGTCCTCTAGGAGTCTATGGTAGGTCAGTGGTGGCAAACCTATGGCACACGTGCCAGAGCAGGACACTTAGAGCCCTTTCTGTTGGCATCTGTGCATTGCCCCAGCAAAGAGTTCACCCTGCCTCCTGCCCAGCAGCCCAATGGGAGCACTTGCTCCCTCCCCCAGCACAGAGTTCATCCCGCCCCTCTGCCCAGCAGTCCAATGGGAGCTCTTCCTTCCTCCCCTCAGCACAGAGTTCACTCTGCCCCTCTGTTTGGGCACTCAGTCTCTAAAAGGTTCACCATCATTGGTCTAGGTTCAATAGCTCCATTCTTGTACATTGCCTTTTTTCCTTAAATTAATGTTCCAAAAAGAGCAGTTCCTCCATCCTCAGTCATAATTTTATGTTTAATTTTTATATATATTTAAAAAAAGCATTCTATTGCGATCTTCTCCCAACAGCACGGCAGGCTGAAGGTAAAGACAACAGAACAACAGGCTGAAGCCAAACGCCTTGAACAGGAGAAGAAGCTGTGCCAATATGTGACTGCCACAAAAGCCATTTTTGAGAAGGTGAAAAAGAAAACAGGTGGGGTTGGGTGGCCGGGAAGATGGACTGAATTCCAGGTCAAAGGATGTGAAGGGACTGCGGTGGCTTAGTGGTTAAGACATTGAGCCTAATGACTGGAAGGGCAGCAGTTTGAGACCTGAGTGCTGCACGATGAAGTGAGCTCCTGTCTCTGTCCGAGCTCCTGCCAATCTAGCAGTTTGAAAGCAAGAAATTGCAAGTAGATTAATAGGTACCACTCTGGTGGGAAAGGTAACACCGTTCCATGTAGTCTGGTGTGTAGTTATGTCTGCCACATGCCCAGGAAATCATCTGCAGACACAGGCAGTGCTGGCTCTGGCTATAAATGGAGATGAGCACTGCACCCTAGAGTCTGACATGACTTTACTAAAGAATGTGAGCCACAGGCAGAGCACTAAATTCTGTCAAACGCTTACATTGCAACATTTCATTTTCAGAGGAAAATGGGACAACTGGACAAAGAAGCCCTGGAGCTAACTAGCAAGGTCTTGGGTGCAAACCCGGATGTTGCTACCCTCTGGAACTTCCGCCGGGAGGTCTTCCTGCACCTGGAGAAGGAGTGAGTGGGGCGGGGAAGGAAGGAAGGAAGGAGAAGGCTAGAAGAAGGGTGGTTGGGCAGTATGAAATCTGAGATGTGGTGGCAATCTCTCCCTCACCTTGGTTCTCCTCCATGCCAGGGCCCCAGAGGAGATGCAAGCCCTCTGCAAGGCAGAGCTCTCCTTCCTGGAATCCTGCCTGCGCGTGAACCCCAAATCCTACGGAACGTGGCATCATCGCTGCTGGATAATGGAGCACATCCCGGAGCCTGATTGGACCCGAGAGCTGGACCTCTGCAGCACGTTTTTGGAAATTGACGAGCGCAACTGTATGTGCCCTCTGCCCTCCCTGCTTCCCAACCCCTCTGTTGCGTGTCTCACCCACTTTTAAACTAGATTAGAATTAATCTGGTTTAAACCAGATGAGAATTCTGCTGCCAATATCCTATATATAGTTCCATTGGGTCCTAGTCACAATCTTCCGTAGCAATAGCCTTAACAACTCCTCCAGTATATCTCAGAGCCAACAGTTTTTCTCGTAGACACCTAAGAAGAGAGTACTGTGTACTGAGTCATTCCCTTGATCCAGCTGCTAGAGTTTGGTTTGGTTTTTTCTGGATTACAGCTCCGTACAGCCAGCAACTCAACGCTGAGTGTCAGGTAGCAGTTAACTAATCTGACTCCCTAAAGGGACCGACGGCTATGGGCGGATGAGCCCCTTTAGGTAGGGTGATGGTCTCCCTTAGTGGAAGAAATGCCACTAGAAACCATCATATTGGACCCAGTGGCAAAATGAGCAGAGGAGGAACTCTGATTCCCAACGGTCATGGAGGCGGAAGAGGCCATGCCAGATGGACTGGCTGTGAAGGCGCACAATGTCCTCAAGTCCATTGCTGTCCCACTGTTAAATCCTGCATGTCTCATTTCATATGTGCCGCAGGAGATGGCTCCTTGATCATAGTGTGTGGGTCACTTCGTGGCAAGCTGGGATCCACCTTAAACAAATTCACGCCTGTGGCATTTTTCCTGGGCTGGAGCAGACACAGAGAAAGCCCACTTTCTGGTGCTAGAGAGGTGAACCTCTAGCAGATGGCACAGTAAGAGAGCCTCTCCAGTCCACTCTGGTAGGAGGGACAGATGTTCTCAGGATGACACGGTCTCTTAAGTATCCTGACCCACTACCATGTAGGGGTTTAAAGGTCATTACCAGCACCTTGAATTGCACCTGGAA
Organism: Furcifer pardalis; assembly: GCA_030440675.1. Lineage (NCBI taxonomy): Eukaryota > Metazoa > Chordata > Lepidosauria > Squamata > Chamaeleonidae > Furcifer > Furcifer pardalis. The sequence continues at coordinate 3,856,523 of CP126897.1, forward strand.
GCACACCGGTAACCAGTGCAACTCCCGAAGCAGTAACAAGGCACAAGCGTAATGTCCACACCCCATCACCACCTGGGCAGCTGCATTCTGGACCAGTTGCAGCTTCTGAATGGTCATCAAGGGCAGTCCCATGTAGAGCGCATTACAGTAGTCCAGTCTGGAGGTGACCAGACCATGATCAAGGAGTCCCGATCTAGGAGCAGGCATAACTGGAGTATGACACGAAGTTGTGCAAAAGCCCTCCTGGCCATGACTGCCACCTGCTCATCGAGCATGGGTCTTGAGTCCAGGAGGACCCCCAGATACCCACCGGGTCTGTTTGGGACAAGACAGCCCCATCCAGAACCAAAGATAGTAGCTCCTGAGATAATGCGGGGGGGGGGGGCATAGACACTCAGTCTTGCAGGGATTCAGTTGAGCCCGTTGTCCCCCATCCAGACCCCAACAGCTTCCAGACACCTGGATAGGACTCCGACTGCATCACTTGGACTTTTACATGTTTTTTCTTGAACTGGTCAGAACAGTTTTCCCGAGCTTGAATCCGGGAAAATCCCAGAAAAACGGGACATATGGCAACCCTATTTGTATCCCTAAAGAGTAACTTTTCCAATTTGTGCTCTTCTGGAAAACAAACTCAATTGGGCAATCCAGCCGCTGACTTCCACTCTCTTGCTCCTCTCTGCTGTCCCTTTCAGTTCACTGCTGGGACTACCGTCGCTTTGTGGTCCAGCGCTCGCAGGTCCCTCCCCAGGACGAGCTGGCTTTCAGTGACAGCCTCATCACACGCAACTTCTCCAACTACTCCTCCTGGCATTACCGCAGCCGCCTCCTTCCGCAGCTTTACCCAGACCCCCAGCAGCAAGGCCGGATCACTGAAGAAATCCTATTGAAAGGTTGGTTGCTGCCCTCAGGTGGGCTCAACACTGCAGTAGATTCCTTGTGCTCGAAGGGATTCCCTGGCTACTTAAATAATTTGTATCATCTTCCATGAATTAAAAGCAGTTGCAGTAGGAATATCTTATATTGTAGGGAATTGGGGGCAGGAGACCATACAGCTAGGAATGAAAACCCAGATAAAAGCTTCATACACCAGTACAGTGGTACCTCTCTTAAAGAGCATAATGCGTTCCATCGGATTGCTCTTTGTGCGAAACAACATTGTAAGTGACCAGTTGTCACTTCGGGGGGGAGGGAGGGGGGATTACGAACCTTGATTTAGTTAAGCAAGTTTTTGGTTCATTTTAGTTGTTAAGCAAGGTGACCATTCAGATAAAATTCTGCTCTTTAAGCAAGTTAGTCTCTAAGCGGGGCGTTCTTTATGTGAGGTTTTACTGTATATCAGTTTGAATAGACTTTGGCAAAGGTATTTATTTGACTATACATTCCATAATTCCCAAGCCAGCACATGGCTAGCGCTGGCAGGGGTGTGTGGGCGGGATGTACTGGGAATTGTGTTCCTAAAAGTGAACTTTTCCAAGATCTGATCTAGATGGGTCAAAGGGTATATCAAGATCTCGCCATAATTCCCGACTATCTCTAAAACTATATCTGGACTATCTCTTGAGATGGTCTCATTGTAACATGGTACCTCACTTTACGAATTTAATGCGTTCCACAGGACGTTTTGTATTATGAAAAATTCATAAAGCAAAACACGGTTTCCCATAGGAATGCATTGATATACATTCAAAAAATAAAGCAACACAGTTTCCCATAGGAATGCATTGAAAACAAATTAATGCAGTCCAGAAAATTAATAAAGCAGAGGAATTATTTTCAATGGATTCTCATTCGTAAAGCAAAAATTACAACGTTAACCGAAGTGTTCATAAAGCGAGGCATCACTGTAACAGTATTCATATTTCATAGAGTAGTCAAGACAAGAGGAGGTACTTTGCAGAAGACAAAATAACAAGTCCCTGCCCCAAGGAATTTATAGTTTAAACCAGAATACGTAATCTTAGTGCCCTTAGGAATGGATTCCTCACTCCGAGACCATACTGTGTGCCATGCCAGGCCTGGAATTGGCAAGAAATGGGCATTTTAAAAGAAAGACTTGCCAGGGTGAGTTATCCAGTGTCTGTTTTGGTTTTGTTGGGAAGGATTAAATTTTGGGTTTCCTGCCAAGGTCCCTAAGCTGACAGCTGCTGTCCCTCAAGCCCTCCAATGCAGAAATGGTGAAGGTAAAGGTTGCCCTTGCTCAAAAGCCAGTCGTATCCAACTCTAGGGTTCAGTGCTCATTTCTGTTTATAGCCAAAGAACCAGTGCTGTCTGCAGACATTTTCATGGACATGTGGCAGGCATGACTAGACTCCAAAGTGCACAGAATGCTGTTTACCTTTCCACCGAAGTGGTCCCTATTTATCTACTTGCAATTTCTTGCTTTCAAACTGCTAGGTAGGTAGGAGCTGGGACAGAGACGAGAGCTCACTCAATCATGTGTTCCTGGGAATCGAACTCCGACCTTCCAGTCAGCGAGTTCAGCGTCTTAACCACTTGAATCACCACAGTCCTGCAGAAGTGGACAGTATTTTTTATAGATAGATAGATAGATAGATAGATAGATACTATACAGATAGATAAAGATAGACATACATACACACACACACACACACATACATACAGTGGAACATCAGTGTAATTAATACATTCTCTGGGACGTTTCTTACAGTGAAAATTACTTTAACCAAGATTCCCGTAAGAATGCATTGAATGTAATTTCCCATAGGAATGTATTGAAAACCAAAGTACTTTAACCGAAATGTGGTTTCTCATAGGAATGCATTGAAAACCAATTAATCTGTTCCAAAAAAAAATTATGTAACAACTGAGGGGCCCTAGAGTAGCCTTAGAAGCTTCAAACATCCTGCAGGGGGATCACATGCATCTCACATCAGATGCCGACACTGGACGATAATAGGGGAAGAATTCAGAAGACAATTTTTTTAAAGGAAAGTATGCACATCGTATAGCACCTGCAGTGAGATTTTTGGTCTAGTGAGCAGTATTCTGTGGTTTCTGGCCATGAACTTCCCATTTCTAATGGAAACGCCAAGAACAGTTCCTATAAACTTCCCTTCAAAGGCATTAAAAAGATAGGATTCACTCGAGAAAGCTCTGATGATGGGAAAGGTGGAGGGCAAAAGAAGGAGGAGGTGGCAGAGAACAAGATGGCTAGATGGCATTGTTGGGTGGGCTGAGGTGGATGGTGGAAGATAGAGGTCCCTGGTGCTCGGTGTCCCATGGGGCCGTAAAGGGTCGGAATCGACTGTGCGACTGAACAACAAACTTTGCTTTTTGTGTGTCAATGGGAGGGCAGAGCTGCTCTGGCGTTGTTCCCAGTTCTGGATTAAATAAGGTGGAGCTATTTTCTAGCACTCCACATCTGTCTTTTCTGAGAGCTCTGTACATCAGGGAGAGGCAGGTGGTTGTGAATCATGGAGGCTGCTCTCTTACCATCTCTCTGTGAAAAGCAAATTGTTGCATCATGAGTAAAAGCATATACAGGGATTCTTCTGCAGGGGCCCAGCCCCAGCCTAACGCCTAGACAGGTGAAATTCTGCCAAGGAGATCAGCCTCCTGGGAGGAACCATCCCTTCCCTAGCCATCCCTCTGTCATGCTGGCTTCTTTGTTTGCTGTGGTCACCATTCAACTGCTGTTGAGTGTCTTGAGACAGGAACTGGGTGTGGGAACTTGGCTCTGGGCTGACCCACCCTAGAAGGTACCGCCCGGAGGCTGTGTGAGAATGGAAGAATAAAAGGGAAGAAGGCATCGGCGGGCTCAACTGGAAGGAGGCATTCTTTGTTCTGATTCATTCTTCCTCAGTCCACCTTGCTGTCTCATCTAGTTATCATTCAGAGCTAAAAGGCAGCAAGCAAACAAAATTACTTTGCTCAGTGGGTTTAGGGTGGCCCTCCCTGTGGTCACTTTGTCCCATCCTGAATCACCCACCCTTATCCTAGTCTGCACTATTAGGAATACAGTATCTTGTTTACTTATGCATCTTCAGAGTCTTCCCCTTCTTTGTTTGCTTGTATGCTCTAGTTCAGCGGTTCTCAAAGTTTTCCTGCCAGGGGCCAGTTCCCGCCACCGAGGCGTAGCTGCGCTCACTACTTGCATTTTTGTCATCATCGGTGGCGGGAATCATACCGTTTTAGTGGATTCTTGGACAGGCTCCACTGCTTCCCAGAGCAGTGGTCGCCTTTTCAGAGCATGTTCGCTCTGATTTGGGATTTTTCCATTCGTTCTCAGCTGCGCTTCAACAGCTGGAGCACAACCGTGGGCAACTTCCTGGCACTGATGTAAGCTCCTCCTGGCACCGGACGTTGGCCACGGTCATGCTCCAGCTGCTGAAGCGCAAGCGAGAAATGACAGAAAAATCCCAAACCCAAGTGAACATGCTCCAAAAAGGCCACCGCTTCCCTCGGAAGCAGTGGAGCCTGTCCAAAATACCTTGGAAAAAGTCGCAATTTCTGCTGCAGCCGCCACGGTAAGTGACATATTGTGACTTCTGGGGGTGGGGGTGGGTCTAGAGGTGCCCGGGTGGCCACCGTGAGCCGAATTATGGCCAGGGGCTGGGAACCCCTGCTCTGATTTAAAGGAGTGTTCTATTCTGTAAGACTAGCGAGAGATGCTTGAAAATATGAATGGAATTTGGTTGTATCTCAGAAGGTGGGAATAAGGCATCAGCTGAGAAGCACTTGAAATCTGTCCAAAGCAGCTCCTTCTCCTCTTCTCACTCCCCCTGTTCCCTCGGTCCCTTACTTTTTGCATGATAAATCAATTTTTGCCAATTTCTTGAATCAGCTTAATTGTCACAGATTGTCAAAAGCTAAGGGTGCAATTACACATAAAAGTAAATGCAAATTGACTTACATGCACTTGCTATGAATTCATACTGGGGAATTTGAGAATACACAGAGAAAGAGGAAATATTTGTTTTGCCTTAACAAGCTATAAAAAAGGCTTTCCTCCTGTCATTTCCTCCTCCAGTTCGCTTTATTGTTAGTAATTTTGGGTACTCTAGCACAGGGGTGCCCAAACTACAGCCCATTGGCCAGATCCAGCCCATGGCACCAAATCGTCTGGCCCACACCGCTTCAGGTGGGAGGAACCCTGTGGCCGGCACACTCAACCACACGACCAGACCACAGTCCGAAAAGTTTAGGCACCCCTGCTCTAGCATATCAGCTCTGACACCAGGCTGCTTTTTTTAAAAAAAATAACTTTTGACTGCTTTGCAAAGTGTTTCTAAATCATGGAAAAAAGTTTTTACTCGACTGTAATTGGAAAAAAAAACAAAAAATAAAATAAAAACACTGCATTTGTTACTGCTAGCTGTAGGAAGCTGTATTGATATTCATGCTTATCTGTCATTCTGCTGGGTTACTCTTTACCTTGTAACCTTTTTACCTTTGTATCTGGTCTATATAAACCAGTGGTGCCCAAACGAAGGCCCGGGGGCTGGGTGCGGCCCCCGATGCCAATTCATCCGGCCCACAAAGCCCTCGTTGCTCCTGGAAGTGGAAGTACGGGCACATTTTACTTCCGCTTCCAGGAGCGACGAGGGCTTTGTGGGCCGGATGAATTGGCGTCGGGGGGCCGCATTCAGCCCCCGGGCCTTAGTGACCAGCTCCCTGAACCACATGATCAGCCTATGGCCCAAAAAGTTTGGGCACCTCTGATATAAACCATATCTGGAAATTTCACTCTTTTGTCTAAAGAAGTGGAGTTGATCCACAAGAGCTCACAGTAAAAATATAGCAGTTAGTCTTTAAAGTGCTGCAATGCTTTTATTTTATTTTTTGTTTTCTGCTATGCCCGAACCACAGACTAACATGGCTACTATTCCAAAAAATTGGGGGGGGGGGGAGGGTTTGCTGATATTTTAAGAGACTTTGCTTTAGTCTTAACTCTGAAAGAGTCTTGCCAAAGGGCCTGGCTTGGAGTTCCTGACTATGTGCTGGTTGCAGTAACTTTTCTGCATCAGTTCAACCAATCACACATCTGGATTGATGCAAATCGATCTGTTGTTTAAAAATATTGAAACTCCCAACGGCAGAGGGAAAAGCTATGGCTTGGGATAGGATACTCTTCTAGACTGATCCGCATTTTCTTTTACATCAAGGATTCTCAACCTATGGCCCGTGGGCCGGACACGGTCCACGGCACCATTTCAGGTGGCCCACCACCACCGCACCAGGAAATGCCATGTGGTGGAGGAAGGGTACAATGGCCGTTCGGCCCCTGATGCTGTGTGAGGGAGTGTGACCCGGCCCCTAGCTTTAAAAGGTTGAGAACGTTTCTGTTACATCATGTGTCTAGTGGAGAAAAGGAAGCAAATCAGCCTGTCCCAAACCCATAGCCGTTTCTTGCATTGCTTTCCCATGTAGTGACACTTTCCTTTGCTCCATGCACCAGTCTGAAGCCATTCTTTGCCTGGTAGAAAGCAAGTGTTACCTCCTTTATCCCTCCGCTTATAATGTGCATGGTTTGCCTGTGACATGTACCATTCTGGGGTGATGCACTGAACGATGCCTGGGGCAAGCAAATAATCTGAACAGAATGACTTTACTCCTTATATTAAGTCCTTTGATTTGATGCCTATTCCGAAAACTGGTTCCTCTGCATTTCTTCATTCCTCAGAGAGTTTCCCTGTGGTATTCTGGCAACCACAGATTGATGGCCTATGCTCTCCCCGTCCTCTCCGCCCCCCAACACACGCACACTCCCAGTGCCCAAATTTTCTTTTAGAAAAGTTTTACAGAGCTGGAAACTCCACCTTCCCCGCTGCAGTGACCTGTGAGAGGGTCTATGTCCCTCCACCACCAACCATGACCAGTAGGGTCTATACAGTGGTTAGCTAAAGGTCACCCTTGCTCTAAAACCAGTCATATCCAACTCTAGGGTTCAGTGCTCATCTCCATTTACAGCCAAAGAGCCAGTGCTGCCTGCGTCTGCAGACGTTTGTGTGGACATGTGGCAGGCATGCCTAGACACCGGAGTGCACAGAACGCTGTTTACCTTTCCCACTGAAGTGGTCCCTATTTATCTACTTGCAATTTCTTGCTTTCAAACTGCTAGGTTGGCAGGAGCTGGGACAGAGACGGAAGCTCACTCCATCATGCAGCGCTCAGGTCTCGAACTGCTGACCTGCCGACCTGCCAGTTGTCAAGTTCACCGTCTTAACAACTAAACCAGCGCAGTCGCAATACAATGGTTAGAGAGGCTTATTTTCTTCCAGCTCAAGAGGAAATCGAACCCTTCACTGGCTCAGATAAAGCAACCCAACTGCTTGCTTTAAAACTGCAGAAGGACACTTAATGTTTCCTCTAGGAATAAGCTTCCACTAGTCCTTCCACTCTTTGCAGGTTTGCCTTGTCCAGTTTTCCTACCCACAATGGCCATGAAATGGTGATTGATGTATCCTTAGCAGTGGACTGCATGTGTGCGCCCACTGCCTGCTTCTGGGGGCCTTTTACACTACTTAACGGTTCCATTTTCTTTTTCGCCCTTAAACTCCCAGTATTTCTACCCCTAGATTGGACTCCAGAAGCCTGGGAGAAAGAACCAGGTTTGAAAATCTAGTTCAGGAACAACGCCAGGGTCAGCACCAAGCAGGCTTCCAGTGAAGAACAGTTCTTTAAGCTTCACCTCCCTGTCTCTCCTGGAGGGAGGATTAATCCTCTGCTTTGCTCTCAGCATACCTAAACCACAAGCCACAATCCCTAGAACAAACATCCTGTCAGGATTATCTTCTTGCTTCAAAAACACAACAATAGCAGCCGCCAAAGGCCTCTAAATTCTGTAGTGTAGAAACACGAGAATTCCATGATTGGGATGAAACTTTATGCATGCTGGCAGGTATTCAATAATAATAATTTTATGTCAGAAGTTATTATGGGTTGAAAGGATTTTTGTGGAAGAGACTCTGCTCAGGGAATGCCCAAATTAGGCTCCTTTCATGTCCCCAAGAGATGGGACAGAGATGGGCACTCAATCCGTCATGCAGTACCCGGGTCTCGAACTGCTGACCTGCGAGCCTTCCAGCTAACAAGGCGAGCTTCTTAACCACTGAGCCACTGCAGCCCCCTAGGTATTCAATCATTGCATTGTATTCAGTTGTGCTGGGGGTGTACACAGAAAGAGCTGCCATGGAGATGGTGGTATTTTTGAACCACCATCGGGCGTACCTTGGTGATGACAGCCTTGTGTTGTGGGCTGATCTTTCTCACACTCGGTCAGGCGAAAAGAAGTGCAGAATGAACTCACCCAAAGGTGCTTTCATTTTGGCAGTTTCACATCTGGCCCAGACATGGAAGAAGAAGAATTCATTCCGGGCATATGGGCCAGACCTTATGGATACATGGAGCCAATGGCTACACAGATAGCTGGCAGATTCTAGGACAGTGATGGTGAGCCTTGGCCCTCCAGCTGTTCTTGGACTTCAATTCCCAGAAGCCCAAGTCTGTAAATCCACAGGAGTGGATTTACTGCACATACGCACATTAAACTGAATCATGTGGATTCACAGAGACTTGGGCTTCTGGGAATTGAAGTCCAAGAACACCTGGAGTGCCAAGGTTTGCCATCATGGTTCTAGGAGTTATTGACCATCAAAAAATAACTCTTTTAAGTTCTAGCAAAGCAATTGCATAGCACTCTATTCTCTATGTAAATGTTGCAACCAAAAATTCCAAGTTCTTTGATCTCTCTGCCTTGTTCTTGATTATGCTTTTCCCCTTCCAGAGTTGGAGCTGGTCCAGAACGCCTTCTTCACTGATCCAAACGATCAAAGCGCCTGGTTCTATCATCGCTGGCTCTTGGGCAGAGGTAGGAGATGAACTACACCATGGTTTGAGCAGGAGAACCAATGGAACGCCCTGATCGGGGGAGCTTTCTGTCACGTGGGTTCCAAGCTCTCTCTCCTTGGCACTTTGAGAGTGCACAAAACACTTTGTGTGTCTCTTCTTCTTGTGCCATATCTGATTCCCAATATTGGCTCCCATCATGGAGATCAGCCATGAAGATTGCTCTGGGAACAATATAAGGCAGTGGCCTTCCATTTGCCTTCCACATCGCAGTGTGACACCCGTACTGTTCATCCTCAGGGTTGTCAGGTTGGTTAACCTCCGCCTGATTGGCATTGAGTCACTGGCAGTAGGGTGTACTCCAGGGATTCCCAACCTTTTCAAGCTGGGGCCTGGGTCATGCTCTCTCAGTCAGCTTCGAGGGTCAGGCGGCCATTTTGCCCTGCCTGCACGGTGGGAGTGGCCATTTCATCCCAACAGCTTCAAAGAAGTGGCCATTTTGTTTCTCAAATGCCCTTGGAGGGGGGGAACCACATGAAATGGTGCCACAGCTAGATCCAGCCCATGGGCCTTAGGTTTGGAATACCTGATCTACTCTATTATCATAGTAGGATAACCTGGTCAGACTGGTTTGTGTGTCTTAGGATACAGATATCTTTGTTATTCACTCTTGACAAGCCTATTTGTTTGTGTGGGCTAGAACGGGGGTTTGTAGGCATTCCTGTTTTGGACTATAACCTTCAGACCCAGCTAGGAGATTCTGGGGTTTATAATTTAGAAAATCAGTCATCTGTAAGGGATGGATGCTCTTCGGCCATTTCTCAGCCCTCTGGTTTGGACATCTTTCTTCTATCCCATCCTCAGCTGATCCGGAACCGACAATCCGTTGCGTCTACGTCAACAGAGAGGATTCCACCTTAGTGGTCACGTTTTCCCACCCTATAACTGTAAGTCCCCTGAAAAATACAAGGAAACTGTGGTGGTTACAGAACCTCTTCAGCCATGCTGACTATGCGCCGCCTTCCCATTTTTAGGTGGATCCAGCATCTCATGACCTGGTTGTATTTGGAGACGAGTCGCCACTGGTGGTCCGTTGGCACACACCTGATGGAAAGAACCGGCCAGGCTATATGTGGGTATCCTGTGGACCATTTAGTCTGTAGGTGAAAGGTGGCCTGCATTTAGTGTCCCAGAAACATCCTGAATTCTGCTCACTTGCTTTTTTGGAAAACTGGGCATGTTTGGTTGATTGGAAATGGAGCTTACATTGTCATGGGACAGTGAGACCACTTTCTGAGTTTTAGATGAAAAGTTTGTCTAGTACTGTGATGACGAACCTTGACATTCCAGCTGTTCTTGAACTTCAGTTCCCAGAAGCCCAAGTCCCTGTGAACCCACACGAATGGGTTTACTGCACGTACGTGCAGTAAACCTATTCGTGAGGATTCACAGAGACTTGGGCTTCTGGGAACTGAAGTCCAAGAGCAGCTGGAGTGCCAAGGGTTGCCATCACTGGTCTACTATGTGGAAGGCTAGTGTCTAGAACCCACCCACCCTCCCCGCCCTGTTCCTAGTTATGCTTATCCCCTTCCAGAATGGGAGCTGCTACAGAATGCCTTCTTCACTACTCCAAACATTTAAGTGCATTTGGCTATGTGGAAGAAGAAATGCACTTTGCAAATCTTTTAAAACTGTCAGAGCTGATGGTGAAGAAGAGTCCTGGTGGTACAGTGGTTAAAACTGCTATACTGCAGCCAAAATATTATGAGTTCTACACTGAGGAGGATCAAGGTTGACTCAGCCTTCCAAAATTGGTAAAATGAGAACCCAGCATGTTGGGGCAAATACTAATTAGCTTGTGCTTCTCCCCTTCCATCCTTCCGAAGTTGGTATATAAACATACTGTAATTACTATTGTCATAGCTCTGCATTAAGGCTTACAACTTAAGCCAGGCTTAGGAACAGTGGCCTAATCCCCCCTCCCCACCCTCACTGGAGATGTACACCTAGAGTTTAATGTAGGAAGAGGAAACTGAAATATTCCCCCTGCACTAAAAGCAATAAATCATGACTCTCTCGGCTCTCGATCCTGCTGTTGATCCAGACAGAGACAGAGTAGCATTAGGGAGGAAGAGAAACTAGAAAGAGGCTAGATAAGGAACCACTTCAGTGTGAAATCAGAGCCAGAAAATCATATTATTGGGTGGAAGGGCAAGGAAGGCTAAATTTAGGCTGAACAGAGGAATTGCCAGATCTTTTTAGAGAAGGACAGAGGGTCGCTATTGTGCAGAGACTAGAAAGTACATGAACTTTGAAAGGAAAGAGGAAGCTGGTCTGAATGAGTAACATGGGCAAAAAGGCAAATAGTGGTGAATTGTGCAGTGAAAAAGTCGCCCCCAAAATCCAGCTTCTGTGCTGTTTCAGCATTAGGCATAGTTAGGGAAAAGCAGACTTGCAACTAAAACTGCCCATGTCACTGTCAGGTTAGTAGGAAAAGAACATGATTGACTCAGTAACAGAAGACTCGGTCTGACCTGAACAAGTGGTTCATGACTGGTTCTTTGGAAGGTCTATATCTGTGTGTGTGTCAATTGCCCAAATTTGGATGAAAAATAAATATAGAAAATTTGGGGAATTCACTGCTACTGCAGCGTCTGGATTGGAAGCCGTTTGGGTTTGCTTAAAACGGGTTCCCAACCTTTTCAAGCTGGGGGCCGGGTCACGTTCTCTCAGTCAGCTTCGAGGGCTGGATGGCCATTTTGCCCTGCCTGCATGATGGGGGTGGCCATTTTGTCCCAATAGCTTCAAAGGTTTAGCCATTTTGTTTCCCAAATGCCCTTGGAGTGGTGGGGGCACATGAAAGGGCACCATGGGCCAGATCTGGCACACGGGTTTTAGGTTGGGAACTCCTGGCTTAAAACCTCTTAACCTGAGAGGATCTGCCACCTTCCCCGTAGGTTCACCAACAACTCCCTTCGGAAGTCAAAGCATTCTGTCAGTTTTCAGAGATTGGCCATTACATCTCCCCCTTTTGACACTGAGTCCCAGCAGAGGAAAGGCAAATATTTTGAGTTGGTGTGGAACTGGTGAGTCTCAGCTGTGAGGATTCTCACATCAACTGCAAGAAAAGAAATGAGGGAATTTGGGGGACTGTGATGGCTTAGTAGTTAAAGACACTGAGCTTGACAACTGGAAGGTCAGCAGGCCAGCAGTTTGTGACCCAAGTGCTGCATGATGGAGTGAGGTCCCGTCTCTGTCCTAGCTCCTGCCACCTTAGCAGTTCAAAAGCAAGAAATTGCAAGTGCAGTGGTACCTCGCATAACGAAATTATTCAGTTCCACAAGCTTTCTTGTACAGCAACATTTTCATTATGGGAAAATATTTTTGCATAATGAAATTATGGGAAAATTCGCATGATGAAAATATTTTTGCATGATGAAAATTTCCCCGTAGGAAATTTTCATTACTCAAAAATTTCCCATAGGAACTTTATTTTCGCATAACAAAAATTTTCGCTATCCGAGGCGTCATTTTTGTTTAATTTCTTTTCGCTATGCGATTTTTTTGCTATCAGAGCACTTTGTTATATGAGGTTTTACTGTCAATAAATAGGTACCGCTTCAGCGGGAAGGTAAACAGTGTTCCGTGCACTCTGGTGTCTAGTCATGTCTGGCACATGTCTTCGGAAATATCTGCAAACACAGACTACACTGGCTCTTTGGCTATAAACAAAGATGAGCACTAAACCGTAGAGTCAGATATGCTTGGCTTTCAAGCCAGGGCGACCTTTACCTATGGGAAGAGTAAGAAGCATTGAACCCATGTGAAAATGGCAGGCAACATCACCTCATATGATGCCTTTGAATCTTCCTTAAATCATGGACTCATCCAGCTGTGTGACTTGCCAGCCTCAGCCCTCAATGACCACTGGCCTCAGCATACTTTCCGGGTCCTTTGGGACGAAGGTCATGTGAAGAAAGAGTGTGTCCTTTTCAAAGGTAAGGCTGGCATTTCCCATCTTCTCCCTGTTCAACCTTTCCTCCTTCCTGACATTTCCTCAATCTCCCGCTCTCTACAGACTGCTCTCTCTTCAATTTTTCACCCTGCTTTTTGTCTATAGGACACCAAGATTGTTGGAATCAGGATTCCTTGACGGAGGAACAAGTGTTCAGGTGAGGAGGGGGAGAAGGCAGACTGCCTTACATGGGCATCTGTAAAATGGGTATAAGAAGGTACCTCATATCATAGGCCAGGGGTTCACAACCTATGGCCCATGAGCTGGACTCGACCCACAGCACTTTTTCATGTGACCCATATCGCCGCCACTGGAAGCACTAAAATGTGTCATAAACACACACTGCCATAAAATGCATTTGGGGCTTTCGTAAATCCATTTACGACAGGTGTGGGCTGTTTTACAGCAGGGGGAACCACTAGTCCGGCACGCTCAGCTGTCTGAGAGAGTGTGGTCCACCCCATGGCATGAAAAGGTTGAGAACCCCTCGACTAAACTTTCTCATAGGCCTTCTTTGGCAAGGCAACCATTGGTAGCTCTGGAAAATAAAGGTTTTGACATGTTCACCAGGGCTGCTGCCCACAAGAGTTGGGAATCAAACTACAGGTACCAGTTGTCCCTCCTAGTCACCAAGGGAACTGCTTCTAATCTCCAGAAAGCAACTACGAACAATTGAAAGGAATAAGAAAGAAAGGATCATTCCAGTGGTAGCCGCTTTGAGATTGTCAATTGTTAAAGTAAACAAGTAAACTGGTTGTAAGATAGACTTGGAAGATTAGCATAGAGAATTATGGAATGTGGCAATAAATGACAGATTGACGTCAGAATCAAAAGTTTTAAAAAGGGAATTTTTAAAGAAATCAGATTTTAGGGAAATATGGGGAGAATTTCATGAACACGTCCTAGTGAAGGGGAAAAGAGTAATACCAAGGCAATAATGCAGATTGTTTTGGAAAGGGGACATGCACAAATTAAATAAGTTTGAAATAGAAAATAGACCCAACATTGTATATAAAGGTATATATTGTCCCGTTGGCTGATGGGTTCTCACACTAGTATATACAGTGATACCTCGAGTTACGAATGGTTCAAGTTATGAAATTTTTGAGTTACAAATGAAAATCCATAGAAAATAATAACTCAACTTACACATTTTTTTCAGAATGGGTTAATTGGTTTTCAGTGCATTCCTATGGGAAATTCGAGTTATGAATTTTTCATAACACGAAACTCCCAGGGAACGCATTAAATTCGTAACTTGAGGTACCACTATAATGGTGTTAAGATTGTGTTTCTATTATGTCTTTGTGTTCTTTTTTCTCCTTTATCTTCTTTTTCTTTCTTTGTATTATGTAATTTTTTAAAAATTAAAAAAGGAAAATATGTGGGGAGGGGGTAACTAGGAATAAGTTCACCAAAAAGATTTGGGCTTGTGGTCTGCCTGTTGCTGACCAGCACTTTATGTTTAATTAGTTATGGAGGAGCCGCTTACGTTAATTATAACAGTCCCAATAGGAGGGAATAGGGTGGGCTCAATGTGTTTTTAGGAGACATGGATTTGAGTCTAATCCTAGACACCATGAATGGCTTAGACCACGTCACACTCTCTGTCATCCTCAGATTCTCATATGTAAAATGGGAAGAAGAGTACCCTCATTCTATACATTTGCTATGATGAGTACAGTCAAACCTCGCATAACAAGCGTTTCGCTTAGCGAAAAACTCACATAACAAGCAAGTTTTTCGCTAAATGGTCCGACTTGCATAATGAATTTTTCGCTATGCGAGTTGGACTTTTCCCTATGGAAAAACTTGCACAATGAGCGTTTCTATGGGGAAAACTCGCATAGCAAACAATTTTCACTATGCGAGTTTTCCCCCTTGAAACACTCGTTATGCGAGTTTTTCCATAGGGAAAAGTCCGACTCGCATAGCGAAAAACTCGCATAGCGAGCAGCCTCACAGAACTAATTAAATTCGTTATACGAGGTATGACTGTAATTTAAACTGCAGAATATTTTGACAATTAAAAGAGCTCGACGTAAACGGTAATTATTCACAGTAATAACAATGCAGCTCTAATTCTGGCAAGCCCATAAAATTATGTCTTAGAGGTAAGGATCCTGGTGGACATTAATTGCTATTCCTTGCCCTGGTTGGCCTCAGTTTGCTTTTTTGGTGAAGGGTGGATACTGTGTGATTCTTGGTTGTTTATTTATTTATTTATTTATATTTATATGGCCGTATCTATTGCCGTAGTGACTCTGGGCGGCTCACAATTCATAACCCACAATCACAATAAAATGGTCCGCTATCGTTGTTCTATCTCTGACCAAATGCATACACAGAAACACGTATCTAATGTGCATTATTGTGCATGCTTTTACAAAGAAGCAGACCTCATGAATTAAATAGGGCTTTCTTCTGAGACTCCTGTCCACCTAGCAGTTCGAAAGCAAGAAAGTGCAAGTAGATAAATAGGTGCCTGTTTGGTGGGAAAGGTAACAGTGTTCAGTGCACTCTAGGCATGCCTGCCACATTGTCACAAAACCAGCCAGCCTCCTATGCTCTGGCCCTCCTTTAACCAAAGCTCCCAGAGGGCGAGCTGGCCGGCAATGCAGCTATACAGCCCTTAGCTGCTTCTCTTCTGTCAGGAGGTTTAATAGGTAGCATATTCAGAGGCTTGTATGCACTTTAACTCTTACCCAATAAAGAGACTTTTTTAAAAAACAACAACATTGATTTATTGTATCATAACATAGTAAAAAAATGTAGAGTAATTCCAACAGAGAAAACATATTTAAGTATCCTTTACTTCTGTCAAGATTCCCTTCTTCTTCTTAAAGATTCTGTAATCTTTTACCTCAGAACTGTTCCCTCAAAACTATCTTTTCCTCAGACCTCTCTTTATCTCAGAACCCTCAGAACTCTTTTTTCCTCAGAAAAACTCTGAACTCTCTTAGACTTCTCTTTTTATCACAGAACTCTCTCAGACCTCTTTTCCTCAGTCCTCCTTTTACCTCAGAACCATCTCTGAACTGTGTTCCCTCATTCTTCCCATAGAACTGCTTTTTTCCTCAGAAAAACTCTGAACTCTCTTAGACTTCTCTTTTTATCACAGAATTCTCTCAGACCTCTTTTCCTCAGTCCTCCTTTTACCTCAGAACCATCTCTGAACTGTGTTCCCTCATTCTTCCCATAGAACTGCTTTTTTCCTCAGAAAAACTCTGAACTCTCTTAGACTTCTCTTTTTATCACAGAATTCTCTCAGACCTCTTTTCCTCAGTCCTCCTTTTACCTCAGAACCATCTCTGAACTGTGTTCCCTCATTCTTCCCATAGAACTGCTTTTTTCCTCAGAAAAACTCTGAACTCTCTTAGACTTCTCTTTTTATCACAGAATTCTCCCAGACCTCTTTTCCTCAGTCCTCCTTTTACCACAGAACCATCTACGAACTGTGTTCCCTCATTCTTCCCTCATAAACTCCCAAACATTCCAGCGATGTTCCTTTTTATACCAAGAGGGGTCTCTCCTCACTAGCCAATTTGCATACAACCAATCAGAACACCCTCACTGTTCTCCTCACAACCTTAGAGTTGCAACATACCAGGCCTACTTCGTCTTGCACACATTAGTGAAAGGGGTCTTCCCATGACACACATGTCCACAGAAACGTCTCCAGACAAAGACAACGCTAGCTCTGGCTATAAAAAGAGATGAGCACTGAACCCTAGTGTTGGATACAACTGGCTTTCGAGCAAGGGCAGCCTTTACCCTTCTTCCGAACAAACACATCCTGCATCCGGTTGAGAGACACTTTTCTCTGACGTGCATAAACTTTTCATTCGGTTGGCATTGACCAAGGGATAGAAGCACATGACAGCCAGTGGAGGATGGAAAATTGAGCTCACAGGCACCTTGATTGAGCATGATTTCTTTCTAAATATTTCCTGGTGGTGCTGTGAACGAAAGGGAAGGATATTTCCTAAAACTGAATTCAGGAAGTGGTGGTTTTCAGCTGAACAGTCTTAAGTGAAAGCTCCCCTTCTGAGGTTGATGGGGTCATCAGAGTTGATCGTTGCACTTAGGTTGGTCATCTTGTTTCCTTTTCCTGCTCAAGTGAACTAGAGCCCAGAGTTCAGTGGATGAGTGTCGTCCAAGCTAAACTTACCGGGACCTGGGAACAATCACAGTGGTCTTTTCTTGCTCCCTCTTGCCTTTCTAAGAGCTTGCCGTCCTCCTGATTTTCTGTCCCCATTTCTCATTCCTTCTCCTCCCCAGATGTGAACTGTCCACTGAGAAGTCAACCGTCCTCCTGTCCGAACTGGAGTCTTGCAAGGAACTGCAGGCCCTGGAACCGGAAAACAAGTGTAAGCCCCGTCCCAGCCTCCTCCAGAAATGGATAGAATGCAGGGAACCACCGCGCAACTGTATTTAAGGCAGGGGTTCCCAACCTTTTCAAGCCGGGGGCCAGGTCACACTCTCTCAGTCAGTTTCAAGGGCCGGACGGCCATTTTGCCCTGCCTGCATGATGGGGGCGGCCATTTTATCCCAACAGATTCAAAGGGGCAGCCATTTTGTTTCTTGAATGCCCTTGGAGGGTGAGGGGACACATGAAATGGTGTGGTGGGCAGACCCAGCCCATGGGCCTTAGGTTGGGAACCACTGGTTTAGGGTCACGCCCCATTGTATGCGAAATTGTCCTCCAGCTTTGTTGAGCAGGGAAGAGGCTGGACTTTGATCCAATATTCTTAAGGCACATTCACAGAATTCTGTTCTTTAAGCGAGATGTTCTTTATGCGAGGTTTGACTGTAGATTCTACGTTGATCACAGAACTCAGCTTTGCCTCAGCACAGAATTATTGTCATAGATGGCTGTTGAGTTTACTTTTTTTCCCCCATTTCCTTTCCTCTTAGGGTGCCTCCTAACTATCATCCTCCTCATGAGAGCCTTAGACCCCTTGGTTTATGAGCAGGAAACCCTCAGCTATTTCACAACCTTGAAGGTGAGCCAGAAAAGCAGGGCCTCGGACCCAGTTTGTAGGTCTTAGGGCCAAGGTCTGAAGAGTTTATTTCCTGGGGTTCTCCAGTGTTGAAAGCGATTTTGAGATGCTGACGTTTCTGTGCAGTCATGTGCTTTCCAAAACTGGTGGCAACAGCACCTCTGAGCATGTACAGATCTGCATTCCACTATTGGGTTAGGAGGGCCAATCCTTATCTCCCTAGCAACCCACTGGCTGCTGACCTTTTCTTCCGACCTCCCTTCCTCTCCACCTCCCTGCAGGCTGCCGACCCCATGCGCTCAGCCTACCTGGACGACCTTCGAAGCAAGTTCCTGGTGGAGAACAGCATCCTCCGGATGGAATACGCCGAGTCCCGAGTTGTGGATCTGTCACAAAGGGTATAGACTGGGGGAATGCCGCTGGAAGCAAGACCCGGATGTCTCCATCACCCAATCTTGTTACTGCTTCCAGGAGGCTTCATGTTGCCTGCAGAGAAGCTTGCATTGCTATTTAGTAAAGAAAGAAATGATAGGAGGGATGGGTTGGCTAGTTCTAGCCACCATTGGGTGAGGAAGTGGCAGGAATCTTTGTTATGTACAGTCATACCTCGCATAACAAAAATAATTAGTTCTGTGAGGCTGCTCGCTATGCAAGTTTTTTGCTATGTGAGTTTTTTTCACATAGCGAAAATTCCTATGGGAAAACTCGCATAACAAACATTTCTATGGAAAAACTCACATAGCAAAAAAAATTGTTATGCGAGTTTTCCCCATAGAAATGGTCGTTATGCGAGTTTTCCCATAGGGATCACTTTTTGAAAAACCCACTCTTTATGCGAGTTTTTCGCGAAGCGAGTCACTCGCTAAGCGAGGTTTGACTGTACAGTCAAACCTCGCATAAAGAGCGGTTCGCTTAAAGAGTAACTCACTTAAAAAGCAGAATTTTCGTTTCCCTTAACAAATAAAACCAATCAAAAACTCGCTTAACAAATACATCGGGGTTCGCAATCCCCCCTACAATTGGTCACTTACAATGGTGTTTCGCTTATAGAGCAAACTCGCTTAAAGAGCAATCGTGTGGAACACATTATGCTCTTTAAGCAAGGTACAACTGTACTTTAATTTGGATTCCTGCCATGAGCATGAGATTGGACTCAATGTCCTTACAGATATCCTTGCATCTCCTTATTCTGTAAATCTGTGCATGTGTTGTTGTTTTCCAAATTCTAGACTTGGCAAGCCCCTCATCCTATGTGCGTTTTTTCTTCTCCCACCTCTCTGCATTTCTCAGGGCCTCACCCTTCTCTGCCACCTGGAGCATCTGCTCCTGGTCACACACATGAACATCTCGGACAACCTCCTCCGCAGCTTGCCCACAACACTAGCCATGATGCGCTGCCTTGAGGTAGGGACACTTCTCCTTCTTCTCTTCCCACATGGCTGGAGCTCATTTCCCCGCAAGCCAGTGCCTTTTGTTTATGGTACACCTCAACTCCCAACCTCTCCAGCCACTTGAGCTCATCTCTTTGACTCAAACTGGTTGCTCTTCCAGCTGCAGAAGAGTCCTGGCTTTGGGGTGAAACCCAGCCCTTCTCCTCTGATCGATTCTTGGACCACCCTTTGGAAAAGTTACTTTTTATTAGACAATCTTCCCCACAGTTCCCCTTTTGCAAACTCTGATGGGGACAGAATAAGTATTTGCTAGGGGGATGAGTGAGCTTTCTAAATAATTTTCTTGTGGGTCTTTACTCCAGGTCTTGGAAGCTGATGATAACCAGATTGAGACACTCAAGGATCTACCGGCTCTCCCTCGCCTAGAGGAACTCTCTCTGTGCAACAACCGTATCCTTGGCACTCAGCATATGTCACCTGGAGCTAAAAAAACAGAATTCTTTGGATGTCACCTCTCAGAATTTACTTTAACTATGTTTCCTGGAAGAGTGTAGAAACAATGCGATGGATTGGGTTGGGTTGAGTTGGTTGGTTGGTTGTACCGCCCATCTGGGGATATTTCCCACTCTAAGGAGTGTAAAGTTAATGGTTGCCCTTGCTCGAAAGCCAGTCATATCCAACACTAGGGTTCAGTACTCATCTCTGTTCATAGACAAAGAGCCAACACTGTCTGTGTCTGCAGACATTTCCATGGTGTTAGGCATGACTAGGCACTGGAGTGTATGGAACACTGTCTACCTTCCCACCCAAGTGGTCCCTATTTATCTACTTGCAATTTCCTGCTTTCGAACTGCTAGGTTGGCAGGAGCCGGGACAGAGACGGGAGCTCACTCCATCATGCTTGAGTCTCGAACTGCTGACCTAACGACCCTCCAGTCATCAAGTTCAGCATTCAAATTAATCATCATCATCATTTTAACCAGTACAAACAATTAAATAAAAAAGAACAGTACCATACAATGAACAATAAAATAAATATCTGAGGGCAAGCAGGCTCAAATCTAAACAACTAATGTATTTGCAAAAGCACAATATTCTTAAAGGCCGCCTTGAACAGGAAGGTTTTGAGCTATTTCTTTAAAATGGAACTTTTATCCAATCTGTAATGGAGTCTCTCCCCTCTTCCTCAAATAGGCTGATGAGGAGAGCAAAGTTTTTAAATGGGAGGGCAGGGGGTGGGTGTGCCTTCTACTTAAGAAAGGGGAACCTCTGATCCCAGCGTTTTCCTTGACTTTCTCCCCTCCCACAGGACTCCGGCACCCTTCCGACCTCCAGTCTCTGGCCTCCTTCCCGAAGCTGGCCCATCTCAACCTCCGAGGCAATCCTCTGTGCCAAATCCCAGGCGTCCAGTCAGAGCTGACAGCTCTGCTGCCCAATGTGGCTACCATCCTCACCTGATGGGCAGCTGAGGGAAGCCCTCCCCACACACATAGATACACACACACACCTCCGGTTCCCCCTTGTTCCCCACCTCCGAACCCACTGGCACCTTTAACTTATTGGCATGAGGAAATTAAAGCAAGAGAACCAAACAGGCTCACCACTGGCTGGCGTTATTGTTGATGCCGGGGGTCGCACATACGTGTATGTTGACACGCGAACACACAGTAGCTGTGAAGTTGAACGAGAGAAATGATTGGTCCTGGCATTTCATGTCTTGGCAGGTGGACTGGTCTGCCCGAAAGTTCAAAGGGCAGCGGCTGCCCCATTCACTGGGCGTTTGCTATTAATTAACGAGATAAAATTAAAGGTCACTGTGCTTGGTTTTTGTGTTTTCCAAACTACCATCAGAAATGTCAACCAGTGTCACTCCTAGTTGCCTATTTTCCCAAAGAAGAAGAAAAAGATAAAGGAGGAGGATGGAGAAGAAGAAGAATCTTTATTTTTCAGCACTGGTGGTGCAAGGCAGTGAACTAAAAGACCTAGACTAAAAATGTGAAGTCAAATCCTAAAGATTTATGGGTGAGATGATATTGTTACTATTATTATTATTATTGCTGTTGTTATTGAAACCACTGTTGTTGTTATCCCTGCAAAGTATTATTAATAATATTAACAGAAGCAAGAGCAATTGTCTGTTATCCCATCAAGTAATAAAATAGGCACAAAGGACTGTTCAGCATACCTTCACAATAAATAAACTCATTGACTAGCAATGTTCTTAGCTGGGTTGATGGGAAGAGGACGTGGAAAGACCTACCCTGCCTTAGGTTCCTTGGAAGGGATATGGGGTAATATCAGTGGTGGGCAGCAAAAAAAAAATCACTAACACCATGGGCAGAGCCCATGGGCGATTTAGTTGTGCCTGCCATATGGCCATGTATACATCTGCAAACACAGGCAGCACTGGCTCTTTGGCTGTAAATGGAGATGACCACTGCACCCTAGTTAGATATGACTCGCTTTTAAGCAAGGGAGACCTCGAACCACTTGCAGGGACAAAACCTGATGTCAAATTTGAATACCAATCAGGGATCTTCTTTTATTAGGTAAAGGTCACCCTTGCTCAAAAGCCAGTCATTACCAACTCTAGGGTTCAGTGCTCATCTCTGTTTATAGCCAGCAGTTTGATATCAGAGTACTGTACGACAGAATGAGCTCCCGTCTCTGTCCCAGCTCCTGCCCACCTAGCAAGTCAAAAGCAAGAAATTGCAAGTAGATAAATAGGGGCCATTTCAGTGGAAAGGTAAACAGTGTTCCGTGCATGGAAAAAGTCTGCAGACACAGCACTGACTTTTTGGCTATAAACAAAGATGAGGACTGAATCCTAGAGTTGGATATGACTGGCTTTCGAGCAAGGGTGACCTTTACCTTTAAGAAGACAATGCTCCCTGGAAAAGACTAATTGCTACAAAAAGGTGAAGGTGGCAAGAAGAGGAAGATTTAACGTGGAGATGGATTCACTCGATAAAGGAAGCCACAGCCTTGACTTTTCAAGACATGGGCTGGTCTGAAAACATTGGGATCCTTTTGGAGGTTATAAATGCAGAGGGTCACCGTAAATTAAAAAAAAAATCACTGCATCTCATAGAGAAGAGTATTAAACTGTTCATAAGCTTCCTCTGAAATGTTGCAGCCTGTTGATCTGCAGTTGATCTGGGTCTTCATTAGGCAGCCCCTTTCTCTGCATCCAGTTTTAATCTTCATGTCGAGACCCTATTTGTTCCAGCATACACTTCCTTTGGCAAGCCAAAATATCTACATTTGTGATTCTTAATCCATGAAGGATGTTTCTCTGTGTTGCAGGGGGTTCATATCAGCACTTCAGAGTTGATGTACATAATTTTTTAAAAAATATTCTTTGTTAACTCCATTCCCCACCCCCATGGAAAATGGGAAAATGCTTTGTTCACATGCAGTATTTTGCATTGCCTTACAACAGTCGTTCTCCACCTGTTCTCTTTATATCTTAGGTTTGCTGTAGTACAGATTGTAGTGGTACATCTAGTGCCATTATGCTTCCCTCCCACAAAATTCCCCATCCAAAATATGCTCCTCTGCAATACAAAAAAATTAATCTCCCCACCCCAGCGGTACTAAATTAAGTACATTGAGAGCAACCCCACTCTCCTTCTCTCATGCCTCTCCCAGTCCAAAACATACAACCAGTGGTGGGCATCAGCAGGTTCGCACCAGTTCGCCAGAACCGGTAGCAGAAATTTTGGCTGGCCCCTCTGCCTATCCAAGTTTTGAAATAAAATTGTCCTAATTCAAGTGCAACACAGGGCTTTTCCCCTGGCCACCCCCACCATACCACACCCACAGTGTGGTAGTAAAAATGTTTGGAGCCCACCACTGCATACAACTGGCAGGTTTGAAGAAAGGCATGGCAAGTTTCTGCTCATCCAGAGGAAGGGGCGTGTGAAGGTGAAAATAAATAAATTGAGAAACCCTGATCTAATTACATCAAAAGATCCGGCCCGCCTGGCAGGGTTCACCCTATTTGCTACTGCCTAGATCTAGCCAGCGCTTCTGGGAATTTCGCATGCCATCCTCCACCCCATGCCAGGAAGATCTGCTTTAACTTGTCAACCCAATTGAGGAGGAGGAGGATGCTACTGCTGTCATGTCATCATCAGCCTTAGCAGCTGTTTCTAGCATTCTGTCCCGGGATCCACATCACCCAGGTGTGAGATCATTCTGCCAATTGGCGTGCGGCGGTTGCTTCACTCTCCTTGGGAGCCCGGAAAAGAGCACAGCAGCTACACTGGGTTTCTCACCCCAATGTTTACCACAACATTACCCAAGAAGTTGTTGCATCACCATCTGAGGGTTGTGTCACTGGTAAGGCCGCCTCCTACGTCAAGTGTGGACTTCTCCTTCCACAAACTCTCATCAAGGACTCCTTTTAGGGACAGTATTTCCCTTTATGGGATGCTATCTTTGACAGGACATGATTTGTCCCGATAAGCCACTCTTTCTGACCAGGATGAGGGGAATCCAGATTTCTACACTGCCTGCTCATCATGGTCCCACTATGCTTGGGGTTGTGAACCTCAAGACACTCCATGAGTCGTCAACAACTGGCCCTGGACTCACTCACATCTACAACAGGCAGGAAGGTCACTTTGGTTTCTAAGGGTTCGACGCTAAAGGAAGACTTGAGTTGGCCAATCTACAGCTGTCATGATGACCACCTTGCTAGGATTCATCCATTGTCCCTGAGGTAAGAAACCTAGAGCAATGATTAAGGTAACTCTCAGGGTATCAACATTGAGAAGACACAGAAGTTTGCTACCAGCCTTTCTTCCCCAGGCAGAAGGAAAACACAAGCATCATCTTCACCTTCATCATTATTATCTAGATTTGTATAGCCACCCACTCACGAAAGCGACTCCGGTAGGCTCACAATCCAATTGTACATCACTTTGCATTGAAAAAAACCCACATACCATTAAAAAACTTATGTAAAACATATTATAAAATATTTGCAGCAAATAGACAAATAGATAAAACCTAAAAACCTGGGTGGCGATTAGCATGTTTAAATCAGCCGGGGGGAGGGGGGCCAGCTGTTCCTCTATCAGCTCCCCATGCCTGCTGGGCCAGCCATGTCTTGTTCTGGCTGAAGACGAAAAAGGTCCATTGGCAGGAGGTTCCAAAGGGCCGGAGGAGATGCCGAGAAGACCTTCTTTCTCATACTGGAGAGGCGAACCTCTCCAATGGATAGTACTCCACTATGGCTGTTGCATCTTTCTCCATCCTCTCGCCTCACCTACACAGTGCTTACCCATAAGTAACTCAAGAGCAACCATCCGTGAGACCTAAAACCTTTGACCCTCCATGAGAACCTTCTCAATTCTGACAAGTCCATGGTCTCCCCCACTGATGCGCCTTCAAGCATTCCGACCTACTCCTCCCTCAAAGCTCAGAAAAAGTTAGTTTTGTGGACTACAGTTCCCAGAATCCACAGCGGTTGGGGGATTCTGGGAGTTGTAATCCAAAACCTGAATACGTGAACTCTGGTGTCTTGCTTCCTCAGCAACTATTCCAGTCCTACTGGCTGGTTAGTTCCCCAGTCAGCACTGTCTGGGTGGGGCACCTTTGGGTGTATTTTACATGGAGCTCTAAGACAGGGGTGCCCAAACTTTTTTGGGCCATGGCCTGGTCATGTGGTTCACATGGTCCAGCGAGCCAGTCACATGGTTCCTCCCACTGAAAGCAGAAGTAAAACGTGCTTTGCAATCTGTTTTGCAACATGATGAGATAGATTTTAAGCTGCCATTTTCTCTGCTTAACCCAGGGCTACCCACCCGATGCCCTGTGGGCCAGATCTGTCCCCTGACACCAATTCAGCTGGCCCACACCACCCTCATCGCTCCAGAAAGTGGAAGTAAAACGTATAGGCGCATTTTACTTCCGCTTCTGGGAGCCATGAGTTTGGGCACCCCGCTCTAAGAAGTTGATTTCCTCCCCCCCACCACCTTTAAAAATAAATTCATTATATTATATTTTATTGGTCTTTCTTCCCCACTCTCTCAAATCCTTGAGTCCAGTCCTGCACCCTTTTTATGAGCAGAGGCTGTAAGACTTGTTTGGAGTGAAACTGTGCGTGCGTGGAAACTCTCCGCCTTGTTTCCTTCTGCCACTTGACTAAAGAATGATTGGCATGGAGCAGGAATTGGTCCAAAATCTTCTCCGTATAAAGTAGATCAATCCTTCACCCTGAGATGACACCGTCTTAGGTCTGTCTGGTACAGACAGGGTTTGGATTTGCCAAAAAGGTTGAATCCTGGGCCAAATGGTGCGTATTATGTGTGTTATTATTGTTGTAACATATCAAAAATTGAGACCTGCAAAACAAAAACAAATTGGGGGGGGGGAGGTAAAGGTAGCCATTGCTTGAAATCCAGTCCTATCCATCTCTACAGTTCAGTGTTCATCTCCATTTACAGCTGAAGAGCCAGTGCTGTCGGCAGATGCAGTCATTTCTGTGCTCATGTGGCAGGTATAACTAGATGCCAGAGTGCATGGAACACTGTTACCTTTCCTGCCAAAGTGGTACCTAGTTATCCACTTGCAATTTCTTATTTTCAAACTGCTAGGTTGGCAAAAGCTGGGACAGAGACGGACGCTCACTCTGTTGTACAGCACTCAGGTCTCGAACTGCTGACCTTGTAGTCATCAAATTCAGCATATTAACCAATAAGCCACTGCAGTCTCAACAAAATAGGCAGGAAAATGTGCAGCAAAAGTACAAAGAAATAATACAGTAATAATAATCCCAGAATCTGTAGAAAGTTAATTACAGAAATTATTGAAAAGTGACCAAATATTCAGCTAAATATTCATATACAGTTACCATGTACTGTATATTGTGCATTCTTCAATACTGACAAATTCAGGAAAGTATTGTGGGCAGTAGTATTGTTCTAATGTACAATCTCTGAATTTTGTAGAAGTGTACTTCTACAAAATATTTATCTGCTTCATGGCAGTGGTCAATAGAAATGGATTCCCCATGCCCTAAACCTAAATCTATGATACTGTCCATTAAATGATGGAAGGTAGACATCTTCGTTTGTTTGTTTGTTTGTTTGTTTGTTCGTTTGTTTGTTTGTCCAATTTGTATAGCCACTCCACTCAAAACGACTCTGGGTGGCTCACAACATTAAAAACAGCACAGCTGTCTAAAACATTAAAAACTCATTAAAAAAAACCAATTTAAAAAAAACTACAAAGATTAAAAGAACAAGGATTAAAAAGAGCAAGGGAGAGATACAGTATTTGGTATTACAGTGGTGCCTCGCTTAAAGAGCATAATGCGTTCCACAGGATTGCTCTTTAAGCGAGTTTGCTCTTTAAGCGAAACACCATTGTAAGTGACCAATTGTGTGGGTGGGGGGGGGGGGTATTGTGAACCCCGATTTATTTGTTAAGCGAGTTTTTGATTGGTTTTATTTGTTAAGTGAAGCGAACATTCAGAGAAAATTCTGCTCTTTAAGCGAGTTACTCTTTAAGCGAAACGCTCTTTATGCGAGGTTTGACTGTATCTGATCAGCCAGCAGGCGGGGGTCACCACATCAACAGGCCCCAACACCTGCTTTGCCAGCCAGGTTCCCAAATCACAGTACAGTATTGACCATAAAGAAAGTTAAGCGCAGAAGAATAGACACCCTTGAAATGTGGTGCTGGAGGAGAATTTTAAGAATCCCCTGGACAGCAAGGAGGACGAATAGGTCGGTCTTAAAGGAAATAAACCCTGACTGTTCCTTGGAAGGTCAAATAGTGAAGATGAGAAGCGAGGATTCATTTGAGAAAGTCTTGATGTTGGGAAAGGTCGAGGGCAAAAGAAGAAGGGGGTGGGTTGATTTATGTTCGGGGTGGGTGGGTGTATTTTAATGTAATTTTTATTTAATTTATTTAATTTATTTGTTTATTTATTTACAGGTTTGTTGTAGGTGGGTCGGTGGGTTGAGAGGTGTGTGTGTGTATGTGTGTGTGTGTGCTTATTTTTATTTTATTTTATTTTATTATTTTATTTGGCCCCACCCATGATGTCATGACACTAGCTCCGCCCACACTGTGATGACATCACGGTGGGGTAGTAAAATTTTTGACATCCCACCACTGGTTGTAATACACAGATTCACAAAAAGATCAGACGGGCTACTTTGGATGTAAAGAACCTGATTTCTATGAAGGCTGAAATGATTTTGTAATACAGTATCTCAAAGCATGTTAGGAATGCATTAGGAACACAGAAAGCTGCTCCTTCCTGAGTCAGACCGTTGGTGTGTCTAATCCAATACAGTCAGCTCTGACTGGCAGCAATGAGTGTCCCGGGTTTTTCAGGAAGGATTCTTTCCTAAACTTCCCTGGAAAGCCCCAGGACTCAATAGCAGCCAGAACTGGTGCAAACTCCCCAACTTGATCAAGGTAGCAAGAAAATCATGACTCTGGCCCTCTCACTAGCAAGTAAGCCACCAAGAGAGGGTAGGTAGTGGGGTGGGTGGGTTTGGTCATCTCAAATCACTACCTGCCTGACACCCTTGCAAAGCTGCTTCTCAGCCAGCTAGGTGTATAACACTGGCGTCGGATGGGGCCAAGGCTTCGTGGGGAGGGCTGCTTAAATTATTATTATTTAAAATTATTTCAGTTATGATTGCATTTTCACTGTGCATGTAGCAACAGTAATGGCACTTCTATCCTGCCCCAAAGCACTTTGTGTTCACAGAGCACGAGGCAGTTCACTGGGCAATTCACAGAGTAATTACCTGTAGCCTTTTGTCCCCAACATGCTGAGGAGCCCTGGTGGCACAGGGGATAAACTGCTGCTCTGCAACCAAAAGGTTGTGAGTTCAATCTTGATGTGAATCAAGGTTGACTCAGCCTTCTGTCCTTCCGAGGTCAGAAAAATGAGGACACAGCATGTTAGGTGCAAAATTGCTAATTAATCTGTGAACTGCCCAGAGAGTGCACTGAGTCAACCTTGAGTCCTGGTCAGGATCAAACTCACAAAGTTTTGGCTACAGTACAGCAGTTTAACCATTGTGCCACCAGGGATCTTCTTAGGTAGAAGTTAACATGGTGTTGTTTCCTCTGTTGTGATAGCCCCCCCCCCCCGCACAGAGAAAATAAACCTCCATTCATAGGAGAGCCTTTCTTCAACAGTACCACTGCTTTAGATCAGGGGTTCTCAACCTATGGCCTGGGGGCCGGATGCAGCCTACAACACAATTTCATGTGGCTCCCCCACTGCCACTGCCACACCCGGAAGTGCTGTGTGTGGCAGGCAAGGCAAAATGGCCATCTGGCCCCTGAAGCTGTCTGAGGGAGCGTGACCCGGGCCCCGGCATGAAAAGGTTGAGAACCCGTGCTTTAGATCCACAAGGGAGGAATATTGCTCTGATAGATTTTTGTGGGGATAAGGGACTCCAATTCTTGTCTGCATCGAAAGGGACTGTGGCTTCTAGGATGATCATGGATGGTCTGTTTTTCATGCTTCATCGCAGCCCTTTCATCTTGGTCACCAACATAGGAGCAAAACCACCCTTATTTCCTTCTTTAAATAACATGATAGATTCCGACTGTTCTGTCTGGCAACCACACCTGCCTGGCAGGGATCCTTGGGAGGACAAAACCCCAGGACAGCAAAGGCCATTCAAGCCATGAATCACAGGAGAACAAATTAAAGGACTCCCAGAGCATGATTTAATGCTGAGGGAAACTTGACCTGTTGAAAGTTTGCCTGTCATGTGGCACTTAAAGGAACAGAACGCCTCTTGGAAACATCAGATTTCCAAGCCTGGTCCTTCAGTACTGGGATTGTCTTGTGAACACAGACCAAACTACCACACCTTTCCCTGTTTCTCAGCTTTTGTGGAACACCCACCCTTAGCCTGTCTTGACATGAACCTAATCTGTGTAAATGCCAACAGTTCTCCTAACTCCTTATTGGCAAAAGAGGCATAGCCGGAGATCCTGGGACCTAGCACCAGATCTAGAAGAAGGCTCAGAGGTCAGTCTTGGACAGCCTGGGAAAAGGCAAAAATAAGTCCCCTCCTCCTCCTCCATCATCTCCTCCTCCTTCTACTGCCTTATCCAGTTCCAAATATTGGCTTTCATCATAGCATGTAGCCATGAATGAAGATTGTCCTGGCAGCAATATAATGCAGTGTTCTGCGGTGGCTCAAGTGGTTAAGATACTGAACTCACTAACTGGAAAGCTGGAATTTAATTCCTGGGCACTGCATGACGGAGTGAGCTCCCATCTCTGTCCCAGCTCCTGCCAACCTAGCAATTCAAAAGCAGGAAATTGCAATTAGATAAATAGGGACCACTTCAGTGGGAAGGTAAATAGCATTCCATGCACTACGGTGTTGAGGCATGCCTCCCTCGTGTCCATGGAAATGTCTGCAGACGCAGACAGTGCTGGCTCTTTGGCTATGAACAGGGATGAGCACTGAACCCTAGCGTTGGAGACGACTGGCTTTCGAGCAAGGACGCCCTTTACCTCTTCCATTTGCCTTCTGCATTGCAGCATCACACCTGTACCACTGATCCAGTTCCACGAGTCACTTTCTGGTCCTGAGCCCTTTAGGCACATAAAGTCCTCCTCAGCCCCAGGGCAGTATGAATGAAGCTACTGCCTTCCACCGAGATGGATTCATGTTGGATTTAATCCACTTGTGGACCCTCACCCTTTTGTTGTGATCCAGGAGCCCAAGTCAGTCCTCCTGCTGATCAGGGCTTCTGGGAATTGAAGTTCAAGAACACCTGGAGTGCCAAGGTTCGCCATCACTGGTCTATTCTATTCCCATAGCAGCATAACCTTGCCAGACTAGTAGGTCCCTTGGTGGTGGTGGACCCAGAACGAAAAGCAAGCTGCCTTGGTCCATCTTCAAACCCCTTCACATCCCATAATATAAATGGACAGCCCTGGCGGTGTGCAGTTTAGGGAATCTAGAATAAATCTTTATTGGGAGAATGAGTGACAACTCCCCAAGAAGAGATTTCTAGAAAGATCTAGGAGTATCATGCAGGAGAGAATGTTTGAATTAATCATCATCCTGTTAAATCTCAGGTTGGGGTCTTCAACTACCCAGGAACTTGGGGGTGGGGAAAACCAAGGAGTTTCCATCCCTCCCAAAAATCAACTCTATTGAGTTCAACTTTGTCCCACTCCTGCCCACAGTTTATGTCAGGGGTGTCCAAACTACAGCCTGGGGGCCGGATACAGCCCCTGACGCCAATTCATCCGGCCCACAAAACTCTCATTGCTCCTGGAAGCGGAAGTAAAACGTGCCGTACTTCCAGGAGTGATGAGGACTTCATGGGCCAGATGAATTGGCATTGGGGGCTGCATCCTTAGTGACTGGCTCCCTGAACCATGTGATTGGCCCATGGCCTGAGAAGTTTGGGCACCCCTGGTTTATGTGGATCATCATGTAATGCAAAGCTCCCGCATGTTTTCCTTTTTCACTGCACCTGTTGTGCAGACGGAGGAGTTTGGCCAGGAACATTTACAACCAGATTCAAAGATAAGCAATCCAGTTTTTTTGATGATTCAGTCAGGACTCTTGAATTCTTATACCATGGAGAACACACACAGAACATGAAATGAAGCTGTCAGCTTAGTTTATAAAGGTAAAGGTTTCCCTTGCTCAAAAGCCAGTCGTATCTGACTCTAGGGTTCAGTGCTCATCTGTTTCAAAGCCGAAGAGCCAGCACTGTCTGCTTCTGCAGATGTTTCTGTGGTCATGTGGAAGGCATGACTAGACACCAGAGCGCACAGAGTGCTGTTTACCTTCCCATCGAAGTGGTCCCTATTTATCTACTGTACTGTACTTGCAATTTCTTGCTTTCAAACTGCTAGGTTAGTAGTTTACTTCCTCTGTAAAACAAGTGCCCAATGCAGGAGTTATTTCTGAGAAACCATACACAGTCCATGTGCTGTGCAGAGGTACACTTTGCTGCAAGTACATCAGCTTCAGAGGGATCCTTCCAGCCAGAGTGGTTTCCTTCCTTCAAAGTATGGCTGGAGAAGAAAATATCATGTTATGATGCTTCCCCCCCTTGCTTCCTATAGCTGAACTTGAGTTGCAAGCTCCTTGGGGCAGAGACCTTACAGTAAGTAACATACAGAATGAGGCTCTGAGCAGATAATGTTTTGAAAAGGGAATTAAGCACATTTATAAGGGGAAAGGGGTTTCCCAATAGCTAACAGCAGTTGCTGAAACCAAATGGAGACTCCATGTTTAGCAGCAGTCTATCTCTCCACAACAGTCACTTGAAAAGTAATAGCAGGAGAAGGCCAGTACACTATGCATTTTATTTTATTTACTTTTCTAAACGCCAACTGAGATATGCCTTAGAATCAGCAGAAACCAAGTTCCTCCCTAGCTAGGAGTAACACAGCTTTGGGGGAAATCCCATTTTGTGGAATTCTTTATCAGCAAAGTGATAAGAGTCCTGCTTAAGTCACAAAATGCACCCAGTAATCTTGAGGTAAATCACTTATTCTTTCTATCTCAGCTTGATATACCTCAAAGTGTTGTTGTGAATCCTAGGAAGAGATCCACACCTACCTGCTTCTGTAAAATGGACTTTTAATATTGGCTTTTGCATTATTTTTAAAGATAGAGTGTTTTTTAACCTTTCTGTGGCATTCGTTTTAAGAAGAAGCAATAAAGGAAACATTTTCATAAATAATCATCGCCTAATCTTGTAAATAAATGCACGCTTCTGACAGGAGTGGCTGGATACCAGGTTTTAAAATTGGCTCATTAGTATTGTTTAATTTGCTGGGATTGTCCCTCAATTTGTACAGACTTGCTTGGTTTTAATGGAGAATGATTCTGCCTCTTCTTATCTGGTTTTAATAACTCTACGGCAGAACTTCGCTGTGGTCTGTTGCTTTCGTTACGCTTTGTGATGACTGTAAGATGCCTTTGAGTGTCTACCTAATCTCAGAAAGGTGAGGCTGAGATTTAAAGAAGAATATAAAAGTACGGTAAGTTAAAACGTCATCCCAAGTGCCCTCCAGACTCTTGCAGGCAGACATCCAACTGGGGCAGTGAGCTCAGCCAACATCTAAGGTCAGGGCACTTGAAACTGGTTGCCCTCTTGGCTGACTCATCAGCCAAAGTTTCCCCTAAGCCTTCACCTTGTGATGCTCGAAGAAGGGTTCTTGTGCCAACCCCTGGGGCAGCCCTGGGAAAGATGGTGTCAGAGGGCACCCACCCCCTAGTCATCCCCTATCCCCTCCCTCCCCCCTTCCTTCCCTCCCCGGATGCCTCTCCTAGTTGTGACACCAGCCAGGCGGCTCCACCCCATAACTTCACAGAAGAAAACCAAGCTCACACCTCGCTCGCTTAGAAAGCTGTCGGACCAGGGACTGGACCAGATCTCTCTCGCTCCGGCTTCCACCATCTGCCACACCTCCTGTGCCAAGGGGTGAGTACCATCTGGGCACACAGTGTCCACTTAAGACTACCACACCTGGAATCCTCTGGGCAGTGTTTTGTTGCCCCCCCCCCCGAAACAATAGCCTCACTTCCCCCCCAGTTTTGCCTAGGCAAAGTGGCCAAGGTAAGGGGGCACGTAGAAAATGTGGATCTACAAGGAAAGGGAAATGCCAATGTAGATTTGAGAACATGGCACTAGGAGGGGCTTGATCTCTCAAGTGCAAAGAGGAGGTATGGTTTGTAATTGCAGGGCAGATGTGTCTTTCTGTGTGGGTATCTGTGCCAGGGGGCATGGAAGAGGCATGGGCAGGTGCCATCCCTTTAGATCTTCTAAGGATCGGTGGGGCAGGAAGAAAGAGGGAAAGAAGATTTGGCTAGGATTTTCTTGGTGACCCATGGCACAAAGCGGGGTGGTGGTGGTGCCAAGGTGGCTGTGTCAGCATGTTGGACCCCCAAAGAAGGAGAGGGCAGGTCGGGGGGGGGGAGATCTATGAAGGAGTGTGATCCAAGTTTTGGAGGAAATCTACCAGGAGGGAAGGGGGGAAATTCCAAAAAGTCCGGAGGAGTTAGAAGAGGGGAGTGAAAGGGATCGACAGTGGGCGGCGCAATGGATGCTGGAAGATTATAGCAGAAGGAAGGATTAAGGAAGCAATATTTGGGGGGCTCAAAGAGATATGATAAAGCGCCAGCAATAGGGTGACGTTTTGAAGGAAAGGGGGGGGGATTCTAGAATAAAAGTTGAGATCCTAAAAATTGCAGACCTGTAGGATGGAGACTAGAAAAAACTAAGAAGCATTTGTGATGGAAGACGTTTGAAGAGATCTTTATGGCCAAAAGGTGTGAGGTTGGAGGAAGAGAAGGGAAATGAGTCCAGGTGATATTTCAGGTGGCTGGTCAGGAAGGTGAAAAAAATGGACAGGTAAAGAAGAGATTGAGATTCCAAAGAGCCCCTATACTGTATGTTGTTGTCCTTCCTTCATGGGATGGAGAAATAGGGTTCAAATGGGCAAAGGGGCCAGCTAAGGAGTTTTACCTTTTGGCAGAGGAAGTCCTGGACATTTTTAGTACACACCAACACCTATTTTGAAGTGGGATTCCTTAGGGCCGGGAGGAGACCCTTGAGTGGTCAGGGTGTGGTTAGGCCAGGGTGGCTTGGAGGTGATAAGGCAGGAAATGTTTGAACATTTCATTGGGGACCGTGAAGGTAGTGCCTCAGGCGGTAGAAGCTGAAGGGGGGGGCAAGATGTGGATCAGGTGCAGCAGAAAACAGGGTCCTGGTGTTGCTTTCTATGGGCCATGGGATGGAAATACTCTCTATGCTTCCTCAGGCAGCAAAATAGCTTGAGCTTGCTTGGGTCAAAACGTCTGAGTTTGAGTGATAGCAACTGGGTAAGGGGATGGCTTTATGTGTCCCTCAGTGGCTTCTAATTTAGGGTGTCTCTAATAAGGATTTTTGAGGGCTGTGAAATTGTTTCAGGAATATTTATCAGTGCCCCCTCTCCCTTCTATGAGTTTCCACGGGTAGCCAGGGGTTCAAACCTAGGTCTCTTAAGTCCTATTCTGTCCACTACATGACACTGACATTTGATGAGGCAAGGGGTGCCAGAGGAACAGGGTGATGCCAGATCTTATTTAGTTGGCCAAGAGGCTGATGCCCAATGAGAAATTTATGAAGCATTAAAAATGGGTGAGTCCAGAGAAATCCCATCTCTGTTGGACACGCTGTAAAAATGTGAAAACCCAGAGTAGAGGGAATTTACTTGTGGGGACTACATTTCCCAGAAAGTAGACTACAATTGTGGAAATTG
This sequence comes from Furcifer pardalis, assembly GCA_030440675.1. NCBI lineage: Eukaryota > Metazoa > Chordata > Lepidosauria > Squamata > Chamaeleonidae > Furcifer > Furcifer pardalis. The sequence continues at coordinate 3,891,020 of CP126897.1, forward strand.
TAGTCCTAAAAAGGTAACCGTTTCTTCTAGATCTGAGAGTAACCCTACCAATCATAAGGAAAAGGATATGAAAAGTCCCCTTTCGGGCCCTGTGTGATTCAGGGTAGATTATGTGATGCTTCATAGATTTTGTTTTTAAATTTCACAACATCCCTGCAAAGTAGATTGTGTTCAGAGAGAGATTCACAGGTACTCATAAAGGGATGCTCCATAGCTGAGCAAGGATTTAAGCATCTTTGGGGAGAGGATTTTCATAGGGCATGGGATAAAAACAGAAAATTAGGGGACAATTTAGATTAATTTATTAGATATGAAATTTAGATATCTTAAAATGGATTTCAAATTGTTACAAATCTTCTTCTTTGCTTCCTCTTTAACCCCATTGGGTGTCGATGTTCAAATCTTCAGCAATATTTAATTTTTTTTAGTATTCAGTGTTGTATGATTTTAATTGTTATGAGCTACCTTGGGGGCGGGGCGAGGGGAGAAAGATGACATAGAAATAATAAAATAAAATGTGTTATGCGCACGTGTGTTTTACTTCCATTTCCGAGAGTGGCACGGGGTGGATGGAATGGTGCCGTGGGCCAGATCCAGCCCATGGGCCACAGGTTGGACACCCCTGCTCTACTTGATCACCACAACGACCCTGTGAGGTAGATCAGGCTGAGAGAGAGTGACTTGAACTCAAATACCCCACTTTCCAGCCCAGCAGCATAACATAGTCTACCTGAGTAGTGCTTGCACTTAAAAGGTGAGGTATGAATGAATGAATGAATGAATGAATACCATTATGACTCAGTGCAGCTCAGGACATGAAGAGAATTTTGTAAATGTAGTTGGCTCTTTGGGTTGTTGTCGTTGTCGTTGTTGTTTGGAAGATGAGTATTACTGTGGCGCTTTTTATACATTCTTCATTTTGTGATGTTGCATTAAATATTTTATATATTGTAAGCTGTCCTGAGTGGTGCTTGCACCAAAAGGGTTGGGTATAAATGCAAATAACTTTTGGCACAGCAAAGTGAGTTTTAGAAATGGAAAAAACAAATGGTGGGTGTAGGAACACTCACACTATATAAGACTGAGAAGGCTTGGGACCCTGCCAGGATGAAAGTAATTGTTGTTATTTGTGAGGGAGACTGACAAAGAAAAAAGTATATCTCAAGTAATTATCATATTAAGACAATTAGTCTCTGAATTGTGGGCACTGACTGCCTCTCTGTGTATGACTTGATCTGATACCCCATTTCATCTTAAACTTATAATTTTGATCTTTTTAATTTGTTGAATTTTTTAATTTTAAAAAAATATTTTAACCTAAATTTTATGGGGTTTATGGCCATTGATGAATTTTTACTGTGGGACTAATCTTTTAATGTGCTGTTATTCCTGTTAATCCGCCCTGAGTCGCTCTTCAAATAGGGTGGTATATAAATGTGAATAAATAAATAAATAAATAAATGACCTAATCTAACCTGCTGCCAGAAGATGCTAATGTAGATGATGGTGGTTGTAGTCCAAGAAAGCTCACATTTAAATACAGGAGTTAGTCTTTAAGGTGCCACAACTTTTTTGTCTTGTTTTGTTTATTCTCTGCATAGTTTCTAAATAGATTCAACTCTGTTGAGGCAGTCAGCATGTCACTGTTTCTCACCTATTTATTTATTTATTTATTACATTTTTATACTGCCTGTCTGGATATATCCTACTCTGGGTGGTGTATAGACAAATAACATAAACATAATAAGACAAACAACAAAATAAAATAAAAAAACAAAATAAAAACCTAATGGTGTCTGAGGACAAGCAGCTCAAACCTGGCCAGCTAATCTATTGCCAATAGCATGATATCCTTAACAGTGTGGATGCCTCTATGGCCAATTTAAAAACCAAACCCCAAACCACCAGTGTTTTGCACATGCTCAGAAATACTCTTGTTTCTGACATCTGTCTGTGTTTTGGGTCTAAGTCATAAAATGAAAAACCGTTCTCTGTGGCTTACTATGTTTATTCATTGATTGATTTTAATAGAATGGTAGTAATAATTTAATGTCAGAAATTATTCTGGGTTGAAAGGATTTTTGCTGGAGAAACTCTGCTGAGGGAATGCCTGAATGAGGCTCCTTTCATGTCCCCAAGATCTTTTCCCCACTGAAGTGGTCCCTATTTATCTACTTGCAATTTTTTGCTTTCAATCTGTATAGGTTGGCAAGACCTGGGACAGAGACAGGCACTCAATCTGTCATGCAGTACCCGGGTCTCGAACTACCGATTTGTTGGCCTTCCAGCTAACAAGGCAAGCTTCTTAACCACTGAGCCACCACAGCCACCAATGATAATGACCACTGTCAAACAGATCAGATAGCTGGAGTGTAACATCCCCTAGATTCAGCTTCTCTTTGGATTTCTGTGGCTTGGCAGGGGATGGGTAGAGTTTATTTCAGAGCCTGGGCATGTGGTCCAGAAAAGTAACTTACTCATGCTGTCTGGGTAGATCCTGAGAGCTGTGGCTCAAAAATGCAGCTTCTTTGAGCTCTGACTTATTTTAGGCAAATGTTGTTGCATGGATTATTCCAGGTTGAGAGTTGCAACCCACTAAGTCAGCTGTAACTTCTCTGATGAAATTCCCTTCTTCCTGTGCTTCTAGGAACAATAAGTCAGCATTTTGATTTTTGCCCTTTAAAAGATGTGTTGTACTTCTGGTAACCTTCCCCCCCACTCCGCCCAGCAAATACTTCCCTTTTAAAATATGGATGGTGCCACTTTCTCTTCATAAGCATCCACGCTGCTACGTGGATCTGTGCCTTTAACTTCAACACCTTTAAACCAAGCAGAAGTTCAACCGGTAAAGAGACCTTTTTATTTTGGCTGGCGATGGGCAACCGACAGATTGTCAAAGAATAGATTTCTAGTGGGCATTTGTAGTGGATCACTTGTATTTTAACATTATACAGTCAAACCTCGCATAAAGAGTGTCTCGCTTAAAGAGTAACTCACTTAAAGAGTAGAATTTTCTCTGAATGTTCGCTTCGCTTAACAAATAAAACCGACCAAAAACTTGCTTAACAAATAAATTGGGGTTCGCAATCCCCCCTACAATTGGTCATTTACAATGGTGTTCCGCTTAAAGAGCAAACTCGCTTAAAGAGCAATCCTGTGGAACACATTATGCTCTTTAAGCGAGGTACAACTGTACTTTGTTTAATTGTGTTTTAACATCATTACATTTTGTGCTTTCCCTCTGTAAATTGTTTTAGTTTCTGCAATAAGCCACCTTAGTTTGAAGGAAAGGGTAGAGACAGGATCTCAACCAATCAATCAAATTAGCAGGGGTGGGTTTACTCCAGAAAAAATTTGCTTGTTGAATGTCTGCCGTTCTTGAAAGGCACAGGATATTGCGAGGTGTGGAAAAGGGGGACAGCCTTAAAATACAAGGACACTGATTTCGGAATCCAAGACTACCAGGTTCCTTGCATTTCGGCTCTAGGGATTTATTTTGCTTTCGGCTCAACCAGAAACTCTGTTCCACCTGCTCTATCCAGCTCAACCGGCCTGCTTCCCAGTTTTCCCTCTACATCATCATCATCGGCACACACCCATGCAGTCCAGCCGTGGAGCCCGTCTCCATTGGGTACATGTCAGGTGCGTGGGTGGGACAGGGTGGAGGGATAACCTAAAGGATTCACTCCCAACATACCAACATTCCTTCATTCCAAGCCCCAAAGGTAGTTCTAGCTAGAAGGGCTTTAAGTGCAAGAATTTCATTGAGTTAGCTAATGATTCTGGAACTAATCTAGAGTCCTAATGAAGAATGAGATTCTGGGAAAGTATAGAGTGCCTTTTTATTTACCACTGCTGAGGATCAGGGCTGTAGCCAGGATTTTAGATGTGGGTGGGCGAATATTTTTTCAGGATGGGCGACAATGACATATACAGGATATATGTGTCATATATACTGTATACGCAGCCGGGAGTTTGAGGGTGGGCAAACTGCTAACTCAGGGTGGTAAATGCCCACCCTGGCCACCCCTTGGCTACAGCCCTGCTGAGGATACATGAGTTAACATCACACACACACCCCATTCTTAATGTTGGACATGTGACTGGTCCAGCACTGCTCAGCTAGGCTGTTTCCTTTCGAAAAGAGCCAGCGCCTTCATGTTGTCGAACCTTAAAGACTAACTACTCGATTTTAATGTCAGCTTTTGTGGACCAAGTCCACTTCCACAGGTATGCAAAATGCCTTGGTTCACCTGTAATGTTGCACTGGTTTGCTTGGAATTGTTACAAAAGTCATAATTCTAATGTTTGTGCATTGATAACGCAGGGGCTGTGGTGGCTTAGTGGTTAAGATGCTGAACTTGGCGACCGGAAGGTAGGCAAATCAACAGTTCGAGACCTGAGTGCTGCGTGATGGAGTGAATCTCCGTTGTCCGTACCAGCTCCTGCCAACATAGCAGGAAATTACAAGTAGATAAATAGGTACTGCTTCAGCAGGAAAGATGGGGCTGTGGTGGCTCAGTGGTTAAGAAGTTCAACTTGTTAGCTGGAAGGCCGACAAGTCGGCAGTTCGAGACCCGGGTACTACATGACGGTTTGAGCGCCCATCTCTGTCCCAACTCCTACCAACCTAGCAGTTCAAAAACAAAAATTGCAAGTAGATAAATAGGGACCACCTGGGGGGGGGAATATATTGGGGCATAGGATGGGCATTTTAGATGCCATGAAGGAGCCTCATTTGGGTGTCCCCTTAGCAGAGTTTCTCCAGCAAAATCCTTTTAACCCAGAATAATTTCTGACAAGAAATTATTTATTATTATAGCAGGAAAGGTAATAGCGTTCCATGTGCTTCAGCATCCACTTTTGCTGCCCCAAGACCACTGCAACGCCTGCAAACGCAGACAGTGCTGGCTCTTTGGCTGTAAACAGAGATGAGCACTACACCCTAGAGTCAGATACGACTGACTTTCGAGCAAGGGAGGAGATTTTTCCTTTACCTAATACTTCCTAAAGTGCTCCTTTATTCCTCTGTTTCCATCTCCTAATTTCTATGACACTTTAGCTTCCTTGTATTTATTTAGCTGTCAGAGGAGGTAGTAACGCAAAAAGAGAATTGTGCCAAATGTTGCATTGTGTTGTCATGCAAACAATAGAGGGCTGATTCCGAATTAATTCATGCTTGGAGCAGTAGGTGCAGTTGGAATCCACAGTTCTTGCCTTAGTCACAGTGAGTAACACGAATTCTATTAAGTGGGCCTTCCCATGTACAGTATAATTAGATCTGCTAACAAACCCATCATCAAGCATTCAAAAAACAAACTCGCAATATTTAAAAATGCAAACGTTGACACATGTAAAAAAGATCACCTGATTTCAACACCGAGAAATTCCAGCAGTTGTTTTAGTTTTGTGGTATATGAGTTGGGGGGGGGGGGGGAGGAACTGGTTACTTCAGAGGGGAATGAGTTTGTAGATCTAGTTCTTATCTCTGACTCACAGGAGACCCTATGACTGAGAAATTTCCCCCAAATGTCCTGTCCTCAACAACTGCCCAGCTCTTGAAAAAACAACCCTGTGGCTTCCTTAAAAGAGTGAATCCGTCTCGTATTTTTATTTTATTTATTCTACTGGGAAATCCTTGCCATACCCCACTGACTTGGGTCTTCCCCATCTTTCCTTTTTGGGCATGCAAATAAACTGCTGGGTTGTTAATCCTGCATAGAAAGAGAAAGTATTTCTCCCATTCAATGAATAATTAATTTACAGACAAGCTGCTGCAGGACATGTTGGTGATGACCACAAGCTTAGAAAGCAATTATAAGGGGGTTAGCCAGCAACATTGGTCATTCCACAATGCAGAATGAATCAAGACACCTCAGGCGACAATAGATTAGCTGCCCATCCTATTCCCCAAAGTGAACCACTTCCCATAGACACAGTGAAAAATGCTCTCTCTCAACATCTGTCCCAAGGAAGAACCAGTGGCTTGCTGCTTGTAGGGGCTTGTGCACATGAAACAGAAGAGGGCCTCACCTTCTCCTTTGTCTCAAGCAACCAAACATTATGGGTGGCCCAGAATGTGATAAAATCAATGAAGCTCTGATGACTATATAGAGCCTCCAACGTCAGTGGTCGTCTACCATGAAACTCCAGTTCCAAATGAACATCTCGTCAGAGAATTAACTATCTTTGGATGCTACTTGTGGGCTTCATGGTTGGCCTTTGGTTAAGCAATGTGGGATGATAGATGGGATAAATTTTCAGTTTTTCTTAGGACAAGTGTCAGACTTCACAGGGGCCGGGGGATTCTGGAAGTTGTAGTCCATTAAATGCCTATTCCAACTTCTAGCAACCAGTATCAGGATGTTCTTAAACCCTTATAATTAGTCTCATTTGTTTTTATTCCGCTAATCCCATCAGGAAGACATATTAATTGTATTGGCTAGGTCTATCCCTAGATATTACGCTGCCTGAGGGAAATGGTAAAGGTCAAGGTCGTCCTTTGTTCGAAAGCCAGTCATATACAACTCTAGGCTTCGGTGCTTATCTCCGGTTATAGCCAAAGAGCCAGTGCTGTCTGCAGACATTTCCGTGGACAAGCAGGCATGACTAGACACCGGAGTGCACAGAATGCTGTTCCCTTCCCATCAAAGTGGTACCTATTTATCTACTTGCAATTTCTTGCTTTCGAACTGCTAGGTTGGCAGGAGTTGGGACAGAGATAGGAATTCACTCCATTGTGCAGCACTTGGGCCTTGAACTGCTGACCTGCTAACTTTCCAGTCATTAAGTTCAGCATCTTAAACACTAAGCCACCACAATTCCATGCAAAAAAGAAAAGAGGATTAGAATAGCAGCTGATTAGCCTCACCCCACTTAAGGACTCCAGGAGGTGCTGGGTGATCTGTGGAGCATCTATAGTTCTATCCTACAAGAGAGAACAGCCAGAAGGTGGTGGTGGGTCTGCCCCCTGCATCTGCTGCCTGAGGTTTCCACCTCACTTCTGCCTAACAAAAGGGACTACCACACATCTAACCCGTCTTTGGCTATGAGAAAGTGTCTGAGCCCTCCCATGTGCCCTGTGGCATGTCCTTTGACAAAGAAGAGCCTTCCTACAGTACACTGTGCCTGAGAAAGCTGATCCGTTAGCCTTTGAGTTCCTGGGAAGCGCCTTGTGCCCGCAACGGCAACAGCAGTGGGCGTTCGAAGCTGAACCGGCGGCATTCCTTTGACCGGCTGCCCAGAAAAGAGGAGGCAACATGTTGGTAGACGCTGGCACCTCAAGCATGGCACCAGTGGATGGAACACACCCACTGGTTATGAAGCTAACACGCTCTTAAAGATAGCAACCAAGCTACGTACCTGCCCAGGGCATCTCACCTGGGATGACCATTTCATCCACCTTTCCCAGCCTGCCAGGTGCATACAATTCCAAGATATGAAGCCAGGACCTAATCTGTTACAAATAGTAAGCTCATTTCCCCCCTTCTAATGAATCACTATTCCCCCCCCCCATTTCATTTTTGTAAAACAAAAGGTTTACTTTTTGTAAATTACAGTTTTATGTTTTGAAAGTTAGTTTTGTAAATTATTGTAATTGGACAAGATGTGGTTTACTTGGAACAATTTTATTTCATGCATGCACAGCTGGAAACATGTGGCCTCCGTACTTAGATATCTCTGTACTACAGGTCTTACAACTGTCTGGAGCACTTGTTTTTCAAGTAATTAAAAGCAGGGTTTGGAAAAGTTGCTTTAATTTAGGACTAGAATTCACAAACCTCTCTCCCACTCCTACCCTATGAATAACCGCTCCAGGAATCCCACAAAGTATATATATTTGCTAAAAAGCAAATAATTTCCCAAAAGAGAGAGAAAACAACAAGCGTGTAAACAAGTATAAGACCAGAATCCTATTGTCAATTTATGCTTCCATCTGTTGACAAAAATGGACAAATCACAATTTGTGTGGTTGTGGGTACCAAAAGGAATACATAAACCAAACACGAGAGAGAGAAAGGCTTTACTAAAAGATCTTTTGCAAAAGGGCCCTCTTCTCTTCATTCTCCTCCAAAAGATGGTAAGAGAAAAGAAGACAAGGTGTTCAAGAGTAAAGGGAGTTTTATAGATTGGCGGCACATCAGGTAAATCACACAAACTGGTATGGCAAAGGGGCCCTTATTAAGAGGGGAATGTTTGCCTTCCCAGGCAGCCATGAATGCAACCAGCACATGGTTAATGGGTGGTGATTTATCAACCCTGCTTATGCAATTTCACGTAAAGCAGCAGTAGGATTCCAAGTTCAAATTACTTTTTCAAAGCTCAGAGTTGTACAGTAACTAACATTATTTGTGTTTTAAAGCTAATTCCCTGAGCTTTGCCCAATTAATTCTTGGAGGATGGGGCTGAATGTCAGTCGCTATAAGGTAGAAAGGCGATAAAGTGTGACAGAAGCTGTTGTCCTTCTTCATGAGCGGAATCCAATTCTGAATATTGGCTCTTATCATGGAGCTCATCCATGAAGATTGTCCTGGGAGCAACAGAATCCACTGGCCTTCCATTTGCCTTCCGCATCACAGTGTGACACCCATAGTACCACTGATCCAGTTCTGCCAGTCACTTTCTGGTCCGGAGCCCTTTTGGCACACAAAGTCCTCCTCAGCCCCAGACCAGGATGGAGGAAGCTGCTGCCCTTCATCAAGATGGATTCCAGTGGGATTTAATCCACTTAGGGACCATCACCCTTCCCTGTGGACTTCGGCACCCAAGGCTGTAACTGTTAGTCCTCAGGGTTGTCAGGTTAGTTAACCGCTGCCTGACAGTTGGCGTTGAGTCACTGTCAGTGTGGTCTACTCTATTACCATAGCAGGGTAACCTGGCCAGACTGGAAGTTATTGTCCTGGGAGACCTATGTGGACCTCTCCGTCCCTTCTCACTCCATGTCCAGCCCGGGAGATTTTCACTGGGATGTCTTTTCATCCCCTTTGGAAACAGAGGGCCAGCCAGAGGTAGGTCATTGTTCTGATCTGTTTCCCAAGTGTTTCCTTTTGGCTGGTCCCCCAATAAAGAGATCCAAGAGTTATATTGTCAGGGGATGATAGATTTGTAGTCCCCCACCTCCAGAGGGAGTACTACTGGCCATGGCCTTACATTTTGAATACCGTTTTTCAGACCATCTCTTGGCAGTAAATAAAAGCCCCTCTGTTTAATTTTCCCAACTTATTGCCAAACCTCGTGATGTTCTGGGCAGGGACTTGTTATTTTGTCTTTTGTAAAAGTACAAGGAACTCACACAAAGGTTGCTGTCGTAAAACACCATGTTCCTTCCACTAACCAAGGGAGAACTTCCTAGGCTCGGGAAATCCCAAATTTTGCAGAACCTAAAAAAAGGGGGGACGCTATACATTGGGGGAACCCAAAAAATAGAGGGACTAAGCATGCTCAGCAGACTCAAAGTGCTGACCAGTCTCTGGGGAGAAAATTGTGGGAAGTTTCTCTAGCAGAACGTTGTGCTGCAAACTTTAGTTGCAGTTTCCCCTTCTTTCCGTTGTATGAAATCCGTTCTGTTTGCTTGAGGTTTTGGGCAGGTGGTAGGTTTGTTTAGTTGTCATGGATAGTTCTTTTGTACTGCTATTCAAGCAGGAGGTTTGGGTGTTTTAATGGATAATTGCTGTTTGAACTTGCAGCTGCATTTATCTGTTTATTGTTCAGGGATTTTCTTGACTGGCAGCCTTGGCCACTCCTGGGGCCTGCCAGATACCATTGGGTTACAAACCTCTTTATCTCCAGCCTTCTGGCTTAGGATGATGGTTTTTGTTGGCCAACACCATCAGGAAGGGGATGGGTTGTGGTAGTGGTGGTGGGCAGCTGTTGTAAGGAGTCCCATTTTTATGATGGAGAAAGATACCCATTTTGAGAATGAAAGTCAAATGTGGATTAGAGAAACAAGATCAGTCAGAGGCTTGCGAAACCGCTCCAAAAGGGGATTTTTATTTCTCTATTTTGCCTGGTTTGGGGAAGAAAGGATAAAGAACCAGGCATCAGAAATGCCATTTCAAAAAAAGGAAATTCTCATAGAAAAAGCAAGCAGTGTGTTTCTTTAATTAAATCATAACCAGATGCATGAGCACCCATGACATGCCCTGTTTGCCAACACATCATAATTGGTCAATAAAATATTTTGTCAAATAAATGGGGGTGGGGGATTCTTCTTTGGCATTTCCCTCAGTCCCAGATCAAGGCATCTTGCTTATAGTGATCCAGTGAGAAAAAGGCACTCTTCCTTCCTTCCTTCCTTCTTTGCTGTATACAACCCAATCACCCTTTGGCCCTCTACTTCCACTCAGACATCCCATCTTCTCTCTCCTATCTCATGCCTCTGTTGACATCCAGAGCAGAGGGCAGACCAAAAACAATGTTTTTGTGTTCTGGGACATGCACTGTTTCACTTCCTGGCTCACTGACCCTTGCATTTTTTCTTCCACAGCTGAGTCAGGCATCCTTCTCTGGCTTTGCAAAAATATTAGTAGAAGTAACAGAGCCATTGCAGACAGTAGCCCTGCTAGGTACCTGCAACATTATCGGGCGATATCTCGCTGACTTTTAGGTCCAGGGCTAGGACTCAAGCAGTGGGGTTCCCAAACATCAGTCTGAACATCTGGAAAACTGTATACAGCTGCTGCCGCCTCCTCCTCCTCTTTTATCATCATCAGCAGCAGCAGGCAGAGAAAAGAGAATGGAGATTGATTTTAAAAAATATTTTGGTCACCATGTCTGGAGATAATGGGAATTGTAGTAGAATAAGGCTAAACTATACTTGCGGGAAACTCTCTTAGGGACTAGAAAGTTGGATTCAAATTGTGCCTGGTTCAGATAGTGCTTCTTAGGGGATTAAGAAGCTTGGGAAAAGTTCCTTTTACTGGACTACAACTCCCAGTCGTGCAAGCTATGGGGCTGTAGTCAGAAGAAAGAAGCTTTTCCCAGCTCTGGAAATCTTGAAACTTCACCGGTGTTTTGAGCTTTTACAAACTGGCCCTTGGTATTGTTGTGGGGTGATGTTCTCTTCCCCACCCTCAAATTAATTTCCCAAAGATGTTTTATTTATTCTCGGAGAGACTGAGCACCTGAATTCAAGGGTTGAGACAGATGGGAGAGGCTGAAATTTTGGCAGATTTCTGGCTGGCTCAGACTTCCAGACCTTCTAGTGAGATAACGTGTTCTCTTTAAAAGGGGAAATGAAGCAGAAGGACATTCCTATGATATGGAGCTGTCAGTGAGAAGGGGAAAAGGAGATTATCCCTTTAAATAAGGGGCTTTCCCTTGAAAATAAGGGTCACCTGGAAAGAAGCCAAGCTGAAGAAAGAATCCTGAATTTTGAAATCGGGGACCTTCCAAAAAACAGCACACGGGTAATAGTCCAATGTGTGTTTGCAGATTTGCACATGGTTGTAATAGGAATGGGGGTAGTAATTTGTTGTGCTTAGATCATGGCTTTCCTCCAGAAGGCTCAAGTAGCGTAAATGGCTTTTTCCACTGAATCTTCACCCAAACCTAGTGACAGTGATGGGATGTAACAGGTTCTCACCAGTTCTCCAGAACCGGTAGTAACTTTTCCCAGTGTCCCGGAGAACTGGTAGCAGCTTTTGGGGGGAACCACCTTCAGGGCTTATCTTTTCACTGCTTACCCCACTGCGCAAGGGGTGGGTGGGTGGGTGTATTTTAATGTAATTTTTATTTAATTAATTTAATTTATTTATGGGTTTGTGTTGTGGGTGGGTGGGTTGAGGGGTGTGTGTGTGTGCTTATTTTTATTTTATTTTTTCCCTTTGGCCCCGCCCATGACATCATGACATCACGACGTTAGCTCCGCCTACGCTGTGATGACATCACGGTGGGGTAGTAAAATTTTTGACATCCCACCACTGCCTAGTGAGATAAGTCAACAGCTTCAGAAGTGTTCCCTTTTCATACTACAGATCACAATATGGACAGAGGATTTTGTGACTTGTAGTCAATGGGGAAATGTGTCTAACCTTTGGATAGGCCAGGAGAAAGGAGAAACAGGAAGAGAGCAATTAGCCCACATGCCTCCATTACTTTCACAGCAAGACTTGGGAACATAACCTGCACTTTCCACGTCCATTGCTCTAAGCCATGGGTGCCCAACATTTTCAGGCCATGAGCCAGTCACGTGGTTCAGTAGGCCAATCACGTGGTTTAGCAGGCCGGTCATGTGCTTCCTCCCACCAGAAGCAGAAATAAAATATGCCTTTCAAACTGTTTTCACAACAGGTTGATATAGATTTTGGTTATGCTGGTCTTTGACTGTAACAATAAATTGAATTGAATATAGATTTTGGGCTGCCATTTTCTCTGCTTAAACCAGGGGTGCCCAAACTACAGCCTGTCTGCCAGGTCCGGGCCCCGATGCCAATTCATCCTGCCCACACCACCCTCGTTGCTCCCAGAAGTGGAAGTAAAATGTGCCACTTCTGGGAGCGATGAGGGACTCCCAGAAGTGGAGTCACCTCCAGACTGGATTATTGTAATGCACTCTACATGGGGCTGCCCTTGATGACCATTCGGAAGCTACAACTGGTTCAGAATGCAGCTGCCTGTGTGGTGATGGTATGCCCAGTGGTGGGCTGTCAAAAATTTTACTACCACACCGTGGGCAGAGCCAATGTCATAGGCGGAGCCAACTTCATAATGTCATGATGTTGTGGGCGGAGCCAATGTCATGACGTTGTGGATGGAGCCAAAGTAAAAAAACTAAATTAAAAAAAATAAATAAAAATACACATTAAAATAAATACATATAAATACATATAAATTAAAATAAATACATATACACATAATACACAAATACATTAAATACACATTAAAACAAACTACATAAAACACACACACCTCTACATAAAACACTTCTATTTTTCAGTGCGCATGCATCAAATGGAGTTTTGATACATGCGCAGTTCCAAGCAGCCATTTTGGGCTGCCCGGAACTGTCATACGGAGGGTGGCCGGAGAGGTGACCGAACTGGTTGCCCGGGGGTTCACTACACACACCCCCGGCGATCCCCTCTGGATGGCTGCTACCGGTTCGGGTGAACCGGTCCGAACCGGGAGCAGCCCATCACTGGTTATGCCCAAGCCTCACCCCTGTTGTGGGAGTTGCATTGGTTACCTGTGTGCCTCTGGGTGCCTTAAAGGCCTACATGGTAGTGGACCAGGGTACTTAAGAGACTGCATCACCCCCAGGACATCTGCCCGTCCCACTAGAGCAGAACAGTGGGGCTCCCTGATAGTTTCGTCAGCTAGAGAGGCTCGTCTCTCAAGCACGAGAAGGAGGAGGGCCTTCTCTGTGTCTGCTCCGGCCCTATGGAACCTCCTGCTGATGGAGTTACATCTCCAGGCAGAGCTTCTACCCTTTAGAAAACACCTTAAGACCTGGCTGGTGCAGCAAGGGGGGCAGCTGAGACGATGGCCACTTCAAGCTGGCTCACAGGAGTGCTACTCAGGCCTTCAGCTTCAATTCTTCTTAAGACTTCTTATAATGTGGTTGCTGGGGGAGGGTACACTAAATTTTAAACAATTTATATTTTTAATGTTTTTATCTCATTATTTTGTATAAGTTGTATTGTGATTTCTATATGTGTAAGCCACCTAGGCGAGAGGGCGGCATCATAAATGTGACTAAATAAATAAATAAATAAAGGCAAATCTCCCAAAAGGGTTAATTTTTCATCAAGGAAGCAGATAGAGATTTTACCTTGGCAGTGGGTTGCCGGAAAAGTATGAAGCTTGCAGTTTAGAATAAAGAAGTGCGGTAGCCTACATTTTCAACCTCTTTGCGGAGTTAAGATAAGAATGACAGGTATCTATTCCACAGGTATAGTGTGACCATGGAAGAAAGCTTCACCTGTGCAATGTTTGCCTTTTCTGCCAGAACGGATGATTATTTTTTTAAAAAAGGCCTCTTTTCTTGACTGTTCCAAACCAGAACTTCTCAGGCTGCTCAATGGAAAGCTAGGCTTGCAGTCAGGATTGTGGCCTTTCCGGCTTGGGACGTTAAAGTGGGCAGGTCAAGATATTGAGCCCTTGGGATTTTCCTCTTTGCCTTCTGGCCTCTGCAAAACTAGTCCTGCCTCCACCAAAGTCAGTTAAGGAAAGCAGGTCCCGCCCTGCCTGGCGGGGATGATGGTTTGTGGTCCCCAGGTGTAGCTATCCTGAGAATGGCTATTGTAGGGGTTTTCACCACCACCACCATTCAGTACCATTGGGGTTTATTTTTAATGTTAGTTATTTTAATAACAACTATCCATTACAATAAACAATAAAATATCAGAAACACAACTACTACATTATACAATAATATGGTGTGCTCGCTTCACCCAGCTGGACAGTATATGTGCTTCTTAGCTTCGTTTAATATACAGACTCTTTAATTTATAGTTTATCCTTCTTTCCAAAATAATAATTTTCTGTCAGAAATTATTCTGGGTTGAAAGGATTTTTGCTGGAGAAACTCCATTCAGGGGACACCCAAATGAGGCTCTTTTCATGTCCCCAAGATCTTTTCCCACTGAAGTGGTCCCTATTTATCTACAGTACAGTACTTGCAATTTCTTGCTTTTGATCTGCTAGGTTGGCAGGAGCTGGGACAGAGACTGGTGCTCAATTCAGCATGCAGTACTCGGGTCTCAAACTGCCGACTTGCCAGCCTTCCTGCTAACAAGGCGAGCATCTTAATCACTGAGCCACCAAAATGATATATATTCTTGTCCTGGTTTCATTCATTTCCCGTTTGTTTGTTTGTTTGCTTGCTTGCTTGCTTGCTTGCTTGCTTGCTTGCTCGCTCGCTCGCTCGCTTGCTCGCTCGCTTGCTTGCTTGCTTGCTTGCTCTCTTGCTCGCTCGCTCGCTCATATTTGCCGCCTGCATAGTCCAAAATTTTTTCCCGTATTTCTTTAAAATCCAATTTCTTTATCATTCCTTTTTTACTGTTTTTTTCTGATGTGAATTTGTTGTTTATTGTTCTACTCCACCTTTCTCTAGTCTATACTATTCTAATTCAATTTTACTATCTGATTTCCATTTCTTCAGCTACCATTATGCTGATCATTTACCTCTAAATGTTTACCTCTGAAATCCATTAGCAGGGCTCATCTGAGGTATTGAGAGATACCTCCAATGGGCTTTAAACCAGAGGTACCCAAACTTTTCGGGCCGCAGATGGATCAGTGGGCTGGTCACGTAGGCTGGTCATTCATGCTAGTCACATGGTTCCTCCCACCGAAAGCGGTGCCTTGCAATCTATTTTGCAACAGGATAAGATAGGTTTTAAACTGCCATTTTCTCTGCCTAAACCAAAGGTGCCCAAACTTTGGCTCATAGGCCAGATCCGACCTCTGACACCAATTCATTTGGCCCACGCCACCCTCGTCGCTCCCAGAAGTGGAAGTAATGGCATGTTTTACTTCTGCTTCCAGGAGCGACGAGGGTGGCACAGGGCCAGATCTGGCCTACAAGCTGTAGTTTGGGCACCCCTGGTTTAAATCACTGAAATATCACTGGATCTGAGTTGGAGCAATCGGAAGGCAATGCTTGCCAAATGCCCTCCTGCCCTACAGTGCCCCTTGTGGTCAATCCAGGCCCTGACCGCCCATCTCTTTTTCCTAGACACCATGCCAGCACCCGACCCCCGGGGAGATGTGGGCCGGTGGGCCAATGTCAGCTACCGTGTCCATCAACCAAACCAGCCAGAGCCGACTCCGAGGAGGAAGAAGCGTTGGTTCCACAAGTGCTGTTCCTGTTGCACACGTCAGGATGCGGGTGACTGGGGACCTGCCCCAGGAGAAGTCCCCGGAGCTCGGCAACGGGAGCCCGTCATTCGGGGTGAGTATTTGGGTAACCTGAAAAGACACCAGTGGTGACATACAGAGGGCTGCAGCACAGGGTTTTCCTATAGAACCAGCCTTGCTGAAGGCAGGATTTAAAAACCGGCTTCTTCTGCACTTGGTTGCAGGTGAAGCAACTGTGCAGCATGGGACTCTGCATGCTGATTGGGGGATTATGGGATTTGTAGTTCCAAAGTTGCATTTTCCACCTGTGTCTATTCCTTAGGGCAGTGATGGCGAACCTTTTAAAGACCGAGTGCCCAAACTGCAACCCAAAACAATGTACCAACACAGCAACAGGAGAAGGAGGGAGCTCTCCCATTGGCCTGCTTGGCAGAGGAGAGGGGCAAACTCTGTGCTAGGGCAGCCGCAAGGGTGCCCACAGAAAGGGTTCTGAGTGCTTCCTCTGGCACATGTGCCATAGGTTCACCACCACTGTCTTAGGGCAGTGATGACAAACCTTGACACTCCAGGTGTTCTTGGACTTCAATTCCCATAAGCTCAAGTCTCTGTGAAACACACAGTAAACCCATTCACATGGATTCACAGAGACTTGGGTTTCTGGGAACTGAAGTCCAAGAACACCTGGAGTGCCAAGTTTCACCATCACTGGGATATTATCCCCACCCCCCCACCCCCCGGTGGCTTTGTTGGATGGCAAGAGAGTAAGATACAATCTGACATTGATTTTCTTGTGCAGAGGGAATGCTGGTGATCAGTGGGATTGACCTGATGGGAGGACGCTCAAGCAGCAACCGCAAAAAGCACCACACCGAAGAGTATGAATACGACAACCTCATCATACGCCGTGGGGAGCCCTTTGACATAAAGCTTCAGTTTCGTCAGGAATATGACCCAGAAGATCACCGCGTCTGCCTCGAATTTGTCAATGGTACGTTTGTCCAAAGCAAGAGGCTGGGCTGGCATGGATACTTTCTGTGTGCTTCTATCTCAGATCAAAGTCTCTAGTCCTCATGATCAGCCTGTGGAAACACAAAAGGGCATCTCCAGGTAGTTTGGACATCATCTTCTCTCCCATTGCTCTTCAACACTTACTTAATCGCTAGTGCAGGGGTCCACAAACTTGGCTCTCCAGATGTTCTTAGACTTCATTTCTCAGAAGCCCTGATCAGCAGATGTGCTTACTTGGGCTTCTGGTTATTTATTTAGCACATGGCATTTGTACACATTGAATCAACATGTAACAAGAAGGAAATATATATAAACTGACTTCTGGTAATTGAAGTCCATGAACACCTGGAGAGCCAAGTTTGCAGATCTCTGTTCTAATGTTTCAGCTCAGCTGAGGAGTAAAAGATGGATGGGGAGGGATTTTCACATTTTCAGCTTCTGCATTCCCCAGTATCCTGCCATGTTAGTGAACCCACCACTCTGTCAGAATTAGCATTCATTTTAACCAAAAATTGAAAGCGAAGAGCCACGCAATGCACTTCATGTGAACCTAGTGTTGCTCAGTTATCTCTAGCATTTTTCTCCTAGTGCTGGAACGTTGGAACTCATGGCTACAAGGTGTGGTGGCCGCTAATGGGTTTAGCTCCCTCTGAAAGGGGGATTTGACTGAGTAAAGAACTTTGCCAAGGAGTTTTAGTCATGCTTTAAGATAGACATTTAATCAACCAGCATTTATGTGAATGCAATTTATGCCACACCTCATGGACAAAAGATGATTTAAATAGCCAAAACAGTACTATAGAGGTAGTCCATTTCTGGTAAAAAATAATCTAATTGTGCAATGCTCTGATACAAAAAAAGGAAGGAAGGAATGGTCTATAAACTGAGCCTCTGTGTTCTAAGGCAGTCTACCCTTAATGATGCTATAGAGAAGGGTTGTCAACCTCGTATGCCATTAGGCCCCAAAAGCATCTCTTTACAGTCTGATCCCCTAGGCCAGTGATGGCTAACCTTGGCCACCAAGTATTCTTGAACTTCAATTCCCAGAAACCTTGATCAGCAAGAGTGCTGACTTGGGCTTCTGGGAATTGAAGTCCAAGAACACCTGGAGTGCCAAGCTTCACTGCCCTAAGCTTTCTCATACATCTGTTCACTTCTATCAGCTGCTTGCATTGATTTGCCCCAGTGATCCAGTTCCACGAGGCACTTTCTGGTCCTGAGCCCTTTTGGCACACAAAGTCCTCCTCGTCATCCCCAGGCCAGAATTGATGAAGTTGCTGCCCTTCTTCAAGATCAATTCAAGTGGGATTTAATCCACTTGGGACCATTACCCTTTCATGTGGACTTTGGGCCCAAGGCCATTAGTCCCCATGGTTGTCAAGTTAGTTAACCACCACCTGATACTTGGGGTTGAGTTGCTGGCAGTAGGGTCTACTCTATTACCATAGCCGGATAACCTGGCCAGACATTGATGTCACCCCCCCCCCCAATGTGTTCTTGCCTGCTCATGATGTTGTCCAAAGTAGTACAGCCTCAGTTTCATCATTATTATTTTTTCCTCCAGAGACAATTCAGGCTTGACTTGCTCTAGGATTGACTTGTTTGTCTTTCTAGTAGTCCTTCATGTTGATCAGGTGAGAAGGGGCTGCAGTGGCTCAGTGGTTAAGAAGCTCGCCTTGTTTTCTGGAAGGCTGGCAAGTTGGCAGTTTGAGACCTGAGTACTGCATGACAGATTGAGTGCCCGTCTCTGTCCCAGCTCTTGGGGACATGAAAGGAGCCACATGTGGGCGTTTCCTGAGTGGAGTTTCTCCTGCAAGAATCCTTTCAACCTAGAATAATTTCTGACATGAAATTATTATTATTATTATCAGGTGAGAGTTGTCCTAGTTCCTTTTGCTGAGACTTCTCTGTTTTTGGATGGCTGAATCAAAGCCAGAAATTCACCCACATGATGTTTACTCTTGCAATAAATCTTCATGGTGGGGACGGACCCATTCCTGTTGGGACTCTTGTTGTCAGAAGAATTATTCCAGGTGTGTGTGAGAGAGGAGAGAAACTTAGGAGGCAGCTCCACCCTTTAACAGAACATCCTGCCTGCTGGAATTGCTTAGGCACACCAAATGCTTTGGGCTTGACTGGTGGAACGGGTCTGTCTTTGGCATTATTGTGTTATCAGCCTGTCTCTACTCCAAGTAGGTGAGGAATTCAGATCTACATGTCCCAGCAAAGAACTGCTGCTAATTTTGTCCAAGGAAGGGTTTGGAAATAGGGCAGAACTCAGGCAGCCCATTCTCTTGGCTTCTGTCCCAGTCAGTCCGTAATTAAGCGCTCGTTTCTTCCTCTCCCCACTGCCTTCCCATCCTCCTCATCTTCTCTTGTAGCCCATGATCTCCAAATCAGAGTCTTACCCTTTCATTAAGTTTACAAGGCTGGCTGGCTCTGTAATTTCTTGGGTCTCTGGGGCCCAGTCCCCTGTCTGCCTTTGACCCTTGTGGTGGGAAGCCACGATGCCATCCAGATTGCTACTCATGTTCCAAACCTCTGTCCCCCTTCAAAATGCTGATGTGGCAATTTACATCTGGATGGGTCCTCAATTTTAACAGATACTAGAGGACTGTCTTCTACTCGAAAGGCTATCCAGTTCAATTGTGATTTAAATTTAAAACCCACAGTCCTATTTGTTAAGCCACTGTTAAGTGCAGAGGCGAATGTCTGGCCAGACATCTCGCTACAGTAATGGAGTAGATCGTACAGCCAGTGACTCAATGCCGAGTGTCAGGTGGCGGTTAACTAACCTGACTCCCTAAAGGGGCAAATAGCTATGGCTGGATGAGCCCCTTTAGGTGGGGTGATGGTCCCCTCAATGGAGGGGATGCCACTGGAAACAATATTATTGAGCGCAACAACAAAATGAGTGGAGGAGAAACTCTGATTCGCAGTGGTCATGGTGGTGAAAGAGGCGATGCCAGGTGGACTGGCTGTGAAGGCACACCTTGATCATATCTTCTAGTCTGTGGCAGTCCATTGCAGTCCTGGTGTTGAATCCTGAATGTCTCATTTCATATGTGCCACAGCAGATGACTCCATGACCATAGTGTGTGGGTCACTTCCATGGCAAGCTGGGATCCACTTTAAACAAATTCACACCAATGATATTTTTCCTGCTTCAAGAAAAATGCATTCTTGGATATGAGTTGTAGTCAATGATGAAATGCAGGGGTGTAAACTATAATAGAGATTTAAATCCCTAGTATATATATCCTAGTACTGTATATATATCCATCATGCAGTACCTGGATCTTGATCTGCCGCCTTGTCAGCCTTCCAGCTAACAAGGGGAGTTTCTTAAACATGGAGCCACTGCAGACTGTATTCCCTAGTTATGCCCCAACTCAAGTGACTGGCACAAAACAAGGAATATGAACTTATTAACTAACAGCAATCTGCTGCTACAATTTATACGGCTGCTCTTGTGCTGGCGTATGTATTAAATAGGGCTCAGACCCTTGAATCACCATGAGGTAGATCAGGGATCTGTAGTTGCTCATGCAGCATTAGCAGCTCCCTATAAAAAGGGCCGCGGTGGTTTAGTGGTTAACAATTGGAAGGTTGGCAGGTCAGTAGTTCAAGACCCAAGTGCTGCATGACAGAGTGGAGTGCCTGTCATCTGTCCCAGCTCCTGCCAACCTAGCAGTTCGTAAGCAGAAATTGCAAGTAGATAAATGGGTACCACTTCAGCGGGAAAGATAGCAGCATTCTCTGCATTCCAGCCACATAGCCACAGATGTATTTGCAGACTCAGACTCTTTGACTGTAAATGGGGATGAGCACCACTCCTTAGAGTTGAACATGACTTGCTTTCGAGTCAGGAAGACCATTATAAAAAGAATGTTGTAAACATGGCATGGCTAAAGCGAAACAGCAAAAAGGTGTGCGAAGCGCATGGAATCTTTTGTTTGTTTGTTTTAAATCTGCTCTGTCTAAGGAGGGGATTTCAACTATGTTATGACCCAGCTTAACTCACAGCTTTTTACAAAAGGTGAGTGTGTCCTTTTTTAGGGAGACCAGGCTGCTGTCTGACCCTCAGATGAGATAGATTGGGCTTCAGTTTACATTATAAAAACTCATTTCTAATTTTGCACCAATTTGCATAAAATCATGTGTGCCACTTTATACAAATTGGTGTTCTGCTTTACCTCCCTCTCCACCCAACTCCTGTCTCTTTATTTGCAGTGATTTTCAATTGAGAAGCCAGAGATGGTATACTTGCACAGGTGGGAGAGACAGTTTAGAGATGTGTGTGTATTCTTCTTGGTTGCTTGGGGAATTCCCCCACTCCCCCCCCCCAAAAAAAAACCCTTCACAGATCCACACACCGATTTGATTTGCTCTGGCCATGCAGTGGTGGGCTGACCCAT
This sequence comes from Furcifer pardalis, assembly GCA_030440675.1. Lineage (NCBI taxonomy): Eukaryota > Metazoa > Chordata > Lepidosauria > Squamata > Chamaeleonidae > Furcifer > Furcifer pardalis. The sequence goes on from CP126897.1 coordinate 3,912,247, forward strand.
CAGACTACCAGGACTCAGCCTGGGGTGCCCCCCAGGCCTCCAGTACCATGGCACCACCACCATCACCCTGGGTGCCAATCCAAGGAGCCGAGATGAGCTGTGATGCCCGGAACAGTCAAGCAAATGAGCCGGGCTCTGTATTTCTCTGCCTGCCTTCTCCTTGCTGCCAAAGATATGCTTAGGAAAATAGCTCCATTTGCTGTGGCTTAGAGATTGCAATTTTGCCTTGTAAGCAAGAGGCTGTCATTTCGAATCCCCAGAGGGGAGTTGAAAATAGAAGGCGAGTGGGAATGTACAGTATTTTGTTCGTTGTTACTCCCTGTACAGCACCCTTTTAGCATAGCCAGCACGCCCCTGTCCTGTAGGGTGGGATCCTGGTTCAGGGCTTGGCCGCTGAATTCTTGTGACCTCCCTATATCAACCTAACAGCATCCTTGGGTCATTTCTGCCATATGCAATTATGTTTTGGCGTTTGCTGCATCAGAGAAGGCAGGTGGTCCCAAGTTTGATTTGAGAAAAGTAATTTTCTGGCTCAGAGGGTGGTCTTTCCAGGCAGATCTAAATTCACCTCCTGCTTTTTTCCTTTTCTTTCTCCCTAGAAATTAAGTCTTGAGCTAGTTATGTTTTAATTAGGTAATTGACTATGTTGGTTCAAGGCCCAATAACATCAAAGAGGGACAGCTGAGCTCTGACTGTTGTACTGGGAAGATTGTGGTTGAGGTAAATTAAAACAATAGACTCTTTCATCCTGCCTTGATTGAGTAGCATTTAACTTGAATCTCTGAAGAAGGAAGGAAATTGCATCAAAGACAGTGTCTTCACTTGCTTCTTCATAAATGCTCTTTGCTGAATTAATTAATCTGGTGATTGCATAATCAAACCACCTTCCTAGCTAGGCTTACAGAAGATGAGCATGGAAGTGTTAGGACTTTTGGACCGCAATTTCCCAAAACTCCAGCCTGCAGGGGTCCAAAAATGTAATTTTCCCCAACACCAGTCGAAATACAAACGTAAAAAGTTTTTCACTGGGAATGGCTGGTGGGAATTATAGTCCACAAAAGTAACATTCCCAGGCTGTGGGCAGAAGTACTGAAGGTCCATCCATTTATTTTGTTATTATTTTTAATTACTTTTATATCCGTTCTTCCCACCTGAAATGCTAAAAACGGCTTACATGGTTGGGTTCCTCCTTTACTTTTCAGTCTTCACAACAGTCCTGTGAGGTAGAAACCTAGACTTGACCAGCATGCACAAGCTAATCCACTGAGTTTTATAGCTTACTGAGAACTTGAATCTTGATCTCCCAATAAGACAAGAGGTCAATAATTTCATAAGCTCTACCTGGAATATGTCTTGGGACATAATTAGAACTCCAGGAAATTTGACCTGAGCTATTCTCAGATCTTTAAATGCCACTTGATCAAAAAGGACTTCAGCATTATTATTTTTTCCACATCTTCAGGTCAAGCAGCATTAGAAATAGAGGAGCAAATGGTGACTTTTTTTTAAAGCTTTGGCAATTTAGCTCCCCAAGAATTGACCCCACAATCTCTAGCTTTAAGAGCTGGAGCAACAAAGAAGGGCATCTGAGCCTATGCAAAGTTCCTCTTATGCCTGGATCACCACCACCACCACCACCCTTACCTAGCATCTTCCACTATCTCACTTTCTTCATTGCCAACATTAAAGCCATGGTAAAAATTCTATTCCTGAGGGACTGTGGTGGCTTAGTGGTTAAGACACTGAACTTGACAGCTGGAAGGTTGAGACCCGAGTGCTGCCTGACAGAGTGAGCTCCTGTCGTCTGTCCCGACTCCTGCCAACCTAGCAGTTTGAAAGCAAGAAATTGCAAGTAGGTAAATAGGTACCACTTCAGCAGGAAAGGTAAACAGCATTCCATGCACTCTGGTGTCATGCCTGCCACATGTCCACAGAAACATCTACAGATACAGACATCGCTGGCTCTTTGGCTATAAACAGAGATGAGCAAGAGAGGATGATAATGACATAGCAATGAAATCTTGAGTTAGCCAGACCTGCCTTCAGTGTAGGAGGGAGAGAGAAAGGAGATGGTTTAGAGAATGCCACACCTCATCGGAAAACAGGTTTGCTTCCTCTCTACCTGCTGTAACCTGCCACGGTGAGGATGGAACAAGCATGTGAGCCAAGCTTGGATGAAAGGCATGCTCCATTCCCCCATGTAAGGATCTTGAAGACACACCTGCCCTGCTGCTTAGGCGTGCGTTTGTGTGTCACAAGGATTCTGGCATTCTTTCACAAAAGAGATGAGCCAGACATCCTTTCTACACCACAGAAATGCCAACAAGTGGGTTGCTGATGATCACTAACTTTCCCTTTCACCAAGCCCATGAACCACAGCTTTGCAAAGTTGCTTTTTGGACTGCCTCTCCCAAAATCCCCTCCCAGGCAACACACCAGCAAGGAGCAACAGTCTAAAAATGCAGTTTTGCTATGATCTGAAAACATAATACAAACCAACATAAGGGTTGTTGTGAATCCCAAGTGGGGTGGCCAACTTCTCACCCATCTCCAGTGCCTCTAAAAAAAGCAATTTGATCTGTGGGTGATGGTGATGAGTGTGATTGCTGAGCACCTCCCTTGAAAAAACCCATGACATGTGGCCCACCACCACTTCCACCATGCCTGGAAGTGCCATGTGGTGGAGGAAGGGCAAAATGGCCATTCAACCCCAAAGCTGTTTGAGGGAGCGTGACCCAACCCCTGGTTTAAAAAGTTTGAGAACTCCTGGCATAAATGAACAACGTGGGAGTGTAGCATGATAACCCATATCTGAAGTCAGTTTAGGGAACAATAGCCCAGATCTGCAGGGCTATAAAAAGGTTAACATTGTGGATATAAGGATTGTGGCCATTGAGATAGCTAAGACATGAGTGGAAGCTAAAGATAATGGTGCTGAGAGGAAGAAACAGAGGCATGGGAGTAGCACAGGGAATGTCGGGGTACTGTTGGCGTGGCCACTCTGAGGTTTTGGGAGTCAAGCCAAGGAGCAAATGCTTACATTGCTCAGATCTGCAGCCAAGAGTGGGAGCTTAACCTCCTGCCTTCAGCGGGTTCTGTGACAAGCCCAGGGTGAGGCTCATTCCATCGGTCAAGCGAGCAGAACCAGAGGTTGAAATCTGAGGAGGCAGCTTGGTGTGGTGATGATGGGTTGGGATAAGGGAAGGGAGCCATGTCTTGAGAGAGGCCCACCTGGCCTATTGAGATGGGTTGGCTTACAGTAGAGGACTCATTAGAGGTGGAACCAAGTTAGAAGCTGGCTTGGCCTTGTGAAGACCAAAAGGGTTTCAATGGGGCTCCCAGCCATTTGGGGACATCTTTGTAAGTGGCTCATCAGGGTTAGTACAGAGGTTTCCAAGGACTATTCAAGGCTCCATCTGTGATTTCTGACTTCACACCACTACACTTAATCTTAGCCAAAAGGCAGAGGAGTGATGGATTTAATTGACTATTTCTGAATTTTTTCCCTGATAAAGTAAACTTAGTTCACAAAAGCTCAGATTTAAATGCAGCAGTTAGACTTTAAGGTGCCACAACATTTTTGTGTTGTTGTTGTTTTGGTGGTGGTGGTGGTGGTGTTTTGTTTACTCTCAGATATTCTGAATTTTAAATTACTACTTTATCATATTATCTTGTCTTATGCACCTCTTTTTATTGATATTATACCACCTCATATTCAATCTATTATTATACCTTTTCATGCAATTGTATTTTATCCAGTCCCACATATTGTGTTCTGTCAAATTCAATAGTTGTATTTTATGCAATCCATCTTGTTACATTTCAGCTTATTCATTCATTCATTCATTCATTCATTCATTCATTCATTCATTCATTCATTCACATTTATACCCTGCCCTTTTGGTGCAAGCACCACTCCCTTGATATGGTCATCAGACTAATCAACTAATAAAGAATGTATGAGAATGAACAACTTCAGACCACGCCAACCCAGGACCTGATTGATGACAGGACTAAATACTTGATAAATCACAGTTACACAAGTTTATAAGCAGACAAACTATGGTGGAGAAATATTGCTCAACCAATTTTTGCCTAGAGCTTAGCAAAGTCTCATTAAACTGACTCATTCATTGGTAATCTCACGGATTGACTGCTGTAATGCTCTCTATGTGGGGCTGCCCTTGTGTTTGTTACAGAGATTACAACGGGTCCAGAATGCAGCAATCAGGCTGGTGACAGGCTTAAAGAAATTTGATCATATTTCCCCAGCCTTGGTAGGGCTGCACTGGTTAACTGTTGTCTACCATGTTGTGAGAGCTGGACCATAAGGAAAGCTGAGCGCAGAAGAATAGACGCCTTTGAGATGTGTTGTTGGAGGAGAGTTTTGAGAGTCCCCTGGATAGCAAGGAGAACAAATGGGTCAATCTTAGAAGAAATCAACCCTGACTGCTCCTTAGAAGGTCAAATAGTAAAGATGAAGCTAAAGTACTTTGGACACCAAATGAGAAGAGAAGATTCACTTGAGAAAGCCTTGATGCTGGGAAGGGTGGAGGGCAAAAGAAGAAGGGGCCGGCCCAAAATGAGATGGCTCGATGGTATTGTAGAGACAATGGGCACAAAGCTGAGTGAGTTGAGGGGGATGGTGGAGGACAGGAGTGCCTGGCGGACAGTGGTCCATGGGGTCGCAAAGGGTCGGAATCGACTGTGCGACTGAACAACAAAAAAAACCATGTCAGATACAAGGTGTTAATGTTATGTTTGGGAAGGCTGAAACCAGTGATGGGATGTCACCGGTTCTAGACGGATCTCTGGAACCGGTAAGATGAATCCCGGAGGGTTCTCCGTGAGGGGAAGTCCACTTTTGGGGCGTCCGGTTCCGGACGCCTGACCGAAAGGAAAAAAAAAATTAAAATCAGAGATAAAATGGCTCCAATTGACTGCGCATGCGCAGAAACTCAATCTGACGCATTGCGCATGCGTCAAATTGAGTTTCTGGACATGCGCAGTCAATTGGAGCCAAATGGATCCAATTTAAAAAAAAAAAAATCTTCCGAAGCTGGAGCCGCCTCTTTTTAGAGTGGCTCCGGCAGCAGCGGCGGCAGCCCTAAGAGAAGGGCACCTCCCCTAGCCGGCCACCGAGCTCCCACGGGGACGTTGGTGCCTGGCCGCGCCGTCCGCCTGCGCCGCGCCGCCCGTGCCGTCCGCCTGCGCCGCGCCGCCCGTGCCGTCCGCCTGCGCCGCGCCGCCCGCCCGCGCCGTCCTAGGGACTTGGGCCCGAGAAACCCCCATGCCCGAGGAAGCTGCCGGCGGCCGGCGGAAGATGATGCGGCGGTGGCGAGCCCCGCCGCGCTTACCCAGGGCATGGGGGTTTGTCCGGCCCAAGTCCCTAGGACGGCGCAGCGTGGGCGGACGGCGCGGGCAGGCACCAACGTGCCCGTGGGAGTTCGGTGGCCAGGCAGGGGCTGCAGGTGGCTGTGGCGGCCGTGGCAGTCAGGGGCAGCGTGCCTTGCCGGGTGGCCCCGGGCCACATGAAGGTTCGTCAGTGCCAAGGAAGGTAAGTGAGGCTTTTATATTTAGGGTGGGTGGGTGATTTATTTGTGTTTTCGGTGGGTGGTTGTACTTTAATTTAAATTTTATTTTATTTATTTCTTTATTTTATTTCTTTAAGTTATATACGGGTCTGTGTGCATGTTTATTTATTTATTTTTTATTTTTGGCCTTGCCCACAACGTCATGACGTCATGACGTTGGCTCCGCCCATGACGTCATGACGTCATGACATTGGCCACGCCCATGACGTCCGTGACGTCATGGCGTGGTAGTAGAATTTTTGACATCCCATCACTGGCTGAAACCCTATACAGTTTGGGACCTTGTTATCTGTCGGAGAGTCTCTCCCTCAGAGCAACTCCCCACATCACCCAGTCATCACAGTCGGTGCAGTTCCAGGTGCCAACACCGAGGATGACTTGGAAGTCTATAACAAGAAATAGAGCCTTCTCGGTGGTGGCACCAACACTGTGGAATACAGTACCGGTGGAGTTGCGCCAGGCCCCATCACTGGGCACCTTTAAAAACAATTTAAAACACTCGTCTTCAAGAAGGCTTTTATTTCAAGGCGTTGTTTCCTTACCAATAAATTAACCAGTCTGATGCCCTCAGACACCAAGTATATTATACAAGTGGTACCTCACTTAAGGAGCATAATGCGTCCCACGGGATTGCTCTTTAAGCGAGTTTGCTCTTTAAGCGAAACACCATTGTAAGTGACCAATTGTGACTTCTGGCAGGGGGGATTGAGAACCCTGATTTAGTTGTTCAGCGAGTTTTTGGTTGATTTTATTTGTTAAGCGAAGTGAACATTCAGAGAAAATTCTGCTCTTTAAGCAAGTTAGTCTCTAAGCAAGGTGCTCTTTATGTGAGGTTTTACTGTATATTATATTATATTATATTATATTATATTATATTATATTATATTATATTATATTATATTATATTATATTATATATGTCAGTGGTGTGTTTTGATTTGCTGTGGTTTTAAGGACTTTCTCCTCATTGTGCTGTTTATATCTTCCTCTTGTCTGATGTCTCTTTTCTCCGACAGGCCCCAACCCACAGGTTGCTAAGCGTACACATATTCTGGTTCCCGTGGATAGCTCCCTACCTGGCTTGGGCTGGTCAGCAGAGGTGACGGATACGGGCACAAACACCATGTCCCTGCGCGTCTCCACCTCGCCCACGGCGGTGATTGGCAAGTACCAGTTCAGCGTCAAGACACGAACCAAAGCGGGTGAATACCAGGCACCCTTCGACCCTCGCTATGAGATATATATCCTCTTCAACCCCTGGTGCTCTGGTGAGTAGCATGGTGGGAACACAAAGGTTGAATGGGATGCAATCTGAACATGTTTGGCAAGGCTGAAACTTAACTGAGGTGGGCTCTTTGGGGTTGTGGGGCTTCAGTTCCTGAAATTCTCCAAGTTAATTCCTCAGCAGAATTCTGGCAGTTTCAGCCCACAAGTGCATGCCTCCATTTCACTCGCCTGGAGTTAATGTAAAATAAATAAATAAAGGAAGCTGCCTCAAGTCCTTTCTGAGAATCACAGCCTCACTGCCCATATAGAGGCCACTTCCTTAAGAACTACAGCTCCCAGGATGCACCATGGCAGCTGCCTATTAGAACATCTAACTTTTTAAAAAAATAATCTATTTGGTTGACTAAAAAGCCTTGGGTTTATTTTTTTAAAAAATTGTTCTACAATAATTTGCAGGAAAAATGCTTAATCTCAGAAGATGCAATGTTCTAAGACAGGGGTTCCCAAACTTTTCAAGATGGGAGCTGGGACACGCTCTCTCAGTCAGCTTTGATGGTCAGGTGGCCATTTTGCCCTGCCTGCACGATGAGGGTGGCCATTTTGTCCCAACAGCTTCATGGGGTGGCCATTTTGTTTCTCAAATGCCCTTGGAGGGGTGGCGTGGGGATACATGAAATGGCACTATGGACCAGATCCAGCCTGCGGGTCTTAGGTTGGGAACCCCTGTTCTAAGAAGAAGCATATTTTCTTTCATGGGTGTTGTTGAAAATAGGCAAATTGCAGCTCATGTGGCTGTGGGTTACCAAAAATAAGAGAGAAAGGAGCCTGTATTCATACATAAGAAAAATAAAGCCTTTCTCTCTCTTACTTTTGGTACATGTATTCCTTTTGGTAAACCCAACCAGCCCAAATAATACAGCTTTGCCATTGTGTAGCAACAGAGGGTGTCCTTCTTCTCCAAAAATGATTTCATCATCATCATCATCATTTTTTATTTATATGCCGCCCTACTCGGTAAAACCAACTCAGGGCGGCTCACAACATACAATCGAACACAATGTTACAATTCAGTAGAACAGCATAATGTCACAGTATAATCAGATATCATACATCAATAATTCAAAACAATAAAATATAAAATACCATACAATAAAATAAAGCCCCAATACCTGATGCATATGATAATATGATACAGGGTATGAATCTCACAATAAACAGGTTAGAAAAATTAATTTTTCAGACTACAGTTCTAAAGATTCTGAGATATGTAAACCAAAAAAAATATAAAGTGACTTTTCTGAACTTTGAGAACAAAGAGAATGAGCAGCTATCATCAAAATATTTTTTTAAAGCAAAAACCATAATTGACTTATTTGGGAGAGGATTTGCCTGTATTTAGCCATGTTTGACACAGTTGAGCAACATGGATTTGAGTGGGAAAGATAAAACTCCCATGAAAGTCAATAGGATTTAACATATTGTTAGCTTTAAAATGACCTCTCTCTGTTCTACTGGAGACCAAAAAGACAGTCTGCCAATTTACAGCGGACCTAGCATCGCTGAGAGATTCTGGGGCAAAAATTATCTCTTAATATCTGCTCCACTGGCAGAGATTTTGAACAGAGAGCTTAGGAAGAAAACAAGGTTTAAGATGCAGTGAAATAGAAAAAGTCTTTATTTTCAGATCAAAGTGTGCACTCCTCAATCTAAAATAAGTCTATCCTATCCCAGAGCAAATGACCTAACCAGCAATAGACAGAAATTGCTAGTCCGGCCCGACTGGGCCAAGCACAGGAACTTTGGTAATCAAGAGAAGGAATGGGGCTTTCTCTATCTAGGGATTTCCTTCATGCAGGCATACATGAGCATCTAATACATTATAAATCTGAGGTAGATGAAACAAGTTCAGTAAAAGTTACAAACATCCTGAGCATTTGGCCCCTCCAGATGCCCTGTTGGCAGCAATGATGTTCCCCATCCATCGCTGGATGCAGGAAAGAGGATACCATTTTTATGGCTGTGAAAGCATCACCAGGCCTCTCTGAATTCCCCTGAACCAGCTTCAAATAATTCCTCCCCCCCCCCCGCAACGTGCCATCTGCCCCTCTATTGGAAACAACAGGACAAAAACACAAAATGATATCACATTAATGCTTAATAATTCAATATACGGTATATCAGTCTTCTAACCTACTCATAAGATGCTCCTACATTTTACCTTCTAAATAAAATAAACTACTGTACATGACAATCTAACAAACGATTCAAAAGTTATTAAAAGAAATAGAGATACAGTACAATATTCTCATGCTTTGTAGGAAAGAACCTATATTCTATTCTTTCCCTACTGGGAAAAGCACATGGCTATGTTTACCTTGCCTTACGGCTAATCTTTTCCTTTGTTTGATTATTCATTGCTTACCCAGGCTAAGAATTGGCCTATTTGTTCCTAATTACCCTTTTGTCAATTCAATGGATGTGTATTTGAGACAGGGAAATCTTACTCTTGAATGTGGTTTTCTTTCCCTTGTGGTGTATGTCAAAAAGAAAAATAACAAACCAACTTTATTGGATGAAATTGTTATGTCCTATGATGGTAATGCATGCTGTAAGCCGCCCAGAGTCGGGTCTACCAGATTGGGGCGGGATACTAAATGTGAACAATAAATAAATAAATAAATAAATAAATGATGAAGCTGGAAATTATGGTGACAATATGACCCTGGTTAGGTGGTGTCCTAAATGTTTTTTAGAGTGAAGTGTGCAAAAGAAAAGAATTTGAAAGTATTTCCCCTCCTCTTTGGGGTGTTGTTCTCACTCCCTGTTTTGCATCCCACAAAACTCACCAGGCGGAGATGGGACTAAGCTGAAATCCCTAAAAGCATATTCTCTTATCGAAACTGGAAATCGACTGTTTCTTTTGGAAGCTCAGTGGTCAGAGGAATGGGTTGGGGAAGAGGCCCTTAGGGGCAAAATGCAGATCTTTCCGCCCTGGGAAGACCGAACTGCCTTTTTGGCTGGGAGGGTCTTGTTTTCTCAGCTCTGGAGCTGTGGAGGGGTCTGGTCTCCCACACCTCACTGTTTCCTTTCTGAGACAAAAATGCTTGGGTGGGAAAGGAAACGTTTTATCTCACAGGGAATATATGTGGGAAAAAGCAGAGAAGAAAATTATCTCTCGGCTCAGAGAGCACGCAGGAGCAAACTCAAAAAGGCAAGTGAAAATGACCTTTTGCAATTGGAGCCCTTCGTGGTCAGTTGGAGTCCAGCTCCCATCATCCCTGTAGAATATGGCCAGTGGTCATGTACTAGGTAGCATAACACAATGGATAACAGGCCATTTTCAGTTCCTTTTATACTCCACACGTGCTCTTGGCACTCTCTTATCTGTCATAACTCCAAGGCAGTCTTCCTCAAAATCATGCAAATGGGTAGGAATGAAACTCCTAATCCTACAGCCAGAGCTTAATTCGAACCTGGATAAAACAGACCCCTACTTTGAAGTCAAGACCATTAAAAAAGATATTAGAATCCACTAATGAATTTTGTCCCATCTCCATTCTTCCCTTTAAAACACACTAATTTTTTTTAAACAGCACAATTAAAATCATTTCTCTTTATAGAGGCTTTTAAAGAGATTCTTCCAATTGCAGAACAATAGGTTTAATTAACTATATATTTTACCATCTCCAATGTAGGTTGTTCTGGAGGCATTGTTATTGTTTATTGCCTATTGTCTATAATTTATTCTGTTTTGTTTATTGTTAGTTGATTTGTGTATTATATTATACTGTATTTGCTCATCTTTTTCACATTTGGTCAGGTGAAAGGAACTACAGAATGAACTCTACAAAAGGTTCCTTCATTTTGGCAGTTTCATGTCTGGTCTAGACATGGAAGAATAATTCTGTTTTGTTATTTATAAAATATACATATACAGTATATATCTTTTAATCTGTTGTGCACCGCCCAGATTGGGAGAATATCCCAGATGGACAGGATATAATTGTAATAAATGAACGAATGTAATGTTGAAACTCAATGTCTCTGTCTTTCTCTTTCATTCCCAGAGGATCCTGTTTACTTGGAGAAAAAGGAATGGCTGAAGGAGTATGTGCTGAATGAATCCGGGACAATCTACTATGGGACAGAAACCCAGATTGGAGAAAGGACGTGGAATTATGCCCAAGTAAGACCTCTGTGAGGGCCTGCAGTGGCTTAGTGGTTAAGACACTGAGATTGATGACTGGAAGGTCAGTAGTTTGAGACGAAGGAGTGAGCTCCCATCTTTGTCCCAGCTCCTGCCAACCTAGCAGTTCAGTACCACTTTGGTGGGAAGATAAACAACATTCTTTGCACTTTCAATCAAGGGCAACCTTGGCCTGAGTTCTCTGTGACTCTTTGGAAAGAGCAGAAGTGTAAGGGGGAAAGAGTTTGTACTTCTAGACACCCTGTCGTCTGCTCAACTGGAACAGGGCGTAGTTTCCTGGCTGTTTAGCTATTTCGGTCCTGATTGCACAGAAAGGAAACCACCTCAGTGCTTCCTAAAAAGTCTACCTCAGGGGTTCCCAACGTTTTCAAGCCGAGGGCCAGGTCACACTCCCTCAGACAGCTTCAGGGGCCAGACGGCCATTTTGCCCTGCCTGCATGATAGGGGTGGGCTGTACATTAAAAAGGAACCCTACATGGTAGTGGGCCAGGATACTTAAGAGACCACATCACCCCAAGAACATCTGTCTGTCCCACCAGAGTGGACCGGAGGGGCTCTCTGGGCGTACCATCTACCTCAGAGGCCCATCTCTCTAGCATGAGAAGGAGGGCCTTCTCTGTGTCCGCTCCGGCCCTATGGAACCTCCTGCCAAGTGACCTGCATCTCCAAACGGAGCTGCTGCCCTTCAGAAAGGGGGTGAAGACGTGGCTGGCGGGGCATGTATGGGGTGTGTGGGCCAGGCGGTCAGCTCGGTCAGCTGGCTCCTGTGAATAACCCTACCTCTCTCCCTGTTTTTGTGGTTTTAACTTTTTAACCTTTTAACTCATAATTTTAATTTTTGTTGTTGTAAATAATGTGTTTTAATTGCTCTTAACTGTAAGCCGCCCTGAGTCCTTGGAGAAGGGCCGGGTATAAATGTAATTAAATAAATAAAAATAAATAAATAAAACCACACATGGCACTTCTGGGTGCGGCAGAGGTGATGTGGGCCACATGAAATAGTGCCGTGGACCGTAGGTTGGGAACCCCTGGTCTACATCTTCATGGAAGTCTGAAGCTCCACAGGCCATTGTGTTTTATTTAAGGGCTTTTCTGAAGAACTACACATCCCACAAGCACCCAGGCTTCCTGGGAAGCACTGCAGTAGCTCTCTTTCTTGTACATGAACAAAGGTAGGCTCAGCTTAAACAAACAAATGAATGAAATTTAGGTCTCTTTAGGTGTTCTCATGGGTGCATCTACAGGTGCATCATGGGTGCATCTCATGGGTGCATATATATATATATATATATATATGACTGGGGCCTCTCTGCTCGTTCTAATATTCTCACTTCTCTTCTTCCCATAGTTTGACCACGGTATCCTCGATGCTTGTCTCTTCATGCTGGACCGCCGCGGGATGCCTCACGCCAGTCGTGGAGACCCTATCATGGTGTCTCGTGTTGTTTCTGCCATGGTGAGGCTCAGGTCCCTCTCCTCCGTCTTTTCTCCATTTTTTATCAATCAAAGTAATCACACTGTCTGTGTAGTCTATCCAGTGGTGGGCAGCCAACATTTTTACTGTGGGTGGAGCCAACATAATGGGCGGAGCCAACATCATGACATCATGGGCGGAGCCAATGAAGTGGGCTGAGCCAACGTAAAAAAGCCATAAAAATAAGTACACATAAAAATACATAAAAATACACATAAAACACATTAAATACACATTAAAAATAAATACACATTAAATAGACATTAAACACATAAAAATGCAAATTAAATACACATAAATCACATAAAAATACACATTAAAATACACCACACCCAAAGGTGAGTCACTTACCCTGGGGAGCAGGCTATAGGGAGCTTCAGGCCAGCAGCTGCTCTTCCTCCTCCTCCCTTGGGAGGACAGCAAGGAGGCCCCGCTTGTGCACCAAACACTATAGATGTGCATGCACACCAAGCACTTGGCATGCATGCGCAGCGGGGGAACCAGCGACAAGGTAAGCTCCCGAGGTGGTTCCCCCAAAAAGCCACTACCGGTTCTCCAGGACACTGGGAAAAGTTACTACCAGTTCTGGCGAACTGGTGTGAACCTGTTGCTGCCCATCATTGAGTCTATCTATCCATCCATATGACACCCAGTGCCTCCTAGCTATAATGCCTAGGTTTTAATGCTAAGTTTTTAAGCTTCTTTTAAAACTTTTAAAACTTTTAATTTCTGAACTGGTTTTAAATTGTTGTCTATGCTTGTGTTGGGAATCGCCCTGGGTCCCTTCGGGGAGGAGGGCAATAAACAAATTTAAATAAATAAATAAAATAATAATCCTAGACTATCATTAAAGGACAAAAAAAATACCCATTATCAAATTTATATCATATTTTTAACAGTAGTTGTTTTGGATATTTTGCTGTAATAACCCAAACATCTTAAATTTTCATTTTCAGACATTTTCTTGGTTTTTACTTATTTCTTTAGATTCCCAATGTGGGGCCCACACCCCACAGGAGGACTTCACTACATGGGTTGATCAGTGCTTTGGGGAATTGACTTAGGCTTCTGGGAATTGAAGTCCAAAAACCAAAGACTAGAAAACACTGCTTTAGCCCCTCATTCTTAATGTCTTTTTTTCACTGCGGGTGTTTACTAGTGACTTCATCTCATACCCTTTAGCTTCTTGATTTTTTCCCTCTTTTCTTTTTCTCTCAGCCCATCCGTTTTGTAACTCAGTAGGTGATGAGTATTTAGGAGAGGAGTGAACAGGTGTGAGCAGTCAGCTTGGACTACATCTCCCATGATAACTCATCATTAGTAGTGCTGCCAGTGGCTGATGGGAGCTGTAGTCTAATGCTTTCTAGGTGCCATTTACATCCTGAATACGGAATGACTGAGTGGTTTGGAATAGGAAAAGGAGTAAGACAAGGCTGCATTTTGTCACCCTGCTTATTCAACTTATACACAGTGCACATAATGCGCAATTGCAGGGATGGAGGAATCACAAATTGGGATCAAAATTGCTGGGAAAAACATCAACAATTTGAGATATGCAGATGATACCACCCTCATGGCAGAAAGTGAGGAAGACCTAAAGAAGCTCCTGATTAGGTTGAAAGAAGAGAGTGCAAAAGCTGGCTTGAGACTTAATATAAAGAAAACTAAGATCATGGCAACAGGCCCTCTCAGTCCCTGGAAAATAGATGGGGAAGAAGTAGAAGCAGTGACAGATTTTACTTTCTTAGGATCAAAGCTCACTGCAGTTGGTGATGGCAGCCATGAAATAAAAAGGTGACTGATTTTTGGGAGGCAAGCAATGAGAAACCTGGGAAACATAGTGAAAAGTAGAGACATCGAATTGCAAACAAAAATTTGGATAGTCAAAGCAATGGTATTCCCTGTGGCAATGTAGGGTTGTGAGAGCTGGACCATTAGGAAAGCTGAGCGCAGAAGAATAGATGCCTTTGAGATGTGGTGTTGGAGGAGAGTTTTGAGAGTCCCCTGGACAGCGAGGAGAACAAATAGGTCAATCTTAGAAGAAATTAACCCTGACTGCTCCTTAGAAGGTCAAATAGTAAAGATGAAGCTAAAGTACTTTGGACATCAAATGAGAAGAGAAGATTCACTTGAGAAGGCCTTGATGCTGGGAAGGGTGGAGGGGAAAAGAAAAAGGGGGCGGCCAAAAATGAGATGGCTAGATGGTATTGTGGACGCAATGGGCACAGAGCTGAGCGAGTTGAGGAGGATGGTGGAGGTCAGAGGTGCCTGGCGGACAGTGGTCCATGGGGTCGCAAAAGGTCAGAATCGACTGTGCGACTGAGCAAGAACAAATCTCTAATTTGGGAGACACATATGCGCCCCCTGCTGTTACGTTTGTGTTACTGGTGGGTTCCTATCAAACTGGAAGCATCCTTTGCTTAGAAAAGCTGTGGATTACTCCCTTAAAAGCCCTCACTTAGTACTTTACACATGCTCAGAGAAGTAATCTAAGTTTTGGTGGGTCCCAGCCTAAAACCAAACTCTACTTCTACCATCCCTTTCCTTTGTTCCAGTTCTGTTCTCGTTAAAAAACTAGAAGCCACATGAAATTTCTTTTTCTGAAAGCCGAATGACCTGCCCAACTCTCTGGTGCCTGGCCGCTGGAGAAACAGTGGCACTTTCCCCCAAAGCAAATGTCTGTCTGATGGGAGCCTCAACTCTCTAGTCTTGCTTTCGCAATACTGTGTATAATGAAAGGGCCAGTGTGAGTAAATGATTGCAACTTTCCGAAAGGAATGTAACCTTGCATGACTGGCTAGACTGGCAAGGCTGATTCTCTCTGGCAACGCTCCAGTGACAAGGAGTTCCATGGGAGAAAAATAGACATTAATCTGCATAGGAATGGTTAATCAACCTTGGTGTGGTTTGCCTTTGGCTTGCTGCAGGGTTGTTTGGAGCAACTGCCTTCTTGTACTGAGAAAGAAAGTGTCTGTCCCTAATAGGTTTCCTTGCAGGTTCCCTGGTAGGTTTTCTGCCTTCAGTTGTCTATTCATGTGGCCCTGTCACTTACCTATGGGTACTAGTGACAGCTCGGAATGGCTGGCCCCAATAGCTTTAGGAGACATGAAACTTGACTTCAACTTTTGCACACCTGTCTCTCTCACTTCTATGTGAAACAGAGCTCTACCTGTTTATGGTTCGGAGCTGCAGATCCAAAACACAGATTTGCACGGCTGAATGTTCAAATTATCGAACAATTGAGCTCATCCCACACGCTAGCAAGGTGATGCTCAAGATAATACAGGATAGACTGCAACAGCATGTGGAGAGAGAATTACCAGAAGTGCAGGCGGGGTTCAGAAGAGGCAGGGGGACTAGAGACCACATCGCTAACATAAGATGGATCATGGAAAAAACAAAGGCATATCAGAAACAAGTCTACTTCTGTTTCATTGATTGCACTAAGGCTTTTGACTGTGTCGACCACAACAAAATGTGGCAAGTAATTAAAGAAATGGGAATACCAGAACACCTTATATGCATCATGAGAAATCTGTACATGAATCAAGAAGCAACAGTTAGGACAGAATATGGAATGACGGAGTGGTTTGGAATAGGAAAAGGAGTAAGACAAGACTGCATTTTGTCACCCTGCTTATTCAACTTATACACAGAGCACATAATGCGCAATGCAGGGATGGAGGAATCACTATTTGGGATCAAAATTGCTGGGAGAAACATCAATAATTTGAGATATGCAGATGATACAACCCTGATGGCAGAAAGTGAGGAGGACTTAAAGAAGCTCCTGATTAAGTTGAAAGAAGAAAGTGCATGGAATAGTAAACCACTTCTGTGTATTTTCTCCCTAGAAACCCCTGGAAAGGATTGCCATAGGTCAGAATTGATTTGATGACACATGAATATAATCATTGTAAAGTTACGGAAATTATGAATAACTGTAGAGGCAGGCAGCAGTTTTATGATGAAAATTAATCATTGCAAGTGGAACTTCCTAAGGGCTGTCGTGGCTCAGTGGTTAAGAAGCTTGCCTTGTTAGCTGGAAGGCCGGCAATTCGAGACCTGAGTACTACATGATGGATTGAGTGCCTCTCTCTGTCCCAGCTCTTGGAGACATGAAAGGAGCCTCATCCGGGCGTTCCTGAGCGGAGTTTCTCCCTCAAAATTCCTTTCAACCCAGAATAATTTCTGACACAAAATTATTTTTGGCACTTCCTGATGAAATGAGAGATTTCTTCATTAAGATGTAGGGATGTCTGATTTATCATCAGGATGGGCAACTTTCATTTGCATCCCTCTTAAAGCCAAACTGGGCCGGCAGTAGTAATTCTTTCTCTTTTTCCCAGGTGAACTCTCTGGATGATAACGGGGTGTTGATTGGGAACTGGACCGGTGACTATTCCCGCGGCACCAATCCTTCGGCATGGGTGGGCAGCCGTGACATCCTGCTGAAGTACCACAAGACCGGCTACCCTGTCCCCTATGGCCAGTGTTGGGTGTTTGCAGGAGTGATGACCACAGGTAGGGGATGTGCAAGAGGAAGGCGATGAGTATGAGCCTCAAGAAAAATGAGGCAAATACTGTAGAAATATTCTATTCCGAGCTTTTGGACTTCAACTCCCATAGTTCCCCAGGAATTCCTAAGGCACAATTCTGGGAGATCTGGTCCACAACCCCACATATATTAAGCTTCTGAAGGTGTGGTTGGGCAGTAGAGCAATAGCAATGACACTTCTATATACCGCCCCATAGCACTTAGTGCGCTCTCTGGATGGTTCATAAGTTAATAAGCATTTTGTCCCCCAACATTGCTGGAGACTCATTTTACCGACTGTGGAAGGATGGAAGGGTGAGTCAACCTTGATCCCTAGTCAGGATTGAACTCACAACCTTTTGGCTGTAGTATAGCATTTTAACCACTGCGCCACCAGACACGTTCATGAGAGCTCTCAGGCCTTCTTCATGTTGATTATGTAATTGGGGGGAGGGGGGGGATTGCTGCAATGCAATTAAAGTCTCTGGATTCACAGAGACTTGGGCTTCTGGGAATTGAAGTTCATGAACACTTGGAGTGCCAAGGTTTACTATCACAGCTTTATGAGAATGACGCAGGAGGGAATGGAAGATTCCCTGCTGAGTTGTCTTTCTCCTCCTCTGCTGCAGTGCTACGGTGTCTGGGCATCGCCACACGAACCGTCACCAACTACAACTCGGCCCACGATACAGACATCAGCCTTACAATGGACATTTATTTTGACGAGAACATGAAGCCAATGGAAAGACTCAATAAAGACTCTGTCTGGTGAGAAAGTGGTGCCTCCTTCTCCTAGAATGGGATCTGGTCCATATAGAGGCCAGGGGGAAAGAATTGTGACCAGGCTAGCTAATGCCCTGACCTGATCCTTTATTCCTTCTCTTTTGGATGCAGGAATTTCCACGTCTGGAATGACTGCTGGATGAAAAGGCCGGACCTTCCTTCTGGGTTCGATGGATGGCAAGTGGTGGACGCAACCCCTCAAGAATCCAGCAGCGGTAAGAGATGGCACATCAAGGCTGAGGGCACCGAGGGGCTGAAGGAACAGCATCACAGCATATAGATCTCAAAGCAGGCTTTGATAATCAAGCAGTCTTTATAGCAGTGGTGCCCAAACTAAGGCCCGGAGGCCGGGTGCGGCCCCCGACGGCAATTCATCCGGCCCCCAAAGCCCTCATCGCTCCTGGAAGCGGAAGTAAAACGCACCCGTACTGTGCTGGGGTGACTACATGGGTGTCCACAGGGAGGGCTCTGAGTGTCACCTCTGGCACACGCATGCCATAAGTTCGCCACCACAGTCCTATATCAAGGCTAGGAACTGAACTGCATGGGATACAAACTTTATTTGGGGACAAAGGAGCCACTCAAGGGAGGAAAGCATATCTGACCACCACTTCCTCCTCCTCCTCCTCCTCTTCCTCTTCTTCTTCTGCCACATCTGATGCCAAATATTGGCAATCAACATAGGGATCAGCCACGAAAATTGTCCTGGAAACAATATAATGCAGTGGTCTTCCATTTGCCTTCCACATCACAACATGATGCCCATACTACTGATCACTTTCTGGTCCTGAGCCCTTTTGGCAGGCAAAGTCCTTCTCAGCCCTAGGCCAGGGTTGATGAATCTGCTGTCCTCCATCCAGATGATTTCAAGTGGGACCATTTAATCCACTTGGGGACCCTCACCCTTCCTTCCCTGTGGACTTTGGCACCTAAGGCTGTTAGTCCACAGGGTTGTCAGAGTTGTTAACCACTGCCTGATGATTGGCATTGAGTTGCTGGCAGTGTGGTCTAATCTGGCCAGTCCTCAAGATGGGCCCTAGAGCTTTCTGACTCCTCTTCTACCTCCACCAGAAGCAAATCAACACTCAGCAACGGGATATGAGCCAATTGTTCCTCCCTGCTTGATTGCTTTCATCTCATTCTTTCCTTAACAGGTATTTACTGCTGTGGCCCCTGCTCAGTTGAAGCCATCAAGAACGGACTGGTCTACATGAAATATGATGCTTCTTTCTGCTTTGCTGAGGTATTTTGGAATGGTTTGGCTCATATGACTATAACCAGAATAGCCTTCTCTGTCCATTCTTCCATCTCCTGTCTCTAACTTAGGAACTTCAGGACCCAGGACAGCGCTGACAGAAAGCAGAAGTTGTTCCAGTCATTCAGACAGGAAAACCTGCCAGGATCTGCCTTTATACTGTATATAACCTGCCTTTATTTTGGCATGTTTTCCAGTCTCAAAATGAGCTGGTTTCTCACTTTCGATTTGTGAATGAGAAGTATTTATATAACCACTTAAAAGTGGTTTTTCAAATCATGATGTTAATGATAATTACTCCCATGATTATAATATAATTAACCCTTGCCATTTTAAAACTTTAATTTTGACTTAATTTGTATCTAATTATATTTGTTGGCTGCCACAAGCAGTATTTTTTAAGGAATGGAAGGATGGTATAATGCGGGCCTCAAGATGTTGTTTGACTGCAAATCCCAGCATGCTTTACTGCTGACTTTGCAGACTGGGGCTGATAGGAATAGGAATTTGAGAAAATCTGGAGGCCCACAATTTGCCTTAGTCTTCTTCCGTGTCTAGGGCAGACATGAAACTGCCATAATGAAGGCACCTTTTGGTGAGTTCATTCTGCAGTTCCCTTCGCCTGACCTAGTGTGAGAAAGATTAGCCAGCAACACAAGGCTGTCATTACCCAGGTACGCCCAATTGTGGTTCAAAAATGCCACAATCTTCAAGGAGGATCTTTCTGTACGCCTTAGTGGAAAGGCCAGATAGAAATGTAGTAAATAAATAGCTAATTCCCACTGATTGTCATAAAGGATCTTCTTCAAAGGCTCAGTCCACTTAGTATCTATTGTGAATCATAACCAGAGATATCAGAGAGTAAACAAAATAAAACAGCAAAAAAGAAAAAGACAAAAAAATGTTGTGGCACCTTAAAAGACTAACTCCAATGTACACAAAAGCTCACAATTAAATACAGGAGTTAGTCTTTAACAGGGGTTGCCAACCTTTTTAAGTCGGGGGCCAGGTCACACTCCCTCAGACAGTTGAGCGGGCCGGACTGGTGGTTCCCCCGTCGTAAACGCTGCTGTAAAACGCAATTCATGGCTGTGGTAAACACATTTACCACAGCCATGGGCATGTTTACTGCTGTCATAAACGCTTCTGCTTCCAGTGGCGGAGGCAGAATGATTTGACGGTGTGGGCCGGGGCCGGCCTGTGGGTGCCACAACATTTTTCTTTTCTTTTTTTGCTGTTTTGTTTTGTTTATTCTCTAACATGCTTGCACAGACTAACACGGCTACCTCTTTAAACATAACCAGAAATGGCTTTCTGGTTTTGCTGATGGATCGACTCCCAACTGACTGAAACTCAGCTGAGTTGTTGTCTTCCAAACGAGTATTTTGAAAGGAAAATTGTGGTGCAAGACATTACCAATGCCTTGTCTCCCTAGGTCAACAGCGACAAGGTGTATTGGCAGCGCCAGTCTGATGGGACTTTCAAGATCGTCTACGTGGAGGAGAAAGCCATTGGACACCTCATCAGCACCAAAGCTGTAGGCTCCAGTCAGCGCCACGACATCACAGACATCTACAAACACCCAGAAGGTGCAGTCATCAGTAAAGACGGATTGCTTAGAAAGGGATACGGGTGTGGCTGCTGCAGACGTCTGGGCTGTCATTTGATTTCATTTTCATCATATGCAGATGGCTTCCAATCTACCCCATATTAACATTCCAAGTCCCTGATAAGCCTCTCAGTTCTCTCTCTCTCTCTCTGACTTCTCATTTCGGGAATACGGCAATAAGAAATCAACTTGCAAGACAAGTTTGTTTTGCAACCATTTGCAATCGGGCCAGGCTTTCCAGCAAGTCTGAGTAACAACCGGGGACTTTCTCATTGTTGTCAGTTATAAAAAGCTACAGTGTCACTTTTCTGTTAGGTTGGTCAATCATTGTGTGCCTGTGTACCTAATACGGATAAATCAGGGGTGGCCAAACTACAGCCCACGGGATGGATCCAGTCTGAGGAGCCAAATCATCTGGCCCGTACTGCCTTCGCCACTCCCGGAAGCAGAAGTCAAACGCACCCACACGTGCACAAAATGCTGTAAATGCACCTGTGGCTTTCGTAAGCATGTTTACAACAGCCACAGGTGCATTTACAGCAGCGTTTTGTGCACGTGCAGCCAGTTTTACTCCCATTTCTGGTGGGATGAACCACGTGACTTACTTGTGGCGCAAAAAAGTTGGGAACCTCTGGTATAAATTGATACCATGAGGTCTCATTCTTATGTCTGATGAAGTGGACTTGGTCAACGAAAGCTCACATTTAAATACAGTACAGTAGTTAGTCTTTAAATAAAGTGCCATAATCTATTTTGTCTTTCTTCTTCTTCTTCTTCTTCTTCTTCTTCTTCTTCTTCTTCTTCTTCTTCTTCTTCTTCTTCTTCTTCTTCTTCTTCTTCTTCTTCTTCTTCTTCTTCTTCTTCTTCTTCTTCTTCTTCTTCTTCTTCTTCTTCTTCTTCTTCTTCTTCTTCTTCTTCTTCTTCTTCTTCTTCTTCTTCTTCTTCTTCTTCTTCTTCTTCTTCTTCTTCTTCTTCTTCTTCTTCTTCTTCTTCTTCTTCTTCTTCTTCTTCTTCTTCTTCTTCTTCTTCTTCTTCTTCTTCTTCTTCTTCTTCTTCTTCTTCTTCTTCTTCGTTGTTTTGTTTACTCTCTGTTAGGAATAAGCAAGTAGATTTATCTTCCAGACTCTGACTCTTTGTCCCTGGTCATTTTCCCTGCAGGGTCTGAGGCTGAACGCAATGCGGTTGAAACGGCTGCCAAATACGGCACAAAGGCCCACATCTACAAGAACAAGGAGTGGGGAGATGACATTTCAGTGTCCGTTGACACCGACGAGGCCTACACGGGCCAAGATATCTCCTTGCGGGTCAACCTGAAGAACCGGAGCTCCATGCCTCGCAACGTCTCCCTCAACCTCTATGTGGCTGTCATGTATTACACAGGTGTGACAGGCAGCAACTTCAAGCAGGAACAGCGGGAGGTCCAGGTGCCTGCAGGTGGAGGTAGGACTGTTTTCAGATCTTTGGAATTTCTGGATAGCTCAGTGGTTTGGGTATTTGACTTCAGAGCCAGTGGTTGGAAGTTCAATTTCCCACTATGTCTCCTTGACAGAAACCCAAACAGAGAGGCAGGGTGAATGTGCTGGGGGGAGGGAGGAAGTGCTCTCATTGGGCTGCTGGGCAGAGGGAGAGGGCGAACTCTGTGCTGGGGGAGGAAGGAAGCACTTCCATTGGGCTGCTGGGAAGAAGGGAGGAGTGAACTCTGTGCTGGGGAGGGAGGAAGTGCTGCCATTGGGTTGCAGGGTGGAGGGGCGGTGCGAACTCTATGATGGGGCGACATTGCACATGCCCACAGAGGGGGCTCTGAGTGCCCCATCTGGCACGCATGCCATAGGTTTGCCACCACTGAGCTATAGAGTCTTTTAGCTTTTCATTTCTAAGATCTTTAGCTGTGTATGTGGCGATAGTCACGAGTGAATTAAATCCCACTTGAATCCATCTTGATGGAGGGCAAAAGTTTGGGGCTGAGGAAGACTTTGTGTGCCAAAAGGCTCAGGACCAGATAGTGACTCGCAGAAGTGGCTCAGTGGTCGAATGTCACACTGCGTTGCAGAAGGCAAATGGAAGGCCACTGCATTATATTGCTCCCAGGACACTCTTCGTGGCTGATCCCTATGTTGATTTTCAATATTCGGCATCAGATGTGGCAGAAGGAGAAGAAGAGGAGGAGGAGGGAGTGGGAGTGATGCCATTGGTGTAGATCCAGTTATGCCATCATCTCTTCTGAAACAATATGGCATGATAATAATTATGTGTCAGAAATTATTCTGAGTTAAAATGATTTTTGTGGGAGAAACTCTGCTCAGGCTTATTTAACTTCTTTCTTCTACCCTCCTATTCCTACCCCCATTCCTTTTATTCGGTTTTCTTCAGTCTAGGGAATGAGATACTGTATTTTAATTGGTTTTAATTTTAATTTTGTTCTTTTAGTGTTTTTTGTGGTGTATTACATGCCAGTTTTGCTTCGCCCTGAGTCGCCTGTAGGGTGGAATATAAATTTGATAAATAAATAAATAAATGCCCAAATGAGGCTCCTTTCATGTCCCCAAGAGCTGGGACAGAGACCAGGCGCTCACTTCATTATGCAGTACCCTGGTCTCAAACTGCCGACTTGCCAGCCTTCCAGCTAACAAGGCGAGCTTCCTAACCACTGAGCCACCACAGCCCCGATGAGGCTGGCCTTTTGCAAAGAGTAGGAGTACGTACTGTCTGTAGTGGGGATGTGATGATTGGTTTAAGTTGCAGTCTGTGTAACCATGAACTTCTCACCCTTCCTTCTAGCTCAAGCCGTTCCTATGGTGATCTCCTACCCAGAATACAAGCCCCACCTGGTAGACCAGGGAGCTATGAAGCTTAGCATCTCTGGAAAAGTAACCGAGACCGGCCAAGTCATTGCCAAAGAGCACACCTTCCGCCTCCGCACGCCAGACCTCACCCTCACGGTACAAACAGGGTGCTGGGTTACCAGGGCTGGGCTAGACAATAGGTTGTGTTTCATTCATGTGGAGCCCTCGAAGCACTAAATTTGGTAGTGATGGGTGGATACAGTCTTTCATTCAAATGTCCAATTGATGCAACGACTTGGCTTGATCTGCAGCAGAAAACATGGGTGAAGTGAATGCACATGTTTCTTCTCCCAGGCAGTTTTGCATTAATGCTACTCAAGCACGTCCCAGTCTGCCACATAGTTTGGAAGGAATGCCTTACAAATAAGCAACCACAAGGCTGTCTGGTTGTCTAGCTTGGTGCCACTATGTGATATTTTGAGGGTAACCAGGGGCCAAGCTAGACAACCGGACAGCTTTGGGGTTGGAGGGAGTTTTTTTTCTCTTCCGTGTCTAGGGTAGACATGAAACTGCACGTCTTCTTGGACATCAATTCCCAGAAGCCCAACTCTCTGTGAAAAGGCATGCAGTAAACCCATTCATGTGGATTCACAGAGACTTGGGTTTCTGGGAACTGAAGTCCACGAACATCTGGGGTGCCAAGGTTCGCCATCACTGTTCTAGGACATTGACTTATAGCTTTCTCCAAACAATGCTTTTTTTGTCAGATGGGAGGTTTCCTTTTGTGCTGAAATCTCTTTTTTGCCTCCTCAGTTGATGGGCCCAGCCATTGTTGGACAGGAGACCCACGTCCAGATTGTCTTCAAGAACCCACTTCCTACGACGCTGACCAATGTCATTTTCCATATGGAAGGGTCGGGACTCTCCACCCCCAATACGATGTCCGTAGGGTGAGTTCTCCACCTGAAGCATCCCCCCACCCACCAACCCCGGCAGGATTCAGCCATGCCTTCGAAAGCAATCCTGTTATTGGCATTGCCTATATAGAATGATAGGCAGAAGCCCCTCAAAGTCCGACCTCTCTTTCCTCAATAAGGTTTTCTACTTTAAACACCCATGCATAAGACTTAATATGCAGCCTGGACATCTTCACACAGCTGGAGAGAACTTGATCTATTGCCCACCACTGTGTTCTCCAAGACATTTTCAGAAGTTCGTAATACAATCAGGGGTGGGCTCCAAAAATTTTTACTCCCTACCCTGTGGGTGTGACATGGTGGGAGTGGCCAGGGGAAAGCCCTGCGTTGCACCCGAATTCGGACTACTTTATTTCAAAACTTGGATGGGCAGAAGGGCAAGCCGGAATTTCTGCTACCGGTTCTGGCGAACTGGTGTGAACCTGTTGATGCCCACCACTGAATACAATTGAAAAAAATAATTTTCCTAATCACCCAGTAGATGTGTGTGCACTCCATAAAAAGGATCAGGGTTTTGATCCTTCTTGGATAATTTTTTTAAAAATGGACATGGAAGTACTGTACTGTAAACAGGTAAAAAGAATATGTTTCAGTGAGATACACATTTCTGTGGATTTGTGTATCTTCCTTTTGGAAGAAAACACTGTAATTTATTTATCTGCTTGTTTGATTTTTATGCCACTGTAAGAAAGGGCATGGTCATTAAACAGAGCTAGAGAACATAACTTTCTTGGGATGGAATTCCCTTGTGATGTAGCTAGAGGACTGCAGGAACTTTAGCTCAAGGGTTCCCAACCTAAGGTCCGTGGGCCAGATCTGGCCTGTGGTGCCATTTTATGTGGCCCCACCCTCCAAGGACATTTGAGAAACAAAATGGCCACCCCTTTGAAGCTGTTAGGACAAAATGGTCACCACCACCCCATCGTGCAGGCAGGGCAAAATGACCGTCTGGCCTTCGAAGCTGATTGAGAGAATGTGATCCGGCCCTTGGCTTGAAAAAGTTGGGAACCCCTGCTTTAACTTTCTCAAGCTCTGCCCAGTCTGGCCAGGTTATCCTGTTATGGTAGTAGAGTAGACCCTACTGCCAGTAGTCTGGTAGTCAGGCAGCGGTTAACTAACCAGACTACCCTGAGGACTAACAGCTTGGGTGCCAAAGTCCATAAGGAAGGTTGATGCTCTCCAGTTGGATTAAATCCCACTTGAATCCATCTTGATGGAGGGCTTCAGCTTCCTCCATCCTGGCCTGGGGCTGAGGAGGACTTTTGTGTGCCAAAAGGGCTCAGGAACAGAAAGGGACTCACGGAATTGGCGCAGTCATATGAGTGTCATGTTGTGATGCGGAGGGCAAGTGGAAGGCTAGTACATTATGTTGCTCCCAGGACAATCTTCATGGCTGATCGCCATGAGGATAGCCAGTATTTGGAATCAGATTCGGCACTGGAAGAAGCAGCTTTGCCCTGGCCCCATCCCCTGGCCAGAGGATATATATTGACTCCCTGTCTTCTGTTCTCTGTCTTACAGGAATATTGGGCCTCATCAAACTGTGAGGCTGCAACAGAACTTCACCCCCCTCCGTGCAGGACGTCGCCAGCTGGTCGCCAGCTTGGATAGCCCACAGCTGTCCCAAGTCCATGGCGTGCTGACCATCGATGTGTCCCACGTACCGCCACCGGGCCCATCAGCTTCTCCAGCCAGGGGCCGGGCTTCTCCAGCCAGGGGCCGGGCATCTCCTGCTCCCACCCGGGGGTCACCTGCCCTCAGCCGCGGCTCTCCTGCCAGGGAGCCTGTCGACCGGAGCAGTCCAGCGAATGCCCGTGGGTCTCCCGCCCGTGGGTCCCCCGCCCGTGGGTCCCCTTCACGTCAGCCCGAACCCCGCACAACCCCCAACAATGCTCACGGGTCCCCTGCTGCTAGCAGAGCAGGCCGAACAGGGAGACCAGTCTGAGCCACATCTTAGTTCCTATGTACTGTGTAATTATATGATGCCAAGAAGACAGGCAGGGTGGGGGCAACATGGGGTGGAGCAGGAGGGGTTCCTTGTAACACCCCCAAACCCAGGAAGGGCAATGGAGGGGGTGAGCAGGACACATTCACCATCGGAGTTGACCACATCTAGCCTTTCAGTTGTCGTCACTGAATCACAAGAGACTATCCTACCATCTGCTCAACACTGTGATACAGGAGTGCCCAAACTTTTCGGGCCATGGGCCAATCACATGGTTCAATGGGCTGGTCATGTGTTTCAGCGGACCGGTCATGTGGTTCCTCCCACCAGAAGCGGAAGTAAAATGAGCCTTGCAATCTGTTTTGCAACAGGATGAGATAGATTTTAAGCTGCTTAACCAATACTTCCACTTCCGAGAGCGACGAAGGCGGCATGGACTGAATGAATTGATGTTGAGGGCCAGATCTGGCCCATGGGCCGCAGTTTGGGCACCCCTGCTGTAATTTGTCACTCTTCATTATCCCTGTTCTTCCTGCAATTTGTTGTTAGCGGTTCCTTTTTGGGTCTTTTCTGTAGCCATCTACCCCAACCCATGCAGCCATCCCTGTATAGAACTGGCTGAACCTTTTATCTGTGATTTTTTTCATCCAAAGCAATCATGCTTCATCTTCCACTCCTCCCCCCCCCCCATTCAACTGCACCCTCTTCCTTCATTTTCCCCACATGGTCAGATTTTATTATTATTATTTGGCACCCTTCATAGTTCCAGCAGCCACAATTATACCCTGGCCTTGCTATCCTGCTGCCCCATAACCCTTTCTGTGCTCTAGTGATTGCACGATTTCCTAGCGATTGCTCTGGGTTTTATTTTTTTCACTGTGACTTTAATTTTAAAAATACACACTGAAATTCACTTGAACACTCTTTGCATCCTATGATGGTGGAGGCTGAGAATAACTTCTCAAAGCCAAAAGACCATAGCTGTTCTTTAAAAACTCTTTTCACGACAAGACTTTGGGTCCTCCCACTAGACTGATCGGAATTACCGTACTAGCACATCACAGAATTACCACATATACTTCTCTCTCTCCCTGGTCCCTGTTTGGGGAGGTTAATTTGTATGTATTTTGGGGGGAAAGAGGGGAATCTTATTTCCCCTCCAGGAATTTTCTTGTTGGTCCCTGAATAGATCAGGGGTGCTCAAACTTTTCGGATGTGGGCTGGTCACATGGTTCAGTGACCCAATCGCATGGCTCCTCCCACCGGAAGCAAGATGTGCATGTGCAGAATGCTGCCATAGGATCCGGCCCATGCTACTGGCACTGCTCCCAAAAGTAGAAATAATACATGCCCATGCAGGCTCAGAACACTGCCATAGGCAGTGTTCTAACATGCGTGGGCGCATTTTGCTTCTGAGGGTGTCAGACCAGATTCAGCCCACAGGCTGTAGTTTGGGCACCCCTGGCATAGATTGAATTGATTTTGGAAGTGGGAATCTTTTCCGCCCAGAAAATATCCCTGAAAATATATTTGAAAATACGGTTGAAGACGTCTAACGCACTGCCAAAAAAATGTATCAAGAGGCAACACTTAAATGCAAACAGATAGGCACAACCTAAAGTGGCTAACCCGGACACTGGACTGTTTCATAAAAACCTTACAGACATGAGCCAAAGAGAAAAAAGAAGGTGCATTGCTGATAATGTGATTTTATCCAACCCAGTAACCACTATAACGGACTCTGTGTAAGATTAAAGGGACTGTGCTACTTTTAAAACTGTATAGAAATCAACAACGCCAAAGGAATTCTCATTTTTTCCACTTTATACTAGGTATTTATTTTTAAAAAATAAAATTATTTTTAACTCAAAGCAGGCTGCAGAGGTTTATTTCATGCATGAATGACTTACGATTCAGTTGACAGTTCATATATCCTGTGTTAATTGGAGATGTAGCAAAACCGATGTTATTTGCCCTACATTCTCACGTCAGCCTATATAAATAAACTCTGAGTTTGGAAATAACCAGTTAGAAGTAGCAAAATTTGTTTTGAGGGTGACAAATTCCTAGTTATTTTTGGGATAACAACTGTAAATTTTTAATTTAAATTAGCTATTAAAGGTATTACTAATTAAGCTACTTAGATACTGTAATGAAATGTTTGAAGTGGTAGCCTGTGCCAAACATATCTGAGATTAAACTTAACAGAAGAGGAAAAAAGACAAAAAATGTTGTGACACCTGAAAGACGTAACTCCTGAATTTAAATGTGAGCTTTCATAGACCAAGCCCACTTCATCAGATGTGATGAGGAACAGTTACATATAATGAGGAACAGTTACTCTCAAATGTTACTTTCATGCACATTTTTAAAAAACAATTTTGTCAGGAATTGTTCAGGTTTTTCTGTCCCTAATCTTGAGAGACAACAGACGTAGCAGGTACACTTTCTGTTCACAGTTTTGTAGTTTTAGAAGTATTTCCAAATGGCAGTATCAAGATTGGCCACTGTTGTCGTCCAGTCTTGTCCAGCCCTTTGAGACCCCATGCACCACTAGAGGGAACAAAATAGTATTTTTCTGTCCTCTCAGTAATGGAAAGGAAAAGCAAGGCATTACTTTTATGATGGAACCATATAGGACTCCTGTAATGAGTAACTCAACAAGTTCTTTTCAAAACACAAGAGCTTTGTGGACAATCGGCTATCTCTACTCTTAAGCTCCAAACTCATAATTTGTAATTGTTAACTTTTATTATTTTACTAGAACTCATATATGCCCAACCCCGAAAAGCAGACATTCTGGAAATAGTTTTTTTTTAAACCCACACAATTTTTTAAAAAATATGCACAGTACAGTATTAACTTTTCTGACCATGAGATAGATTTACTCCATGAAGGAAAAAGCCGCGGCCTTGAGTTTGCAAGGGCTGTGAAAGATGGACTCGTCAAGGTAGTGATAAATTAGGAAATATGGGAAGCCACATGCCATTTAATTGATATTACCCAGTTTTCTGCTGCTTAATTTGAATATTGTGGTTTTAGGATTTGGGGGCCATCTGGTTTTTCTCTGCGGGGTTTTTTTCCCCCTTCTGCTTTTATTCGGGTGGGGTATAAATGTAAGTAAGTAAATAAAAACAATGAAAGGCTTGCAGGTCTTCCTGATCTTCCTAAGTCTGCAATGATTCCAATGCAAAATGTTTTATTTTCTATTTTATGAACTTTTAAAGTTTTTAATAAATTATTAGTACTCCATTGGTTTAACTTATGGTCGCATTTTGTTTTGTAAGCCGCCCAGAGTCGGGTATGCCCGATTGGGGCGGGATAGCAAATGTGAGTAAATAAATAAATATAAATAAATAAAATAACTGAGGTCAACAGCACTTCTACTCTCACCCCAAACTGGCAGTATTAATAGTAGCAAATCTTTCCTTCAAATAAAGTCCTGGGAGTCTCTGGCTTAACGCTGCAGTTCCCAAACCAAACACCAGGAGTCGCTGCGGGTCTTGGGACCGCCAGCAACATAGAGGACTCCAACCCCACACAGTCTCCCACGACCCGCTCCTGGCAGAGGAAGTGACGTTTAAGCGCGGTGACGTCAGGCGCATCACCACAGAAACGTACCGGAAGTACGGGGGTAAATAAAAATAAATGCGCGCGCAGGCGAGAGAGGAAGTCCGGCCGGCGGAAAAACCGTTTCCAAAATCCTTTGGAGCCCCGTTTTCAAACTGGGCGGGAAGAGAAGACGGGAAGGCCTACCCGGGATTGAAGCGGTAGGGGAAAAGAGGTGAAGAAGAGTCACCACGGGCAACGGAAAGGGGTCGGAGGGGGAGGGGCTGCTTGAGGGGAATCCCTGGACCAATAGGAAAGGCAGGGCGGGGCCTAAATGAAGATGGGTGGGGCCGAGAAGTGGGCAGGCTCGAAGTGGAGAGGGCGGGGCAAGAAATGTATGAATGGGCGTGGCCTCTGTATGGGTGGAGCCATGAGTGAGGAGGCGGGGCTGTGACCATTGTGGGCGGGGTCTAGAAGGGCCAAAGTTGGGATAGGCAGGGGCATTTGGGCTTCTTGCTGCCGCCCTCCCTGTTCGCCTTTGTCCATACTGGTTCTGCTTGCAGGGAATGGCAGCAGTGCAAGAGGAGGAGGAGGATGACGAAGAAGATGAAGACTTAGAGGACAGGGCCGAAGCCTATGAACCCTGCATCGCTTTGCGGCTGGTGGCAGCTGCGGCCTGGCACATTGTGCGGGAGCGCCTGGTACACAGTTTCCCCCGTGTGTTGGCGCTGCTGAACGCCGTGGGGGAAGTAGCCCCTGGCTTGGTGCCCTTCCGCCATTTTGCCAAGATGCGCCTGGGCCTGCAGGCCAAGGTGAGTCACCACTTGATGGCCCTTGGCCAGAATCTGTGGCCGCCCAACACTGGAAATGTGCAATGTCAAAAGAGGAAACGCCTCAGATAAACCTCAAAATCATCACTCGCCTGGCCTTTTATGGGCTATTGTTCCACAGTGCTTTGCTTCTTTTCTCCCTGCTTAATGTAGGAGCATCGCCCCTTGATTCTTCTTTTTGTTGTCTTTGTCAGGTGGTGATGGCCATGCTGCAGGAGGAACGGCCGCACACGAAAGTCTATGATGCCATGGACATGTACTTCCCAGAGAGAGAGACTCAACCCCACCCCAAGGCTGTGAGTGGTCTGTGTGGTCAGAATCAGACCCTTCCCTGTGTGGCTTTCCTCCACTGCAATTCTGGCCTGCCGGGACCTTCCCTTCATTAAGAAGGTCTTTCCGTTTGCTTAGTCTGTTCGTTTCCCCCATAGACTTCTCAGGACATGACACTGGTGCTGACAGCACAGGAGAACTTCCGGGACCTGGTCTTTGGGTTACTAAGGGACCAGAGGCACCGTGAGAAGTATATACAGGTGAGGCTAAAACAGTAATAAGGGGAATGGCAGGTTGAAAGACATAAACACTGACAGACAAAGGGATGGCACACCGAGACTGGAGCTCCTGCTTTTGTCTTGAGAAGGAGACAGGTTGAATGGCCAGCACATCCTGTTAAAAAATGTCAGTTTAATCCGCAGAACGCAAAAGATTGAGTTTGACTTGAGAGCTGCCACTGTTAGTTAAAATACACACTTAGGGCAAATGTGCAAATCTGGAAAGCTGGCAAGTCGGCAGTTTGAAATCTGGGTATTGCATGATGGAGTGAGTGCCTGTCTCTGTCCCAGTTCCTGCCAACCCAGCAGTTCAAAAGCAAGAAATTGCACGTAGATAAATAGGGACGACTTCAGTGAGAAAAGATCTTGGGGACATGAAAGGAGCCTCATTCGGGCATCCCCTGAGTGGAGTTCCTCCACCAAAAAATCCTTTCAACTCAGAATAATTTCTGACATGAAATTATATAGCAAATAATCTGAACTATCCCAAGACAGTTTCTTACCGTCTTGTACGTATATGTCTGAGTTGTTCTTATGTGTGATAACAGAAACAATCCAGGGCTGGGATGCACCTTTCAGCCTAATAACAGGGAGGGCAATGTGTGGCCTGGATCTTTTTGGAACTGTGGCTCCCATCAACCCCAGCCAGCATAGCCAGTGATGAGGGGTGCTAGGGGTTGTAGTCCAAGGTCACCTGGGGGGCTTTTTGTTGCCCACACCTGACCTGAAGCCATAACAGCTGTTCTTACTTGCTTATACTTTTCAGGAGCACCTTGAGAATGATTACGGGGAAGCCTTTATGCAGGTGGTAGAAGAACTGTTCTGTGACTACTTGTGTCAACTGGAGAGGAGCCTGCCTGAGCCAGACATCCAGCAGGTAAAAGGCAGAAAGAAAGGAAGATCATGGGCCTGGTACTTAGTAGCTACCCAAGGTCACCTCTGCCTCCAGCAGTCCTGGAATCCCCTCTGCAGCTCAGCAGTGGATCTTGCACTTTGCTCAGTCATTGCTTTTCCAGTCCACACAGCCTTAATTATCAGGGCTGCCAAAGACCCCACCTTCAGAGGCTGCAGAGATGTGCAGTCTGATGTTGCATACAGCAGAACCATACTTTGGCATTCTGTGCTTTGCCAGAGCCATGACCATGCTGGCCGGAGGATAAGTGATGCAAAAGGCTTTTAGTCCAGAAGCTCTTCAGCTTTGAAAAGTATTAGGAAATAACAAAAGAAAGCTTTGTAAATTAAGAAGAAGAAATCCGGCTGGAAACAGCTTACTCTCTTCAAGGGGCAAGAAAACTGGGCCAGCAAACCTGGCAGTCAAAGTGCAGAATGAAACCTGGAGTCCTTGAGTTTCAGCCAAGAATGCTCTTGAATGCAGGCTCCCCCAGGTCTTGCATGTGGTGGCTTTTGCATCTGGTGTATGCGCATGTGCAGTCTCCTCACACTTTATTTGTGCACAGCAACCTGTGGCAATAAGTAGTGGAGTCCTTGCAAGTTAGAGAGGAGTTCTAGATTCTCTACTCACAAGTGTGATGAAAATTTTTAGTGCGCTGCCATATTAAGGTTGCTGCAGAGAAGGGTGAAGGTCTCTCTTGTGGGAGAGTGTCTTGCTGAATTACAGAATGGGGACTAAGTTAGAAAGTCTTGCCCTAGTGAAACTCTGGACCAGTGATGGGGAACCTTGGGACTCCAGATGTTCTTGGACCTCAATTCCCAGAAGTCCTGAGCAGCAGAAGTGCTAACTTGGGCTTCTGAGGCTTGAAGTCCAAGAACACCTGGAGTCCCAAGGTTCACAATCACTGACTTTCAGTCTTCTTTTCCCTCCCCAGTTGTTGGAGGCTGCCGGCTTGCGAAATACTGACCAAGGTCTCCAGCCAACTTCCAACATCCTGACACAATACCTCACCGTCACGGGATACCAAGTCAGAGGTAGGTCGAGAGAAGACGCAGCCCCTGCTGGGCCCCCTGGCATGGCCTTCCCTTTCCTCTAACCACCTTCTTGTTCTCCTAGGGATTGACTCTCATCCACCATCTCCTAGTCGATCAATCTCCTCGTTCCAAAGTGAGGAAGAGGGGGAGCAAGTGGGAGAAGGACCCAGCGCACCAGAGCCTTGCCAGGCACAGACAAGTCCAGGCAGGCCCAGAAGAGGGGGGAGTCACTCACCTGGCGGTCAGACAGAGTAAGCGCCTACCTGTGCCCTTCTCAGTTGGCCTGTTCTGCTGCTTCTGAGAAAGCTCATGGTCTCCCTCGTTTCTCAAATGCAGGGATGCCAATGGACAGCATCCAGGCAACCAAGGAGCAGCAGCAGGCAAGTGCCACAAGTTCCTCCGCTGCTCTCCTAACTCAGGGGTGGGGAACCTTGAGGGGAGAAGCCTAGGCTTCTGGGAATTGAAGTCCAAGGACACCTGGAGACCAAAGGTTGAGAAACCCTGGCCTAGAGGAAACAAGCTAGTCCTCTAGATCAGGGGTAAGTTCAGCATCTTAACCACTAAGCCACCGTGGGCCCTTCAGAAATGAGGGTGTTTTAATATTCTTGGCTAGGCAGCAGGAAGGTGGAGTGGGAGCAAACTAAACCCCTAAGGAATGCTGAGGGTTAAACTCCAGCAACATGAAGCAAGGATGGACTTTGATCACTCTTGATGGACAGAAAAGAGGGTGGTGGAGGGGGCTATGACGCAGAGGGCATGGCTCCCATTTTCTCTTCTCTCTGCAGATGAAGCCATGGACCTTGTGCTGGATTCAGACAGCGAAGGGGACAGCTCTCCATTCCGGAAGGTGAGGAAGGGGCCAAAGTGGGCTTCAGGGAAATGGCAGGCAGGAGATTGTGTCTGGGGCAGGGTACTAGGCAGGAGGAGGTGGTGGTAGCGGCGGCGGCCAGGGAGAGAGGGAAAGGGTGGTCTGGCAAGGGTTGATCGGACAGGGACTGAAGTTTCTGCCAACTTCACAAGCCAGCAAAAGCGGGTGATTTCAGTTTCCCAGAGATGGTTTAAGCCTGAATGCTGAAAGAAGCTATACAAGCTGCTAAACCTCGAGGCCAAGAGGGAGGATTCAGCAACTCCTACAGCACTGGTGGCGAATCTTTGCACTCCAGGTGTTCTTGGACTTCAGTTCCCAGAAGCCCAAGTCTCTGCAAGTCCACACGGGTGGGTTTAGTGCGCTATAGCTTCAGCGCTCAGCACAGATTCAGTCCTTTGAAGAAAAGGGTCACCAGGCTCCTTATTCAGGTGCTGAAGTTGGTGAGGCCACACGAAGGCAGAGGATGTGCAGTGAGCCTGCCATACTCTCCTTCCCTCTGTCATGTGTGTGAAGACACACAACTGGCACACTTAACACTTGGCGGTTTCCCTGCTGAAATGTCTTGGGTGGCTGTTACCACTTTTCCTGCCTCCCCACCCCCACCCCCTCCCACAGGGTGAATACCAGTGCACCCAACACAACACTTTGATCCCCACTTTCCAGGAGCACGTTGGAGATGTCGAGAATTGGTGAGTGATCACCCCCTTCCTCCTTTGAGCCACCCCCAACCCCCTGTATGGATCTACTGTTCTCTGCTGTGCCTTACCAAAGAACCAGGAAATACTTCCTACTCCAAGGGCTGGATTCTTTTTGCCAGCTGTATGTCAGCAGGGGCTAGAGCAGGCGTTCTCAACCTTCGGCCCACAGGCCAGACCGAGACCACAGCACCATTCCCATGTGACCTGCATCACCACCGGAGGCTGGCGTGTTTACAACAACCATAAATGCCCCCCCCGGCTGCTGTAAACGCATTTACAACAGTCATGGATGCGGTTTACGGGAGTGTTTACGGCAGGGGGAACCACCAGTCCGGCCCGCTTAACTGAGCGGGCGTGGTCTGGCTAATGGCTTGAAAAAGTTGAGAACCCCTGGGAAAGAGTCAAAGCTTCATCTTCTCAGACGCATGCAGACACAAAACAATCACCCATCCCAAAACCCTGCCGGCCCCCACACTCTTTTGAGCACACAGCTGAAAGCACCTCAAAATTCACTCCGTCTTCAGAACATCTGACTGCTCCATACAGCTTCCTGCTCTGACGTGCCAGTGGTAAATAAATAGAAGCAGCTGCTCTCTTGCACAGCTTCCACTAAACAGAAACATCTGCCAACATACAAGAACATCTGCCAACATACAGCAAGAACAGTGCTTCCACAAGCAGCATAGCCTCACTTACTCCACCGGTGGAATGTTCTGCTTAACACTGAGTAGGATTGTGGTGGAATTGCAGGTCCCACCCTTCCTCATCAGGATCAGTGGCTGATGGGAATCGTAATCCAGCAATGCCCAGGAGAGTCACCAGTCTCTCCCCTCTGGGTTTCTTCAGGGTTCTGCTAGGACTGAGAGCTCAGCGTTTGTAGCTGTACAGCTATTTCCTTCAAGAGGTCCCAGTTTGAGATGCTTCAGGTACCCTGAGGTGGCAGCTTCCAACAAGACTCTTGGTCTTTCTGCCTTGTCGGGGAAGGAATATGACAGTTCAAGGGAGTGAAAGTGGGGGTTCGCCTGGACGATAACATTTTGTTTTCTTCCCTTTCTCTCAGGTGTTCTAGTTGTTTGGCCTCTGTATCCTCTCCCGCCATCTGACAGACTTCTCCTCCTTCCCACTTCCCGACGCCACTCAAAAATGCCTCCCCTGTGAGTCACTTTAGAGCTTTATTCAGTAAACATTGTCAAAGTTTTCTCTTCATTTCTCCATTGTCTTTTCCAATTTGTCCTTGGGATGCAGGGATGGAAAACTTTCCTCTCAGAACCTGAGAGTGGGTTTGGGCTCCCTTTTGAGTTGGTCTCTAGAAACCAATAGCGAGTCATGAACTGCAGCAACCTGTTTTAAGCAACACAGTGATAGGAAAACAGCATAGAAACATATTGAAATGCACATATACACCCCAGTCTGGGCAGGGAAAACAGGTGTGCACTGGAATGGATGGGAAATTAAATGAAGCAAAAGGATTTGGAGGCACAGGCAGTTTTATGTGGGGAGAAACCTGCTCAGCGCCAGGCATGCTTGAATCAAATTAGTCCAGGGGTGCCCAAACATTTTGGGCTGTGGGCCAATCGTGTGGTTCAGGAAGCCGGTCACTAAGGCCCGGGGGCTGGATGGGGCCCCCTGAGGCCAATTCATCCAGCCCACAAAGCCCTTGTCGCTCCTGGAAGCGGAAGTAAAATGCGCCCGTACGGGCACGTTTTACTTCCGCTTCCAGGAGTGACGATGGCTTCGTGGGCCCGATGAATTGGCCTCGGGGGCCGCACCCGGCCCCTAGTTTGGGCACCACTGAACTAGTCCATCACTTGGTGTCTTTTAATGCCAGGTGTGGCTCAATCCCTCCCTCATAGACTTAAGATTCATTGGGTGTAAGAGGGGAAGACAGTTTGCATACATGACTTTTAGAGGGTCCCAAAGAATAAACATTCTTGAGGGAACACAAGAGTAAAACCAAATGAAAAGATGGGAGGAAGGAGCTTACTGGGCAAGTAATAACATTAAGGGACGATATAGCTGAGAACTCAACCTCCCCTACGTCACTTGGAAGCCCCTGAATAGGGTGAGGGTCCCTAAGTGTAAGACCAACAGGCTCAAGTGGGGTGTGCTGGCAAGCAACAACATGTAACGTGAATGTGGAAAGATGATACAGAGTCTGGCTGGTTTGCTGGTCTGCCAATTACTGCCAGAAATGAGGACTTAAGTTTGGGCAACAACAAAGCCAAGAGAGTGGCTTCATTTTGGCTGTTCAGCGTTTGATCAGGACACAAAAGAAGAAGAGGATTCCAACCCTCAAGATCCTGAAGACATTGTGACTATAAGGTTCTAGGGCAGTGATGGCGAACCTTGGCACTCCAGCTGTTGTTGGACTTCACTTCCCAGAAGCCTAAGTCCCTGTGAATCCATACAAATGGGTTTACTGCACGTACGCAGCTAGAGTGCCAAGGTTCACCATCACGGATCTAGGGGTTAGAAAGTCCTCAGAAGCAGCCCCTTGGGAAAGCCAGGTGGGAGTGAGGACTCAAGGTCATTTTTCTTCCCCAAAGATGGGGTTGATTTGCTGCGTGACTCGGATGAATGTTGTCCGGCGGCTGAGCTCCTTCAACTTGGCAGCTCCTACGTAGGTGCAGGTGGAGCGGATGCCTCCGAGGATGTCCCTCAAGGTATGCTCCGCATCCCCCTTGAAGGGCACTTCCACCACCTTCCCTTCAGAAGCCCTGCAGGTGAGACAAAAAAGACATTGACTGGTCTGAGCCATTCTGGCTGCCTGGGAGAGTCTTTACACATTAACAGAGAGAAACTCTGCCCATCTCAGCCCTTGCTAGGTATGTTTTCCCTCACTTCTTCCAGGACTGCAGTCACTTATTTAAACATTAAACCTGCCATAATCCTAATGCAAACGAAGCCATGAATTTAATTTTGTTCTCTCAGATTAGTGATAGGGAACTTGTAGCTCTTCTAGTTTCTCACTAGAATTCTGCTTGCCATGGCCATAAAGGACTGCCCAAACTTTTCAGGCTGTGGGCCGGTCGCATGGGTCCTCTCACCGGAAACAGAAGTAAAATGTGCCAGGAGCACCACAGGTCAGATGAATTGGCGTCAGGGGCCAGATCTGGCTTGTGGGCCATAATTTGGGCACCCCTGAACTAGAATCAAAGAACAATAAGCCGGGTCTTTAAAATCAAGAGCTAAAATTTCAATCTTGTGTCATAGTGCCTAAGCCCATGATGGTGAACCTTGGCACTCCAGGCGTTCTTGAACTTCAGTTACCAGAAGCCCAAGTCAGCACTCCTGCTGTTCAGAACTTCTGGGAATTGAAGTTCAAGAACGCCTGGCGTGCCAAGGTTTGCCATCACTGGGCTAAGCTGTTGGGCAGGCCAGTTTTCTCTCCCTCTCCCTACCCAATCCATCTCTTTGCCTTCCATGGCTTTGCCCTCAGTCAAACTGCCCACCTCTCCCAGCCTTCACAGGCCAGAAATCTGTACCATCTCGTTAGGACGGGCAGATGAAAGAGGGCTGATCCTTCCTTGCCACCCTACCTGTATTCAGCCACACCTCCAGCATACTTCTTCATAGACACCTCGGAGCTCATGCCGTAGAAGAGCTTGTACTTTCTGCCGTCCTTTTCAATGAGATCTCCGCCCGATTCCGTGTGCCCAGCCAGCATCCCCCCTAGCATGACAAAGTCTGCACCAGCACCTGGACATTGGATGGAATAGCAGTGAAGTGAGCAAAGCGGTTCTGTAGCTGCACCATTATGACTGGCAGCCCCAGAGAACCATGTGGGGTTCTGCCTCCACCCGAGCAAATGTAGTGATATATTGGTAGGAAGGAGTTTTACCAAAAGCCTTTGCCACGTCTCCTGGGCAGCTGCAGCCTCCATCCTATAGGAGAGAGGACAGAAGGAGAATCTTAGCTTTCCAGGTTAAACTTTTCTTATGGCTGCAATTCCAAAGCAATTTGTCAGTTCTATTAATGAGCTGCAATATTGTTTAATAATTACATGTATATACACCTTTTATCCATGGCACTCAAGAAGGTAGACTTGCCTCTCATCTTCAACCTAGCCTTGTGAATTAGGTCAGATAGTACAAGGCTGCTTCCAGGTTCCCCACTTAATATTATGACTCTGTGATTATTAGAACCTAGACCATTGGTGGCGAACCTATGACATGTATGCTAGAGGGGGGGGCACTCAGAGCCCTCTCTCTTTGTACACTCAGTGCTTCCTCTCTCCCCC
Source organism: Furcifer pardalis (assembly GCA_030440675.1). Taxonomy (NCBI): domain Eukaryota; kingdom Metazoa; phylum Chordata; class Lepidosauria; order Squamata; family Chamaeleonidae; genus Furcifer; species Furcifer pardalis. Next base: position 3,951,296 of record CP126897.1, read on the forward strand.
CCCCCCAGCACAAAGTTTGCCCTGCCTCTCTTGATCTCTAAAAGACTGACCTAGACCTTCCAACTCCCAGAGCCCAGTCCTGCATTGCCTCTAGCAGAAAAAAAATGTATCGATCATACCATTTTGCTTTGGTTAGTTTCCTATGCTAAAAAATATTTTGTGGAAATGACCATTTTGCGAGGCTATTGGCAATGGTCAGTTCTTGCCATAGAAGAGATTCTTAAGTAGATGCTTGCTGAGAGCCAGCCCTCTGCAAAAGGCAAGTGGGAATTAACTAAGCTATTGTCCCCAAGCTTAAATGTTTACTCCCAGTTTATACTCTGATATAGGCCACATTTTCATGTTAAACAACTCCAGTTTAGTTAAAATAACTCTGCCACAACCCAGAATGAAGGTTGTGACTGCTTCCTTCCTGCTCTTTAGCCCAAATGGAAACCGGAGCTAGCTTCTCACTGAAATGATGTGTCCGTTGAGGCCATGTGCAGCATCAGCACACTCCATGACTGCACTGAGTTGGGGGTAGCCCACTCCCGTCTTCTTCCGTGTGGTGCATACTGAACCTGGAATAAAGGAAGGCGGAGGACTCAAGTCAGCCTGCCTGTTCTTTAGGAAAGCCCCCATCTCCTCAAATGAGAAGGGGAAACTGTACCACATCAAAGGGAAGCTACTTTATCAGGATACTAAAGTCCTGATTCTCCTAGCAACAAAGAAAGGCTGTATCCCTTCCTAAAGGACATCTCCACATTTAGCACAAACTGGCCAAACTCCCATCTTAATTGGTTTGACCTTACATACAAAGCACATGTTCCTGTCAAGTCACCTGGTCCAATTCCCACTTTGATGATGTCAGCTCCAGACAAGATGAGCTCCTCTACCATCTCGCCTGTTACCACATTTCCAGCCTAAGGAAACAAAGGAGATGGGGTGGTGGGAAATGAAAAGTCTCCCTGTGAGACACTACAAGTAGGATTAACGACTGTCCTGAAATGCTGGGATGTGTCAAAGAATGCCTGCAAATCAAACCCTGTGAGGTGCCGTTGAGGGAGTCTGGTATGCTTCTGTCATGGTAGAGCCTACCATGGGCTCACAAGTTACAACAAAAGTAGTTAAAAGTCCATATGGTAGTTGGACTTTGTTATATCTTTATATGTTTATAGCAGAGAAGGAAGGTGCTGGACTCTAACACCCTGTTGCCGGGCAGAAGACATTAAGGATACAGGGATGGATCTGATTGGCTCATGCAAATGAGATAAGGCAGGAGCGGGATGGTGAGGTATAAAAAGAGAGGGTTTTCTGAGGAGAACTTGAAAAGAACTTTAGGGAGATTCTAAAGAACTGGAGAGAAAAGACTTTCTGAAGAAAAGAGAGAGTCTGAGGGAACTTTCTGAAAAACTGTCTGAGGAGAATCTGAAAAGATTCTGAGGTGAATCTGAAGAGACTCTGGGGAACCTTATGAAGAGATTCTGAGGAGAATCTGAAGAGAACAAGCCAGAGAAGAACAAGCTCCCAAATCAAAAGATTAAAATTACTAGAAGGATGATACAATGAAACATAAGGGCTTCCTGATGTTAAAAACTGTTCCACGGTGATAATTATATGAAAGGGTCTATGGAAAGTGGGGAAATAATGCCTCTCGCCCTGCTTCTGAGAACGAGACATCAAAGACAACAGACTTACCATGATAGTATGTTCAGGAAACCGTTTGCGTACATCTCTCAAGAACTGGACGAAGTGTTCTGAGTAGCCATTGGCCACATCCAGGCAGATGTAGCGCACCTGAGGCACTGTTTTTAGGATCTGCTCCAGCAGCTCAAAGTCTGAAGAACCAGTGCCTGAACTGACTGCCACATTCTGGGGAGAGTCAACAGAAAAGATAATAAATAACAGCAAAGAAGACAAGATGGGACACCTATGATCTTATACAGTGGAAATTACCATTCCAGGGTTTACCAACCAAAACAAAGGCAGGTACAGTATATAACTGCTTGCTCAATTTGTTCTTGTGTGCAAGAACACAAGACTTAAAAAAGTATTTTTTCAATGGAACAGAGTGTTTGACAGGCTTCTTTTGCTCAACTTTTGCATTAATTTTTTAAATAGAAGCACTGGGTGGGTTAATTGTGTCCTTTTAATAAAGCAGTTTCACTTCCCTGCTTGCTGGGTCCTTGTATGCCTAAAGGGCAAAACACTACCTTTCCAAAAAGACATTTTGTCCAAATGGTTGACGTGTCATGTAAGAATAAAACACTTCTTGCATTAGAATGTTTTAAAAAGTCTCATAGGAAATAACATATTTTTAGAAAACTACTTTACACATTAACTCAGCTTGTCTCAGCAAGAAAGAGACAGTCTGTGAGAACATCTTTGTGTGCCTAAACAAAGGTAAGGTTGCCAGTGGATACTCACTTGGAGGCAATCTGGGTTCTGAGCCGCAAATTCCTTCCATTCATCGAGGCTATAGTGTTTGTGGATGGCAGTGAAGAGAGAGAACTGAGAAGATAAGATAATTTTTAGAATACATGCTCTGAGAGAGGAAAAACTGCTAGATTCAGATCAGGTGTGATATTTCATTGTTTCTCGCCCCACTTCCACTCCTTTTATGAGTGTTGTGATACAGGGGAGGAGATAGGATGAGGTGCCCAAACTATACCCTGTGGATCGGATCCAGCCCCGGACACCAATTTATCTGACCTGTGCCGCCCTCGTCACTCCCAGAAGCTAAAGTAAAACACGCCATACAGGGGTGGTTTACTTCAGCTTCCGGGAATGACAAGGGAGGCGTGGGCCGGATGAACCGATATTAGGGGCCAGATACAGCCCACAGGCCATAGTTTGGGCACCTCTAGTTTAAGCAGAGAAAATGGCAGCTTAAAATATATCTCATCCTGTTGCAAAACAGATTGCCAGAAGACACATTTTACTTCCACTTCCAGTGGGAGGAACCACATGACTGGCCTGGGGCCTGAAAAGTTTGAGCACCCCTCAGATCGGAGGTCTGATGAAGAATGACATATTTGCAAGTGGCTTGTAAGCTGAACACATGGCTATGAATGGCCATGGATAGTCTTGTCTGCTTGCTGTACTAAGAGAGAAAGTAACTCCAGGTGAACAGGATTCTCTGACCTCAACCACACCTTGCAAAGAACCTTGGCCATTTCAAAGGTTCCCACTGTGTCCATGTTAGCAGCAATGATGGGAATCCCCATGTACGTCTGCTTGGAGTTGCGGAATACAAAAGACCTCATGAGATCCACCTGGGGGGGGGGGGGGGAGAGACAAAATATAAAGAAATTTGAAACAAAAGTGACACCTTAGAGATTTTGAGGTCACCACTCACTCATACCTTGAAAGGTCAGTCTTGCTAGGGCTTGGTTTTTCCCACCTGGGGAACTGAGGAGGTGAAAATGAGTCCACCATCTTTTGCCTTGGCCTACACAAACATTCTTGAGGGTACGCAAGGGCAAAACCAAATTAGAAGATGAAGGAAGGAGTTCATTAGACAAGGAATAACATTAAAGGAGGATATGGCTGAGGAACTCTACCTCCCCTACATCACTTGGAGGACCCTGGATAGGTTGAGGGTTGGAGTCCTTAAATGTAAGACCAGCATGTTCAAGTGGGAACTGCTGTTGGACAACAACACGTGGTGTGAATGTGGAGAGATACACATTTGCTCATTTGCTAGTCTGTCAATTGCTGCCAGAAACATGCACCAATGAGGACTTAAGTTTGACCAACGACAAAGTGAAGAAGCAGTCCAGGGTTTGATCAGGACATGAAAGCAGCAGCCTTGGCCTACGCGGAATGTCTTGCAGTGTTCAATTATGGAAGAGCGGCACCCCAAAATGCTGGACCTAATCATGGCATTCCCTATTCTCAAGAAGCATGTTAGAAAAGGCCTCTCGGATGCCTCCCTAAAACTGGGAAGAGTTTTCAGCAGATCGAGATGGGACTTCCAAAGGAACGTTCCGTGCCCACTGGAGTGCCACCACCTTCCGCAATCCCATCCCACCTCCATTCTGCAAAAAGAATCCAGAGGGTGGTTCTCACCTCGCTGCGGGATTTGAGAGTGCTCCGCTTGGGCCTCAGGAGCACATCCTTGAAATCTAACTTTACATCATAATCAATGTGTGGCATCTTTGATCCTGGAAGAAAATGAAAGACAGAATAATATATTTGTAATAATTGGGGCAGGATACAAATTCAAGAAATAAGTAACTTCTCCTGGACCTGTGGAACACAACAGGTAGGAAGTCCAAATGTCTTCTGTCTCAGGCTGTAAGCCAGGGGTTCCCAACCTAAGGCTTGCCTATTTTCGAGAACACCCATGAAAGCAAACATGCCTCTTCTTAGAACAGGGGTTCCAACGTAAGGCCCGCAGGCTGGATCTGGCCCATGGTGCCATTTCATGTGCCCACCCCCACCCCTCCAAGGGCATTTGACTGGCTCAAGAGTGATCACACGGCAAATTATTGGTGGACATGCCTCCTTTTCCCATGAAGAGTAAGATGCCCAAAACAGCACACACAATGAAGAAAACCCAATTGCATAGGCCATAAATCTAACACGAAAACCTTCAACCTAAGTCCCTCACAGGCAGCCAGTGGTGGGCAGCAACAGGTTCATGCACCACCACCCCGAGGGGGGATAGCAAAATTGGGTGGCCTCTGGGCAGGGGGTAGCAAAATTGGGTGGCCTTCAGGCAGGGGGGTTAGCGAAATTGGGTGGCCACGTCCAATTCCCTGCCCTGCCCCATCAGGTTTCGTCTCTGCAAGTGGTTCAAGATCTCTCTTACTCAAAAGCCAGTTATATCCAATTCTAGGGTGTAGTGTTCATCTCCATTTACAGCCAAAGAGCCAGTGCTACTGTTTTGCAGATGTATACATGGCCATATGACAGGCATGACTAGATTGACCACGATGTAGGCTCCGCCCACAGTGTGGTAGCGAAATTTTTTGCTGCCCACCACTGCAGGCAGCCCATTTTATGAGACAGAAATACGCATCCTAAGAAAGGCCTAGGGAGAATCTACATCCCAACCTAGCCCACTACCAACATTGTAGAATACTGTACTGTGTTTGTATTTAAATTCATAAATAGCTCCATCGGAAATCACACCTTAACTAGAGGCATAATTTCCTTTACATATGAATTGGGTGGGGAACAATGGGATCCTGGCCTTTGATCTGGGATGGGAGAGCAATGCCAAACATCCCCACTATCTGGCAGACAGAGACAGCCAATGCTTTACTCTTTTCTTGAAAATATGAACATTAAAAAAATGGACATCCAGAAATAAGCCAACAAAACCAAAGGAACTGCTTTGAAGCCAAAGAAAGTGGCTTCGTTTGGATAGTTCAGGGTTTGATCCAGACACGAAAGAAGTCATACTCTTGCCAACTTTACACATACACTTACTTGCACCACAGCTTGTCTCCAGGTCTGGCACACAGATCTGTGATTTTGGGGATAACCTATCAGGAATACTTCATCGGCAGAGGGTTGGGCAAAAGGACGTTTGACATTATGTGCCTTCTAAACCTGTCCAAAGTTCTTCCCTCCAAGACAACTGGAGAGGCACAGCTCCTGGGCATCACTAGGCCTAGATGCCCCCACCACTATTTTCCAGCTACATTACAGCCTCCCCATGCCAATATTAAAAACTGGATGTAACTTGGACCTGAACATATTTTTGAATAATCCTGTGTATGACTCTGTCACCAACTGGGTGTCCTTTTCACAATATGGACCTATTAACTTTTCTGGACCACAGCTCCCAGAATCTTCAAACTCAGAAAAGTTCACAAGTCTATGTTGGCACTTATGCTCCCCCCAAAAAGAAAGAAAAAGACCTGACATTTCCAAATTCTGCTCTTTCCAAATAAGGAGGGAAAGTGACGATGTGCAGATATAGGAAGAAGGCTTCCGTCCCCATTAATGCCCCCCCCCCCAAATATCAGCCCAAGAAACCTTTCTTGCCCCTCAAAACAAGGGCTGTTCTTCCATGGTGAAACACTGAGTTTATTGGGGAGGGGGGGGACCTCAAATAGAGGACCCAGGTGAAGCCCACTTCCGGCTCGCCCCCCCATCTTCCCCAGCGTACACTTCCGGTTTCCGTAGCTACCCGCGGTCAGGAGATGGGAGGGTCAGCGGTGCGAGCCTTCTTCTCGACCCCAGAGAGAGGACTCCTACTACCGGCTTCTCACAAAGTCCCCACTCCCGTTAGTTCTTCTGAAAACGATTTTTCTCCCGATGAAATGCCTTGTGGGAAACGTAGTTTGAGCGCCGCCCACCTATAATGGTAGCTGCCGGCAGCTTGACTACAATATCCATAATTATACAGGAGTTAGTCTTTAAAGGGCCACAACATTTTTGTCTTTTCAATTTTATTTACTTTCAGATATGTTTGCACAGACTAACACGGCTACCACTTCAAACGTTTCAATCAAGTAATGGTGATGACAGCGCAAGAGACAGAAAAGACCACTAATCCCAGCGTCCTACGCGCGGCGAATGCGCATAGCGTAAAAATATTTCCGACGCAATGGCTGACGGGAACCGTAGTCCCAATTGACCCAAGGCCCTGCCTCATTAGTAAACTGGAAGAGACTGTTCCGAAACATCTCGTCAGTTAAGCCCTTTATAGAGTGAGGAGAGTAGAAGCGTTTGGCTAATTACGTCTTTTAATTCCCACAGTGGGAAAAGACTGCATTTCCCATCATGCAGTGCGGAGAAAGGATGCTTTTCGTTCTAACACTCAGGTTAGCAGTAAAAGAAAACCAGACGCATTATTTTGATCGTCAAACTTCAGCGCTCCTCTTTAAAAAAAAAAAGTTTGTCAATTTCATTATTAATTATCGGCTTTTTTTTCCCTCGCGTCTTAGTTGCCAGCTTTGACCCCTGCGCCGGAAGTGACGACCGCAGGGCGCCGGAAGCCTACCGCCAACTAGGACCATTGAAGGAGTGGGGAAAGGGAGTGGAACTCTTCAGGTTCTGCTTCCGGGGTCGGAGGTTGAGCGAGTGGTCCCCGGTTGAGTGAGTAGAGTTCTTGGTCACGATGCTGATCAAAGTGAAGGTAATTGGGAGGAGGGTGGGTTGTTGGAGAGAATGGGGGAAGCCCCCCGCCTGGAAACCCAAAAGCAGGACCGGGAATGTCAAGGGTGCCTTTGATCCCCTTCTGTTTAGCATTAGTCAGAGTCCATTTGGAGCATTGTGGCCAATTCTGGGCACCACACTTTGGGAAAGATGCAAACATACTAGAGCAATTGCAGAGAAGGGCAACAAGGATGATCAGAGGACTAGAAACCAAGCCCTGTGAGGAAGGACTGAAGGAACTGGGCAAGTTTAGCCTTGAGAAAAGGAGACTGAAAGGCGCTAAGATGATAACACTCTTCAAATACCTGATAATAATTTCGTGTCAGAAATTATTCTGGGTTGAAAGGATTTTTGCTGGAGAATCTCCGCTCAGGAAACGCCCAAATGAGGCTCTTTTCATATCCCCAAGAGCTGGGACGGAGACAGGTGCACAATCCATCATGCCGCACCAGGGTCTCGAACTGCCGACTTGTTGTCCTTCCAGCTAACAAGGCGAGCTTCTTAACTACTGAGCCACTGCAGTCCCTTTCAAATACAGTGCCTGAAAGATGGTCACAAAGAGGAAGGGAAGGGTCTGTTCTCCATCACCCCACAGTGAAAGATGTGTAATAATGGGCTCTAAGAAAAATGTTAGAACAGTTCGACCGTGGGACCATCTGCCTTGAGAGGTGGTGAGCACACCAACACTGGAAGTGTTCAAGAGAGAACTGGAAAGCAATCCTCCATCTGATCTGCTTTGATTTGAATTCCTGCATTGATCCGGGGGTTGGACTCAATGGCATAAAAGGGCTCTTCCAAATCAGTGGTTCTACCCTGCCTGGCCTGCCTGGGTGTCTCATGGAGCTCCCTTCTCAGTGCTAGGTGGCTTTCATACTCACATCCTTTATAAAACTGCCAGCATTAGTAATGCTTTTTAGAAAAACTTGTTTACTTTTTTCCATTACATGAAACATTCACTATAATCTTTTTTAAAACAATCTTATACATTCATAGGTTCACATGCAGACGCTTCACTATGTCTTCTTTTTCTACAGTTCGTCAATCCTTTATAGCTGAAGGAACAGTAGACCAACATTCCAGCCTGTTTATCTTCTGTATTTGTATTAATTTGATACTAAAGACCAACAGAGGTTGTCATGTTTTCATAAAAGTGTCATGTTTTATTTCTCTCCTATGTAATCTAACCCTGTTGGTCATTTGTTCCATCAATGAAATTACCGAAATCTGATTAGAAATCATGTAAAGACAGACTTTGAGCTCTCCCTCCAACAGCTGGAAATTTCATTTTGCTCCTGATGATGATGACTTGCTGTTTTGTGCCTTCACCTGCTAATTGTCAGGATTTGAAGGGAGTGAGATTTTGTGCTTGCTGCCCAACCAACAAAAGAAATTCAACAGTGAGAACTCAATTAGTTGTACTAGGCAGCCCTTTTTCCTCTGGATTGCTGCAATTCATATTGCCCTCAATCTTAAATCAGTTAATATAATACAGTATGTTGCTCAGATTCCTCTGATAGCTAGAGGAAGGGTGATGGATGGTGATGGGAAGCTGAGCCTTTAGTTAAAGAGTTTAGTTTTTTCTGGGAGAGATGGATGCTTGCTATTCCTGTTTTCTTTCAGACACTAACTGGAAAGGAGATTGAGATCGACATAGAACCCACTGACAAGGTAACAGTCCTCAAGCAGACGCGGGGGGGGGGGGATGTTATGTAGTTGCTTAATGCTGCTTATACTCCCCACTGTTCTCTAATAACAAAGTATGACTTGGGCAACAAGGGAATTGCAGTTATAATTGAAGAATTGAAACAAAGAGTTGTGATCATTGCAGAAAAGATCAAGCGATATAACCAAGTAATGCAGTTTCAGCAAAATTCACAATTTCGAGTTAACCAATATTATTTTTATTAGACCCTTGAAAATGGGCATGAAGCTAAAACACTTAAACCCAAGGAAGGCCAGAGAGACCATCTCCTGGTGTTTTCTCTCACACCAGGAATCATTTCCTCTCCTTGTGTAAGGGGAGCTGGCAGAGACTGGGAATATGTGTGGGAAATTCTCGACGTGGGAATCAGTCTGTGTGATCAGGAATAAACCCGCTCAATGGAAGCTTTAGTGTACCAACGCTTCTGGTTGTGGTCCAAACTATAACCAAAATAGATTCATTCATTTGGAAAACTCCTTTATAGTTGGCCTAAATTTCAGAGCAGATATGCCACTCCTTTAACCTGGGAGTTACCTGAAGTCATGGGAATGGCTTTTTTATTGTTGGATCTGCTACGTTAGTCCCTTGGGGGACAGCAAAACACCTTAATAAACAAGCTTGAAATGTGTTTTTTTTTCTAGTGACAGTGACGTTTTTATAGACAAAACACACAAAGGTGTATAAAAATGACCACCACCACCACCACCACCACCCCCGAACTATGTGGAGGGTCTTGGCCACCTCAAGGAGGGTCACAGCACAATTGTTGCTGATTAAAATGTGACTTTTTCCCCTCTTCCCCCTCTCAAGGTGGAGAGAATAAAGGAGCGAGTAGAAGAAAAAGAAGGGATCCCGCCCCAGCAACAGAGGCTCATCTACAGTGGGAAGCAGATGTGAGTTCTCTCCAGAGGGAATATGGGGTACTGATCCATTCTGAGGAACGCACATTGTGAGGCCTCTTGGATGGACGGCCTCTTTAGACAACATTTTTCAAGGATCTCAGCATTAGAAAGGTCAGGTGTAACAAAACTTGGATGGATGCTTTAAAAAGTAGTTCTAGTTCATTTCAAGTCCCATAAAAGTCCAGTACCATCGTTGTTGCAGTTCCTTAAAAAGGAACTCTGCTTTCTGTTAAAGTGCCTAATTTTTAGTCACCCATTGAAAATTTGATTGCTCTGAGCCGTAGGCTCGTGGTACAAAATAACCGTCTCCTTCCTTTCTCGATGTTGTCTCAATACCCACAACGGGGTTTAAGCCAGCACAGCAGGCCAGACCCAATAACTACAGATGTCAACTTACATATGCAGAGAAATAGCATCTCCTCTGACAAGTTACAGTTGTAGTTACAGCTATATTGTTAGGATAATAAGTTAATTACAAGTAACTGGTTACTTCCCCAGCATTGAGTAGAAGTACATGGATCATAGAATAACTGAGTTGGAAGGGACATTTGAGGCAACCAAATTCAGCCCTCTGCTCAGTGCAAGAATCTAAATTAAAGCAGATGGGTGCCCAATTTTGTCGAGTGCTCACCACCTGCTGAAGTAATTGGTTCTACTGTCGTACTGCTCTAGCTGTTAAGAAATTTCCCTCGTATTCAGCCTATATCTGGCTAACTTTAGTTTGATACCATTACTCTGTGTGCTGCCCACTGGGACAGATAAAGAACAGATCCTGCCCTCCTTCCTCTGTATGATTATCTTTCAGGTATTTGAAGAGTGCTATTATATCCCCTCTCAGGCGTCTTTATTTTCAATGCTAAACATGCCCAGTTCCTTCCGTCTTTTCTTATTTGGTTTGTGTAGATCCCGTTTACTCGTATACATGCGATATATGAAAACTCCTCAGCTCTTTTGCCAGTCTGGCCAGTTTATCCTGCTATGGTAATAGAGCACCAGTGGTGGGCATCAACAGGATCACACCAGTTCGCCAGAACCGATAGCAGAAATTCTGGCTGGCCCCGCCCATCTAAGTTTTGAAATAAAGTCCTAATCTGAGTGCAACGCAGGGCTTTCCCCCTGGCCACGCCCACCATATCACGCCCACAGTGTGGTAGTAATTTTTTTTAGCCCACCACTGGAGTAGACCCCACTGCCAATGACTCAATGGCAATCATTAGGCAGCAGTCAACTAACCTGACTGCCCTGAGGACTGACAGGCTTGGGTGGTGAAGTCCACAGGGGAGGGTGATAGTCCCCAAGTGGAATAAATCCCCCTTGAATCCATCTGGATAGAGGGCAGAAGCTTCATCCATCCTGGCCTCAGGCTAAGGAGGACTTTGCATGCCAAAAGGGCTCAGGACCAGAAAGTGACTCGCAGAACTGAATCAGTGGTATGGGTGTCAAGCTGTGATGCGGAAGACAGATGAAAGGTCACAGTGTTATAGTCTCAGGACAGTCTTCATGGCTAATTGCTACGAGGATCGCCAATATTCAGATACGGCAGAAGAAGAGCTTTTATGGAAATTGTCCTCCAAAAAAGGTAACTTTTGGGCCCAGAATGGTGCAGCAACTGCTACCCCTAATACTAGTCTCTGTTTGTTTTCAGGAATGATGAGAAAACTGCAGCTGACTACAAGATCCAGGGTGGCTCGGTGCTCCATTTGGTTTTGGCGCTACGTGGCGGAGGCCTGCGATGATGGAGCCTCTCCTCTCCCGAGTGCCCCTCCCCCCCAGCCCTCCCCTGGCCCTCACAAAGGACAGATCAGCTCTTTTGCAGGTGGGAAGCATTGAGGCGCTACATGCCCTGCGCTCCCACCCACCCAACCCCTTGGGTCCTCCTCGTTCCAGGAGAGATGCCCTCTGCCGCCTGAATCTCCCACAAGCCATTGTTTGAGGGAGGCCCCATTTAAGAGGACCGTGTCCATGGTTTACCTTAACGGAGGTACAGCATTCTCCAGGTCCTGATCCTCCAAATGCATTGTCACTCTAGCGACTTCCTAAAGGCTGCTTACTCGTCAGTTGTTTGTTTGTTTGATTTTGACACCCATCTTTAGCTATCTCTTCCCCTCTGTTGGAATGGCTGAATGTTCAATAAAGAAGTTTCACAAGCTCCGTTGCTTCGCCAGATGCATTGACTAAATCGTATCAAGTCTTTTGGGTTTTTCTGGAATCGCCCAGCTATGATTTGGAGGGAGTGGCTCATGTGGTTAAGATGCTGAACTCGATGACTGGAAGGTCGGAGTTTGATTCCCAAGTACTGCACGACAGAATGAGCTCCCGTTTTTTGTCCCATCTCCTCCCAACATAGCTGTTTGAAAGCAAGAGATTGCAAGTAGATAAATAGGTACCACTTTGGTGGGAAGGTAAACAGCGTTCCATGCACTCAGGTGTTGAGGCATGCCTACCACATGTCCACGGAAATGTTTGCAAATGCAGACAGCGCTGGCTCTTTGGCTCCAAACAGAGATGAGCACTGAACCCTAGAGTCAGATACAACTGGCTTTCGAGCAAGGGCAACCTTTACTTTTTACTTCCTATATTCCAGCTGTTTCAAACTGGCTCAGGAGTCATCCTTCCCCCCCCTCCCCCGGGAATTGTCTTTATTCCTGGAAAAGGGCACATGCAGACAGAATTCTCAACATTCATGGAAGGGGAACCCAATATGGCTATTTTAGCATCACACCATTCACACTCTAGAGAGGAGCTATGCTACGAATGTATGTCCCCTTTAGAAAGATGCAGCGTCTGGCCATTAGCAGGATCTGTTTGTGAACGAATTGGCCTCAGACTTTTGTGCCTGCTGCCCAACCAAAGCAGCCTTTGACTGCGGATGTAGGCCTTCTTGGTTTATGTATTTATTTTTCTGCAGCTACGGTTCTTGACTTGATCCCCTCTAGCAGTTTTGGACAGCTCCCATCAGCCTCAGTTGACAATGGTATGGATCATGGGAGTGAAAAACATCTGGAGGGTTTCCAGTAGCAGCAGGTTGTTTTGAAGTTCCTGCTTGACTCACTCACTTGAGCTATCTGAAGCAAAGAGTCCTCCGTGGATTAATATACAAGTACTCTGTACGACTCACTTTGGTGCTGCTTAAAATGTGGGCTCTTGTTCTGTAGAAAAACCTTGTTCTTAGCAGGACAAAATTCTTCTAGAACAATGGTAAAGGGCAACCTGGGGTAGGTATGTGGATGTGTTGCTAGCACATAATGAAGAAAATAAAGTACTACAGCATCAAACCCATCTACTAGACAACAGCTGAAACTGAGGAAGAGTTTTCAGCACATCTCTAGGGCTCTAAATCTCAAACCAGAATTGGTTAGGCTGAACTTCCAGAGACCACAAACAACACACCTTGCCAAATGGATGAATGCCAAAAGGGTGTCTCCCACGAGGGAGGGTCCCCTGGAAGTCACTTAATTTGAAGTGACCTAAACAAATCAAAGAATAATTAAGCAAAAAGGGATGACTTGGCTACAGGGAGAATTTTCTATTACTTTAGAGAAAATCAATCAAAACAGCATTGATATGCATGCAATTTATATTTATTTAATATAAATTTGAACTAATAATAATTTATGCCCCTAGTGTCTAGTATGTGCTTAAAAGAAGATCTAGTAAACAGTTGAGAAAGCTATTGAAGTAATCCACTTCTGGTCAAAAATAGTATACTCATTTTAATATTTTCTGTTTGAATGTTATTTACAATTGTGAGAGCGAAATTCTGATTCACATTATTTGACATAGGTGCAGCCATATTAATTAAAAGTAGAATCAAAATGATATAAAGGGAGTCATGTGGGTAAGAATGTTGTTTGTGTTTAGGTCACTGACCTGACAGAAAAGAAGAACCTCTGCAGGTGGCTCAAAACAGAGTCACACGTGCCTCATACCACAACACGTGTCTCACATGTATCCTGCTAACCGCAAAATGTGACATGACCTAATGTACTAGGAAAAAAGGCAATTTTAGAAGGTATCTAAGGGAGGAGAAAAGACAGGCAGTCTGGCATTGCAAACACAGGATCTTTCGGAAACCAAATTTCTATATTATTGGCCAATCTTAATATTACTTGCATCTCTTTATTATTAAGGTATTGTACTTTATAGAATGTGTTCTGATTTTATTTGGCTTTTGCTTAAAATAAACTACTTAATAATATTTTAAGATATTGTACCTAGAGTCCTTTTGTGTATAGCAGCTGGGGAAAATAGAAATAAAATTTTCCCGACACATTTTATGTAGGTCCCTAAATGTAAATTGCACAATGCTCTGATATGAACAAAAAAAGAAGGAAGCTGGTGTGAGGATGGAAGAGCAGAGGAAAGAACGACAAACTTCCTTGAGTGAAAGCCCAATGCAATATGAACACAGTAAATCATTTCCAGAAAGGGACAGTAAAGGTTTTTGTGTTGCTTCAACAGGTAGGGCCTTTTTAGTTGTTAATTATTTATCTACCTCTCACATGGCTTTATAAACACATGGTAAATAACACTGACATTTACCATAAGTATAGGTGAAGTATAGGTAAAATATACACACACTGTCAAAGTTCTTGATCCAGTCAATTGTGGAAGGAGAGAAGAAAATTTGTCATATCTCCTCTAAATGCCCTGCTTACATATTTATGGACTATGTGAGAAACAGTTTGGTGTGGATTCCTACAGTCACACTGGGCTGCAGGCAGCTTCCCCCATTTGTATAATAGCTCTGCACAACAGCCATGGCCAGGTCATATCCGATTAGCCTTTTCAGTTGTAGTGGTTGAATATGAAACAAATAAATAATTTCTGAACTCTCAACTTCCAATATCAGCTGCTAGAACAATTCGCTGCGATATGGAGATTGTTAGGAAAGCTGCCTTATGCTCAACATGTACTCTGGATAAAATACCGCCCAACTCTTGATTCGTGGAGACCAAGAAAACTTTTGTTCTCTTGTCATTTGGTAAGCAAAGTAAAGCAATCACTCTTCTATACCACCCCATTGCATTGAGTGCACGCTTTGGGGGCGTTCACAAGTTAATTAACATTTTTCCCACAACATCATGGGTACTCATTTTACCAACATCAGAAGGCGGAAAGGCTGAGTCAACCTTGATTCCTTATCAGGATTGAACTCACCACCTTTTAGTTGCAGTACAGCAGTTTAACCACTAACACCAGGGTAAGCACGTTTTAAAACATCTAATTAGCCTTTTATCTACGCTTTGGTGTTTTTGCATATTTTTTTTAATTGCTGGAAATTTGAGCTATACTTAGACAAATAGGCTTTAAAAAAAGCAGAAGTAGAAAAAGAGGAAGACTTAAAGTGAAATAGAGTTACTGTGCTGCAAGCTTGAGTTTGCAGGAGTCATACAGGGCAGTAAAAAAGGCAGGACCTTTGGACAGTCATTAATTCATAGGATGGCTGTTAAATCAGGAGCGACTTCTCAGGCTGTAAGGCAGTGGTGCCCAAACTAAGGCCCGGGGGCCGGGTGTGGCCCCCGACGCCAATTCATCCGGCCCGCGAAGCCCTCGTCGCTCCTGGAAGCGGAAGTAAAACGCGCCCGTACGGGCGCGTTTTACTTCCGCTTCCAGGAGTGACGAGGGCTTCGCGGGCCGGATGAATTGGCGTCGAGGGCCACACCTGGCCCCCGGGCCTTAGTGACTGGCTCCCTGAACCACATGATCGGCCCATGGCTGAAAAAGTTTGGGCACCCTTGCTGTAAGGGCACCCCCACAAATCTGGGCGCGCAAGAGAGAGAGAGAGAGAGCGCATGCATCTGTCCCAGCAGATGTTTGGACACACAAAAAGCGGCCTGTCTTCTTCCTCCAAGGATGCTCCGTTGCCAGCCAGGATCTTTTCTGGGGTGCAAAGAGTTAACCGGCAGGCAACTTCTGGCCACCCCTAAGCTGAAGCACGTGGTCCGGGAAGGCAGACACACGCGGAGGGAGAGATCAGCCTTCTGCCTGTTACCAAACCTCCCTGTCCTCAAAGGACCAGGTTAAAGAAGAGACCCACCAACTTCCTTCCTTCCTGCCAGGCAGGGCGGGAGGCTGGGGCTTGGGACATCCGATGGCCAGGTGTCCAGAAAGGTAACATCCAGTCTCTGGCCCACCGGCACTGGAAATGCCAACTCTGCATTCTGCAAAAAGATTTCTGCTCAAGCTTGGTGGTTTTCCTGGAACAGGGATGGAAAACTTTGGAGATTTTGGGGAAGGGGGTGGGGTGGGGTGGTACTATTTTTCCACCCACTCCCCAGCTGTGAAACTAAGCCAAAAATTCGCAATAAGGAAACCACGCATTTTGCAGGAAGCCTGCTTCTTGTTTGGGTTTTATACGCGCTTGGGGCTTGGATGAGCTTAGAACACTTTTTCCTTAACCTTTGGGTTTTGGACTTCAGTTCCCAGAAGCCTAAGTCAATTCCCAAAAGCACTGACCAGGTAACGTACTGACTTGGGCTTCTGGGAATTGAAGTCCAAAAAACCAAAGGGTAAGAAACACTGAGTTAGAAAGACCCTCCGTTTGTTTTGTCCTGCAGTTTTCTAGGATCTGATGCTTATCTTGTGGGGTGGGGGTGGGGGTGTAGAAGGATTTGGCCTGAAGCAAGGAGATTCAGGGTCCTCATTGGACTGCCCAATGCTCTGGGGATGCTCTAATCTCTTGAAGTGATAATGACACTAGATTCTTCTGTTGCTTTTTCAACCTGCTCCTGCAAACCTCAAAATACCCTAAAGCCATCCCAGTTGTGCCCAACAGACCCTCCGTACTAAATCTGATAAACCCCCATCCTTACGGAATTCCAGTGGAACCTTAGTTAACATAATTAATGCATTCTCCAGGATGTCTCTTTCAGTGAAAATTACTTTAACTCAATTTCCCATGGGAATGCATTGAAAGCCAAAATACATTAACTGATAACGCGGTTTCCCATAGGAAGGCAATGAAAACCAATTAATCCGTTCTGGAAAAATATTCTGTAAACTGAGCCACTATTTTCTATGGATTTCTTTTTGTTAAGCAATTTTTATGTTAACCGAGCCATTTGTTAACCAAGGTTCTACTGTGCTTGGGCCGCCCCAAACAGGTGGCCTCTCTTTATAAAAGTATCAGAGAGTAAACAAAACAAAATTTGAGGGGGGGGGGGAATGTGGCACCTTAAAGATTAACTCCTGTATTTAAATATGAGCAAAGCTTTGCTCACATTTTAATACAGTTGTACCTTGCTTAAAGAGCATAATGTGTTCCACAGGATTACTCTTTAAGCGAGTTTGCTCTTTAAGCGAAACACCATTGTAAGTGACCAATTGAGACTTCTGGAGGGGGGGATTGCAAACCCCGATTTATTTGTTAGCGAGTTTTGGTTGGTTTTATTTGTTAAGTGAAGCGAACATTCAGAGAAAATTCTGCTCTTTAAGCGAGTTACTCTTTAAGCGAGGTGCTCTTTATGCGAGGTTTGACTGTACAGGAGTTAATCTTTAAGGTGTCACAACATTTTTCTCTTTGTGTGTGTCTGTGTGTGTGTTTTGTTTGTTTACTACAGGTCCTGCTATGTTTATAGAGTAGACCATATTGCCATAATCAACAGCGAGTGTCAGGTGGCAGTTTACTAATCTGACCTCTCTGAGGTCCAAAGGGAAGGGTGATGGTCCCCAAGTGGATTAAATCCCTCTTGGAGGAGGTCAGCAGCTTCCTCCATCCTGGCCTGGGGCTGAGGAGGACTTTGTGTGCCAAAAGGTCTTAGGACCAGAAAGTGACTCAAGAACTGGATCATTGGTACTATGAGTGTCACACTGCGATGCTGAAGGCAGATGAAAGGTCACTGCATTATATTCTCAGGACAGTCTTCATGGCTGATCTCCATGATCATCACCTAAATTTGGATTTGGCTGTGGCAGAACATCAACTCTCTGATATGCTTGCATAGACTAACACAATTACCACTTGAAACTTTATAATCAAAATCTCATTTTATTTCTAGAACGTGAGTTTCTCCATTGGGATTGGTGTCCTTCTTCCATCCAGAAATATGAGCAAAAAGCCATCCCTGGTAGTATTTGACCTGGGTAAGTATCTTAGCCAGAATGGGAAGTTTGAATACAAGTGGTATCTCGCTTAAAGAGCATAATGCGTTCCACAGGATTGCTCTTTAAGTGAGTTTACTCTTTAAGCAAAATACCATTGTCAGTGACCAATTGTGACTTCTGGCGGGGGGGGGGGAGATTGTGAACCCCAATTCAGTTGTTAAGCGAGTTTTTGGTTGGTTTTAGTTGTTAAGCGAGGTGACCATTCAGAGAAAATTCTGCTCTTTAAGTGAGTTACTCTCTAACCGAGGTGCTCTTTATGTGAGATTTTACTGTACAGTACTTCAAAAATATATTATTTTATTGCTCTTTATCAAAGGCTGCAGTTGCATGGGTGTGTAATTAAGCAGAAAACCGATCTTGTATGCGCATGGAGTAGAATTTCTGAGGAGAGATATGTGGGATCACCCTGGAGGTCACTTTAAATTTAGTGTGGGTTTACCAAAAAACTTTTCCTTAGGCCCATGATGGTGAACCTTGGCACTCCAGCTGTTCTTTAACTTCAATTCCCAGAAGCCCAAGTCCCTGTGAATCCACATGTACGAGCAGTAAACCCATTCGTGTGGATTCGTGTGGAATTGAAGTCCAAGAACAGCTGGGGTGCCAAGGTTCGCCAACACGGGCCTAGGATATTTTGGGATCCAGGTATTTCCATATCTTGGTAAAGCCAGGGGTGGTGGAAATTTGCTATAATTTCTCCTCACTGTCAAAATTTGGGGTGCTACTGAGATAAGCCATGAAATTTGCCTGCATGTTACCAGGATCCTGGCATGAGGTGTTTTTATGCACAAAACAACCTTGAAATAGGCTGGGCTGACAGACAACACTACTGCATTCAGACAGAAGTTCGACGCATTGTTTCCTTGCTGCCATTGACTGTGTTGGTAATCTCCCTCATAGATTACACCCTATGGCCTTTTTGGGTCGATACCCACGTGGATCCCCCTTTCTGTAAAAACAGGTAAGAGAGTGGTGATTGTGCACAAGAGCTTATATTCCCCCCCCCCCCTTAATTATGGGGTGGTCTATGGCAGGGGTGCCCAAACATTTTGGACCATGTCACGTGGTTCAGGGAGCCAGTCACTATGGCCCAGGGGCCGGATCTAGCCCCTGACACCCTCATCGCTCTTGGTAGCAGAAGCAAAGCGGAAGTAAAACGCACCCGTACATTAATTAGGAAAGTACGCTCCCTAGGCAGTAGTTTGAGCATCCCTGGTCTATGGGAAGAATTTCCCATTATTAAAAGTGGGAGAACCAAGAACGTTATGCTCCTGAAGCAGAAAGGTAGCTAAGAAAGGCTCATCAGGTACGGCCTGACTGCAGTGACTAACATTTCTCATCAGCAGCTATGCTGGCTGGGGCTGATGGGAGATGTAGTCCAAAAACATCTGGGATGCTCCCCTTTGGCCCCCACCCATCCTAACAATATGTTAACCAGTAACTCAGTGGTTCCCAGCATGAGGCCCACACCCCTCAGAGGGACTTCAACCCAGCCTTCCCACTCTGATACATCAGACTATAAATCCTAACTGGCTGATGGGTAGTGTAGTTCAATATATTAATTAGGAAAGTGGCAGCTTAGAGAAGCTGTACTAACTTATACTTTGGATTTTTATTGAGCTATATTCTCAAAGGCCTCTTGCTTTAATATTAATGCACCTTGCCTTAATACCAAATTATGTCCATGCTGTCTCTCAGCTTAGATAACTGGGCAGAACATGACTTTCTACTGTCTGGCCAATAACAACCATGGCCTGCATGGAAAGCTTTAAATAGACTGTACAGAGGGGGTAAAAAGATCAAGGGCTAATCTGAGAAAGTGGGGTTTCCCTGTAGATGACAGTCTGTGTGATTGCAGAGAAGTACAAACTATCCCCCATAGGATACAATGCACACGATGCCCCTCAACATGCACTGAGGAGGACCTTATGTTGTCAAGAGGAAATGCTGTTGAAGTGGCCCAATATTAGGCGGATGCCATCTAGCCCTTTTAAATTCTATTTTGTTTTTAGATGTGTTAATTTTAGCTTTGTATATTATATGCTGGTGGTGCATTTGACACAAATAAAGTTTTTCAGCCTAAAACTTTTAGGATGGTTTAGACCAGGGGTACCCAAACTTTTCGGGCCTGTGGGCTGGTCACGTGGTTTGGGGTGCCCAAACTATGGCTGGATCTGGCTCCCGATGCCAATTCCTCCAGCCTGCACCACCCTTGTTGCTCCCAGAAGCAAAAGTAAAATGTGCCCGTATGGCCCCCAGGCTGTAGTTTGGGCACCCTTGGTGTAGACATGCTGTATATTTAAACTAATAATGTTTTTTAAATGCCTTACCATGTGTCATGTGGGCATTTTTGCCTCCTTTGCCTCCCACCTTGAAGGAATGGGAATTATGCCTGCGAAGAGCAAATTGTTTCATATGTAAAGTTTCTGTGCTCTTAAAAAGCAACACTGCAGGCAGAAATACAACCTATGCAGATTTTCCTGGGTTTGTTTTTTTTCTGAACAAAGCTATACCTCTTAGGTATCTGCCTGTCAAATGTACATCACAAAGCCATGCTCTTTCCCCCTCTCCCCCTCCAAAGCTGCAAGCCACTTAAGTCTGACCCATTTTCTTCCCAGTGATGGTTCGATACGAGACCGGAGTGGACGGCTCGTGAATCTCTACCCCGAGGTCCCTGCTGTTCTAGAGCAACTCCACAGTGCCGGGATTCCCATGGCCGCAGCTTCACGGTGGGTCTGGCTTGGGTTTTCTTCCCCAGCTGCTTCCATGCATGGTCCAGTCCCTTCTCTTTAATCCTCATTACCTAATGTGGATTAAATGTAATCTTGATGTCCAAGAGATCACTCTAAGGACTAACAGATTTATTTACAGCACAATCTTTCTTTTCTTCTCTAATAATAAAGGCCAGCCTGCCTGGAGCGCCTTCCCATGGCCGTGAAACCTGACATGGCTCTTAAGGAGACCTTCAGAATGTTTGCCATCTCAGTATCATTTTATTTTCAAAATGAATTTATCATCTCTAATTAAGGGGCAATTTGAACTCCTATAAGTCTCCTACCATCAGACAAACCACTGAGAGATTCCTAGAAGACCAGGTTCAGCTCCTAGTTTGACAAAGGATATCGTCATGAAGTCTTGTACTACTTGAAGTACTAGGGATGACAGAGTTTAATTAATTTTAATTAAACAAAATCTGTTGGTAGCCTAAACTAGCATTTTTAGACACTAACCCAGGGGTGCCCAAACTTTTTGAGCCGTGGGCCGATCATGTGATTCAGGAAGCCAGTCACTAAGGCCCGGGGGCCACACCTGGCCCTTAGTTTGGGCACCACTGCAGTAACCTAACCTAAAAACAAGATGAGAAGAGGGCCAAGGACTTACATTCACACACCCAGTCTCTGGGTTTGGACTGCAAATCTCAAGGAATGGGCAGGATGAGTCTTTATCATGGCATTCACTCTCATGTCTTCACAACTGGCCATTTAGACATGCTCAGAGGCACTGTTGGATAATCTCGTACAGTTGCTGGCTTTAGAGGTCAGATGCAGACCTGTAATTCATTTTAGAGCAGCGGTTCCACATGCCCCACAGGGTGACTTCAATTTCCATAAGCCTGAGTCAGTACATTGGCTGCTCAGTGCTTTGGGGAATTGATTTTTAGGCTTCTGGGAATAGAAGTCCAAAAACTAAAGGTTGGGAAAGACACTGTTTTAAAGTCTCTGCATTGTCTGTCTCTCAAACACACACCATCTGGTCTTTTTTTCCTGGTTGGTCAACCCTTGATCTCTGATCCCTGAAATCTTACACAATAAGATGCTGTTGACTTGGGAAACCGGGGGGGGGGGGGGAGACACACAGAGGTCTGGATCCCACTATTAATCTCTACTACAGAAGACCCACCGATTCATTGGGATTTACATAAATGTTGACTTGCCCTTCAGAGATTCATTCAGTACATCTTCTTTATCCATGAGACTCACCAACAGAAACTGAGCTACAGAAAGAAAGAAAAGAGCAGGGGGGGGGGAAGGGGGGGAAAGAACCCCAGAATAAATGGTTGACCGATAACTCAGGTAAAATTAACACTTTAGCCAATCCTATAACAGTGTTGTATAAAATGGGGAGGGGTAATGGATGGGTGGGTGGGTCATCTTCAAGGTATCACAGGATGCCTTGTTCTTGGTCATGCCTTCCTTGATTTTGGATCTTCTTGTCTCTCTCTTTCTCCCAGGACAGGTGAAGTCCAAGGAGCTACTCAACTCCTAGATCTTTTCAATTTCAACCGCTACTTCCGCTACACACAGATTTATCCGGGTAGCAAAGTTACTCACTTCCAGAGGTAGGGGAAACCTTAGCTGGTCGTTCTCTGGAGCTCCCTCTCCCTTTGTTTGAACCCAGTGGTGGGCAGCAACAGGTTCACACACACACACACACACACACACACACACACACACACACACACACACACACACACACACACACACACACACACACACACACACACACACACACACACACACACACACAGGGGGGGAGCAGAATTAGGTGGCCTTTGGGTGGGGGTTAGCGAAATTGGGTGGCCACACCCACCTCCCTGCCCTGCCCCATCAGCTTTTGTCCCTGCAAGTGGTTCAAGGTCTCCTTTGCTCAAAAGCCAGTCCTATCCAACTCTAGGGTGCAGTGCTCATCTCCATTTGCAGCCAAAGAATCAGTGCTGTCTGTGTTTGCGGATGTCTGCATGGCCATATGGCAGACATGACTAGATCGTCCATGACATAGGCTCCACCCATGACGTAGGCTCCGCCCGTGACATAGGCTCTGCCCACGGTGTGGTAGCAAATTTTTTTGCTGCCCACCACTGGTTTGAACCAACAGCTATTCCCCCCACCCCACCCCCAGCAGATCAACTACCCAACCATCTCCTCCATCTTGTCTTTCCAGGGATATTCTTAGTGTGGCTTTGATTGGATAGAAAACCCCATTGTTCATTGAATTCATCCAAGCTTCATCATCAGACTGCTGGATTGTGACGTCCATTCATTCCTTATGTGATCTGAATTAAGAGAACAGGTTCCATTACTGGCTAGCAGTGATGGGATATGTACTCAGACATGACTCACTGGTATCAGGCTGCAGAAAGCCTAGCCATGTATATGGCACAGCCCTTGCTGATTTTGCAAAAACTAGTTCTGGAAGGTCAGCCAAGGCTGTATTTTAGAGTACACAAAATAGACAACCTCAGAAGCTAGGAGCAGGGGTATAATATTTTGCCAAGTGGACTTCCTAAAATGTGAAAGGAAGGAAAAAACCACTTGTGGTGTTGTTGTTTTTTTTTGGGGGGGGATGGGGATGGGAGATGGGTTGGTGTAAAACAGGAGTTCTCAGCATTTCCAGGTCATGATCATGCCCCCCAGATAGCTAATCGGGCCTTTCACATGGTTCCTCACACTGGAAACAGAAGTAAAATGTGCCCCGTACGTGTGCAGAACGCATTTATGGCAGCATTCTGCTCATGCATGGGTGCGTTTTACTTCTGCATCCAGGAGTGGCAAGGGCAATGTGGGTCAGATGAATTGGTGGCCGGGGCTGGCACATAGGCCATAGGTTGCACATGACTGGTGTAAAAACATGACTGGGTTATTTCTGCAATTACAGTCAAACCTCACATAACGAGCGTTTCGCTTAGTGAAAAACTCGCATAACGAGCAAGTTTTTCGCTAAGCAGTCTGACTCACATAACGAATTTTTTGCTATGCAAGTTGGACTTTTCCCTACAGAAAAACTCGCATAACGAGCGTTTCTATGGGGAAAACTCGCATAACGAATTTTTTCGCTATGCGAATTTCCCCCATGGAAACGCTCGTTATGTGGGTTTTTCCATAGGGAAAAGTCTGACTCGCATAGTGAAAAATTCGTTATGCGAGTCAGACTGGCATAGCGAATTTTTCGCATAGCGAGCAACCTTGCAGAACAAATTAAATTCGTTTTGCGAGGTATGACTGTACTTTAAAATCATTACTCCTACAGACTCTCACAAATGACATTTCACCTTATTTTACCGGAGAAAGATAATTGATTTAATTTTTTAAGTATTAGGTAGGGGAGGGGGATCCTTAAGAGATTGGTACCTTCATTTTGCCCATCCCCGTTTTGGGGGATGAAGTTAAGACATCAGACCCAACAGAAGAAAGATTATTTGAATTTTTTGTAGATGCTTCTAATTAAACTGCAGTATATTGCTGATTAAATTTAGAAGTATTGTTCAGTCAATCAGAGTGTTTGTAATATGTCTTAAAATGTTCTTAAATATTGATGCTCCACCCCTTTAACATGTAAGGATAGTTAAGGAAGAATAAATTCTCCTTCAGTTCTGCATCAGAGTGGCTTAGAGCCCATTTTGGAAATTAATTGGTTTTTTTTATGTCATTTCCCAGGGTCAGATGGGGGATTCTGGGAAATACTGTCCTAAAGGGAACCTTTTCAGAGCATTGGGGTTTCTCTCCTTCATCTTGTTCTGTCCACATTGAAGGAGAAAGTAGAGAAATGTGAAGAGGAAAAATATGAACGTGAGTTGGCAAAGAAGTGACCAAAACATCTCTTTTCCTTCTCTTCTGTGTTTCTTCAGGTTGTCTCAACAAAGTGGGATTCCCCTTGGCCAGATGCTCTTTTTTGACGACGAAAATCGCAACATTTATGACGTCAGCAAATTAGGTACCTGGAAAAATATGCGGTACTCACAAACAGATTGTATTCATAATATATTTGCACGGAGCCTCAAAACCAGTCCCAAACAGACTAACTTTACCACCACTTCAGGTTCACACTAAACTGACGAGGTTTGCGAAGAACATTCTCGGTATATCTACTCCAGTTTCCCAAAAAAGGAAGTGGCAACCCATGCTTTCTTTGCACACAGAAGATTCTAGGTTTAGGCCAGAGGTGGCATTCGGAGCCCTCTCTGTCGGCACCTGTGCAGTCACCCCAGCACATAGTTTGCCCTGCCCCTCTTCCCAGTAGCCCAATGGAAGCACTTCCTCCCTCCCCCAGCATGAGTTCCCCCCACTCCTCTGCCCAGCAGCCCAATGGAATCGCTTCTTTCCTCTCCCCAGCATAGAGTTTGCCCCACTCCTCTGCCCAGCAGCCCATTGGGAGTGTTTCCTTCCTCCCCTGTTGCTATGTTGGCACTTTGCGATAAACAATTGGGTTTTGGGTTGCAGTTTGGGCATTCAAAGGTCTCTAAAAGGTTCGCCATCAATGGTTTAGGGCTGTGGCTGTTCCAGATAAACCTGGAGGGAGAAATTTCTTCAGGATCCTGGGGGAAATAGTTCTTCATTGTGTCAAGCTGTGGGTACCCCTTTCAACCGCAGGGCCAAGTGCAATTTTTACAGACTTTCTTAGGGGACCACATTCTAAAGGATGATAACCAAATTACCAGGTTACTAAGTGGTTTAACACTCTTACTGCTAATAAACAAGCCCTAAATAAGGCTTGAAGGGACCACAGTGGCTTAGTGATTAAGACACTGAGCTTGACAACCAGAAGGTCAGCAGTTCAAGACCCGAGTGCTGTGCAATGGAGTGAGCTCCCATCATCTGTCCCAGCTCCTGCCAACCTAGCAGTTCAAAAACAAGAAATTGCAAGTAGATAAATAGATGCTGCTTCAGCAGAAAAGGTAACAGCATTCCAGTGTCTAGTCATGCCTGCGACATGGCCATGGCCGTAGACAGTGCCGGTTCTTTTGTTGTAAACAAATGAGCACCATCCCCTAGAGTCAGGCAT
This sequence comes from Furcifer pardalis, assembly GCA_030440675.1. Taxonomy (NCBI): domain Eukaryota; kingdom Metazoa; phylum Chordata; class Lepidosauria; order Squamata; family Chamaeleonidae; genus Furcifer; species Furcifer pardalis. The sequence goes on from CP126897.1 coordinate 3,976,877, forward strand.
GAATGGCTTTTGAGCAAGGGAGACATTTGCCTTTATTAAATAAGGCATCTCAACCTATTTATGATGGGATATAATTTCCCATCAAAAGTCAGGAAACTACCAAATGAAGTGGAGGCTTGAACAGGGCCAGAATCATTTCCCCACATTTAACAACAGGAATTCTGCCAATTATCCAAGTCAGTTTCTTAACATTCCTAAGAGGTGGATGAGGATGAGGGCAAGTTATTTATTTATTTATTTATTTATTTATTTATTTATTTTCTCCTTTTGGTTCCACCTAGGAGTCACGTGTATTCTTGTCTCCGGTGGCATGAATCTCTCCCTTCTCAATCAGGGCCTGGAAGCCTTTGCTCATTCCTGACTTTTTCCCCAGAGCTGAGAAACTCACACCTCAGAGCTTGTCGACTCCTTTTCCCTCTCTTTTGTCATGTGTGAAATGTGACAAGGTGTTTGGGTATTATAAATAAATCATCCATGCATTTTCCTACAACCTGCATTCTATAACACTGCATCACACAAAAAATATATTGTCTGCTACTTGGTCTAATCCAGGGGTTCCCCACCTAAGGCCCATGGGCTGGATCTGGCCCGCAGCACCATTTTATGTGCCCCCCCACCCCTCCAGGGGCATTCGAAAAACAAAATGGCTGTTCCCTTGAAACTGTTGGGACAAAATGGCCACCCCATTGTGCAGGCAGGAGAAAATGGCCATCCGGCCCCCAGATTGAAAAGGTTGGGAACCTCTGGTCTAACCCATGTGTCCTATACTAAATCAAGTGCGCTGAATCCGAATCTGAAGTTCTCTGCCAGCATTTTGTATTCTGTCAGTGCCATAGCCATCAGAAAAACAGTCTACACAGTTTTCCTTTTTTTTTTTTTGGATTGCCAGGAAATTAGAAAGAAGAGGAGTTATCCAGAAATCTTCATTAGGTAAAGTAAAGTGATCACACTTATATACTCACTGGGTGGGCTGTTTACAAGTTAATTAGCATTTTGCCCCAACATGCTTGGTACTCATTTAACCAGCCTCGGAAGGATGGATGAGTCAGCCTTGACCCTTGGTCAGGATCAAATGCACAACCTTTTGGTTGCAGGGCAGCAGTTTAACCACTGTGCCACCAGACGGCTTAAAGTATGGGGTGAAGGAAAATAGTACAAAAATCGTGGCAGATGCTCTGCTAATTGGCTCATGAAGCCAGCCAACCAGCAAAGCAAAATGAAGCTGAATTCCACAAGGCAGAGATGCCCAAGAGACATCATTTTGCAACTTTATTACAAAATTCTAATTGTTATTGGATGGAATAACTCCTTTTAAAATGAAAGGCCAGTTAGCAGAGTGTGGATATGCTCACTTTCATATCTCCTGTTCTGCTCAGTCTGAACATTTGGGTTCCCACCTCCCTTAAGTTGGTTCTCTCCACCTCTTGTACCACTATCCTCATCACCCTCACACATTTAAGACTACAGCTCCCATCATCCACCACTCAGCCCACACAAGAGCCCCACACTTCTGGGAGTGGGCAGGTGGGTTATGAAGTTCTAGGGCAGGGGTGTCCAAACTTTTCAGGCCGTGGGCTGATCACATGGTTTAGGGAGCTGGTCACTAATGCCCAGGGACCGGATGCAGCCTCTGACACCAATTCATCCAGCCCGCGCAGCCCTTGTTGCTCCTGGAAGCGGAAATAAAACACGGCTGTATGGGTGCATTTTACTTCCGCTTCCAGGAGTGATGAGGGCTTTGTGGGCCGGATGAATTGACATTGGGCCGCATCCGGTCACCGGGTCTTAGTTTGGGCACCCCTGCTCTAGGCTGTGTCGGTTGAACTTTTAAACTGCCTACCACTTTGAAAGAGGCAAGATGATGACCAAGGAAAAATGGGTCTGGAGGGTGATGACGGAACTCCAGATTATTATACTAAGACAGGCTCCAGAGAAGCCACTGCAGGTGAAAAAGCTCCTGTGATTCCCTATTACTAAGTTGAAGCCTTGTTAGTCTGTACAAGCATATCAGAGAGTTAACAAAACAGCAAAAAAGACAAAAAAAGTGGCACCTTAAAGACTAACTCCTTTAAATGTGAGATTAGTCTTTAAAGTGCCACAACATTTTTTGTCTTTTTTTGTCTGATATCCTATTACTAAGTATTATTACAATATTATCAGCAGAGACACATCCATCTACTGTGAAAATGACTCCCAGGGAAAATATGACTAGGATGTTGAAAATTTCCTATGGATGCAACTCCTTAAAAATCAGATGATTGAGGGGCGTGGTGGTTCCTTTAAGAGAATGGGAGGGGGTGAGAGCAGACCAGAGAGATGACGTCACGTCATATGATTTATTTTTTTTACAATCTCCATCCAGGGTCCCTCTTGGTCACGTTTTCCGTCACGTGCCCTGGCAAGGTCCAAAGAGATATAAGAAAGCAAGCTTACTTCCGGTTTCCATAAGAATTCCCCTACAGTTGAGCCAAAAGAGAGGCAATGAATATGGGAACAAGGGTTAACTAGTAGACAGAATAATTAAAGTCATATTATACAAGCAGGAGAGCTGCAGAGGCCCCAATGAAGTTGCACCAGGGAATCCAGTTCCTTCTACAGCACATCATGCAACAGGGCCCATTTCCTAGGCTCAACTTTGCATACCAGAAAAGGGAACATACAAAGCACCAGCCTTTGTATTTTACATATCTTCGGTAAGGGGGATACACAGAAAGAGCCTACTCAAAGATTGTGGTATTTTTGAACCACAATCAGGCATACCCTGGTAACGACAACCTTGTGTTGCCAGCTAAACTTTCTCACACTAGGTCATGTGAAAGGAACTGCAGCATGAACTCACTCAAAAGGTGCCTTCATTTTGGCATATCAGAAAATAAAATAAAAAATACTGTAGCATTTTAAAGACTAACTGCTATATTTTTATTGTTAGCTTTCGTGGATCAAGTCCACTTCTTCAAAAATTCATTTTGGCAGTTTCACATCTGGCCCAGACAAGGAAGGAGAAGAAGTTTCTAAGCAACAGACACTGCAAAGTCCATGGCACAACTCGATCTACTCAGACCTGTCTCACTGGTTCTTGATTTAACAATAAGGCAATCCTCCGACAGCCTTTTTACTTTTCTGCAAAGTATGGAAAAGATTGACAGGTCCAAACTTGTACCTGGGAACAATCTTCTACAGGCACCCTCAGAACAGATAGCAAGAGAACACACACACAGTTGTCACCTATAGTTCCTAGTGTTGGCACAGACTAAGAGCTTCTTCAGGTACCATATGCATTCTGGATATTGGCTATCATCATGGCGATAGTGTTCCTGTTCTTAACTCCTTGGAACAGTTCTTCCAAGGACCTGCCACACCAGTCTCTCAGCTTCTTCAGTAATAATGTCTGTTTGTCCCAGCCAACCTAGCAGTTCAAAAGCAAGAAATTGCAAGTAGATAAATAGGGACCACTTCGGTGGGAAGGTAAACAGCGTTCTGTGTGCTTCAGTGTCTAGTCATGCCTGCCACATGATGATCACAGAAATGTCTGCAGAAGCGGACAGCGCTGGCTCTTCAGCTATGAACAGAGATGAGCACTGAACCCTAGAGTCAGATACGAATAGCTTTCGAGCAAGGATGACGTTTACATCCAGGACCTCTGTTCCCAGGGATCTTTCCTTGCTGGGCGAATTGGAGTACAGTACTGTATTCTATATTTTATGTTATTCCTCACAATATGACCAAGGTACAGTATTGTAGCTTTCTTTGCTTAATGTAACACAGCTACAATGTCAAAACCTTCATAGAAAAGACAAGAAATGCTAGCAAAAGAGAAAGGCAGCAGGAAAAGAGGACGAGGGAGACATGAAATGGATCGATTCATTGAAAGAAACCACAGACTTTAGTTTGTAAGAAAACAAAGTGGGAAGTCAGAAGGCACTTCATGGTACATAATAAAACCTAAATGACAACTTTCCAGGACCCTTTGATTTCCATCAAATTCCATCATCTGTTCTCCTGTAAACTAAATAAATGCTTCTCTATTGGGGCTTTCATGCATCTGAAGAAAAAGACTGCAATCCTACCAACTCACATTGCAAAGTAAAAAAGGGGTTCAATGGTCTTAATGTTGCCACAGGACTTTTGCTGGTCTCACTGTTTCAACAGCCATTTATTTTATTCCCATTCAATGCAATCCTTTTCCCCTCTTCCCTGCATAGAAAGCCATTTCCAGCGACTGCGATTGGGAACCTGTCGTCTCTTGAGAAAAACACAAAGACTGTAGCCCTTTGGGAAGAGACTTTCCCTGTCGTCATGTGACCAGAGGAGGGAGGGAAATGGGTGGATGAAGCCGGAAGGGGAAACTCAGTGAATTCCCGACCCAGCCGAGATGAGTGGCTTGGGGAAGCTTTTCGGGAAGGGTGAGATCAATTTTTTTCATTAACCCCCCTGGGGAGGGAGGTGGTATCGCCCGACCGCCGTGGGAGACCGTGAATTTGGGAATAACCAAGTATTGGGGGGGGGGGGAGAGAAAAAAGGGGAGTCGCCCTTTTAAAGGGGGGGGAAGGTAAATAAATAAATAAAGAGGAAAGGGAATGTCGAAATTTTAATTTTTGGGAATTGAAAATGTTTTGGGTCTTGTTTCCAAATATATTTTGCATTTTTAAGGGGAGGCGATGATAGATTTTAAATCATGTTTTTCCCCATGGGTCAGTTCCTTGTTTTTTCCTCCTCCTTCCATTTTGGAGCGAGGGAGCAAAATGGGGGCCTTCTTGGGTGGGCCTGAAGGCTGGATTGGGGGTTGTCTGGCTTGGGATGCTAGGAGAAAACCCATAATGCACCCGAACACAACAATTCTGACCATTCCTCCTTTATAGGGAGGGTTTCTAGTGGCCCCTGGAGGGGGGGGGGTTGTCTTCGTTTTTAGGTGGGCCAGATGTACTGAAAGCCTTAGGACAGCCTTCCTAAATCTTCCTGCCCACCAGGTGATGGGATTTGTAATCCAACCTATTTCCTTGCCCTGTAATTTTTAAAGGATACAGTATATGTCCTGGGTGGGCTGGTGGCACCTTCTTATAAGGGTGATTAGTTATCAGTTGAGGGGTTGCGGTGACTTAGTGGTTAAGACACTGAGCTTGAAGACTGGAAGGTTGGAAGGTCAGCAGTTCAAGACCCGAGTGCTGCATGATGGAGTGAGCTCCTGACATCTGATCCAGCTCCTGCCAACCTAGCAGTTCGAAAGCAAGACATTGCAAGTAGATAAATAGGTACAACTTTGGTGGGAACGTAACAGCACTCTGTGTACTTTAGTCTCTAGTCATGCCTGCCACATGTCCACATACAGACACAGACAGCGCTGTCTCTTTGGCTATAAATAGAGATGAGCACTGAATCCTAGTCAGATACCACTGGCTTTTGAGCAAGGCAGACCTTTACCTAGTTATCAGTACTTAATGTTTTTCCCTCCTTCCTTGGCTCCATTCCACTTTTCTCCAGGGAAAAAAGCCAAGGCCCCCACCCCGCAGGAGGCCATCCAGAAACTGCGGGAGACGGAGGAGGTGCTGGTTAAGAAGCAAGAGTTCTTGGAGCAGAAGATCCAGCAGGAGCTGCAATCCGCCAAGAAACATGGGACCAAAAACAAGCGAGGTAGGTGGGAAGACAGGAAGGAGAAAGTGGGAAGCTGGATGGTTCTAACCAGGGATTTGGGAAGGGGAGGGAATGGCTTTTCTTTAATCCCAAAGGAATTGCCAGGGCAGAGAGGAGCTAAGAAGTGTTTTGATTAATCAGATCAAGAAAACAGACATCGATATGAAACCATTAAGTAGTTGTTGTTTGTGTTGATTGTACTGATCAACAAAAAGAAACACCTCGTACAAAGTGTATTCATTCCCACCTTATGTTACTAGTGCCAAACATGGACACTTACAACAAAACATAAAAGTTGCCCACCTCGGAAATGAGAATTCTGAGGAAGGCTGCTGGAGTGACCAGAAGGGATAAAATCAGGAATGAGGTTATAAGGGAAAGAATTGGAACAGAACCCATCCTGCACTACATACAGGGACAACAAATAAACTGGTTTGCCCATTTGGGAAGATTGTTTTGAAACTCTATACTTTACAAGGTATATGTGGAAAGAAAAGGACAAAGACCATGAGGCAGACCCAGAGGAAGGTGGAGAGATAACGTCAAAGAAATATTACAGAAGCACCAAACAATGCCAGTGGAGGCCACTAGAAGTGCCAAAACAAGAACCTTGCATCTCCCTGGACACCCAATGGGGTAAAAGAGGAAGCGAAGAAGAAGAAGACGAAGTCATTGTTTGTAGTCAATAAATATGATTTGGGAAGAGGCAATGCTTATGGGTTCCTTGAGGCAACCAAAGAACATGGAAAGAGCCTGGATCAAAAGGGATGTCTCAGTTCCAGAATTTGTGGAAACTCTGGAAGTTGTAATCCAGAAAAAGACATTTATATACTCGCTGCTTCCCCTGGCAAAGGAACAGCTGCCTCAAGTGGAGGCCAGCCAAAGGAGAGGCAAAGGAGAGGAAAGTGAAACTAATGGTGATTAATGTTATCTTTTCCCCTCTTCTCTCTGTTAGCTGTGTCAGCCGACAGTGCTCCTGTTTGCGTAATTTAATAAAACGATATGGTGATGAAAGAAGAGAAAAGCGGAAGAAGCATGCCATTGTGAATGGATTAATGGAATTCACTTGCTCAAAAATTTAAACATTGCATGAAAATACAGCCTCATGCTACATAACTAAAAGCTAATCTTTACTTCATGATGAATGACCTTTGGATTATAATGTATATTAACTAGAAAACTATCTTTAGATAGATTTTTCTTCAAAAAGCATTTCTTTTTTAAAAAATCCAATTTAATTTTAAAAATCAGTTTTTTTAAAAAAAAAAAAGATAGATTTTTATTCACTGTGATTTAGAGATACACTGCCCCTGGATGGAAGGCTCAACTTTTTGGTAAATATGGTCATGAAAACCATTCATAGAAGTAAAGATCTACTTTTTCCTTTAAAGTGGAAATCTTGTAACTTTCTTAGTAGTCATCCTGGAATGTTCCTGTTTCAAAATACAACTGATGAATTAAACATTTCTAGCATATCAAAAACCAACTGTTTGTAAAAAATGGATTGTTAGATGGAGTCAGGGAAGCTTTATAAAGTGTGTGCACTTTTTAAAAAGTGAATCAGTATAACAGTATTTGATAATGCTGAAGTTTGTATTGTTTTTGTGGATTCTTGAGACGATAATCCTTCAGCTATTCCTGTGATGGTGAACCTTGGCACTCCAGATGTCCTTGGACTTCAATTCCCAGAAGCCCAAGCACCCTGTGAATCCACATGAATGGGTTTACTGTGATTCATCTGGCCTGTGCTGCCCTCGTCACTCCTGGAAGCAGAAGTAAAAACTCCTAAAATTGAGTTGTAGAAAGCATGGAGAGTAGCGCCGGTTTGGATTTGTCATGATTGTTTGGCCATTCACACACAGGTATCTTCTTGTTCCTTTTAAAAAAATATTAGCTGCCCTGCAAGCCCTCAAGCGGAAGAAGCGCTATGAGCAGCAGCTGGCACAGATTGACGGCACCCTCTCCACCATTGAGTTCCAGCGGGAGTCACTGGAAAATGCCACCACCAACACCGAAGTGCTCAAGACCATGTCAGATGCGGCACGAGCCATGAAGGAAGCCCATCAGCACATGTGGGTACCGCAGAAGGGAGGGGGGAATTGGGAGGGTGCTTCACCTTCCTGGAGGGAGGAGGGTGGGGCAGGATGAAAGCAGGCCAAAGGGAGCACTGCGGTGGCTTAGTGGTTAAGGCGCTGAAATTGACGACTGGAAGGTTGGCAGGTCAAGACCCAGATACTGCATGACGGAGCGAGCTTCCATCTCTGTCCTGGCTCCTGTCAACCTGTGTTTGTATTTAACCAAAGACAGGGAGTTTAAATACTTTCATTTGCCAGGCTGTGGTGGCTTCATGGTTAAGACACTGACTGGAAGGTCAGCAAGTCAGCAGTTCAAGTCCCAAGTGCTGTACGATGGAGGGAGCTTCCATCCCTGTTCTAGCTCCTGCCAACCAAGGAGTTCAAAAGCAAGAAATTGCAAGTAGATAAAGAGGTACTATTTTGGTGGTTAGTGTCTAGTCACCCTCACCACATGTCCACTGAAACGTCTGCAGATGCAGATAGCGCAGGGTCTTTGCCTGTAAATGGAGATGAGCACTGAACCCTAAAGTGGATATCCTGTATTGGCAGTGGGCTGGATTAGATAATCCTTAGGTTCCCATCCCCTTCTACCATTGTGTATTTTGAACTTAGTTTAGATATTCTCCAACCCAGGGCCCTTTGGGTTCTCTCTGCTTCATATCCTTTTCCCAGAGGCAAAACTTTCAATTCGCCACTTAAGACACTCCCATCCTATGATTTTTTATCTCACTCTAAAAATAATATTCATTTTCTCTCCCCCCCCCCCCAACACACGCCTCTTACCATCTCCAGGGACATTGACAAAGTGGATGACCTGATGTCCGAAATCACGGAGCAGCAGGACATTGCCCAGCAAATATCGGATGCCATCTCTAAACCCGTTGGCTTTGGGGACGATGTTGACGAGGTAACGGAAAAGATTCCCTCTTCCAAAAACTGAAAAATTCAGCTTTCAGATACAGTAAAACCTCAGGTTGGAACCGCCTCGGTTTAAGTTTGCTGCTGTTTACAATGGCAAATCCTATAAAAATGCTGTGCCTTTACAAATGTTTAATGTATATATTTTTTGGTTTACAACGATCAATTCAGGACCATTTTCAAATTTATCATTGCATCCCTATGGATGTTTTGGTTTACAATTTTTTCAGGTTACAACGGAGGCTGTTGGAACAGACCTCCGTCATAACCTGGGGTTTTACTGTGTATGCAAATGTATCTGTCTTCTAAACTTGCAAAAGCATGTAAAAATGTCATTTTGCAAAATGGCAAGCAATTTAGCAATTTTGCTTTGTGTAAGTTTTGGAGGTGGAGGGTGGTGGTTATGAGGTCATCAGAAGAACATCAGAAGTCCCCATTTGTCCCTCTTTTTGTGGCCATTAGGATGAACTGCTGGCTGAGTTGGAGGAAATGGAACAGGAAGAGCTGGATAAAGATTTGCTAAATGTCGGGGAGCCCACCCCAGAACTTCCCAGTGTGCCCGGATCCCGCCTGCCCAGTGTTCCAGGTAGGTTGCGTGGAGACAGCCATGAAGGTCTTAACCAAGGTTCTCTTAGGTCTGAACTCGGTTGATACCCCGTTAGCTCAAGCATTCTGCACTGTTTGCAGTTTAGGCTACAAAAGGACGTGGTTGATTTTAGCGCCAGAGACCTACAGGAAGTTCAGTGAGGCATAAGGAACTGGAGACCTGGATGTTGGGACAAGAAATTTCATCTTTCTAGATCAGGGGTGCCCTGTGGTTTAGCGGGCTGGTGGTGTGGTTCCTCCCACTGGAAGCGGAAGTAAAATGCACCTTGCAATCTGTTTTGCAACAGGATGAGATAGATTTTAAGCTGCCACTTTCTCTGCTTAAACCAGGTGTGCCCAAGCTACGGCATATGGGCGCGTTTTACATCTGCTTCCAGGAGCGATGAGGGTAGCATGAGCCGGATGAATTGGCAGCGGGGGCCAGATCTGGCCCACAGGCCATAATTTGGGCACCTCTGTTCTAGATCAGTGATGGAGAACCTTGTGGCACTCCAGGTGTTCAAGGACTTCAATTCTCAGAAGGCCAAGTCTGTGAATCCACATGAATGGGTTTACTGAACATATGCGTGGATTCGCAGAGACTTGGGCTTCTGGGAATTGAAGTTCATGAACACCTGGAGTGCCCCAAGGTTGGCCATTGCTGGCCTGGATCAAGGCAGGAAGAACCTTTTCTGCTCAGGGGCTAAATTTCACTTCTGAAGTGGCTCAGAGGAGGCATTCAGCCCAAGGAGACCAAAGTTATCAGCCTGCTTTAACTTAAGACTCTGACCATCAGGAATGGAGCCTTAGGGGAGAGAGTGTCAAACCTTTCGAAATGCTGGGGAATTCCAAATTGATGATGTTACAGGGAAATAGATCTGCTTCTCTGGGGAAGCCCAGCTGGGCCAGACACAGCCTCCAGAAGTTCCCAACCTTTTAAAGCCGGGGGCCGGGTCATGCTTCCTCAGACAGCTTCAGGGGCTGGATGGCCATTTTGCCCTTCTTCCACCACATGGCACTTCCTGGTGTGATGGAGGCAGTGGGGGCCCACATGGTGCTGCATCTGGCCCATGGGCCACAAATTCAGAATCCCTGCTCCACACAATCCAGATTCAGCCCCGGAGTCTGCAGGAGGAGAACCAGAAAATGGCACCTATTTTTACACACACACACACTAATTTAACTTTTCTCCTTCCCACCAGGCTCCAAAGTACCAGCAACTGCTGTGGCAGAGGATGATGATGATGAAGAAATGAAGCAGCTTGCTGCCTGGGTGTCATGATGCGCTATGGGGAATTGCCCTCTGGCCTTCCCTTTCCTGCTCTTTTAGGTGGGGAGGGGCAGGGAGGGACTTGTCCCTTTACACACACACACACACAACACACACACACACACCACTTCAATTCCAGACTCTAGGAGGGGTGGCGAAAAGAGCCCCCCCCCCACCTGACATGACCTTATGTGCCGAATGTAAAGAGTTTTATAGACAGATTTATATATACATATATCTATATATATGAACAGATTGTATTGTTGTGGGGAGGGGAGGGGGGGTCACAATTTTGGATCAGTCATGGCAGTGACTTGGTCCTCCGTTCTCTTCCAGTAAAGCTGAGTATAACACTCCCCTCCCCCGCCCCCCGTGGCTGTCAACATGGGGGCAGAAGAGGGGAGCAATTTAGAGGCACCCCAGAACCTTTTGGGGAGTGTCTTCAAGAATGACACCTGCAGCGTGGGATTGTAGGGCTTCATGGTGCTTTTCAAGTTGCATTTGCCCCAACTCTCAAAGGGGGGGGAGGCGTTTGTCTCTTTTTTCCTTGTCTCTTTTTGCCAACCACCCCACCCACCCCCTTCCCGGTACGGTTTGCATACAGTTTCCTACAACCTCCATCATCCACCATGTGAAAAACGAATGCTGAGGTCTGAGGGTGAAGGGGCTTGGGAGTGGGGTGGGGTGGATATTTTATTGTGCCAAGAAAAGAGGATTTCTCATTGGGAGGGGGTGCGTTTGGGCGTATTGCAGAGCTGCTAAGGCTAATGGGGGGTAACAGAACCTAATGTTTTTGTCGGTTTGATGGGCGGCGTGTCAGTTTATGTGGCTTGGGAACTCAACGTTTACATGTCCTTTTTACACTTGGTGTGCTAATCTGCTAATTCTTTTTAAGCCTCGTCTTTCTTATCTTTTTCTTGTCTTGGGGTGTTTGTTTTATTCTTGCGGTCAGGAGCTGGGACTGAGGGGGGGGGGCAAAGAAGGGATTCTCTGTACACGCACACTTGCTACAGCGGCCTTTTAACTCAGTTCCTCTCCCCCCCCCCCCGACGAATAAAGTTGACCTGAAAAACGAAAGTTTGCTCTTTTTATGACTGGAGAGAAGAGGGAACAATGCGGGGTGTAAAAACCCCATCAGCCATGCTGAATGGGTGGGATTTGGGGAGCTATAGTCTAAGAAAAGAACTTTTCAAATTCCTATGGATATGGATGTAGGGCCACAGGCCAGTCACGTGGTTCTGTGGGCCGGTCACGTGGTTCCTCCCACTGGAAGCGGAAGCAACACGCGCCTTGCAATCTGATTTGCAATAGATTTTAGGCTGCCATTTTCTCTGCTTAGGCCGGGGTTCCCAAACTCCAGCCTGTGGGCGCGTTTTACTTCCGCTTCCAGGAGCGACGAGGGCTTCGTGGGCCGGATGAATTGGCGTCGGGGGCCGCACCCGGCCCCTGGGCCTTATTTTGGGCACCACTGATTTACACCAACACAGCCAGCACATTCTGCATCTGCAGTTTTCCATGGTCATGTGATGAGCATGACTAGATGCCAAAACACGCAGAACGTTGTTACCTTCTCCACCAATTCATCTGTCCCATGCTGTCCTCATCGCTCCCAGAAGTGGAAGTAAAACATGTTCATATGGGGGCAGATGAATTGATGTCAGAGGCTGGATATGGGCTGTGGTTTTGGAACCCCTGATGTAGGGAGATAGATGTATGGGGGGGGGGGAATCATAACCAAGACCCCTTAAACCCCAATTCAGAGTCGTACCTTTGGATTGGCCTAGCAAATCCATACCAAGCTCACCCTCATTTTATCACTCGCCGACCAAACCAACTTCTGAAAAATACAAATCTGTCTTTGATTTAATTTTTTCCCCCCAATTTGGATTCCACCTTCCAGGAGGTTTGTGTACAAATTGGGAATCCCGCAACTCGCTCCTGCAATCTCCCCGTCCAGGTGAACACTTGGAATGGACCTACACCTGTCTTGCTTGCTTTCCTTCCGGGGTCCGCCATGGCTCTTTGTTTCTCAGGGTCCAGCTCCCTCCAGCTTCTTCCCTCCCACATAAAAAAGACCAGCCGCCCAAAGATGACCAGTCAGGCTAGGAAAACTTGGCTTGCCACACACTTAAGAGTCCGCTTCTCTCTCTTGAACCCCTTGCTCCCCTCAGCTGGTCTTTTCGGGGTTCTTCCCCCCCTTGATCTGGCCGGTGCTTCGGGTACGGCTGGCGGCCTTCTTCTTGTCTGCCGTGAAGGTCATAGAGCGGGACTTGTTGCTGGGGGTCGTGTTCTTGCCATCAGTCACCCGGGGACCACAGATGGCTTCCAAGGCTTTCATCTCCGTTGTGGGCTTCTCTGCCAAGAACTTGAGCACCCATGGGACTTTGAGGACCTCCAAAATGTTGAGCCGCTTGGAGGCTGGCCGGAGGATACGGTGGACCAAGTCCTGAGGGTTTTGGGGGGTTGGAAAGAGAGAAAATGTAGATTGGGTCAAGGTCTCCCTTGCTTGAAAGCCAGTCATATCTAATGCTAGGGGGCAGTGCTCATCTCCATTTACACCAGGGGTGCCCAAACTTTTTGGGCTGTGGGCCGATCATGTGGTTCAAGGAGCCAGTCACTAAGGGCCAGGTGCAGCCCCCTACCAATTCATCCGGCCCCTGGGCCTTATTTTGGGCACCACTGATTTACACCAACAGAGCCAGCACATTCTGCATCTGCAGTTTTCCATGGTCATGTGACAAGCATGACTAGATGCCAAAACAACGTTACCTTCCCCACCAAAGTGGTACCAGTTTATCTACTTGCAATTTTTTCCCCTTTCAAACTGCTAGGTTGGCAGGAGCTGGGAAAAATAATCAGCGCTCACTCCGCCACAAGACGCTCGGGTCTTGAATTGAATTCCAGTCATCGGGCACAGCGTCTTAACCACTAAGACACTTCAGTCCCAAGACTAGATTAGTTATTTTATTCAGTGGACCCTCACTTAACAAGTGGCTTAACGTGAAATTTGCATAACAAAAGGAAATCCATAGAAAAATAGTGGCTTGCTTAACAATTTTTTGGGGAATGTATTTATTGGTTTTCAATGCATTCCTATGGTAAACCTTTGGTTAAATTTTGGTTTTCAATGCATTCCTATGGAAAATTCGCTTTGCACATTTTTCATAGTACAAAAGGTCCCACAGCATACATTAAATATGGTCCACCATATTGCCCCATAGCAGTTAGTACACTCTCTGGTTAGTTAATGAGGTGGCCACTTAAACCTTTCCAAAAAAATGAAGGTAAAAGAAGATAATGATTTATGTAAACTCCCAGATGTAACCTCTATATTGACTATAAATCTCATTGTCTTCACCAGCTATGTGGCTGAGGAGTTGTCTGTAAGATTTTCCTGCTTTCCAAGCTCTTGCCCAGGGCTTCTCAACCTTTTTGAGCCAGGGGCCAGATCACACCCCCTCAGACTGTTGGTGATCCGGAATGGTGTCCCTGCCCCGAGCCCCCACCATTCCCCCCCTCCCGTACCAACCACCATTCCCCCAGCAACAGCTCACCTTGCCAACACTCCCCATGCCACCAGTCCAGCCCTCAAACACTCACCCCCACGACGCTGATGCTTGCTTGCCTGCTGTGGGTGAAGGTCCACACTTGGCCAGAGTGCAACCTGGGAAAGATGTGGGTGGCCACATGTGTCTGACACTTCTGACGCCACCGTCTTACAACATCCGCTCTGCTATGTTGTGGCGTTAGGGACACGCCAAGCCAGGTGGAGGGGAAAAGGACAGAGAGAGCGGTGGCAACAGCGATAGTAGGAGTGAGGGCATGGGCCGGATGGAATGGCGCCATGGGCTGAATTAAGCCTGTGGGCCGTAGGTTGAGAACTCCTGCTCTTACCAGAAACCTTTTATAGAAATATACATATCCCAGCACTAGATTGAGAGTCTCAAGATTCACAATTAGATAAGTTTTTATAATTCAAACATAATTAGGATTAGATGAATCACTGGTGCAGTGCAGAGAGGCCAGTTTAGAAACACTATTCCCAGTGCCATTGTTGAATACAGTTCTTATCACAGGCCCCCATCATAGTGGCTGGGGTGAATGGATAGTGTAGTCCAGCACCTTAGGAGTGTCTGCCTTGAAGAAAGCAAGATAAGATGATGCTCTCTGGGTTTAGGTAAAGGTAAAGGTCACCCTTGCTTGAAAGTCAGTCATATCCGACTCTAGGGTTCAGTGCTCATCTCTGTGTATAGCCAAAGAGCCAGCACTATCTGTATCTGCAGATGTGTCCATGGACATGTGGCAGGCACGCCTAGACACTGGCGTGCACAGAACACTATTTACCTTCCCAACAAAGTGGTCCCTATTTATCTATTTACAGTTTCTTGCTTTCAAACTGCTAGGGTGGCAAGAACAGAGATAGAAGCTCACTCTGTCATGTGCTTCTCTGAGTTTAGCAGTAATAAAAAAACTACTTTAACAAGAAGAAAGGAAAACTTGCCTACTTAATTGGGGTATTCTCAACCAGGAGTGTGGGAATATTATTAACTGGTGAATTAAACAAATTAAAACAAAATAAATAAATAAAAGATTTCAGAGTTTGGGATGGAAAAAAACCTGGACAACACATCCCATGATCCCCAGCCACACTAGCTGAGGAATTATGAGAACTGAAGTCCAAAGAAAAAGGGTCATGTATAAACTCAGGGGAAATGGAAAACAAGCTAGCATGTTCGTGATGCCAGGGATTAGGCAGGGCGTAGCATTTGGGGCCCTGCCACCCCCACGATACAGCCTTGGGCTCAAGGCAGACAGAGAAGTTCATGTGGGACCAGCCTGGGAGACTGGCTGCTAGCCAGGACAAGATTTTGGCAGCAGCAATCCTCATTCCTGCAGCTGGAACTGAGATGGACTCCCAATTCTCTGTTGCTTTGACAAAGTAGGCTAGTGATACATGGTGAACATTGTAGAGACCAAGTGCACAAACAGAGGGTCTGGGCAAAGTCTGTGCTGGGGGAAGGAAGGAAGTGCTCCCATTGGGGGAAGGGAGGAAGTGCTCCCAGAGGGGTGGGGTAAACTTTGTGCTGGGAGAAGGAGGAAGTGCTCCCATTGGGCTGCTGGGCAGAGGGATGGGGTGGACTCTGTGCTGGGGCAATGGTGTGTGCGCCCACAGAAAGGGCTCTGACTGTCCCTTCTGGCACACGTGCCAGAGGTTCGCTACCACTGAATTAGGGCATCACTCCCTGAGTTTTTATCCAGAAATGACCTCTTTCCCACCACATGCAAGACAATGTAACAGACAAGGGTGTTCCTGAGCATGTCTTGATGGGGTGTCCTGAACAACAAGAATGAGTCCCAAGATCTGATTGGTACTGGCAGCATCCCATCCTCCAGAAATTGGGAACCAAAACATGGCCCCCAAAATCCGTCTCTCCGATCCCAATGACCTTGGGTACAAAGAGAAAACTTCCAAAAATGACCTTTTGGACTACAGTCCTCAGAATCCCGAGGCCAGCACGTTATCCCATGTCCCTGCCACAAGTTGTGGTCATAACTGTTGTGGTTTCAATATGGAGACAAATGAAAAATTCTACTTTGAATTGGTAGTGGTTTGTTCCACCTCCACTGCTTTCTATTCAAAGCAAAAGTAGCTTATACACCAGTGGTGCCCAAACTAAGGTCCGGGTGCAGCCCCCGACGCCAATTCCTCCAGCCCGCGAAGCCCTTGTACGGGCACATTTTACTTCCGCTTCCAGGAGCGATGAGGGCTTCATGGGCCGGATGAATTGGCATCGGGGGCCGCATCCAGCACCCGGGCCTTAGTGACCGGCTTCCTGAACCACATGATCGGCTCATGGCCCAAAAAGTTTGGGCACCCCTGTTATACACCATATATAATTTTACCACCTTTCTTTATGGCTTCCCTCCGACCCAAAGGGGGAAAAGATGGAAAGGAGAAAAGCTTCCGCAGGCTTCAAACTAAAGGGGTATTTAGTCTAACTAAAACAGGGGTGGCCAAACTGTGGCCTGAGGACTGAATCTGGCTTGCGGCGCCAAACCATCTGGCCTGCGCTGCTCCCGGAAGCAGAAGTAAAATGTTCTTGCACATGCACAAAATGCTGTTGTAAATGACCCACGATTGTCGTAAATTTATTTATGACAACTGTGGGTGCATTTACGGCAGCGTTTTGTGCATGTGCACTTTTTACTTCTGCTTCCTGTGGGAGGGAGAAGAGTTACAGGTAAACAATCTGCCATCATAGAGCCCTGGTGGCTCAGGGGCTAAACTGCTATACTGCAGCCAAAATGTTGTGAGTTTGATCATGACTAGGACCCAAGGTTGACTCAACCTTTCACCCTTCCGAGATCGGTAAAACAAGGACCCAACATGTTGGAGGGCAAAAGGCCAATTAATTTATGAACCACCCAGCAATGCATTATGTCTTGTGGGGCAGTATAGAAGCGTCATTGCTATTGCTGGTCACACCATGCATATCTGGAACAATGACTCTTTTGACTAGAGTCCCCATACTCCTCCAATCAATTGGCAGGAGGATTCTGGGAAATGCAATCCTAATGGCTGGCTTTGGCCAGGCATGGGTCTCACCTTGATATCGTCGCTGATCTGGAGGTGGGTGGGGAAGGTCACCTCTTTCTGGGTCTCACGCAGCAGCTTCTTGAGGTTGGTGTCGTCAAAAGGCAAGTGAGCCACCACCAGTGTGTACAAAATGACGCCCATGCTCCAGATGTCCGAGAGGAAGGGGTTGTAGGGCAGTCCCAGCAAGATCTCCGGGCAGGCATAGGCGAAGCTGCCACAGTAGGTCTGGCTCAGGTGGGAGAAACAGCTCATCATGCGGTATGCAGGGGTACCGGCTGGCACCGTTGCCGCTTGAGACTGGGCAGCCACCATCTTGGAGAAGCCAAAGTCGGATATCTTGATGTTCTCGCGCTTGTCAAGAAGCAGGTTCTCCAGTTTGAGGTCCCTGCGGGAATCAAAAGATGAGTGGAAGGAAACGAAGGGAACGAAGACTCTCATTGAATGTATTGGATAACAGAGGGCACCCTAAGTCAGGGGTCGGCAAGTTTGGCTCTCCAGATGTTCTTGAACTTCAGTTCCCAGAAGCCCTGACCAGCTGGTGTGTTGACTTGGGCTTCTCGGAAATGAAGCCCAATAACACCTGGAGAGCTAAGTTTGAAGAACCCTGCCCTAAGGGAAATATGGGAATTGTAGTTCAAAGAAATAGAAACGTTTATTTTCAAAAGACACCTCTGCAAATCCTCCAATAAATGCCCATTTGGGCTGGGAGGCATTCACTGCTTTAGCCTACATCACAGGGTTGCTGCTAGAGCATAACATGAACGGGGTGGTTCAATTGTGCCTTTATTATTATTTTTTAAAGGAAGGGGAAGATAAATATGTAATTTCGGGGGAAGAGGAGAAGGAATTTTATTTTTTATTTTCAACAAAATTAATACATGACAAAAATGTAATCAAAAACAACCGTCACAGAATTTTATACAAAAGTCACTAAAACAATAAAAGAAATAAACATCAACTACACAACTTAATGGGACATTATTATCTTATCCATGAATCTCAATAAAAAGAGAAGGAACTTAGAAAAAAAACCCAATAAACATGGAAGGGAAGCTCGGGAGGCTCCAACTCAGGAGTTCCCAACCTACAGTCCATGGGCCGGATCTGGCCTTTGGCACCAAATAATATGGCCCCCACCCTCGTTCCAGCTGCCGCCACTGGAATCAGCCGCAGACTCATGTATGGCCTTCGTAAACACATTTATGACAGCCATAAATGGCAGGGGGACAAGCTGTCCAGCCCCCTCAACTGTTTGGGGGAGCGTGACCTAGCCCCTGACTTGAAAATGTTGAGAACCCCTGCTCTAACTTGTGGACAGAGTGAAGAATACACAGCCTACTGAGAAGAAATAGCAATTACTGTATACTGTACTGTACTTATATATAAATTACACTTACATACTACCCCATTAACATTTAGAGCAGTTCACAAGGTAATTAAACATTTTGCCCACAACAAGCGGGGTCCTCATCTTACCTACCCTATTCAACTCTGCACCATTCCACTGGAATGATTCCAGGCAGAAATTCATCAGATGAAGCCTTCTTAGTTGTGAAATAAAGCAAAATAAATTGTGTTTCCATCATCACACAAGATGGTTGTGGGATTCTGGGCGCCCTACTGTAAAGAGACCCTTTTGCAAAGGGTACCCTTTCTGCTACGCTTACCGGTGTACGATGCCCTTGCCGTGCAGGTAGGCGATCCCCAGGGAGAGCTGGGAGAACCATTTCCCGGCCAAGGCCTCAGTGCAGGCACCCGATTTCTGGATCCACTCCAGGACGTCGCCACACGGGGCCAGTTCCATGATGATGTAGTGGCGGGAGGTGGTCTCAATGGCCTGGTAGAAGCTGATCACGTACTTGTGGCGTAGGCTTTTCATCACCTGGTAGGAAGCAGCCGATGTGAGATTAGGTAAAGGTAAATGTCGCCCTTGCTCAAAAGCCAGTCATATCCAACTCTAGGGTTCAGTGCTCATCTCTGTTGATAGCCAAAGAGCTAGCACTGTCTGCATCTGCAGACGTTTCTGTGGACATGTGGCAGACATGCCTCAACACCTGAGTGCATGGAACACTGTTTACCCTCCCACCGAAGTGGTACCTAATTATCTACTTGCAATTTATTGCTTTTGAACTGCTAGGTTGGCAAGAGCTGGGACAGAGACAGGAGCTCTGTCGTGCTGTACTCAGGAATTGAACTCCGACCTTTCAGTCATCAAGTTCAGCATCCTAACCTCTTGAGCCACTGCAGTCCCATGTTTTTGACACTCCCCATGTCCCTTCCTCCAGGACTCCTTCCTAGCCCCTGGGGAAAAGAGTTAAGCTGGAAAATCTGCATAAAGTTTGCATAGCTTTGTCACTGTAGCTGAAGAAAAGCCATTTCAAACTTTAAAGGAACTGAGGGTAAGAAGTCCCCACTCCCCATACCTCTCTGTACATGTCAGGAGACAGGTAAAAGAACTTGGCGCAAGATAAAGGGGATGTGGTCAAACCAGTTTTATCTATTGTGATTCATACATCTGCTGGTTGACTCAGCCTTATTTATAAAAAGGGTTTTGTCTCTTTGCTATGGGCTCTTTGCTGCCAGGTGGAGAGCCCCTATGCACACGTACAATAAAGCCTTTCTCTCTCTCCCACTTTTGGTGCATGTATTCCTTTTGGTACCCACAGCCATACAAGCTACAATTGGCCCATCTTTTGCAACATCACCGAGCAAGAGGAAGTAAAACCTGGCATCTCACCTTAAGATACTTATGGCCCTGGCAATGGAGTTGATGATGCCCAGCATTATCTAGTTAATAGAATTGAATGTTTACTTGTTTGGAGTACAACGTCCAGAACCCACCACTTCCAGCCTGGAAACAAAAAAGGTAATCTTCTCCAACCTCCAACCTCTGCCTATTAATACTGATTTATTATTGGGATATGGATGTTATTTGCATGATGCAACTCTTATTTCAACAAGAGAGGAAGAACAATACGGTTTACATTTGTTCAGGCAGGAAAGAATGCTATCACTAAATCAGAGGCATCTAGCATCTACAATTGGCTAGATGACTTTGGTACATGAAGCAGACACTCAAAGATAGATCGATAGATCGATCGATCGATCGATCGATCGACAGACAGACAGACAGACAGACAGACAGACAGACAATGTGAGGAACTTCAGTGGCTTAATGGTTAAGATGCTGAAAGTTACGACTAGAAGGTTGGCAGGTCAGCAGTTTGAGACCTGAGTGCTGTATGATGGAGTGAGCTCCTGTCTCTGTCCCAGCTCCTGCCAACCTAGCAGTTTGAAAGCAAGAAATTACAAGTCGATAAATAGGAACCACTTTGGTGGGAAGGTAAACAGTGTTCTGTGCCTAGTCATGCCTGGTTCTTTAGCTGTAAACTGAAATGAGCACCACCCACTAGAGTTGGATACGACTGGTTTTTGAGCAAGGACAACCTGTCATCTTTTCATGATAACCTAAACAAGCTGACCAAGGCAACCTGCCCTTCTCACTCCATCTCATGGGGAATGAGCATTGACTATATTATTTTCTAGAGCACAAACTTATGTCAAAGTGATTTGTCTCTCATTTGTTTTTCTAATGGTCACCAATAAAGGCTCTCCATAAGTTTGTTCCACCTTCTTTTCTTTTCCTTGATGACAAAGTGATTTGTGTCTCATTTGTTTTTCTAATGGTCACCAATAAAGGCTCTCCAGAAGTTTGTTCCACTTTCTTTTCTTTTCCTTGATGACAAAGCTCTCTAAAATGTATCCAGGTTTGCAGCCTAACATGCTCTTTAAAATTCCCCATCTCTTTCAGAAATCTTTAATAAAGCAATTTTCCTGTTGGATCCTTGTTTGCTTGTTTGTTTCCTTGATGGAATTTGGTTTGGTTTGTGTGGTCCAATGGAAAGCTCCAACCTGGAACTGCGGTGGCTCAGTGGTTAAGAAGCTTGCCTTGATAATATCCTCAAGGCTGTGGCAGTCCATTGCAGTCCCGGTGTTAAATCCTGCCTGTCTAATTTTGTATGTGCCACAGGAGATGGCTCCGTGATCACAGTACAGTATGTGGGTCACTTCATGGCGAGCTGGGATCCACCTTAAATAAATTCAAGCCAATGACATTTTTCATGCTTCAGGGGGGAAATGCATTCTCGGTTACAAATTGCAACCAACGATGACGAGTGTTAGCTGGAAGGCTGGCAAGTTGGCAGTTTGAGACACGGGTACTGCATGACGGATTGAGCGCCCATCTCTATCCCAGCTCTTAAGTGACATGAAAGGAGCCTCATTTGGGCATTCCCTGAGCAGAGTTTCTTCTGTAAAAATCCTTTCAACCCAGAATAATTTCTGACACAAAATTATGATTACATGGTACTATCACAGCAGACATAAAATACAAATGGGAAACTCGATAGCGCTAAACTTCTGCGCCAGTTTCAAAGCCATAATAAAAATAAGTATGTTGTGCTAAGCAAAACCTGAGGAGTGTCATGTGGATGATGGAAAAAAATAATAATAAAATAATTGAAGAACCTGGTACTCCACCCAGAAGAGCCCTTGATGTACCTGTGGGCTTGATAAGCAGAGCCTTTGGTCTCTTGTTTAACTTTCTCTTTGCTGGCTAATGTCCAGTTGTGTATCAAGCAACAGGGGTTTTGATTACATTATTATACAAATAATAATAATCAATCTGTTTTTGATCATTGCACTTACTGATGGGTACGAAAGCATTGCATTGAGATTAAAATGGAACCAGAGTCCCTGTTCTTCCTAGCACTAAAGAATGTAACCAAACTATTAATATTGCAACCATGAATCTAAGCATGTTAGCAAGCCCTGCTCAACTTTCATATACGGTGGAACCTTGGTTAACAAACGGCTCGGTTAACATAAAAATTGCATAAAAGGAAATCCCTAGAAAATAGTGGCTCAGTTTACAGATTTTTTTTTTTGAACAGATCAATTGGTTTTCATTGCATTCCTATGGGAAAACAAATTTCAGTTAATGTACAGTCAAACCTCACATAAAGAGTGCCTCGCTTAAAGAGTAACTTGCTTAAAGAGCAGAATTTTCTCTGAGTGTTTGCTTTGCTTAACAAATAAAACCAACCAGAAACTCGCTTAACAAATAAATTGGGGTTTGCAATCCCCCCCCCCACACACACACAACTGGTCATTTACAATGGTGTTTTGCTTAAAGAGCAATCCTGTGGACCGCATTATGCTCTTTAAGCAAGGTACAGCTGTATTTTGGTTTTCAGTGGATTCCTGTGGGAAATTGCATTCAATGCATTCCTATGGGAAATTCAGTTGAAGTAATTTTCACTGTAAGAAATGTCCCAGATAACGCATTAATTAGGTTAACCGAGATTCCACTGTACAGTGCAGTATTGTTAAATATGGCCATGTGGGAATGGTTGGCCCAAAGCCACATCTGGGCAGGGTCTAACTACAGCTTGGAGGAATTCCTAATCTCATCAGATTGTTTCTGTGTCTCTTTCAACCTGTTCAAACTCACAGAGTAGATTTGAAGAGAATGTAGGGGGACAGGGGAGCCTTGAGCTTATTAGAGGAAAGATGGGGTGTAAAGTTACCAAATGAATTATTAGTAAACACAGTAGTAAAAATTGTGACATGTTTTGCATCGTCAACCAGCTTGAGAAGCTCAGGGTGCCAAGACCCCCTTGTTAAGGAATGTGGGAGGTGTTATTGTAAGTGACAATATCTCTGGGTGACACACAATGTGTCTCTCCAGACTGAATAATGTCCTCTCTTTTTCAGTAATCCAGTGCTGGAAAACCTCCAAATTGCTGCTTCTGTAGCATTTCACAGCCTTTCACATCCCTCAAACATGTCAGTTTATAACTAGGGAGCTCCAAGAGACTAAACCTGAGGTGCCCAAACTATAGCCCATGGACTAGATCTGGCCCCCGACACCAATTTCATCTGGCCAGTGCCACCCTGGTCGCTCCTGGAAGAGGAAGTAAAACATGCCCGAGCGTGTTTTACTTCCATTTCCAGGAGCAACGAGGGCAGTGTGGGCCAGATCAATTGGCACCAGGGGCCAGATCTGGCCTGTGGGCCATAGTTTAGACACCCCTGTTTTAAGCAGAGAAAATGGCAGCCTAAAATCTATCTCATCCTGTTGCAAAACAGGTTGCAAGACATGTTTTACTTTCACTTCCAGTGGGAGGAACAATGACCGGCCTGCAGTCTGAAAAGTTTGGGCACCTCTAGACTGAAGTATCTAACTTTCCCCCCAACCCACAGTGCAAGTAACCACCTGTATTTCCCTAGGCAGAAATTTAGTGAGATAATCCTCTGAAGCCTTCTTTTTAGAGATGATCTTGATGGCCACCATCGTCTTCTGCTTGGCAAAATAGGCCTCGTAGACAGTCCCGTAGGAGCCATGGCCGATGACTTTGCCAATCTGGTAGCCATACTGGTCCATGACCGAGACGTACGGCGTGGAGCCTGCATGTTCCACCATGATGAAGAGTTCAGTTCACCCAAACTGCTGTCTATCCGTTGATGGTCTTTGGGGTCAAAGCCAGGAATACGTATGGAAGCCCGTGAAGATGGAGAAAATAGGTTGTGTATAACGGAGCCACTGGTAGGACCCGCCACACCCAATCTGGTGAGAAAAGGATGGTCAGTTTTGATCTCTGTACATCTTCGTTCACACGGATTGGGCTGGTTTTTGGTTTACTAAGGCTGGGGAGATCCAGTTGGGATTAGCCTATCTTGGGTCCAGAAAGAGAGAATCCAGATTGACATACTTCCCTTTAACGGCTTTGAGGGAAGTAATGGGGACCCACTCTTCTGGATCCCATCCACCTTAACTGGAATCTCCCCCCACCCTCATCTGCATCCCCCAGGATTCTGATGATGTAACAGCTATGTCCCAACCTTCCAGTCACACCAATTGGGCCCCAGGGATTCTGGTTACCATAGGGAAACTTCTGTGGATGGTCATGGAACGATTGTCCTACAAGAAAGAGCTGATCTCCAATGGCACACCTACCTTCAAGCATCAGGATTCCAGGTGGTTCAGTGGTCCACCTGAGCAAATGCATCTCCTTATGCGACAGGAGGGTTGTTAATTATGTTATTTAGCAAAAAGGACACTGTTTGACAATGGGAAATGGGGTAGAAGGTTTCTGTAAAATGCTGACAAAATTAGCAAGGAGGTTCTGGGGACTTGCATAGCCAGACTGCACAAGCTGTAGCACACCATGCTCGATCCAGCTTCCTTTCTGCAATTCATCTGAGAGGCCATGCATCCTGCTGTGGTGGCTCAGTGGTTAAGAAGCTTGCCTTGTTAGCTGGAAGGCTGGCAAGTCAGCAGTTAGAGACCTGGGTACTGCATGACGGCTTGAGCGCCCGTCTCTGTCCCAGCTCTTGGAGACATGAAAGGAGCCTCATTTGGGTGTCCCCTGAGCGTAGTTTCTTCAGCAAAAATCCTTTCAACCCAAAATAATTTCTAACATGAAATTATTATTACAGAAAACAATCCTCTGTTTGAAAAACTGGTGGATGACTGCCTTTTTCCCCAAGGGCTGCTAGTGTGACTTAAAGATTGAAGCAGATGGAAGAAGTTCCTGGCCCCTGATGACACCCACTCACAATTGATAGCATCGGAACAATTCACAACAGCAACAGGCACGTCGTGGACCCTATCTCAGAGGAGAGGTATTTTAATTCTCTTCTAATCATTAAATCAGTCCTAGTTTTGCATGTTTGTGTAAGAATTCGCCTATGCAATTTAAGGAAAAGTGGCCTCTTCTTTTCTTAATGGTGCATGTTTTCTTTTTCACTGAGCAAGTCAGCAGCCAGTGTGGAAACCCAGTGGGGTGTAGTGGATAGCGTGACATCAGGAAGACTTGGGTTCAAATCTTTGCTCAGCCATGGAAAACTCACTGAGGAACTAGAACTGGAACTGGTAAAAGCACTCTTGAAATGCTTCCTTTACCTTGAAATCCTTACCAGGGTCACTACAAGACAGCAATGGGCCAAGATACAGTAGATCTGGCCTCCAGGACAAGGAGACACCAGTCACATGATTGGTAGACCAAGCTTCAAGAAGGCATTGGAGAGCAAAATACCTGAAGGGTGGTAGATCAGCTCTCCAACCTGAATGTAGGGGCAAATATGGTGCTCGGATGAAGAGGTGAGCTATTCCTAGATAAGCTACATCTTCCTTCTCAGAGGACAGGTGTATATGTCAGTATTATTGAGCTCCTGTAGGAGGAGGATACAGTGTTCCGTGCACTTTGGTGTCTAGGCATGCCTGCCACATGTCCAAGGAAGCGTCTGCAAAATGCAGACAGCACTGGCTCTTCGGGTATAAACAGAGATGAGCACTGAAACCTAGAGTTGGATATGACTGGCTTTCGAACAAGAGTGACCTTTACTAGGAGGAGGATTGTTTCTGGAAAGATAGTCACTGCTCCATTACCTTCACATTGTGAATGACAAAACTGTGTTTAAGGGCACATTTTTCAGCTTGGCTAACCAAAATAACAGCATTAATGTATATGGATGTAGGTAATTTACCACCGCCCAACACTCGGCATTGAGTCGCTGGCTGTATGGTCTACTCCAGGGGTGCCCAAACCTTTTGGACTGAGGGCCAATCATGTGGTTCAGGGAACTGGTTGCTAAGGCCCGGGGGCCGGGTGCGGCCCCCGACGCCAATTCATCCGGCCCGCGAAGCCCTCGTCGCTCCTGGAAGCGGAAGTAAAACGCGCCCGTACGGGCGCGTTTTACTTCCGCTTCCAGGAGCGACGAGGGCTTCGCGGGCCGGATGAATTGGCGAGTCGGGGGCCGCATCCGGCCCCCGGGCCTTAGTTTGGGCACCACTGGTCTACTCCATTATCACAGCGGGATGTCCATTCACATAGATATACAGTACTGTATATCTAATTATCAATATAGGTTTCATTTTTCTACTGTTTTTGTTGTTGTTCAGTCGCACAGTTGATTCCGACCCTTCACAACACCAGACCACCGCATGCCAGGCACCAATATCCTCCACTATCCTCCTCAGCCTGCCCAGCTTTGTGCCCATAGACCAGACATTGCTTTTAAAAACTTAAAGCGAGAGTCCAGGATGCCTGGCAACCTGCCTCCCATTTCCTTCCTCACTTTCCCCATTGGAAAATAGGGCATTGCATTGCCCCTTTAAAGGCCACTCCCTAATTGTGGACCCTGTCCCTTTAAGAAGTAGGCGGGGACAAGAGCCCAGGCCACGCTCAATTTACAGTACTTCCCTCCTCCGTGGTCTCTATGGAGCCCACCGGCGGCAACATACGGAATGACGTCTCCGTGTGGGCAAATAAGGGCCCCCCGTGTTCTGGTGAGGGCGGAAGTAGGTAACGGACGTGGCTGGGGCTGTCTACCGAGAATGCCTGAAGGACCCCGACCTTTAGGAGGACGTGGTTTTTCAGAACATTCCTCCCCTTCTCCAGGAACGACTGCAAGCGACTCGCGAGGAACCGGAGAAGTGAGATTTTGAGAAACGAAGGGGTTATAGTGAGGAGCAAAGATAGTTGGGCATTCAGGCATTGGATGTGTGGTCGTTGAAGGAGGAGAGGAGCCTTTTTCCTGCCTGGGTTTGCTGCACTGAGTGACCAGGCTCCTTCCTCCTTCCCCCTCCCACACCCCGAGTTTCTTTTAAGGGGGCAAAAGGGACCAAGAGAAGGGCAGCCCTAGGAAGGAAACAGGTGAGTTGGGAGCAGGGGGAGGGGGGGAAAGGTATCTGGGGGAGGGGGGATGATGATGGGGAAGATGCTGGTCCTATAGGAGTTTTTTGGGGTGGCATCGTGGGACTTTGTGGGGGAGGCACCTGAGCATCAGGGCCAGGTCTCTGCTTAAGATGGGGGAGGGGAACTGAGGGCTTGGGCTACGTCACACATAGTCCCAGGTACTATTTCCATGATGGGAAACTGGGTGGCAAAGGAGGGGAGGGTCTTTGAGGGGCATCATGTCTAAACCAACCCCCCCCCCCCCCGGCTTCTGTTTGCACCCCTCAACTGAGACAGTGTGTTCAGGGCTTGTGCCTGAAGGATCCAAGTCCCAGGCGCCGAGGTGAGTGTGTCCAGTGGCTTAAGCCCCTTTGCCAGAGTAGGATTGGCACACCTAGAACTCAGTGGGCTCCTTGGAAGGACACTGATCTTGCCCCCCACCCCCCAAGTACACCCCAGTGGTGGTTGAAGCCACAGGTGTTGCAGAATTAGGTTTTGCAACCCTCAAAGCATGAAGTGGGAAGGTGGTCCAACCAAGACTCATTTACTGGTCTGCTGATGACTGCCAGAAACATGTAGCGATGAAGAAAATTGCTTCATTAAGTTTGATCTGGACACCAAAGAAGAAGAAGACCTACAGAGACAAGAGGAACTCTGCAGAATGTTCACCGTCCTATAGTATTAAATGAAATGCAAATAATGGCCATAAGGATGTACTTTTAAGGATTGGGTTTGGAGAAATAATTTGACAGAATGTTATTTTCAGCTCATAGAGTGATAACTGAGTATCTCGGCAAAACTGAAAGTGCTTCAGACTGATGTGGCCTTAGCAGAGGTGGAGAGAGGCATCTAGATGGAGTAGTCCTAGGACAGTGATGGTGAACCTTTTTAGAGACCGAGTCCTAGGGAGGGAGGAAGTGCTCCCATTGGGCTGCTGGGCAGAGGGGCGGGGCGAACTGTGCTGGGACAAAGATGTGTGTGTTCACAGAGAGGGCTCTGAGTGCCCCCTCTGGCAAATAGGTTCGCCACCAGTGTCCTGGGATCTTTGAGTTGACATGAGCTGAGATTGTAATCCAACCACCAGGACAAATGAGCAGTTTATGGCCCTTCTGGACATGTTAGG
This sequence comes from Furcifer pardalis, assembly GCA_030440675.1. Taxonomy (NCBI): domain Eukaryota; kingdom Metazoa; phylum Chordata; class Lepidosauria; order Squamata; family Chamaeleonidae; genus Furcifer; species Furcifer pardalis. Next base: position 4,004,814 of record CP126897.1, read on the forward strand.
CTACACCCCCCATCTGCTGTACCTAGCATAGCTAGTGATGAGGTATTGTGGATGTTGTAGTCCAACCATATCCAGAGAACCCCATAAGAGACATTTACACAAAGTAATTCCTGACTAAAAATGTTTTCTTTTTCTCCCTTCTCAAATCACAGCCCAGCTCCCCTCACCCTTTGAGCCCAGTACCTCTCCCATTATGGCCCACCACACATCCTTCCTCCTCCTCTCTACCCTTTTACTATTCTCTTTAGCCTCTTCGGAGACACACTATAAGGCAGGAGACCGTGTGATGCTTTATGTCAACAAAGTGGGACCCTATCACAATCCCCAGGAGACGTACCATTACTATCAACTTCCTGTATGCTCGCCGGAGAAAATACGCCACAAAAGCCTTACCTTAGGGGAGGTGCTGGATGGAGACCGTATGGCTGAATCCATGTATGAGATCCGTTTCCTTGAAAATGCTGAAAAGAAGATCCTCTGTGAAATGAAGCTCTTGTCTGAGCAGGTAAACATAGCTGGAAATTTTTAGGTTGCAATATGCATCTAAGAGACACTTACATATCTCTCATATGGTTGATTTTATAGAACCTTGGCACTACAAGTGTTCTTGGACTTCAATTCCCAGAAGCCCAAGTCTCTGTGAATCCACATGAATGGGCATATGCAGTAAACCCATTTGTGTGGATTCATGGAGACTTGGGCTTCCAGGAATTGAAGTCCAAGAACATCTGGAGTGCCATGGTTCACCATCCCTGCTATAGAACATCTCCAGCTTGGCTTCCAAAGTGTTAATTACAGACTCAGATCACACCTTCATAATCTTAATTGCTTGCCAGGTGCATTCCGGTGTCTAGTCATGCCTGCCACATGTCCATGGAAATGTCTGCAGACACAGACAGTGCTGGCTCTTTGGCTATAAGCAGAGATGAGCACTGATCCCTAGAGTTGGATATTACTGGCTTTCGAGCAGGGGTGACCTTTACAGGAGGTTGAATGTTTTGCGTCATAGATCAATTTTCCTGGTCTCTAGAGATTTAGGGAATTGAAACTAGTGGTCTCAACAATGTGCAATCTTGGGTATCTCTTCAGTGATCATGCCCTTCTCTCTGACAGGTGGAGCAGCTCCGCCAGGCCATTGAGGAGTTGTACTATTTTGAATTTGTGGTGGATGACTTGCCACTCCGTGGTTTTGTGGGCTACGTGGAGGAGAGTGGTTTCTTGCCCCACAGCCACAAGATTGGACTCTGGACTCACCTGGACTTCCACCTAGAATGGAACGGGGACCGCATTATCTACGCCAACGTCAGCGTGCGTAACGTCAAGCCGACCAGCCTGGACGACGTCCAAAGCATACTCTCCATCACTCATACCTACAGCGTCCGGTGGTCTGAGACCACCTCGGAACGGCGAGGCGAACGCCAGGGTGGCCGCAGTGGGGATGATGGGTTCTTCCCCCACACCTTGGAGATCCATTGGTTGTCCATCATCAACTCCATGGTCCTGGTGTTCCTCTTGGTGGGCTTTGTAGTTGTTATACTCATGCGGGTCCTCAAGAATGACCTGGCTCGCTACAACTTGGACGAGGAGGCCTCTTCTTCCTCCTCGGGTGATGACTTTGACCAGGGAGACAACGGGTGGAAGATCATCCACACGGACGTCTTTCGCTTCCCCCCTTGCCGAAGCCTCCTCTGTGCTGTCCTGGGAGTGGGAAGCCAGTTTCTGGCTTTGGGCACAGGGATCATTGTGATGGCACTGCTGGGCATGTTTAATGTCCACCGGCATGGTGCCATCAACTCGGCTGCCATTCTCCTCTACGCTCTCACCTGCTGCATCTCTGGCTACGTTTCCAGCAATTTCTATCGCCAGATCGGGGGTGAACGTTGGGTCTGGAATATACTGCTCACCACAAGCCTTTTCTCAGGTGAGGGCCTACTTAGCTGAGTTCCTGTGGATTGTATATAGTGGGAAGCCAATGCCTTCATCTTTCTCGATGGTCCCTTTCCTTGATCAAAGTCTTGGGCCACTCTGGCCTGTCTTCTGGATTGCCTTTATGGTCCTTGCTGTCCATTCCAACACACTAGCACAGTGGTGGCTAACCTTGGCGCTACAGCTGTTCTAGGACTTCAGTTACCAGAAGCCCAAATCAGCACATCCCCTGATCAGGGCTTTTGGGAATTGAAATCTGAGAACAGCTGGAGTGCCGAGGTTAGCCACCACTGCACTAGTGGCTGCCTTGATATTTTCCTTCTACTTCTGTCACTGCTGTTAATAGTGCAGAATAGCAGATGGAACTTGTAGCTTTCCAGATGTTCTTCCATCAGCCCTAGACAACATTGCTGGTGGTGAGGAATAACAGGAGGCTAAGAATGGCTGGAGAGCCATACATTCCCCATCCTTGTCCTAGCATGATGAACTTAAAAGCCATGAAAAAAGCCCCTATTCTCCATCTACTGGTCAGCCTGTTGCCAAGAGAATATTCAACCATTGTGTACAACCTCCATTTCATGTTCTTCAGTCAGTTAATTTGATTGTGACAAATGCTTTAGTGAATTTAACTGAACTGAACTGGTTCTTTCTGGTCTCTTCATTCTAGAACAGCCTCCCCCGATTGGGTGATGCCCAAAGGGTATTTAATTACAACGCTATAACAAATTCATGATGAGGTGGGTGGATGCAGGGTTTGGAACTTGACTGTTGTTTTTTTTACTAGGACCTGTGACCATAATGGTTAATTGAGTTGTAGTGAAAAACAAAGTAATATTTCTAAGTTCTGGCTAGATGAATTCTTCTTTCATGTCTTGATCAAACCCCAGACTGGCAAAGTGAAGCCATTTTCTTGGCTTTGTCGTTGGGCAAACATAGATCCTCATCTGTGCACATTTCTGGCAGTAATCAGCAGACGAGCATGCTATTGTCTGCCAACAGCTCCCACTTGAGCATGTTGGTCTTGCATTTAGGGACTCCAACCCTCAGCCTATTCAGGGTCCTCCAAGTGACATATGGGGAGGTTGAGATCCTGGAGATGAATAACAGCACATCATCAGATCTTTCCCAATGAGAATTACTGGGAATATCTGAAATGTATGAAAGGGAAACAGTCTGGCTTTTATGTTACTTCTACGTTACCTTAACACAAAGCTTAGTGTCTTCTTCTTCTTTTTTTTTTTGGACATCCCTTTGGTACCCATGGGTGAGGAATATATGACGTTCCAAATGTTGCTAGGTAGAAACTCCCATCATCCCAAAATATTGCTCATCCAGGCTGGAGCTAATGGGAGCTGGCCTCTAACAGGATCTGGAGAGCCACATAACCTACACCAGTGTCTCATTTGTAAAGAAAGGGGTTGTGTGTATCTGTCCTCTCCGACTTTGGTGAATCCCTGTGACATGCATGGGCTGTTTCTTTGAGAAATATGTTGTGAAAGGTTGCTGTCCTTTTGGCCTGTTTTTGCCCCCACAAGGATACAGGGCATCTGTGCACGTTGGAAGCGGTGTCTTTCCCAATTGTGAAACCTCCAATTGTGGGGAGACACTTCCAGTGATGGGATGCAACAGGGTCGCACCAGTTCGCCAGAACCGGTAGTAACTTTTCCCAGTGTCCCGGAGAACTGGTAGCAGCTTTTGGGGGGGAACCACCTTCGGGGCTTACCTTTTCACTGGTTCCCCCACTGCGCATGCGCGCCAAGCACTTGGTGTGCATGCATGCCTACAGTGCTTGGCACGTATGCACAGCCTCCTTGCTGTCCTCCCAAGCGGTGAGGAGGAAGAGAAGCTGCTAGCCTGAAGCTCCCTATAGCCTTCTCCCCAGGGTAAGTGACTCACCTTTGGATGTGGTGTGTCTGTGTGTATTTTAATGTGTATTTAATACCTTTACCTATATTGACATACTACCACAGTTCCTAAAAAGGCCTAGCGGCCGGTAGGCCTAGCGGCCTGGCTTGGGGTTTTTAAGCAAAGTCTTGGAGTTACCTCATCAATAAGCTACACCTGTGCTATTCCAATTGCTGTTCCAATTGAAGAACCCTTAAGGAGGTACAGCTGTTTTACATTTACATTAAAGCATATCGTAGAGAACTGGTACGATGACCATATCCATCTTGCAACATGGTGCTGCCCAGGCACTTATACTAATAGGTAAGTGATGGGTTTGTGTTTTGGGTGGGTGGGTAGGTTGATTTGTGTTTGGGGTGGCTGTTTGGGTGGGTGGGTATATTTTAATGTAATTTGTATTTATTTATTTAATTTATTTACGGATTTGTGTTGTGGGTGGGTGGGTTGAGAGAGGGGTAGGGGTGTGTGTGTGCCCCCCCCCCCCCCCGCTTATTTTTATTTTATTTTTAAAATGTTTTTCTTTGGCCTCGGCCATGACATCATGACATCATGATGTTAGTTCCGCTCACACTGTGATGACATCACAGTGGAGTAGTAAAATTTTTGACATCCCACCACTGGACACTTCCCAAAGCAGGGGTGCCCAAGCTTTTTGGACCATGGGCCAGTCATGTGCATCAGCGAACAGGTCACGTGGTTCTTCCCACTGGAAACGGAAGTAAAACAGATGTTGCAATCTGAGTTTTGCAACACAGTGAGATAGATTTCCGGCTGCCATTTTCTCTGCTAAACCAGGGGTGTCCAAACTACAGCCCGTGGGCTGGATCCAGCCCCCAACGCCAATTCGTCTGGCTCACATCGCCCTCATTGCTCCCAGAAGCAGAAGTAAAACACACTTCTTAGGTCCACCTGCCCCAAGGTTGGTTGCTGACCCAGATGTCTTCTTTGTTTGTTTCTCTCTCTCTCTCTGCCCAGCTCCCTTCTTCCTGACATGGAGCGTGGTCAACTCTGTGCACTGGGCCAATGGCTCAACCCAGGCACTTCCGGCCACCACCATCCTGCTGCTGCTCACTGTTTGGCTGCTGGTGGGTTTCCCCCTCACAGTCATTGGGGGCATCTTCGGCAAGAACCGTGCTGGGCCCTTTGATGCCCCCTGCCGCACCAAGAACATTGCACGCGAAATCCCGTCACAGCCTTGGTACAAGTCCACCGTGGTGCACATGACCATCGGGGGATTCTTGCCCTTCAGGTAAGTGATGCCATGAAGGACAGGTGGGCACACCCTGTTTCTATAGGGAGCCTACTTTCCTCTCTCTTTCCTTTCTGCCCACATTCTCTTGGGTTTGTCTTGGACCACTTTTGCTCCTATGTCCTGTCAAGTCATTTCCAGTCTAAAGGTCAAGGTCCCCTTTAATTGAAAGCCAGTCATGTCTGACTCTAGAGTGCAGTGCTCGTCTCCATTTACAGCCAAAGAGCCAGCACTGTCTGCGTCTACAGAGATTTCTGTGGTCATGTGGCAGGCATGACTAGACACCAAAGTGCACAGAATACTCTTACCTTTCCCACCGAAGAGATACCTATTTGGGACAGAGACAGGAGCGCTCTCTGTTGTGCAGAATTGCTTTTCTAGGTTTTCAGGGTTTGGGGAAAGAGACAAATTGTAGTGGGGGGGTCTTATTTTACTTTTGAATTTTCCCTTTTTCTTCTTCTTGGCCTTCACAAATTTGCTGTAGACTGTTTTCCCATCTCAATTTTCCCAACTGTACAATAGGTATAAAAGAGGCCTCTTTCATAAGGTTGTCATAAAGCAGTAATGGCAAACCTTTGCACTCCAGCTATTCTTGGACTGCGTACGCGCAGTAAACCCATTCTTATGGACTCATAGGGACTTGGACTTCTGGGAATTGAAGTCCAAGAACAGCTGGAGTGCCAAAGTTTGTCATCACGGTCATAAGGGCAAGCATGTTTGTCGAAGTAAGGCTAACTAGAACAGGTCTCAGATGTAACCTTGGAGGTTGGCAGGTGAATATTTAAAAGAGGGGAGAATAACCCAGATTGAACCCACCTCCCTGTCTTTCTTTTGGTAGCGCGATTTCCGTGGAGCTCTACTACATCTTTGCCACTGTCTGGGGCCGGGAGCAGTACACGCTTTATGGGATCCTCTTCTTTGTCTTTGCCATCCTGCTGAGCGTCGGGGCCTGCATCTCCATCGCCCTCACCTACTTCCAGCTCTCGGGAGAGGATTACCGCTGGTGGTGGCGTTCCGTGCTCAGCACTGGCTCCACGGGGCTCTTCATCTTTCTCTACTCAGTGTTCTACTACCTGCGGCGCTCCAACATGTCAGGCATGGTGCAGACAGTGGAGTTCTTTGGCTACTCCCTCCTCACAGGCTACGTCTTCTTCCTGATGTTGGGGACCATTTCTTTTTTTGCCTCTCTGAAGTTCATCCGCTACATCTATGTCAACCTCAAGATGGACTGAGCGACCACATCTCTGCTCTTGAAGGCTGGGTCGGTGCGAAAGCTCTGTTCTCCTGTCGGCTAGGATGGAAGTAGCAAAAGTGGAAACTTACATTGTAAGAGATTTCCACAAGCTGTACCTAACCAGAAGGCTAGAAACTCTCTTTGTCGGATGGGATCTCAACTGAACTGTGAACACATGGGCTTTTCTGTCCTTCAATTGGATTGAACTGGCTGAAAATTTCTCAGCTCACCACAGTAGCAGGTTGTTTTGTTGTCAGGAAAGAGAAAGGAAGACATCTGCTCATTCTCCTCTTCTGTTGGTCAACATAACTAGACAGTCAGTGAGCTCTGTAAATCTGGCCAGTCAGTAAACACTGCTATGAATCTCTTCTTTTTGCTTTTTTTTTCCTTTTAAGTGGTCAACATTGCAGTTTTTGTGCTGGGCAGGAGGAAGGAATCACTCGTTTTGATCCTTTCAGTGGTTGAAATACAACTGATTGTACAGGATAAAGGAAAAAATGTTCTTACCAATCTGGCCATCAGCAGAATCCCAGCCGAGTTGGCCAGCAATTTCTTTTTCCTAAAGCGATGATTTGGTTCTGATTGCTGACTGGTTGGAAACTGTGAAGATTTTATTTCCTCTTCAATGCACTTCCCTCAGAGCTCTTATGCAATTGAATTAGAAAACGAAACTTACCTACAGAAAGACTGGCAGGGACGGCCTCAAAAATAGAAACTAACCCAGCAGTTGGCAACAGATGTGAAAAATAATTGGCAGCCGCTAGTTCAATGATGGTGAAACTTGGCACTCCAGCTGTTCTTGGACTTCAGTTCCCTGGCATTCTGGGAATTGAAGTTCAAGAACAGCTGGAGTGCCAATGTTTGCCACCACTTAGAGCAGCTTTCCCTGACTTGCGACCCTCCCATCTATTCTTCCCAGCATGCAAGACCAGCCAAGTGTTGTAGTCATAAGATACCTTGAGGGCACAAAGTCAGGGAGGTCTGCCCTGGAATTTTCACTTTACCAAATAAATACTTTCCAGGGACAGATGTTAAAAGCTCAAGCAGTGGGAAGAATCTATGTTACTATGATTTTTCAGGATGAAATGAAGATAATCTTCCCTTGCTGATTTTAAGGACGTCCTTATTTATCACTCCATAAGCAGGGCAATCCTCTCCTCCACCTGATGGATCCCCCAACGGTCAGTGCATTTTCTTTCTCTCTTCATATCCTTTCTAATCCCAAGGTGCCTGGCGCAGTTTAATTAAGAGTGGGAGAAAAACTGTTCTTTCCTCTGCCACATGGATGAAGAAAACACCTATAATTATATATGGAAATATATATATGAGGAATTATGTATATTAGCAATGATTGAAGTTCAGTTATTTTTTAATTTGATGGGTTGTTTTTTGTTTCTGTAAGTTTCTTTTTACAGATCTTGAAATTAAACTTTATTAATAAAACCAAAATGAAATGCTGGTTCTGGTTGTATCAAACAAATTAGCAGTAGATAGCGCTTTTATCCCATCTCTTTCATGAACAAACACATATGCACATTCCATTCCTCTTCACTCAGGGCAGTGTGATGCATATTTCGCAGAAGCACTGCATAACTGTGGGACTTGTTAATCAATGCAGAATTCCAGCTTGTAAGAATTCTTGCTTTCATTTTAAAAGAAGCAAATTTCTACCCCCTTAAGCCTTTTAACAAATTACACAGAAGCTTCATAGAAATAAATGTTATCTCAGTGGTGCTTTCGGCCTTTGTTTTGTTTTACATGTTGAAATTGTCTAAAGTGCTGTCTTTTTGATAATTTATTTAATTTGACCATTTATATACCAAATTTCTGTAACAAACTCAGTCTCCACGTAGCTTACAAATGAAAATATGGAACACATTGAAACTAAAACGCCGGATGGGAGACACATAAAAACTAGGGGTGGGCAACCTATGGTCTGTGGGCTGGACCCAGCCCACTTTGCTAAATCATCCGGCCCGTGCCACCACCTGAGGCGGACATGTTTATGACTTCAAAATCTTTATTGCATGTCCCTTGGGTCTAATTAATGCTCTTCTTCTGCCTTTAAGGCTGTGGTTCTCAATGTGGGGCACACGTCCCACAGAGGGGCAATTTGAGAATAAGTTAGAGTTAGACCAAGTTAATGGCCTTTTAGGCTTCTTCCATGTGAACAGAAGTTTTTCTGACGAATAAGAATTATATGTTGCACGGGGAGACATCAGGATTAGATATGCTTAGCTGGGAAAGGTTGGGAACCACTTCTAAGTTCACAAAGGAGAAAGACAGTGAAAGGCTGCCTCCCACCATGTGAAGGGGGCCTTTTATTCCTACGAGGCTTTTACTATCCCTCATAGTTTTAGAATTTCCTAGAAGGGAGTAGCAAAGCATGGCATTCGAGCTGAAGGGAGTCCTGGTACCATTTCTCACTTAGAGGGAATGTATGGGCCTCCCCTCCTTTTTTGGGAGGACTTCAACTCCTATTCTCCCCTTCACTACACTTATTAGACTAGCAGGGGCTGAGGTGGCTCAGTGGTTAAGAAGCTCGCCACGTTAGCTGGAAGGTTGGCAAGTTGGCAGTTCAAGAGTACTGCATGATGGAATGAGTGCCTGTCTCTGTCCTAGCTCCCGCCAACCTAGCAGTTCAAAAGCAAGAAATTACAAGTAAATAAATAAATAGGGACCACTTCGGTAGGAAAAGATCTTGGGAGACTTGAAAGGAGCCTCATTCGGGCGTCCTCTGAGCAGAGTTCCCCCAGCAAAAATTCTTTCAACCCAGAATAATTTCTGACACAAAATTATTATTATTTGACTAGCACAGGGGTGCCCAAACTATGGCCTCAACGCCAATTCATCTGGCCCGCATCACCCCTAATCGCTCCCGGAAGCCCATATGGAGGCGTTTGGCTTTTAGGAGTGACAAGGCTGCCGTGAGCCGGATGAATTGGCGTCGGGGACCGGATCTGGCCCACGGGCTGTAGTTTGGGCACCCCTAGAGTAGCAGGAATAGCAGGCCTAGGCCCAGGCGCGTTTCGCCCCCGTTGCCTTGGAAACGAACAAAAGCCGGAAGAAGGGACAAAGCGGCCCAGAGGTGGGAGAGAGGAGAACAACGATTGGTCCGCTGTGCCAGGAGAGGGCGCGCCAAGACGCGGAAGCGCAAGTTCCTCGGTGCCGTTCTCTCCCCCGGAAGTGGCGACTTGTCTTCTCCACGTGCGTTGGCAGCCCGCAGTTGTAGCCCAGAGTCCCCCCAGGAGGTGCCTCCTCGCCCCGTTCTTGCTGGGAAGGGGTGGGGTGGGGGGGCCTGCGCCTCCCACCCTTTTCTCCCTCTTGTGAGGGGTGGGGGCTTTAAATCCGCCGCCTCCCCCCCAAACCCATTCGGTACTTCTGGCTGGACTGGAGGGTTGGAGCTTCCCCTCCACCACCCGTCGGTGGTCCAAAGGGTCTTCATCTTCGCTCCCCCGTTAGAGTGGCTGTCTTCTTGCCCCCCTTCAGTTTCTGGTTGTTCCTCACACAAACAGACACTCCACTTCTCCTCGCTTCAAAAATGGGAACTTTGGAGCTCGAGAAGATCCTGTCGGACCTCCTGCAGCCTGACAGTGCCGTCATCCAACAGGTAAGGCAGGCGGGGAGAATAGAGAAGATAAAATGTAAATTAAAAAAAAAAGTTGCATTTTTGAGGGTGCCCAAAAAGGTTGGAAGGGAATCTGACGTGGATGAGTCAAGCCTCAAATGGACCCCATCCTAAATTGGTGGATTTTGAGAGTTAGGTTTATCATCCTTCCCCCGCCCCCGCCCTGAGCTTGAAGTGGTTCCCAACAAGGGGTACACAGCCCACTAAAGTAAAAGTAAAGGTTTCCCTTGCTCGAAAGCCAGTCGTATCCGACTCTAGGGGGTCAGTGCTCATCTCTGTTTCTAAGCCGAAGAGCCAGCGCTGTCTGCTTCTGCAGACGTTTCCATGGTCATGTGGCAGGCATGACTAGACACCGGAGCGCATGGAACGCCGTTACCTTCCCATCGAAGTTGTCCCTATTTATCTACTTGCAATTTCTTGCTTTCGAACTGCTAGGTTGGCAGGAGCTGGGACAGAGACGGGAGCTCATTCTGTCCTGCAGTACTCAGGAATCGAACTGCTGACTTTCTGCCTCCCAGTCAGCGTCTTAGTGACTTGAGCCACTGCAGTCCCACACAGCCCACTAGTGGACTTCAATTCCCAGAAGCCTAAGTCAGTACATTGGCTGATCAGTGCTTTGGGGAAATGACTTAGGCTTCTGGGAATTGAAGTCCAAAAACCAGCATTTGGGAAACACTAGAAGGTGTATACAGAGGTATACAAAAGAGTGGCTGGACATCCTGCTACGCTACGGTAATGAAGTAGACCATACAGCCAGCTACTCAACGCCAAGTGTTGGGTGGCAGTAAATAACCTGACTCCCTAATCTCAGAAAACAAAACAAAATAAAATAAAAAACACAGTAGCACTTTAAAGACTAACTGCTATATTTTTATTGTTAGCTTTCGTGGATCAAGTCCATTTCATCAGACAAAGAATGAAACTTACAGGCATATTCTTTATATACCAAATCCAGGGGCTCAAAGGGAGAAGGGGTGTGGTCAGGCAAGATGACAGACAAGCGAGCACAAGATTGCAGTTTCACCCAGCCATTAGCAACAATAGATTATTCAGATAAACTCTAAATGACTCCCTTTCAATCTCAAGGTTGCTGAGTAAGCCCACTACGGTATCTGATCAACTTGTGACCTGCATATGTGTGTGTGTGTGTGTGTGTGTGGGGGGGGGAACAAACACCTGTACCTGGTTTCTTTCTGTTTTACTAAAGAGAATTGGCAGGAAAGTTGTAATATAAAATCATATAGCAATCTGTGTATCAAATTTGATAACGTCCCAGAAACCCTTCACTAATATTTAGCCCCCTGTGATGGGTATCTAACAGATGGATGTATTTGATTTCTGCTGTCTCCCTTTCAATCCTAGTTTTGTAATTTCTCTGTTCCAGAATTGCAACTTTCAGGTCTTGGATAGAGTGTCCAGTTAGATTGAAGTGGTTTGAGACGGATTTCTCTGTGTTGCCATTCCGGATATCTGATTTGTGTCCATTAATCCTTTTGCGTAAAGATTGTCCTGTTTGTCCTACATAAAGCACGGATGGACATTTCTGGCAAAAGATGGCATAAATCACATTGACAGAAGCACAAGTAAAACTACCTTTAATGTTGTGTGTGGTGCCGTTGGGTCCAGTAATACTGTTTCCAGAGCGAATGTGGGGGCATAGTTGACATCTGGATTTGCAGCAGGGTCTAGTTCCCATATCTGCTCCACTTCTGTGTAGTCTGTTGTGTGTCAATAGTTTTTGAGATTTGGGGGTTGTCTATAAGCGAGTAGGGGCCTGTCACCAAGGGCTTTGGAAAGTGAAGCACTCTTGTCCAAGATGGGTTGGAGATCCCTCATTATGCGTGTGAGGGGTTTAAGTTGACTCCCTAAAGGGGCCAATGGCTACAGGCGGATGAGCCCCTTTAAGTGGGGTGATAGCCCCTTCAGTGGAGGAAATGCCACTGGAAACCATCATATTGAGCCCAGCGGCAAAATGAACGGAGGAACCACTTCACTATTTTGATTCTCAGCGGTCATGGATGTGGAAGAGGCCGTGCTAGATGGACTGGCTATGAAGGGGCACCTTATTAATATCCTCAAGGCTGCGGCAGTCCATTGCAGTCCCGGTGTTAAATCCTGCATGTCTCATTTCATATGTGACGCAGAAGACGGCTCTGTGATCACATTGTGTGGGTCACTTTATGGCAAGCTGGGATTCACCTTAAACAAATTCACTCCAGTGGCATTTCCCCTAGATCTTCAGGGAAAGTTGTATACAGTAATACTTCCGATAACGTTTACCTCGGATAACACTAAAATCGCATAACGTTAAGTAATCTGGGGAGAATTGGATCGAATAATGTTAAGGTCCTATGGGATGGATCGGATAACAACCGCTAAAGCCTGTGCGGTTACAATGTATCTCTATGGAGCTTTAACATTATCCGATCCATCCCATAGGATTTTAACATGCATTGGATAACACTAAAAATCGGATAACACCAAGACTTGTGGAACCAAGGCTTAGCATTATCCGAGGTATTACTGTACTCTGATATGAGTAGCAGCCAATGACAACAGAGGTAAGTAGGGATTTAGATCTAGCAGCCAGAACTGCCACCGGTTTGGAGGCCAGGTTTGCCATGAGATCATCTCCGGGAGTTTTTTCTTCTAGCCAGAAATTTTTGCTGAACACCTTTAGGATAACCTGATTTAAGACACCTGGATTTATAAATGCTGCAGGCTCTTTTATTTTTTCTGAAACCATCAAAAATAATTAAGAAAAAACAACTGTCTAGGTCTGGTCTGTCTTATAAAGGGGAACCTAAAGTACACCAAAAGCTATGCCAAACATGGCTCATAAATCTTCAAGGTGGTATTTGATGTTTTGTTCTTTTGTTTCATTATGTTGAAACAACCTACCAGTATATTTCAGAGATTGGAAAGCTTGCCCTTTTTCATTACAGTTCTCAGAATGACAAGACAGCATGGCCAGTTAGGTGTCATGATTCAAAAAAGTGACTTTCCCACTGCTAGGACTGACTGCTGCATTGAAATTGTTATCCACAATGCAGTGGATAACCCGCTGCTGTCGGAACAAAGCAAGAAGCTTTGTTTAAGTAGATTTAACATCCACTGATTCATCTTTGTCTCTCTCCTTAGGCTACAGCACAACTGAAAGAGACTCTAAAACAGCCCCAGGCATTGTCCCATCTTACTCATGTGATGTCAAATTGTGAGAATCCACAGGTAGGTCATAGCCGGGGTTATCCTAAGGCCGTGATGGTGAACTTGGCACTCCAGGTGTTCTTGAACTTCAATTCCCAGAAGCCCAAGTCTCTGTGAATCCACACGAATGGGTTCACTGCACATATGTGTGGATCAGGGGTAGTGATGGTGAACCTTGGCACTCCAGCTGTTTTTTTTTATTTTAATTCCCAGAAGCCCAAGTCTCTGTTAACCCACACGAATGGGTTTACTGTGCGTAAATATGAACCATCAGAAAAACAAGTATTTTGATGGGTGGGGAAACCTCAGATTTGAGGAACTAGCTTCCTTCCCCCACTACCATTTATCTGCTCCTTCCACAGATCCGGCAACTTGCTGCTGTGTTGGTGAGAAGGCTCTTAACCAAACAATGGAAAAAACTCAGTGGAACTGAACAGGACAGGTACGTGATGAAGAAGGAAGCTTCTACTGCTCCCCCCTCCCCCCCTCAATTTCTTCTTCTTTCATGTCCTGATCAAACCCTTCGCTTTGCTATTGCCCAAACCCAAGTCCTAATTGGTGCATGTCTCTGGCAGCAATCGGCAGACCAGTAAATGAGCCAGATTCTGTATTTCTCGCCGCATGAGAAATGCCCACCAGTCTCCACTTGAACATGTTGGTCTTGCATTTAAGGACTCTGACCCTCAGCCTATTCAGGGTCCTCCAAGTGACATATAGGGAAGGTTGAGTTCTTAAGCCATATCCTCTTTTAATATTATTCTTTGTCCAGTGAGCTCCTTCCTAAATTGCAGACTGTGGATCCCTGGATTGCTGGATTGTTTGTAAGAAAAAGCAGATAAAGTAATTTCACTAGGAATAAACAGGGATAGCATGCAGCTAAATATAGTCCAGTACTGTACAATAAAACCCACTTTCTTTGTTCATCATTTTGGAGCACACAGACCTCAGATTCCAAGACAAAAGTGATGTTTAACATTTGCATGGTGTGACTTTCTTCAATGTGTTGCTCTGTTGTGTGGGTGCCCAATTTTTTGGTCCATGGACTGGTCACATGGTTCAGTGGGCCAGTCACGTGGTTCCTCCCACTGAAAGTGGAAGTAAAATGTGCCTTGCAATCTGTTTTGCAACAGGATGAGATAGATTTTAAGCTGCCATTTTCTCTGCTTAAACCAGGGGTGCCCAAACTACGGTCCGTGGACCCTATCTGGCCCCGATGCCAATTCATCCATCTTTGTTGCTCCTGGAAATGGAAGTAAAACGTGCCCATACAGGTGCGTTTAACAGTACTTCCGCTTCCAGGAGCGATAAAGGCAGCACAGGCCGGATGAATTGGCATCAGGGGCAGATATGGTCCACAGGCCATGTTTGGACACTCCTGTTCTATTGGACTAAAAGCACCATTGACCTGAGCACATATGACTGAAAAGTAGTGCTGAAAGCTGTTACAGCTCATTGACCTTCCCCAGCCCATGAATTAAAGTTGGAGCCAAAGGGTCGGGGGTCTCTTAAGTTACTTTCTGTTTTGCACCTCACAATCTGCATCGCTGCAGTGCCTGTTGATTCTGTCGATCTGAACACCCACAATCTTGTCTCTTCCAGGCTCAAGACCCTTGTGCTGAACACCGTGCAGAAAGAAAGAGAGTGAGTGTTTTTACAGATAGAGTACAAGCTAACCGCTAGCAACATCTCATGGAAGGGGAGCCTTCGTGCTTTGCAGAGGGATCTTCTTGCATTAAATTTCTGGCACTTCAGATGTTTGTTTTGTTTTTTAAGAGGCCACACATTTAGTAATGTGAAAAGACCTCAGTGTGAGGATGTAGAATAAGGCAGCTTCTGATGTGCATATGAGAAAGATTGCCCAGACTAAATAAGACACTGTTACTGACATGTCTAGAAAAGTGAAGCACGCTAGACTTATTGATTGCTGCCAAGGAAGCTCCAAGCACCCAGTTTGGACTGCAACATGGCCAAGTATCAATTGCTGTAAATGTTAGAACCATGATGGCGAACCTTGGCACCCCAACTGTTCTTGGACTTCAATTCCCAGAAGCCCAAGTCCCTGTGAATCCACACGTATGGGTTTACTGCACATATGAATGGGTTTACTGCACAGTAAACACATCCGTGTGGATTTACAGAGGCTTGGGCTTCTGGGAATTGAAGTCCAAGAACATCTGGAATGCCCAGGCTCACTATCACTGTGTTAGAAGGATGGCCTAAATTGCATTCCTTGTGAATGTTGGTAGATGTAAGTTCTAGGCTGAACAATGAGTTTTAAAATATTTTGTTCCTCCTTGATAAATGGCTTTATTTTGAGGATTTCTGGCTCTTTCTTCTTGGCCCTACAAAGATCTATCTTTATAATATTGGAGGGCTGGAGGTTGTTTTTTGTTTTGCTCCTTTGGCAGCAGCCCTGCCAGCTTAAATGGGGAAGGTGAGATAAACCTGAACAGACTAATCTGTGTGAACTACGATGGCTAGAAACCAGGTTCAAGCTCTCTTCTCCTCCCTCCCCTATATTTTCCCCTCTTCTCAGCCACAAGGTGTCTTTAGGTCTGGCCCAACTGGCTGCTGTCATATTGAAAAATGAGACCTTAGAAAAATGGCCACAGATGCTGCAGTTCATCCACCATGGAGCCCGGTTGCGAGACCCCAATCAGTCTCAGGTACCGTCTGGGCTTGTGGGAAGTTCAATGAGCACAAAATCTGCTGCAGAAACGAGACAGTCTTTGAGGATTCTGAGATATCATTTCAAAACAGAGGGTCCTTTTGCTCCCCAATCTCCACATTTCTGGCTGCAGGTTGGATTGCTGCTGCTGCATTCTGCTCTGGAGCTAGACCCCGAGGTCTTTTCCCCCCACTATAAGGAACTGCTACGCCTCTTCCACCAGACATTAGGCAACCATGACCAGCCAGCCACCCTTTACTACACACTGCGGTGCCTGAGCACAGTAGTGGTGGGTCTGGGATCAGATGAGATGGTGAGTAAACAGGATGTTTTTCCTTTGTAAGAAGCATTCCCCTCCTTGCCTATTAGTTTGTTTTATAACCCCCACCCACCCACCTTATAGATCAGTAATGGCAAACCTTTTGGAGACTGAGGGCCCAAACAGGGGCAGGGTGATCTCTGTGCTGGGGGGAGGGAGGAAGTGCTCCAGTTGGGCTACTGAGGAGAGGGGTGGGACAACTCTATGCTGGGGTGATGGTGCCAATTGCAAGCATAACTCCCAGCAAAGGGGCCACAATGGCTTAGTGGTTAAGATGCTGAGTCAGGTCAGCAGTTTGTGACCCGAGTGCTGCATGACGGAGTGAAGTTCCATCTCTGTCCTAGCTCCTGCCAAACTAGCAGTTCAAAAACAAATTGCAAGTAGATAAATAATTACTGTTTTAGCAGGAAAGGTAACAGTGTTCTACATGCTCTGGCATCTAGCAATTGCCTGCCACTTGACCACAGAATCGTATGCAGGTGAAATGCATTGAGTTTAATTAGTGGATGAAATGTGACTAAAACAATTCTGAAGGGAAATAATTGCTTTGCTTTCAGATAGTGTTTGCTTGTATAGTTCTTGGGGGATCTTCCCCATGCTGGGCCATCCAGATATAGTGGGCCATGCTTCCGTGTTCTGGAGAATCTAGGATTAGTAGTTACAAAACACAAATATGTACATCTGAAGGCCAGATATATGGTGGTGTGACACATCTAGGCGGTGCCCGAGCAAATACTTGATCTGAACATTGCCACCTGACAGTATTTTTTGAAGGCAAAGCCTCAGATTTTGGAGCACATAGATCCAAATTCTTTCCGGTCCTCTGGCTATTTGGAATTCCGTCAGTTGCGGTAGGGAGTTTTGTTTTGTTCTTGGGGAGGGGGAGTGTTTGTACTAAAAAGTTTTGGCTGTTTTGGTGGCTTGGCCTCCCTCTTCCAGTCCAAAATTTAGACACACGCACCCTTTCTCATCTTCTAGAATCTGATGTCTCCCATGGTACCCAAAGTGATCTCAGCCATCCGAAAACTTATCAGTGTTGATGAGGTAAGCGGCTGCTGCACCGTTCTGTGTTTGTGTGATTGTGTCAGGATAGGACTTATGTGCTGTGGGTGTTTTGAAATGGGATAGGACTTTGGGGCACAGAGTATTATGGGGCGGGTTATCAGTGAGATTGCTATGAAGCTGGCGTCTGTCTTTCTCTTCTCCACTCCAGACCCAGGCCAGTGAAACCATGGAGGTCTTTGATGAACTCATGGAGACAGAAGTATCCATCATTGCTCATCACATCCCAGAGATTGTCAACTTCTTCATGGAGGTGAATACGGTTTGGTGCTTGCTTCCCCCCCCCCCCCTTATGCCTATTCCTCCTCTTTTGGTGTCTCTTCCTGGCCAGGGGAGGAAGAGGCCTTGAGTTCAGATTCAAACTTCTTAATCCCATCCTTGGTAGGTGGCCTCTAACCAGACCTTAGGTGACAGTCTCCGAGTGAAAGCCTTGTCCTGCATCAGCTTCCTCATCAAACTCAAGAGCAAGGTAAGTCATGACGGGGCTTCCCTTCTTATGCGCCTGTCTAGCTTTATTATAAACTCCTCCTTTTTCAGACACAATTGGAAGTTGCTAGTTTTATGACTCAACACAACTTGGGTCCAGGCTATCCGGAAGGTTGCGTTTTCGTCCAAGGCTTGCAGGAAATGTTTCTGTCAGTCCTGCAAACCTTAAGGCAGTGGTTAAGTGGTGGGATCCAAAAAAAAATACTACCACACTACGGTGGACGTGGCCAGAGGGAAGGCCCTGCCTTGCACCCGAATTAGGACTACTTTATTTCAAAACTTGGATGGGCAGAGGGGCCAGCCAGAATTTCTGCTACCGGTTCTGGCGAACTGGTGCAAACCTGCTGAAGCCCACCACTGCAGTGGTTTCCAACTTTTTTGGGGCCTAAGCTTCTCTAAAATCCTAATCTCACCCCTTCCCCCATGACATATACCGGTAATTCTTATTATTCAAAAAGTGAACTCTTATTCACATGGAAGAAGACTAAAAGGCCATTAACTTGGTCGAAACATTCCCCCTTAATTGAGTGCTTGCTGGGGAAAGAGCTGTTAACTGATTGGTGGTGATTTTTAAAAATGTATTTTAAATTCCTCTAAAACTCAGTATTGTTTTTAACACTGGACTTTTAAAAATTGCATTTATGATTCTGCAACTTTTGTCTGGTTTCTAGCAGCTGCCTGTCATTCTTGCTCATCCGTGTTGCTGTAAGACCTTTGTTGGTGCAGCATAAAGGGCACAAAATCCTTTGTGCATGTAGTGGTTCATTTAAGTTTTTAAATCTTGTTTTGTATTTAAGATTTTGTGTATTCGGTTTTTCCCCCTTATATTTTGTATTTGTATCTCCATTTTGAGAACAAAAAACATCCAAACCAGTACCCGTCTACCCTCGACCCTAGCCCATATGTGGCTGCATGGTTAGCCCTGTTTGGCCCAAAATGATTCCAGCTCCTTCTCTCTTGCCTTCCAGGCCATCCTGAAACACAAGCTGGTCTCACCCATCCTGAATATCCTATTCCCCATCATGAGTGCCGAGCCGCCTCCTGGGCAGATGGATGCGGAGGATGAGCAGACAGAGGAGGAAATAGAAGACAGGGCGGAGGTCCAGACGCCCAAGCATTATGCAGCCCAGGTCCTTGTTCCATCCCACTTAGCTCTTGAATGCTGCCCTTCATTTGGCAGGAGCTCCCATTGCCTGTCCCAGCTCCTGCCAACCTAGCAGTTCAAAAGCAAGAAATTGCAAGTAGATAAATAGGTACCACTTTGGTGGGAAAGGTAACAGTGTTCCTGTGTATAGTCATGCCTGCCACATGGCCACGGAAACGTCCTCAGGTGCAGAGAGTGCTCGCTCTTTGGCTGAAAACGGAGATGAGCACCACACCCTAGAGTTGGATACAACTGGCTTTCGAGCAAGGGAGACCTTGACCTTCCTTGCTCAGTCCTAGAATTTTGCTGTCTCCAAAATCCCACCAGCTGGGCTGCTGCTTCCCTGCACTTTCCCTATCATTTGTGCATCTTCCTCAGCTTCCTCCAGCAGGCTGTTGTGATCTTACCTTTTGCTTTCTTTTCTGCAAGGTGGTGGATATGTTAGCCCTACAGCTCCCTCCAGAAAAGCTATTCCCCCATCTGGTAAGTGTGAGAAGCATATAAAGGCAAAGAATGCATCTAAGTTATTATGATTCGAGATACAAGAACTGCTGATGGTGTAAAAAAGAATGGATCATATTTACATCTATGGTGGGATTGTAATTACGTGAAAGAAATGGGGAGATGGGGAGTGATTTTAGAAATAAGACAAATTATTTCAATACTTATGCAGATGTGTCCCAGAACAGGATTATTGATGGATTTTGGAGGTAAACAAATTGAGAGAGAGAAAAGAAGGAAATGATCAGTAGAATGGTAGCTGCTATGAGATTGTCTCTATAGCTAAAGAAATGGAAAACCGACTGTACAATAGAATGGGAAGAGTAGTATAAAGAAATATGGAACATAGCAATAAATGATAGATTAGCATCAGAATTAAAAGTCTAAAAAAAGGAACGTTAAAGAAATCAAATTTTATAGAAATATGGGGGGAGTTTTTGGACTATGATTTGGTATAAGAGAAAGGAACAAAACCAGGGCAAGAAAATACATCATTTTGGAAAGAGGGGACAAATGTAAGCTAAACAAATTGCCGATTTAATAAAGTATAACATTATATATACGCACTGTCCTGCTGGGTGAAAGGTGCACATAGTCTTATTGTATGCTGTTGTTGTTGTGTTTCTTGTTGTTTATTTCAAGTTCTTTCCTTTATCTTGTATTATTAAAATAAAAATTTTAAAATAAGAGGAAGAGAGATGAAGTCAACGGGAGACTTAGAAACAGTGTTTTAAAATAGCGGCCTTTCCTTCCTCCAGACCCCTCTGATGGAACCGGCGCTTCTGAGCCCCAATCCTTACCATCGCAAAGCTGGTCTCATGTGCTTAGCAGTCCTGGCTGAAGGCTGTGGGGATCACATCCGGAAGAAGTACGGAGCGCTCATAGGAAGCTTTTGGTTTGCACTAGAGATCCCAGAGACTGCAGTGGCTTAGTGGTTATGATGCTGAACTTGACGATTGGAAGGTTGGCAGGTCAGCAGTTTTGAGACCCAAGTGCTGCATGGCAGAGTGAGTTCCTGTCTCTGTCCCAACTCCTGTCAACCTAGCAATTCAAAAGCAAGAAATTGCATGTAGCTGGCAAGGTAACAGCATTCCGTGTACTCTGGTCATGCCTGCCACATGGCCATGGAAACATCTGCAGACACAGACAGCCCTGGCTCTTTGGCTTTAACTGGAGATAAGCACCGAATTCTAGAGTCAGATGTGACTGGCTTTTGAGCAAGGGAGAACTATTGATCCCATCATCCCCATAGCTGGTCTGGCTGCTGGCCAAGATGACAATGGAGATTCTGGAAGGTGTATCTCTGGAAAAGGACTTCACCTAGCTTCTTGCTTTACGCTTGTTGTTCATTTGGCTGGAATCCTGTGTGTCTTTGTATAATGCAAAGCCCCACCTGTATAAATCTGCAGAGCCCCTTAGCACCCAGACACTGTGAATTGCGCATTGGGTCGTGTGGAAACAAAGACATTTTAGCTGTTTTTCATGGACCAATCTCCCTTCTGACCCCAGGCATCTCCAGCCCATGCTCCAGGTGGTGTGCCGGGCACTGCTAGATGAGAGCCAGGCTGTGCGCAATGCAGCCCTCTTTGCCCTGGGGCAGTTTTCAGAGAACCTACAGGTGAGCTTGCATCCATTGGATAGGGAATCACTCATAATAAATAAATTAAGGTCGTGGAGTGCATTGAAGAATCCTTAGTCTGAGCAGGTTGAGATAGTCTGTCCACTGCCCCTGAGGTACAGCACAAGCCCCTTTTTGATGAGCTGCTCTTTTTTGACTTAAAGTTTATTATTTATTTATTTAGATTTATATCGCCGCCCACTCGCCATGGCGACTCAGGGCGGCTTACAATCAGCAAAACAACACAGCACAAAAAAATTTTTAATACATTTTTCTAAATCAATAATAGATTTCTCTCTCCCCTCGGGCTATTGGTGGGTGCCCGGAGTATCGTGAAAAGTTGTGAGAATCATATAATTATTCTTAAACCATGGTTCAAACATAACTCCCCCTGGGTTTCTGCGATGTCAAATGGCAGTTGGGATCTTGGTTGCCACCTCCTTCCTGCTCTAGCCCCAGGTGGTAAGTTCCACCTAAGGGTGTTTTATTTCCTGATTTTGGGCTCCAGTAACTAGAATTCCTCAGGCAGAGATTTGAGAGTTGCAGCCTACAAGCACAGATCTGGAGAGCTCTAGATTTCAACCCCCTAGAAAAGGGGTTCTGGCTTTTACTTGTGATCTTGTCATATGCCTACTGGTTAAAAAGTTACAGCATTGAGTGTAGGGAATTGTAGTTCTGGGGGGCGGGCGTCCTCTATAGAGCCTAAAGTAGGGGTTCTCAACCTTTTCAAGTTGGGGGATGGGTCACGCTCCCCCAAACAATTGACGGGCCGGACTGGTGCTCCAGCTGCCACCAGAATCAGCCACGGACTCATTTACAGCTGTTCCAAATGCATTGACAACAACAATAAATCAGTCTGTTGCTGTCATAACCGTATTTACAATGGCCATAAATGAGTCCGTGGCTGATTGTGGCTGCAGCAGCTGGAGTGAGTTTGGGGGCCAGATTATTTGGTGCCACAGGCCAGATCCGGCCTGTGGGCCGTAGGTTGAGAATCCCTGGCCTAAAGGGTAATGAAACTTCAATTCCCAGCATCTTCTCTTTATGACGTGGCTCTGGTTAGACATTGGGCTTTCTAATGCATCCCCCATGTCCCAGAAGGTCGAAGACCACTGCTGTGTGGTAGCCGTTTGGTATCTCACTCTTAAGAGGAGAATCTTAGTCCTCTGATGGGGAAAAAAAACCACAGTTACTGCAAGAACTTGGGACAATACTACTTTTATTTTTACTAAAACTCCCAGAATCTCCCAGGCAGGCTGGCTACCTGCTGTACTGTGGAGTTTGGGGAATGCCAGTCCATTTTAAAAAATGTCACTGTTCCAGGCTCTTGCTGCTAAATGGCTGTCTATTGCAGTGGTGCCCAAACTAAGACCCGGGTGTGGCCCCCGACACCAATTCAACCTTGTCAGGCATGTTCTGCTTCCAGGAGTGATGAGGGCTTCGCGAGCCGGATGAATTGGCGTTGGGGGTCAAACCCAGCCCCCGGGCCTTAGTGACTGGTTCCCTGAACCACATGATCGGCCCACGGCCCAAAATGTTTGGGCACCCCTGGTCTATTGGGTAAACTGTTTTGCTACATTGGCAGAAGAAGTGGAAGACCAAAAGCAAAATATGATTAACAAAGAAGCTTTTAGGAGATTTTGCTAATTTCATACCCATCCCATGAGTCCAGGAGAGTTAATGGCAGCGATTGGTCTTTTTATTTCATTTTTTGCAATGTTCAAGTTGCCAACCCAACATCCTGTGTAATGTTTTCATTTTTACAAGAACTGCAGCTGCTTGTTTTTAGAGAGAATCTTGCCTAAGTGGGAAACTTTTGCTAGAAATTGTACAATTATTTGGTTGTTTTTTAAAGTGACACAGCAGCTTTTAGAAGTGCACAGAATCTTGGCCATGGGGGTGGGTGGGAAAGCACTTAAAATGTCTCCCTTCTCTGGCTGTGATTTCCTAGCCTGATATTGCCCGTTATTCTGATGACATCATGCCGCTGCTCCTGCGCTACCTGGAAGGGATCCAACTGGCCCATACGAGCCACATGGCCAAGGCTTACTATGCCCTGGAGAACTTTGTGGAAAACCTCGGTGAGCATCTGGGTCTGGTTGGGGGGGGGGGGCTGCCCTTTTTTCTCCTCTTTCCACCCCATCACAGCCCACTTCCAAGGTTTGCAGAAGTTTGCATGTCACACTAAACCGGGATAGTATTTTGTATTCAGTTACAACAGGGATGCCAAAACTTTTCGGGCTGCGGGCTGGTCGCGTGGTTCCTCCCACTGGAAGCGTAAGTAAAATAATGCACCTTGCAATCTGTTTTGCAACAGGGTGAGAGAGATTTTAAGCTGCCATTTTCTCTGCTTAAACCAGGGGTGCCCAAATTACGCCCCATGGGCCAGATCCGGCCCCCGATACCAATTCATCCAGCCCATGCCACCCTAGTTGCTCCTGGAAGTGGAAGTAAAACACACCCTTTTAGGCATGTTTTACTTCTGCTTCTGGGAGTGACAAAGGTGGCATGGGCCAGATGAATTGGCATCGGGGGCTGGATCTGGACCGTGGGCCGTAGTTTGGGCACCCCTGAGTTACAAAATACCATATCACTTACCTAAAGGATAACAGATAGACCTGTCAGCCAACAGACTGGATACCGAGAGGCCACCAAAGACCACTAGGCAGACCTCAAAAAAGATGGAACGAGCCAATGGTAAAGCTTTCAGCCAGGGATGGGAACAGAAGGCAAAGGATAGAACATGTTGGAGTTCAGTTGATTTGTGCTTAAATAATAAGCCAGGACAAATCAATATTGAACTAAACCAGGGGTGGGAAACCTGTGGCCTTGCGTGGAGAAGTCTGGGCTTCTGGGAATTGAAGTCCAAGTCCACCGGGAGGCCCAAGGTTGAGGAACTCTGTCCTAGAGGAAACGGGCTGGTCCTCCAGGTGTTCAGGAACTTCCATTCCCAGAAGCCCAGGCTCCCCTCAAGGCTGCAGGTTCCCCACCCCTGTGCTAAACCAACAGTGGGCAGAACATCCATTCAAACCCACTGTAGGTTGCACCCTCATCTCCTTCCAAGGCAGGAACCGACCCAAAGCCATCCTGTTTTCTGGGCATTGTTTTTAAAAACAAAACAGCTTCCTAGAGGGTCTTGTGCTTTCGCGAAAAGGAGAATCGTACTTCCTGAAATGTGGTTTTCCCTGTTTTGTCAAAATAATAGTGGGGTTTCAGGGCTTAACTTGAAGGACAAGGTCTTTTGGGTCCAGAGGCCGGTATTTTACCCCAGAACTGAATAGGGGGAGCATGGAAACATACACTATGTAGAAATAGCCAGTTGAAATGGCCTGTAAGTCCAAAAGGAAAAAAACAACACGTAGGCAGCTGAGTCTTGCTAAAAGAGAATCGCACTGCTCCAGAATCTGTGTAGAACGTTACCAGGAAGTAAGACAGTGGTGTCCAAACTATGGCCCATGGGCCAGATCCGGCCCCCAATGCCAATTCATCCAGCCTGCGCTGCCCTCATCACTAGTGGAAGCAAAACATGCCAAACAGGCACATTTTGCTTTAGCTTCTGGGAGTGATGAAGGTGGTGCAGGCTGGATGAATTGGCGTTGTGGGCCAGATCCGGCCCACAGGTCATAGTTTGGGCACCCTGGTTTAAGCAGACAAAATGGCAGCTTAAAATCTATCTCATCCTGTTGCAAAACAGATTGCAAGGCACATTTTACTTCCACTTCCAGTGGGAGGAACCACGTGACCGGCCCACTGAACCACGTGACTGGCCTGCGGCCTGAAAACTTTGGGCACCCCTGATGTAAGGTGTGGGTGGCAATCTTAAGTAGCCGAAACCCTTAGAAATAGCCTCAGGTGAGTGTGTCTCTCAGACTGCGAGAATCTGCGACCCCTAAGAATCCAGCAGTCCACCTTATCTGTTACATGCAGTCCAGGCCCCTGGGGATCCTGAGTGGTTTCAGCCTAATCTTTCTTTCAGTTTGTTTCTTTCCTGTTATCCTAATCTTTCTTCCTTCTCATTCTGGCTAAAGGAGACAAGATCACACCATACCTTCCAGCCCTGATGGAACGGATGCTCACTACCCTAAGCCATCCCGGCAGCCCCCGCTGTAAGGAGCTGGCCATCAGCGCCATCGGAGCCATTGGTAGGCACCTGTTTTGATATGGCCCATCAGTCTTAGCTGGTCAGGTCTCTTCTTAGTGTCTCATGAACCAGCCTCCGTTTGGTTTGGACAGGGACCTCCTAAAAGAGATGGATTGAGACAGTCCAAACCACCTTCAGACGGTCTCAAGGAGTCTGGAAGTCTCCTATGGAAGGATGATCTATACCCAGGGGCCATATCTGGCCCCTGATGCCAATCCATCTGGCCCACAAAGCCCTCATCGCTCCTGGAAGTGGGCACATTTTACTTCCATACAGGCATGTTTTACTTCCACTTCCAGGAGTGACAAGGGCTCTGTGGGCTGGAAGAATTGGCATTGGGGGCCAGATGCGGCCCCCAGGCTATAGTTTGGGCAACCCTGATCTATACATTTTTACCCTTTAGGATGGTCAGCCCCTCTAAAGACAGTCTTAAGGCTCAGTTTGCAGAGATTTGCACCAGCATGTTTTCTGGAAATGAATCCGATATATTTTCTGCTCTCTAGATCAGGAGTTCTCAACTTTTTAAAGCCAGGGACCAGGTCATGCTCCCTCAGACAGCTTCGGGGGCCGGACGGCAATTTTGCCCTGCCTCCACCACATGGCACTTCCAGGCATGGTGGAGGCGGTGGGGGGCCACATGAAATGGTGCGTAGGCCGTAGATTGAGAATCCCTGCTCTAGATCATACATAAAAATCCATGTTGGGAAAGTCGGAAATGGAGATGGTGATGAACTAAGTTTTTGAGGTTCTTTGTAAAGGAACCAAAGAGGGGATTTGAATGGGTGTGTGCCTGACATCTCCATGTCCTTATAGATCTGTAATGGCAAACCTTGGCACTCCAGGTGTTCTGGGACTTTAATTACTAGAAGCCAATGTCAGCATTCCTGCTGATCAGGGCTTCTGGGAATTGAAGTTCAAGGACAGCTGGAGAATCAAGTTTCACCATCACAGCTAGAGATTGACCAGGGTAGGTTAGGGCGCATTAGACGCAGAACGTTTGGGTAGCTCCTCTGGGTGAATCTGACCCTCCTTGTCTCTTCCCCTTCCGTGGTCTCTAGCACAGGCAGCTCAGGACTCCATCCTACCGTATTTCCAAGCTATTGTGGAACAGCTGATGGCTTACCTGTTGACCACCCAAGAAGACCTCAGACCTGTCCAGATTCAGTCCATAGGTAAGCAAGGCTTCTGTCACTTTACCCCCAAAGGTGGGCCAAGTGTGTCCCCTGATTGGTTTCCTGTCCTCATGCCATCTTCCCGAAGCCTCCTACCAGTTTCCCTCCCCTAACAGAGCCCATTTCCCAGGGCTGATCATTTTGAACTCAAAAACTCCACCAGTCCCATCATAAGCAAAACTGGGAGTGGTAGATATTAATTCCCCAAGCACTGATCAGCCAATGGACTGACTGAAGCTTCTGGGAATTGAAGTCCAAGAATCAAAGGTTGGAAAACACTAATCCACACGAATGGTTTTGCTGCACGTACACATAGGCACAGTAAACCTATTCATATGGATTCACAGAGCCGTTTTTCCCAACCTTTGGTTCTTGGACTTCACTTCCCAGAAGCCTAAGTCAATTTCCCCCATGCACTGATCAGCCAATGGACTGGCTGAGGCTTCTGGGAATTGAAGTTCAAAGGCTGGGAAACACTGCTTTTTTTATGCACTTTTTGTGTTTGCCTTCCCCTGCCCCACCACCGTTTTGTGCCAGCTGGAAACTGCTCAGCTTGTAGTCTCAGAAAGTTACTTTTGTAAACTCTTGACAGGTTCTGATGGGATGTCGGCCTACTTCCAAGCCTGCTCCCTCTTTTCTACCACCTGCTCTCTCAGGGGCTTCTCAGCCTTTTCAAGTCAGGGGCCAGGTCATGCTCCCTCCAACAGTTGAGGGGGGAGGACTGGTTGTCCCCCCCCCCTCCGCCATTTACAGCTGTCGTAAATGTGTTTATGATGTCCATAAATTAGTCTGTGGCTGATTTTGCCGCCGCCAGCTAGAGTGAGGGTGGGGGCCAGATTATTTGGTGCTGTGGGCCGGATGTGGCCCTTGGGCTGTAGGTTGAGAACCCCTGCTCTGTCTGCTCTTCACCTTCTCCCCTGCCTTCTTTTCTCTTCCAGAGACTCTTTCCGTCCTGGCCACTGTCTTGAGCCGGGATGTCTTTTTGCCATTAGCCGAGCAGTGCTGTCAGCTTGGGCTGGATCTTTGTGACCGAGTAGATGATCCAGACCTGCGGAGGTGCACGTAAGTTGACTTCGCCCCTTTGGACTGCTGCCTTCTGCTGAGATGGAGACCTTGTGGTCCATCTGCCCCAGTACGGCCATTTTGGACTGGCTGCTGTGACTTGCTGGAGTTTATGGCAGGATTCTTTCCCGATCCTTCCTGGAGATCTTGGAGTACTGCCGCTCCCTCCTCACTGAGCCAATTCCCTTTCCCAAAGGGAGTCCCTGGCCATTTTCAGCCAAGGACTATCCAACTTCAGTCCTGCTTTGCCTTTTGATATCAGACAAATTCAGGTACAGACAGGAGGCTATGTGTGTGTGTGTGTGTAATGTTATTGGGCTTTGTAGAAATCTATATAGGGGACTGTGGTGGCTTAGTGTTTAAGAGGCTGAACTTGACAGTTGGAAGGTTGGCAGGTCAGCAGTTCGAGACCCGAGTGCTACATAATGGAGTGAGCTTCTGTCATCTGTCCCTCCTCCTGCCAACCTAGCAGTTTGAAAGCAAGAAATTGCAAGTAGATAAATAGGTATCAATTTGACAGGAAAGGTTACAGTGTTTCATGCGCTCCGGCTTCCAGTCATGCTTGCCACATGACTATGGAAACATTTGCAAATGTAGACAGTGACGGCTCTTTGGCTGTAATCAGAGATGACCACTGCATCCTAGAGTCAGTCACGACTGGCTTTTGAGCAAGGATGACCTTTACCTAGACATCTAGAATTTTAGAAAGTAAATTTCTGGGATGTCACTCACAGGATCCCTGAGCGAACCATGGAGATTGTAGTCCAAAAATGTCAGTTTTCCAATTTTATATGGAAGTAGCACAAGGTGTTCATCTGACTTGCAGTGGTTGTAATTGAGGGTCTTGGCTTAACCTTCTCATCTGCAACCAAAAGTAGGATTCAGCCAGAGCAGAATTTCTGCACTTCAGTTTTAGCTTCATTTGGGGGAGAGGTTCATGTTTGCCTTGCCTGCAAAATGAGAAAAATGGATGCCTTTTGCTGTCACAGGTACAGTCTCTTCGGCTCGCTCACCACCGTGTTAGGGGACGCCATCGGTCCCTACCTGCCTCGCATCACCACCCTTATGCTCTATTCCGTCAAATCTACAGAAGGCGCTCAGGTAAGAGCAGAACCAGGTGCCTTCCAGAGCAATCCTGGTGCCACCCTGGGCTAAGAATCTGAGTCTTCATTTTTAAAAGGAAAGCAAAGATGAGGCCTGTGTTGGCTTGGCCTTTAGACCTTGCTGCAACTATTACAGTATTTAATACTGGTTCCATAAACAAAGTCACTCATGTGATCCATGTATAAAACATATGCAGAAGTATAGGGTGATACCTTTTCTGGGTCACTAAATAGAAAAATCATTGCAAGCTTTCGTGACCCAAGGTCACTTCTTCAGGCAAACTTCATGGCATATTCTTCAAGCCTGGTTGTTTTCTTCAGGCATGCATTCGAATGTTCATGGCATGATGGTTTGCCAGGCTCTGTTCTTTGAAGTAGGTCCCACTGGGTTTAACAGAACCTGCCTCAAACAACTTGAGTATCAGATGCTTGTCCTGATTGATACAGCAGAACCTTGGTTAATGTAGTTAATGTGTTCTCCGGAACATTTCTTCCAGTGAAAATTACTTTAACTGAATTTCCCATAGGAATGCATTGAAAACCAGACTGGACCCTCGCTTAACAAACAGCTTGCTTAACACAAAATTTGTATAACAAAAGGAAATCCATAGAAAATAGTGGCTCAGTTAACAAATCCCCTCCCCCCCGGAATGGATTAATTGGTTTTCAATGCATTCCTATGGGAAGTCGTGCTTCAGTTAACAATTTTTGGTTTTTAGTGCATTTCTATGGGAAATTATATTCAATGCATTCCTATGGGAAATTTGCTTTACAAATTTTTCATAGTATAAAAGGTCCCAAAGAATGCATTAAATTTGTTAAGTGAGGGTCCACTGTACATTAACTGAAACACGGTTTCCCATAGGAATGCATGGAAAACCAATTAATCCTTTCTGAAAAAATCCATAAACCAAGCCACTCTTTTCTATAGATTTTCTTTTATTATGTAGTTTTATGTTAACCGAGCCATTTGTTAATCGAGGTTCCACTGTATATGAATTCATGATTTGACTCCATTTCCCGCCGCCTGATAATAAAAAGAATTCCTTTGGACACACACATTTGAATGCATGCCTGAAGAAAACAACCAGGCTTGAAGAATATGCCATGAAGTTTGCCTGAAGAAGTGACCTTGGCTCACGAAAGCTTGCAATGATTTTTTAATTTAGTGATCCGGAAAAGGTATCACCTTCTACTTCTGCATATGTTTCAATAATGGTTGCTTTTATTTTATTTATTTTTTTATTATTATATATTCGTTCAAATTTATATTGCTGCCCACTCGCCGTGGCGACTCAGGGTGGCTTACAGACAATACATTACATTACATTACAATACAATATGTGGGGTGGGCACAGGGGGAGGGGCGGCAAAGTCCTCATCCTGCCCTGGCTTCTTCCTCCCCTGGCAGTTGGTATAGGCACAGGGGGAGGGGCGGCAAGGTCCTCATCCTGCCCCGGCTTCTTCCCCTGGCAGTTGGTATAGGCACAGGGGGAGGGGCGGCAAGGTCCTCATCCTGCCCTGGCTTCTTCTTTCCCTGGCAGTTGGGGGAAGCACAGGGGGGAGATTAATTACAGTATTGCCTAAAATGGTAGGGGAGTGAAGTTGATTTACAGGAGAGATTGTCCCTCCACCCACCCTCAGTGGTACAGTACTTGGAACCATGATGCACATTTTTTTCTGGCATGTTTGGAAGGGGTGGGGGTCTTCAGAGACTCTTTTCGGGAAACGTAGAAATTCCATGCAACCTTCAAGTCTCTCTAATGTGCCTTTCCTGTATAAACTTGAGTTTACACACTTCCATCCCTGGCTGTTTTGAAATGGGATAGATACAGAGGTCTTGGGTCATGCAGAGATAAATCCTTTGGATATTGAACCTACCTGCTAACAGAGGCTTCTGGGCCTCCTCTGTCTCTTGGCCTTGGTTTCTCCCTTTGCCCAGACTCAAGTCAGTTCTGGGAACTCTTTCCTCATCTTTGACGATGAAGATGAAGCTGAAGTGGAGGGGGACGAAAGTTTGACCGACGAGGACGAAGAGGATGATTCTGAACTCACAGGGTAGTTAGCCGTTCAGAGGTGCAGGCAATAATTGGGTTCCAGTTATGTCAATTAGAGAGCAGGTCCTCATGGCTGCCTCTCGCCTTCCCTTCCCTGCAGGATGAGTGTGGGAAATGTCTTCATGGATGAAAAAGAGGATGCCTGCATAGCTCTGGGTGAGATCTCCACCAATGCCTGGTATGTCCGTAGCCGTCCACCTCGGTGCGTTAGTCCCAGTGCCATGGGGAGATGTATTGGAGGACCATGAAACGGAGACGCATGCGGCAGAGGTGGTGGTGAAAGAGGGGAGGGGGGTGTCTGTTCCCAGGAGGAACTTAAGCCTTTTACAATCCAAAGCAATATCTAGGGCAGGGGTGTCCAAACATTTTGGGTCGTGGGCTGCTCATATGGTTCAGTGGGCCGGTCACATGGTTCAGGGGGCCAGTCACGTGCTTCCTCCCACCAGAAGTGGAAGTAAAACGTGCCTTGCAATCTGTTTTGCAACAGGATCAAATAGATTTTTAGGCTGCCATTTTCTCTGCTTAAACCAGGGGTGCCCAAACTATGGCCTGTGGGCCGGCCCCAACCCCCGACACCAATTCATCTGGCCCACGTCACCCTTGGAAGTGGAAGTAAAATGCGCCCATATGGGCGTGTTTTACTTCCATTTCCAGGAGCGGCAAGGGCGGCGTGGGCCGGATGAGTTGGTGTCAGGGGCCAGCATATGTGCCATAGTTTGGGCACACCTGATTTAGGGCCAGGGCGTGGAGGTAAGGAGAAGAGAGGGATTCCTCCCCCCTCCCTCCCTTGTGGAAAACACTTT
Organism: Furcifer pardalis; assembly: GCA_030440675.1. Lineage (NCBI taxonomy): Eukaryota > Metazoa > Chordata > Lepidosauria > Squamata > Chamaeleonidae > Furcifer > Furcifer pardalis. Next base: position 4,036,099 of record CP126897.1, read on the forward strand.
CCCTCCCTTTTGGAACAGCAGTAGTAAAGTGGCATTTCAGTCCCAATTGCTTTGAAGGTCTTGGAAGACTCTGCCCTAGAGTCCTGGTGACGCAGTGGTTAAATTGCTGTGCTTCAGCCAAAACTGCTGACATTGTGAGTTCAATCCTGATGGGGATCAAGGTTGACTCTGCCTTCCATCCTTCTGAGAACTGGTAAAATGAGGACCTAGCATGTTTGGGGCAAAATGTTAATTACCTTGTGAACCACCCAGAAAGTGCACTAAGCACTATGGGCCGGTATATAAGTGTTATTGCTATTAAGTGACTCATACAACCCCCTGGAATCAAACCAGGGACTCTTTCATTATTGGCAAGCTCCCCCACTGGTCATGTTGCCACTCTTACACAGTTGTGGGTCCCTGGTGACGCAGTGATTAAACTGCTGTACTGCAGCCAGAACGTGTGAGTTCGATCCTGACCAGGATCAAAGTTGACTCAGCCTTTCTTCCAAGGTTTGATAAAATGAGTACCTAGCATGTTTGGGGCAAAATGTTAATTACCTTGGGAGCAGCCCAGAGAGTGCCCCAAGCGCTATGGGGACAGTATAGAAGTGTAATTGCTTTGCTTTGTCCTCTTCAGTATTACCAGAGCTTGGTAAAGTCACTTTTTGGACTACAGGAAAGTTGTGTAAATCTTACGTTGGGGAAAAGAGTGTGAAAGAAACTTGTAGGTTACAGAAAAGGGTATGGTGGGGGAGCCCATTCACCCCTGCAGACAGGAAGAGGTAGAAGTACCTAATGGGTGTAGTTGACAGCACATAATCTCCCTATGCTTCCTTTCCCCCCATTCCATCACAGTGTGGCCTTCTTACCTTACATGGAGAGCTGCTTCCAGGAGATCAGCAAGTTGTTGGAGGTAATGGTGTGAGAAAGATTAGCTGGCATAAGGTGGTCGTTGCCCGGTGTACGCGTGGTTGTGATTCAAAAATACCTCTGTGGTTTGAGGAGACTCTTTCTGTGTACCCCATTCTTGTGGGGTTAATTAGCAGGATTTGGGGTCATGCATGGCTCCCCGTGGTTGGGCACCAAATTCAGCCTCACCAGCAAACCTCAGTGCTGTGGCAGAAATAAAGAGGAAGAGGGACTGCTTCACGTGTCGGGATCCTGAACAATTCTGGTCTTTCAACATCAGCAGAATGCCTTGGTTGCAGCCTGAAAGTCTAGGCCAGGGATTCTTGGTCCATGGGCTAGATGCGGCCCACGGCGCCATTTCATGTGGCCCCACACCGCCTCCAGCACACCATGAAGTGCCATGTGGAGGAAGGGCAAAATGTCCATCCGGCCCCCGAAGCTGTCTGAAGGACCGTGACCCAGACCCTGGCTTTAAAAGGTTGAGAACTGGTCTAGGCAGTTACGACACTGAGCAGCTGTAAAATGGATGTGTGTGATATTTGTGTGGTTGTGAGTGTGATCTCAGCCTGCCTCCTTCCTTTCCAGTGCCCCCATATCAGCGTGCGGAAATCTGCCTATGAGGCCGTGGGGCAGTTCTGCATCTCGCTACGCCAACTCTTGGAGCAGGACCCATCTGAACCTCATACTCTTGGTTAGTGAGGGCTGGTGGGATTGTTGTCGTTGTTGTTAATTCGATTTATATACCGTCCTACTCGGGATGTCGTGGAGGGCAGTAAAGGACTGGCTCTGGCCGCTGTTCTCCTAGGCCAGTGATGGCAAACCCTTTAGAGACTGAGGGCCCAAACTGCTGTCCGTGTCGCACCCTCATGCTGCATGTGTGCCACCCGCCTTCTCCCAGACGGGAGGAAGCACTCCCATTGGGCTGCTGGACGGAGGGGTGGGGTGAACTCTGCTGGGGGGAGGGAGGAAGCACTCCCATTGGGCTACTGGGCAGAGGGGCGGGGCAAACTGCTAGGGCACAGTGAACCCATTCATGTGGATTTACAGAGCAGTGTTTCTCAACTTTGGTTCTTGGACTTCAATTCCCAGAAGCCTCAGTCATTTCCGCAGCCAGCATAATACTGACTTAGGCTTCTGGGAATTGAAGTCCAAAAGCCAAAGGTTGGGAATCTCTGGGCTCTCTGCTTCTTCTTCCAAGAGGTGGGCTGAGGTTGATTTGCAGGCTGCGTGGGCTCCTCTGGGCCTTTCTTTCCGCCCCTTCCCAAGAGAGATATTTTTAAAATTATTTCCTTGCTGGTTTTGTTTTTAATTAGAGGCACATTCTTTCCAGAAGGCGATGCTTTAATCAGAGCCCATTCTTTCACCCAGCTCTCCAGAAGCTGCTGTCCCTGGTGCTCCCCGTTTACATGAAAGGGATCCGGGAAGACCGAGAACGCCAGGTGGTGATGTCGATCCTGGAAATGCTGGCAAAGCTAGTGAAGGCCTGCAAGCAGGAGGGCTTGAGTGAACCCGGCCGGCTGGCTGAGCTGTGCCGGGTGGTCCGGGAGGTTCTAGAGAAGAAAGTAAGCCTTCATGGGGAGCTGGGAGACCTTTCTCTGCCTGGGCCTTCGGTGTTCCCCAGTTCCCAAGGTTGCTTAAGAACCCTGGTGACGCAGGGGGGTTAAACTGCTGTACTGCAGCCAAAAGGTTGTGAATTCGATCCTGATGTGGATCCAGGTTGACTCAGCCTTTTCCATCCTTCAGAGGTTGGATGCATGTTGTATGTAAAATGCTAATTATCTTATGTGCTGCCCAGAGAGTGCACTAAGCGCTATGGGACAGTAGATAGGTCTTAATTGCTGTTAAGTGAAAACTCTTTGAGTGAGAGCTTTGCAGATTTTCCTTTTTTTTTAGTGCATGCAGGAGAGTTTTGATTTGTGTTTCTTTGATTTATACTCAGAGTTCTGAGTGCATTTTTACTGGTTAAACTGCACAAAAAACCCTCCAAGCCTTCACAGTTAATTATTAGCTGTCTAAAAATAGGAAAATAGGATGGGGGGGAGGGGAGCAGGCTGAGGTCACCCAAAGTGTTTGTGACCCACGGGGTTATGAGGCCTTCCACCAAACTGCACTGAGGTCCCAGAATGCCAATAGAAGAAAGATCTGGGAGCCCAATTCTGAGCACTTTGTAACTAGGTAAAGGTCGCCCTTGCTCGAAAGCCAGTCGTATCTGCCTCTAGGGTTCAGTACTCATCTCTGTTTATAGCCAAAGAGCCAGCACTGTCTGTGTCTGCAGACGTTTCCGTGGACATATGCCAGGCATGGCTAAACACCGGAGTGCAAGGAAAGCTGATTACCTTCCCACTGAATTGGTACCTATTTATCTACTTGCAATTTCTTGCTTTCGAACTGCTAGGTTGGCGGTAGCTGGGACAGAAATGGAAGCTCACCCTGTCATGCAGCACTCGGGTCTTGAACTGCTGACCTTCCAGGTGTCAAGTTCAGGGTCTTAACCACTAAGCCACCGCAGTCTAGCAAATGAAAGTATTTAAACTCCCTGTCTTTGGTTAAATACAAACACTGCTGCAACCTTGTTGTGTTTCTGTTGCCACCAGGATATTTGCCTAGATCTGACTTTCAGTATGACTAGAATATCTGGTCTGTTGTCTTACCTTGAACTCAAATATTCCCCTGGTAGTTAGTTTACTGTTGGGTGTGGTTTCAACAAGGAGGCAAAAAAAAAAGGTTGCCTTTTTAAATGATTTATAGTATGACATCCTGTTGGTTGGCATAGTCATGTAGTAAGTAGAGTAGACCCATTGTATCTGTCAAACATATAGAGCAATTAAATCCCCAAATACTAGATTCACTGGGCCTTCTCTAATTGCAACTTACTACATTTTAAGGTCCAGGATTTCAGCCATAGTCCCAGGATTGTAAGTACAGTAAAACCTCGGATAACGCTAAAACTTGGTTCCACAAGTCTTAGTGTTATCCAATTTTTAGTGTTATCTGATGCATGTTAAAATCCTATGGGATGGATCGGATAATGTTAAAGCTCCATAGAGATACATTGTAACCACACAGGCTTGTTATCCGATCCATCCCATAGGACCTTAACGTTATTCGATCCAATTCTCCTCCCCAGATTACTTAACGTTATGCGATTTTAGCGTTATCCGAAGTAAACATTATCCGAGGTATTACTGTACAGTACTTAGAGATGGGAAAAGTTACCCTTTTCTGGACTGCAACTCACATAATTTTCTAGCCACCCTGGCTAGCAATCACCGTAGCAGGAGCATTCGGGGAGTTGTCGTTCAAAAAGTAACTTTTCCTATCTGTGGTACAGAGTCCTTATTACATGTTCTGGTATCTAATGTATATGTAAGTTCGAAAGCAAGAAATTGCAAGGAGATAAATGGGTACCACTTTGGTAGGGAGGTAAACAGCGTTCTGTGCACTCTGGCATTTATTCATGCCTGCTGCATGACCACAGAAATGTCTGCAGATGTAGATAGTGCTAGTTGTTTGGCTGTAAACGGAGACAAGCACCGGCCCCCTAGAGTCAGATACAACTGGCTTTTGAGTAAGAGTGACCTTGACCTTTGCCTAATATATCATCTACTGATGCTTCACTGACCTCATGGCTCTCCATTCTTTCATTAGTCCCCAAATCTTTTCAAACAGGTAAACCCCCACCCCCACCCCCTTTTCTGATTCTCAGCAAATTCTCATTCATGCCCATTGCTCTATACTAGGGATTCTCAGCCTGTGGCCGGTGGGCTGGATGCGGCCCACAGCGCCATTTCATGTGGCCCCACACTGCCTCCACCACACCAGGAAGTGCCATGTGGTAGAGGAAGGGCAAAATGTCCATCCGGCACCCGAAGCTGTCTGAGGGAGCGTGACCCGGTCCCCGGCTTAAAAAGGTTGAGAACTCTTGTTCTGTACGCCTCTCCCTTTGAATTTATCTGCCACATAAATTTGGGATAATGAAGACACAACCCCACGTTATATCAAGACTATAGCAATGTTAACGTCATAGTCCTTCCCACACCGCAGGCGTTTATTTTTTCCTTAAAACTTTCTTGAACTTCACATTCTTCCTCCGACTTGCTAAAACCTCCCTCTTTGTGCATGGGCGGTTCCACTTGGGCAGTGTAAGCTATGGCACACTTAAATGCACATCTGTATATTCATGAGAGCCATAACATTCCAACCTAATACAATGCAGTTTGGCAGGAGGACACACCGTTTGTGCATAGACAGTGTTGCTGTGACAGGTTAGAGTTGTTGTCTTTTTTAAAAATAAGATATCATCTTGCTTTTCCAGGTAGCTTGCCAGGAAACCGATGAGGATGATGATGATGGAGATGATGATGAAGAGGTAGGCATGAGGCATGCTGATTATCTGGAGAATAAAATCACTCAGATTCGCTCTGGGTTTAACTCTGCGTTTAACATCGTGTCGCGGGAGTTGGCCAGGAGCCTGTTTTGCCAGGTTATCTGGGATCAGTTTGGCCCCATTGACCCTGATGAGGTGGACAGGATCCTGTGGAGTGTATGTGCCACCGCTTGCGAGGTAGACCCATGTCCGGCCTGGCTCATGAAAGCAGACAGGACTGTGACTGGCGGCTGGATCTGAGCAGTGGACAATGCTTGCTGAGGGAAGGGGTATAACCCTATTCCCCCCATAACTCAAACATGCACTGTTGCACCCCCTCCTAAAAAACCATTGCTCAAACCAAATATACCTTCAAATTTCTGCCCTGTCTTGAACCTCCCATTTTTGGGGAAGGTTGTCAAGAAAGCAGTGGTGCGGCAGCTCCAGGGGGTCCTGGAGGAAGCGGATTATCTGGACCCTTTCCAGTCAGGCTTCAGGCCGGGTCATGGTATAGAGACTGCATTGTTTGCACTGTTCGATGATCTCTGGCAAGAGCGAGGTGGAGGATATCCCTCCATTCTCACCTCTCAGTGGCTTTCTTGACCTCTCAGTGGCTTTCAGTACCATCAATCACGGTATCCTGCTGGACCAGCTACAGGGGTTGGGGATCCAGGGCACTGTGTTGGCCTGGTTCTCCTTCTTCCTGAGTGGCTGGACCCAGTCTGGGTCGGGGTGGAGTCGAGTCCAAGGCAGCTCACGTGTGGGGTGCCTCAGGGCTCGGTCCTCCCGCCCCTTCTCTTTAACATCTACATGAAACTCTGGGTGAGATCATCCAATCCCACGGGGTGAGACATCATCAGTATGCTGATGATACTCAGTTGTATATCTCTGCCCATGGTGATCCCAGTGATGAGGTCAAAGTTCTGACCAGTTGCTTGGAGGCGGTGAGTGCCTGGATGGGGAACAACGGGCTACCCAGGGTTTTTACTGTACTCTAAAATGACTCATCAAGGCCAAACAAAGCGTTTTAGAAAACCTCTCAGTGGAAGGGGGAATCCAGTAAGGGCTAAAACAGGTGCAGTTGTCGCAGCGGAAGCCTCCCAGTGCAACTTGCCATGGCAGGGCAGGAGGCTACTGTGGAAGATGCGGCATGAGCCACTTTCCATGTGAACTGTGTTTGGGGGGGCAGAAGAGGAACTTGCAGGCCCAAGGAAAGCCTTTCGGCTCCTCTCACCACCTTCTGTCTCTCTCGCAGGCGGAGTATGACTCCATGGTGATTGAATACGCTGGGGAGGTGATCCCAGCTCTTGCTGAGGCTGCTGGAGGCGAAACCTTTGCTCCATATTTTGCTGGCTTCTTGCCTTTGCTCCTCAATAAGTTGGTGAGTTTCTAGGGTCTGTGGCCCCCAAGTCCCCTCCTTCATCTCCTTTACATCCTTTTATTTCTACATCAGAAAGGGCCGCAGTGGTTAAGACCCCTGAGCTAGATGGCCAGCAGGTCTTTAGTTCCAGTGCTGTGGGACAGAGTGAGCGCACATAATTATCTGACCCAGCTCCTGCCAACCTAGGAGTTGGAAAGCAAAACATTGCAAGTAGATAAATAGATACCACTTTGGTGGGAAAGGTAACATCATTTCATATATTCCAGTATACTTCATATACTGTGGCCCCCACAGCCTCCACCACACCAGGAAGTGCCATGTGGTGTAGGAAGGGCAAAATGGCTGTCTGAGGGAGCGTGACCCAATGGCCCCCAGCTTAAAAAGGTTGGGAACTCCTGGCGTAGACCCATGATGGCAAAGATTGGCACTCCAGCTATTCTTGGACTTCAGTTCCCAGAAGCCCAAGTCCTTGTGAATCCACATGAATGGGTTTACTGAGGGGTCAGAGTGGGGTCTCTCCGCATGGCAGCTGTGGGTCCCCCCCTCCCCCCTTTGCCTCCTTCTCCATCACCACCAACCCGGTCTTTCTGCAGAAACCCAGCTGTTCCTCTGCGGACAAGTCCTTTGCTGTGGGGACCATAGCGGAGACCATCCAAGGACTGGGCCCCGGGTCGGCCCCCTTCGTGCCACGCTTGGTGCAGGTGCTGATGGCGGCTGCCCGCGAGGAGGACATGGAAGTGTGCAGCAACGCCGTCTTTGGGCTGGGCGTGCTAGCGGAGCACGGAGGGGAAGCCACGCATGAGTATCCTTCCCGAGGCTGGCATGGATGCCTGCGTACCTGTGTGCCAGAGCACGGTGGTGGATTCAGGGCTACAGCTTGCTTTCCTTACAAATCCTGCCACAATGTAAACATTTCAGTAGGATGGCGGGCAGGGACTGATAGGATCTCTGGACTGGGCAGAATGAGGGCAACAGGAAAGAGGAGGAGCTTGAGAGGATATGGGAGGAGCCACTCCTGTTTGCTTCTCTGCTCCTGTTATGTTGTTGGGGGAAGCTGTCAGCATAAAGCTGCCCTCCCCTTGCCTGGGGCCTCTCCCTGGTCAGCCCCTTTCCAGGAGACCCTCCTTTGGATCCCCCTGGGGATTGGCCTAGACTGCGGGGCAGAGGAGCCTTCGCGCGCTCCAGCCAAAAACTCTTGGCTGCAGGAAACCTCTGGGGCTTATCTGCTTGCAGGGCCCAGAAATGAACAATTTAGGGAGAGTTAAAGAGCTATTGGCAGCGTCAAGGTGGCGTCTAGCTTGCTTATATCTTACCCAGTGATCCCAAGAAAGAGACGGGTTTAAAGTACAGTAATACCTCGGATAACGCTAAAATCGCATAACGTTAAGTAATCTGGGGAGGAGAATTGGATCGAATAACGTTAAGGTCCTATGGGATTGATCGGATAACAACCGCTAAAGCCTGTGCGGTTACAATGTATCTCTATGGAGCTTTAACGTTATCCGATTCATACCATAGGATTTTAACATGGATCGGATAACACTAAAAATCGGATAAAGCCAAGACCTGTGGAACCAAGTCTTAGCATTATCCGAGGTATTACTGTAATTGTTGTTTATTGAAGAATAAAGCTTGGTTCATAAAAAGCAAAAGTTCTTCTTGAAACAGGATACAAAAATCAGCATTCAAAAATTCTACTCAAAATAGCATAAAGAGAAATAATTCATTCAGGCCTCTTTCCCTAACAGAAAAGAAACCTGGCTCCCTCCTTATCTGGTGTAATCATCTTTACTCCTAAGAGAATGGGCCTGGTAGGCTAGTCCATCTCACACTCCTACGCCAGGATCATCCCTTGAGGAACAAGCGATGACTGATCCGTGGTCCACTACTGATCCCATCTGCCTAGTTCGACAGACAGAAGTGGCCTGGCTTCTTTGCATACAGCCGATCAGAGCACGGCATAACTATAAGCAAAGCACTTTTCCCACAACAAGTTTGGGCCTCTCTGCAGAAAGAAAAGTTTACATTCCTTCTCTGTGAGATGTACCATAACATTGGCCATTGTTTTGCAGCTGTGAGATAAGACAGGAAAAGATTTTGTCTTTGCACTTTGCAAACTACTTGGCTTCTTCTAGGCCAGTGGTGTCCAAACTAAGGGCCAGGTGCGGCCCCCGACACCAATTCATCCTGCCCGCAAAGTCCTCATCACTCCTGGAAGCGGAAGTGAAACGCGCCCATACGGGCGCGTTTTACTTCCACTTCCAGGAGCGACGAGGGCTTTGCGGGCTGGATGAATTGGCGTCAGGGGCCGCACCCGGCCCCCGGGCCTTAGTGACTGGCTCCCTGAACCACATGATTGGCCCCTGACCCAAAAAGTTTGGGTACCTCTGTTCTAGGCCTTTAGAAGAACCAGGTTAACTCCATCTTGGATATGTTTAATAACTTGGGGTCCATTCTATTACAGAAGCATATGTAGCACAGTTGCAACCCTCTAAACTAGGGGGTGCCCAAACTATGGCCCAGGGGCCGAATCTGGCCCCCGACACCAGTTCATCCAGCCTGCGAAGCCCTTGTCGCTCCTGAAAGCGGAAGTGAAATGTGCCCATACAGGACCGGCCCACAGCCCAAAAAGTTTAGGCACCCCTGCTCTAAACCAGTGGTTCCCAACCTTTGGTTTTTTGGACTACAATTCCCAGAAGCCTCAGTCAATTGGTCAAAGCACTGATCAGCCAGTGTATTGACATAGGCTTCCGGGAATTGAAGTCTAAGAACCAAGGGTCGGGAAACATTGCTCTGTGAATCCACACAAATGCTGCAGGATGGCAGAGTGAGCTCCTGTCTCTGTCCCAGCTCCTGCCAACCTAGCAGTTCGAAAGTAAGACATTGCAAGTGGATAAATAGGCACCACTTTGGTGGGAAGGTAAACAGTGTTCTGTGCACTGTGGTGGTTAATGGCGACCAGATGTCCACGGAAACGTCTGCAAGCACTGGGTCTTTGGCTATAAACAAAGATAAGCACTGAACCCTAGAGTCAGATACAACTGGCTTTCAAGTAAGGGCGCCCTTGGCCTTGACCTGCCCTTTATGGAAATCAGCAGATTTGGAAGAGCCTCGCGTCTCTCTCACCAGCTTTAGCCGAGCCAAGGAGGGGTTCCCTTTCTTTCCCTTCCTTTTCCTCCCTTAACCCACTCTTCTTCCGGGGCAGACATTACCCCAAGCTGCTGGGCCTTTTGTCCAATATCATCTCTCAGGAGCGGCAAGGCCGGGTGGCTGATAACGTCTGTGGAGCCGTAGCCCGGATGGTCATGGCCAACCCTGGCGGAGTCCCCATTGGGCAGGTGAGAGTCCTGGATGAGGCCTCCCTTCAGCTTTGGGGCAAGGAACACAGAATCCCCTTGCACTGTGGGTGGAAACAGTGACGGGGGGGAAAGACAGGGAAGTGGACGCAGTGCGCTCACTAACCAAATTTGGCTTCCCTAGGCCCGTGATGGCCAACCTTGGCACCCCAGCTGTTCTTGGACTTCAATTCCCAGAAGTCCAAGTCAGCCCTCTTGCTGATCAGGGCTTCTGGGAATTGAAGTTCAAGAACACTTGGAGTGCCAAGGCTCCCCATTAGGGCCCTAGGCCATGTTTAGGCCTAGCCTAGCTTTCCCTTCTAATCCTTAACCACCATCAGCAGCAACAGTCTAACTTGGCTTCCCGGTAGGACTGGGGACGCGAAGGCACGTTAAAGGATGTTTGGCCCCTAACTGAGCCTTCCTTTGCTTGCTCCCACCTCCTCCTGCAGATCTTCCCCGTCTTGCTCCATGCGCTTCCTCTCAAAGACGACTTTGAGGAGTACCAAACAATCTTCCGTTGCATCAACTTTATTCACAGCCATGATCCCCAGCAGGTGAGTGCTTGGCTAAGGTGTCCCAGCCGACAAAAGGGGGTTCCTTGTGTGTACCCCCAAGTTGGAGCAAAAGATGATTTCTCGACCCCAAATCAAGGAGTATGTTCATCTGTCCAGGGGACTCTGCTGTGGGTGTCCCAATGTATCGGTTTGGCTGGGGAATTCTGGGAAATGTAGTCCCAGTCTCAGGGACTGAGAGTTGGCTTGATGCTGAAACTTGAGCATTTGGGCATCTCTCTCCTTGATATGCTATGGCGAACCTTGACGCTCCAGGTGTTCTTGAACGTCAATTCCCAGAAGCCCTAATCAGCAGAAGTGCTGACTTGGGCTTCTGGGAATTGAAGTGCAAGAACATCTGGAGCGCCAAGGTTCCCCATCACAGCCATAGTAGGATAACCTGGCCCCAGACTTGTATGGTATAGGTTAGGTTAGTCAAATCCTATTGTCTGGCTGTTGGTAATACTGTATGTCTCTAAAAGCCTCTTGAAAGAGGAACGTTTTTAGTTGTGTGTTTTTTAAAGCTAGGTAGAGATGAAAACCGTGGGAAGCCTCTGCTAACTGTGGGATTCCTCCTTTCTATGCCTTTGGTCCAAGAGCACTTTCAGTGGCCCTGAAATAGATTTTAGAGGCATAATTTCCTCTCTCCAGTATTGCAGGCTGGGAAACAAGTGGCCCTCCGAGTTCAGGAGATCGTTGTCGGAGTCTTGGGTGGGGCTTGGTTTGCCTAGAAGGGCTTCAGTTCATCTGAGACTGAGGAAGTGTTTGTGTGTTTTAGGTCTTTCAGCAGATCGGGGAAATTGTGCGGGTCAGTAGCCTCATCCTCAGCAGCAAACAGCTACCAGCAGGTAAGGCCCTTTCAGGTGCTGAGCCCACCTGCCCCCCCCCCCGGCTCCCTCTTTCTTTTCAGAAGCCCAGTGTGAATGCTTATTGCCGTGGCCTTAGTTCATTGTGGGATCTTGCCTGGCCATGGGGCTGCTTGGGAGCCCCTGTTTCAACCTGTGGCTCAAAGGTGTTAGGCAGGGGTGGCCAAACGTTTCGGGCTACAGGCTGGTCACATGGTTCAGTGGGCTGGGCACATTTACGACAGCCGTGGGTGCATTTATGACAGCGTTTTGTGCATGCATGGGCACATTTTACTTCTGCTTCTGGGAACAGCCTGGGCCAGATGATTTGGCATCATGGGCCGGATCTGGCCCACAGGCCATAGTTTGGCCACGTCTTGTGTTAGGGGTTTACAGAATGAGACCAGGCTGGGCATGTTCCAGGATCCATGGGTCATTATTTATCCCCTAGTACTAAAAGGGTCTACTCCACCTCTTAACCCAGGGGCGCCCAAACTCCGGCCTGAGGGCCAGATACAGCCCCCAGGCCATAACAACCAGCACCCTGAACCACATGACCAGCCAGCAGCCTGAAAAGCTTGGACACCCCCACCCCCACACCCACACCCACCCCCCGTCTTAACCCCTCTCCGCATGGCTTTCCTTCCCAGAGGGCCGCAACAGCCTGGTCGCCCTCCTGCGCAACCTCTCTGCCAGCAGCCCGGCCCAGTTCCAGACGGCCGTCCACTCCTTGACCTCAGAGGCCGGCACTTTGGTCAACGCAGCCGTCAGCTCCTCTGCTTGATCTGGCAGGAGGAATAATGTGCTTCCGCCTCTTCTGGGCTCGAGACGTCGAAGAGAACATCCCTTTGCCAAGACCACCATCCTCTGTTCTTCCACCTTGTTCTGCCTGGACTACTTGTGTCCCTTTCCACCCTGGGACTGACACACACTCACACTCACACACCACAGTGCCCTGCCTGCAATTACACAGAGCATGTTTGGTTTCCTGTGGCTGGTGGGGATTTTGTACAACCTCTTTGGCCTTGGTCAGAATCTCTTGCCCTTTACTGCGAGGCAGTGGAGTTGAGTTGAGTTTGGCCAGTTCCTGGAAGGGCGATTGGGGCTTCCTAGGGCTGCAATCTTTCCACCCGGGCCTGTTTCCTGATGAGACTCTCCACTTTTTCGTGCACCAGCGCTCTTCCTGGGTCAGCTGTCATTTTATTCCATGAATGGCATTGAGCTGTTCTCCCCTTCCAAGTTCTCCCTAGTCTTCTGCCTTTTACTGTTCTGGTGTCAACCCTTCCGCCCAGCAGGCCTCAGTTGAGGACAGAATAGGCTGGCTTTCTAAGCGAACCCCAAAAAGCCGGCCTTCCCTGGTCGCTGGGGTTTGGGTCAGCTTTGGAGTCAAGCTCCAAAGTCCCTGTTCTGTTTGCACAGCTGACAACCAGGTCGTCGGAGGTTCACAGCAGATGGTGACTCATTTGCCAAGCAGAGCCACACATGAAGCCCTCGATCATCTGCAAACAGGTTCGGTTAACATCTCCGCACTTCAGTTTGGTCACAGCTATCCAGTCAGGATTCTTTCCTTAGGACAGACTCCCAGATTAGCAGATGGAAAGATTAAAAGAAATATATCTTTATCAGAGTGGGCTGGAAGGTCAGGAGTTTACGGCAAGGGTGCCCAAACATTTTGAGCCACGGGCCAGTCACACGGTTCAGCGGGCCGGTCACGTGGTTCCTCCCACCGGAAGCGGAAGTAAAACGCACCTTGGAATCTGTTTTCTAACAGGATGAGATAGATTTTAAGATGCCATTTTCTCTGCTTAAACCAGGGGTGCCCAAACTACAGCCATAGCTTGGGCACCACTGAGTTGCAAAGTACCATATCACCCATCTAAAGGATAACAGACGAGCGACGAGGGTGGCGTGGCCTGGATGAATTGGCATTGGGTGCTGGATCTGGCCTGAGGGCTTTAGTTTGGGTACCCTTGGTTTACAGCCTCAAGGCCGAAGGAGGCTAGAGTTTCAAACCTCTCCTGGGTAGCGTCCCCTTCAGATGCAAATCAGGAAACGTGTGTTATCTGGTCCAGATTGTCTCTTCCTTTCGGAGCGATGCAGAAGGAAAGGGGAACTGGGGGGGGGGGGGTTTCAATGATGTTACCAACTTTCCATTTGATAGCAAAGCTGGAATTTAAAGCTTGCTTGCTTGCTTGAGAACTCGGCTGTATCCGAGCCATGTGACCTGATGGTCCCGTCAGATCTTGGGAAGCTGCTTTTGCTGTATTTTTCAATATTAAAAAAACTGGATCCCCCCCTTGCCCAGGCCATATGGCCACGAGGGTACCCCGAAAAAAGGAGCTTTCTGTGGATAGTCCCTGAGTCACGTTGTACGGTTCACTGCACCTTCGGTTAGTCCAGCCCCCCCCCCTTTACTAACACACACACACCCGTTTAGGATAAATTCTTCTTTACAGAAGTCTGCTTTCCTTTTTATCTCCCTGTGTTGCCAAAGGAGGAGGCCTCAGCTGCCCTTCCAATCCATGGGGTCTTGTCTTGGTGGGATCTGGCCCCATTCCTGCTGACTCCCTTCTGCCCTCCACGTTTTGCTTGTGGGGGGCCAGAACGGTTTGGGTGTGCCAAAGTGGAGCGCTTGGTCTGAACAATCCCCAAGGGAGAATTCTCTCTCCGGGGGCTCTAGGACGATAGGCCCGTTTGGTGATAAAGCTAGAGGTCCTTGTTACATCAGCTGTTTGCCTCGTAGTTTGTATTTAAGATTTTAACCACCTGGGTTTAGTCATTTCTCTTGAATGAAAGACTAAAAACATGTTGTGTACCTTGTAATAAAAATCTTGTTGCATCTGAATGTGTTCCCAAACAAGATTGTGTGGGTTGGTCTTTCCCACGCTGCTGCCTGTGTGTGAGATCAGAGTCCAGTCCAGCTGGAAGGAAGCAGGCGAGCGCCAGGAATTTTAAGACATGCAAGCTGAGAAAACTGGTTGGTTGGTTTTAAAATACTGCATATACTCGACTATAAGTCGTCCCAAATATAAGTTGAGGGACCTAATTTGGACCTCTAAAGCTAGGAAAGCAGAGCGCAGAAAAATAGAGATGTGGTGTTGGAGAAGGGTTTTGAGAGTCCCCTGGACAGCGAGGAGAACAAATAGGTCAATCTTAGAAGAAATCAACCCTGACTGCTCCTTAGAAGGTCAAATAATAAAGATGATGCTAAAGTACTTTGGACATTAAATGAGAAGAGCGGATTCACTTGAGAAAGCCTTGATGCTTGGAAAGGTGGAGGGCAAAAGAAGAAGGGGACGGCCCAAGATGAGATGGCTAGATGGTATTGTGGAGACAATGGGCACAGAGCTGAGCGGGTTGAGGGGGATGGTGGAGGACAGAAGTGCCTGGCAGATGGTGGTCCATGGGGTCATCGCAGAGGTTTGGAATCGACTATGCAACTGAACAACAACAAAAGCTAGGAAAATAGATTAACCTGAGTATAACTCGGGGGTTTAAAATGCAGCAGCTACTAGTGAGTTTCAGTAACATGAAAATATGGTAAAATTAATTAATTTAGACATTTGTGTGGGTATGTTTTTGAGTGTTAATGGTGACCTGAGTATAAGTTGAGTCATTTTTTTGACGTCATTGGGGGTGCTAAAAAACCCAACTTATACTCGAGCATATATGGTACAGTAAAACCCTGGGTTATGACAGAGGTCCGTTCCAACAGCCTCTGTTGTAACCCCCAAAAAATTGTAAACCGAAACATCCATAGGGATGTATTGAAAAATTAAAAAATGGTCCTGAATTGATTGTTGTAAACAACAAAAAAAAACATTAAAAATTTGTAAACATGGACGCCATCTCCATAGGATTTACCATTGTAAACAGCAGCAAACTTAAACCAAGGGAGTTGTAACCCGAGGTTTTACTCTACAGTGGAACTTCGGTTAACTTAATTAGTGTGTTCTCTGGGATGTTTCTTAACAACAAAAATTACTTTAACTGAATTTCCCATAAGAATGCATTGAATGCAGTTTCCCATAGGAATACATTGAAAACCAAAATACTTTAACCAAAATGCAGTTTCCTATAGGAATGCATTGAAAACTAATTAATCTGTACCGGGGAGAAATTCCGTAAACCGAGCCACTATTTTCTATGGATTTCCTTTTGTTACATGATTTTTATGTTAACCGAGGTTCCATTGGGGAACTGCAGTGGCTCAAGTGACTGAGATGCTGACGGGAAGGCATCCCCTAAAAATCGTTTCAACCCAGAGTAATCTCTGACACAAAATTATTATTATTATTATTATTATTATTATTATTATTATTATTATTATTGCCACTTCATCCAGCCTACGGCTGCCTGCCCAAAAGGTAGGAGGATGTTGCTTTTGCCAGTCAATCGCCCAGACACCTACTTGGAGCTTCCGAAGCTCTCAGCACGGAAACGGTTAGGGCTGGACTGAGAAAAGTAACAACTCTTCCTGGGCAAAAAAGGTTCTCTACCTGTCCGTCAGGAGGCCTCAGTGGTGGCTTAGTGGTTAAGGCACTGAGCTTGACTGGAAGGTTCGCAGGTCAGCAGTTCGAGACCTGAGCGCTGTGCGATGGAGTGAACTCCCGTCTGTCCCAGTTCCTGCCAACCTAGCAATTCGAAAGCAAGAAATTGCAAGTAGATAAATAAGTACTGCTTTGGCGGGAAAGGTAATAGTGTTCTATGAGCTTTGGTGTCTAGTCATGCCTGCCACATGACCACGGAAAGGTTTGCAGATGCAGACTCTGGCTGTAAATGGAAATGAGCACCGCACCTTAGAGTCAGACATGACTGATGTTCAAGGAAGGCACACCTTGACCTTTCAGCTGGAAATGACTTGACAGCACATATCAACAAAGGTGGTCCCATAAAATCCAGGCAACTATGCAGGGGAGGGAAAGAGAGACCCCCCCTCTCTCTAGAGAGAGGGCGTGTACCCCATCTGTCCTTCGTGGCATCCCTTACCTGAAGGGCAAGACTCCCCTGACAGTCATGTGCTCCAGCATGGACTTGTAACAGGGCTGTGACAGGATTTCACATGCTGGCTATTTGGCTGTACAAGTGTTGGGTGGTGGTAAAAAACCTGACTCCCTAAAGGGGCCAATGGCTACGGACAGAGGAGCCCCTGTAGGTGGGGTGATGGAACCCCCTCAGTGGAGGAGATGCCCCTGGGAATCATCCTAGTGGACTCAACGGCAAAATGAGCGGAGGAGGAACTCTGATTCCCAACGGTCATGGAGGTGGAACAGGCCATGCCAGAGGGACTGGCTGTGAAGGTGCACCTTGATAATGTCCTCAAGGCTGTGGCAGTCCATTGCAGTCCCGGTGTTAAATCCTGCATGTCTCATTTCATGTGTGCCACAAGAGACTGCTCCGTGATCACAATGTGTGGGTCAATTCATGGCAAGCTGGGATCCACCTTAAACAAATTCTCACCAATGGCATTTTTCCTGCTTCAGGAAAAAATGCATTTTCAGATACGAGTTGCAGCCGCTGCAGCCACCGATGTACGTGCAGTAAACCCATTCGTGTGGATTCACAGAGCGGTGTTTCCCAACCTTTGGCATTTGGACTTCAATTCCCAGAAGCCTCGGCCAGTGCATTGGCTGATCTGGGGAAATGACTTAAGCTTCTGGGAATTGAAGTCCAAAAACCAACGGTTGGGGAACACCGTTATGCCTGTCTTGAATTGTCAACACAGAAAATGACACTGTTGGCATTCTATCAATGGTTGCAACTCATTGTTTTCTGGCCACTGGTGGGGAGATGGTGTCTACTTTGTCCTTTGAGGAGACCCAGCGCTGGGTTCCCCCAAAATGAAAATAAATACTGTATATACTTGAGTATAAGTCTAGTTTTTCAGCCCTCTCTCCAAAATGAGATCTAAAAAGGGGACTCGACCTATACTCTGGTCAATGTTCCTGAGGGTCCCAAAACTGCGGTGGTGCAAATTTAAACATATAGTTTTAAAAAAGCACTAACACTACCGTAAAAACTCAAAAACATACCCAGACAAATGTCTCAATTAATTTTACCGTATTTTCATGTATTTTAATTATTGAAACTCACTAGCAGCTGCTGCATTTTCCACCCCCAACTTGTACTCGGGTCAATCTATTTCCCTAGTTTTAGAGGTCCAAATTAGATACCTCGACATAATCGGGATGACTTATAGTTGAGTATTATGGGTAGAGAATGCCAACAAATCTCTTGCTTTTTGCCATTAAGGGTGGGGTTTGAAAGCCAGTGAGAGCCTCAGAACTGAAGAGGCGAGAGACTAAGAAATGCACACTGCACCGTGTGGTTTTGCTGGAGTCTGAACGGACAGCTCAGCGGTTCGGTATCTAACTGGAGAGCCAGAAGTTGGGAATTTGATTCCCCACCGTATCCCTTGAGAGGAGAGCCAGCCTTGTGGCTTACCACAGGCGAGGATAATGATGATGATGATCCCTTTGGTGACTTTTGTTGTTCGTTTTGTTGGTGACTAAACAGTGGGATTCTCATCTGAGATCTTTTACACAACCCATGCAGTAGCATTCCAGCGCTGCATTTCTAAGGTTCTTCTTCCCACTGGGCTGGGATTGTTTGAAAAATGTTCCAGAGCATGAGGCAAGATCTTTTTTAATAATGGAAACCAGCTGCCGAAGGGGAAACAGCTTCTTCTGTGTCTAGGCCAGATGTGAAACTGCCAAAATGAAGCCCCCTTATTATGGTGATCTTCTGTAATTCCTTCCGCCTGACCTAGTGTGAGAAGGATTAGCCGGCAACACGAGGTGGCCGTTACCAGAGTATGCCCGATTATGGTTCAAGAAGACCCCAGTCTTGGAGGAGGCTCTTCCTGTGTACCGCAGGGTGTCCAGCTGAACCACCCTCCGATTTTCACTTCTTACCATTTTGCCATTCGCCTCCAGTCCAGTTGAGAAAGGGGCCGGCAGGGAACTAAATGGGTCCACAACAGCACCATAAAGCCGCCCCCCCAGCAGTCCCCATGCCCCCCCCCATATATTTCTCTTGCAGCTGGTGCTTCAATCCTATGAAAGTCTGGTCCAGGATAATAATGATGATGATGATGATGATATAGTGTCAGAAATTATTCTGGGCTGAAAGGATTTTTGCTGGAGAAACTCCACTCAGGAGACGCCAAAATGAGGCTCCTTTCATGTCCCCAAGATCTTTTCCCCAACGAAGTGGTCCCCATTTATCTACTTGCAATTTCTTGCTTTCAAACTGCTAGGTTAGCAGGAGCTGGGACAGTGGCGGGTGCTCAATCTGTCATACAATAACCGGGTTTTGAACTGCTGACTTGCCCGCCTTCCAGCTAACAAGGCAAGCTTCTTAACCAGAGCCACCAGAGCCTCAATTGGTCCAGGATTAGAGGGCAAGAATGCTACCGAGGGCCAGATGCTGGGTGACGAGTCAGCAGTTTGAGACCTGGGTACTGCATGACAGACTGAGTGCCTGTCTCTGTCCCAACTCCTACCAACCTAGCAGTTAAAAAGCAAAAATTTGCAAGTACTGTAGATAAATAGGGACCACTTTGGTGGGAAAAAGATCTTGGGACATGAAAGGAACCTCCTTCGGGTGTCCTCTGAGCGGCACATTGTGAGCCTGGTGCTAAGTAACAGCAGCAGCCCAAGTCTCTGAGCAGCCTCCTGTGCCTGCTGCTCAAGGCTCAGACGAGACGCCCTGAAGCAGAACATCTTTATTCAATTAGGTAGAAAACAAAGGTTCATAAAAGCTATTAATCCACAAAGGCATTTTTTCTTGACTCTAAAATGTTTGGAAGAGGAAACTTCTCTCCCACGCCCCCAGAGTCCTGGATCACTCTTCCTTAGGGGTGGGTGGGAGGGGGGGGAGGACTCTGTGTTCCCTCAGTGCAGGAACCATCAGAGCTCTCCCAACAAATGCTGGACTCCACCAAGCTCTCCAGGACCGGAACGAGTGTCCAAGTGTGTCTAGCTCAGCCGGGAACGTGCTCCGGGTTGAAGGAGGATCCGTCCATACGGTTCACTCTGTTCCAGGCGCAGAAACTGGACTCCAGCCAGAACTGGGAAGATCAAAAGGGGGTGGGGGAGAGTGATAAATTCGTGGCTTTCAGTTACAGCTGCACAGTTTAAAAGAGAGTTCCCTTTTTGGCCTACGGGCCAGATCTGGGCCTAATGCCAATTCATCCAGCCCATGCTGCCCCCATCACTCCTGGATGAGGGAGTGTATGCACAGTAAACCCATTCGTGTGGATTCACAGAGACTTGGGCTTCTGGGAACTGAAGTGGAAGAACACCTGGAGTGCCAAAGTTCGCCATCACGGCTCTATGAGGTTGCATCCCATAACGCAGTTTCCTGCCTAACTCCCTCGGGGGACCCATTTCTCTCCCACCTCTTCCCAGTGAGGCAAACCTCACGAGCTGTTGGTCAGTTCTGACTGGTTCAGACGCTCCAGACTGACAACCTCCAGACTGAACTACTGCAATGGAGATGATCCAGAGCAGCTCATTTTGCACCGAAGGCAAGGATTAAGACCAGAAGTATCAGAACCAAGGGGAATGGTATGGATGTTGAATAAGCCCAGGCCTGGGTGACCCTTTCCCTTCCTGGACACCATTCAAACCACTGGTGCTGGCAGATTAGGGCTCCACTCTTCACAACCACATGTCTCTCTCTCTCTCTCACACACACACACAGGATACACGAGGTTGAAACAAATACCAGATATGGAAGTCCTTCCCCCGAAGGTTCAGTTGGGACGAAGACGGCAGCCTTTCTATTGCCAGGTCAAAACCAATCGGTTTGCCCAGACAGTTTTAAGTTGGCCAATGATCTTTGTCCATTTGCAATCCGAAGAGGTTAGACCAGGGGTCCTCAACCTACGCCCTGTGGGCCAGATGAGGCCCATGGCACCATTTCATGTGGCCTGCACCACTTCTGCCACCACAACCGGAAGCAGATGTGGACGTGTTTACGACAGCTTTAAATGCACCCTCGGCTATCGTAAATGCATTTATGACAGCTGTGGGCCGGATGAATTGCCGTCAGGGGCTGCACCCGGCCCCCGGACCTTCGTGACTGGCTCCCTGAGCCACATGATCAGCCCATGGCCCAAAAAGTTTGGGCACCCCTGCTTTATCAGATGCTGATCCCCCCCCCCTTTATATGGTTGTCATGGGTTTTTTTTTACGTTTTGAGGTTCCTGTTTTATTGTTATGCGACGTTTATATTTGCGAGCTGCCCAGAGTCGCCTTGGTGAGGAGGGGACGGCAATATAAATCCAAATAAATAAATATACTAAAGGTGGGCATTAAACATTCTTAATAAGCAACACCTACCCAGGCACATGTAGAAAAACTGGCTAACAAGGGCCCTAGGAGTTGTGAGAGGCACAAGGTGGTCAAAGTCTATCTCTCCAACCTGTTCTAGCTTGGCTGAAATCAACCTGTGAGATAAAGCAATATCATTGTCTAGATATATACACTGCATCTCCTTAGTCATCTTTCCCATTCCTTAGGCCCAAAGTGGCTAAACAACAGATCAACTCACACGTATGTAAGTTCAAAAGGAAGAAAAAGTACGTTGCAAATAACTCTTAGGTCAATAGATAAACACTGAATGAAACAGCAAAACAATGTGGAATCGGCAGTGGCGGCAACTTGCATCCAAGTACCGTATACATTTTTTCTTCAAGAGCATTTTCAGGAAAAATGCCATTGGTGTGAATTTGTTTAAGGTGGATCCCAGCTTGCCATGGAAGTGACCCACACACTGGGATCACGGTGCTAACCCCTGTGGCACACAAAACATGAGACATGCAGGATTCAACACCGGGACTGCAATGGACTGCCGCAGCCTTGAGGATATGGACAAGGCGCGCCTTCACAGCCAGTCCATCTGACGCGGCCTCTTCCACCTCCATGACTGTTGGGAATCAGAATTCCTCCTCCACTCATTTTGCCGTTGAGTCCAATAGGATGGTTCCCAGTGGGATCTCCTCCACTGAGGGGGACCATCACCCCACCTAAAGAGGCTCATCTGCCCGTAGTCGCTGGCACTCATTAACTCCCCCTTCTTTAGCACAGTGCAGTCTGCCTGCACTCGATCTTGAGTCATGCTGTCTGCCTGCAGTCAGACCACAGCTTCCATCAGCCACAGAGGGGGGCTGATGGGACTGAGCAGCCCCACCGCAGCTGGAGAGCCCCACCCTTCCCCTCCCTAAGAGACCGTCTGCTTAGGGCCTTACCTGCGCACGTAGTCCAGGGTGATGGCGTCCTTATCCAACGGCAGTTCAAAACTTACTTCGGGGAGCTCAGGAACGACGGGCAAGGCCACTTCCTCCGATTCCAGGAGGGACCTGCGGGAAATGAGAGACTGCTCAGCAGGAGGAGGCAAGACTCCTTCTCCGGGGGGAAAGAAGGCAGGCAGGTAAGCAAGCAGGCAGCCGTCAGCCTCACCTGTCCTCAGAGATAGCTAAGCTTGGCCGCTGTTCTTCTTCAGTTGTCTCAAGGGAAATTTCTACAAGGAAGAGACAGACTCCGGGTTACAATTCAGGATGGAAGGAAAAGCCAGATCCATAGGAGAACCGAAGGCCAAGCTTGTGTGTGTGTGGGGGGGGGCAAGTTCAGCTCTGGTGGGCAAGACGCAAAGCAACCCTTGCTGCTGGAGTGTTTTTGGACTACAAGTCCCAGGATCTCCAGGGCAGCAAATGGTTCTGGGAGATGTAGTCCAAAAAGCCACAAATAAGCAAGACTCTAGGGGAGGGGTGCCCAAACTTTTCAGGGTGGGGGCCAGTCATGTGGTTTGGTGGGCTGGTCACATGGTCCCTCCCACCAGAAACGGAAGTACTGTAAAACACGCCTTGAATCTGTTTTACAACAGGATGGGATAGATTTGAAGCTGGCATTTTCTCTACTTAAACCAGGGGTGCCCAAACTATGGCCCGTGGGCCAGATCTGGGCCCCGATGCCAATTCATCTAGCCCACGCTACCCTCATCGCTCTTGGAAGTGAAAGTAAAAAGTGCCCATATGGGCGTGTTTTACTTCCGCTTCCAAGAGAGACGAGAGTGGCGTAGGCCAGATGAATTGGTGTTGTGGCTGGATCCGGCCCATGGGCCATAGTTTGGGCACCCCTGCTCTAGGGAGCTGAATGTGTTTGCACTCACAGTTCCCACCCCACACCCCAAATTAGAAATCTAGGAGGCTTTGAGTAACCCCACCTCCTCTGCCTTATTGGGGGGGGGGCACCCTCCCCACCCACCTGAGGATCCGGCAGGTGGTAGGCTCGGCTCTTCCACTGCTCGCAACTCCTGCAGCCAGAAGGGAAAAAAAGGAAGATTCAGGCCCTCAGAGGAAAGGATGGAGAGCCTCCCCTCAAGTGATGCAGCAATGAGGCATAGGTCAAGGTCAAGGTTGCCCTTGCGTGAAAGCCAGTCGTATCCAACTCTAGGGTTCAGTGCTCATCTCTGTTTACAGCCAAAGAGCCAGCTTTCCTTTCCGTGGACATGTGGCAGGTATCCCTAGACACCGGAGTGCACAGAAGGCTGTTTACCTTCCCACCGAAGTGGTACTTATTTATCTACTTGCAATTTCTTCCTTTCAAACTGCTAGTTTGGCAGGAGCTGGGACAGAGACGGGAGCTCACTCCGTCGTGAAGCAGCTGGGTCTCAAACCACTGACCTTCCGGTCATCAAGTTCAGCGTCTTAACCTCCCAATATTACATCTTAGTGAGCTGCAAATACATGGGAAGAGACCCAACATTTTTGGCAAACAGTACTAGCTGTGAGCTCTTTTTGGGTCCTGGACGGGTTTCCCCCTCCTGCCTGGACTCATTACCTCCAGCCTGCTCAGAACCTCCGTCCTCTGCATCGATTCTTCCTCTGCCCGTTGGGCTTGTGCTTCCGCTGCTCGCTGCCGGGCGTAATCCACCCGTTGGAGGTTGGCACAGTGGGTCCAAAGACCCCGAAGGGTGGGATGCATCCATCCTGGGGAAATGAAAGGACACCGTCACTGGGGGTGGGGGTCACTTTCTCTCCACACAAAGTGGATCTTTTTGACCTGGAAACTGAGGTTTGTATGGCAGGGGTGCCCAAACGTTTCACACTGCGGGCCAGTCACACGGTTCCTCAAAGCAGAAATAAAACAAGCTTTGCAATCTGTTTTGCAACAGGATGAGATAGATTTTAGGCTGCCATTTTCTCTGCTTAAACCAGGGGTACCCAAACTACGGCCTGTAGGCTGGATCCAGCCCCAACTCCAATTCAATACACCCACCTTTTACTTCCACTTCTGGGAGTGACAAGGGCAGCATGGGCTGGATGAATCGGGATCAGGGCCAGATCTGGCCCACAGGGCATAGTTTGGGCACCCCTGGCTTATGGGAAGTGTGAGAACCCATTTGCACAGGGACGCAACAGCTCCCAAAACCAGACAGCTAAATGTTTGTTGCCTGACCGAGCTCTTGCTTAGCTATCTTTCAGGCAGTCCATAATATCCTTAAAGGATGATTGTGCTTTTAAATTGTTTTCAGTTCCATTAAACCAATTTTAAATTGATTTTATATTGCTAAATTTTGTTCTAATGTCATTTTTTGCATACTGACATGCAATTTTAATCTCATCACCCTCTGACCTTCTTTCGGAAGAAGGGGGCTGTATAAACCAATTCAATAAATATCATCCCTCCTACCTTACTTTTTTGAATTTCCCTAACCTGGTCGATACCATTGGGGGGGGAGGAAAACCCACCTAGTTCTCAAGGAATGCCAAAGAGCATTTTTCACTGGTTTCTTTTGGCCATTGGCATATTTCAGGTTCAATTCTGCTTTGTTTTGGGGAAATGATGCAAGACAGCAGGCTTAGGTAATTTTTGTCCACGTGACAAAGGGCAAGAAGTAGATCAGCTTTGTAGCTGGGGAGACAAAGGAATCAGAGAGAATCACTCACCGCAGGTTGGATTTCCAAAGAGTTCTGCTGGAGTTCTCTGTCGCTTGGCTGGCAGTAGAACCGCCTCCTAAAAAGCAGAAGGAAAAGCACGGTAAACTATCTTTCCCCCCAACATCAGAATTTATTTGTATGGAAACATAAGGGGATGAAATGAAAACAAAACGCAGCCATTCCAACACCTACCAGGGGCTGGCACTGTGTCTGTGTGTTCATAATCTGTTCTTGGAAATCCTCCCGGGAAATCTGAGTGACCTCATCCAAGAAGCGCAGCTGCCTTCGCCGCCGTCGAGGCCGGGCTGGAGATGGTTCAAATTCTGGCAGGAGGAGCTAGAGAGACACAAAGGGACGTTCAGGATCAAGGATGGGCAAGAATCAAAGATCTACAACCAAATTTGCTCCTGGCAATCCTTGGCCTCAATATGACATTTCCACTCTCTGTTTGAGAAACCTGAGAGTGACCAGAACATCAGCTCCAGGTTTTTTGAGAGAGAGAGAATAGGAGAAAAGCTCTCTCAAACACACAATAAAGCAAGATAATCTGTACCTTGCTTTTTAGAACAGGGGTTCCCAACCTCTGGCCCATGGGCCAGATCCGGCCCCTGGCACAATTTCATGTGACTCCCTACTCCTCCAAGGCCATTTGAGAAACAAAATGCCCATCCCTTTGGAGCTGCTGGGACAAAATGGCCACCCCATCATGCAGGGAGGGCAAAAATGGCTGTCTGGCCCTCGAAGCTGACCAAGAGAGTGTGACTCGACCCCCAGCTTGAAAAGTTTGAGAACCCCTGCTTTAGAAAAATATAAACACTGTACAGTCAAACCTCGCTTAAAAAGCGCCTCGCATAAAGAGCGCCTCATTTAAAAAGCAGAATTTTCTCTGAATGTTTGCTTCGCTTAACAAATAAAACCAACCAAAAACTTGCTTAACAAATAAATTGGGGTTTCCACGCCCCCCTCCCCCAGAAGTCACGATTGGTCACTTAATTTCGCTTAAAGAGCAAACTCGCTTGAAGAGCAATCCTGTGGAACACATTATGCTCTTTAAGCAAGGTACAATTGTAATCTGGAGACTTCTAGAAGTTGTGTTTTTGTTTTTCTGTCTGAAAACGGGTGTGGTAGAAGACCATAAAGTGGCCCCAGAGACCTCAAACACAGTCTTGGACTGTTACAAACTACAGTATTTAACTCCCAGCCCTGCTCTAAATGTCGGACAGCCCTTCATAAAGCTAGGACTTATTTTGTGCCTGTAAAAATAATTGGCACAGTGCTAATCCTTTGGGTATCCTCTCCCCCCCCCCTTTCACAGAACATTAATGGTTATCTCAGTAACAAATCCCTGCCTTCCTGATTCTTTTTTTTTTTTATCCTTCTGAAGGGACTTTTTCCTTCTAGGGTTTGTTCTAGGGGGAGAAAGGTTTGGTGCTTTCTGTATGGTTAACTTCCACATCAAAACAGCCTCTCCCCACCACCACCACCACCACCACCAAAAAGAAATATTTTTGGATATGTGGATTTTAAAAGACTGATAAGGAAAAAAGGAAATCCCAGGAGGTCCCACTCTGTTGTGATCCACCCCTTGTCAGACTCTGAAGACGACCTGGATCAGGAGGCAATTCCTATGCCCAGACCAGTTCTGCCTCCCCAGCCTGCACCTGAACCTGAGGACGTCTTGAACCCAGAACCTCAGCCTGCTTCTGGCCCAACTCTAACACCTCAGGCAAATGACCTGTCAGATCAGAGATGTGACTCTGACAGCAATCAGGGTGCTGAAAAGATCTGCAGCTGAGACGTAAAAAAGTCAGAGCTCATTATCAGAGGAGGCTCCCAGCTGACACCCATTAGCTGGGAGACTTCTTAAGCAAGCTTGTCTCACTAGACAAGCGTTGGTACAATTTTCCTCTGTGCAAAGACTGACACACTGCTTGACTTCGGATACTTCTTGTGATTGCCTGCCGTGACCCTGACTTCTCTGCCAACCCTGATGATACCCCTGGACATCCTTTGGACTAGACACTCGCTTGAACTATCAGTAACCAGACCTCAGCTTGCTCTTTGGACTTTGCTATTTGGATTCTCCTTGAATAGACGGCTGCCAGGACTCCCTGTGTAGCACTGCTGTGCAGTGACCCTGCCTGTTGGGGTAGGCCAGCACACGCTCTCACTCAAGGTGAACTGCAACCAAATTGAAGTGAGAATTTTGCCAAAGCTAGAAGGCAAGTGATTTATCTTGCCTTTCTGTCCTTAAACTGATGGATGTCTTGCTTCCTGTTGCAACAATCCTTTGCAGTAGGCCAGGCCGACCAAAAGTGACTAGCCCTACGACACAGATCTCCCAAATCCCAGTGCAATACGGGGTATTTTACTTCTGCTTACAGGAGCGGCATGGGCTGGATGAATTGGTGTCAGGGACTGGATCTGGCTCATGGGCCATAGCTTGGGCACCCTTGGTTAAAGTAGAGAAAATGGCAGCCTAAAAATCTATCTCATCCTGTTGCAAAACAGATGGCAAGGCGTGTTTTACTTCCACTTCCGGTGGGAGGAACCACATGACCGGCCCATGGCCCAAAAAGTTTGGGCACCTCTGGTGTAGGAGAATCAGGCTTTCAGCATTCTTACCTCAGGACTCGACGGGGGCCGACGCTCTAGGTGGGAACTGATGGGTGAGGCAGGAGGAAGAGGAGGAATCAACCTGGACCCCTCTGATGGGGGTGTCATCTCTAAGAAAGACAGTAAGAATCTGGTTACTGGTTTTACTTGGGTGTGTGTGTCTTTTCATTTTTTTTTTTTGATGTGGTACCAAGGGGAAGGCAGATTTCAGAAGCATCACTTGGACAGGTTTACATCTGTACATGCATTGGACAGCACCCTGCCCTATAGATGTCACCAATGAATCTCACCAGGCCGCTCAGGCTCTGGCATCCTGTAGCTTTTTCCAAAATTAGTGTTCTCTAGAAATGCCAGAATGATGTCCTTCTAATCCAGGGGTCAGCAAACTTGTCTCTCCAGATGTTATCGGTTCTTCAAAACCCAGAAACAATGATCAGAAGATGTGCTGACTTGGGCTTCTAAGAACACCTGGAGAGCCGAGTTTGAGGACCCCTGATCTAGTCTATCTGGACAGAATCAGCTTTAGAAAGAAAAAACCCAGGTTTATCCAAGAATTGCTAGCAGGAGGGTTAGTTGACTTGTGGAACAGCCTTTGCTTCTGAATAACAGCTGATCAAATGGACAAACCTGAGATAAAACAATGTCCTATTTCCTTATGTCATCTCCCCCCCCCCCCCGGAAATAAGGTAGAACATATGATTATCCTCGCTTTAAACCCTCTTCTGGTGGCATCCGACGTGGCTTTCTTTCCCCAGCAGTTCTTCCCTCTAGCCAGGCCTGATCTAGCTTAGCTTTCCAAAATCAGATAAGAAGATCAGGTGTGTTTTTAAGGCAAAATGGAACTTCAGCCTCCTTCCCCTGGGGGGGAAAGGGAGAGGGAACAAGAGACCAGGTGAGAGAGAGAGAAAGATAGCCAAGCCTACCGCAGAATATCCTGGGAGGAATTCAAACCGGGCACCTCTTCAAGATCACCTTTTGGGTATTTGAATAGTCCTATCATATCCCCTTCCCAGTCTCCTTTTCTCTAAGCTAAACATGCCCAATTTCTTCAGTATTTCCTCCTAGGGATTGGTTTCCATTCCTCTGATCATTCTTGATGCCCTTCTTTGTACCTGCTCTAGATTGTTTGCATCGTTCTTAAAGTGCAGTCAATTTTTGCTAATGGATGTTACTGGTTTCAAGCCCCAAGCAGAGTTTCCTGCTTTGGTGGTGGTGGTGGTGGTGGTGGTGGTGGTGGGGTGTTGGACTAGATGACCTCCTGGTATCCCATCCAACTCTACAATTCCACCCCCAAAATAGCCTTGGGAGACACTGAGACACTTCACCTAAAGGCGGCAGGGGGGCTTCTCCAGGGAGGAGAACTTCATCAAGCAACAGGGATCCCGTCTCCCCAGCAGCCGAGGTCTTCTCCCCGAGCCTGTGAAATTAAAGAATGATATGAATTTTTTTTTTCAAAATCCTTTTTTTATTTCTACAGAACATGCCACCAAAATACAGCAAACAGGAACCAGAAACTGCCTACAAATCAAGATTTGTGGAAGCCAATCGAAGGTCTGGCACTTACATTAGGTAAAGGTCGCCCTTGATCGAAAGCCAGTCGTATCGGATTCTAGGGTTCAGTGCTCATCTCTGTTTATAGCCAAAGAGCCACCGCTGTCTGCATCTGCAGACGTTTCCGTGGACATGTGGCAAACATGTCTAAACACTGGAGTGCATGGAATGCCATTCATCTTCCCACCGAAGTGGTCCCTATTTATCTACTTGCAATTTCTTGCTTTCAAACTGCTGTGTTGGCAGGAGCTGGGACAGAGACAGGAGCTCACTCTGTCATGCGGCACCCAGGTCTTGAACTGTCAACCTTCCAGTCATCAAGTTCAGCATCTTAACCACTTGAGCCACTGCAGTCCCCTGGCACTTACATTATATCCAGAGAAACAGAATCAGCAGGGTGATCAAAGTCCCTGCCCCATACAGCCTGCAATCCTGAATCAAGTAGTCCCTGCCCTGTGAAAAGCGAGGCAATGGGCCAAATCCAGCTTTTGGGGGGAGGGAGAACGCATGGTGACCCATCCCTTCCGAAAACACCCTCTTTGGGCAGTGCCCCCCCATCTTTTGTACAGGAACTTCCTTCCCATTCTAGAAGCCCAAAAGCCATTTCCTAGGTATTCTCCCTGGCAGACGTAAAGGTCAAGGGTTCAGTGCTCATCTCCGTTTACAGCCCAAGAGCCAGTGCTGTCCGAGTATGTAGATGTTTCCATGGTCATGTGGGAAGCATGACTAGATGGCAGAGTGCATGGAATGCAGTTACCTTTCCCACCAAAATGGTACCTATTTATCTGCTTGCAATTTCTTGCTTTCAAACTGCTAGGTTGGTAGGAGCCAGGACAGGGCCAGGCACTCACTCCATCGTGCAGCACTCAAGTCTTGTACCGCTAACCTGCCAACCTTTCAGTCCATACTTTCAGCAGTCCTGTTCCTTGAGTCAAAGAGCTGCATTTCAAGAGGGAGGCTTAAACTTCACACAGCGCTCCATCCCACACAATGTTCTTCTTTTTTCATGCTTTTGTGACAGAGCAAACAGCTTTATCAGGCATCTAAAGCAGAGGTGCCCTGTACAGACACGTTTTACTTCCAGGAGCGACAAGGGTGTCGGGGGTTGGAACTGGCCAGTGGGCCATAGTTTGGACACCCCTGGTTTAAGCAGAGAAAATGGCAGCCTAAAAATCTATCTCACCCTGTTGCAAAACAGATTGCAAGGCATATTTTACTTCTGCTTCTGGTGGGAGGAAGCACGTGACTGTCCCACTGAGCCACATGACCAGCCTATGGTCCAAAATGTTTGGGCACTCCTGATCTAAAGCTTTGTGACTGCAGCTTCAGAGCTTTTGTTTGTTTGTTTCTCTCTCTTTCCCTTGGCTACAGCCTACATCTCCTCTCTTCCCCTACAAAGGTATTTCCTGGGAATGCAGGGGCCAGATAACCTCTGGGAAGGTTTCCCAAGCATTGCACATTACCGTGTAGGAGGTGACAGCCCCAAAGATGTGGGAGGCTCCTGCTCCCTGGCTTCCTCCACCAGTTCTGAAAGAGAGGAGGGGAGAGTTGAGAAGAAAGGGGCCAGGAAGCCAAGGGCAAATGTCAGCAGAGGGAATTGAGGAGGCAGCTGGTGGCGGAAGGGACGGATCGAAAATAACTTCAAATAAAAAGAAGAATCCCTGCCAGGTTAGTGTCCTTGAAGATTTGGCAGCACTTCTAAGAAACCTATAAGCAATCTTTGTTTTCTTCATCTTCTCTCTCCAACCTCTGCCCTTTCCAGACAAAGCAAAAAAGGTTTGCAGTGTTAGGTTTGGGTGAGCTCTCTTTTTACACCAGGAGAGAAGTTTCAATGGCTCATGAGTAATGAATCCAGAGCCCATCTCCTTGTATTCATCCTCTTCAAACCCACTCCACTTGGCGCTGCTTCCCTGACTACAACTCCCATGGCAAGGATCTTGGGGACAGCAGTTCTGCAGGATTGCAGGAACCCAGGATGTAGTCCTAGACAGGGTCGTCAATGTCTTTGAGTCCATCAAGCCTAGTCTGGCCAGGTTATCCTGCTATGGTCATCGAGTAGACCCTACTACCAGCAACTCAACACTGAGTGTCAGGCAGTGGTTAACTAACCTGACCACCCTGAGGATTAATGGTCTTGGGTGCTGAAGTCCAAAGGGAAGGATGGTGGTCCCCAAATGGATTAAATCCCACTTGAATCCATCTTGATGGAGGGCAGCAGCTTCATCCATCCTGGCCTGGAGCTGAGGAGGACTTTGTGTGCCAAAAGGGCTCAGGACCAGAAAGTGACTCATGGAACTGGATCAGTGGTATGGGTGTCATGTTGTGATATGGAAGGCCACTGCATTATGTTCTCAGGACAATCTTCATGGCTGATCACCATGAGGATCGCCAATATTTGGATTCAGATCTGGCAGAACAAGAAGAAGAAGAGCTGAGAGGCAGGATCTTACCCTAACCCTAGCTAGAGATGGTGGGAATTGAACTTGGGACCTGCTGCATGTAAGGCCGATACCTTAGCAAGGAGCTACAGCTCCTTAATTCAATCTTCCCCATCTTGCAGGAGGCAGATCATGGGACCTGAAGCAAAGGGTCTGAATTGCCCATTCTACCTGGCCTGGCCTCCCCAAAATATTTTGTTTTCCAACAGCTGACAATCCTCCTCTCAGCTCAGAGGAGAAAGGGAAGCTGGAAGGCGCTTCCTTCCTTTGTATTGAGGCATGACCTTAATTTTAAATTAAATTTTAATTTTAAAAAGGCATATGTGGAAAAAAGGAGAAGGACAAAGAACAGGAGGCAGAGGAAGGTGGAGAGATAACTTCAAAGACATATTGTAAGAACGATAATAATAATTTTGCGTCAGCAATTATTCTGGGTTGAAAGGATTTTTGCAGAAGAAACTCTGCTCAGGGAACACCCAAATGAGGCTCCTTTCATGTCCCCAAGAACTGGGACAGAGATGGGCACTCAATCTATCATGCAGCACCCAGGTCTTGAACTGCCGACTTAACAGCCTTCCAGCTTCTTAACCACTGAAGCCCCTAGAACACCAAATAATCCCAGTTTTTAAATGCCCATTCTTTATATATCCCATCAAGCTTTAATTATTCAATGTTTCCCCAAATCAAATCTTTTTCTGTTAATACATTAAGAACCATTTTATTCTGATTAGCCATATAGTAATTCCTTAAATTTGGGATACCTAATCTCCCTTCCTTCTGAGCATCATACCATAATTTTTAAAATTAATTCTTGGTCTTCTATCCCCATTACGAAATGTATTTATTCTATTTTGCCATTGTTTTAATTCAACTTCCACTAACCCACTAGAAAGATCTTGGGGATGGAATGGAGACCTTTTTCCCTACAGGGGAAGCAAGATCTCAGCTGTGAGATATCTCTCTCTCCTTTCTGCCTTTTCCCCACATCATACATTCTTTAAATATCTGAAAGCAGAGGGTGGAAAAAAATTCCTGCATTTGGATGCTAAGGATTTCCCGGGGCTCTGGCTGCAGCGGCTCAGTGGTTAAGAAGCTCGCCTTGTTAGCTAGAAGGCTGGCAAGTTGGCAGTTCGAGTCCCGGGTACTGCATGACAGACTGAGTGCCCGTCTCTGTCCCAACTCTTGGGGACATGAAAGGAGCCTCATTTGGGTGTTCCCTGAGCAGAGTCTCTCCCACAAAGATCCTTTCAACCCAGAATAATTTCTGACACAAAATTATTATTAGGCTGAAAAGACAAAAGCATGTTCAGTTCTGAGATATCGATCAGTACTTCAGGTATTCAGATTTTGAACACCAATGCAGCAACAGGAAAACCAATTTGATGAACTTCCACTAGGTAATATTCCTAATTGACTTTAATTTGGACTGATTTGGACTAATTTGACATGCCTAGTGGGTAAATTTGTTGACCAATTCAGGAGATGTGGCTTTGAACTGCACTGCCCCCATCCCCACTCCGGCCACATGGAAAGCGACAGCCTCAGAGAAGGCTATTCTTGGGGGGGGGGGTATACAAACTCCTTGCTTCCTGCTTTTAGATTGTAAAAGGATGTAGCTGTTGTCTGTTTCCCCATTCAACATCTAAGGCTAAAGCCTGGCTGGAACTACATAGCCCATGCCATGATATAGCTCAGGAGTCCTCAACCTTTTAAAGCCAGGGGCCAGGTCACGCTCCCTCAGACAGCTTTGGGGGCCGGGGGACCATTTTGACCTTCCTCCACCACATGGCACTTCCTGGTGTGGTGGAGGTGGGCCACATTAAATGGTGCTATGGGCCTCATCTGGCCCACGAGCCACAGGTTGAGAATCCCTGATATAGCCTGAAGTAGTAACTATGAGTTAGGAAAGCTTGCAAAGCTTGGAATTTACCTAGAAGAGGTATCATCTCACTTCTGCATTTGTTTGAATTTATGGATGGGTCACATGGCTGGATTTTGTTTACTTCAGGTTGGTGCACAGGAGAAAACAAACCAGGACGTTCTCTCAAGTACAGCTCGACCATCTCCTCCTCCTCCTCCTCCTCTCCTCTCACCTTCTTCCAAACGTCTTTTCCTGGCAGAAACGTGGGGCGATTCCAATGGTTTCTCCACGCCAGGCACCAGGAACCCCTCCTGTTCAGCCAGCATGTCGATCTCCCGGGCTGTGATTTCGGGGAGATCTTGTTCATCCTGGGCAGAAATCAAAGGAAAATAGGGATCTTTGGTAGCTATTATTACACACATACAGGTAAAGGTCGACCTTGCTCAAAAGCCAGTCATATTCAACTCTAGGGTTCAGTGCTCATCTCTGTTTACAGCCAAAGAGCTAGCGCTGTCTGTGTTTGCAGACTTCTCCATGGACATGTGGCAGGCATGACTAGACACCAGAGTGCATGGAATGCTGTTACCTTTTTTACTACAGCGGTACCTATTTATCTACTTGCAATTTCTTGCTTTCGAACTGCTAGGTTGGCAGGAGCTGGGACAGGGGCAGAAGCTCACTCTGTCATGCAGCACTCGGGTGTCGAACTGCTGACTTGCCGACCTTCCAGTCTTCATTCCAGCGTCTTAACCACTAAGCCACCACAGCCCTCACACACATACAACACATGCACGATTGTAGAGATTTAAAGAAAAGCGACTTTCTTGACAAAAACTCCCAAAATTCCCCACCAGTAAGGCTAACAGGGGCTTCTGAGAGTTAGAATTCAAAGATCATTTCCCCAGACTCTGAGATAAAAAAACAGCCCCACTTCCCTTCCTGTGACCTCCTGCTGTAGCAAAAGACCTACTTCAATCCTCAGCAAGGTGATGGGTTCAGCCTCCTTGAGGGTTATGCTTTCCGGAGAGGCGGTGAGGAGAGGCTCTCCTGCAGAGCAAAAAAAGGTCAGAAAACAGATTAAGTTATTCACTTCCCATCCTCCATTTCATCCTAGAAACCCCCTCTTTTGTTCTATCCACCTACCATGGCTTGGTAAGATGGGAGTTCCAGCCCAGTACATCTAGAGGGCCTGTGCCCCATGTCATTAAAGTAAAGATCCTGTGTATTTATCTTGGTTCTCAAAGGCACAGATATATTCTGGACTACGGTTTAATTACAACCCTCTGGTTTAGAGTCAGGTTACTTCTGCAGAATGAGCGCCCGTCGTCTGTCCCCGCTCCTGTCAATCTAGCAGTTCGAAAGCAAGAAATTGCACGTAGATAAATAGGTATCACTTCAGCAGAAAAGGTAACTGCATTCCAAGTGTCTAGTCATGCCTGTCACATGACCATGGAAACATCTGCAATTTCAGATAGCACTGGCCCTGTGGCTATAATAAACGGAGATGTGAACCAAGCACTAAAGTTGGAGATGAGAACCAAGCCCTAGAGTTGGATACGACTGGCTTTTGAGCAAGGGTGACATTTAACTTACTATCACAGTAAGTGGAATAGCCTAGGGCCTCTTTTCATGTAAATCCGGCCCTGGCCTTAGAGCTTGGCCACTGTTAGCTATGGTGTGTGCGTGTCTACCTTTGCCTCTCAATCCCCGGCTTACCTGCTCTCCGAAGCGGGGGAGGCAGAGAAAGTTCAGGTGGGCTTCTCTCAGGGGTGGGTGCTTCCAAGATGCTTCGGATCTGGAAGTGAGTGGAGAAAAGAATGAAACTTTAGATCTTTTGTTGGGAACCCAGGACCATCACCACCCTGCCATAGAGCCAGGAATGGAGATGGAACGAGCCAGGGGTGGGTGGGGTGTTTGCTTTGCTGGGAGGGCAAAGAGATCATCTTACATAAGGGATGTCGATGGGGCTGGGAAGCAGAGGGACCATCATGCCAAAAAACGGGTCTGGAGCTTCCTCCAGAGATTCCATCAATTCTAGCTGATTGGGGAGAAGCAGCCCCGGTCTGGAGATGAACGGAGAAGAAGCAAAACAAACAGAATGAGTCAACATTGAAAAATCATAACACCATGATGGGGAACCTTTGCACTCCAGTTGTTATTGAACTTCAGTTCCCAGAAGCCCAAGTCTCTGTGAATCCACACAAATGGGTTTACTGGCACTCCAAATGTTCTAGGGTTTCAATTCCCAGAAGCCCAAGTCTCTGTGAATCCACACAAATGGGTTTACTAGCATTCCAGATGTTCTTGAGTTTCAATTCCCAGAAGCCCATGTCTCTGTGAATCTACATGAATGGGAATGGGTTTACTGGCACTCCAGATGTTCTTGGACTTCAATTTTCAGAAGCTCAAGTCTCTGTGAATTCAAACGAATGGATTTACTGTGTGTACACGCAGTAAACCCATTCGTGTGGATTCACAGAGACTTAGGCTTCTGGGAATTGAAGTCTAAGAACACCTGGAGTGTCAAGGTTCACTTTCACTGTCATAGCATATTCCTTCTTTTAAAAAATCTGTCCACACTTAACTGTCCCCCAAGTGCTTAATAATCACAACAATAATTGTGTACTGTCAAATGAATTCTGACTTTCAAGGGTTTTCTGGGTAGAGTGTCTTCAAAAGATGTTGACCATTGGCTTCTTTCAGGTGTGCCCTGGGACTGCACAGGTTGACCAAGGCCACATAAACTGGCTCATCTCCCAGGAGACACAGTGAGGAGACCTAAACTGCTGAGCTATCCAGCCAGCTTAGAGTACACACGAAGATATGTCCAGCACAAAAGGCTTCTTCTCCATCTTCTGGGTGTTGAGGGAGATACAAGATTCTTGTTCTGGCACTTCTAGCGGCCTCAACCAGTGTTATTTGGTTATTAGTGGCCCAGAATGGGAAAATATCCGAGATGGGTTGAATCCCTGGTGGCGCAGTGGTTAAACTGCTATCCTGCAACCAAAAGTTTGTGGGTTTGATCCTGCCCAGGGCTCAAGGTTGACTCAGCCTTCCATCCTTTTAAGTTTGGTTAAATGAGTACCCAGCATGTTGGGGGCAAAATGCTAATTAACTTGTTAACTACCCAGAGACCGCACTAAGTGTGTCGGAAATTAATCTGGGTTGAAAGGATTTTTGCTGGGGAAACTCCGCTCAGGGGACACCCGAATGAGGCTCCTTTCATGTCCCCAAGATCTTTTCCCACCAAAGTGGTCCCTATTTATCTACTTGCAATTTCTTGCTTTTGAAGTGCTAAGTTGGCAGGAGCTGGGAGCTCAAATCATCATGCAGTACCTGGGTCCTGAACTGCCGACTTGCTGGCCTTCCAGCTAACAAGGAGAGCTCCTTAAGGACTGAGCCACAGATATAGAAATCCGTTTTCTCTCCTTCATTTTTTTAAATAGTCAAGCAAAATTTTAGGTGTAGCTTTTAATATATATCTTTGTACAGTCAAACCTCGCACAAAGAGCGCCTCGCTTAAAGAGTAACTTGCTTAAAGAGCAGATTTTTCTCTGAATGTTCACTTCGCTTAACAAATAAAACCAACCAAAAACTCGCTTAACAAATAAATTGCAATCCTCTGGAACACATTATGCTCTTTAAGCGGGGTACAACTGTATTTATAATCCCACATTATCTGATGTTTTAACAAGGGCTTGTTTGTCCTGGCTAGAATTCTGCTTGCCTCTTTTTCCTTACATATAACCATCTGTTCATTATGCAAAAAAAATATTATTTTATCAAGTTTGCACAAGAATTTGCATATATGTCAACCTGGCAATCTTGCAGTGGTGCACAGCGAGGCTGTTGGAGAAATTTGTGGTTGCAAACAGGATCCTGGTTCTTTGTATGTAAAACTGGTACTGCTTCCAGGAACCACCATATATTTTTAAAAATCCTGCCATGGTGGTCACACCATAACAAGCAAGAAAAAACAAAGTCCCATTTTACAGAATTGGAAACTGAGGTCTGCTTTAAAGATCTATGTTCCCAAAGCTACCCCATCCTTCCCCAAATTACAGGCAAAGCAGAAGATAAGTCATCTACCCCTACGGTGGAGGAAAGGGGACTCACTCACTGTTCTAGATCTGTCAGGTCAATCCGCATCTGCTGTTGAGTCCGGTTCAGCCGTTCTAAGATTTGCTGGATTTCATCTGAAAATTGAGAGGGGAACTTTTGAAATGGGGATCAACATGGAGAATGCACCTCTCAGTTCTGTAATTTCAAATGCCCTAATAATGTGTCCAAAGTCTGGGAGACTTGGAAGAAAAATGGCAGCACTTGTATAAAAACTCCTTTCTGAAACTTTTATTTAATTAATCTCTATCCCACTTTTCTCCCTGTAGACTAATAGCTCCAGGATTCTCTAGCCACTAGACCTAAATAAGGTCTGGAACAAAATATTCAGGGTAGGAAATGGATGCACTGTAAGTACAGTTTTACAATATATGCTTGTATTACTTTGTGCATGAGGGAGGGAGGGAGGAAGGAATTATGTCTGCAAGAATCTATCCCGAAAGAGCCCTGGAAGGTTATAATTAGGAACTGGACCTTCTCAGTGGTGGCCCTTATTGGTTTTTGATTTTTTACTGTATTTTATAGGTTAAATTATTTTATCTTTTATTGTTTGTATTTAGCCTCCAGAGTATCTGATTTAACCAGATGGGTGGTGTTCACACACACACACACACACACACACACACACACACACACACACACGCACACGCACACGCACACGCACACGCACACGCACACGCACACGCACACGCACACGCACACGCACACGCACACGCACAGGCTAAACTGCTGTACTGCACCCAAAACATTGTGAGTTTGATCCTGACCAGGGCTCAAGGTTGACTCAGCCTCTTCCATCCTTCTGAAGTCGGTAAAATGAGTACCCAGCATGTTGGGGACAAAATGCTAATTTCCTTGTGAGCCACCCAGAGAGTGCACTAAATGCTATGGGGCAGTATACAAGTGTAATTGCTGTTGCCATCCATCTATACATATGGGATTGTTTTCTTGGGAAAGGACGTACCAACAAGATACTGACACTGACGGCTATATACAAGAACCACCCCATACTGCAGTTGAGCAGACAGGTAAAGCGAGAATCGGGGCCGTGGTGCTCCACGCATTGGGGGTGGGACCCGTACAAGGATGAAGTCCATTATCTCATCACTGTGGAGAGGAGAAAACAGAGGTAACACCAATGCACCTGTATGACTTGTTATCCTCTCCCCCCAAACCCCACCCCCCCGCCCGCTCCTCCATTCATCCCCTCCATTTCGTCCGACAGGCAGTAGAAATGCCAAGACACCCCCCCTTGATGCCTCAGGAAGGCTCTCTGCTGGGGTATGAGGCTTTCACGCACATGAAAGGTGCCCAGTTGCCCAATTCCGAGATGGACAGGGATCACCAAAAGGGATGTCAATTTACAGTTCAGTATATACAACTGCCTATGCCAATTTATCTACATAAATGCAATATAAGAAAAGATGTTTGCAATTCACAAAGAATTACACTGCATCTCACCAGAGGGGAAGACTCTGACCAAGTGAGCACTTGAGTCCTTTCAAGTGAGCCTTAAGTCCAGTTACTTCATCTAACAGATGATGGGTAACCTCAAAGCTCCTGGGCTCCCTCCTTCTTAATTGTTCTTTATGTTTAAATTAGATCTGGACCAAAACAGAGGCCAGATCCAAAAGGCACACTGGCATCTGCTTGGCCAACAGTCACCTGCGAGCCAGATTTGGTCCACGAGTTGCGACTCATTTCACTAACCAAACTTTGAAAAAAAGGAAATTGCTGTCTGTGTTTCTTCCTATAGTCTAGACCAGGGGTGCCCAAACTTCTTGGGCCATGGGCCGATCATGTGGTTCAGTGAGCCGTCACTAAGGCCTGGGGGCCGGGTTTGGCCCCTGAGGCCAATTCATCTGGCCCACGAAGCCCTCACCGCTTTACTTCCACTTCCAGGAGCAACGAGGGCTTCATGGGCCAGATGAATTGGCATCGGGGCCCGCACCCGGCCCCTGGGCCTTAGCTTGGGCACCACTGGTCTAGACCAGTGATGGCAAACCTTGGCACTCCAGCTGTTCTTGAACTTCAATTCCCATAAGCCCAAGTCCCTGTGAATCCACATGAATGGGTTTACTGTGCGTACAGGGACTTGGGGTTCTGAGAATTGAAATTCAAGAACAGCTGAAGTGCTGAGGTTTGCCATCACTGGTCTAGACGAAAAGCTGGAAATGCTCATCCTTTTAGGAGGAGAACTCTACAATTCCCACAAGCCTCTAGACCAGTGGTTTCCAACATGGGGCCCACACCCCACAAGGGGCTTCAACTCCCAAAAGCCTAAGTCGGTACATTGGCAGATCATGCTTTGGGGAATTGACTTAGGCTTCTGGAGAACTGAAGTCCATAAAACCAAGGGTTGGGAAACACTGCTCTAGTGCGAACGCTATCAAGCAAAGGAGAGGTCTAGGAATTACAACTAGAAAATAGGTGGTTTTCAAGCTGTGTTTTACAACTGGTCGCTCTCCGCTCCATCTGGACTTTGAACCAGTCAGGTCTGAGAGTGTAAAAATTTTCACAATACAGGTATTTGCTACTGGATTGTTTTGCCTGGAGATGCTTGAGCTAAAAACTAAGTTTTCTGGTGCATAAAATACCACGGAACTGGTGTCTTTGCTGATGCTTCCTTGCCAAAAATTTTATTTATTGAATTTGCATTCTGCACCATTTTGTGCAAATGCACTAATGTGGGCAGCTCGCAAGACTACATAAGTCAGCAATAGTGAACAAATAATAATAATAATTAAACAAATAATGTAAGAAATAATAATTATAATAATCCTTCCGCTGCCCCCCCCCCCCTTGCCAGATCCCTGTCTCCTTTGTTCATGACATCTTGCCAACTTGTGATCACTTACCAAGTTTGTGGGACATTGACTTTTAGGTACTCCCGTTTCATTAGCCTGGTCCCACCTGTCGCTGCCAACCTGGGAAACAACAATTGTCAATATAGGGTGGGCCTTTTCCCAATCTTCTCTTTTAGTTCCCCTCCTACCCAATATAAACACAAGGGAAATGGCAATTACCAAATTGTAGCAAAGCATCCTGTGTGACGCTGCAAAACACTGGGATAATAAAACATGGTGGTAGGATGGCCGTTTCTTTTCTGATGAAGTTGCAAGAATTCTGGGTATCCCAAAAGACGTCTGGGATCGTATTATCCTTTAAGATGATGATTATGATGACCCCTTTCCAGGCAGGAGGCAATGTATTTAGGCAAGTTTGCCTCAATTTAATTTCCCTTGGTGCCTACAAATTGCTGGACTTGATCAAACCTCAAATCTCACAGATTCAGTGTTTTAACACCAAAATAAGATGCAAACTGTATGTTCTTTAAGGTTAATGTAATTTATTTCTCAATGTGGCACATCCTCAGACAGGGATCAAGCCAGTTCAGTTCCAGTTTCTAGTTAATTAAGGGACACAGCAGACTACAGGGCTGCTGGTGGCTTTTACAAATGATGGAAGGTCAGTGATAACTTGTATAAGCTAACTGGCAGAGGAATTTAATTAATATGGCTAGTTACAAAGGTTGTTACAGTCCAAAAATTGATTCCCAAAGCTCACAATAATGTCTAATATGGAATGGGGCAAAGAACAATTAGCCAACTCTCAGATGAGTCTGCAATTAAGAATAAAGCCTATTCTATTAGTTAATGGGAAACAGATATTATTGGAAATGTAAGGATATTGGGATAATTTAACATCAAATATATTAAGATGAAAATGAACAAAAACTGGCAAATAGGTAGTTTCAATGGCAATTAATCTGAGTCAACAATTAGGTTAATTAACAGCAGCCATAAACAGTTGAAGATAAGAATACAAAATTAACAAGCTGACTCCAAAAATAATTGAAGATTCAGGTAAGGCATGTGGTTTGAAGACTAAGATAAATGTGAAAATATTTCAAACAAGGAAGCCAATAGCTAGGATTGCTCACAAGTTAATAAACTGGGGGAACACAAATACTATGTATATTAATATATTAATTAGATATTAGCTGTTTTAAGTGGGGAAAATTAACCAGAGAAAGCCCGCAAAAGGCTTGATTTATTTTATCTGGATTAATTGGCATGTGCCCTATGTTGGCAACCACTGCTTGTCTAGAGTAGACCTATATGTACAGTAGAGCAATGAGAGAGGAGCCACCACCCCTTTTTTTCCAGGAAAAAAGGAGCCCTGCCACTAAGCAGATTCCACTATTAATTAAAATTGGACTCAATTAACTGGGCTCCAAACTACCAAATTATGTGAGTTGTGATTAGAATCCAGCACCACTATTAATGGAAACAGCGCGTCTTAATGTATTTTAAATGATCTGCAAGGGTACAGAGTTGACACAGATGCCTCCACTTCCCAAATTGAAAGAGAAGCTTCAAACACCCGGTCTCCTCATTAAATAACTACTTTGGACCAATGATTGGTGCCTTTTGGCTTCCTGGCCAATGAAAACGTTTCCCTCTTCAACTGCTTCGGCCAATCAATATGCAGGACTCCACGTGGGAAATTTCTCCCCTCGCTTGGAGACACGATGTTTACCTTCCCAACCATACCCGTCCGTCCCTCCATGAACTGCCTATCAAATTATGTTGGGCCAATCAGCAGCGTCTGTCAGCTTTCCAACCAATAAGAACACAGCTCCCGTTGTTGCTATCCTTCATTAAGACCCTTGCCCCACCCACTCACTGCCAAGTCTGGCCAATGAGAAGTCATAGTCGCTACTCCAATCACAAGAAAGCAGCGGTTACGCCTTCAAGTGTTTATTCTCCTCAGAAAGGGATACTGTACTGTAGTTGTTGATGTGGAAATGGCACTTTTGTAGTCTGGCCGATTTGTGGACTACAACTCCCATAATCCTTTACTAGGAGTTTGGCTAAACAAGATATTGGGAGTTGTAGGTCTAATAAGGTGGGGGCACAGGTTTCCAGGCCCCTAAAATTAACAGTGCCTAGTTAGTTTTTAGGGGACATCCCCTAAAAATCCTTTAAACCCAGAGTAATCTCTGAGACGAAATTATAATAGTAATGATGAAGTGGGAGAGGAGATCGTGTAGGTAGGACTCCTTGAGGTCTTGAAGGAAATGCAAGAAAAGTTCCCCCCCACACACACACACAAAACACTCCCAACAGTTCAGGGCAATTATTTATCATAGTTTAGCATTAGTTCATATAACATTTATGATGAATTATAGTTGGTTTAAGTAAGCCCAAAGAGAAGGCTAAGCAAATAGAAGCTTTAAATATAAATACTGTATCAAAGTGTGCCATATTAATACAGTACTAGAAAGGAATATGATATGGCATAAATGGTGTTTTATGCCAAGAAGTTGTTTTAGATTTACAGTGGCCCTAAGAAGTGTTGACCTCCAGAGGTT
The DNA here is from genome assembly GCA_030440675.1 of Furcifer pardalis. Taxonomy (NCBI): domain Eukaryota; kingdom Metazoa; phylum Chordata; class Lepidosauria; order Squamata; family Chamaeleonidae; genus Furcifer; species Furcifer pardalis. Next base: position 4,078,379 of record CP126897.1, read on the forward strand.
CATATAATTAACATTGAGAACATTTAAACAATTAATCAAAGAGTTTCCTAATTGATGTATGCCATCCAGAATGGGAGAATATCCTAGATAGGCAGGAAATAAATGTTATAAGGGACAGCAGTGGCTCAAGTGGCTAAGATGCTGACTGGAAGGTGGCAGGCCAGCAGTTTGATACCAAAATCCTGCATGATGGAGTGAGCTTCCGTCTCCTTCCCAGCTCCTGCCAACCTAGCAGTTTGAAAGCAAGAAATTGCAAAATAGGGACCACTTCAGTGGGAAGGTAAACAGCGCTCTGTGCCTGCCACATGACCACGGAAACGTCTGAAGAAGCAGACAGCGTTGGCTCTTCAGCTATGAAACAGAAATGAGCACTGAATCCTAGAGTTGGATACAACTGGTTTTTGAACAAGGGTGACCTAAATGTAATAAAGCTGCAAATAACTGGAGATGAAAAGAAGGCATGAGTAGCTTTAAATTGCAGACCACATGCTCCAGAATTGGGCATGAGGTCACTTCCGTCACTTGATTTTAATTATGAAGGGACCTGTGGTAAAAGTAGCTGTAATCATCAAAATGCTTTATGCTCAGTGGTTTAGCCACACCAGCAGAGTTGCTGTGAGTCCATTCCAGAGTTCATTCTCAATTTTTCAGAAGATACTGAATCCAATCCCATAAACAGATTCAGCACCATGAATAACTCTTGTACCTTTTAGGCCAGTGGTGGCAAACCTATGGCACATGTGCCAGAGGTGGCCTTTAGAGTCCTCTCTGTCCCATGCAGTCAACCCAGCAGTTTGCCCCGCCCCTCTGCCCAGCAACCAAATGAAAGTGCTTCCTCCCTCCCCCAGCAGATTTTGCCCCGCCCCTCTGCCCAGCAACCAAATGAAAGTGCTTCCTCCCTCCCCCAGCAGATTTTGCCCCGCCCCTCTGCCCAGCAGCCCAATGGGAGCATTTCCTTCCTCCTCTGTTGCTGTGTTGGCACTTTGAGATAAGTAAGTGGGTTTTGGGTTGCAGTTTGGGCACTCGGTCTCTAAAAGGTTCGCCTTCACTGCTTTAGGCTAAAACCTGGAGTGGATTCATAGCCCCCCCTGAAACTGGAGTCACCAGTTACCTCTGCCACAACAAGGAATAACCTCAGCTGAATAAATCTCAGCTAGAGCTGGCAACCTTAAATATTATATCTAAAGAAGTACAACAAAATTGCACTGACCCCTACAACCCTGCATTGTAATCAATTAACAATTCCCATAGATAGGATACAAGCAAGAGTTTGTGAAAATTAGGCCCGGAGAGATGAATTAGCCCACTTAGGCCATTTGACAACCCAAATAAAAGTTTAAAAAAAAACCTGCTTTGCTGAAACCACAAGAAATGTTGGTGACTCATTACCCATTTACTGTGAAGTTGGTGTGAAACACCAACACCCAACCACAAGCCATTTGCTTGAAACAGATGTCTAGGTTAGACTAAGGTTAGAGTTGTTTGTAAAGCAATGCTCTTTGATGAGTCAGTGCCTTATTTTAGCATTCTGATCTGTAACTACTTTCATCCACACCTCACTTAATCTATTGTAAGAAGTGCAATTTCACCTTCCCCAAAAAGTTACACCCTTTTCAGCTGGATCTGTTCTGGACTGCCTGTCTCTGAAGCAAATATTAATTCCAAATTCAGGAGTGCTGTAATCTACTTTACAGGATATATCTGGGTGCAAGAACTATTTGAAGGATATTGTTCACTCCTGAAAAGTTCAGACTAAAACTCACAGTGGATTTATCACCCATGTACACAACCACACTAAATTGGAGTCAATAGCTATTGCCAGGAAAAGTATCACAACTGACAAGGAAACTGGGGTAATTCCTTTTGAGGAAGACTGAAAATATAATACAAAGGCTGCAACTTGGGCTGGACATAAAATGAAATAGGAAGTTTAGGAGTTGAACAGATAAAAGCAAAGTACTCTTTCGTGCAGTGTGTCAGGGTCTAGGGCAGGGGTGCCCAAACTTTTTGGGCCGTGGGCCGATCATGTGATTCAGGGAGCCAGTCACTAAGGCCCAGGGGCCGGGTGTGACCCCTGATGCCAACTCACCCGGCCCATGAAGCCCTCATCGCTCCTGGAAGCATAAGTAAAACATACGGGCGTGTTTTACTTCTGCTTCCAGGCGCGACGAGGGCTTAGCGGGCCGGGTGAATTGGCATCAGGGGCCACCCACGGCCCCCGGGCCTTAGTTTGGGCACCACTGGTCTAGGGCTTGGGCAGCTGGCAGGAAACACAAATGCTAGGACCCAGGACAACCAGGTAACAGGTGAAACAGTAACCTTATCCTAGTCCAAAGTTCAAAACCAAATCAAGCCAGGGAAGCTGGATTAGTCCAGACCATGAAAACATGGTCCAAATGAGCCAGATGACTAGAACAGACAAAGTAGAGTATCTTCAAGGACTGGAGCAAAGCAAGAATGGACTTCCAGGAGCCAGGCAAGCCAAAGCAACAGTCCACAAGAACAAGAAAACAAGGCAAGAGTCTTCAAGAATATGAACAAGGCAGGAGATCTTTTGGGAACCAAGAACAAGACATGAGATCTTCCAGAAAACAGGGACAAGGCAGGAGGTCTGAGTCAAGCAACTGTAGACTTGCTGACCTTCATTGCTGAAGCATAACAACAGTTGAAAGAAATCAGGAACTGGGCAGAGGTCTTCAGAAACAGGAATCAGAAACAAGAGATCTTCTAGAAACCAGCCATTGAGCAACTACAAGTCTGCTGACCTCCACTGCTGAGGCAGCTTCTGGAAAGAAGGGTCGATTCTTATACAGCTAAGCCACCCAGGGTCTCCAGGTAGAGCAGAGGTGCCCAAACTACAGCCTGGGGCCAGATCCAGCCCCCAGGCCATGTTTTGACATAGACAGCTTTGCAAAGGATATGCAACTATAGATGGCAAATCATGTGGAGAATTAGTCACTGTGTCTGAAGGCAGTGAGCCAAGAACCTCCCCCCCCCCCCCGCTGTATTTAGTCTGCTGAACTTCGAGTTTGTTGTGTGGAACATATGGTTGTGGTTGTTTTTTTTTAAAAAAAATCAGCATTAGGGAGACAGATCATTGTTCGGTTGAAGATTAAACAAGTCGATGTGACCTAGAAGCAACTTTTTGTGCTCCTTTCAGAAACAGAATACCTTTGTTAAAAGCATTGCCAAATACTCCAGAATCGAACTAACACAATCTTGCTTTGTGAGATACGAAACCAGTTAATATGAAACTTTCCAGTTTTGCAATATTATGTTGGCTGGTGGTTCAAAACTGATGTACCAGACACAAATTTCTACATCTGGAAATAAACCACATTTTATTTAAACACAATTTCAACACGCATACAGTAATGGGGAAACTAAATATTTTCTAGCTACCAATAAAGTGCAAATAAAATAGCTTTCTAGCCTTTTGTATTGTTTACCAGTCCCCCCCCCCCCCGGTCTTTATTTGTTTTCCACAGTTCTTCATCAGTTGCCCTTTCGTTCCAACTCAGAATTCCATCATCTGTAAGAAACCATCATACTGACCAGCCAGTCCCTGAATAATGCTATGTGCTTATGGGCTAGTGTTGTATACATTTCTAAGAAGCATATGCAAAGTAGAGATGTTCCATCATGGCTACTGGGAAGTACTCAAAAAGTCCCACCTTTTTCAGAAAGAAAAGACAGAAAGTGCAATTCCAAGAAGGCAACCATATTGTGGTCACCTAAACACAGGTGTTTCATTGATTACACTAAGGTTTTTGACTGTGTCGACCACAACAAAATAGGCCACACAACTTATAGGCCTCATGAGAAATCTGTACATGAATCAAGAGGCAACAGTTAGGACAGAAAATGGAATGACGGAGTGGTTTGGAATAGGAAAAGGAGTAAGGCGCAATGCAGGGATGGGGGAATCACAATTTGGGATCAAAACTGCTGGAAGAAACATCAACAATTTGAGATATGCAGATGATACCACCCTCATGGCAGAAAGTGAAGAGGACCTAAAGAAGCTCCTGATTAGGTTGAAAGAAGAAAGTGAAAAAGCTGGCTTGAGACTCAATATCAAGAAAACCAAGATAATGGCAACAGGCCCTATCAGTCCCTGGAAAATAGATGGGGAAGAAGTAGAAGCAGTGACAGATTTTACTTTCCTAGGATCAAAGCTCACTGCAGATGGTGATTGCAGCCATGAAATAAAAAGGCGACTGATTCTTGGGAGGCAAGCAATGAGAAACCTGGGGAGCATAGTGAAAAGTAGAGACATTAAATTGCAAACAAAGATTCGCATAGTCAAAGCAATGGTATTCCCTGTGGCAATGTATGGTTGTGAGAGCTGGACCATTTGGAAAGCTGAGCGCAGAAGAATAGATGCCTTTGAGATGTGGTATTGGACTCTGGAGGAGAGTTTTGAGAGTCCCCTGGACAGCGAGGAGAACAAATGGGTCGATCTTAGAAGAAATCAACCTTGACTGCTCCTTAGAAGGTCAAATAATAAAGATGAAGCTAAAGTACTTTGGACATCAAATGAGAAGAGAGGATTCACTTGAGAAAGCCTTGATGCTTGGAAGGGTGGAGGGCAAAAGAAGAAGGGGATGGCCCAAGATGAGATGGCCAGATCGTTTTGGAGAGACAATGGGCACAGAGCTGAGTGAGTTGAGGGGGATGGTGGAGAACAGGAGTGCCTGGCGGACAGTGGTCCATGGGGTCGCAGAGGGTCGGAATCGACTGTGCGTGCGACTGAACAACAACAACAACAAACACAGGTATGGAAGGGCTAGTAGTTTCAAGTCCCAATGTGCTGCCCTCCATGTCAACGTTGAAGCCACTGTGTAACCAAGTCCATCCACAGACGATCTTCGAAGGCAGTCACGAACCCATTGCGTCTGCTCCTTAGGACAAGGTACTTGCAGACAATATAGCCAATGAGACAGGATCGAGGCAGGAAGATGCTTCTACTGCTGGGGAAGGAGAAGTAGGAGGAAGAGCGAGCCAGCGAAGAGCAATGAATTGTTCCATCTGTTGGGCATAGAAAAAAAGGAAAAACTTCTAATCCTCTTGCAACAAACGTTTTATCTGATCAGATTCCATTCAGTTACCAAAAATCCAACTCTGTTCTGGGTTTGCAATACATCTCCGCTTATTAGAGCACAGAGAAATTACTATTTTTTCCAAGTTTTGCCTCTGTCCTACGGTGCACTGCAAGCTCATCCTGAATCTGGGTTGCCTAAAATATCATTCTTTTCTGGTTTCTGCCATTTAAGCAGACAGTTTGGTCCCCTAGAACTTACATCGGCCCTTAATGCTATTCTGTCTCTCCATGATGCCTTCCACACTACCCTGAGGATCCTTCCACTAAAGAACATCGTATGAAAAGACAAAATGATGCAGCAGCAGTTAAACTCCACGGAACTACTAGACCCGTGTTTCCCAGCCTTTGGTTTTTGCACTTCAATTCCCAGAACCCTAAGCCAATTTCCCAAAGCACTGATCAGCCAATGGAGTGACTTAGGCTTCTGGGAACTGAAGTCCCCCTGCGAGGCACGTGCCCTACGTTGGCAACCACTGCTTGTCTAGACCTATGTACAATAGATAGACCCAAAACCTTCTACCATGTTTCCCAATCACTGCCAAACATACATGCTCCCTTGTGACCACCATTTCCCCATCATTCTAAATCCCAAACTTTAGCATGCATCAAACCCTTCTGGTTGTGTCACACAATAACTCCCATCCTCCCCAAGCTGGATTTCCAGATGACACCATATCCCTCATTCCCAAGCCAACAGGAGGTTTGGGCCTTACCAGCACTAAGACCAGTAAGGGCAAACCTTTTAGAGCAGGGGTGCCCAAGCATTTTGGGCCATGGGCCGATCATGTGGTTCAGGGAGCTGGTCACTAAGGCCCGGGGGCCGGGTGCGGCCCCCGATGCCAATTCATCCGGCCCACGAAGCCCTCGTTGCTCCTGGAAGCAGAAGTAAAACGCGCCCGTATAGTTTGGGCACCGCTGTTTTAGAGACTGAGTGCCCAAACTCACCTTCGCCACAGACTCAAGAGGCTGCCATCCACAGCACACCCTCATGCTGCATGTGAGCTGCCCGCCTTATTCCAGACGGGGTGGGGTGGAAGCACTCCCAATGGGTTGCTGGGCAGAGAGGTGGGGAAACACTGTGCTGGGGGAAGGGAAGAGCACTCCCATTGGGCTACTGGGCAGAGGGGTGGGGTGAACTCTGTGCTGGGGGAGGGAGGAAGCACTTCCATTGTGTATGCTGGGCAGAGGGGTGGGGCATGTGTGCCCACAGAGGGCTTTGAGTGCCCCCTCTGGCGCGTGTGCCATAGGTTCACTGCCACTGACTTAGGCCATCTCACCTGGATGATGATGAGTTTGCTGCTTATGGTAGCCGCTTCTCCCACATCTTCTCCAACACAGAGAATAATGCGGTGTTCGGGCAGAGAACCAAGTCCCAGGTGGAATTGCTCCAGCGCTGTGAATGGAGAGCATAAAAGGGACAGTGGAAAGGATTGATAACTATGGTGCTTCTTATGTCTAACACACAGTTTCAAAACATTTCCCTTTTTTGTACTATAAAGTCCAAAAAAAGTAACATTTGTAAAGTTCTGGGCTAGAATGCTTTTTGTTGTTGTTCAGTCGCACAGTCGATTCCGACCCTTTGCGACCCTATGGACCACTGTCTGCCAGGCACCTCTGTCCTCCACCATCCTCCTCAACTCGCTCAGCTCTGTGCCCATTGTCTCTACAATACCATCTAGCCATCTCATTTTGGGCTTCCCCCTTTTTCTTTTGCCCTCCACCTTTCCCAGCATCAAGGCTTTCTCAAGTGAATCCTCTCTTCTTATTTGATGTAGAAAGTACTTTAGCTTCATCTTTACTATTTGACCTTCAAGGGAGCAGTCAGAGTCGATTTAGCTCAGCAAGTTAAGTATTTAGCTGCATGAGTCAGAAGTTGGGAGTTCAATTCCTCCCTGTGCCTCCTAAGAGAAAAGTCATCCTGACAGTACACAGTGATTATTAATTTATGCTAATATTTGCTGACTGTTCAAAGAATCACTGTGATGCTATCTTAAATAGCTAACAGAGTACATATTTGTTCAAGACAGAAGTCCTGCATTCGTGGTTGGTTCAATGCAATCTTTTACAACCCTCAATGAGTCACCCGCACCACATGTCAAGTACTTTAGTTGGCACTATAATGCTTTTTCAAAGAAGGAATCACAAGTTTTAAAATATTTTTAACAATTAAAATTTTTCTTAACAACATGACATATTTAAAACGCATCACAGCACTCTCAAAACTGTTTAAAGTCTGGGAAGAAACTGTATGGCATAGTGGTTAATGTTGTGGAAGGGAGGAAATAGAATTCTTTCCCTCATTTGATGAGTAAATTAAGGTTTCCAACCTGCCAATTAAATGTTGCAGTTTCTTAGTGGAGGATACACTGAATGGCAAGAACAAACACTCTTAAGGGTAAAAGTTCCCCTTGCTTGAAAGCTAGTCGTAACAGACTCTAGGGTACAGTGCTCATCTCTCTTTATAGCCAAAGAGCCAGTGCTGTCTGTATCTGCAGACGGTTCCGTGGACATGTAGCAGGCATGACTAGACACTGAAGTGCACGGAATGCTGTTTACCTTCCCACTGAAGTGGTACCTGTTTATCTACTTGCAATTTCTTGCTTTCGAACTGCTAGGCTGGCAGGAGCTGATACACAAGAGCAAAATAAAATTAGAAGATGGAGGAAGCAGCTCAACGGACAAGTACCAACACACAAGGAGGATATCTCAAACTCCCTTACGTCACATGGAGAACCCTGAATAGGCTAAGGGTTGGAATCCCTAAATGCAAGACCAACAGGCTGAAGTGGGGGCTGCTGGTGGACAACAACACTCTGTGTGAATGTGGAGAGATAAGGAATCCGGCTCATTTGCTGGTCTGTCCAATTACTGCCAGAAACATGTCCAGCGACAAAGCCAAGTAAGTGGCTTCATTTTGCCAGTCCAGGGTTTGATCAGGACATGAAAGAAGTAGCGTAGGATAAACTTCACCTGCTTTAAACTCTCTGGTGTTGAAGAGCCGAAGGTAAGCATCATTCTCCAGCCTGCCGTGGGCTTGAACCCCGACGGGTCCTCGCCAGAAGATGCTGGCTTTGCCCCGGCACTGGACAAAAATCCCTTCAGAGTTACTGGCAACCATGATGCCCTTCTCCAGATCCTTCAGAAAGTGCAGAATGGCCTCTTGCTTCCGATGGTCCTCTGTTTTCTCCGGAAGCGGCAGCACCACACGGTTCATGCTGGTGGCCACTGCTGCTGCTGGGGCAGGGATGGAAGAGATGAGAAACTCGCCCGCAGGAAGGGATTCGCACTGGATCAGCTCGCCATTGTAGAAGATGGACAGAATAATGTAGTAGTCTCCTAAAGTAAAAGAGAGAAGCTGCTCAGCCCAAAACTCTTTGTTTCAACCTCAAGTTTCCGGCCACAGATCTCCCATAAACAATAGTGCCATATTTGCCAAATCAGGGCGAGAGATCCAGGACAGGTGAAAAGGAACAGGGAGCAGGATGCTTTCTGATCCCTCCAAAATGCCACTCCTTGAAGCCACAGATTCAAATTTGAAGTCAACGTCAGGAAGAGCAAAGAATTAAGAGCAGTTTAAATATGGAACGTATTCTTGCTGGAGGTGTGTCATCAAAAAGGTCTATAACAGTGGTGGTGAACCTCGGCACTCCAGATGTTCTTGAACTTCAATTCCCAGAGGCCCTGATCAGCAGGATTGCTGACTTGGGCTTCTGGAATTGAATTCCAAGAACATCTGGAGTGCCAAGGTTCACCACCACTGGTCTACAAGGAAAGGCTAGATGTTACCTATCGGAGTTGCTTTAGCTGACAATTCCTGCATTGGCAATATTAATATTATTATTATTTATTAAACTTATATACTGTACTGGTCTTCTGGCCAGGAGGCTACCCAGGGTGGTAAAGGTCTCTCTTGCTCAAAAGCCATTTGTATCGACTTTAGGATGTGGTGCTCATCTCTGTGTACAGCCAAAGAGCCAGCGCTGTCTGCGTCCGCAGACATTTCTGTATCATGTGGCAGACATGGCTAGATGTCAAAGCACATGGAACGCTGTTACCTCTCTGGCTGAAGCAGTACCTATTTATCTACTTGCAATTTTTTTGCTTTCAAACTTATAGGTTGGCAGGAGTTGGGCCAGAGACTGGAGTTCACTCCATCATGCAGCACTCACGTCTAGGGTCTGGGTTCAAATCTCTGCTTACCTTTAAAACCCACTAGGTGATCATGAGGCAGCCACACTCTCCTAGTTTGAGCTACTCCACAGAATTGTTATGAGAATAAAATGGAGAAGGGAACCATACCTGTTACCTTGAGCTCATTAAAGAGCTTGAATAAATAAAAAGATTTGTTGTGTGAATTATGAATTCTGAATTAGAAAAACCTTTGGTCTAGTAGGACTCTTCTTACATTCTTTATTAAGCATGGTCTTATGGCACTTAGCCAAAGGAGACAGGAAATTATTGCATGGGCAGCTCAGAAAAATGAGTTTTTCTGGGCTATAAGTGCTATAACCTTTTCTCAAAGTCTGGATCTTTAGGGGTTAGGATTGGGATCGTCTATATGAGCTCCGTTCTCTCACCTGCTGTCACTCCAGAAGACTCCATTGTAGAACCAAGACTAGGGTTCAGACTAACCATGTTCTCATTCATATCCGGTGCTGGCAGGATAAAAAAAGGAAAAAGCAGAGAAATGAATGAGAGAAAACAGACTTGGACAACAATTTTATACAGCTGCACCATCTTTTATCTGAAAAATTATTTCTTCAACGCCAGCTATTTATCCCTCAGTGTGAAAACAATGATGGTAAGAATACAAATATCTGCTTATTTTTTTCTCTCCAGTAAAAAAGAAAAATTGCAAAAGTTTGTTTCAAGTTATGGTCTTAATTACAAGTATTTTGTGCATTTTGGAAATGTCAGCTATTTGGGGTGGGGGAACTCAGATGCATTTTTTTCTAGAATCATCCTATGTTCTGCACCAAAAACTCTCCCATTTTGTGCAAAATAACTAGGTTCTTAATACAAACCCCCCATTTTTCTACAACAAGATGAATCAACATGAGAAGAAAATTTGCAAATATTAATTACACTTTAATTGTGGCATATAAAAGAAATAAATACAAAGTTTTCTGAAAACAGGACATAAAGGGAACTTTGCCTCCACTGTAAAAAAAACCTCTTCATGAAAAAAGAAAAGAAAAATAGAGTACAGTGTAACCTTTACTTTACTTGTATGTCGAAAACTTTGTATGTCGAAAACATTGCATTACGAGAAAAGGCTAATAGATGTCATCATAATTTTTTTATGTCGAATGTTTCCTATAAAAAAATTGTCAAAATTTTTTTTAGACAGGATTTCTATTTGTATGTTGAAATTTTTTTTAAGTCGAACTGTTTGTATGTCGGGGTTCCACTGTGTACATGAGACCATGTATACAGCATACATATGACAAAGGGTGTAGAGATTGTAGAGATAGCTGAAATGCTTGCTAAATTCTTTCTCATTATTCCTCACAGAGGAATGATCAAACACCCTCAATTTTTTCCCCATAATTTGGGAAAACTGTGTGCACAGATACAAACACAGCAAGCCCAGGAAAAACTGGCTGACAGTTTGAAAAAAGTACAAGCATCCACCATCCTTTTCTTTAACTTTTCTTTGCAATTTTTGCTCAATTTGTGCCAGAAAAAAATTATTTATTTTCTACAGACCACCCTGCACTCTCGCTAGTCAAGAAGAATAATTTTGCAGATTTCCCCCACCCCAAATACTTCTACACCTTGTGCATCTGCACAAACACATTCAGCCACAACTTAGAGGAGACGATGTTCATTTTCCCCCACCTGGTTCACCGGCCTGAGGACTGCTCTCCCCATTCTGGTAGGCAGAAGGGTTGAATGCACTTGTTGTATTGTTTGCCATGGAGGCTGGCTCAATGATCACGTCCTACACAACAAGGAACCAATGTTAGGATGTGTCCACACAAGGACTCTGCCCAAATTTCATTCCACTGTTTGCCATTTTTGGCCTGGTTCTTACATACTGTATGTCATTTCACCCAGCACTTAATCTAGTGCAGTGATGGCAAACCTTTTAGAGACTGAGTGCCCAAACTGCAACCCAAAGCCCACTTATTTATCTCAAAGTGCCAACAAAGCAACAGGGGAAGAAGGAGACACTCCCATTGGGCTGTTGGGCAGAGCAAACTATGTATTGGGGGCAGGGAGGAAGTGCTCCCATTGGGCTGGTGGGTAGAGGGGAGGGGTAAACTCTGAGCTGGGGTGACTGGCCTGCATGCTCACAGAGAGGGCTCCGAGTGCCACCTCCGGCACATGTGCCATAGGTTCACCACCATGGATCTAGTGTTACAATCAAGCTGCTTAAAAGCAGCCTTCTACAACCTGATTGCTCCAGATATTGTGGACTACAACTCCTAGCTGACTATGGGACTCTGTGAACTATAATCCAAAACATGTGGAAGACATCAGGTTGGGAAAGGTTCACTAGAAGCTGGTGGTTGAAAATTCAACACATTAAGGGTGTGATCATAATTCCCTCCCCTTTTACTTATTCTCAATACAGGTGCCTCAACCCCAATCCATGGGTGTAGTATCTACTATAAGCCACGGTTTCAGGTACTCATGGTAGGTCTCGGGACGTATCCCTTGTTCTTATGTACAATGATTTATGGGCACAAGTCTGACAAAGGGAAAAAAGCTTGATCAAGTCCCTCTTTTTCTCCAGATAGGGTAGAGAGTAAGCCTGTCTCTTTGCAAAAATGGCAGGCCCTGTAAAACTAACTATTTGAGAAATCAGCCCTCCCCATCTTTGGCACTCACCAGCTGCAGGACAGGAAGAGAATCAGAAGGCAGCAGCATGCTGTGGTCAGAACTAGCTTTTTTTTGGGAGCGTTCCAACTTCATCTTCTTTGCCTTTGGTGGTTTAGCCCGGGGTTCTTGAGAAAAAGACAATATGAAACACAGGGGGTATATTAGGATTCAGTTCCCATTCTGGGTTCATCTCTGGTTAACGTAAGAATGCAAATCCCCTTCCCAAGAAAAGTCAGATTCTCCTATGCAACTAAATTAAGTCAGTGAACATCTGTCCTGCTTTGACACTTAAACAATTTCACAGCAAGGAGAAGGGGGGAGGTGCCTTTCAAATGTGTGTGACTACAGGTCCCATGTACCTGAACCTTGCAATCTGGGGATAGTGGGACTGGGAGCTACAATCCAACTCTTTTGGAGAGCATAGAGGAAAATGCAGCAGATGTTGAGATTTTGTTGTTGTTGTTAGAGCAGAGCAAAACAATCATGCTTCTATTCTCCTCATAGTGCTTAGTGCACTCTCTGGGTGGTTCACAAGTTAATTAGCATTTTGCCCCCAACATGCTGGGTATTCGTTTTACTGACATTGGAAGGATGGAAAGCTGAATCAATCTTGTTCCCCATCAGGATCAAACTCACAACATTTTTGGTTGCAGTACAGAAGTTTAATCCTGCACCACCCAGGCTCCTTAGGGGAATGCAAAAATACCAGCATATACTTGAGTATAATCCAACCCAAATATAAGCAGAGGTACCTAATTTTGACCTGAAAATCCAGGAAAATAGATTGACCCGAGTATAAGTCGAGGATGGGAAATGCAGCAGCTGCTAGTGAGTATAAATAATCAAAATACATGAAAATATGGTAAAATTAATTACGTACATTTTTTGATGCGTCTCAATCTGACATGATCTTGGGACCCTTGTGGTGACTGACCCGAGTATAATTGGTTTGCCCTTTTTAGGCTTATACTCGAGTATATACAGTAGCTTTGGGAAGAGTTCTATAGTTCTATGTGCCACAATTTATTTACCTTTCTTTAAAAAGAATAGATCCAGCTTAATAGGACCCTTCTGGGGTTGGCAGAAGATTTTGGAAAAATAAATATCTGAAGTTAGTTTCATTACCAAGAAGCTGCTCTGACACTGGAACCAAACGATACACCTTATAAGGCTCAGCAATATCCTGCCGGGAACGCTCTGGGACCTCCTCGAACTCGGGACTCTTGCTGAAAGCACAACGGATGCGTGTCTTCCAGGCAGCGGGGTTGATAGGCTCTCCGGGGCGATATTTCCCTTTAAACATGGCCCATTCCTGAGAAGACATTCAAGCAGAATGGAGATTGAACCTCGTCGGAATTGAAATAAACTCCTTCCTTAGTAGGACTCTTCAAATTATGACGTCTTCTCTATAGCCTAGCTTTCTCCTGTACACTCTAGGTCTGTAGTGGAGAACCTTGGCACTCCAGGTGTTCTTGGACTTCAATTCCTGGAATCCCAAGTCTCTGTGAATCCACACGAATGGTTTTGCTCCATGTACACTTCCGCGAATTGAAGTCCAAGAACACCTGGAGTGCCAAGATTCACCATCACAGGTCTAGTTTAATACAGTACAGTAATACCTCGGATAACGCTTACCTCGGATAACGCTAAAATCGCATAACGTTAAGTAATCTGGGGAGGAGAATTGGATCAAATAACGTTAAGGTCCTATGGGATGTATCGGATAACAACCGCTAAAGCCTGTGCGGTTACAATGTATCTCTATGGAGCTTTAACATTATCTGATCCATCCCATAGGATTTTAACATGCATCGGATAACGCTAAAAATCGGGTAACACCAAGACCTGTGGAACCAAGTCTTAGCATTATCCGAGGTATTACTGTACTGTATATCTATAGGGAACCTTCCTCCATTCCATTATCCTGTCCTCCAGTCAGGTACAGCTTTATTATCTCAGCAATAATTTTTTTCTTTCATCAAAACTCCGAGAATTCCCTGGTTGTTATGGCTATTTTGAGCATTATATTCTAAATAAAAGGAACATCTCCAAACTCTAATCCAATGTCTGACCTTCTGCAGAGTCCAACTCACTGATTCAAAAAATCCCATAAGAAAAACAGTGCCAGGGTCTATGGTTCCTCCCTCCACAGCAGGGGAAGTATTACAACTCCCAGAATCCCCTTGCCATCAATGTTGGGAGTTACAGATAAAAGAAAGTAACTTTTCCAATCTTTGCCTCTCACCTACCATACCTTTAAGAGAAAAGCGACTTCGGCCCAGTGAAGAAAAGAGAAGATTTTATGCAATGTTCACACAAAATGAACACAAATCCACTTGGCCATAGTGTAGTCTGATGTAAATTAATGCTTCATCCCATCCACGGGTTGGAAGTCAATGTTATAACACTGAATCATTCCACTCTTGTTTCTGGGTTTTTGTTTATAAAATTAAACCTTCCACACACTTGCCGTTTGTACAATTTGTTTTTGCCTACATGATTAGATATGCAAATGCCAACTCACCAATTTGTATGATGGGGTTCTTTTTTGGTAGATAACTAACCCCAGAAACAATGACTCAGAAATATCCCAGTGGTAAGTGCAACACACCCTGTCATCTCAGGAGCCTGCTTCCTCATTCTCTCATGTGGGGCAGGCCCAGATCAGCTGTCAGCTTTTATCAACATTAAAGGTCTCCCGTGTTCGAAAGCCACCAGTGTACAACTCTAGGGTGTGGTGCTCATCTCCATTTACAGCCAAAGAGCTAACACTGTTTGCATCTGAAGATATTCATGTGGCAGGTATGACGAGAAGCTGGAGTGCACAAAACACTGTTACCTTTCCTGCTGAAGCAGTACCTATTGATCTACTTGCAATTTCTTGCTTTCTAAGAACTAGGTTGGGAGGAGCTAGGACAAACGACGGGAGCTCACTCCATCATGCAGCACTCGAGTCTCAAACTGCTGACCTGCCAACCTTCTGGTCATTAAGCTCAGCATCTTAACCACTAAGCCACTGCGGTCTCCTACATTAGAGTAAATCTCATCAATGTGTTAAGGTATCCCTGTAATCATTTAGCCAAATCCAAAAATTTGGCAGGTCTCATCACATCTTCACCTGTCATTCTAGTACTTGGGGTTTGGTTGCTTGCACTGGATAACGCAAAATGCTTCGATTGACTCCGCTAGGTACCAAGATGTGTACCCTGTCTAAAGGTATTTTAATTTTTTGGGTGGTGGTGGTGGTATTATTATTTATAATTTACTTTGTTTATTCCTTTTGTTTAATTTAATAAAGAAATTTAAACTGTATAGCTGTGTTTCATTATTCTAAATGTGTTGTTAGCTGCCCAAAGCGGGAGACTATCCCAGACGGGCAATGTGACAGATACGCTTCGGCCTGCCCCTTGCCTTGGCATCTCCCCGTTCATTTCAGAGCTTCCTTGTACCGTGCCTGCCCTGTTCAGGAATCCAAGACTCTGAGCTCAGGCCAACTAAATGCCATCCTGCAAGTACCTGCAGCAACCTGGGGCTTACTTGAACTGTACAGAGCCCAGACAATAATGGGGAGAATAATATTTATATATGTATATGGTAGCGTGTGGCTTATGGCTTAACTCTTGTCCTACCCCCTCTTCCAATAAACAGATGACTTGATGAAGTAAAAGTTTCTTTTTCTCAAAGCATAACAGCAGTTCATTCGTTAGTTTAGGATACAACAAAATCCAGCAAAACAATACTAATCAAAAAATACAGGTAGGGAAATCCACACTCCGGCCTTCCGCCATGAAACAAAAGGAAAACCTGACTAATCTAGATAATCATGACTAAGCTTGGGTTGGAGTCAGGACTCGGTGTTAAGAGTCCCACTCTCCCTTCTGAGGTGTAACTCTCAAAAACCACAAACTCAAACTGATTCCCAAACCCATGTGTTTAAAAGAAAGAACATGAGCTTGGCTTTCCTAATTAGAAGACAACCATTTGGGGCCCAGGACTTGTATAAACACACCCTGGTTCCCATAGCAAATGTCTGGTGTTCCCAGGCTCGGGATGTTGATGCAGGTGAGCATTCCAGGCCTGGAGAAGAAGACAAAACAAAGGCCTGTCACTTTGAGAAGCTTCTTCTAAGCCCACCTGCTTGATAAGCTCAACAGTAAGAAATATGAGGCCTTTGCAAAGAAGCAAAGCCACAGTCTAGACAGTTTAAAAACCAAAGAGACTCCATATTGAATAACTTGTGACCCATTTCATCACAGGCAGGGTATAAATTTAACGAATAAAATAAATAAATAAAGGCCTTCCATAGTTCTAAGGCAGTCTGTGACGGCACCTTTCTTCTGCTCAGGAAGCAACAGCTAGAGATGGTATATACTAGATTTGATGGATATATAAGGTACCCTTCAAAAGAATGAAGCAATGTGCATGGTGAAGTAAAGGCCAAAAGGTGAAATAGAAAGATGAATGTGAAAGATAAGAGGAAGCTGCTACTGAAAAAAAAATACAAAAGAAAAAAGACCAGCCAAACTATTACTCACACACCAAATGAATACCTTGGGGCTGGTATAAAATAATACAGGTCTCAGAGAAGCAGAACACTCCCGTCAATGAGGAAGTGGCTACGTGAAGCAAAAACAAGATTAAAAACTGGGACTCAGTGATTGTTCTGGCAATAAAGATCTCAGCATGCACGAACACTATTTTCAGTGGTCGGCATCAGCAGGTTCGCACCAGTTCGCCAGAACCAGAAATTTTGGCTGGCCCGCCCATCCAAGTTTTGAAATAAAGTAGTCCTAATTCGGATGCAACGCAGGGCTTTCCCCCTGGCCATGCCCACCATACCACGGCCACAGAGTAGGTAGTAAAAATTATTGGAGCCCACCACTGACTATTTTCCATGGGAAAAGAAAGTTGAAACTGAAAAGAGGTATCATTAAAGAGAGTGAGTTTGAAAAAAAATTGGGGTGAATTTATTGAATATACATTGGCAAAATCTAAAGGCATTAAACCCAGAAATGAACATATGATATTTTGGAGTTAAATGAAAAGATTGCCTTAATATGTACAGCCGGTTTGAGTAACTGTTTTAGAAAAGTACTGATGTCCCCTGGGTGATGGGTATATTGTACACTGTATTTGTATTACAGTGGTACCTCAAGTGGTAACTGGGATGTTTCACATTACGAAAAATCGTAACGCGAAACCTGGTTTCCCATAGGAATACTTTGAAAACCGTTTTCCTGACTTGCAGAACAGATTAATTGGTTTGCAATGCATTCCTATGGGAAACCATGTTTCGAGTTATGAATTTAAATTCATAACCTGAGGCATTCTTGGCAATGGATTTTCATTCATAACCTGAAAATTACGTAACCCGAAGCATTCGTAACCTGAGGCATCACTGTATGTTCTTTTTTGGTTGTATGTTTTTTTAAACGAAAAGTTGTTTTTTAGGCCACAACTCTGAATAGGTCCCCATCATTATCCAACAATGGCTGGAATTCTGCTGTTCAGTGTAGTAAGTCACATTAGAGGAGGCCCACTGAATCAGCTGAGATTTGGGGAGTCATCTCATCCCTAAGTTCCCTTGATTCAAATAGGACTACTCTAGTTGCAACTTACTATGCTAAAGTAAGTTGTAGCTAGAGTGGCACATTTGAAACAGTGGAACTGTCTCAAATGAGCTGACGCCCCAACTTTCTATTGATTCAATGGGTTTACTCCAGTATGATTTGCTGCTCTAAGCAGCAGGATTTCAGCCAATATAAAATTCCTAGCACAGGAAATTATAGCATAGACAGCTTCAAGGGATTAGATAAAAAGAAATACTACAAAGTCATGTTGGTTGGGAAGGTTCATTTTTCAATGACAGTACCCCACATCCATAGGCTGCGGTGGCTCAGTGGTTAAGAAGCTCACCTTGTTAGCTGGAAGGTCAGCAGTTCGAGACCTGGGTTTCCCTTGCTCGAAAGCCAGTCGTATCCGACTCTAGGGGTCAGTGCTCATCTCTGTTTCTAAGCCAAAGAGCCAGCGCTGTCTGCTTCTGCAGACGTTTCCATGGTACTGCATGACAAATTGAGTGCCTGTGTCTGTCCCAGCTCTTGGGGACATGAAAGGAGCCTCATTTGGGTGTTCCCTGAGCAAAGTTTCTTCTGCAAAAATCCTTTCAACCCAGAATAATTTCTGACATGAAATTATTATTACCCCACCTCATTCTGATTTGCTGGGGGTTCTGGGGGATGTAGTCCAAACAATGGAATTCACTCCCACTCTGCCGCTGTCTTTTCTGTCCCCGGTTCTCACCCACTTGTTCCTGAGGCTGGACATCTCAAAATTGCTAAGATAGCTAATTTGTTCTATAATGCCAGGATTTGTTTTTTTAAAATAAAAAGAATCACACACAAGGTGTCTGTAACCACCAATGCTTGTGTGATGTCTCTTTCTCCCTAAAGATCCTTAGCAGTCCTGCAAGCACCCACCCATGCCACCTGTTGCACATAATGCACAAGTACGGTACCTTGAAAAACCCAGCGTCTTCATCATGTCGGAACTCCTGCTTCCCAGCGTGTTTCCATGGGATGCGAAACATCGTCTTGGCTGGAGGGTCCTCCCACATGACTCCGGGGAACTTCCCACTTTCCACCTGCTCAATCGTCCACTGCCGTAGCTTCCGGGTCGTCCGGATGCCTCGTTTAGGAGTCGCCATCTGCCATTGGAAGCCAAGCAAGAGTTGACCACTAGGGAAAGGCAATTGGTGGCTTTATGAAGAGAGACAAGCCTTTCGGCCAAGATCAAAGAGTCCAGTTGCATGTTATGAGAACGGCACATTTTCATTCAACAGAACAACACAGGATCATATGTTCTAGACTAGGGGTGCCTAAACTACAGCCCAGGGGCTGTATGCGGCCCCTGACACCAATTCACCTGGCCCATGAAGTCCTCATCGCTCCTGGAAATGGAAGTAAAATGTGCCTATACGAGTGCATTTTACTTCTGCTTCCAGGAGCAATTAGGGTTTTGTGGGCCGGATGAATTGGTGTTGGGGGCTGCATATGACCCCCAGGCCTTAGTGACCGGCTCCCTGAACCATGTGATCGGCCCATGGTCGGAAAAGTTTGGGCACCCCTGTTCTAGACTGCTCTCCCCCAGTGGCCCATCAGCTGCCTACAGGAAGTGCGTTAGTCAGACATCACTGTTTCATGTTCCTCCATAACTGAGATAGAGAGGCATACTAGTGGGGAGGCTGGAACGTGACACGTAAACACAACGGAGCTGCCATGAATTTTCCCAACCCTATTTTAAAGCCGTGGTCCAGTCGCACAGTTGAGATCAACAACAAAATTTTAAAGCCACCCCTACTAATGACATTCATGATGGCTCCCATTCATAGAATCATATAATAATGGGCTCAAGTGGTTAAGATGCGGACTGGGAGGCGGAAGGTCAGCAGTTCAAAACCTGAGTACTGCATGACAGAATGAGCACCCGTCTCTGTCCCAGCTCCTGCCAACCTAGCAGTTCGAAAGCAAGAAATTGCAAGTAGATAAATAGGGACCACTTCGGTGGGAAGGTAAACAGCGTTCCGTGCACTTCAGGGTATAGGCATGCCTGCCACACGTCCATAGAAATGTCTACAAACACAGAATGTGCTGGCTCTTTGACTATAAACAGAGATGAGCACTGAACCCTAGACATTTACCTTTAATATATGCTTGAGTCTCTCTTCCTAACCTCAGCTTTCAGCTTTTGTTCTCCTAAGGCAGTGATGGCGAACCTTGACACTCCAGGTCTTATTGGACTTCAATTCCAAGTCTCTGTGAATCCACACGAATGGGTTTAGTAAAGGTCAACCTTGCTTGAAAACCAGTCGTATCCAACTCTAGGGTTCAGTGCTCATCTCTCTTTATAGCTAAAGAGCCAGTGCTATGTGTCTGCGACGTTTCTGTCGACATGTGGCCGGCATGCCTCAACACCGGAGTGCACTGAACGCTGTTTACCTTCTCACCAAAGTGGTCCCTATTTATCTACTTGCAATATCTTGCTTTCCAACTGCTAGGTTGGCAGGAGCTGGGACAGAGATGGGAGCTCACTCCGTCATGCAGTACCCGGGAATCAAATTCTGGCCTGCGAGACAGCGAATGGTTTACTGTGCATAATTCCCCACACATATATGCATAAAACGGTGCTCATTTGTTAAGCATGATGTCCTTTTGAAAACCTTAAGCCATTAGAAAAACAGCAGCGCCTCTACCTTGGTTGAGAAAGAGGACTGAAAGCTCTTCCCCAAGTAAAGGCATCTTTGATCCACAGCCTTTCAGATTAATTTAATTAGATAAAGAGACTCCTTGCAAGGCTTCTGCAAAGAGCTTGGCACACAAAGTGCCAACAATTCTCCCTTACCAGCCTGTGGGAGGTCAAAGAAGACCAGTGGATACTTACAAAGCCACACCTGGAAAGAATACAAGGGCAAGGCTACTTCCAAACTGTACAACCCTCTGCTGGGGAGGGAGGGAGGGCTAGCTTGGCCATCTCCCCAATAGCCTTTCACCAACATACAAGAGACCTGTTTAGCCCTTTGGCAACCAGAGGCTTCAAAAGAGGAGCTACACTCATTTACTGTTAATTTTGCAATTATTATTTGTAACTGAGACATTTTTAATTGCATCCTGTTGTTGGCTTATTTCTGGAGGTCTATCTTTTAATATTCTATTTTCAAGAAAAGAGTAAAGCATTGGCTGACTCTGCCTGCCAGATAGTGGGGAAGTTTGGCTTTGCTCTCCCATTACAGATCAAAGGCCAGGATCCCTTTGTTCCCCAGCTAGTACTTAACTCACTCATATGTAAAGGAAATGATGCCCCTACTTAAGGTGTGATTTCCAGAGCAAATGGTGGGGTTGTAACCAGATTCGTAATTCGGTTGGGGAAGGAGGGTGACAAGAACTCTACATGAATTTTTAACTGCACAGGTAAAATACTAAGGCTGGCTGTCTCTTTTATTACTAATATTTTTTTAATGCCAACACTGTACAAAGCAAAATGCAACAAATACGACTCCTATATTTTAGGCATATCAGAAAACAAAAAGTAATAAAACAACGTAATAAAACAAAAACACTGTAGCACTTTAAAGACTAACTGCTATATTTTT
The DNA here is from genome assembly GCA_030440675.1 of Furcifer pardalis. Lineage (NCBI taxonomy): Eukaryota > Metazoa > Chordata > Lepidosauria > Squamata > Chamaeleonidae > Furcifer > Furcifer pardalis. The sequence goes on from CP126897.1 coordinate 4,099,456, forward strand.
ATTGTTAGCTTTCATAGATCAAGTCCACTTCTTCAGACAAGGAGCAAAACTTCCAGGCATGGTTCATATACTCCAAATGCAGGGGTCTAGATGCGATGGGGAAAAGATTTGCTCAAGCAGAATGACAGACAAGCAAGCATAACAATACAGCTTCCTACAGTTATCAGTAACAATAGGTTATTCAGGTTAGTTTTAAATCTCTCCTTTTCAATCTCAAAGGTCAGGTGGAGGTAAAGCCCTTTCTGATTCACCTCTTACTTGCATATCAGAAAACAAAAACAATAAAACAAAAACACTGCAGCACTTACCTGTACTTGTTTACTGTTACTTGGTTACTTCCTGTTCTGGTTACTTGGTTACTTCAAGTTTTCTGATATGCCTGAACCAAAGACTAAAGGCTACTATTCAAAAAAACAAAACAAAACCAGCCCCTATACAGAATTTTACTTTCTAGATTTTTGTTAGTCTGTGGTTCAGGCATATCAGAAAACAAAACACAATAAAAAACACTAGCACTTTAAAGACTAACTGCTACATGTTCATAGCAGTTAGTCCACGAAAGCTAACAATAAAAATACAGTCAAACCTCGCATAAAGAGTAACTCGCTTAAAGAGCAGAATTTTCCCTGAATATTTGCTTCGCTTAACAAATAAAACCAACCAAAAACTCACTTAACAAATAAATCGGGGTTCGCAATCCCCCCCCAACTGGTCACTTACAATGGTGTTTCGCTTAAAGAGCAAACTCACTTAAAGAACAATCCTGTGGAACACGTTATGCTCTTTAAACAAGGTACAACTGTATAGCAGTTAGTCTTTAAAGTGCTACAGTGTTTTTTAATTGTATTTTTATTTTGTTTTCTGATATTACTTCCTGGAATAATCATGCTGGGAATACTGCATTCCAGTGAGATGAGCTAAACCAGGCATGTCCAAACTTTTTGGGCAGTGGGCCGGTAATGTGGCTCAGTGGGCCTGTCTTGTGGTTCCTCCTACTGGAAGCGGAAGTAAAACACACCTTGCAATCTGTTTTGCAACATAATGGGATAGATTTTAAGCTGTTATTTTCTCTGCTTAAACCCGGGCTGCCCGAACTACAGCCTGCAGGGCAGATCTGGCCCCTGACACCAATTCATCTGGCCCACACGCTCCTAGGAGTGGAAGTAAAACACGCCTGTACGTGCACGTTTTACTTCCACTTCTGGGAGCAATGAGGGTGGCATGGGCTAGATGAATTGGTGTCAGGGGCCGGATCTGCCACATGGGCCATAGTTTGGGCACCCCTTAACTAAACTAAAACAGAGTCTTATCAAATGTAAATAATATAAATCTAAATAATAAATAAATAAATGTAGCCTGAGGAATGCAGTGGGTGATTGATGTTCTTTTCTGATATGAGCAAGTGTACCCATGCACCCACTAATCTTTACCCTTCAGCACAAATAATTTTGCTCTTGAGGAGGGAACCATATTGTTTAGGAAAAGAGCAACAGAAGTCAGATTAAGACTAAACAAAGAGAGGCACGCAAGCAAAATATGAAGAAATAGGTGGAATGAGATAGATGTGTGTGTTAATGAGAATGAATGGGGTGGTGGTGGTGAGAGGACCAGAAAGAAAACAATACAAGTAAAATAGGTTTCCTTGTAGGTTAAGATAGAGATATGAAACAAGGAAATGGTGGGCGGGGGGGGGGGCACAAAAAGTGGGAGCCAGGGAAAAAATGGGGAGAGAAGATAGAAAAAAAGGATATTAGAGGGAGCCAAATAAAATGTGAAAAAACAATATGAAGGAACTTGTATGTACAGTAACTCCACAAAGTGTTTACTAAAATTGCCACTTCTCTCTTTTTGGATATTTATTGCTCCTTGGCAGGGAATTAAAACACTGTACAGTGCTTGTTCAGTTGCACAGTTGATTCTGATCCATTGCGACCCCATGGACCACCATCGCCCGCCAGGCACCCCTATATCCTCCACCCTCCTCCTCAACCCACCCAGCTCTGTGCCCATTGCGTCTTCAATGCCATCTAGCCATCTCATTTTTTGCCATCCCCGTCTTCTTTTGCTCTTCTCCTTTCCCAGCATCAAGGCTTTCTCAAGCGAACCCTCTCTTCTCATTTGATGTCCAAAGTACTTTAGCTTCATCTTTACTATTTGCCCTTCTAAGGAGCAGTCAGGGTTGATTTCTTCTAAGGTCGACCTATTTGTTCTCCTCGTTCTCCAGGGGACTCTCAAAACTCTCCTCCAGCACCACATTTCAAAGGCATCTAATCTTCTGCGCTCAGCTTTCCTTATGGTCCAAACAACATGAATTACAGTACTGTACAGTATTTGCTTTGTGGGTAGCAAGCTAGTAGTGAACTTTTAGAGCTCTCGGGCACAGCATCCAGCCCAACCGGGCTCAAATGTGGAATTTTGCTACTCCATAGCGCTCATTTAAAAAGAAATAAAGAAGAAGAAGAAGAAGAAGCCAGGGCAGGATGAGGACCTTGCCGCCCCTCCCCCTGTGCCCACCCCAACATATTGTATTGTAATGTAATGTATTGTCTGTAAGCTGCCCTGAGTCGCCACGGCGAGTGGGCGGCAATATAAATTTGAACTAATAAAATAAATAAATAAATAAATAAATAAAGAAGGTGCTTTCACTAATTGGTGAGACAGAAAAAAACAACACAGAAGGTGCTTGTACCAATTGGCGAGATACAAACAAATAGAAGAGGGGTGCCCAAACTTTTCGGGCCATGGGCTGGTCACATGGTTCAGTGACAAGGGCTTCGCAGGCTGGATGAACTGGTGTCAGGGGCCAGATCCGACCCCTGGGCCAAAGTTGGGCACCCCTGAAATAGATGGTGCTTGCACCAGGTGGCGAGATACAAATAAACAAATAAATTGAAGGTGAGATATAAACAAATTAATTAAGTGAAAAAGAAAGGATGAAAGTAGGGAGGGAAAAAAGAGATGGAAGGAAGGAAGGAAACAGATGGAGAAAGAAAAAAGGAAACAAGTAAGTAGGGAGGGAAACAGAGGAAGGAAGAGAAAGAATGAAAAAAAGGAAGGAAGAGAAAGAATGAAAGAAAGGAAGGAAGAGAAAGAATGAAAGGAAGGAAGGAAGAGAAAGAAATAAAGGAAGGAAGAGAAAGAAATAAAGGAAGGAAGGAAGAGAAAGAAATAAAGGAAGGAAGAGAAAGAAATAAAGGAAGGAAGGAAGGAAGAGAAAGAATGAAAGGAAGGAAGGAAGGAAGGAAGAGACCCAGTGGCACCCAGAAGACTAAGGCGTTAGGCTGCAGACCACATCACCCGAGGAAAGTTGTTTCCCGGCACTGTAGGCAACAGAATAAAAGGACTAATTCCAAGCCTCTATTGTTAGTCTTGACTTTCTGACTTCCCTACATTTGGCTCAAGTGGCCTGTAGTCCCGCAGGCTGAGCTGCCTTGCATTTGGGGGGTGGGGTGGGGTGGGGGGTCTCCCCGGACTCCTAGGCGTGACTGCTGCTGCTGCTGTTGTTTTTCCCACCCTGCTGAAGTCAAATTCCGGTGGGTCTGGATGAGAGCTCAGAAAAGTCCCTTTTTTTTAAAAAAAAGATGGGGAGCTGTAAGGCAGAGACTCGCTCAGTCTAAAGAGTGGGGGGTTCGCACCCCCCCATAATAACCTTCCCCCCATTTCTGGTCTGGACGGCAACGAAAGAGGAGGAGGTGGGAGGGAAAGAGGTGGCCAGAAAAACAAACAAACAGAAAGTTGATGGTGCAAAAAATAAAATAAAAATAAATTTATAGTGGGGAGGGGGAGAAAGAACGAACGAGCATCATAATGTTGTACCTTTGGCTCGGAGCTGCAGGCTCGCCCGCCCGCCTTCCTTCCTTCCTTCCAGTCGAGATCCGGAGCTGCTCCGTCCTTGCCCGGCTGCACCGCCCCGGGCTGCCCCGGTCTCCGCCCGCCCCCCCCCCTTCCCCCTCCCTCGGTCCACTTCTTCAAGCCTTCGCTCGCTTTCCCAGAAATCACGTGGGCTGCCGCTGAGCAAGGCTGGCCTCCAGGGGGCAGCAGAGAGAGAACCACGCGGTTCTGTTTTGTTTTTTAAAGGGGGGGGGGGACAATTTTCAAACTCTGCTAGACCCCAGGTGGGTGAGTTATATTATATATATATACTGTGTATAATTTCGGATTTTTATTTGAACGTTTTTATTTTATTTCCAATTTTATACATTTTTCATTTTACTTTTAAACACTTTTATACATTTTTTAAAATTTTAGATTTTAATACATTTTTATTTTAGAGTTTTATTTGAGCATTTGTAGTTCTGATTTTATTATACACTTTAATTTTTATTTCAGCATTTGCATTTCTAATGTAGGGGCTGCAGTGGCTCAAGTGGCTAAGACGCTGACTGGAAGGCGGCTCCGGTCAGCAGTTCGATAGCCAAATACTGCAGGGCGGAGTGAGCTTCCGCCTCTGTCCCAGCTCCTGCCAACCTAGCAGTTCAAAATTGCAAGTAGATAAATAGGGTCTAAAAGAAATCAACCCTGACTACTCATTAAGAAGGTCAAATAGTAAAGATGAAGCTACAGTACTTTTGACCTCAAACTTTTCCATTAGTTTGAACTTCAGAAGACTAACCTAATGAATTTCATTCTGGTTCACAAGGATGGCATTTATTTTATTTATTTATTTTTATTTATTTAATTGCATTTGTTACCCTGCCCCAATCGGGAGAGCCTGACTCTGAGCGGCTTACAAAAAAATAAAAGCATAAAACAATCTACATCTGCAACACAAAGAATAAAAATATCCTGTGAAATGCCCTTTCCTCAGCTGAAATTATGAACATGAGGACAAAAATAAACGCTGTCTAGATGATGTATTAGCAGGGGGAGATTAAAAGAAAAATTGCATGTTTTTTTAAACCACAGAACAGTTTATTCATTTCCCAAAAGATATGCAAGCTGAAAAAATAGATGGGAAACAGGGAGTCAATGAGTTAAGAGTCAGGAATTGCAACAAGAACATTTCAGTTTAATCACCAAATAATTCGCTCTTTTTGGCAGAAGTGGCTTCATTTCCCAATAACTACAACATTCTGCCAAAACTGTGTAAAAGATCAGCACAGAAACATCTGGGAAAACAGATGGTTTGTGGAAGTGCCTTAACTTTGGACTAGAAAATCTTCCCATTTTGGGAACTTTGAATAGAAAGTCAATTCTGAAATAATTAAGAGCGAAAAGGCAAAAGGTGGAAAAGATGAATTGAGAAGGGAAGACTTCCATGTAGACTTTCCATTTCATCAAAATCCAGACTTCTGCTCTTAAGCCTTATTTTTTTCATCAAGGGGGTGGGTCCATTTGAATCCAGTTATTTCCGCCTGCGAGGAATATTCTGGCCTAGCGGTATCTCATCTTTCAGAATCTGGCAAGAGAGAGACACACACCCAAAAAAAAAGAAAAGAAACATATTAGCCTAGAGAAGGAATAATCCAGCTTTTCTTACCCCCCCCCCCCCATAGGCATGGGAAATCTGTTCTGTGACCTACTGCAGATACCCGAAACTGCAGATAACAAAAAACTCTATAATTTACATTGCAGACAGTGGCCTCTAGTGGCCAGCACTGGTAATGCATCATCGAAATACTGTACAAATACAGTAAAACACCAGATAACGATTGGATCGGATAACACTTAACGTTAAGTAATCTGGGGAGGAGAATTGCATCAAATAACGTTAAGGTCCTATGAGATGGATCAGATAACAACCGCTAAAGCCTGTGCGGTTACAATGTATCTCTATGGAGCTTTAACGTTATCTGATCCATCCCATAGGATTTTAACATGGATCGGATAACACTAAAAATTGGATAACACCAAGACTTGTGGAACCAAGTTTTAGCGTTATCTGGTGTTTTACTGTACTGTACAGTGGAGGCTCAGTTAACAAACTGCTTAGTTAACATAAAAATTGCATAACAAAAGGAAATCCATAGAAAATAGTGGCTCGGTTTATAGACACACACCCCTGGAATGGATTAACTAGTTTTCAATGCATTCCTATGGGAAAACCACATTTCGGTAAAAGTATTTTGGTTTTCAATGCATTCCTATGGGAAACTGCATTTAATGCATTCCTATGGGAAATTCGGTTAAAGTAATTTTTGCTGTAAGAAACATCCTGGAGAATGCATTAATTATGTTAACCCAAGGTTCCACTATATATATTATGTATTTAAGGATTTTTACAGTGTCTTTTTAGACCCGCAGATAATTGAAACCCTGACTACCGACCCCACGGATATGAGGGACACCAGAATTGGTCCAGAAATAGCCTCCCCTGACCCCACAGTCCCCCAGTTTTCCAGTGATCCAGGTTCACCTGAATCAAATGTGCCCGATAGGCTTCTTCCTCCTCTTCTGCTGGTCCTGGATGCGGCATCTGCGTGGCAGGCAAGTGGCGGCGACAGACGTTCTCTACTTCTTGCAGAGTGTACAGGCCGGCCGGGTCTAGAGAGTGGACGTTGATAAGGCTGACCAGGTACTCTTTGTAGTGCGACCTGGGAGGAGGAAGGGACAAAAGTCAAGCGGACGGGCCTAGGCTCTCCTTAGGCCAACAATAACAAACTGGAACATTTCCTCCACAAGCCTCCACAAGCCCCTCTCCTCCTTTCTCAGAATCACTCCAAGCCCGATTCAGGCCTTCTTTGTGAGCTGCCTTAGGACAGGTCCCTTCGCTGTGAGAATGGCGGCATATGAAGAAATCAACCCATTCTTTCTTTATTCGTGTCAGATGAACCACCAGCATATAATAACCTAAAAAGCTAAAATTAACACATTTAAAAACAAAAATAGAATTAAAAAGGGCTAGACTACACCTGCCCAATATCAAGCCACTTCAACACCATTTCCTCTTGCCAACATAAGGTCCTCCTTGGCGCACGTTGAGGGACATTGTGTGAATTGCATCATATGGGAGATAGTTTGTACTTCTCTGCATTCACACAGGCTGTCCCCTGAACAGAGTTTCTCCAGCAAAAATCCTTTCAACCCAGAGAATTATTGACACAAAATTTATTATTTATTACTGTAAGGATTGAGACAAACCACCGATGAAGGCCAGACGATCTTTTTCAAGCATATTCTCAGTTGAATAAAGCCTGAATACTGTAATGAAGTCTGGCCAGGTTCTCCAGCTATGATAATAGAGTAGACCATACTGCTAGTGCCTAAATGCCGAGTGTCAGGCCGCAGTTAACTAACCTGGCAACCCTGAGGACTCACGGGCTTGGGTGCCGAAATCCACAGGGAAGGGTGATGGTCCCCAAGTGGATTCAATCCCACTTGAATCTCTCTGGATAGAGGGCAACAGCTTCATCAATCCTGGCCTGGGGCTGAAGAGGACTTTGTGTGCCAATAGGGCTCAGGATCAGAAAGTGACTAGCAGAAGTGGATCAGTGGTATGGGGGTCATGCTGTGATGCAGAAGGCAGATGAAAGGCCACTGCATTATATTCTCAGGACAGGATTCGGATATAGCAGCAGAAGTAGGGCCTTTTTTTGTGTGTATTTTTTTTTAAAAAAACATTCTCTGAATTCTCTAACCAGGGCTGCAAATGGAATTGCCCCCAAAACAGAAATACACATCTGTACCTTAACATTGGCTCAATTCCTCTGACAATTGGCTAAATGATTTCCCAATGAAGAAGAAAGAAAAATATTGTATAGTGTGGCTTATTAATCTCAGAAAATACACACATATGCATGTATTATTAAGCTACACTATATAATCTTTTTCTTTCTTCTTCATTGGGAATTCATTAATTCATTTATTCATTCTGCTTGCTTTTTTGCATGCATGCACGCATGCGGTATAGCAATCACTGTGTTGGTGTGAAATCAAGGTTCTAGTCCCCATCAGGCACAATGGATAATCACTTTTAAGAGGAAAAGGTAAGAAGAGAGCCACAAAAACTGTCTTTAATCCACCAGAGGAAAGGTGGGATATAAAAGTAACTAAACAAGAAATTAAATCTTGTTACTCACTGGCAAAGGCCAGCATATCCGGTTGGCGTTTCCTTCCCACAAGGTTCGTCCATTAACCCTGCCAAGGTTTCCTTCTGTTCCATAACACGACAACCACCTGAACAGTGGGGAAGCATTCACTTATTTATGCCATTTGTACATCTTTTTATGTAATGAAACCTCTTGGGATACAGGACATAATTAAAAGGATGTATAATACAATTTACCACAGTACAATGAAATTTTAAAAGAAGTTTTAAAACCAACAACCTAGATTTTTAAAAAACCATTTATGAATAAAATTATATAAATGGAGTTAGGGCAATAACTTTTCCTGACCAGTAAAGACTGAAAATATCCAACAACGTTCTCTCTCTTTCTCACTAACCCCCACCCCCTCAAGATATAAAAAGAGATCCCTCGCCCCTCACCCACCAGGCCTGAGGAAAGAGGAACAGCTGGGGAGGGCCAGTGGCTGATTCAGGAGATGATGGTGCCTTGGCCACAGTTGTCGATGTTTGTGTTGGTCTTTTACGTTTTATTGCATTGTTACATTTTATTGTATTGTTATATTTTATTGTACTGTAATGTTTGATATGTTGTGATTTTGGTGTGCTGCCCTATGCTGAGTGGGCGGCATACAAATCGAAGAAATCAAATCAAAATACACCCAACACCTTGGCCCCTCCTAACTGTTCACACTACAAAACCCATCATGCTCAGGTGATACCAGCTTTCTCTGGCTACCCAGAATCCCTTGCCACTCACCTCTGGGGGTCGCTCGGGTCCCTGTAGGTGGGTCTGTATTGAAGACGATGCTGTTATCCTGGAATGAAAAGACCTTGTAAGACCACTTTGGGGTTGTCACTACAGAGGCCAACAACTCCCCTTGCCATCACCAAGCACTACCACCACCTCTTTCCCAAAGACAGAAGCCACTGTCTGGGCATATGACACTTCTTCAGTCTCCCATCCTTTTGTCGAACAGACCTGTAAGAGACGTTGCAGGCGGGGGACATCCCAGTCGCGCAGGTAGAAGAGGCAGTCACGGGGGTGATGGCCGTGCAGAGATGGCCGGATGGGACAGTCTGGCACTGGACATTTCTGGAAGAAAGAGAGAGAGAGACCACCATAAACCAAGAGAGAAAGAAACATTTGTCTCCCCAAGGAATGAAGCCTTTAAAAGTATGTCATGTGTTTTATATTTCTTCTTCTTCTTCATTCTTTTTCATATTTCTCCTTCTCCTTCTGCTGTATTCCTCTTCTTACCTTTTCCTCTTAAAGTGATATCCATTGTGCCTGGTGGGGACTAGAACCTTGATTTTACACCAACACAGTGAGTGCTTGCATGCAAGAAAGCAAGCAAGCAGAATGAATGAATAAAATGAATGAATGAATGAGTTCCCAATGAAGAAGAAAGAAAATTATAAAGTGTGGCTTACTAATACATGCATATGCGTGTATTTTCTGAGATTAATAAGCTATACTATACAATATTTTTGCAATGCATCTCTATGTGAAAAATCATACAATGAAAATTTTTTGGTTGTAGAATTTTCCCATAGAGATTTTTGTTGTACGATGCATCCCATAGGGATTTTCGTTATACAAAGTATGCATTGTATAACAAAAAAATTGTATAACAAAAGGCCCCACAGAACAAATTATTTCCGTTATAAAGGGTTTTACTGTATTTTTGAAAATATTTGCAACAATAATTAAACATACTGAATAAATTATAAATATCAACAAGAACAAAAATGATAACAACCCCCCTCCTTTAAAAACAATAACATGTATGCATCTGTTGGCCAAGAAGACAAATGGATGGACAGATGGACATCACTGGAAATGGGAAGCAAAGTTGCCTTCCTCCCAAACATCTTGTTGCTGACTAAGAACACAGACCAGTTTGATTATTGTTATTTGCAAAGTTTAGACATCATCCATTATGGGACTACAAATCTCAGAGCCTTCAACCAGACTTCTGGAAGTTGTAGTCCAAAAAGAATCATCTCCATGGTAAAGAGAAGGGGAATGCCATAATATGGGTGGCAGGAGTTTTAAATTTTAATTTAATTTTTGCATTTATATGTTTCCTTGCTTTTTGTTTTTTCACTCCTTGCTACAGTCTGTAATCAATAGCTCTCTTTCTCTCTAAACTCTTCATACAGAAGATCCTGTCTAGCCAGAGCTTGAGGATGATGCAATATTTTGGAAATTATGTCATGCTCTCTGATAAAGGCTCAATTATCTCTGGATTTGTGTTCCCATCAATGATTTCAGAAAGAAATCAATGTAGAATACAAAAGCCTATTTTTCTTTTTCACTCTGAAGCCCCAGGCAATCTTTACAAATGTCAGGGTTCACTAAAAATCTAACGCCCTCTTGAATTTCCTACAGCAGACCATCTCCACTTAATCTGAACATAACGTTTAACCATTCCTTGGACCGCTGAGGTTATCACCAGATTTGACAAGCGTTTGATATTACCTCTATATCACCTCCTCACAAGTTCCTGGAAATTTTCTCCATCCATTACATAAACTGCACATGTTATTAAGACTTTCTCAGCAGCCCTTGAGGACTAGAAACCCGATAGCAGTTTTTTAAAGCAAACATTTATAGTTGTTAGGATTCAACATGGGTGTATGATATGGAATCTATATTATAGACTGCACTACTTTTATCTAATGAAATGTGCTTAGAAGGAAACCTAATGTGGCCGAACAGTTTGCCTCTCCTCCGATAAGCTTAGAGATGCATGCGTGGGGGCCCTGCTTCTGCTTTTATTTTTTCAACACACCTGTCATATTGGTCAGCTAAAATAGGTAACAAGCCCAAAATCACCCCAAAGGTTTAAGGATCAAACAGAAACAAGTTCTACCAAGCCCACAGGTTTTTAGTCCAACAGTCTCATACTACGTCACAATAAGTGGATTGATCTGAGAGATTTGAATTATATCTTTGCTTTCTGTAGTGTGGTTTGGGACAAGTCACATTTCTCCAGGATCATATCTTATATATATATAAATATATATCTCGGCCCATGGGGACCCTAGTGATGCAGTGGAAACCCTTTCCAGGTGCCTGGAGGCTGTGAGGGTCTGGATGGGGGACAACGGGCTTCAGCTGAATCCCGGCAAGACTGAGTGGCTGTGGGTCGGGGGTCCTGCGTTATCTTGGGAGTTACCATCTTTGGTTCTGGATGGGGCGGTTTTGCACCAAACAGACCCGGTGCGTAACTTGGGGGTCCTCCTGGACTCGCGACTACTTCTCAAAGAGCAGGTGGCAGTCGTGGCTAGGAGGGCTTTTGCACAACTTCGTGTGATTCGCCAGTTACGCCCACTCCTAGATCGGGACTCCTTGCTCATGGTCACACACGCCCTGGTCACCTCCAGACTTGATTACTGTAATGCGTTCTACATGGGGCTGCCCTTGACGACCATTCGGAGGCTTCAACTGGTCCAGAATGAGGCTGCCCGAGTTGTGATGGGGTGTGGGCGGTATGCACATGCCTCGCCTCTGCTTCGGGAGCTGCACTGGTTGCCGGTTTGCCTCCGGGTGCAATTCAAGGTGCTGGTTATTACCTTTAAAGTCCTACATGGTAGTGGGCCAGGATACTTAAGAGACCGCCTCACCCCAAGAACATCTGCCCGTCCCACCAGAGCGGACCGGAGAGGCTCCCTAGTTGTTCCATCGGCCAGGGAGGCACATTTCTCTGGCACCAGAAGGAGGGCCTTCTCTGTGTCTGCTCCGGCCCTATGGAACCTCCTGCCTACAGAGCTACATCTCCAGTCAGAGTTGCTGCCCTTTAGGAAGAATCTAAAAACATGGCTGGCAGGACAGATATGGGGTATGGAAGGTATAATGACCCCAGCACATTGGTTGATCTGAGCCCCTCTCTTTTACTACTTTTAACTAGTAGCGGTAGCATCTGGCCTGTTTTTAATCTGTTTTTAATCTTTTTCAGATTTTAATTTTAAAAGTTTAAAGATTTTTAGATGGAAGCTCCCACTTCCTAATCCTGGGCCTTATCTGCCCAGGGAAGGAAAAGACTAACGTCCTCTGGCCGGAAGGAGGAATGGATTTTAGCTGTTTGTGTTGTGTGTGAGTTATTGTTGTTTTGTTTTTTCCTGACTGTAAACCGCCCTGAGTCGCCACGGCGAGTGGGCGGTGATATAAATCTAAATAAATAAATAAATAAATAAATAAATCAGTTTTCCTCACCTGTAAAATGGGAATGCACCAGGACTCATCTTGGAGAGTTCTTGCCAAAGTTATGAGCAAACAGCAAAGTGATTTTTGCAAATCAAGAACAGTTACAGTTTTTGCTGCTGCACATCCAACCGGAACGTTTGGAGAGGTTAGTGAGGCTTCATAAGGGGTTGCAAAGACTGCAGATGGACCGCCACCCCCACCCACCCACCCCCAGCCCTTGTGCATCAAACTCCCCCAGGCTCCTTACATTGGAGGCATAGAAGGCACCGTAGCAGCCGCTGCAGAAGTGGTGGCGACACTGGGTGCACTGGAAGTGCATGCATCCTCCTCTGGCTAAGGCGTATGAGAATTTGCACTTGGGGCAGGCTGGGAGGAAGGAGAAGAAGCAGCAGCAGTTAGGAGGGAGAGTGACTGGCAAAGGCACCGGAGGCCCAAACAGTCGTGTCAGGTGGTTCCTCCCACTGGAAGCAGAAGTAAAACACGCCTTGCAATCTGTTTTTCAACAGGATGAGATAAGCTGCATTTTCTCTGCTTAAATCAGGGGTGCCCAAACTACGACCTGTGGGCCAGATCCAGCTCCCAACGCCAGTTCATCTGGCCTGCACTGCCCTTGTTGGTCCTGGAAGTAGAAGTAAAACACGTTTTACTTCTGCTTCCGGGAGTGATGAGGGCGGTGTGGGCTGGATGAATTGGTGGCGGGGGCTGGATATGGGCCATGGCCCAAAGTTTGGGTACCCCTGGGCAATGAGAAAGAGAAAATAACAGCTCGGCCCTGGAAGAAGAAAGGACACTGGGCAGTTTGTCACCAACATCACACCAGCAGAGCCTGCAGCCTGAAAATTCAACCAGGTTTAAATGCTTCTTGAACCAACTCATCATGGGCCGGATTGGCTCCATCTCCCTCTCCCTGCCGTCCTTCGGACGATGAGTCTCTGGCCAGATCCTGCGTGACTTTAATATATCCAGGGCTTTAGGGCAGAGATGGCAAACCTTGGCCCTCCAGGTGTTCTTGGACTTCAATTTCCAGAAGCCCTGATGGACAGGAGGGCTGACTTGGGCTGCTGGGAATTGAAGTCCAAGAACACCTGGAGTGCCAAGGTTAACCATCACTGGCTTAGGGTGAGTGAGGCAGGCCAGGACTCCGTTTTGTTAGGAAACCCTACCCCAGTGATGGTGAACCTTTTATAGACTAAGTGCCAAAACAGAGGGGCAGGGCAAACTTTGTGCTGCAGGGGGGGGGGGAAGTGTTCCCGTTGGGCTGCTGGGCAGAGGGGCGGGGTGAATTTTGTGCTGGGGGAGGGAGGAAGCGCTTTCATTGGGTTGCTAAGCAGGGGGTGGGGTGAACTCTGTGCTGGGGGGAGGGAGGAAGCGCTTTCATTGGGTTGCTGAGCAGGGGGTGGGGTGAACTCTGTGCTGGGGGAGGGAGGAAGTGCTTTCATTGGGTTGCTGAGCAGGGGGTGGGGTGAACTCTGTGCTGGGGGGAGGGAAGAAGCGCTTTCATTGGGTTGCTGAGCAGGGGGTTGGGTGAACTCTGTACTGAGGGAGGGAGGAAGCGCTTTCATTGGGCTGCTGGGCAGAGGGGTGAGGTGAACTCTGTGCTGGGGTGACAACGCGCATGCCAAAAGAGAGGGCTCGGAGTGCCACATCTGGCACACGTGCCATAGGTTCACCACCACTGCCCTACTCTGTTCCCATACAGGGGGAGTTCAGATCAAGCCCAAAAGAAGTGGACAGAAGGGGCCTTACTCACTGATCCCATTCTCCTGCAGGTAGACGGCTAGGCCCTGCGCCTGGTACTCAGGGTCATTGGCTCGCTTCCATTCTTGAAACTCATCGCAAGTCAGGCCCTGATGCTGCGGTTCCCACTGCAGGTTGGGGGGGGAGAGGGGGCAGAGTTAGGAGATGGACCAATATCCCCCCCTCCCCAAACATGCTTTCAGAGGCTTAGGCAAAGCAGGCAGAGAAGTCCACTCAGGGTTCAAGAGCATCATTGCAACACTTGAATAATGACAGGATGACTCAAATCTACAACAGTTGAGAAAATACCATACAGTATTTGCTGGCACATAAGAGTCACTTTTTCTTCCCTTAAAATACACTGGAAAAATGGAGTATGTCTTATTTATTTATTTATTTATTCATTCAATTTGTATGGCCGCCCAATCGACATGCGACTCTGGGCGGCGTACATAAAATCCCCAATGTTTAAACTATAGAAACCCTTAAAATTCCTAAAAACACTGAAAAACTACCTCCCACCCGCACCAATTAAAAATCTAGTTAAAAACTTTTAAAAGCGTGAGTGATCCTGCTCTAAATACTTCTACAGTACTGTATAGCCTACAGTGGGCTATTTGGGTAATAATAGGGTGCATCTTTGTCAGTGATCCCCTCCGACGCTCCACACTGGCTCAGAAGGAGATACGCCACTATGCAGGACTCTCCACCGGGGCTCTCTTGTGCTTGTTCTGTGATAGCCTGGGGTATTATAAGGTTCAGAGCACCCAGACTTGGGGAATCTGCCTTGGATTTGTATCAGGTTGGACCAAACAAACCCTCCAACTCCCTGAGGATAGTTTTGACTTTAAGCCTCCTCAGCCAAGAGAGTATTAATGATAAAGGCTTTGTAAAGCCTGGCAACACTCAGCCTTTTCAATAAACACAAACTGTTATACAAAAACATGGTTTCATTTTATATATAAAATATAAAAAATATACCCCAGAGACAAAACATTGCCTTCCCCCCAAAAATAAAGAAAAGTATCTAACATACCCCGTTTCCTGCCCTTCACCACTTTATAGGGCCGTGATGGCGAACCTTGGCACTCCAGATGTTCTTGGACTTCAATTCCCAGAAGCCCAACCACCCTGTGAATCCACATGAATGGGTTTACTGCGATTCATCTGACCCACACTACCCTTGTCACTCCCGAAAGTAGAAGTAAAACGCACCCGTATGGTTAAGGCTCTTCCGGGTTAACCCTTCCTCTGTACGGGCGCGTTTTACTTCTGCTTCCAGGAGCGATGAGGGCAGCACCGGCCGGATGAATCACAGTAAACCCATTCGTGTGGATTCACAAGGTGCTTGGGCTTCTGGGAATTGAAGTCCAAAAACATCTGGAGTGCCAAGGTTCACCATCACAGTTATAGGGAAAACCAGACCACAGCTCAGCTTCTTGACTCCAGCTGCTGGTTCTGTAACCTTCACCACTACATCAAGCTTACCAAGACATTTTCCTTAAAGCACAACACCATTCTGGGGTGGTGGTGGTACAATGTCATCTCAATCTTATACTCTCCATGCATCTTATGTGCCAGCAAATACAGGTACAGTATATCCCCTTGTTGGTATTGCTCCACCTCGGATAAGGAGAGAAGCAGCAGCGGATGCCGAGAGAACTAAACGAGAGAATGACCCTCAGCGTCCTCTGAATGGAGATGAGCAGATGAGCCTCAAGTCCACTGGCTCAAATCCAGGAAGACCTTTATGGCAAGAACAAACATTCTTGAGGGCACGCCAAAGGGAAACCAAATTAGAAGATGGAGGAAGATCATTGGACAAGGAACAACATTAAAGGAGGATATGGATGACGATCTCAACCTCCCCTATGTCACTTGGAGGACCCTGAATAGACTGAGGGTTGGAGTCCCTAAAAGCAAGGCCAGATAAATGCTGGCAGATAACAACACATGGTGTGAATGTGGAGAGATACAGAATTTGGCTCATTAATTAGTCTGCCAATTACTGTCAAAGACATGCACCGATGACGACTTGGGTTTGGCCAACACCAAAGCCAAGAAAGTGGCTTCGTTTGGCACTCCAGGGTTTGAACCAGACACAAAAGAAGAAGAATGACTTTGGGCTGAGACAGGAGGTGGCTGCTGGTTTAGGGGCCTGATAGAGGATACCTGCCCTACACAACGTATTGCCTAATAACAGAGAAGTTCAGAAAGCTAAAGAAAAATAAACAGGAACCAACTGCCAATGCCTCCAAATAGCTGCTGCCTGAGGCAATTGCCCCATTGTACCTCATGGTAGGGCCAGCCTTGTCTATATCCGGAGGGTTGTTCCAGAGCTACGCAAACTGTTTTTCTGGCAGTTTGAGGGAATTTCGATTCCTAAAAGGCCTGTATGCAATGCAACCCTCTTCTTGACATGTCAAAAGAGAAAGAGAGAGAGAGAGAGAAAGAACTCTTTGCGATATCACAGCCTCGCCCATCGTAAAAAGGCCACACAGACCTGACGTTTGCACTGAACACAGAAGCTTTTCCGGCATTGTGGACACTTTGCCTCCAAGTTCTCTGATTCATAGATGAAGCCAAAAGAACACTAGAAAAGTGGGAGAAAGAAAAGAGAAAGCTGGGTACAGTATAAGTAAAGTAGCTTCTCTTCCACTAGCAGTGAAGAGGCGAGAGGTTTTTGTGGTGTCTTGTCCTCTAGGTAAACCAGCAAAGGAAAATGGCAGGGACTGGCCTCTTCCACAAGTCACATTAAACCAGGGGTGCCCAAACTTTTTGGGCCATGGGCAGGCCACGTGGTTCAGGTGGCTGGTCACTATGGCCCAGGGCCCAGATCCGGCCCACAAAGCCCTCACACTCCAGGCGGGCGCATTTTACTTCCGCTTCTGGGAGCAACGAGGGCTTCATGGGCCGGATGAATTGGCGTCAGGGGCAGGATCTGGTCCCGGGCCGTAGTTTGGCCACCCTTACACTAAATTGTGACCAAGATGCTAGGCCAGTGATGGCGAACTTTGGCACTCCAGGTGTTCTTGGACTTCAATTCCCAGAAGGCCAAGTCTCTGTGGATCTACATGAATGGGTGTACTGTGCATAATGTGTGAATCACAGAGACTTGGGCTTCTGGGAATTGAAGTCCAAGAGCACCTGGAGTGCCAAAGTTCGCCACCACGGCACTAGGCTGTGTATATGCAAGAATGCATAACTTTCAAAGATCCAGCTGTGTCAGTCTTTGCCAAGCACATGAGGCAACAAAACAAAACAGGCACGGCGATATATAAAAACGTGTTCCAGAACATTCCAGTCCACTTGGTTACTTTCAGTGACCCACAAGCGACTCTTTTAGGGAGAAGAAAAACCCACTACAAAACTAGACTGGAAAGAGAAATAATTGACACATGGCAAAGGTTTCCAACTTAAGACCTGTGGGTCAGATTCAGCCTGCAGCACCATTTCATGTGCCCCCCCCACACCTCCAAGGATGTTCGAAAAACAAAATGGCTACCCTTTTGAAGATGTTGGGACAAAAGGTCTACCCCCATCATGCAGGTAGGGCAAAAATGGCCATCCGGCCTTTGAAGCTGATTGAGAGAGTGTGACCCGGCCCCTGGCTTGAAAAGGTTGGGAACCCCTGACATAAGGTATATACAGATGCTAGACACCCACTTAAAAGAAATGAATATCAGCCAAAGGTTCCTAAGTCATTACTGAGTAAGAAATCCTACGCAGAGATACAGTTTGCCATTTGTGTCAACAAAGCTATTTTTAATGTTTTACGGTGTTGTGTGTTAATGGATTGCCCATTGCGGTGATGCATTTTGTAAGCCGCCCAGAGTCGGGTCTTCCCGAGTGGGGCGGGGTGTCAAATTCGAACAAATAAATAAATAAATAAATAAATAAATAAACTGTTATCTTGTAAGTTCACAACTGAAGTTAGTTACCAGGTGACAGCCTATTCCAGGGGTGCCTAAACTTTTTTGCCTGTAGGCTAGTCACGTGGTTCATGGGGCCGGTCACTATGGCCCAGATCCAGCCCGGATGCCAATTCATCTGGCCCACAAAACTCTCGTTGCTCCCAGAAGCGGAAGTAAAACACACTCATACGGGGGCATTTTATTTCCGCTTCTGGGAGCAACAAGGGCTTTGTGGCCTGGATGAATTGGCATCAGGGGCCAGTTCTGGCCCACGGGCTGTAGTTTGGGCACCCCTGGTCTATTTTATTACTTTTTAAAAAAATGTTTATTAGATTTTCAAACAAAATACAATTCAAAGAAAAGCATACATTACAACAAATAAAACATATCAAAGAAAGAAAGAAAAAAAGAAAGAGGAAAAATATTTTATTACTATTTTATTACTAATGAATCATTAATTTGACGATTATCTGTATCTCCTTGTGGTCACAGAAGCTGTGTATAAATGTGATAGTGGTATATAGTCTCACTCTTAATTCACAAAAGCTCACATTGAGATATAACAATCAGTCTTTTAAGATGCCACATAGTTTTTGTCTCTGTCTATCCATCCGTCCGTCAACTTGTCTATTTAATTCTGGTTTTTTGTCTGACTGGCGCACAAAAAAATTACATTTTAAAATCTAAACAATTTACATTTTAAAATCTAAACATTTTAAAACCTATACAACTCTCTTCCCCTTCACACATAATCCCAAATCCACACTCTGTTGTGTTGCACATTTCCCCCAGTAAGAAGATTGCCCGAGCCATTTACTCACATGCGTACACCACTGAAACTTTGGATCCCGCATCAATTCATGTTCTGTCAGTTTTTTGTGGAAGAGGTTGTAGGTCTCCGGGTCCAGGCAACTGCGGAGCTGGAAGAAAATCAGGGGGAAAAGATAAAAATAAGAGAAGGGAAAAATAACATTTTTCATACTATTTTTATAACTTTGGATGGAAAACCAGAAAAGAACTCCCTCCCACGTCATCCACGACAGACTGCTCAGAAAGTCACTGTTTGGATGAGAGATTTTAGGATGAATCTTATGAGATGGGAGGATTAAAGATAATTAAGTGGTTACCTGGAAAGGCAAATGGCACATGAAATCAAAATTTAGGGCCAACCCTACACTACTTCTTCTGTGTCTAGGCCTGATGTGAAACTGCCAAAATGAAGCCACCTTTTGGTGAGTCCATTCTGCAATTCCTTTAGCCTGAGCCAGTGTGAGAAAGATTAGCCGGCAACACAAGGTTACCATTAGCAGGGTATGCTCAATTGTGGTTCAAAAATGACACAATCTTCAAGGAGGCGCTTTCTGCGTACCCATACCATGAAGACTGTCCTGAGAATATAATGCAGAGGACCTTCCTCTGTCTTCCTCCTCGCAGCACGAGTACCACTGATCCAGTTCCATGGGTCCCTTCCTGGTCCTGAGCCCTTTTGGTACACAAAGTCCTCCTCAGCCCCAGGCTAGGATGGATGAAGCTGCTGCCCTTAACCCAGATGGATTCAAGTGGGATTCTACCCAGTGGTAGAAATGCGAGTAATAAATAAATAAATGGCCATTTCAAAGAGAAAAGGGGCTGTTTACCTTATCCCATTGGGGAGGGGGGGAAATTAAAATAAAACGGCATCAAAAGTTTTGATGAAGGAAAGGAATTCTTTGCAAGAAACATCATGTTAGTTACAGAATTAGGAATTTGGGGTGAATCTCAAGGAATCTTGTATGAGAGATTGGGGGTGGGTAGGGAGACACTGAAGGGAAATTCACCTGAATATCCAGAGTGGAGAAGTAGCTCAAAAGTTCCTTCTCGTCACTGATTTCGGGCTCAGAACAAGCCGGACAGACAAGGTCCGTGATGTGTTTCTCTTTCACAGCGATGGTGAAGTGGAGGGTGAAGCATTCCGGACAGATAGTGCACTCACACGACGTCAGTGTCTGCATCTATGGAAGGGAGGAAAGGTTGGCCGGATGAGACCTAAAAGGTTCGTGGCACCCAACGCTCCACTTCCATTGAGGGGAACCAGATGTTGCCAAGAAACCCTCAACCACAGGGAGGAACCACTCTCTCTCCGTGGCCTCTGCTGACTTAGGCTTCTGGTAATTGAAGTCCGAGAACACCTGGAGTGCCAAGGTTTACCATCACGGCCCTAGCATCTCACATTCCGAGGTAGACTGCTTTAGCACATGGGTATTCTACCGAACAGCTATATCAGCAATTCTCAACTTGTGGCCTGTGGGGCGGATATGGCCCATGGCACCATTTCATATGGGCCTCCACCACGCCAGGAAGTGCCATGTGGTGTAGGGAGGGCAAAATGGCCATCTGGCCCCCAAAGCTGTCTGAGGGAGCATGACCTGGCCCCTGGCTTTGAAAGGTTGAGCTCTCCGGAGCTATACGGCCAAGAGTTAGCCCATTCTCCCACAATCTGTCAATGTTGCCCTTTAAAGTTACTTATGCTCACGGCTATCTATGTGTCATGGCAGACATTTCCCTAAATCAATGCCAACATGAGTAAAGGAAGGCTTTATTTTGTCTGTGTGTTTTAAAGTAGACAATTGTTGGGAAAGCTCTAACTTTCATAGATGAGGTTTTATCTTGTGACAAACAAGATTATCTCAATAAATGTTTTCCTACAGCCTTGCCCCATTGGGTGCCCAGATGATGGGAATTGTAGCCTGATACACTGGGAAGGTGCCAGGTGGGTAGGTTGCTTCCTTTTTACCAGCCCAAAAAGGAGAAATGAGACAAAATTATGATAAAAGGTGTGGGTTTTTTTTGAGGGAAGGGGGACTGCAGTCTCTGGGAACTTGCAAAAGTTTATTTTCTGAACTACAGATCCCATGATCCCCCAATCACTGACTGGGGGAATCATGGGATCTGTAGTTCAGGAAACTTTTGCAAGTTCCCAGAGACTGCAGCCCCTCACCGCAAAAACAAAACCAAAAAAAAAAAAAAAAAAACCTTCAGCACATGCTGACTGGGAGATCATGGGATTTGTAGTTCAGAAAGGAAACCTTTTCAAGCTTTGGGTATAACATTTGGTTGCAGATTTATGATCAAGGTGGCTAAAGAATTCAGCCAAAAAAGAGGAACCTTCTCATCTCCTTTTGGGACCAGTTGTTGAATGTTATATACTTCTAGCTTCCAAGATGGATGGGCAGACGCTGACATAACAATGCAAGAAAGCACCGGGTACCTTGTTCCGCGGCAGGGCCAGGCTGCAGACGGCACATTCCCAGTTTAGCAGGCGCTTGATGAAATCACGGCTGGGGGAGGCTTTCACAGCTTCCACAATGTCGGCCAGATCCCAGCCCCCTTCGTTGGGCTGTTCGAGCATCAGCGAAACCACCAGCTCCGCACGGCCCCAGCTGGGGAGAGAAAGAGACGCCAAAAGGCGACGCAGGAGGGCCTGGGAGGAGGGAAAGCAGTAAATGAAAATGATGACAGAGTGACTTAGGAAATCAAGTTTCTAGTCCTCACCATGCCATAAAGGGTACACAGAAAGAGTCTCCTCGAAGACTGTGGTATTTTTGAACCACAATCGGGCGTACCCTGGTAATGGCAGCCTTGTGTCGCTGGCTAATCTTTCTCACACTAGGTCAGGCAAAGAAAAGTGCAAAATGAGCTCACCAAAGGGTGCCTTCATTTTGCAGTTTCATGTCTGGCCTAGACATGGAAGAAGGGGTGGGGGGTGGGAAACCATGCCATAAAAGCCAGTGGGTGGTCTTGGGCGCATTGACTCTCTCAGCCCTGTTCTACCTCACAAGGTCATTGTGAGTATAAAGCAGGGATGAGGAAAGCCACCACTTTCGAGCTCATGAGATGAAAGGGAAGAGAGAACCAATTCAGGGGTGGCCACTGGACAAGTTTCTTTCAGCCTCACCTGCCGGTCAGGGCAATGGAAGTCTATCGGGCGCTCTTCTTCATCCCACAGCCGCTGGTGGAAGGGCTCCAACCGCCGGCGCTGCAGCTGTACCAAGGCATGCCAGACGTTGCCGCTGTTTTGGTAAAGGGCCTCCAACACAGGGCCACGCTCCTCAAAGCCCAGCGCCTTCAGCTCCTGTATCTATTCAGACAAGAGAGAGTGCAGGGTGAGGCCCTCCTACCTGGTCGCAACCGGCCTCCAGAATGTCATTTCAAAACATACTTCACCCATGAAGGTAAACAAAACAGAAAGAGCAAAAATGTTGTGGCCCCTGAAAGACTAGGTACCTTGGATACCTTAGAGTCATTATTCCGCGAGGAGTCCTTCGATGAGTAGACGGAGAGAGTGTGGCCCGGCCCCTGGCTTGAAAAGCTTGGGAACCCCTGGACTAGAGACTATGTTTTAATGAAGTTTTTGTGGATTTCAAGTCGATCTCTTCAGATACAAACCCATGCAACAATTTCATGCAATGCTTTCTGATCACTGACCAGAGAATAACAGCAGAAGCTTGCAAGCCAGATCAATGCCACCTTTGACTCCTTCCCTGCTGCCGTCTCCTTAAAAGGTGAATAGACCCACTTGGTGCCTACCTTGCTGCGCCGGGCACTCAGGCACCGAGCCACGGCTCCGTCCACTTCCCCCTGGCTCTCCAGCCACGCGGCCTGGACTTCCTGCCTGGTGATGACGCCCAGTCCGCCCCCAGGCTCCTGCTCCCCGTGCTGTGTAGCCAGTTCTGCCATGCCTTCCAGGACGCAGGGCAACTCTGAATTGATCCAAGCCAGGGGCCGCTCTGTCCCGGAATAACGCAGGGCAGCAGCCACCATCTCTGGGGCCACGCCAAGCACCTCAGCTTCCTGAGAAGGGGCAAAAAACACGAATCAATCCAGGGCAGGGCGGCTGAGTCAAGATCGGCACCAACACTTTGGAACTCTCTACCAGTTGGGCTGCGCCAGGTTCCGTCTTTAAAAAATTGAAATCCTTTCATTTAAAGAGGCTTTTAAGGAACTCTTACCAATTGTCGAACAATACAGTTAACTCACTTATACTTGACTGTCCGCAGCATGTGTTGTTTGGGGGGCAATGTTACTGTTTATTGTTTTTGTTCTGTTTGGTTGTCATTTGTTTAATTCTAAATGTTACTTGTAAAAAAAATTAGGTTTTTGGGTGCCACCCAGAGTGGGAGATTATCCCAAATAAGCGAGATGTGAATATTAGGTAGATCTATTTGCACATTTAGATAAAGAGATCTATTTGCACATCTAGATAGATAGATAGATAGATAGATAGATAGATAGATAGATAGATAGACAGACAGACAGACAGATAGAGGGAGAGGGAGGAATATATATAAGACCAAATCACCCGAATCATGGCCACCATCTTCTGCCCATCTTCACGTAGCTTTTCCTGCCTCCGCCGCTCTGCCTCTTCCAGAGAGAGGAACGGGCCCTGTTTGATGCTCTTGGGTTCTGCCTTTACTTCCACTCCCTTCCTCTCTTTAGCCTCTTCCTCTTTTTCCAACTTGGGTTGCAGCGGCAAAGACTCAGACCCTCCGCGCTGGCTGGTCCGGTTGCAGATTTCACACACCCGACCGTGAGTCTTGTTCCAGAAAGTGCAGTGTTCACACTGCCAGCCGGGAGATGGCGGGGAAGGTGGGACCGCATGCTGAACAAGGAAGGAAGGACAGGAAACTATTCTGTAGGTGTAAAAGTGTCAAGAAGCAACTTGGTCTGTTCATTAGCTAGCAACTGGCTGTGAAATCACAGAGATAAAACACATTACTGCTAACCAGATTGGAAATATTTTTGAGGTAGTGTAGAGCCTGCGGGACTACAGTGGCTTAGTGGTTAAGATGCTGAACATGACGACTGGAAGGCTGGCAGGTCAACAGTTCAAGACCTAAGTTCTGCATGACAGAGTGAGTTTCCATCTCTGTCCCAGCTCCTCCCAACCCAGCAATTCAAAAGCAAGAAATTGCAAGTAGATAAATAGGTACCATTTGGTGGGAAACGTAATAGCATTCCGTGCACTCTGGTGTCTAGTCATGGCTGCCACATGCCCACAGATAAATGATATCATGCTGATTTGGCTGTGTTAGTTTTACGCTCAATAAGGAAAATAAAGGAAATTGCATCCTGCCTTGGCCAGCCCACCCTCTTCCAGCCACAATCGAGAAAAACCCATAAGACAAGATTTGGAGACAGAAAGAATGTGGATTTGAAACTGCCAAAATGGGACTCACTCACTTGCAGATAATACAGATAATTGTGGAACAGAATTCAGCAGATACTGCTAAATGGAATGAAGTCCACTAATTGGGATACGGTGCTGCTGGGTTAATTTGGTATAGAGATTAAATAATGAAACAGGGATAAAGGTGCCAGACCCTATTTTCAAGAACCCAGATGTTCTGTTTTGTTGTTTGGGACTCACAAAGATGCTACAGTTTAACAGCCTTCAGTTTAACAGCCTTCAAAAGAGCCTGTAGGTTCTTGCAAATTAAAGACAACAGGTTTCTTTGTTGAGTCAACCCAATCGGCTTCTTTTCATGCCAGCAAAAAGCAATCAGCTATAAATGCTAGAAATGCAACATGCAAATAGTAATGGTAAAGGTCGCCCTTGCTTGAAAGCCAGTCGTATGCAACTGTAGGGTTCAGCGCTCATCTGTTTATAGCGAAAGAGCCAGCGCCGTCTGCATTTGGAGACGTTTCCGTGGACATGTGGCAGGCAGGACTAGACACTGGAGTGCATGGGACAGTATTTACCTTCCCACTGAAGTGGTACCTATTTATCTACTTGCAATTTCTTGCATTTAAACTGCTAGGTTGCCAGGAGCTGGGACAGAGATGGGAGCTCACTCTGTCATATAGCACTTGGGTCTCAAACTGACCTGCCGACCTTCCAGTCATCATGCTCAGCATCTTAGCCACTAAGCCATCACAGTCCACTTAACATTCAAATACATTATGACTACAGGTAGCTGTAACGTGGAGACTCAGTTTTAATTCAACCTCAGGGAAACCAACACTTCAATTCCTCTCGTGCTGGGCTTGAACACAAAAGCGTCAACAATGATGTGACGTGATTTGCATCGTGCCCAGTCCGTACATACTTACCTCCTCCTGCCGGAATCCCATCTCCTCGCCCCAGGCAATCAAGGGCTTTGCATCTCCCATCCCGGGCTTCCCTGCCAGGCGGGGCCTTTCGCACATGGAGCACAAGACTGTGGCGGCCTCGTTCTCAAAGGTGCAAGACTGACAGGACCAGTGTCCCCGGACCAGCGGATTCAGGCCTCCTGGTTCTTCTTCAGAGCTGGTGCTGAAGGGCCCTTTGCAGCCGCGGGGACGATCGCAGGAAACGCACAAGACAGATTGGGGGTCGTTGGCTATGTGGCAGGCCGCACAAGACCACGGGGGCCGCTGAGCGGAGAGGTTCGGCCAGGCAGTGGTCAGGGGCTCCATCGGAGGCTGCAGAGATACAGCGTCAGAGGCCACGTTGGAAAGGCTGAAACAGATCACAATCGCACACTCAGTAAGTAAATTAACACTTATTTAGGGGGATGAATTACAGACAGGCAATTATCCAATGGACAACAATCTGTCAGATCTGCGTTGGATTTGGATTCCTTCATTTAAACAGGGAGTTGGATTAGAATGCCTAAAAGGGTGCCTTCCAACCCAGCGAGTCTATGGCTTTATGCATATTGTTCAGAATCTTACTGTCCACCCACACTTTGGTAAGCACCCTGTTAAGTTTTGGTACCAAGAGTTAAAATGAATCCCTTACACCAGGGGTCCCCAACCAATAGCTGTGGACCAATGCTGGGCTGTCCTGAAACGCAAGCGTGTGTGTGGGGAGGGGTGTTGGCACTGGGAGCCCTGGTGGCAGCCTTCTGCCCTCAGCATGCTCTGCCGGGACTGCCCAGTGGGTGGGATGGGCATCAGACACAGCAGAAAGTCAGGTGGCCAGTCCCCTTTATTATTATTATTATTATTATTATTATTATTATTATTATTATTATTATTATTATTATTATTATTATTATTATTATTATTCAATTTATATGCCGCCCTACTCAGTGAAAACCGACTCAGGGCGGTTCACAACATACAATCAAATACAGTACAATGTAACAATTCAATAGAACAACACAATGTCACAATATAGTGAAATATACATCAAAAATTCAAACAATAGAATATCATAAAATACAATACAGTAAGATAAAACCCCAATATACGTAATAAAGTTACAAAAATATTACAAAAAACATAGGAACATTACACAATCTTACAAAAAAAAAAATGTTACAAAAAGGGCATCCTGATCCCACCCACCCCGGATCCTACCCATTAAGGTGGTGGCCACCAACCGACTACTCCCCTTCCTTCTGTCCAAGGGAAAGGAGAAGGGCAATGTGTCCATCCAACATGTAGGTGCTGCCACAAAACCCCAGCCTAGAAAAAGTTTAGCAAACAGTCAGACTGGCCGGAGGAGGGTGGGGTTGGAATCAGCTGGGGAATGGTGTTTTCTTCCTCCCAGAACTTCAGCCGGCTTTTTCACTCCTGGCCTCGGAGGGTGGTGTGTTGGAATCAGCTGGGGAATGGTGTTTTCTTCCTCCCAAACTGCACCCGGCTTTTTCACTCCTCGGAGGCCTCTTCCACGTTGCTTAACTGTGTGCTGTGTGATGCCTCACTGCCTCAGTCAGGCGGTGTGGCTGGCGACCGGCTGGACCCTCCTCCTCATTTTTGGGCTGCAGCAGGGCTCCCCCCCTCGCCTGTGCACAGTGTGCATTTTGTCGTATTTTGTTGTGTGCTTGCGCTGTCCGGTCCCGCTGCCCCCACTTGCCAGTCTGTGAAAAGGTTGTTTGGCATGAAGCTGGTCTGTGGTACAGGAAAGGTTGGGGACCCCTGCTTCACATAATACATTTATTGTTTTTATCAAAAAAAATTCAGTACAGAATGCTTTGCAAGCTTTATCATGGATTTTATCATGGATACCTGAAACTGCAGGTAACAGTGGACAATATATTTTGCATTGCAGACAGTGCCTTCTAGTGGTCAGCTCTGGTAATGCACACTAGAAATTGATATGTACAGTGGTACCTCGATTTACCAACACCTTGGTTAACATAATTTTCGGTTTACAAATGAAAATTCATTGAAAGAAATGTCTCAGTTTACAAATTTAATTGTGAAAAAAATTGTAAGCCAAAATGCGGTTTCCCACAGGAATATATTGAAAACCAATTAATCTGTCCCAGAGGTCAGGGGGGGAAAAGGTTTTCAATGCATTCCTATGGGAAACTGTGTTTCAGTTTATGAATTTTTCACAATACAAAATGTCTCAGAGAATGCATTAAATTTGTAAACCGAGGTACCACTGTATTGTATTTCAGGATTGCTTATTGAATGTTTTTAGACCTATGAACAACTAAACTCTAGGATATGGGGTGGTGGCGAAACAAGGCACAGGAGAAATATGGAGAAAAGCAAATCCTTCTGATATAACTATTCTACCACCCCTTTGAACATTTTTCGAACCTTGAACCTTGATGACGGTAACCATAAGATCAGAAGCAGCTTGATGCTTCACAACGGGGCAAAAAGTAACTTAACTTTGCAAAGGCAGCTGTAACAGGACATGAACCCAGGCATGACACAAATACGAAGCTGGGGCCCACAAATGGATGCGTGTCAATACCTGGACGGTGGTGGAGCTGGAGGCGGGGTGCCATGCCGCACATGGTCCTTCAGGGGCACTCGGCGGTGATGAGTCCGTGAAGGGTGTTTGTGGAAGAGGCGGTCACAATCTGGACACAGAGATTGGGCACAAGCAGAACAGTGGGAGGATGGGGGTTCCAAGCCACAGAGGAGGCAGGTGTCTGGGGGCAGGTACCCTTTGGGAGGGAAGAGAGAAAGTCAGACGAGAACTGATCCAAGCGCCTGACTTTCTGAAAGCACTGGCAAGCCCTACAAAATTATGCAAATCCAAACGCATTTCTGAATACATTTGCTGAGATTTTGTGCCTCTGGGACTGTGGTGGTGAACCTTGACACTCAAGGTATTCTTGGACTTGAATTCCCAGAAGCCCAAGTCTCTGTGAATCCACACGGATGGGTTTACTGCAATAGTTAATAATAACAATGCGTGTACAGTAAACCCATTTGTGTGGATTCACAGAGACTTCGGCTTCTGGGAATTGAAGTCCAAGAACACCTGGAGTGCCAGTAAACCCATTTGTGTGGATTCACAGAGGCTTGGGCTTCTGGGAATTGAAATCCAAGGACAGCTGGAGTGCCCAGGTTTGCCATCATGATCCTACAGTTTCTCATTACTTTCACAGAGACTAAGAACCTGCTCATTTTGTCTTGCTTTGCTCTTTGCATTAAAACCTGAAAGCAAAGATATTCCAAATGCTCAAACCTTTCTGACACAAAAGGCAGAGCAATCAAGGGACACCCAACACCCTGTTCCTTTGCTTTCACCTGAAAAGCTACACCTCGTGCCTTCAAGACATCAATACCAACGTTACCTGGGTGGGATGAGGCACTCATCGGAAGCTGGGGTAACAGTTCTTGAACCGGAAAGGGGTCTGCAGTGAAACTGGCCTGGAAAAGAAAGACTACAAATGTAAATAACCACTGGCTGATTGGGTAGAGTGAATCTTTAATCAGAATAACACAGATTATGCTGGGACTTCTCCCCTCTCCCTGGCCCACACGCCAGCTGCAATTCAAGGTGGCTTCATTCAATCTTCAACTGTCTCCCCCACCGCATAGACCAGGGGTGCTCAAACTACAGCCCACAGGCCAGATCTGGTCCCTGAAGCCAATTCATCCGGCCCATGCTGCCCTCGTCACTCCCGGAAGCAGAAGTAAAACGCACCAATTCATCCGGCCATGCTGCCCTCATTGCTCCCGGAAGTGGAAGTAAAACTGCTTCTGTCCGGACGTGTTTTACTTCCACTTCCGGGAGTGATGAGTGCAGTGTGGGCTGGATGAATTGGTGTTGGGATCCAGATTTGGTCCACAGGCTATAGTTTGGGCACCCCGGTTTAAGCAGAGAAAATGGCAGTGTAAAATCTCATCCTGTTGCAAAACAGATTGCAAGGTGTGTCTTGCTTCCGCTTCTGGTGGGAGGAACCACATGACCAGCCCACTGAACCACATGACTGGCTCGCAGCCCAAAAAGTTTGGCCACCCCTGGCACAGAAATCGCATGAAACCCAGCAGGGTGGACCTGGAGGCTCAGAATTACAGTCTCTTACAAAAACAATATTTGAACTCAGTTTTGACCAATGACAGATGAAACCCAGGAAAAGTGTTGTCTGAAAAGGGTTGTGCTCTGCGATGTGGAAGGACGATGCATGTGACAGAGCTGTGCTTTGCAAGCCGGGAAAGTATTTCATGTAACTGAGCTGAACCTTGGAGCCTTGAAAAGGTCCTGCCTACCAACTGAGCTCTGCTTTGGCACTGATCCCAAACTCACCTTTAAAATGTCATATTCTTGTATTAACTCTTGAAAGACCAGAGGATTGGGGTGGGCGTCCTAAAAAGGGAGAAGAACCATGAATGTTCTCTAGTTCACACCAATGATCTTGATATGTCCAATCCGAATTTCCCAGCCCTCCTCGATCTTGTGGCGATGCCGTACCGAAAGGAGGAGATTCAGTTCGGCTCGCAACAGCATGATGTCCACTGTAACTGAGGCCACTCGGGCGACATCTGGTTCTTCGAGACGCTCAGGGAAACATAGGGCATCTGCCTGTTCTTCAGAGTAGCCATAGAGGCAAAGAACATCACGGCCACCCTGCCAGAAATACACAACCAGTGGCCTTAGAAAGTAGCAGAAAGGGGTTAGCAAGAAGAGCTTTCCCTTAACCATGGCCTTAATCTAGAAATAACTTTAGAGGTGAATGACAGACATCACTTTGAAAACGACTCAGGCCAGTGCTGGGCCACCAGGATAATGGGACGTGCGGCTGCGGGCCTCTACTTAGAACTCATAGCTTAAAGGGCCACACCACCTAAGTAGTTTCCACTTCAGCTCCTCTTGCCCAGGGCTCCCCTCCGCCCTGTGGGAGAAAGTCTGAAGTGCTTAAGCAATGGTGCAGAGAGAAGGGAGCCCCCGACAAGAGGAGCCAAAGTGGAAACTGCCGAGGTGATGCGGTCCTTTAAGTTATGAGTTCTAAGTAGAGGGCCATGGCTGCCCGTCCCAGAATCCTGGTGGCCCAGCACAGGTCTGAATGGACTGGTGGGGTGGGGTGGGGTATGAGGACAGGAAAGACAGTTCTGGGCAGTCTTCAAAGGCAGCCCCCAAAACATTACAGTAGTCTAACCCACTCCCCCAAAAGTTACCAGAACATGAACAGGCTCAGTAACTTATCTACTCTCCTTCCAGAAGTCAAGGCAAAAGAGAGGTGGGACTCATCATCATATTGATTAAGGGGTGGAAGCAAGGGGTGGTTGGTGGTTAAATCTATGAATCTGCTCACCAGATACGCGGAAACTGAACTTCTCTCTCACCTTGATGGTGTCCACCGTGTCTCGGAAGACGGGGTTGTTGAACTTAACCATCCGCCAGAAACGAGGCTTCAGGGGTGTCAAAAGGTTGCGTCCGTATTTCTCCAGGATGTTCAAGGCAATAGAGAGGGTGCGAAGATCCTTTTGGACCTGGGAGAGAACTGGAAGTTTGGATATGCATATTTCTCTTACAGAGGAACTGTTGCAGCCCCTACAAAGCCTACCATACTTTAAAACCCCAGGAACAATCGGGAGGGGGGGCGTCAGCTTGAGGACTAGAACCTTACATTCTAAAGCACTGTGAAATGAAAGTTCAGGTTACAGGTATTTCATTTATATTTAAATAATTTTTTTTGATGCAAGCACCACTTAGAGAGGCTTGAAATAGATAAAAGGTTCCCACTTTTCTGCATTGCATCAGAGCAAATCCTTCCAAAAAAGTGTATTCTGTATTCTTCCTCCAGCCCCCACGCTGTTTTATGGGCAGAAGTTCAACAGGGAAAGCTTCTGCTTTCCCACTGCTCAAAGAACAAAACCCCTCTCCCAGAGAGGAGGGAAAGATCCACATCATGCTCTCTCCACGGCTTCAATGAGGCCGTGTTGCGGTCCCCCACTTCCCTCTTGAGTTTTCACATCTGGCCCTTACCTCCCCCTGGATGTTGTCTCGGACGATGCCCTTAGCATCTATTTCCCGGTACTTCTGGGACAGGGGTATCACTGCCTCCACCAAGCGCTGGACGGATTCAGAGTTTGGCTCTGCAGGGCTCTGGATCAGTGACGCCATCAGCTCGTCCCGAAGGGCCGTGAATTTGTGTTCAGCTTCCTCCATGCCTGGCGCTGCAAAGGTTGTGGTGGGGTGTGGGTGTCCGGAGAAAGAAAAGACCATCATCCGTGAAGGAGCCAAACACATTTATCTAAGGCAGGGGTGCCCAAACTACGGCCTGCATGCTGGATCCGGACGCCACGCCAATTCAGCCAGCCTGTGCCACACTCGTTACTCCTGGAAGCAGAAGTAAAACGTTCTTTTTCCGGAAGTGATGAGGGTGGCGCAGGCCAGATGAATTGGCGTCGGGGCCTGGATCCGGCATGCGGGCCATAGTTTTGGCACTACTGGTTTAAGCAGAGAAAATGGCAGCCTAAAAATCTATCTCAGTCTGTTGCAAAACAGATTGCAAAGCACATCTCAGCAAACCCATTCGTGTGGATTCAGAGGGTGCTTGGGTGTCTGGGAACTGAAGTCCAAGAACATCTGGAGTGCCAAGGTTCGCCATTACAGGATTAGGGTGATGTTCCTGGTAAGGCAGAAGTCTCTCATTTTCTCATCACAACATTCCTGCCAGGCAGACCAAGTGCCTGAACAAAGACCAAATTCCTCTTTAGCTCCATGCTATCTACAGTTGTACCTCGCTTAAAGAGCATAATGCTCTTTAAGTGAAACACCATTGTAAGTGACCAATTATGATTTCTGGCAGGTGTGCGGGGGTTTGCGAACCCCAATTTTGTTAAGAGAGTTTTTGGTTGGTTTTACTTGTTAAGTGAGGCAACCATTCAGAGAAAATTCTGCTCTTTAAGCGAGTTACTCTAAGCAAGGCACTCATTATGGAAGGTTTTACTGTACTACTCGATAATTTCAATTTATTTATTCACACTCACAAGAATAAGCAAACAATTACATCACGACAACAATTTAAAAACCATGTAAAATCTTAACAAAATTATATACAGTATAATAAAAGATAACTACTATGGGCACCAACCACCACTGGGGCTTATAGACGTTCTCAATTAAATATTCTTAGCATCATTAAAACATTCATTAAAAATAAAATAATCTGTTCGTTCCAAAACTGTACTACATTTGCCCTGGCTTTACTCCTTCCCCTTTCACTACTACATAATTTAAAAATTCTTTCCATTTTCCTCTAAAATCAGGTTTTTAAAAAATTAATCCCCTTTTAACCTTCAACTCATATATACAGTTAATTGATCATTTCTATATTCTATTTGTTTATATTAATACATTTATATCCTGCCCATCTGGGATATTCTCCTACTCCTGGGCAGTTTACAAATTAAAAACACAACAAAATCCATTGTCTTCAGCCAAGCCCTCAGGTACAATCGCATCTGCTCAGACCCACACGATAGAGATGCCAAGCTCACAGACTTACAAAATGCATTTCTCAAACTACAATACCCATCCAATATGGTTAAAGATCAAATCAACCGGGCTAGACGAATACCCAGGAGTGATCTACTACAAGACAGGCCCAGAAGGGAAAGCAATTGCACACCACTGGTTGTCACCTTCAGCTCTCAACTCAAACCCCTCACACGCATAATGAGGGATCTCCAACCCATCTTGGACAAGAGTGCTTCACTTTCCAAAGCCCTTGGTGACAGACCCCTACTCGCTTATAGACAACCCCACAATCTCAAACAACTATTGACACACAACAGACTACACAGAAGTGGAGCAGATATGGGAACTAGACCCTGCTGCAAATCCAGATGTCAACTATGCCCCCACATTCGCTCTGGAAACAGTATTACTGGACCCAATGGCACCACACACAACATTAAAGGCAGTTTTACTTGTGCTTCTGTCAATGTGATTTACGCCATCTTTTGCCAGAAATGTCCATCTGTGTTTTATGTAGGACAAACAGGACAATCTTTACGCAAAAGGATTAATGGACACAAATCAGATATCCGGAATGGCAACACGGAGAAACCCGTCTCAAACCACTTCAATCTAACTGGACACTCTATCCAAGACCTGAAAGTTGCAATTCTGCAACAGAGAAATTACAAAACTAGGATTGAAAGAGAGACAGCAGAAATCAAATACATCCATCTGTTAGATACCCATCACAGAGGGCTAAATATTAGTGAAGGGTTTCTGGGACATTATCAAATTTGATACACAGGTTGCTATATGATTTTATATTACAACTTTCCTGCCAATTCTCTTTAGTAAAACAGAAAGAAACCAGGTACAGGAGTTTGTTTTTTTCTCCCCTGACATGCAGGTCACAAGTGGATCAGATACCATAGTGGGCTTTTTCAGCAACCTTGAGATTGAAAAGGAGTCATTTGGAGTTTATCTGAATAATTTATTGTTGCTAATGGCTGGGTGAAACTGGATTCTTGTGCTTGCTTGTCTTGCCCACACCCCTTCTCGCGCTGAGCCCCGGAATTTGGTATATAAAGAACATGCCTGTAAGTTTCACTCTTTGTCTGATGAAGTGGACTTGATCCACGAAAGCTAACAATAAAAATATAGCAGTTAGTCTTTAAAGTGCCACAGTGTTTTTTATTTTATTTTAGTTTGTTTATTTTTGTTTCGTTCAGTGATATGCCTGAACTACAGACTAACACGGCTACTATTCCAAAAAATAACAAGTTAAAAAGAATTTTACAATATTTTTCCCTCAAGTAACAATATAGTTGTTACTAATTTGGTGCAATACTTGTAAACAGTTTGTATTGTAATGTAATGTTTGTAAGCCGCCCTGAGTCACCATGGTGAGTGGGCGGCAATATAAATTTGAACTAATAAATAAATAAATAAATAATATAAAATTAAACATACAGTAATACACAAACAGTAAACCCAATATCCCAAATGGGTGGTATAAAAACTCAATAAATAAATAAAATAAACCAGTCAATAAAACACTGTACTACTCAATATCCCAGCCTGGCTAGGAAAAAGAAATTCCATAGTCGTCTCAAATCCTGTTTCTTATATTTTGCTGATTTGCCATCGACTCTAATTTTTTAGACTCCTCATTTGAAACACAACTGAGAAAGATTGCTTCTTGGACTACTACACACCCCATCGTCCCCTCCCCAGCCAACCTCTCTGAATGGATGTTTTCCTGTCGCTTGCTTTACTTCTTCCCCGCAAAGAGGAGCCAAAAAATCCACCCAATAATCCGAATCTGAAAAGGTTGCAAATTAATTTCGAAACGAGGTGTGGCGAGTGGTCTGGGTTTTATAGTATATTATACTGTAATTCCTTATTCTAGGCATCTTGTATAGGGGGGAGGACTACTAGGGTGCCTTACCTTGGGGGGTGGGGGTGGATGATGGACCCCCCAATCCAAAAATCCCTCCCTTTTTGTGAAGCCTTATGGAGAAGGAGGCGGATTATTATGGGAAAGCGAAAGAGGAAGGAGCCTGGGAACCCGGCTGGCTGGCCCAGAGAGACGAAGCCCAAGGAGGCCCCACGAGCCCAGGAGGAAGAACTGCAAGCGCCGGAGCCGCGCGGCCCAGGGCGCCTCTGAGCGTACGCAGAGTGCAAAAGGACGAAAGAGGCGGCAGGAGGACCTCGGGCGGCGGCGGATTTATGCAGGGCAGGAAAAGAGAGAGGAAGAATTTGGGGTGGAGGGAAGAGATATTTTTGGGGGTGGAGGGGATATCTTGGGTGGGTGGGTCTGTAAGGTTTCCAAGATGGCACCTTGAAACAAGAACCGCACTGGGTTTTGGCCTTGTTTTCCTTTGCACCAAACGTAAAAGGGTGGGCAGGATTTGGAATACAGGCTCGCTGGCTGGGGGGAAATGGACTTTGTAGTCCTCCTCGCAAGGAATTACTGTATTCCGAGTCCTGAGGGTGGGAGGGTTGCGTGTCATGGCCAAACCCCCCCCCTCGCCCCCAATGCGTCCAATCTTTCCAGTGGGTGTCACCTTGCAGGGAAGTTGGAGCGAGGGCGTGCACACGTGTGAATGCGAAAGCGAAAGCGCCAGGGGCTGGGTCGAAGCGCGCAAGGGGGGCCCGCGTTGCTGTCGACGCCTCGGATCCGAGAAGAAGGAAGGGTCGTGGGAACGGGGACTCTTGACACACACACGCACCCTAACTACTACCCCTGCACTGCCATGGCCAAATCCTGCACTGCCGTCCGAGTCAGCAAAGAGACCCGTGAAAAGGTGGGGAGAGGGCGTGTTTTGCAGGGGGAAGTGGGCGGAGGAGCAGCGTCTGACCAAAATGGGGTCGGGGTCCACATTGGCTAGTTCTGATGTCTCGCTTATAATAGACAAGAGTGCCTCTGGGCATGTGCAGAATTCGCTTTCCAGGCGAGTGCAACCCGCTTTTGCACTTCTTGAATGCTCTCTGCAAAAACCAGGCATTCACTCTGCTGGGGCTGGAAAGGGGGGGGGGCACACTTTTAACTTGCTCAGAGTGCTTTTGGTTGTTCCCAAAAGACCATTTCTCCCCCTTCCAGATCAGGTCCCATAAAGGGTGAGATTTGACCCTTGGCTTTAAAAGAAATACATCCTGGTGGTGGACATCGGGTTCAGATTGGAGACCATCCTAAAATATAGGTCAAGGTCTCCCTTGCTTGAAATCCAGTCGTATCCAACTCTAGGGTTCATGCTCATCTCCGTTTACAGCCAAAGAGCCAGCGCTGTCTGCTTCTGCAGATGCTTCCGTGGACATGTGTCAGGCATGAATAGACACGGGAGTGCACTGAACACTGTTATCTTCCCACCAAAGTGGTACAGTACCTATTTATCTACTTGCAATCTCTTGCTTTCAAGTTGCTAGATTGGCAGGAGTTGGGACAGAGATGAGAGCTCACTCCATCATGCAGTACTCAGGTCTTGAACTGCTGACCTGACGACCTTCCAGCCATCAAGTTCGGCATCTTAACCACTAAGCCACCATAGTCCCGTAAATCCTAAAATATACATGCCAGCAAAAGCGGTGAAGAATCCCTTCCAACAAACCCCAAATCTGGACTTGCCTGGAACTGTTTTCTGTGATATTTTAATTTTGGTGATCTAGGCTCTACTCCTGTCCATTACTAGTTGAACAGTTGTACCTCGCTTAAAGAGCATGATGCGTTCCACAGGATTGCTATTTAAGCGAGTTTGCTCTTTAAGCGAAACACCATTGAAAGTGACCGATTGTGTGTGTGGGAAGGGATTGCGAACCCTGATTTACTTGTTAAGCGAGTTTTTGGTTGGTTTTATTTGTTAAGCGAAGCGAACATTCAGAGAAAATTCTGCTCTTTAAGCGAATTACTCTTTAAGCGAGTTACTCTTTATGCGAGGTTTGACTGTATTTGCGTCTGAGTTGGGGCAGATATGATTTTGTGGGAAGTCTATCTGGCTCAACCTTGCAGTGTTGGCATATATGGGGCTTTCCTGCCCTATTGATTCAACCTTGGCTGCACAAGGCTGGCACAGATCGGAGGGCAAGAAGGCAGAAGAAGAGGCAGGAACCATTTTGAATTGGCAGCAGGTGGGTCACCAAGTTCCTTTTTTCTGCCCAGGGAAACGCAACTGGATGGCCTCACATAAAAGGCTGGACTGAGTTTTCATTCTCTTGTGTAAGAAATCCCAGCCAGAAGTTCAGCACCCTTTGTGGAGAGAGAAATAATCTGGTTTATTTACTGGTCTGCTGATTACTGCCAGGAATGTGCACCAATAAGGCTTTAAGTTTGGCCAGTGACAAAGCCAAGAAAGTGGCTTCATTTTGGCAGGCCAGGGTTTAATCGAGACACAAGAGAAGGGGGAAAAAGCACATCTTTTAGACAACTGTTTTTACACCCTCCAACTTTCAACGCCCCGGGTCAACATCCTGGTCAAGTTGCCCTTGTTACAACTCTGGCTCCCAGCATCGATTTTAATCAGTTATGCTTTAATTGCAGGACTATTGTTGTGGCTGCAATGTTTTGTACCCTGCCTGCCATTCTCCCTTGGGAAGTTTACTAAAATGTAGGAGCAGAAAATATACAACAGATTGAGCATGTTGCCCTTGCGCTTAGGCACTCCAACCCTCAGCCTATTCAGGGTCCTCCAAGTGATAGTAGGGGAGGGTTGAGTTCCTCAGCCATATCCTCTTTTAATGTTGTTACTTGCCTAGTGAGCTCCTTCCTCCATCTTCTGATTTGGTTTTGCGGTTGGGAAGGCCTTTTTTGTCACCACCATAGATAATTTAAAAACAGTTCTTGGTTATCATGTCCAGAAATTCCCAATTCCTCTTGCTGTCTTTCACTTCCTTATTTTTGTCAAACACAGCCCAACCTCCTTTTCAGCTGCCGAAATTCCCCTTTCTAGAGGAAAAGACCTTTCACTTTCTTTTTGAACTGTTAGCTGTTGAAGTCAGAGCGACAGCTCAATTGCTTATTCCTTGTTCTCATTTTCCAGCCTGTTCTTTTCAGATCTTATTCCTTTTTGGATTAGGCAGATCTTTGATTTGGAATGACAGATGCATTACTGTACCGTTGTAGCAATCTTTCTAAACCATGAGATGTTATATCCAGCAGCCCTGAATCCACTTTGTGTCACTCGTGGAAAATATTCCTGGCACTTCAAGTACAATAGTTTCCTACAGATGAAGAAGCCTCATCTGTAAATATTTCATCTGTATTAACTTCTTCTTATACCGTATCTGATTCTGAATATTGGCGATCCTCAATGGCAATCAGCCATGAAGACTGTCCTGAGAATATAATGCAGTGGCCTTTCACCTGCCTTCTATATCGCAGTGTGACACCCATAGTACCACTGATCCAGTTCCGTGAGTCACTTTCTGGTCCTGACCACTTTTGGCACAGAAAGTCTTCAGCCCCAGGCCAGGATTGATGAAGCTGCTGCCCTCCATCAAGATGCATTCAACTGGGATTTAATCCACTTGGGGACCATCATCCTTCCCTGTGGACTTCACCAAGGTCTCTAGTCCTCAGGTTAGTTAACCGCTGCCTGACGTTCAGCGTTGAGTTGCTGGCTGTATGGTCTATTATTTTATTACCATAGCAGGTTAACCTGGCCAGACTATCTGCGTTAACTACAGAGGATAAAACTATGTTTAAGCCCAGTTGAAGAGTCACAACAGCCTTCCCCATCCTAGCGTACGCCATACAGTTTTGACTACAAATTCCATCATCTCAGCCAGCAGGGTCATTGACTAACAATAATTACCACCACAGTGAAAGATGCCTCCCAGGATGTGATCTCCTTACAGGATTGCATTTTACTTCTTTGTGCTAGGAAAGTTGTTGTATATTGTATGATATGTGTTTATGTATATATATTGTAAGCCACCCTGAGTAGTGCTTGCCTCAAAAAGGTGAGTAAATGAATGAAGGATGGTCCACAAATGGACTAAATCCCTCTTGAATCCATCTTGACGGAGGACAGCATCTTCATCAATACTGGCTTGGGGATGAGGAGGACTTTCCGTGCCAAAAAGGCTCCGGACCACAAAGTGACTCAAGGAGTCAAGGAGCTGGATCAGTGGTATGGGTGTCATGCTGCAATGTGGAAAGCAGATGAAAGGCCACAGCATTATATTCACAGGACAGTCTTCGTGGCTGATCGCCATGAGGATCACCAATATTTGGAATCGGATACGGCAAAAGAAGAAGAATGAATGAAATGTAGTTTATTGTGTATATTCCTCTCCCATTAGGAAACAAAGGTACAAATCCTGTTGCTTAGTGTAGTAAATGACAATGAGAATAGACCCATTGAATCTATGAAGATTTAAAAAGTCAGCCATCTCTGTAAGTTCCATTGATTCAAATAAGCCAACTCTGGTTGCAACTAGTTGTTGTAAGTTACAATTAAAGTAAGCCCATTGGATCAGTAAAATCTACTCTAGTTGAGGTTTGCAATAAGATTTTTGCCTTTATTTCTGTTTAGTTAAGAGAAAGATATTCTGACAAAAATAGGAAGGGGAAATACTGTAGTATCTGCAATATCCTGTAAAATATACTGCGTCAAACAGACTAAAGTAGTTTTCAACCTATTAAAGCCGGGGCCGGGTCACGCTCCCTCAGACAGCTTTGGGGGCCGGGCAGCCATTTTGCCTTTCCTCCACCACACGGCACTTCCTGGTGTGGTGGAGGTGGGCCACATGAAATGTTGCTGTGGGCCACATTTGGCCCATGGGCCACAGGTTGAGAATCCCTGGATTAAAGGGTCTGCATCTGCATTAGCTTCAGGTCTTGTTTAGTTTTCTTGCTTAAACTGGCTGCATTTCACAACCTCTTTCCTTCTCCCCAGATGGGCCTTTTCCGGGAGACCCTTTTCAAAGAGGTAAGTCCTAGTTTGCCCTGTTGAATCATTTGCTCCTTCTCAAGTTTTCACAATCTCCAAGCTAACTGGTTTCTCTTCATTCTTTCTCCTTGTCCTAAATACCCACAGGGTGAAGAATTCCTTTGCAGATTTCTGCCGAGAAAAATATGTCAGTTGGATCAGCTCCTGAGGGTAAATAATAATAGTAAAGGTTTTGGGAAATGATAGCATCAAGATTCTTTGGGACTTTAAAGACGGACATCATGATGACTCACAACACATGTGATATAACTGTTATTGGAAAATAAGGCCTGATTTATTGACATTGCTATACAAGGGGATGCATGGATTGAGGACCAAGAACTGGAGAAAATCACAAAATATTGTGATCTGCAAATTGAAGTTAAGCATTTTTGGAGGGGGGGGGGGGAGATCAGTTGTTATACCCATAGCAATCAGAGCCCTTGGAGCAATTCCTAAAGGACTCTCTAGATAATTGGAAATTTTGGATTTATTGGGACTTGAATATCCTAACTCTAACCCCCCCCACCCCCAAAAAACCCAACTCCTAGGAACTGTATATATACTTAGATCTTACCTTAACAGTTCTTAGGTCCTTAGTTAGGGCTTGAACTGTTAATTTTATACGAGTCCTCACTCAATCTAATGGTAGATTTGTATAATACAGTGGAACCTCAGTTAATGTAATTAATGCGTTCTCCGGAACGTTTCTTACAGTGAAAATTACTTTAACCAATTTTTCCATAGGAATGCATTGAATGCAGTTTCCCATAGGAATGATTTGAAAACCAAAATACATTAACCAAAATGTGGTTTCCCATAAGAATGCATTGAAAACCAATTAATCTATTTTTTATGGATTTTCATTTGTTACGTGATTTTTATGTTAACCGAGCTGTTTGATAACCGAGGTTCCACTGTAATAGCAGTATGCTGTTAAGTCAATTCTGGTTTATGGCAACCCTTTCAAGGGGTTTCTGAGTGGAAAATACAGAGGTGGATCTCTTAGGACTATGCATCGTGCCCAAGGCTACACAGGATAGCTCTTTCTGCCAGAAAGCAGAGTGGAATCGAACACCCAGCCTCTGGCTATTTAAACCGAATCCAATCTGTGAGGTAGACTGCATTGTTTTTGAAGAGGAGTTTACCTAATGTCCAGTTTTCTTCCTATATTTTCACCCCGACCCCTTTTTCCAGGAAGATGTGATGAACATTCAAGATTTGGCTTCTCTACGAGCCCCCCTCGATATCCCCATCCCAGACCCTCCACCCAAAGATGATGAGGTGGGTTACTGTAAGGGGTTATTCTCTCCCCTAAATAAATTTGGGTCATAGCCTACAGGGGAAAAGAATAAACAGCATTGGTTGTGTTTTTCCCTACAGATGGAAACGGAGAAGGAGGACAAGGAAGGTGAGGAAAATAGATTTGTGTGAGGGGAACATTGAACAGTTGGAAGTGTGTTTGCGTTGAAGGAGTGGGAAAACATTCTGATTTGTTATACTGTATTCATTTTTCTCTCTCCAACTGCCAGCTCCCAAATGTGGTTACCTTAAGGGTAACGAGGTTATAATTTCACTTTTGAATCGTGTTAAGCCTGAAGTTCGGGAATTCAAAGAGAAATGCGTCTTGGTGAGTTGGCTAAAAAGCCCCCACCCCCTTTGTTGTTCCTTTTCTCATTTGCTAAACTAGGGATGGGCTACAGCTGGCTTCTAAATAGCGCTAGGTAACGGTCGCCCTTGCTCAAAAGCCAGTCGTATCCAACTCTAGGGTTTGGTGCTCATCTCCATTAAGCCAGCACTGTCTGTGTCTGCAGATGTTTCCGTGGACACCAGAATGCCAAAACAGTACCTATTTATCTACCTGCAATGTCTTGCTGTTGAACTGGTAGGTTGGCAGGAGCTGGGACAGAGATGGGAGCTCACTCTGCCGTGCATTACTCAGGTTTCAAACTGTTTACCTGCCAATCTTCCAGTCATCAAGTCAGCATCTTAACCACCAAGCCAGCACAGTCTCTTATATAATTCCCAGAAATCCTTCCCATCTGCTCCACTTGCTGTGGTTGCTGGCGGCTTCAATCCTACAAGTTATAGAGGCTCACACTTCTCTCTGTCATGTCCTACACATACCCTTTATGTAATTATGTATCCTGAGCTTGAGAAAGTTACTTTTTGGACTACAGCTCTCAGAATTCTACAGCTCAGGCTGGTGACATTAACTAAGGTTTGTCCCAGACTGAAATGTTGAGCAGTTCCCTGTAGAAGCATCTCAGTTTTTTTGTTCCTTCTTCCCATCAGGTCACAACCTGGATTCATCACTTGATTCCCAAGATCGAGGACGGCAATGATTTTGGAGTGGCAGTTCAGGTAAAAGAAACAGAAGCAAACGGAGAAGCTGTATCTTCTTTGATCCTAATGGATTCCTTTGCGTGTACATCCATTTCTGTCGTTGTCTCTTCCGACAGGAGAAAGTGCTGGAACGTATCTTGGCCCTGAAGACCAAAATAGAGGCTTTTCAGACCACCATTTCCAAGTATGTGGGCAGCTGGAGGTGCAGGTAGCACAATAAGGGTTAAGCCATGAGCTGTGTGAGCACCCCGCCCCAAAGCATTGTGGGCAATGCCATTCCTACCAGTTCTTCTAAAACAGGCCTTAGCTTTCTCTAGTCCATTGTTTCCCAAACTTAGGGTTTCGGAATTCAATTCCCAGGAGCGCATGCCCAGGAAACCCATTTGTGTGGATTCTCAGAGCAGTGTTTCCTGACCATTGGTTCTTGGACTTCAGTTCCTAGAAGCCCCGGTCAATTCTCCAAACCACTGATCAGCCAGGGTACTGACTTAGGCTTCTGGGAATTGAAGTCCAAACCCCAAAGTTTGGGAAATACTGCCTAGTCTATGCTTTCCTGCCTTAGAGCGGGGAGTGAGCTGCTCTGGGTATTCAGTTAGACTTCAACTCCCAGGATTCCACATTATGAGCTGGGCTGGCTAGGGATAATGGGAGTATTAGTCCAACAACACCTGGAAAGCCACACTTAGCCCGGGCTGCCTTAGCATAAAATATTGGTTCCCATTGCATCATAGGTAGCCCTCCTTCACTGCTAACTTGATTTAGCAGGGTCAGGGTTAATGCAGTCTGTTTTCCCGTGAGATCACTGCATCTATTAACTTAATTTGTTGTGATTATCAGTACACCTCTTCATTCTAGGTATTTTCAAGAACGAGGAGATGCTGTAGCAAAGGCGTCCAAAGAAACACATGTGGTGAGTAATAGAAATGAAATCCTATTTTGTCCACTTTGACACAGAATTGGTTGAGGAATTTTGGAACTTGAGCCAGTTCCTAGAACTTATGAAAGTTACCTTTTTTGGACTATAAGTCCCAAAATACCAGTATGGTCATTTGTGGTCTATCATTTTCATCACCATCACACTTCCAAGCTCTGCAAAGCCTGGCCTTAAAAAAATTACTCTGTGACTCGTGAACTTTTTAAAATGACGTTTCTTTTTCCATTTGACTTGCCCATCTTCCCTCTATAGATGGATTATCGGTGTCTCGTTCATGAACGGGATGAGGCCATATACAGAGAAATACAGACCATGGTACTTGATATCCGTGGGTTCTATGTAAGTATGCTGAGAATTTGTGCTTGGTGTGTAGAGGAAGGGAATGAAGGAAGTAAGACCAGGGAAGAACTTATAATTTTGAATCTTCTCTCCTGCGCAGGCTGAACTGTACCATATCTTGAGCATCAACCTGGAAAAAATAACCAACCCGAAGGGTGAAGACAAGCCATCCATGTACTGATGTGGAACCCCTTTACTGAAATCAGTGACAACTCCCTCTGCTCAATATCTCATCTTCTTTCCTCAAATGTTTTGCTGTCATGGAGGAAACAGAAAAGTAGAAAACTGAACAGAAAAGCAACATAGACCTAAAAGTAGATGTATATATGTCTCTGGCTGGAATAAAAAACATAAATGGATGAACTTTACTTTGCTGTCTCTGGTTTTTGACCACATTTTTGTCTTTATATTGCGGTATTTTTTTTAATAGTAGTTGTGTTTCAAGCATACCAGAGAGTACTGTAATTTTTTTTGTTTGCTTTTAACTTTTCTCCCCCCTCCCCCCGAGATATCTGAAAGCATGTTGGTCATGCATGGTCTAGCACTTGGCTGTGAACAGGATGAAATTCAACAGGTGCAGCTTTCCCAGTTAATGGGCAAAAATGGGAAAGCTGCATTTGATGCTCTTTCTAGAAAGGCCTCTTTCAGGCACATTCTGAAAGCTGGCAAGCTGTCTTTGATCTTTTATGTTTGTGAAAGAAAAATCTCACTTCTGGACTAATTATTGGGTTAGGTTTGATTACGGTAATCCTCTCTAGGATTCTCCTCTCTAGGAGGAAGAGCGAAGGCTAGAATGTCGGAAGTCTCATTTTCCAGTATACAAAGCGGTGACGCTCTAGGCTGCTTTCTCTCTATGGCAGAGGGTTCCTGGCCTTCGAAAGCTAGGGGGAAACAACGAATCATGGGAGGGCGGGGCCGGAAGTGGTTGTAAAGGTTAACGATGATGCATCTCTATGGTAACTCCCTGGCGGAAGTGAAAGTCGTAAGGTAGGAGGGAGTTGTGATTTTTTTTTTAAAAAGACTGACCAATCAGTGTGGAGTGGTTGCTGAAGGAGACCAATGAGGTGAGCCGAATGAAAGGGCGCCACGGGATTGGCTTCATGCTCTCCAATCGGAGAGAAGGGAAAGTTGGGGGTGCCGGCGCGAGATCGCAGTGGCGAACTCGGGAGAAACGGACAAGGTTGGTGTCATGGAGGCCGTGGGGAGGCTGGAGAGAGATGGGAAGGGGCAAGAAAGGGTATTTCCCTTTGTTTACAGTGCTGGGAAAAGTTCTTTTTCGTACTACAACTCTGAGAACCCCCAAGTCAATGTGGCCTGGGGAATTCTGGGAGTTGTAGTCCAACCTTTTCCTCCACCCTTGCCCCAAGCACGGGGACCAGGCCGGGGGATTCTGGGAATTGTAGTCCAACCTCTCCCCTCTTACTAACCTCAGCACAGGTAGCAGGCCAGGAATTGTAGTCCATCCCCTTTCCCCCATCTTTTCCCTAAGCACAGGTAGGAGGCCAAGGGGATTCTGGGAATTGTAGTCCAACCTCTTTCCCCCTCATCTTTACCCTCTGCACGGGGAGCAGGCTAGGTCAGGGATCAGCAAACTTGGCTCTCCAGGTGTTCTTGGACTTCAATTCCCAGAAGTCCTGATCAGCAGGCATACTGACTTGGGCTTCTGGTAATTGAAGTCCAAGAACACCTGGAGAGCC
The DNA here is from genome assembly GCA_030440675.1 of Furcifer pardalis. NCBI lineage: Eukaryota > Metazoa > Chordata > Lepidosauria > Squamata > Chamaeleonidae > Furcifer > Furcifer pardalis. The sequence goes on from CP126897.1 coordinate 4,144,193, forward strand.
AAGTTTGCAGATCCCTGGGCTAGGGGGATTTTAGGAATTGCAGTCCAATCCCCCATCCCCAGTACGGGGAGCAGAGTTAGGGAGCTGCAACTTTCCCCATAGTTTTTCCCCTGGTAGCGAAATAATAATAATAAACAGTTAGGACAGGATACGGAATGACGGAGTGTTTTGGAATAGGAAAATGAGTAAGACAAGGTTGCATTTTGTCACCTTGCTTATTTATCTACACAGAGCACATGATGCACAATACAGTACTGGATGAATCAAAAGTTGGAATTAAAATCGTTTCTCTCCCTCCTTTCATTCTTTCTTTTTCACTTAATTAATTAATTTGTTTATATCTCACCAATTGGTGTGAGCACCTTCTATTCATTTGTTTGTATTTCACCAATTGGTGCAAGTACCTTCTTTATTTCTTTCTAAATGAGCGCTACGGAGTAGCAGAGCTCCACTTTGGAGTCCCGTTTGTGCTGGATGTGTGCCCAGGAGGTCTAAAAGTTCACTACTAGCTTGCTACCAACCAAGCAAATAATTCATGTTGTTTAGACCATAAGGAAAGCTGAGCGCAGAAGAATGAACACCTTTGAAATGTGGTGCCAGAAAATAATGATAGAAAAAAGTACAAAATTACATAAACATGATAGAAAAAAAAGATCCATAAAAACAAATTAATACAAATTAATCATTTCAATACATCCAATCTCTTAACCATTCAACTTGTGTGTGTGTGTGTGTGTGTGTGTAAAAATAAATGCTTTGTTCAAGTTATTCTCATTAATAAGGTTTTCCAATTTTCTCATGATACAAATACCTAAAACACCCAAGTGTGCTAACCCCACGTCCTTGAATCTACCAGTTGTCTTCTATTAACTTATTTATTCTGCCAAAAACTCATTACCTCCGGTACAGGTTTGTGTCCTTTATCCCCCCCCCCCCCCCAGTGTGTGTTGCGGAAATGGCTTCTAAATATTCCAAACTATTTTGTTTTAAAATCCCCCTTTTTTATATTTAAATCCCATGTAATTTTTTTTAATTAAGTGCCACATCCCAGACATCAGTATACCATTTACTCAAATCTAAATTCGAACTACCTTTCCAGTTTCTGGCAACCTGTTGTCTTGATAATGTTAAGAAAGTAGCTAATAAATGGGTTTATGGGGGTGAATGAGTTTAAGAACTAAAATGCAGACTTCAGATGATGGGCAAGGCAGAAAGGCTCAGCAAGGTTGGTGAGGGAAGTGGTTGAGACCCCAGATCTAGGGAAAAGAGAGAGGTGAAGGTGGGATTAACATCGGGGGGGGGGAGTAGAAGAGGGAAGATAGTGATAATTATGAGGATGAGTTTACTTTGGTGGATTGAGATCAAGACTTAGCTTTCCTTTGCTCTGCAGGATGGCTGAAGTGGAGATCTCCCCCCGGGCCTATGTCAAGATGTGCCTTCATGCTGCTCGCTACCCCCATGCTGCTGTCAATGGGCTGCTCTTGGCTCAAAGACATGAAGCCATCGGCGGGCAACCAGAATGCCTTTGCATCACAGACTGCATCCCACTTTTCCACAGCCACCTGTCACTCACAGTCATGCTGGAGGTGGCCCTGAACCAGGTATCGCCATAACACATAACACGTTGTGTGGCTTTCCAGCCAAGCGATCATTTGCCCCAGTTATTTTTTGGACTGTCTCCAAGCATTCTTCACTATGGGTCATTTTGGCTCAGGCTGATGGGGATTGCAGTCCAACAGCCTCTGGAGATCCTGACCTCCTTTCTGCCTTGTCTCTATAATCCAAGTGACTTCAAGATTTTTACTTTGGTACATCATCGTAAAGATGATGCCCAGTCCTAGATTAGCTGAAAGAAAAAAGACTGAATAAGCATTACGAGCAAGGCAAACATTTGCTCCTTATTGTGAATAGCAAAGTGTCTCTTGGCTTTCATGGCAAACCAGCCTTTTGAAACCCATACATGAAATCATTTCAAGACACTTTGTATTAGGTACCCGGGGGCTGCAGTGGCTCAGGGGTTAAGAAGCTCAGCTTGTTAGCTGAAACAATGACAAGTCAGTAGTTTGAGACCCGGGTAGTGCATGACGGATTGAGCACCTGTCATCTGTTCCAGCTCCTGCCAACCTAGCAGTTTGAAAGCAAGAAATTGCAAGTAGATAAATAAGGACCACTTTGGTAGATCTCGGGGCCATGAAAGGCGCCTCATTCAGGCATCCCGAGTGGAGTTTCTCCAGCAAAAATCCTTTCAGTCCTGAACAATTTCTTGCATGTTCATGTCACAGATTACCCTGGGTTGAAACAATTTTTTTAGGGGATGCCCAAATGATGCTCCTTTTATGTCCCCAAGTGCAGCTCTCAGGTATTGAAACCCAACGTTCCAGTCTCCAGCTCAGCATCTCACCACTAAGCCACCGGAGGAACTGCAGAATGTCTAACATGAAATTATTATTATGTATCCTGGTGAAATATGATCAATTTGCTACTTAAAAAACAAGGCATCGTGGAGAACTTTTTTACTTGTTATCAATACTGGAATATATCTGTCATTGTAGGTGGACATTTGGAGTTCAGAGTCAGATCTGCTCCTTGCAGGCTATTACCAGGCCAATTCAGGGACTGATGACAAGAGGTAAATTGGGGGGGATGATATTGGTTTGGGGGAACCCCGTCCTTCATTTTCCCCAGGGTCATCCCTTATTTCTGCCTCTCTCTGCTCCCCACAGCCCTTCCCCTCTTGCGCAAAAGATTGCCGGGCGCATTGCCGATCTGTATGATGATGCCATCCTTATCATGGTGAGAACTTGAAAAATGGAGTTTATGGAGTCTTGGAGGAATCAATGTTCCTATGTGACAGTCCAGCCCCTTAAAGAATGAGTTGGACTCATTTCCTTACAATCTTGTTGTAGCAATCCTGGGAAGATGTGCTAGTAATAACTGCATACAGAATTAAAAACATCTTGGATAGTGGGGTATATCTGAGGGCAACATCTTGACTGTCACATCTCAGCACCTTGTAAGCAACGGCACCTGCCTGGAGATCCAAATTTCCGTCCTCCACATCTTTTCTTGTCACAGAACTAGAACATCAAGGGTGGAGAAATCCCTGCCTCTCCAAAACTAGAGTGTCTAACTGCTTTTCTTGTCTCATTTCTCTCCCAGTTAGATAACCACAACTTCACCATAAATCCTCAGGTCCCCCCAATTGTTGTGTTGGAGCAGAAAGATCGACAGTGGGTTCCCAAAGACAAAAACCTGTGAGTTACTGTTTGTTGCCTCTGATTTAACATTTCTCTGCATAGATCATAATTTTAATTGTATTACACCAGGGGCGTCCAAACTATGGCCCGTGGGCCAGATCTGGCCCCAATGCCAATTCATCTGGCCCACCACCCTCATTGCTCCCAGAAGTAACAGTACAATGTGTCCGTACGATGAGGCCAGCGCAGGCCGGATGAATTGGTGTTGGGTGAGCCAGATCTGGCCCATGGGTCGTAGTTTGGGCACCCCTAGTTTGAGCAGAGAAAATGGCAGCTTAAAATCTATCTCATCCTATTGCAAAACAGATTGCAAGGCGTGTTTTACTTCCGCTTCCGGTGGAACCACATGACCAGCCCACAGCCTGAAAAGTTTGGGCACCCCTGTATTACACCCTCACAAAAAAGTAATTGCTAATATTCCTATTACAGCTTTGGAAGAAGTTCTGGAAATGGCGCACGGTATATTGCTTCCCTTCTTATTTTGCATCAGTTTTCCAGGAAGGCAGTTGAGAATTTGATTTGATGATTACACTGACAGTTCTGTGTCTGAAAAGACTGCCCTGCAATTTACCCCAGTTGTTTCGCTGCTTCGTAGAAGTGAAGCTGAGGCTTATCTATTTTTGCGTACTTACAGAAGTGGTTTCTCCTCCCCTCTTCTTGTGATTTATGTGTAGTTAAAACTGCAAGACTGTCAAGTATCAATAAAATGGAATGAAAACAAATTGCTAGTTAGCAAAATTAATCCTAAAGTTCAAGAGGAGAAAAGAAGCCCTGCTATAGAACGGGTCTTTGGCAGGGGCTGAACAATGTCTAACTCTTCCAGACAAGACACATTTCGCATCATACCTTTATCCTCCCTCTCCCAACAGGTGAGTGATGTCCCCAATTCAACTGTCTATATTCAAATCTAGGGAATTCAGGTCTCCCTGTTGTTCTGTTTCAGGGTCATGTGGAGTGACTGGGAGTCTTCTCGCCACATCTGCAAGTCCCTCCTAGAAGACAAGGCTTACTCCCAGTTGGTTGACTTTGATGCTCACCTGGATGACATCAGAGAAGACTGGACCAATCAGCGACTGAACATAGAAATTGCCCAGTTGGTGTCTGTGGCGAATGGCAGCGTCTGAGGGACTGGGACTGGCCATGAAGAGCCAGTCAGAACCCCAGAGAATTAAGTAAAAGGACAAAGCATCAGCATGGATTGTCTACTACTAGGGTTCCCAACCTTTTCAAGCCGGGGGCTGGGTCACACACTCCATCAGCTTCGAGGGCTGGATGGCCATTTTGCCCTGCCTGCACGATCGGGGGGGCCATTTTGTCCCAACAGATTCAAAGGGGGCAAGCTATTTTGTCTCTTGACTGCCCTTGGAGGGGCGGGGGTGGGGGACATGAAATGATGCCGGGGGCCAGATCCAGCCCCTGGGCCTTAGGTTGGGAACCCTTGGTCTACTACAAGCTTCCACTTAACACATTCATTGAAGGGGCTCAGAGAAATACTATGGAATTATAGATGGCTATTGGTTGTTTTTGTTCTTCTGCATTGTTTTGGTTATTCCTTTTCTCCCAGGAAAGGATTTGCCCAAAATATTTATTATGCACACAATAATGGACCCACCAATTCCATTTTATAATGGTAATTAACGCTGATAATTAAAAATAATATTTCTAATCAGTGCTTCCAGATGCAGACTTCTGGATTGTTTTGTTACCTAACTCTCAGTCCTAAACGATCTTAATTCAAACTTTCTGCTGCATTTTTTACTCTCCTAGTGCAGTGATGGCAATCCTTGGCACTCCAGGTGTTCTTGGACTTCAATTACCAGAAGCCCAAGTCAGCCCTCCTGCTGATCAGGGCTTCTGTGAATTGAAGTTCAAGAACAGCTGGAGTCCCAAGGTTCGCCATCACTGTCCTAGTGAATGAAGTTTAAAACTCTTGCTAAATGTTAAAAATTTATTTCATTTCAAAGTATTGACAGACTAAGAAGCAGCGGAGGGTGGCCTGGCTTGGGTCCTCTTTCTTCCATCTCATTCCCTGGACATGTTGCTTTAGTAGATCATGCCTTTGTTTTCATCACGAGGCTTCTTAATCTTTTCAAAGTTCTTCAGGACAACGTCGTAGGCTACAGCCTAGGAAGTGGAAGAAAAAAAGGTGTTATTGCTGAGCTGTGCGGGGCGAAAAGATTTCAGAAAAGTTACTTTGGGGGCACTAACTCCCAGAATCCCCCAAGTATCATGGAGGTGAGGCATCTGGTTTGAAATGAACAGCTTGGCATCAGCAACATTCCAGTGCCAACGTAGCTGCCCACCCCATCCTGTGCCCAACTTGCCACCACAAAGACTCACATAAACATTCCTGAGTTCGTTGATCATGAACCGGATTTCGGCGTACTCGGCCTCATCAATTTCATGCACGAGCTGACGGTAGTCACCCTACAAGCCAGAGAGAGAAAAAGAAAGCAGGAGTTAGATCAGGAGTTCTCGACCTTTTCACGCCATGGGCCAGACCACGCCCCCTCAGACAGCTGAGTGGGCCAGACTGGTGGTTTCTCCCTGTCGTAAATGCAGTGGAATGCGCCCATGGCTGTTGTAAATGCATCCATTGCCAAAGGCGGTGCCGTGGGCCACATAAATAGTACCACGGGCCAGGACTGGCCCATAGGTGATAAGTTGCAAACCCCCGAGTTAGATGTAATCCACAGTTATTCTTGCAACTGCCATAGTTGCTGGCGTGGGCAAAACTTACCACGTGGGGGTTCTTGGCTGCTTTTGCTACAGCGTCGCCTCTTTCAGAATAATACCTGGGGAAGATATAAGAGATAGAGATCAGAGAGTAAACAAAACAACAACAAAAACCCCAAAGTTGTGGCATCTTAAAGACTAACTCCTGAATTTTAATGTGAGCTTTCATGGATCAAGTCCACTTCGTCAGATGTAAGAGTGAGGCTTTATATACATCAGGTACAGAGGCACACAAAGGGTGGCCACCCTAACAGAAAAGCAATGTAGCTTTTTGCAACTGGCAATAATGGAAAATCCCCAATTGTTATCCAAACTTGCTGTGAAGCCTGGCCTCACGTAGAGTCGCAAATAGTGGCAGATAGGCAGGCATCAAAAGTGAAACGGGGAAAGGGAGGTTACAGACAAGGCTGCCCCTTTCCCTCCCTTTAGGTCTGCCTTGCTGAAAGCGATGATGGCCAGAAGCCCAAGCCCCCATGAATCCACACGAATAGGTTTGCTGCGATTCATCCGGCCCGCACCACCCTTGTTGCTCCCGGAAACGGAAGTAAAAAGCGCCCATATGGTTAAGACTCTTCCGGGTTAACCCTTCCTTCGTACGGGCACGTTTTACTTCCGCTTCCGGGAGCGATGAGGGCAGCGCAAGCCAGATGAATCACAGCAAACCCATTCATGTGGATTCACGGGGGCTTGGGCTTCTGGGAACTGAAGTCCAAGAACATCTGGAGTGCCAAGGTTTGCCATCATGGCCCAAGGGGGTGGGCCCCCCACATGAAATGGCACTGTGGGCCGGATCCAGCCCACAGGCTTTAGGTTGAGAACCCCTGCTCTAGAGTTTGGTGCTCATCTTTGTTTATAGCCAAAGAGCCAGCCCTGTCTGCATCTGCAGACGTTTCCATAGACATGTTTCAGGCGTGCCTAGAGTACACAGAACACCAGTACCTTCCCACAAAGTGGTACCTATTTATCTACTTGCAATGTTTGGCTTTTGAACTGCTAGACTGGCAGGAATTGGGACAGAGACTGGAGCTCACTGTTGTGCAGCACTCAGGTCTCGAACTGCTAACTTGCCGACCTTCCCGTCATCAAGTTCAGCGCCTTAACCATTAAGCCACTGCAATCCGTTGTATTTCTAAGCACTTGACAAACATGGGGCTATGTTCACAAAAGCATGTCAAATGACCTGCTTTAGCCTTCCAGGTGCTGCAAAGATGCCTCGTGGGTTTCTTTCTGCCACACCTTCCGAAGGGGGAAATTAAGCTTTGTTACTCTTAAGTTGGAACAGTGCCCAAATTTAGAAGATCAAGAGAGACCCGGGAGCCATTATGGGCCAGGACTTCTTCAAAGGGAGGCTGGGGAGGAGAATTTGCAAGCAAACCTTGTCAGACTCCCAAGCCTGTCTTGCCTGTTGAGGAGGAGGCAATTTGAGAGAAAGGACAACCATGGCATAGAAAAGGGGAAAGCCCCAAACTGGCCAGATCAGTTGGAAACCAGCTATGTAACAACATTTGATTAAATGCTGAGGCTGCAGTGGCTCAGCGGTTAAGAAGCTCGCCTCGTTAGCTAGAAGGCTGGCAAGCTGGCAGCTCAAGACCCGGGTACTGCATGATGGATTGAGCACCTGTCTCTGTCCCAGCTCTTGGGGACATGAAAGGAGCCTCATTCGGGCGTTCCCTGAGTGGAGCTTCTCCCACAAAAATCCTTTCAAGCCAGAATAATTTCTGACACTAAATTATTATTATTAAATGCTAAATCATGAAACACACCAGATAACCTTGGGACAACCCCTTATTCTCTCAGCTTAATCTACCCTGCAGGGTTGTTGTGAGGGCAGCATCTCTGCAGGGAATGGGTGTGAAGAGGGAAATGGGAGGTGGATCCCTACCCTGCCCTTGAAATCAAGCTGTGAATAAATTTTCACTCTCTTTCCAGATTCTATGGCAAGCTAAGCAATTCCTCTGTTAGGTAGAGATGAGGGGTTGTTCAAATACGTGGCCATCTTAGGGGGGAGGGGGTTGACGAAAAGGGTTTCGGCGTGAAGTCACGTGACTCAAAATTGTCATTGCTTTTCACATCCATCTGGCCATAGATCTATCTTCAAACCACGTGATTTGGGGGTCGGGTTGGTCAAAGGTCACAGAAAGTCACAGAGGGGGAGGGGGGTCAAAGAGTGCCCTATTTTAGGTGACATATTTGAAAGAGCCCTAAAGGACACCTTTTCTCAAAAGTCAGTCGTATCTGACTCTGGGTTCAGTGCTCATCTCCATTTAACACTAAAGATCCAGTGCTGTCTGCATCTGCAGATGTTTCTGTGGTCATGTGGCAGGCACGACGAGACACTGGAGTGCACAGAATGCTGTTACCTTTCCCACCAAAGTGGTACCTATTTATCTACTTGCAATTTCTTGCTTCCAAACTGCTAGGTTGGCAGGAGCTGGGACAGACGACAGGAGCTCACTCAGTTGCGCAGCACTCTGGACTCGAACTGCTGGGCTGCCGACCTTACAGTCATCAAGTTCAGCGTCTCAACCACTAAGCCATTCCAGTCCCTAGGAACTGCTCTGTTAGCCTTCAATAACGTCTCCTCTCAAGCAACCCATTGAGGTAGATTCTTTTCCTTTTGTGGCCATAGCGCCCTACACACAAAGCCAGCAGATGCCATGAACTGGGGACCTTGTGCCAGGCTATAGCCCAAGGGTGCCCAAACGTTTTGGGCCGTGGGCCGGTCACGTGGTTCAGTGGGCCAGTCACATGGTTCCTCCCGCCGAAAGCGGAAGTAAAACCTGCCTTGCAATCTGTTTTGCAACAGGATACGATAGATTTTAAGCTGCCCTTTTTCTACTTAAACCAGGGGTGCCCAAACTACAACCCACAGGCCAGATCCGGTCCCAATGCCAATTCATCCGGCCCACGCTGCCCTCGTCGCTCCTGGAAGCAGAAATAAAATGGGCACATTTTACTTCCGCTTCCGGGAGTGACGAGGGCGGCACAGGCCAGATGAATTGGCGTTGGGGGCCATATCCAGCCCACGGGCCATAGTTTGGGCACCCCTACCATAGCCCTTCTTTCATGGCACCTCCCTGTTTGGTAACAAGGTGCCTTTTGAGCAAATCTAGAGCACGTCACAGTTGTTCTTCCTCCTCCCACCTGTTCTTGGTCACAGCTTGTTTTCTTGAAAATGTAACCAAAACATGCACAACCAAAAACCTGGAACAATATCCCCCTTCTTAGACTACAGCTCCCAGAATCCTCCAGCCAGGATGGAAACTGTAGTCCAAGACCACATTTCCCAAGCTTTGCACACTCTAAAAATAGAACGTAGTGGCTTCCCGTGTATCAGATTTTGGACTCACTTGGCAATATGCGTTTGAAAGGCTTCCAGTTTCGTTCGAATCGAAGTCAGCAGTTCGTACACTTTTTCCTTAGTTAGAAAGAGGGGGAAAAACCAATAAAATGGGAAATAATGGGAAAGAGAATGGAGTGAAGACATCAGGAGCGTTGGTTGAGTCTCCAAACAGAAAGGGGTTGAGAGCCAGATACCAAACCCATGGAGCTATCCAGATTTTGAAGAGGTCATTAAGACCCATTGACTTTGCAAAAGACCTGCTCCTGATGGAGCTGAAAACTGCTAGAAGTATGTCACTATGGGTCAAAATAGTTGTTTACATTTGTGTGTGTGGGAGGATTGTAGCAATCAGGGCTCCCATGATGAATGTGTCCACTTTGAAATTAAATGCTACACCCTGTTCTTATTGCCTCATTGAGCTTTGCCAGTTGGCACAGAAGTAAAGAAGGTGCAGAAACAGGGACTTTGCCCTTCTAGGTCACAACACTTTAGGGTAGAGGTTCCCAATCTTTTCAAGCAAGGGGCCAGGTCATACTCTCTCTCGGACGGCCATTTTGCTCTGCCTGCACAATGGGGGGTGGTCATTTTGTCCCAACAGCTTGAAAGGGACAGTCATTTTGTTTCTCAAATGCCCTGGAAGGGGTTGGGGCCAAATGAAATGGCTCCATGGGCCAGATCTGGCCCACAGGGCTTAGGTTGGGAACCCCTGTTTTAAGGGGTACCAAATTATAGAAATGACTTTACTGATTAGGGAAAGGTCACCCTTGCTCAAAAGCAATCCGTGTCCAACTCTAAGGGCCAGTGCTCATCTCTGTTAACAGCCAAAGAGCCAGTTCTGTCTCTGTGTCTGCAGATGCTTTCATGGCCATCTAGCAGGCATGACTAGAACACACAGAACACTAACTTTTCTCACCAAAGTGGTACCTATTTATCTACTTACAATTTCTTGCTTTCAAACTGCTATGTTGGCAGGAGCTAGGACAGAGACAGGAGCTCCCTCCATTGTGCAGCACTCGGGTCTCAAACTGCTAACCTTCCAATCATCAAGTTCAGTGTCTTAACCACTAAGCCATCAAAGTCCCAATTAGCAGCGGAATTAGTGTTCAGGAAATAAACTGGGGCACTCTCCATTTTTATTTGGAAGCAGAATTTCCCCCCTTTTGGGAGGCGGGAGAGGGTCACATTCTGCTCTTTTTTTTCCTTAGTGGGCATTAAAAATATCAGTGCCACTGAGGCACTACTGAAAAAGCTGACACACTTTTTTTCATTAAAATTAAGACCTGATCCCACGAATCGGGGTGAATCTGTGTGGAGTTGGGACACAAACTCACCTGGACAGCCACTCCAAAATTATTGCCATCCTCAATCCGGGGTACCAATAGTTGCAGCCACAGAGAGATCTGGGGAGGGGAAAGAGCGGGGGGGGGGGAAGAGGCTTGAGTGAATGGCAAGATGGGAGACATTTATTTTAGGGACTACAGGTCCCAGAATCTCCAGATTATGGGAACTGTAGTTGCATAACAACAACATTCCCAATTTCTGCATTTAAGCGTGCTTTTCCACCCCTGTTTGTTTGCCTGCAGGCAAAGTCGCCTTGGTGAGTGGGTGGCAATATAAATCTGAAGTAAGTAAGTAAGTAAGTAAGTAAGTAAGTAAGTAAGTAAGTAAGTAAGTAAGTAAGTAAGTAAAGGAGGCAAGCACAGTGGTTCCCTCCTCACACCTCACCAGGTTCAGTTTCTCCTTTGCCCCCTGGATCTCGGGTTTCACGCGGTTCAGGAGAGCCGTAATCTTCTCGTTGTGGCAAACGGGACCACACGGCGGGGCTGACGGGGAAGGAAAACATTTAAAACATCAGAATTTGGCGTTTAGACCATCAAGAAGGAACCTGCCCTTTTGACAGAAGAGGCATCCCAGCCAGTGTGGAAGTCTCTTCCGAAACAGAAGAGGCCTCCTCTCTCTATGTGACTTCTTCTTCTTCTGCTGCTGCTGTATCCGAATATTGGCAATCTTCATGGCGACCAGTCATGAAGACTGTCCACAGAGAATATAATGCAGTGGGCCTCCATCTGCCTTCCGCTTCGCAGTGACCCCTGTACTGATCCAGTTCTTCAGAGTCACTTTCTGGTCCTGAGCCCTTTTGGTACGCAAAGTCCTCCTCAGCCCCAGGCCGGTATTGATGAAGCTGCTGCCCTCCGTTAAGAGGGATTCAAGTGGGATTTAATCCACTTGGGGACCATCACCCTTCCCTGTAGAATTGCTAGCAGCTGGGTCTAGTCCAGAGGTTCCCAACCTTTTCAAGCAGGGGGCCGGATCACACTCTCTGTCAGTTTTGAGGGCTGGATGGCCATTTTGTCCCAACAAATTCAAAGAGGTGGCCATTTTGTTTCCTGAATGCGCTTGGAAGAGTGGGGGCCAAATGAAATGGCACCATGGGCCAGATCCAGACCACGGGCCTTAGGTTGGGAACCCTTTGTCTTCTCTATTACCATAGCAGGATAACCTGGCCAGACTTATATAATGTACTGTACTTAGAACCTGGTAATTTTTTGAGAACTCCTCCTGATGAAGAAACCAAGAAGCTCAAACAAAGGCAGCTTGTGGATTTTGATTTACTTTTGCTAATACAGGACCCAGGACTGGCACGAGCCGTTTGTCAGCTGGGGCAACTTCACACTGAGAAAAGCTTTTTTTAACCACAACTCTTCGGGATCTTTTAGCCGGAAGAGCCACCAAACACTCAGACTTTAGGTGCTTTGTCTGTGATGAGGACATTATGACGTCTCAACTACGTTTCAACTATGGGGTATAAATACTGCATGAACAAATATCGCTTTTAAAGGGCTTACAAATGTGTCTAACTTCTCGTGACACTTTTAACTACCTGTTTGTAAACCCAAACTTATAATAATGGATTTATGGTTAAAAACTGGGCTTTAATTTAGTTTCATTTGATTGAGTTTTTAAAAACTGGTTTTTAGTTGCTAAGTTTATTCTGTTTTATGAAAGCTGTGAGCTATCTTGAACGCCACGCAAGAGTTAGAAAAGCTGGGGTAGATTTGAATTATAATTATCATCATCATGAACAATGTTCAGACTGCCAGTGTTCCAGTCTGAAAAGTAACTTTTCTCAGCTCTACCTTTAAATCGGACATATAAAGAGAACCCCACAACACTGTTGGTTCAATTCTGTGGTGACTGTTCTGTTCAGACATTCTGATACTGAATGAGTTAACTCAGATTTCAACTGTAACAAGTAAAAATACCTTCAAATTTCGCTAAAACCCTTTCAGACTCTAGGTGTAGGTAAGTTGCCCTTGCTTAAAAGCCAGTCATACCTGACTCTAGGATATCTGTTTATAGCCAGAGCCAAGGTTGTCTGTATCTGCAGACATTTCCGTGGTCATGTGGCAGGCATGACTGGATAACAGAGTGGATGGAACACTGTTTACCTTCCCACCAAAGTGGTACCTATTTATTTACTTGCAATTCCTTGCTTTCGAACTGCTAGGTTGACAGGAGCTGGGAGCGAGGATGGTAGCTCATTCTGTCGTGTAGCACTCGGGTCTCAAACTGCTCACCTGCTGACCTTCCAGTCACCAAGTTCAGTATCTTAACTGCTTCAGACTCTACATCTCAGTCATTCTCTTAGCAATGTTTGCTACCCACCTTTATCCTCCTCCTCTGATTTCTTTTTGGTATCCTTCTCTTTTCCAGCATCTTTCTCTTCCTTCTACAGTGGGAGAGAGGGAACACATCTCCATTTCATGAAAAACAGATAATGTTTCTATTTCATGAAAAGACAGAAGACAAGACAAAAAAGGGAAAGCATCTGCATAAAAGCAGCAGGTAAATTGAACTTTTAAAAGATCCAAGAAATCAGAGCAGTTTCCCTCTCCCCCCCCCCCCAAAAAAAAAAAAGTTTATTATGCAACATTTGGTTGCACTCCTTGATTGGTAAAGAATCAGGAAATTTGACCTAAAAGTAAAAATGACAAAACTGTGGCTGTTGTACTTTGAGCACATCAAAAGAAGACAAAACTCAAAGGAAAAGGCAGTAAGGTTAGGTAAACATGTGAGGAAGCAGGAAAAGAGGAAGACCAAATATAGCACAAGATGGACAGACTCCATACAGGAACCACAACCTTCAGTTGACAGGAGCATGGTAGGTAGGGACATTTTGAAGGGCATTCATTCACAAGGTCACTGTGGGTCTGATGTGACTGACAGAACATAAAAATGAGAAGAAATACACCCATGGTGTATGCCTTAGTTTCCCCCTTCAGAATGCCTGAAAGGACAAAAGCTTTTCCAGTCAAAGGTTTAATTTTTATTTTGTTCTTTCAGTGTTTTTAGTGGTGTATTATATGCCGGTTGTGCTCCACCCTGAGTCGCCTGTGCGAGTAGGGCGGAATATAAATTTGATTAATTAAAACAAATAAGAATATACTCTTAATTGAAGTCTTCATAAAAACAGAAGGCACCTTTCCCTACATGCTGACAGGGCGGAAAAGCTGGAAGAGAACTAATTATAGGGAGAAGAGAAGAGGTTGGGAAATGTCTGTCACAAGCTGAATGGGAGAAGGAAAGATATGGGAGGTATGTAACACCTGAAGCCCTCTGGCACACCTGCCTGGTGTTTACTGGGACAGGGAAGCTTAAATATTTAGCAACATGGGGCTGGATAATATGAATAAGGAGTCTCTCCAGTGATAGAGGAAGGAGGATTCTTAATTTAAGACACGTGGGTGATGCCATCTTACTGGGAGAAAGAAGCCCTGACTGGAAATGACCACAGAGGCAGGCAAAAGAAGAAAGGGAGGGTGGGTGGGGGAGAATCAGGATTATAGGTGACAAACATTACAACTATAGAAGAATCATAAAATTTTGATGCTGAAGATGAGGAAATCAAAACAATCACTTGGTTTCTGGCCATAAGCAAGGATAAAAGCCCAAAGAAGGTAAGGTAAAGGTTGTCCTTGCTCAAAAGCCAGTTGAATCCAACTCTAGGGTTCAGCGCTCATCACTGTTTGCAGCCAAAGAGCCAGCGCTGTCTGCGTCTGCAGGTATTTCTATCATCATGTGGCAGGCATGACTAAGCACGGAATGCTGTTTACACCTTCCTACTGAAGTGGTACCCATTTATCTACTTGCAATTTCTTGCTTTCGAACAGCTAGGTTGGCAGGAGCTGGGACAGAGATGGAAGATCACTCTGTCATGCAGCACACGGGTTTTGAACCACTGACCTGTCGACCTTCTAGTCATCAAGTTCAGTGTCTTAACCACTAAGCCACTGCAGTCGCTTCCCGGTCATATTAAAGGATAATGCCCAAAGATAAAAGCCTGAAGTAAAAAATGGACCCCTTCCGGTTTAATCTCGAAGTTCCGGCCCCCTGCCCCTCACTCACCTCCCGTTTTTTGCGGGATTCCTCGTCCTTCTTCGGATCAGGCACAGGAATGTCTAACTCAGCCCGGAGCAAAATCAGGTCTGAAACATTCAGTTCAGGCTCCTAGAAAAGGGGAAAGAAGATATCTTTCCCATCTCCAATTTTATAGACAGCATTTGATTGATTTCCACACAAAATACCATTTCCCATATTTTCCTCACATTATTAAATTCCCGCCATAAAAATATGTCTCAACCTCTTTTTTTTTACACCCCCAACTGTGACATTTCTATAACTTCTAATGGGATGAGTGAGTAAATGAGTGGCACTTATGGCTAAACTCTTCATTTAGGTAAATAAATGGTTCTCAAGGAGTTTCACCATAATCACAAGCCAACTGACTGGTGTCATTCCCTTGTGAAACTATGTAGGGAAATGCATACACACCCACAAACACACAATGCATATTAAAATCTCTCCACTTCTGTTTCTAATCATTCAATCGTTCCAAGGATTACATCTTTGCTTACATCTTAATCAGTGGTGGGATGTCAAAAATTTTACTACCCCCACCGTGATGTCATCACAGTGTGGGCAGAGCTAACATCATGACATCATGTCATGGGCAGGGCCAAATAAATAAAAATAAAAATAAGCACGCACACACACCTTAATGTAAAAGTAAAACAGCTGTACCTCCTTAAGGGTTCTCCAATTGGAACAGCACTTGGAACAGCACAGGTGTAGCTTATTGATGAGGTAACTCCAAGACTTTGCTTAAAAACCCCAAGCAAGGCCACCAGGCCTTTTTGGAACAGTGGTAGTATGTCAATATAGGTAAAGGTATTAAATACACATTAAAATACACACAGAGACACCACATCAAAAGGTGAGTCACTTACCCTGGGGAGCTTCAGGCTAGCAGCTTCTCTTCCTCCTCCCCGCTTGGAAGGACAGCAAGGAGGCCGTGCATATGCGCCAAGCACTGTAGGCGTGCATGCACACCAAGTGCTTGGCGTGCATGCGCAGTGGGGGAACCAGAGAAAAGGTAAGCCCAAAGGTGGTTCTCCCCAAAAGCTGCTACCGGTTCTCCGGGACACTGGGAAAAGTTACTACTGGTTCTGGCGAACTGGTGAGAACCTGTTACATCCCATCACTGATCTTAATTGTCTTACGGCAATTACGATGTTCGTATGACGGAGGAAGCCTCTCTTCCTTCCCTCTTCCAAACACTTTCCAAGGCATAATTGAGCCCCACCTCAACAGTAGTTTGGAAACAGTGGGTTCCTGTATTGCAAGGAAATAGGGTAAGCTGGCTGCTTTCAACTGCATCGAATCCTGGGCCTATCTGGCCCAATGAGGTCAACTTAAGGTGGCAGCTGTGATTCTCCAGGTTTTCACTGCTTGAAATATGTGATTCACGCCTGGAGATCCCTGGAATTCTCTGATGGTCTCCCATCAAGCCACCAAGCAGTTTCAACTTTGCTTAGTTTCCAAAACCCAGTCACTATTAGATAGGTTACAGGTACATCTTAAGTCTGGTCGGACATCCTGCTACGGTAATCGAGTAGACCGTACAGCCAGGGACTCAACACTGAATGTTGAGTGGGAGTAAATAGCCTGACTCCATAAAGGGGCCAATGGCTACGGGTGAAAGAAATGCCACTGGAAACCATCCTATTGGGCCCAATGGCAAAATGAGCAGAGGAGGAACTCTTGATTCCCCTGGTCATGGAGGCAGAAGAGGCCATGCCAGATGGACTGGCTATGAAGGTGCACCTTGTCCATATCCTCCAGGCTGTGGCAGTCCATTGCAGTCCCGGTGTCTCATCTCCTATGTGCCCCAGGAGATGGCTCCATGATCACAGTGTGTGGATCACTTCCTTGGCAAGTTGGGATCCACCTTAAACAAATTCACGCCAACAGCATTTTTCCTGCTTCAGGAAAAAATGTATTCTTGGATATGAGTTGCAGCTGACGACGACAACAAATTGTCTTAATTGTTTTTAATTCGGAACATCCTTTGGGGTATCAGTGGGCAAAAGAGGAGGCTATAAAAGGAATACAGTACTGTAAAATCCCAGGTTACGATTGCCCTGGTTTACGGTGGCAAATTTAATAAAATTAATGCCCCAGTTTAATTTTTTTTCCCGGTTTACGACTGAAAATGGCACTATTTTAAACTCTAAAATGGCAACCGCACCTTCCACCGGAAGTTCCAATTGATCGCTTACTGCAGCAGAGATGCTGCCGACATCGTTTCTGCCGCTATTTCTGCATTGTCCACCACCTCTACCAGCACCAGGTGAGTCTGGGGAACTTATCCGCTCGGTTCTGACCTTTGTCCGAGCTCCCTGGGCAGCGCTACAGCTGGGAATGCCTGCCTCCCCCAGGCACGTGTTTTTGGCTGTAGTGCTGCCCAGGGAGCTTGGCCAAAGGTCGGAACTGGGCAGGTAAGGTCCCCAGATTCACCTACGGGTGGAAAATGGACTCCTCCAGCAGCTGGACAAACCACTTAGGAAGTAGCAGCGGTGTGGAAAAAGTAGGGAGGTCGCCTCATCACTTTTGTGAGGGAAGGGGGGACAATTGCGTCTGACATTTTTTGGGTTTTTCAGGTGGTTTTTTTATTTATTTATTTTTTGGTCCAGTAGTGAATGTTTCCCCTTTGTGAGGGTGGGGGACAATCATGTCTGGCATTTTTTGGATGTTTTGGTGTTTTTTGTATTATTATTATTATTATTGGTCTGGTCAAGACCTTTTAATTTTATTTTCAATGCGTTCCTACAGGGAAAAGGTGCTTCAGTTTACGTTTGTTTTGGTTTACAACGGAGGCTGTTGGAACAGACCTCCATCGTAACCCAGGGTTTTACTGTACACCCATCCAGTTACTTCTTCTTGTGCCATATCCGGATATTGGCGATCCTCACGGCGATCAGCCATGAAGAAAGAGCTGAGAATATAATGCAGCGGCCTTTCCTCTGCCTTCCACATTGCAGTGTGACACCCATATCACTGATCCAGTTTTGCCAGCCACTTTCTGGTCCTGAGCCCTTTTGGCACGCAAAGTCCTCATCAGGCCAGGTTTAATGAAGCTGCTGCCCTTCATCAAGATGGATTCAAGTAGGATTTAATCCACTTGGGAATAATCCCCCTTCCCTGTGGACCTAGGCACCCAACCCCGTTAGTCCTCAGGGCTGTCAAGTTAGTTAAGCGCCACCTGACACTCAGCGTTGTGTTGTTGGCAGTATGGTCTATTACTACCGTATAGCAGGATAGCCTGGCCAGACTACAGAATACAGTACATACGTCTAGTTACGATCCATCCCAAACTCAGAAGTTAAACCCCATTAAACTTTGTGACATGTATGAAAATGACACTAGATGCAAATCCTGTACTAAAGCCTCTTATTTCAAAAAAAAAGAGAAAGAACTGGAATTACAGGACTTGGATTTGTAACTGGCTGAGGTCATATTTCCCAAAGCTGTGATATACTGAAAAAGCCACTGTTTGGGAATGATTTTGTTCCTGCCCCAAAACAACCTTCCCTGCCACCAATTCCCCCCCCCCCCCCGCTTTTCATAAAGCTACTCTATCTGCTCAGGTGGTAATAAAAATTAGCAGCAAAACTCAAACCTGTACTGTGAGACCTGTGATTTCAGTGTGAGCTTTTGGGCGTGAAGAGGTAAGATTGCAATCTACAAAAATCTAGGCTGAAATTAAATGTGTTTGTCTGGAAGGCTTTACAACACGTTTGCTTTAGTTTTGGTCTTGTTGCCATCCTTTTGCTTGAGGATTAGTAGCTTGAACCTACACTCGTTTACTCTGAAGTCCCACTGGCTTCTATGGGGCTAACTTGTCAGGTATGATTATCACAGCTAACAAATTTACACACTGCAATCAAAGATCCACTCCCAAATCTTGACCTCATTCCATTCCTTATCCAAATTTCACTCTTTTTATCCTCTATATCCGTGGTGGTGAACCTTGGCACTTCAGCTGTTCTTGGACTTCAATTCTCAGAAGCCCAAGTCTCTTTAAACCCACGTGAATGGGTTTACTGCGCATACATGCAAGTAAATCCATTTATGCGGGTTCAGAGAGACTTGGGCTTCTGGGAAATGAAGTCCAAGAACCGGAGTGCCAAGGTTCACCATCACTGCTCTATATTTACACCAGTGGTGGGATTTTAAAAAATTCACTACCTATTCAGTTGGCATGGCATGATGGGCGTAGCCAGGGGGAAAGCCCAGTGTTGCACCCAAATTAGGACTACTTTATTTCAAAACTTGGATGGGCAGAGGGGCCAGCCGGAATTTCTGGTACCGGTTCTGGCGAACTGGGGTGAACCTGCTGATGCCCACCACTGATTTACACCAATCCTGTCATATTTTAGATATCTAACCCAACAACCCTTCCCTCCAAATTGTGGCAGGAACACCCCAGGAACATCTCGGAACTCTCCCTGCCAGTCGGACAGGGAGAATGAAGGGCAGCAGTGTGAACTGGCCGGCTAGTTGAAGACTGCTGTCTCTCTTGACTGTACTGTATTTTTACACTGTATTTATTGTATTGTTTTATTGTTTTCTTTTTATGTAAAATTTATTGATTGCATTATCTGTGCTGCATCTGTTATTATATTTTTATATTATGCTGTATTTATATTTGAGATTGTGATACTGTATATACTTACTTTTACTTTACTACTCGTATTTGCTATCCCGCCCCAATCAGGTAAAACCAACTCTGGGCGGTATATGTTGCCTATGTTATGTGAGCCGCTCTGAGTTGCCTCAATGAGGGGAGTAGAGCGGCATATAAGTCTAATTTAACAACAACAACAATCATTCATCTGTTTGTTATCCTTGCGCTTATGCAGTCAGTGTTAGCAAAGGCGTTTGCAGATATGAGAATTTTTCTTAAGCACCAACACAGCTGGCTTTATCTTAATATACATCCTAGTCCTCTGTCATCTCTCATAATCAATATTTTCTATTTTTGCCTTAAAAGGCTTAAATACCTGGTTGTGGAAGACCTAACCCCACTTTTTTTACACCCATGGCATTACCTTCAGAAAATTACTGAGCTCCACTACTTTCTCCGGGAAACGCTTGGCCACAAGTTCTTCAGCCTTAGGGTAGAAAGAAGAATGCAGCAACAGAGAGAAACATCAGAACTCAAGAGAAATTTAAATTTTGGTAGGTTTATAACCAGGGAGTTTTAAACCTTCCAAATGCAGGAAAAAAAACAGCTGAAATGCAAAGGGGCCAAAGAATTGTCCTTTCTTTTCTTTTTGGTAGAGACCTGAAATCTTGATTATAACTGTGATATAATAATTTCGTGTCAGAAATTATTCTGGGTTGAAAGGATTTTTGCATCAGAAACTCCACTCAGGAAACGCCCAAATGAGGCTCCTCTCATGTCCCGAAGAGGTGGGACAGAGACAGGTGCTCAATCCGTCATGCAGTACCCGGGTCTCAAACTGTTGACTTGCCAGCCTTCCAGCTAACAAGGCGAGCTTCTTAACCACTGAAGCCCCTATGAGAAATGATCTTTGCTTATTTAAAAGTGACTTGAGTTTTCCACAGTTCTGTGTTAAAATAGTTTATATGTTGGTTCACATTTGGTTCTGTTGTTGTTGACTCTGTAGGCATATTCACTCATTCTGGTTTTATAATTCTCTCTGTTTACTGCCCAGAGTAACTTGTTAGCAAATACACTTCTAGACTGCCCCATAGTGCTTCGTGCACTCCCTGGGCGGTCCACAAGTTACTGTAATTAGCATTTTGCCCCCAACATGCTGGGTACTCATTTTACCAACCTTGGAAGGATGGAAGGCTATCTATCTAACGAATGCTAAAGTTTTCTCCTCCATACCAAAATTACCGCAACAGAGTTTTAAAAACATTTTTATCTAGAGTCTGGTTCTTTGAAATCATAAACTGGTCTCTTTAATCAAAGGTGTTTAAATAGTGGCCTCTGTACTCTGCACATGATCAGAAGCTATGATGACATTTTCCCTCTGCTTCAGGTTGATTTAAACCACGACACTGCAGCCAGGATCATTTTATTCCCCTTTTTTAAACTGGCTGACCATGAAAAGACCCCACCCCATCCCCAAATTCATGGTGGGTTTGGGAAGCAGGAAATCCCTCCCCCCTTTTTTAAATCTAAAAAACACTGATTTAATATTGCAGGTCTCTCTCTTTCTCACCTGAGCGCAGAGCTTTGTCTTGAAGTTATCCACCTGGAGAAGGGAAGGAGAGCAAAAAAGAAATAGGAGAGGATGGAGAATGTGTACAAGTCAGGACAATAACCGGACACCCAGGCAGCCCGCCAAGGCCGGTCAGTGCCATGTCACCCAATCCCACCCTGCACCTGTTGGATGTACCGCCTGGTTTGCAATTTGACAAGGCGTTACTTAACACAGGCTGACAATTCTCCAGGTGGGCCCTCCATAAGACATACACAAACCCACACCACCTTTTCCCTGTCCCCCACCTCTTGGGGCCCCCAACCCAGGGTTGTGTGTGTGTGTGTGTGTGTGTGTGTGTGTGAGTTCATTTCCCCCAAAGTGGAGTCCATCTCAGGAGGTGCCACGTTTTTCCCAGGCT
This sequence comes from Furcifer pardalis, assembly GCA_030440675.1. Classification (NCBI taxonomy): domain Eukaryota; kingdom Metazoa; phylum Chordata; class Lepidosauria; order Squamata; family Chamaeleonidae; genus Furcifer; species Furcifer pardalis. The sequence goes on from CP126897.1 coordinate 4,165,526, forward strand.
TGCCTGCTCTTTTAACTCCTCACCTCCTTCCACACAACCAACCTCCATCTTAACACCTCTGCTTCCTAAAGGCTGCGCAATCCAACCGGTGAAGCTCTCTTCTTATCCCCATCCACAATGGGACCCCAACACGGAGCCCAGTTGGGTTTCAGCCTGACCCTGCTCGCATTGTGAAGCACTCTGGTCAATGTTCCGCAGTTCCCCCCAAACAGGCAGATGTCCCACAGGGTGAGCTTACAACAACAACACCCCCTGAAAAACATTTTGGAGGGTCGGAAGCCCTTGCTTCCTTTTCCTCCCCCTCCCCCAAACCGAATTTACCTGCGCTTGGCACTCCGGAGTCACTTCCAAAGTGGCCATGCTCTTGCACAGCCCGGGGTCGGAGTCTGGGGGTGCAACGCGGGACGAGCGAAACCCCAAAAAAACCCGAGAGGCGGCGAAGCGTCGTGGGAACGGCAGGCAGGGAAGCGAAACCAGCGAGTCACGCGTGAAAGCGAAAACGAAAGGAAAGGGGGAGGAGGAGGAGGAGAGAGGCCGACGCAATTGGGAACTGGCAATTAAACATTCCCAATTAGACGGGTCGGGACTTCCCAGTTCCAAGGAGGCGGTAGTTATCCCCCCCCCCCCCGGGCAGTGGCTGTTTGCTGGGACCGGTCAGGCAGCAATTCAACAGGTTCAAGTAACGCCCCCACAGCTTAGAGCGGCCAGGTGGGGACTTTTTTTTTAACCTGTTGAACTTCTGACTGCCGCTTTAATTGTCCAAGGAGCCCATCCAAGTGGTGCAGTTTTACCGGGTCGTTGTAACGTTGTTGCATTTTTCGCTCGCTTGTTCCCCCAATCATGGGAAGATGATGGCGGTGGGTCAACCTGAGATCGACTTATTGGGCTTCAGCAGACCCAAGCAGGGATTTGAACTCGTTTGCCTGGCCCCTGGTGGTGGGGCAACATCCAAGACCCCCCACCCACCCACCCCACCGGTTTTCAAGAGGAGGACTTCTTTGGTTTGCCCCACTTCCAGAGTATGACAGAATCGGTCCTAATCCTTTCTGGATTGTCATTAGAAGTGTCCCAGTTTTAAACTAGGTAAAACTTATTTTCATCCCTTTTGCTCAAGGAAGCTTAGAGCAGGGGTGCCCAAACAACGGCCCACGGGTGGCGTGGGCCGGATGAATTGGCGTTAGGGGTTGGATCAGGCCCGTGGGCCATAGTTTGGGCACTCCTGGTTTAAGCAGAGAAAATGGCATCCAGGAGCGACGAGGGCTTAGAGCAGTGGTGCCTTAACTAAGGCCCGTGGGGCGGGGGTGGCCCCCGATGCCAATTCATCCGGCCCGCAAAGCCCTCGTCGCTCCTGGAAGCGGAAAACGTGCCCGTTTACTTCCACTTCCAGGCGCGACAAGGGCTTCACGGGCCAGATGAGTTGGCGTCAGGGGCTGTTCCCACCCCCTGGACCTTAGTGACCGGCTCTCTGAACCACATGATCGGCCCACGGCCCTAAAAGTTTGGGCACCCCTGGCTTAGAGGGAGGACTACTAGGCAGCCTCTCCCATCACTTTCTCAAGAAGCCTGTGCGGGGATTATGCAAACAGTGTCAGCCTTCAGGTCCAGCAAGTTCTGGCACAGGAAGCCACCTTCACTCATGACTCTTCCCATGCCAGCCTGCAAAGTTGGCCTTATGAAAGCCAAGGGCATTTTGCAGGAAAGGCCAATACTGCTGAGCTTCCTAAAGTGGTGGCAGATATGAAATTGATCATCTCTCTGCTTAAACATGTTCTGCAGGATAATTGTGCAAATGAAACACACCCATTGGTCAGTGATAAGAGGCAGGGGAGATAAAATCTTCCTAAAGGCTGACTTGACCTTCAAACTCTGCAAGGTAAGGCCTACTTTCCCGGAGGGAGGGAGAAGCCAAGAGAGGATTTTCACTGTTTATTTGGTTTATTCGTTGCTTAAAAATAATTCTCTTTTTCACATGCTCATCATTACACACAGTCCCACCCACAGAAGCACTGGGGAAACACAACCAGGCACTTTGTGGAGGTGTCATTCCCAAAGATGTGGGAAGATCCATGTGATCTTAAGAACACAGCAAGCATAGAATTGGAAAACGTATTCCTTTAAAAACAAAAATCCCTGCAGATAGGAAACAAACTCTTATTTATTTATTTATTATTCGCATTTAATACCCCGCCCCACTCGGGAAGACCCGACTCTTAACAGAGAAACTTTCTACTCTCAGTTACCTTCCTCATGTTGATTTTTAGATTTATTTTTCTTTTAAAACCCTACCTTTTTGGAAAGATAATACTCTTTCAAGCATTTAAAAAACATCCGTTTCATGTAGTGGGGAAAAATACTGCTTTTGTGAAATAATACGTTCACTGGTTACAGTGATGGCAAACTTTGACACTCCAGGTGTTCTTGGACTTCAGTTCCCAGAAGCCCAAGTCCCTGTGACTCCACATGAATGGGTTTATTGCACTTATGGGTTTACATTTGCGTAGATTCACAGAGACTTGGGCTTCTGGGAATTGAAGTCCAAGAACACCTGAAATGCCAAAGTTTGCCATCCCTTGGCTAGGCAATGTATGGTTTTCCAGCTGTTGAGCTACAATTTCCATCATCCTTCCCCCTCCGGCTATTGCTCAGAGGTTGTGCAATTCACCCTCTAGAAAAACAGTAGATTCCCCAACCCTGACTTAGATCCAGGCCTTTAAGGTCAGGATTCTGCCCCAACATCTAATTCTCACTTCAAGAAACCACAGACACTCAGAAAGTAAAAGTGGAGCAGTTGAAAGTCTTTTTATTTCCTTTCATGGGGTGGTAAGAACTCCATCCCAGGTGCAGCCCCACCTTTGGTTTCTTGGTGTGCTTAGCTCAATTTCTTGCCTTCTCCAGGGACCCCTCTGGCAAAAAGCCCTGCCCCGGGTCTGCCCGGTGACCACTGCCAGCGGTACCAGCCCCGGTAGGTGAGGTACCAGCAGAGGGTGGCGATGGCTGCCCCCACCACCTTGTGGCTGTACTCATAGAGATACACCACGGTGCAGGCCAGGAGGAAGTTCCACAGTGCTAGGAGGAGGATGTTGAGGAGGAAGATGAGCCGCAAGGGGATGCCTGCGGGGTGGCCGTGGGCCAGGTAGCGCCGGAAGACAGAAGTCTCCTCCACCATCAGCAGGCAGCAGAAAGTGAGCAGGAAGGTGTGGCCGGAGACGTCGTAGCCATGCCATTTGTGACCCTTGTGGAGGCAAGTCCGCTTGTCGGGAAGGTTGTTCACCAGGATGCCAGTGGGCACGGGGTCAAAACAGTAGCCGGTGAGGTCCTCTATGAGCAGGAAGGCCTCTGTGGCACCCAGCCAGAGCCCGGCCCCAACCGCCAGGCGGCTGAGGTGGCGGGCAGTGAGTAGAACCCGGTGAGTCGCCAAGTAGACAACCAAGAGGATGAAGCCACCCAAGAAAATGCAAGTCCAACCCCAGGCCGACCTGACAAATTTTCTGCGAGAGAATAAAAAGAGCAGGGAAGAGAAATATGCAAAGCAGCAGCAGCAAAAATAACATTGCACATCAGTGATTTTGCTACTGGGAAAAACACATGTGATTTACATGGTATCAAGTGTGCTGATTCCAAATCTGAACTCCTAATTTGCCTATTACGTACAGATTTTAAGTTATAGGTGTGCTATAGCTGTTCAAATGGTTGGTAATTGGGTAATGTATTTTTACATGGGAACACTGTAACAGTTGCAGCTACCACTATGCCTGCTGCCACCTCAGCTGAATCACATCCCCTGGTGGCATGCATGTTCCAGCAGTGGCTGGGCAAGTCAGTGAGCTGAAGTCAGAAATAGGTATATAAGGCAAAATGGACTAAGGGCTTGTCTTTAGTGCAAAACCATCTTATTGGATAGTACAGCTAGAACATAGAGAGTCTGTTTGGAGCTAAACAAAGACAAGTAGGCACAGCTGTGTGAGAATGTAGCTAATTGCATCTATATGCATAATTAACTTAAGATCCTGATGTCCTAGGCAGAATTGGACTTCAGATTTGGATTCAGTGCACTTGATTTAGTATAGGACACATGGATTAGACCAAGTAGCAGACCATTTTTATTTTTTTGTGATGCATTGTAATCCTCTCCATCACCCACCCAATCTGCACCTCTTTAACAGGTAGAAGCTGTTTTCCAGATCTCAATTAGGAATAGAGACAAAAGCAGGCAGGAAGTCCCCAAGAAACCAGGGTTAATGGCATGACCCACCTTAACAGGCAAAATCAGCTCCCGAAGTGGATTCATCAAGCAATCTGGATGCAAGATCCGAATCCCTGCCTTACTGAATATCTACAAAAACAAGTCCCATGTCTGACCCATGAAACTTAAGCCACCTGACAAGGAGCTACTCTATAAAGTGCTCAGGGGCACCAGCGCTTCCAATATAAAAACACTCTGACCATATACAGGTGTCTGCAGAAGAGGAGCTCTTGTGTAAATTTGCTACGCTGGAATCTGAGTGCAGGATTTTAAGTGTTTCATCAGGAAACAACCATACGACTCTACAGCCGAATTCCCCAATTCATCAGAGAAGAAGCAAAGATCGAAGCAAGTCTTAAGTTACTCATAGTTGAAATTTCTGAAGTGGTAGCCGTGTTTGTCTGTGCAAGCATATCAGAGTAAACAGAACAAAAAAAGACAAAAAATGTTGTGTCACTTTAAATGCAGAAGTTGGTCCAGGGGTGGCCAAATTATGGCCTGTGGGCCAGAACTGGCCCCAGACACCAATTCATCCACCCTGCACCACCCTCATCACTCCCGGAAGCGGAAGTAAAACGTGCCTGTACATACACAATGGCAGCTTAAAATCTATCTCATCCTGTTGCAAAACAGATTGCAAGGCACATTTTACTTCTGCTTCCGGTGGGAGGAACCACGTGACTGGCCCACTGAGCCATGTGACCAGCCCACAGCCCAAAAAGTTTGGACACCCCAGAGCTAGTCCTTAAGGTGCCACGTTTTTTGCTTTGTTTGTTGGTTTTAGTTTGTTTACTCTCTGTTAAGTTACTCCAGAACTAATTGATCAGACCAAGAAAAGGGGTGGCCCGGGGTACTTGACCCGCAAACATCTGGTGAGTGAACACATGGATCCAGAGCTGCAGCCTTTCCACTACACAGATCCCTGGCTCCTAAGTAGCAGTTCCCCCCAATCACCCCCACCCCACACACACACTCTTCAAGGTCGCAAGACTTCCAGACTCACATGTTAAAAAAGTTGTGATGATTGGCGAAGATTGCCCGCGGGTTCACGTAGAACTGAAGCAGCGGTCCAAAAATGACCACGGCCGTCAGCCAGACGTGGTAGGCTCGGCGGAGGAACGGCACTCCCAGCAGCCAGGCATACTGGTTGCTCCAAAAATATACCAAGCCCCGGCAAAGGGCTTGGGCCCAGCCAGCCGCTGTGGCCAGGAGAGAGGAAAGTTTCTTGGCTCTGGTTCCCTCTGCCATCTTCCCAGGTTGACCCCCTTAAACGTTATCTTGGAGAACCGGATGACCCTGCCACCACCTCCTCCGCCTGGGGAGGAAGGGGACGAGAGGCGATGGAGAAACGTCACCCAAAGCCTGACACTTGGTGACAGCTGGAAGGATCATCTCCAAGTTTGGAATGAACAGCTGATTCCAGAGGGGAAGAACCACATAGTGAAGGGATTATTAGAGGGCAGAGCAGGGGTGCCCAAACCCTTCGGGGCATGGGCCAGTCATGTGGTTCCTCCCACCAGAAGCTTACTGTATATACTCGAGCATAAGTCTAGTTTTTTAGCCTCCAAAATGAGATCCAAAAAAGGGACTTGACTTATACTCGGGTCAATGACCCTGAGGGTCCCCAAACTGCGGTGGTGCAAATTCAAACATACATTTTTTTTAAAAAGCACTAACACTACCATAAAAATTCAAAAACATACCCCCACAAATGTCTGAATAAATTAATTGTACTGCATTTTCATGAATTTTAATTACTGAAACTCACTGGCAGCTGCTGCATTTTCCACCCCCAAGTTATACTCGGGTCAATCTATTTTCCTAGTTTTAGAGGTCCTAATTAGGTACCTCGACATATTCAGGACGACTTATAGTTGAGCATGTACGGCAAGTAAAACGTGCCTTGCAATCTGCTTTGCAACAAGATGAGATAGGCTTTTAGGCTGACATTGTCTCTGCTTAAACCAGAAGTGCGGTCCATGGGCCAGGTGCGGCCCCCAACCCCAATACATCCAGCCTGCGCTGTCCTCAAAAGCAGAAGTAAAATGCACTCAGATGGGCGCATTTTACTTCCGCTTTAGGGAGCAGCAAAGGCAGCACAGGCCAAATCTATTGGCTTTGGGGGCTGGATCTGGTCTATAGACCATCGTTTGGGCACCCCTGGGATGGAGCTTAGGACACTTTCTTTTTTCCTGGCCTACATGTCCCAGAAACGTTCAGTAGCATGGCCCAGCTAGAGCAATGTGGAAGCTATACACCCAGTGGCAGGATGCTCCCGGTTCGGCCGAACTGGTAGCAGCAATCTGGAAGGGATCGGGGGGAGGGGTAGTAGTAAACTCCCGGGCGACTGGTTTGGTTGCCTCTCCGGCCACCCTCCGGGCAGCCCAAAATGGCTGCTCGGAAGTGTGCATGCGTCAAAACTATTTGACGCATGCGCACTGAAAAACAGAAGTGCACGTGTCAAATGGAGTTTTGACACATGCACACTTCTAAGCAGCCATTTTGGGCTGCCCAGAAAGGGCGCAGCAGCTGGAGAAGCGGTGGCGGCCTTTCCTCGGCACACTGTCAAGGCCGGGCCAGGGTGCGCTGCCAGGCTAGGCTGCGCCGCCAGCCCACTTTGCTGCCGCGCCACCACTGTTCCTGCTTGCCTGCTGCTCCCCAACCCCAGGGCGACGGGTTTGGGTTTGGGGTGAGTGGGTGGGTTGAGGGGTGTGTGTGTTTTATGTAGTGTGTTTTTATGTGTATTTAATGTCTATTTTAATTTGTATTTTAATATGTTTTTTATTTCTATTTTTATGTGTACTGTATTTGTATTTATTTTTACTTTGGCTCCGCCCACAACATTCCCTTCCGCCCCAAAATGCCATGGAAGGAAGATCTTGCCTTTTGAACGTGTTCAGAAACCACAGAAAGAAAAACTTCAGCAATTTTTATTGATACCGACCGCAGTTTCAGAGAGAATGGAAGTGGAAAGCCCCTTCCGCAAAGGACGCCTCCCCCCCCCATCACATCTTGCATAAACAGCCCCTTCCTTGCTAAGGGCTCAGAAAGAAGACACTCTCTTCAATCGGAGAAACTAAACTAAGATCCCCTCCTTCATCTGCTCCAAACTTAAAAGACACGACCCATCATAGCTGGAATTTATTTGTTAGAACACACCTTGCGTACTGGAGGTTACCTAACAAAAGAATCCTCTCTAAACCCCCTTTACATCCACAGCAGGCACAGGGATTAACAGCTGCAATAACAAATGACACTGATATATCCTGATATCTCACTCCTAAAAGTGGGACAGAGAGTTGAACCAGCTTCACCTGGGTCAGAAAGCAGTGCAAGACCCAAGCAGTTTTCACACCTTCCTCTTCTCAAGGAGAGAAGGGGGTCAGAAATGGAAAGAGCCTGTGCTCTTTAGTGACAGAGAACAATGGTGGACTATAAAAGGGAAGAGATTTCAAAGAAGAGAAGAACAGAATTGATGGGAGAAGAACAGGCTGAGGTAATGCGAGGGAAGAGCCTCCCATGTATCAGATGAGAAGAATGCCCCATATAATCACACTGGTTCTCCTAAAACCATGATGGCGAAACTTGGCACTCCAGGTGTTCTTAGACTTCAATTCTCAGAAGCCCAAGTCTTTGGGAACCCACACAGATGGGTTTACTGCAGGTATGCTCAGTAAACCCATTTGTGTGGATTCACAGAGACTTTGGCTTCTGGGAATTTTGAAGCCCAGGAACACCTGGAATGCCAAGGTTTGCCATCACTGTCCTAAAGTAACCCATAACCTCTGGCCTCTTCTCACATACATAACCACTGCTATGGGTATCCCCAAGATTTAATCTGGAAGACAAGCTCTGGAGATGTGCTGTATGCCCACGAAGGATATGGGAATCTTTTGATCACCCCTGAGAAAGCTATTTCCTTGGATAAAGGGGGAGGGGGAGCTCCTGAGGATTTCCATGCCAAAAACTGTACTTCACAATGGCAAAGAGCCACTAGGGAGGAACAGGACTAGGAAAAACAAGTCTTATGCACTGGCTCTAGCTTGGGCTGGAAATTCTGCACCCACTGTGGGCTCCTTAATCCAGGACTTGACCCTGAGAACCTGTTTGATTGGTCAATGTAGGGGTTCCCAACCTAAGGCCTGTAGGCCGGATCTGGCCCATGTCACCAATTTCATGTGGCCCCCCACCCCTCCTAGGGCATTCAAGAAACAAAATAGCTGCCCCTTTGAAGCTGTTGGGGCAAAATGGCTACTACCAGCCCATTGTGCAGGCAGGGCAAAATGGCCATCTGGCCCTTGAAGCTGACTGAGAGCGTGACCCGGCCTCCGGCCTGAAAAGGTTGGGATCGCCTGCATCAATGCAGCATTTGGAAAGGAATGAAAGGATCCACACCATATTTTCCACCTTCTATGCCAAGTCAAGTCAGCCATTCTCACACAAAACAGGACACCTGCAAGAAGGAATAACACATGCCGATTGCTAATGGAAATCCACCTTCAGTGGATGGGCAATTTGGCTTCAAACCTGTTCATGACTTTGCATCTCAAAATTTGCAGACCTAAAACAAATCGTCCCAATCTCAGAAAAACGCCTCCCTCCCTGCCCAAAACCCCCAGAAAGAATAACAGGGGGGAAAATGCAAACACTGTTTTGATCAACTTTTCCTCACCTAAATCTTGCCTCCCCTCCCAATCCCCTGGCAATCCGTCCATGATCTGATGCTGATGCTTTTCAAAACTAGCTTATGAGACAACTGCCTTCTCCCTCCTTGCCTCTAGCCATCGTGATTTCAAAGGAGAGAAGACATGTATAACATTGAGAGTGCATAGGAAGACCTTCCCTTCCGCCCGCCCACCCCATGTTCCAAGGCCACAGGTAGCACAACATAGAGTTTTCTGCCCTCCCCCCTTTTCTCTCCTTCAGCCCCACAACAAGTCCAAAGCTGGAGAATGGGCGCAAGCGATAGAGAAGGTCTACTACTCAGAGACAACCGAGAATTTACGGTGTAGCCTTTCTAGTGGTAAGGAGCTGCTGGGGCATTCAATGACACATTCTACTTGGTGGTCCCACAGCCGGATATTCCCATCCCACTGCCGGAGGAAAAAAAAGAGAAAGTGTGTTATTAATAATTTCCACCAACATATTACACTATGAACTGCCTGAAACCTGTCTCTCCCCTGCCCCGGGCATCCACCACTGTAAAAATCTTCAGCCAAGCAATGGGACTAGATCACAGGTGCCCAAACTATGGCCCGTGGGTCAAACCCGGCCCATGGCACCATTCCATGTGGCCCACCACCGCCCTTCCTGCACCCAGAAGTGGTGTTTCCGTCAGACATAAAATGCACTCGCACCGGTTGTAAACCCAGAAGTGGACCCATTTATAGCTGTTGGAAATGTGCCTGCTTCTGCTTCCGGGGGCCGTGGCCAGACCTGTCTGGGGCGTGTGGTCAGGGCCACAGCATGAAAAGTTTGGCCCCTCAGGGACTAGATAGTCCCTTCCTGAACTGGGAACCCTTGAGTTAAAGCCCGAGTCGTTCCTCCCTTCCTGCTCCTTCGTCTGTCAATACTTGCCGAACTACTGACGATCTTCTCTTCGTAAGGATGCCAGCTGACATCTCGGACACAAGCTTGGTGATCGGTGAGCTTTGTCACAATATAGCCAGTCAGGAGGTCATACACTAAAGGGGAAGGAGGAACACAGAATACATGAAACGTTCATTTGTTATCTTTTATATTAGGGGTTCCCAACCTAAGGATCTGGCCCATGGCACCATTTCATGTGACTCCCGACCCTTCCAAGGGCATTCGAGAAACAAAACGGCCACCCCTTTGAAGACGTTGGGACAAAATGGCTACCCTCATCATGCAGGCAGGGCAAAATGACCGTCTGGTTCTCAAAGCTGACTGAGAGATCATGACCTGGCCCCCAGATTGAAAAGGTTGGGAACTTGTTTTATACCCTACATTTCTACCCATTCAAGGAGGGGGTGGGATTAAAATGGTGCAGAGAGGTCAGAGATTCATATACAGTAATACCCCAGATAATGATTGCACTGGATAACGCTAAAACCGCATAACGACGACAAATTTTGGGGGGAAGATTTGCACCGGAGAACATTCTTTCTAGCATTATCCGATGCATCGTAATAAAGAAGTAAAGGAGGCCAAAGCTCCTCTCCCTGCCACTTCCCTCCTTCCACCCACCCCCCACCCCCAGCAATGGGGTGCCGTACTGCCGAGAGAATCCAGCCCAGCCCTGGCCCTGCTTACCTTCAAGCCACCACAGCTGCTGCTCCCACCAGGTTCCCCAGGCAGCCCTTTGCACTAGAACTCATGGCTGGCCCAGGCAAGGGCCTCGCCCATGTGGAGTCAGCCTAGCTGCTCTTTGCTTGGACTGAGCCAGGCTTGACCAGCCGATTGCAGAGCACAGAGCTATGCCTCATGGCAGGCAGAGGCAGCCGAGCGCTGATGCAAGAGATCAGAAAATGGAGAGGAATGGTTGCCAAGGCAGCAAGAGACGCATTCATCGGATAAGGCTGAAAATCGCATAACATTAAGACTTGTGGAACCAAGTCTTAACGTTATCCGATGTATTACTGTATTAGAAAATTAAAATGCAATTAAAGGATATAAACTTGAACTGCTGATCTGCTGACCTTCCATTTGAATGTCAAGCTCAATGTCTTAAACATTAAGCCACCACGTCTCCCAGTCTTTCATTCTTGCTCAAAAGCCAATCGTATCCAACCCTAGGGTTCAGTGCTCATCTGTTTACAGCCAAAGAGCCAGCATTGTCTATGTCTGCAGCTGTTTCCGTGAATATGAGGCAGGCATGACTAGACAGTGGAATGCACAGAATGCTGTATACCTTCCCACCAAAGTGGTCCCTATTTATCCACTTGCAATTTCTTTTAAACTGCTAGGTTGGCAGGAGCTGGGTCACAGACGAGAGCTCATTCCATTGTGTAGCACTTGGGTGTTGAATTGCTGATCTGCTGATCTTCCAGTCAAGTTCTGCACCTTAACCACTAAGCCACCAGTCCCCTTTCATACATACAGTGGACCCTCGCTTAACAAATTTAATGCATTCTCTGGGACCTTTTGTACTACAAAAAAACCCTAAAGCAAATTTCCCACAGGAATGCAATTTCCCATAGAAATGCATTGAAAACAAAAATTTGACAGCCAAAAAACTTTCCCATAGGAATGCACTGAAAACCAATTAATCCGTTCCGAAAAATAATTGTTAACCAAGCCACTATTTTCTATGGCTTTCCTTTTGTTATGCACATTTTGTGTTAAGCGAGCTGCTTGTTAAGCGAGAGTCCACTATATACTCAATTCTTTCACATACATACTCAAATCCTCCATTTCTGTAATTTGCTGATACTGTGTGTGTGCGTGCGCACCCGCACACACAGGGCTGCCCTTCTGGCTTCACCTCATGTGGAGATGGCTTGGTCCATCCTGTCCTTCCTTCTGGCCTGACATCACTTACCCACCACTTTGCCTGTGGAGCAGCCGCTATAGATATACTGCTGTCCAGTGCTATGCGAGGGTGAGAAACGACAGCGGATAAGTGTGTGGAGCACTCCATGGCCCCGGTATGTCATGAGAGAAGTGTCGCCTGGAAGCTTGGACTTCTGTTGCGCTGAAGGAGTGAAGATAAAAGGTAGTTGAGGATTCCTGCCTGTTTGGATCCCTCTCCCCTTCTAGAAGGCAGTCATCAAAGGAGACACGGTATCTCGTTCAGGCCTCCATGCCTTTTCTCCACACGTGTGGTTGTGGGGTCACCCACCTTTTTTGGGAACCCGTTGCCAGCGATAGTCCCAGTTCTGTTGGGTGACAGCTTGGCGGGAGGCTTCAAGCCCCTCGTTGCCAGAGAACTTCCGTATGTCCCACAACTTAATTGTCTGGTCTTTAGAGTTAGAGATGAGATACCGGGCATCTCCCTGGAAGAGAGGAAAACCACTCTTTATGGCACATTCACACTTCACAACCCTGGGACTAATAAATTTAAACAACAACAACAACAAAAACTCCGCAGTACAGAACAGCCACAGGAGTGATTAAGTTTAGTTTCAGTGACTTCTGATTCTCTTTTCTTTGATAGTCCCATGTAAATGCTTCTTTATGGTGCCTGTGGCATGTTTAACATTTTACATACAGTTCCACACACACCCCATATCTGCGGGAGACATTCCAAGATCTTCTGTGGATAATGGAAACAGTGGAAAGTAGCAAACCCTAGATTACAGCCAAGATGTCAGAATCATACAAGTACAGTGGAACCCTGTGTTACAGAATAAATCTGTTCCAGGACATTTTCTGTAAAGCAATTTTTCTGTAACACAAAGCACAATTTCCTATAGGAATGCATTGAAAATTTAAAAACATTCTGGAGGTTAAAAAAGAGACAAAAAAACTTGTTTTTTCTGTTCAAAACTCTTTCTAAAGTGGCAAAAACACAGCAAAAAATTCCAAAGTGCACTTTAGAAAGAGTTTGGAACAGAAATACACAAGGCTTTTTTGGCTTTTTAGTGAGCTTCGGAGCAGATATTTTTATTTTCAAGGCATGTTTGTCACATTTCCATCAGCGCCATCTATTGGCCAGCCCTGATAAATGCAGGAAAAGTCCCCACCTAACAGCTGATTGTGGGGGGAGGAGATTTCCAGCACTTCTTGGGAGAGCTTCTGCCAGAACCAAAATGCTCCAAACACCCTCCCATCACCCTTGGGAAGCATCGTAACACCCAAAAAAACTTTCTGTATTACGAGGTTTTTTCCTTAAATTGGGACGCCATTTCCTCAGGATTTCCTTCTGTAAGTTAAGTCAAGTCTTTCATTACCCGAGGCTTCCATAACCGAGGGTTTTACTGTATTGCAAAAGTCTTTGTTGATCTTTCAGGTCCACTCAAGAAATGATTCCCCTGGAAACAATCTGTTACTTCTCAACATTACATTTTAGACCAGGGATTCTCAACTTGCGGTGCCATTTCATGTGCCTCCCCCATGCCTTCACCACACCAGGAAGTGCCATGTGGTGGAGGAAGGGTAAAATGGCAATCCGGCCTCCAAAGCTGTCTGAGGGAATGTGACCTGGGGCCGGGGTTAAAAAGGTTGAGGACTCCTGTTTTAGACAGTGGTCTCTAGCAGTCACTTCTAGTAATTCACCTTAGAAATACATGTTTTTCAGGGATTTTTCACTGAATATTTTTAGACCCATGGATAGCTGAAATCATGGATGCTGAACCTGTAGATAAGTGGAGAGACCTGTAACTTCTTTGAACTGCAGCCCACTTCCTCAAATGCACCTAGCCCAAGAGATTCAGATAATAATAATTTAATGTCAGAAATTATTCTGGGTTGAAAGGATTTTTGCGGAAGAAACTCTGCTCAGGAAACACCCAAATGAGACTCTTTTCATGTCCCCAAGAGCTGGGACAGAGACAAGTGCTCAATCCATCATGCAGTATCCGGGGCTTGGACTGCCAACTTGCCAGCCTTCCATCTAACAAGGTGAGCTTCTTAACCACCGAGCCACCACAGATATACATTGCACATGACTAACAGCAGAAGGTGGGCCATTAGGGCAGAGCTAAACACTGACAACGACCAATGTAATGCCTTTAATTTATTTGAAATATATCCCATTCCATCCCCCTAAAGACTCAGTCATTGCCATTAATAAAATTACTGGCCAAAACACAAACATTAATTGAAAAAGACATAAATTGCAACCCTATGTGGACACTGAAGGGTCACAGCAGTTTGCTTAGAGTGCAAGTAACTAAACTGAACCTCAGTCCAGTGTCACTAAAGTCTACCACTGAGATTTCTTTTTAAAAGCTGCATGAACAATCAGAGCAGCTGGAGTCAGTTTTGAAAGTGAGGAACCAGGGAGCTCACTGAAACAGGCTTGCTGGGACAATTCCTTGGGACTCTTCAACAGAGAAGACAAGCACCACTTACTTTGCTGTCTATGAAAGTGATGCCATCCTGGTGTCCAGCCAGCAGGCCCACCGGTCGGGGGTCATCCTCCCTCATGGTGCGCCGGTCCCACACTTTGCAGATGGCGTCGTCACCCCCAGAGAAGAGGATGTGAGAACTGCTGTCGGCAAAGGCCACGGCATTCACGTCATCTTCATGAGCCTCAATCTGAGAAGGTGTGGTGGGGAGAGAGAAAGATTTTGTAGCAAAGTGGAACCCAGGCTGTGCTGTCTATCACAGGCATCAAGATCCAGGGAGAAAACTCTTAGAATTCACTGATAAATACATTACATGGGAGATTTCTGGGCTCAGAGGGAAACTGCCCAAAGCTCTCACTTTCTAGGTTCAACTTCTAGCATTAGGGATCAGTTAACTGACAGTGGGAAACCAGGACCGCAAGGCAATCTCACTTATATATAGTCCCACAGCAGTTAGTGCATGCTCTAGGCAGTTCCCAAGGTAATTAGCATTTTGCCCCAAAAAGCTAGGTACTCATTTTACCGACCTTGGAAGTAACGGAAGGTTGAGTCAACCTTGAGCCCTGGTCAGGATCAAATTTACAACCTTTTGGTTGCAGGACAGCAGTTTAACCACTGCACCACATATTGTTTGGCTAGAGCAGGGGTGCCCAAACTTTTCGGGCCGTGGGCCAGACATGTGGTTCAGCAGGCCAGTTACATGGTTCAGCAGGCCGGTCATATGGTTCCTTCCACCGGAAGTGGAAATAAAACATGCCTTGCAATCTGTTTTTGCAACAGGATGAGAGAGATTTTAAGCTGCAATTTTTTCTTCTTAAACCAAAGTTGCCCGAACTATGCCCTGTGGGCCAGATCTGGCCCTCAATGCCAATTCATCTGGTCTGTGCTGCCCCTGTCGCTCCCAGAAGTGGAACTAAAACGTGCCCATCCAGGCGTGTTTTATTTCCGCTTCTGGGAGCGGACGAAGGTGGCACGGGCAAGATGAATATTGAGCATGAAAAGAGAGACACCCCCCCCCAAAAAAAAAAAAAGCCAGAAAGGAAGCAAACCATAGGAGAATGATGGTGAACCTTTTAGAGACTGAGTGCCCAAGCTCAACAGGATGCCATCCGTGCTCCAGAGAGGAGGGGCAAACTGTGCTAGGGTGGAGGGAGGAAGCACTCCCATTGGGCTTCTGGGCAGAGCGAACTCTATGCTGGGGGGAGGGAGGAAGCACTCCCACTGGGCTGCTGGGCAGAGAGGCCGACCAAACTCTGTGCTGGGGTTACGGCACGCATGCCCACAGAGAGGACTCTGAATGCCCCCTCTGGAATGTGTGCCATATATTTGCCACCACGAGCATAGGAGAACCACAGCCATTTGCTAGTCCCAGAGAGGCTGGAACAAGAAATGAGTAATAGAAAATGAAAGAAGTACACTAAAGAGTGATAGGGACCTAAACATTAAGTACCTTGAGTGTCCGTTTATTCTGCTCCATGTCAAATACGTAGACGCAGCCGTAGTTAGCTCTAGAATTGAAACCAGAAGAAAACAGCAGAAAAATATAAATCCAGAGTGATATAGAAACCAAAGCCAATAGAGTGGGTGTGTCTTGAATACAGCACAATTTGGATGCAAGGTATTCTTGTCCCATCCTTTGACTAAAAAAAAAGAGCTTTAAGAGGAACATACAAACTAATAGCCATAAGATTTTGGCTTGCACTGCTTTGTTCACCCTCGACACAGATGGAAGATTTGCTATCTGGCCTGTGATATGGAATGTAGTCTAAGTAAAGACTGTTCCTGCAGAGGAAGAACCAATAGCAGAGAGGAATTCCTAGAAACCTCTTTAGCCCAAAGGGAAAAGGCTTTTTAAAAAAGCTGCATCGCAAAACACCATTGCACTTCAGCACTTCTGGAAATCAGTGCCCCTTCTTATTCAAAGTCCAGAAGACTTGAATGATTTTATCCCCTACATACTTAGGTAAAGGTCACGCTTTCTCAAAAGCCAGCCGTATCTGACTCTAGGGTTCAGTGCTCATCTCTATTTATAGCCAAAGAGTCAGCGCTGTCTGCGTTTGCAGATGTTTTTGTGGACATGTGGCAGGGATGTCTAGACACCAAAGTGCACAGAACGCTGTTTACCTTCCTTGCAATTTCTTGCTTTCACACTGCTAGGTTGACAGGAGCTGGGACAGAGACATGTGCTCATTCCCTCATGCAGTACTTGGGTTTTGAACTGCTAACCTTCTGCCCATCACTTGGAGGGCCCTAAATAGGCCGAGAGTTGGAGTCCCTAAATGCAAGACCAACATACTCAAGTGGGGGCTCCTGGCATACAACAATATGTGATGGAGAGATACAGGATCTGGCCCATTTACTGGTCTGCTGGTTACCTCCAGAAACGTGCACCAATGAGGACTTAAGTTTGGCCAAGGACAAAGCCAAGATTGGGGCATGAAAGAAGCAGCAGCAAAGTGGTGGTTTCAGGAAGAGGGTTGGACAAGAGCCAATTTTAGAAATATTACTTTTTGAGACTATGTCTTCCCAAATTTCCTGACCAGCAGAAGTAATGATTGTCAGATCTAGGATAAAAAGGCTACCTTACCCGCCAAGTACTTCTTTTCCGTCTGAGGAGACTGCAAGGGAAAAGACAGCAAAACGGCGTTCGTCGGGTCTGGGAAGAGAAGGAGGAGGCTAGAACCAGACTTCAAACTGCTCTTAATCAACTAAGAGGTCAGGGGTGGCGTCTTCTTTACCTGAGATCCAGTGCTGTATGGGCACCATTCTCACCATAGATGTTGCAGATATGAACTGAGGAGGAAAAGAAATATCATGAGGGTCTATTTTTCCTGAACAATCAGAGGACTGTACTCTACCTTTCCAGGAAAGTAGAAACACTCACTATAGTCTGACCAGCTGGAGTAAAGAAAATGAGCCCCATCAGGAGTGAATGCTACATCCAGGACACTCCAGCCGACGTCTCGTGCTTTGACACTCCGGAACTTCCGGAAAACTCCATAGGTACAGTCATATAAGCGGATTCTTTGATCTGAAGAAGAAGAGTAGGAAAAGGAACAGAGAAGGCTTTTACTCACCAAAGTCTTGGTGATAAGTTAACCAGTGGCCATCCGAATAGTTTTGCGTACAATCTACATAGTTACAAAGTGCAAGAAGATTCCCTCTGTTTCAGCACAACAGAACAACACATTTGCTTAAAAACACAACTCATTGATTTTCAAGGTAAATCACAAAAATAAACTACTGAAATAATGTGATAAGCATCCGTTATAGGATTAAAACATTACATGTTAACCACCCGACTTAACTGCAGGATTTTGATATTTATCAATAACATTCATTCATTATACTTTTCCACATCCACCTTTGCTTTAATCCTGCCCCCACCATGTATACTGTACATATACACCTGATGTTTTAATACTCTTCTATTCCATACATCTGACAAAAGAGATTATAACATGACCTTTTGTAGATTACAATCTTTTAGTTTTACAGCTAACAAACAATTCTGTGTATAGAATGCTAAAATAATGAAAGGGCTGTAGAAAAAGCAACCCTAAAAATTTACATTGCATTTTGAAAAGAAGAATTAAACAGTTTACTAAAAGTCACTGGGAAACAGCCAGCCAGCTCTCCAGTTGCAATATGTCAGGCTAGCCCAGAATAACCCAGTAAAACACATGGCTGAATGGAGACCTAAACTGGGGTCTTCCAACCACAAACCAGATCCCTAACCCCTAGTGCAGTGGTGGTGAACCTTTTAGAGACCGAGTGCCCAAGCAGAGGGGTAGAACAAACTCTGTGCTGGGGGGGGAGGGGGAGGAAGTGTTCCCATTGGGCTGCTAGGCAGAAGGGCGGGGTGAACTCTGTGTTGGGGGAGGGAGGGAACGCTCCCATTGGGCTGCTGGGCAGAGTCGTGGGGTGAACTCTGTGCTGGGGTGATGGTGCCAACTGAGAGGCCCGAGAGTGACACATCAGATATGCATCCTGTAGGTTTGCCACCACTGCCCTAGTGCTTGACAGTGACCTGGGAAATAGTAGCCCCACAGGATTTTAAGAAAGATGGTGAATTTTTGAGACAGAGACCATCTACAGTGCTGCTGGCCTAATTCTTGCTGGGAGAAATATCAATGGAAATTTACTTACCTCCCGCAATGCTGAAATTACATAGAGTATGCCAGGGCTGTTCCCAGAAAGCACAGACAACAATAAGGATCACAAGTGGGAAGCATTTTTTAAAAAGGAAAATATGAAATCCCAAACTAAACAAGATACCTTGGCAAGCAGACATAAACAATCGTCCATCACGGGAGTAGATCCCACAGAAAGCCTTCTGGGAATAGGAGTCACTGAAAGCCAAATGGTTGGGGAGAAAACTGGAAGAAGAGAAGATTGGGTTATTATGGGGAATAGTTCTTCCCTACATTCATTCTGTCCAAATCATAGCTACAATTTCATTCCCAGGCTTCCCAGGCCGGATACTCACTGGGACACAACCCGTGAGCATTCTCCTGGAGAGAAGCTGCCATGATGGCAGAGGCCACGCTCCCTCTGTAGCGAAAGAGAGAAAAAGAAGATGTCAAAGAACTCACAATTCCTGGTTCTCAGTCTTCCTCATGACCCGTTATAGCAGGGGTGCCCAAACTATGGTCCTTAGCCCAGATCCAGTCTCCAACACCAATTCATCCGGCCTGCACTGCCCTTGTCGCTCCTGGAAGCGGAAGTAAAACGCACCTGTACAGCTGGATCTGGCCCACTGGCCCCAGTTTGGGCACCCCTGGTTTAAGCAGAGAAAATGGCAGCCTAAAATCTATCTCATCCTGTTGCAAAACACAGATTGCAAGGCACGTTTTACTTTCGTTTCCGGTGGGAGGAACCACGTGACTGGCTCATGGCCTGAAAAGCTTGGGTATCCCTAAATTATACTAAAGGGTTTCTATCACCCAAAACTAACTGCTAATGCAAAAGCACAAAGAACAAGTGTCCGATTCCATCTAACTGTTCACAAAATAACCACATTAAAATTATCAGGAAGCACTTTAAAGTTTTTGGTTTTGCTTCCTGATGTGCCTGAAACACAGACTAACACAGCTACCCTTCAAAAAAATTGACATTAAAATTGTGAGTCAGCGGGACGACTGACTGCAGTGGCTCAGGGACTATGACACTGAACTTGAAAACCATACGTTTGGCAGATCAACAGTTTGAGACCTGAGTGCTGCACGATGGAATGAGCTCCCATCTATATCACCTCATGCCAACCTGGCAGCTTTTGAACTGCCAGGTTGGCATGAGGTGATACAGACCAGTGTTTCCCAAACTTTGGTTCTTCAGTTTCAATTCCCAGAAGCCTAAGTCTGCACACTGGCTGCTCAGTGGTTTTGGGAATTGAAGTCTTGAGAACTGAAGTTTGGAAAACACTGGCTTAGATCACCCTGCTTTCCAGACAGCGGACACATGTTCGACATCAAGCGTGTAATTCCCTGCATAAGCAAGCTATGCACTGCCCAACACTCCCTAGCTTTTTGAATTTCAGAGAGGCACCTGGGAAAGCAGTCTGGGGATACTGCAGTCTGCCTGCCCTGTTCCCAGCCTGCCTGTCGCCAAACGGATGCATGTTTTGATCTCGTTGCACTCCAGGTCACGTGTGTCTGGTCTCGAGTCCTCTGCAGTTAGTGAGAGGTGGAGAAAACAAAAAAAGATGAGAAGCTAGAGTTCCAACTGTTCTATTGTCCCCCATGAAGTCATACAGCACTCACAGATTTTCAACAGTAACAATTGTTACTAAGAGGATGAGCCTTTTATTTTATTTTTCTTAAAATCTGAGATTTATTTTAAAAAGCACCATATACAGACTTGGTTAAAAGTCATTGAGCTCCAGATCTCTGCAAACTTCAGGGTGGAAAAACTCAACTGACAGAGCCCTCAGGTCAAACTTTTCAAACTAAGTTCCTCAACCATTTTACTAATCTCAGGCACTATCAGTAGTACTTAAGACAAGGGTGGACATCTGTTAAAAGTTCATTTCCCACCCCACCTGGTAAAGGTCACTATGCTTTACATCTATTCAATGCATCTTGTGAAATCAAAAGGAACAAGAAAATGTCTAGATATGTGAAGGCCTAAGAAAAAACCCAGGGGGGGAAATCAGAAAAAGAACAACTGTTTTTGCCCCTGAAGCCATTTTTTTCTGAAAAAGTGATTACAATTAGAAAATTTGATTATTATTTTTTGAAAAAAGAGATTACAGAATGTTTTATTTTAGCATAATGAATAAAGTATTTAAGGCCAGGTATTCATATATTCTCCAAATCAATTCTAAAAACGATGTATAGAACAGCTCAGAAAATGAGTCTGATTAAATTTCATGCTTGCTCATTGAATCTTAGTCCTTTCCACATACTCCCCTCCCGCCCCCCATTCTTTTTTATAGGGAATGGGGGCTTTATGTCTGTTTGATACTGAGGAAAGGAAATATAAATAATTTTCTTTGTTATTAATGTTGACAGTTTCTTCATTGTTGTTTTTTAAAATTGTGAGATTTTTGCCTGCTCCACATAAACTAGCAAAACCAAACAGGTCTGTCCATACAATTAAAGAGATTGTTGCTATATTTGTTACAATTACAAATAAATTGTTTATAAAGTACATTCCATTTGTAATAACTGTTTAAACACACTGTATTTTTAATATACCAATTGTGATACTTTTATGCCAAATCAAATTTTATATAGTCATATTTTATGTTCCTAAAGTAACAGAAGGGACTGAAGTGGCTCAAGTGGCTAAGACGCTGACTGGAAGGTGGGCGGTCAGCAGTTCGATTCCTGAGTACTGCAGGATGGAATGAGCTCCCATCTTTGTCCCAGCTCCTGCCAACCTAGCAGTCCGAAAGCAAGAAATTGCAAGTAGATAAAATAGGGACCACTTCAGTGGGAAGGTAAACAGCGTTCCATGTGCTCCAGTGTCTAGTCATGCCTGCCACATGACCACAGAAATGTCTGCAGAAGCAGACAGCGCTGACTATTCAGCTTTGAAACAGAGATGAGCACTGAACCTTAGAGTCAGATACGACTGGCTTTCGAGCAAGGGGAACCTTTACCTTTAAATTTACTAAAGTAACAGAATGACTTTCAATCTGCTAAATAAAAGAGCTGATGTTGCATTCCCCCCCCCCCCCCAATTTTACCAAAAAATGTCCTTTTTTCCTTTTGGAGAAACCCCGGGCTTTTTCCATGACTTTGAAATTTCCAAAAATTTGACATCTCTAGTTACTTCCTGTTTGTCTTCTGGAGGTTGGGGGAAGTGTAGAAGGACCATATCCATCCCTCTGGAGATACAATTCTCCACTTCTGGGACAGAAAACTTTTCTTTTCTCCCACTGGTTGCATCCAAGGCCTCAGCAAGCCATTTGCGGCTTGCGAGGTATACAATTATCTTCTACAATATAAATTTTAGCGCACCTACACCAACTACATTAGCTGATACCTAGAGGTTTGTATTGATCTCCTAGACGACCTTCCCAAGCACTGTCATTATCGTCATCTGAGTCGGAGGGAGTCTGGAATACCCGGACATTGGCTGGTCTCCCACCCTGCATCAGGTGAAAATGTCCTCTGAGGAGAGGAGAGAGGAGAAAATGCATTAAAGAGGATAGATATTTTTGTTTTGTCCCAGAGGTAACCTGTGGACCAGATCCCCTTGTACTAGATTTCTCAGAAGACGTAGCCAGACCATCAATGGCTAGACTTCTGAGATAGTCCAAGAATAGGGTTTCCAAGTAAGGAAGCTTTTTTAAAATAAATAAATACAAGATCCATCAGAAACCTAAATGGCCGAAGGTGAGGTTGAAGGGGCCATGAATTAAAAGACTGATGAGATATTTGAGTTCAGACGCACAGTCGATTCCGACCCTTTGCAACCCTATGAAACATCACCTGCCAGGCGTCCCTGTCCTCCACCATCCTCCTCAACCCGCCCAGCTCTGTGCCCATTGCGTTTACAATGCCATCTAGCCATCCCATTTTGGCCACTCCCTTCTTCTTTTGCCCTCCACCTTTGCCAGCACCAAGGCTTTCTCAAGCGAATCCTCTCTTCTCATTTGATGTCCAAAGTACTTTAGCTTCATATTTACTATTTAACCTTCTAAAGAGTAGTCAGGGTTGATTTCTTCTAGAATCGACCTATTTGTTCTCCTCGCTGTCCAGGGTACTCTCAAAACTCTCCTCCAACATCCCATTTCAAAGGCAACTATTCTTTTGTGCTCAGCTTTCCTTAAGGTCCAGCTCTCACAGCCATACATTACTACCGGAAATACCATTGCTTTGACTATGCGAATTTTAGTTTGCAAGTTGATGTCTCTACTTTTAACTATGTGCCCCAGGTTTCTCATAGCTTGTCTCCCAAGAATGAGACATTAGGAATACAAATTTAGCAGAAATTTGTGGTCTTGAGCTCTATCTCTGTGATGGCGAACCTTGGTACTCTAGCTGTTCTTGCACTTCAATTCCCAGAAGCTTATGTGCAGTAAACCCATTCATGTGGATTCACAGGGACTTGGGTTTCTGGGAATTGAAGTCCAAGAACAGTTGGAGTGCAAAGGAAATGTAGCACTGGATTCAAATACCAGTAAATAAACAAGAAATATTGAACAAATACATAAGCAAACAAAACATTTCAGAATGCCAGATGTTTTCCTAAGTCGGTACTGCCAACTTTTGATCAATGCATGGAAGGCACACACACAGCACCACAGGAAAATGCTGCATACTGAAACAGACCAATGGTCTTTGTACCCCAGTACAGTCTTTTCCAACTGGAAACAAAAGTTTTCCCACATTTCAGGCAAGTTTCTTTCCTAGGTCTATCTAGAGCAGGGGTTCTCAATCTACACCCTGTGGTATTGTATTGTATTGTATTGTATTTTCGACTTATATGCCGCCCCACTCGCATACCATTACATGTGACCCATATCACCACCACCAGAAGCGGACGCTTTTATGACAGCCATAAATGCACCCATGGCTGTCGTAAACGCGTTTGCGATAGCCGCAGATGTATTTTATGGCAGCGCTTATGTCAGGGGGGCATCAGTGCAGCCCGCTCAGCTGACTGAGATGGCGTGGTCTGGCCTGCAGCTTAAACAGGTTGAGAACCCCTGATCTAGAGAGTCCAAAGATTTCACAGTACTAACCAAGGCCATCCTTACTTAATTTCCAAAACCCTAACAGATTGATGATGCTGATTACAACTTGGAACAGCTCTTCCTTGGCCCTGAGAGGTAAAGCTCCGCATCACGAATTGCAAGTACTGAACAGTATTCTGCAAGTTTTTCATCTTCAAAGCAAATAGACATCAGTAGCAATCTTGGGATCTCACAATTCCAACTCTCTTCTCTCTCTTTTTCTCTCTCTCTCTCTCTCTCTCTCACACACACACACACACACACACACACACACACCATAAGACAAAGGCCAGTTCATTAAGCAGCCTAAATCATGAAAGGAAGATGGGCTTTGGAACCAAAGGCAAACTTAAAAGGTTGAAAACCTTTCCCAACAAGAAAGGCTGCAGGCCATGAAATAATATCTGATATCCATCTTGTTCATGCATAATTACTTTAGAAAATCTTCCCAATGTGCTTTGCAACTACAATATCTGAAACACTGCAGAACCTCTGAGAGGTAGAATTTTCTCTTCCACACAATGGCCTCCTCTGGTCATACCACCTCCTAGAATTTCCAGAAAGAGTATTTAAATACATGCCCTTTCATATGTATGTTCCCTTTTCACTGCACTAACTTATTGGATTCAATGCTATGGGCAGAATATTTAAAAATAAAAAAAATGGGATACATGTCCATACAAGTAATGTCCCCCCCTCAAAAAAAAAAAAAACCAATTTCTGTCATGGGCATACGCAGCCTTCAGGATCTCCTTCAGAAAATATCCTCTACTTTTGAGGAAGTAGCTATTTCATATTATGCCATCCATCAGGTAATGGTATGATGCAGAATAGGGGTTCTCAACCTACGGCCTGTAGGCCAAAGCTGGCCCACGGCACCATTTCATGTGGCCCGTGTTGCCATTGCCACCGGAGGTAGATGTATTTACAACAGACGTAAATGCACCCGTGGCTGTTGTGAACGCGTTTACAACAGCCGTGGACACGTTTTATGGCAGCATTTATGGTGAGGGGAACCACTAGTCCGGCTCGCTCAGCTGCCTGAGGGTCCGTGGTCTGGCCCTCGACTTGAAAAGGTTGAGAACCCCTGATGTAGATGATGACCCTTAATAAGCATATGTCCATTTTATTTATTTCACTGGGGTGTTAAGCCCCTTATTAATGAGAGCTCTCTAGGCAAACTGTACATACTTCAGATCTACTATCCCCCATGATTTCTACTGGAATCAAACACAGTACATAGCAATAAGGGCGGTTAAACAAATCAAAGTTTAACTGTATCTCCTTGCAGATGTGACAAATCTGATCCCAAGAAAAATCACCCTAACTTTAAAATCTTAATTTCATGCAAAAAAAAAAAAAAACCTCAGGGGAAAACCATCCAAGAATCAATTTCTTAGCAATGCCTCAAGTGACTGCTTGCCAACCAGTGCCAACAGATTCTATTTATTGGGAGAACTTTCTTCTTTTTGTCCACATCAACAGATCAGACCAAAAATCCACTCTTGACTAATTGTTCTCCACCTCATCTCTTGTGACTGTGCTTCTTACCCAAAAAGCACCATAACCCCCTCTGGCTGGCTATCTTAAGGAAGCCTTTGTTGTTGTTCAGTCGCACAGTCGATTATGACCCTTTGCGACCCTATGAACCATTGCCCTCCAGGCACCCCTGTCCTTCACCATCCTCCTCAACCTGCCCAGCTCTGTGCCCATTGTGTCTACAACACCATCTAGCCATCTCATTTTTAGCCACCCCCTTCTTCTTTTGCCCTCCACCTTTCCCAGCATCAAGGCTTTCTCAAGTGAATCCTCTCTTCTCGTTTCATGTCCAAAGTACTTTAGCTTCATCTTTACTATTTGACCTTCTAAGAAGCAATCAGGGTTGATTTCTTCTAAGATCGACCTATTTGTTCTCCTTGCTGTCCAGAGTACTCTCAAAACTCTCCTCCAACATCCCATTTCAAAGGCATCTATTCTTTTGTGCTCAGCTTTCCTTATGGTCCAGCTCTCACAGCCATACATTACTACAGAAAATACCATTGCTTTGACTATGTGAATTTTTGTTTGCAAAGTGATGTCTGTACTTTTCTCTATGTTCCCAGGGTTTCCCAAAGAAGCCTACATGTCAGAAACAAACATGAGTCCACTTCCCCGTATCCATGATGTGACCAAAAGGGGTCAGGGGGATGAGTTACCTGCGCAGTAGATATGCCAGTACCTGGGCCAGATCCACATCCTCTTCGTCGTCTTCCTCGCTACGCAGGCTCCCCGAGTCCCTTTGAGACCAGCTGCCCTGGTTATCTCGGCCCCCTGCGCCAGCGCTGCTACTACTGCGGGAGCCCATGTCTTACAGCATTCTCCAGATCTGTGCCAGCGCTCTAATCCTCCCTCTGGGTGTTCAGTAACCAAACAGAGGGAATGGCCACTTCCTGCAAAGGAAAATGCTGAGCCACTAATCAGAGAACTTTGCACACAGTCAAGCAGGGTGGGGAGGGCGGGAGAATGGCACAGTTTCACCCCACCCCCACCCCCCTTTGGTAACAGAGGCCCAGTCACTTACCAAGCCAATCCCTCCTTACTCAGGATCCACTTTGGTTCCTTTCTAGGCAGGCCATGCCCTCCCCAGGTGCAAGTCAAAGCCTTTGACCCAAGTCAGCCGCTTCCAGAAACCTGAAGACGGTCTGACTTTGTTTCCATGATGCCACTATTGACTTTCACACCTGCAGCTCCAAGCTCAGCCCCGGTCCATTTCCACCACATTCTTTACAGCCATATTATTCTTAAAGGCAGTTTTCCCCCACTTCTACCAGGTACCCCATTCAGTGTTATAAATCCTTACTGGTTCCACTCTAATGTGTACAAGCCCCCCTTGGTGGGGCCTAGCCGGAAATCTCCCTCTCTTCCCCCACAGACCCTACACTATATTCGCCTTTATCCCTCAGAATCCCACAGCCACTCATTAGCAGCTATCAACTTCCCGGAAGCGATTAAAACTCTCTCTGAGGGTCCGGGAGGACCTGACCAATGGCCGTGGTCCATACTCACGGCTCCTCCAATCCGGGGATCCAGTATTGGGGGGACACTCTGGCTCTTCACCTCAACGTTCCATCCCAAGGTCCGACTCTTCCCAACCAATCAGAAACGTCCTCCCCGCCTCATCGTCGCTTCTTACCTAGCAACTCACTTTCGGCTCCTCTCCGCGATGCGTCAGGTCCGACCAATCACAAGCCGGCACGTCCCCCTCCCCTTGCTGCGAGCGCGAGACCCTCCTCACCCCCGCTAACGGCCGCCGCGCGAGGCCTTGTTTACATCTGAAGGAGAAGGACGCCTCTGACCTGAGGGGAGAAAAGCCAAGAAAGGCAGAGGAGGCGGGGCCAGCAGGCAGATAATTGATTGGCTCCGAGTGACTACCCCACGTGGCTCGACCGGACGCTCTTAAAACGGCTGCGCACCTTGATTGGCTGCTAGGCTTCCTTCTTCATTTGGAATGGGGGAGGGGGAGGAAAACACGAGTGATAAATTGAGCGGCTCCCTGATTGGACAAATCCGCGGATGACTCGACAAAAAAAGGCGGGCGGTGGCCTGATGGCTCGCTGTCTGATTGGTATAGCGGATCTTGATCGACAGTCCCTCCCCCTGAGTTGTATAACCTCTGCGCCGCAGTTGTGTCAAATGTGAAGTTTTTCGGGTAGGGGGCGGAGCTGCTCTGGAGCGAAGGGCATTATGTGTCTCCTGATTGGACAGGAGTAAAGTGATTGACGTTAGAGGGGCGGGCATCGCCGATGCTCGTAAACTAAAGTCCAGGCACTTAAAGGGGAACTTTGGAGCCGGTTGTGCAATTCAGCTTCACGGTTTACTTAGGCTTGTTTTTACTTTACGCGCAGCTCAAGGATATCATGTGATTCCTAAGGCTGTCCTGCTTTCAAACAATGAAGTGCGTTCACACGTTCGATGTACACGCGAATAGGTTTCTGTAAGGATCTAGAGCAGTGGTGGGATGTCAAAAATTTTACTACCCCACAGTGATGTCATCACAGTGTGGGCGGAGCTAACGTCATGATGTCATGGGTGGGGCCAAAGAATAAAATAAAATAAAAATAAGCACGCATGCACGCACGCACGCACGCGCACACACACACACACACACACACACACACCAAATAAATAAATAAATAGATAAAATAAAAATTACATTAAAATACACACACACACCCAAACCGGCCACCAGGCCTTTTTAGGAACTGTGGTAGTACGTCAATATAGGTAAAGGTATTAAATACACATTAAAAGACACACAGACACACCACATCCAAAGGTGAGTCACTTACCCTGGGGAGCAGGCTATGGAGGAGCTTCAGGCTAGCAGCTTCTCTTCCTCCTCCCCGCTTGGGAGGACAGCAAGGAGGCCGTGCATACACGCCAAACACTGTAGGTGTGCATGCACACCAAGTGCTTGGCGCACATGCCCAGAGAACCAGTGAAAAGGTAAGCCCCAAAGGTAGTTCCCCCAAAAAGCTGTCACCGGTTCTCCAGGACACTGGGGAAAGTTACTACCGGTTCTGGAGAACTGGTGAGAACCTGTTACATCCCATCACTGACTAGAGACACT
Organism: Furcifer pardalis; assembly: GCA_030440675.1. Taxonomy (NCBI): domain Eukaryota; kingdom Metazoa; phylum Chordata; class Lepidosauria; order Squamata; family Chamaeleonidae; genus Furcifer; species Furcifer pardalis. Next base: position 4,193,539 of record CP126897.1, read on the forward strand.
TGACTTCATGATTTGAGCTGATCCTTCCTGCCATTGACAACAACTGGTATCCTTGATTTCTTCTCCCCTTTCTTCCTATTTCATGACCAAATTCAGATCTGTAGGCTCCACGGGGCGAAGACCTTTCCTTAGGTAAAGGTTTTCTTTGCTCAAAAGCTGGTCTTTTCCGACTCTTAAGTCGGGGTGCCCAAACTTTTCAGGCTGTGGGCCGGTCACGTGGTTCAGGGAGCCAGTCACTATGACCCGGAGGCCGGATCCAGCCCTAGGTGCCACTTCATCCAGCCTGAGAAAAGCCCTCTTGCTCCTGGAAGTGGAAGTAAAACACCCTCACTCCATCATGCAGCACTCGGGTCTCATATTGGTTTGGCGACATTCGATCAACACTGAGCAAATCCTTTCAACCTAGAGTAATCTCTGACACTAAATTAATATTATATTGTTTCCCTTTGAAGTAGATTGAAAAGGTTATTTGAATGGAGATTTATCAAGTCACTCTCTTTCAAAGTACAGTACATTGGGAAATGTGCCCCGTTGCATTTGTGATAGTATTTACTTCCAAGTAGAGGGTTGCCGTTTAAAGCCATCAAAACTTTCCTGGCTCTTAAACATCTCACCATCACTGGAAGAGGGAAGTTAGGTGGTGAAGCTTCTCCAGCCATCAAATGGGTGTTGGCTTATTTCTGAAGGTCTATCTTTTAATATTCATATTTTCAAGAAAAGAGTAAAGCATTGGCTGACTCTGCCTGCCAGATAGTGGGGAAGTTTGGCATTGCTCTCCCATCGCAGAAAAAAAGCTGGGATCTCATTGTTCCCCAATAGTACTTAACTAACTCGTATGTAAAGGAAATGATGCCCCTAGTTAAGATGTGATTTCCAGAGCAAATGGTGGGATGTAACCACATGCTCAGGATATTTGTAACTTTTACTGAACTTGTTTCATCTTCCTCAGATTTATGGTGTATTATGTTAGATGCTCGTGTATATTGTACAATGTTGGTAGTAGGCTAGGTTGGGATGCAGATTCTCCCTAGGCCTTTCTTAGGATGTGTATCTCTGTCTCATAAAATGGGCTGCCTGTGAGGGACTTAGGGGTTGAAGGTTTTAGTGTTAGATGTGTGGCTTATGCAGTTGGTTTTGCTTCATTGTGTATGTGCTGTTTTTGGGCATCTTACTCCTCATGGGAGGAGGGGGCCTGTCCACCAACAATTTGCCATGTGACCCCTCTTGAGCCAATCTGGGGATTGCCTGGACTTTTGGTTGCCTCAGCTATAAAAAGAGAGGTTTTTCAAATATTTGGGGTGCTGCTAATTTTTGAGCTAGGAACAGCCAGCAGCTCTTGGCCTTGGCTCCTGCCACACAATTGGAGGGGGGGGGGGGAGGGATGTGTGGCCTGGGACCGAAGACCCATAATATTTTCATATTGTTATTATATCATGTTATGTTGTTCATCCATGTTTCTCTGTATTGCTGATTTTCGTTTTCTCGCTATCCTGTATCCTCAATGTCTTTCCTCTTTGAAACTCTTTGCATTTCTCATTTATGCTTCATAAGGTTCCATTCAGTCCTCTGCCAGCTAGATCCTGCTTTTAAATAAATGCAACTTTTATTGGAATGTTCTTTTCTGATGTATTTTATACAATGCACCCCCCTTACTTTGGGGCACTGCAAAGCTTCGGGTATTCAGATAATAAAGGTGATGGGGCACCTCCATGGCCCCCCACAGGAACCCCAGGATTTCAGGTAACATGGATATACAAGCAAGGAGGCATCAGTTGAATGTTGTCTTAATGCTGGTTTCCTCAAACTTGGCTCTCCAGATGTTCTTGGACTTTAGTTCCCAGAAGCTCTGATCAGCAGATGTGCTGACTTGGGTTCCTGGTAACTGATGTCCAAGAACACCTGGAGAGCCAAGTTTTAATTATTTGGCAGATGCCACCACAACTAAGCGATGCAAACTAGGATGGAAGAATCAATTGGCTTTTGAGATAATGAACTCCAGATAGGCATCGGTTTCTTGCTGTGCAGAATTTTGGAATCTGTTTGTTTCTCGTTAGCGGCTGTGGTGGCTCAAGTGATTAAGATGCTGAAGCCGACAACTGGAAGGTCAGAGTTTGCTTCCCAAGCACTGCATGATGGAGTGAGCTCCTGTCTCTGTCCCAGCTCCTGCCAACCTAGCAGTTAAAAAGCAAGAAATTGCAAGTAGATAAATAGGGACCACTTCAGTGGGAAGGTAAACAGCATTACGTGTACTCCCGTGTTGAGGCTTGCCTGCTATGTGTCCATGGAAACGTTTCCAAATGCAGACAGCACTGGCTCTTCAGCTATAGAGATGAGTGCTGAACCCTAGAGTCAGATATGAATGGCTTTTGAGGGCGACTTTTACCTTGCTTCTCTCTGCTAGCATCTTGTGACTTTCTTAAGTATTTTTCTAGAAGCACTACCATTCAAAATTGCTTAATAGTCATGAATTCCCTCCTTCCCTTATTCTCCGTGCTTTCTGCTTTATTGCCTGTTCTTCAGCATATGTTCCAGAACGCTTCTCTGTTTACCATGCCTTCTATTTCGCTCCGATCTTTCATCTGTTTGTTGAATCCAAAGAATTAAAGTTACTGCTTTGCAGGCAGTGCTGACTCTTTGGGTAAAAAAGCAGAGATGAGCACCAAACCCTAGAGTCACAGAAGATCGGGTTTCAAGCAAAGGTGACCAATTCCTAGAAAAAGACACAGCTTTTCACACTAGGTTAACTACAGGGTTATGCTGCTGTAAAAATGTGTCTACAATTGTCATTTACGACAGTTGTGGGTGCCCCTCGGACAGCTGAGCAGGCCAGTTACGTAGTTCCTCCTGCCGTAAAACATGTCCATAGCTGTCGTTTACAACAGCCGTGGATGCATTTACAGCAGTTTTTATGGTAGGCGTCAACGCATTTTACGGCAGTCGTAAACACGTCTGCTTCCGATAGTGGCGAGGGTGGTGGTGGGCCACATGAAATGGTGCTGTGGGCCAGGGCTGGCCCATGGACTAGGTTGGCCATCCCTGTGTGTGTGATCAGTAATTGTGCAAAAATAGAAACATTCATTTATTTCTTCATACCTTTATTCATTTTATTTTTTTACAAAAAAAAAAAAAGACAAATTAAACTGTAGTCAAATATCTCACCCTCTGAGCTTCCTGTCAGCTGCTGCCTCGCTTCTGGTCAAAAGTGCACAGTATAACCATACAAATTCTCACTAAACCCATGTACAGATGGGATTAGATTACAAGCACCCATTTGAAGAAACCTCACGAGTTAACCAACTGCTGTATACTCGTTACTGACAAAACTGTATCAGAATCACACAGCTATTCTGGTGATCTGCTTCATGTAACTTATTCCTGTCATTGGGGATATGCATGTTAACTTGGCTACACTCTTCAGGTTTTGTTTTGAAGCCCTGTCGCCACTGGCTGCACTGCTGTGATGTCACAGAATGTTCACAAAATGTCTACGTTCCAGGGCAGGAAAATGGTTAGTAATGGAAAGTTAAGTGAGACACAGCAGATTAGCATTATAGATGGTCCCCAAGTTAGAGTAGCCAATGTACTCTACAAATCCTAATAAAGATGAATTGTTCAGTAAAGTGGAAGCAGACTGTGTCCAACAGAAGAAGGGCAGGCAGTAAATGTTATGTTAGTACTGTACCATATTTGGTCTAGAAAGGATTGTTATTTTAGCACATTTGGCTTCACAACCATCTTGTTAGATAGGTGAAGTCAAGTGTGGTTTTGTCCAAAGCTGTAAGAACAACTGAAGAGATTCTTCATGAAGAGGCGCCTCTGTCTAAACCCAACACTCTAATTTCTGCATTTCTATCTTGCTAGAGTTTGATGAGCAAGTTAAGACTGGTGGAGCTATTAATTTTCCTTAAATTGGTTTTAATCTTAAGAGACTATTTGGACGAAGGCAGTCTCTATCGGACGGGAATTAAGTTGTCTCATGCCTACTTGACTAGTTGTACTCAAAATGAAACTAGAGCCTAGACATCAGTAGATACGGATCACTGGGCTTAATAATCAGAAATGGGATGGAACTGGCATCATGTCATGGAATGCTCACAAACATTCTAACCCTTGGAAAGAAACCTGTCAGCCAGGGACCACCGAAAGAAGATTCAAGTTATAGACGGGTATTAGCTATGTAGCACTGACTTAGGAAAAAAACAGTTTAGACTAAAGCAAGGAGGGGAAATCTGTAGCCTTTTAGATGGCTGGGCCTGGTAGAAGCTAGGGGCCATGCCCTGCTTCAAAGAAAGGTAGCAAAGTTGGTTAAACTTTTGGGATGTTAAGAGCCATAGTTCATTACTTGAGAGAACTGCTACCCATAGACAGTCCTTCACCTTTATACATTTCTTATGGACTTCTGGAAAAAAGGTAGATTTACTCCCCACCTTGGGGGTAGGGGGTGGGTTTAGCAAAATGTCCCACATTTACAGAAACTGCAGATCATAAAAACCCATCCAGTTCAGGAAGTTACAGTATGAGATGGACAGGTACGGAGAAGTGCATACAACCATCCGTCATCAGAATAGCACAATGACGCAAAGGTCATCAGAGAAGCAAATTACTGACCGGTAATGGTTAGATAAACCCAATGGCTTGACTTAGTATAAGGCAGTGTCATGTGTTCAGACAGACAAAGAGGAGAAGCTAGCTGAACCTAGTGTATTAGTACTGCTGTGCTATATTCTAGTTATTCTCACTCATAATGCTGGGTGTTGAGCTGAGAGATGAGCGCCTTGCAGTTCAGATGAGCCTGAGGTACAAAACAGGGAGGTTGGTCCTGAGATTTTGCTGAGGAAATGACTCCCAACTTTGAAGGCCTTTTGACAGCACAACTTTTACAGCTGATGTAGTCATTGAGCAATTTTGCATTTGTGCTCCAAAGTGGGAACAAGTGCAGGCCTTACTGAAGACAATTTAATGTACAAAGACATTCACCAAGTTGGCCTTTCCCTCTCAAAATAATAATAAAAGAAAAAGAAATGGAAAGAAAAGGTTTCAATTATATCTTCCCTGCAAGCATCTTTTCAGACACATCTTTCACTGGAAAGAAGGAACGACAGTCCTTGAAAGAAAGACTTTTCAGCAGCAAAGAAGGTATGTAGACGAGGCAAAGCAAGCTCAAAAGAGAGCCAGGATGTAGTTGGCGTAAAAAGATGGCAGTCGGGTGACTTCCAGTTTGTTTCCCTACAGCCAAGCAAGGAAAGCATCTCAAGAGAATGGAAGTAAAGCAGATGTACTGAGGGGAAAGGGAGCCCTTGTAGAGAAAATATGCATGGCTCAGATTGTGCCTGAGAGCCTAAGATGGCTGCTCCATGCCTTCAGAAAGGAGACAACTGACTCCTTAATGGTCAGAGAGAATTAGCTGGTAAGAAGCCAGGAGAAGGGAGTTTTGTAAACAAGTCCCCTGCTATCTCCTCCCTCTCCCCATCGGAGATACAGGGGATACGTCTTTGGTCTTTTTTAAAGGGGCTCCCCTCCTTTTTCTTTTCAGGTCCTTCACATCTTCTTCACCCTGCTTTCTAAGCCTTCCAGTTCCTTCATGACCTCCTTGGGCAGGTCTTCAGGCACTTGTTCCATCAGGTACTGCCTGATTTCTCGTGCTTCTTGTCCCCAGAACTCCTTGGGCAGCGAGAAGAGCTCCTGAAAGTTTACTTTGCTCAGACCCTTCAGGTCTAAGGCACCTTCCTTGGGAATGTAGCCAATGGGCGTTTCCTGAGCACACTCTTCTCCATCCACACGGCGGAAGATCCAGTCGAGGACACGGGAGTTTTCTCCAAAGCCCGGCCACAAGAAGTTCCCGGAAGCATCCTTCCGGAACCAGTTTACATGGAAGATCTTGGGAAGACGGACCCCCTTGCGCTCTTCCATGCTCAGCCAGTGCTCCAGGTAGCGACCAAAGTTATAACCAAAGAAGGGGCGCATGGCAAAGGGGTCATGCATGATGACTTTACCTGTAATGATTTTGAGAGAGAGGGAGAGAAAAGAGAGAAGTGCATTAAATCTCAGAGGAAATAATTTCTTTCCATATGGGAGTCGAGACTCTGAATACCGGCATAGTATTGCATCTACCTTCAATAAGTTCTCTGTTCACCCCCATCGTACTTATGACTTTAGCCCCTGTGCTGAACCAGGTGTTTGATGCTCTCCTGCTGCCTGTCAACTAATCTCTGAGTATCTATGGCTAAGACACAAAGATCCTCTCCACACTCTTATGTCTGCTCCGGGGCAACTACTCTTTCTCGGGCTTCAGCCCTAAAACCAGCCAAGATAGTTACTACCTTTGAATACATCCTCCTGTGAATGTAATGCCAAGCCACAGTTTAATTAAGCCAGTATGCCTAAGCTAACAACCAATCATGGCTATAGTTTGCAACAGGCCAACAAACCAGAATTTGCTTGTAAAGACAACTTTGCACACAGCAAGCCAGAATTCAACAGTGTGAGAGTAAGTTATGAAATTCTAACTTTTTTGAAGAAGAAAAAGCCTGGAAAAATATGCATCATTACTACCTACAATTCCAATATAATTCTCAGAGATGAACGGTGTATTTTAGATTTTGAGTTGGAGTTGAGTAACAGAGAGGATAACTATCTCCCCAAATACCATTGCCTGGAAGAATCAAGAAGTTGGCCTAAGGGTTAAATAGTATCTGAATGTTAGCTCAGAACTGATGAATAAATCAATCCGAACGCAGGTTGTAAATTCTGTGACTTGGTATCCAAGCATAGTTACACTGGGGAAGGAGAGGAATCACCAGTAGTGACCAGTTATTTATGGGACTATAAATCTATTCATTCCCCATTTTGGAAGTCCTATTTGACCTACAGACACCTTGCAGACACCTAAAGGTGGCTCTCCTGGGAGAAAAGGCCTAATCAGGAAGGCTTAGTTAAGCCTAACTTCCTGTTTAGAAAGAGCTTCTAGGAAAAAGAAGCTTGGGTAGACCTAGGCCTAGGTAAGCCAAAAGGGTGGGATCAGTGAATCAGTGCTGGTTCCTGTAAATATAAATCTCTTGAAGGCCCTATTTTTCATGAAATAATTAATTCTCTCTGAACATCACTCAAGCTGGTAGTCATCATGACGACATGACAGTTGCTGGTGATTGTTTAATACAAATAACCATTTTCATCCTTGTTATAGTGCAAGGAATCATACAAAATCTAACTGCTAGGGAGAGCTGAGTTTTCCAAAGCTTTCAGAAACCATGCATGTTAAGATACTTCAGAGTTTCTGCAGTGTGGAAGAAAGACAAATGGCCAATGACTCATTTATTTACTGCATATGTTATACTGTATTTAGATTCCACCTTTCCTCAAATTAGTTAAAAGAAGAGTACTTGGATTTCTGTCCAGTTTCATCCTCACAACCTTGGGAGGTAGGCCAGACTGACCGATAGTCTCGCAAGCCTTTCTTTGTCTTCTTCTTCTGCCGCATCTGAAACCGAATACTGTACAGGCGATCATCATGACAATCAGGCAGGGCGACCAACCATCCCGCATTCTGCGTGGCAATCCCATTTAGGGAGGGGGAATTTTGACTTACCCTTGTTTCGAAAATGGTACCGGACCTCCCCCGTTGCGTCACGGAAGCACCGGTTTCCACTCCGACCGGCAGGCAGTTAAAGAGAAACGGAGCCGAAATGACTCCAATAAACTGCGCCTGCGCAGAAACCCAATCTGGCGCCAAACTGGGTTTCTGCGCAAGCGCAGTTTATTGGAGTCATTTCGGCTCCGTTTCTCTTTAACTGCCTGCCGGTCGGAGTGGAAACCGGTGCTTCCGTGACGCAACGAGGGAGGTCCGGTACCATTTTCGAAACAAGGGTAAGTCGAAATTCCCCCTCCCTAAATGGGATTGCCACGCAGAATGCGGGACGGTTGGCTGCCCCGCAATCAGTCATGAAGACTGTTGTGAGAATATAATGCAGCGGCCATTCATCTGTCTTCCACATCACAGCGTGGCACCCATAGTACCACTGATCCAGTTCTGTGACTCACTTTCTGGTCCTGAGCTCTTTTGGCACACAAAGTCGTCATTATCTCCAGGCCAGTATGGTTGAACCTGCTGCCCTCCATCAAGATGGATTCCAGTGGGATTTCCCCACTTGGGGACCATCACCCTTCCCTGTGGACTTTGCCAAGGCTGCTAGTCCTCAGGGTGGTCAGGTTAGTTAACCGCCACCTAACACCTGGCATTGAGTCGCTGGCAGTAGGGTCTACTCTATTACCATAGCAGGATAACCTGGCCAGACACACAATCCTTTGGAAGCTATTAATTTGCTGTTTTTACCCAGACCTTCCCAGTTTGAGCTGCCGTGAAATCGTGGCCTAATGGAGATACGAACCCAAGTTTCATGAGTCTTGGTTTAAAACATTGCCCGCCATTCTCTGTTCTGCTCAACATTGTAATTATCCCCCAGGAGACATTTCTGTTCTATTGCTTTTCAAAGATAGCAGACAACTCAATGCATGCTATTATGAGCTTTCTTTATGGGAGATGATTGTAACAGCTTTCACAAAATACCTTCTTTTGTAACAGCAAAGATAATTGAGGAAGGCTTTCTGAAAGATTTCCCACATCCTTGAGGTCAATTAAACTACGTTGCCACATAGGAGCTGCTGAAAAAAAGACCAGTCTAGAAAGATGCTCTCTTATAATGAGATTTTTATTCAGAAAGGAGTTTAGCAAATTGACCCTCATTTTTCTTAGCAATGTGTCTTTAGACTCAGCTTTGAATTGAGTTTTACATTTCATCTCCTTTTAATAGCCTATCTTGTTTTGTATCTTAAACTGCATTTTTCTTTTATTTGATCCTATTGTAGCCAGATGGGGAGAAAATGAATGAACGAACAAATGAATGAATGAGGTACCTAAAGTCCCACTTGGGAGAGAAAGGAGGGACATAAAGCCAGAACTTGGATGAAGTTGATAATCCTCCATTTTCTGTTAACAGTATTCAGAAATAATTTATCACCATTGCTTTTTCCAACATAGCAAAAATAATTCATGGTATTACTTGTTAAATTTCTTAAAGGAAATGAAAGAGTGAAAAGACTGAAAATGGCAATCATTTTTTAAAAAGTCCAGAATAGGCCTTGTTGACTTGGGATTCTAGGAACTGTAGTTCAATAATTATAATTTTATAATTATAAAAATAAGGAGGAGGAATATTTCTATGCTTTGACAATTTCTTCGCAAAATTCCTGAAAATGCGCCTACAATGATAAAATATTTCCATGGCCACAGCAAGGCAACCTTCTTTTCATGAGTTTCATAGTGAGGAGAAGAGCCTGGCTGATCAGACTTAGCCAGAAAGGACAACATAGACCTGCAATGGTGAAATCTGGCACTTCAGGTGTTCTTGAACTTCAATTCCCAGAAGCCCAAGTCTCTGTGAACCCACACAAATGGGTTTACTGTGCATATGTGCAGTAAACCCATTCACGTGGATTCACAGAGGCTTGGGGTTCTGGGAATTGAAGTCCAAGAACACCTGGAGCACCAAGGTTAGCTATCACTGACCTAGATGCTGGCTCACCTTTGTGTTCTGCCGCTGCAGTTGCCTCCGATCTCATGGCAGTGCCCACAAAAACACCATGGCGCCAATTGAAGGCTTCGTACACCAAAGGTACCCCTGTGAGTTGGGGAGAAGAGTTATCAGAGAACAGGCGTGTTGTGTTGCCCTGTTGGTGTACTTTGGGTGATCGAAGAGCAGAAAAGACACACCTGACAAGGAACAATGCTTGCCCAAGTTACTTTTTGGACTACAACAATACCCATCATCTCCACTAGCTGTAGTTCAAAAACTGGGGGTTGTAGTCCTAAAGAAACTTCCTCCAAACACTGGCCAGAATGTGTATATGTGTCACGCTTACCTGCGGGCCTCCTGCCCCCAAAAATGAGGGCATCGATAGGGACGCCTTGGGGGGATTCCCAGTCGGGGTCCATGATCGGGCACTGGCGAGCTGGGGCACAAAATCGGGAGTTAGGGTGAGCAGCAGCTTCTGAGTCACCTGTAGAGAGAGAGGGAGAGAGATGGAAGAATTCAAGTTACAGATAGAGAAATGAAAGTGTGCTAAACTTGTGTCTTTCCTTTGGGGTTCATAACCTTCTTTCCTAAACACGTTGCCATTCATAAGTACTGTGGGCTCAAATTTGCCCACAAGGCTTTAGTATAGGGGTACCCAACCTTTTCAAGTTGGGGGCCGGGTCACACTCAGTCCGTTTGGAGGGCCAGACGGCCATTTTGCCCTACCTGCATGATGGGGTGGCCATTTTGTCCCAACATCTTCAAAAAGGAGGCCATTTTGCTTCTTGAATGCCCTTGGCAGGATGGGGGCCCCACATGAAATGGCACCATGAGCCAGATCTGGCCCATGGGCCTTAGGTTGGGAACCCCTACTTTAGGAACAATTAGCCTCTAATATGATGCCAGTCTCTTCATCCACCTTGTCTGCCATCAAGAGTGGGTAAAATCCTGGATTCTCTGGGTATATTTCTCCCTGCTCCAAAATCCTCAGGAACTGTGAGCCCTTACTCTGGCTTCACAGTGTGTAGGATTTTTACCCACTAAAACCACGTCCCATTACACCCTGCCACCCCACGGGACCACCATCAGGCATTACTTCATGGGGGGCAAAATGGCTATTAAAAACCCTCCTCTATGTCTCTGGCTGCCCTCTTCGCAGTCTCTCCACACGTCTACGTTCAAAGATGACCCCGGCTGCATAATTGGACATCACGACCCAGTGTGTGTGTGTGTGTGAGATGACCCCGGCTGCATAATTGGACACCGCGACCCTGTGTGTGTGTGTGTGTGTGTGTGTGTGTGTGTGTGTGTGTGTAATTGGACATCACGACCCAGTGTGTGTGTGTGTGTGAGATGACCCCGGCTGCATAATTGGACACCGCGACCCTGTGTGTGTGTGTGTGTGTGTGTGTGTGTGTGTGTGTGTGTGTGTGTGTGTGTGTGTGTGTGTGTGTGTGTGTGTGTGTGTGTGTGTGTGTGTGTGTGTGTGTGTTTAAGTTCTACATCTGTAGCATGAGCTCAAAACCACTGAGGCATAGCCTTTCCCTGACGAGATGAGGCTGAATCTCAGAATGAAAACACATATTAAGGCAAATGCACAATTCCTGCTATTACACTGTTTTCCTTCTAGAGACAAAATTCCTTCAAAGTTCTATGCCCAAGCAATAAGAATTGCAAAGTACAGGCCACATTTGCCTCCGGGGGATTAATCACAAGACAAAAACAAGGTGATTTGTCACAAGCAGAGTGAAGCCAGTCCCTGTTAGGATAAGCAGACATCTTTCACATCTTGAAGGTCATCTTCTAATGTAGGTATTTTCAACCTCCAGTCTGTGGGCCGGATGCGGCCCCCCACCACCACACCAGGTAGTGGCATGTGGTGGAGGAAAGGTAAAATGGCTGTCTGGCCCCCAAAGCTATGTGAGGGAGCGTGACCTGGCCCCTAGCTTTAAAAGGTTGAGAACTCCTGTTCTAAAGGCACACTGACTGCATAAGCCTCACTGACTATGCACATCTACAGGTACTTTGAGTGCTTTGTGACAGGTGACATCGCTTTACCTGGTTTCCAGGGCTTGCCCTGCCAGGTGCTGATGGTGACCCCTGCAGGGATCATCTGGTCAATGCCCTCCCAGTAGACTCCCCCTTCGCTGGTTTCGGCAACATTGGTGAAGATGGTGTTGCGTTGGATTGTGTGCATGGCATTGGGGTTGGTTCTGGTGGATGTCCCAGGCGCCACGCCGAAGAAGCCATTCTCAGGGTTGATGGCCCGCAGGACACCTGCATCGGACAAGAAAAGAAGAAGAATGCAGTGCCTATGTATGTTGGCCAAAGGATTCTATGCAAAAAAAAGTAATCTTTCCAAACTTCAGATCCACTCTTCCCTAATTTTGTTTGTAGAAGCTTCAAAGCCATCTTAACAGTGGAAATGAGAGACAATATGATCTCCCAGGAAATTCAATATGCAGAGGAAATGTCAGGTTTCCTCTTAAATATCTGCACACTGGTAACACCTCAATGGCTCCATCCTCTGCTTTTAATCTGCTTTGTTCCCACTTGAGCATTGCCTGGCCAGCAGAAGTAAAACAGGTGACTCTTCTTTCAGACAGAAATTCATCTGGTGACACTGAATCAGCTCATACAGGACTAACAGCAGAAGTAAATATTGAGAATATTAACCACTACACCATGCTGCCTCTCTTTAAAATATGACAGCCCTAACTCCAGAGGGGGGCACGTGTTTTTAGACTCCATATTATGGAATTAGCCAAGAAGAGTTACCCAGGAAGAATTCTGAAAGTTCCACCTCACATAATATCTACACAAATGACAACATTTCACTTGAATGGATAATAAGGCTGTCTTGGAGGCTGCATGGCCTAGCACCAGCCTACTGCCTACATGTTTCCTGGGCAATGTAGTTCTTTGTTTTTTTTTTTTTTTTTTTTATTAGGTATAAAAGGTAATACAAATCAAGGAAAATACATAAAGCAAGAAAGAGAAGAAAAAAAAGAAAAAAAGCATTACATAAATCCAAAATATATATAGAGAAAAATCAAGAAAGAGGATAAAAATTCCCATAATTAACAAAACTACATTTGTATCATCATTCAAATATTATTACCTCATGATAAAACTTCAAACTGTAAATTATGTCTCCCCATATCACCTCAAAACCACTATATTTAATTCTCTAACTCTACTGTCATTCTTTACTGTAAAAACACCCTCGTGATATATACATTGTCCGGAGATTAATGTTTCCTTATTTTTTCCAAAAATCATTTTGCTCAGATGCAGGGAATATGCCTTTATTTTTATCTAATACATATTCAATGAAAGGTTTCCAAATCCTCCAGAACTTATTGCCAGTTACTTTACCCTTATTAAAATTTAACTCCCAGGTAAGCTTTTCGTTGAGTGCCAAATCCCACATTTCCTTGTACCAATCCCTTCTTTGTAAATTTTCATTATTTTTCCAGTTTCTCGCTATACATTGTCTGGCCGCCGATAACATTATCTGGGCAATGTAGTTCTTTGTGAGGCACCCTCTGTAGAGCGTAAAGGGCAGTGACACTACAATACCCAGGAACCCCTGGGGCAGTTTCCTTTGTTGTATGTCAGTTACAGGAAGTAGGTTGGTGCTAGGCCATGCAGCCTCCAAGACCAGGCCCTGTTCTAGGGGCGAATGGGAAGGAAACTCCCAGAATTCTGCCTGGTGAATTCTTGGGAGAATTCTGGGAATTGAAGTCCAAAACCCCAAAATGGCACAACTGTACAAGCTACACCAGTGATGGTGAACCTTTTAGAGACTGAGTGCCCAAATAGAGGGGGGGGGCAATCTCTCTACTGGGAGGGAGGGAGGAAGCACTCCCATTGGGTTGCTGGGCAAAGGGGCAGGGCAAACTCTGTGCTGGGGATAGGGAGGAAGCGCTCCCATTTGGCTGCTGGGCAGAGGAGCAGGGCAAACTCTGTGCTGGGGAGAGAGAAGAAGTGCTCTCATTGGGCTGCTGGACAGGGCAAACTCTGTGCTGAGGGGACAGCGCGCATGCCCACAGAGAGGGCTCTGAGAGTGCCCCTCCAGCACGCATGCCATAGGTTCGCCACCACTGACCACTGAGCTACATCCTTTCGATTCCCATCCCTTTATGCTTCTGTTTGGCCCTTCTTCTACAACATGACTACTCACCCTCACTGTCAAACTTCATCCAGGCAATGTCGTCCCCCACACATTCCACCCTCCAACCAGACAGCGTGGGGTTCATCATGGCCAAATTGGTCTTCCCGCAGGCGCTGGGAAAAGCGGCTGCCACATATTTTTTCTTCCCCTCCGGATTTGTCAGGCCCAGGATCTGGAAGTGAGCATGAAGCAGCACATGATGACATAGGAAATTTGCAAAAGCTTGGCTTTTATGCTCCAATATAAGGACAAATCAATGAAATTTCACATCAGTCACGGCCAATTTCAGCTCTCTCTGAGACAAAAGGGTGTATTCTAAGCAAGGAGAAGGTTGCAAATCAATTCCTCAGTGCTGGAAACAAAGTATAAACTGTGTAAGACCATACATTGCAAAAACTAGTCTGCAGGGCAAAATAAGGCAGTTCTAAATTTTCAGAGGACTTTCTTCTTTTAAGGAACAAACGTTTAATTAAGACAGCATGCTAGTAATAGGAAATGTGCTGTAACTAATATTTGGTTGGTAAAGCCTAGTTTTGTATAATCAGATTTTCTTTTTCTACCCTCGGTTTCCCCATTCTTCCGACGCCCCCACTCCAGCAACCTTTCCTCTACCCATGCCTATACCAATGGTCCCATCTTCCCCTGTTGAATTTCTCCCTGTCATCCCATTAATAAACACTAGAATCCTGGTTCTGTTGCTTTTTTTAAGCAAGGAAACCTGGCCTTGCTCTGGATCAAGGGTGGCCAAAACTTTGGACCATGGGCTGGCCAGTCACGTGGTTCAGCAGGCCAGTCACATTGTTCCTACCACCGGAAGCGGAAGTAAAACGCACCCACACAAGTGCAAAACCCTGCCATAAATGGACCCGCAGCTGTCATAAACATGTTTATGACAGCTGGAGGTGCATTTACGGCAGCATTCTGCGCATGCACAGGCTCGTTTTACTTTCATTTCCAGGAGCAGTGCGGGCAGTGTGGGCTGGATGATTTGGCATCACGGGCCAGATCTGGTCCATGGGCCATAGTTTGGCCACCCCTGCCCTGGAGTCTAAAATTACCAAAAAAAATGCATCAACTCACAACTACCATTTTAGAAAATAAGCAGCTCCTTTGCCTTATAACTGAGATCACCTTAAACGACCTTAAAATAGTTGAACTTAAAGTCATGTTTTATAAGCTGTGTTTCTCATCTCAAGGACCTTTATTTTGCCCAGTCCTGAAAGAGAGCTGCGCTCCTGATTTATCCACAATGCTTTGGAGCCACAAGGTTTCCACCACCCCATTCAAACTGCAGCTCCTTCTCCTTTGTTTAAATGAAATATTCACACAGCTTCATGCAGAACTAGCCAGGGCAGGCCCAATGCATTTTGCTGCCTGAGGCAACAGTGCCCAGCTGCAACCTGTCCGTGTTACGGTACACAGTAGCCGAAACCAACCAAGCACAAAACTTCCCAAACACCTTTCCTCATTCCTGGCAGTAAAAACACAGGTGGTGGTAGGGAAACAAATAGCTAACTGTAGGTTGCTGGTGTGTGACCACTGCAAACATGGCTGCCTCTCGCTACCTAATGGTACAGCCAGCCCTGCAAAGATCTGATCAGTCTTTGCGGTACATCATCACCATCAGCGTCACCACAGTTGGCATGCATCCATCCCCATGGGCCAATGCCCTCTGGATCCTAGTGAATTGGCTCCTGCCCCTTCCCTTGTGCGTCAGACTCATCCTCACAGATGGGGTTTTAGCAGGCTTCTGTCATTCATTAACTAATTAATATTTGCTTGTTAAATATCCCTTCAAGACAGTGTAAACAGCTACTGTTCCTTGGCCTCCAGACCGGGGGGGGGGTGACCAAACTTTACCACCCCCATCCCAGTTGTCCCTGTATACTTCTCAACACTGTTCCTCCCCTCAGCCCACCACACAAAATCTCTGATCTCAGAACACTTTACTGCAAGCGATTAGGCTGCTCCAACCCATCACAGCAAGAAGATCCAGAACCTACAAGCAGCCCTTGGGTTGATATGACAGATGAGTCCTGCCTTACAGTCATCCCCAAAGCTCAGTCAATAGAAGTAAAGAGTGCTTCTGAGCATGTACTAATGCTGAACTTGGCAACTGAAAGGTCAGCAGGTCAGCATTTTGAGACCTGAGTGCATGATGGAGTCATCTTCCATCTCTGTCCCAGCTCCTGCCAACCTAGCAGTTTGAAAGCAAGAAATTGCAAGTAGATAAATAGGTACCACTTTGGTGGGAAGATAAACAGCGTTCCGTGCACTCCGGTGTCTAGGCATGCCTGCCACATGTCCACGGAAAAGTCTGCAGACACAGATAGCACTGGTCCTTTGGTTGTAAACGGAGATGAGCACCGAACCCTAGAGTCAGATATGACTGGGTTTCGAGCAAGGGCGACCTTTACCTTTACTCAACATTAGGCTTTGTTGTCTTTACCTATGCAGTGGTCCAAACATAACTGTCTCCCTCTGACCCAACCCCTCTCACCAGCATATGTTCAGCCAGCCAGCCTTCGTCTTTGGCGATGCAAGAGGCAATGCGCAGGGCAAAGCATTTTTTGCCCAAGAGGGAGTTGCCTCCATAGCCACTGCCGAAAGAGACGATCTCTCTGCGATCCGGGACGTGGGCTATAAGCGTCTTCTGCGGGTTGCAAGGCCAGTTGTTCACTAACTCTTCTGCAGTGAAGATGGCAGGCAGAAGGGAAGCAGATCCGGGGATAAAACAAACCAGAGGTCAAGGGTTATGGAGCTTCTGAAAAATCTTCTCCAACACCTGCCAGGGGTTTCCAGATATCCTAGGATAGTGATGGCGAACCTTGGAACTCCAGGTGTTCTTTAACTTAAATTCCCAGGAGCCCTGATCAGCAGGAGTGCTGAGCTGGGCTTCTGATAACTAAAGTCCAAGAACACCTGGAGTGCCAAGGTTCACCATCATTGCCCTAGTACCGTGATGGAAAACCTTGGCACTCTAGCTGTTCTTGAACTTCAATTCCCAGAAGCCCAAGTCCCTATGAATCCACACGGATGGGTTTACTGCAGGTATGCACAGTAAACCCATTTGTGTGGATTCACAGGGATTTGGGCTTCTGGGAATTGAAGTTCAAGAACAGCTAGAGTGCCAAGTTTTGCCATCATTGTCCTAATAGCTTTACTTCAGTATATTATTTACCAGCAGTCAAACTCTGCATCTTAAAACTGGTCCAATCTATCAGTTCTGTCCTGGACTGCATAAATATTACATGTGAAACCTGGGGATTGTGGATGGACATAATACTAGTGGTGGGCTTCAGCAGGTTTGCACCAGTTCGCCAGAACCAGTAGCAGAAATTCTGGCTGGCCCCTCTGTCCATCCAAGTTTTGAAATAAAGGAGTCCTAATTCAGGTGCAATGCAGGGTTTTCCCCCTGGCCATGCCCACCATACCACACCCACAGTGTGGTAGTAAAATTTTTTGGAGCCCACCACTGTATATTACGTATACTGTGTGGTTTATTGCTTTTATTGCATTGTGTGCACTGCTTTGGTGGGATTGTGGTGGTGACACTTTTAGTTTTAAGCAACCTGTAAACATCTGTAAACAAATGATAAATAAGTAAATCTTTTGCGAGCAAAATTGTAGATGTGCTCAGCTGCACGTTTTTCTATGCAATCTCTCTCCTATTGGTTGTTACGCAAGGCAGGCTTTGTGGCGAAGGCATACGATTGTTCTTTGAGGCATACGATTGTTCTTTGAAGCATACGATTGTTCTTTGAGCAACAGTGGATTTCTCAATGAGTACAAAGCATTACTGAAAAGAAAGCCACGACCTTTCAAAAGTATGTAAAATGATGGCTTAGGCCAGACCTTGTCATCAGTAGCTAGGAAAGATTTGACTGCTCCAAAGTGAAACTCATCCCTGTCAGCCTAAGAGAGGTCTGACCCACAGCTCCCCAAGTCTCAAGAGAAGATGCTTACCTGTCAAGGGCAGGGGCCGCCCAACTGAGTGCAGGCACTTGACAAATTCTCCATCTCCCAAAGTACGCAGGGCAGCCGTGCCCATACGGGTCATGATACGCATGCTGGCAACGACGTAGGCTGAATCTGTCAACTGGATCCCAATCTTGGAGAGGGGTGAGCCAATGGGCCCCATGCTGTATGGGATGACGTACATGGTGCGACCTATGAGAGCAGAAAACAGAATGGGCAATCTGACCGAAAAATATCATTCTATTTTTTAAAAATTACAATCACCTATGATTGGAAACAAGAAAATTTGGCTGAACTGGTACACTTCATTGATTGCTAGCTTGCTGCAGGACAGCTTAAAACAAGGGACTGTGGTGGCTCAGTGGTTAAGAAGCTCATCTGGTTAGCTGGAAGGTCGGCAAGTCAGCAGTTCAAGACCTGAGTACTGCATGACAGAATGAGTGCCTGTCTCTGTCCCAGCTCCTGCCAACCTAGCAGACTGAAAGCAAGAAATTGCAAATAGATAAATAGGGACCACTTCGGTGGGAAAAGATCTTGGGGACATGAAAGGAGCCTCATTTGGGCATCCTCTGAGCGGAGTTCCTCCAGTAAAAATTCTTTCAAATCAGAAAGCATCTTTTGTGTGCTTCATTTAAAAAAAGCTTTAAACAAAATGCCATGTTCTTAAAATCAGGAATTACAAAGTACAGTATGTGAAACCACAAGTTACAAAAAAACAAACAAAAAAAAACCCAACAATACAGATTACAGATGCCAGGTTAAAAAAAATACAGTAAAAGCCACACAAACAGCCTATGACTGACAATATCTTTACATTTTTACAGAAAGCTCGTACAAGTGAATCCATCTTTAAAGGATTTCCTGTGGACAACACGTTTTATGAGGGGAGACAAATTGGGTACCACTATTGTAATATGAGCAAGAATACAAAAGAGGAAGGGTAGAAGGAGGTGAAAAGAAGGGGTATTACACATAGAGAATAATTCTGTGAGTAGATGGCTGGAGAATTCATGGGTAAGGACAGACGTATTATCTGAATTAATCAGGACATGGAGTCTGTATCCGCAGGAATGTAAACAAACAAAGATGGAGGATTAGAGAACAAATTTAACACAAGTCAATTCCTCTCCCCACTAATCTTCCCTGACCATCTTTTTGACTCCCTGGACCTGTACAGGCTGCAGTAGCTCACAAAACTAAATCAGACGTAGAATATAGCAATAAATGATAAATTAACATGTGAATAAAAACTAAAAAAGGGATTGTAAAAAAAACAAAACACCTGACTTTAGAGAAATATGGGGAGGACTTATAGACTATGTATCAGTGAAAGGAAAAAGAATAAGACCAGGGCAAGAACTTTTATCTTTCTGGAATGAAGGGACAAATATATAAATAAAATACAGTATGATATAGAGAGTTAAATAAAAGTCTATATGCTGCCCCACTGGGGGTGGCATGCAGTTTACATAATTCCACCCCACTCTAAATGGGAAAACATTCTGCTACACCTCCATTCTCTTCACCTTTCATACAACCAGGAAACCTGTCATCCACAGCCTCCTGGAATGATTTGGGGTCCATCCAGTTGCCCAGTTGCCCTTTGACCCCCGAGGCAGGGATGGGCACCGTGTCTCTCTGGTTCTCAGTTACAATGACTGTCCGGCTCTCCACCCGAGCCACATCCTTAGGGTCAGTTTTTGCAAGCCAGCTATGGAAAGACAGGGAGAAAAGTGAATAATGAATTCTACGCATCTGACACTTCCTTCTACAGCTATTAGAAAATGGTGACGCTAGAGGACATTTGTGCCTGACATGCAAATATTGCCCATTAGGGGGCTCCACAGAGCACATCTCTGATGCAGTGCAAACTAAGCACAGGTAGGATGGGCAGGTAAATGGGCTTTGTCTGCATCCAGGTGCAGAAGGAACTTAGGTAAAGGTCACCCTTGCTTGATATACAGTACAGTAAAATCTGACTCTAGGGTTCACTACTCATCTCTGTTTATAGCCAAAGAGCCAGTGCTGTCTTTGCAGACACGTGGCAGGCATGCCTAGACACCAGAGTGCATTGAACTCTGTTACCTTTCTCAATGAAGAGGTACCTATTTATCTACTTGCAATTTCTTGCTTTCAAACTGCTAGGTTGGGAGGAGCTGAGACAGAGACGGGAGTTCACTCTGTCATGCAGCACTCGGTTCTTGAACTGCTGACTTGCTGACCTTTCAGTCATCAAGTCCAGCATCTTAGCAACTAAGCCCCTGCAGTCTTGCAGAAGGTACTTACCAGTTCTCATATTTGGTCAGTGGTTTGATGATGCCTTCAGACTCCAGCAGGTTCAAGATTTTGACGTTCTCTTTCTCCGTCCCATCACAGATGTGGATGCTTTCTGGCTGGCAGAGACGTACCCCATGGTCCACAAACTCCTGTACCCCTCTTGAGAGTTTACTGAGGTCTCCGTGTACCACCCGTGGGGCATGGGCCCAGCGCACGGGGATGGCAGACCAACATCGGAGAGAGCTGGCCCCATACCTGCGGAAAAAGAAGATACCTGAACGGCTGCAACGTGGAAACACACGAAAAGGTAGGGAGCAGGCTGGGACTCAGAAAGACCAAAGCAAAATGCCAGCGAAAGGACCTTGGCTTCCCAAAAGCAGAGCTTGGAAAAGTGACTGTGGTGGGCTACATCCCCCAGAAACCCCTCACCTGCTCTTCTAGGATATTCCTTGCAGTTACAGGCCAAACAAATATAATTTCATAACGACCTGCCCTTTTCTGCAACTTCTCCAGACCTTAGAGATTCTGCTCCATGTGGCAATGGCAACCACACCCACACCCCCTCCCCTTTAGCTTTCTAACATCTGTGAACTTTGCCCAGGCCCCAACCGGAAACAGGATCAGAGTAATCAAACAGAAGCATCTCTACACGTCTAACCGACAGCAGGGTTGCCACACAAACATGCACAGGGGGAAACATGCAAAGCTTTTACTAGACTCCAACATTTGCCACTATTTTGCACCTTTATAAATGCTGGCGTGGCAGACAGCACACACCTTATTCATAAATATGTGTCAAGAGTATCAAAGATAAATAGCTATACAGTATGTTATCTATGAAAGCACAAGCCTGCAGCTATGCTTCTCTGGGCGTAACACAAGTGTGAAACCTTTCCTAAGGCATCAAATGAGAGGAAGCTCCACCACAACCTTCCCTGATCTAGGTCCCTCTTGCTTGTGGGATGATGGGAATTGTAGTCCAAAATACCAAGAGGACACCAGGTTAGGCAAGATTATTTTACAGGGTCATGCACCACAAATAACATATACAGTTTTTTGCATTTTTCTTCAATCTATCATTCTTCTTCTTGTTCAACAAAAATTCCTGCATTTCTTCTTGTTGTTGTTGTTGTGCCATATCCAATTCCGAATATTTGTGATCATCATGGCAATCAGCCATGAAGACTGTTCTGATAATATAATGCCGTGATCTTTTATCTGCTTTCCACATTGCAGCATGACACCCATAGTACCACTGTTCCAGTTCTGTGAGTCAATGTATGGTCCTCCTGAGCCTTTTTGGCATGCAAAGACCTCAACAGCCCCAGGCCAGGATGGATGAAGCTGCTGCCCTCCATCAAGATGGATTCAAGTGAGATTTAATCCACTTGGGAACCATCATCCTTCCCTGTGGACTTCGGCACCCAAGGCCGTTAGTCCTCAGGGTTGTCATGTTAGTTAACCACTGCCTGACACTTTGCATTGGGTCACCTGGCTGTAGGGCAGTGGTGCCCAAACTAAGGCCAGGGGGCCGGGTGCGGCCCCTGACGCCAATTCATCCAGCCCGCGAAGCCCTCGTCGCTCCTGGAAGCGGAAGTAAAACGTGTCCGTACGGGCACCCCTGCTGTAGGGTCTATTCTATTAGCATAGCAGGATAACCTGGCCAGACAGTTAAGCTGTCATTAAGATCACTAATATGCCCCTATGGTTATGTACATTGTACCCTTGTGCAAATGGACCAAAGCTGAAGGGCTCTTCTGACAGCACCCAATTTTTTAAAAATAAGCAGGACTGTACATATAATTTTCTCACACCATGCAGACATTAGGGCACGTCTGCACTTGTGCTTTTATCTTGATGCAGGAACACTGCTAAGAAAAGGATCTGACCCCACTCTTTGTGACCCTTGTCAGAGAAAAGAAATGAGGAATGAACAGTGGAAAGGTAATTCCAAAATAAAATGATATTATATATATCCTCAGTTTATTCTGAAAGCATATGAGCAAAGTAACCTTCTGATTATGGATTTTTAAAAATTACAACTTGGGGGATTTTGCAATCCCCCAAACCCACAAAATTTCCACCCTTCTTTGGGTTTACAGGACAGCTATGCCATGGGCTTTTGCACATTTCCCCACAATGCACAGCATTCACCCCTGGGGTGGGGAGAGTATCCCCAATACTCATATTTTTGATGTGCAAACTACTCAGCTGAGGTGCTGTCAATTGGTAACTGAGATATGGGAAAGTGTACACTGTCCATCAGAAGCCACTGCTCAGAATCACATGGCGGTTTTAATCATAAAATTGCATGCACAAGTTGTCCAAATTTACAGCACAAGTTTAAGTCTGCAGAAGCAGACCCAGCCCAGCACAAGCGTTCCTTAGATCACCAGGATGAATGTAAAGGTGGCATTAGCTCTTGTGCATGTTTTCTGCAGCTGAGCCAGCATGCCAAAGGAACTCTTTTACACTCTAGTGCAGTGGTGCCCAAACTAAGGCCCGGGGGGCGGGGGCGGCCCCCAACGCCAATTCTTCCAACCTGCAAAGCCCTCGGTGCTCCTGGAAGCGAAAGTAAAATGCGCCTATACGGTGAGCACTAAATGCTGTTACCTTTCCCATCAAACTTGGACTTATTTATTTATTTGAAGTTTCTTGCTTTCAAACTGCTAGGTTGGCAGGAGCTGGGACAGAGACGGGAGCTCATTCTGTCATGCAGCACTTGGATCAAATCCAGCGCTTTATTATTATTATTATTATTATTATTATTATTATTATTATTATTATTATTATTATTATTATTATTATTATTATTATTATTATTATTATTATTATTATTATATTTCAATTTCTATACCGCCCTACTCGGTAGGACCGACTCAGGGCGGTTCACAACATATGTAAAAATTACAAATTCATGTCAATAAATCGTAAATACATACATCAAAATATCAATAGCACTACAATAACAAGAAATTAAATAAACATCAATATCAAATAACAGTCCAAAATTTCTTTAACCACTAAGCCACCGCAGTCCCTTTTGATGCACTGTACAGAACTTCTTCTTTTTTTTTGGGGGGGGGGGGGAGGGGGAGATATAATTCCCAGGACACCTCCCCCCCTGCAGGATCCTGGGAAGTGAGCTCTAAGTTGGTGTTGAATACATCTTTTGGCACCCCTTTTTTTTGCTACCTGGATGTGCAGCTGCGAACATAGGGGTGCAAAAAGCAGAGTCCACCCTTCAAGTCCTTGGGGCTTGAGGTAGGCTGACCTCCGAGCAAGGTACACCATCCTCTCCTGCTGGGATTTTTGGCACCCTCCCTTGGCTTGTTTGTGGCCGGGTGTGTACACAACTCCCTGAACTTTGCACAAGAGAATTTGGGGTTGGGGGACTGGCCTCCCCACCCTCCCTGGGACTGGCAGGCCGCCCGAGGAAGACTGGTGCAACACTGGCCAAAGTCCAAGGGGCAGAATAAAGGCTAAGGGGCAGACGACATGGCATGGACTTTCACCTGAGTCAAGGCTTCCGACAAAGCAGGGAGAGAGAGGACGCGGTAGAGCCTGGGGTGGGGGGAACAGGACAGGAGGAGGGAACATATTGTTCAAACATGGACTTCCTCCCCCTGCCCCCCCCCCGTTAGCATTTAATGCAGTCCCTGGGTGGCTGACAAGTTAATTAGCATTCCGTCCTAACAAGCTGGGTCCTCATTTTACCCACCTCGAAAGGATGGAAGGCTGAGACAACCTTGAACTCTGGTCAGGATTGAACTCACAATATTCTGGCTACAGTACAGCAATTTAACCCCTGCACCACCAGAGCTTATATACAAAAAGGTGAAAGGCAAGCCTATTTGTGTAGCCAATTCCTGAGCCACTCCTCCCCCGTTTTGATGTGAAAACTGCATGCCTAGAGGAAGCCTAGTTAGGGCAGATTATTGCACAGGGGTATAGACTATAATAATAATAATAATAATAATAATAATAATAATAATAATAATAATAATAATAATAATAATAATAATAATAATAATAATAATAATAGACCCTGCAGACAAAGGCACATAGCCCCATATACAAAGTTTTGCAAAAAAAAATTCTACAAGCTTTCATTAAAATGACAAACATGCCCCCATGTTTATGTACGTGAACTCAGCATTGTACTCTTGTGCAAACTGGCAAAAACTCAAAGGTTCTTTCAACAGCACCCTTTTTAAAAAAATAAGCTGGAATGTACACAGAAATTTCACACACCATGGAGACATAAGGGCATATTTACAAAAACCAGAGCTCAAGAAGTTGGAGATAGAAACAGAATCCTTTTTGGAGCCTGTTTAGTTTTCCGTCTTTATTACCGGTAGTTGTTTTCTCTTTCATTTAGTTTTATAAATCACTTTTATCATGAGTAAAATGGGAGCATGTACTGTATGTCCTCACTCTGTGGAAGAGACAAAACTGGTTAATTTCTTCATATGTGTGAACCAAAGATCTCACGAAGTTTTACTCCAATGTATGTTTGAACCCTGCATTTTCCATTTGCAAAGCACTTTACCTTTTTTCTTAAGCACCTAGAGTAGGATAAGTTTTGTCCCCCACTCACCCACCCAGAATAGTGCTGTAATATTGGCCATTAAATGCTTCCATTTTTCAGGCAAGAGAACTGAGGTTGTGAAAGGAAGAGAAATAACCTTCTTGGTAAAAATATGACCCTCATGGTAAAGATGACCTTCTCCGTTATTGTTCCCAAAGTCTGGAACGCCCTCCTATATGGAGTGCCAGACTGGTCCCAGGTTTGGCATCTTTCTCTGCAGACAAGCTTTCCCTTTGTGACTAGAGTCTAAGTAGGATTTTACAAGTTGAGTACCTATTTATCTACTTTTACAAGCTCTAAGTAGGATTTTACAAGTTGAGGTGATTCATATTTGTTTTTGAAGATGTAAACTTGAAGATGTAAAATTATTTATTTATTTATTTATTATTTATTTAGATTTGTTATCCCGCTCCAATCAGGCGAACCTGACTCTAGAAGGCCTACAAAAAAGAGAAAGATTATACATAATGAGTGCAAAACAAACTAAACAAATAGATAGTGACCACTTCACTGGTAAGGTAAACAGCTTAGAGTTGGATACAACTGGCTTTCAAGCAAGGGAAACCTTTATCTTTAAACCACCCAGAGTAGGATAAAATCCTAAATGGAGTTATATAAATTCAATAAATGGACAGACAGATGAATGGATGAATAGTAAAGGTAAAGGTTTCCCTTGCTCGAAAGCCAGTCGTATCCGACTCTAGGGGTCAGTGCTCATCTCTGTTTCAAAGCCGAAGAGCCAGCGTTGCCTGCTTCTGCAGACATTCCCATGGTCATGTGGGAGGCATGACTAGACACCGGAGCGCACGGAACGCTGTTATCTTCCCACTGAAGTGGTCCCTATTTATCTACTTGCAATTTCTTGCTTTCAAACTGCTAGGTTGGCAGGAGCTGGGACAAAGACGGGAGCTCATTCTGTCCTGAAGTACTCGGGAATCGAACTGCTGACCTTCCGCCTCCCAGTCAGCGTCTTAGCCACTTGAGCCACTGCAGACCCTGAATGGATATGTTGTTGTTTTTAACCTGTTTTTGTTGTGCCTCTGTTTTGCCATTTTAACCATAAATATATTTGATTCTTTAGTTAACTTTGCAACAATGTAACCCACCTTGGGACTTTTTATAGAGAATTGAAGAATATTTTAAATAAGTAAACAAATGAGCTCATGCTGGATCATGCTGATTTCCAAGGTTAAAAAAAATCCAGAGGTCTTTGATGTCCTAAAATTCATTCAATATACTGTATCAATACTTTTAAATTTCCACGTCCACTTCAGTGCACCCAGTCAGGTGCGAATCCTATCAGGGAGGCCCTCATTCTCTGTTTATGGCTTTTGTGCATCCAAGAAGCCACGGAAGGAAGTCCATCAGAGAAGTGACATTTGGACCCAGTTGATTAAGAACTATCAGTTTGAGGAAATTACCGTATTCACTGAACTATAAGTCGTCCTGAATATAAGCTGAGGTAGCTAATTTGGACCTCTAAAACTAGGGAAATAGATTGACCCAAGTATAAGCTGGGGGTGGAAAATGCAGCAGCTGCTACTGAGTTTCAGTAATTAAAATACATGAAAATATGGTAAAATTAATTAATTTAGACATTTGTGTGGGTATGTTTTTGAGTTTTTACAGTAGTGTTAGCGGAGTTTTTTAAAACTATAATGTATGTATGAATTTGCACCACTGCAGTTTTGGTCGAGTGCCCTTCTTGGATCTCATTTTGGGGGCTAATAATCTAGACCTGTACTTGAGTATATACATCAGCTGAGAGTGACAAAGATACAGAATTGCAGGTTTTAAGAAAGCAGGGGGAAGGAGAATCTTCCTGCTTCTTTTCGAGGCTGGGTTGTAGCAATCCTAAAGAAAATAAAACTATTAATGAGAAACAAAGAGGACGTGGAAAAGCTCAGAACGGGTGTTTCCGCTTGTGGGTGAAAGGTTGTGGTGGGGATCGGGGAGGGAGGCCAGTCCCTGGGGAGGAGGGCTGACGTAGTAGGAGGAATCTTCAAATAAACAAGGGTGCTATTCCCAAAGTTCAAGGCTCGGCTGTTCCTGAACAGAACCCTGCTCAGAACACCCAAGCAAATCCACTTGGGTGGGTGGGTGGGTGTCCCTTCGTTAGCAGACCCCCGTTTCACACAACCAGGGGTTCACCCTTCCCTGGGTTTTGCAGATGCACACGTGCAAAGAATGCAAAAGTAGACACATTGAGAAGGTTGGATCCTGTGAAGCCTTGAGTGAAGGCTATAAGGAGGAAATGAAGGCGGGTGGGTAAACAACACTAGAGGAGGCCACGTCAGAGAGGCAAAGCAAGAGAAATGAGATGGGGCGATAATTAGGCAGGCACTGAAGGCAAGAACTCCAGGGGTGGGCAGGAAGGCACTGGCTGGCCTGTACCCATTTACACACACACACACACCCCTCCAACTTTGCAGACAGTTAAATTTAGCAACCCACTGGGGAGGGGAAGCCCCACCATGACACCCACACATTCGGTTTCATCATCTTGGCATGCAGGTTATTTACACAGACAACTCCAGGGGCGTTTGGGAGTCAGGATTTCCAAACCCACCCCAGAGTGATGAAACCCGTTTCCTTGTGTGCCCCCTAATTTCACCATGCCCTGGAATGCCCCCCCCCATGTGCCAAATGTCCTGCAAAGGGGGGGGGCAGAGAAAGGTATCCAGAGGTTGTGGAGGGGATTTTATTGTGTGGGCAACCCCCAGAACCTCCCTAAGGCAGCAAAATTAAGGAGCTGGGGTAACTTGGGGAACTGGAGTTCAGCTTGAGAGATGTTCTTCCTAGCTGGGAGGCAGATCTGAAGGTTTCGAATGGATGAGCGTCGCGGTGGTCCGAAGGTTTGGCGAGCTCTGGCACTGACCGGAGTGGGTGAGGGATGATGGGAGTTGGAGTCCTTCAAACTCTAGGCGCGAGAGAGATCGGAGAGGGAAACGGGGAGAAAGGACCTTGGAGGGAAGGGTCAGAGGGCAAGAAGAGGGAGCCCCGCGGAAGGCACCGGGGTGGGGGGCACCGATCCCCCTCCCTTGTCGGGTGCAGAAGGGATCCCTTCCGCCAAGATCTGGTGCAAAGGGGCTGGGGAGGATGGGCGGCTGCGAGGAGAGGATGCAGAGCAGGGGGTCCCCGGAGGGAGGCTCACCCCAAGATCCTGGTGTAGGGCGCCGGCATGGCTGCGGCTCCGGTTCTGGCTGCGCTCCTGGTGCTGGGATCGGTACCGGCCTTGCGTGGCCCCCTTCCTTCGCCCCCCTCCCGGCTGCTCCGGATGGACCCCGGACCCGTCCGGGCGCCCGGTTTAAGAAGGCAGCGGGAGGAGACGGAGGCCGGGGGGCGGGCGGAGGGGCGGCCCGGTGGGAGGGGAGCCCGCGCCCGGACCGAAGGGCTCATAGGCTGCCGCCCGACGGGCCCCCCGCCCGCCCCACCCACGCCCCACGTAAGAAGAGCCGCCTGCTGCCGCCTGGCTGGCGGGACCCCGGACACTCCCTGCCCCCGGGGGAAGAAGGGACCATCCCAGGGGCGGCGAGCGAGGGTGCCTCTGGGCGCGTGCAGAGCGCGCCTCTTCCTCCTCCTTTTTGCAAAAGTGAAGAAAGAGGCTTTTTTGGACCCTCCTTCCCCCCAATCATCGGTGTGGATAGCCCATTTTGCCTTTAGAGGTATCGACTCCTCTTGGGCAGTGGATTATTGGATATGTAGTCCGTAGAGCCCCGTTGCCAACCTCTAGTACAGGGGTGCCCAAACTTTTTGGGTCATGTGGTTGAGGGAGCCCATCACTAAGGCCCAGGGGCCGGGTGCGGCCCCCGACGCCAATTCATCCGGCCTGCGAAGCCCTCGTCGCTCCTGGAAGCGGAAGTAAAACGCGCCCGTACGGGCGCGTTTTACTTCCGCTTCCAGGAGCGACGAGGGCTTCGCGGGCCGGATGAATTGGCGTCGGGGGCCGCACTCGGCCCCAGGGTCTTAGTTTGGGCACCACTGCTCTAGTATGTCCTAGGCTAGGGAGGTTGGTCCGTCCGCCTTCTTCGCTAACTGAAAGAGGAAGGGGGGGGCGACCGAGCCTGTTCTCTTTGATCTTGTTGGCCCCGCCCCTGTTTCGTGGCTCCGCCCATATTCTTGACTTAAAATAGCCCAGATGGGCGGGATAGAAATGTAATGAATAAATAATAATAACAATACATAAAGGTCATCAAGACGAAAGTCCCCCAAGGAAAGAAGACGCTCGGGCCCCAGAATTGCCTTTCTCTAAAAAGATAATGGAAAGGTCGTCGTCGTCATCATCATCATTCTTCTAAAAGGTCATCAAGTCGACCTCCCCCCTCCCCGCCCCAAGAAAGAAGAGGTTCTGGTCCTAGAATTGTCTCTCTCTAAGAATTAAGCACCCCCTTCTCCTATAAAGGGGTTTTGTGACTATAGTACAAAATTCATTTTTTTGGATGGGGGAGAGAGAAATGCTCTTTCGCTGTTATTTTAACTCAGCTGCATGTGTGTTGGCAGTGCTGACCCTGGACCTGGAGGAAGATGGAGAGACAACGTCAAAGTACAGGCTCAGTGAGGGCGAGGGTTTGGTCCCCCACTCCCCAAGAAGAAGAGCGAGTGAATCCAAAGTTTTATTTTCAGGTACACTAAGATCTAGTGAAGCAGTAGCCGCTGCATGCGAGAAATTGTGCTGACTTACCCCTAGACCGGTGATGGCGAACCTTGGCACTCCAGGTGTTCTTGAACTTCAATTCCCAGAAGCCCAAGTCAGTAAACCCATTCACATGAATTCAGAGAGTTGGGCTTCTGGGAACTGAAGTCCAAGAACAGCTGGAGTACCAAGGTTTGCCATAAGCCCATTCGTGTGGATTCACAGGGATTTGGGCTTACTGTAAACCCATTTGTGTGGATTCACAGGGATTTGGGCTTACTGTAAACCCATTTGTGTGGATTCACAGGGACTTGGGCTCCTGGGAATTGAAGTCCAAGAACAGTTGGAGTGCCAAAGTTCTCAATCATGGCCCTACTAAAGCCCACCCCACCCCGGGTTATCTTGATCCGCAGCATCATTGCTGCTGAGGTGAAGAGCAGGACTCCAGCTCCTATTATCCTCCACACGCATGGGCCTCACTGGCTGGAGACAGGTGGCTTGTAGCCTGATGTTTCCAGAGAGCTCCAGGTTTGGAGCAGAGGGCTGGAGGAGAAACCATTGAGCTTGAATTGAGCAATAGTTTAATCAAAGTTTGGAAACATTACTATCTAGCTGGGAGATTCTGGGAGTTATGGTATAAGGAAGTAATTTCATTATGTTCTGACAAAAATTCTACTGCTGACAGTAAGGGTTCAGGTTGTCCCCTCCATGGGTTCTGTATCCACAATTTTAGCTATCTGCATGTCTAAAAATATTCAATAAAGAATCCTGAAATAAATAATATACTGTACAGTACTGTACTGTACAGGACATATGTTGGTGGAGAGTTTTGAGGGTCCCCTGGACAGCAAGGAGAACAAATAGGTCAATCTTAGAAGAAATCAACCCAGAATGCTCCTTGGAAAGTCAAATTGTAAAGATGAAGCTAAGGTACTTTGGACATCAAATGAGAAGAGAGGATTCGCTTGAGAAGGCCTTGATGCTGGGAAAGGTGGAGGGCAAAAGAAAAAGGGGGCGGCCAAAAATGAGATTGTTAGATGGTATTGTAGAGACAATGGGCACAGAACTGAGCGAGTTGAGGAGGATGGTGGAGGACAGAAGTGCCTGGCGGACGGTGGTCCATGGGATCGCAGAGGGTCGGAATCGACTGTGCGACTGAACAACAAAACGGTGCATTATCAGAGCTGGCCACTAGAGGCCACTGTCTGCAATGTAAAATACTATACAGGTACAGGATTCCCTCTTTCCCGTGGTTTCAGGTATTTGCTGTAGGTGTTGGACCGTATGCCCAGATTCAGGTTGTGGGGAGACCTGTACTACAATAATTTTGTCAGTAATTAAGTTTGTTCCTTTTTTAAAAATGGTACCCTGAAATTTGCTGCCTGAGGCTTTCTTTTACTTGATGCTAAGTATGCTGAGCAAAATGCCCATGCACAGCCTACAAGCAGGGCATGGTGGCAACAATCCTTTGACATAGTTGCTCCATAGCAAACTATATTCAGAGCTACACTGTTTCTGGACATGGAGATTCTGTTTAACCACAGTGACTAGTGGTTACATTGATTTCTCCTCTAGGTAAAGGTCGCCCTTGCTCAAAAGTCAGTCGTATCCGACTCTAGAGTTTGGTGCTCATCTCCGTTTACAGACAAAGAGCCAGTGCTGTCTGTGTCTGTAGATGTTTCCGTGCTCATGTGGCAGGCATAACTAGACACTGGAATGCTGTTACCTTCCCATCAAAGTGGTACCTATTTATCTACTTGCAATTTCTTGCTTTCAAACTGCTAGGTTGGCAAGAGATGGGACAGATGACAGGAGCTCACTCTTGTCACGCATCACTTGGGTCTTGAACTGCTGACTTGATGACCTTCCAGTCAGCAAGTTCAGCATCTTAACCACTAAGGCACTGCAGTCACAATCTCTACACCTTGTCTAAATCCCTTTTAAAAACTAAACAAAATAGTAGTTGGGGGCAGCACACTTTAAGAAGGTAGCCATGCCCAGTTTGCAAAAATGGCATTGAAACAGTCCAGTTGGTGAAAAAAGGAAATTGTAAAGCAGCAGCAACATCCTGCATGTCAATTGAAAAACCAGATGGTACCAAATAAAAATTCACAAAAATACTATAGTATAGTTATAGTGGCTAGGATCAAAGTGGGCAATGGTTGATCTTCCAGATGTTGGGCTTCAACTCCCATCATTCTCCCAGGGATGAGGTAGCCCAGTGGTGGCCAATCTTGGCACTCCAGATGTTCTTGGACTTCAATTCCCAGAAGCCCATGTCAGCATACCAGTTGATCAGAGCTACTGAGAATTGAAGTTCAAGAATTGGAGTTGGTCACCATTGAGGTAGGCTGTGGCTGATGGGAATTGCAGGTCTACAACATCCCAGAGAGCCACACGTTCATAATCACTGTGTCAAAATGTAGGACCAGGATTGGAGAGCACTCGGTTCAAATCTCCTCTCCGCCATGTAGGGTGGATGTTTTTGCCAGGGACTCTTTTTCAGCCTAACCAACCCTGCAATATTATAAAAGATAAGTTGGTTGACAGGGATCAAGACCAAGTCTTGGACTTTGAATTCTTTGGAGGAAAGCCAGGGTATGAAAGCTATCAAACAGAACTCTGAACACGCTTTTGAACTCACCAGACTTTTTTTTTTTGGTGGGATTTAATGCTCCATTTAAAAAAAATCAGGAAGAGAAAAAAATAGTCTTAGGAGGCACTGGAAAAATCACCCAAAATTTGCAATAGGAAAATAAAAATAAAAGCAATATATTGCAATGTTTTAAAATGAAGAGATCTGTTTCTGTATAAATTTGCCATGTCTCTCCTGCCCTCCTTTTTTTTCCTGTTGCCAACATGGTTGAGATGGACAACTCAACAAATTGAAATCCTATGATATAGAGAATGCATAAATGTAATGCATAAATAAATAAATAAATAAATAAAATACACATTTCTTTGGAAAATCTGCCTTGTGCCTCAGATGAGAGATGAACTGGGCCAGTGATATTGACCGAGATTTGCAATTGAGTCAAGTCCATATTTGCTCAGATAGAAATCTTATATATCTTTTTTCTCAGCAGGACTCGCTTCCTGGAAAATATATCTAGAAGGAGAGCCATAAAATCATCCACCTTGTAGGCAAACAGAGCTCAGGTCCAGAGTAGTCAATTCTGTGCAATTCTGTGCATATATACAGTATGTATGTATATATTAATGGAAAGGCTTTGAGTAGGAGTTCTCAACCTTTTAAAGCCGGGGCCGGGTCACATTCCCTCAGACAGCTTTGGGGGCCAGACAGCCATTTTGCTCTTTCTCCACCACATGGCACTTCCTGGTGTGGTGAAAGAGGGGGGGGGGGCACATGAAATGTCTCAGCGGGACACATCTGGCCTTGAGTGTAAATCTGCCTAGAGTTGGTAGACAAAATGGTCTGATTATTTCTGGAAATCTGTAATGCTTTTTGTTCACCTGGAGACAGTCCTTGTATGCCACTAGCAAGGTCAGATGGATCTGAAGCCTGCCTTTTTCTAGTAAGGGGTCCCCCCCCCCCCAATAAAGCCCCTTTCTGCATTTTGTATTTTTATGACCACCAGGGGGCGATGCATGCCTTCAAAATGCTCAGCGGGGAGGGGGGGGCTTATGAACAGAAAGCAGCAACCAGGTAGAAATAGCAAAAGTGAGGTTGAATTTAAACTATGAGTTTAACTAAGGAACTGTATCCTCCTTGTTCTATCTAGGTAGAGGTTGGAAATGTTAACGTTATTTGAATGCTGTTCCCAGTTCAGATCCCTGGTGGGATTCCTCCAGATGACCCCTTCAATATTGGGAGTGGTGGTCCAAAATTAAAAACCCACACAATCCCAAAACAGATAATAAGGTTCACAAACTCTGAATTTAGGAATGGATCTGGGCCAGCAATACCAGCAGTGCTGCTTCAGGTTGGCTCTATCAAGTTTCACAAGATCTAGACCAGGGGTTGCCAAACTTTTTCAGTTGGGGGCCAGGTCACGCTCCCTTGGCTGCTGGTGCTTCCCCCACTGTAAACGCTGGCGTAAAATGTGTCCGCTTCTGCTGCAGGCGGTGGCGTCATCGTGGGCCAGATGATTTGGCACTGTGGGCCATGGGTTGCCCACCCTGATCTAGACAATAGGTTCCTATCTACAGGAAAATTGCATTTCCATTAATGTCCTTTCCCCCTTTATTAACTAATAAATGTCCATTAATGTCCTTTCCCCCTTTATTAACAAATTACAAGGCCAGGAGGAGGACAAGAGCGCTGACTTTTTGACTTTTGCGTTTGTTGCTGTCGGACTTTCTCTGGGACTTCTCATATGAGTGCTGTGGGATTTAGCAAACAAGTTTTTTTGTTTTTTGTAATGCTTTGATACTGTGATGTTGATACTTTTTGATACTGTGATTTATGATGAACCTTGTAATTTGTAACTGTATATTTTGTAACTTTGTTAGCCACCCAGAGTTGCTCTGCGAGTGGGGCAGCATACAAGTATTATTATTATTATTATTATTATTATTATTATTATTATTATTATTATTATTATTATTATTATTATTATTATTATTATTATTATTATTATTATTATTATTATTATTATTATTATTTGTTTTGGTGGGCGATCTGTGATACCAAGTCACTTTCTAGTTATGGTGACCCTAATAGGGTTTTTTGAAATATGTAAGTCGCAAAGGGTCGGAATCGACTGTGCAACTGAACAACAACAAAGATGTTCAAAAGGGCCATGGTGGCATAGTGGTTAAGACACTCAGCTTGACAACTGGAGGGTTGCACCAGGGCTGCAGTTCGAGACTGAGTGCTGCATGAAGGAGTGAGTTCTCCTTGTTTGGCCCAGCTCCTGCCAGCCTAGCAGCTTGATAGCAAAAAATTGCAAGTAGATAAATAGGTACTGCTTCGCCGGGAAAGGTAACAGTGTTCCGGCATCTAGTCATGCTTGCCAAATGACCATGGAAAAGTCTGCAGATGCCGACAGTGCTGGTTCTTTGGCTGTAAATGGAGATGCGCTCTGCCCCCTAGAGTCTGATATGACTGGCTTTCAATGAAGGGAGACCTTACATTTACTCTTAAGATGTTCAGCGAGTGGTTTAACCATTGCCACCCTTCAGTGAGTTTCCCTGCCAAAGATTTGAACCCAGATTTCCTGACTCCTTGACTGACACTTTCCCCAGTTCTCCACACTGGCTCCATAGCCTGCCTTGAACTTAAATCACCATTGTGCAAGCAGACTGACTCACAACTGCAAAAGAGGTGCAGAGTGAAAACAGGATGACATATTCAAGGCAGACTTGTTTTTTGCCATTAGAGTGTGTCCCCCTCCCCCACTGCCGCCGTAGACCTTACGAGCCAGGGGTTCTCAACCTATGGCCTGTGGGCCAGACCCAGCCTCCGGCACCATTTCATGTGGCCCATGCCACTGCTGCTGCTTACATCAGCCATAAATGTGGCCATGGCTGTCGTAAATGCTGTGCATATGTTTTACAACAGCATTTATGATGGGGAACTGCCAGTCCGGCCCGCTGAGGGTGCAGCCCATGGCGCTAAGCATGTGGGAACCCCTGTTATAAGCAATGCCTAATGGCTAGCTGTGACAACCATCCTTTCAGCCCAGCCTCCCTTTTCATGCGCTGCACAAAAGACACCCTTGTTCATCAACCTTCTCCAACGTTCCCAGAGAAGTTTGAATGTTTGTGCAAACTCCGTGATGTCCCCACCGGCAGGGACGCGGCCAGCTGGTCTGCAGGAACCAGGCATATTTTATTTAGATGATAGATAGGGATGGCCAGTTCCCCTTGTTTCGTTCCTCCGTTTCTCTTTCCTTTGCTAATGGAGACTGGCTCAATGTGTACTTTATAAATCACACATTTTGGGACTGGGCCACTTAGTGGTTAAGTTGCTGAACTTGACGACTAGAAAGTCGGCAGGCCAGCAGTTCAAGACCCGAGTATTGCACGGCAGGGTGACCTCCTGTCATCTGCCCCAGCTCCTGACAACCTAGCAGTTCAGAAGCAAGAAATTGCAAGTAGATAAATAGGGACCACTTCGGTGGGAAAAGTTACGACGTACCATGCACCATGTACCATGTTTAGTCATGCCTGCCACATGACCATGGAATCATCACACACAGACAGCACTGGCTCTTTAACTATAAACAGAGATGAGCACTGAACCCTAGAGTTGGATATGACTGGCTTACCTTTACCTAAATCAGGAGTTCTCAACCTGTTTTTGAGAACTTGAGGACTAGCTGACATGTGGTGTGTAGTGGAATAATAGTAATCTTGCATGCACTAACACTGGGTATCTGTGGAAAGGGCTATACAGTAAAACCTCATATAACACTAAAACCTGGTTCCACAAGTCTTCGTGTTATATGATTTTTAGTGTTATCTGATCCTCTATGGGATCCATAGAGATACATTGTAACCACACAGGCTTTCGCGGTTGTTATCTGAAGCATCCCATAGGATCTTAATGTTATCTGATACAATTCTTCCCCCCAGATTCCTTGATGTTATGCGATTTTAGTGTTATTCGATACTAATGTTATATGAGGTATTACTGTACAGCCTAACAGGAGTGTCCTTTGCCACTAACTTGATTGGTAAAGTCATTTGACCCCTCTGGTATTTGAGACTAGCCCCTGCTCCCTTGTCTTGTGTATTATAATAATAATCTTAGAACTGTAGTGCTGGAAGCTTTAACCAACCAGTCAGAGGTCAAGTGGACCCACTTACTAGACCAGGATTTCTCAAACTTTTTAAGCCAGGTGCCAGGTCAGGCTCCCTTAGACAACTTTGGGGGCTGGACAGCCATTTTACCCGTTCTCCACCACATGGCACTTCCTGGTGTGATGGAGGCGGCAGCAGGGGGTGGGGGACCAGAAATGTTAAGCTCCCTTAGTTGTACAAAATGGCACATCTTTGGCCTAAAATCGCACCAAACAGTTTAGTTTGGGAGAGTTTGTGTATTAATGTTTGCTGTTTTTAACTTTCTTGCTCAGTGGCCTGGGCAAGGATGCCTCTTTCCCCTTCTTGTGCCACTTTCCCATGTATTTTCTTGTCTGCTACACCCTGCTTTTATTTTCTTTTTCCCCCTCTTTGCTGCAAGTTCCTCATTTGGGGCTGCTGACTTGTGCAAGAAAAGTAGATTCACTCCTTCTCTCTTGAGGTCACCCGGGTCCCTGGAAGGGCAATCACGAGCCCATCAGCTGAGCTGACTGGACAGGACACGACTCCTCCCCCCCTTTCTTGTATCATCCAGACTCCCACGTTCACTTCCAGTTTTCAGTCTCCTTTTAAAAAATAAAATGCAAAACAAAGATGGTGAATCCTGTTAATTCTAAGTTTTTGACAAATAGGCAGGCCAATTCTTTTGAACAATTCTAGATGCTTTCGAGCATTGCAGGAGAATGGCCTGCTCTCAGATACCTCTGTTCCAAACTTGGGAACTGAACTCTCTCTATCTCTCTCTTAGACTACAATTCCCAGAATTCCAAAGTCAGCTTGGCTGCTAGCCATGCCATGGTGGGGAAAAGGGGTGGTTCTAGAGCTGTAGCTGACAAAAGTAACTTTTGTAGTCTCAGTGGCTCAAGTGGCTAAGATGCTGACTGGAAGGTGGCAGGTCAGCAATTTGATACCCAAATACTACAGGATGGAATGAGCTCCCATCTCTGTCCCAACTCCTGCCAGCCTAGCAGTTCAAAAGCAAGAAATTACAAGTAGATAAATAGGGACTACTTTGGTGGGAAGGTAATTAGCATTCCGGTGTCTAGTCATGCCTGCCACATGACCACAGAAACGTCTGCAGAAGCAGACAGCACTGGCTCTTCGGCTATGAAACAGAGATGAGCACTGAACCCTAGAGTCAGATACTACTGACTTTCGAGCAAGGGTGACCTTTTCCTTACTTTAATGAATTAAACCTAGCCAGATGCGTGGGGTGGGTTAGATTAAGCACATGACATACTGATTGATAAGAGGGTTTCTGAGCAGCTTGTTTTTACTGAGCAAACTATGGGGGATTTTTTAAAAAGTTGGTTTCCCCCCTCTTTTTAGCAGAGTATAATAAAAACAACAGCACAGAAAGCAGAGTAAACTTTAGAAGGAATTGAATAGAGAGACGACGTGTGTGTGTGTGTGAAATATTAAAGCAAATATGGGGAAATGACTTGAAAATAAAGATAGATGAAACTAGTTGGAAAAATAAATGGAATCAAACAGTAGTAAAGTCTCTCTCCATTAAGGAAAAATAACTTAATTATAAACTCATCTGGAGGTGGTACATGACTCCGATAAAACTTCATCAGATGAATAAGAATAAATCAAAGAACTGCTGGAGCTGTGAGTAAGAGGAAGGATCATATACACATATGTGGTGGCAGTGTTGCTATGTACAGACAACATTGCTCCTAAAAAAACCATCACTCGATCCGAATATACTGTACTGTACTATCTAATTTCTGCCCTTTCTCGAACTTCCCCTTTTGGGGGAAGGTTGTTGAGAAAGCAGTGGCATGGCAGCTCCAGGGGGTCCTGGAAGAAGCGGATTATCTGGACCCTTTCCAGTCAGGCTTCAGGCCCGGTCATGGTATGGAGACTGCATTGTTCGCGCTGTTTGATGATCTCTGGCAAGAGCGAGGTGGAGGGTACCCCTCCATTCTCGCTTTTCTTGACCTCTCAGTGGCTTTAGATATCATTGACCACCGTATCCTGCTGGACTGGCTACAGGGGTTGGGGATCCAGGGCACTGTGTTGGCCTGGTTCTTCTCCTTCCTAAGTGGCTGGACCCCATCAGTGTGGGTGGGGGAGTGGGGTCAACTCTGAGACATCTTTTCCCCCCTTTTGGATGATAAAGGTCAAAGTTCCGAACCTTCACTTGACCTTTCATACCAGGCTGTCATTCAGGCCAGGAAAGCAAGGTGAGCTGTCATTTCCCGCATCAGCTGGCCATTCTGTTTCCTTGCATCATGCGTGCATCATGCACACTTGCATTAGTTTAGGTGTATAAATACACCATTCCTTTGGCTTGTTAGCAAAACTGAGCTCCAAAAAGTGGCCATTGGCTTATCCATCCTAGACAAAGTAGGCCCCGGGCTACTTCTGCTGAGTCAGGGTGGCTGAAGCAGCAAGGAGCTGAGTCATGCTTTGGCCGTCTGGAGCCTGTTTTGTCACCGCCTGGGTTCCCTTTGCATCTGGTGCAATCTTCTCCCTCACGTGCTTTTTTGGGGGCTTGTGTCATGCATCTCTCCCAAAGCACCGAAATAGAAGCTACAGAAACCACAGATAGCGGGAGTGTAAAGGATACAAGCTTTACCCATCCAGATCAGAATGTGAATTGTTTCCCCCCTAAAATAATTAGAGAAAAGATCAGAAAGGCAACTTTTGTAAGCTATGCTCTGAAAAGACTTTCTAGGGAACATTGGCTCATGGAGGATTTAAATTGATGGCACCTCCAGTTTAGACATTTGACGTAGGGCAGTGGTTGAAAACCTATGGCACACGTGCCAGAGGGGGCACTTAGAGCTCTCTCTGGGCATGTGTGCCGTCACCTCAGCACAGATTTCTCCCCACTCCTCTGCCCAGCAGCCCAATGGGAGTGCTTCCTCCCTCCCCCCAGTGAAGAGTTCACCCCGCCCCTCTTTTCCAGCAGCCCAATGGGAGTGCTTCTTCCTTCTCCCCAGCACAGAGTTCACCCTGCCCCTCTGTGGCACAGACGGCAGCCTGTTGAGTTTGGATGCTCGGTCTCTAAAAGGTTTGCCATCACTGATTTAGGCCTTCTCTAGGTTCTGGATTACCAAAACTGCCTGCAGGCCATTCTGAATGTTAGAATCTCTGGAAAATTGGACTCCTGAGCCTGAAAAGAATGCCTTTGGTAGTAGCCAATCCCAACTGACCCCTATGCATCCATGGGCTTCTGGGACAGAGTACATACTGTATATACATGACTATAAATTGTCCTGAATATAAGTCGAGGTCCCTAATTTGGACCTGTAAAACAAGGAAAATAGAGTGGTCCGAGTATAACTCGGGGGTGGAAAATTCAGCAGCTGCTCGTGAGTTTCAATAATTAAAATGCATGAAAATACAGTAAAATTAATTAATTTAGATATTTGTGTGGGTATGTTTTTGAGTTCTTATGGTAGTGTTAGTAATTTTTTAAACTGTCTGTCTGAATTTACACCACTGCAGTTTTGGGACCCTCAGGGTAGTTGACCTGAGTATAAGTCGAGTCCCCTTTTTGAACCTCATTTGGGGTGCTAAAAAACTAGACTTATACTCGAGTATATACAGTACATAATCATGGAACATCTCAAGTTATGATCACTGGGGAAATAGACTGCATTTTGGATTGCTTGTGGAGGAGTCCGAGTGATCTACTTCCCACTGATTGTACAACGTATGGAGAATTCCGTTTCAGCCTGACCACCACCTGTGCATAAGTTCAACAAACAGAAGAGTCGCTTTAAGGCACATCGCTCCCTACAAAGCAACCCTTTCTGGTAGGATCAGGCATGTGTCTTTCTTTGCCATCTGACTCAGTGGTGGGCAGCAACAGGTTCGCAAACCCACCCACCCTCCAGGAGGGGGGTAGTAAAATTGGATGGCCTCTGGACAGGGTGGTGGTGAAATTGGGTGGCCTTTGGGCAGGATGTGTGTCTGTAGTGAAATTGGGTGGCCATGCCCACCTCCCTGCCCTGCCCCATCAGGTTTTGTCCCTGCAAGTGGTTCAAGGTCTCCCTTGCTCAAAAGCTAATCATATCTGACTCTAGGGGGCAGTGCTCATCTCCATTTACAGCCAAAGAGCCAGTGCTGCCTGTGTTTGCAGATGCATACATAGCCATATGGCTGGCATGTCTAGATTGCCCACGACGTAGGCTCCGCCCATGACATAGGCTCCTCCCACAGTGTGGTAGCAATTTTTTTTGCTGCCCACCACTGATCTGACTGCAATCCCAGTTTAGAAATGTGATGTAGAGCAATCAGGGAGGGGACCTTTAAGTGGCAAGTGTGGGGTAGGGAACCTTCAGAGAAAGGTAAAGGTCTCACTTGCTTGGAAGCCAATTGTATCTGACTCTAAGGTGTGGTACTCATCTCCGTTTACAGCCAAAGAGTCAGTGC
Source organism: Furcifer pardalis (assembly GCA_030440675.1). Taxonomy (NCBI): domain Eukaryota; kingdom Metazoa; phylum Chordata; class Lepidosauria; order Squamata; family Chamaeleonidae; genus Furcifer; species Furcifer pardalis. Next base: position 4,233,921 of record CP126897.1, read on the forward strand.
TGTCTGCATCTGCAGATGTTTCTGTGGTGCACAGAACACTGTTACCTTTCCTGCCGAAGCAGTACCTATTTATCTACTTGCAATTTCTTGCTTTTTGAACTGCTAGATTGACAGGAGCTGGGACAGACAATGGAAGCTCATTTCATCACACAGCACTCGGGTCTCGAACTGCTGACCTGCCGACCTTCTGGTCATCAAGCTCAGCATCTTAACCACTAAGCCACTGTGGCCCTTAGTGAAATCCAAAATCTTCCCAAATCAGGAGGGGTGCTGGTGCCACAGGTCTGATGGAATTTGTTCTCAGCCTTGTTTAATGTGTGGTCAGTGTTTGGGGAGGTCTTATCCCCAAACAATTAACATTTCCAAATTCTGGTAGAGACAGTGTGTGACAGAAGCAGACAGCTTCCCTTGCTTGGGTGTCTGTTTCAATAACCTAGCAGGCAGAAATTGAACAGGTAAGGCTTTCGCCACCACACGATTACCATACTAGGGAAAGTCTTGCCTGTTGTTGAATGTTTTTATTTATTGTCCATTAGGTTGTTGTGAAGAGGCTGTGGTGATTCAGTGGTTAAGAAGCTTGCCTTGTTAGCTGGAAGGCTGGAAAGTCGGCAGTTTGAGACCCGGGTTCTGCATGGCAGATTGAGTGCCCGTCTCTGTCCCAGCTCTTGGGGACATGAAAGGAGGCTCATTTGGACATTCCCTGAGCAGAGTCAGAATAATTTCTGACACATAATTATTATTAAGCTGCTGTGAAACACCAAAGAATTGGGGTGTTTGGAGGGGGAAGGGGAAATGGAAGTGCCAATTCTGGGCACATGGAGAGGCACGTGGCAAGCAGAATGTCAAAGACTCTGGTTTAAGACAGGATGTCATAATCTCCCCCTTTCTGACCCCTCCCTTCAATGTCCCTCCATCTCCGAGAGATGAGGAGACCTGTCAAGAGGCAGTAAAAATAACAGAGCCGGTTATGATCCGATTAATGATAATCGTCCTTCCCCATCTTCACCTGTGAGGAGGGATCAGAGGCAAAGAAATAGGGTAAAGATAACAATAGCAACCCTAAAAGAAGCAGGAGCCCCATAAGTCCTAGCTTGGAGGTCTCATAACTTTCAGGCTACAACCTCAATAACCCTGTTCCTTTCACAGAGGGTAAAGGACTGAGCACTTCTGGCCCTGACCACCTGCAGCCCAGCCCATCCACTAGGCCCTGCTACCCTCCTTAGCGTGTCCTGCCTCCCAATTAAGAAATCGCTCTTGTCTAATCCCCAAGTGAGTGGCACCTTTAATGAGCTCTGATCTACCTCCAAAGCCGATTCAGACACCCGCCTGTGATATATATAAATATATATACACACAAACACACCCATATACGCTCCTGTTCCCTGATCGCCCTGCAAAAACAGGTGGATTAGTCCGGTTGGGGAGACTTTTAAAGGGATCAGTGTTCCAGAGGGGTCAATTTCTCCTCCTGGATCAGCCCCGGTCCCCGGGGGTTAAACTTTTAACCCCAATAATCGCCGACCGGGCATGGAATTATAGGAGGGGAAATCATGTTTATAGGTAGGAAATAAAGAGATGAGTTGCTGGATTAGATTTGTACCAGGATTTGTAGGAGATGCTGAGAGGAAGTTTAAGTTTAATTGGAGAATTGTTGCAGGTCAGCAATATTGGAAAAGCCTTTGCTTTTCACAGACAAGCCCCCACCCTGATTCAATCCCCACCATTTCCAGTCTGGGCAAGGGGAAAATGCCAGTCCAGGGGAAGCAAGACCCTTGATTCTGATTTTGCAGAGCAGCGGAGAATCCACTTTCAGATTTCAGGCTGAATATCAAAGAAGCTGTCCCTAGTGCTGAAACCAGTTTCATGGAAAGGAGGGCTCTTGTAAAGTTTGGACAAAAACCTAGGGTTTCAAAAAGAAAGAAATGATTATTATATTGGTAACATTGGTGGTTAAGAAGCTGAACTTGATGTCTGGAAGGTCAGCAGGTCAGCAGTTTGAGACCCAAGTGCTGAAAAATGGAGCAAACTTCTGTCTCTGTCCCAGTTCCTGCCAACCTAGTACTGTACACTAGTTCGAAAGCAATAAACTGCAAGTAGATAAATAGGTACCACTTTGGTGGGAAGGTAAACAGTGTTCCATGCACAATTGTGTCTAGTCATGCCTACAACATGTCCATGGAAACATCTGCAAACGCAGACAGTAATGGCTCTATGTCTATAAACATAGATGAGCATTGAACCCTAGAGTCGGATTACTGGCTTTTGAACAATGGTGACCATTACCTTTAGCTATAAAGAGATATAGAATATGGCAATAAATGATAAGCTAACATGTGAATTTAAATTTAAAAAGGGATTAGTTAAAAAAAATAATATTAAGTTGCTTCCTGCATTTTTACTGTTACTTAGTGGGCCAAGGAACAAAGGATTCTGAGAGGCACCAATTCTAGGTTCTATCTTGGACTGGAGATTGTATTTATTAATTTATTTGAAGGAAGCATGCTATTTTAATAATATCACATGGGCAAAGTACTACAAATTAATAGTCCTGAGATTATGATAAGCAACCATTAAAAATTAACCTCACTCATTTACAGCAAATTATATAACCGAACAATTTAAAAAAATCACAACCAAATTCCTATTTAGAGTCACGGAGCAAAAGTTTACAGGAGCCAATGATGTAAGGTTTTGGTTTCGAACCAGGGTCACACTGAGGTAAAGCGTTGGGTGATACTAGTAATATTTAAATCAAATTAAAGACATTGTGCAAAAGGGCTTGTCTCACTTCAAACTCTCTACCTAAATCCAAAAAAGCAAATTGGGCACTCTTCTAAATTAACACATCATGATGTGCATTTTTAGACTGGGTTCCTTTTTTGCTACACTGAAGCAGCAGTGATTATCCTTTTCAGATTTCTCATTTTACATTTCAATTTTAATGCCATGAATCCGAAGGCAATCTTAACATGCCCAAAATTCTGGTTTCAATCAGAATAAGAGGCATTTTGCACTCATGGACAGGGATGTTGGTTATTTGTTTTGTTTTTACTGTGCAGAAATAATATTTTTCTTGTTTCCAAGTGGATAGTAATCTAACAGCAAACCTAAGCCCACTCTGTTATAATAACTAATCCTCCTATTCCTGGATTCAGTTCATCTACATATATTTTCGTCCATTGTTCTGTTGCTTTTTCATCTTCCACGGCCAAGTTTTCATGGCACTGAAAACAGAGAATCCCAATCTTCCCTTTTTCTACTGCTCCCATTACTTGATGGTATGAACTAAAGTTTCTTTTTCTTGTATTTAAAAAAAATCATTAGCTAGAAAATAAGAAATCAAAGGCAGAGAAAGCATGATTTGAGAAAGGACTTGAGCCCTTTTGCATTGTTTTGATCTCTAATGATGAGAACTAGTAACTTATATTTCAGAAAACAAACATTTTCTGGTAGCAACCATCTGGTAGCAACCATTTATAAGAAAACTGGGAAGATGGATCAAACCGGATTTTTCAAAATAGTCTATGCCAATGTGTCTGTTTCTGTCATAAATAGATGCCTTGCCTTAGGGAAAGAGAGACCCCAAATATTGGGGACCAGAAATGCTGGGTACTTGGCATGGCCTTGTGGGATTAGAATAGGTGTTTTACAGAGCAAATAGATATCTGTAAACAAATCATTCTGTAAACAAATAGATATCTAGCATAGATCTTGGAAACAGTATTTTTTCCTTTGGATTATACCTCCCAGCCTGCACTGTAACATGTTGGTGGAAAATTCAGGGAGTGAAAGAGAGAGAGAGAGATGTTTTTATTCTGGCAGGCCAAGATTTCTTCTTTCAAATTTTAGTCTTCCAAAGCCTGATGGGAAGCAGAGTTTCTCCTCTCTGCTTGGAAATTATAACATTAACCAACAATCTCTGATAAGTTCCTGGAAATCCATATTTCCTTGATCCATCTTCAGCCCTCTTTGACTCTCTTAACCCCAGGTCGAAGGCTTAGATTGGCTGAGAAAGATCCTGGAGAATTAACAGAAGAAACTTTGACCTTTCAGCCATACCCAAATTCACGCAAAGGAGTTAAACTCCTTTGGATTTACTTTTAGTAAAAGTGAGTAGGAATTCCACAATAAAAGAAGAGACGTAAGCAAGCAAGCAAGGGTCATCAGTTCGAAAAACAGAATTGCTTCCAACACCTCTGTTTTCTTACACGGCTACAAAAGATCTCAGCCCTTCTTTACAAACCTGATTTGATTGCTCCTTTACACAAACATACACACTTTACTGGTTTCTTTTGCCTTCCTGGTCAGGTTTCTGTTGCTTTTGAGACAATGTGGATATTCAACAGGTAGAACTTCTCCCTCCCAGTTGAACCCTACAGCAATTGAATCTCAGTCTCGAACAGGAGTTCCCAACCTAAGGCCTGTGGGCCAGATCCAGCCTGGGGTGAAATTTCATGTGGCCCCTCACCCCTCCAAGGGCATTTGAGAAACAAAATGGTCATCCCTTTGAAGCTGTTGGGACAAAATGGCCACCCCCATTGTGCAGGCATGACAAACTGGCCGTCCGGCCCTCGAAGCTGACTGAGAGAACATGACCCGGCTCCCGGCTTGAAAGGGTCGGGAATCCCTGGTCTAGAAGAGCTGGTCCTAGAGAGGCTCCATCTTGAGTCCACTATCCTTCTCCACCACCAAATATTGTGTGACCTCGAGCAAGGGGTGTCCCAAGATTTTTTGCTGCCTGAGGCATCCAGGATGCGTGCCCAAAGCAGCCGCCTTCCTCCTGCCTGATAGGAGCTGACCCCGATTTTGAGCTTATGGTTTAAAAAACAAAACCCCAGCAATTTGCCAGGTTGGAAATCTTCCCAGTTTGGCCTTAGAATCACTTTGCAAAATTGTTGAGGGTACCAAATTCTAGAGGCCTCATGGTAATTTGTTTGTTTGTTTATTTATTACATTTATATCATGCCCATCTGGGATATTCTCCCACTCTTGACGGCATACAACAAATTAAAAGATTTTTACAGTAACACTATAAGATTAAACATAAACAATAAAACAAACCAAATAAATTATGGGCAAAAATAATAAACAATGGCCCCAAAACAAGACAGATTGGCAATGGTAAAGTATAAATTAGTTAATCCTATTGCTCAGCAATTGGTAAAATCTATTTAAAAGCCTCTTTGAAGAGAAAGGATCTCAATTGTTTTATAAAATACTGTATAGGTTAAGGTGGAACCTGCTGCAGCTCAACAGGTAAGTAAAGGTCATCCTTGCTCAAAAGCCAGTCATGTCCAACACTAGGGTTTAGTGCTCATCTCTGTTTATAGCCAAAGAGCCAGCACTGTTTGTGTCTGCGGACGTTTCCATGGTCATGTGGCAGGCATGACTAGACACCAGAATGCACGGAACACTGTTTACCTTCCCACCTATTTATCTACTTGCAATGTCTTGCTTTCAAACTGCTAGGTTGGCAGGAGCTGGGACAGAGACGGGAGCTCACTCCTTCATGCAGCCTCTCGGGTCTCGAACTGATGACTTGCCGACCTTCCAGTCATCCCGTTCAGCATCTTAACCACTAAGCCACCACAGTCCCTTGCTCAACAGATAGTTTTGGAGCTCAACAGGTCAAGAGTTCCAAAATATCGGTGCTGACACCTAGAAGGCTCTTCTAAGAGACAGAGCTTTGTGCAGATGGGAAATGGAGTCACTTGGGCTTGTTGTCTAATGGTTAGTTTATACTTCTCTGCCTGAAATACAGTATCCCAAAAATCTGCCATTCTAGGTCCATCTATACCCAGTGGGGAAACTGAGAGATCCCAATAACCAGCTCTTGTCCAGTAAAGGCTGGACACCCTCCCTTTCCCCTGGCTACCTACCCCACCATTTAACCCTCTGTTGTCCTGGAGAGATAATCTGGTCTTCCCTATCCAAAGCAGAAAAAAGAAGGGGGAGGCTTTGTTTGGAGGCTGTGGACTCTCGGGGTTAAAAGTTTAACCCCAAGGCTGATCAGTAAAGAGAAATCTTCCCTTCTGCCCCACTCCCTTGATCCCATTAAAAGTCTCCCCAAATGACTAATCTCTCTGTTTGTTTGCCAGGATCAAGGCACAGGGTATTTGGGATGGCTTCGGGGGTCGGAGCAATCGGCTTGGCTAGGCTGAGAGCCCATTAAAGGTGTCACTCGCATCAGGATTAGGTAGGGGAGAAATGTGGGTCATGGAGGTCGAGACACGCAGAGGGGGGAATAAAAAGCGGGGGGGGGGGAAATAGAAAGATTGACAAAATTAAACGGAGAATATGTCCTTAAGCGATTAGCAGAAGACAGTTTTATTTATCGAACCCAGAGGATATATGGCTTCCACCTTCTTTTGTGAGTGTTAATAATACACCTTTTTAGTATGTCATAAAATAGGCTGCTTAATGCACAGATATAAACTTTAGCTAAAAATTAGGGACTTTATCAGTTGATGCCAGGCTAGCTCTGAACCTGGTTTGAGTAGATGTGTTTCATTGCGTTACTTTTTAACTAGCCCCTTTCCTCAAAAAAAGGTCGAATTGAGGAGAAATGGCTGTAAAACATTACATGATAGGATTAGCATTGAGTTTCTCTTTGCCCTTAACAGTGGCACAACAGGCTAAAATCCAACAGGTGAAGCTTTCACAGTGGTTGCCTTTCTATTCATTTTCAATAGTAAAGGTAAAGGTCGGCCTTGCTCAAAAGCCAGTCATATCTGACTCTAGGATTCAGTGCTCATTTCTGTTTACAGTCAAACCTCGCATAACGAGCGTTTCGCTTAGCGAAAAACTCACATAACGAGCAAGTTTTTTGCTAAGGGGTCCGACTCACATAACAAATTTTTCACTATGCGAGTCAGACTTTTCCCTATGGAAAACTCACATAATGAGCATTTCAAGGAAGAAGACTCGCATAGCAAAAAAATTTCACTATGCGAGTTTTCCCCCTTGAAACACTCGTTATGTGAGTTTTTCCATAGGGAAAAGTCTGACTCGCATAGTGAAAAATTCGTTATGCGAGTTGGACTCACATAGCGAAAAACTCGCATAGCAAGCAGCCTCACAGAACGAATTAAATTCATTATGCGAGGTATGACTGTACAGCCAAAGAGCCAACGCTTTCTATGTCTACAAATGTTTCCGTGGACATGTGGCAGACATGACTAGACACCGGAGTGCACGGCGGCTGTTTACCTTCTCACCAAAGTGGTACCTGTTTATCTGCAGTAAAACCTCGCATGAAGAGCACCTGGCTTAGAGACTAACTCGCTTAAAGAGCAGAATTTTCTCTGAATGGTCACCTCACTTAACAGCTAAAACCAACGTAAAATGCACTTAACAACTAAATCGGAGTTCACAATCCCCCCCCTTAGAAGTCACAATTGGTCACTTACAATGGTGTTTCGCTTAAAGAGCAAACTCATGTAAAGAGCAATCCTGTGGAATGCATTATGCTCTTTAAGCGAGGTACCACTGTACAGTACTTGCAATTTCTTGCTTTTGAACTGCAAGGTTGGCAGGAGCTGGGACAGAGATGTGAGCTCACACTGTCATGCAGCACTTAGGTCTCAAACTGCTAACCTTCCAGTTATCAAGTTCAGCTTCTTAACTACTAAGCTACCACAGTCCTTGTTCGTTTTCAGTAGGTTTAAGTATTTTTATACCTATTGTTGCCATGAACTGCCAAGTGATCATTATTGTTGTTATTATTGTCTGTGGCTTATAGTTTTGTTATTTATGGGTTATTGTTAATATCCTTTTATATTGTGTTGTGTTTGATTTGTATTGTATGGCGTTTTCTACTTGCTCTACACTGCCCAGAGTGGGAGAACATTCCATATGGGTGGGATATAAATGCAAATAATAAAAATAAATTAATTTTTTTCCAGAGAATTTCCAGCAGCCAAGAAATGACTACAGCAGGGATTCTCAACCTGTGGCCCATGGATTTCATGTGGCCCTCCACCACACCAGGAAGTGCCATGTGGTGGAGGAAGGGCAAAATGGCCGTCTGGCTCCTGAAGCTGTCTAAGGGAGCCAAGAAGGTCGAGAACTCCTGGACTACGCGAAAAGTGTTCTCCACAAAGGGCTTGCATTCTGTCCTGTGCTCTTTGGCACACATACACAAACACATTCACACAGCAGCAGCAGCAGCAGGCAGAAATCACACAGGTTCTCCTCTCAGAGAGAGGCTTTCCTGTTGAACTTCAGCCTGCAGCTAAAGGCTAAACGGGAGCTATTCTGTTGCAATTCTGGTTTCACAGCTGGGCCTGGTCAGGGAGAGAGGTCACGGCAGGGGTGGCCGGGCCCCTGGCAAGCCGTGGGGTGAGGCCTGGTGACTGTGTGACGTTGCCCTGAATAGGTCCAGAATCCCCTGTCACAAGAGGTTAGCGACGCTGCCTGCCTCTTTTGTCCTGGCCCCACCACTGGGTATTAAGAACATGGTAGGCCGGGGCAGAAGTCATGGCAACGGGGCCACCGGGTTGAATCCTGACGACGGGGGCCACCCCCTCCCCTCTCCAAAATGGTCCCAAATAAGCAGCGACTCCCATAGCAACTGAGGTTTTGTCCATTTTCTGCAGCTTTGTTAATTCCACCCTCTACACCATTACTCCCTACACAGAAACATTGTGCCCTTTGGGTGTGCAATTAATGCGTCCCCTGCCTCAGTCTGTGAATCCTAGCGTGGAAATGTCCATTTTGGGGACTCTGTTCCCATAATCCCCCAGTAAGCTATCTAGGGGGATTATGGGAATGGTAGTCCAAAACCCCATAAGAGACTGCGGTGGTGTAGTGGTTAAGACACTGAATTTCATGACGGGCAGGTGAGCAGTTCGAGACCCGAGTGCTGCATGACAGAGTGAGCTCCTGTCTCTGTCCCAACTCCTGCCAACCTAGCAGTTCAGAAGCAAGAAATTGCAAGTTTATAAATAGATACCACTTCAGTGGGAAGGTAAACAGCATTCTGTGCACTCCAGTGTCTAGTCATGCCTGCCACATGACCAGGAACATGTCTGCAGATGCATTGGCTTTAAACGGAGATGAGCACTGAACTCTAGAGTCAGATGTGACTGTTTTTTGTGCAAGGGTGACCTTTACCTAGTCTAAAACCCTAATATTTCCCAAACTCTGGACTGAGAAGGGTGGAAGATTTCTTTGATACTGTACCAGTTCAACCTTAAGTTTAAGGTTGCCAGTGTTCATTTCTTCCCTCTCCCCCAATACAGAACTTCTCCTTTTGCTGTTCTCAAGAAAAAATATAAATTGCTTAAACACACACACCCATCCTCATTTTTTCAACACCTGAAATAGACTTATAGTCTAATCTTTTGTGTTTGTGTATATATATTTTTTTGCAGCTCCTGGAAAGTCAAGAGACCCGGGTTCCAATCTCTGATCTGCTTTGGGCCTATCACAGGCTTTCAGTCTGGCCTGCTTTACTGAGTCGTTGTGATGGTGAAGTAGAGCAAATAGCCATATACACCCTGAGTTCACCCTGAGGAAAGTTGGGATTTAAAGATAAACCAACAACTTGATTTGTTTCGCTTCTTTCTTTTCTAGAGGAAAACAGTTGCTATTTATAATTACACAAAAGGGTCAGAATGATAAACTGGCTAAGAGTTACACTCCTCATCAAGCAGATTAATTAATCTCAAGAGCAGCCAAGCTGGTGGTTGTGTGACTCAATTTTCTTCAGCAGGTCCCGCAGGATAGTGTTGGACTACAATGTCCATCTTCCACAATTTTTCAGTGCCTTGAGAGAAATCCAGTCAATGCAGCATTTAGGTGCATGCAATTTAAGCTGCCCCACACATACAAAGGGAATGTAGTGGCTCAAGTGGTTAAGACACTAAACTAGAAGATGGAAAGTTGGAGTTTGATTCCCGAGTACTGCACGATGGAGTGAGCTCCCGTCTCTGTCCCAGCTCCTGCCAACCTAGCAGTTCGAAAGCAAGGAAATTGCAAGTGGATAAATAGGGACCACTTCTGTGAGAAGGTAAACAGCGTCCCATGAACTTTGGTGTTGAGGCATGCCTGCCATGTGTCTACAGAAACGTCTGCAGACACAGATAGCACTGGTTCTTTAGCTATAAACAGAGATGAACACTGAACCCTAGAGTCAGATACAACTGGCTTTCAAGCAAGGGCAACCTTACATATACAAAAGAAAATACAGTATAGTAAATAGCTATAATATTGCTATTGAAGCAGCTTGCCTCTAGTTAAAAAAACTCTAATCACTTTAACATCTTGTTTTGGAAATTACAGTACTGTACCTATATTTCTTATGTGTCCATAAGTTTAGATTGTGCAATGCTCTGGTACAAATAAAGATCACTCTAACCCCTGGTATGTACATCTGCACTTTGCAGGTTCTCAGAGACACTAGAGATATCACTGAATGTATTCTAGAATTTGTCTCTTGGGAGGGAGTCTGAAATGAGAGGCAATATTCAAGGTGGGCAGAGGTGGGAGAAACATGGAGCCCAGCATGGAAATAGCTGGGGAAAGTTGGAAAAAGTTAGAGGGGGAGGAAATAAAAATAGGTTGCCATCATCTTCCGTTCCTTGTGGCTCCTGTGCAAACAAAGGCACATGGGAGAAGAAGCCACAGGGTTGGAATTTCATTAAGTATTGCTCCTCACCCCCTTGGAGACATCTTTCGAGAACGGTTTTGTCTCTCTCTTAGAATCTCAAGGGCAGTCAAGTTGATGGTTGTGTCTTCTTTAGCCAGCCCTTCAGATAGTTTTGGACTACAATACTCATCTTCCCCAACCAGCACAGCCCGTGAGCAGCAATGAGGGAGAGTCCCATCCAAAATAAGCCAGTGGATTCCTCGCTCGGGAAGGCCAGGCAACAGTAAACCAGATCAAGTTTTAGGGTCAGCCCTGCCATTAAACACAGTGAGGTAGCTGACTCAGGCGCCAACTAATGGAGGGGTGGCAAGGATTGGTAGTGGGACGTTGAAGGACAGAAAACCTTGCAGGGGGGGCAAATGGATTGTCAGAGTGGGAAGCCTCTGTTTGCTGGATGATGGGATGCAGTTCAATAAAGCTTCCGAACTTTTGGGTGGCTTGGAGCTTCAATTGTAGGCAGATCTTGCTCATCTCCTCAGGCAGCAAGATGTCCTGGGTCAGCCCAGGCAGCTTAGGTTTCTCTGGTTGAAGCAAACCAGGGTGAAAGCCAAGAGAGGCACTTTCTGTTCTCCAGATGAGGAAGTAAAGAGCAGAAGGAAACTTCTCTGAAGTTGGAGGGAGGGGGAGCCTTCCAGGGACACTTAGCTATGGGGAGGGCAGAGGTCTGTGGGGCGGGGCGGCCAGGTCCCCGGCCTGCCCTCTCCCTCCTGGGGCCCCCAAGTCCACCTTCCTCATTGGCCAGCCATTAATATATTCCTAGGAGCTGGGCTTGCCTGGAGCTTTAAAAGGCACCCGGCTGGCAGGCTCCGGTCTCTGGCTTAGGCAGCCGCCTGCCATCCTGTCCCGGCAGTGGTGCAGAAGGGCACCGGCCTGGCCAAAGGGTCAACAAGGGGGCTCATTGCCAGCTGGACAAAGAGACCGATGGAGCCCCAAACCAACAGGTGGGTACAGCGGGCAATTTGGCCACCTAAATCCCCAAAATCTTGGCCCTGGTTTTATCGATTCAGAGCCTTAAAAAGGTAGGGATGAGGCAGAGCCTGGAAGTTCTCGGACTACAAACCCCAGAATCCTGGCTGAGGGAATCTGGGCCTTGTAGTTCGTGAGAGTAACATTTGCAGGTTTTTTGCAGTGGAAAGGAAAGAAAGCAATTGAATGAAGTTGTAGCAAATCGTCCCACTTGAGTTGTTGTTTCGCTGTGGCTCAGAAATGTTTATCTTCTCTGGACCTGCTGTTGCTTTCTGCATGTATTCTGTCAACATTAGATTGTAGGTGCATTGCGGACGGAGACTACACGGATTTCCTTGTGCCCCATCTAACTATTGCAATGGATTGACAGGTCGTCTTCTTGTGCCAATCGTAAGCAGGTTTATTCAGAAGTAAAGTTCCCATTGGGGAACTCTTCCAACTTAATAAACATACAATAATGTGTAGGATTTCAGAATTAAATATTGTTCTTACCTAAGAAAGAGCCTCTTCAAAGAATGTGGTATTTTTAAGCCATAATCAGGTGGACCCTGGTAGTGGGCACCTTGTGTTGATAGCTAATCTTTCTCACACTAGGTTGGGTGAAAGGAACTGCAGAATGAACTCACCAAAAGGTGCCTTCATTTTGGCAGGTTTTTTGTGTCTGGCCTAGACATGGAAGAAGAAGAAAAAGTGTGAACACTCAGAGGTGGAAAACCATTTGTGTGTGTGAAAAGGAGGAGTGTGAGCAACTGTGACAGAAAAGCCAGGTGTGAATTAATGGTGTGCTTGTGTGTCCTCCTAGTGCCCTGATGGTGAACCTTGGCACTCCAGCTGTTCTTTGACTTCAATTCTCAGAAGCCCAAGTCCCTTTTCTATTGGTTTTTAAAATGTGAGCTGCCCAGAGTCTTTGGAGTTGGATGAAAATATAAAATCAGAAAAATAAATAAATAAACAAGAACAGCTGGAGTGCCAAGGTTCACCATCACGGTTCTAGTTGAAGTACGATTAAAAAAAATTGGGGTGTGTGTGAATTTCTATGTTGCAACAAAACATTGTTTTAGACTTGCATGGTGATCCCAGATGTTCATTCTCCTTATCAGTCTGCACACCAGAGGTGTGTGTTAGTGAGTGAGGAAAAGTGGGAAGGAAGACAGATGGTATTCTGTATTTTCAACACTGACTGCACTTCTGCCACATAGATCTCGTTGCCTCTGAGAACACAGCTTGTGCAAAAATATAGCCTTTTGAACTACACATCCAGTGGCGATGCTGGCTTGGTGGATTCTGGGAACCGTAGTCTTAAAAACCTCCAGCTATTTCAAATTGTAGGTGGAGAGGGAGCCCTTCGTTTTTCACAAAGGAGAGATTTCAAACAGGGATTTGCAAGGCATTCTTCTAGTTACGCTGAACTAAGTGGTAATTGAAAATATTTAGCTGCTTAGAGCAGGGATTCCCAACCCAATGCCCATGGACTGGATCTGGCCTGTGGCACCATTTCATGTGCCCCCCGCAAGGGCATTCCAGAAACAAAATGGCTACCCATTTGAAGCTGTTGGGACAAAATGGCCACCCCCATTGTGTAGGCAGGGCAAAATGGCCCTCTGACCCTTGAAGCTGACTGAGAGAGCATGACCTGGCCCCTGGCTTGAAAAGGTTGGGACCCCTGGCTTAGAGGATCTTGTTGTGTGGGTATTGCTTTTGATGAGATTCCATAGGGGGAAAAGGAACTCCCCAGGATTGGATTGGTTTGGGTTTGCTTGCCGTAGTGTAGCGTTTCATTGATTGGCCATAATATAATTCTACATGTGTGAAAAAGTCTTTGCGCTACTGATTCCCAGACCTGGTGCACAAGATCCCTTCTGGCTTATGGGCGGAAGATATTCTACTTTAGTTCAAAATCTTAAGCAGAACAACCTAGTTGTAACCTGAACATCAAGTCATGTTTGGTTTTTAGATGCTTCCTGTGCATGCAAATAATGTGTATGGTTGCATTTATTACACCCTTATGGATTTCCTATGGATGACCCTGCTCCTTTGTGATCAGAATGCTAGATTAGAGAATCCTTTGGCTTGATCTAGCATGTTCTCATGTGCTTCCATGCCCAACTGGGCATTGTGCTATAGCATAAGCAAGTGGAGTGAGAGCTGGATGGGAGCTCCACCAATCTCCATATGCTCCAAAGATACAGAAGGTAGGAGGTGGTTCCTCAATGGACTTGGTCCCTCCCTCCCTCCCTAGCCAACAATCAAAGAAAAGTCTGTCAGCTGGTTTGTCTCATATAGGTCTCCCTTGCTAGAAAGCCAATCATATCCAACTATAGGAGTCAGTGCTCATCTACAAAGAGCCAGCATTGTCTGTGTCTGCAGATGTTTCCATGGTTATGTGGCAGGCATGACTAGACACTGTAGCATGTGGAACACTGTTACTTTTCCAATGAAGCAGTCCCTATTTACTTGCAATTTCTTGCTTTTGAACTGCTAAATTGGGCAGGAGCTGGGATGGGACTGAGATGAGAGCTCTCTCTGTTGTGCAGCACTCAGGCCTTGAACTGCTAACCTGCACCTTCTGGTCATCAAGTTTAGCTTCTTAACAACCAAACCACTGCCCCCTATGCCAACCTGCTAATCACCTCTTCACCTGTTCCTAATCCCCCCCCCCTCTCTCATCTTGTGCAGGATGATGCCCCTCCCCACCAGCCCCCTCTCTCTAGACTACTTGGATGATTTTGATCTGCTGAAATTTGAGGTCAAGCAAGAGATGCCCCGACCTGGAGGGGGCAGCTCGTCTCTCAACTCCACCCCCTGCAGCTCCGTGCCACCCTCGCCCACTTCCGACAAAGCCGGAGGGGATCCCAAGTCTACCCTGGAAGAGCTGTACTGGATGGCCACCCTACACCAGACACTGGCGGCAGCCGTGGGGGGCAGCCCTGAGGGCCAACTGGTGCCAGGTCTGGATGAGGCCATGGAGGCTCTCCTCGGAGTCCCTGGGACAGAAGGAGGGTTGCGTGGCAGGGCAAGCCCCCAGTTGCAGGGGTACTTGGGAGTGGCTGAAGGGATTGCAGGAGAACAGCAGCAGGTAAGGCAGCTTCTTTCGTGCCCCAATCAGACTTTGAACTGCAAAATGAAGCAACTTTCTTGGTTTTGTCATTGGCCAAAATTAAACCAAAGCAAAGTGATCACTACGTTCCCATAGCGCTCAGTGCTCCCTCTGGGTGCTTCACAAGTTAATTTGCATTATGCCCCCAACATGCTGGGTACTCATTTTATTGACCTCATCAAGATGAAAGGCTGAGCCAACCTTGATTCCTGATCAAGATCGAACTCACAACCTTTTGGTTGCAGTACAGCAATTTTTACCACTGCACCACCAGGGCTACTAAATTAAATCTTCATTGGTACATGTTTCCAGTAACATCCGGCAGACCAGCAAATGAGCTGGATTCTATATATCTCCACATTCACACCATGTGTTGTTATCCACCAGCAGCCCCCATTTGAGCATGTTGGTGTTGCATTTAGGGACGCCAACCCTCATCCTATTCGGGGTCCTCCAAGTGACGTTGGGGAGATTGAGTTCCTCAGTTATATCCTCCTTTAATGTTGTTCCTTCTCCAGTGAGTTCTTTCCTCCATCTTCTAATTTGGTTTTGTTCTTGTGTACCCTCAATAGCATTTGTTCTTGCCATAAAGCTCTTCCTGGATTTGAGCCAGAAGACTTGAGACTCAGAGAATGTTGAAGGTCATTCTCTTGTTTAGTTCTGTCGGTGTCCAAGCAGCTAGTTATGGGAATCTGAAAAAGGATGTGGATTACCTGTGTGGGATGTGGAAGGGGGGAAAGGCAGAGAGATAAGTTAACCAGCATTAACTTATATACAGTAGTACAGGTACCTTGAGTTTCAAAGGACTTGAGTAACATGGTTTTTGAGTTAAGAAAGGAAATCCATTGAAAATAATTCCTTAGGTTATGGATTTAAATCACGAAAAATTTGTTACTCAAAACGTGGTTTCCCGTAGGAATGCATTGAAAACAAATTAATCCGTTCCAGAGGTCAGGAAAAAAAAAGGTTTTCAATGCATTCCTATAGTTTTGAGTTACTAATTTTTCATAATACAAAATGTCCCGAGGAACACATTAATTTCATAACTTGAGGTACCACTGTATCCTATTCCTATTTGAAAAGAGACTCTTTTCCATTTGAGAGTCCAGCACTGGAACTATACAAACACAAACCCTCCCACATAGGGGTATGCGGGTGGGGAAGGAAAACAGATTTTAAGGTCAGAATTTTAGCTAAGAGAAAGTGCAAGCTTAGCATCCACTTCTAGTGCTGAAAAATGGGGGAGGGGGGACTCCAAACGATAGAAGATTTTTAGCCTATTAGCAGGGAAATTGCAGGTTATCTTCCCATACCTTGGATTCAAGAACAAGGCTTCCGAGAAGGAATTCAGATTAGATCAAACCGTCCCATTCTAGAAAGTGCAAGGTTGTCCCGGATAGTTAGCAGGACCTGGCAAAGGTTGTAAAGAGACATTGATGCCAGGAACAATGGCAACCAGGGCTGCTAGCAGGATCAGGCAGGCTCTAGCAGTATATAGGGATACAGTAATTGTAATATAGAACATCCCAGGCCTTGGAAACGTTTTGTGTTTGGACTTAGATTTGCAGCACAAAAAGGCACCATTATACAGGGGACTTGTCAGAAGAAGAAGAAAAAGATTTCCCCAAAGCTGGTGGCCAGGCCAGCTGGTGGAGATGGGAAGCTTGGTGGGAATTTTTTTTTAACTTTTGCAAGCTCCAGTTTCGATGGATCTCTTATGGGGGAAAGTCTTAGAAGCCTGTATCCTTTGAGGGAGGCAGTGGGGTCTCTGTTTGATGCCATGAAATTGACCGTAGTTCTTGGGAGGAGAGATTCCCCCTCCCTAAGGCTTTGTAGCAGAGCTAGGAAAAGACATAAACCAGGGCTAGGATCCTCAGGATCTCCGAGCCAACATGGCTAGCAGAGATTCTGAGAGTTGCAGCCAAAAACAATAACAAAACAACAACAATAACAATCTTTTGCAAGTCCATTCCTTAGCCAGGAATCTGTTTTGTTCCAAACATCAGCACAAGATATGTACTGAAACCAAAAGATGATGAGTTCGATCCTGGCAGGACTCAAGGATGACTCAGTCTTCCATCCTTCCAAGGTTGGTAAAATGAGTCCTCAGCATGTTGGGAGAAAAATGCTAATTACCTGTCCGCCACCCAGAGAGGTGACTAAGTGCTACAGGGCCGTAAGGTAAAGGCCACCCTTGCTCGAAAGCCGGTCGTATCCAACTCTAGGGTTCAGTGCTCATATCTGTTTACAGCCAAAGAGCCAGTGCTGTCTACGTCTGCAGATGTTTCTGTGGACATGTGGCAGGCATGACTAAACACCAGAGTGCACAGAATTGTTGTTACCTTTCCCACCAAAGTGGTACCTATTTATCTACTTGCAATTTCTTGCTTTCAAACTGCTAGGTTGGCAGGAGCTGGGTCAGAGATGGGAGCTCCTTCCGTTGTACAGCACTCAGGTCTCAAACTGCTGACCTGCCAACCTTCCAGTCATCAAGTTTGGCTTCTTAACCACTAAACTATCACTGTCCCTCTAGGGCAATAGATAAGTGGAATTGCTAATTGCAAGCAGTTTTATTTCTCTCTTCCATTCATACGGGATTCCTCTCCTCTGTCTCCCTCCTCCTCTTCTTCCATCATCCTCCAGTTACCGATACTCCCTGACCGGTTCTCCGATGCACAGCTGGTCTCCATGTCGGTGCGAGATCTCAACCGGCAGCTCCGTGGCTTTGGCAAAGAGGAGGTCCAGCGGCTGAAGCAGAAGCGCCGGACACTCAAGAACCGGGGCTATGCCCAGTCCTGCCGCTTCAAGCGAGTCCAGCAACGCCACGTCTTGGAGGCTGAGAAGTCCCAACTGGCCCAACAGCTCGACACCCTGCGGGTCGAGATGGCCCGAGTGGCTCATGAACGGGACATCTACAAGGCCCGGTGCCAGAAGTTGCTGGGGGAAGCCACAGGGGGGCGCTGTGGGGAGGGGGCCGAGCCCATGACATCTCAGTCTACTTCGCTGACACAGTTTTTCCTATAAGTGACCCATGGTGCTCTCTTCCTGCAGGAGTTGAATGGGAAAAGAACTTGGAAATCTTTTCCCCCACTCTAGCCAGTAGGGGACATTGTGGACAAGAAAAAGCTGTTTTCCCTTTTCCTGCCACCAGAGGGTGACATCAGCTAAGGCTTCCATAAGGTTACTCCAGTTTTCAACCACTAGGTGGTGCCAAAGACCTTCAGGCTTCTGCATGTGGATGATGAGTACTATATCTACATGACATCCCACACATCTTTCAGGCTATTGTGGCTTCCCCTTCAAAGACTTCTGGAAATTGTAGGGCTTTTCAGGGTCTTCCAGGTTCTGTTAAAACCGGGGTTTTCAACCTACGGCCCGTGGGCCGATTCCGGCCCACACCACCATTTCATTTGGCCTGTGACTGGAAGTGGACGCAGACACATTTACGACAGCTGTAAATGTGCCCGCAGCTGTTGTAAACACATTTGCGACAGCTGTGGACACATTTTATGGCAGTGCTTACAGCAGGGGGAACCACCAAACCAGCCCGCTCAGCTGTCTGAGGGGATGTGGTCCAGCCCGCAGCTTAAAAAGGGTGAGAACACCTGTGTTAAAACCTCGGTAGGCAATCTGTAGCCCTCCAAAAGCTGCTGGACTCCCTTATCTCCCATCATCCCTAGCCAACAAAACCAAGGGTTGGGAAAGATGGACTTTGCAATTCTCTTCCACAAGTGAACCAGCCTTCTCTTACAGCAGAGTCAACAGATGGTCTCGTGGCACCATAAAGTCTAACGTTGTTTATTGGGCATAAATGTTTGGGTACCATAGGCCACTTCTACCACTTATGCCCAATTAAAACTGCTAGCCCTTAAAATGATGCTATTTGGCTTCGTTGATTTGACTGCAACACACAACAAGCAAACATGGGTAGTCCTGGGAAAATCCCTGTCGTGGAGACTCCCAAGGCCCACCCACCCCTCCCCAGTAATTCCATAATTCCAAGGTTCCTTCTTTGGAAGAAATTATTCCCAATTCCAGCTTCCCCTGATACACATTTATCGCATTGTTGCAATAGGGCAGTATGAGCTCTGGTGGAGCAGTGGTTAAACTGTTGTACTGTGGCCAAAACATTGTGAGTTTGATCCTGACGGGGATCCAGGTTGACTCAGCCTTCCATCCTTTTGAGGTCGGTATAATGGATACCCAGCATGTTGGGGGCAAAATGTGAATTAACCTTCAAACTGCCCAGAGAGTTTACTGATGGAGAGAGGGGTATAGAAGTGTAATTGCTATAATTGCCATTGCTGTGGGCCCTAGGTAGGGGTCTGGATCGTTTGGGGAGAAAAGACAGTGTCAGAAAGAGGAACAAGGGGAAAAATGACATCTGCACTCTTTTGCCAGCTTCCTGTGGAAGGCATCATGTCTTGGCAATATTTTCTCAATAAAACATAAGTTAACAATTGCCTGACCGACACTCGCCAATCCCCATAGGTTAGTTGCTGTGGTTTCGGTGGTCTCCCAGCATCAAATCCCCATTTGTGTAGTACAAAGGTGCCCAAACATTTCAGGCCATGGGCCGGTCATGTGATTCAGCGGGCCGGTCATGTGGTTCCTCCTACCGGAAGTGGAAGTAAAATGCCCCTTGCAGTCTGTTTTGCAAAAAGTTGAAAAATATTTTAAGCTGCCATTTTCTCTCCTTAAAGCAGGGGTGCCCACACTACAGCCCATGGGCCAGATCTGGGCCCCGATGCTCATTCATCTGGCCCACACCGCCTTTTTCACACCCGGTAGCAGAAGTAAAATGTGCCCATATGGGCAATTTTACTTCTGCTTCCGGGAGTAACGAGGGTGGTGTGGGCCGAATGAATTTGTGTTGGGGGCTGTATCTGGCCCATGGGCCACAGCTTGGGCAGCCCTAGTGTAGTAGCTGCATAAGATAAAATGGAAGAAAGAGGGGGAGAGAGAAAAAGAGACGGATCCACCCATCTCTATTTGGCTCACTTTCTTATTTCAAGAGTCCAAAGTACAAAAGTCAACTGTGGTAAGGAAACGGGTGGCTGTATGAGAGAGACACAATGGGATTCCAGGAAATCCCTGATGTCTATTTTCCTCATTCACAAAGGGATCAGTATATTAATTATATTTTAAGAAAATAGAACATTAGGCAGGTCCTACTAATAGAAAATTGCATGTGTGAATTACATTATCCTTGTGAGCATATGAGTGCATGTTCAGAAGAGAAGTTATATTAGATGTGTGTGTGTGTGTTTGCACCCATGTAAACATAGGGAAGAAAAATAATCTTTTTGTGTACCTGTGTGTGTGAGAGAGCCCTGGCTATTATATACACTCACACACTTGTGCATAGTGGTGCTTTCCCCCATTGCATTAATTAAACATGTCATTATAGGACAGAATTTATTGCCAGAGTTAGCATCTCATGTTATGGAGAGAGATGTAGAGAAAAGCCCTCTTTCTGGACGTGGAGTGTGATCAAGTTGCTTGCACAGCAGGGGACTGACAAATCCAGTTGCACTTTTCCGTGCGCTCAGTTATGTGTGATGTTACTACACACTCTCCCTTGTTACTGAGCACACCAGATGGTGCATCTTTACTTACACCTGAATCTTGCATGCAAAGCAGTCTTGAATGCAGCTGTGGAAGTATCTTAGTGATTCTGCATATCAGGTGTGACTGCAAGTGTTTATCAATGTGCCAGAGTTGGTGTGCATGTGTGGTTGGAAGAGAGTGTCTGGGAGGTGAATGATTTATGTGCCAGAGTGTGGGAAAGTTACTTTTTTGGAGTAGGCATCCCAGTATTCTCAAGCAAGATGGCTGGTGAATTTTAACACTCCTAGCCAAAAGTGCAAATACAGGTTGCCGCTCCTATCTACTGATCCAGTAGACTACAGTTTCCATTATCCACAAGTCTAAAAAGATTCACAATAAAATCCTGAAAAACTTATTTCTATGGCACATTACCAGAGCTGGCCACTAGAGGCCACTGTCTGTAATTTAAAATGTAAAATTTGCTGTTATCTGCAGTTTCAGATATCCAAGGTAAGTCTTGGAAAGGATACCTGCAAAAATGGTGTGTGCGTGTATGACTTGTATTGCTGAGTTCTAACTATACACCAAACTGGACCATATGGATTCTGCCAGGGAAACAAGAGAAAGATGTGTTGGAATCAACACTGGAAGAAGTGTGTTTTTAAACTACAACTTCCAGAATCCCCCAACTTTGCATAGCCAAAAAAAAATAACTTTTTGTGTCTGTGATCTGTCTCCCAAGGGCGTGGTGTTTTTACGTACTATGAAACCCTATTCTCTACTCCTCACCCCACACAATGTCCTGTTTTCTGTGTCTAGCTTTGCAATGTTTTCTACTATTTATTTTCCAAACCTCCTTTTTCTGCTCCCCATCACTCTGAAGTTAAACTGTTGAAAATCCCCAGCTAGTGGCTTAATGGGGAAAAGATTTTGGGGAAAGGGGAGGGAGGTTTTTCTGAAATGCATGGATTTTTAAAAATAATAAATCCTTTATATAAAAAAGAAAAAACCCACCACTTTGGAGTTGTGTCCATTCTGTACAACGAATTGGATAAAAAGACATTAACACCCCACTTATTTATAATCCTGTAGAGAAGGACTGCGTTGGCTTAGTGGTTAAGATGCTGAACTAAGACTGGAACGTTGGCAGGTGAGCAGTTCGAGACCCGAGTACTGCCTGACAAGAGTGAGCTCCCATCTCTGTCCCAGCTCCTGCCAGCCTAGCAGCTCAAAAGCAAGAAATTGCAAGTAGATAAATAGGTACCACTTCAGTGAGAAGGTAAACAGCATTCTGTGCACTCCGATGTTTAGTCATGCCTGCCACATGTCCACAGAAACATCTGCAGACACACAGCCCTGGCTCTTTGGCTATAAACAGAGATGAGCACTGAACCATAAAGTTGGATACAACTGCCTTTCGAGCAAGGGCAACCTTTACAGATTCTTCTGAGAAACTCAAAAGAAGGAACAAACCAATTAACCACCTCCACGACCCTGTTGTTTACTCCCTGTTTGGAGCAAAAAGACTTTCCCCTATTGCCCTGTCCATCTGATCTGGATTTGGCCCAAGGGAATTTAAAGTCGAAGTGAGCTCAGGAGATCTGGGGACAAAGTCTGCCTTTACTCACTGGTGCACCAAGTGACAAAGGGCAATTCTTACGTGCCTTAAGTTTCAGCATCTACACAAGGAGATCTACTACGCTGCTGGCTAGGCGCGTAATGAAAGAGTTCAAAGCATCATATTTATTTATTTATTAAACAATGCAGCAACCATCCATAATGCCATCAAAAAGGCATTTAGCCCCAAGCTGCCTGGCACGTAATAAACAAGCCACTCAATTAGTTGCAATTGTTTACATTTTATGCAGTTTCATCTCTCTTGCCTAGAGAGGAACTGGCACAAGGCCACGCCGCAATCGGGAGACTTTTGGACTAGAACTCCCAGAATCCCCCAGGCAGGCTAGCCGGGGGATTCTGGAAGATGTCATCCAAAACATTGGCTTTTCCAAACACTGGAAGACAGGAATCTGGCCAGGTTATCCTGGTATGGTAATAGATTAGACCATACAGCCAGCGACTCAATGCTGACCGTCAGGCAGAGGTTAACTAACCTGACAACCCTGAGGACTTACAGCCTTGGGTGGCAAAGTACACAAAAAGGGGGTGATGTTTCCCAAGTGGATTAAATCCCACTTGAATCCATCTTGAGGGAGAGCAGCAGCTTCATCCGTCCTGGCCTGGGGCTGAGGAGGGCTTTGTTTGCCAAAAGGGCTCAGGACCAGAAAGTGACTTGTGGAACTGGATTAGTGGTACGGGTGTCATGCTGCAATGCGGAAGGCAGATGAAAGGCCGCTGCTTTATATTCTCAGGACAGTCTTCATGGCTGATTGCTATGATGATCGCCAATATTCGGATTTGGATATGGCAGAAAAAGAAGGCAGTTAGGATGTTTCAGTGTGAACACCTAATATTTTTCTTTTTTCGTGTCAGAGGCACCACCACCAAATAATAACGTACAAAGCTCCAATTAACATATCTAAAACGAAAAGGAATTAAAAGGACTAGATGACATCCACCCAATATCGGGCCAACTCAACTGCATTTCCTCTTGCCAGCTTAAGGTCCTCCTCAGTGCATGTTGAAGGGCATTGTGTGCATCGTATCCTATTCTTCTCCACATTCACACAGGCCACCATCTACAGGGAAGCCTCACTTTCTCAAATTAGCCCTTGATCTTCCTACCCCAGCACACAGTCTGTTAAGGGCATGGTTGTTTGTGGCCAGGCAGTAGAGCCATGATGGCAAACCTTGGCACTCCAAATGTTCTTGGACTTCAATTCCCAGAAGCCCAAGCCCCTGTGAATCCAGATGAATGGGTTTACTGCAATTCATCCGGCCCACGCTGCCCTCGTCGCTCCCGGAGGTGGGAGTAAAACGTGCCCATACGGTTAAGGCTCTTCTGAGTTAACCCTCCATAAGGGCGCGTTTTACTTCCACTTCCAGGAGTGACAAGGGCAGCACGGGCCTGATGAGTCACAGTAAACCCATTTGTGTGGATTCATGGGCTTCTGGGAATTGAAGTGCAAGAACATCCGGAGTGCCAAGGCTCGCCGTCTCGGCAGTAGAGAATCATGTGGTTCTACCCAGATATCTGGTAGCTCCTTGCTTGCCTTCCAAAGTGCTAGGGCTGTCTGTGGGGAGGTGAGCAGAAGTTATGTGAGCAGAAGTTAAGTTCAGGTGAGCAGAGGTTATGAGGAAACTGTGCCTGTGTGTTGGTGGAGGGATGCCAGCTACGTAATGCACTTGTAATGCACCTGATGGCGCTAAATGACAATCAGACTTGGAAAGATCTGCTGTCCAAATTGGCTGTGGTTTTTCATCTCATCCTGCTGCTTGATGCACAAAGATGCACAACCTGCTTGAGAGACTCAACTTCCTTGCTTTCTCTAACACCCCCCCCCCCAAAAAAAAAAATCATCTTTCAGCTATGGTTGTACAGAGACATCCAGTTACAGTATATGCATAGAGCACTTGTTCCAATTTAGAAGTGTGCAGACTTGTTTTCAAACTGCAGATTATGTTTTGAGAATTATTTTCTGAGAGGTAAAGTCCCCAAAAGCTCAGTCTGCATGGATCTGGTTCTAGGATCCATCTTGACTTGGACTGATCCTACCCTTTCAAAAAAAAAATACTACCATACTGTGGGCATGGTATGGTGGGCGTGGCCAGGGGGAAAGCCCTGGGTTGCACCCAAATTAGGACTTTTTTTTACCAATTTTGGGGTCTCTGACCCCCCCCTGCCGGGTCCAGGGAGGTGGAGAGACCCGATCCAAGCTGTTTCTGGGCTTCCCCGACGTCCTCAGCCAGTGCAGCAAGCCAAAACGTCAGGATTCGAACCCTGACGTTTTGGCTTGCTGCACTGGCTGATGACGTCGGGGAAGCCCAGAAACAGCTTGGATCGGGTCCCCTGCCTGCTCCAGAGAGATCAGAGGTCCCGATCTACAGCTGTAGGGTGGCTGGGGAAGCTGACGGGGACTCCTTGTCGGCTTCCCTAGCCACCCGCCCTTGCCTCCGCAGCTGTGGGGTGGCTGGGGAAGCCGACGGGGGAGCCCCCCGTCAGCTTTCCAGACTCCCCACCCCTGCCTCCGTAGCTGCAGGGTGGCTGGGAAGCTGAACGGAGAACCCCATTCAGCTTTCCAGCCACCCTGCTGCTAAGAACGACTATATCGGATAACGGTAAAAAGAACGTTATCCAGTACAAATCTTCCCCCCAAATTTGTCATCGTTATGCGGTTTTAGCGTTATCTGATGCAATTGTTATCCAGGGTATTACTTAAATGGTAAAAATCCTCCTTCCATCAGCTGAAGTGGAGCACCTGACCTTTAAGAAACCCAGTGACTAATACAGTGGTACCTCATACAATGATTTTAATCCGTTCCACGGGGCTCGTTATTGTACGAAAAAATTTGCTATATGATGCATGCATCGTGTACTGATTTTCCATATGGGATGCATCGTACAATGATTTTTTTTCGCTATGTGGTTTTTCCGATTGAAAGATTGTAGTATGATTTTTTTCCATGGGGAAAATTGTTATGTGGGATGCCATTTCCCCCCCAAACCTAACTGCTATGCAATGTCAGGCGATTGTTGTATGAGGTTCCCCTGTACATATAATTTGCATACAGTATTTCTGATGATCAACAGCTAATTTCAGCAGGATGGTTGACCAAGTGAACCTGAAAGATGTTCCGTCCTGTTTTTCCAAGACTCTCGCTTAGTCTTCCCATCCATATACTGTATATTCACACACATGCTCTTGCTCCATTATTTTATATATGGATTGCTGCTATGAAATCTGGTTTCTGCTTACTAAGCTGGCTTTTGCCCAAGCATTGGCCTTCTGCCGAGGCTTTTCGTAGGAAAGGAGAGAGGGGAAGAGTGTCATTCTCGGTAGCCACTACGTCTGCCAGTAATCCTCATATCCTCTTAATGAATATCCCTGTAATTAATATCTCTCCTGCATCCCTTTGCCCCTTTTCTGTTAAGGACAAGATGGCAGCCAGGGCAGATAAGATGACTCTAAGGATCATTGGAACAACTCTCTGAACAGATATGAGCCTCAAGTCCTCCGGCTCAGATCCAGGAAGAGATTTATGGCAAGAAAAAATATTTTTGAGGGTACACAAAAGCAAAACCAAATTAGAAGATAGAGGAAGGAGCTCACTGGAAAAGGAATAACATTAACAGAGAATATAACTTAGGATCACAACCTCCCCTACATCACTTGGAGGACCCTGAATAGGCTGAGGGCCAGAGTCCCTAGATGTAAGACCAACAGGCTCAAGTGGGGACTGCTGGTGGACAACAACACACTGTGTGAATGTGGAGAGACACAGAATCCAGCTCATCGACTGGTCTGCCGATTGCTGCCAGAGACAGGCACCAGTTAGGACTTGGGTTTGGACAATGACAAAGCGAAGAAAGTGGCTTCATTTTGGCAGTCCAGGGTTTGATCAGGACATGAAAGGAGAAGGAGAAGATTGGAACGTCGCACTCGGTTTCTCCTCCTTGATTCTCTTTCTGTCTTGCTTGTGTTTTTTAATTCTTCCTGGCCATGTCCCAAATGCAGCACAACCCCTTTCTTGCAAGAAGGAGAACGGCACTTTAAGATATGGCACGTGGTGGGACATGGCAGCAAGGCATGGAAAGTGTAATTGGGTGTTTGGGGTTAGAAAGGAACGGGAGGGAGGGAGTTGAGGTGAGGCTAACCCCTTCATCCAAGATATCTAACTCACCCAAACCCTCCATTTTTCTACTCAACACGATACCATCAGTTCACAACAAGGCATACAGAACTTGGAGGCTTCACTCTGGCTTTATTTCCCATGTTTCTAGTCCTCGTGAACATTGATAGCTACTTTCTCAAAATATTTGTATTTTTAGATTCATGTCACTGAAAAAGTGCAATCTCTCCACCAAAGTTCACAGTGAAATGAACGTTAGCTTTGAAGGTGGCACCACACGGCTGCTTTGTGGGTGGGTTTTTTTTAAAAAAGAGAAACCTCAAACAACCAGACGGTTTGGTTGCCATGTGCTGCTATGAATACAGTAGGGTTTATTCAGGGGTGTGGCAAATTCACTCTCTATAACAGGGGTGCCCAAACTTTTTGGGCCGTAGGCTGATCATGTGGTTCAGGGAGCCGGTCACGAAGGCCCGGGGGCCGGGTGTGGCCCCTGACGCCAATTCATCCGTCCCACAAAGCCCTCGTCGCTCCTGGAAGTGGAAGTAAAATGCGCCTGTAAAACATGCCAGGAGCAACGAGGGCTTTGTGGGCCGGATGAATTGGCATCAGGGACCGCACCCGGCCCCCGGGCTTTAGTTTGGGCACTGCTGCTTTATAAAATCAGAGGAAATCTTGTGTTCTTACTTGTAATATCTCAGAGCCTAGACCTGAGATATTAGATGGCTCTTATCTGTTCTTACAACAGTGAAAGAAGTGGTTGGCATGTCTCTAGATCAGCACTTTGAGTCAGTTCCAAGATTTAAGTCTTGGCCAGAGAAGAGTTTGGGACATACAGAGCTTGGAAATGCTAATTTTGTAATTATAACTCCCACCATCTCCAAAAACCCCACCTTTCTGGGCACATGTAGCAGTTATTTTATTTTATTCACACAACTCTACTTTAGGGAAGGTGAACCTGACCAGACTGTGGGCCACTTACAGCTATCCCAAGTACAAACTGGTTTCCTGCCTTTTTGTTCTCTGCATTGCGGCATTCTCTGGGCAGAGTTTCAAAGCGGCCTGCCATGGCACCACTTTTGACTGCCTTCTCTAATGATCTTTTAAAATTATATTTATTTTATTATATATATGTTTTGTAGAATGCTTTGCTGTTGGGTATGCCAACCAACTGAGTCCCCAGCAAGTAGAAGGACATTAAGCTAAGCTGTTGCTATTTTGAGCCTCCCAAAGTGACCTGTTGTGCCAGGACAGAAACAGAGTGGTGTAGTGGACATGAGTGATGGACTAGGAACTAGGAGACCTGACTTCAACTATCCACACAGCCATGGGGACTTGTGGGAGGGTGTGACAATAGTACAACCACTCCTTGAACATTTCCATACTATGAGAACCCTATTATGGTTGCTTTAAGTTGAAAGGGACGTCATCATGTCATGGAATAAAGAAGGAGGATGTTGGAGGTTTCCTAGTTAAAACTGGGACTACAGCAAATTAGAGTATGGATGGGCAGAAGAGAAATCATGATCAGCTAATAGACTTAAGAGTAGATCTGTGTGGTTTGCAGCAGATTTTACTAAGGGAAATATTCCCCATTAAGCGACCCACACGCTATGATCACGGAGCCATCTCCTGCAGCACATATGAAATGAGACATACAGGATTTAACACTGGGACTGCAATGGACTGCTTTGAGGATATGGGCAACAAAAGAGACAGAGAAAGAGAAAAATAAATAAAGAGAAAGAGAGAGAGAAAAAAAAAGAGAGAGAGAAATTCAGGCTTTGGGAGAGGACATTCAGTTCTGGAACTGAAAACAAATTCCTGGATGCTATCAAAGATGTCTTGTTTCTTAATTGTTAAGTATGCATCTCTGAACCTTTAAAAAAATGTTTGGGATTCTAGAAACTAGGCAAAAAGATCCCATTTAGACACAAAGGGGGGAGGGGAGCAAAATATTTAAACACTTTAAAGGCAGATAGATTTATTTCAGCCTGCTAGTCTTTAAAGTGCTATGATATTTTGCCTCCCCCCCCAGGTTTTCCTTTCCCTCCTTTCCCTTTGCCAGCACGATGAGACAAGAGTTACATCAAGTACACACAGAATGCATTTCCTTCACTTGCAAATAATCATCCTCAGACACCCTCCTGTTCAAAACCATGGAATTAACTTCAGGAAAAGCTTCAGTCTGTTTGCATATATACCGTCGTCTGCTTCTTCAGACAGCAGGCAAGCAAATACCAGATCAGTTAATAAGCAGCATTAGAACTTCATTAGAAATTCTAGGGTTACAAAAATCCATAATGCTATCTGATAGACGCAGACACAAGCAATATATGTGATGATACTAAACAACAACAACAACAACAATAATTGTATCTCAGATTGGGAGCTGACACAGCAATATCATCCCCATATGCAGTTCTTCCGTAAGTCATACTGTTGATGCTGTAAAACAGGGATTCTCAACCTGTGGCCCATGGGCCAAATGTGGCCCACAGCACCATTTCATGTGGCCCCACCACCACCTCCACTACACCAGGAAGTGCCATGTAGTGGAGGAAGGGGAAATGGCTGTCCAGCCCCTGAAGCTGTCTGAGGGAGCATGACCCAGTCCCCAGCTTAAAAAGGCTGAGAACTCCTGCTGTAAGAACAGGTGACGCAGTGGTTAAACTGCTGTACTGCAGTCAAAAGGCTGTGAGTTTGATCCTGACTATGGATCAAAGTTGTCTCAACCTTCCATCCTTCTGAGGTGGGTAAAATGAGTACCCAACATGTTGGGGGCAAAATGCTAATTCACTTGTGAACTGCCCAGAGAGTGCACTAAGCGCTATGGGGCGGAATAGAAGTATGATTGCTTTGCTATCCTCTCTCTTTCCCTTCCCCTACTGCCCACATTTGACTCTTTATCCTAAATGGAAACATTAGGGAGACGAATCAATGCTATTTACCAATTGAGAATGAAGTGAGAATCGATGAATGCACTGTGGACTGGCAAGAGACTTTGGTATTATATATCTTAATCCATGGGTGCCCAAACTACAGCCAGTGGGCCAGATCTGGTCCCCAGTGCCAATCCATCTGGCCTGGAAGTGGAAGTAGAACACGCCCATATGGGTGCATTTTACTTCTACTTCCAGGAGCAATTACCTCTGATTGTCTGATATGTATGGTTTCTGTAAACCGCCCTGAGTCGGTTGCACCGAGTAGGGCGGTATACAAATCGAATAAATGAATGAATGAATGAATGAGCAATGAGGGTGGCCCAGACAGGATGGATTGGCATTGGGGGCCAGATCCGGCCAATGGGCCACAGTTTGGGCACAATGGCAGCACTTCCTCCCTCTCCCCAGCACAGCTCACCCCGCCCCTCTGTTTGGGCATTTGGTCTCTAAAAGGTTTACCATTACTGATCTAGGGATTTTCTAAATATGTTTTAGTGAATCTTTAAAACTCCCTGCACTGTCTCTGAAAGGATTTCCTAATCACTAAACAGTAAGTTTCCTTCCTCACTTTTTAAACGATCTCCAGAGTAGTCATTTCTTGTTCGATGTGCAAACTCAGCCCAAAGGCCCCTGCACTCGGCCAAGACAACATAATAATTCTTCCCCACCCAAATTGGTATTTGCTATAACCCAGGTTTTTACTTCCTAAACTCCCCAAGCTGACTTGGAAAACCAGTTCCCCATTGATTTCTTTGTTGATGAATGGCTGCATGCTGCAAAGGATTCTGGGACGCACTGTGTAGGGTGTTCTAGGTTTATATGTCAGTTTTATTCTAGTTCAGCCACCTACAGTCCGTCCCCCCCAGTTTGACGAGGGCTTGAAAACTCTTCTACATCATAACATGACTTTCATATTATACATTGATGGTGGTTGGGGAATTCTGGGAAAAGGTAATCCCCCCCAAATCCAATGTTTCCAAGTCCCGATCTCAACCAAGATCTCCTGAGAAGCACTTGACAGTGGTTGATGCAGAAGACCTTTCCGAACACCACTAATCAGAAATGTCACATCTTCTCCCTCTAGTTCACAAGACATTAGCTTGACCATCGCTGTCTTGTGAAACCACAGAGAACCTTCCAAAGGAATTCGTCCAGCGAGCAAGAAGAGTGTGGAAAACTCCTTTCTAACTGCTGCACAGCCTAAGGACACTAATTTCGCTGAGGCAGCTGGTTGTGTGGTGTATTCAGCAGAAATACCAAATTCCTTCTGGTGCCTGTCAGCATTGGTTTCTATCTATGCGCTTGATAATAACAACAGCATGCTGTCAAATCAATTATGACTTAATGGCGACCCTTTCCAGGGGGTTTTAAGGTAGAAAATACTCAAAAGTGGTTTATACCCTGGGACTACTGTGCAGCTTGCCCAAGGCTACAAAGAATTGGCTCTTCTGGGATGGACAAGTGTGGCATTGAACGCCCAACCTCTGGCTCTGTGGTCAGATTCTTTCACCACTGAGCTATCTAGTGCATTTAGCATCACAAGGAACGTGTCCGTGGAGCACAAGGCACTGTTTAGCCTGAGAAAATGAGATTTGAGCCAGAACCACCTGAAGAATGTAACACAAAGAGGCTTAACTGTGGAATGTATGGGACAATATTGTGAAGCACCGCAGGGTCTCTGAGCATGCACAAAGAGCATTTCAGAGTAACTGCTGGCCACCCACTCACCAAAGTGACTCTGGGCATGATGCAACTGCAATTCACCTTACACAAAAGACCCAACATACCTTGAAAAACCCTACATAAAACACATTATAAAATCAATTATAAAATAATAGTGGCCCCTGTCCTAACTATAACTGGGGAAAGAAACTCGGCCATAATTGCATAACTCCACACAGCCTGCATGCAGAGAGGCAGCCTCAGCAGTTACCTATAAAGCCAGGCACTTTTCATGAATAAGTAAAAGCAAGCACTTTTGGGGTCCTTTAGTTTGCAAAGAGTTCCTACTTATTCATGGAGTGGGAAAACAACGCAAGAGAGGAAAATGCTAAGAGCTGGGTTCCCTTCCTTCTTCCCGCTTGTAAGCTCTGTAGGAGGAACTTAGGATCTTTTAATGAACTCTCCATCTCCGCTCCCTGGAGTAGAAGTCGGAAAATGCAGCCACGAATTCCTTCTGCTCGATGGAAGAGTGAAAAGATGCAGAGCTGACCTGGCATTTTATTCCCAGAAAGGGATGAGAGTGGTTACAGTTAATGAACGCTTGCTCATAGTTGAAGCCAGAGCTTGGGACCATTCCAGTGGTGGGCATCAGCAGGTTCGCACCAGTTCACCAGAACTGGTAGCAGACATTCTGGCTGGCCCTTCTGCCCATCCAAGTTTTGAAATAAAGTAGTCCTAATTCAGGTGCAACACAGGGCTTTCCCACTGGTTACGCCCACCAGATCACGCCCACAGTGTGGTAGTAAAACTTTTTTTGCAGCCCACCACTGGACCATTCCTTTCTGGTTGATAAGCCTTAGCCTTCATGGTGAATAAAAAGATGCAGTTGGATCCATCCCACCTCTGCACATCCAGAGTTCATGCACAGTTTCAGATTGGTTGGTGGTTATATACCCCCCCTTTATGATTCCTGACACATTTTTACTTCTGCTTCCGGGAGCGATGGGGGCAGTGTGGGCCAGATGAATTGGAGATGGGAGACGGATCTGGCCCACAGGCTGTAGTTTGGGCACCCCTGGGATACTCATTCAGAAATTTAACTCACTATGCAATATCCAATTATGGTTCCTCATACTCCAGGATAGACTGGCCCTGTAAAATACCTCGATTGGCCAGGACAAGTGGGGTCCACCTTCAATGCCACCCCAACCCAATCCCGATTTGCTTAGCCTCCCTCACTTCATTTGGCAGCAAATATTGACCATCTCATGAGTGGCAAATGTCAGCATCCATGCGTGTGGGTGTGTATGCAAACTCCCTCTCCGGTTTCTGACATTCAAGAGTTTACCTAGGAGAGAAGAACACGGGGTATTCCACAGAGGAGAGGTGTGTGTGAAGAAATCAAATCACAAGGTCTGACGACAAGCGGTGTTCAAGAGAGCTGGTTTATTAAAGGAGATGGGAGTCACCGTTGCAGGCAGTTATGGGGGTGAAGATCTGTGAGACGTGGGTGGGAAGATGGGGGGGAACAGCTGGGAACATCTGGATGGGGTGTCGTTCCAGCTGCCATCCTGAGTCGTAGGTGAAGGCCCAAGGAAGCCCGAGGCAAAATGCTCTCTCTCTCTCTCACTCACTCTCTTCCCCATCAGAGGAGGGGGTCCTAAGGGACTACAGACAGAGGTTTTGGGAAAGAGAACCAGGCACCTGAACAGAGAAAGAGAGACGGAGGATAAAAAGAGAGAAAGACGATTGATGGATGGAGTGGACTCCTTTCAAAAGCAGCTGTACAAGCTTTAAAGCAGGGGTTCCCAACCTAAGGCCCGTGGGCCAGATCTGGCCCAATGCACCATTTTTGTGACCCCCACCCCTCCAAGGACATCTGAGAAGCAAAATGGGTGACCCTTTGAAGCTGTTGCAACAAAATGGCTGCTCCCATTGTGCAGGCAGGGCAAAGTGGCCATCAGGCCCTCGAAGCTGACTGAGAGAGCGTGATCCGGCCCCCGGCTTGAAAAGGTTGGGAACCCCTGCTTTAAAGTTCCCCACTGCACCCTTTCCCAGGGCTAGCACCGAGTTTGGAAAAGTGACTCTTTTGGATTACAGTTCCCAGCATCCCCTTGAGCCGCCCTGAGCTTTAGGGGTGTTGCCTCTAAACAAAAAGGAATTGCCCGTGTTCTGAGGCGCCCCCTGTCAAGTCCCTTCTTTTCACGGCTGTGGTTGCTACCCCAACCCCAGGGACGGTGTTTATTGAGCCAGGATAATTGCGAGGGCCTTCCAGTCGTCAAGCTCAGCATCTTAACACTAAGTCACCACAGCCCTTTCAAAGGTCGCCCTTGCTCGAAAGCCAGTCGTATCCAACTCTAGGGTTCAGTGCTCATCTCTGTTTATAGCCAAAGAGCCAACACTGTCTGCATCTGCAGACGTTTCCGTGGACATATGGAAGGCATAACTAGACACACAGAACAGTGTTTACCTTCCCACCGAAGTGGTACCTATTTATCTACTTGCAATTTCTTGCTAGGTTGGCAGGAGCTGGGACAGACGGCAGGAGCTCACTCTGTCATGCAGCACTTGGGTCTCAAACTGCTAACTTGCTGACCTTCCAGTCGTCAAGTTCAGCGTCTTAACCTCTAAGCCACCGCAGTCCTCAGTGGCAGGGAGGATAAATAAAAAACCAAACTCTAGGGAGATCTGGAGAGGAAGGGAGAAACTGAGAGGGTGTCTTGTGGCACCACTGAAGACAAGGAGGCAGAAACTGGAACAAACACCACATGAATGTGATCCGATTAAAAAACAAAGCCCAACCAATTCTTTTAAAAATCAATATGCAGCCTTTACACAGCATGAGTCAATATAGGTTATAAAAGTAACAAGTTTGGGAAGAGAAACTCTCAGAATTCCAGCAATGCTGTATTGATGGGGTGTGGTGGGAGGAGTTCTGGCAGTTTTGGAAATAATAATAATAATAATAATAATAATAATAATAATAATAATAATAATAATAATAATAATAATAATAATAATAATAATAATAATAATAATAATAATAATAATAATAATAAAAACATTCCAAGGGTCCCAGTCTGGCCAGGTTATACTGCTATGGTAATAGAGTAGACCCTATTGCCAGTGACTAACTTGACCACCCTGTGGACTAATGAGCTTGGGTGCTGAAGTCCATAGGGAAGGTTGATGGTCCCCAAGTAGATTAAATCCCACTTGAATCCATCTTGATGAAGGGAAGCAGCTTCATCCTTACTAGCCTGGGGCTGAAGACTTCTTTGTGCTAAAAGGGCTTAGGACCAGAAAGTGACTCGAAGAACTGGATCAGTGGTACGAGTGTCACAATGCAATGCAAAAGGCAGAGGAAAGGCCGCTGCATTATATTCTCAGGACAGTCTTCATGGCTGATTGCCATGAGGATTGCCAATATTCAGAATCAGATATTAGGCACAAGAAGAAGAATTCCAAGGGTTTCTCTGAGTCCAAGCAGCTTGTCTCCTCCCATGGGGTTCTCTATTCTCATCCAATCTGTTTGGCTATCCAGCCTGCCTGCCATCCAAATCCATCCATTTTCTTTTTCCCGCCCTCGGTTATGAATTCACCCTCGTTCACATTGCTGTTTCACAACTCTCTCCCAACCTTCAACTCTGCCCTCAAATCACTGCGACGATTATGGAACTCACATTAAGGTGCTGGGCGGATCATTCCTGGGATTGGGAGAGGTGGATGTGGGTCTCATTGGGACTGTGGGGAGGAAGACCTCTGGGTCGCTGGGGCTATGCCTTTGCTTCCATAGTATTCCACCACCTGTTTGGGAACCTCAGCCAGAACATATTTGGCAAGGGCATGGGGGGCAGCCTGGAAGAAGAGAAAAAAAGTGGCAGGGGAAAAACATAACACATTTGATTGAGAATGAGAGAAGTAGCAGCAGATGCCAAGAGAACTAAGCAACAGAATGACCCTTGACCAGTCCCATGCTGGTCCAGTGGGACACCGGG
Source organism: Furcifer pardalis (assembly GCA_030440675.1). Classification (NCBI taxonomy): domain Eukaryota; kingdom Metazoa; phylum Chordata; class Lepidosauria; order Squamata; family Chamaeleonidae; genus Furcifer; species Furcifer pardalis. The sequence goes on from CP126897.1 coordinate 4,268,535, forward strand.
ATGTGTCGCCGCATGCCTGTACTTATAACTTATAACTTAAAGGGCCATACCACCTCGGCAATTTCCGCTTCTGCTCCTCTAGCCAGGCTCCCTTCCTCCCTATGGGAGAAAGTCTGAAGTACTTCAGCAGTGGCATGGAGATAATAAGACTTGGATTGAAAAAAACCAACAACATGAAATTATTATTATCTGCGCATTGCTGCCAAAGTGCTTTGGACTTTCTCCCACAGGGCAGAGGGGAGCCCAGCGAGAGGAGCCAAAGCGGGAGTGGAAACTGCCGAGGTGGCGTGGCCCTTTAAGTTATAAGTAGGGACACATGGTGACACATCCCAGTAACCCACTGGGCCAGTACGGGCCTGCCCTCGACATCATCTGAACAGATATGAGTCTCAAGTCTACAGACTCAGGTCCAGGAAGAACTTTAGCGAGTGGGTGGCAATACAGTCAAACCTCGCATAAAGAGCGCCTCGCTTAAAGAGTAACTCGCTTAAAGAGCAGAATTTTCTCTGAATGTTCGCTTCGCTTTACAAATAAAACCAACCAAAAACTCGCTTAACAAATAAACCGGGTTCGCAATCCCCTCCACAGTTGGTCATTTACAATGGTGTTTCGCTTAAAGAGCAAACTCGCTTAAAGAGCAATCCTGTGGAACGCATTATGCTCTTTAAGCGAGGTACCACTGTATATAGCTGAACAAACCAACCAACCAACCAACCAACCCAGTGGTGGGATTCAGTAGGTTCACGCCAGTTCACCAGAACTGGTAGCAGAAATTCTGGCTGGTCCTGCCCATCCATGTTTTGAAATAAAGCAGGGCTTTCCCCCCTGGTCACACTCACCATACCATGCCCACAAAGTAGGTAGTAAAGAAAATTGAATCCCACACCTGAGCAAAACCAAATTAGAAGATGGAGGAAGGAGCTCACAGAATAAGGAATAACAATAAGGGAGGGTATGGTTGAGGAACTCAACCTCCCCTACATCACTTGGAGGACCCTGAACAAGGGTTGGAATGCCTAAAGGCAAGACCAACATGCTCAAGTGGGGGCTGCTGGCGGACAACAAGAGGCTGTGTGAATGTCGTAGAGAGATACAGAATCTGACTCATTTAGTTTAGCCTGTAAAACAAGATGTGGTTGTTAGTTGTTGTTTTACTCTCTGCACTTTCCTGGTTAATGTTTAATTCTCACCACTAAGGGGTCACTCTGGGTTCAATGCAAGAGCAGATGCTCCTATCACTTGATGGTTCCTAATTTCAATCAATGTGCTGCTGGAGGCAGCTTTTCATGCTACAGTTGGGCTCAACCACTAACTTTCCATAGGCTAGGGCAGTGGTGGGCATCAGCAGGCTCACACCAGTTTGCCAAAACTGGTGGCAGAAATTCCTGCTGGCCCCTCTGCCCATCCAAGTTTTGAAATAAAGTACTGTAGTCCTAATTCAGGTGCAACATAGGACTTTCCCCCTGGCCTCGTCCACCATACCACGCCCACAGTGTGGTAGTAAAAATTCTTGGAGCCCACCACTGGGCTAGGAGTGCTATATGAGCATGTTTTACTTCTGCTTCCGGGAAAGCTGAGGGCGGTGCGGGCTGGATGAATTGGCGTCAGGGGCCAAATCTGACCCATGGGATGTAGTTTGGGCACCCCTGGTGTAAACAGAGAAAATGGCATCTTAAAATCTATCTCATCCTGTTACAAGACAGACTGCAAGGTGCATTTTGCTTCCGCTTCCAATGGGAGGAACCACACAACCGACGCGCTGAACCATAAGACCAGCCCTTGGCCCAAAAAAATTGGACACCCCTGCCTTAGGCAGTCTTGCAATAATTAGTGAGCCATTTTTTCCCACTAATCCCTTGATGACAAAGCTCAGAAAACAAAACTCATCTTGCTTCCAGGCTAGGAAGCTAGATCAGGCGAGAATCAACTCTGTTTTGCACATGGCTCAAACATCCTGGTACTTTCATGTAAATGGCCATGTGTACCGTCTCGACTGTATACGTATCAGTCTCTCCTGTGGCCAGGGTCCCGATGCGTTTTTAGGAGGGACCACTTGTTACAGGTTTAATGTACTGACTTCTCTTTTCAAGAAATGAATGGCTGTTACAAATGGCTGCACTTCTATTTCTCAGTCTCCTTCCAAGGGCAAAGCATTTTTGTTTTGCTTTTAGAAGGCAATTTAAAGTAAAGGTCGCCCTTGCTCAAAAGCCAGTCATACTGGAATCTAGGGTTCAGTGCTCATCTTCATTTACAGCCAAAGAGCCAGTGCTATCTGTGTCTGCAGACATTTCCGTGGACATGTGGCAACCATGACTAGACATAGTTGGAATACTGTATACCTTCCCCACCAAAGTGTACCTATTGATCTACTTGCAATTTCTTGCTTTCAAACTGCTAGGTTGGCAGGAGTTTGGACAGAAATGGAAGCTCAATCTGTCATGCAGCACTCAGGTCTCGAACTGCTGACGCTAACCTTCCAGTCATCATGTTCAGTGTCTTTACCACTAAGCCACCACACTCCCTAGATGTCTATTTAGCCTAAAGCAATTGGGACTTCTAGCTTTAAAGTATCAACTTCTTATGTACGGAACGCACCATGCTTGCTTAACGCTGCCATTTTGGAAGAGGGAAGTTTCACCTTTTTGAATTCCCGGACAGGGACAAACTGGACAATGTCTCGGATTGCCCTTCCTACGTCACTTTCTAGCATCCCGCGATCCCCGTTGAGTTCTCGCATGTCAGAGAAGTCGGCGTTCCCAATGCCCACAATGATAATGGAGAGGGGCAGGTGGGAAGCTCGTACGATAGCGTCGCAAGCCTCGGGCATGTCGCTCACCACGCCATCGGTGAGAATCAGAAGCACGCGGTATTTCTGTGGGGTAGAAGAGAGACTGTCGGCTACAACCTTCCCCCCCACCCTGTGCAATTAGGGTTCAAAGCGGGTCCCTCCACCATCACGTCTGCCCCAGTTCCTCCCACTGTGACCCATCAAACCGTGGGCAACCCGGTCTTCTCTTCCTCAGCTGCGGGGGCTGCCACTTTGTTGATGATGGGTGCCACATTGGTCGGGCCGTACAGCTGTATTTGGGGCAGGCAGCGCTTATATGCTTCGATTACACCACTGATCCCTGTAGGAGAAGAAAATTAACTGTTGGGATAGTTTAATAAGTTTTTTGCTTATTACATTTATATCCCACCGATCTGGGATATTTCCCCACTTTGGGTGGCTTACAAGGTATTAAAAAATCTTTACAATAGAAAATTAGACATAAATAATAAACACACTAAATAAATTACAAATAGCAACAAAATGTATTGCAGTATTTTATAATAGCAAAGTAAAATGCACCAGTATTTGATAATAGCAAAGTAAATACTGGGATACAGCAGGGTTTCTTTCAGTCAGGCTTTTGTTCTTTGGACCTAGGAAAACATTTTAAAAAAGGTTCCCTCCTAACCTAGCAGGAAAACAAAAGTTCAGTTTTTGACTCCTGCAGGCATTGGAAACTTGCTCCTTACAATTGTGGGCCTTCCCGGGCTAATGTTAAAATTTTCTCCCATTCCATTCCTACAAGGTAATTTCCATTTCCCTCAATTTTGGATTTGCTTTTCCAAACCAGGAATCTTCTACAACACCAATTATCCCCTGCCAGCATGTGTGGGACAATGGGCGTTGTAGTCAAAAGGCATGCGGAGAGCATTCAATTTGAGGAAAATTGCATAAGAAAGACCAAGATTGGGGAAATGTCTCCTATACCCAGAATTACTGTATGGGTGGTGGAGTGAACAATTTACAGGGAGTTTCTTCCTGGTCAATAGTTTCCTCTAAATCTTAACCATCAAGTATGCACGGATCATATGGTGTAAACCCTCCCCATATCTTTATTTCTTAAGGTTTTTGCACATTATTGGTGCCTTCTCTCCATCTGTATCCTAGCTGTCCCCTCTCTAAGACCCCAATATTGCAAGAAGTTTTCTGCTTCAAAATCTGAAAAGACAAATGGGAAGACAAATAGTCAGTAGGCTAGATAGATAAAGGCCAAGGTTGCCCTTGCTTGAAAGCCAGTCATATCCAACTCTAGGGTTCAGTGCTCATCTCTGTTTATATCCAAAGAGCCAGTGCTGTCTGTGTCTGCAGACGTTTCCGTGGACATGTGGCGGGCATAACTAAACACCAGAGTGCACGGAACACTGTTTGCCTTCCCACTGAAGTGGTACCTATTTATCTATTTGCAATTTCTTGCTTTCAAACTATTAGATTGCAGGAACTGGGAAAGAGATGGGAGCTCACTCCATCATGCAGCATTCAGATCTTGAACCTTCCAGTTGTCAAGTTCAGCATCTTAACCCCTAAGCCACCACAGTGCCTGCAGGCTAGTTAAGCAATGGGTTTATAAACCCATCAGGGAGTCCTTACTTTCACATTCCGGTTGCTCCGGATCGAAGTTGACAGCGAAGTCATGAGACACCTGTCGAAAGAGAAAAGACAGAACAGTGGATTTAGGAAGGACAGTGAGTGAGATGACTCTCCAGTCCGATCCTGGGTCATCTTTTTGGACTCAAGAAACCCCCAAGAAATTACCTCAAAATCTGGTGGAATCCGAGCACCAAAACCAAAAGCAGGGAAACGTTTGTCGCTGGAAAAGGAAAAAGATGGGTCACCACAAAGAAGACTGCTTACCTTCCCAACTGTGCAAGTAGTAAAACCTGGAAAAGTTCCTTTTTTAATTGGACTGTAACTTTCATGATCTATGGCTGGCTGGAAGTTACAGTCCCAAAAGGGGAACTTTGTCAAGCTGTGGCAAAGCGGAATGAACAGGCAGCCAGTTTTACCTGTCATAATCCTGGCAGATTTCGCCAACCGAGGACAAAGTTTTCAGGTACTCGTTGGGTTCCTTTGGATTGATGAAGTGAAGGGAATGTTCGCTCCGCGGGTCCCCATTGGAAGCTGTAAAGTCAATGGCCACCTGAGGAGAGGAGGCAGACCAGTTGCCTAGGGGTTAGAATGGCAAACCTGGCCTGGGGAGGCGTGCGTTCAAATCTATGTTCAGCCATGACTGAAGCTCTCTGGAAGGCTTTGGGACAGCCATTTTCTCTCTCTCAACTTAGTCTACTTCGTAAGGTTCTCATGAGGCTAAAATGCAGTAGGGAATGGCCATTGCGTCATCTAACTTGAAATCCTTTGAAAAACAAGAGCATCCTTATCCATGGAGATGTTTGTGCTCCCTTCTTCTCCCTCACCACAAACCTCAACCTAGGCTTTGAAGGATTTTTTTTTTTTGGGGGGGGGGAGACGGGCTTGGTCTGCTACTCTCTCTCTTTTGTTCGTCCCACTGCTTTCTGGCAATTGAATTTTGGGTTTCTTACCGTGAAGGAGATTTGTAAGCCGCCCATAATGTAATCCAGGAAAGTGTGGACCTTCTCAATCTGCAGAAGAGGAAAAAGGCAGAAATGCCTGTCAGGATGTTCTCTATTATTTTTTAAAGAGGATATCTAACATAGGTCTGTTTTTCTCCTATCTCAACATAAACAAGTGAACTTCAGATGGGCTAGTTAGCCAAAGGTTGGGACATTTTCCTTTTAGAACTACAACTCCCAGAATTCCCCACAGGTATTATGAGTTGGTGTAGGAATTTCTTCCAAATTCTGGATTTATGAGTTGCAAGAGTAACTCTCTAGGACAGGGGTGCCCAAACTATGCCCCACAGGCCATATCTGGCCCCTGACACCAATTCATCCAGCCCACACTGCCCTTGCCGCTGCTGGAAGCAGAAGTAAAACACGCCCATACAGAAGTAAAATGCTTCCAGGAGCAGCAAGGGTGGCGTGGGCTGGATGAATTTGTGTCAGGGGCCGTATACGGCCCACGGTCCATAGTTTGGGCATCCCTAGTTTAAGCAAGGAAAATGGCAGCCTAAAAATTTATCTCATCCTGTTGCAAAACAGACTGCAAGGCACATTTTACTTCCGCTTCTGGTGGGAGGAACCATGTAACTGGCCCGCGGCCCGAAAAGTTTGGGCATCCCTGCTCTCGGATCACAAGCAGAGAAAGATTGTTCTCCGTAGTTGCCACCCAGTATCTATCTAGAATTCAGAAGGAAAACTGGAGGCCCTTTTACGCTGGGATGTTTCAATATGGGTAAGATGTCTAGTATAGTTTTTATATAAGAGGTTTCTGAAAATATAACTCGACTGAGAACTCTTTAGGAAGCAAAGGAATCACACTTATATAGCCCATACTGCTTAGTGCACTCTTTGAGCGGTTCACAAGTTATTTAGCATTTGGTCCCTAACATGCTGGGGACTCATTTTACCAACTTTGGAAGGATGGAAGGCTGAGTCAACCTTGAGCCCTGTCCAGGATTGGATTTACAACCTGTTGGTTGCAGTACAGCAGTTTAGCCACTGTGCCACCAGGAAGACATAGTCATCAGTATCCACATATCCAGCCCAAGCTTTCCTGTCCACTCTGAGCTCAGCTACAATCCTTGTAGTAAACCATGTTTTTTCCATAACCAATGAACTGTGAACTGTTAAAGTGCACTACAACTTATAGTATACAGCAACTTAAGAATATCTTGGTCTTGGCTGGACAATTAGGAGCCATTGGCTTTACAAAACACCTACTCATGGTAAAGATCAAAATGCTTCTTGGTACAGACCAATGCAGCATTCTTGGACTCATCTTGGGATGCTACAGGGCCTATTCTGATAAATCCTACCACCAGCTAGCAGCTGGAGGAGGGGAGGAAAAATCACATATAGCTTGTGTCATCCCTATTCAAGAAAGGTGCATTTAAGGAAACAGATGCTTTTAAAGCAATGCAGTGGAATGGCTCATATGCTCAATCAGGCCGTGCAAATCAAGTGTATTATAAGCAGAGGGGTTCACTAGCGAGAATTAAGTAACCTTTTCACCAGCTTAAAAACATCAAAGGCAATTTCATGGTGGTGTTTCTTTTATGCCCAGTATTATCTGGACTGTAATGAAAGAAACAACACCATGAAATTGCCTGTGAGCTGGTGTAAGTGGGTTAGATTATAGGAGGGAGTGTGGCTAATGGGATTATGTGCCATGCTACCTGGGCAGCTTTGAGCAAGATGCCCAGTGGTTTCAGAGCTGTACCGGAAGGAGAGACCACTCCTGATTGTTTTGTACCTAGAAACATATGGAATGGATGGTACATAATTATGATAATCATTTATTACTTGAACTATATCCTCTCTGAAAAAATTACCCTCTAAACCAGAGGTTCCCAACCCTTTTACACTGCGGGCCAGACCATGCCCCCCGTGGTTTCCCCTGGCACAAACACTGCCCTATAACAAGTCTGAGGCTGTTGTAAATGTGTTTATGACAGCCGTAAATTCATCCACGTCTGCTTCTGACTGGGTTCCAGCCATGGGCCGTAGGTTGGCAACCGCTGCTCTGAACTGTGCTCTATAAACAGTCAACTTTGTTGTATACTGTGTAGCTCACCTTGCACTGAGTTAGAACGATAACCCCAGAATTCTTATAATGCTTCTTCTTTTCTTGATATTTTTGGTTAATACATTCCCATTTTACCTGCCAAGAAAGAAAAGGACAGGGATTCTCTAGTCCAGAGTTTCTCAAACTGGGATCTCCAGAAGTTCTTGAACTTCAGTTTCCAGAAACCCTGATCAGCAGAAGTGCTGACTTGGGCTTCTGGGAATTGAAGTCCAAGAACACCTGGAGAGACAAGTTTGAGGAACTCTTGACCCACGAAAGTTAACATTACAACACAGCTGTTAGTCTTTAAAGTGCTACAATGCTTTGTTTTTGTTTATTCTCTGATATGCTTGAAACACACACTAACATAGCTATTTTTTAAAAAATAAAATAAAATTACTGTATGTTGGTTTTAAATTTTAGTTCTTCAGAATTGGATTTTTTAAAAATTAATGTAATTATTATTTTATTTGTCCTTACTTGCCCCCCCTCCCCCAAGTGCTCTGAAAATCTATTCCAGTCAAACCATATATTGGACTGAAGCTCCCAGAAAATCTAACTCATTGGACCAAAACTCCTGGGAAGTTCTAAGCGATGTGGTCCACAGAAAGGAAATGTTCTAAAGTTCTGCCCAGTGTTTCCAGTTAAAAGTACTGTACCTCACTTCCTGTGGAAGCCTGTAGCATCTCCTGGAAGTTGGTTCTGAATTCGCCAATGTAATCATGCTTTGCACTGGAGTCGTAATCGTAAACGACACACTAGAGAGGCAAAAGAGAGACGAATGGTTCACGAGGCAAGAAGACGATAAAAGTCCCTTCTCCTTTGTGACATCACAAAAGGAGGCACCCCCTGCACTCTGGGTTTGGACCTGGGATCTGAAAGAACGGGATGCTGTTCAACTTAGAACCATCGATATGGAAAGATTCTTCCCTATGTTTTCCTTTTTGAACAGAGTTCTCTGTAGCTATGTGGGCTGGGGCATTCGGATCCAAAAATAGGTAAAAGTAAAGGTCTCCCTTGCTCGAAAGCCAGGTGTTTGGTGCTCTAGGGTTTGATGTTCATCTCCATTTAGAGCCAAAGAGCCAGCACTGTCTGCGCCTGGAGACGTTTCCGTAGTCATATGACAGGCACAACTAGATGCTGGAGCCCCGGGAACACTGTTTACCTTCCCACCAAAGTGGTACCTATTTATCTAGTTGCAATTTCTTGCTTGGTTGGTAGGAACTGGGACAGAGGCAGGAACAGACTCAGTTGTGCAGCACTTGGGTCTCAAACTCTTTCCATTTTGGATAGATTATGTACATACAGAAATACACAATAGCTATAAGATGGCCATGATTCCACCTTGTCTTGTCCATCCTTCGTGGAGCCCTAGCTGTTGGGACCTGTGATTCAGCTTATTTTGCCTCAGTCTCCTTTCAGACCCATGGATGAATCTCCACTCTGGCCTCCCATCACCCCTGCCAGAGTCCTCAACTGAGCAAAAGCTCACCCGGATGGTCTTATCTGGGTCACAACTGCACAGAGACTGCAAGGAGACACGGAACGGTTCCCATCGGGGGCTCAGGTTGTTCTTCACCACCTGGAAGATGATGGAAAGGGAAACACATACACACACAAGCAGAAATTTATTTATTCATTCATTTATTCATTCATTGGTTGTTCATTTATTGATTATCCTCCAGATTCTATTTCACCACTGGAGCAAGGGTGCCCAAACTTTTTGGGCCATGGGCCGGTCACATGGATGAGCATGCCAATGATGTGGTTCCTCCCACCAGAAGCGCAAGCAAAATGTGCATGTGTAGGTGCATAATGCTCCTGCGCATGCTACAGAATGCTGCCGTAAATGATCCGCACCTGTTGCAAACACATTTAAGACAACCACTGCTCATTTACAGCATTGTTCTGTGCATGCACATTATGTGCTGCCCTCATCACTCTCAGAAGTGGAAGTAAAACGTGCCTGTACAGTTAAGACTCTTCTGGGTTAAACCTTCCTCCATACGAGTGTGTTTTACTTCCGCTTCCGCCAGCAACGGGGGCAGTGTGGGCCAGATGTATTGCAGTAAACCCATTCATGTGGATTCACAGGGCATTAGGCTACTGGGAATTGAAGTCCAAGAACATCTGGAGTGCCAAGGTTCACCATCACAGTTCTATAGTATGTATGACTATGTAAGCATAATTATCAATCAATCATGTCTAAGGTAAACAAGTAAGGTCTGGTCTAAACACTTCAGACATTCTCTTCCTTCTTCTGTTTAATTCTATCCAAACAAATCCCATCTTGGAAATTCTACCCTTGTCCAGCCATTGAGTAAACAAACTGGGCAGCCTCACCTCTGTCCTCCATACCAAATGCTCCGTGTCATTAGCGGCGACCTTATAGATCTCCAGGAATGGGTCAGATTTGCTGAAGAAATCCTACAGGGAGTAAGAAATCAATACAAGTATCAAAATAGCATGAGGAGGGCCATAGAAGGAGCCCTATCAGCCGGCAGTCAGACATACACAATGATGGTGATCTATAGCAGAGAGTAAACAAAACAAAAAGACAAAAAAAATATGTTGTGGCACCTTAAAGACTAGCTGCTGTATTTTAACATGAGCTTTCTTGGATCAAGTCCACTTCATCAGACATAAGAGTAAGACTTCGTGGCATCAATTTATACACATCTGGTGCTGCAACATTTCTTGTCTTTTTGTTTTGTTTCCTCGCAGATATGCTTACACACGCTAACACAGCTACCACTTCCAAAATGTCAACGATGGTGATCTAGATTTCCTAAAACAAGCCATTTCTCCAGAAACCTCCCAAAAATAGTCATAGCAGGTGTCCTCTTCCTGTAAGCTTGGAAATGTAAGATTTTTGGACTACATCTCCCAGAATCCACAACACTTGGATTCTGGAGAGGCACTCCAAAAACTGAACATCTTCTGGCTGAATGGTTCAGGATATGTGCCTCAAATCCGCTGGCTTAGAACCAGGAGACGCTTTATAGCAAGAACAAACATTCTTGAGGGTACACAAGAGAAAAAGCAAGAAGGAGGAAGGAGCTCACTGGACAAGGAACAACATTAAAAGAAGATATAGCTGAGGAACTCAACCTCTCCTACATCACTTGGAGGACCCTGAATAGGGTGAGGGTTGGAGTCCCTAAATGCAAGACCAACCAAGCTCAAGTGGGGGCTGCTGACTGACAATAACACTCTGTGTGAATGTGGAGAGACACAGAATCCGGCTCATTTGCTGCTCTGCCAATTACTGCCAGAAGCATACACCGATGAGGACTTAAGTTTGGACAACGACAAAGCCAAGAAAGTGACGTCATTTTTGGCAGTCCAGGGTTTGATTGGGACACGAAACAACAAGAAGGTGGTGGCTGAATTGTGGCCTGTGCCACATAGATAGGTTTGACTCTGCATCTATTCCAGACAGGCTGAATTGTGATGCTGTGCCAGCCTCCCAAACTTTCAGGGGCTCTATTTCAGGGGCTTCCCTGAAAACCATGGATGGGCTCCAGTCTGACTTATTGAACTCAATGGGAATTAAGTAAGTCATGAAGCAACTCCCATACTGAGAATCACTAGGAATGGAACTGAAAACAAAAGTAACAGGTTCTTTATATTACCTATCCAAATCGACACTACAGCCACATTTGAATTCTGTACAACCTTACTTATTTTATTATTTATTACATTTATACCATGCCAATCTAATAGACTTATCCACTCTGGGTGACAAACAACACAAAACCCACACATTAAAAAACAGTCACACATTAAAAGTCTTTCTTTTTCAAAAATATATTTATACTGTATGTAGAAAAGTTTCTGTTTCTACATGCTTTCCATTTCATCATCACCTTAACTTTGTTGGTTTTTTTTAACTTTTTAAACTTTTAATCTTTTTAACTTTTAATTTTTAATTCGTATTGTAAGCAATGTGTTTTTAATTGTTTTAAATTGTAAGCCCCCCTGAGTCCTTGGATAAGGGTGGGGTACAAATGCAATAAAATAAATAAATAAATAAATAAATAAATAATCATCATAAAAAAAAATAGAGCTGCTTTTGAAGTTTCACAGAGCTCTTTGCTCTGAGACAAAGAATTTGGTAAAACCCAGGGATACTGCTACATTTGAATAAAACCGATGCTCTGGTTTCCCTCTACCTTATCATCCAGTTCTTCTCCATGAAACTGAAGTTGAACAAATTCATTGGTTGTAGAGACCTCCTCAGCTTCGATCTGCCGGTAGAAATAACCCACAAAGAAAAATTCATACTGACACACAGAGACAAAAATAGGGGGAAAATCCCCCTAATATTTTCATCCTTGTAGACTTTCCAAAAGGAGCCCGGGGGTGGTGGTGGTCCTAGTTACATTTATTTACATACCTACCTGCTTCCAATGCATTCATTTCAAAGTTCTTTTCATGTATTACTGCTGCTCTATTCACAACACCCTTGCAGAGTAGGCTACTGTGACAACAAATGAGCAAAACCCAGCCCCTATGAGGCACCAGATTTGGGAGATCATGAAGGGGAGAAACATTTGCTATTCCCATCACTAATTGCCCGTGTATATTATCTTATATTGCATAACTCAATTGCCTTTGTATATTTTCCACTTGACTTGCAGGAGATGACTGTTGGCTACCACTGCGCCTCAGGTAGCAAAATGTGTTGGACTACCCTGCAAATGGAGTAAATTAATAGACCATGGCCCTTCATCTCATTCATGCAACAGCAGAATTTGGTACCTAGTATCACCACTCTGCAGATGCTTAAATACTCCCTCATAATCAACAACTTCCAATACTGAATTCAAGTACTAAAAATGCATTTATATCAAGACCAGAGCCTGGGGAAATTGTTCCAAATGTTTTGGATTGCAGCTCACAGAACCCCCCCCCCCCCAGTCAGTGGCTATGTATGCTAAAGGTTTATGGAAACCATAGTTCCAAAAAAAAGTAACTTCTAGGCTCTATATAATAATAATTTTGTGTCAGAAATTATTCCGGATTGAAAGGATTTTTGCTGGAGAAACTCTGCTCAGGAGACTCTCGAACGAGGCTCCTTTCATGTCCCCAAGATCTTTTCCCATTGAAGTGGTCCCTATTTGTCTATTTGTCTTGCTTTCGAACTGCTAGGTTGGCAAGAGCTGGGACAGAGACGGGCACTCATTCCATCATGCAGTACCTGGGTCTCGAACTACTGACTTGCCAGCCCTCCAGCTAACAAGGTGGGCTTCTTAACCACTGAGCCACCGCAGCCCCTAGGTTCTAGAGGAGACCTTGTGTTTGTGATTTCTTATGAGTCATTAGCCCACCCAAGTCTCCTGCTTTCATCCATGGGACCTGCTTCTCAGCCTCTGTCCCCCCCGCCCCACAAAAGGCCTCATCCTCCTCTGTATTTCTCCCCTTTCTGCCCTGCTCAGGATTATACTGTACCGTGATTGTTGATTCCTCTGCAACCTCTCCGTTTATCAGCACCAGCTGCTTCGTGACTTTGGTTTGGGAGACAATCTTTGGAGTGAGTTGAATGAAAAGGCAGAATTAATTGCACACATGAGGAAGGAAGGAAGGAAGGAAGGAAGGAAGGAAGGAAGGAAGGAAGGAAGATTGTCAGTTTCCTTTAAAAACAACAACATTCGGTTCTGTACATTTTCACATATGGCAGAAAGACTTTTAAAACCACCAACTGGTTTGGCTACCTGCAATTTTCCACTTTCAGTTTTAGGAGGCCCAATTGCCATTTTTGTTCACACCAGCGGATGGACCACCCACTCACCCACCCACCCAGGGATCTGAGAGTAGGGATTGCCCCAGTGCCACAGCCAACTGTACCTGTCCGAGGGTCAATTCCACTGCCCCGAGGAAACTGTCCTCCTCCAACTCTACGTTTTCAGCACTTTCTCCGTCGGCATCGTAGACTGCGAATCTCAAATTCTGCATCTCCTCGAAGAAATAATCCAGGGCAAAGACATGAGTAAAGACGGGGTTTTGGGACAAACGGAGGACTTCGGAGCGCCCCACCTGGTAAGGAAAAGAGGGTTGAGGTTAGAAAGGCTCAGGAGTTTAGTAGTGGGTGCAGATTCTTTATTGCACATTAGACAGAAATAGGATACATATTTATTTCATCAGGTATTTAATGAGCGGATCTGCTCCTTTTTGCAACCTGAGTTTAACAGCGATGGTTTCTTTTCTATTTGTTACAGTCTCTTTTTGACAAGATACTGTACTGTAGACTGCCAGAAATCTGTATAAATGGGTCCTGGAGCAAATCAAGCCTGAAATATCTCTGGAGGTAGAATGGATGAAATTGAGGCTCTCCTACTTTGAACCCATCATGATAAAGCAAGATTTGCTGGGAAAGACAATAATTCTGAGAGAAGTTGAAAGCAGGAGGAAAAGAGGAAGCCCAAATCTAAGATGGATTGACCCTCTAAAGGAACCACAGGTATGAATTTGTAAGAGGTGATCTGGGCAGTTGAGGAAAGGACGTTTTGGAGATTTTTCTTTTATAGAGGTCACTATAACTCAGAGATGACTTGATGGCATTTTAAAAACCATAAATCACAGAGGGCAGAAAAGGTAAATGAGAATCTATGGGGGCAGCTTTGTAAGATTTCGTATTCTCAATAGCATTAAGAAGTGGAAAATAACATCTTTCTTTTGCATAAATCAGGCTTCCTAATTACAAAAACTCATAGCAAAACAGTAAGCGAACATTTAAATTAATTGATACATGGTAACATTTTAAACATTTAGTTTCATAATGTTATGATTTGTATCCTATTTTCTTCTTCTTTCTGGGGTGTTTGACTCTGAGTACAGTATTTTATTGGGCTTATGTTTGTGCCCTGGTAGTGCAGTGGTTAAAGTACTAAACTGCAATCAAAAGATGGTCAGTTCGGTCCTGACCAGGGATCAAGGTTGACTCAGCCTTCCATCCTTCCAAGGTTGGTAAAATGAGTCTCCAGTTTGTTCGGGGCAAAATGTGAATTAACTTGTGAACCAGCCAGAGAGAGGACACTAAGCATTGTAGGGCATCATAGACGTGTGGTTGCTTTTCTTTTCTCCATAGAGCAGTGGTGAACAAACTCAGGCCCGGGCCCCCGGGCCTTAATGACCGGCTCCCTGAACCACATGATCGGCCCACGGCCCAAAAAGTTTGGGCACCCCTGTCATAAAGGAGCCAAAGTTTTTCAGTTTAAAAGATAAACACAATTAAAAATACAGCAAGACATAATGGGTTTTTTTGTAAATTAAAAAATTAAAAAACCTCAATTTCAAAGCATTTTAAAGCATATCCAACTTAATTTAGTATGTACAACATCTCATAAAGGCCTCTTTGCATGCAAGTCAATTAAAAGGCTGTCTAGAGAAGCAACATTTTTCTTAGGTAAAGGTCTCCCTTGCTTGAAAGCCAGTCATACCCAACTCTAGGGTTTGGTGCTCCTCTCCATTTACAACCAAAGAGCCAGTGTTGTCTGCATCTGCAGACATTTCTGTGATAATGTAACAGGCATGACTAGCCACCAGAGCACACAGAATACTGCTACCTTCCCACTGAAGCAGTACCTATTTATCTACTTACAGTTTCTTGCTTTTGAACTGCTAGGTTGGCAGGAGCAGGGACAGATGACAGGAGCTCGCTCCATCACACAGCACTCGGGTCTCAAACTGTTGCCTTGCCTACCTTCCAGTTGTGAAGTTCAGCGTTTTAACCACTAAGCCACCGCAGCCCCTGTAAGGCAGGGGTGCCCAAACTATGGCCTGCGTTTTACTTCTGCTTTCAGGAGTGGCAAGGGCGGTGTGGGCCGGATGAATTGGTGTCATGGGTTGGATATGGCCTGTGGGCCGTAGTTTGGGCACCCCTGATTTAAGCAGAGAAAATGGCAGCTTAAAAATCTATCTCATTCTGTTGTTGTTGTTGTTCAGTCACACAGTAGATTCCGACCCTTTGCGATGACCCCTTGGACCACTGTCTGCCAGGCACTCCTGTCCTCCACCCTCCTCCTCAAATCGCTCAGCTCTGTGCCCATTGTGTCCACAATTCCATCTAGCCATCACATTTTTGGCCTCCCCCTTCTTCTTTCCCCCTCCACCCTTCCCAGCATCAAGGCTTTCTCAAGTGAATCATCCCTTCTCATTTGATGTCCAATGTACTTTAGCTTCATCTTTGCTATTTGACTTTCTAAGGAGCAGTCAGGGTTGATTTCTTCTAGGATTGAACTGGCTGGGAGAATTCTAGAATTAAAGAAACTCACCCCAACCCAATCATAACAACAACACAAATATAGGCAATAATGATACTGTCTAGTCAAGAGATAAAGCACACACCTCATTCCATTGTTCCTCACTGAGCAGTTGAAGTATAAGGCATGGATCTGGTTTGGTGCCGTTTTTAGGTTTCCGGAGGCTCCAGCAGGAAACCCGGAGCTCCACACGGCATGCCCCAAGAGCCACGGGCTGAGAATCGACCCCATTGGACATGGTGCAGCCTGAGCAAAGTCAAGAGTCGAAGGAAGGAAGGAAGGAAGGAAGGAAGGAAGGAAGGAAGAAGCAGATTGGCCAAGAGGAAGACAACGACAGAGTTAGGTAAAAGTAAAGGTCACCCTTGCTTGAAAGCCAGTTGTATCTGACTCTTGGGTTCAGTGCTCATCTCTGTTTGCAACCATAGAGCCAGCACTGTCTGTGTCTGCAGGTGTTTCCCTGGCCATGTGGCAAGCATGCCTAGACACCGGAGTGCATGGAATATTGCTTCCCTTCCCACCAAAGTGGTATCTATTTATCTACTTGCAATTTTTATTGCTTTCCAACTGGTAGGTTGATAGGAGCTGGGACAGAGATGGAAGCTCACTCCATCATTCAGCACTCAGGTCTCAAACGGCTGACCTGACAACCTTCCAGTTGTCAAGTTCAGCATCTTAACCACTAAGCCTGCACAATTCCGTACAACAGAGTTACAAGGTCATAAAATAAAATGCAGGTGTAGCGGAAGAAAAGCCATTTTGAACTTTAAGTGAACAAAAGAGTAAAATTTCCGTCTCTCTCAACTCCCCATGCCTTTGTGTAGGAAGCAGGTGAAATAACTGAATTTGTATGCAAAAGACAAGTTAAGACCAGGTCTGCACTATTGTGACTTTTGTGTATCCAGCTGTCTGTCTCAAGTCTGGTCTATAAAAGCCTTTGTCTGTTTATATCGTTGCCTCTTTTGCTGCAAGAAGAACCCGTATGCCTACGTATTATAAAGCCTTTCTCTCTCTCCTGCTCTTGGTGCATGTATTCCTTTTGGGACCCACAGCGACATGAGTTGTGATTTGTCCAGTGTTGGCAACACAGGAATGAGATTTTTTAAAACTGTAGTTTGGGGAAAAACACACGGTACATGCTCAGAGGCAAATTGCTTGCCATTTCAGACTGAGAAATTATATCTAAAATAGGCTTCCAATTTTGTTGTTTATCTGTACCGTCTGGTCTGAGTCAACTTGGAACAACTCTTAACAGAAGCGGGATATTTACGGGGTGGTTTTACCACTTCTATTTCCCCACTGAGTTGCCATGGTTGAATGGGCATCTGCACCCACTACCCCACGCTGGATATACCCGTGATGGCGAAACTTGGCACTCCTCATGTTCTTGGACTTCAGTTCCCAGAAGCCCAAGCACCCTATGAATCCACACGAATGGGTTTACTACGATTCATCCGACCCGCGCTGCCCTCATCTCTCCCGGAAGCAGAAGTAAAATGCGCCCATCTGGAATGCCAAGGTTTGCCATCTTGGGGATATACTAATCCAAATTTGGAATGCTACAGAAATGTTAGCTGCCCACCACCTGCCTTTCTTCCCAATTCAGGAGACCAAAACTGGAGCGGAGCTCCCATTTCTTCCTTTACAAGGCTATAATTTGGCTTCCACCAGGGACCTGAGTCATATCAAATCCAGGGATGCTCATTCAGAGGAAAAGGTCTGGCAGAGAAATGTTCTAGGGATGGAGAAAATCTAGACGGATTCGTGCTTGTGTGTGAGAGAGAGAATGAGAGAAAGAGAGAGGCAGAGAGACATAGGAGCTGTCGCAGATCTAATTTCAAGGGGGGCACATTGATCGTGGTGTCTGTAAAAGAAACACAAATTTTCGTGTTATTCGTTACTTGCTCAGGGACATTAGAGCAAATGGAACATTGCTCCACTTAATGCTCATGTGAGAATCCTTTTTTGCCTGCCTGTTTCGGTGCGCGTAGCATGTACGAACACCCACTTCTGTTCCAGGTTTGCTGCTGTGTTTTTAAGCCACAGTGGACACCAGCTGCTTCTGGATCCCCTTGCTAGATATACTAGAAAGGTAAAGTCTCCTTGCTTTAGAAATGTAAAGTCTCCTTGCTTTAGAAATGTAAAGTCTCCTTGCTTTAGGGCAGAGATTCTCAACCTGTGGCCCATGGGCCGGATATGGCCCACAGTGCCATTTCATCTGGCCCCACCACCACCTCCATGACACCAGGAAGTGCCACTTGGTGGAGGAAGGGCAAAATGGCCATCCGGCCCCCGAAGTTGTCTGAAGGAGTATGACCCAGAACCTGGCTTAAAAAGGTTGAGAACTCCTGTTTAGAGTAACCCACCTCAGAGTATCAAACGCTGCAGGTGGAAGTGCACAAAATAAGAGGACCATTTATTGCTCTTTGCGTCCTCCTGGTTAGCTCAGTGTTTTAAGTATCCAGTTAAAAATCCAAAAGTTGGGAGTTCGATTCCCCCCTTGACGGATAGCTGGACCTATTTATTTATTTATTTATTACATTTTTATACTGCCCATTTGGGAAATTTCCCACCCTGTGCGGTGTACATACAAATGTCAAATAACACAACAAAACACACAACAAATCAAAAACAGACCAACCAAACAAATAACATCCCAAAATAACATAACATAACTGGTGTCTGAGGGCACAGAGGATCAGCTGATTGGCTAGCTTACAGCTAAAGGGACAACACCCTGAAAGGCCTCCTTGAATAAGAAAGTTTTAAATTGGTTTTTAGAGCGAGCCAGTGATGGGATCTGGCGCAGCTCCACCGGTAATGTGTACCACAGTGCTGTATTGGTGCCACCACAGAGAAGGCTCTATTTCTAGTTATAGACTTTCTAGCCATCCTTGGGTTCACAGACTGTGACAAACGGGTGAGGTGGGGAGTTATTCTGAGGGAGAGATGTTCGGACAGATAACAAGGTCCCAAACTGGACAGTGGTACCTCGCTTAAAGAGCATAATGCATTCCACAGAATTGCTCTTTAAGTGAGTTTGCTCTTTAAGCGAAACACCATTGTAAGTGACCAATTGTGACTTATGGCGGGGTGTGTGTGAAACTCAATTTATTTGTTAGGCAAGTTTTTGGTTGGTTTTAGTTGTTAAGCGAAGCTACCATTCAGAGAAAATTCTGCTCTTAAAGCGAATTACTTTCTAAGCGAGGCGCTCTTTATGCGAGGTTTTACTCTATAGGGCTGACCTGGAGAATCCCTTCCAGCTCTGCAGTTGTATTATTACTATGGTACCAAAGGTGTATATCAGGGGTGCCCAAACGATGTTCCGTGGACCAGGTCTGGCCCCAATGCCAATTCATCCAGCCCGCGCCACACTCGTCATTCCTGGAAGCAAAACACGGCTGTATGGGTGTGTTTTGCTTCCACTTCCGGGAGTGACAAAGGCGGCATGGGCTGGATGAATTGGCATCAGGGGCCAGATCTGGCCCATGGGCCATAGTTTGGACACCCCTAATTTAAGCAGAGAAAATGGCAGCTTAAAATCTATCTCATCCTGTTGCAAAATAGATTGCAAGGCACATTTTACTTCTGCTTCTGGTGGGAGGAACCACGTGACCGGCCCACTGAACCACATTACCGGCCCATGGCCTGAAATGTTTGGGCACCCCTGGTGTACAAGGTTCACCAGATGTTCAGACTGGAATTTTAAAACCCCACTATTCAGGTCCTAGTCCTGAACCATACTCAAGCCATGCTATTTTTGTGGGTAGAGGGACATTAAAGTAAGGCAGCCTCCTGCACCCAAGATGGCAAGTCCCACCATGCTGACTGGAGTGATGGGACTTGTAGTCCAACTCATCTTCCATGTGCATATTTAGGGAGGGCTTGCCTCTTTATACAGTTGTACCTTGCTTAAAGAGCATAATGCGTTCCACAGGCTTGCTCTTTAAGCAAGTTTGCTCTTTAAGCGAAACACCATTGTAAGTGACCAATTGGGGGGGGGGGGATTGCGAACCCCGATTTATTTGTTAAGCGAGTTTTGGGTCGGTTTTATTTGTTAAGCGAAGCAAACATTCAGACAAAATTCTGCTCTTTAAGCGAGATGCTCTTTATGCGAGGCGCTCTTTATGCGAGGTTTGACTGTACGTATCTCCATTGGGGTGGAATTGTAGCTCACGGAAGATAACAGTTTCAGCAAGGCTTTCTTTAAAAGTGTAAAAGTAAGAATCAATGTATCGAAAACTTGCAGTGGATGCCGAGGGGACTGAGCAAGAGAGTGACCCTCAGCACCCTCTGAATGGATATGAGCATCAAGTCCACCGGCTTGGATCCAGGAAGAGCTTTATGGCAAGAACAAACATTCTTGAGGATACACAAGAGCCGAACCAAACTAGAAGATGGAGGAAGGCGCTCACTGGACAAGGAGCAACATTAAAGGAGGATATAGCTGAGTAATTCAACTTCCCTTATGTTACTTGGAGGACCCTGAATAGACTGAGGGTCGGAGTCACTAAATACAAGACCAACAGGCTCAAGTGGCATCCGCTGGTGGACCGCAACACACTATGTGAATGTGGAGAGATACAGAATCCAATGGCTCATTTGCCTGCCAATTACTGTACTGCCAGGAGCATGCACCAATGAGGACGTAGGTTTGGCCAATGACAAGGCCAAGAAAGTGGCTTCCTTTTGACAGACCAAGGTTTGATTGGGACATGAAAGAAGAAGAAGAAATGTGTAGAGAAGCAACCTTGTTCTTAGAGAATAGAAAAGTTACTTTTCTGGAATATAATTCCCAGATTTCCCAGCCAACATAACCAGCGGTCACTGCTGGTTGGAAGATACTTGAAGCAGGAGTCAAAGAAAGTAACTTCTCTGCTAGCCTTTGTACTCCTACTCCTACTCCTACTCCTACTCCTACAGGCTAGATGTGAAACTGCCAAAATGAAGGCAACCTTTGGTGAGTTCATTCTGGAGTTGCCTATGTCTGACTTAGTGTGAGAAAGATTAGCCGGCAACACAAGGGTACGCCCGATTGTGGTTTAAGAATACCAGAATCTTTGAGGAGGCTCTTTCTGTGTAAACGCCCCCCCACCCCCGAGGTACTGCCCTCCTACCTGTCGATGCTGCTTGTACAGAACCTAAACTAGAACAGTATCTCATACAGAGAGCCAAGACCAGCCTCCTCTCAATGGCTTTGACTCAGTTGCAGGTCCATATATTCTGTGTTTTTGTTAGCAGGGATGTCACTGAGATAAGATTTGGGGACAGATATTGAGAATTGCCCTGAGTTGAAGGAGCAAAGCCTCCGCCCATGCCTTATGATATTTTAGGGGAAGCGAATGGTACCCCTCAGGAGACCTCTGGCTAGAGCAGCGCTTGCCAAGGTTTCTTTTGGTGCAATGGAAGTCCATGAACCCCACCCAGCCAGTGTGGAGTTTGCGGGACAAAGGGAATTGAAGTCCCAAAAAAGACGTATCTCCCCACCCCCACCCCCCAGGCTCTAAGTGCACTACATGGCATGAAGAGGTAGTCTCTGTCTGAGTCTCTGAGGGTTTGGGGACTGACATTTTCCCCAACAACCTTGAGGACAGGAGGGTCGTTTAAGGAGCATAGGGACCATGCGCAGCTCTCCTCTCCCAGAAGAGGGAAATGGCTGACAGAATAGGTGCAAAAGGGATGAAGAAGTGATGGGCGGTTCCCATTGCTGCCTCCTTCTGCTTCAAGGAGGGTTTTCCCCACTTTGTTGAATGGTAGGGACGGCCCTGCTTGAGAATTTTACTCCAGTGAACCTGAACCCCATCTGACAAGAACCACAGAAACAAGCAACACACAAAGAAGAAAATGTCACAGAGAGAGAGAGAGAGAGAGAGAGAGAGAGAGAGAGAGAGAGAGAGAGAGAGAGAGAGGAGGGCTTCACATTTTAAGGATTTTCTAAAGGCAGAACTAAGAAATAACATTTAAGGCAGAAGATACGGAGCAAATGAATTAGACTCACCTCTGTAGGTTTAATGTGAGATGTACAAGTTTCAGAGATTGACAGACTACTTCATCAGGAAGCGTTCAGAGTGGGAAATGTTTCCAACTCAACAGTCTTTAACAGCAAGTAGTCTGATCCTCGTAGGATTTGCACAAGTGGGGCCGAATATATAAAGACCTCCTAGCCTTTATGGATTCTTCCCAGAAACCACAGTACGTATTTGGCTTTGGGCTGGGGAGGCTAATGGCCTTTGATTGATCCGTCCTTCATTCACTGGTGTAACCAAAGCCAACGATGGTAGCTGCCAGCATGAAACTTTGCAGTTTCAAAATGAGAATCAATCTTCTCATCTGACTTTATGCTACTGGGGGGGTGGGGTGGGGTGGAGATGCTTTGTCTCTCTGCCAAATTCTCTTTGGCAAAAAGCCCTGTGGAAGCCAAAAGCTTGCACATGTGAAAGCTAATGAATATCATTTTGCTGATGTTGAAAGTGCCAAGTTCTCGTTGGCAAAGAGCCCTGCGGAACCCAAAAGCTTGCACACATGAAAGCTAATGAATATCATTTTGCTGATGTTTAAGTTTCCATCTTCAGGGACTGACATGCCTCATTTGCTGAACGCATAACAAGCACGAGCCACATAGAAGGCAGACCTCCTCTACCTATGAGGTATCAACAATAGGGACCATGGGGACAGCAAGGCTTTATTTACATAACTGCCACAATGTTATACAAAGCAACCACTATGCTACTCTTTGCTGCACAAAGCATGTGACAATCGATCGCTGACACACCAGGTATGTGCTGGACTTAATGCTTCAATGAAAGACAGGTGGGGAAACCCAGGGAACTGACAGTGAAGGAGCAGAAAACAACTATCAAATGGCACACACATCCCATATGTGCAAATACAAATGCACAAACATGCACATAAAAGGAAGCAACCATTTAGTACAGAAGCACTCATTTGAAAAACCTTACAAACTATTAAGAATGTGTCTCTGTGTGTTTATACCAGGGATTCTCAACCTGCCCTTGATGCTATTTCCTGTGCCCCCCCCCCCACTACCTCCACCACACCAGGAAGTGCCATGTGGTGGAGGAAGGGCAAAATGGCCATCCAGCCCCCGAAGCTGTCTGAGGGAGCGTGACCCAATGGCCCCTGGCTTTAAAAGGCTGAGAATGCCTGGTGTACACACATACGCACGCACACATGCACAAAGGATTGCCATGAGCTGAAGGAACACACACACATGAATATCATAGCTGAGCATAAATAAAACAGAACAGCAAAAAAGACAAAAAAATGTTGTGGCACCTTAAAGCATGAATTCTCAACCTCTTTAAGCTAGGGGCCATTGGGTCACACTCCCTCAGACAGCTTCAGGGGCTGGATGGCCATTTTGCCCTTTCTCCATCACATGGCACTTCTGGGTGTGGTGGAGGTGGTGGTGGGCCACATAAAATGGTGCCATGAGCTGCATCTTGGCCAGAGGCCACAGGTTGAGAATCCCTGTCTTAAAGACTAACTCCTGTATTTAGCTGTGAGCTTTTGTGGACCAAGTCCACTTCAGCAGACATGCTATGAATACAGTTTCATAGAACTCTAATGTTTTTTTTAAATGTTAAGTCACAAGCCTCACGGTCCCTCAGCCAGAACATTGGGGGGGGGGACTTCCCCCCTCCCCAGCCTATGACAACTACAAAAATTGTCATTGAGAAAAGCAACTTTTTATGTGCTGCTCTCAGATTGTTTCATCTAGCAAGACTGTTGTGCAGATTTAAAAATCAGCTGGCAGCTACAAAGATGGAAAAATTGGAACCTCCCTGTTTTTTGAGTCAGTCTGCCTTCAAGAACTAGAGAACACGTAATATAGGATGAGGGCTGGAACACCTACTCGTGGGAGAGGTTCAAATATAATAAGTAGAACAGAAGTTGGAGAAAGTTACTTTTTCGGAGTACAAATTCTTGGGATTCTGGGAATCACACTCAAAAAAGTAGCTTTTGTAAGCTCTCATAAATGCATCAAGGGGATCATAAAATCACAAAGACCCTCATGCATAACCAGAGGACTTAATAACAAACACAGGGAAGGAAACCATTTAACCCTACTAAAGAAAAACATCACAATTTTCATCACCTGCATTCATAACACTTTGAAAGGAATAGACAGTAACATAACACAGCAGATAAATGTAAGAACTGTATTATGGGTCAGTCGGAAGTCAACAAAGGTCTGGAGCTAATCAAATAATTTGGTTGGTTTCCCAAACAAATCCAAAAGAGAGGCTGACCCTCCCTTCCAGTTTAGGTCCAGCATCAGAACCATCCTGCTTAGTTTTGCTATCATCCGTAAATAACTGGTTTAATAAGTAAAGGACCCACTGAGTCCAAATCTATAAGGAAAAACAACCACCCAATTTTACACTAGTAGCTACAGCAACTTTGCGAAATGTCTTAAATGTTTTATGAACTAAGTAGTCTTTCATCCCCCTATAACAGGGATCCTCAGCCTGCGGCTCGTGGGCCAAATGCGGTCCACGGCACCATTTCATGTGGTCTCCCACCACCTCCACCACACCAGGAAGTGCCATGTGGTGAAGGAAAAGCAAAATGGCCATTGCCCCCCCCCCCCGAAGCTGTCTGAGGGAGTGTGACCCAATGGCCCCCAGCTTTAAAAAGGTTGAGAACGCCTACCCTAAAAAATCTGGACCCTTTCCCAGGAACCACCCAAGAATTACCGCTCTATGCAGTACCAAAAAAATTAATAAAAAAGGGACACATATGGAGGGAGGGGGATCTATAATCCTACAGTGAGAGAGGACAAGAGTCCAGGATATAAACAACCCCACAACTGGGACAGCACAACATTGACACCCAACCAAACCATAAAATGCAGCGGACAGAGTGATAACTCCCCAAACGTAGACCCATCACCATTGTCACCCTTTGAACTGTCAGGTATGGGTAAGTGTAGGAGTGGCCCCGATCCCCAGGAAGAGCTGAGCCCAGAGGTATAGGACCTTTCAGCCAGTAAATGAGGCAGGAGGGTATGTAAGTAAATCCATGTGCAAAACGGAAAAATCAGCTGATTTGACTCTGGGGGTAGGAGATGGTCTCTCCCTTCCCCCTGGTGATGTCTATAGGATTGGGGTGTTTGTGGTGGTGGGTTTTTTTTAATGCTCCACTGCATGGAATGGTTTAAAAACCAGCCTTTTAAAGATTGCTTCTCCTCCTCCTCCTCCTCCTCTCTGGAGGTTCCTTCCTCGGAGCCACCATGAGCAGAAAAGTAAGCAACCAATGCTGCACTTTGTAAATCATCCGGCAAGAAAAACAGCACACAGGTTCAGTCATGGGATCGGGGCCACCATCCTGCCCAAGAAGGTCAAGGTTGGGGTTTTTTTTGGAAGGGGGGGGGTTTGGCAACCTGCCCGCTTGGGGACCACAGAAGCTGCCAGGCGGGACCCCAGAGGAAGGGTCGCCCCATTCATTGGGACGGGGCAGCCCCACAAGCAGTGGCAAAAGTGGGGCGGGGGGGAGGGAAGCAGGGATGCCCTGTCGGCCAAGGGGGGTGCAGCACCCCATAAGCAAAACGGGGGGGGGAGTTTTCACAGGCCCCTTTGGCGACCCCCACCCCACCCCATTCTCCAACACTGTGGGGGAGCCAGAGAGAAAGAGGGGTGGAGGGGGTGCCTCATCCCCCCACACCCATGGACTGGGCACTGCAGAAAGGTATGTGTCTGTGGGGGGGGGGGGTTTGTACCATTCGGGGGGGGGGGCGCCGAGGGAGAAGGATGCCCTTACCTTGGATGGGGGAGATGGAGAAGAAACTCTCTCTCTCTTTTCTCTCTCTCTCTCTCTTTCTGCCGCTGTCACCCTCCCTCCATCCCGTGTCCTTTTTTTTGGCTCCTCCCCTACCCGAGACTCCGCAGTGCAACGGGGGTTGTGTGTGTGCGGGGGGGGGGGGAGAGAGAGGCCACCAAGGGCGAGGCGCGCGCACGTGTGTATCCACCCGCCCAGGTCAACACGCGTCTCTGGCGTGGCGGGACGCCGAGAGGTGACTGGGGAGAGCTTCCCCGCAGGGTCCCGGGGGGGGGGGATGAGCGGGAGGCGGGGGGGCCAGAGGAGCCGAAAAAGTGGGTCTCCCCCCCAGGACAAAGTATGCTCTCAATCAAAACACCCCGCTGTGGCTGTACATGAATTCAACTGCAGCTCCTTGTTTGAGACACACACACAAAAAACCCCGGAGTTTCATTTTTTTTTTAAGACAAAGTCGTGTGTATAAGTCCAGGTAGTTCCAGAAATTGCCCCCGTGGCCTCAACCATCTTTGTTACCCACCATGTCTGAAAATGTGAGACCGATGAGCACAGAAAAGAGCAAGAGGTGGACGGAGGCTGTTTGGGACCACAGTGGGCTTCTCTGTGCCCTGCTATGGATATTTTGGGGTGTGGACCCCCTCCCAGCTCAGTTCGGGAGCATGTTTGAAAGCAGGAGCTGAGGGGACTGTAAGCTTAGTGCTTAAGACACGTAGCTTGATGACAGGAAAGTCAGAAGCTCCTGCCAACCTAGCAAGAAATTGCAAGCGGGTAAATAGATACCTCTTCGGCAGGAAAGGTAACAGTGTGTGCTGACCCACCCTAGCGGGCACAGTCACCACACAGCAGCCCTACACGGAGAGTCTCTTCAAGGAGAGTCCAGATAGCAAACTCCAAAGAGCAAGCCGAGGTCTGGTTACCGGTAGTTCAAGGAAGTGTCTCGTCCAAAGGATGTCCAGGGGTGTTGTCAGGGTTGGCGGAGAAGTCAGGGGTCATGGCAGGCTTGTCAAGGTCTAGGCAGGCTATCCGAAGTCAAGCAGGGTGTTGATCTATACTGTACACTGAAGAATTTTACCGATGCTAGAAGACTGCAATAAGCTTGCTTATAAGCCTCCCAGCTAATCACTATCAGCTGGGAGCCTTCTGTAGTACATGGCTCTAGCTTGCCTGCGTCTCAAGTGTAGCTGCCTTCTGCACTTTGACTGCGGGGTGCTTACTGTCAGTCAGACCTCTGATCCAACAGATCATCTGTGGGGGAAGGGGACAGACTTGGGCCTGATGCAGGCTGAGATTACTGGCTCAGGACAGTCTCAGGTTTGGGTGCAGGCAGAACTGGGCTTGGCATAAGGAGTATCCCTGATCCAGGTCATCCTCAGAGTCTGACGAGGACTGGATCACAACACAGCATTCTGTATGCTCCAGTGTCTAGTCATGCCTGCTACATGACCACAGAAACGTCTGCAGACTCTTTGGCTGTAAACGGAGCAATGAGCAATGCACCCTAGAGGCAGATACGACTGGCTTTTGGGCAAGGGAGACCTTTACCAATGAAATCAGAGATGGTGGCGTTATGCAACATGAAGTGGAACGAACGTATGAAGGCATCACTTTATTTGGCCACCCAGGAAGGCAAAAGAAGTGAAGCGAAGCAAAAAGCAGCTACATGGCTTCTGAGAATGCACCCTCCTGAACAGGTAAGATGCAAAGGATAAGCAGGATGGGGCAAAGAGGTTGGAGGAAGAAGGAGATACTGGATTTATAGTTCTTCTTCTTATGTTGTGCCAGGAAGTAACAGTGGATGGCCGACCTTCAGCTATGCATCATGTTCTGCCAGTGTCGTGACAGTAGTTTGCGCTCCTTTTGCAAATATTACCGTTATGCAAGTGTCGATCCCTGGAAGAAAAGCCACTCTCCATTTATGCCAGCCTCCTCTTTGCACAAGCAGTGTGACCTCATTGTCGCTTCACAAACAGCACTTCCCACTTCGAGGAACCTCGCCTGGATCCTGGACTGTGTGCTCGGAAGCTGATGTTTATTTCAGCCGTGTTTTATAACACCCTAATTAGTTTCACTGTGTTTCGGCATTATCTTTAGCTGCCTGCTTGAACTGCGCCAGCTTTTGCCTCTTGCCGGTTTTAATCTTGTGAGCCGCCAAGCAGCCTCGGTTTCGGAAGAAAGGCATGTTGAGCAAACAAATCAAGCCAAAGCTGCTAGGACAGAGGTGCCCAAACTGTGGCCTGTGGGCCAGATCTGGCCCCTGACACCAATTCATCTGGTCCGCGCCACCCTTGCTGCTCATGGGTGTGATTTACTTCCGCTTCCAGGAGTGGCAAGGGTGGTGTGGGCCAGATGAATTGATGTCAGGGGCTGGATCTGGCCCACAGATCTGTAGTTTGGGCACCCCTGGTTAAAGCAGAGAAAATGGCAGCCTAAAAAATCTATCTTCATCCTGTTGCAAAACAGATTGCAAGGCGCATTTTACTTATGCTTTGGGTGGGAGGAATGACATGACTGGCCCGCTGAACCACGTGACCAGCCCACGGCCTGAAAAGTTTGGGCACCCCTGCATGAGGAAGTCTAGGGAGACCAAGTAACACTTTTATGTGTCAAATGAGTGAGCCAAGCTGCAGACCACATGGCCACACATCAATCTAACACACACACACACACCAAACATGGACATGCCACTGAATTGAGCTCTAGGCAATATACAACGACTTGCTGATAAAAGAAGGGTCAACTATAATGTGAAGAAGGGGATCGATGAATAAAGATTATAGTACTGTGGCTTAGTAGTTAAGACTCTGAACATGATGACTGGAAGGTCAGCAGGTCGGCAGTTTGAGACCCAAATACTGCATGATGGAATGAGCTCCCATCTCTGTCACAGCTCCTGCCAACCTAGCAGTTTGAAAGCAAGACGTTGCAACTGTAGATAAGTAGGTACCACTTCGGTGGGAAGGTAACAGTGTTCCATGGACTCCAGCATCTAGCCATGCCTGCCACATGTTCACGGAAATGTCTGCAAATGCAGACAATGCTGGCTCTTTGGCTATAAACAGAGATGAGCACTAAACTCTAGAGTCAGATACGACTGGCTTTGAAGCAAGGGGTGCACAGTATCATTTCACATCTGAAAGCTATTTATTCCAACAAGATGCACAAATATATTTATGCTTCTTGGAATAGCATAACAATACCTGCTGAAGCAGTATGAACTAGTGGCAGGGAACAAATAGCTGTTAAGATGCCTTCCTCTTTCTTGGAAATTGGTGTTTCTTCTTTCTCTGTCTTCTTTGGACACAGAGGCAGACCTGCTAACATGGAAGCCTGCTCTAAGACAGGAGTCCTCAACTTACAACCTGTGGGCTGGATGCGACCCATGACACCATTTCATGTGGCCCCCCACTGCCTCTGTCACACCCAGAAGTGCCATGTGTGGCAGGCAGGGCAAAATGGCTGTCCAGCCCCTGAAGCTGTCTGAGGGAGTGTGATGCGGCCCTCGGCTTGAAAAGGTTGAGAATCCCTGGTCTAGGATCTTCCACAATCAGGTTGAAGCATCTTTCCACCTTTCATTATTCTTGAATTAATTTACATCACCTTTGCTGTTGGCCACCTTCCCAGCCTCCAGTTGAGTCATGTCTGTTTAATAGGCACCATCTCAGCACTAGGCTACTGCACAGTGTCCATAAAATACCAATAATCCTAACAGTGTTAACTTTTCGTCCTCCCTCCCCATGAGAGACACAATGAGGTAGTGCAGAATTTTACTTGATGGCCACAGAGGTGGGGTTTTGCTCTTGCGTGGTTCCCAGACAGAGCTCTGATTCTTTGTAGAGATGTGTACAATTTTTATTGTCCAGAATATAAGGTCACATTTTATTGTTTAAGCTATTTTGACAAATTTAACTCTTTATGGCAAAATACATCCATCTGTTGGACACCCACCACAAAGGTTTGAATATTAACCAGAGGTTTCTGGGACATTATCAAATTTGATACACAGATTGTTATATGCTGCTATATATTTTGTGTATTATATTTTGTTATACCACCTTCACAAACTTTCCTTAATGTTCTCTTTCACAACATGTCTCACAGAACAAAGGATGCGCTCACACAGTAACACAGAGGTTACGCTCATTAGCATATGTTCAGTGCCAGGTGTTTGTTTTGTATCTCCCCACCATTTAAAATTGAAACGGGGACATTTAGAGCTAATCCCAGCAACAACCAGAGGTCATCTGCTACTGCCAGCTGTGGGAAGCTGTATTGATTTGCATGCTGATCTGTCATGTTGATTGATCACTCTGTGCCTCTGTATCTGGTGTATATAAGTTCATGCCTAGAAGTTTCACTCTTATGTCTGATGAAGTGGGCTTGATCCAGGGAAGATCACATTTAAAATATAGCAGTTAGTCTTTAAAGTGCTGCAGGGTTTTCCCCCTTACATGTTTATGGCCAGAATCTCACTAATAAACTAACTTAAAGTTAAACTGCAAAATTTGCCACTGCATGTCGTCGTTAACTAACAAGCCACTGTTTACACTACAAAGTGTGCAATCCCAGATAGTCAGGGCTGCACCTCTTTTACACAACTTGCAAGTGGCATTTTGCAGTGGTGAGTTACACAATTTAACTTAACTGATGTGCAAATAAGCAACAAGATTCTGACCTATATATTGAATCTAATGGCTTTTTAGGTTGTATTTGGCTTTATCGGATTTTAATTGTATTAATGTTAGAGTAGCAGAAAATGTGGAAAAAAAATAAAAATGCCCCCCTAGACCGCTTGTGGGTCTCCCTCATTGTCGAAACAGAATGCAGAGCTAGAGGAACAATGCTTGCGTCAGCCATGGACACATCTCATTTTCTTAGCAACAAACTTCAGTTGAACGAATGAGTCCCATACACTAGGTCAGGCGAAAGGAACTACAGAATGAACTCACCAAAGGGTGCTTTTAATTTTGGCAGTTTCATGTCTGGCCTAGACATGGAAGAAGCTTGAAAAAAGTTGAAATATCCAAACTCCAGGCAAGAGATAATAATAATTTTGTGTCAGATATTATTCTGTGTTGAAAGGATTTTTTGCTGGAGAGACTCCACTTAGGGGACGCCCGAATGAGGCGCCTTTCATGTCTCCAAGATATTTTTCCCCACCGAAGTGGTCCCTACTTATCTACTTGCAATTTCTTGCTTTCGATCTGCTTTGTTGGCAGGAGTTGGTACAGAGATGGGTGCTCAATCTGTCATGCAGTACCCATTCTTATAGACCAGTTTGTGTGATGAGAGAAAATGTATGCAATGAAGCTCCCAGTGCTGGTTTCGTTTTTTAGGTTTCCATATATAATTTATTATGTTTCTCTTTTCTTTTGTACAAGCCGAAAATAGAATGGAAAGGAGGAGAGGGGAGAGAAGAAGAAGGGGATGAAATGCAGGACCAGCGATCGTGACCCCCCCCCCCCCATGTATGTGTGTTGGGGGAAGGCGAAGGCAGACAGAGGAAGGGGGTGGGGTAGATGAATAGATGATAAAAGTCATGGAAGGCAAGCAAACAAGGCTGTCACATCTCTTTGTCCCGGGGAGCATGGGTGTTCGGTTTCAGTCTTAGCACCCCGAGAAATAATATCTGGGAGGAAAGGAATATGGCATTCATGGTGGCTTCTTCTCGCCACCTTGGCTTAAAAAGGAAAGGAGTTTCAAGTTCCTGTGGAGAATTACGGGTGGGTCGGTGGGTGGGCTAGACCCAGGAATGAGGGAAGGAAACAGGCACCGACGGAGGAGTGTGGGGAAAAGAAACACGAGGGCTCAGCAGCACTGGAGACAGAACCGGTCCTGGACGGATGGTTTCTACAGAGTGGGAAGTCGGCCCCTTTCTGTAGAAAAATGGCAGAGGATGTTCTCTATGGTTTTCTTTCCCTGCCCCTCTTTCTCGTTCTTGCAGTACTCAAGTTCCTTTGCTTTTTCCACCCGACATTGAAAAGGCTTTGCAGCTTCCAACAGTAGCAGCGACATCAAGGGAGCGCCTGTCCATTATTCGGTCCCAGATCCGGGAGTTCCTAAAGAAAGAGGGAACTATAAAACAGGGAGAGAAAGGGGGGACCAAAGGGGGGGGGGAGGAGAAAGCTTGGCTGTGAATCTTTCACGAAAGAGCATCCATACCTACCCACCATCAGGTCCACTGGAAGGAGAGGTTGGGGAATAGCGGGGCGAGGTTTCCAGGTAGACGGGCTGTACTCAGGGGGAGGAGGGGGAGGGTCAGGCAAAGGTGTGTCCCCAGTACCTGGGTGAAGCGGAGCGGAGAAGAAAAGGAAAAACAAGAGGTTAGTAACAGGATTTAGTCTGGCCAGGTTATCCTGCTAGGGTAATAGAGTAGACCCTACTGCCAGGGACTCAACACCGAGTGTCAGGTGGTGGTTAACTAACCTGGCATCCCTGAGGACTAAAAGCCTGGGGTGGTGAAGTCCACAGGGAAGGGTGAGGGTCCACAAGTGGATTAAATGGTCCCACTTGAATCCATCTTGATGGAGAACAGAAGGTTCATCCATCCTGACCTGGGGTTGATGAGGACTTTGCATGCCAAAAGGGCTCAGGACAAGAACGTGACTCTTGGAACTGGATTGGTAGTACTATGGGTGTCATGCTGCCATGCAGAAAGCATTGATGGACACTGCATTTTATTGCTCCCAGAACAATCTCCATGGCAGATCGCATTGTTGATCGCCAATATTCAGAATCAGATATGGCACAAGAAGAAGTGACAGGAACCTGTCTCTGCAAGAAGGGCCACAGTATTTTGTTAAAGAAGTATTTTAATTGTCTTTTAGGGAGAAATGGTTCAAGCTGGACAGAAATTATTTACTGGACATGCTGAGGGCCCCTTCCGAACTGTAAGCCAAATGAATGGATTTTTGCCCTAATAAAGTATAAATGAAATTTCAAAATGAGTTAAAGATCTTTAATCCATTTTCAAAAATTTGTTCATACTTTATTAGGGTTAAAATTCATTTATTTTAAATCAAGGGAGTCCAAACTATGGCCCATGGGCCAGGTCTGGCCCCCAACACCAATTCATTTGACCCATACTATCCTGGTCGCTCATGGAAGCAGTATGGGCTCCCCTGGTTTAAGCTAAGAAAATGGCATTCTAAAATTTATCTCATCCTGTTGCAAAACAGATTGCAAGGTGCATTTTACTTCCACTTCTGGTGGGAACCACCACATGATCAGCCCGCTAAACCATGTAACCAGCCTGCAGCCCAAAAAGTTTGGGCACCTTTGTTTCAAACTAACACAACTGGGAGAGAGGAAAGGACCATCAATGGCCACCGGTCAGAATGGTGGTAATTCTACATGCTTTCCTTCCTGAACACATGCGGTCAGGATTTAAGCAGGACTCAGTCTGATCATTAACTGGACAAAAGACTGACTGAGTAATGCCAGGGATCTCAAGGTAAAGATCTTGCTTAAAACCTTGTAGAGCCAGTAAGGATGGGGTTTTCAGATTCCTTGGATTACAAATCCCGTATGGGCGCGTTTTACTTCCGCTTCCAGGAGCGACGAGGGCTTCGCGGGCCGGATGAAGTGGCGTTGGGAGCTGCCCCTGCCCCTTAGTTTGGGCACCACTGCCTTACAGTCTTTCAGTTGAGATATTTCTCCATGGTCCAACTCTCAGAATGGGGCAGTTAGCGATGGGTAGTCCAAGAAATCTGAAAATCCCATTATCAGGGTCAGAATTGGCACTAATAGGCTGGAGGGAGCCATGATCTGGAGCCATGATGGCAAACCTTGACAGTCTGGCTGTTCTTGGACTTCAATTCCCAGAAGCCCAAGTCTCTGTGAACCCACCCGCATGGGTTTACTGTGTGTACGCATAGAATTTAAGTCCAAGACCAGCTGGAGTGACAGTAAACCCATTCGTGTAGATTCACAGAGGCTTGGGCTTCTGGGAATTGAAGTCCAAGAACAGCCAGAGTGCCAAGGTTCGCCACCACTTGGTATCAGTCTGCTTCCTATTTCCCTCCTTGTGTTTCTGTGTTGTCCATCAAAAGTTCAAGACCCGGGTACCACATGATCGATTGAGTGCCTGTCTCTGTTCCAGCTTTTGGGGACATGAAAGGAGCCTCGTTTGGGCATTTTCTGAGTGGAGTTTCTTCCACAAAAATCCTTTCAACCCAGAATAATTTCTGACACGAAATTATTATCATGAGGAGCTATGGCAGCACAACGGGCCTCAGCATCCCTGCTCAGCTTTTACGATGCGTCCTGCTGGAAGAGCCGTATGTTTGCACTTCACCTCCGGAGCCCAGATTCCGCCCTCGGTCTGAATCCAGCTTGTCGCAGGACTGTGCTCGCCGTGTTCTCTTTGGCTTGAGGGGGGCCGTCTTTCTCCCCACTTCAGGATCCCCTGGAAGAGAAACAAGAGCTTTAAAGCAGGGCTTCTCAACCTTTTTCATCCGGGGGCTGAACCATGCTCCCTTAGACAGCTGAGCGGGCCAGACTGGTGGTTTCCCCCACCATAAACACTGCTGTAAAACATATCCGTGGCAGTCATAAATGCATTTACGACAGCTACAGACTCATTTACGGCTGTAGCAAAGGTGTTTATGATATCCAAGGGACTTGTAAGTGTGTTTACGATGACCATAAATGAGTCTGTGACCGATTCTGGTGGTGGCGGTGGCTGGAGCGAGGTCGGGGGCCGGATTATTTGGCACCATGGGTCGCATTTGGCCTGTGGGCCATAGGTCCGAACCCCTGCTTTAGAGAGTCCAATGTCTCATTTCGCCCTTCTCATTCAGGAGTGGCAGAGACGAAGACTGAGGGCCCTGGTGGTGCAGCGATTAAACTGCTGTACTGCAACCAAAAGTATGTGAGTTCGGTCCTGACCAGGAGTCAAGGTTGACTCAGTCTTCCATCCTTCCAAGGTCAGTAAAATGAGTACTCAGAATGTTGGGGGGAAAATGCTAATTAACTTGTCAACTGCCAAGAGAGTGAACTAATCACTGTGGGGTGGTATAGAAGTGGGATTGCTTTGCTTTGCTTTATGCAAGGCCACAGTTGGCATCCCATAGATATACCTGCTTCCTTAGAACATCTGAGGATAGAAGTCATAACAAGGAAAAGTTACTTGCTTGATGAGGTTAGTTTTCTGGACTACAGTTGGGCAAATTTTGCAAATTACAGCCAAAACCCCCCTAGCATTTTCAAGCTCTGGATATAAAGCATTTCATGTGCCAATATACAGAACAGGGATGTAGAAGATATAATTTTTCAGGTGTTAGTGTATTACAACTTCCATCAGTCTTGGCCAGCATTGCAGGAGGATGGGAGCTGCAGTCCAGAAACATTAGCAGGGATAGCATCCCTCCATCCGTCATGTAAGAGGCTTCCAGTTTAATATTGGGGATTTCCTATTTTTTTTTAAAAAAAAAGGTATAAAAGATGGAAAAGACCCTGGCTCGGTGGTTAAGACATTGAGTTTGATGACCAGAAGATCGGCAGGTCAGCAGTTCGAGACCTGAGTAATGCGTGATGGAGTGAGCTCCAGTTGTCTCTCCCAGTTCCTGTCAACCTAGCAGCTCAAAAGCAAGAAATTGCAAGTACAGTAAAACCTCATATAACACTAAAACCTGGTTCCACAAGTCTTGGTGTTATATGATTTTTAGTGTTATCTGATCCTCTATGGGATCCATAGAGATACATTGTAACCACACAGGCTTTAGCGGTTGTTATCTGAAGCATCCCATAGGATCATAATGTTATCTGATGCAATTCTTCCCCCCCAGATTCCTTAATGTTATGCGATTTTAGTGTTATTCGATACTAATGTTATATGAGGTATTACTGTACTGTAGATAAATAGGTACTGCTTTGGAAGGAAAGATAACAGCATTCCATGTGCTCTGGCATCTAGTCATGCCTGCCACATGACCACAGAAATGTCTGCAGATGCAGACAGAGCTGGTTCTTTGACTGTAAACAGAGATGAGCACTGAACCCTAGAGTCAGATATGACTGGCTTTCAGGAAAAGGAAACCTTGACCTTGAGAACCTAATGATCCACTAACAGTCATTTTGGGGCTAGAGGAGGGGAAAAAAGAGAGTGTGTGTGTGTGTGTGTGTGTGTGTGTGTGTGTGTGTGTGTGTGTGTGTGTGTGTGTGTGTGTGTGTTGAAATTGACTGAGCAAAACCTGGTATACTGTATAAGGATGGTGTATTTCAACTGGCAGTGCTTGGAGCTGTCCATTCAGAACCACCCTGAAAATCTGACTCCGTATTTGCCAGCTTCAGAGTCCGCACATTCCTGAGTTCTCTTTGCAAACCAAAGACGCAGAAATTTCATTTCCTATACTAGTAAAGGTGAAGGTTGCCTTTGTTCAAAAGCCAGTCACATCCGACTCTAGGGTTCAGTGCTCATCTCTGTTCATAGCTGAAGAACCAGCGCTGTCTGTGTTTGCAGACGTTTCTATGGACACATGGCAGGCATGCCTCAACACTGGAGTGTACAGAACGCTGTTTACCTTCTTGCCATAGTGGTTCCTATTTATCTACCTGCAATTTCTTGCTTTTGAACTGCTAGGTTGGCAGGAGCTGGGACAGAGACAGGAGCTCACTCCGTCATGAAGCACTTGGGTCTTGAACTGCTGACCTGCCAACCTTCCAGTCATTAAGTTCAGCATCTTAACCACTAAACCAGCACAGTTCTTGTTCTACAACTCCTAAAATTCTCCAGCCAAATGGAGCCACTGGGAGACTCTGGTTACTTTTATCCTGAAAAGAGAATATTTTGAAGCTCTTTTACAGTCAGTTTTAAATGGTGATTTACAAAAAAAGAAGACTGTCATTGAAATGACAAGAGAAATGGGGACAGACAAAGGGGAACCAGTGTTTTCATCATATGACCAGTCCTATTTAGTCACTGTGACCTCCCAGGTCTGAACCCAGTAAGGAAATGCCTTCTTCTATCATCTCCAATCTCAAGTCACTTTCATTTTCTTATTCCCTGGGTCTGTGCCAGGATTGGGGGCAATTGGGAAGGACCTACGTGTATCTTCTGGGGTGACCCCCCCTGCTAAGCCTGCTTCTTCATTGCTACGGCTTCTCTCGGGTTGGCTGGGGGGCTTCCGGCCCCGGGGGAGGGCGACTGGCTTCGGAGGACGTGGGATGGACGAGGGATCCCTGAATTGCTGGAAATGAAAGAGAGGGAGAGAAGATAGGCAGGTGGAAAGGAAGAAGGGAAGGAGGACCCATAGAGCCTTCCTGCAATTTGCTACCCTCTTATTCAGCCTTCCTTCTTTTCTTGCTGAAGAATTCTGTGGAG
Source organism: Furcifer pardalis (assembly GCA_030440675.1). Lineage (NCBI taxonomy): Eukaryota > Metazoa > Chordata > Lepidosauria > Squamata > Chamaeleonidae > Furcifer > Furcifer pardalis. The sequence continues at coordinate 4,305,385 of CP126897.1, forward strand.
GTCCAAACCTGGCACATTCCTACATCATCTTGAGTAGATAAACCCATAAAAAAGACACACCTCCAGACATCTTTGACTTTGGAGGAGAAAGAATGGAAGGCTATTTAGCAGTCACTAGATATTCTGATATGTGTCTGGATGGACATCCCGCTACGGTAATCAAGTAGACTGTACAGCTAGCGACTCAACACCAAGAATCGGACGGTTGCTGACTAACCTGTCTCCCTAAAGGGGCCAATGGCTACAGGCGGATGGTCCCCCTCAGTGGAGGAAATGCCACAGGAAACCATCCTATTGGGCCCAAAGGCAAAATGAGCAGAGGAGGAACTCTGATTCCCAACAGTCATGGAGACCGAAGAGGCAATGCCAGATGGACTGGCTGTGAAAGCGCACCTTGATAATATCCTCAAGACTGTGGCAGTCCATTGCAGTCCCGGTGTTAAATCCTGCATGTCTCATTTCATATGTGTCGCAGGAGATGGCTCCGTGATCATAGGGTGAGGGTCACTTCATGGCAAGCTGGGACCCACCTTAAACAAATTCTTGCCAATAGCATCTTTCCCGCTTCATTCTGTCATTTTATTTTTATTTTGTTGTTTGCTTTATTGTGTCATTTTGTTATTTGTATGCACACTGCCTGGAATCGGAAATATCCCAAATGGGCAGTATAAAAATTCAATAAATAAATAAATAAAAATATTCCTTGTAACAAATAAAAGTACACAGAGAAAAGTGTTGCTACTTCCAGAACCCCACAATTATTTTTTAAAAGTCCTTCTCTCCCAGAACCCCTTTCAGAACCCCACCATTCCCCGGGAAGGGGGAGGACAAACTTCAAACTTTACCCAGGTGAGTGAGTGTGATCATATACTGTGAAAAATTGGCTATTCCTACCCTTCAAGACTTCATAATAATAATTTTGTGTCAGAAATTATTCTGGGTTGAAAGGATTTTTGCAGAAGAAACTCTGCTCAGGGAATGCCCAAATGAGACTCCTTTCATGTCCCCAAGATCTGGGCCAGAGATGGGCGCTCAATCCGTCATGCAGTACCCGGGTCTTGAACTGCCAACTTGTCAGTCTTCCAGCTAAAAAGGTGAGCTTCTTAACCACTCAGCCACCACAGCCCCTCAAGACTTCCTGACAGCTCCACAGTACTTGTCTATCTTATTCACCAGTGTTGCCCCAGTAACTCCAATTCTTCATACTGGGGTATATGAGGGGCTTCTGATTCCAATCCACAATCCCCCAAACCCATTAGATCACCTACAGTTGGCCCTCCCACTCACTCACCAGACTTCTCGACCCTCACTGGCTTACCTTGGCAGGTGGCACCGGCATCTCCATCTCGGAGCTCAGGTTGGACACCTTCCCCTCTTCCCCTCTTGGATTTCCTTCTGGGGGGGTCTCCTGGGGGGCTTCATTGTGCCTGCTTTCTCGTGGAGAACTCTCCTCAGCTATAAGCAATAAGGGTTAAGGACTGAGAAAAAGATACATATGGCCTCCCCTTAAAAAAGTATCCCTGCAGCCTGCCAAAAGAACCAGTAGCTTGCTTCAGGTGAGTCACCTGCTTGCTACTGGACTAGATTGGGTTCCAGCATCCTGTTCCCAGGCCAGCCAGGTAGATGCAGCCAGAATTCTACAAGCTGAGCATGATGGAAGTAACTTTGTCTTTGTCCCTGTCACCCATCGCCAGAGAGGTAGGCTGGGGAAATCTACTGAGCTATCGTGCCTCGAGACCAAGAAGCTCCTTCAAACATCAATAGACCTGGCCCAGATTAAGCCAACCTCATCCAATCTTGAAAATAGCTCATCTTAACCTGACCTAGTTCAAAGGAGCCCTGGTGGCACAGCGGGTAAACTGCTGTCCTGCAACCAAAAGGTTGGAAGTTCAATCCTGACCAGCGCTCAAGGCTGACTCTGGCTCCCATCCTTCCGAAGTCAGTAAATGATTCCCCAGTATGTTGGGGGCAAAATGCTAATTAACTTGTGAACTGCCCAGAGAGTGCACTGAATGCTATGGGGTGGCCTAGAAGTGTGATTGCTTTGCTTCAAATAGATCCAGAACCTCATGACATACCCCTCCCTGGGAAAGCAAAGGGGATTGACCATGTGGGGGAGGCTACAGCTTGGGAAAATTACAACTCCCAGAACAACCAGAGATACTGGATGCTATAGTTCAGCAATGGCCAACCTTGGCACCCCAGGCATTCTTGGGCTTCAATTCCCAGAAGCCTTGATCAGCAGGAGTGCTGATCATGACTTCTGGTAATTGAGGTTCAAGAACACCTGGAGTGCCAAGGTTGGCCTTCACTGCTATAGTTCCAAGAAGGTTATTTTACCAAAGCTTGTATAAAGACCTCCTCTCCTCTTGGTTTGAATGTCAGTATTGCAGGGGAAACAATATTTATTGCAGAGGAAACAACATTTGTACAAGAGTCAAGAAGCAACAGTTAGGACAGCATACGGAAGGACAGAGTGGTTTGGGATAGGAAAAGGAGTAAGACAAGGCTGCATTTTGTCACCCTGCTTATTCAACTTATACACAGAGCACATAATGCACAATGCAGGCATGGATGAATCACAAGTTGGGATCAAAATTGCTGGGAGAAACATCAACTATTTGAGATATGCAGATGATACCACCCTAATGGCAGAAAGTGAGGACGACTTAAAAAAGCTCCTGCTTAGGTTGAAAGAAGAGAGTGCAAAAGCTGGCTTGAGATTCAACATCAAGAAAACCAAGATAATGGCAACAGGCCCTATTAGTCTCTGGAAAATAGATGGGGAAGAAGTAGAAGCAGTGACAGATTGTACTTTCTTAGGATCCAAGATCACTGCAGATGGAGATTGCAGCCATGAAATTAAAAAGCGACCGATGCTTGGGAGACAAGCTATGAGAAACCTGGGGAACACAGTGAAAAGTAGAGACATCACCTTGCAAACAAAAATTTGCATATTCAAAGCAATGGTATTCCTGGTGGTAATGTATGGTTGTGAGAGCTGGACCATTAGGAAAGCTGAGCGCAGAAGAATAGATGCCTTTGAAATGTGGTGTTGGAGGAGAGTTTTAAGAGTCCCCTGAACAGTGAGGAGAACAAATAAGTCAATCCTAAAAGAAATCAACCCTGACTGCTCCTTAGAAGGTCAAATAGTGAAGATGAAGCTAAAGTACTTTGGACACCAAATGAGAAGAGAGGATTCACTTGAGAAAGCCTTGATACTGGGAAAAGTGGAGGGCAAAAGAAGAAGGGGGCGGCCAAAAATGAGATGGCTAGATGGTATTGTAGACACAATGGGCACAAAGCTGGGCGGGGTGAGGAAGATGGTAGAGGACAGAAGTGCCTGGTGGGCAATGGCCCATAGGGTTGCAAAGGGTGGGAATCGACTGTGCAACTGAGCAACAAAAGAAATAAAAAGCAGCAGTAGGATAGATGAGGGAAAAAGAAGGTTGCAAGAGTAAAGCATTAGAGAAACAGGGAGATGAGTGGGATGCTTCTTAATCCAAGCCATGTAATAATCTGAAGATAATTTGACATTTGCTTCGTATCCAAGGAGAGCATTACAGACCCTTTTCAGACTCAAAACAGATGTCTCAGGTTCAATCGTAGTTAGTGTATTGTTTTTCTATAGAGCCTGCATCTTCTATTAGTCCTTTGGTCTTTTTCAAAGTAGCCACTCTTGCCAGATTAAAGAGATGGAAATGTTGCATCTCATGTCTGCTCTGTCAATGGACATCCGCAGCCTCTACTCACCAATGTCCCAGCTGGCTTCTGCTCGGCGGATGGTGGCGAAGCTTGGCTTGGTACTTTGCAAAGGGGGACGGGGTTTCCTTCCTACGTGCTCTAGATGCAATTAGCAAACAGAACGTTACCCCCTTGAAGTTTCCTGTGACCTGGCTAGATAAGCTGCTCTTTCCCCTTGCCCACCACAGAGCAACAGTATGCCCATTTTACAGTTAGAAAGATGAAGAGTTAGGGCCTAGAAAGGTTTTGCCACTCAAGGCAAGCAGTGGTCTGAAGCTTAAAACGGGGGTTCCCAAACCTTTTATGCTGCAGGCCCCCTGGTCAGCTGAGCAGGCCGGACCACACACCCCTGAAGCAGAAGCATTTACAGCTGTCGTAAATGTGCTCACCTCCATTTGTATGACAGCTGCAGGCGCGTTTACGCATGTGTGGGGGCATTTTATGGCAGATGTAAACGCGTCTGCTTCTACTTTCAGATGCTGCAGTGGTGGTGGTGGGCTGGCTGGCTGGAATGGTGCCATGGGCCAGGTCTGGCCCACGGACCATAGGTTGGGAATCCCTGGCTTATAATCTATTTTTGAATTAAAGCAAAAACTGGGGCCGTAATCCTATATCCATGTCACTTCATCTGCAGTGAACACAATTGAGGCAGTATGAACACAGAGGGAAATATATTTCAAATTCCACTAAATACAGTGAGCCTTACTCCTGAGTAAACTTGCATAGACTCTGGCTGTAAATATCCACAAAACCTTCACTTTGCCTCCTAAATTTAGGCAGATTGGCTGATGTCTTCCCACAGACATTCTCATACTGACAAGTCACTGTCACCTGGGACAGCTGCTTCTCTGTACCTAAGGTTAGAGACAGCTCTGACTTTTCTTTTGCAAGCTCTGCTCCGGGACATTTGAATACATGCAACACCAAATGCCAGTGTTGAGCAGGCAGCAAAGTCCAGAAGTCACACTAAATTCTTTTTCAAGATTTGGATGGGAACTCATTTCTTCAGTTCACTACATCCAGCTAAAGCAGTGGTTCCCAAGGTGGGGCCCATGCCCCACAGGGAGGATTAAATTCCCAGAAGCCTAAGTCAGCACATTGGCTGATCAGTGCTTTGGGGAGCTGACTTTGTTGTTGTTATCGTCATCTGCTACTCGTATCTGAGCATACATTTTTCCGGGAAGTCATTTTCTCAGTTGATGGATGTGTCTCAATAATGCCAGGAATTGACACTGGACTAAGGAGACAGGAGAATTTGGAAAAAGTTACCTTTGCAGACTACACAGGGAAGAATCCAGTGGTGGGAGATTTAATTAATTTAATTAAATTAAATTCTCACACTTGTATGCCGCCCAATCAGGAAACCCGACTCAGGGCGGCTCACACAATATTATGCAGTAAACACAATAATACAATATAAAACATAGACAATAATTATACCATATTCATCCTACATAAGCACATATCATAATATAAGATTCTGCAGTTTTGGTCTTTTTTTAAATCGTTTGTTCGTTTTCATGTCAGAGATTACTCAGGGTTGAAAGAAGTTTTCCAGGACACTCAAATGAGGCTCCTTTCATGTCACCCATTATGCAGCTCTCTGGAATCGAAGCTGTCTTTCCAGTCTCCAAGCCTAGTGCCTTAACCACAATGCCGCAGGGGAAATGCTATTTTTTTAAAACGAGAAAGCCTTGTGCCTTGAGGCATGGGAAGGTTATGGGGAAGAAGGCTTAGAGGAAACGAAGCACCTGAATCATCCGATGAGCGCCTTCTCTGACGGTCCCGCATGCTGTCTCCTCGCTCCAGATCGACACTCTACAGTAGGAGAACAAAGCGTGTGAATTCCATAAGACCGTGATGGCAAACCTTGGCACTCCAGCTGTTCTTGAACTTCAATTCCCAGAAGCCCAAGTACACACAGCAAACCCATTCATGTGGATTCACAGAGACTTGGGATTCTTGGAATTGAAGTTCAAGAACACCTGGAGTGCCAAGGTTCGCCATCACTGCCATAAGAGGAGAATATGGTTAAATTCCCAGACTGCTCAAACTAAAAGAAGCTAGAGATAGGGTGAATAAGAGGGGAAGCTTCTTAATGGTTAGAGCAGTACAACAATGGAACCCATGAACTCAGGACATGGTGGGTGTTCCAACATTGGAAGCATTCAAGAGAACACTGGATTACCACATGCCAGACCTGCTTTGATTCGGAGTCCTGCACTGACCCCCGGGGGTGTGTGTGTGTGGACTCCAAGGCCCCCTTCTGACTAAGTGATTCTACGATTCTGTGATTCTAAATTGAACCCTACCCAGAGATCAACCTCATTCCCAGTTGAGCATCGATTACCTCCAACTTGGCATCTAGGCTCCACCCTTTAGCGCATCCCATTCCAGGCAAGGCCACGCCTTGGACCCGCGATGGCTGCAAGAGCTCGACATCTCTGGGGTCCAGCTGGGTCCTCTCTGGGTCCTGAACGGAACCCTTTTTGGGGAGAGGGGAGGAAACATTGAGAAGGTGGCCTCCTCTTTCTTCCCACTTCACCCCAGTACAGGGGTCCTCAACCTTTTCAAGCCAAGGGCCGGGTCACGTGCCCTCACAGTTTTGGGGCGCTGGATAGCCATTTTGCCCTGCCTGCCACACATGGCACTTCCAGGTGTGGCAGAGGTAGTGGTGGGCCACATGAAATGGTGTCATGGGCCACATCTGGCCCCCGAGCCGTAGATTAAGAACCCCTACCCCACTCCCTCACTCACCTGTTTCATCCGGCTCGGCAGACCCTTGACCCCACTTCCCGGAGCGATGCCTCCCATTCCGGGAAGAAGGATGGCTGTCCCCGCCATGTCCTGCCCTGACTTCCTCTCCTCCTCTTGGGTCACAGCAGAGCGCAGGGGGGGCTTCAGTTCTTCCCCACTCATCGGAGGCGGGGGAGGGCTGGGGGGCAAGTCCTCAGGATCTCTCTCCCCCTTGACGCTGCTGCGGTACTTGCGGAAGTGGAAGAGGCCTCTTCTCCTCTTCTTTTGCAGGGGTGGGAGGGATTCAGAGGGTCCCGGCCTCACCCCACAACCCTTAGGGGTCCGGGGGTAGCTGTGGGAGGGAAACAGGGGAGCCAGTCAGGAGAGGAACCTCATAGGAAGCAAGAAACTGGGCTATGGGGAGGCTTCATCAGGACCAACTGAGGTGGGGTGGTAAGGTACGGTCAAGATTGCCCTTGCTCGAAAGCCAGTCGTATCCGACTCTAGGGTTCAGTGCTCATCTCTGTTTATAGCCAAAGAGCCAGAGCTGTCTGCATCTGCAGATTTTTTGGTGGACATGTGGCAGGTATGACTAGAAACCAGAGTGCATGGAACAGTGATTACTTCCCCACCAAAGTGGCACCAATTTTTCTACTTGCAATTTTTATTGCTTTCAAACTGCTAGGTTGGCAGGAGCTGGGACAGAGACAGCACCTCACTCCACCATTCAGCACTCTTGAACTGCTGATCTGCTGACCTTCTAGTTGTCTGGTTCAGCGCCTTAACTACTAAGCCCCTGCAGTCCCGTACGATAAAGTTACAAGGCAGGAGCTGGGACAGAGACTGGAGCTCACTCCGTCATGCAGTACCCGGGAATTGAACTCCGACCTTCCAGTCAGGGGTGCTACTCTGGGCTAAAGGTGGGCAAATGCAACCCACTTCTGCCCCAGGCATCTCGCGCGCCTCACCCTGGAGCCCCCTGACCCTCCCAAAAACATCCTTGGAACCAAATTGGAAAATTGCAATAAGCACGTTTAAATATGTATAAGAGTAACAATGAGAGGTAGATTTTGAGTCTGTCCCAGATTCTCCCCCTCCGCCCCTGTGGGAATCCACCACACCTTGTTTTAAGATTTGGTTGAGTTTTGTTTAGGCGGTGTGTCATTTCCTGTTTTCATAAAAGGCCTCTTTGACTTAAAACAGGCCCTCTGAAATTACATTTAACGGGTAAAACGTCACCTCTGAGTCTTCAAGGAGTATGACTGACTGACTGGTTGGTATACAATATTTATATACCACCAGCCTAGGACCTATCACTACTCTGGGTGGTTTACAAAACAACAAAAATAACTAAATACAATATATATTATTTAAAAAATCAAATACATCACTAAGACAAATAAATTAAACAAGATATCAAATCAACTAAATCCCTTTCTTTGAGGGGGCAGTGTCCCCCAAGACTTATATACAGTCGTACCTCAAGTTCCGAATGCCCCGTGTTACGAAATTTTCACGATACAAATGAAAATCCACTGAAAAGAATGCCTTGAGTTACGAATTTTTCCCGCGATATGTAACAAGTTTTCCTATAAATTATGTGGCATACAGTGGCCTCTAGTGGCCACTTCTGGTAATGCATTGTGTTGTGCATTGTGTGTCGAGTTATGAATTTTTCACAACACAAAATGTCCCTGGGAATGCATTAAATTCGTAATTCAAGGTACCACTGTACCTTAAAATAGAATGAATGGAGATTAAGAGGGGGAGAACTAAGACCCAAATTCACCCTCATTATATATATATATATATATATTGGGGGGTTAATTTCCCCCTTCAAGGTGCTATGGGAGGCATCAGGGTATTGGAGGGGTAAGAAATCTGGAAGAGACTGAAACACTGCCTACCGCTGTTCTAGAGTAGACCTACCCTGTGTTGTCAACAAGCAGCTTCCGGTTGAAAAATTCATCCAGACCTTCATCTAGACGTGGCACCGACCCATTCTCTTGCTCTCTAGACTCGATAGACCCCAGGACTCGGTTCTGAAAAGAGGGAAAGAGAGAAAGGTGCGCTGGGTGTTTTTCAACAGGACGCCTCATTTCCTTTACTTTTCCAAAAGAAAAGTGGAATTTCTACTTCCAACAGATGATAAAAATGTTCGGCAAAGCCATCTCTGATTTATTTCATCGTGTCTTGTTCTAGAACTGATTTCCTTCTGTGGCTAAAGAAGATCTTCCATCCCACTTCCTCAGACAGGAAGCCTATTTCCAGGTCTGAAACTTTTTAAATAAGAGCAGTTTCGGAGGGTTCGTAAGAGAGATTTATTTTAAGTTGACAGCAGGCAAGAGATGACAGAGGAAAAAAGAAGGGGTAGAAGAACGACGTTTTCTTTGATAATTTTGGGTTTTAGTAAGGAATCTAACATCTGGTTTTTTTTAAGGGCAGATGATGAGTGTCTAATAAGTGTTTTTGTACAGAAAAAGTAAAGGTCACCCTTGCGCAAAAGCCAGTCGTGTCCGACTCTAAGGTGCAGTGCTCATCTCTGTTTTCAACCAAAGAGCCAGCAATGTCGGCATATGCAGACATTTCTGTGGTCATCTGGCAGGCATGATTAGATGCTGGAGTGCATGGAGCACTGTTACTTTTCCTGCCAAAGGAGTACCTATTTATCTACTTGCATTGTCTTGCTTTCAAACTGCTAAGTTGGCAAAAGCTGGGACAGACACAGGAGCTCAGTCTGTCATGCAGCACTCGGGTCTTGAACTGCTGACCTGCCAACCTTCCAAGAAGCAAGCTCAGCATCTTAACCATTAGGCTGCCGTGACCCTGTTGTTGGGGTTTTTTTTTTGCATAGGGGGTGTTATTTCCCATCTGGGTCTAATTTGAACTTGGCAAAATCCATTCTCACAAGGACATTAGCAATATTGTATTAAAAAGAAAAAAAACCTTGCAAAAACTGGAAAGGGACTCCTGGCCAAAAGGCAAAGTGAAGGGCAAGGAAGGGACTGGAAATTCAGCAAACAAAGCAACAGAGAGATGAGAAGATGGAGGGTTAAAGCAGGGGTGCCCAAACTTTTTAGGCCATGGGCCAGTCACATGGTTCAGCGGGCCGGTCATGTGTTTCCTCCCACCGGAAGTGGAAGTAAAATGTGCCTTGCAATCTGTTTTGTAGCAGGATGAGATAGATTTTTAGGCTGCCATTTTCTCTGCTTAAACCAGGGGTGGTCAAACTATGGCCCATGGGCCAGATCTGGCCCCTGACACCAATTCATCCAGCCAGGACCACCCTTGGTGCCCCTGGAAGTGGAAGTAAAATTTGCCCGTACGGGCATGTTTTACTTCCACTTCCAGGAGTGGCAAAGGCAGTGTGAGTTGGATCAATTAGTGCCAGGGGCCGGATACAGCCTGTGGACTGAAGTTTGGGCACCCCTGGGTTAAAGGAAAGGAGCAATGAGCCAATAGGAAAGGGTGAGGAAGGAACCCCCAAATCTCAGGGACTGGTGAGAAAAGCACAACTTACATGAGCGCGGAACCCGCCGTGAGGAGTGGTGCGAGGGGGCCGGGGTCGCCCGCGGGTCTGATGTTCCAGCCGCGTGCCCTCTGTTGGCAGGTCTGAGAGCGCTTCGAAGGATGTGCTGTGTGAATACGAGTACTGGCTGCTGCTGGCCAAGGACACCCAACCCAAAGGGGAGCCCATACGGGGGACGGTCAGATCGCCATCTTGCTCAGAGCCACCTGCAGAAGGAAGAGAGATGTCCTAGGCATGGGCAGCCAGATCTATGCGTGCACCAGGTCTCCACCCTTTATTTATCCATCCGTCTGTCCATCCATCCATTTATATCCTGCCTATCTGGAATATGTTCCCACTCTGGGCGGCTTAGGTCAGGGGTTCCCAAAGTACAGCCCATGAGCCGGACTTGGCCCATAATTTCATTCCATCCGGCCCATCGCCACCTCCGCCACACCCAGAAGTGGTAGCAGGCACATTTATGTCAGCCATAAAACATGCCCATGCATGCGCAAATGTGCCCATGGCTGTCAAAAAACGCAGAAGTGATCACATTTATGACAGCCATAAATGTGCCCGCTTCTGGGGGTCAGGGTCCGGCCCGCTCAGCTTTCCAGCTGCTACGTTGGCAAGAGCTGGGACAAACGACAGGAGCTCACTCTGTCACGCAACACCCCTGACATCAATTCATTTGGCCTACTCCATCCTCGTCACTCCTGGAAGTGGAAGTAAAATGCATTTTACTTCTGCTTCTGGGAACGACAAGGGCGGAGTAGGGCGGATGAATTGGCATTGGGGTTGAATCCAGCCCATGAGCTGTAGTTTGGGTACCCCTGATCCAAGGTAATAGTTTAGGAGGATGGGGACACACCCAAGACAGACAGTTCTCGTACTCACTGATGAAGGCAGAAGCTGGACGGATCCTGCGGCAGTTCTTCTGCCTCTTGATGGCCATTGTGTCCTGTACAGGACAGAGGGAAGGTAAATCCTCCAAAGTAGCCCAGAATCTGCAGCCTGCGGGCCCCAGAACCAGCCCAGAAATACTTACAATGCTGGAGCCAAGGTCATCATCAGTGGATTCCTCGTGATCGCGGAGTCGGGGTTTCCCTAGCTGTTCCAAGAAGGCAACATTGTCCTGTCCATCCGACATCCGGCGGAGGTGGATAATGTGCTGGGCCTGCAATTAGGAAGGAATACAAAGAATTGTGGAGCTGGAAAGCCACCCAGAGATCATCTAGTCCAGGACTGCCCAAACTTTTCAGGCGGTGGGCTGGTCAAGGAGGCTCCTTTCATGTTCCCAAGATCTTTTCCCACCGAAATAGCCCCTGTTTATCTACTTTCAATTTCTTGCTTTCAAACTGCTAGATTGGCAGGAGCTGGGACAGAGATGGGCACTCAAACCGTCATACAGTACCCAGGTCTCAAACTGATGACTTGCCGGCCTTCCAGCTTATAAGTTGAGTTTCTTAACCACTGAGCCACCGCAGCCTCTGTCCAGTGATGGTGAACCTTGGCACTCCAGGTGTTCTTGGACTTCAATTCCCAGAAGTCCAAGTCAGCACTCTTGTCGATCAGGGCTTCTTGGAATTGAAGTCAAAGAACACCTGGAGTGCCAAGGTTCCCCATCACTGAATTCTAGAGTCCAACCCCTGCCTATGCATTATTTAGGGAAATAGGAAAGAAGCTTTTCTGAGCATAAGAGAAGTGTATGGGTGTCATTTTGAAGCCATTAAATTTGGATCAATTCCTTTAAAAGAGGAAATACATGTGTTTCCTTCCTACCCTCAGATAGGCATGTCTCTCTGTATTATTTGTTTGTTTGCTTGTTTACTCGCTAGTACTCTTTACACGCTGCGGGGAACAATGTCTTTTCTTTCTATTTTATACACATTAGGACCAAAAGATGCCTTAAAATAAACACACACAGGACTCAGGTTTCAGCTACGGAGAGAGGAGGCGAAAGGCATGTGCGTTTGTGTGTGAGAGAGACTTACCAGATTCTTGTGGGCATAGTACAGTTCTTGCAGCAGCTCCTCCACAATGGAGTTGGTGAGATACGTCACCACGGACAGTTTCACTTCACTGGGGGGATGTCAAGAGGGGTCAACAGTCAAAGGTCAAGAATGTCAGAGGTCAAGTGGACACACTTACTAGACCCTTATTTGGATAATTAGATGCATAGCCTCTTTTCCAAATCCTCTTTCTTCCAGCCTCTCCAAACTTTTTCACAGGCTTTGTTCTCAACTTAATTCTGGTTGAAGGCTTTCCCCCACCAAACCCCTCCCTCCCTTCTCATGAGCTTGATCCAAATCCCTCTGGGGAAAAAGCTCTTACTCACTTCAGCTTGTTCTGGATATCCTGGCCGGCTTGCTCCAGCAGAGCATCTCGGATGAAGTTTCGGGGCACCGTGACGCGCTCCGAAACGGTCGCAAGCATCTTCTTGTGCTCTTCGGCTGCCTGGACTGCGTGCGGGCATAACTCCTGCGTCAGGGCGACCATGGACTCCAAGATGACCTAGCCATGAGAGAAGAGAATCACTGGACGCAGGACACCAACCCAAGCTCATGCACCATGTTTCTTGTTGGGAATCAAGTCAGATGTTATTTTGCATTAAACTGAAGACTGATCCTACAAGCTACCTGAACCATCTGAAGTCACCCAAGTATTATGATGGGAGACACAGACCCCAGCCTGTCCTCTATTGTATAGCATTTCTCAACCTTGGGTCCCCAGGTGTTCTTGGACTTCAATTTCCAGAAGCCCCGGTCAGCAGGTTAATGACTTGGGCTTCTGAGAACTGAAGTCCAAAAACACCTGGGGGCCTAAGGTTGAGAAACCAAAAGACATACAGTAAAACACCAGATAACGATTGGATCGGCTAACGCTAAAATCGCATAACGTTAAGTAATCTGGGGAGGAGAATTGGATCGAGTAACGTTAAGGTCCTATGGGATGGATCGGATAACAACTGCTAAAGCCTGTGCGGTTACAATGTATCTCTATGGAGCTTTAACGTTATCCGATGTATCCCATAGGATTTTAACATGGATTGGATAACACTAAAAATTGGATAACACAAGGACTTGTGGAACCAAGTCTTAGCATTATCTGAGGTTTTACTGTACATTATTTTCTTATTACAGTCCAAAAATAATTTATAAAAAGACAAATCAGAGGTGTGCAGGTTTGAGCTTTCAGGGTACAACTCACAGAATATCCCACACAGTGGATGCCTTGAGAATTCTGGGAATTGTAGTTCGAAGACACAAATCTGCACACATCTCATCAAAATATATCTGCTGGTTCTGTGCCCCTCAGGGAAAGGTAGCCATGGCTTCCCTCACTTACCTGAAGCTCTTTGTCCACTGCTTTCGATACCTCACTGACCACAGACTCCAGTCGATGACGAACTGGCCCGTCAGCAGCCAAGATGTGGCCTACCTCATACAAGCTGGGGAACAGCTGGAAGGAAGAAACAATGAAAGGTAAAGGTCTGCCTTGCTCGAAAGCCAGTCGTACCTGACTCTAGGGTTCAGTGCTCATCTCTTATAGCCAAAGAACCAACACTGTCTCTATCTGCAGATATTTCCATCGTCATGTGGCAGGCATGACTAGATGCCAAAGTACATGGAACGCTGTTCCCTTTCCTGCCAAAGTGGTACCTATTTTTCTTCTAGCAATTTATTGCTTTCCAACTGCTAGGCTGGCAGGAGCTGGGAGAGAGACAGGAGCTCACTCCATTGTGCAGCACTCAAACTGCCAACCTGCCCACCTTCCAGTCATCAAGTTCAGTGTCTTAACCACTAGGCCACCCTTTCATGAAAGGTTACTTAACTGCAATAGGATTAAAAGGCTGTATAAAAAGAAAACCATCTGTGGAGAGCCTTTATTTTTGGCTTGGTACTCGATCTGCCCAAACACGAAAGAGGCACGTTTGGGTAGGAACTATAAGTAACAGGTATTTGTAGCATTTATTTTTGGAAATTGATTTAAACCAGCTGCGCATATTTGTTCCCCAGAACTGCAAAGAACATGAATCCACATTCCACTCACTTAAATCAGACTAAATTAGGTCCTGATTTAACACAATCTCAAAACATGCTTAGACCAGCTGCACTTTTAACTTTCTGAGAAGCAGGTACCAGTGGCTTCCCCTGTACTGTAACTCAGAATTGTCATCTTAGGAGAGAGGAATTTAAAGAGCACCAGTTCTTATCTTTCTGAAATTTAATTTTGCAGTATGAAGATACATTAGAAAATAGGTTCCTTATTTTGGAAGGTCTGGATTTTATTTATTTACTATTTATTTTATTTATTACATTTTTATGCTGCACATCGGGGATATTTTCCCACTCTGGGCAGTGTACAATTGTTAAAACCAATTGATGGCATCCAAGGGTAAAGGTTGCTTTTGCTTGAAAGCCAGTCATATCTGACTCTAGGGTTCAGTGCTCATCTTTGTTCATATAACCAAAGAGCCAGGGCTATCTGCATCTGCAGATGTTTCCACGGACACGTGGCAGGCATGACTAGACACCAGAGTGCACAGAATGCTGTTTACCTTCTCACCAAAGTGGTATCAATTTATCTACTTGCAATTTCTTGCTTTCAAACTGCTAGGTTGGCAAGAGCTGCGACAGAGATGGAAGCTCATTCTGTCATGCAGCACTTGGATCTTGAACTGCTGACTTGCTATCTTTCCAGTTATGTCTTAATCACTAAGACATCACAGTCCCGAGGAATGCATTTTTTTCCTGAAGCAGGGAAAATGCCATTGGAGTGAATTTATTTAAGGTGGATCCTAGCTTGCCATGAAGTGACCCAGATGCTATTATCATGGAGCATGTATGAAATGAGACATGCAAGATTTAACACCGGGACTGCAATGGACTGCCACAGCCTTGAGGATATTATCAAGGTGTGTTTTCACAGCCAGTCCATCTGGCATGGCCTCTTCCACCTCCATGACCGTTGGGGATCAAAAAGTGGTTCCTCCTCTGCTGATTTTGCCGTTGGGTCCAATATGATGGTTTCCTGTGGCATTTCCTCCACTGAGGGGACCATCACCCACCTAAGGGGGCTCATTCACCCCTAGCCATTGGCCCCTTTAGGGAGTCAGGTTATTTACCACCGCCCAACACTGGCTGTACAAGCTTGCATCCAAACATATACTTATTAACTGATCCAAGATCAGGATGAGAGCAGGGAGGCTGCTTGTGTTAAGCAACATGAAATGGAAAAAAGATTAAATACATGCTTTGCATCCTTCGGAGTGTGATTTTACTCCTGTCTTTTGTGACCTTTTTTGAGTGAAGGATGGCCCTTGACTACTCAAAAGAGAATAAAATGGACTTTGCACAGGGTCTGAAGCATTTTTAAAAAATTCCTATTACGCTAGAAGGCCAGCTGGAGAATTCCAGGAATTGCATCCAAAATCTTCTGGGAGGCATCTCGTTAAGGAAGGCTGCGTTTTACCTTGAAAAAGGTGCAGCCTCTGCCTTAGCCCCTGTGTACACTTATCTGGGAGAAAAAGTCTTGGGTTGTCATGCAGAAGGAGAACAAGTTAATTCATCAGTTAAAAGGGAGCAGATAGGAGCAGGTGTGAAAAATCCCTCGAAAGCAAATCTTGGGAAGGACAAGTTGCTTACCTGTCACTGGAGCTGGGGTTCTTCAAGTGGCCACCTGTGAATGCACACAGATGGGTTAAATCCTGTGCATGTGCACAGGATTTAACCCTTTTGCATGCATTCACAGGGACCGTGAAGAAGAAATGGCCATGTTGATAAGGGGATTCTGCAATCCATAACACGAAAAGGTAATTTTCCCAGATTGGGGTCCTATCAGGAGGACTGGGGGCAAGACTTGGGTTGAATCCTAGTTCGTGTTTAGCTGAACGACAATAGAAATAACAATTACACTTATATACTGCCCCATAGTGCTTAGTGCACTCTCTGGGTGGTTCACAAAGTAACTAGCATTTTGTCCCCAATGTGCTAAGTACTCCTTTTTACTGACCTCAGAAGGATGGAAGGCTGAGTCAACCTTGATCCCTGGTCAGGATCAAACTCACAATATTTTGAATGCAGTACAAGAACAAAATGAGCGGAGGAGGAACCACTTCACTATTCTGATTCCTAGCGGTCATGGAGGCAGAAGAGGCCATGCCAGATTGACTGGCTGTGAAGGCGCACCTTGTTAATATTCTCAAGGCTGCGGCAGCCCATTGCAGCCCTGGTGTTAAATCCTGCATGTCTCATTTCATACGTGCCGCAGGAGATGGCTCCGTGATCACAGTGTGTGGGTCACTTCGTGGCAAGTTGGCATCCACCTTAAACAAATTCACGCAGATGACATTTTTCCTGTTTCTCATCCTTCAACTGTGAGAACAATTTCCAGGGGGAAAAAATGTACAGTCTACTCAGAGACAAGTAGGATTTAACACCGGGACTGCAATGGACTGCCTCCAGCAATTTAACCACTACATCACCAGGGCTCTAGATGGAAAGAGCCCTCTGTCATGGTAGAGCTTATCATGGACAAGGAGAGGACTGAGGCGGAGGGAATTTAGTGCCAGGTAATGTTAAAGTAACATTGGCTCATGTCTAGGAGTCGCTGACACCCTCAAGATCTAAGACAGTGATGGCCAACCTTGGCACTCCATGTGTTCTTGAACTTCAATTCACAGAAGTGCTGATCAGCAGGAATGCTGACTTGGGCTTCTGGGAATTGAAGTCCAAGAACACCTGGAGTGCCAAGGTTGGCCATCATTGATCTAACATGTCTAGGTGGGAAAAGACCTTAGGGACATGGGTTTCATGCTGTGCCCATGTGAAGCTTGTTTCTCACCGCCCGCGAGTTCTTGGCCTCCTTCATGAGTTCCCGGGCGTAGAGGACCTCTTCTTGAACGCTGTCGGCAGAGCAGGTTCGCAACACCCGCACCTCCTCCTGGACCCTCACGCAGAGACGGCTCATCATCTAGGGGTGGGCAGAAGAACGGTCCATCAGCTCCTGCCCTCAATGGAGCATCAAGACCCAGTTTCCTCTGTGCCATGCTAGACCACCCGCAAGCAGGAGGCGGCTCATTCCACCCAGATCTTTGAGCTGTTCCATAACTCCTCTTCCACATTGGCAAAGAAGAAGGAGCTTCTACCGAGGACAATGGCATGAGGAGAGGGTGGATGTGTGGGGTGGGGACCATACAGGGAGATGGGAACGTTTACTTGCTCGGCGCTATTGGTGACGATTCCTTGGTGGAGGCGAAAGGCTTGGTCCTGGGGGAACTTCTGAGAGTGGTTGTTCCGGAGAAGACACCACTGGATCTGAAGGTAGGAGAGAGAAACATGGCCACTTGAGGGTTGGCGGTGATCTTGGATGCCAGGAGGAAAATACAGGACCAAGACTGGCCAGGTTATCCTGTTGTGATAATAAAGTAGACCCTACAGCCAGAGACTCAATACCGAGTGTCGAGTGGTGGTTAACTAACCTGACAACCTTAAGGACTAGTGGCCTTAACGAAGTCCACAGGGAAGGGTGATGATCCCCAAGTGGATTAAATCCCACTGGAATCCATTTTGACGGAGGGCAGTAGCTTCATCAACACAGGCCTGGGGCCGAGGAGGACTTTGTGTGCCAAAAGGGCTCAGGACCAGAAAGTGACTCACGGAACTGGATCAGTGGTACAGAACTATGGTTGTCATGCTGCGTTGCGAAAGACAGATGAAAGGCCACTGCATTATATTTTCAGGACAGTCTTCACGGCTGATCGCCATGATGATCACCAATATTCGGATTCAGATATGGCAGAAGAAAAATATGACTCACCCTTTGCCACACCTCGTCTGTTCTCTCCGGGGCACTGCGGTAGGCTGCCGTGATGTCGCTCATCGGGAAAGACATGAACTTGAGGGTGTAGTTGCTGCAAAATTGGTTGTAGTTGTGAGAGGCTGAATGGATGACCCCACGGCTTTCCCCCACCAGCCACTGACCTTTTCACAACCAAACCTCAAACAATAGCCATTAAACTTCTATAATGCCCCACAACACTTAGTGCACTCTCTGGGTGGTTCCCAAGTTAATTAGCATTTTGCCCCCAACATGCTGGGTACTCATTTTACTCACTTCTGAAGGAGGGAAGTCTGAGTCAACCTGGACTCAAACAACACTGTTGACACAAAGACACAACATTTGCGGCCTGAGAGCTCCTTTGAATGGAGGAGCCACGTAAAATTCGAGCAAGGACCAGGAGTGATCCACTCCCAAATTAAAACCAACCCAATTTAAATCAAACCCGAATCTTGTTCATGGGAAATCATCACACAAGCCACTCACTTCTCCAAAGCCCGGGCAATGTCTTGGAAGCCTTGTGCCGTCGTATTGTTCTTGTCCCAGGAAATACTCCTGGAAAGCAGGGGGGAAAAGCAGGACCATCGCATCTCATGTTACGTTTTTGCTAAAGCAGACCGACTCTTCTGTGCTAAATCACCCCATAGCCAGTGCTACAGGAAACATCCTCTGTTATGCAGCCATCCTAGCCAGCAGTCCATTTGCAACTAAACCTTTCTCTTGGGAGGCATAAGCCTTCTTGCATGCGACAGAAAAGTTCCAAGAGAAGGCCAGTGTATCGGCATGTCATTTCTACACGGACACTAATTGGCTTTCTGATGAGTGTCTTTCTGATGAGGGCCTGAGGTGGCTCAGTGGTTAAGAAGCTTGCCTTGTTAGCTGGAAGGCTGGCAAGTCAGCAGTTTGAGACCTGGATACAGTACTGCATGATGAATTGAGTGCCCATCGTCTGTCCCAGCTCTTGGGAACATGAAAGGAGCCTCATTTGGGTGTTGCCTGAGTTTCTTCCGCAAAAATCCTTTCAACCAAGAATAATTTTTGACATGAAATTATTATTTACAGTATCAGCTTTCCAAAAAGCATGCAAGTTCTCCATTACATGTGCAACATTACCTGCAATGCAATGGGGTATAGAGGGAAGAACAGTGTTTATAAAAAAATACAATTAATAAATTTATTCTTCTCCTGCCCTATCCGAATCTGAATATTGGTGATCCTCATGGTGATCAGCCATGAAAACTGTCCTGAGAATGTAATACAGTAGCCTTTCATCTGCCTTTCGCATCACACCATGATCCCCCCCCCCATAATACCACTGATCCAGTTCCACGAGTCACTTTCTGGTCCTGAGCCTTTTGGCACACAAGGTCTTCCCTGGCCCCAGGCCAGGATGGATGAAGCTGCTGCCCTCCATCCAGATGGATTCATGTGGAATTTAATCCACTTGAGGACCATCACCCCTCCCTGTGGACATCGGCACCTAAGACCATTAGTCTTCAGGGTTGTCAGGTTAGTTAACCGCCGCCTGACACACAGCGTTGAGTCACTAGCAGTATGATCTGCTCTATTACCATAGCAAGATAATCTGGCCAGACTTTGAATCATACATGTATTAGCTGGGGAGGGGGGGATTATTGCTGGGAAAAGCTGAGAACAGCAGGAAGCAAAGACTAAATTCAAGATAGACTGATACCATAAAAAAAAAAGCTGACTTGGGCTTCTGGTAATTGAAGTCCAAGAACACCTGAAGTGCCAAGGTTCACCATCACGAGCCTATGTCATAAGTAACTTGATAGCATATAACAGGGGTCTGCAAACTTGGCTCTCCAGGTGTTCTTGGACTTCAATTCCCAGAAGTCCAATCAGCAGGCGTGCTGACTTGGGCTTCTGGGAATTGAAGTCCAAGACCACCTGGAGAGCCAAGTTTGCAGACCCCTGGCATATAAGAATGACAGCAAATGTATTACAGTACTTCTTTTCTGAACACGTAGTGTTTATACCGGTCGCACCTCATATATGTGGGGGATGTTTTCCAAGACCTACTGCGTATACTGAAACCGTGGATAGCAGTGAATCTTATACTGTATTATATATTGCACAGAGCGGCCATTAGTGGCCATCTCTAGGAATGCATCATAGAAATAGATATGTATTTCATGATTTTTTATTGAATATTTTTAAACCCATGAAAACCTGAAACTGTGGATACTAAAACCGCAGATATGGGGAAGCATATGGTGTGGGTTTCCCCCTTTATTTTTATGGAACTAAAATACTTTGGGGGTATTCTGAAGAATTCCATATTTGCAAATTTTAAGTTTTGTCACTTAAAGCCCATTTCCAAGGAGAACCAACAAAATAATGAAAAAGTAACAGGGATCAGAACAAATCACTTTAAAACAGAATCCTAACACTTACAGCAGGAATTCTCAACCTTTTAAAGCCGGGGGCCGTGTCACGTTCTCTCGGATAGTTTTGGGGGCCAGACGGCCATTTTGCCCTTCCTCCAACACATGGCACTTCCTGGTGTGGTGGAGGCAGTGGGGGCACATGAAATGGTGCTGTGGGCTGCATCTGGCCCACAGGTCACAGGTTGAGAATCCCTGGCTTACAGCAAGGGATTGCTGGGCATGGCTTAGTAACAAGTGAGTGGATGACTTTTAAAATGTAACTTTAAAAGCAGCAGTTTCCCCCACCTTAGCGTGTTGTTGATCTGCAAGGCTTTGGACAGCATCTTGGCTCCGATGTCCTCCATGCCGTTTCCACTCAGGTCCACTTTGGTTAAGCAAGTGTTGCTACCCAGAGCATTGATCAGGATGCTGGTGCGGGTCTTCAGCCGGGAATCAGCCACTGAGAAAGACTGCAGGGACTTTGGGTAGGAGACCAACAGAGGCAATGAGCAGGCAGTGGCGATTCTCAGCAAAGTCTACCCCCTGTCCCTTCTTCTCTTTGCCCGGTGGCTCCTCTGAACTTCTGGCACAATTGCTGCTCATGCAACCTGGACATTTGCTGTTTAGGTGAAGGGAAAGGTCTCCCTTGCTTAAAAGCCAGTCATATCTGATTCTAGGAGGTGGTGCTCATCTCCGTTTACAGCCAAAGAGCCAGCACTGTCTACAAGTAGGGTTTGCAGATGTTTCCATGGTCAAGCGGCAGGTGTGACTAGATGCCAAAGCACATAGAATGCTGCTATTTTTCCTGCCAAAGTGGTACCTAGTTATCTACTTGCAATGTCTTGGTTTCGAACTGCTAGGTTGGCAGGAGCTGGGACAGATAACAGGAGGGTTTCTAATTCGTGCAATTAATCCAGTCCCTTTACAACCTGTACCGGACTTTTCCAACATGATATCTTCCCGATATGTTAGACTACAGCCGATATCACATCAGCAGGCTGGGTATTGTAGTTCAACACATCTGGAAAGGTGTCAGCTTAAGTCTCTGCACCCCACATATATTTCTATCACCTGCAGCAAATGACTTACACACTCTTCCTCTTGGATAAACTGCACAACTTTCTGAAGGATTTCCTCCAACGTTCTGCGAAAGAGACAACAGGGGTGATATTGACATTGTGGCAAAGGGAGAGAAAAAAGGCGGAAATATTTTCTTAAGGACCCATCCTCTAATTGTCATATTTAGAGTACGAATCCTAGAGGTTATAATCTAGAGCAGTGATGGCGAACCTTTTAGGGACGGAGTGCCCAAACAGAAGGGCAGGGCGAACTCTGTGCTAAGGGGACGGAAGAAGCATTCCCATTGGGCTGCTGGGCAGAGGGGCGAGGTGAACTCTGTGCTGGGGCAACGACACATGTGCCATAGGTTCACCACCACTGACTAGAACGATCGGTAGGAGAGAGGATACGGATGAATGTTGGGTAGGAAATGTTGCTCTGCAGAATCCCACAGCTAAAGCAGTAGCCATGCTTGCTCTGGAGTTCTTAGCTACAGAGCCTAAGGCCACTAAACTGCCCTACCTTCCAGTAAAAGAATGGTGGAAATTATAGTTTTGCAAAATGCATAATAGTTCTGTAATACACCAACCCCCACCAGAAGACCATTTCCAGAGTTCTCTGAGGATGTCAAAATTACAATTCACCCTAAGGTGCCAAGCCAGCCTTCTCTAACTGGTCCCCCTTGATGTTTTACAACAACTTTCCGTAGGCTTGACCAATGTTCAGAAATATGGGGAATTCTAGTCCCAAATTTCCAGGGGTACCCAGGGAAGGATGATTTAGTTCAATACATGTCAGCTTTGCTGGTAAGCCATATGTTCTATCTAGCATGAAATATGATCAGCCTATCACTGTGATGGTGAACCTTGGCACTCCAGGTTTTCTTGGACTTCAATTACCAGAAGCCCAAGTCAACACTCCTGCTGATCAGGGCTTTGGGGAATTGAAGTTCAAGAACAGCTGGAGTGCCAAGGTTCACCGTCACTGGCCTATCACATTGATGCCAAGTTGGGAGAATAGTAGGCATTTTAGGCAATGGCCCATCTTCCAATTTGACCTTCTTTAGACTCAGCAATGCCAGCTCAAAAGACACAGCAGTCAGGAATTGTTATAACCTCCACCCTCTAACAAAGAAGTACAGTTCTGCCTTCTGATGAAATAATATAACAGTCCATAAGTTAGCGTATGGTTCTAGACCATGCTACAAAAGCAAGGAGCTAACCCACCGGGATTTGACGTTGAAATTCTTGCCCAGCCAGAGGTGTTTCAGAGACTTGCACTTGCCGAGGGCTGGAACCAGGGTGAGCAGGTCAGCCTCGAGGCCTGGAGTAAAATCACAGGAACAGAACAGCTGAGACAAAAATATATCCCCAGGCTGCAGCCTGAAAATGCAAGCAGAGAACCTGCAGGCTCACCATTGTCGGAGAGATCTAGGCTACTCAAGGCGCTGATCCCAGGCAACTGCTCTTGAAGTACCTGAGCTCCAGAAGAGCGTAGCTATGTGGGAGGAAAAAGAGAGAAAGATTTAAGTGAGTGACACAGAAGGGGAAATGTGAGAATAATGGGAAGTAGGTGAAGGTCACCCTTGCTTGAAAGCAAGTCGCATCTGACTCTAAGGTTCAGTGCTCATCTCTGTTTATAGCCAAAGAACCAGTGCTGTCTACAATTGCAGACATTTCCGTGGACATGTGTCGGACATGGCTAAACACCGGAGCGCACAGCAAAGTGGTACCTATTTATCTGCTTGCAATGTCTTGCTTTTGAATTGCTAGGTTGGCAGAAGCTGAGACAGAGATGGGAGCTCACTCCATTGTGTAGCACTCTGGTCACAAACTGCTGACCTGCCAACCTTCCAGTCATCAAGTCCAGCATCTTAACCACTAAGCCAGTAGACTGTTACTATATTCAGCAGATTTTGAAGCTCTCTTAACTACGTTAAAATGCAGCTCAGCCCTCAATCGCTCCCACATGAGAAAGAAAAACAATATAGTATCTTGTTGGAATTACTAGCACCTTTCAGTAGATATTAGTCTGATCTTGCCACCATATAGTTCTCCTTCATTTTCCCTATTCTTCTATTTATTTTATCAGCTCAGAAAGCATTACTGTATCTCTCTCTTTTAAAAACAGGGAATAGAACTTTAGCATAATTTCTGCATGGGTAACTTTGCTGGGCGCTGCTCCTCCATCAGTTCGGAGAGATGTAATTTTGATGTGTAGAGGGATGTTTAGGGCAGCTAATCCGGGCTGACACACCTGTTCACTTTTATAGATCTGCCCTTAGGACATTAGTAGCCATGCTCCGTTTCAGGAGCATTCAAAATAATTTTGAAGAAACAACTTGTTTTCAAAATTTGCCTTAAACACACACATGCACCTGTGTTCTACCCAACTGTGTGTTACACACACCTATCTAGTTTTAAGCATTAAAATATCGGTGGAATAATGCTTAAGTGAACAAATGTGTCGGTACAAACCATAACATTATTTTAGGAGGCACACACTCACACTCACAGAGAGAGAGAGAGAGAGAAAATAACATGTTAAAGTCTTGCTATTTCCCTATCCATATGGCAACTTTGCATTCACTAGTTGGAGTCCTGGTGGCACAGTGGTTAAACTGCCATACTACAGTCAGAATGTTGTGAGTTCGATCCTGACCAGGGCTCAAGGTTGACTCAGCCTGCCATCCTCCAGAGGTTGGTAAAATGAGTACCCAGCATGTTGGGGGCAAAGTACTAATTAACTTGTGAACCACCCAGAGAGTGCATTAAGTGCTATGTGACGGTATAGAAGTGTAATCGTTTTGCTTTAGTTTGGACCCCAAAAGCAGGATTCTCATGGGTGTGAGGGGGCAAATTTCACCCCCAGCACCCACTTTCAGATGCACTCTTCCACTCTGAAAAGAGTTTTAAAGGGGAAACCAAATCCAGCAATGGTCAGTTGTCGAATCCTGATTTTTATTTATTTATTTATTTAAATTTGTTTATCGCCCTCCTCCCAAAAGAGACCCAGGGCAATTTACAACAATTATAAAATCATTTTAAAAAATTAAAAACTCTAAAAAGTTTAAAAAAAACTTGGTATTTTGAGAGATGGAAGGCTAAACAAGGTGCGTCTGTGTTACTATGCCTTGTTTTCTTGTAAAATCAGTGCCACTGAAGGCTTCGGGTGGGGGGTGGAGAGAAAGGGGTTTTTCAGGACCAGCGAATTGCTACAGGCTACTCAAGCTGTACTGCAAATTATTTTGGGGCAGCTTAAAACAGCACATAAAATGAAGATTCACTCCGTTTTGCAGAATATTTGGTTCCTGGCTGATAGTAAATTTGCAAGAGCTGATATGTTGGTATGAATGGACCATCATGGCTGCCTCCATTTTTAGATTGGGAATGTAGATATGAGGAGCATTGTGGTGAACGTCTGCCCTTCCATTTTATCACTACTCTGCCAGATGGATGGATGATGAAGGAAAGGGACGAAGCAGATAACCAACAGAACTGCCTTTTCCAGCACCCCATTACCTCACATCCACTCAGGTCCAGGTGGAGTTCGCTCAGATGGGTGTTGGCCGACAGACCTTGGAAAAGAGACCTGAGTGAGGAATGTGAAAAAGAAAGATATTTCTGTTTTTAACTCATTTGTTCATCTGTGGTATGCTTCCCCCAGAACTATGTGGCCACAGGATGGCCCACAAATGCTGGAAATGAAATGAAATCAAACTTAAAATATTTGACCAAGTCACCAAAGTCTCCTCAGGAATTTTCTTTCATTTAAATGTCTCCAAGAGCCACAGCTATATCAACTTCCACAAGATGTTTGCTCCTGTTCCTCATAACAACTCCGGTTATGCATACATTTTTTTTCAAGGAAAAAGGAAACAATAGGAGGTAGGAGATTCTATGTTTTTGGACCCCAACTGTAAGACTTTTTCCAGGCCTTAGGATTTCTGGGAATTGTTCAGAACCAAATATCTGTCTCTTTCTAGACACTGGTATAGGTGCCACTCTTGCGGAAAAAGATGGGTAATTAACAAGGTGCTGAAGCATACGGGTGGCTCATTTAGGCTTGCATCTCATAACGAGGTCAAGATCTTCCTTGCTTGAAAGCCAGTCGTGTCTGACTCTAGGGTTTGGTACTCATCTCCGTTTACAGGCAAAGAGCCAGTGTTGTCTGCATCTGCAGATGTTTCCGTTGTCATGTGGCAGAGCATGACTAGACCCCAGAGCGTACTGAATGCTGTTACATTTCCTGCTGATGCGGTACCTATTTATCTACTTGCAATTTCTTGCATTCAAACTGCTAGGTTGGCAGGAGCTGGAACAGATGACAGGCACTCACTCCATCATGCAACACTCAGGTCTCAAACTGCTAATCTGCCAACCTTCCAGTTGTCAAGGTCAGTATCTTAATCACTAAGCCACTAAAGGTCTTATTAATTAGCAGCAGTTTTCCAAGGCCACCTATACAATCTGACAGAACTACTGAGACCCAGGGAAATTTTTTACATTTCTTGTCCCAGCGGTCTCAGACGTGGCCTGGCAACCTTAACAAAGTGCCTGTTGATAATTTGGGATTTATCTACACAGCAACCATCTTTTCTCAGTCGCACCAGGAAGAACAGCAACCTGTGAGGCCAGCAGCTCACCTTAAGGCCTCGACGGGCATCTTGATGCCTGACAGGTTGACGAAGCTGAGAGCGTAGGCGCTGCAGAAGAACTGTTTGAGGGAAGGTTGGAGCCCCTTTCCTTTCCTGCAGACGGAGACACCACAACAAAGAAACACGCATCTGTTTCCCCCCAAACCAGAGCCCTGAGAAGGGAGGCCAGATTCCAGGTCTCCTACTGGAAGCCCCAGGATGGAGAGAAAAAAGAAGCCACAACTCCTTACCGGTGGGAGAAGGTGTTTCGTGCGAGGTTGAGGTAGGTAAGCCGTGGGCAGCAGCCATGTAACAATGCCCCGAACAGCTATTGGGACAGACAGACAAGACAGACTCACACCAAGAAGTGAATCAGTGCTCCACACACATAATCAGTGAACCCCTGCTTCATGGAATTAATCTGTTCCACAGGATTTTCCTTTTAGCCATTTTTTCTTAAAGCAAAGTGCAGTTTCCCATAGGAATGCATGGGGGGGGCATTCCACAGCTCAGGGAAAAAGCCAAAAATAACAGTTTAAATGTTCAAAACTTTATAAAGTGGCAAAAAATTCCAAAGTGCATTTTGTGAAGAATTTTGAACATAAAAAATGGGGGTGGGGGTTGGCTTTTTTTCTGACCTTCAGAACAGAAGAAATTTATTTTCAATGCATTCCTATGGGGAGCTGTACTTTGCGCCCTCTGGTGGCTAGCTATGGTAATGGCTCAACAGTCAGCTGTATACCACCACCACCACCACGGAAGTCCCGAACGCTACTTTTAAGCTGCTGAATTGCACCGAAAACATGATGAAAAATTCCAGAAACAGAGCGGAAATGCTCTAAATACCTCCCTGTCACCATAGAAAGTGGTAGCAGGTGCCCAAGCAGCCTAAAAAGGCTTCGCACCCTGGGGAAACCTGTTCCATTTTGTGTTTTTTCTCCATGAAATAGACCTTCTATTTTCTCTGGATTTTTTTTTCCTGAAGTGAGTTTTATGGTAAGCAAGCCATCCATAAAGCAGGGGTTCACTGTATTTGCACAGCCTATTCTCTCCACTGTGGTTCCCCTTATAGGGGTATGCTTTCCACATGCATAGATCTGTCTTAAAATCTTACAGCATCAACTGCACAATCGGTGGAGGCCAGGTCCAGGTGAACCAACGCGTTTGGCTGGGCCAGGAAAGAGTAGAAACCCTGCAAGGAGAAAATGAGAATGAAAGGGAGGGATGGAGGAACCATATGGATGAATCAACCATGACACCCAGAGACCCTCGACAAGAAGCCCTTGGTATCACCCAACCCATGGACTGAATCGTCAACAGCTCCATCTCTTCTGAAAGGATAGTGTTGAAAATGTCATACCCCTATTACAAAACCACAAATCTGGCTTTTAAGACATTGTCAATAAAATGCTTTTTTGGAATGTAGAGCAACGAAGCAGCTGCTTGTCTTTTGGCGAAATGAGGATGCAACCAAGTTACATTTTAAAAGTAACTGGACAAGTAAATACACATTGCTTTTTCTTGTAATGAGTACAATTTTCTTGTGCTATTTTAATAGGGTTTTGGCCCACATTCCAAGTTCTGCTGAGTGGGAAGCAGACTCTAAAATAACAAAGAAGATGCATATTCTGAATAATTACTGATTCTGGTGCCATTAGAGATGGGCCACTGGTGGTAAGTTAATTATGATGGAAATCTTTTATATCGATCTTCAAAACTGGCTCTTCAGATGTTCCCAGACTTCAGTTTTCAGAAGCCCTGATCAGCAGGTGTGCTGACTTGGGCTTCTGGGAATTGAAGTCCAAGAACACCTAGAGAGCCATGTTTGAGGAGCCCTGATTAAAGAATGCTATCGACTTTGGACTCTCCAATCCTGGGACATTCCTAATAAAATTGTTTTTACAGGTTCCTTAGGAAAGAGTAAGCAAAGAATAAACCTAACCACAAATGGGTTGGGGTTAAGGCCTCCACCCACCCTAATTACCCAACTGTTAGATGACTTTTAAATATTGGAAAGGTGACAGTGGGTTATTGTCATATTTATTTGGGCTTTGTATTGTTTAGTGCTTCATTTTTACCTTTGGAACAATAAGAGATGCAAACATGTATAAAATGGAAATTAAAATTAACGTAACGTAGTAGGTCAGGCATCTGCTTTTCTCTTTCCGTCTCAAAAGACCACAAAGAATCCAACTTCTAAGCCTCCATCATGCTCAGCTTTCTCCTCAACAACAGCCACCTTCCTTCTTTTGGGATATTTTCTGGCTCGTGGGACTTAACAATTTTTGTGCAAGCTCTTCCACCCACCCACCCCCACATACACATCTGGGTTACTATTGTAAACTAAGACACTTTATAAAAGTGGCCTCTTCGCAAGACAGCACAAGACCACTCACGTTCGCCTCCTCAGTCCCAAGCAGTCCAGGGTTTTTGCTCAAGTCAAGATGGCGGAGAGAACTGGTGAAGGCTGGGTTGGCACTGAAGGTCTGGCACAGAATGGCAAGTCCTGGGAAAGGAAACCAATAACTCACTCATCATCCATCACATGAACATCCCTTTAAATCAGGAATTCTCCACCTGCAGGCCACGGTCCCATTTCATGTGCTCCACCACCACCACCACCACCACCACCACACCCACAAGTGCCATGTAGTGAAGGAAAGGCAAAATGGCTGTGCAGCCACCAAATTTATCTGAGGGAAAGTGACCTGGCCCCTGGCTTAAAAAGGTTGAGAACTCCTACTTTAAATCTTTGATCACCCTTTCATTGATCACCCTTTCCTCTGGATTAAGCTACCCGTATATACTTGACTATAAATCATCCCAAATATAAGTCGAGGTACCTAATTTGGACCTGTAAAACCAGATTTATTTGTTTGTTTGTTTATTTCTATTTCCATAACCACCCCCATGCCAAAGATACTCTGGGCGGCTTACAATCAACCAATAAAAAACATTGAAATATAAAAACATCCCGATAGCAATTAAAATCACAAAGACACAAAAAGCCATTAAAATAGATTGACCCAAGTATAAGTTGGGGTGGAAAATGCAGCAGCTGCTAGTAAGTTTCAATAATTAATATACGTGAAAATACAGTAAAATTAATTAATTTAGACATTTGTGTGGGCATGTTTTTGAGTGTTTATGTTGTTCCAAGTATAAGTCGAGTCCCATTTTTGAACCTCATTTTGGGGTCTAAATAACCCGACTTATACTCGAGTATATATGGTACCTTGTAGGGTTGTTGTGAGGTTAAATAAATGGGGGAGGAACCAAATCCATTGTTCTGACCTCCTTGCAGCAAAGTATCAGAGGGAAAATTAATCCATATCCCAGGGGGCTTTTCTTCCTTATCGTTATCCCAAAGGTCTCCCGTGATGTTGTGATAGATACCTTTTGCAGTGATGCTGGTCTTGGAAAGGCAAAGTTTGCTGAGACCTTTGGGGAAACACAGCAGTTGCTGGCTCAAGGCACTGAGACCTATGGAAGAAGCAGAGAGGGAAAAGTGGGGAGAAAAGCAATCAGCCACAGCATGACTTCTATTCTTTCTTGCAAAAACCAATTCCCTCTTTCTGGTTTGGTCCCCCCTCACCTTTGTCCTCCAGCGGGTTGTGCGAGAGTGTGAAGGCGTGGAGAGCCGTGTTTGGGTTTTCCAACAAAACACACGCGAGTTTCAGAGCAAAGTCCCTGCACAGAACAGATAAGGAAGAGGCATCTTGAAAGCTACTTTCACTTAGATCAAGGGTTCCAAACCTAAGGCCCGTGGGTTAGATCCAGCCCACGACACCATTTCATGTGGCCCCAATCTCTCCAAGAGCATTTGAAAAACAAAATGGTCACCCATTTGAAACTGTTGAGACAAAATGGCCTTCCCTATCGTGCAGGCAGGGTAAAATGACCGTCCAGCCCTCTAAGCTGACTGAAAGAGCATGACCCAGCGCCCGGCTTGAAAAAGTTAGGAACCCCCGACTTAGATTAACCATTGTTTAGCTTAGCATCCTAACTCTAAACTGTAGATAAACTGAACCATGGTAGGTTTGAAACAAACCACTTTCATAACCAGTGGCGTGAAAGAGACATGTTTGAAAGAGGCATGTTTGAAAGCGACCATACCGGCTGGCTGGCTGATTCTGGAAAACTGAATTCAAAAGGGATTTGTTTTTTCTAAGACCCACCTGGGATTAAGTATACAGTAGTTCACACATCATGGTTTACTGCGACATGTAAACAAGGCTGAAATTCCAACAAACATGAAGTGAGATGAGTAAAAGAGCTGGTATTTTGAAACAAGATGAAAATGAGATGAAGAATCTGATTTTAAAATGGCTCACACATAACACAGGAACACAGAGAGCTGTGGTGGCTCAGTGGTTAAGAAGCTCGCCTTGTTAGCTGGAAGACTGGCAAGTTGGCAATTCAAGACCTGAGTACTACATGATGGATTGAGTGCCTGTCTCTGTCCCAGCTCTTGGGAACATGAAAGGAGTCTCATTTGGGTCTTCCCTGAGTGGAGTTTCTTCTGCAAAAATTCTTTCAATCCAGAATAATTTCTGACATGAAATTTATTATTATTATTATTATTATTATTATTATTATTATTATTATTATTATTATTATTATTATTATTATTATTATTATTATTATTATTATTATTATTATTATTATTATTGAGAGAGCTGCCTTTAGCTTCCAAAAACTAGACAAGTTTGGATCTGTTCAGCAAGGTATGGCTGTCTTTAATGTTCATTTAATAGCAGATCATGTGAGTAAATACATTTATCTCCCTCTCCAAGGAAGTTGTTCTATAATTTGGTCACCACGTTGGAAAGAGCTGTTTTGGTCTGTGGAGGAATCATGAAAAAGGTGACAAAAGCTGAGGTAGAAGTAAAGATAAAAAGGTAAAGGTTTTCCTTGTTCGAAAGCCAATCGTATCCGACTTTAGGGTGAGATGCTCGTCTCCGTTTACAAACCAGAGTCATCACTGTCTACATCTGCAGATGTTTCCATGGTCATGGGGCAGACATGGAATGCTTTTATCTTTCCTGCTGAAGCGTACCTATTTATCTACTTGCAATTCCTTGCTTTCAAACGGCTAGGTTGGCCAGAGCTGGGGCAGAGATGACAGCTCACTCCATCACACAGCACTCAGGTCTTGAACTCCTGACTGGCCAACTTTCTGGTCTGTCAAGTCCAGTGCCTTAACCACTAAGCCACTGCAGGATTTAAAAGGGGGTTTCAAAACATAAAGAAGTCTGCAAATGGATTCCTTGGAACTCAAAGCATCGCTATGGGGAGCGGGAGGGCTGAACGCAGTCTATTCTATCCAGATCTTGCAAGGTGGATAAAACATTGACGTGCATTTCAAAGTCTAGGCAAGCCTCACGTTTTTAACCCTGCATTGTCCAGCACCAGTTCCTCCAGGTGATGAGACTTGCTCACCGTATGCAGCACCTGTTCAGCTACCTCAGAGCCCTGTGGAGAGAAGAAGCATTCATGAGTGCGAGGGATGCTAACATCAGGGGCAGGGGTGTTTCGAACAGGTGAATGCTGTGGAGCGAGGCACAAGACCAATCTTATGGGTACTGGCCCATATGTAGCAGGTTCCACTCTCACTCTAATCCTTAAACAGTGCCCTTGAACTTTAATAGATGTGCCAAAAGGAAAATGCCAGCAATCAATGTTGACTTCAATTTCACAGCTGCTGTAAATCCACTTTGGGTTTCTGTTTGTAGTTTACAAGAGCTACCCAGGGTGCTAAGATTTTAGAGATCGGGTTCAGTCTTTCAGACAAGCTCCTTTAAAGTGCTGACTAAAATCTGGGGAGATTCATAGCAGCTCCAAAATGTAGAGTCAACACCAACCACTGGAAAAAGCTGCTTGCTTTTGCTGACCAAGAAGCAAGCTCTACATGGAAGAAGTGGAATCTGAAGAAGTTCTCACTGTTCTGCATCTTTTTAAGGTGTGTGTCATAAAGTAACCTGCATTCCACCATAGCTTGTGCTAAATAAAACGTTTTCAGTAAAAAGTAACAACTGCATGAGATTCTCTTCTTCTTCCATGTCCTGATCAAACTTTGGACTGTCAAAAAGAAGCCACTTTTTTGGCTTTGTCATTGGCCAAACTTAAGTCCTCATTGATGCACGTTTCTGGCAGTAATTGACAGAAAATGAGCCGGATTCTGTATCTCTCCACATTCACACAACGTGTTGTTGTTTGCCACCAGCCCTCATTTGAGAACATTGGCCTTACATTTAGGGACTCCAACCCTCAACCTATTCAGAGTCCTCCAAATGACGTAGGGAAGGTTGAGTTCCTCAACTATATCCTCTTTTAATGTTGTTCCTTGTCCAGTGACCTCCTTCCTCCATCTTCTAATTTGAGATTTTATTGATTTTACTGTAGTAGACAAGTGTGGCCATAATGCTGACTCTCCCTCCTTTCATGATTCTAGCCCACCATTTCCTTTCCTCTTTCTCTCTCCTCCATTTAAAATACAACATCAAGATATTGGTAGGAGAAAGAAAGAGAAGGCAAGTAACATGTGCTCTAGCTATTGCTGCTGCCAACTTAAGAAAGGAACACCCAGCTGCGGGTCCCAATGTCCAAGATGAAGATCAAGGCATTGCTATAAAATGATGACATTGCAGCTCTTCAAGATCAGCAAAACCATGGCCTGCCCGTTTGCAAGTTCTCCTGACAGGCCTTTGTGCTGATTCTGTCAATAGAGAAAAAGAACATGTGGCCCAGGTCACACCCAGTAGGAATATTTAGAGCAGGGATGGCCAACCTTGGCCCTCCAGCTGTTTTTGGACTTCAGTTCCCAGAAGCCCTGATTAGCAGGGGTGCTGACTTGGGCTTCTGGTAACTGAAGTCCAAGAACAGCTGGAGCACCAAGATTGGGCCACCTCTGATTTATTTATTAGCCACATTTGTATTGCCGCCCACTCGGCAAGTGGCTCTGGGTGGCGTACAACAATTACATCATGAACTACATAAATCCCACTAGAGAACTATAGAAAACTTAAAACCAGTAAAAAACCCAATTAAAAATGCAATAAAAATTAGCCCGACAACTAAAAAGAGCAAGGGAGTGATATTGCTATATCAGTCAGCAGGTGGGGGTCACCATATCCCCAGTGACCCATACCTGCTTTGCCAGCCAGGTTTTTAGTTCTTTCCTGAAGAACAGCGAGAAATAAAAGCCCAGGAAACATACCAGTCGTAAATCCTTGCAGTAGAGTTTAGTGAACCACTGGTTATAAGCCAGAGCAGCCACGATCAGAGCTAAGTCGCTGGAAGAAAGAAGGGAAAAGGCTTAAAAGAAGAAATTACTATAACGTTCTCCTCTCCACGCATAATTTTTCAAAGCTTATCCTATAAACCAGGAAAAAGGGGGCTAATGGAAGAAAGATCAGGGCAAGCCTAAAATCAAGAAGAGATGGGACATCAGTTTTGAGCCCTCTATATGTGTCAGATACAAGTTCCACCATCCCCAGCCATGCTGGGAGCTAGAGTCTAGCAACAAACTTGGAGACCTCAAATTTCTGTAAATCTCGTAAAGGAAATATAGAAATCATTAATGAGGAGAAGGAGGATTCTAGTAAAATAGGCCAGTTTTATTAAGTACATGTTTCAGGCAGAAAGACTCAGGCCAGTGATGGTGAACCTTTGGCATGCGTGCCAGAGATGACACCCACAGCTCTCTCCGTGGGCATCCATGCAGTCACCTCAGCACAGAGTTCACCCCATCCCTCTGCCCAGCAGCCCAATGGAAGCGCTTCCTCCCTCCCCTGTTGCTTTGTTGGCACTTTGCAATAAATAAGTGGGTTTTGGGTTGCAGTTTGGGCACTTGGTCTTTAAAAGGTTGGACATCACTGACTTAGGCTGAAGCTTTGTTGAAGTCACCATGGAAGTTTGAGAAGTGATTTGGGGTCTGTGGAGCTACGTGGTTGTAACCAGT
Organism: Furcifer pardalis; assembly: GCA_030440675.1. Lineage (NCBI taxonomy): Eukaryota > Metazoa > Chordata > Lepidosauria > Squamata > Chamaeleonidae > Furcifer > Furcifer pardalis. The sequence continues at coordinate 4,339,263 of CP126897.1, forward strand.
GGACGGTGGTCACGTCAGCCTCTTTCTTCTTACCGGCTTTCCAGGTGACAAAAATCAAGCAGGTTGAATTCCCGGTTGTCTTCCGAATGGTAAATTGTGTCGACATCCTGAAGTTGAAAGGGGGGGGGGGGAGAGAAAACTTTTTCTGAAGGGGGAAGAAACCTGAAGCATTATATTTATTAAATATATCTTTATTAAAATAAAGAAATTTCCTTCACTAGGAATTCTGGATGGCATTCCTTGTCCTCCAACCTGCTTTTTCTTCTTGCAACCTTGAGAGATAGGGTGGGTTGAGACAGAATCTCAGGCCCAAAATTAACTTGTATGTTTGCCAGTTCAGATGAAAGAAATATTATGATCATTTATCCATTACCATTACCCCTCCCCTCCTCTCTCTCTCTCACACAACACACACAAGTGAATACTGAACCTTTATTGGATCACTTAAAAAAAATAAAGTGAGCTTTCACGATTCAAGATCTAGAGTAGGAGTTTTCAACACTCCTGTCACCAACTGCAACTTGAGTGTCCCTGTCATATTTTTCCATCTTTGCTAGGGGCTACGGTGGCTCAGTGGTTAAGAAGCACACGTTGTTAGCTGGAAGGCCAAGTCGGCAGTTCAAAACCTGGGTACTGCATGATGGATTAAGCGCCAGTCTCTGTCCCAGCTCTTGGGGACATGAAAGGAGACTCTTTCGGGCGTCCCCTGAGCTGAGTTTTTCCAGCAAAAATCCTTTCAACCCAGAATAATTTCGGACACAAAATTATTATTTCTCTCTCTTTGCTTCCTCTTGTAGCCAGTTTCTATGTTGTTTTGAACAGAAAGGCAGGCTTCTCAGCATTTTACCGTCAAATGCATTCATTTGCACAATGCTTTAGTCAAGGAGCAAAGAAACCACAACCTACTTTTCACTTCCTCCGAAAGTTAATATTTTGTAAAAGGGCAAGAGTTATTTGATGGATAGCTTGGAGTCGTTATTCAGTAAGGAGTCCCTGTATTGGTAGACCTCTGCGCAATGACATTCCGTACATACAAATAAACCTGAGAGTTCAAGTCCATTTATGTGTATGTGTGTGTTTTAGCCGTTTGGATATCACATCCCCTGCTGGCTAGGCAGATCATGACGTGTGCCCTTCTGCTTTCACCAGGTCTAAGGGATCCGACAGAGGACACTTTGGTGAGTTTTAATCCTGGCCTAACATCATTGACAAGAGATGGGAAACACTGCTCAGTTAGACCGCTCAAGCCCCCACGTCACGACAAGGCTCTCACCTAGCGGGAGTATTTGATGGTCAGAGGAGAAAACTTTCATGAAAGGGACCAGATTTGTTGCAATTGGCATTTTTTCCTAGCAGTTGTTCAGAATGCAGTAACTTGGCATCTTTCTATCATCGCTCGCAACTCGTATCTGAGAACGCATTTTTTTTCCTGAAGCAGGGAAAATGCCATTGAGGTGAATTGGTTTAAGGTGGATCCCAGTTTGGCATAATGAACCACACACTGTGATCACAGAGCCATCTCCTGGGGCACATATTGAAATGAGACACCAGGACTGCAATGGACTGCCGCAGCCTTGTGGATATTATAAAGGTGCACTTTCACAACCAGTCCATCTGGAATGCCCTCTTCATCCTACATGATGGTCAGGAATCAGAGTTCTTTCACTGCTCACTTTGCCATTGGGCCTAATAGGATGGTTTCCAGTGGCATTTCCTCCACTAAGGGGAACCATCACCCCGCCTAAGGGGGCTCATCTACCCATTGCAGTTGGCCCCTTTAGGAGTCAGGTTATTTACCGCCACCCAACACTCAGCATTGAGTCACTGGCTGTAGGGTCTACTCCATTACCTTAGTGCAGTGGTGCCCAAACTAAGGTCCGGGGGCCAGGTACGGCCCCCAACGCCTATTTATCCGGCCCGCAAAGCCCTCATTGCTCCTGGAAGCAGAAGTAAAATGCACCTGTATGGGTGCGTTTTACTTCCGTTTCCAGGAGCAATGAGGGCTTTGCGGGCTGACTGGATGAATAGGCATCGGGGGTCGCACCCGGCCCCCAGACCTTAGTGACCAGCTCCCTGAACCACATGATCAACCCATGGCCCAAAAAGTTTGGGCACCCCTGCCTTAGTGGGATATCTGGCCATAAACCACTTGCAAACTGAGGAGGAAAGGTAGTGATGGGGTAACTTTTTAAAAGTTGTTTAAACCACTCTTCCCAGCCTCTGAACTTACCCACTGTACCTCCTCACGGCAAGACTGTCCATTATAGTCACAAAGGGCTGCATATGTTTCAGAGAACCCACCTAAAAGAAGGCAAACAGAATACTGTACATAGTTGTTCTGGTCAAGTTTTGAAGTAATTAGATACTTCTTGGGTCAAGGAGCCCTGGCGGCACAGGGATTAAATTGCTGTACTGCAACCAACAGTTGTGAGTTTGATCCTGACCATTGATTTGTTATACGAATTTTTCGATATACAAAGCATTCATTATACGGGGTTCCACTGTGCAGTAGTTTCAAATTTGCAGTAAATGTAATGTAAAAAGTACATCACGTTTAGAGTAACACTTAATATTTTCTAGCTAATATCAAAAGTGACATTTAAAGTAAAACTTAAAGAATTTTAGAAGGATTTGACAGGAAACTTTTAAGGTTTGTTAACAGACCACTCAATCCTAAAGAGCAAGGTGATGAGAGAGGGGGTTGGCCTTTTAATTTTTATATTGTTTAGTAAGAAATAAAATATGATTAGAGCCACTGAAGGGAGATAAAGAGTATTTGTTTTCATCTCCTGCAACACGGGGAATTACTGGCACATTTGGAGCAGCGAGAATAAAAACCTGGATGCTAAGAAATAATGAGTAAACACATTTAAAAGTCTCTTTTAAAAATAACATTTTGCACTTTGGTTCTGCTTCTTTTGTGGAAAAGCCTCTCAAAGATCTGGTTTGAAGAAGAGTCCAGATTCTGCTTAGATTGTCCAATGACTATATAAAATAAGTATTACATCTAGGAAACCACCATATCGGGGAGATGTTTATGGTAGAATCCATCTTAACTTTCTGCAGTGCAGAATATACAAATTAAAGGAAGACAATTCAATTACAGGAGCCTGCAACTGCATTTTGGGAATGCAGTAAAAACCGTAATTTTGCAAGCTCTCCTCAGAATTTTTAACAAAGAAAAGCTGGTTAAAACCAGTGTGATCTGAACTGGTTCCCAATGATGAGTTAAAACAGCTATGAAATTTTCATACATTCTTTGTTCTAAGTTTGACTAACCAAGGCAAAGCCTCTCTGTTTAAGGACACTCTATCTTTGATTACTAGAGTCTTGGGGCTAGCAAAAGAAGAAAGCTATCACCAACAGGCCCTGTTTATAAACCCCAAAGGCCCATCGGACTGCTCGTATTGAAGAGAAGATGCTGGCTTAAATTGGCCTTCAGCGTGATTCAACAAAGCAATTGGTATATTCTTCTGAGAACTCTTCCGGGATTCAGGTCAGTGGGTTAAGGGGATAATGCATCAGTTGTAATTAAAATTTCATCCAATTTCCTAGGAAGGACATGTGCATCGCCCTACTCTCTGAAACATGACTGGTGGGAGTACAGTGGAACTTCAGTTAACAAACGGCTCGGTTAACATAAAAATCACATAACAAAAGGAGATCCATAGACAATAGTGGCTTGGTTCACAGAATTTTGTTTGGAACAGATTAACTGGTTTTCAATGCATTCCTATGTGAAACTGCATTTTGGTTAATGTATTTTGGTTTTCAATGCATTCCTATGAAAAATTTGGTTTAAGTAATTTTTGCTGTAAGAAACGTCTTGGAAAACACATTAATTATGTTAAAAGAGGTTCCACTGTACTGAAAAATCAGAAATCCTGGTGTTTCTGGAAAGATCCACCACCACTGTTTCTGAGAAGTCACTGTTTATCTCTTCTTTCCTCTGACCATCTTGGGCTCTGATGCCCCTTTTCTCACCGCAAATGCTGTGGGTGGTAGACGTGGAGCTCTCGGAGTTGGGGGACATGTCTCTTGGCGTGTCAGGGGTCTCCACGTTTCCATGGCGAATCAAGCAGCTGTGGAGGAAAGCAATCAGTGGGAAGGATTATATGATGGTCTGGTTAACTAGCAGCTTTGTAGATGTTGTGGGGCCACAACTCCTGATACCCCTCAGAGTGGGCTGGGACTGATGGAAGTTGTAGCCCAACAACGTGCAAAGGAGTTCAATTTTACTTACCATGTCTCTTTCTATTTAATTTACATTGAATAGAATAGAATAACATGACACATATTACATTGTATTATATTGGCTGAAATCCTGGTGCATGCAACAAATAATGCCTATGGAAATTTCATAACTTGCAGCAATTGGCCATTAAAGGTACACACTTTCTGAGTAACTATCAACAGGATTTTGGCACATAGAGCATAGCAGAGCAGAGCAGAGCAGAGTAGAGTAGAGTTGTTGTTCAGTCGCACAGTTGATTCCGACCTTTTGTGACCTTATGGACTATTGCCCGCCAGGCACTTCTGTCCTCCACCATCTTCCTTAGTCCACCCAGCTTTGTGCCCATTGCATCTACAATGCCATCTAGCCATCTCATTTTTGGCTGCCCCCTTCTTCTTTTGCCCTTCACCTTTCCCAGCATCAAGGCTTTCTCAAGTGAATTTTCTCTTCCCATTTGGTGTCCAAAGTACTTTAGTTTCATCTTTACTATTTGACCTTCTAAGGAGCAGTTAGGGTTGATTTCTTTTAGGATCGACTTATTCGTTCTCCTTGCTGTCAAGGGGACTCTCAAAACTCTCCTCCAACACCACATCTCAAAGGCATTTATTCTTCTGCACTCAGCTTTCCTAATGGTCCAGCTCTCACAACCACACATTGCCATGGGAAATACCATTGCTTTCACTATACAAATTTTTGTTTGCAATGTGATGTCTCTACTTTTCACTATGCTCCCCAGGTTTCTCATAGCTTGTCTCCCAAGCATCTGTCACTTTTTTATTTCATGGCTGCAATCACCATCTGCAGTGAGGTTTGATCCTAAGAAAGTAAAATCTGTCACTGCTTCTACTTCTTCCCCATCTATTTTCCAGGGACTGAGAGGGCCTGTTGCCATTATCTTGGTTTTCTTTATATTGAGTCTCAAGCCAGCTTTTTCACTCTCTTCTTTCAACCCAAGCAGCAGCTTCTTTAGGTCTTCATCACTTTCTGCCATTAGGGTGGTATCATCTGCGTATCTCAAGTTGTTGATGTTTCTCCCAGCAATTTTTATCCCAACTTGTGATATGTCCAACCCTGCATTGCGCATTATGTGCTCTGTGTATAAGTTGAATAAGCAGGGTGACAAAATGCATCCTTGTCTTACTCCTTTTCCTATTCCAAACCACTCTGTCATTCCGTATTCTGTCCTAACTGTCGCTTCTTGATTCATGTACAGATTTCTCATGAGGCATATAAGGTGCTCCAGTATTCCCATCTCTTTAATTACTTGCCACATTTTATTGTGGTCCACACAGTCCAAGGCCTTGGTGTAGTCAATGAAACAGAAGTAGACTTGTTTCTTATATTTCTTTGTTTTCTCCATGATCCAACGTATGTTGGCAATGTGGTCTCTAGTTCTCCTGCCTCTTCTGAACCCCGCCTGCACTTCTGGTAATTCTCTCTCCACGTGCTGCTGCAGTCTATCCTGTATTATCTTGAGCATCACCTTGCTAACATGTGGGATGAGTGGAATTGTTCGATAATTTGAACATTCTTTGGCATTGCCCTTTTTTGGGATTGGAACATATACTGATCTAGTAGAGTAGAGTAGAGTAGAGTAGAGTAGAGTAGAGTAGAGTAGAGTAGAGTAGAGTAAGGTAGGGTAGGGTAGGGTAGGGTAGGGTAGGGTAGGGTAGGGTAGGGTAGGGTAGGGTAGGGTAGGGTAGAGTAGAGTAGAGTTGAGTTGAGTTGAGTTGAGTTGAGTTGAGTTGAGTTGAGTTGAGTTGAGTACTCATTCCTCTGTACTTAGTATTTATTAAGTTCAAACATTTCAAAATGATGCACAACAATATAAAACTTATAATACACAACTGTCAAAATCTTACTAGTTACAGCAGAACAACCAAACATTGTAACTCTCAGCAGCAAATTGTTTCAAGTCATAGTTACTTCTCAATCAACTTTAAAAGTCACATTTAGGGATAATTTCCAGTGGTGCCAGAACTACCTCTTTTGGGCTGTGTGAAAACACCAAGGACAACAGGGACTTGTGACTTTACTCTTTTTTCTTTTGATCTCTATATCTGCTAAATCCTTGAGAACAGCTATCTACACCACCCACTGTCAAGCTGCCAGCTTCCAGCTACTATATCTTCTCGTTGCCCCAATTAAAGTTGCTGACTGCTGTCCAAACTGCAAAAGCCTGCTCTGCCCACTTTGAGAACCATCTTTGGCACAAAAACTGCCAGAAAAGGCTGTCCGTGGGATGGAGACAAAGATGATCTTTGTGCAACTGATCCTATCTGAAGAGCAAAATGCAGTTGAAGCATAGCCCCAGTGGATGCCTGAAAAGCCAGCAACACCTTGGCCTGGATCCAACCACCCTGAAGCCCCCACGTATATACTCACACAGAGGATGGGCTTGGGAAGATTTTGGCTAAGGCGGTATTGACGTGTCTTGTGACCTGATTGGCACTTTCTGAAGTAGGGAATTTCAGGTTGTAGGTTGCTTTCTCCGTCTCCACCAGAATCTGGAAAAAAGAATGAATCCACAAACACCCCTCCCCATATCAGCACAATATTTTCTTTTTATTTTATTTTTTAAAAATCCCTTGTAAAATACGCTTTATCTATAAGGTGTCCCAGTACAGTATAAATAAAATTATAGAGACAAATGCACCATACTGTACTAAAAGCCATTAAATAAGTATTATTAATAAAAAAATTGTGCCAGAGATTACTCTGGGTTGAAAGGATTTTTAGGGGATGTCTGAATAAGGCTCCTTTCATGTCCCCAAGTTCAGCTCTTAGGTAAGTGGTTAAGGCACTGAGCTACAGACTGGAAGGTCGGGTTTTGATACCTGAGAGCTGTACTTGGGGACATAAAAGGAGCCTCATTTGGGCATCCCCTGAGCGGAGTTTCTCCAGGAAAAATCCTTTCAATCCAGAGTAATCTCTGACATGAAATTATTATTATGTAGTTTTATTTGTTTTGAAATGTTATATATTTTCCTGTTGTACTGTATCTGTTTTTAATATCTTGGATACTGCATGAACTTTACCCACCTACCCTTTTTGCAAGAGACACACTCTCTTACCTGATTGTGATTCAGGCTGTTTAATGCTCGGATCTCCAAGACATTGAATGAGCATTCCACCTGTGCAAAGGAAGGAAGGAGGAAAGGACGGACGGAAAGAAGAATGTAAGAAAGAAATTATGTAAGAAAGAACGGAAGGAAGGAAGAAAGAAAGAAAGAAAATCTGAGTGCTAGGAGACAGAATAACAACCACCTTTTTCACCCAATTTACCTCCCATCTCTACTCACCTTGGCAGGCACCTTAAGTCCAAAAAGATAGATCCGCCAAGTAGTAAGAACCTAGTACAAAGAACAGGAAACACAGAAGAAATTGAACAAGGTGTACAATTAGTGTGGGGTTCCTAAACTTTGTGGCCTGTGCATTGCTTGGACTTTTAACCTCACATTTTGCTGCTACAAAGCTCGTTTTGTGATCTGCCCCAGTCTTCATCTGCAACCCTCTCTTTCTTCCTTAGTCTAACCCACCCCACAGGGCTCCTGTGACAATAAAAAAGGTGTGAGAGAAATAACTTGTGAGATCAACCTTGCTTTAGGTAACGGACCTATTTACTTTCACCCAGGTTTGCCATTTGCAATTATGTCTGGTCTGTTGCTGCTAACCTTGTGAGGTCTGTCATACCCATTTTACAGACAGAAAACTGAGGAGGGAAGACAGGATGTACCTTACATTTATCACACAAAGGGAAAAAAATCAGCTTATCACCCTGAACACCCAATCTTTTAGGAGTGAAATGCTTGGCAGCTTTCTATGTTCCTAAAATAATAGGATGCTTTAGAGCATGTTACATTCATGCAATGATTCTTTGTAATAGTAATCTGCAAAATCTCATATTTCCCCTAACAGCCCACAGGTGTGTTTTTTAAAGGATGATCTTGTATTTTATTTTGGAAGCATTCTTTTTTCTCCACTTGCTTCCCCCTTCATTCCTTATCCTTAAAGATATAGAGGTAAAGGTCTCCCTTGTTCGAAAGCCAGTTGTATCTGACTCTAGGGTTCAGTGCTCATCTCTATTCATAGCCAAAGACTCTGCATCTGCAGATATTTCCATGGAAATGTGGCAGTCATACCCATCAAAGTGGACGGTGGCTGCACCAAGCTGCTCACCTACAATGGAGAGAGAGGTGAATTATTGATTTCAAACCTCTCTCTCAATCTTGTTCTCCTGCTTTCTCTCTAGCCCAGGGATTCTCAACCTGCAGCCCATGGGCCGGACATGGCCTGCGGCACCATTTAATGTGCACCACCACCACCTCCACCACACCAGGAAGTGCCATGAGGTGGAGGAAGGGCAAAATGGCCATCTGCCCCCCGAAGCTGTCTGAGGGAGCATGATCCGGTCCCCGGCTTTAAAAGGTTGAGAACTCCTGCTCTAGCCCATAATATTTGTAAGATCACTCCAAGGACTCCAGAGAAAATAGGGATGGGGGGGAGGAGGGGAGCGAAGGCATTCATTCATTGATGTAAATAAGATTAACCGTATAACCCTTTCTGAGCCGATGTGGGGAAACCAGAACTCGTAAATGCTAACTCTGGAGAATACAAATCCCAGAATCCCAAGTCTGCATGCAGGTTGAAGATTTGGGGTACTAAAGTCTCAAAAAGAAATACATGTACAGTATTTCCAAATTCTGGGAGTAAATCTTGTTAAGAATGCCACAGAGGTTGCACTGATAAGTCAGGGGTGTGCTGGCTATGCTAAAAGGGCATTTAACCCTAACAAAATATATACATTCCCACTTGCCTTCTAATTTCATCTCCTCTCTGGGAATTTGAACCGACAACCTCTTGATTATAAGGCAAAATTGCAACCTTTAAGCCACAGCAGCTCCAACCTAACTGGAGCTGCTTTTGTAAGCTTATCTTTGGCAGCAAAGGAGGCAAAGGCAGGCAGAGGAACATGGAGCCCCAATCATTCTGGGCATCGCAGCTGAGCTTTGCTCTTTGGATTGACACCCAAGGGGGCACCATAGTACTTGGGGGGGGGGTCGTGGGTCACCACAGGCTGAGTCCCAGTAGCCTGGTGGGCAGCCCACCACTGCTGATAGTTCAGGCCTGAAAATGGTATTAGGCTGGATTCCCAAGCAAGTTTCAACATTGGATAAGATGGTTAAGATCTTGTGGGACTGTAAGATTCAAACTAATAAGAAGCTCAAACACAATATTCCAGACATTACATGCTCAAGTTATTAAAAATATTGAAGGTAAAGTGGGTGGGGCTAATAACTGGATATGGCTAAAATCTTGCCAGTTGTCCCCACAAGCCTGGCATTAGGAAAGCAGCAACCTTTTTACCTTAAAAGCAATTTTGGCTTATTCCCTTCCCATTCAGTCCACACCACAGTCTTCACCTCCTACTCCGCAAAATTGCTTCTTACTTCCAGTCTAACTCTTTAAATCCCATTTCTTGCTCTATGCAAATCCAAGATCCTTCCAGCACATCCCAAATTTCATATCCTTCTCTTCTACCTCAAAATTGGCTTCCTTCCTTCCCACCACGCTTGGTCAATGACCCCGAAATTTTCTCTCCATGCAAGATCAAAATCCTCTACTTCCTCTTAGTACCCCCTTCCAAATCCTGGGGAAACAGAGGGTCCTTCTGTGTGGGTCGGTGTGACACACACACACACCTTTTCCAACCTAACCCAGCTTCCTTCAGTTGCCTGCTCTTGCCTCAGACGTACACTAATGGTGCCAGTGGCAAATTGACCTAATTTAAGAGAATAAGATCAGAGAGCAGGGAAGAGAAAGAAAGAATGAAGGAAGAAAAGGAGAAAGCAAAATGGAGATGGGGCATCCCTTCCACAAGTGTGAACAGATAGGTCAGGGAAGAAGCATCCCCTCCTGATTTCAAAAATCTTCCACCCTGCATAGTATCCCACAACGTCAAACTGCTTAAGAAGCACCAATCAAACAGGTAAAGCTTTTCCAAGTATTAGGGCTTATAGAGAAACAATAAGATTTACCTACTCATTTCTTTGTGTCAGCTAGTTTTGTGGTGAGGAGAAAGAAAGGAGATTAGGCAGAAAACCCAATGAAATGGCTGGCCTAGTGTTTGAGGAGTGGCTTCCAATTTGGACAGTGTGTGTGTGTATTCTTGTCTGCCTGTCTGTTTGTGACCAAGGACAAACCCAACCTTGTGTTTGGAAAAAAATAATCTTTATAGAAAAGTGACTACCGGTACATCTCCAAGATTCCCTCACCCAACAGGCTTAGAACTGGTAGGCAGCTTCCCCTAACTGAGAATGCTCAGAAATCTGCAAATCCCTTTATCAGCACAGCCAGTTACTATGATGGCTGGTGGATCCCAAGGGCTTGTAAAGCTAATCCTGGCTGGGAGATGTTGGGATTCGTAGTCTGAAGGCATCCCTTTTCTGCTCTCTGCATCAGTGTCACCAGATCTACTGTCCCACCCAACCCCATATCCCAAGGATGTTCTCACCAATACCCGGTCTTCATTTTTCTTCGGTTTGGTTTCTAGTTTCACCCTCACTAGGAGGTGGACGGGAGGCCGGTTCAGAACCTTCCGGATGCTATCTGTGAAGGAGGGTTGTAAGGTTAAAAGAAGAAAGAACGAAACATATCCACCAGATATTTAATATTTACCAAGCCTATTATAGGGTTTGGATTAAGAAAAGCAATAGCCAAGAACTTGATCTCAAGCCTCTAATTTCTGGAACCAATAGGAAAGAAAAAGAAGCTGCCTCTGCATATGTCCAGAGTGTTTCTGCCAAATCACCAGTAAATCAACTCAGTAAAAGTGTGCATTAAGTGCTACGGGGCGGTATATAAGTGTAATTGCTATTGCTAAAACTCAAGTGAAATTTATTTATTTTGCAATTAGCCGGCAAAAAAAGGGAGGGGGGAATTATATCCTCCTTCTATTATAGATTATATTGGACTTCCAGAAACGCTGAAGCTGCCGTTTAATATTATTGCTCAATGGTACTGGTGCAAAGCCTAAACTTTTCAAATGTGTCTCTTAAAACCTTCAGAAAGTTGGAAGTCAAATTCAAAAGATGTTGCAAGATTTCCAGCTTATACCAAATTTTCATTTCGGCCTCTCCTTATTAGGAAAAGATCAGGGAGAGGAAATGGCGGAGATCCAGACAGATTAGGGACCGCTGAGACCTTATACCAGTGGTGACCAAACTAAGGCCCGGGGGCCAGGTGCGCCCCCTGATAACAATTCATCTGGCCTGCGAAGCCCTTGTCGCTCCTGGAAGCAGAAGTAAAACGCGCCCGTACGGCTTCCTGAACCACATGATCGGCCCACGGCCCAAAAGGTTTGGCCACCCCTGCCTTATGCTATTGTCTGGCCAGGTTATCCTGCTATGGTAATATAGTAGACCATACTGTCAGTGACTCAATGCTGAGTGTCAGGCTGCAGTTAAATGCGCTGGCAACCCTGAGGACTAACAGCCTTGGGTGGCAAAGTCCACAGGAAAGGGTGATGGTCCCCAAGTGGATTCAATGTTCCCACTTGAACCAATCTGGATGGAGGGCAGCAGCTTCATCCATCCTGACCTGGGGCTGAGGAGGACTTTGTGTGCCAAAATGGCTCAGGACCAGAAAGTGACTCATGGAACTGGATCTGTGGTATGGGAGTCATGTTGCAATGTGGAAGGCAGATGAAAGGCCACTGAATTATATTCTCAGGACAGTCTTCATGGCTGACTGCCATAACGATCACCTATATTCGGATTTGGATATGGCGGAAGAAGATACCTCATACACACATGCATTTGAAGTCCCAGTACTCTGACCTCATCTCTAGGTCTTTATTCCAGCCACTAAACCTAGTGGTTGAAATCAGTGCAGTCCTACACAAGCCAACTCAACAGGTTGTTCGGTGGAAATTGCATCCAAAGTGAATGCTGGCTACTTCCTTGAGTTTCACAGAGAAAAGGTAGACTTTTGGATGTAGTCGTCGTCATCATCATTAAGCTATTCCATACAAGCATGGAATTCATGGAAAGGGACCTCAAAGGCAAATCTATCCTATCTCTTATCATGCAGGAACTGCGTTATTACCTGTCCCATCATCCTAAGTAATTCACCAAACTGCAAACTCTAGGATTCTCTAAGATGGTGCCAAGATGTATGTAAAGTGGAATGAAACACACTGAGTCTGTAGCTCAGGGGCTCCAAACCTTTTCAAGCTGGGGGCCGGGTCACACTCTCTCAGTCACCTTTGAGGGCTGGATGGCCATTTTGCCCTGCCTGCATGATGGGGTGGCCATATTGTCCCAACAGCTTCAAGGGGGTGGTGATTTTGTTTCTCAAATGCCCTTGGAGAGGGGGCACATGAAATGGCGCTGCAGGCCAGATCTGGTCCACGGGCCTTAGGTTGGGAAACCCTGCTTTAGCCTATCATTCTTGTTACTCTTCCTTAGACTTATGCTTAGAACTGAATGCAATATCCCAAATAAAGTTTTTTATCAGGATCTGATGCATTCACAACCCTGATAAAAGATCAGTCATTGGAAAAATTACTTTTCTGGACGGCAGTTTTCCAAATCCCTCAGCTAGCATGATGCTTGCTACAGGGTGCAAGTCCTCCTAAGCAACTTTTCTAAGCTTGCCAAAGATTCTGTAGTTGCACCGAATCCTTGACAAAGTGTTGTTCTGTTTCTAAAACAGGGACTCTAGTGCTCAAGGGGTTTGTGAATGTCAGATAGGGACTCTGTGTGCGTTCAAGGGAATTATTTTTATTGTCAGGTGGCAGTTAACTAACCTGACCACCCTGAGGACTAGCGGCCTTGGGTGCTGAAGTCGACAGGGAAGGGTGATGGTACCCAAGTGGATTAAATCCCACTGGAATCCATCTTGCTAGAGGGCAGCAGCTTCATCCATCCTGGCCTGGGGCTGATGAGGACTTTGCATCCCAAAAGGACTCAGAACCAGAAAGTAATTCCCAGAACTGGATCAGTGGTCATGCTGCAGTGTGAAAGGTAGATGAAAGGCCACTGCATTCTATTCTCAGGACAGTCTTCATGGCTGATCGCCATGATTGTTGCCAATATTCAGATTTGGATACCTCAGCCCATGGACCAGCCCCGGCCCATGATGGCAAATCATCCAGCCCATGCAACAACCCTGGAAGTGGAAGCAGATGCATTTTCAACAGCCATAAATGTGCCTGCACATGCACAAACATGCACAAATGTGCCCACCACAGTTTGAGGCAGCTTTTATGATAGGAGGAAACTACGTGTCCAGCCCACTCAGCGTTCTGAGGGGGAGTGGTCCGGCCCGTGGCACGAAAGCCTTGGGATCTCCTGCTGTAGACCAAACCCAGAACTTCAAAGCAAGTTCCGGGAACACTCAAAGTCATTTACCAGACATAAACTGATCAATTTCTCTCTCTCGCTCTGGATAACTTTGGGGCTTTGGCCAAGCAGGAGTGCACAGATTAATCAGTCCCTGGTAGGTTTGTTTCCACCCGCAATGCCTCGGGGTAAACTGAGGCCATGGGTCTCTTCTGCCTGGCATGAGCTGAGAGACAGGGAACAATGTCCCCGGCTGGGAGTGCAGGAAACCGGGGCGAAGTATTAGAGGTGACAGACATGGCAGAAGAGACGGATCGGTCCTGACAGTCGAGGCACAGCAAGTCCACTTTCACAGGAGGAAAGTAAGTTGTTTTCGAGTCCCTTGTAGAGCTAAACTGTTGTTCTCACAGTGGCTGTATGTCTCAGAAAAACCCTGGCTCTGAGATTCCCCACCCCACAAAAAAACTCAAGCCAGGATCAGTATCAACGAAACATCTCAGCCGTCCAAATGTAGTACAGTAATGAATCGAACCATTCTCCCACACACACACCTATGGCACGCATGCCAGAGGTGGCACTCACAGCTCTCTCTGTGGGCACACACGCATCACCCCAGCACAGAGTTCGACCAGCCCTTCCGTCCAATGGGAGTACTTCCTCCCTCCCCCCAGCACAGAGTTCACCCTGCCCCTCTGTTTGGGCACTTGGTCTCTAAAAGGTTCACCACCACTGGACTAGATTAACAAAATAGCAGTCTAGCTCATTTGATGATAGTTTGATTAATAAGTAACAGGGCTCTCCTTACAAAAAGCAAATGTTATTTTTTTAAAAATGTAGAAAATGTAGTCAAACCATGAACATATGCTGTACTGTATTGATCAGGACAAGAATCTGATGCTCAAGTTGTTTGGAGCAGGTTCTGTTAAATCCAGTGGGATTTACTTCAGAATAAAAAACAAATGCTCTAAATTGGTATGCATCTGAATATGAGTGAAATTATAATTCTCAGTAAAAAGGAGGTTTTCTTTGATGACTCATAGGTAGGTAGCGTTGAGAGACAAGAATAGATTCCTCCTCAGGGCTCCTGTAGTCAAAATAATTAATAGTTTCAAGTTTTAAAAGAAAAACTAATTTGAGCTAGTCAAAGGTTTTAACTGATTAATCTGCTGCACACTATACCCAGACCAAAGAAATAAATAAGCAGAAAGCAAAATAATTACATACTTATGAATTCTAATCTCCCTGAGTTGAGAGAGGACGGAAGCCAAAGTGTGGAAAAGCAGGACTGGTAAATGGAAGGCCCTCTTTGCACATGGCTGAGGAGGTAAGCTGTAAGATTTTCAACCTGTGGCCTGTGGGCCAGATGCGGCCCATAGGACCATTTCATTCCCCCCCCCCCACTGTCTCCACCACACCAGGAAGTGCAATGTGGTAGAGGAAGGGCAAAATGGCCATCCTGCCCCCGAAGCTGTCTGACGGAGCATGACCCAGCCCCTGGCTTTAAAAGGTTGAGAACTCCTGATCTATAGATACAGGCTGAGCATAAATCCAGTCTGCAAAATCGGTAGCCAAAGGTTCCTGCCTCACTCTGCCAAATGTTAGGGTCGGCCCTCCAACTTGCACAGCTTTCTCCAGCTTGTTCTCCACCAGAGGTGTTTTTGGGTACAAGTCCCATCGTGCCCAGACAGCACAGTAAATGGCTACGCTGTGAGGGACAATAGGAATTGCAATCCAGGACATCTGGAGGATGCCAGACAAGTGGCCATTTTCATCATCAGCCTCTGGGCCTTCCTAAATCACCACTTGTTGTCTAAAGAGTCTTCCTATGGATTGCATATTAATACAAAATAACATCTAATTTGTCCTAAGGCACTGTCCAGAATACTTGTAGTGTCAGCTCTGATCAACACATTTTGCTGCCTGAGGCAAAGATAGCACCCACACTCCCAGTCCACATTTAAAAGCTGATAGAGCTGGCAGATATTTACTTCAACACTAGAAAGTGGATTTGGCCCATCATCACAATTATGGGCTGTTGATGATGAGGCAGCTGTGGGGTGCATACATCTCTCTTCTCCAAGAGGGGAGGAACTACTGAGATAGTTGCTGACCCCTTAACATGTGGTGCCCGAGGCAGTTGCCTCACTTTGCCTAATGAAGGGGCCATCCCTCACAACTTTCTCCTCAGAAATTAATGGCTGCCACTTTATTTCAGTCCAGCCCTTCAGCCTATATACTTTCAGGGTGAAATCCAAGACTCTGTGGTGAGACCAGTGATACTTGAGACAGTTTCTTGCACTTCTGCAATTTCAATTCCATTTACATCTGGCCATATTCCCACTTCGTAGGGAGACTAACAAGTAGAAAGAGATGGAAAGAGAGAGAGAAAACCAGTATGGTTACAATAGCTGGTGTACAATAAGATGGGAAATGGATCTGAGAATGAAGATGTTAGCCAGTCTCAAGGGGATGCTATGAGAAATCTATTTACCAACAGTTGAGGGAATTACACACACACACACACACAAAAGAAAATAAAATAAAGAAAGAAAGAAATTTTGAAAACTGGTACAAAAAAGCAAATCTTATTGTGTTGGGTCATAAGCAGAAAAAAAATCAAAACTCTTTAGAGTAATGCATTTATTAGAATGTAATATTAAAAAACCTTTTTAAAATTGGCTTTGAAAATGTGCTCACTACTGCGTTATGTATTCTCACTTCTACAGTATGGCATGGAAATGTGGACTCTGAACATAGGTAACTATTTAAAAAAATCTGCAATTTGGATGTGGATTTATGGATGCTGAGACTTTCTTGGTCTGAGAGGATGACCAGTGAAGAAGGATGAAGGAAAATACAAAAAATAACAATCAGGAAATCACTGAACACATAAAATGCAGAAAGCTAGAATACTTCAATCACATACAGTATTAAGAAACTAAACTGTATGGGTTCATGGTATAGGTCGGTGATGGCGAATATTGGCAGTTCAGGTGTTCTTGCACTTCAATTCCCAGAAGCCCTGATCAGCAGGAGTACTCACTTGGGGTTCTGGTAATTGAAGTCCAAGAACACCTGGAGTGCAAAGGTTTGCCATCATGCGTATAGGTCCATTGTTAAAATAGCAAGGACAATGTCCAACCAACAGTAGAATAGCAAAAAGAATCAGACATGGTGTTCAAGTAAGGGAGACCTTTACTACCCTGGACAGCCCTCATTTTGATCATTTTTGGAAATTAAACAGCCAATACAATACTGGGATCTCCAGACTGGACTAGGAAAGAATCCTGTTCAAACTGTGAGCCAGACAGTCAGATAACGTTCAGCTTGATTGACCACAGGCTTAATTCACTCTGAAATGACTTTTTATGTTTCTAAGATGGGCTGACACCTTAACAATGTGACCTTATTCATTCTTTAGGGATCAGATCCTAACCCAAGCATTGCTTGGAGGGAGGGCTAAGTGGTATATATAGTAGCAACAGTCAGCAGCAGCATTAGAAATCAGACTTTGTTTGAAGACCATAAAAAGGTAAAGATCACCCTTGCTCGAAAGCCAGTCGTATCTGACTCTAGGGTTCAGTGCTCATCTCTGTTTCATAGCTGAAGAGGCAGCGCTGTCTGCTTCTGCAGACGTTTCCATAGGCATTCATTACTGGGGTGCTGTAAACTTAGCTCTCTTGTGCTCAGGGGAAAATGGGGGAGCAAAGCCTATATTTGAGACCTGCATCTGTCATCTTTTCCTGTCAGCTTGCTGCGCTTCAAAAACACAACTCATACACTTACGCACACAGAATGGCTATTAGGCAACGAACCCTCAAGGTGGAAGGAAGTTTTGCCAGCATACAATTCAGGGCTGGAAGCAAAAGGGAAGCTTGCACCATAGAGGCAGAGTTGACAGCTTCCTGCAGCCTTTGCTTTTAATTAAAAAATTAATATGCACGCACGCACGCGCACACACACACTGTGTATTCTTTACCATTTTGGCAGGGTCACCTTTGCAAAATTTGCTCTGAGCTGGATTAGGAGATTTAAGTGGGTGCTTATAGCTCATGTGCTTTGGTTAAAAGCAGCACTTAATGCTCAGTGGGCATGCGCGCTTCTGTGCACAGGACTGAGTGATAATATTAGATTAATTTCTATTTGCTCAGCTCCATTTGCTGAATACTTACACAGCTGGTCTCAACAGAGATCCTTGTTTTGGAAGGCCGATGGTACCTTTATAAATTATTTGTTCCTATTGGCACACCAAGAAGGAAGATTCAAGATACTTGACAAGTTTCAGAATTTAATATAGTTACCATATAAAATCCTAGCCGCTTTTGAATATGATGAAAGTGATCTGGCAGTAATATTGGTGTTGGTGGCGGCTGCAACTCATATCTAACTCATATGCATTTTTCCTGAAGCAGGAAATTTGTTAAAGGTCGATCCCAGCTTGCCATGAAGTAACCCACACACTATAATCATGGAGCCATCTCCTGCAGCACATATGAAATGAGACATGTAGGATTTAACACAGGGACTGCAATGGACTGCCGCAGCCTTGAGGATATTATCAAGGTACGCCTTCAGAGCAATTCCATCTGACATGGCCTCTTCCACCTCCATGTCCGTTGGGAATCAGAGTTCCTCCTCTCTTTTTGCCATTGGGCCCAATATGATGGTTCCCAGTGGCATCTCTTCCACCGAGGAGACCATCACCCTACCTAAAGGGCCTCATCCGCTCGTAGCCATTGGCCCCTTTAGAGAATCAGGTTATTTACTGCTGGCAGTAATATAGGTAAAGGTTGCTCTTGCTTGAAAGTCAGTCATATCCAACTCTAGGGGTCAGTGCTCATCTCTGTTTACAGCCAAAAACACATTTAAGTTGATGATCAAGTTAGTCTCCAAAGGCTTTGAGCTGTACTCTACTCAAACGACGGCAACCAAGAATTGAACAATTATTTCAATATGTCCACACCTGGAGTGTTAGACAAGATGGGATTTATCAGTGAGCTAAATGAATTAAAAAATGTATCAGCGTCTACCTGTACCGGAGAAGTGGAAGACACTTAGGTCCAAATTTCCTTTCAGGAAGGCAATCTGAACAATTGGATTGAATAAAGATAACAAGAGGTGAAGCTCAAAGGCTACTCTATGCATCACATTAAAAATGAACAAGCACGTAAGCTCAGCTGTCAAGATCATGTATCTTGTCCTGAAAATGGGTCTCCACACCAAAGGACTGGAAAGCAGCCAATCTTACACTTATTTTTAATGGGAGCGAGGAGGCATCCTGGAAATTACAGACCAGTTACCTTTGTTCTGAGTAAACGGATGGAAAGTGTTAGATCATCAGGCGAATGAAAGAACAACTTCAGCTGAAGAACTTGTCAGCATGGCTTCAGCAATGAAATAGCCGATCACATTAACCTTTAAAAGTTCTACAAAATCACCAAGAAGCATACACAGAGAGATAAAAACGATACATCTTGCACATTTGGACTTTCAGAAGACTTTGGATCCAAATCTCTCTCCAACATTTCCTTAGCAAATTTAGCAATTATGTCTGGGATGGCCCTACCATTAGATCAGGGGTTCCCAACCTAAGGCCTGCAGGCTGAATCTGGCCCACAGTGCCATTTCATGTGGCATTTGAAAAACAAAATGGCCACCCCTTTGAAGCCGTTGGGACAAAATGGCCATCCCCACTGTGCAGGCAGGGCAAAATGGCCCTCCAGCCCTCAAAGGTGACTGAGAGAGTGTGAACAGCCTCCTGGCTTGAAAAGGTTAGGAACTCCTGCATTAGATGCAATGAAATGATTGCACCAGATTGCAGATTTGGAATACAGTACCACTAAAAAGCAGCAAATTACTACTGGTACAGTATTAACTTTGTGACTACAGCATTCATTCTTATGCCACAAAAAAAGGAGAGGTACCTAAGGGATGTTGTGGCTCATAGCCAAAATAACGTAGTTGACGTTGGGTGATATGCAACTTCCTTTGTGGAGGATGGTGGTATCATTTGCTACTAGGTCTTAGGCAGCATTATACCTCAGGTCTACCTCAAGTTCTTCTTCTGTGTCTAGGCCAGACGTGAAACTGTCACAATGAAGCCACTTTTTGGTGAGCCCATTCTGCAGTTCCTTTGGCCTGACCTAGTGTGAGAAAGATTAGCCGGCAACACAAGGTTACCATTACCAGGGTACACCTGACTGCAGTTCCAAAATAACACAATCTTTGAGGAGGCTCTTTCTGTGTTCCTGTACCATGAAGACTGTTCTGAGAATATAATGCAGTGACCCCTCATCTCTCTTCTGCCTCACAGCATGACCCCCATACCACTGATCCAGTTCTGTGAGTCCTGAGCCCTTTTGGCATACAAAGTCCTCTTCAACCCCAGGCCAGTACGGATGAAGCTGCTGCCCTCCATCAAGATGGATTCAAGTGGGATTTAATCCTCTTGGGGACCATCACCCTTCCCTGTGGACTTCGGCACCCAAGGCTGCTAGTCCTCAGGGTTGTCAAATTAGTTAACCACCGCCTGACACTTGGCATTGAGTCACTGGAAGTATGGTCTACTCTATTACCATAGCAGGATAACCTGACAGGAACTGCATCAATCCCAACCGTCTCAAGATTGACTCAGCCTTCCATCCCGTCAAAGCTGTTAAAATAAGAGCCCAGCATGTTCTGGGCAAAATGCTAATTACCTTGTGAATGACTCAGAGAGTGCTCAAAGCACTGTGGGGCAGTAAACAAGTGTCATTGCAATTGCAAAGGTAGGGATGTTATGTGTAATTACCAAATTTGCTGATGACAACCAGTTAGTGGAGTAAATACAAAAGTAGACTGGCAATTTTAAAAAGCCAAATGGATTTCAAAGCAGTCAAAGCAATCACACTTATATACCACCCCATAGTGCTGAGTGCCCTCTCTGGGGGGTTCACAAGTTAATTATCATTTTGCCTCCAACATGCTAGGTACTCATTTTACTGACCTTGGAATGATGGAAGGCTGAGTCAACCTTGAACCCTGGTTAGAATTGAACTCACAACCTCCTGGTTGCAGTACGGCAGTTTAACCACCATGCCACCAGGAAAAATGGGTTTCAGTGAAAGTTAAGATACCCAACTGCAACCGAGCTGGGGGGGGGGGGCAGAGTCAAAATTACCATTTTGTTCTTTCATTCTGTCTGGGGAAGAATATTTGGAAGGTGTTATGTGCCACATCTGCAACCTTCTAGCATGTTTTGCTCTCTAAATTTTGATCCCCATGTCAAAACTCAAGAGCTCGTTTAGTATAGTAGACAGAATGACTGATTAGGCTTTAGCACAGTGATGGGGAACCTTTTAGAGACCGAGTGCCCAAAGTGCAACCCCAAACCCACTAACATATGGCAAAGTGCTAACATGGTAACAGGGGAGGGAGGAAGTGCTCTCACTGGGCTGCTGGGAGGAGAAGTGGGGCGAACTCTGTGCTGGGGGGAGGGAGAAAGTGCTATTGGGCTGCTGGACAGAGGGGTGGGGCAAACTCTGTGCTGGAGAGGAAGGAAGTGTTCCCATTGGGCTGCTGGGCAAAAGGGCAGAGTGAACTCTGTGCTGGGGGAGGGAGGAAATGCTCCCATTGGGCTGCTGGGCAGAGGAGCAGAATGAACTATGCTGGGATGACTGCATGGGTGCCCACAGAGAGGCACCACTGCTGTAGGAGACATGGTTTCATATCTTCACTTAGACATGGAAACAAAGCCAGCTGGCTGGTTGCTGTTGAAAGCTCTTGAAGGCTCCAGTCCACCCTACGTCGAAGATCAGAAGTGGGACCTGTAAAATATTCCTTAAATACCTCCTGTGTCTTGAAACGGCTACTAGGGCTGCCAGAGAAATGAAGAGACTTGATAGCATAGATCACATGCCTGCAGGGCAAAGACCAGGTTGCCCTACTCCAGTGGTGTCCAAACTAAGGCCCGGGGGCCGGGTGCGGCCCCCGATGCCAATTCATCCAGCCCACGAAGCCCTTGTCGCTCCTGGAAACGGAAGTAAAATGCACCCATAAGGGCGCGTTTTATTTCCGCTTCCAGGAGCGACGAGGGCTTTGCGGGCCGGATGAATTGGTGTCGGGGGCCGCACCCGGCCCCTGGGCCTTAGTGACCATGCTTCCTGAACCACATGATTGGCCCAGGGCCCAAAAAGTTTGGGCACCCCTGCCCTACTCTAACCAAGATCAAGATAAGCATTTGAGAAGGCAATGGGAACTTAAATCAAAATACCACCTTAACTGAATTAAGAAATACAGTATTTCTTTTTTGGATGACAACCCCTATGATCCCCTAGCTAGCAGGGTGTGATACCATGGGTGTTTTAGTCGAAAAGTAGCATTTCTGTATTCCGTAACTCGATGCATAATGGCTGTGAGGATTCACAAATTCTATGTTTAGGATTATTATGGCAGAAATGAGAATGAAACTGTCAGAATCCATTTACTTGATACATTCCCCAGAGGCAGCTTTGATGTTCACAGGGTTAGATCCTGGTCCTGCCACAGCACCTAGGCCCCGCCTGAGAGTCCTGGGGCAGGTTTTGGATCATCATAAGCTCCACTTGGAGGTCCTCAGAGGCTGGGCTATATAAAGTTAAAGGTAGCCCTTGCTTGAAAGCCAATTGTATCTGACTCCAGGGTTCGATGCTCATCTCAATTTTTAGCCAAAGAACCAGTGCTGTCTGCATCTGCAAACATTTCCACGGACATGTGGCAGGCATGAATAAAAACACCAGAGTGCATTGCATGGAACGCTGTTTACCTTCCCACCAAAGTGGTACCTATTTATCTACCTGCAATGTCTTGCTTTGGTACTGTTAGGTTGGCAGGAGCTAGAGAGATAATTATGGGATCTCACTCCATCGTGCAATACCCAGGTCTCAAACTGCTGACCTTCCAGTCATTAAGTTCAGCGTCTTGACTGGCTTTATAAGAACTGACCCCCCCCCCAGCTGCCTCAGGTCACTGGATTTCCTCTGGAATCTCTTGCCTTGCTCCTGGTTTCTGCCTTCAAAGATCTCCTGTCTTGCTCCTGGTTCCCACTTCCACTTCTGCCATGTTCCCATCTTCTGTGGACGGTTACTGTGCCATGCCTGGATCGTCTCTCATTGAACCCTGCCCTTTCTCTGTTCTAGCTCCTGTAGATACTCTGCCTTGCCTGATCTCTCAGTCACCAGACTTCTGGCTTGCTTGGACTACACTGTGTCATTTGGACTGACCCTGTGACCCTGTCTACTTCGGGCTTGGTTTGAAGCTTGGACTCTGGACTGTGATATGGTGACTGTTTGGCCTGTTGCCTGTGCCCTGGTGCTTGTCTTACTCGCCAGCCATCCCTCTGACAAAAACTACCACTGCTATAATGCCCTTCAACCCACCTGTGATCCTATTTGAACAAATACATAAAATTCAGGTTGCCTCATCTCAGAAAAGCTATTGTGACTCTAAAGAAGGTGTACTTTCCTGATTTATGAGCATGCCAGTACTCAGAAGCATGCAGTCCCCTGAACATGTATTGATGGATTTTTGCACAATATTGTCAAGAGAGAAAGGGCTCTGAGCACGTACAGAGTGTTTCTCTAGGTTCCAGAAACTCTAATTTTGTAAACGGTGAGTGCGTGCCTCAGACACAAATTGTCATTTGCTGTCACAGTGCCAAGCAACTGAGAGTTTGGGATCAGTGCTGGAAACTTTCTGAGGACTATAGGTGCAGAGTTTGGGAAAGAGTTATCTTCTGGCGTACAAGTCCCAGAATTTGGCTGGAGGTTCCTAAGAATAGCTAGTCCCCAAAACCCTGACCCTTTCCAAGATCAGTTCAAGTGGGTGTGCATTGGGGGTGGGCAGGAAGAGAGGCAGAGAACGCAAGAAGATTTCACAACCCCTCCTCTCTTCCTTCAGTTGGGCCACCTAGTGCAGTAGTCGAGGGATTTTACAAATGGCCTTGGGTTCAGTCCTGGTTAGAAGCAGCAGTCGGGGCATCGTAAGGAAAGGGCATCCCTCCATCAGAAACTCTGGAGAGCTGCAATCAGTTGGAGAAAATGATACAGGGTGGGTTATGGAGACCCCCACCCCATCAGTCCCCATGACAGGTGGATAAATCCCAGCTACACAGGTGGAGAAAAGGAAGGATGAGAAAAACAGATGCTGATCAGACCTGAGCAAATTACTGATACTGTACAGTATGAACTTTCTCTGGTGTATTAGACCACAGCGGTAACCTTAAAAGCCATGATGAGTTCCTCCACGTTGAACCCTATGAGCACACTCATTATCAAACCAGTGAAGGCAGACGGTGCATTATAATGACTGACCAAAAATCCTATTCAAAATGTGTCAGTCCCAAGCATGGAGAAGCAAAATGTAGCAGCTATGTGGACTGGGGACCATGGGAATTGTAGTCAAGAGACACCTAATTGGGGAGAAGGCTTCAACTTCGGGCATGTCAAATTCATTCTCCTGCTGTTGATTTTGATGTTTCCCCTTTCTTTCTTTTTTCCTATCCCCCCTTTTCTCTTCTTTTTGCCAGGCGGGTGAGTCACCTGCTGTGTCAAAAATATCATGGGGGGGGGGGGTGATCTCTGAGTGTGGAAGGAAGCCCGCCTCACGTTTTTCTCACTGTGTGCCTGTCTCTCTGTCTCCTTGGGAGATTCTCTGCCTGTTTGTGTATGGCACACACAACACACACACATACACACTGGTAGATGCCCAGTCCTCTGTGTCTCAACACCTTTGATTCATCTTCTTTATTCCCATCTCTAGAGATTTAACAAGAGAAAAGGGAGGGGGGGAACCCAGCCACCCCCTAATGTTAAAATGAAAAGAGGGGATACCAAACAGCGACAACCGGAAGAGGAGGGCATGGGGTGAAACACATTTACATTTACATCTCTCTCTCTCTCTCTCTCTCTCTCTCTCTCTCTCTCTCACACACACACACACACACACACCCCGATCTACAGCCCCTGGAGACAACCCATTAAACCTGGCAAGCAGACCTCCACTCTAATCCACCAATGAGTCCAAGGTGGAGTTTTGTGAGCAGGCTGATAAAAAACCAGCTCACCTCCAAAAATTAGAAGGCTGGAAATCCAGAAGCCTTGGTTACTATGACAAGGTGTGAGACCTTCTCTCCACCATCAACCCTACCTGGAATCCCAAGGCAGAAAAAGGGAACCAAGGGGGGGGGGGTCTCCTGGCCCTCCCCTCATAACCTGCCCGTCTTTCTCTCCCCTCCATTTGATGGCAACCTTCCCCAGGGGGAAACCCCTGCTCTTTCCTAAAGACCCATTAAGGGATGAAGGATGCAGATGAAAGGAGTGGGGGAGGAGGGAGGGGAGAGAGAGGTTAAGGACCATGGACAGGGATGAAGGAAAGACTGGGGAGATGGGGAAATTGGAAGGGAAAATATTCAGGAGGGCTAGTGCCTGATTTTCTTAGGATGAAGGAGAATAACCAAAAGCGGGGTGGGGTGGGGGATGAGGTACAAGGATCTGGCAAAAAGGAGGGACAAGGTATAGGGTGATGGGGGGTGCAGTAGCAGGAAGGATGTATCAATATGGTTCTCAGGTGATAAAGGCTAGATTACAGAAGGTGGGGTGGGGGGAAGCTCTCTGGAGTTTTAGGGCATTTCATCAGGTTTTGCTGTTGCCATGATGCCTCCATTGGGCAGGAAAAACAGGGGTGGTTTGGATAGGATAGTGATGGAGGGATGGGAAGCACTGGCAGACCAACACCTGGGGAGGGTGGCGGCGTTTGGGAATCGTGAGGGGGGACACGAAGCAAGCAGTGATTTCCTGGTTTAGGAAGTTGGGGTGGATGAGAACAGCACTGGGGACAATCAGAGGATGATGATAACAATTGGGTTGGAGGAAGACTGCAGGTATATGGGGGAGAGGGGTTTGTTTTGTAATCTAGGTCTTCTGGGGGAAGAAGGGGGAAGTGTTGGGGTGGGGTGGGGTGGAGGATCCTGAGATGGGGTGAGAGAGGGAGGAAATCGGGAACTGAAAGGACAAGGCTATTCCCTTCTCCCCCAAGACAGGAAAAGAGCAGAGGGTCTCTCACCCCTAGACCACTTCCTGGGAGGGGGGGGCTGTCATAGGATAAGGAAATCTGGGGCACAAATCACTGGCCACCCTGAGAATTGGACCCTAAAGGGTGGAGGATGGAAGAGGGGGGGATACCTGGAGGCAAAACCCCTTTCACCTGTTGGGAGAGAGAGAGAGAGAGAGAATCCTGGTCTAGAAAAAGAGACCTTTCCCAGTGGGGGTGGGGAATAGGGGGGGGGGAGAGTCACCGGAGGGGCAGGAGTTTGATCCCGGGTGGAAAGGAAAGCAGCCACTTAGGTTGAGTCTCAGGGAGGGAGGGGGAGGGGGCAAAAAACCAGACCTGAGAAGGGGGTATTTTCACGGTTGGGGGGGGGGTGCGTTGGAGAGAAGAAAAAGCTTCCTCACTTTCCGGGGGGGGGGGAGGCGAGAGAAAAGGGAGTCCATTAATTCTCCTAACCGGGGTGGGGGGCGTCGCTCCTTAGAGGCCCCCCTTGGGGAAGGGAGGGGAAGAGAAAGGAGGGGGCGGCAGCCAGGGAGGGGGCTTGAAGAGAAAGCACCCCCTGGGGAATCGGGGCGGCTGAGGACCACCACCACCACCCGGGAGTGAGAGGAAGGGGGGCTTCCTCTCCCTGGATCCCCCTTGCCCCCCACCCCACCCCCCAATTCCGACGGGGACCTACCTTGCAGCTCCCGGGCGACCTCTCCCCCAGCCTGGGCCATCGCAGCTGCGGCGGGCACCGGCACATGCCCGGTTGGGGCGGCGGTAGCAACGACGGAGGCTGCGCAGTGCCTTCCTCTTCCTCCTCCTCCTCCTCCCCACTCCCCCACCCATCCTCCACAACCCCGTGCCGCCGCCCCCTTCCCTGCTGTGGACCCACTGGGCGGCCTCCAGCCAGCCTTCTGCCTCGTCTTCGCCCCCCCTTCCTCGGACGCCTGAGACCCTGCTTGCCTCCCCTTCCCAAGGAGACCCCCCTGCTTGCGTGGTTCCCTTCCTTGCTGGCAGCCAGAAACAAGGGGGGGGGGAAGACACAAGTGACAAGACCCCTGTTTTACCCCCATCCTGAATCGCAAAGGGTTTGGTGGTCGCTGGTCTGCTTTGCCTCCTTCCTTTCCCATCCAATCCGATGCCTTCCTTTCCCATCTGCTTCAGAAGAGACAAGATTTGGAGTGGAGGATGCTCGGGGCGGAGGCTTCCCAAATGGTGGCCGGGGGTCGATGCCGGGCCCGGGGTGCCCCCGTGGTCGCAAGGATAGGGCTCAGTGGTTCTGATTCCCCTCCGACCTACCCCACCCCAGGACCAGCAGGCAAAAGCAGCAGGCTAAGGGGAGGGGGTCGCGAAAGAGCAGCAGGTTTTAATGAATGTAATTTATTTGTTCCTCTATATTTGCCGTGTTAGGAGTTCGCGGGATTTCCGTCTCAGGTACCCAAATCCACTCGCAGCTGCCTGGACTTGTGTGCATGGGTGGGGGTGGGGGTGCCCCTATATCCCTCCTCACCCCATATCCCTCCTCTGCTTCACACCCCAAAGCAACTCCAGTGGGGTAATATTTCCCGGCTGGGTACCCTCCATATGTGCTGGACTACAGACCCCAGAATCCCCTCGGCTCTCAAGCCATAAGCTTCTGGAAAGCACCTGGCTGAAGCAAGCAAATTACCATAGATCGCTTCAGGTCCTACTGAGTGTTTATGCCAGCATAATGACAGACAGAAAGACAAACAGACAAACCTCATTGGGAAGCAGGCACTATTCTAGCTTTGGAAAGGAGCCCCTGCACCCACAGGTACCCAGCCTACGGGGTGGCTGGATCATCTTTCAATCTTTAAATGGTAGGATACTGAGGGGTGGGGGGTGGGGAGACTATACATAGTAGTGGTTTCTGCAAAGTGAATTCCCCAACTGTTAAAAGAAAGTCACTCTGTACATGCTCAGAGTCCCCCGTGTGACTCACTTTATTTTTTACCAAGAAGATAAAGCCAACAAAATGGGAAGTGCCTTGGAGTTAAAGGAGACTTTTGTAGAGCTATCAGACTGAATATCTGCAAGGGTTTTTTTGGTCAGCCTTCCCCAACTGTGCTTTTTGCAGATGGACTACAACTCCCACCTTCCCCAGCTGGGAATTGTAGCCCAAGACATCTATCTGTAGGGCACTAGGTTGGCTAAGGCTGCTCTTGATTTGAATCATCCTTCCTCTTTGACGGGTCTCCCTTCCACCCTCATCTATCTTGTCTCTTTTTTGTTTGACTTGCTTCTATAGTTTCTACTACCGCTTTCCTTACAAAGCCACTTCCTGTTATAACATAAACAGGCATGGATTGAGATCACCAGAAGCTCAATGGGGGGGGGGGGCAACTAAGAGGTGTTTTCCAACCCCAGTGGCTGCAAGACCAAAACAGGGTCTTTGTGCCCTCTTAGTAATTTTATATTTTGTTTTCCCTTCAACCCAGCCATGTAGATATTTTGGGGAGGGAGAGAGACACCAAAGATATCTGTCTGTCTGTCTATCTATCACTCAACTTTAGGTGTAAAATCTGCTTTCAATGGGAGCAGCAGCATGTCGAAGAATTCTATGTGTCTCAGAAACACACATCCTGCATTTGAAATGAAAATACACTCCCATGTCTAGCTGACCCATTGCTTCTAATACAGCAAGTGTTCTTGTTTAAATATCACAGGGAGGGGCATTTCCTTCTGGCCAGAATATAGGAATTATGGAAATCTATGTACTGTATAGGGAACTGCTGGTGCAGCAGTTGCTTTAGGATGTGGGAGGTTAGCAAGCATGAGTATATAATTAGCGTCTTCTTGCAGCTGGGCATTTCTTGAGCAATGTGGCTTTCCTGAATTCCAACATCTTGCTGTGTCTTTTGTATGTAGGTGTGTATCATGATACTTGTTTCTTCCTTCACCCTGCCCCCCTGGTTGGCCCTTACTTCTGGATTTTTCCTCAGTCCTACCTCCTGGTTTGCCTTCGTTCCTAATTTTTGGCTTATCCCTCAGTTATGGTCTCTGGTGTGTTCCCTGGTTGGTTGGTTCTACCTACCTAAACAGTGTTCCATGCACTGCAGTATCTAGTTGCACCTGCCACATGACCGCAGAAACATCTGCAGATGCAGACAGTGCTGGTTCTTTGGCTGTAAACAGAGATGAGCACTCAACTCTAGAGTCAGATATGACTGGTTTTCAAGAAAGGACAACCTTTACCTAACTAACTAGCTAGCTAACTATTTGAATATTGCAAACACAAACTTTATAAAGTGTTTTTCCTATATATATTTCTATACAAACAGACTGGGTGCTTTTCAGCAGCAGAAATTGCTTGAAGAATTAAAGAAGACAAAGTCCAAGGTATATTTATCAACCAAAGTAAGGCACGCACAACATAAAGGAACTGGCTCAACATATTGGAACGAACCAAACAGTCCATAGGAGTTACGCAAACACCTGGTTTCGTTTGTGGTTTCTTCTTTGGTCTCCCTTCAGGGTTTGCCTTCTGGTTTTGATGCCTGGCTTATTCCTCACACCTACCTTCTGGCTGGCTTTCACTCCTGACATTTGGCATGCTCCCTCAAGCCCATCTCTTGGTTGGCCTTTTGCTCTCTGTCTCCACCAGGTTTCTACCTCCTGGGGGCTGCACACCTGTTCTAAATTGCAACAGACTCTTAAAGCTCCTCTCTCTCTATGTCAGTGATGGCCAACCTTGGCACTCCAAGTGTTTTTGGACTTCAATTCCCAGAAGCCCAAGTCAACACACCAGCTGATCAGGGCTTCTGGAAATTGAAGTCCAAGAACACCTGGAGTGCCAAGGTTGGCCATCACTGTTCGATGTCATCTTTTCATGCTGATATGTTACCCTTGACTTTTTAGGAAAAGAGATGTATGGAAGGCACCCCCTGATCATTACATAATACAGTAATAATTTCATGTCAGACATTATTGTGGGTTGAAAGGATTTTTGCTGGAGAAACTACTCAGGGGATGCCCAAATGAGGTTCCTTTTATGTCCTCAAGATATTTTCCCCATAGAAGTGGTCCCTGTTTATCTAGTTGCAATTTCTTGCTTTCAATCTGCTAGGTTGGTAGGAGCTGGGAGAGAGATGGGCGCTCAAACCGTCATGCAGTACCTGGGTCTCAAACTGCCATCTTGCCAGCCTTCCAGCTAACAAGGTGAGCTTCTTAACCACTGATCCACTGCAGCCCATCATTACATTTAAAAAAAAGTTGAACAGATGGATCCCACTCCAAGAGATTCAAGAGAAACCCATTCATTGCTCCAGGATCAGACCCGATAGAAAAAGATGATGTGTTAGGGTGACCTCTTGCGGATGCTGCTTGCAAATTCTACCTCTCCCCAGGATTTTTGACATTAGGCTAATTTAAGACCTCTCGGAGCTAAAACGTACAAGGAAAACCTCTAGCCCAGCTCTCTCCCCCATGGGCATAATCAATGCATTGGACCCATAGGAAGTTGAAGACGGAGCTCCTCTTGGGAGTGACCCATTGTGACCTGCATCCTCCCCTTGTCGATGCGTGTGTAATCCTGCCTGATGTGCCCCAGTAGCAATTGGGAACGTTCACACCCGAGTCAGCTCTGCCTTTGATCGGACTGGGAGACAGTCCACCACACTCTTTTAAAAAAGAAAAAACTTTGGCAGCAGGTATTGGAAGTAAGAGAGCCCCTCCTCACCTTTTCCGTGGGAAGGAATGGACTTGAACAGGGACCGATTCAAACGCATGATGGTCAGACTCCTTGGTTAAGGTTTCATCAAGGGTTCTTTATTTGTGTCATAGAGACACCACCAGCATATAATAACATACAAAGCTAAAATTAACATACCTAAAACAAAAAGGAATTATAAGGACTAGATGACATCCGCCCAGTATCAGGCCACCTCAACAGCATTTCCTCTTGCCAACATAAGGTCCTCCTCAGTGCACGTTGAAGGGCATCATGTGCATTGTATCTTATGGGCCAGGGATTCTCAACCTGCTGCCTGTGGGCTGGATGTGGCCCATGAGACTATTTCATGTGGCCCACCACTACCTCCACCACACCAGGAAGTGCCATGTGGTGGAGGAATGGCAAAATAGCCATCCGGCCCTTGAAGCTGTCTGAGGCAGCGTGACCTGGCTCCCATCTTTAAAAGGTTGAAAAATACGATGGGAGATCATTTGTACCTCTCCGCATTCACAGAGGCTGCCATCTACAGAGAAACCCCACTTTCTCTGATTAGCCCTTGATCTTCCTACCGCAGCACACAGTCTATTTAAAGCAGGGGTGCCCAAACTTTTTTGGCCGTGGGCCGATCATGTGGTTCAGGGAGCCAGTCACTAAGGCCCGGGGCCCGGGTGTGGCCCCCGACACCAATTCACCCGGCCCGCGATGCCCTCGTCGCTCCTGGAAGTGGAAGTAAAACGCGCCCATACGGGCGCGTTTTACTTCCGCTTCCAGGAGCGACGAGGGCATCGCGGGCCGGGTGAATTGGTGTCGGGGGCCACACCCGGGCCCCGGGCCTTAGTTTGGGCACCACTGATTTAAAGCTTTCCACACCAGCCATGGTTGTACTGGGGTTGGTTTTAGGCATCCTGTGACCAATCCTGCTGTTACATTTAGGGCCACATCCACCTGCTTTGCATGCATTGATCTGCACCACGCTGGACTAGCATACTCTCCTGCGGTGCAACATAAAGCTAGCGCAGAAGTTCTTAATGTGTGTGGTTGGGCACCCCAGCTTGTGTCTGCTATTTTCCTCAGACTATTGTTCCTGGCAAAAACCTTGTTTGGTTTTTAGGCAGTGGGACCTGAAAGTGAGTTTCATCCAGGATAACTCCCAGGTATTTGGGGGGGTGTCGCAGTGTTAGAGTCTGGTGCCATTCCGGTTCACCTGCAACCTTCTCGATGCCTCCTGGTTTTTCAGATGAAAAGCACAGAGTTTAGTTCTTAGACCTGGAGTTCTCAACCTTTTTAAGCCAGGGGCCGGGTCACGCTCCCTCAGACAGCTTTGAAGGCCATTTTGCCCTTCCTCCATGACATGACACTTCCTGGTGTGGTAGAGGAGGTGGGGGGCACATGAAAGGCATCGCGGGCCGTATCCGGACCGCGGGCCGCAGGTTGATAATCCCTGTTTTAAGACAATTCGAGCCCGGGCGTGATCCGCTTGCATTGTAGAGCATTGCCCACTAGAGGACAGCCCCGACCCCCCTGTGTGTGTGTGTGTGTGTGTGTGTGTGTGTGTGTGTGTGTGTGTGTGTGTGTGTGTGTGTGTGTGTGTGTGTGTGTGTGTGTGTGTGTGTGTGTGTGTGTGTGTGTGTGTGTAATGCGCTTGCATTGTAGAGCATTGCCCACGAGGACAGCCGCGACCCCCCTGTGTGTGTGTGTGTGTGGAATGCGCTTGCATTGTAGAGCATTGCCCACTAGAGGACAGCCGCGACCCCACTGTGTGTGTGTGTGTGTGTGTGTGTGTGTGTGTGTGTGTGTGTGTGTAATGCGCTTGCATTGTAGAGCATTGCCCACTAGAGGACAGCCCCGACCCCACTGTGTGTGTGTGTGTGTGTGTGTAATGCGCTTGCATTGTAGAGCATTGCCCACTAGAGGACAGCCCCGACCCCACTGTGTGTGTGTGTGTGTGTGTGTGTGTGTGTGTAATGCGCTTGCATTGTAGAGCATTGCCCCACTGTGTGTGTGTGTGTGTGTGTGTGTAATGCGCTTGCATTGTAGAGCATTGCCCACTAGAGGACAGCCCCGACCCCCCTTTGTGTGTGTGTGTGTGGAATGACGGGAAGCAAAGCAGGAAGGGCGATGCAACGCAGTGCAAAGCCAGAGGTTGCAAAAGTTACATTTCTGGAACGACAACTCCCACGATCCGCAGCAGCCGGCAATGCTTCCAAGCGGGGGCATTGCGTCCGGCCAGCTGGAGGGTGGTGGGAAGTGTAGTCCTTCCTCAAAAGTAACTTTTCTCCAAGTTCTGGGCGGTCTGGCAGTGGCGAGCAGGCGTGGCGTGGGAGGAGAAATCCGAAACGTTTGGGCGGAGAGGGCAGCCCAGGAAGGACTTGGCGCGGCTATCTCGGGGCAGGACTTTTCGGAGTAACCGATCCGTGACTTGCTGCTGCTGCAGGTCCTCCTCCTGGGTCCAGCAGGGCAGAGTCCGGCGGACAATGTTTCGAGCCCTTGGCGCTTTCCCAAAACCTGGGCACACTGCGAATCGCCTGGCCAGGATGAACATGACTACTGGCGCCCAAAAGAAAGGGTCCTTGGTGGACAAGGTGGCCCTGGTGACCGCTTCCACAGAGGGGTAAGTTTCTGTTTCCTCCAGTATCGGAGGCTCAGCAAACTATAAAGCAGGGGTGTCCAAACTATGACCCGTGGGCTGTATCCGGCCCCCAGCACCAATTCATCTGGCCCACGCTGCCCTTGCTGCTCCTGGAAGTGGAAGTAAAACACGCCCGTATGGGCACATTTTACTTCCACTTCCAAGAGCGGCAAGGGCAGCGTGGGCCGGATGAATTGGTGCCAGGGGCTGGATATGGCCCACGCCCCACAGGCCGTAGTTTGGGCACTCCTGGTTTAAGCAGAGAAAATGGCAAACAAAATCAATCTCATCCTGTTGCAAAACATATTGCAAGGCACATTTTGCTTCCGGTGGGAGGAACCACATGACTGGCCCACTGAACCGTGTGACCGGCCCCCAGTCCAAAAAGTTTGGGCACCCCTGCTCTAAAGGATGCTATCCATATTCCAATGTGTGCAGATTTCAGATGCTGAGTTTGTTTCTCAGTAGAGTTTGGGAAAGGGGGGGAGGGGGAGGATTTGCATTCTCATTGCTTATTCTTTTAAAACTATGGATTTCCCAGGTTAAAAAAAGGAAGTGGGGATAAATTTCAAGGATAATCTCCAGATCATATTAATCCCCCCGGGATAAGATTTAAAAAGACAAGATTCTTGCAGCTTGTTCTGCGAGAGATTTCGTTCCTGCTTGTTTGTTCCCAAAGTTTCAGTCGAAAGTTCAGATCTTAAGATGCTCCTGAGTATCAGATTTAAAGCCTTTATGAATGCTTGAACGGTTTTTATTATCCAGCTCAGCTTTATACTTTGAGGGGGATAAACGTATTTGGGATTTTTAATTGAGGATTTCTAAGGCTCAAATTGTTTTGCACATCCTAACGACAGGCCTGGAAGGATGGCTGGTTAGGGTTGCCGTGTGGCATAAAGGCAACCTGAAATGGCTCCTTTGAAATTGTAGGTGATGGATGTAAAATTTTAAATAGGACTTTCAGACAGGTGGGTGCTTGTTAATGTGTCTTCAGATTGCTTCCACTTATGGGGATTTGGTGGATAAGGTAAAGGTCTCCCTTGTTCGAAAGCCAGTCGTATCTGAGTCTAGGATTCAGTGCCCATCTCTGTTTATAGTGAAAGAGCTAGCACTCTCTGTGTTTGCAGACATTACTGTGGTCATCTGGCATGCATGACTAGACGTCTGAGACCATGGAATGCTGTTACCTTTCCTGGCGAAGAGTTACCTATTTATCTACTTGCAATTTCTTGCTTTCGAACTGCTGGGTTGGCAGGAACTGGGACAGAGGCGAGAGCTCACTCTGCATGTGAGTCTTGAACTGCTGACCTGCTAACCTTCCAATCATCAAGTTTAGCATCTTAACCACTAAGGCACCATAATGACCTCCTAAAGGCCCAGCCTGTCAACAGCCGTGGTTTCCTTTATTGTGCCAATCCATCTCACATGTCTCCCACCTCATTTCCCTGCTTTTTCCATTCCACTTTTTCTAGCATGATTGCTGTTTCTCAGCCCACGCAAGTCCTTTTGTCTTTAGCTACAACCTCTCAGTGGTTTGAGGGACAGCATGGCTTCATTGTATGAACTTTGGACCATGGAGTCTGCTTTTAGTCCAAAGTGAGCCATTAAACTGGTGAAAGGGACCTATGGCCACTCAAGTCCTCCCTGAACTTTGCTTCCCCAGCAGAACTATTTTGGACATAAAGCAAGGGGTGAAAAGAACCATGTCACTCACTTTTAAGGACAAATTAGTCAAATATTTAGGCCAGGGCTTCCCAAATTTTTTACACCGTGGGCCGGACCATGCCCCCCTGGACACCTAAGTGGGCTGGACTGGTGGTTATCCTGACGTAAACACTGCCATAAAATGTGTCTGGCTGGGAAGGGGGGGCTGTTGTAAATGCGTTTATGACAGCCGCAGGCACATTTACAGCTATTGTAAATGCATCCACTTCCAGTGTAGTGGTAGCAATGTGGGCCACATGAAATGGTGCTACAGGCCGGGTCTGGCCCACAGGCTGGTAACCCCTGATTTAGGCATTTCTCAAACTTTGGGTTTTTTTGGACTTCAATTCCCACAAGCCTAAGTGAATTTCCCAAAGCACTGGTCAGCCAGTGTACTGACTGAGGCTTCTGGGAATTGAAGTCTATCATTGTTTTGCAGAACATAGTTTGGGACACGCTGAAATTTTGATATATCGGGTTCTCCCGATTGGGGCGGGGTAACAATTGCAATAAATAATAATAATAATAATAATTTCACATATAAACAGTATTGCCTCCCTCCTGCAATTGTTTGATTTTATAGTTGGTTCACACTACTTTAAATAAATGTTTTTGTCTTGTTCCAACCGTAGTATTCTTTATCACTCAGATAACACCAAGGTTTCTCCTTGGTTCCTCCTTGCCTCTGAAATTACTCCTCATAAAAGCTGCCTGATAGCAATTATCTTTCCCCATTAAGGCCTCTTGTTTTCTTTTTTAAAAGTCCCCTAAGTTCTTTAACCTACATCTTCAAAGCTAAAATAAAAAAAGCCTCACTCACGTGGCCCTCCAGAGATTATGAGACTACAAAGCCCAGCAGCCTTAGCCAGGCTGGCCTTTACTCAAGAATGCTGGGAGTTGCAGTCTAGTAGTTTCTTTTCTTTCTTTATTTGTGTCAGATGCACCACCAGCATATAATAACATACAAAGCTAAAATTAACACATCTAAAACAAAATAGAATTAAAAGGGCTAGATGACATCCGCCACATCAACAGCATTTCTTCTTGCCAACATAAGGTCCTCCTCAGTGCATGTTGAGGGGCATCGTGTGCATTGTATCCTATGGGAGATAGTTTGTACTTCTCCACATTCATACAGACTGTCATCTACAGGGAAACCCCACTTTCTCAGATTA
This sequence comes from Furcifer pardalis, assembly GCA_030440675.1. Taxonomy (NCBI): domain Eukaryota; kingdom Metazoa; phylum Chordata; class Lepidosauria; order Squamata; family Chamaeleonidae; genus Furcifer; species Furcifer pardalis. Next base: position 4,375,090 of record CP126897.1, read on the forward strand.
GCCCTTGATCTTCCGACCCGGCACGCTGTCTGTTTAAAGCTTTCCATACAGTCCATGGTTCTTGGCCAGGCGGTAAAGAGTCATGTGCTTCTGCCCAGTTATCTGGTACCTCCTTGCTCACCTTCCATAGTTCTGGGGGCTGGTTGTCCGGAGGGACAGAGGGTGTGAGGAAGCTATGCCTTGATTTCAGTCTCTGCTTTGGGAGTTGGTGATCAATTAATACCAAAGTACTACCAGAGGTGCAGATGTTGGTAGGTGTGGTTTAGACTCCATTTCCCAGAAGGCCACAGCCAACAAGGCACTGGAGTCTCCCCTTCCTTCCCCGCCCGGCTCTGACAGGGGAAAATATATAAAATTCACTCTTAACCACACTTCAGTTTCCCTCCCTTTTGTAATACAGTGGCTCAAGTGGCTAAGAAGCTGACTGCGAGGCGGAAGGTCAGCAGTTCCATACCTGAATACTGCAGGATGGAATGAACTCCCGTCTTTGTCCCAGCTTCTGCCAACCTAGCAGTTCGAAAGCAAGAAATTGCAAGTAGATAAATAGGGACCACTTCGGTGGGGAGGTAAACAGCATTCCCTGTGCTCTGGCGTCTAGTCATGACTGCCACATGACCACGGAAATGTCTGCAGAAGCAGACAGCGCTGGCTCTTCAGCTTTGAAACAGAGGTGAGCACTGAACCCTAGAGTCGGATACAACTGGCTTTCAAGCAAGGGAAATCTATTATTATTATACACTCTGACATTTTACTGGTTTCTCACCACTCTTTCTGGGGCATGGGTAGGAAACCTTCAGCCTTTCAAATGTTACTGGGGTACATCTTGTTCATCTATTTATTTACCACCCTTCCTATAGGCCATGGAAAGTGTCTTGCTGAACAGCCTGGTACGGTAATGGAGTAGACCGTATAGCCAGCGACTCAATGCTGAGTGTTGGGTGGCAGTAAATAACCTGATTCCGTAAAGAGGCCAATGCCTATGGACAAATGAGCCCCTGTAGGTGGGGTGATGGAACCCCCTCAGTGAAAGAAATGCCACTGGAAACCATCATATTGGACTCAACGGCAAAATGAGCGGAGGAGGAACTCTGATTCCCAATGGTCATGGAGGCGGAAGGGGCCATGCCAGTTGGACTGGCTGTGAAGGCGCACCTTGATAATATCCTCAAGGCTGTGGCAGTCCATTGCAGTCCTGGTGTTAAATCCTGCATGTCTCATTTTATATGTGCCGCAGAAGATGGCTCCGTGATCATAGTGTGTGGGTCACTTCATGGCAAGCTGGGCTCCACCTTAAACAAATTCATGCCAATGACATTTTTCCTGAAAATGATTATCAGGGAAAATTGTATACTCGGATACGAGTAGCATCCGATGATGATTGGACGTGGGAGTTGAATTCCAGAAATGCATGGAGGGCCACAGTTGACCATCTCTGTTCTATGGCTGCAAAGTCTTTTTTTTTCTTATAACCTTCCATCCATTTTCCTCATAAACTTCTGGCCTCTTGTTTCTTGCCAGAATCGGCTTCGCTATTGCCCGCCGCTTGGCTCAGGATGGGGCCCACGTGGTCGTAAGCAGCCGAAAACAAGCAAACGTGGACCAGGCCGTGTCCAAACTACAAGAAGATAACCTCAGCGTGTCAGGGGTGGTGTGCCACGTGGGGAAGGCAGAAGACAGGCGGCGCTTGGTTGAGGCGGTGAGGGCCGAGCACTTTAGGGATTGTTGTCCAATGCTTCTGACCGGTGCCAGAAGCACTCAAGGAAGGTTAGGGTCTTGGGTGAATTCGGTCTTGTCATTCCAACGCCCTCCGTTCAAATATGCAGTTCTACCTCGCTTAAAGAGCATAATGTGTTCCACAGGATTGCTCTTTAAGCGAAACACCATTGTAAGTGACCAGTTGTGACTTCTGGTGGGGAGGATTGCGAACCCCAATTTATTTGTTAAACGAGTTTTTGGTTGGTTTTATTTGTTTAAGTGAACAGAGAAAATTCTGCTCTTTAAGCGAGGTGCTCTTTATGCGAGGTTTGACTGTACAGTATCTGCATTCTACCTGTTTTTCAGCTCTCACAGTTGCTTTCAGGGCATAAAGATTATGCAACATAGCTGGGTGTGAAATCTACAGCACGTCTTGTACATTTGAAGCACTTGTAAAGAAGGGCAGGACAGGTGGCAAACCATGAGTTTGACTTGGAGCCTTACAGATGTGTGTTCTTGAAAACAGATGTGTGTTCTTGAACATGTTCCAGAATTCCCCATGCAGCACAACTAGTTAAGGAATTCTGGGAGATATAGTTCAGAAGCCCAAATCTGCACACCTCTACTTAGACTGCTAATGCTCCAGATAATAATAATTTTGTGTCAGAAATTATTCTGGGTTGAAAGGCATTTTGCGGGAGAAACTCTGCTTAGGGGATGCCTGAATGAGGCTCCTTTCAGGCCCCCAAGAGATGGGACAGAGGTGGGCACTAAATCTGTCATGCAGTACCCAGGTCTCGAACTACTGACTTGCCAGCCTTCCAGCTAACAAAGCAAACCTCTTAACTACTGAGCCACGACACCCCCAATGCTCCAGATTTATGAGAAAAAGGGAGAGTTTATTGATGTCAATACAGTAATATCTCGGATAACGCTAAGACTTGGTTCCACAAGTTTTGGTGTGATCCGATTTTTAGTGTTATCCAATCCATGTTAAAATCCTATGGGATGAATCAGATAACGTTAAAGCTCCATAGAGATACATTGTAACCGCACAGGCTTTAGCGGTGGTTATCCGATCCATCCCATAGGACCTTAACGTTATTCGATCCAATTCTCCTCCCCAGATTACTTAAAGTTATGCGATTTTAGCGTTATCCGAGGTAAACTGTACTTGGTCTGTGTTCCTCAAGATCAGGGCTTCTCAACCTTGGGCCCCCAGATGTCCTGGACTTCAGTTCCCAGAAGCCCTGATCAGCAGGTGTACTGACTTGGGCTTCTGGGAACTGAAGTCCAAGAACACCTGGAGGCCCAAGGTTGAGAAACTGCTCAAGATCTTTGCATTAACACGGGTGCCCAAAGTACGGCCCGTAGGCCAGCTCCGGCCCCTGATGCCAATTCATCTGGCCCAGACTGCCCTCGTCGCTCCTGGAAGCAGAAGTAAAAGGCGCCCAGTGCATTTTACTTCTGCTTCCAGGAGCGGTAAGGGTGGCATGGGCCAGATGAATTGGCATCAGGGGCCAGAGCTGGCCCACAGGCCATAGTTTGGTCACCCCTGGTTTAAGCAGAGAAAATGGCAACTTAAAATCTCTCATCCTGCTGCAAAACAGATTGTAAGCTGCATTTTGCTTCCGGTGGGAGGAACCACATGACCGGCCCACTGAACCACGTGACCGGCCCATGGCCCAAAAAGTTTGGACACCCCTGTGTTAACATCACATCTGTTGTGGTAATAGTTGCACATGTTCAGAATTATTGGTGTTTGATGCTAGTTTTGTTGCTAAAGCCGTTGCACAGTGGCTTCACAGCTGAGTAGAGCAAAGCAACTACCCCAGTGAAAGTATCCATTCTGCTAGCAGTACATGGATTTGGGCCACTATTGTTGCTGCTGTTGTGGGTCTGGGTATATAACATACGAGGACTTTAATCTAGGCCTCTGTCCTTAGGCCCTGGAGCGCTACGGAGGGATTGATATCTTGGTATCAAACGCAGCTGTGAACCCCTTTTTCGGCAACATGGTTGATGCCACGGAAGAAGTCTGGGACAAGGTAAGAGGTTTAGGGTGGACCGTTGAGATGAAAAGATTGCCATGATGAGAACAGATCTTGGTTTTGCGCTCAGAGCATTTCAGATGGAGAGAAAATTAAAGCTTCCTACTCGCCTTTAGAGAGAAAGAGCTGGTTGACGGACAGTGGAAATTAACTAGAGAAGCTATGCAGGATGTTGCTATTTGTTTAAATGTTATTTGTCTTTCAGGTTTTGCTATAAATGTATTGAAGAGGAAAGATTATGCTCTAAAAAATTGTTAGTCTTTCGGGTACCACAGAGCATTGATTCCTTTTTAGTGCAACTATCAGCTCCTGCCAACTTAGCCATTCGAAAGCAAGAAATTGCAAGTAGATAAATAGGTACCACTTCAGTGGGAAGGTAAACAGCATTCCGGGCACTCCGGTGTGTAGGCATGCCAGCCACATGTTCACGAAAATGTCTGCAGATGCAGACAGTGTTGGCTCTTTGGCTATAAACAGAGATGAGCACTGAACCCTAGAGTTGGATACGACTGGCTTTCGAGGAAGGGTGAACTTTAACTTTCCAGCTCTTCGACCTGAGATCTTCTGTGCAGAATGTAGTGGCTCAGCTCAGCTGGCTGGTTTTGGGGAAAGCAAAGGAAAAAATGCAAGGGAGAGAAAAGTTTGGGAAAGATTGGATTACATTTTCAGGAATGGATTCTTTCTTTATTTGTGTCAGATGCACCACCAGCATATAATAACATACAAATTTCTACTTCTGGTGCTTCTGGGTTGAAAGGATTAGCCCAGAGGTTTGCAACCTACAGCCCACGGGCCGGCCCCAACCCCATTCCATCCAGCCCATGACGGTAGCGAAAGCGCTTGCACGTGCGCAAACACCGGTTTGTGGCAGGGGGAAACCAAGTGTCCGGCCTACTCAGCTGTCTGAGGGGGAGTTGTCTGGCCCATGTGCGAAAACCTTGAGAACCCCTGGATTAGCCAGTGGAAAATCTCTGTTGCCCAGTGGATGCCCGATCACTGAAGTAGCAATTTTTGGGGAGGCTTTTTTCATGTCCCCTAGGAATGGATAATGATTATGGAGTTCCGGGAATTAATAGTTTAAAAAAGATCACTTTCCCCCATCTCTGAGCTCCTGTAATTATCCATGCCAGAGGACCTGAGGTAATGGAGAAGCCGTGAGCCCATATTGTACTGAGCTGACAAGTTGAATGACCAGTTTAACTGGCACAGTCCTCATTTTGAAGAGTGTTGTTGTGGGGGTTTGAGGGTTGAAGGAGATCTTTAAAAGGGCCCCCAGTCACTTTCTCTGAAATCTCCTCCTCTTTCTATTTTAGATCCTGGATGTCAACGTAAAGGCTGCGGCCTTATTGGTCAACCTGGTGGTCCCTCATATGGAGAAGAGGGGGTGAGTAAGATAAGGGGCATCTTGTAAGAAGCAGGCTGGCGTTTGGGGCAATTTTGTACCATCAGTAAAGTGCTTTTCTTTAGTCTTGTTTATTATTACTTTTTTATTATTTTATTAGTTTCCACTTACTGATTCTGCCGGATAACTTTGAGGTTCACTTTCCCTCTGTCTTATGCCATAGCAGTTACACGTAGCGCTTAGTGCACTCTCTGGCCGATAAGTTAATTAACATTTTTCTCCCCAACATGCTGGGTAATTATTTTACTGAGGCTCCAGTGGCTCAGTGGTTAAGAAGCTCCCCTTGTTTGCTGAAACTGGAAGGCTGGCAAGTCAGCAGTTTGAGACTTGGGTACTGCATAACGGATTGAGTGTCCGTCTCTCTCCCAGCTCTTGAGGATATGAAAGGAGTCTCATTTGGGTGTTCCTGGAGCGGAGTTTCTTCCACAAAAATCATTTCAATGCAGAATAATTTCTGACATGAAATTACTATTATTTTACTGACCTCGGAAGGATGGACTGCTGAGTCAACCTGGGTCCCAAGGTTGACTCAGAGCCAGATTCATCCTGTGTGCAATAGATTACCGACCCTTGATATTTATGCTTACAACAACCCTGTGAAATTGTTTAGGCTCCAAGAGCAGCCTGCGGTCACTGAGGGAGCTTTGCGACTGGGCAGTAATTTTAACCCTGGTTGGTGGCCAGCCCTTTCAACCCCTGCCCCAGCACTGAGCAGACTTAAGCATTAGAGAATCTGCTTTTTCATTTAGCTCCCCAAGATCTACTAGGTGCCAGGTTCAAGACAGCTAGCAGAAAATTAAAGGATAGGCTTGCTCTAAGCCAGAGGTCTGTAAAGTTAACTTGGGTGGTGGTGGTGGGGTTATAACTCCTAGAATTCCTCAGTTGTTAATTCTGGGAATCACAGCTCAAAATTTCAACTTTTTATGCTCTTCCCTGAGCTCATATTCAGTTTATTTTCAGTGCTAGCCAAGTCCCCATGCAATCTGTTCTTGTGTTCAGGTCTTGCCTCTTTAGCTAGACTAGAGTAGAGCAACAACAGCTTCAAAGGCCAGTTTTAACTTTCAGAGACATCTCCATCCAAAATGTCTCTTTTTAATTTTAATTTTATTGCAAACCTTGCAATGTGAAATCCTTTCAGGGGATGCCTATGCATACTAGAGCACGAATCTCTCTTTTATGCTAGAGGAAACATGTTAAGGGCAGCCCAAACAGCCCCATCGTGGCAGGGTCAAGTCCCAGAAGCAGGCGTGCTGACTTGGGTTTCTGGGAATAGAAGTCGAAGAACACCTGGAGAGCCAAGGCTGAGAAACCCTGGTCTCGTATCTTCGTCCTTGGCATAATAAAGATGGAATGGAAAATATATATGCGGGGTAGAGGAAATAAATAAACTGGGGAAGCAATGTAAAAATTCTCTTTCTCTCTCCCCACCCCCCCAATTACCCTTACAGAGGTGGCTCAATAGTCATTGTTTCATCTGTTGCTGGATATGCTCCTTTCCCGGTGAGTTACCCATGGCCGCCTTTTGCCGCCAATCTTATGTGTCTCCCTTGGAGGCTAGAACTTCCTGAGTAACTTTTACTGTAATTTTGCTGTGCTTGTTGGTATGGTCATTCATTCATTCATTCATTCATTCATTCATTCAATCAATCAATTACATTCATACCCTGCCCTTTTGGTGCAAGCACCACTCATGGTGGTTTACAGTATGTGTGTCCCAATAAAAACATGAGGGGGAAAAGGCCACAGGAAAAAGAGCCAGATGGTATAAAAAAAACAAATCAATCTTAAAACCATAGCAGTCTTCAAACTAAAACTATCCACAGCAGTAAAACGAAGTGATATCAATGTTAAAAGTCCAAGGTCAGCATTTCATCATTCTAATGATCTTATGATCTTATATGTACCATGATTTCAGATCACTTCATATGTGCTATGATGTGGATCACTTCCAAGTGATCAGAACCTTACAGGGTTTTCAAGATACATGGGGATGTTGGAGGACTCATTTTCCTTGGCTACCAACCCATTAATGTTTATGGTTGAGAATGGATTTGAACCCAGGTCCCCTGAGTCCTAGTTTGATAATCTCAACATCTTTGTAGCTTTCCCTACAGTTCTGTGTAGTTTCCAGGGATGGGGAAAAAAATCCTCCACTCCTTTTCTGTGGTTTTTTAAAAAAAGATAAAGTTGGAGTGAAAGACACACTGGAGGTCTATAGCAGGAGTTCTCAACCTTTTAAAGCCAGGGGCCATTGGGTCACGCTCCCTCAGACAGCTTCGGGGGCTGGGTGGCCATTTTGCTCTTCCTCCACCACATGGCATTTCCTGGTGTGGTGGAGGCAATGGGGAGCCACATGAAATGGTATCGTGGGCTGTCCCACAGGCCGCAGGTTCAGAATCCCTGGTCTATACCTAATTTGGGGGATGGGGCAGATAGAGCAAAGTTGGGCAACCTTGGGGTATCCAAATGGTTTAGGCAACTGCTTCCATGGCTACCTTTGGGGGCAGTCAATGGATCAGTGGGTATCGTAGACTGAAGCATTAGAAGGGCCAATGGTTCACAATTTTGTCGTAGGAACCGTTAGCCTCTGGGGTTCTTCCAACACATGTAGTCAATATGAATAGAATTCCATCACACACAGTGGATAATTAATTTTTGTGGTGTCCCTTGCCACAAACTCTGGTGAAAGGAGGGCTGCCTGCTTAGGTGGCTTGGAAAGGAGTATGGTGCTTGGCAGGCCGGATGATCATTAGCTACGATGGAGGACTTCTTGGGAAAGTTGTTGGACTCCATCTCCCAGAATTCCCTCAGCAGCATGGCTACTGGCGAGTTACTGAAACAAAAGAGCAGCCGCCGAAATTGCCTTCATATTTTGGTGGCAATTGGGACTAAAAGTTAAGTTGGGGAGATGCCTTCACTGGCATCACATTTCAGTAGGAAGTGGGTGCGCGTGGAGGATTCAAACCCAGACAGGGTGCCATCTAAGGCTCACATGAGCATTGATAAACCCTGAGAAAGGCTGCCCATAGGCATCTCCTTTGACTTCAACCAGACATAGGAATTCCTTTCATCCCCAGCTTGCAGTGCTGGTATAATGGGAGTTGTTATCCCAAAGGTTGGGGCTAGGAATTGTTGGGAGCTGTAGTCCACTGAATGATGGAAGTTGTAGTCCAGTACACCTAGAGGGCATAGAGTGAGGAGGACTGCTAAAAGAGTTTTTTCCTCCCCTAGGGTTTGGGGCCCTACAATGTGAGCAAGACTGCCCTTCTGGGTCTCACCCGCAATCTATCTACTGAACTGGCCAGCAGGAACATCCGTGTCAACTGCCTGGCCCCTGGCTTGATTCGCACCAAATTCAGTTCAATGGTGAGTACGAGCTGATATAGAGAATGGAGGCAAGATGTAGAAAGGTCTTTTCATATGTAAACCTGTCCCTTTCTTTGAGACCAATGCAGGAAGGCAATTTTGGACAATCTGCCTTTAGCAAAACTACACCTGATTTTTGGCATTTTTGCTTCAAGCTCTCGTTTTCTAACTCCACTACTTTCTTACAGCATCTATATTCCATTAGATTCATTATTCTTGACTGATATTATATTGATTATTTTATGCACCATCTGTCTGCTTTAGCTTTGCTGTTGTGTTGGTTTTTTAAAAACATGACTTTCATTTTACTTTATTTAAAAAAGATTATTCCTCTGTTTGTGTTTTGTTCCAAAGTTGGGTTTTATTTTTTGATGTAACATATTTTTTATCCTGCTCTTCTGCTTTAAACAAATACTTTCAGCACAGTTGAAACTACAAGACTAATTCTGATATATAATATCAGTGATTAAAAGGTAGCAACTAAACAGGTGTTAGATTCAGACTCCACTCCTAGGGAAATTATTGGGATGAGTCATGATTCATATGCCCCACTGATTTGTATGTAAATCATCTAAGACTACCATAGAGTTGGAAGCTTGTTAAATGCTCTCTTAGTCTAGATCTTATGGGTAGGTCTTAAAATTCCATTTAACATCCTCTCTTGAAGCTGAGCAGGAACCTTCCAGGACATGCTATTTTCCATGAAAAAGCTTCAGAGGTTGTAAAAGTAGCCATTGTACTAGAGATACTAGAATTTGCTATCCGAAAAACTAGTATTTCTAAAACTTGAGCATTTTGTATTGTATGGAAAGGTGATAATGAAGGATGATAACAATATTGTACTTTAAAATGTAAAAGGTTCCCCTCATTGGTAGTGTGGGCGGTATGCCCATGCCTGCCTATGCTCCGGGAGCTGCACTGGTTGCCAGTGTGCCTCCAGGTGCAATTCAAGGTGCAATTCAAGTCCTACATGGTAATGGGCCAGGATACTTAAGAGACCGTGTCACCCTGAGAACATCTGTCTGTCCCACCAGAACAGACCGGAGAGGCTCTCTCGTTGTCCCATCTGCTAGGGCAGCTCGTCTCTCTAGCATCAGAAGGAGGGCCTTCTCTGTGTCTGCTCTGGCCCTTTGGAACCTCCTGCCAATTGAGCTGCGTCTCCAGACGGAGTTGCTGCCCTTCATGAAAAGGCTAAAAACCTGGCTGGCAAAGCAGGTGTGGGGCACCAGCGATGGGGTGACCCCTGCCTGCTGGCTGATTTAGTAAGAACACACACACACACTTTTAATCTGTAGGGGTCAGAGTAAATTTTGGTGGCAGTTTTTAATGGGGGGTTTTATTGGTTTTTAAAATGTGATTAGTTCTATTTTCTGTCAGCCACCCAGAGTCTTTGGAGTTGGGCGGCAGTATAAATAAGAAAAATAAATAAATGATTGTTTGATTTCTATTATAGTACAGTATGTATTTTTTTCTTTTTTTCTTTTTGATTGTGTCTTGTATTTTTTAATATCTTAATAATAATTAAAAGAAAAGATATTATGCAGGTCTCCAAAGTTTAATTTTTTTATATACCTGTGCATCTATCTGTTTTTTTTCTGATTCCAAATGTTACCTGCCCATTAGGGTTGGGTCATTTTAAAATTTTTACAAGAAATCATTTTTTAAAGAAGATCTTACCTAATGGGCATCTTACCTTTTCAGTTGTGGGAGAATAAAGCAAATCATGATAACCTGATGGAAACCATGAATATACAGAGGTAATCTTTCCATTCTTCTACCTGTGCTTCCAGTAAACCAGTGGTTGGCAGCTAGAGGCTTGTTGGCCAGACATAGGCTGCAAACAAACTCAAAGAGAATGTTAGAACAATGTTAGAAACTGAACATATGAATCAGCAATTCTAAGTCTGTGAGTTTTAAAAAACACACACAATTCCTTGTATATAGCCTGGTAAACTGGCAGTCTGCCTGAGTTGAATCACATACTGTAGCTTGGAAATAACTCTTTCTTTTTGAATAGCAGCCTCAAAAAAACTGCACTTAATAGACCCTGCTTCACAATCCTTGTACACAGCAAGATTGTGAGGCAGGACAAAACACAAATAAATTGTTTTGTTTTAGCCACTTGTGTTACAACAAATGTCTGTAAAGTTTTCAGCATCCCGACTGCTTGTTTATTTCTGAGAAGGGCACCTGCATTTTGTTTGTTTGTTTGTTGCTTCTTTCCCATATTTCAGCTCTATTTGAACAAAACCTTGGATTCCTAAAGAAAAGCTACAAATTAAACACAAAACCTTATTTTAAAAAGAAATATTGTTTTAAATTAAAAAAAATACTCTGGTTTCTCTTCAGATCGCATAAATCTTTCGCCTTTTAAATTCCAAAGAATCACAAATAGGTTTTTTCCCCTGACATAGCCTAAGTCCTAGTAACTACATCTAAGTGCAAAAGATTGTGAATGCTGGTAAAAGTTTTAATCCCCCCCCCCCTTAGGAAAAGCTTCAAATGCTCTTCCTCTTGTGCAATTTCTTTATCCGCCCGCAGTTGGGGAAGCATGGAAATTAAGGGGAGAAGCTAAATAGAAATGAAGGCATTGAGCACACAAACAGATAGTTTGTTCCTAGTAATCCATCTCCACTTTGTATTTTGTATGACCAAAGCTGATGAGTTTTTCAAAGCAGCACCTCCTCCTAAAGGTAAAGGTCATCCTTGCTCAAAAGCCAGTCATATCCAACTCTAGGTTTTGGTGCTCATCTCTGTTTACAGCCAAAGAGTCAACGCTGTCTGCGTCTGCAGATGTTTCTGTGGACATGTGGCAGGGATGCCTAGACACCAGAGTGCACAGAACGCTGTTTATCTTCCCATCAAAGTGGTAACTATTTATCAACTTGCAATTTCTTGCTTTCGAACTATGAGGTTGGCAGGAGCTGGGACAGAGACTGGAGCCCATTCCGTCGTGCAGTGCTCGGGGTCTCAAACTGCTGGCCTTCCAGTCAGCGTCTTAACTTCCTTTACTTTGCTTCTTGACCAGACTTTTTCTTCTTCTTCTTCCTCCCCAGGATTGGAGAGCCATCCGAATGTGCCGGGATTGTTGCCTTCCTGTGCTCTTCTGATGCTAGCTATATTACAGGGGAGACCGTGGTGGTAGCTGGAGGGGTTCGCTCCCATCTTTGATGCGGGAGAGCGTAGTCTGCCTGCCGTCCGAGTGACATGGAGTGAAACAAAATATAACACACAACATTGTTCTGCACCTCAGGAATAAGATATGGGAGCATTTGTGAGAGACAGGTTTCATAGTGGATAATGGCTTGTGTAAGACAGGGAATACCTGGTTGTGGGATGGGAGGCTAGCTCCCCAATAAGGAAAGATGATCAAACAAGATGGAGCCATGTCTTTGGAAAGATATTACCATATATCTTCCCAAAGCTGAGTTTTTTAACCCCAAAAAGGGCACACGGCTTATACTCGGGTCAGTGACCCCAAGGGTCCCAAGATCGTGTGGGATTGAGATATGCCAACAATTTAATTAATTTTACCATATTTTCTTGGATTTTGATTATTGAAACTCACTAGTAGCTGCTGCATATCCCACCCTCTGCTTATACTCAGGTCAATCTATTTCCCTGGGTTTTCAGGTCAAAATTAGGTACCTCGGCTTATATTCGGGTCGGCTTATACTCAAGTATATATGGGTAATGGTTTGGGTTAAAGGAGGTTGGGTATTATTTTGGACCCATTTCCTAATCCTATAGGACCATGATGGTGAACTTTGGCACTTCAGGTGTTCTTGGACTGCAATTCCCAGGAGCCCAAGTCAGCACTCCTGCTGATCAGGGCTTCTGGGGATTGAAGTTCAAGAACAGCTGGAGTGCCAAGGTTCACCGCCATTGCTATAGGAGGTGGGGTCATCTAGCCATTTTGATGGCCCCGTCCCCTTTCGACCTTCTGCACTCAAAATTTGGCAAAAACTGAATTAAGAGATCCACTTTGTTATCTTCCATTTTCCTCTTTAATGGGGTGGTAGTGGCTGTTGGTCGTGGTGGGTAAAAGGGAAGCCAAGAAATTATTATCCACATCTTCACACATTTCCTGCAAATGTTTAATGAAGTGGATACTGCAGATGCAGGGATGCTGTTTGGGAACCATTTTGGGGGGAATACTAATTAGCTAGTGTGTGTGTGTATGTGTGGGTAGCAAGGATTTGAAAAAAGATTCCTGGAGTTCAGGAAGCTTTGATGGGGTGAGGCGTTTTCAGCCTGTGGCAATTGTGTTTCTGTGTCATTCCCTCAGTGCCTTATTTTGGAGCAAAATAAAAGTGTCTCTTTGACTGAATCTTTTGTGGGTGTTTTAATTTCTTACCAATGTGGGGGTGGCAGCAGCAGGGAACGGCAGTTTTATGACATCTGTATTGGGGGGGACAGCACTGGGAAGATATGCTCCCCTTTTAGTAACACGATAACCCATTTCCATGGCTCAGCCTCCACAACCCCCTGCCTATGTTCATTTCTCCCTCCCCAAAGGACCCTTCAGGGCCTTCTCAAACATTTCCATGCAATATTTCCATTGCTGCATCTGTATCTTCTCCTCTCCCCATTCCTCTTCCCCCCCACCCTACCGCCTCCTTGAGCGGGGGTTGATTTTATTCTCCCCATCTGACAAATTTTATCTTCCCTTCAAGGAAGAAAAAGGATCACATTTGTCTCTTTCAAATTCTTGACTTCTCCCTCCCCTTACTGCAGTGAATGTCTTTCCCAGCCCCAAAATTGATAAATAGATAGCAATATTTAATTATCCCTCCATTTTGTGTGAGGGGGGAGCAGAGTGTATCCAACACCCCCACCCCAATTTCGTACTGTATGAAGAGGGCTTTCCCCCCACCCACACACACAGATAGCTTAGGATTTGCACCTTCTATGCTATGTGGCTGCTGATACACTCTCAATTGTATCGCCACCTGAGGTCTCCCGTCTTCTTCTGCCGTTTGCATTATTCCGGTTCCTTGCCTCCTGTTCTTTCTCCATTTCGTTCAGCTGACATTTCCATTCTCTCTGTTCCTGGATTTCAGCTTGCTCCACCACCATCCTCCATCTCAACCCCCCACCCCCATCTATCTTTCACATCATCTCCACCTGATCTCTGCGTTTAGAATCTACCTCTATTAAATTGCCTCTGGCTGGGCTCCCCAACCCCCTCTGGCCCCCGCTGTTTTCTCCCCACCCTGAATGCTGGCAGATTTCAGCATTATTTTCACTCCATCTTCATGTTTCTGGTGGCTATTTTTCTACACAAACTCCGCTTGGCTTCCTCCATCTGCTCGTCTTTCCTTCCCAATGTGATCCGTGGAATTCCCAGCTGAGATTTCTCCCTGTCTCTGCGCTGGCTCCAGGCTTGGGTGTGTCTGTTATCTTATCTTGCTTTTCTAGAAGCCAGCACCTCTTCTTATTTTCCTCTGCTGGCTCCAGAATAAACACATGGTAAGTGTGCGAATCATTCTTTAATGTTTGTACTGCTTGCCTGTTTCTACAGGACTGTCACTCTTTATTTCTCTGCATGCTGCTGTCATGAACCTAAATAAGACCTTCCTAATGAAATTCAGGGCGCTGTGTTTATTCCCAAATGTATTGTCCCCACCCTGGTTGTTTTTTCTGTTACCAAGGCTGTCAATTTTATTTTTACATTCAATTGCTGTGGATTGATACTGGATGCATTTAGAGGAGGCTGTCAGTCGTCCCCCCCCCCAAACAACAACCTTTTGCAGTTTGAGTAGAATATGTTTGTGTCTGAGGTTCCTAGAGAATTTTGTATAAAAATGGCCAGCTAGTAATGCAATCAAAGGATGCATTTTGTGCGCTGCTTCTCTTCGACAGCTGCACTAAAACAATGTTTTGTGACCACATTTCTATACGTGTGAGGTTGTGTGTACGTGTGAGCTTACATTGCTGACTTGTATACATTAGTGCTTCCGCTTGTCCCTCGGTTTTATGGGTTTGGATCCCTTGCTGTTTTTCAAGGTATCTTGGAGCACCTGTGTGTGTGTGTGTGTGTGTGTGTGTGTCCTTGTGTGTGTGTGTGTGTGTGTGCCTGTCCGTGTGTGTGTCCATGTCCGTGTGTCCTGATCCTCCCATCAAATGTTATTTCTTTGCTTCCCTAGAGGGCTTGCCAATCTGGTTCCTGTGGTGAACGCCTTCTGTCCAGACTAGAATGGGCTTTCAGATCCTTGTTTACAAATGGCCATGGCGAGTGTCACTGATTGTGTGGGTGAGCATGGGCATGCAGGCATACATTTACTTCTTCTGTGCCTCTGACACCCCCTCTGTGAGAGGGAATGTTTGCTTGTGTGTCTACGTGTTGCCTGTTTCCCAATGCCAAGTCCTGAAGCTGTTTGGTTGGTGAACATCTACCTTTCCAAAAGACTTCTCAACGTTACCTGCTTCTTGTTCTTTTTCCCTTCTTGGAAAGTTCAGTTATGTTTGTCTAATGATCCCTGTGTCTCTTGGTGCAGGTTATTTCCTACACTTTGTACAATGACGTCTGCGACAGCTGTGCTGCCTCTCCTATCCCCCTTGAAGAGGTTGCCCACGTCCTCTGAACTTTTAGGTTTTTTCTGAACTTCAGCCCAATGAGCCCACCTGGGCATTAGCAAAGCAGAGACCTGGGGCCTGGAGGGATACCTGTTGCTACTGATTCTTGGAGCCTGAGGATTCCAGATCTTGCCTTCATCTGTGTCCTGCCTCCTCTGAGGCCAACCAGAAAAGTGAAGCTTAGGAACCCAGGGGTACCCACCAGCCCATGTCAGCAACTACTGCCCCTTCTTGATTAACTCTTGCTGGGAAATACCAATTACCACTGCCCAGATTTGTCTCCTGCCCATAAGACATCCAGAGGTTCTGCAATTCAAGACCACCATATGCCTGTAAACCTGAAGGTCCCCTGGCCTTCTGCCTGTAATAAATGACAAGACGACATTTATAGCCCTGTGTCTAACCAGCAAATACCAGCTGTGAGGGCCATCCTATGAAACTCAAACCAGCTGAAAGAACAGCTGTTACTACAACCGGCATACTCTGTTAGTAAAAGACCAGTAAGTACTTCTGGAATGTTTGGTGCTAGCCAAAGAAATCCTGACTTCCTTCTTCTTGCTTTAGAACCTTCCTGTGACTGCTGTCAAAGAACAACTTAAAATGCTGGTTGCTTCACCACATGCCTGTACAGACAACAGAAGTTCAGGCTGATCTGTATATCGGTAGCCAGACAGCTCTCAAAACACTTTTGGCACTTGGTAGGGAACAAAAAGTCTTGATCTACACGTAACTCCTGTATATTCCTATAGCCAGAGATCTAAAGAACTGGAAAGTCTCTGTCCTTTTGTAATTGATGATAATCCAGAGTTGTTAATGGATAATGAGAGATTTCTGAGCACTGCAATGCCTGTAATATGGGGAGTGTAAACTTTAATATAGGTGTAACTTCACTGCATGCATAGAACTATTCAACGTTGGCCTTTTCCCGCATTTAATTTCTCCCTGGTTCAAGCCAAAGCAGAAGTTTGATGACCCTATAGTCAAGAAGACTCTATATCTGTAGTTCCATACATGCATGAGACCATAAAATTGCCCTTCAGTTGTGGCTGGAAATCTCCAAGCTCATTGCCAGATGCCTGGCTGTGAGCAAGGACATGTGAGGGGCTGGTCTGTTCAGGGCAACACCTTGTAGGGGTGCCCTGAAGAAGGGGAAGGAGATGCGTTCAGGGACTTGTGGGTAACTGGAGCCCGATTGGCCGGGGAGAAAAGTTACATGAATGTCCAACGGAGGCAGATTCGAGTTTGACGATGGCGGATGCTATGTGGGTGACTGGGAGGAGGGCCGGGCACATGGCTATGGCGTTTGCACTGGCCCCGGTGCCCAGGGGGAGTACAGTGGGCGCTGGAGCCGTGGTTTTGAGTCCTTGGGCGTCTACACCTGGCCCAGTGGGAATACATACCAAGGACACTGGAGTCAAGGCAAACGGAACGGACTGGGTGTGGAACGCAAGAGCAAATGGACCTACAAAGGCGAATGGAGCCATGGACTGAAGGGGCGGTCAGGAGTCTGGGAAAGTCACTCGGGAGTCATCTATGAGGGCATGTGGCGTGAAGGACTGCAGGATGGATATGGCATGGAGACCTATGCGGATGGAGGTAAGACAGGCAACAGCAACCACGGGGAGAAGCTTGACTCCTTCACCCGTCACCTAAGTTGACTCCATTCTTCACCTTCCCCCCCCCCTTCTTTCGTGTCCAGATCAAACTTTGGACTGTCAAAATGAAGCCACTTTCTTGGCTTTGTCATTGGCCAAAATTAAATCTCGTAGTAACTGGCAGACCAGTAAATGAGCCGGATTCTGTATCTCTCCACATTCAGATAGTGTGTTGTCCAGCCTCAATTTGAGCATGTTGGTCTTTCATTTAGGCACTCTGTAAAGGTAAAGGTTGCCCTTGTTCGAGAGCCAGTCGTAACCGATTAAGGTTTAGTGCTCATCTCTCTTTATAGCCAAAGAGCCAGCGCTGTTTCCATCTGCAAACGTTTCCATGGACATGTGGCAAGCATAACCAGACACTGGTGTGCACAGAATCCTGTTTATCTTCCCATTGAAGTGATCCCTATTTATCTACTTGCAATTTCTTGCTTTCGAACTGCTGGGTTAGCAGGAGCTGGGACAGAGACGGGAGGTCACTCCGCCATACAATACCCAGGAATCGAACTCTGACCTAGTCACCGACTTCAGCATCTTAACCTCTTGAGCCACCGCAGTCCTAGGCACGCTGATCCTCAGCCTTTTCAGGGTCCTCCAAGTGATATAGGGGAGGTTGAGTTCCTCAGCC
Organism: Furcifer pardalis; assembly: GCA_030440675.1. Taxonomy (NCBI): domain Eukaryota; kingdom Metazoa; phylum Chordata; class Lepidosauria; order Squamata; family Chamaeleonidae; genus Furcifer; species Furcifer pardalis. The sequence continues at coordinate 4,392,463 of CP126897.1, forward strand.
ATACCCTCCTTTAATGTTATTCCTTGAGCTCTTTTGTTTGGCCTGGTGTGAGAAAGATTAGCTGGCTAAACAAGATTGCCATTTCCCAGGGTATGCCCGATTGTGGTTCAAAATGTAATAAGTATCCACAAAAGTATTCACTTCCATCTATCCACAAAATAATTTTTTTAAGTAAGAGGAAGTCTCTTTCTCTTCCTATAAAAGACTTTTTCTGGGGCACTGAAATTACAGGTGGAAGGCCAACTGCCCTCCCCAGAACCATTTGTCATTCTGAAGACAAATCATGAGAGATGGCGTGAGGGTGGGGAATTCTTGAAAGCTATACTGCAGGTCTTGGGTGTCTCAAGCTGCCTACAGGCCATAATTTACCTTCTCTTGAATTACATAATCTCTCTCTCTTTCTCTGTTTTTCTTTTTGTCCGTATAATAGGCAATTTGTAGGGCCGACTGTCCACTTCCCAAATTGTCTACATTTCTCCACCATGTTTTTTTCACACACTGTGTTAAACTCCTCTATCCATTTGTCTCCTTGTCTTACTAATTTGTCCATTACTGAGAGGTGGGTTGGTGTAGAGAAGAGGTGACTGGATTTCAAGCACGGTTTAAAATGGGCTAGCCTTGAATGTTACCCTGTTTTGCTTCCAAATATACTGTTTGAACTACGAGAACAAAGCCCATAAGGTCCCTGAAGAAACCATAGACCAGTGGTGCCCAAACTAAGGCCCAGGGGCTGGGTGCGGGCCCCGACGCCAATTCATCCGGCCCGCGAAGCCCTCGTCGCTCCTAGAAGCGGAAGTAAAACGCGCCCGTACAGCGCGTTTTTGTCTTTTTTTGCTTTTCTGATTTGTTTACTCTCAGATTTACTCAATCCAGTTTCTCTTTCACCAGCCCTTCCTTTACCCCATGCATGACCATACTGTCTTTTCAGCTAAGGAAAGATAAAGGTTCTGCACATAAGGCAACATTTGAGTTTTGTTGAACCCCCTTTCCCACTTCCAGTGCACTTAAAAGAAGTCCAATGCTTGGAAGCACCTTGTAATTTGCAGTTGGGTCATTTTTAGGGACTTATCTGAAAGCAAAAGTAACTCCCAAGGCTGCTTCTTCTATAGCAGGAGTCCCCAACCTAAGGCCCGTGGGCTGGATCCAGCCCATGGTGCTATTTCTTGTGGCTCCCCACACCTCCAAGGGCATTCAAGAAACAAAAATGGCCACTCATTTGAAGACGTTGGGACAAAATTACTGCCCCCATCATGCAGGCAGGGCAAAATAGCTATCTGGTCCTTAAAGCTGATTGAGAAAGCGTGACCCGGCCCCTGGCTTGCAAAGGTTGGGACCCCCTGTTCTTTAGTCTACTTTCCCTTTTATTTTTTCATCATTCCTCCTCCAACTTCTTTCCAAAGGTCTCCCATCATTCTTTTTGGCCCACTCCTTTGCTTTCCTCTTCCTTCTACAGGCACCTACCAAGGCCAATGGCAGTCGGGTAAGCGGCATGGATATGGAGTGCGCCAGAGCGTCCCTTACCGACAGGCAGCCTTGGTGCGCTCTCCACGCCGGACTTCTCTGGAGTCACTCCACAGCGAGACTGACCCTCATGTACCTGCTCCACCCCTCCCTCCTCCTCCAGTAGTCCCTCCATCACTCCCTGGGGACAGCCCAGCCTCAGGGTCCAGGGGCGGTTTTGTCTTGGCCTTCCCCGGTGACCCAGACTTCCCCAAAGGGGGCAAAAAGAAGTCAGGGGGCTTCTTTCGGCGTTCCTTACTCCTGAGTGGGCTACGGGTGCGGAGGGCTGAATCCAAGTCCTCCCTAGGGAGTAAACGAGGGTCCCTCAAGAGCGAAGCAGGGGTCAGTTCAGCTGGAAGTGAGGCCACGACGCTCAGCTATGCCGAAACAGAACCTCCTGAGTTGCCTTCAACTTTGACCATTGAAGGATCGTCCACCGAGGTCTATGCTGGAGAGTGGCGGGCTGACCGTCGTAGCGGTTATGGGGTGAGTCGCCGTTCCAACGGGCTGCGATACGAGGGCGAGTGGCTGGGCAATCGGCGGCACGGCTATGGCCGCACCACCTACCCCGACGGCTCCAAGGAAGAAGGGAAGTACAAGCTCAACCGTTTGGTGAGCGGAAAGGTGAAGAACCTGATTCCTCTTCGACGGAGCAAGGTCAAGGAGAAAGTTGACCGGGCCGTGGAAGTGGCCAGGAGAGCAGTCAGTATGGCACGGCAAAAGCAAGAATTGGCCATAGCCAGGTGAGGACCATAATATGCCAGATGTTATTTTGAATATGGAGATGCATTGGTAGTCCTCATATTTTTAACATCACAGGGAGGTAGAGGTTGAGAAATGGAGTTTGGAAGCAAGTAAAGAGCAGTCTACTAGAGCCGTGATGGTGAATCTTGGCACAGTAAACCCATTCATGTGGATTCACAGAGACTTAAGCTTCTGGGGATTAAAGTCCAAAAACACCTGGAGTGCCAGGTTCGCCATCACTGTACTAGAGCAAATGTTTTCATCTTGTGGTCTAAAGCAGGGATCCTCAACCTGTGGCCCGTGGGCCAGATGTGGCCCAATGCACCATTTCATGTGGACCACCACCACACCAGGAAGTGCCATGTGGTGTAGGAAGGACAAAATAGCTGTCCGGCCCCTGAAGGTGTCTGAGGAAGCATGAACCGGCCCCCGGATTTAAAAAGGTTGAGAACTTCTGGTCTAAAGCAATAGAATGGGAGAAGGATGAATAGGCGTGGGACAGTTTCTTTAAAAATAGAGAGGAAAGCATTGCTTAGAAAAGTTACTATTTTGGTTACAGTTCTCAGAATTATGCTGGTCATGCTGACCAGGTATTTCTAGGAATTATAATTCTCACAAAATAGCTCAAAAGATACAAAGGGTTGTGTTTTTTCCCCACCTAGTTGTGAGGGCTTAGCTGAAAATGTAAAATTGAGGTTTGGCTGTGATTTCTAGAGGCAAATTATATCTATTTTTCCAAACTGTTTGATTAACATTCGCTACCTAGAAACACTTAGTTCTAGGCACTGCATTTTGCCCTGGAAGAATGTCTATTCTTTTTTCCTGAAGTGTAGGCCAGTCTTTCCATTCCCTAGAGATTTTAGGGTAATATAATGTAAGTCTATATATTAATTCATCTCAGTTTTCAACACTGCCTGTGTAACTTGAATGATTTTGTTTTGTACAGAAGCCTGCGATTATAATAACCTCGTTAAACTTGGGATAGAGGAAGTCAACTGGGATTTTGAAACATGTTTGTCTGTGATAAATAATCTTTCCCTCACCAAATAAAGGCAGCCATTTTAAAACGAACTGGGGGTGGCAGGTCAGAAGCCCTCTTTAACTATATTCCCTTCCAAGACAGCCTGTAATAGCTTCCAAACTGAACCTTTGTATAAAAGCAGTTAATTTCTTTTGGGGAAAACCCTCAAAGGCCAATGTGTCTTTCTCCCCTATTTGTGCCTGGAAGAGACAATAAGCATCAGGTCTTTGCGCATGGGGTGTGTGCGTGCCCATATGGACAAAATAATAATAATCAAATGTTGGCTCCAGAAACAAAAGACGAGGATATGATAAGACACATCCAAGCACCCACTTAGGTCTGGCTTATATTCCTTTACTTATTTTGAGTACTTTCCCCCCTTTATATTCCCTTTTTGAATTTCCTGCTTTCCTTCCCTGATCCTGTTTCACACCATTTCTTCTAATTCCTATTTATCTTTGCCCCCTTTCCTTTCACTGGCAAACTTCATATAGGTTTTCCTGTCCCTCAACTTTCACATATATTCTCCCTTTCCTTCCTTTTCCTCTCTTTTATTCACTTGGCTGTCGGGATTTGTGAGAGGAAAGCATGAGAAAAGGCTTGGTTAAAGCCCATGGTGGAGCTGTGTACTTCTCCACCCAGTGGCTTGGGGGTTCTGGGAGTTGTAGTTCAAAGAAGTAACTTTCCCAAGCTCCCTATGTGAAGGAGCAAAGGCACTCTGGAACAGGGGTGGGCAACCTTTTTACGTCGCGGGCCTGACCATGCCCCTGGACAGCATTGCGGGCCGGACCATGCCCCCCGGAAGCAGAAGCAGGCACATTTATGGCTGACAAACATCCACCCACTTCTGCATTTATGCCAGCTGCGAGCGCATTTGCGCATGTGCAGGCACTTTTTACGGATGATGTAAATGTGCCCGCTTCCACTTCTGGCTGTGGTGGAGGCAGCAACGGGCCAGATGGGATGGCGTTGGGGGCCGGGGCTGGCCTGTGGGCCATAGTTTGGGAAGCCCTGCTCTAGAACAATAGTCTGTATGTGTGTGTGAGAACAAGTGAGAAAAAGGGAATCCATGTATGCATGTGTATTGACAACCGTGTTGACAACACATGTATTGACAATGTGTATTGTGTGAGAGAGGGCACACTTGGGAATATTTATTTTTGCATGCGTGTAAGAGGGACAAAGCAGGGGGAAACACTCCAAAAAGTGGAGAAGAGAATGTGTGTCTATGTGTGTCTTGGCAGGAGTAGAACAGGGAAGTAGGTTCCATCAAGGCCGGCCCCTGTTTTAAGCTGCCTGGTTGCCTAGGCAACTGGGCAATGGCAACAGGATTGGCTAGTGGCTGCTATGGCAACAGAGGAACAGCATCCCTGGGCATGGACCAAGGTTGGGATGGGATGGAGTTAAGGTGCGGTGGGGAGGGAGATGGGAGAGTTGGGCAGGAATGACCAAGCAAGATGGGGTGTATGTGTGTGTTGTGTGCGTGTAAAGGGGGGGACTTAGGACTGAAAATAGGATGGGAAGATCTAGACTGGGAGGAGGAGGAGGGAGGGGGCGAGTGTTGAATTGTTCTGTTGTACATAAACAGGCTGAAGTGTAGGTGGATGGCAGGTTGCTGCGTAGGTGAAGAGAAACACAAGGTGTTGTGAGTGTAGGGGAATGGAGACCAGTGTGCCGTGTGGGCGGATGGGAGGATGGGTTGGGGGGTGGAGGTGGGCGCTGTTCACAGCCAAGGGAAGCAATGCAAAAATATTATAACAATATTCACCTTTTTTAGCTTCAAAGAAAAAAAGCTATTCAAAAGACAGTTTTGAAATGTGCTAACGGTGTGTGACTATGAAAGCAGCACACTTAAATGTCAACTCTACAAGGGGAAGTAAGTCTCAGAGGTGTCAAAGGAATTGGATTCCAGGTGTTTGATTTTAGGGTGGGGTACCATTAATCAGGCTGGTTGGATAGCTCAGTGAGTTAGATATCTGGCTGCAGAGCTAGAGGTTGGCAGTTCAATCGCCCAGTGTCCCTCCTGGAGGAACTGCCAGCCTATGGGCAAGCAATCCCACCGCATTCCCAGAAGAAGGGAATGGAAAACCACTTCTGATTGTTCTCTGCCTAGAAAAACCCAGAAAATGGTCACCATAAGTCAGAATTGACTTGAGAAATCAGCCAGGGATTAGTTTTTCAAAGTGGGGCAGGGATTCATCTCTACCTGCTCCAATCCAAAATGCTTTAATATTATAAGTTTGAGAAGAAAGGTTAGGTATAAATATTTTAACAACCAAACATATATTCATTTGTTTTTGTTCTCAGCCTTGGAAATTAATATAAGAAAACTATTACATCAGTCCACCCGCCTGTTGTTTAAAATCAAAGTTTGGAAACCTTTCCTTTTTGGATTACAATTTACAGAATCCCCCAGTAAACCATTGGATCTGTAGTGAAAGGAAGATATGAATTGTTTCAAACTCTGCTTTAAATAATATAATAATAATAATTTCATGTCAGAAATTATTCTGGGTTGAAAGGATTTTTGCTGGAGAAACTCCACTCTGAGGAGTACCGAATGAAGCTCCTTTCATGTCCCCAAGATCTTTTCCCACTGAGGTAGTCCCTGTTTATTTACTTGCAATTTCTTGCTTTCAATCAGCTAGGTTGGCAGGAGCTGGGGCAGAGACAGGAGCTCAAACTGTCATGCAGTACCCGAGTCTCAAACCGCTGACTTGCTGGCCTTCCAGCTAACAAGGCGAGCTTCTTAGCCACTGAGCCACTGCAGCCCTGCTCTTTAAATATAAATACTGGGAGATGGGGAAGGGAAAGAAAGCCAGGCAGTAGTACTGAGAAAGCTATAAGGCTCTTTGCAAGAGTAATTTCAACCCAAAAAAAAACCAGGACTTGCTTAAAGCTGAAGTGACTGCATATGTGACACAATTATTATGTTAATGTATTTCATGCTGTGTTGTAACCCAAGAGACCTATTAGTAGTATGGGGAAAAATAATATTACATAATGAAAAGACGATAAAATTACAAATAAACAGATTCCCACCTACTTTTAAAGTCCCAATTCTCAAAGTTGGGCAAATAGATTATAAAAATCTTGGGAGTAGGAACAATCTATATAATTATAAAAAGCCAGATGGAATACACTAGACTGGGGTGGCAAACCTTTGGCATTCCAGATGTTTTAGACTACAGCTCCCATAGTCTTTTATCATTGGCAATGCAGACTGGGGATTCTAGGCACTGTACTCTAAAATATATGCAGTGCCAAAGATTCACAAACCTGAATTAAACTACCCAAAGTAACAGCCAGATTTAGCTGTTGAGTTTGGAGAAGTTATTTTTATGGACTACAATTATTAGAATGCTGGAAACTGTAGTCCACAAAGTAACTTTTCCCAGCTCTTGTAACAGGGCAGTGGTGGCGAACCTATGGCATGCGTGCCAAAGGTGGCACTCAGCGCTCTCTCTGTGGGCACCCATGCAGTCACCCCAACACAGAGTTTGCTCCGCCCCTCTGCCCAGCAGCCCAATGGGAGTGGTTCTTCCCTCCCCCAGTACAGAGTTCATCCTGCCCCTCTGCCCAGCAGTCCAATGGGAGCGCTTCCTCCCTCCCCTGCAGCACAGAGTTTGCTCTGCCCAGCAGCCCAATGGGAGCGTTTCCTTCCTCCCCTGTTGCTGTGTTGGCACTTTGAGATAAATAAGTGGGTTTTGGGTTGCAGTTTGGGCACTTGGTCTCTAAAAGGTTCGCCTTCACTGTAATAGGGCATGATGCAGAATCCCCTCTCAATACATCCACAGGCAGGAAATATAATGCAGAACAAAACAGTCCTCTAAATACCAACCCCTTTTAGAGCTACATGGTCTAATAACCAGATATTTAGGGAATTGTATGTAATATGATGACAAAGGCATATGCACAGGTATATTCTAACACACATATAAGTTACTTCTGAGTTGCAGCACCCACCATTTCCTGTATAGAAATGATAGGACACAGAAATATGTCTGTTTTGGGAGCAATTATTTTTTGGAAGGGATGGTTACTAAAATGGCAGATTTTTCAATATTAACAGCCTTGTTAAACAAATGAGTCTTTTGAGCCCACCCAAACTGTTGGAGAATTCTGATTTGATCTTACCAGAAAAGGTAGCCCAGGAAGACGTTACTAACAGCACACACAGAGACCCAGGAAGACGTTACTAACAGCACACACAGAGGCCCAATCTTTATGCAAGTTTTCTAGAAAGTCACAGGGCAATTTGCAAGAAATTTATAGAAGAAAGTGTTGTTGTTTTAAATTCCAGTTGGTAGTATAAGGGCACTTTTCACACATCATGTGGATATGTATGTTTGCAATAAACAGGACTGGGGCTATGACCATGTTTGATGTTTCTACAACGTTACATTAAGAACATAATTCAAGTTATCGTTCCAGTATTCCCCTAGGCCAGTGATGGTGAACCTTGGCACTCCATGTGTTCTTGGACTTCAATTACCAGAACCCCATGTCAGCACTTTTGCTGATCAGGACTTCTGGGAATTAAAGTTTAAGAACACTTGGAGTGCCAAGGTTCACCATCACTGTCCTAAGCGCTAGTTGTCTTAATAGTTACAATTTCATAAAAGTAACTATCTATTTTCAGATGTACAGTGATTAAATTTGTTGCTTTAAAAAGTTGAATGCTAGAAGCAGCTAGCTATGGCACAAAACACATTTTCCTGTTATGCGTGTTGTCACATCCACAACAGAGCCCAAGGGAGAAACACAAGCTATTGTTTGAACAATGTGATACTGTATTCCTCTTCAGGGAGGCCATGAAAATGACTAAAAAGTTATTGTTACACTACAAAAAGGGTGTAGTTACCTCTAATTAAGTTCCAAATTCAGTGCAAAGTAAATGCATTTTTATTCTTCGAAGAAAGAAGTACTGAGTTATTTGTGATAGTGAGTTATTTCTAGTAAAGGTAAAGGTCACCCTTGCTCAAAAGCCAGTCATATCCGACTCTAGGGTTCAGTGCTCATCTTTGTTTATACCCAAAGAGCCAGCGCTGTTTGCATCTACAGACGTTTCTGTGGATATGTGCAGGCATGACTAAACACCAGGAGTGTATGCAGCACAGTATACCTTCCCACTGAAATGGTATCTATTTATCTTCTTGCAATATCTTGCTTTCATACTGCTAGGTTGGCAGGAACTGGGACAGAGATGGGAACTCACTCGTTTCTGCAGCACTTGGGTCTCGAACTGCTGACCTGCCAACCTTCCAGTTATCAAGTTCAGCATCTTAACCACTAAGCCACTGTTCCTGCCCTAATTCCCATCTAAAGGAGGCCTTATGAAATATATGATGTGCATATATTGAGTGCATGTATAATTTCAAGTTAGAGTAGACCTTTAGATGTACAAATGGGTATTTAGAGAGGGAACCGAAACAATATAATGTGTTGACAATATATAAAAACAAAAATGCATAGTTACAGTTGGCTGCTGCGGAGATAATTCAGAACAGTTGGAATTTATGCGCACTGCAATACCAATGTAAGCCATTTGGAAATTAGTTTAAATGCCCTGGCTTCTTCCAAAGATCGATGGGAATGTTTGTTTTTTGTAGATACTGGGAATGCCTTGTTGAAGACTTGTATTTTCATTCCATTTGGGTGGAATTCAGCTATTCAGCTTGGATGAATTGTGTTCCAAAAACCCTGTTGATTTAATTATGATTAATAAGGCTAGAACACCACTTGCCCAGGTTCTTTGGCTGATAAAATGAAAGCTGAATAAGTCTAGAACCAAGCTTACTGTGGACGTGGCTATAACAGTATAACTCAACCTGGCTACTCAGAAAAGCTGCTGAAAAGGTACTTGTGCCAGTGGCCAGAATCCTGTTACTGACTAACACTTTTGTCAGGAGAATCATGTATGCCTTGGTGCAAATTGCTGTCCCCAAAGTGATGCTAATTGCATTCTATGGTGCATATCCGGCATGAAATCAGGAATGCGAGTGCCTCTTTAAGAAGTAGCATTTTGTCACCTAGACATGCATGATTTCTTTTATGCACACATACAGCATCAATAGGATTCCAGTCAAGAAATGATATTTTATGTGGCTTCTCCGTTTTAACTGTGCCCTCGCTTAACACTGAACTGAAGAGAAAGTGCTGAAGCAGATACTGCTTTCTTAAATAAGGCGCATGCCTCGCTCCTAAGATTTGCAAGTAATGCCGTGCTTTTTCTGCCACTTGCCAGAACTCAGAACAGTGGGACCCATTCTGCCTTGCTTGAGCAATCCTGGTATCTTTTTCCCTCACAGGGCTGCGGACGCTCGCCTGAAGGCCTCAACGGCACTCGGCGCAGCTGAGAAGGCCCTGGAAGCTGCTCGTCTGGCTAAAATGTTGGCGCAAGAACTTCAGCCCATCCTAGCCGAACCAGGTGAGCCACGTCAGATGGCCGGAATAGCAAAAGCGGTTACACTTATATACCATCCTATCACTGTTTCCCAAACTTTGATTTTTGGACTTCAATTCCCAGAAGGAATTTAAGTCCGCCAGTGGTCTGCGGAATGTAGCTTGGGAAACGCTGCATGCTTCTGCCCTCTCTGGGCGGTTTACAAAGTAATTAGCATTTATTTTGCCCCCAACATCCTTGGTACTCACTTTACTGACTTTGGAAGGATGGAAAGCTGAGTCAACCTTGGGTCCCATCAGGCTTGAACTCAGATTGTGAGCAGACTTTGGCTGCAGTATAGCAGTTTAACCACGGCCACGAGGGCAGGGTTACACCTGGAAATAAAATGCTTTTATGGGTTGGGAGGGACCTTTTGAGAGCTGTGCTTCATAGGCCTGAGCTGCTTTCAAAGTCCTCCGGCCTCTTTCCTCCATGTTGAAACATTTTCTGTGCTGAATCCTTTTTATTGTGACAAAATGCAGTGCATGAAATTTCCTGGCATTAGTGGAATCATGAAGGGACCTTGCAGGCCATCCAATCCAATCCATTTCTGCTCAATGCAGGAATCCAAAGCAAAGCAAATAGAACAGATGGTGATCCTATTCTCAAATGTTTCCAGGGTTGGAGCGCTTACTACCTCCCGAAGTCACAGGTTCCATTGTTGTACTGTCTAACTGTTAAGAATTTTTTTCTTGATATTCAGCCTATTTCTGTCTTCCTTTGGTTTGATCCCATTATTATGTGTCCTGCACTGTAGGAGTGTGATGGCGAACCCTGGCACTCCAGATGATCTTTGAATTCAATTCCCAGAAGCCCAAGCCCCCGTGAAGCTACAGGAATGGGTTTACTGTGATTCATCCGGCCCACGCCACCCTCATATGGGCGTGTTTTAGTTCCGTTTCCGGGAGCGATGAGGGCGGTGTACCCATTCATGTGGATTCACGGGGGCTTGGACTTCTGGGAATTGAAGTCCAAGAACATTTGGAGTGCCAGGGTTCACCATCACGGCTCTAGGATGATGGAAAAGAGATCCCGCCCCTCCTCTTTATGACCATCATTCAAGTATTTGAAGAGTGTTATCCTATCCAATCCTATCCTATAGTAGAGCAAGGATTGCCAACCTATGGCCCATGGGCCAACCCTGGCCCATGGCACAATTTCATCTAGCTTGCATCACTGCTGCTGATCCAGGAGTGGACGCATTTTATGACAGCCATGGGCACGTTTTATGGCAGTGTTTATGCCGAGGAAACCAGTCCAGCCTGTTCAGCTGTCTGCCCATGGCGTAAAAAGTTTGGGAACCCCTATAGTAGAGCATTTCTAAATGATGTCCTTTTAACAGAGTTGGGAAACATTACGCTTCCTGGACTATCATGGACAGAATTCCCCTACCAACATCCTCTGGACCATCATCCTCCCAGCATCTACCTGGGGAGATGCTGGCAGTTGAAATAACCAACCTTCTCTAGTGCTGTCTCATCCCTACTTCTTCCTACACATTGCATTGTCTTTCCATTGTTTACTTAGAATTCCTTCACATTGAAATTTAATTATCTTAGCACAAACGCTACTGTGGGGAAAAAAATATGATGGCCATGCCAGGTTTAGGGAGCTTTAGAAAGGAACTGGCTAGGAAACATTGGGCCATCAACTGATCTTGGTCTGTGGTAGCTAGGTGGATCCTCCATTACACTTCACAACAATGATTTTGCTACTGGGGATAACACCTATGATTTACATGATATCGAGTGTGCTGATTCCAAATCTGAACTCAGAATTTGCCTATCATGTACAGATTTTAAGGGGTGCTATAGCTGTTCAAATGGGTGCTATAGCTGTTCAAATGTATTTTTACATGGGGACATTATAACAGCTGTAGCTACCATTCTGCCTGCTGCAGCCTCAGCTGAATCACGTCCCCTGGTGGCATGCATGTTCCAGCAGTCACCGGGCATGTCTGGGCAAGTAAGTGAGATGACGTCAGAAAGAGGTACACAGAACCCTGCATAATGAAAAAACTTAATGATGATTGTTGTTGTTGTTGTTGTTGATGATGATGATGATGATGATGATGATGATGATGATGATGATGATGATGATAATAATAATAATAATAATAATAATAATAATAATAATAATAATAATAATAATAATAATAATAATAATAATAATAATAATAATCACATTTCTATGCTGCCCAATCACACTGTGATCAATGCAAGAACCTAACCAAGAGGGTGAGATTTGCTTACTTAAGATCCTGACGTCCTAGGCAGAATCAGACTTCAGATTTAGATTCAGCGCACTTGATTTAGTATAGGACACATGGATTAGAGCAATTAGCAGAAAATATATTTTTTTTGTGATGCAGTGTTATCAGGGGCAGTTCAGCAGCGGAAACTAGGTAGTTGAGAGGCAGAAAAGGTAAGACTGGTTGCCTTTATTTCAGCCTTGTGAACAACACAAAACCAAAAGAGTAAGAAGAGGAGGCTGGACTGTAGAGGAACTGCTGTGGTCTGATGCAAGAAAAGAAGTTTTCATGCAAAATATCCAAAGAATTAATAATAGCTTTTTTAAAAAAAGAGTAGTAGCCATGTTAGTCTGTGTTTCAACCATATCAGAAAATAAGCAAAACAAAAACACTGTAGCACTTTAAAGACTAACTGTTATATTTTAATGTGAGTTTTTGTGGATCAAATCCATCAAGTTATCTGTCACGCTGACTAAGCACTCTATGCCTCTGTATCTGATGTATATAAATTGATGTCATGAAGCCTCACTCCCATGTCTGAAGAAGTGGGCTTGATCCACAAAAGCTCACATTAAAATTATAACAGATACTGTAGTCTTTAAAGTGCTACAGGGTTTTTTGTTTATTCTAAATGAAACATATTAAATGCCATGGTTGTGTCTCTGGTAGTTAACTAACCTGACAACACTGAGGACTAAAGGCCTTGGGTGCCACAGTCCACAGGGAAGGGTGAGGGTCCCCAATTGGATTAAATCCCACTTGAATCCGTCTTGATGGAGGGCAGAAGCTTCATCCATCCTGGCCTGGGGCCGATGAGGACTTTGCGTGCCCAAAGGACTCAGGACCAGAAACTGACTCATGGAACTGGACCAGTGGTACGGATGTCATGCTGTGATGCAGAAGCCAGATGAAAAGGCCACTGCATTATATTCTCAAGACAGTTTTCATGGTTGATCACCATGAGGATCGCCTATATTTGGATTCAGATACAGCAGCAGTAGAAGAAGTGAGACATAATCCAGGTTATTTCTTTAATACAATCTCCCCCAGCATTTCCCCCTGCCCTGATTTTTGGAAAGAAAACTCACATGATGCTCCATAACATCCGAAGGACAAAATAAACCTGGGAAGGCTGTTTTCATGCATTTTCAGTTTCCATGGCCTATTCATTGCTTCACCATGGAGGAAGATCCTGCAATGAACTGGGATTTACCTTAAATGATTTCCTTCCCAGACAGACAGACAGAAAGACAGACAGACAGACTCTTTCTCTGTGTCCAATTTAGAAAATGCTAGCAGTCTTGGCTTCTATCATTAATTGTCTTGCTGCTGTCTAGAGTACTGCAAATGACTGGGTACAATACCCCATGTACACCAATAAGTTAATTAAATAAATTCAAACCACAAAATAATAGTACTGTACTCAATAGTAACTTTAATGTTTAAGGTGCCTGCCTTGTGAAAGCAAAGAGGCGAGCTTTTTGCTCTGTCTTTCTCAAACTGGCATCAGAGGCCAAATGGAGCTTCCTCTCCTCTCCTACCTGATTTTGTGATATTCTCTGCCCATGTATTTGCTGAGGACATTTTAATGCGCAACTATGTCTGTTCTAACCACTAGACTCCACTCTTCCCCCTAGAACCACGCGATCGGTTGGATTCAGAAGGCACGGACACCGACTTCCAGGAGTACGACAGCCCCCAGGTCTATGAGAATGGTATCACCCCTTCGGATGTGACCCCTGACCCCAGCCTACCACCGAGTTACCCTCCGACCCCGTTGCAGCCCTGGCGGGGGGACCCTCGGCGGACTTGGCCCCCCTTGGAGAACGGAGGTCCTCGCCAGTTCCTCCCGGAGGCCTCTGACCCTGAGGATGAGTGGGGCTGTCGGGGCACCTTCCCCACTCGAACATCGGGGTTCGCCCCTGAGGGACTGTGGGAGGGGGAGGAGGAGCAGGACCATCTCAGTAGATATGAAGCTGAAGAAGAAGACTATGGGAGGGTCTCCCGACACCCCCAGCTGGCTAGCCTGGCTAGCGGAAGCTCCGGTAGCCTCCGGGAGGAGGAGGAGGAGGAAGAAGAGGAAGAGGAGGAAGAAGACGAGGCAGCTTACAGCCCTTATCCTGGGGAGACCCCAGTGGAACCTGCCGGACTCCATGGGTCTCCTGACCTGGAGAACGAGAAGCTTCCTGGGAGCACCGTGGCCTTTGTGGTAGAAAAAGAGGACAACCCTGGAGTCGCGTGGAGAAGGGAGAGGCAGGTATGGAGTTCAGGTCGGGTGTCAAGAAGGCGCCTTGAAAAATTCTTCTGGTTGTTAACTCTGTTGCGCGGTGCAAGATCTAGGCTATGCCTTGAGAGTTTTAGGGATGGCGGCTTATTCTAAACCAGAGTGGAGGACATTTGGACCTCCAGAGGTTTTGGCCTGCAAATCTCTTCAGTCTTAGTCAATGAGGCATGATTAGCTGACCGTCAGGGCTTTAGGAGGCTTCTAGTCTAAAACATCTGGAGGAAGAAGCATTCCTCTATTCTCGTTCTCAGCTAGAGCTTGGAAACTTTCCTTTGTATTATATATTATAAAGGAATGTTTATATAACATATTGGTAAGAGGCCATGATGGCTTTAGTGGTTAAGATGTTGAGCTTGATGACCAGATGTTTAGCAGGTCAGCGGTTCAAGAGCTGCACAACGGAGTGAACTTCTGCCGTCTGTCCCAGCTCCTGCCAACCTAGCAGTCTGAAAGCAAGTAATTGCAAGTAGATAAATAGGTGCCGCTTTGGTGAGAAAGGTAAGTGATCTGTGCGCTTCAGCATCCAGTCATGCCTGCCGCATGACAACAGAAACCTCTGCAGACCTAGACAGCACTGGCTCTTTGGCCATAAACAGAGATGAGCACCACCCTAGAGAGTGAGACACAACTGGCTTTTGAGCAAGGGAGAACTATACATTTACCTATATATTGGTAGGGGGTCAGGAATGCGTTTTATTTTTGTTTCATTTGCCAGCCCGTTTGCTGAAAGTCAGTTTCATTCACCTAAGGCAGGGGTGCCCAAACTTTTCAGGCCGTGGGCCAATCACGTGGTTCAGGTAGCTGGTCACTAAGGTCTAGGGGCTGGATGAGGCCCCTGATGCCAATTCATATGGCCCTCAAAACCTTTGTCGCTCTTGGAAGTGGAAGTAATAAAAGCGGAAGCGGAATAAGTAAAACACGCCTGTATGGGTGCATTTTACTTCCGCTTCCAGGAGCGACGAGGTCTTTGTGGACCGCATGAATTGGCATCAGGGGCCGCATCTAGCCCGCTGGCCGTAATTAGGGCACCCCTGACCTGAGGGCAGCTTGGCCCTTGGCATCACTCGCTGATGAAGTCACCCAATCTGAGACCTGAAAGCCAAGCTCAAAATTATAATGGCCTTTTGCATCTTCTGGGAATTGAAGTGCAAGAACACAGAGCAGGGTTCCCAAACTTTTCAAGCCGGGGGCCAGGTCCAGTGGTGGGCATCAGCAGGTTCACACCAGTTTGCCCAAACCGGTAGCAGAAATTCTGGCTGGCCCCTCTGCCCATCCAAGGTTTGTCCTAATTGCGGGGCTTTCCCCCTGGCCACACCCACCATACCATGCCCACAGTCTGGTAGTAAAAATGTTTGGAGCCCACCACTGGGCAGGTCACACTCTTTCAGTCAGCTTTGAGGGCTGGATAGCCATTCCCCCCTGCCTGTTCAATTTGGCCCCTTCTTTCTGGAGCCCTCTTGGTGGTCAATTAAAAACCTCACACTCACAAAGGAATGTTTCCAAACTCCGCTGTAAACTGAACACAGTTCACTTCTGTGTGGAAGGAACTGGACCTCTGTGATGGAGCCTCTTCTTTCCATGGCTAACATCCTAGCTTGAAGTCAGGGTATCTTCTACAAATAGCAGGTAGATAGGGCCACTACAGGCCAGAGTAAGCAAAACTTACTGAGTTAGACGACGAGAGACAAAAAGCTAAGAATGCTGTAAGACAGTTCTTAATGTTTTCTTTCCTTGGATTCTCATACTAGGTCAGACAAAAGAAACTGTAGAATGAACTCACCCAAAAGTGCCTTCATTTTGGCAGTTTCACTCTGGCCTAGACATGGAAGAAAAAGAAGAAGTAGGACAGGAGTGTGAAACCTCCTGAGGTCCTCAGTCAACCCTCTGGGCTTTCCAGAGCTCCTCTTTCCATTTCTTCTTCTGTGTGTAGGCCAGACATGAAACTGCCAAAATGAAGGCACCTTTTGGTGAATTCATTCTGTAGTTCAGGGGTTCTCAACCTATGGCCCACGGGCTGGATCCGGCCTGCAGGACCAAATAATTTGGCCCTCACTCCAGCTGCCGTGGACTCATGTATGGCTGTCATAAACATGTTTACAACAGCTGTAAACAGTGGAGGTGGGGGACAACCAGGCCAGCCCCTTCAACTGTTTGAGGTAGTGTGACCTGGCCCCTGACTTGAAAAGGTTGAGATCCCCTGCTGTAGTTTCTTTCGCCTGACCTAGTGTGAAAAAGATTAGCCAGCACAAAGGTTGCCATTAACTGAGGTACGCCTGACTGTGGTTCAAAAACACCACAGTCTTCAAGGAGGCTCTTTCTGTGTACCTTGTATTTCCACTTGGTGGTCTTTTTGAGTTCTAATAGGCCAGGGGTGCCCGTGGGCTGGATCCAGTCCCAGCACCAATTCATACGGCCTGTGCCACCCTTGTCGCTCCCGGAAGCGGAAGTAAAACGTCCCCGTATGGGCACGTTTTACTTCCGCTTTCAGGAGCGATGAGGGTGATGTGGGCCAGATGAATTGTCATCAGGGGTCGGATCTGGCTCACGTGCCATAGTTTGGGTACTCCTGCTTTAAGCAGAGAAAATGGCAGCCTAAAATCTATCTCCTCCTGTTGCAAAACAGACTGCAAGGCCCTTTTTGCTTTCACTTCTGGTGGGAGGAGCCATGTGACTGGCACGCTGAACCACGCGACCAGCCCACGGCCCGAAAAGTTTGAGCACCCCTGTAATAGGCTTTTGCCCATCCTGAAAGCATGAGAGGCTTATTGTCAGACACTGATTTCTAGTTTGTGAAGACCCTAAGAAGGCTTTTCTTTTTAAGGTAGTTGAGATGTCCAGGGAGTAAAGCAAAGCAAAGCAAAGCAATCACTGATCTACTGCCCCATAACTCTTAGTGCACTTTCTGGGTGGTTCACAAGTTAATTAGCATTTCTCTCCCGCCCCCCCGCCCCCCCATCTTTATGCTCCCTTATTTGTACCTGTGACTGGACAGCATTTCTTGAGGAAATCGCTGACCCTGAAACCAAAGGGCCCACATTAGGCTCCTGGAGAGAGAGAGAGAGAGGTTTGGCCCTTTGAGGAGATGATGCTTGGTAACTCTGTAATGAGACACAATGGTGCGCATGCGTTCCTGTTAATGATTTCCAGGAAGGTTTTCTAATTTTTTTATGGACAGAACGCTGTGGACACAACTGGCAGGATTCAGCAGGCGATGACCCAAATGCTGAATGCTGTGGAAAAACGGGACTGGTTGGATTTCTGCCCATATAAAGAGACAGAGATTGTGTTCTTAAAAGGTATCAAGTGAATGTCTGCAGCATAAGAAAAAAATACAAGCAAATCAGTGTGGTATTAGTGGATACATAACGGATGCTAGGATTGCGGAGTTCAAATTTCTGCTTGACTATGGAAATGCAACAGGAGTTGGCAATGATGGAAGGTAAAGGTCGACCTTGCTCGGAAGCCAGTCATAGCTGACTCTAGGGTTCAGTGCTCATCTCTGTTTATAGCCAAAGAGCCAGCGCTATCTGCATCTGCAGACGTTTCTGTGGAAATGACTACACGCCAGAGTGCATGGAACGCTGTTTACCTTCCCACCGAAGTGGTACCTATTTAGCTACTTGCAATTTCTTGGTTTAGAACTGCTTGGTTGGCAGGAGCTGAGACAGAGATAGGAACTCACTCCACTGTGGTCTTGAACTGCTGACCTGCAAGCCTTCCAGTCGTCAAGTTCAGTATCTTCACTCCTAAGCCACCGCTGCCCCTAATGATGGAAACCCCTCTTTAAATAGCTCAAGTATTTCAAGATACCTTGAAAACCCTATTAGGGTCACTGCACGTTTGATGTGACTTAACAGCACAAAACACACAGTGGAGCAGGGATGGGAGGCTGCTCTTGCCTTGGACGTTGGCAGTGAATGTTGTGGCTAATTGGAAGTTGCAGGTGAACTGTTGCTTTTGAAGTCTGGATTGGCTGAAAGCACACATTCTTCCCTCCCAGGGGCGTAGCTACCACCATATCTGCCATATCAATTATACGGGGGCCCCGGGCCACGGGGGCCCCCTACAGCAAAAATTAATAAAAACTTCCCAATTTTTTTTATTTCACAAGGGCCCCCCAAACAAATTTTTATACGGGGCCCCGTTAAGGCATGCTACGCTTCTGTTCCCTCCTAAATCACTCTGGGTTTCTGAGATGTGATTGCAAGACATGCCCCTCAAATGGAGAGCCACTTCAAAAGAGGAACATGGGGCAGAAAAGTCAAAACTATCCTACAGCTCTTGGAAGAGAGTCGGAGGTTGTTGGGGTCTTTCCGGAAAATGCAAAAGTAGGATTAAAACTGCGTAGCCAATCTAGAACTACATTGACAAAATAGGTCCATTCTCTAGAACAGTGTTTGCCAAACTATGTTCTGTGGAACACTAGTGGACTTCAATTCCCAGAAGCCTAAGACAGTCCATTGGCTGATCAGTGCTTTGGGAAATTGACTTAGGCTTCTCTGGGAATTGAAGTACAAAAAAACAAAAGTTAGGAAACACTGCTCTCGAAGGCTGCCCCCTAATTTTCAAGCGATGTTCCCCTTTTGCATTACTCAGGCGAGAACTATAATGCTTTGGTTTCAAAACCACCATCATGCTGTCTCCACAGCCAATAGTGAGAATAGTATTTCAGATTACCCTTCACTATAATGTTCTGTTAGATCAGGAGTTCTCAACCTTTTTAAGCCAGGGGCCGGGTCACGCTTCCTCAGACAGCTTTGGGGGCGAGACGGCCAATTTGCCCTTTCTCCACCACATGGCACTTCCTGGTGTGGTGGAGGGCTACATGAAATGGGCTGTGGGCCACAGGTTGAGAATTCCTGTGTTAGATCAATGCCTTCCAAAGCCAGGAACTCCTCCAGGCAGGCTGGGGATCATGGAGTTTGTTGTTCAACCTGCCCCAGAGGAGTTTCTGGCTTCGGAAGGGGTTGATAGTGGTGGCAGTCATACCTGGATTGAATTGGCTCTTTGCTCTTCGCTGGAATATTTATTCATTTATTTTATTGCCTTTTTATACCGCCCATCTGGGATATTTCCCACTCTGGGAGGCATACAAAACAATTCAATAAATCAAACAACAAGACCATACGACAGACAAAAATAATAAAATGAATACCTGACGGGGTCTGAGGCAAGCAGGCTAAACAACTAACTTATTGGCTAAGGTAAAATGTCCTTAAAAGAGATGTCTTTTTGGAAGGGGTAAGGAATGTTCTAAAAACTAAAGGAAGAAAGGGGCGGGGGAATGATAGAAGAAATAAGGTCAGCACCCTGAGTACAGTTTTTCAGCCACTGGCCCAGAGAGCCAAAGATAATTATTACAATAAAAGCCTTTGTGGTGCAGTGGTTAATCTGCTGTACTGCAGCCAGAACGTTGTGAGTTCGATCCTGACCATGACTCAAGGTTGACTCAGCCTTTGATCTTTCTGAGGTCAGTAAAATGATGACCCAGCATGTTGGGGGAGGGGGGCAAAATGCTAATTAATTAATTTAGTGCCCAGAGAGTGCACTAAGCACTATGGAGCGTTATATAAATGCAATTGCTATTGCTAATAAACAGTGCAGAGATATGGAGAACAGCAACATCAACAAAAAGGGGGAGGGGGGAATCTGATCTTTTGCCAGAAGATCCAGGAAATCCAAGGATAGTTTAAAACCTCGGATGTGTATTGCTAGAGAGAATCCTCATTCCTACTTTTCTGAGTTCCAAAACCTTAGCCCTGGGATTCTCAACCTGTGGTCCGTGGGCCAAATGTAGCCCAATGCACCATTTCATGTAGCCCACCACCACCTCCACCACACCAGGAAGTGCCATGGGGTGGAGGAAGGGCAAAATAGCAGTCCAGCCCCTGAAGCTGTCCGTGGGAGCGTGACTTGACCCCCAGCTTTAAAAGGTTGAGAACGCCTGCCTTAGCCTGATGTGTTGATTCTCCCCCCCCCCCCAGACCTCAGAGAAGTGGGTTTGGGGTTTCCAACATGGGTCTTTTGCCTCTTGACATCCCCACTCCTCCTCATCCCACCCCCCACCTTTCTCTGATCATCACCGTTTGGTACCTTTCCCTTCTCTGAAACTGGAAGCCAAGCTGAAAAAAGAAGGGGAGGGGGAAGGAGGCGCTTTAACAACCAGCTTCCGGTGGGGATTGGCTGGCATTTTTTCCTCCCATCTCCTAGCAACGAGCATCTCTCTCTCTCTCTCTCGCCCAGTCGAGCATCCTTCTCCTGGTCCCTCCTTCCCCACTGCAGTAGCATCGCTTGCCCTGCCCATCAAAAAGAGCGCCGCAGTGGGGAGCACTGGCAAGCAGGACTGCAGGTCATAAATAATCCAAAGGTCCCTGGTTGGAACAGCTAGGAGGGGGGGCCGTCTGAAAGCCACGTCCCCCCTGGGCCCTCTCCGCTTTCGGAGGGTTGAGAAGGAGGGGAGGCAAAGGGAGGAATTAGATAATGGATGCCTGGCATCTAGGGGATACACCAACTGGAATATGATCATCTCAGTGTTGCTGGCAAAAGCTACAGAGTCAGCTAGCTGAGTAAATAGCACCCAGATTGTATGAGAGGGAAAAAAATAATTTCCAGGGCTTTGGTGCTTTCTTGAAATGTACAAATGGCACCTGGGACAAAACAACATGTAAGAGAAGAGATTTAGGTAACCTTTTTAATGTTATGTGGTTGGGTGATTCAACAACCCATGGAGTTAGGGTTTGCAATTTATTTCCCCCACAATCATGCCTTACACAAGCAGACCCTCCCTCCCATTTTGATGCTGATTCTAGAATAAAAGGCGTGCAAGCTTCAGGGAGAGGAGGGGGAACCAATTCTCCCCTTCTTTTCTAGGAATGCAGCACAAAGTTTAAGTCACACCCTTTCCAGCTCACCCCACCAGGAAAGGAAATGGCAGAAAAGGGGATCCGGAGCAACCTGTCAAAACCACCCCTTTCCCCTGGCTTCCCCTTCCTGGTACCCTGGAGGTGGGGGTGGTGGCTATGTGTCCCATCATCCCCCACCCCACCCACTGCCAGCACAGCCGATAAGTGATGGGAGGCATATTACGACAGAGGTGGAATGTGCTGATCTCATCTGGTTTTTGGAACTAATTCTGTTTTGGCTCTCTGTTGGTGCTTGATCTGTTCAGGTATCACCTTTTTAAATAAAACATGCTGTCTTTTTCTCACCTTCTCTTCCAGGGAGCCCACCCCTTGGTTGTTGCCGCCGTCCTGTTGGTTGATGTGAGTCTGGCCTACCTGTTCTCACTCCTCCTCACCTGAGATGGTGCGGGCAAAAGGGGCCCTGGCTTTTGACCCCGTTTCCTTCTTATCCTGCTCTCTCCCCAGCCAGGATGGTGTGGAAACCGACTCTCGTCTCCCTTACCTTCCTTCCACCTACCTACCTGCCTGCCCTGCCTTTTCTCTTTTTTCACATGGCTTTTACCAACCCACCTTCCTTGCTGCCTCCTAACCAACTCCCACCCCACCTAACCACCCCAACCTTTCTAGATTGTTTACATATGAAGGGCTCTCTTTCTACTGGAGATTTCTCTGTTTTTTCTTGCTGTCTCTCCAAAACTTCGACGAGGACTTCTCCTTGTCCCTATTTCACCTGTCCTGGTCTTTTTCCTCCCAGTGACATCCCATCTTTCTTAACCACACTTTGAAACTCTGGGGTGTTTGGAAAATTTAGGGTGGGGGGGGGAGGGGAAGAATCGTTCCACGATTGGACTCTGAAGTTTAGAGAAGCGTGTTAGTACTGTGTGTTTTTTTATTTTTGGAATTGTCCTGTGGGGGCCGCTGACTATAGGAAAGCCGGAGCTAGCTGTCTGCCTACGATAAAGTTTCTCCACACATCACCACTTATTCTTCTCAAGCCATTTTCTCTTGCCCACTTCCAGATTTCATAGGATTCTTGGTGTGGAGAGAAACCAGGCTGCAACGACAAAGCTGTCCTGCTCAACCACCCCATACACGTTAACATGAGCTCTGTGACTCACATCACCCCACCCCACCCAGCTCCCAAAATGGTCAGCGAACTTCTGAATTGTACAGAAGGAGGCCATCTATTTAAAAGGGATGTTAACTTTCTATAGAATTCCCTTTCCTCATTTTCTGTGATGTTGTGGAGCCAGGAGGAGAGATAAGGGACGCTCGGTCCTAACCATGTGTACCTTTGAGAAAGTTTACAAAATCCGACTGGAAGTTTTTTGTCTTACTCTGTGTCTGTCTGTCTCTTTTCCATACTCATCTTCCTTTTCTCTCTCTCTCTCTCTCTCTTTCCTTCTCTGTGCCACCTCCTTTCCCTGAGGGAACCAGAACCTTCTTTTCAAACAAAAACAAAAAAGAAAGGAGAAAAAAAGTTAACTTTTTATTTATGCTTTTATAAACATTTTTCTCGCAGCGTTTGAATAATTTAAAAAAAAACTATAAATTTGCGAGAGGGTGAAAGGGAGATTCCTTTTGCTTGGGAGAAGAGGATTTCACAAAGGGGACCGTGCGATTCCCACAAGAAGAAGGAAGTCCAGATGTGGAAAGAGGGGTGGAAAGGGTTACTGCTGGACCTCTACAGAAAATACTGCTGTTGGAAAACTTAATTGTGTCCGGGCAAAAGATAGCAATGCTAGATTTGTGTATGGGCACTTTCTTAGGAAGCCCAGTGGGGTGGGGAAGGGATCCCAAAGGTATTAGATCAAGTGCCTGAATGGTGCAAACAAGATTTTTTGGGGGGGAATTTGGAGAAAGCGGGAGAAGAAAGAAGTCCCATCTTCCAAAAAGTTTGAAGAAGGAAGTACCTGACAGTGGAAAAGGAGATAATAACTTGCCTTCAAGAGGGTAAAAGAGTTGACCCCCTATGGGGGAAAGAATCACAAGAAGTTGTGCCTTTGGAAAGGAAAAAGTGCAATAGGAGAGACCCTGTGACAAGGGGCAAAAGGGAGGGGGGGTGCCTGGCCTTTTTTCAGGGCGCTCGGAGTGCAATACATGAAGTCTTGCCTTCCAGATGGCGAGGAGAGGCATATCAAGGGCAAAAGAAACTTAAAAAGAGGGCTTTAATGGAAAAGGGGTTTCTGCTCCCCGTAAACTGTATCCGCTCGTTGTGTGAGTGACTGGGAACCAGAGAGGAGAATAATGGATAGAGAGAGGATGATGGTGGAGATCCCCCGGTATATTATGGGGTGTGCTCCACAAGGAATCTCCCACTCAGCCTCTCCATGGATCCTGCATGAGGAAGTGACTGATCCTTTGCTGTGTGCTGCGTATACTGAGAATGTCTGTATAGCCAACAAAAAAAACAGGAACATTAACTTTCCCTGACAGTTTTCTACGCCTGCCCCCCTCCCCTCCTAATGCTTTGCTCGGGCCTGGATCCGAAGAAATTTCACCCTTCCCCACCCCCTCCGTATTCCCGGTTTGCCTTTTTGACTGGATATTTCTTATTTCGTGTCTTTGGGATTGAAAAAAAACAACATTAAATAAGTCTTGCAGGAAAAAAATAATTTAATAAAATATATTAATAAAAGTGTTTGAAATGAGTATGCTTTATTTTATCAGAGGAACTGATCTCATCCATCTATTCCTGTTCAGTTAATTTGTGTTGAAACATGTGAATTTAAGATGGCACCTGTGTCTACGAGTTGTCCATCTGGGTACACAGAAAGAACTTCCTCAAAGATTGGTGGTATATTATTATTATTATTATTATTATTATTATTATTATTATTATTATTATTATTATTATTATTATTATTATTATTATTAAACCATAATTGGGCGTACTCTGGTAAAGGCAAATTTGCATTGGGAGTGGATATTTCTCACAGTAGGACAGGCGAAGAACTGCATAATGAACTCATCAAAAAGTGGCTTCATTTTGGCAGTTTCACATCTGGCTTAGACACAGAAGAAGAAGAAGAAGTAGTTATCCATCAATCCATTATACCACACTGGGTATCTCTAAGCCCACTACCACAATGTTAATTATCAATCATCCCACCATCTCACTTGGTCACCACCACTCTACCATGCATTCAGTGGCCCAAATCCTGTTGAGTAATGTACGCCTGTGCAATCTGAATTAAATCATCTCCATCTGCAGATTGCAGCGGGTTATTCTTCCCCTAAAGCAGGTTGGAGGAGGAGAAAAGATAACCTTGCAACAGCTGACATGGCTGGATCAAGTAAGGCTGGGAGAGAAAGTGTACAACAACCTTGCAGTGCTGTCTGTTGAAAACTCAAAACTAGGGTTTGCTCCTTCCTAAAGCTGTTCAGAAATGAAAACATCATAACTCTAACAATGCAAGCCTTCAAAAGATTTTTAAAAAGGGGGTGGGCAGGCAAGGGGAAAAACTGCTACAGGGTGGCCTGTAAGTCCCTACCCGTCCATATGTATTATACAGTAATTCTTTTCTCCCCCCCCCCCAAGAGAAATATGCCTGATTTAAGCCTATTTACATTTGAATATTGTGACAAGTACAGTAAAGCCCTGGTTAACATAATTAATGCATTTCCTGGGACGTTTCTTAAAGCAAAAATTACTTAAACTGAATTTCCCATAGGAATGCATTGCATGTAATTTCCCATAGGAATGCATTGAAAACCAAAACATGTTAACCAAAACGTGGTTTCCCATAGGAATGCATTTTAAAAAGGGGGGGGACCTGTAAATCGAGCCACTATTTTCTATGGATTTCCTTTTGTTACAATTTTTTTTGTTAACCCAGGTTCCACGGTACATGGGTACATGTGAGTGCAACTGCAATAATACTGGTGACACCCTGGATAAAATCTGGCAAAGTTAGAGGAAAAAAATCAATAGGGACTTAGTCAACACTGGTGAAAATTTAGCTTAATCTTTGACCAGCTGAAACTTCTGTCCCAAAAAGAAACTCAACACGTCAAAGGCAAGAAGCTGTGCAGCCCACTCTACTCTTTTTAAAGTCTATTGTAGCAATAAGAAGAGGCGTGGTTTAACCAGAGAGAGAGAGAGAGGGACAGAGGGAACGCGCGTGCGCACCGCTCTGCCCTACGACAGTCTAGCCACTTTCTCGATAGCCTTCTGCGCCCCCTTGTGGAGCCCAGA
The DNA here is from genome assembly GCA_030440675.1 of Furcifer pardalis. NCBI lineage: Eukaryota > Metazoa > Chordata > Lepidosauria > Squamata > Chamaeleonidae > Furcifer > Furcifer pardalis. The sequence continues at coordinate 4,417,808 of CP126897.1, forward strand.
TGCGGTGGCTTTTGACTAGCTCAGGGGTGCCCAAACATTTTGGGCCATGGGCTGATCATGTAGTTCAGGAAGCTGGTCACTAAGGCCCGGGGGCCGGGTGTGGCCCCCGATGCCAATTCATCCGGCCCGCGAAGCCCTCGTCGCTCCTGGAAGCAGAAGTAAAACGCGCCCGTACGGGCGCGTTTTACTTCTGCTTCCAGGAGCGACGAGAGCTTCGTGGGCCGGATGAATTGGCATCGGGGGCCACATCTGGCCCCCGGGCCTTAGTTTGGGCACCACTGGGCTAGCTGGATGCTTGCGGATTCCAAAGCACTGACTCTTTGGCCATAAACAGAGATGAGCAAGGAACCCTAGAGTCAAATACGGCTGGCTTTTTGAGCAAGGGCGACCTTTACCTAATTTGTACTCCTAGCCTTCCATTAAGGCATGTGTGTTAATAAAGGAACTTGAGTTTGGGATGGCAGCACCAAATCAGGATAATAAGGGATTATTTTTGCCTGTGTTGATTGCAGTGTTGAAACTTTTGGTGCCTGGAAAATTCTGGGAATTGCAGCTGGAAAGGGGTGGGGGTGGGGAGACAACTTTCCTAAATGTTGGCTAATTTGCTTAGTAAAAATCTCCATTGCTCAAAAGCCAGTCATTTCTGATTCTAAGGGTCAGTACTCATCTCCATTTACAGCCAAAGAGTCAGCATTGTCTGCACCTGCCGATGTTTCCGTGGTCATGTGGCAGGCATGGAAGACTGTTACCTTTCCCGCCAAAGCAGTGCCTATTTATCCACTTGCATTTTTTGCTTCTAAAGTGCTAGGTTGGCAGAATTTGGAATAGATAACAGGTGCTTGCTCCGTCGTGCAACACTTGGGTCTCAAACTGCTGGTCTGCCATCCTTCCAATTGTCAAGCTCAGCATTTTAACCACTAAGCCACCACATCCCAGTGAATTGGCTTACCTCATAGTAAAGAGTATCTGTGTCATTATTTGGCAAGAATCAGGTGAAAAGCTAGAAGTCTTCTCAACAATTACCGTTAGGCAAATGACACTGCAATTTAGATGGTCCGCAAAAGTAATAGCAATGAAGTTAATAATGAATGTGGTCTGAGAATGAATGTCTAAGAAAAACCAGTTCATGGCAACCAGTAAAAATCCCTCCAAGAAATGCAGTTGAAAATCCAAAATGAATGTGTGGGCAAGGTTATCTTGCTTTGGTAATAGAGTAGACCATACTGTTAGTGATTCAACACTGAGCATCAGGTGGAGGTTAACTAACCTGACAACCCTGAGGACTAACAGCTTGGTGCCCAAGTCCACAGGGAAGGGTGAGGGTCCCCAAGTGGATTAAATCCCACTTGAATCCATCTTGATGGAGGGCAGCAGCTTCATCGATACTGGCTGGGGGCTGAGGAGGACTTTGCGGGCCAAAAGGGCTCAAGACCAGAAAGAGACTCATGGAACTGGATCAGTGGTACGATGGGGGTCATGATGCGATGCAGAAGGCAGATGAAAGGCTATTGAATTTTATTCGCAGGACAGTCTTCATGGCTGATCACCATGATGATTGCCAATATTCGGAATTGGCTATGGCACAAGAGGAGAGGGCAAGTATAAGTAGCATGAAATGAGAATGAATGAATGAATGAATGAATAATGGGACCCTAGCCACAATAGAAGACTGAATAGGGGCTGCTCCTTTAAGAGGAAAGTTATAATGTTCAACAAAAACTTAAAACTTGATTTGAGAATGTGCATTATACTTGTGGTTCTACTGAATGGCACGAGGCTGTGGATTTTAATTCAGGTTATTATTATTGTTGTTGTAAGTATCTGCTTATGTTTGTTACAGGATGCTAAGAATATGGATGACCAATGAAGAAATACTAAGAAAAATGTATAAAGGCCAAGAAAGGATAAAACACATAAAACAAAGAAAGCTATAGTGTGTCAGTTAGATAAGGAGAAATCAAAAGAACAGATTGTTACAGCTGATCACTCAAGGTGAAGCACATGGGGAAAGATGTTGAGGGATGAAACAGTTTCATGTTTGGAAAAATCTTTTTTGCCCCTTGTGGGGCATGTGCCCCACCTTGGGAACCACAGGTATATACTTTGGGGTAGGGTGAAGGAAACAAGAGAGGCGCATAATATCGGCACAAAAGAGTTAATGGACATAAACCAGATATTAGGATTGGCAATACAGTATATATACAGAAACCTGTTTCAAACTACTGTATTGCAGTCTACCTTAATTCAATTCTAATTATTAATTCCAATTCAGTTCAACCTAAAGGTGCCAAAACGTTTTTCTCTTGTTTTATTGATTCACTGACATGCTTGCAGAGAGTAACACTGTCCAGCAGGAGGCTCCCTTGGGAACAGGTATTAGCGAATGCTCAGGTGAGTTTACCTGGCTGGCTGGCCGACTGTTGTCCGGAAATATAAGAAGTTGACTCAGCAAAAAGGGGGTGGTGGTGGTGAAGAAAGAGCGTGTCACCTGTCACCCCCCCCCCCACACACACACACACACCTTCTCCACTTCCAAAGAATACTTGGTACTGTGGGATCAAAAAAAAAAGTAAGTGTACAAAGTGGACTTCTGGACAGGTAAGGATGAAATGGAGAAACCAAAAAAAGGAAAGAAATAGAGGAGAACAGAGTTAGGATAAGGGGTAAGTAATCCCAAAAAGGGGTGCGGTGGCTTAGGCATTAAGACATTTAACTTGATAATTGGAAGCTTCGAGACCTGAGTGCTGTGCTATGGAGCGAGCTGCCGTCTCTGTCCCAGCTCCTGCCAACCTAACAGTTTTAAAGCAAGAAATTGCAAGTAGATAGATGCCTGCAACATGACCACAGAAACGTCTGAGAGATTTGGTTCCACCGTGCAATGCATGGAATGGAGCATGGCTGATTTAGCTACAGGTGGAGGGCAGAATCCACCCCGTGCTGACACTGTATTCCTCCCAATTCCACATTCCAGGATGCCAGAGGCACAACTCACACTACCAGTCCTGATCCGGACCATACGAAGTGCACGGACCCAGGCAGAGGAGCGCGAACTAGTCCAAAGGGAAAGCGCCAAAATCCGTGGAGCCTTTCGAAACGATGAATCTGAAATGAGAGCCTCCAATTTAGCCAAATTACTCTACATCTACATGCTGGGTTATCCTGCCCACTTTGGACAGGTACATAGGGGGGATTGTATAAATCAGTGGTGCCCAAAATAAGGCCCGGGGGCTGGGTGCGACCCCCGACGCCAATTCATCCGGCCCACGAAGCCCTCGTTGCTCCTGGAAGCGGAAGTAAAATGCGCCTGTATGATAGTATGGGCGCATTTTACTTCCGCTTCCAGGAGTCAAGAGGGCTTCATGGGCCTGATGAATTGGCATCGGGGACCACACCTGGCATCTGGGCTTTAGTGACCGGCTCCCTAAACCACATGATCGGCCCACGGCCCAAAAAGTTTGGGCAGCCCTGGTATAAATAATGCAGGATGACGTATTTAATCCATTTAAATGACTGACAGGTGCAGCCCTGCTGTGATTCGTTTTCTACTGGCCTTTTTTTTAAAATGTTGCTTTATTATTCCTGCCACCCCCATAGATGGAGTGCCTGAAGCTCATCGCTTCCCACCAATTCAACGAAAAGAGAATCGGCTATCTCGGCGCTGCCCTCCTATTGGATGAGAAGCAGGACACTCACCTTCTGCTCACCAATAGCATCAAGAAGTGAGGCGATGGGCGGGTTGTGTATATTTATTTATTTTTGCCCCCCAATATGGATCAGAAAAGATTTGGAAATTAAGAGGTTCTCATTGAGGTTTATGGTTGGATGAAGGAGGCCAGGCTGGAAATGTTGGGTGCTGGGGGTTGGGAGGGGGGGTCAACTTGAAGTGGCCTTCCAGAGTCAACCTTAATCCCCATCAGGATCGAATTCACAACCTTTTGGTTGCAGTACAGCAGTTTAGCCACTGCAGCACCAGGGCTCTAGAACCCTAGAGTCAGATACGACTGGTTTTCAAGCAAGGGTGACCTTGTCTTCCATTCCTCTCACTCTCTCTCTCTCTCTTACTCCCAGTGACCTCTTGAACTCAAGCTCCTGGATTCAAGGTTTGGCTCTGACCACCCTCGGGTCCCTGGGCTCGGCAGCCATGCTTCGGGATTTGGCTGGAGAAGTGGAACGGTTGGCTAAGGGAGGACAGGCCTCTGTACGGAGGAAGGTGAGAAGCTTCAAGCGGGTCTGAAATCCTAAAGGCAATGCCCTGGCTCCCATATTATTTGTTATTCAGTGCCATCCTGCAGCTTCCAACTTTTGATGGTCCTAAAAGGCGTCTCAAGGTACATGAGATGATCACGGAGTTGCTGGAAATAAGTCAATCACAGCTCGTGTGGCTGTGGGTTACCAAAAGGAACACATGCACCAAAAGTAAGAGGGAGAGGGAGAGAGAGAGAATGGCTTTATTGTTATGTATGCATATGGACTCCTCTTGCAGCAAGAAGGGGCAAATATATACAGACAAAGGTCTTTTACAAACCTGGCCCATGAGACAGACAGCCGGATACACACAATTCACAATAGTGCAGACCTGGGCTTACCTTATCTTTTGCATACCAAATCAGTTATTTTACCTACTTTCTGGCATAGAGACATGGGGAGGAGTCGAGAGGGACTTCTTATTCTTTTATTCACTTAAAGTTCAAAATGGCTTCTCTTTGGCTACAAGGGAACATTCTCAGCGAGTTTCTACTTCAGAGCAGCGATTGGAACCTAAGACGCCTGAGTTCAACTCCCATAGTCTATCAACGACTGTATATCACATAGGCTCTAATTATATTTTATAATTCCCCCCCTTGGGTTAGGGAATCTCAGATCTCATCCGATCCCAACCCATCTCGTCAGAGTTCCTCCATATAAATACATTATTTATTTATTTCTCACATCCCCCCCCCCCCCCCGCCGAGGTGACTCCGGGAGGCTTACAACAGATAAAAACTTACAAAAACATTAAAAATAGCACTAAAATTGGATTGTTAAATTTTAAATTTTTAAAAAATGCCTTCCCAATGCTGCATACTAAAACTGACAGCGCAGACAATAGTTAAACAAGCCAGCCTAAGGTGCCTGTCTCCCCAGCCGCCCCCACACCCACTGCGCCAGCCAGGTCTTAAGAATCTTGCCAAAGGATAAAAGCTATGTCTGGAGGCAAAGTTTGGTTGGCAGGAGGTTCCACAGGGCTGGAGCAGACACAGAGAAGGCCCTCCTTCTTGTGCTAGAGAGGCAAGCCCCTCCGGTTTGCTCTAATGGGATGAGAAGATGTCCTTGGGGTGACATAGCCTCTTAAGTACTATGGTTCACTACCTTGTATTTATTTATTTATTTATTTATTTATTTATTTATTTAATCAAAGACCCAGGGCAGCTAACAAACTTTAAAAACACTTAAAACACAGTAAAAACATGGTATAAAACCAGAATTAAACAGGATTAAAAAGTTACAAAAATGAAAAGAGATTAAACAAGTCACACACAGAGAGGGAGGGGTTAGATGAGCCAACAAACTGAGGCAACCATCTGGCCCATACCCCACACATGCCCTGCCAGCCAGGTCTTAAGCCCCTTCCTATAGGGCAGCAGCTCCGTCTGGAGACGCAGGTCACTTGGCAGGAGGTTCCATAGGGCCAGAGCAGACACAGAGAAGGCCCTCTTCTGGTGCTAGAGAGGTGCGCCTCTCTAGCCAATGGTACAACCAGAGAGCCTCTCTGGTCCACTTTGGTGGGACGGACAGCTGTCCTTAGGGCGATGCGGTCTCTTAAGTATCCTGGCCCACTACCATATAGGTTACATATGGGTTACACCATTGTAAAAATTCAGTAGGATTCTGGTTATGAAATCACACTGAGATCAGGTATGATATTAAAACAAGGTTAAGTTAATAACAATGCAAAGATGTCCCAATTGAAATAAACTGCAATTACTGTAATGGGATGTAAATAAGGCATAATACCCAGTGTGGTATTATTGGTCATAGCTGATAGGAAGATGGATTCGGATTCTGGAGGTTCGAATTCCTACTCAGCAAACTCACTGGGAGAGTGGAAGTGGTAAAAACCACTCCTTAAATATCTCAGTTATTCTGTGCATGCTCAGAGGCACTGGTCTTTTACAAAAAACTCAGCTTCAGAGGTTCCTATTATACTTTGTGCCTACTCCAAACCCTCTCCACCTTACAATTCTCCTTTGATTTTTCTATCAACTAGGCTGTGGTCTGTGCAACACATATTATCCGGAAGGCGCCAGAACTTATAGAAGGTTTTATTCCACTTGGAGAGCAGCTGTTGAATGAACAAACTCACGGTAAGCCATCTTCTCTCTTCAGCTAGACGCTGAAAAGCAACTTGAATGGTCAAAGTTCTGGATTCTAGATCAAATCAAACCTCAATTGTCACTAAACCGAGGCTATCATACTTTGAGTAGGTAAAGGTCACCCTTGCTCAAAGGGCAGTCATATCCGACTCTAGGGTTCAGTGCTCACCTCTGTTTATAGCCGAAGAGCCAGTGCTGTCTGCATCTGTAGATGTTTCCATAGACATGTGGCAGGCATGCCTAAACCCTGGAGTGCATAGAACACTGTTTACCTTCTCACTGAAGTGGTCCCTATTTATCTACTTGCAATTGCTTGCTTTTGAACTGCTAGGTTGGCAAGAGCTGGGACCGAGACAGGAGCTCATTCCATTGTGTAGTACTCGGGTATGTGGTTCGTGCTGACCTGCCACCTTTCAGTCAGCATCTTAACCACTTTCAGTATATCACAGGAAAACATGACTCACTGGAAAAGGCAATAATGCTGGGGATAGTTGGCTGGTTGGTTGGTTTCTTTCTTTCTTTCAGCTTATATACCGTGTTTCCCCAAAAATAAGACACTGTTTTATATTTATTTTTCCTCAAGAAGACACACTATGGCTTATTTTCAGGGGATGTCTTATTTTTATTACGCCACTGGCTGCCCATCTACTTTATCGCTCTGCGCTGGGACGCTGTATAGCCACACCTATCACTATGTATTATTTTGGGGGTATGGCTTTTATTGCGCAACTGCTGAGAAATCCTGCTACAGCTTATTTTATGGGTATGTCTTATTTTCATGGAAACACGGTACTGCCCCATAGCACATCCACTCCTTGAGTGGTTCACAAAACAAGTTGAAGACAAAAGAAAAAGAGGAAGACTTCACATTACATGGATTTGCTCACTAAAGGAAGCCATGGACCATAGTTTGTAAGACCTGGGCAGGGCTGTAAATGATGACACCCTTGGGAGGCTATTAATTCATTGCGTCCTCCTAAGGCTGCATTATGTCCAAGAGGGACTTTGCTAGAGTTAAGAATCTTAAGGTCTGAGCGCAAAATGGATGTGAAACATCATTTCTCCCATCATATGAAGGCATCGTAGTGGGACTGACCAGGCATAGTTTCAGGGAAATAGTTCTAAATACTGTAACCAGCTATTAGTAATTCATTCCCTTTCCTAATAATAAGTAAGTAATGTTACTTGAATCATAATAAGGGATATCTACACTTCTTCTGTGTAACGGTAACTTTTGGTTTATTTTTATAGTTACCGAGTATAGTTACCTCAGTAATTGGTGGCAAAGTAATATTGCTTGTTTTTGAGTTTATTGTTTCTTCTCAGTTATGGGTTTGGGGGAACCACAAAACAGATGAGAATATGTTTTGGATTCAAGACAATCCCTTCTCTTAGTTGTATGTTTGGATTTGGTTCAGCTTTTGTTACTTAAGTAAGAACTTAGTTACTGTTTGAGAAGTGAGGAAATTAAGAGTTACATTTGGAAACACTGTACAGTACTGTAATTAACATTGGCTAAAGCCTTCTTGTGGTTTTATTGTGACATAAATGTAGCAAATGCCTACCCTACCTTCTTAACTTTCAACAATTCGTCCCCCAAGATTTACACTGTTTGCATTATGCCAGTGGATGCAACGGGTAGGTTTTTGGCTTGGAACTTTAAATACTTTGGGTGGCAGCAGTTTGAAATTTAAGCAAGTGCTTTTTCAACTTTGAAACTACTGTATTCAGTATCCTTTATTAACTGAGTAGTCATCTGATCATATCAGGTTAAAATGTAGTGAATACATTAGATAAAATATAATTACAGTGGAACCTTGGTTAACAAAGGGCTTGGTTAACATACAAATTGCATAACAGAAGGAAATCCATAGAAAACAGTGGCTCAGTTTATATAATTTTTTCGGAATGGATTAATTGGTTTTCAGTACATTCCTATGGAAAACTGAATTTCAATTTACAGTATGTATTTTGGTTTTGAATTCAATTGCATTCAATGCATTCCTATGGAAAATTCAGTTAAAGTAATTTTCGCTGTAAGAAACGTATCGGAGAATGCATTAATTATATTAACTGAGGTCCCACTGTACATAGAACAGAGTAAAAGCAGGTTAGAAATAGAATGATACAATATCAATAAAGTAAGATAAAACAATTACTCAATAAAATCCATCACCTTTGCATGCACTCCCAATCTGATCAAGAAAACATCTTATCTTTTGAATAGCCCCAACTATAAACTTGACAGTTCTAATATTTACATATTTATTTGTGCTCTAGAGGAAGTAAGTTAGCTTTTTTTTTTTTTTTTAGAAAATCAGATTCTTGGTATTTCATTCTGTCTTATAATGTCTGTAGATACTGGACTCTTATTGCAGCATATAATTGACAACTAAACAGAACGTATGCATTATTTTCTATTTCTGGTGCTTTTGGAACTACTGAACACAAGAAGCAATCTTGACTTATCTGTCTTTCTCCAGGAATTTTGCATGGTGGCATCATGTTAATTGCAGAGATGTGTGAACAAAGCCCGCAAGCCCTGGAACACTTTTGCAAGGTGGGAAGTTGGGATCTGACCCTCATCACCATCGCCACCTCACTGCCTTGTCTACTGCCTAGAATCATCCTTAAAAGCTCACGCTTATGATTAGCTAGAGGTGTTGTATGAATTAACCTCTGGGTTCAAGCAAAACTGGGAGAAAACAGGGATGGGGGGGGCAGCTTCAACTCCTAAAATGTCAATCAACATGGACACTTATGATGGTTTTAAGCAATGCCCACCTGCCTTGTCCTTCATGGGCCACTGCCTGCCTGTTTTTCAGAGCCATGAATTCCTGGAAGTCATTTCCACTTTTTTTGGGGTGGGGGTGGGGGTGGGGGTGGGGGACTATTTCAAGCCTCAAATTCATTTACAGTGGAACCTTGATTAATGTAATTAATGCATTCTTTGGGATGTTTCTTACAGCAAAAATTATTTTAACTGAATTTCCCATAGGAATGCACTGAATGCAATTTCTTATAGGAATGCATTTAAAACCAAAATATGTTAACTAAAACACGGTTTCCCATAGGAATGCATTGAAAACCAATCAATCTGTTCTGGGAGGAAATCCATAAACCGAGTCGCTTTTTTCTATGGATTTCTTTTTGTTATGTGATTTTTATTAACTGAGCCGTTTGTTAACTGAGGTTCCACTCTATTTTATTTAATTTCAGTCCTGTGTTTCTCCCCATTCAGAGTCTTTACAGGACAGCTTACTAAATAAGGCTTTAAAACTTACTCAGATAAAAGGTAATGTTAAAAAAGCAATTAAACACATAAAGTTCTTAAAAGACAATGAAGTTAAAATATATTTAGAACATTAAGGAAGACCTATGTCCAGTGGGATGTAGTAGATACAGTGAAGGACTAAAACTTTGAGGATCTTGGTTCAAACCCCCTGTCAGCCATAGAAATACACTTTGGAGGTGGAACTGGTTAAGCACACCTTTTAAATATCTGAAAATCCTGTCCTGTGAACTCAAGCCAATATGACAATGAACAATTTCTTCTTGGAGAAGTGTGATCAGCCATTTTAATCTTCCCCCACCCCCACAAAAGAGGGGGAAAACATTCCCACCCAGTCTTAAAGGATGACATTCAATGTGACTAGCAATGATAGGCTGTAATAAAGCAAATCCAGTTAAGACATAAAGCAAATTAAAAACAAATCCATTACTAAGAAAGCCATCTGCAGATACCATCCATGGCAGGCATGAACAGACACAAACTGGGAGGTGGGGGAGAATCAGCTGCCTCCTCACTTCACCAGTGATAAACAAAAACAATTATGGAAAAAAAATTCCAAAAATTTCTGCATATAGTCAGTATACTTATAGCACACATGCTGACATGAAATAATAAGCAAATACAGCAATGCAAACTGACATTCTGTATACAGTCAAACCTTGCATAAAGAGCGCTTCGCTCAAAGAGTAATTCGCTTAAAGAGCAAAATTTTTTCTGAATGTTCACTTCGCTTAACAAATAAAACCAACCAAAAACTCACTTAACAAATAAATCGGGGTTCACAATCCCCCCCCCAAATTGGTCGCTTACAATGGTGTTTCGCTTAAAGCGCAAACTCGCTTAAAGAGCAATCCTGTGGAACGCATTATGCTCTTTAAGCGAGGTACAACTGTACAATTATTTGTGGGCAAGGTTTATTGGTGGTGGTGGGGGGAGCTTTCTTCTGAGTAGACTTTTAAGGGATTGCATAATTAAACAGTCTAATAAAAACTTGCTAATTGCTTTGAAATGTTCCACTTTGAGATCAAAGGATTCTTTCCAGATCAAAGTGATCCTTTGATCCTTTTTCAGTCAAAGTACAAACACCCCTAATGCCCAACAGGACCTGTAGGTCATTGGTGAAGTTAAATGCTAAGTTTTAAGGGCTGAGTATAGCTTTATGGGTGGCTTTCTGATTGATTGCTGTACAGTCTGAACATTTGCAAGGCTTCTTGGCATCTCTAGGTGGGGCTACAAATCTTGGGGTGAGCCCTGTTGGTAAAACATGTGGTTTTGGGGGTGAAGTGTCTGAGCAAAATTGCACCCCAGATATATCAAGACACACTGCCTCAGCCTAAGGATGCTTGACTATGTGTGGTCCTTGGATCTCTTGGACTACAAATCCCATACTTCTCTACTCTAGAAGTTCTACCTGATAAGTAGACACCTACATGAAGCCAGTACAGTACTGTGCTTGATTTGGACTAATTATGCCCTAGTGTCTCTATTTTGCTGAATACTTTGTGTTATTCTTATTAAACAGTACAGTACTTTGTTGGTGCAATTTTTCTCACTCTGTCAAGAAGATCGGAAGATTCTGCCAGAGGTTATTTGGGGCCCTTTCTCCCAGATGAGCCACAATTAGAATCTATAAGTCAGGGAGAACTACCAGAATGCAATATTATGGGATTTGTAGTCCAAGAAATACCTAAAATCCCTCCTCCAATGCTTGCAGTCTTCCCAGTCCCTGTTTACCCCTCTCTGTGACATCCCAAGGATCTGCCCCTTAAATTTACTCTCATGTCTCAGGAAATGAGATGTTACAGACCTGGAAACTCTACTCACTGTTTTATTTTTTTTCCCTGTGTTCCCTGCAGTGTGTGCCCAAGCTGGTAGGCATTCTGCGCAATCTGGTGGTGGCAGGATACTCTCCTGAGCATAGCATTTCTGGAATCAGCAATCCTTTTTTGCAGGTAAGAAGATCAGCTCCATCCATTCACTGGTGGTGTACTGCAGCCAAAACTTCTGACATTGTGAGTTTGATCCTGACAGGACACAAGGTTGACTCAGCCTTCCATCCCTCTGAGGGTGGTAAAATGAGTACCCAGCATGTTGTGGGCAGAATGCTACCCTGTCAGTTTTAGCTTGGGTGTGTTTGGGGTGTGTGTGTTTGGAGCAACAGACAGAACTGGCGCTGGTATTCAGAGGGTTAATGGTGCTGTTCAGCCACTGCATTAAGAAATGCACCATAGCTTAGGTCTTCTTTTCTGTCAACTTTCTGAGCAATGCTCCTGTCTCTTCCATTGCCCGAACCGGTCCTCACCTCTTTGAGCCATCCCTTATGTTCCCCTCCCTTGCAGGTGCAGATCTTGAGGCTGTTGAGGATTCTGGGTCAAGACAACGAGGAAACCAGTGAGGCCATGAATGACTCTTTGGCTCAGGTGAAGACAAGATTTGGGTGGTGTGAGCATCAGAGCCCGTGGAGAATGTTTCAGAGAACTTGGGAGAGGGCTATTTGGAAGGCGCGTTCTAGATCTTGTGGACCAGACTTCCAGATAAATTGTAAATTTATCTTCTGGATTGTTTTGATACTCTTTCTGAAAAACATGAGGCAGGTGAAGTTTACTTTTGACCAAAAGTTTGGTAAATAAAGTTGAAGACGAGGCTTCGGAGACAGAAGGTCTTTGGTAAAGGTCTTTTTCCAAGTCTCTAGCTTGCCAATCATAGAACGGGATAGAAAGAAGCCAAGATGAAAATTTTAGAAGGGAAGAGAAAAATGGGCATCCCCAAATGAGAACAGCAGGTTTCATGTGTCTGTTTCTCCCAGGTGGCCACCAATACGGAGACGGCACGCAATGTGGGCAATGCCATCTTGTATGAAGCGGTTCTCACAATTATGGGTATACAGTCAACCAGTGGACTGCGGGTATGATGGAATGTTGCGGCACAAATACACTAATGGCTGGGTGAAATCAGCATCTTCCTTGGTTCCTCTCTCATTTCAGTCTTGTTTTCTGGACAATTTTGCCCTAGGGCATTGATGGCGAACCTTCTAGAGACTGAGTGCCCAAACTCAACAGGCTGCCATTTGTGTTTCAGAGGGGCAGGGTGAACTCTGTGCTGGGAGGAGGGAGGAACAGCTCCTGTTGGGCTGCTGGGTAGAGGGGCGGGGTGAATTCTCTGCTGGGGGGAGGGAGGAAGTTCTCCCATTGGGCTGCTTGGCAGATGGGCAAGGTGAACCCTGTGTTGGTGTGACAGCATGTGTGCCCACAGAGAATGCTCTGAGAGCCCCCTTTGGCACACGTGCCAAAGGTTCGCCACCACTGTCCTAGGGATACCAAATTTGGGAGGCTGCCTGACATAGTTACAGTGCTGTCCAGCATCACACTCCTCTCTGCTAATGAACAGCTGCTGTGAGGACCCTTCCCCGCCCCCCGCCCCCAGTTTCTTAAGACCCATTTTTGTCTAAATAGAATCATGAGTCTGGTAGTTCCGCTGACTGCTCTTGGCTTGGTCTGTTGCTTCGCTTGATCTCTCTTGGCTTTTTCTTTGCTGTAGATCAGTGGCGCCCAACCTTTTCAAGCCTGGTCATGCTCTCTGTCAGCTTCAAGGGCCAGACGGCCATTTTGCCCTGTCTGCACAATGGGGGTAGCCATGTTGTCCCAACAGCTTCAACAGGCCTTAGGTTGGGAACCTCTGCTGTAGATGATACCTTCTAAGGAAATAAGGATGCTCCACTTTTTCATATACAGGTTCTTGCTATAAATATCCTAGGCCGGTTTCTCCTTAACAAGGATCGGAATACCAGGTAAAAAAATCAAATAAAAATGACAAGGAAAATTCCCTGTAGGGGGCAAGTAAATTTCAGCATTTTAATCTGCTAAGAATTGTTACTGGTTCCTAGAACCTGTTTCTTGCTTCTGAAAATCTTTGCTGTCATCTAATTTTTATTTGTTTTCCTGGTCACAAACCATAATAATATTGTGATGTGGGCGGGGTCTTAAATCACCATTCCCTATAGGTATGTGGCTCTAACTTCTCTCCAGAAATTGTTACAAGCAGAGAATAGTGCTGTCCAGAGACACCGAGACACCGTTCTGGCATGCCTGAGTGATCCTGACCCGTCTGTCAAGAGGTGAGAGGAAGAGGTGGGAACAGTGGTGGGCTGCTACCGGTTTGGACCGGTTCAGCTGAACCCGTAGCGGAAATCCAGAGGGGTTCACGGGGTGGGTGGGTAGTAAACCCCTGGGTGACCGGTTCGTTCACCTCTCCTTTGGTCAATTCATTTGATAATTCCTTTCACCTGACCGAGATACAATCATGTGAAGCAGACAAGCTTATAAGGTTTATCCAGTGGTGGGATGTCAAAAATTTTACTACCCCACCGTGATGTCATCACAATGTGGGCGGAGCTAACGTCATGACATTGTGGGTGGAGCCAACATCATGATGTCATGACATTGTGGGTGGGGCCAAATAAAATAAAATAAAAATAATAAAATATGCACACACACACACACCTCAATTCACCCACTCACCCACCCACAACACAAACTCGTAAATAAAATAAATAAATAAATAATAAAATAAGAAATACATTAAAATACACCCACCCACTTTGTTAAAAACCCCAAGCCAGGCCGCCAAGCCTGCCAGCCACCAGGCCTTTTTAGGAACTGTGGTAGTATGTCAATATAGGTAAAGGTATTAAATACACATTAAAATACACACAGACACACCACATCCAAAGGTGAGTCACTTACCCTGGGGAGCAGGCTATGGGGAGCTTCAGGCTAGTAGCTTCTCTTCCTCCTCCCCGCTTGGGAGGACAGAAGCTCCCCATAGCCTGCTCCCCAGGGTAAGTGACTCACCTTTGGATGTGGTGTGTCTGTGTGTATTTTAATGTGTATTTAATACCTTTACCTATCTTGACATACTACCACAGTTCCTAAAAAGGCCTGGTGGCTGGCAGGCTGTGCATACGCACCAAGCACTGTAGGCAGGCATGTATACCAAGTACTTGGCGTGCATTCGTAGTGAAAAGGTAAGCCCCGAAGGTGGTTCCCCAAAAAAAGGTGCTACCGGTTCTCCGGGACACTCGGAAAAGTTACTACCGGTTCTGGCGAGCTGGTGCGAACCTGTTACATCCCATCACTGGGTTTATCTCTTGTTACAGTATATGGCTCACCAAGGGAAAGAAATCTTTTAAGGGGAAAGAGGCATACAAGTGGGCGCAATACAAGTGCAAAAATTAAATTAAATCTCATTTGGTGTAGACCAGGATTGGCCAACCTTGGTGCTCCGGCTGTTCTTGGACTTCAGTTCCCAGAAACCCTGATCAGCAGACGTGCTGACTTGGATTTCTGGTCATTAAAGTCCAATAACAGCTGGAGCACCAAGGTTGGCCACCCTTGCTGTAGGCATTGTATGCCACTCTTATTTTGCTTGGCCACCTCTGAGTTTACTGGTATTTCTCCTGCTTGGTTCTCTTCCCCCAATTTGATGTATAATTAAATGTAGACTTCCATCTCTCTCTCCTCGTCCTCAGGCGAGCCCTGCAGCTGAGCTTGGCTCTGGTCAACCACAACAACGTCAGAACAACCATCAAGGAGCTGCTAGCTTTCCTTAATGTCTGCGCCCCAGAGTTGAAGACAGATTGTGTTTCTGGAATATTCCTGGCTGCTGAGAAGTGAGTGAGCTCCAGTCTTTGCTGTAGGGGTTTACTCTGGAGTCCGTTCCAAGGAGAAATGTTGGTTATAAGCGGGGCGTGTCCATCTGAGGAATGGGACTGAGACATACTTTTCTCTTCTTTTGTTGTTTTTTAAACTTCTTCTTTAGGTTTGCTCCAAACAAACGTTGGCATATAGATACCATTCTTCAAGTTCTCACCATGGTAAGATGGAGGGCAATGACTCCACAGGCACCAATGGGAACCATAAAATGCAGACTACTCATATATAGCTCTATAGCAATAGCAATTCTGTGCACTCTGGTGTCTAGAAATGCCTGCCACATGTCCATGGAAACATCTGCAGACAGCTCTGGCTCTTTGGCTATAAAGAGAGATGAGCACTGAAGCCTAGAGTCAGATACGACTGGCTTTTGAGCAAGGGTGACCTTTACCTTACCACCCCATAGTTGCTTAGTGCACTCTCTGGGTGGTTCACAGATAATTAGCATTTTTGCCCTCAACATGCTGGATACTCATTTTATTAAACTCAGGAGGATGGGACAAACTTGTTACCTGGTCAGGATCAAACTCACAACCTTTTGGATGCAGTACTGCAGTTTAACCACTGTGCCACCATAGCTCTAGTCACAACATTCATGTCAAAGTTTTTTTAAAAATTTTTTTTGCCTTGCATTTCTCTCAAAATGGTGGGAATAAGAAACCCTGTATTTTTGAAGGAAAGTTCAGGCAAGTAACTAAAATTATTTCCAAAATACAGTCTGCCCTGCCTTAGAAGTGTCTCTCAATATGTATTTTCTTCCTGTGCTATTTCTCCCTTAAACCCTGTTTCTAGGATCATATTGGAAGCACAATTTTCAGTAGGATTAAACATATACATGTTCTGAGGTCTTGTGTTTAATTGCATCCATTCTATAGGACAGGGATTCTCAACCTATGGCCCACAGGGTGGCCCTGGCCTGCAGCACCATTTCATGTGGTCCACGGCAGTGGCAGCACCGCTGCCAGAAGCAGAAGCGGATGCATTTACAACAGCTATAAATGCACCTACGGCTGTCGTACATGCGTTTATGACACCTGCGGATGTATTTTACGGCAGCGTTTATGGTGGCGGGGGGGGGGGGACCACCAGTCTGGTCTGCAGCTGGAAAAGGTTGAGAACCCCTGCTATAGGGCAATGGTTCCCAATCTGGGATCCATCCCCCACAGTGGGTCACTTCAGTTCCCAGAAGCCTAAGTCAGTACATTGGGGAATTGACTTAGTCCAAAAACCAAAGGTTGGGGAAAAACTGCTTATAGAAGCTTCTGTGGCAGGCCACGTCTCTATCTCAAGTGTTTTCCACAGAGAAGAGTCAAGTAATTGAGGGGGGTGGAGGAAGTGTCTAGTTAACCCTTTCAGGCTAAATACAGAAACCCCTTTGCTGTGAATAGAGCCAACTGTTCCATTTTCCCTGTCTTGATAGGCTGGCTCCTACGTGCCTGATGATTGTGTCTCTAACCTCATCTACCTGATCGGAGGTGCAAAGGAGCTTCACAGTTATGCAGTCCAGCGGTTGTATGATGAACTGGCCCAAGATATCTCTCAGGTAGGGGTGTGGACCATGATCTTGGGGCTGCCAGGAGACACACTTATTTATTTATTTATTTATTTATTTATTGTTCGCATTTAGTATCCTGCCCCAATCGGGAAGACCCGACTCTGGGCGGCTTACAACATACATTACCGTCATAGGTAATGGTCATAACAGTATATAAAAACCTTAAAAGTTCGTAATAATTCATAAAAATTTAAAACATTAAGACAATAAAACAGATAAAACAGCTAAAAACAGATCCAAATACAGATACAGATGCCAGGTGGGGGGAGGGATGGCTGCCCTTAAATCAGCCATCCTAGGTGGGAACCTGCGTTACTTGCCAACTGGTAAAGAATCAGAGGTCTTTAGTCTTAAAAGTGCCACAGAGATGTTGCTTTCCTCTAGGCCAGGGGTGCCAGGTGTGGAGCCAGTCATTAGGGAGCCAGTCACTAAGGCCCGGGGGCCGGGTGCGGCCCCCGACGTCAATTCACCCGGCCCGCGAAGCCCTCGTCGCTCCTGGAAGCGGAAGTAAAACGCGCCCGTACGGGCGCGTTTTACATCCGCTTCCAGGAGCGACGAGGGCTTCGCGGGCCGGGTGAATTGGCGTCGGGGGCCACACCCGGCCCCTGGACCTTAGTTTGGGCTCCACTGCTCTAGGCAGACATGTCTAGTACTGTAGATGCTAGACTAGAATTGGGAATTTTAGGACCAAGCAGGAAAACTTACTACAGTACACTATATCCCATGAAAACTGTCGAATAAGTTCCTGAAATACTCCCTTTGGTCAGCAGGTGGTGGTCATAGCTCAGAAGTTTGCTGGCTGGTAAATAAAGGTTTCTGAGAGCTCAGTTCCAATTTGGCCTCTTGAATACTTTACTTCAGTAGTTCTCAACCTTTCAAAGCCAGGGCCCAGGTCATGCTCCCTCCGACAGCTTTGGGGGCCAGACGGCCATTTTGCCCTTCCTCCACCACATGGCACTTCCTGGTGTGGTGGAGGCCGAGGGGCCGCCCCACATGAAATGGTGCTGCGGGCCGTATCCGGCCTGTGGGCCATGGGTTGATAATCCTTGCTTTAGTCATGGGGACTCGTCTGTGTGACTGAACCACAGCACTTTAATTTCCCTATTAACATGGAAAGCCCTGCTTCCTACCCAGAGGATGGAAATGTGTGGGTTTTAATGAAATAAACTACAATTCCCAGAATCCCCAGCCTTGTTAAAATGGAAAATAGAATGTGAATTTGAGCTAGATGAGCAGTTTAAAGAATTATGGATTATGTAGCAATAAATGATAGATTGACTTGTGAATTAAAGTTATCTGTCCGCGCCACGATATCTGTCCGCGCCACGACCTGTGCACTGGACCCATGCCCTGCCTGGTTAATTAAAGCTACCAAGATTGTGGCAGGTGGCTGGGTCGAGGCGATTATTAATGCTTCATTAAAAGAGGGGCATTTTCCAGCACCATTTAAACATGCTTTAGTGCTCCCCCTCTTGAAAAAACCTTCCCTCGACCCTATGGTAATTTCCAACTACCGTCCAGTGTCTAACCTACCTTTTTTAGGTAAGGTCCTGGAAAAAGCTGTGGCGCAGCAGTTACAGGATGTCCTGGATGAAGCAGATTATCTGGACCCGTTTCAGTCAGGATTCAGGCCCGGATATGGTACTGAAACTGCACTCGTCGCTTTGGTGGATGATCTCTGGAGAGAGCGGGATGGAGGGGAGCCGTCTGTCCTTGCTCTCCTCGATCTCTCAGCGGCTTTCGACACTGTCGATCATGGCATCCTTCTGGGAAGGCTCCGGGGTTTGGGGATCCAGGGCACAGTGTTGTCCTGGTTTTCCTCATTCCTGAGGGACAGGACCCAGTCGGTGTGCCTGGAGAAGGAGGAGTCCAGCCCTAGGCCCCTGCAGTATGGGGTGCCTCAGGGCTCGGTACTCTCTCCTCTCCTATTTAACATCTACATGAAGCCGCTGGGTGAGATCATCCGTTCCCACGGGGTACGGTATCATCAGTATGCTGATGATACCCAGTTGTACATCTCAGCCCGTGGGGACCCAAGCGGTGCAGTGGAAGTCCTTTCCAGGTGCCTGGAGGCTGTTGAGGTCTGGATGGGGGAAAACGGGCTACAGCTGAATCCCGGTAAGACTGAGTGGCTATGGGTAAGGGGCCCCGCGTTGACACGGGAGTTACCAGCTTTGGTTCTGGATGAGGCAGTTCTGCCCCAAACAGACCCGGTGCGTAATCTGGGGGTCCTCCTGGACTCACGGCTACTGTTCAATGAGCAGGTGGCAGCCGTGGCCAGGAGGGCTTTTGCACAACTTCGTGTAATACGCCAGTTACGCCCGCTCCTCGACCGGGACGCCTTGCTTATGGTCACGCACGCTTTGGTCACCTCCAGACTTGACTACTGTAATGCGCTCTACATGGGGCTGCCCTTGGTGACCATTCGGAGACTGCAGCTGGTCCAAAATGCGGCAGCCCGGGTAGTGATGGGGCGCGGGCGTTATGCTCGGGCCTCTCCACTGCTTAGGGAGCTGCATTGGTTGCCAGTTTGTCTCCGGGTGCAATTCAAGGTGCTGGTCATTACCTTTAAAGCCCTATATGGTAGTGGGCCAGGATACCTAAGAGACCACGTCACCCTAAGAACATCTGTCCGTCCCACCAGGGCGGATCGGAGGGGCTCTCTCGTTGTACCATCGGCTAGGGAGGCTCACCTCGCTAGCACCAGGAAGAGGGCCTTCTCCGTGTTCGCCCCGGCCCTCTGGAACCTCCTCCCAACTGAGCTGCGCATGCAGACAGAGCTCCTGTCCTTCCGGAAGAGCTTAAAGACCTGGCTGGCAGGACATGTGTGGGGTTCCAGGGATGTGGGATCCCATGTGGGGTGGTTAGTCTAAGGATTTTACCCTTCTGACGACACCCCCAGATACTGTTTTAGTCTATGAATTTTTAAATTTTTTATTGATGTGTTTTAACTTGGGTTGTAAGCCGCCCAGAGTCGGGCTTGCCCGATTGGGGCGGGTTAGCAAGTATGAAATATAAATAAATAAATAAATAAATAAATAAATAAATAAATAAGGGACTAACAAAAAGACATGATTTTAAAGAGATTTGGGGAGAATTTATTGAATATGTCTTAGTTAAAGCGAAAGGAACAAAACCTGGAAAGAGGAGAGAAATATAAAAAAGTAATGTTATATACTGTACTAAGAATAAACCCAAGATTTATAATGTCCCATTGGTAGTGGGTGCACATATTTGATTACGTAATTGTCTTGTCTTTTCATCCTATATTGTAGTTATTCGTTATTGTGGTTGTCTCTATTGTTAGGTTTTTAAAATTAGTATCCAAAATAAATAAAAATATTTTTTTTAATGATTGCTGCTGGTTTTAGCCTGAAGTGTAGCCTTACACAAGGAAAGGTTCCCTTCCAACTTTCCCCTCCCTTTTCAATTCAGCAGCCCTTGGTGCAAGTTGCTACCTGGTGCATTGGTGAATACGGCCACTTCCTCTTGGATGGGACGTGTGAAGAGGTGGAACCTAAAGAGGTATGGAGCCAGATGTTCAGGTTGGCCATAGGGTCCCACAGATTGCCCTTCTTCTTCTGCCATATCAGAATACAGTCAAACCTCGCATAAAGAGCGTCTCGCTTAAAGAGTAACTCGCTTAAAGAGCAGAATTTTCTCTGAATGTTCGCTTCGCTTAACAAATAAAACCAACCAAAATCTAGCTTAACAAATAAATTGGGGTTCGCAGTCCTCCACATAATTGGTCTCTTACAATGGTGTTTCACTTAAAGAGCAAACTCGCTTAAAGAGCAATCCTGTGGAACGCATTATGCTCTTTAAGCGAGGTACCACTGTACTGTATTGGCAATCATCATGGTGATTAGCCATGAAAACTTGCCTGAGAATATAATGAGTTGCAGCCGATGAAGATGATGAGAATATACTGCAGTGGCCTTTCATCTGCCTTCCACATCACAGCTTGACACCCATAATACCACTGATCCATTTCTACCAGTCACTTTCTGGTCCGGAGCCCTTTTGGCACACAAAGTCCTCCTCAGCCCCAGGCCAGGATGCAGGAAGCTGCTGCCCTTCATTAAGATGGATTCCAGTGGAATTTAATCCACTTGGGGACCATCACCTTTCCCTGTGGACTTCGGTACCCAAGGCCATTAGTCATCAGGGTGGTCAGGTTAGTTAACCACCGCCTGACACTCAGCATTGAGTTGCTGGCAGTATGGTCTACTCTATTACCATAGCAGGATAACCTGGCCAGACAGACTGCCCTATGTTAGGTCTTTCCCCTCTTTGCCACCTGCAGGTTGACCCAGAAGACATCCTGACCCTCTTGGAGCGAGTGTTGCAGTCTCATTTTTCCCTGCCAGGAACAAGGGGTTACGCACTCACTGCCCTCATGAAGCTTGGGACCCACCTCCAGGGCAACAGCATGAAGTGAGTCCCTGACCCACAACCGCCTTCCAGTCTCCGTTTCTCTCCTACCTGCATCAATGTTCTCCTTGCCCGTCTTCTTCTTCCGTGTCTAGGTCAGACAAGATGACCTAGGTCAGACAAGATGAAGGCACCTTTTGGTGAGATCATTCTGCAATTCCTTTTGTCTGACCTAGTGTGTGAAAGATTAGCCGGCAACACAAGGTGGCCGTTAGCAGGGCATTACGCCCGATTGTGGTTCAGAAACAGCACAATCTTCAAGGAAGCTCTTTCTGTGACAGGAACATACATGCTCTCATTCTCAAGGAATGGGAAACTATCAGATAAGCACTGAGTTGGAAGAAGGGGCCTTTGAGACCATCGAGTCCAATCCCCCCCTTGCTCAATGCAGGGATCCGAATCAAATCAGATCTGAAAGATGGCAGTCCAATTTTCTCATGAACGGTTCCATTATTGAAGCACTCATTACTTCTTGAAGCAGTGGGTTCTGTTGTCATACTGCTCTAACAGTTAAGGCAGTGGTGCCCAAAGTAAGTCCTGGGGTCCGGGTGTGGCCCTCAAGGCCAATTCATCCGGCCCGCAAAGCCCTCGTCGCTCCTGGAAGCGGAAGTAAAACGTGCCCGTATGGGCACGTTTTACTTCTGCTTCCAGGAGCGACGAGGGCTTCGCGGGCCGGATGAATTGGCCTTGGGGGGCCACACCCGGACCCCGGGCCATAGTGACTGGCTCCCTGAACCATATGATCGGCCCACAGACCAAAAAGTCTGGGCACCCCTTTGTTAAGAGCTTTTTCCTGAAATATTCATCCTATATCTGGCTTCCTATAGTTTCACCCCATTATTACGCGTCTTGCACTCTGGGATGATGGAGAGCAGACCCTGCCCTTCCTCTTTATGACCATCTTTCAGGTCTTTGAAGAGCCCGTCATATCCCTTCTCAGTCTCCTTTACAGGAAATAAAAGTTTGTGCTCCGTTCTGGAGCCCCCGGGAGTTCGTAAGATCTCTTGTTTAGGTACACAATTGGTATCACACGTGTAGGTCAAGGAGAGATCTTGCAAACGCCAAGCTCCAGAATAGAGCACAAACTTTCATTGCCTATTCTTGGGGGCAAAGAATCATGGCCTGGTCATGGACCACTTCAGTTGCTGCCTGAAGGGGGCGCTGTAGGAACAGAAGCGAAGCTTGCCTTGGCCGGGCCCCGTATAAAAATTTGTTTGGGGGCCCTTAGGAAGGGTAAAGATTTATCACAAAAGAAAAAAAAATGCATAAAATTAAAAGAAATATTTATTCATCATAATTAAAATTTGGGAAGTTTTTATTAATTTTTGCTTACGCACGTTGGGGGCCCCCGTGGCCTGGGGCCCCCGTATAATTGATACGGCAGATACGGCGGTAGCTACGCCCCTGTGTAGGAAGCTAAATGATTGGAAGACAAGCTTTTGACACTTCTCTGAGGGGTGTTTTACTGTAATAAAAATACTGTATGTGTCTATTTCTGGTCTTTCATCTTCTTTGACAAGGTCAGTTGGGGTGTACTGTATATACTCGAGTATAAGTCGGGTTTTTAGCCCCCAAAATGGGACTCGACTTATACTCGGGCCAAAGTAAACACTCAAAAACATACCTACAAATGTCTAAATTAATTAATTTTACTGTATTTTCATGTATTTTAATTACTGGAACTCACTAGCAGCTGCTGCATTTTCCACCCCGACTTATACTTGGGTCAATCTATTTTTCTAGTTTTAGAGGTCCAAATTAGGTACCTTGACTTATATTCGGGACGACTTCTAGTCGAGTATATATGGTAATAGATATTGGCCGGCTGCTTTCCGTGTCTGGCTGCAGAACCAAAGGGTTGGGAATTTGATTCCCTGGTTGTGCATTCCAAGAGAAGAGCCTACGTAGCCCTGGGAAAGGTGCAAAGTCCCAGGAGCAACCCTTAGACGTTGGAACAGAAAGCTTCTGAACTATCTTGGACTTGTTCTAATTTTTTAAAAAACAACAACTTTGTTTTCTTCTGTCAAGTCAGTTCCATTGATGACCCCTTAAGGTGCCACAACATTTTTTGTCTTTTTTGTTTTTTGCTGTTCTGTTTTGTTTACTCTCAGATCTTTAAATAAGAGTATAGTACTCAAAAGGGATTCTCCAGGGAGCCACAGAGGGGAATCGAACTCCTGACCTCTGGTTCTTAAGTAAGAAAGCTCACCTTGTTAGCTTGATGGCTGGCAAGTCAGTAGTTCAAGATCTGGGTACTGCATGACAGATTGAGCGCCTGTCTCTGTCCCAGCTCTCTGACACAAAATTATCCTTCCTTCCTTCCTTCCTTCCTTCTGTCCTTCCTTCCTTCCATCTTCCTTTCCATCCTTCCATACACCTTGTCCTTTTGATGTAACCATCACTCAGAGTGGCTTACAATATAAAACATATAAAGCACACATTACGAAATATATGTACCATAAGAGATCAGAATAAAATTATCTTATAGTAGCCAATAATAAATCAAAGAGACAAAACCAGATGGTGTCAGAAAATCTTAAAACCATAACAATATTCCTAGTAAACACTATCAGCAGCAGGAAGAGTAGTTAAAAATATAATCCAGGCAGGCCAGTTAGGGCTGAGTCTAGCCAATGCATCCCTTCGGTCAGCCCAAATCCAGCAAAGTGGCAGTTTACTAAAACCCACTGCTGCCTGGGTGTGTGTGTGTCGTGGTCCCCCAAAAAGGAACCGGTCTGGTCTATCTGCCCCCCTCTCATCTCCTTTGAAAGTGTTCAGCCGAATCCCAGCCCTTTGTCCATCTTGAATCGGAAATCCTTTCCCTCCTGCGTTGCGTCCCACTTCTGTGCGAGAAACTGGAGCAGTTCATAACCTACTTTCCTGCTGCATTTTTTAGTTTGGGTTTTTCTGCTTCTAAGTGTTTATGAGTTGGTGTTATGCTTTTCCCTCTCGTTTGCTCAAGGGGATGCAGGTGGCTTCCCTCCTCTGCTTTATTCTCATGACAACCTTGTGAAGTAGCACACATGTCTGCAGAGAGAGAGAATGTGTCTGGCTCACGGTTAGCCCATGAGAAACCAGTGCAATGGAGCAATAGCAATTACACTTCCATATCACCCCATAGTGCTTATTTGCACCCTCTGGGTGGTTCTCAAGGTAATTAGCATTTTACCTCCAATATGCTGGGTACTCATTTGACCAACCTTGGAAGGATCGAAGAGGCTGAGTCAACCTTGTATCCCATCAGGATTGAATTCACAATGTTTTGGTTGCAGTACAGCAGTTTAACCACTGCGCCATCAGGTGTCCTGCAGGGCTTTGAACCAGAGTCTTCCCTGTCAGTGGTTAAGATGCTGAACTTGATGACAGGAAGATCGGCAAGTCAGCAGTTCGAGACCCAAGTGCTGCACAACAGAGTGAGCTTCCATCTCTCTCCCAGGTACCACTTCAGTGGGAAGGTAACAGCATTCCATGCACTACGGTATCTAGGCATGCCTGCCACATGTCCATGGAAATGTCTGCAGACACAAACAGTGCTGGCTCTTTGGCTATAAACAGAGATGAACACCGAATCCTAGAGTCAGATACAACTGGCTTTTGAGCAGTGATGGGATGTAACAGGTTCTCACCAGTTCACCAGAACCAGTAGTAACTTTTCCCAGTGTCCCGGAGAACCGGTAGCAGCTTTTGGGGGAACCACCTTCATGGCTTACCTTTTCACTGCCCATGCGCGCCAAGCACTTGGTGTGCATGCATGCCTACAGTTCGTAGTAAAATTTTTGACATCCCACCACTGCTTTTGAGCAAGGGTGTCGGGTGACCTTTACCTTCCTTGTATAGTCCAGGATTAACCTCTTCCCTGTGTTACCTTCCTTTTGTTTTTATTATGCTCCTAATCTAACTTTATTATAAACTGCTCAGAATTCTTTGGCTATTACCTGTATATGATTTGTGTGTGAACGAACGAAACAACGAATAGATCATAATCCTTGCTCTCCATTTCTTTCTCTCCTCTCTCTGCTCCTCAACAGCCGAATCCGGCGTTTGGTTTCCATTTATTGTAGCTGCCATGACATTGAATTGCAGCAGAGAGCTGTGGAGTATAATGCCCTGTTCCGGAAGTACGACCACCTCAGGTACTCACAAAAAGCCAGAAGCACTGATTCTTTAAAGTTCTGTTACTTCATTCCAACAGGCACAAGGTAGGCAGGGTTAGCAGTCTGAGATCCAAGTGCCATGTGACAGAGTGAGTTCCCATCATCTGTCCCAGTTCCTGCCAACCTAGCACTTCAAGAGCAAAAAATTGCAAGTAGATAAATAGGTACCACTCTGATGGGAAAGATAACAGCATTCCGTCTGCTTTGGTGTCTAGTTATGCATGCCATATGACTACAGAAACAACTGCAAATGCCAAAAGCGCTGGCTCTTTGGCTTAAAACGGAGTTGCACACCATGCCCTAGAGATGGACACAATTGGCTTTCCGAGCAAGGGCGACCTTGACCTTATTTGATCCCACATAGTATGATACATTTTGTGTAGTATGGTTTTTAATCTTACAAATATCTGAAATGACCTTTTAAAAAACTCCTCAATGCTCTTGTTGATTTCTCTTAATTCCTGCAGGGCATCTCTCCTGGAAAAGATGCCGTTGGCCAACACACCTGGTTACGGCCAGGAAGGGAATGAAAGCAAACCAGAGGAAAGAGAGGGGGTTACACTGGGTGTCCCGGAGGAGTCGCTATCCAAGGATGCCTTCCAGTTACAGGAACCTTCCAACCAGGTGGGAGCCGTGTACTGTCTAGAGCAGGGATGCCCAAACTACACCCTGTGGGCCAGATCTGGCCCCTGATGCCAAATCATCTGGCCCACACTGCCCTCTCCACTCCTGGAAGTGGAAGCAAAACACGCCCATGCATGTGCAAAGCACTGCTGTAAATGCACCTGGGACTGTCATAAAAGCATTTACAACAGCTGTGGATGCATTTATGGCATCATTTTGTGCATGTGTGGGTGCGTTTTACATCTGCTTCCAGTGGGAGGAACCATGTGACTGGCCCGAGGAACACAATGACTGGCCCGTGGCCCAAAAAGTTTGGCTACCCCCAGTCTACAGAGCTAGCCTTAGAGCGCATTTGGGAGCAAAGAAAGGCAACCAGACTAGGTTGCAAAGTGAATTTTCAGCCCAAATGTGATGTAAAATTCACTGCTGGGAGAGAAGAAATGGAAGCAGGGGAACACTTTTGTTTCCTAGTCTTCTTCCGTGTTGATAAAATGACAAAGCAATACCCAACTTTGTACTCAGGATACGTTCCAATAAAATCGGAATTATATATATATATATATTTTAAGCCAGTTTTTCTCAATCTTTGCTTCTTGGACTTCAATTCCCAGAACCCTAAGTCAGTACATAATTTGATCAGTGCTTTGGGGAATTGATTTAGGCTTCTGTGATTTGAAGTCCAAGAACCAAAGTTTGGGAAACACTGATCTAAGCAGAGGCGCTGTAGTGAATCAGCGCTAAACCATTCAGCACTATACCAGATATCGTTCTAACAAAGAAGCAGTGATAAAAACAGTTCTGTGTTTTCTTATCTTCAGTACTGTCTTGTTTTCCCCTAGGTCTCCAATCTCTTGGATCTCCTTGGGGGACCCATAGATTCCTCTCCTACCCAGAACAGCAATAGCACCTCGGATGTTGGGGGATCCTTCCTTGATCTGCTTGGCAATCTAACACCGCCAGGTAGGTAAAGGTCTGTGAGTTTGCATCCAACCAAGTCACTTTTCCAACCTCTCTCCAAACTTTTTAGTCCAATCTTATTGATTCTTCCCAAGACACTTTGGCTAAAACATTTTCGCTCAGTGACATAAGTCACACAACAGCAGCCCCATTGAATCAGTGGGGATTTGTGAGTCTCTTTCTCCATAAATGAAATTGATTCATTCCAGAAGGCAATTTACTGTACTGAGCAACATGATTCCCGCTCCTGAAACATGTGGCAAAGAATGATCTACAATCCTTCCTTTCTGCCTAGTAATTGTGTCAAAAAATATAAACCCCACCTCCCTGTCATCTCTGCTTAATTTTTTTTACCTAGGGGTTTTCTTAATAGGAGGACTGTGAGTTTTAATTTCATCTTCTGTATGAAGTGTTTGGCAACCTATGGCCCTGCAAAAATGATTGTACTCCAGTTCCCATCTGCCCCAGTGAACCTGGGCGATGATGGGCATTGCAATACAGCAACATCATCTCCTTCTTTAATATTATTCCGGTGTATGGGTAGGCTGGCTGTTGAGGACTACTGAGAATTGAAGGCACTTGGCACATGCACAGGCACACCCTTGTCACTGCTTCGCCTTTGCCATTTGGGAGATATCGCAGGGCCTGAACTCACATGATAAACTCTACAATGGGAAATTAAAAACTGATAACCCATGTTAGAACGGTTGACCAGGAGGAGAGAGCCTACGATGGACTGTGTTAGGCGTTTATTTTTCTCTCCGTCTCCCACCTTAACAGAAACTGCTTTGCCTCGCATGACAGTCTACGAACAAGATGGGTTGCTTATTGACTTCTTGATGGAGCGCCTCCCACTGGAGCCCACCCTGCTGCTGATCAGGGCCTCTGTATCGAACACAACCTCCCACCCCATTCCCGGGTTTTCTCTGCAAGTAGCTGTTCCCAAGGTGAGGCTCTGTTGACACTAAAAGCTTCCCAAGATAGATCTTCACTGCCTGAGCTTTAACCAACATCCTCAGAGGCTTTGGCCCCCTTGAGGCCCCTAACCAGGCCTGTGAAGTTGTCATCGGCTGCAACTCATATCTGAGAATCCATTTTTTCCTGAAACAGGAAAAATGCCATTGGCGTGAATTTGTTTAAGGTGGATCCCACCTTGCCATGAAGTGACCCCCACACACTGTGATCACGGAGCCATCTCTTGTGGCACATGTGAAATGAGACATGCAGGATTTGACACCGGGACTGCAACGGACTGCCACAGCCTTGAGGACATTATCAAGGTGTTCCCTCACAGCCAGTCCATCTGGCATGGCCTCTTCCGCCTCCATGACCATTGGGAATCAGAGTTCCTCCTCCGCTCATTTTGTCATTGGACCCAACAGGATGATTTCCATGGCATTTCCTCTGACTCTAGGGTTTGGTGCTCATCTCCGTTTACAGCCAACGAACCAGCGCTGTCTGCATCTGCAGACGTCTCCGTGGACATGTGGCAGGCATGCCTAGACACCAGAGTGTGTGGACCGCTGTTACGTTGCAACCAAAGAGGTACCTATTTATCTACTTGCAATTTCTTGCTTTCGAACAGCTAGGTTGGTAGGAACTGGGAGAGAGACAGGAGCTCCCTCTGTCTTGCAGTACTCGGGTCTCGAACTGCTGACCTGCCAATCTTTCAGTCATCAAGTTCAGAGTTTTAACCACTAAGCCACCACAAGTTTACAAGAAAAACAATTAAGAAGGACAAAAATTATCTCAACAAACCTCTTGCTTTTTGCCTTTTTTTTTTTGAGGCAATGCAACATATTAGGATAGAAAATGGCATATAACCGTCTTTTGCCAAGCCATGATGAAGAGGAACAAAAGTTACCTAGATTGGCTGTCAGTGGCTCTGCTTAATCTAGAGGAAAAGGGAACTCTGTAATTCTCAATGAGTTCCAGAAATACAAGATACACAGACTTAATTCAAATTAACCCACCTTCATTAGCAGCCCTCAATATATTGAATTTACACTGAGGTGAGAAATAACTCAATTCTGTTTTTAGCCTTGAAGGATGAGAGCTTTTAAAAACCTTTTTAAAAACACCCTGAATTCTCCCTAGAAAAGGGAAACACCTAAAGATGAACCTCTTCTGTCATTTTTTTTTGCCACAGTCCTTCCAGGTGGAACTCCTGCCTCCCAGTGGCAATATCGTCCCGGGCCAGAGTGGCCCCCCAGTGACACAGCTGATCCGAGTCTTGAACTCCAAAAAGGTAAGAACTACAAAAGGACGAAATAAGTTAGGGATGTGCGTGTTCAGAGTGGTAGTTTTGAACTCCAGATAGAAAGCTCTCCACTTCCAGTGTGGAGGCCGATCTGTGAAGCTAGCAATTACTGTATGTTGTTTCTAATCAGACTGTTGTTGGAAGGAGCTTGGCCCTAATCCTGTGCTTTCTAGAAGTGCCGGACAACATCCTTCCCGGCAGGAAACTTTTGTACACTCTGCAAGAGCAACAGTGGACATGCCCTTGACTTTCTATTGACTTCTTTGCCAGGTGCCTTTGTGCAGGCCTCCACCGTCTCCCTCTGTAGAAAATGTTCCTTCTTGGATCACCTTCTTCTTCTTCTTGTGCTGTATCTCATTCCAAATATTGGCTATCCTCATGGCGATCAGCCATGAAAATTGTCCTGGAACAATATAATGCAGTGGCCTTCCATTAGCCTTCCACATCACAGTGTGATCCCCGTACCACTAATCCAGTTTCACAAATCACTTTCTGGTCCTGAGCCCTTTTGGCAAACAAAGTCCTCTTCAGCACCAGGTTGGGATGGATGAAGCTGTTGCCCTCCATCCAGACGTATTCCAGTGGGGTTTAATCCACTTGGGGACCATCACCATTCTTTGTGGACTTCGCCTCCCAAGGCTGTTAGTCCTCAGGATTGTCAGTTAGTTAACTGCTGCCTGATGATCGGTGTTGAGTCACTGGCAGTACTACTCCAGTGATGGCTAATCTTGGCACTCCAGGTGGTTTTGGAGTTCCAATTACCAGAAGCCCAAGTCAGCCCTCCTGCTGATCAGAGCTTCTGGGAATTGAACTTCAAGAACACCTGGAGTGACAAGGTTCGCCATCACTGGTCTATTCTATTACCATAGCAGGAAAACCTGGCTGGACTGGTCTTGATCTCAAGTGCAAAAACAACATCCACCAGCCACACTAATCTCTGTCTCCCCTAACAGCTTTGAGGACTGGAGACTTGGCTTTTATAAAAATGTGTCAGATGCTACACCCATAGCAAAACATGCAGTTATAGGCAGTGGAGCATTTCCTGTTTGTAACTGCAGAACCTACAGAGCAATGCATGTTTTATTCTATTTCCATCCTGCAGCTCCCACTTCGGATGAGATTACGGCTCACCTACACCTTACCTTCTGGGGTTCTGGTACAACAGATTGAGGAAATTAACTCTTTCCCAGAAGCTGCTTGGAAATGAACTGCAAGGGAGTCATGCAATGTATCCCCCACCCCACCCCACCCCACCCACCCCTTTCAGGAAGCCTTCTGGCCCTCGTGCCCCAAATTCTTAAGAAAAATGCTTGGGGTTACAGCAGCTGTACTACCAGGCAGGGCTTCTCCCCACATAGGATGTCCCTGTTAACAAAAGGTAAAGGTCACCCTTGCTCGTAAGCCAGCTGTATCAAAGTCTAGGCTTCACTGCTCATCTCTGTTTATAGCCAAAGAGCCAGCGCTGTTTGCATCTACAGACATTTCCGTGGACGTATGGCAGGCATGACTAAACACCAGGAGTGCACGGAATGCTGTTTACCTTCCCACTGTAGTGGTACCTATTTATCTACTTGCAGTTTCTAGCTTTCAAGCTGCTAGGTTGGCAGGAGCTGGGACAGAGACGGGAGCTGACTCCATCGTGCAGTACTCGGGTTCTTGAACGGCCGACCTGCCAACCTTCCAGTCAGCATCTTATCCACTTGAGCCATTGCAGTCCCTCTGTTAATAAAGACAAGGTGTAAAGGAAAGAAGGCAGGGTAGACCAGTGGGTGGATCTGGGGGGAAGTAAGACTGTCGGAAGCTCTTTCGAAGTAGGTGTCGGAAAGAGCTGGCAAGGAAGGCAGAGGAAAACGAGAGAAATGGGGCTAGGGTAGGGCAGGGCAGGGAGGGAGGGAGGCAACAGAGGGGAATCCCAGGTTTCGTCAGTCCTTTCCCTTCCCTTCTCACTGCCTGCTGCTTGGAAATCAATTCAATTGATCAGCTAGACGGGGGAAATTCCACAACAACTGAGCAGGACTAAATAGAAATCAATGGAGATAAAGAGTTGAGTCGGAAGGGGGGGGGGAGAGTAGAGGGAAATCCTCAATATAAACAACCACAGCACAATCTATCCCTCTTCATTGGCAGAGTCGGTTTTTGCCGCTTCTGATGCTTGTATACAAGGGACAAGATTCCCAGATCTCTCCTCTTGCAGCACAAACAGATCTGTTGAGATACTCCCTTGTCTACCTCGTTCCTTTGCATTCGTACTGTAAGAATCATGAGTCACTTTCATTTAGGATTCTTGGAGCTACAGTGTTAAGCGGTGGAGGTTGGGAAAGTTACTTCATTGAGCTACAGCGTCTCCGTTTCTCCAGGCAGCTTGTAGTAAAAAATGGGGACTTTTCTGAGCTCTTGCAAAATGTTGTTATAAAGCAGTCCTTGAAAGTCTGCCTACAGCAGGGGTTCTCAACCTTTTTAAGCCAGGACCCAGATCACACCCCCCGCAGACTGTTAGTGGGGCGGACTGGTGTCCTTTCCTTGCTGCTGCTGCTGCCAGCACCCCAAACCCAACGCCAACAGTCTGGTCCACAAACACTCACCCCCCACGCCACCACTTCCACGCTGCTTCCCATGGGTGAAGGCTCATGCTCAGCCAGAGCGCCACCAGGGAAAGATGCGGGTGGCCACTGGCATCTTCTGCCTTCACCATCTTACAATATCCACCCTGCCATGGAGTGGCATTAGGGACACACCATGTCAGGTAGAGGGGAAAAGGGCGGTGGCAAGGGGATGGGCCGAATGGAACAACACCCTGGGCCAGATCTGAGAATCCCTGGCCTACAGTTTCTGCTGTTCCAAGTTCCACCATTGTTGAGCATCTACATATCATTGTTAGGAGCCACTGAAAGACTCTGATCCCTTTATATTTCTACGATCCAGAAGCCACAGTTACTGCACACTGTGGCGATGGGTTCCAAAGTTCTATGCAACATTATTATGATGGTAAGCTGTTACTCCTTTGGGCTGATCTTGCCTCTAACCATCACATAACCTTGACTTTGCTTGTGAATAAATGCCTTCCACTCATCATTTGCTCTTCTTATGCAGTACAACAATTCCTTGTCGCTGAGTAATTGCCCTTCCACGTATTCCAAGCTACTGGTTGACCTGCTGTGACGTCACACAATGTTCACCAAGGGATGTAACTGTGAAGAACAAAGGCTTAATTCTGAAACACCAGGAAGCAATGAAGTTGCTTCTTGGATGGATTTGGAAAAATCAGATTTTGGCAGATGAGAAGAGAAAAATAAGTCACACGGGACTTGAAAATAACTTTCGCAGGGAGAATGGTTGGACTTTCTTTGCCTTCACTCTTTTATCCACACTCTTTTCTCTTTCTATGTAATCATGATATTGGTAGAGTGGAAGGGATGGACAATGTTGGCCAGAGGTTACACAGTGCACCCAAAAAAGCCCCTAAAGGTAAAGGCCTCCCTTGCCCGAAAGCCACCAGTATCCAATTGCAGGGGGCGGTGCTCATCTACATTTACAGCCAAAGAGCCAGCACTGTCTGCATCTGCAGATGTTTCTGTGGTCATGTGGCAGGCAGGAATGCTGTTACCTTTCCTGCTGAAGTGGTACCTATTCCTCTACTTGTAATTTCTTGCTTTCAAACTGCTAGGTTGGCAGGAGGTGTGACAGACAAGGGGAGCTCACTCTGTCAGCAACACTTGAGTCTCAAACTGCTGACTTGCCAACCTTCCTGTCATCAAGCACAGCGTTTTAACCACTAAGCCACCACAGGACCCCCCAAATTCCCCTGCTCCAAATTAAATCCAGAAATCAATGGAAGTCCACGTAAAATTTTGATGAATTGTTATTTAGGGGTGTTAAATAATGCCTGCTTGAAAGGTGAACCCCAAATTCAAGTGGACTTGATCCATGAAAGCTAACATTAAAATATAACAGTTAGCCTTCAAAGTGCTACAACATTTTTATTTTGTTTATTCTCGGATATGCTTGAAACACAGACTAACACGGCTGCTATTCCAAAAAATTCCCGAGTTCAAGAATCTTCCAGAAAATGCGATTCTCCTTTTTTGGAAAGGGGTGCTTGCTATTCCAGGGTCACCTTCTACCTTCTTGGCTCACCCCACCAGCCTAAGCAGAGTCCTTAAAATCAGTCATTTTACCCTGGCCCTTCTGTTGCATCTTTCACTCTCCGTAATTTTCCAGCGTGAACTAATGCATTGTAGTGAGCTGGTCTGAATTTATACAGATAAGCAGACATTTTGCCAGGAATCCTGGTTCTCGAGTCAAAGCCTGTCAGGGAGAAGAGATAAAAACGGAGGGGAATTTTAAATTTTATAGCTACCAGGACAGAATTCTGACCAAATTCAAAACATCTGTGTTGGAGTGAAATTTTGAACTTTAAACCATTCTGTATTGTTTTAAATATTTTCTCAAGACACACAATTAAAAGGGAGGGGGGAGGAGAGAGATTTTGTAGACTGACTTTAAAAGACTTTAGAACGGGGTTTCCCAACCTTTTCAAGCCAGGGGCCGGCTCATGCTCTCTCAGTCCGCTTTGAGGGCCGGACGGCCATTTTGCTCTGCCTGCATGATGGGGGTGGTGGTGCCATTTTGCCCCAACAGCTTCAAAGGGGTGGCCATTTTGTTTATTGCATGCCCTTAGAGGGGTGGGCGGCTACATGAAATGGTGTCATGAGACGGATCCGGCTGATGGACCTTAGGTTGGGAACCCCTGCTTTAGATAAAGACTTTCAAGAAATCAGTCAAGAGGGGAAAAGGAAAACCAGACTGCCAATCTTGTTCTCACCAAGCTGATTTCCCAGCTTCTGTATGCTTTCCAGAGCATCTGGGACTTCCTTCTGCTCCTTCACCATAACTTCCACTTCTCCCACGGCATAGCCAAAATCAGCCTCGTCCAGGTCCACAGTCAGGCTGCCCAAACGATACTTGCAGCGTTGAGTTACAAAGCTGGCAAACTCCTGCAGACCCAGTTCTTTGGTTGCTTCGGCCACGTTTTCACACCATTCTGGATCCGGCTCCACACCCAACTGCTCACAGACACGGGCTACAATTTCCTGGGGATCAGTCACCTCTAGGTATTGGGTGACAGGTGGTGTGCCACCACATCTCTCTAGTGGCTGCAATGACAGGTGTGGCTGGTGGCAGTCAATATGGCCATCGACGTGTGTGTGAAACATGCACTGTGGTTTCTCACTTTCAGTGGCTGGGTTAGTGGCAGAATCTGGAATTTTGGGGCTCTCTAGGGGCTGCGGAGGAAACTTCAGCTCCCAGCCAGTCCCTTCACGTTGCCGGAGCCAGTGGTCAGCTAGGGTGAGCCGGAAATCGAGTACATCATAATAGTGGTCTCGGAAGGACATGCTACCTTCTAATTTTGCCCCTAGTGCTACCAACGTCTTTGCAGTACCGGGGCCAAAAATGAACTTCTGTTCCACTTCAATCCATCCTGAGCCAGGGCCTGGGAAAAGAAAGCAGTAATTATAGTGCTGATGAAATAAAAATGTCGCATCCCCCCCTGGCCGCCGCCACCAAAGAACCAGTTTGCTTTTCAGTACATCTGTCTTCCATTATACTACATCTCAAATCCTTATTAGTTTCAGCATTTCCCTTTGAACAATGTTGCTAAAATAAAAGAAATATGTTCGCAGACAGCCGCCCAGAGCAGCTTCTGGAAAACAAGACGAGCTCTTGACATCAGCCAAGCGGGACTGCAACCTGAGCGTTACGTCGGCTTCCCACTCGGTAATTTGATTTTAATTTGGCTAAGGGGAAGGAGCTGGGTGACAATTAAATTTTTTTTTAAAAGGGTGTGTGTGGAGAGGTTTGTCTTTTTCAAAAAGGAAAAAAGTAGGTATTCAAGACCTCTGTATTAGAGGAAATCTTTGCAGGGAGCAACAACAGGATCACTGTTGCCCAAAATGGGCAGCTTGCAGCTTGTGTAGTACCATTGGGGGGTACACAGAAGGAGATCCCTTTTATGGTATTTTTTGAACCACAATCGGGGATACCCTGGTAACGCTAACCTTGCGGTGCCAGCTAATCTTTCTCATGCTAGGTCAGGCGAAAAGAAATGCAGAATGAACTCACCCAAAGGTGCTCTCATGTTGGCAGTTTCACATCTGGCCTAGACATGGAAGAAGTGCCAAAAGGAATACATGCACCAAAAATAGAAGGGAGAAAAAGGCTTTATTGTCCTTTTCCCTTCCCTCCCTCCCTGCCTCCCCCCCCCACGGGTCTGCATGAGGGGGAAAAACTGGTCTTGGGGGGGGGGGCGCCCTTTTACTGACCCTTCGTCGCGTGGGTACCGGAAGTCGCGGGCGCTTGGTCCGTGCCGCCTATCTCCATCTTGACGTGCTTGGGGGCAGCTAAGAACTACCACTCCCAGAACCCTTTGCGGCGGGAGCTCACGGTAGCAAAAAGGAGAAAGTGGCCCTATATAATCCGATTAGTTTCCTTCTCATTCAACTCCCAAACAGGCTCTCCTTTCTTTTGTTTGTTTCAATAATCCCTCCCCTCGTGGGCCAAAATGCGAAGGAAACCTTGGCCTGGGTGGCGCAAAGGTGCTTGGGAGTTGTAGTTCTTCCGCTCTTGCAGGTGCCTGGAGCATTGTTGGCCTTCCTCCCCCCCCCCGCCGTCCTTTTTCTCTTTCACCCTTTTTATTCCCCCCCCCCCGCCATATTCTATTTTTTTATTCCTCGCTCCCTCGCTCACGGTTGCCACGGCAACCGGAAAGGCTAAGCTGCAATTAAGAACAGCGGGGGGGGGGGGGGGAAATGCAGCGTCAAAGAATGAATTGCATACCGGGGGGGGGGGGGGGAGAAGACACACAGGTTTAATTAACCCCTTCCAAATATACATCCAGGACGCCTGGTTTCTCTGGAAGCATTGGAGGGGGGGGTGTTAATTACATGGGGGGGGGGTTGAGTACATGATGACACCTGGGATTCCTCCGAGATCAAGGTTTCTTTTTAATTGAAAATGGATTATATATTATGGTTCAAACCTTGTTTTAATTTTTTTTTGCAATTGACTTGGAATATAATTCCCTTGAGGAAGGGAAAAGCTGCCCCACCCCCAGAATGAATTATGCAAAATGAATTTGGAAACCTTGTTTTATTATTGTTATTGACCTTTAACTAAGATGACGCAATGTATAATTTGTTGATGGGCCAGAGTAATGTCTTCTACAGTCTTTTTTTTAAAAAAAGGTCACAGTTTTGTAAAACTAAACTAAACTACACTGAACTAAAACTTTTACTTACCAGACATCTGCTAGGAAAAGCCAATGTTAGCACTGCCAGTCTGCCTTGAACGAAGCATTTTCTCATGCTTGCCTTCTTTCTAGCATAGCAGGGAATGCCTCTTGGAACAGCTAGCACACTTCATCTGAAAATGACCCTATGATTTTGGTTCCTTGACACGGTTGAATCAACCAGGCAGACTTTTCAGTTAGCCACAGTTCATACAAATGCCTCTCAATTTCAGCAAAGGGTGTGGCATTTTAAAGACTAGAGCTGTGATCACAAATCTTGGCACTCCAGGTGTGAGTCGGTTTTACCGAGTAAGGCTGCATACAAATTGAATAAAATAAATAAATAAATGGTGATAAAGGTGGAAGAGGCCATGCCAGATGGACTGGCTGTGAAGGTGCACCTTGTCTATATATAGGGTTGTCATAATTTTCCCCCACCAAATCAGGACAGCCATATGATGTCATTGCATTCTTCAAACTGCATGCATTGGATGCAGTGGTGGAATGTCAAAATTTTTATTACCCCACCATGATGTCATCACAGTGTGGGCGGAGCTGATGTCATGATGTCATGGGCAGAGCCAAAGAAAAAATAATAATAAATAATGTAAAAAAATAAAAATAAGCACCCACGCATCCACCCACCCACAACACAAACCAGTAAATAACTTAAATAAATAAATAAACAATACATTAAAATACATGCACAATGAAAAGGTAAGCCCTGAAGGTGGTTCCCCCCAAAAGCTGCTACCAGTTCTCCGGGACACTGGGAAAAGTTACTACCGGTTCTGGCGAACTGGTGAGAACCTGTTACATCCCATCACTGATTGGATGGAGCTGTTGAGGAGGCCGCAGCTCTAAGACCCTGTGAAATCCTCTTCTGGGGCGGGCAACCTCTGTCTATTTCCCCCCTTTTCCAGTGGCTCCACAAGCTGGAGCTCTTCGGTGAGCCAAGGGATTTTTGCAAAGAGTTAATTCACTGCCTCCCTGCCTTTCTTTCAGTTATCCCACTAGCAAGCATCTCCCCCTCCCTGGTGGGCTTCTTGGGGTGCTGTTTTGCCTTCGCTGCTTACAAGCAGGAAATTGAAAGAAAGTTAGGGAGGCAGGGAATTAACTCTGCAAAAAACCCTTGGTTGGGGGTGATCTTGCTTCCTTTGTTCAAATTTAAAAATCTGGGACTTTTACATGTTTTTTCTTGAATTGGTCAGGACAATTTTCCTGAGCTTGAATCCAGGAAAATCCCAGAAAAACAGGACATATGGCAACCCTATCCATATATATCCTCAAGGTTGTGGCAGTCCATTGCAATTCCGGTGTTAAATCCTACACGTCTCATTTCATATGTGCTTCAGGAGATGGCTCCGTGATCATAGTGCGTGGATCACTTCATGGCAAGCTGGGATCCACCTTAAACAAATTCACGCCAATGGGATTTTTCCTGCTTCAGGAAAAATGCTTTCTTAGATATGAGTTGCAGCCGACTATGATGACAAGCCAGGGTTATAATCTTTATGCCAGGTAGACTTGCCTATCAATGGAATGCTAAGAGTTGTTTGGGAGACAGAACAGCATTTTGTTTGTTATTCTGTACCCATAAAGTAATACAGAAAGCCGGGTTATTTATATATGTAATGTGCTAAGAAGTCTTGATCTCTATTGAGGCCCTTAGAGATGGACTCAAACTTGTTTTCTTACCCAATTTCTGCAGTCTCTTCCTCTCCTCCTAATTCAATTTTCCCCCTAGAATAGCCAGTTTATCATCCTGGCTGTGATTGCTAATTAACATTTTGTTAACCCCATTCCAGTCTAAATGAACTGTTGCCACTACACTACTAATAATAATAATAATAATAATAATAATAATAATAATAATAATAATAATAATAATAATAATAATAATAATAATAATAATAATAGATTTCATGACAGAAATTATTCTGGGTTGAAAGGAGTTTTGTGGAAGAAATTCCACTCAGGGAACACCCAGATGAGGCTCCTTTCATATCCTCATGAGCTGGGACAAAGATAGGTGCTCAATCCATCATGCAATACCCAGGTCTTGAACTGCTGGCTTGCCAGCCTTCCAACTAACAAGGCAAGCTTCTTAACCACTGAGTCACCGCAGGCCCTTGCCACTACACTACAGTTTTTGTGTATTCTCTGTATAGTCACCTGGTCATTAAACTTAACAGGACAGAATAAATATAGGAAACATGTTTGCATTTGCGTATCTGAAGAAGTGGATAAAATAAATCTGTTAGTTTTTAAAGCGCTGTAATATTTTGCCCTCCCTCTCTATTTTTGCCAGTGTATTAGGACAGATCAATACAATTATTTCTTTTGAACTTGTATGCCAGTGATGACAAACCTTGGCACTCCAGGTGTTTTTGATCTTCAATTCCCAGAAGCCCTGATCAGCAGGAGTGCTGACTTGAGCTCCTGGAAATTGAAGTCGAAGAACACCTGGAGTGCCAAGGTTCACCCTCACTGTTGTTTGCTTTTCAGTCAGTCTGTTCCAAAGGCAATTAGATCTGGATTCAACCTAGTGTTTTACCTTTGCGCAAACCTATACTAATTTAATCAATAAATTATCGGATGCATTGACTGAAACTCACCTGGCTAATCCATTAAAGTGCTTTTAATTAGGTTGCAACTCTAAATAATGGTGCTGATGATGTTAATTGTATTGATGTTTGGAGAAAGAAAAGAGCTTGAACCAAAAATTGAGCGCTGGAGAGGATAGTGCCATTTACTTGAGTTTTCTTATGATAGGAGATGGAATTGCCAAGATCAAATGGGTCCAGTCCAGAGCTGTCCTTCAGGAGCTGGAAAGAAGAAAGTACAACAATAATTGCCAAGACTGTGCATTACCTGCCTTCAAGTCTCATCTGACCCATAGCAAGTCTAATAGGGGTTTCAAGGTAATTAAGACATATATCTAGTGGTTTTACCAATGTCTCACACACACACCAAATTTCCCTGGCTGAATAGAAATCTGAACCTAGTTCTCTTGAATCCTAATCTGTGTACTACCTTAGAGGATAGATACAGTGGTGGGCATCAGCAGGTTTGCCCCAGATTGCAAGAACCGGTAGCAGAAATTCTGGTTGGCCGTGCCCATCCAAGTTTTGAAATAAAGTACTGTAGTGTGTAGTCCTAATCCGAGTACAACACAGGGCTTTCCCCCTGGCCTTGCCCACCATACCAAGCCCACAGTGTGGTAGTGAAATTTTTTGGAGCCCAACACTGGATACTGTTAAAAGCATAGAAACAGTGCAAAGGGACATCGGTGGCAACCTACATCAAAGAATGACCGAACACTGCCCTTACGTTGAATTCTCAACATAAGGTAGCGAGGTTGAAATCTTCTGCAATTGATTTTTCTTGGGTGGGCGGCAGGCAAAAATGTAAACAAGTAGCTTATGTATAGCTGGATCCATGGAAAATATCCCTTGCTCTGATTTAAAAGAAAATGATTGCAACAGGTCAGTTCCTGCAGATTTGAAGGCCCTTGCAAAAGAGATTAGAATGTAGAGCTGCATTTCTTTTCATATTTTCTGCCTTTTAAAAATGGGTTTAAGAAACATACATATCCCTAGTCTTGTCCATCAGTAGAAGGCAGAACATTGGATTCCATCACAGCTTTTGCTCATTTCAGTGGTGCAAAATCTCTCATTGGGATGGACTCTGTGCATCTCAATTGTCTGTTCAGGCAGGGAAGATTTGTAGAACATCTTTGGGAGAAAAGAGCAACAGTGATACAGTAATACCTCAGATAACATTAGTATCGAATAACACTAAAATTGCATAACATTAAGCAATCTGGGGGGAAGAATTGCATCGGATAACATTAAGATCCTATGGGATGCATCGGATAACAACCGCTAAAGCCTCTGTGGTTACAATCTATCTCTATGGATCCCATAGGATTTTAACATGCATCGGATAACACTAAAAATTGGATAACACCAAGACTTGTGGAACCAGGTTTTAGTGTTATCTGAGGTTTTACTGTACCAGGATAGCTGAGATTAAACAGAACAGCAAAAAAATGTTGTGGTACCACGGTCATGTGGCAGGCATGACTAAACCCCGGAGCGCAAGGAACGCTGTTTACCCTTCCCGCCAAAGCGGTCCCTATTTATCTACTTGCAATGTCTTGCTTTCGAACTGCAATGATTTTGGCCAAGAGGCCCGATTTTTGATATTTTTTAAAATAGATTTTTTATATAGTTTTGCTACGCGACGTTTTACGCGTAGCAATGAGAAGCAAGAAGATGATGATGATGGCGAGGTTGCTGCCCGGTCGATCGGTCCGGGGACTACATTTCCCAGCCTGCCAGGCTGCACCTGTCGAGCCGGCGCTCCTCCTCCTCCTCCTCCAGGCGGGTGTGTGTGTGTATGTGTGAAGCCTTGTGTGCGTGTGTGTGAGTGTGACAAGGGAGGGAGGGAGGGGTGGGTGGGTGAAGGCGAGGCGGCGGCGGCGGCGGCGGCGGGCTGAATTGATTATTCCATTGTGTTGGAAGAAGGCAGCCGCCAGCCAGGTCCGCGCGGAGCGGGGGAAGGAAGGAGGCAGGCGGAGGAGGAGGAGGAGGAGGAGAAGAGTGTAAATCAATGGGGAAGCCCCGGCGCGGCGAACCCCATCGATTTTTGCCTGCCTGAGCCTCGCTGGCCAAGGAAGCCAGGAAGGAAGCGAGGAAAGGAGGAGGAGGAGGAGGAGGAAGATCATCATCATCGGCGGCGGCGCCGCCCAGGCAAAGAGCCCGCCTGCCTGCCAGCCAAGGGAGCCAGCCGGCCGGCCGGCGAGGCCAGGCGGGCAGGCGGAGAGGGGCAGAGCCGGCCAACAACAGCCCCCTCCCCGACCCCCGACCCCACTCCATCCCAGCCCACCAGAGCATCGGCGGCGCCGGCTGGTCGTGGCCCCGCCACCGCCGCTTCCTCCTCCTCCTCCTCCCTCCGGCTCGCCTCGCCCGCTCTCTTCCCGCGGAGGTGGTGTAAGTGGCATCGATTTCCTCCCCGGGGGGGCTCCGGAGCCGCGACGCCGCCGGCGGGGGCCAGGGTTAGAGCCGGGGCGGAGGCGGGCGAGGAGCTGCTAGTCGGCTGCCAAGGGGAGGCGGAAGGGCGGACCGAGGGATGCAGGGAAGCCCCAGGCTGCTGGGCAGGCAGGCGGGACGGAGAGGATGATGGGGGGTGGGGGGGGGGTGGAGAGAGCGGGGCAGAGAGCCAAGCCGGGGGGGGGAATCTTGGAGGAGGGTGACAGGCCGGCAAGATCGCTTTAGGGACGGGAATTTGGGGGGGGGGGTTGCAAGGGAAAGTGATGGAGAAGAAGGGATAAGGGGGAGGCGGAGGGGTGTCAAGAAATAGGGGGAGGCGAGGGGGGGGGTCGTATGCAATGACAGCTTCCCACTATGACAGCGGAACGGCGGGGAGGAGGTTTAAAGAGCCTGGCTGCGCTCCCACGTCTCCCCCCACCCCACCCATTAACACCCCCCCCCCCACATCATCTTTGGAGTGGAGGCTTCTTAATCCTGCTGGATGGACCCAGTAAAGGGGGGGGGCTAATTCAGGATAAATGATAGAGCCAGAGAGATCTGGGGAGGGGGAGTTTAGAGGAGGGGGCCTGAGAGATGTATGGGGGGGGGGATAGATGGGATGGAGGCTTTTGGATGAGGAGGAGGAAGGACCATAAAGCTTCCATGGGGAAAGGTGGCTTCCTTCTTTCCTGATCTTCATAACTGTCTCTTTCCCCCATTTTACTCTTTATTTTCCTGGGACAACACATTGAGCCCCCCCCCTCCTCTAATTCACAGCTCATCATTGGTGGGGGTGATGGGGGGAAGCATCCTCCCTTCC
Organism: Furcifer pardalis; assembly: GCA_030440675.1. NCBI lineage: Eukaryota > Metazoa > Chordata > Lepidosauria > Squamata > Chamaeleonidae > Furcifer > Furcifer pardalis. Next base: position 4,460,289 of record CP126897.1, read on the forward strand.
AGGTGTCCCCACCTCCACTGTCACCTAGGGTCAGTCCAGTCCACCCAACCCAGCTCCTTGGCTTTCTTCCAAGCCCCCTCACTTTGATTTTACCCCCTCCCCCCCATGAGTGTCTACCTTTTATCCCCCCCAGTCAGGTTTGTGACCCCCCCCTTCTGCCATCTATTCTGTAAAGATTCTCTCCCTCCTCTTTCACTTCCTTCTTCTTCTTCTTCTTCTCATCATCCACTCTTCACATCCAGGCTGTCATAGATATTTCCTTATTATTATTTGTAATTCACCCCCCCCCCAAGCCACTCGTCTTACCCACCCCACAGTCTCTTGAGGGCATTGCTGGGCCGCCAGCAGGTCAAGGCTCTCAGGTTGGCTCCCAGACAATCTCTGGGCTCCAGGGTTTCCCTCTACCTGTTCAGTCATGCTCACACACCCCACATAGTACCCCCTTTTCCTCATGGTCCCCCTGTTCCTTCTGACCCCTTGGCCTGAATCCATAGACCCCTGGCAGAAGGCAGACACGATGACGGCCCTGGGAAGACCGCCTGTTAGAGGTGCAGAAGGCAGGAGTGTATTTGGGCAGCTCATATTTTCCACTCAGCGACAGATTGTCGACACCACGCTCCGTTAGCAACTCATTTAATTGATTTTACAATCTTTCTTCCTTTCCCTCCTCCCTCCTTCACCCGCCTGCTCTGCTTTGCTCTGTCTCGCTTGCTTACCTCTACCTTATCCTCTCTCTTCTTTCTCTTGGCTTGGCTGGGAGAGGAAACTGGGAGGGAAAACTTACTGGATGGAAATGCCCTTTTATTTTTATTTTTGGAATGGATTTTGGAGCTTTGGGGTTCCCTAGAATGAGAGGGAAAGGGGAGTTGAGAGGAGAAATTGGACCCACCCCTGAGTTCTCTACATGATATTCTAATGAGTTAGAACCTGGGTTTATCTCCTGACTTGTATCTGTTACATGTGTATTTGTTCTGAATGCATTTGTGTTCAAGGTTTCATCCTGAACAAAATATTATACCCTTTACTTTGCTACACTCTTTCCTCGATCTTCAAAAAACATAGTATCAAGCTGTGTGGTGGTGAGTGAAATGCATTTCTTACATGCTCAGGGGCATTGTGGTCTTTTCTGGTTTGTGTGGCAAGTGGTGTTTGAATCAGTTATTGGTTCTGGACATTCTCTACTAGAACTGATGTTTGGAATTTCTGGGCTGTTTTCTTGAGCATTTAAAAAACTCACCAAAGCATTTTTTATGATTCTGAATATGGTTTAGTTTGTGCCGTCGTTGTTCCCATATCATAGATAGAGAGACTGAGGCCAGAAAGTGATATGCTTAGGTTGATATGATGATGCCATGGCAGGATCAGGTTTGTGCTTACCATCTGAAATTCATGTTCAGATTAAAAGAAGGTACCAAATTCATTTAGTTTAAATTTAGCTTTTAGTATGGGAAAAATATTATTTTTTTAAAAAAAATCAGGAATAAGTAATTGAACTAGTGTGGAATATTCAATTAATCAATGAATATTTTTGAAGCCTTACCTTTTGAAAATGAATTTCAAAGATTTGCAAATTTCAAAAATGTTTTGAGGTTCTTAACAGTGGTTTTCAAAATGTGGTGTGAAATTTCATTTTTGTTCTCGACCCACCTCGGGCCAGATGGTTTAATGCTCCAGATTTCTGGAACTGGATTAAGGTATTGTTAATTCTACTAGGTCAAAAGATAGTGAGGGGTTGTGTGTTAATGTGGCAGGGCACCCTTCCCAACCTGGGACTGTTCCAGATGTGAAGACTAGGAGACCCATCTTCCCCCAGCCAGCTTCTGGGGGGTCAGGCTGGGGAAGGGATTATATCAGGATACACCACATAGCACGAGTCTTTGTCACTTCATGTACTGCAGACCTGTCTTGTTCTCTGAGTTGCTATGTTTGAAACCTAGTGGGTTGTGGTAGATTTTTTTGTCTGCAGATGCGAGCTGAAGTTACCCTGCTGAGTGTCTAATTATTTGCAATCGCCTGGTTTGTGCAAATTCCAGGATATGACTGAAAGGTGAGGGCGGGCGTTTGTGCATGGGGAACAAACTGCAGGACCATAGGCAAAGCAAATAATAAAGTAAAAAACTGACACACATACATACGCACACTCCAAGCCCACGCAAGGCTCCAACTGAGGAGATGCTGTCTCCCTGTCCCCATATTGCAGAACACCAAGCCATTGGTCATGGTTTACTGCAGCATTGGTGCACTCCAATTTATGACCAGTCTTGGCAATTCAGTTTTTCAAATGTCATTTTTACGACAACCCTTCAAAGTGGGCCTTTTTTGTTCCTAATATCCAATTGAGGGAACCAAGCCTGTGTGAGTGGGAGTGACCTTACCCAAGACCTGGCAACAGATCTTAGCAGGTTTGAAGTTTGACTTTAAGTCCTTATTAAAACTGTCAATCATTTCCACTTGCTCCCCCCACCCTACTCCTGTGGCTTAGTGGTTAAGACTCTGAGCTGGAGACTGGAAGGTCGGGTTTCAATCCCAGAGAGCTGCACTTGGGGTCATGAAAGGAGCCTCATTTGGGGTCCCCTAAAATCCTTTTAAACTAGAGTAATCTCTGACAGAAAATTATTATTACACTGTTGGTGCTCCAAGCCACACCTCCTACCCCTGTAGCTCCGCCCCCATTTCCAATGGGAGAGGGGCTCATTATAGCTTATTCCCTCTCCCCCTTTAGGTAAAAGAATACAGGTATTTTTTTTTATTTGATAGCCTTTTTTTTTTTTACTGAAGGTTAGCCTAAAATTCTTTCAAACAAACAAGGTATTTCTATATAATTGGGGTCCTTCCTTTATTATTATTGTTATTGTGATATATTCCAGGGCTCTAGCATTTGTTCTGAGCCTGAGTTAAAACTGGAATGTAAAAATCCCACGCTTGTCAATAAATCAATGAGGCACAATCCCAAACCGAAGCAGCAGAAAACAACCGCTGTGGTCTACTTTTTCACGCCGCACATAATTAACTTACGGAATCGAACAGCTCACGATCCCTGAGTCATGGACTTAGATGGCTTTAAAAGCAGGATTAGACCAACATGCGGGGAAATCTTGTTGACAGGCCGTGAGCCACGTCAACTACATCGAGTCGTCTTAGGCAGGAAGACCGTATCTTTGAACACCAGGTTCGAGAGAGGGCTCTTCCTGTCATGCCAAGCTTAGGAGAGCTTCTAGCAGTAGATCCCATCTGTGGGTCTCCAGATGTTCTTAAAGCCTCCCCAGAAGCTTTCACCATTGGCTGCATTGGCCAGGTTTTCTGATAGCTGTAGTTCAAGAATATCTGGTGAACCATGGTTGGGAAACCACTGGCCTACAGGGATCTAGTTGGCCAGTGTTAAAAAGCTGCCCCTCCAGATGTTGGATGACGTCTCATCATCCTCTGACATTGGAGGTTGCCACCTAGCATTATCTAGGGCAGTGATGGTGAACCTTGGCACTCCAGCTGTTCTTGAACTTCACTTCCCAGTAAACTCATTCATGTGGAGTCACAGGGACTTGGGCTTCTGGGAATTGAAGTCCAAGAATAGCTGGAGTGCCAAGGTTCACCATCACGGATCTAGGAGGCCATGGGGTTCAACATTCTGGGTCAGAGATCCCCCTGGTTCCATCTTGGAGCTCTTATTTAATTTTCAGCCTGAGGGGAGAACATCCTGAATTTTGAAAACAGAAAAAGGAAAGGGAAACCTTTGTACAGGACTAGCTCACCCATCTGGATTGGTCCTCCAGGTATATATGTTTAAATGGGATTGTTTTGCTGCAAGTTGGGCTTTGAACATTCATTAGTTCCCCATGAGGATTGTAACTGAGCAAAGGCACCTGGGTCTGGTGCTACAGTAGGCAGGATCTGAAGTTTCATACATAGACTACAAGCATTTGAGTCCGCAGATCTGTCCAGCTTTCTACTCTCAGAGAGAAAACCCATTTCTGAGTCCTTACTGATGGTGGGCTTGCAAAAATATGGGAGTGCAAAGTTCCACACTTAGGAAGTTAGGAATGGACAACCAAAGAGGCTTTCAACTGTTCGGTAGTGGATTGGTTTTCTTTCTTGCAACAGAAACAGAGTAAGGTGTGGGAATATGTTCCAAAGATGGGTCATTTTTGTGGAGCTCAGAACTGGGTTTTGTTTTAATTTGGCTTGCAGAATTCAATGCTGATTTGCTTTGTTTTGGAATCATAGGCAGGTTATCCTGCTATGGTAATAGAGTAGACCATACTGCCAGCGACTCAACGCTGAGTGTCAGATGGCAGTTAACTAACCTGACAACCCTGTGGACTAATGAGCTTGGGTGCTGAAGTCCAATGGGAAGGGTGATGGTCCCCAAGTGGATTAAATCCCACTTGAATCCATCTTGATGGAAGGCAGAAGCTTCATCCATCCTGGCCTGGGGCCGCTGGAGACTTTGAGTACCAAAAGGGCTCAGGACCAGAAAGTGACTCGTGGAACTGGATCAAAGGACCTGGTCTCATGCTGTGATACAGGAGCCAGATGAATGGCTACTGCATTGTATTTATTTATTATTTATTTATTTTAACTTGATTATCCGCCCCCTCGCCAAGGCGACTACGGGCGACTTACAACACAAGAAACACCCCCAACATAACACATTCCGACAACCCATACATATAGATAAAAGATCATAAAAACTCTATACAGTTGTACCTCGCTTAAAGAGCATGATGCGTTCCACAGGATTGCTATTTAAGCGAGTTTGCTTTTTAAGCGAAACACCATTGTAAGTGACCAATTGGGGGGGGGGGATTGCAAACCCCAATTTATTTGTTAAGCGAGTTTTATTTGTTAAGCGAAGCGAACATTCAGAGAAAATTCTGCTCTTTAAGCGAGGCGGTCTTTAAGTGAGGTGCTCTTTATGTGAGGTTTGACTGTATTCTCAGGACAGTCTTCACGGCTGATCACCATGATGATAACCAATATTCAGATTAGGATATGGAATAATAATAATAATAAGAAGAAGAAGAAGAAGAAGAGGAAGAAGAGGAAGAAGAAGAAGAAGAAGAAGAAGAAGAAGGCGGCAGGTATGGGGGACTGGTACACTTCCAGGACAAACAATGTGTCACAGAACCCCTCTGGGGAGATGTTTTTCTCTTTTTGCAAGGAATTGTTCTTTCATTGTGGAAACAACCTAAAACTGGTGTCTTCAGCTCTGTTCAGCATCCCTCACATTCACACAGTGTGTTGTTGTCTGCCAGCATCCCCACTTGAGCATGTTGGTCTACATTTAGGCACTCCGACCCTCAACCTATTCAGAGTCCTCCAAGTGATGTAGGGGAGGTTGAGTTCCTCAGCTATATCCTCCTTTAATTTTGTTCTTTGTCCAGTGATCTCCTTCCTCCATCTTCTAAATTGCTCTTGTGTATCCTCAAGAATGTTTGTTCTTGCCATAAAGCTCTTCCTGGATCTGAGCCACTGGACTTAAGGCTCATATCCATTCAGAGGATGTCAAGGGTCATTCTTTTGTTTAGTTCTCTTTGCATCAGCTGCTACTTGTCAGTGGTTACCCAGTGGTTGCAGCTTGTCAGTGGTTAAGTCATAAATGCTGGTGTTCTGGAAGTTGTAGTCCCAAACCAGGTAACCTTTCCTAGTCTGGCCATGAGGGTCATTTTTCCAGTTGCTATTGTAACAGATTCTACTTACAGGGTTTTCTGTTGTGCCAAGTGGCCGGTTACATTAGAAGCAGAATAGTAGACCAGAAGGGCTTTGGATAAAACATAGCTGAACTCTTGTTAATTCTTCGTTCAAAACTCTCCACTCAACTCTTCTTGTTTCCGGAGTTTCTTTTTTGTAGAGTTCCTTTAATCTATATGTTTGTGAAATAACACAAATAACACAAAGTCAACTTCTGTTCTTTCCCCAAGGAATTTTAGTCTAAACCAGTGATGGTGAAACTTGGCACGCCAGGTGTTCTTGAACTTCAATTCCCAGAAGCCCTGATCAGCAGGAGTGCTGACTTGGGCTTCTGGGAATTAAGGCCCAAGAACACCTGGAGTGCCAAGGTTGGCCATCACTGGTCTAAACTATGGAAACATGCACAGAAAGCAGAGTCAAAAGGCTTGTTCCCAGTTCTGTCTTCTTTTTCTTTATTTGCTGCCTTTCTCTCAAAACTCGTACTCTCTTCTTGACCTTATGCTGCCTCGGTTTCCTTCCAGCAACCTGGCCTGCCTACCCACCCACCCAAATAGGTTTGGACTCTGAGCCTCCTTATGTCCAGGCACTGCTTGTGCTGGCTGTGGATAATGGGAGTTGTGCTTTAAGTAATCTTAAGGGCACTAGGTTGAGGCTGCCTTAAACTAGAGGTGCCCAAACTATAGCCCATGGGCCGGATCTGGCCCCAACACCAATTCATCCGTCCCATGCTGCCCTCATCATCCTGGAAGTGGAAGTAAAACACACCCATTTGGGCACATTTTACTTCCACCTCCAGGAGCAATGAGGGCGGTGTGGGCCAGATGTTGGGCTGGATCTGGCCCATGGGCTGCAGTTTGGGCATCCCTGGTTTAAGCAGAGAAAATGGCAGCCTAAAAATTCTGTCTCCTGTTTCGAAACAGATTTCAGGGTGTGTTTTACTTCCACTTCCGGTGGGAGGAACTACATGACCGGCCTGCTGAACCCCATGACTGGCCCACTGTCCAAAAAGTTTGGGCACCCTTGCCTTAAGGCATAGCCTCTGTTTCCCTTTAAGTCCCTAATGCCCTTGGAGAAGACTTGACCTTATCACTACAACAGTGCATGTGTGGATACGGAACACAAAAAATTGTAACACAAACAATTTTTTTTGCCTTTCGCCTTCACTCACATGCATAGGTTGAAATGAAATGCAGATTCAAGATACTGTACTGAAAAATGGAACTCAGATTAACCTTTTAAAAAATGCTAAGAATGTCAATTTAGGACAGGGGAAGGAAACCACCCCAAGCACCTTTACACCAGTTGTCTCCTGACTAAATTCTTAAAGCAATCCATCTAAAGCCTGGGTTTAGGAAAACACAAACATTTGCTTCCCTTCAGTTTTTCCTCCCAAAAGGCAGCCAAAACTAACCTTAAGTGAGAGCAGGGAGACTCCAACCTCAAACAAGATCATTTAAATCCCTACACATAGGTGCTTGGTGGATAAGATTGTAGTTTGGGAGCCAAAGGTTAGTAGTTCAATTTCCCAGTGTGCTCCCTAGGAAAAGAGCCAGCCTGTATAGCCCTGGGCAAACTGTACAGTCTCAAGAGCTCCTCCTAGAGGAAGAGAAGGGAAAATCACTTCTGTCTATTCTCTAGTCAAGGACAGGTATAAAATTAACCATTCAATCCCAACCCAAAAGAACCTAATAATTTGGGTATGTGCAGTTCCTCCTAGTAATTTTTTTTGAGAGTTAGGACATTCAAGTCTAATAAATCATCAGCACCAGCATAGGGGGATGTGGTGGCTCAGTAGTTAAAAAGCCTGCCTTGTTAGCTGGAAGGCTGGAAAGTTGGCAGTTTGAGACCCGGCTACTGCATGATGATTTGAGTGCCTATCTCTGCCCCAGGTCCTTCCAACCTAGCAGTTGGAAAGCAAGAAATTGCAAGTAGATAAATAGTATTATTATTATTATTATTATTATTATTATTATTATTATTATTATTATTATTATTATTATTATTATTATTATTATTATTATTATTGCTGCACCTTGAGACTTTTCTTAGAGTCGGCAGTACTGTATCTCCAAATTCTGACATGCTTTAGTTAAAGTCCAATGTGCTGCCTCGGAGAGCCCGGGTAGCTTCGCTCCTTCTCTTTTCTTTTAAACTTTCACACCTCCGATGCTGTGGAGAGCGAAAACTATATTTGCCTAGAGATCGTGGGTTGAAGGGAGGGGAGGGGAGGAAGTTCTCTATATTTGTGCCCCCCCTTCTCCGATGGGAGGGTGCAAAAACCCCTCAGCCGCCCTGCTAAATATTGTATGCAAATCACATACAAATGAAATCCTAAATGCATTGCGGGATTAAACAAAAGCGATTGGTGCGTGTGTGTGTGTGTGTGTGTGGGAGGGGGAGTGGAGAGAAAAGGGGGAGACCTAGAAATCTCTGTCTTTTGCATAGCCCTATCCAGCACTCCTGATTCAAAAAGCCCTCCCCCATTTCACCTCGGGCCCCAAAATTGTTTCTCCAAAGAAAGGCAAAAGCTGGGGGTGGGGGGGACAGATCCTGTCTCCCCCCCCTCCCCACCAGACTGTGCAAGGTGGATTCAGCATCGCCATCTCCCTGTTTTCAGCCACGCACCCCCCTCCGTTTCTCAAGAACAATATTAAGCATTTTCGGATGCCACCCTTGCTGATCCCCCAACCTCCCTTTGTGGTGAACATTTCTGTGAGCATCCCAGTTTAGCAAATATTTGATGGGCTCGTGCAAAATTGAGGGGGGGGGGAGAGAGGTTTGAAGTCAAGGACAAGGACCCTCTCTTAGGGTTTTTTTTTTTGGGGGGGGAGAACTGGGAACGGAGGGGGGGAACCTATTTCGGGAAGAGGGAGGGCTCCCCATGGGGAACTGAAGGGCATTCGCCCAAGCGTGTGTGTGTGTGTGTGTGTGTGTGTGTGTGTGTGTAAGGGGGGGGGGGCTTTGAAAAGAGAAGGAGATCAGAGCCTGCCTCTTCTCCCCCCCCCCTCTTCTTTCCCTCCCTGCTGGGCAGGGTAATTTAAAGCGCTGCCTGTCACCGTGCTTTGCGTTTTATTGACTCTCCCTGCCTCCCCCGTCACCCCTCGACATTAATCTCCCCGTTAATCGCCCTGCGCGGAGTCCCTCCCTCCCCCCCCCTCCGCCACCAATTCCCCCCCCTTCTCTCTCCCTCTCCCCCCTTTTCCCTTTATTTCTTCCTAGCCCTCCCTTTTGATTTCCTTCCTCTCCCACGGATTCCTCCGTCTCTCTTTCTGCCTCTATCTCTCCCATTCCCCCCCTTCCTGGTTCACTATCCCAAGCACCAATCCTGCCGTTCCGTTTTCCTTTCTTCTCCTCCTCTTCCCCATTTCCCCAACTCCCCCCCCTTTCACATCTCAGTCATCCTTCCATCTTCTTCCCTAGTTCCCATCTTTCATTTTTATCTCCCCCTTCCTTTTTTCTTTCTTTCATTTCTTCCCCTCCTGTTCTCAGATATCATTTCCTGCTTTCCCCCTTTCTCTGTCCCACTCAGCTCCTTTTCACCACTTCCATCCATCTATCCTTCCTTCCTCTCTTCTGTCATGCTTTATCTTTCCCATCCGCAGTGATGGTGAACTTTGGCACTCCAGGTGTTCTTGGACTTTAATTCCCAGAAGCCCATGTCAACATTCCTGCTGATCAGGGCTTCTGGGAATCAAAGTTCAAGAACATCTGGAGTGCCAAGGTATGCCATCACAGCATCTAGTGCAGGGGTTCTCAAACATTTTGTGCCATGGGCTGGTCACGTGGTTCAGGGGGCTGGCCACTATGGCCCAGGAGACCAGATCCGGCCCCCGGTTCCATTTCATCCCACCCACAAAGCCCTTGTCGCTCCCATAAGCAGAAGTAAAATGCACCTGTATGGGCATGTTTTACTTCTGCTTCAGGTAGTGATGAAGGTTTCGTGGGCCAGATGAATTGGCATCGGGGGCCAGATACAGCCCCAGGCCATAATTTGGGTACCTCTGGTCTAGTGAGTCCATCATGCTGGGTTTTGCCCCCCCTCTCTTTCACCCCACATTGAATCCTTCTACCCTCTTCCTCCCCATTTTGCATGAGACCTGATGGAGCCCCTGGTTTTCCTGGAAGTAAGCTACTCACCCACCCAAAAACAGTGGGCCTAGAGGTGCGCATCATTTCTTTTTCACACCCCCTCCCCAGTGTGCTTGATCCATTTCTTCCTCCCCCTCTCTCACCCACTTCTTTCCCCCTCCTCTTCCCCCCTTTCATCATCTCTCTCTCTCTCTCCTTCACTGCTTTCATATCTCATTTTTCACTCCTCCCTCCCTCCTGCCTTTTCTTTCCTTCCTTCTCTCCATCCATTTTCCCTCTCATGCTTCCCTTTACACTCTTCTCTCTCCAACCCCCCCCCCCCAATGCCTTTGTGTCTCCGGCTTCCTCATAATAAATATGCAGCAGCCACTGCCTAATTGTCTCCCACCTCCTTTTCTCCTTAATGAGACAATTTGCATTGACTAACCACTTTCCGAAAGGGAGGGGGAGGGGAGAGAGAGCAAAGGTGGGGGGAGGCAAAAGGGCACCCATGGCCTCCCCCCCTTCCCCCTATTTCTTGTCCTTCCACCAAGTAGAGAAAGGAACAAAAAATAGATGTTAACAGAGTGTCTTTTCTCTTGGGACATAAGGATAATATTGTTACAGGGTTGAGGAGGATAGTGGCAAAAAAAAAGGGGGGGGAGATGGATTGGTTGCAGATTCTGGAATAGACAGACATGTCTGGAGAGAAGAGTTAAGGTGTGTGTGTGTGTAGTTGGGGGTGTCCTTGACATGTTTATGTTGTTGGCATGGCTGCCACGGGGGCGGCCGATTTCATCTCTCTTGCATTGCTTCTACTCCTCCCTGCCCTGGTAATCAGCTTGACGACTGTTTATATACCATGGCTTCCGCTATGAAATTTTGAGGATGCTTGTTCTAAGACTGGCTGGAGAATCTGGCCCATGGCACCATTTCATGAGGGCCCCACCCCCTCCATCGCACCCGGAAGTGCCGTGTGTGGTAAATGGCCACCCCCATCATGCAAGCAGGGCAAAATGGCTGTCTGGCCCCCAAAGCTGCCTGAGAGAGAGTGATCCGGCCCCCAGCTTGAAAAGGTTGGGAACCCCTGGTTTAGGTTGGGAGGAGTTTGATTCCTCCCTGTGCCATCTAAGAGAAAAGCCAGTCTATGTAGCCCTGGGCAAGCCGTATAGTCCCAAGAGCTTCCCCTAGAGGAAGAGGATGGGAAACCACTTCTGAGTGTTCTGCAGTTAAAATATATACCCAGGAAAGGGTCACTGAAAGTCAGAAGTGACTTGATGGCACACAATTATCATTATTCTAGGACAGTGATGGCCAACCTTGACACTCTAGGTGCTCTTGGCCTTCAATTCCCAGAAACCCAAGTCAACACATCTGCCAGTCAGGGTTTCTGGGAATTGAAGTTCAAGAACATCTGGAGTGCCAAGATTGGCTGTCACTCTTCTAGGAAATGGGCTAAGAAACCCTGTGGATCCTGGCATCCTCAAGGAGGAGGCCATGATGGTGAAGACCTGTACAGCCTACTTTCCAAGCAGAATTAAAGATCCATGTGTTGAAGTGTTGAAGATCCATGGAGGAAGTGTCCACAATTGGGTTAAAAAGGGTGTGTGTGTGTGTGAGGCTGAATCCAAATTCTGAAGGCTCCCTGTGACACACACCAAATTTGTGGTGGCCCTTCAGTCTTAGTAGATGTTTGGACAGTCACCATGTCCCCCACTTCAGTGTGGAGACCACCAGCCACAAGGGACCATTAGAATGGATAGGATAAGGGAACGTGGAAAACTTGATGAGGGGGCCCAGCAATGAGAATTGGAGGTGTAATTGACTCTGTTTTCGAAGACATGAAAGAAGAGTAACAGAAAAAGGTCCCAGCATTACTGAGAAGTTGGGCAGGTTTTTTGCTCAAACGATGCAAGCAGAAAGTTTAAGGTCTTCAACACAAAAGGTGGTCCTTTCTGCACAAAATGGATTGGTATCTCATGGAACTTACTGCCACAGGATGTTGTATTGGTCCATTAGCCTTACCCTCACCTCTCTTGAAAGAATAATAGATCTATTGAAGATTGTCAAGGTTAGGGGTTCCCAACCTAAGGCCTATGGGCCAGATTTGGCCTGCGGCATCATTTCATATGGTCCCACCTCTCCAAGGGCTTTTGAGAAACAAAATGGCTACCTCTTTGAAGCTGTTGGGACAAAATGGCCACCCCCATCATGTAGGCAAGGCAAAATGGCTGTCCAGCCCTCAAAGCTAACTGAGAGAGCTTGACCCAGTCCCCAGCTTGAAAAGGTTGGGAACTCCTGGCCAAGGTGTTGTGTGACCTGGTACACCATTAACTCAAACCCATTTATCATATGACTCATCAACAGTTAGAGGGAAGAGACAAACAGTTAATTAGATGGACCTTTATTAATACCCAGTGCATCATTCCTGTGAGCAGAGGAGAGAAAAATTCCCTTTTTTTGGAGAATAACTCCCAGAATTCTTCTCCCTCTAGCTTGATTGCTTTCTCAAGCTCTCCATTATTATGGGATAAAACAATAGGAAAACCGATATCCTTTAGGTTTTTGTTTAAATGTCCAACCTCCTTCTGGTTCATGGCTAGTATCAGGATGCCTGTTCTGTGGCTGAGATGTGAGGATATGCTTGGAAAAGTGGAGAAGTGCATTGGGTTGGGTTGGCATGGATTGGGTTGGATTGGCTGGTATGAGGAGAATGACAGGAAAGAAGCAGAAGAGGATAAAATGCATGGAGGAGAAAGGATGAGGAAACACCCCCCCCCCCCCATAAAAACAGTTAAGGGAAGAGATTTATAGTGGCAAACTACAGTCTGTGTTGAATGTTGCAGAAGGTATAAAGCAGGGGCGCCCAAACTTTTTGGGCTGGGGGGCCGATCACATGGTTCAGGGGTGCCCAAACTATGGCCTGTTGGCCAGATTTGGCCCCCAACATCTGGCCCACACCACCCTTGTTTCTCCCAGAAGCAGAAGTAAAATGTTTTACTTCTGCTTCTGAGAGTGACGAGGGTGGCGCAGGCAGGATGAATTGGCATCAGGGACTGGATCCGGCCCACAGGCCATAGTTTGGGCACTCCTAGTATAAAGCGTTGGGGGGGGGATTCAGATTTCAGATCTAATCTGCTTTTCTTGGAAGACTTTTCCCATCTTCAGACCTGTTGGTAATTGTTTCTGGCTTCTGAATAGCAAAAGAAAGGCACTCTTCATATGCTCAGAGGCTGACACATGGAGTTGGAATGATAAAGAGACAGTCTGCGAAGGCAAAATAGAAAAATACACAGAAGGCAGCAAGTGGGAGAGGGTGAGAAGGGTATACCTATTGGAAGAACAGAGGGTGCATGGGGACAGATGCACTGTGTGCATTGCTCCTATATCATAAGCCTGGTGGCTTGTGCTATTCATTTGAATTGCAAATCCTTCCTCAGCCCTGAAATGGAGATGAGGCAGCTTCTGCAATGTTGAGAAACCCAGGCCTGGAGTGAGGCAGGTGGCATTAGGAGCGTAGGCATTTGTTCTAAACCAGGGATCCTCAACATATGGCCCACAGGCCGGATCTGGCCCATGGCACCAAATCACCCAGCCCACCACCTCGCTTCTGCTCCCACGGCCATGGCCACAGCCTCGATCCTTGTCCCCTTCGCTTGCCATATCCCTGCCAGTGCTCTGTAGCAGGGCGGATGTTGTAAGGCTTACATCCATCCTGCTACGGTGCGCTGCTAGGGACATGCCAAGCCAAGTGAAGGGGACAAGGATTGAGGTGGCAGTGGTGGAGGTGGAAGTGGAAGCAGCAGACACATATGGCTGCCTGCATCTTTCCTAGGTACCACTCTGTCTGAGCACGTCTTTTCCGGTGGCTGTCTGTGTCTTCCCCGTGAGTCGTGCTGGCTGAGCACGGGCAAGGACAGTCTGGATCTCTCCTTCACCCACGCCATGCAGCTTGTCCAGGCTGGTAAGCAGGGAAGCGGTGTGGGGTAGACTGGTGGGTGGCTCGTGGTGGTCCCATTGCCACTGGTGGTGGCGGTGGGGAGGGGTGGGCAGCAGGACCACCCTGAGCCCCCACCACTCCCCACCACCACTGCCAGTGGGAGCAGGACCACCCTGAGCCCCCACCATTCTCCCTACCACGACCATCAGCAGAGGCAGGACCACCAGTCCAGCCACTCAACAGTCTGAGGGGACATGAATTGGCCCCCAGCTTACAAAGGTTGAGGTCCCCTGTTCTAAACCAACGCATCATTTTGTTTAGCTCAGAATCATCCATGCTAACTGGCAGCCGGTGCTGCCCATTGGGCCAGGAAAGATCCCCCACCCCACCCTGGTAAGCCCTGATTTGAGATGCCAAGATTTGAACCTGTGACCTCCTGAGCTCTGCTACTGAGCTACATCTCTACTGCATTGCTTTCCTTTTCCCCCATCAAGGGGTTACCCCCCACCACGGCCTTCTTCTCTACTCACCTTTCCTTCTCGTTGGGACTGATTTGCAGCTCAACTCAGAATAGGAGACACTGGGATTGCCTGTTAAAGTGAATGGCAGGAAATCATGGGGTGGACAGGAAGTAAGTGCTCAACACAACCCAGGGTTACAAATGTGGAATTCATTACAACAGTGCATCGAGAGCAACCAAGCTGGATTGTGTTGAAATTCATCAGCGCTGTCATTTGAGTCAGATCAACTAAAAGTAGTTATATGATGCCTGACTTTATCACCTGCTAGTAGGGAAAATAGGATGGAGGATAGAGTCGCTCTCAAGTTGACAAGTTTCCTCCTATGGATGTACTGAGTCATACAGTACTCTGGGTTGAGGTCAGTTGGAAAATTTCTTTGGTCTGGAGAGGGAGGACTGGACTACAAATCCCAGAATCCCAGAGCTGGATTGGTCACAGTTGCTGTGAACAGGGCCATAGCCAGGATTCTAGATGGGTGCTGTGCTTTTGCCAGATTAAAACATGTCCTGGTCCAGCCCGTTCTTGTCTACTGTGATTTGCCCATGCATTTAAGTAACCATAATACAAAGAAAATCTACTTTACTATAGGAAATGGGCTTGCAAAAATATCTTTGTTGGGACGAAATGTGCAAAATGTTTATATAATTAGAGGATCTTTTTAAAAATAAAATTTTTTTGCATACTCTTTAAAAAGCTGAACTTGAGTGAAATCACCTATTTCAGGTGTTCACCAATCTCAGTGTCTCCTTGTAAGGGTAAAGGTTGCCCTTACTTGAAAGCCAGTCATATCCAAATCTAGGGTTCAGTGCTCATCTCCGTTTACACCCAAAGAGCCAATGCGGTCTGTGCCTGAGTCGCCACGGCGAGTGGGTGGCGATATAAATCTAAATAAATAATAATAATAATAGCAATTTCTGTGGCCATGTGCAACAGTGGTGGGCTCCAAAAAAATTACTACCACACTGTGGGCGTGGTATGGTGGGCTTGGCCAAGGGGAAAGTCCTGCGTTGCACCCGAATTGGGACTACAGTATTTTATTTCAAAGTTTGGATGGGCGGGGCCAGCCAGAATTTCTGCTACCAGTTCTAGTGAACTGGTGCAAACCTGTTGATGCCCACCACTGTGTGGCAGGCATGACTAGACACCGGAGTGCATGGAATGCTATTACCTTTCCAGCGAAGTGGCACCTATTTATCTACTTGCAATTTCTTGCTTTCGAATTGCAAGGTTGGCAGGAGCTGTGACACACCAGAGGCGCTCCTTCCATCGCATAGCAATTAGGTCTTGAACCGCTGACCTGCCAACCTTCCAGTCATCAAGTTAAGCATCTTAACTACTGAGCTGGGGTGCCCAAACTTTTCAGACCTTGATCGGGTCATGTGGTTCAGACGACCAGTCACGTGGTTCCTTCCACTGGAAGCGGAAGTAAAACGTCCCTTGCACTCTGTTCAGCAACAGATATATTTCACAACAGGATGAGATAGATTTTAGGCTGCCATTTTCTCAGCTTAAACCAGGGGTGTCCAAACTACAGTCCATGAGCTGGATCTGGTCCCCAATGCCAATTCATCCAGCTCATGCCACCCGAATTGCTCCTGGAAGTGGAAGTAAAACGTGATGAGGGCAGTGTGGGTTGGATGAATTGGTGTTGGGGGCTGGATCCGGCCCATGGGCCATAGTTTCGGAACCCCTGCACTAAGCCATCACAGTCCCATGAGGGCACCTTTTTAAAAAAAGAAAGAGATTTTTATGTCTTGTCTCATGCCACAAGATTTACCCAAGTATGCATTCTCTATTTTGTTTCCCCTTCAGGGTCTCGGCTCCTGTGCTGAGATGACCCCTCCGTGCCCCTCGTGCCCGCACTGTCATGGAGACCTCCTCTAACTCTGCCTCCTCCTCCTCCTCCCCTGCAGCTGTCCCTTCGGCCAAAGGACAGGATGACAGGGCCGTGGTTCGGCCCGCTCAGGGCTCTCCTGTCTCTCCAACCACCAAAGACCCCCCCCTTGTGGACCCTTCCTCCTCCGTCACCTCTCCCTCTCTTGAGGAAACCATGAGGCCCTGCTCCGTTTCTCAAGTAACACTGGGCTCCGTAAAGCTGCCGGCGGCTGTTTTGTCCACACCGCAACTCCTGGCGGACTGTGGGCGAGCAACACCTAACCCGCCACCCTTCCCACAAGCAACATCCCCTGCAGAAGATGGGAGTCAGCAAGCAGCAGAAGATGGAGATGAAGAGGAGAATGGTGGACACGAGGCCCAGCTTTTCTTCTCTGCTGATGGCTCAGCCTATCTCCTCAGCGGTGGCCACGATCTCTTACCAAAGGGCTCCCCTAGCACCACAGTTCCCTCAGTATCCATCCTCCACGTCCAGCACGGTGGAGGCCATAACCAAGGCTTTATGTCTACTGACCAAATGTCCCAGAATACCTCAGCGCCAGGCGAGTGGACCCCTCACGGCGCCTTCTACAGTTACCGACTGGCCGGGCTCCCTGCTCGAACCACACCTGCCAAAAACGCTCCCACCAAACCCAAAGATGCCCCCATCGCCCAAGCAGAGGACGAGAAAGCCCTCCGAGGGGAAGCCAACCTTGGCCAAGAAGAGGAGCTACCAGAGGCACCAGTCTGGCTTTGCCTGACGTGTCACCTCTCTTTCTGCCAGGGCTGCTCCTTGGCAACTCACGCCCAGTTGGCCCACGAGGTGCAGCTGAGCACCAACGAATGCCAGGCCCTGGCCAGAGGGGCTTCTGCAGTGTTCCAGGGTACCACGCTTGGCTTCCTAGAACCAAATATCCCCACCACCGTGGCAGACCTCAATGCCAGAATGTGTAGCAGATGGGTGAATGTAGCAGAAGAAAAGAAAGAGGAGGAGGTGGCCGGAAAAGGGAGCCCAGAAGGACAATGTGAGCCACCCAATGCCAAAGATTCAAGGGTTGGTGGTGCACACTGGGCAAAGGGAGGCATGGAGGACAAACCAGAAGCAGGAAAGGAGGAGGAGGCATCGGAGGAGGAGGAGGCATCAACTGAAAACAAGAAAGAAGAGGGAAGGCTTCTTCCAGACCAAAGTTCACATGGCCAAAACCCACCCATGGGTGCTAATGCCCTAGTTTCAGAGACACCACTGATGAAGCCCAACAGCACTGACTCCATAGTTAACACTGGGTTGGCCAAGGAAGAGGTAAACCTGGAGTTGGCCAATGGCACTGTTGAGTTGGCCGTTAACGCTGTAAATGTAGGACTCGCTCATGAGAACAGCCACACTGAATTACCTGCCGACACCAACAACTCTGGGTTATCCACCAAAGTTAATCATGACAGCCAAGCCAATGAGATGGAGGTCACGAGTGTTGGGTTGGCCCATGACGTAGGCACCACTGACCTGGCCCACAACACAAGTAATGTTGGGATGGCTAACGACATTTCAAATGTTGGGTTTGAAGTCAACAATGGAACAAGCAACAGCAGTCACAACGGAGGGCCAGCTCTTGCATTCGGGGAAGATTATACTGCCATGGCCTACTCTGGGTTGACTTTGTCTGGTCACATGTCCTTGCTCCATTCGCGGAACTCCTGCAAGACTCTTAAATGTCCCAAATGCAACTGGCATTACAAGTATCAGCAAACCCTCGATGTCCACATGAAGGAGAAGCACCCAGAGAGCAACAGCCACTGCGGCTATTGCAGTACTGGGGGCCCGCACCCACGCCTGGCCAGGGGGGAGAGCTACAATTGTGGCTACAAACCCTACCGCTGTGAGGCCTGCAACTACTCGACAACGACCAAAGGCAACCTCAGTATTCACATGCAGTCTGACAAGCACTTGGCCAACCTGCAGGGCTTCCAGTCCACAGGAGCTGCCGGGGCCTCCTCAGGGGTAGTCCCTCCGGTGGCCCCCTCCCCCTCCTCGCCCGAAGAGAAGGAGTCGAAAAGCAAGTCCTCCTGGCAATGCAAGGTGTGCAGCTATGAGACCAACATCTCCCGCAACCTGCGGATCCACATGACGTCTGAGAAGCACATGCAGAACATGCTCCTGCTCCATCAGGGGCTGCCCTTGGCGTTGCCGGGGCTGCTGGGGCAACCTCAAGGCCCGCCGGGGGGCAAAACACAGCCAGAGCTCTTCCAGTTCTATGGGGCTCAAGCCCTCAGCCATTCTCACCACCCCCATTCCCATCATGCTCATGTGGCGGGCAACCCATCCTTGCGGGGAGACAAGCCTATGGAGCAAGCACAACTCTTACTCAATGGAGGCTTCCCACACCTTGGTGCAGCTGGCAGGAAGATGGCGACCTTGGGACCAGGTAAGGGGAGAACTGCTTTTAGCTACTCCTTAGGTAAAAAAGGTTGCCCTTAATCGAAAGCCAGTCGTATCCGACTCTTAGGTTCAGTGCTCATCTCTGTTTATAGCCAAAGAGCCAGCGCTGTCTGCGTCTGCAGACGTTTTTGTGGACATGTGGCAGGCAGGTGTGACTAGACACTGGAGTGCACGGAATACTGTTTACCTTTTCACCAAAGTGGTCCCTATTTACCTACTTGCAATGTCTTGCTTTCAAACTGTTAGGTTGGCAGGAGCTGGGACAGAGACGGGAGCTCACTCCGTCATGCAGCAGTCAGGTCTTGAACTGTTGATCTGCCAACTTTCCAGTCGTCAAGTTCAGTGTCTTAACCACTTGAGCCATCGCAGTCCCTTGTCACTCCTTAGTCACACTCATAACTCTGGTACTCTACCATGGATGAGACAGGAAGCTGGAAGGCACTCGTTGCTTCTCAATTGCTACTAAACAGATAATGCTGCATCTTGTGGCTACCATTCCTTTCCATGCCCCTCCCATTCTTCTTTTCTGGTGTTATGTCTCTAATGTGCTCATCGTCTGCTTCTTCCACATCCCCTTTCTTGCTTGCCTCCTCTAGTCGCTCCTTCGTTCATTCCTTTCCCTACTTCTTCTTTTTTGCTTAATCTCCTGCTTTCGTTTTTCCTTCTCTCTCCCTTATTCTTAAGATTAGGACGACCAAGACATTGGTTAGATTTCAAAGTCCTATTGGGCTTCTTCTTGGAAAGAAGAACCACTCTTGACTTTGACAGTCTGCACATTTTGAAGGCTAAGGGGGAATATGAAGTGGGCACAAGCTGTTTGGATAGCTCAGTGGTATAAGTACCCAGCTGCAGAGCCAGCGGTTGGGAGTTCGATTCCCCAATGTGTCTCCTGAGAGAAGAGCCAGCCTGTGAAACCATGGGCAAGCTGCACAGTCCCAGGATACTCCCAGAAGGAGAGAACAGTAATTTGAGTACTGTCTACCTAGAAGATCCTGAAAAGGGTCATGGTAAGTCAGAATTGACCTGACAACACACAATTATTATTGAAGCAGGCACAGAGCAGAATACCAAAATGCACTTAAATTAAGAATATGCACAAAGAACTACATATCACAAAGAAGCATATCAAGCTTGCAGGAGGTTCAACGTGGGAATAAGCCACACAAAGTAAAGAATCATAAAGTAATTGAGTTGAAAAGGGCCTACAAGGCCATTGAGTCCAGCCCCCTGCTCAACACAGGAATTCAAACCCAGACTGATAGGTGGTTGTCTAGTTTCCTCTTGATTGCTTTGAGCGTTGGAGCACTCACTACATCCTGAGGTAATCGATCCCATTGTCGTACTGCTCTAATAGTTAAGAGGTTTTCCTGATATTCAACTGATATCTCACTTAATGTAATTTGCATCCATTATTCCATGTCCCATACTCTGGAGCAGGGTGCCCAAACTACGGCCCATGGGCCAGATCCAGTCTCAGCGCCAATTCATCCAGCCCAGGCCACCCTCATCACTCCCGGAAGTGAAGAGAGTGGCATGGGATGGATGAATTGGTACCAAGGGCTGGATCCGGCCCACTGACTATAGTTTGGGCACCCCTGGTTTAAGCAAAACCTTCTTGGCTTTGTTGTTAAGCAGGGGAGGAACAAGGTGACCGGCCCGCTAAACCACATGACTGGGCCATGGCCCGAAAAATTTGGGCACCCCTGCTCTGGTGGATCAAGAACAGATTCTGGTCCTCTTCTGAAGGACAACCTTTCAAGAATTTGAAGAGTACGGTCCTGTCTCCCCCTGTTGTTTTATCTCAAGGCTAAACATACTTTGAGCTTTCAGACTTCTCTCAGAGGGCTCGGTTTCCAGTCCCTTGATCAGCCCTGTTGTCTTGCAGCCTAATAGAAAAGAAGAATGGGACCAAATGTCAAGTGGGACTCAGGGAGATGCAAAGGAATTGAAATATATTCTCATATCCCAAGCTTCATCTCTTCAGATGCTGAAGAACTTCTACTCCACTTCCTCGCTTAATTCTCTTGTTTACTCAATCCTCTCCTCCTTTCTCATTTATCCTCTTGTGATTTTGAATGCCTTGCCACTCATTTTCTTCACCCCACTCTTCTGATACAGCTCCCGTGTCACTCTCTCCGGAGCCTGCTCCACCGTCTCCATTGCCAACCCATCCTGGATCTGACCTGGCCACTGCGCAGCGACTGTTTGGCTGTCTGGTGTGCCAGGCGTTCAGCACCGACAGCCTGGAGGCCCTCCTCAGGCATGCCTCCGTGCCACGCTCACTGCCCGAATCCGAGTGGAAGGAGGTGTCTGGCGATCTGCACAGATGCAGACTCTGCGCTTATGGCACCCAGCTGAAGGCCAACTTCCAGCTGCACCTCAAGACCGACAAGCATGCCTTGAAATACCAGCTGGCAGCTCACCTGCGCGAAGGAGGTGGCATCGGAGCCCATGTAGGGGCGGAGCTTCCACTTGGCCCGCCCCTTCACCTGCACTGCAACCTCTGTGAATACGAGACCAACAGCAAGGAGAAGATGCGCCTGCACGTGGCTGGCGCTAGCCATCAGGAGGCGCTGCAAGGTTACAAGGTACCACACTTAGGGGTTGGGAAGGGAGATGGGTGTAGTTGTAGGGCTTTTTTCATTCTTTCGCATCCTGATTAAATCCTGGACTGCCAAAATGAAGCCACTTTCTTCTTGGCTTTGTCGTTGGCCAAACTTAAGTCCTCATCAGTACATGTTTCTGGCAGAAATCGGCAGACCAGCAGATGACCTGCATCCTGTATCTCCACATTCACACAGTGTGTGGTTGTCTGCCAGCAGCCCCCACTTGAGCAAGTTGGTCTTGCATTTAGGGACTCCAGCCCTCAGCCTTTTCAGAGTCCTCCAAGTGACGTAGGGGAGGTTGAGATCCTCAGCCATCTCCTCCTCTCATGTTATTCCTTCTCCAGCGAGCTCTTTCCTCCATCTTCTAATTTGACTTTGCAATTGTGTGTCCTCAAGAAAGTTTGTTCTTGGCGTTGTAGGGTAACATAAATGGCAAATTGGGAAAAAGACAGAGCCAGACACCCTATTGCAGAGATTCCCAAACTTTTCACGGTGTTGTGGTTGAACTGGCCAGTCACGTGGTTCCTCCCACTGGAAGTAGAAGTAAAATGCACCTGCACATACGCAGAACACTGCCTTAAATGCACCCGCAGCTGTCGTAAACGTGTTTATGATAGCTGCAGGTGCATTTGCGGCAGTGTTTTGCATGTGTGTGGGTGCATTTTACTTCCACTTCCAGAAGCAGAGAAGGTAGCGTGGGCTGGATTATTTGGTGTCACAGGCCAGATCAAGCCCACGGGCCGTAGTTGGGAACCCCTGCCCTACTGGGAAGGCACTGGACCCAGAACTGAAAGGATATGGGGAAGTTATGCTGGGGAAAGGGTGGAATACATGAACGGGAGGGATTTGAAAGGAGTCTCAGTAAGTCCATACAATGGTGGAGAGAAACCATCACTGGAAGGTTGGGTGATAACAGAGAAGATGCTCTTTCCATGCTTCCTTCTTGCTGGCTGTAGTTCTCTTTGTCTCTCTCTCTCGCCTATCAGTTCCTCCTGGAAATGGAAGCCACCGCAGCATTGCCAACGGCGGGCCCCGAGGCGGCTGCCCAGTTGCGTTGCCTGCTGTGCAACATGGACACTCCCAACCGCCTGGTGATGATCCAACACCTCCGGTCTCCACAGCACCGGGATGCCCACGGCCAATGGCGACTCCAGCTGCTCCAGAACGGGGAGGGCACTCCGGGTCTTGAGAGATACATCTGCTTTGCTCCGCTCAACCCCATGGGTAACGGTGCCTTAGTTCAGCCATTGAGGCCCATGTATGCGTGTTTGCACCATAGCATTGCTCATTATTTGCAAAAAAGAGATATGGGGATCAGGGGATGAGAGAAAGCCAGTCTGCAAAGAGGGGTCGGAGGAAGCAAAGACGCTGCCTTTTCTCCATCTTATCACCACCACCACCTCCCTTCCAGTTTAGCTTCTCATTTGCTCTGTGTTTAACAAACGTCTGTGGCTGTGGATAGTGAAGCACTGCTGAGCATTCATTCCATCTTCCTCCTCCTCTACCGCCAACGTCTTTCTCCCTCCCCCCCTTCATAATGGATTATGACAGATACTGGGGTGGTTGCCTAGCAACATGCAAGAAGAATGAAGGAGAAGAGAAATGAGAAAGAGAAATGTAGGGACCACAGGCCATTGTGGGGTGGTGTAGGGAAGGGAAAGGGGAGGGGGAGAGAAGATGTATATATATATATTTCTCCATTTTACTCTCTCTTCCTTCCTAATCTAGCCCCATAGCTGTCTGCCCCACCCCTCCGCCTGCCCGCGCACACACACTTCTCCTTCCTCTTATGCCTGGATGTGGGTGGAACCACCACTCAAGCGATGCCCGTTGACTTTGCTCTCAGCTACCATTTATCTTCCAAAACCCCATTGACCCTCCATCCCTACCTGGGTGTGAAAGTCAACAAGGCACAGCGTTGTACCATGAGTTTTCAACCTTTTAAAGCCGGGGGCCGGGTCACGCTTCCTCAGACAGCTTCAGGGGCCAGACAGCCATTTTGCCCTTCCTCCCCCACATGGCACTTCCTGGTGTGGTGTAGGTGGTGGTGGGGCCACATGAAATGGTGTTCTGGGCCACATCTGGCCTGTGGGCCGCAGGTTGAGATGCCTTGCTTTAAACGAGGGGAGGGAAAAGGCCTAGTTCAGCGGTGGTGAACCTGTGGCACGCGAGCCAGAGGTGGCACTCGGAGCCCTTTCTGTGGGCACCCATGAAGTCAACCCAACACAGTGTTCGCTCTGCCCCTCTGCCCAATGGGATTGCTTCCTCCCACCTCCAGCACAGAGTTGATCCCACCCCTCTGCCCAGCAGACCAATGGGAACACTTCCTCCCTCCTCCCAGCACAGAGTTTGCCTCAGCCATTTGCCCAGAAGCCCAGTGGGAGTGTTTCCTTCCTCCCCTGTTGCTGTGTTGGCACTTTATGATAAATAAGTGGGTTTTGTGGTGCAGTTTGGGCACTCAGTCTCTAAAAGGTTTGCCGTCACTAGCCTAGGTCAGTTCTCAATCTTTTAAAGCCAGGGGCCGGGTCACTCTCCCTCAGACAGCTTTGGGGGCCAGACAGCCATTTTGCCCTTCCTCCACCACATGGCACTTCCTAGTGTGGTGGGGCCACATGAAATGGTGCCACAGGCCACATTCAGCCCACGGACCACAGGTTGAGAAATCCCTGGCCCAGGTGGTGCTGGGGGAAGTAATGGGTCAGGATGGAGGGCAGTCAAGAGGCAGCAATGGAGGAAGGAGAGATTAGGGCATGGTCTGCCAGCTGCAGGATGGAGGCCTAGCCACAGTTAACCTGGAGCCAGGGCAGGGATGTGAAGGAAAATTTGACTCCACTGTGGTGGAATAGCAAAATGTGTGTGTGTGTCTGTGTGTGGATTAAGGATTCCTGAGGGGAGAGGGCATCATTTGGGGTACAGGAAGAGTTTTAAGGTGCTCAGGACCCCAACAGAAAAGAGGCACATCCATGTCAGAGGAAAAGCGGACTGGAGGGGAACACCCAGTGTCGTGAGAAATGGAGGTCTTAGCATCTTGGCGGGTGTATTGAATAGTGTTAATTGAGTTGCCAATGGCAGTGAGGTTGCTACTACCGGGCGGGGAGGCAAGCCCGTTCGATATTAACGATCCCACTTGGGTTGAGAGTTTAATTAGTCTCTGACGAGGATAAAGTCCTGGATCGTGCGTCATTCCAGCTCTGGCAAAGTGTCGGCGGTGGGATTCCCTCTGTTTTTCTCCCCTTTTCTTTCCAATCTTTCTTCCTGTCATCGTATTTCTCGGTTTTTAGCTTTTCTGACCACCCTAAAGGGAGGGAGGGAGGGTGGATAGAAGTGCAGCTAGGGAGAAAAAGATTTAGCAAAAAATAAAGTTGTTTCTTCTAGAAACTGGAGGTGACTTGAGTGCTGGCATTCACTTCAACTATTTCACCTCTTCCCCCTTTCTCTCCGTTGGGTTTCTTGCTCAAACAGGGAAGGAAACTGTACCAGAGGTCTTATCCCCTGAAAAGGAAACGCAGAATAAAGGGCAGGCACCAGGTGAGTCGTTCCGTTTTGTGTGAATCACCCATCATAGTCCTGTGCCTCTCCAGGGGTCCTTCCCCACTGCTGGTCCTCCATCAGCTCCTGCCTTCCGTGTTTAGCACAACTTAGGAAAGAATGTTTCCCACCTGCTTCTCCACATGGTTCTCCCCCTCTGGTGCTCCCAGTTCTCCTTCCTCTTCAGAAATACCCTCCTCACATCATTCTTCTTGGGGGGAGTGAACCAACTCCCACTGTGGTTTGGGCCTTCTTGGCAGGGCCATAGCCAGGGGGTGGCCAGGGTGGGTTTTGCTCACCCTGAGTTAACAGTGTGCCCACTCTCAAACTACTGGCTGCTTATATATATGACATGTAATATATGACATTGTTGCCCGTCCTGGAAAAAATACTCACCCACCCACATCTAGAATCCTGGCTACAGCCCTGCTTCTTGGGCATAGAAAGCTGCCTCAGAATGAGTCAGAGACCCCGGATCCACCTGGGCTAGGACTTGCATTGTGGACTAGCAAGTGATAGTTCTTGTGGGGTTCAGACAGGATTAGACCCTAACTCTAGATCGTGTTTCCCCACCTCAATTCCCAGAAGCCTAAGTCAATTCCCCAAACCACTGATCAGCCAATGGACTGACTTAGGTTTCTCAACCTTGAGCCCCAGATGTTCTTGGACTTCAATTCTCAGAAGCCCTAATCAGCAGGTGTATTGATTTAGGCTTCTGGGAATAGAAGTCCCTCTGTGGGGCATGTCCCACTGGGAACCATTGGTGGCTAACCTTGGCCCTCCAGCTGTTCTTGGACTTCAATTCCCAGAAGCCTAAGTAAGCACACCTGCTGATCAGGGCTTCTGGGAATTGACGTCCAAGAACATCTCGGGGGGGGGGGGGCAAGGTTGAGAAACCCTGCAGTGGTCACCCATTCAAGGACCAACCAGAGCCAGCCCTGTTTAGCTTCCAAAATCCTGATAAGTCCCCTTGTGTTCCATTTCCCCATTTTCGTGGCAATCAGAGTTGCCGGGATACACAGCAAGATCCTCGAGAGGAATGCTAGGCTTAGGTGGGCAAGCCCCAGGGACCCTTCCTCCTGATTTTTGTCAGGCTGGCTGGGCTTTGATACTGCCCATGCTGTTCCTCTGTGAAGGCACTATGGATAAAATCCAAGGCTGACACCTGGATGACATGTTCAGCCACTTTCACCATTGCCTACACACACACAAACGGTCAGTCACCATACTCATGGGCCTATAAGGGCTCCCTTCCCCGACAGCCCAAGTGGTCTTGTTCTTCATTCAGCAGACCTCACTTCTATTGCTAAACCTTCCTAGTTGCATTTTTGAGATGGTTAAAAGAGCACTTTTTCTGTCTTTCCTCTGCACTTGCCTCCTTTTGCAGCTTCTGATGAAGATGAAACGAAAACTGGAGGTGTGGGTGACACTACGGTAAGTGGGGCTTCTCACAGGTGGGTGGGTGGGTGGGTGCAGGAATTACCTGTGCCAAGACTATGGTACTCACATAAGATAAAAGATTATAGTAAAGGCTGCCCTTGCTCAAAAGGCAGTCATAGCTGACTCTAGGGTTCAGTGCTCACCTGTTTATAGCCAAAAAGCCAGTCTGAAACACTCCTTTCCTTTAGTGTAACTGCCACTGTAGAATAAATGCAGCTGGCTTCCCACCCATGTTCTCCAACATTGTCCAGGGACGTTGCCTTGAAAATCCCCCAAAAACCCTCCTTCAGGATTGTTATGCATTAGTTACTAGGATATCACTTGTAAAGGAGATGGTGCACTTGTTATGCCAGACAAGCTCAATGAGCAAAACAGGACCAGCTGCCTTATAGGGGGAAATCTGGTTCACAGCTAGGGATCTAGAAGAAGGGTGCTCAAACTTGTGGGCCGGATCTTTGCCCCTGGAAGCAGAAGTAAAATGTGTCCACACAGTTTAAGCAGAGAAAACGGCAGCCTAAAAATCTATCTCATCCTGTTGCAAAACGGATTACAAGGTCCATTTTACTTCCGCTTTCGGTGGAAGGAACCATGTGACCGGCCTGCTGAACCACGTGATAGGCTCACGGCCTGAAAAGTTTGGGTACCCCTGATCTAGAACAACATCTTGTTCGCTAAGCTCGATTCTGGACTACCAAAATGCTTGTATTTTTATTTTTTGCTCTTGCCCTCTTTTCACTTTCTCCTCCTGTAACTCAGGTCTTCTGCTGTCCTTACTGCAACTACGTGGACCCATCAGCGGAAGCCGTCAAGGTGCACACGGTCTCCCAGCATGCTGTGCAGCCCAAGTACCGCTGCCCCCTATGCCAGGAGCAGTTGGTGGGCCGGACCAACCTCCACTTCCACCTCAGCCACATTCACAACGTGGTTCCCGAATGTGTGGAGAAGCTACTGCTTGTGGTGAGTGTCTTTGTCCCACCTCTTCCACCTCCGCACTCTGGATGTCAATAGGAGAGCAAAGTATGGCTGGCTGGAACAGAATAGGACATTTTGCCCATTGGGCTTCTGCATCTCTAATACAGACCACAGGCAGAGTGGCCGTGGCCTTCCAGATCTGGCTGGCCTGCCGTTCTGTGCCGTAGGACCAGTGAGCGAGGACAGCAGGAGTTGTAGTACAGCCCCAGGTTCCCCACTCTCTGTTTTCATAGGTTGCACAGCAAATTAATTCAATACAGTAATCCGCCCAATAGAAGAAGGTGACCTGTGGCATCTATGTCTGTCATGCTGACAATAATCCTGCCCAAAACAGACAGTGGGGACAGAGTGGTTCCCAGCTGTTGCTCTTGGTGGGATTTTGCTGGTGTGCGTGCGTGTGCATGTGCAGCTCAACAGATTTGATGACCCTTCATCCCAGGTTCTTCCATCCATGAAATGGTTGAAGGAACATTTTTTAGAGCAGAGGTTCCCAACCTTTTCAGGCCGGGGACCACATAACGCTCTCTCAGTCAGCTTCGAGGGATGGACGGCCATTTTGCCCTGCCTGCACAATTAGGGAAGGGGATTTTGTCCCAACAGCTTCAAAGGGGTGGCCATTTTGTTTCTCGAATGCTCTTGGAGGAATGGGCAGGGCACATGAAATGGTGCCATGGGCCAGATCTGGCCCACGGGTCTTAGGTTGGGAACCCCTGTTGTAGAGCCAAGTCTTTTCTGAATGACCACTCCTCCTGTTGCGGGGGGAGGGAATGCCCTTCTAATCCTGCTTTGTCTCTTCCCTTCTCATTCTCACCTTTAGGCCACCACTGTGGAAATGACCTTTGCCACCAAAGTCATCCCTGGACCCAGCCTTCCTCCTGACCCACCAAAGCTAGGCGGGACACTGGGCAGCTCAGAGCAAGGGGCTGGAAATGAAAGCCAGGCCTCCCTTGTTGGTAAGCAATGCTCAGTCCTGTTAAGGAAAGTGACGCAAACCACTGGCCCACAAGCTCTCATTGACATTCACAGCATCTCCACAGCGCTCCAGTTTCTCTTCTGAACACCCTTGTGAAAAGTGGCTGTTGGCCAACAGAGGAAGGCCTTGGCTTGGGAAGCTCTTTAGGGTCCCAGATCTTTCTGCCCGGAGTCATGAAAACGAGCACGCTGTTTACAGTCTTTAAAATGAAAATGGAAGTTTCATAGGGTGTTATACATGATGGTGGAATTGAAATGCAATATATACACCAGCCTTTGGTAAATATCAGAAGGGGTGCCCAAACTATGGCCCATGGGCCAGATCTGGCCCCCGATGCAAATTCATCTGGCCCACACCACCCTTGTTGCTCCCGGAAGCGGAAGTAAAATGCGCCTGTACAGTATGTTTTACTTCTGCTTCCAGGAACAACGAGGGCAGTGTAGTCCAAATGAATTGGCATTGGGGGCCGGATCTGGCCCACAGACCATAGTTTGGGCACTCCTGGGTTAAGCATAGAAAATGGCAGCCTAAAATATATCTCATCCTGTTGCAAAACATATCGGTTGCAAAACATATTGCAAGGCACATTTTACTTCCACTTCTGGTGGGATGAACCATGTAACCAGCTCCATGAACCACATGACCGGCCCACTGAACTACATGACCGGCCTGTGGCCCAAAAAGTTTGGGCACCCCTGCCGTAACAGTACAAGCTGTTTTTTTGAATCCTTATCCTGTGGGTGAGGACACAAAGTTCCCAATTTCCCAAATATTTAGCCCTCATGGATGTCACAAACTGTGAATAGGGTTAAGATATGTAAAGTTTAATATCCAAGACCCCAGCTGAAGATCCACACGGACTCCATCTACACTTACATATCCACGCACAGTCACTCCAGAAATGATAAAACTGCACCCTTGCGGCAAAAACTGAATGTGTGGGAAAAGTGTATGAGAACACATTTAAGAATGAAAAGTTTTATTTGGCACAAGTTTTTTTCTGGACTGCAGCCCACCCTGGAAAAGCTAATGTCAAATAAAAACACATATGCTTTTAAGGTACCACTACACTCTTCAACTTCATCAACAGTATACAATTAAAACAGTTTGACACGACTTTAACTTACTCGGGTTCCATCCCATGGAATCCTGGCTTACCTATGTTGGCAGGATAATTAGTATTTTCACCTAGAGCAAGGATATTGAACCTTGGCACTCCAGATGTTCTTGAACTTCAATTTCCAGAGGCCCTGATCAGGAGTGCTGACTTGAGCTTTTTGGAATTGTAGTCCAGGAACAGCTGGAGTGCCAGGGTTCCTCATCACTGACCTAGAGAGTGCTAGTTTACCCACCTTAAGCTATAGATCTGGGTATTCAATAGGATAGAGCGATGGGAAATAAAATGGTCTCTGGCCGCCAAACTTGTTTTGTAGTAACCTGGTTTCTCAACCTTGGGCCTCCACGCTTTTTTGGACTTCAGTTCCCAGAAGCCCAAGTCACTACACCTGCAGACCAGGGCTTTTGGGAACTGAAGTCCAAAAACATCTGGGGATCTGGTTGAGAAACACTGAGACAGACTCTTAAATTCTTATTTTTGCTTCAACAGACAAATCCTGCTACTTCCTTGTACATCTTTCCAATCTATATGACAGTCCTCTTTTTTTCCCTCTCCCTCTTTCTCTGACCTGTCCCTTCAAACAGCACTCTCTACGGGGGAGAAAGCCGCACCAGTCCCTATGCTTTGCCCTCCATCTCCTTCCCCTCCTCCTCCTGTCTCCCCAGATTTACCTGCCAACCTTCCAGAAAAACCACCTCCTGCCTCTTCATCGCCACCAGCACCTCCGCCACCAATGGTCCCACCTCCACTGCCACTGGTGCCGCCACCACCACCACTTCCTCCGGAGTCTGAAGAAGAAGACCCACCTCGACCAAATGCTTTAGCTGAGGACCAGCTATTAACCTCCCAAGCCCCAACTGAACCCCTCGATGTCTCCCTTCTTGCCCCACTCACCCAAGACCCCCGGCATCCCCTGTCCTACCGCAAGGCAAGCAACTTTGCCTTGGACAAGTTTCTTGACCCAGCCCGTCCATACAAATGCACTGTGTGCAAGGAGTCTTTCACGCAGAAGAACAT
Source organism: Furcifer pardalis (assembly GCA_030440675.1). Lineage (NCBI taxonomy): Eukaryota > Metazoa > Chordata > Lepidosauria > Squamata > Chamaeleonidae > Furcifer > Furcifer pardalis. The sequence continues at coordinate 4,490,465 of CP126897.1, forward strand.
CCTCCTGGTGCACTACAACTCCGTCTCTCACCTTCACAAGATGAAGAAGGCTTCTGCAGATCCTTCGGCGCCCTCCCGGGGCGAGGCAGGCACCCCTGGGGCTCTCCAACCCTCCTCGGACAAGCCCTACAAATGCACCACTTGCCGGGTCTCCTACAACCAGAGCTCCACCTTGGAGATCCACATGCGCTCCGTGCTGCACCAGACCCGCTCCCGCGTTGCCAAGATGGAAGCTGCTGGCAAAGTGGAATCGGTGCCCCCTGCGGAATCGGAGCATGCTGTTGAGGTGCCGTCGGAAATAGAGGCCCCCAACTGTGTGCAGGTGCCGGGGCTTCCGTTTTTGGCACCGTCCGCACCAGAATTGCAGCACTTCCCTGCACCCCTGTTTACGCCACCACTGCTGCCCCCCTTCCCATTGGTACCAGAGTCCCTCCTGAAACTGCAGCAGCAGCAACAGCAGCAGCTGCTGCTCCCGTTCTATTTGCACGACCTGAAGGTGGCTCCTAAGTTGGCTTTAGCAGCCCCGGCACTGACCCTTCCGACCCCTCCGCCCATACTGCTCCCTCCCCTGCCGAGCAAGGAAGAGCCAACGCCTGTGGCACCTGGGAACCCCAAACCTGAGGTGGCGGAAGAGGCTGAAGCGGAAGAGCCCGAGGGGGGCCAGCCGGCCAGCGAGGTCTCTCGCACCGCTGCCAAGGCCCTTCTGGAGAACTTTGGCTTTGAGCTGGTGATCCAGTACAACGAGGGCAAGCAGCCCTCAACGGTAGCACCGGCCGTCCCTCCTCGCCCCCCAGCAGGCAAACTGCAGTGCGGCACTTGCGGGAAACAGTTCTCCAACATGCTGATCTTGAAAACACACGAGGAGCACGTGCACAGGCGGTTCCTGCCTTTCGAGGCGCTTAACCGCTATGCGGCCCAGTTCCGGAAGAGCTATGATAGCATGTATCCAACCCCATCCCCATCGCTGCCCACCGAAACAACTGCCACTGCTGCAGCTGCCACTGCCACCACTACCACCACTACTGCCGCCACTGTGGAGACCACTGCGGTCACCATTACACCGGCCCCGATGCCCTTGGAAATTCCTCCCCTCTGCCCTCCTTTTCTAATGCAGCCAGTGCCCATTTTGCCGCCTCTGGAAGGCGAGATGCCCCGCGTGTCTCCCGAGCGCCTGAAATCTCTATGGTTCAGGGCGGAGGATGAGGAAAATGGCAATGCGTCTGGAGTAGCTGAGTCCCTCCGGGGGGGCTTCCCCACCACACGCCGCTTCTCCCGTACCAAATTCACTGAATTCCAGTCTCAAGCCCTGCAGTCTTTCTTTGAGGCCAGTGCCTATCCCAAAGATGGCGAAGTGGAGCGGCTGTCCTCCCTCTTAGGCCTGCCCAACAGAGTCATTGTGGTCTGGTTCCAAAATGCCCGCCAGAAGGCCCGGAAGAGTGGGGGGAGTGAAGCAGGGATGGGCGGTGGGGCGGTCACAGTGCAACCCGCCTGCAAGAAGTGTCGGGCCTCTTTCCGCTGCATCTTTGAGCTCATGCGCCACCTCAAGAAGTGCTACAGCAATCAGCCAGAGGAGAATGAAGGAGAGGGTGGAGAGGAAGAGAATGAAGGCCCTGAGGAAGAAGAGGAAGAGGAAGAAGAGGAGCAGGATCAGGAGCCTTCAAGGACAGATGGTGATGTTAAAACAGACGATGCTGGAGCCAAAAGCCTAGTTGAGGAGCAACCAGCACCAGCGGTCCAAGCCGAGAACTCAGACAGCCATCCTTGCGACCAGTGTGCAGCCAAGTTCTCCAGTTCTGACCTTCTCAGTATCCACCGTGTCAGTCATATGTCAGCAACGGGTCCCACTTTGCCCACCACTGGCTCCCAACCACCCTCTGTAGAGGGAACCCCCACAGCATTCAGCGACCGCATCTCCCACCCGGATTCGGTCCGTGCGCAGAAACGGAAACATGAGGACGGGAGCTTGTCGCCCACCGGGAGCGAGTGCGCCAGCGTGGCAGGTGGAGATGGCGAGCCTCCACGGGACAAACGCCTCCGCACCACGATTTTGCCTGAGCAGCTGGAGATCCTCTTTCGCTGGTACATGCAGGACTCCAATCCCACCCGGAAGATGCTCGATTGCATCTCCGAAGAAGTTGGGCTCAAAAAGAGGGTGGTTCAAGTGTGGTTCCAGAACACAAGAGCCCGTGAGAGGAAAGGCCAGTTTCGGGGTAACACCAGCATCCCCAACCCAACCAGTAAGCTGTCACCAGCACTCCCCACTGCTTTCCCAAAATTCAGTGCTCCACCTCGAGATCCACTGATCCATTATGGAGCTTCTTTTACCACAAGCCTTCCTGTGGTTAGCTTACAGCCACCACCAGCTAAGCCGGAAGGTCTTGCTGAGCTAGGAATCCAGGACGAAGCAGCTGAGGACGAATTACTCAAGGAGAACGAAGACCGGAGCCTTTCAGGAGGGGAGCTGAGCGACTCGTCCTCATCCTCATCTTCACTGGCCGATGCTGACTTTCCTGGCAGCTGTCGGAGTCGAGGGACGGATGGCGGGTTTGGAGGAGCGCATGACGCTTTGGGCCAACGTCGGTATCGCACGCAGATGTCCAGCGTCCAGCTGAAGATCATGAAGGCTTGCTACGAGGCCTACCGCACACCCACCATGCAGGAGTGTGAGGTGCTGGGCGAGGAGATTGGGTTGCCGAAGCGGGTGATCCAGGTGTGGTTTCAGAATGCCAGGGCCAAGGAGAAAAAAGCCAAGGCGGCCACCAGCGGAGGTGACGAGGGCCCCTCTGGCGCTCAGGCACAGTCCGAGTGTCCCTACTGTGAGGTCAAATATGATTTCTATGTGTCCTGCCGTGGGCATCTCTTCTCCCGGGGCCACCTCGCCCGACTCAAAGAGGCCATCAAAGCCCAGCTCAAGAGCGAAAGGAAGTGCTGTGAGCTTGTGCCAGACAAAGGGACGCCCTCTCCAACCCGGTTGGGTAGTTCTGTGCCTCCCACTACCATGCCATCTTTGCTCGGGAGCATAGCCCCCTTTGTGTCAGGTGAGTGGTGGAAAAGGTAAGGTCGGTTGTGTCCCAAGTGCAACTATTGAAGATAAGCTGTGTTCTGTGGCTTCCCACTGACTCCGCAATGCTCTTCCCAGTGCAGAAGGGCAAACAGAAAGACCACCAGCAACTTCCTACTCTTTGACCGATTCCCATATTTTGAAGCTTCCAAAATGGCTGCAAAGGCAGTTTGCTGGCATCCTTTTTTTAATTCACAGGCCCAGTTCCTCTCCAGCATATTGGTCCTTGCTCAACTCCCCTCCTCTTCCATTTTGTCGTCATCTTCTCATTAGTTCAGGGGTTCCCAACCTAAGGCCTGTGGGCTGGATTTGGCCCATGGTGCCATTTCATGTGCCCCCCCCACCCCAAGGGCATTCAAGAAACAAAATGGCCACCCTCTTTGAAGCTGTAGGGACAAAATGGCCACCCTCATCGTGCAGGCAGGACAAAATGGCAACCTAGCCCTCAAAGCTGACAGAGAGAGCATGTCCCGGCCCCTGGCTTGAAAAGGTTGGGAACCCCTGCATTAGTGTATCCTCTCTCTTTCCCGCCCCTGAGATTTCTCTTGCGTGTATCAGGAAGGACGTTAGGGTGGGAATAATGCTAGAGTCTCCGACTCTGCCGTTAACATGTGCAATGGCTTACTGAGGACTGCAGAGAGAATCCTTTGTCTCACTAATGGGTAGCAGCCCTGGTGGCGCAGTGATTAAACTGCTGTATTGCAACCCAAAGGTTGTGGGTTCGATCCTGACCAGAGTTCTCGGTTGACTCAGCCTTCCATCCTTCTAAGGTCGGTAAGATGAGTACCCAGCATGTTGGGGGCAAAATGCTAATTAACTTGTGAGAGTGCACTAAGCACAATGGGGCGGTATAGAAGGGTAATGACTATTGCTACATCCTTGTTAACTAGAAGGTGGTTCTAATTACAGTATAATGAATAGTGAAAACAAAGAGGAGTTGAGAAAACCATGGTGCCCTGTATAATGGAAATTTTCCTTATGTGATGGAGTGCATCTCTAGGGGAAAAACCGTACAATAATCTCTATGGGAAAAATCGTACAACGAAAAAAACGATTTTCCCCAGAGAGATTTTCATTGTAAGATGCATCCCATAGGGATTTTCGTTATACGAAGCATGTGTCGTAGAACAAAAAAAAAAACGTATAATGAAAAGCCCTGCAGAACGAATTATTTTTGTTATACAGGGTTTTATGGAATAGGCTATCTTCAATGTCTATTTCTGTCCCTACGTTCTATCAAATGCTTCTCTGTGGTCTCTGTGAATCTACAGTAATGGTGTTACTGCGCATATCTACAGTAAACCAATTAGTATAGATTCACAGGTGACCACAAAGAGGAAGAACAGTTACAGGTAAGCAACCTGTCATTATAGAGCCCTGGAGGTGCAGTGGTTAAACTGCTGTACTGCAACCCAAAAGTTGTGAGTTTGAGCCTGACCAGGGCTCAAGGTTGACTCAGCCTTCCATCCTTTCAAGGTTGGTTAAAATGAGGACCCAGGGGACAAAATGCTGATTAACTTGTGAACCACCCAGAGAGTGTACTAAGTGCTCTGGGGTGGCCTAGAAGTGGGATTGCTTTGCTTAAGAAGCATCTTCCACAGTTTAGAACAGAGGTGCCCAACTTTTCGGGCTGTGGGCCAGTCACATGGTTCAGGGGTGCCCAAACTATGGCCCAGGGGCCAGATCTGGCCCACAATGCCAATTCATCTGGCTCACACCACCTTTGTCGCTCCCAGAAGTGGAAGTAAAACATGCCCATATGAGCGCGTTTCACTTCCGCTTCTGGGAGCATGAGGATGGCGCAGGCCGGATGAATTGGCATCGGGGCTGGATCTGGCCCATTGGCTGTAGTTTGGGCACTGCTGGTTTAGAACTACCCAGTGGCCTTTCTTTCAATGAAGAGGCTGGCCCTACAAAGGAACACATGGATGGAAGTGGCATAGCAGGGGTGCTCTGAAGAGGGTTGGAGAAATGGAGGCAAGAGAACAGGCAACTCACCTCTTTTCTGTCTCAATAGGACCATCCTCTTCCTCCTCTGTGGTCCTGAGCTCTACTTTGGCCTCCACCCAGCCAGGAGCCCCCTTACCTCAGCGCCTCACTCCAGAGCCAGCTCAGCTTGGTACCTCCACAGAACCGGCTCCTGCTTCTGCTCCAGAGACCTCCCTGGGCGATGGTCAGGCAGATCCTGCTTCAAATGCAGCCCAGGAACCCTCCCTGTCCTCTGCCACCACCCTGAAGAACCTCAAGACGTTGAAGGCCACCGTGCCGGCCCTCTTGGGCGGCCAGTTCCTGCCCTTCCCGTTGCCAACGGCCACCACAGCGGCCCCCTCGCTCTTTGGAGCCCAGCTGCCCGGTGCTTACTTCCAGCAGCTTTATGGCATGAAGAAGGGGCTGTTTCCCATGAACCCTGTCATACCTCAGACACTTATGGGGCTGCTGCCCAGCCCCTTGCTCCCAGCGCCCGCCCCCGAGCCGTCCGTCGAGGTGTCCGAAGCCCCGGGCATCTCCACGGTGGACGTGACTCACCAGTACCTTTGCCGCCAGTGCAAGGCGGCATTTGAGAGCGAGGGGGCCGCCACCGCCCACCAGGCCGCTTTCTGCTACTTTGGGCGCCAACCTCTGGCGGCCCCGCCTCCACTGCGCGTGCCTGTGTGCACCTACCACTGCCTGGCCTGTGAGGTGCTGGTGAGCGGGCGCGAGGCCCTGGGGGCCCACCTACGCTCCAGTGCCCACCGGCGCAAGGCCGGCTCCAACGCAGCAACCGCATCGGTGTTTGCCAAAGAGGAATCCAAATTACCTCACTCGGACTCCAACCCAAAAAGTAACGCTACCTCTACGACACTACTAGCTTTATAGAGATGGATGCTACACTGCCACCAGGGAGAGAGAATGACTTAATGAACCAGCCGCGGGACGGAGGGTCACCCCCCTCGGGTGCCACCTTGGCCCGTAACGAATCACCCTCACTCAACACGCCCTGCTCCAGCCCAGCCTCTCTACCTTTTTCTTATTGCCAGCAAGGGTTGAATGCAAGAAATTGCCACCTGCCCAGGCTGTTCCCAGCTGCTCACTCAATCCTCAGTCGTGGTGAGCCAGATGTTACACCTCCATTTTGAGGGAAGACCCCCATGAGCCGAGGGGGAATTCAGGAATGCAGCCTATCCACTGATCCACTCGCCCCCAAAGAAAACCCCTGTCCTTTAGGACTGGCTCGAGGGAAGAAGATGCTCACCCTACAAGACGTCTTGTAGGATGCCGGTTTTCTTTGCCCAAGCCTGTCTTGTTGGCCTTCCTGTTTGCCCCACAGCTCAGTCCTCTCACTGACCACCCTATGCACCAGTTGATCCTGAGTCCCTCCTTTCCTTCCCACACTCAGTAAATTGATTGAAATCAAATCAAAACCAAATTGATTTGATTTGATTCAGTAAATTGATTGCATCTGGACAACCACCATTGCCCCAGTCCAAAAGGTGATGCCCGTTCCTTCCCACTCAACAATGTGTTCCAGAGTCTTCCATCTCCTGTGACATACACATGTACCTCACATGAAAAGAGACAGGAGAGGATCATGGTCCCCCTCCCCCCCCGTCCCGATGTCAACCTGCAGGACTTTCCATGTCCTTTACCCACCCTACATTTCTAGAAAACTCCATATTTCCTGTCCAAAGCATCTAAAGAGAATCCCTGCCATGTGGGCTGTGGACCTTCTGGTCTGGTTTCTTGCCCCTTTGGGTGAGCTTGCTTTGTACTCAGCGGCTGCATCATCTCCCATCCATGGAAGTGTTCCAGACCTCCTTCCTTTCCTTGTATCGTCTCCTTTGAATTTTGCCACAGGTAGACCCAAATCTCTCCCCACCCTCTTTGCCAAATGTAGGCCAGGAACCTCACCTCACCACCCTCACCTCACCTTTGACAACTGCTGGCACACTCTTGACACCCACCATCCTCCTAAGTCTCCTCTCTCTCTCTCTCTCTTACACACTTACACAAACCCCTGTTACAGCTCCCTCTCTCACACTCACTTCCCACCCTTTTACTGTGCTAACTGACTGAAAAAGGCCAAAAAAGAAAAGAAAAGAAAAATGCAGCAAAGCAAACAAAAAGTATGGACAGAAAAAGAAGAGTAAATTATTATCCCAAGGAGACAAAACTTAAGGGGGGAGGGGGGCAAAAAATGAGAAACTGAGTCCTCCCACCCTCCTTCCCAGAGCATGTGCTGCCCATTGTGTATAATAATTGCCCTCAAGAATGAATGGACAAGTCTCTTGAACTGTTGATGGATTTGAACGACTTGAACAGCAACCAAACAGGGGAAGAAGAGGTGCCTTTCTCTTCTTCCCCATCATTTCCCCCCTTCTCTCTCTCTCTCTCCTCCTCCTTTTCCTCCTCTTCCTCTCCCCAGGCAGGTCTTTATACCTGCACCGGGGAACCAAATAAAACCCGACAACCTCGCTGTCTTTTCCCTCCTGATAGACGTGGCTTCCGTCTCCGCGCGGGAAACGACACACACACAAAAAACCCTACTAGGGATGGCTTTAAAGAAAGAAAGAAAAAAGGTTTTTTAAAAAGAGAAAATATGAAAACCAGAAGGATCCTCTTGTCGTATGTGCAGCTTCCTGACATGTGCTGCGTGCCGACGTCCTTGCAAAAAAAGAAAAAACGCAAAAACCCTCTTTATGAATCCAAAGCTCTTAAAAACTTCTATACAGTAACCAAAAAAAGAAAGAACACAGAGAGAGAGAACACCCACCAACAAAAATGGAATAATAAAAAGCAAACTGGAAATAATTTTTCTTTTTTTTTTTTAAAGAGACATAAGGTGAAGAAGAAGATGAAAAAGTTGAGCCCTCACATTTTCCCTTCCTCTTTGTGTCTGGTTTTTTTTTTTTTTTTTTTTTTTTGGGAGGGTGGTGGTGGTCCCCTTTTCCTATTCTTTTCATTCCCTCCTGCTAAATGTTTTACAGCCTTCCAGCCAACCAAGATGGACATGAGTTTTAAGAAATTGAAAGTGAAGACCTGTGGGGTAGAGAAGGGGATAATTTAAAAAAACCCATGCAAATAACCAAACGAACTAAATATGGAGTGTTTAAGAAAGGATGGGTTTATACAGCAGAATACCTTTCAAAACTACCATGCTTTCCTCAGACCCGCCCCCCTTTCCCTACAACTCTACACCCCAGAATGGAGCAGGGGGGAATGTCTTTCTGTTGTGTATTTAAAGGGGGGGATGGGGAATGTTAAAAAAAGAAAAAGAAATAAAAATTATATTAAAGAGAAGTTGGGGAAAAAACATCCAAATGTGATTTTGGCAGAAGTTGCTGGCTAGATTTCAGATATTGGGGTTGGGGTGGAAGAACTGAAATAATACTGATCTTTCGTAAATCTGACTTTTTGTGTTTGGTACTGTGTCTTTACATGTTCTCATTTTAACAGGCAGTATTCCTTAGTCCCTAATGTTTCCTATTTCTCTCCCCAACCTATTTTGCAAAAATTAGGTGCAGTTCTCAATGCACAGTAAGCCATCCCCAAAGAATTCCAGCCCTGTTGCTATAAAACCCAAGGCAAAAATTTGGGATAAAAGGAACTTTCTGTTGTCAGTTTTCACTGAGACAAACCAAACCAGATATTTTCTGTGCTTTTCCCAGCCCTGGAACATTTTGGAAAAGGTTTGCTTAAGAGTACCTGAAAATGACTGTTATGGAAACGAAAATATTATTTTTGTCTCTTAGCATTAGTTCTAAGGCAGGCAGTCCAAATATTTTCAGACTCACCAGACGTGGAAAGAAAAGCCAATAATAAACTTAAACCGAAATGACTACTGGCTTAAATGAGGCACGGCATTCTGTGGGGCTTAAATAGCTTTCTGCGTATTGCATTTCTATGCCAATACTTATTTTTAAAGTTCTTTATAGGAAAGTGTGACAGATGCTTCTAAGATAATACAAATTAAAATGGGTTTAATGTTTCACCCATTGGGCAAAACTCCTCCTGGCTTTTGAGAGCCAAGATCTGTCACTCCCAAAGAATGAAAAGTTGGGAGGGAAGGAAGGAAAGAATACAGACAAGAAGCGGTTTGATGTCCTGTGAATGAGGTCAACTAGGAATGAGGTTAGATCCAGTCCACCCACCTCACTGTGCTCCTTGAGACATCAAGGGCCTTCACTGTTTACATACAAGCACCATCCCTCCATGTTTTGTACAGTTTATGCCTTCTATGCATCCTATCTTCCCATCTATGGCATGGCTTGGCCAGCCCAACTTAACTAATCCTTGCCTGTAAACATGGACACCACTTACTACAAAGCTTTTCTTCAGGGTTTAGAGAAGGAACGGAGGGCTATGCAAGTTCATCCTGCAATACACATTGCCTCCCACACCAAAAGAACAAAATACAGTGGTGCCTCACTTAAAGAGCATAATGCGTTCCACAGGATTGCTCTTTAAGCGAGTTTGCTCTGTAAGCGAAACACCATTGTAAATGACCAATTGTGGGGGGGATTGTGAACCCCGATTTATTTGTTAAGTGAGTTTTTGGTTGGTTTTGTTTGTTAAGCAAAGCGAACATTCAGAGAAAATGCTGCTCTTTAAGCGAGTTTCTCTTTAAGCAAAATGCTCTTTATGCGAGGTTTGACTGTATATGAATTGTGTGGCTGGGCACAAATGTGACAAATAGACACGTATGTATCTATGCATTGTATATTTGTGTGCATGCACATATATTAAGACGCTGAACTTGGTGACTGGAAGGTTAGCAGGTCAGCAGTTTGAGGTCCGAGGGCTGCACAATGGAGTGAGCACCTGCCTCTGTCCCAGCTCCTGCCAACCTAGCAGTTTGAAAGCAAGAAATTGCAAGTAGATAAATAGTTACCACTTTGGCAGGAAAAGTAACAGTGTTCTGTTCACTCCAGTGTCTAGTCATGCTTGCCACATGATCACAGAAACGTATGTAGACACAGACATCACTGGCTCTTTGGCTGTAAACGAAGATGATCACCGAACCCTAGAGTCAGATACGACTGGGTTTTGAGCATGGGCAATCTTTACCTATATATATTTGGCCACCTTTGTGTGCAAGACATATATTAAAAACTCAGGGCATAGGATGGAAAAGGACTGGCACCTAGAAGGGCTTCCTTCCAATAAACCATGTTTAGGGTGTTGAGGCCATCACATCATCGGTTAATATGGAGCGGAAGCATCATTAACATGCTATTCACTTCCTATGCACATCTTCCACCTCAGCCACCCTCTTCTTCCTACCCATTGCCACTCCTAAAATTACGAGGAAGGACAAAGGCAGTGCTCCTAAAGTAGATGCTTGTACAGTATTTCCCTGACTGGGGAAACTTGGGCTTGGTTACCCTTCTTATGTTGCTATGGAAACAGGTGCCATTGAGGGTGTCCTGGGTTCAAGCATGGGGCCTCTATTAATACAGCATCTTTGTAGGCTTTGCAGAGTCTGAGTTTACCACCTCAGGCCCCACAATATGCATAGGCTGGACCCAGAAAAAGCCATAGCCGTCTAGTGGACAGAATAGTGGCCCCCACATGAGGAGACGTGAGTTAATTCCTCCTCAGCCATGAAGCTCATTCATTGACAAGTAACTCAGTCTTGGAGATTGACCATTCTGACAGAGGTGTTGGGAATACAAAAGCAAGAACAATCCCCATGTATCCAATTCCCCCTGAGGCAGAAAACCTAGCAGAATACTTGTTTGCTGTCAGTTGCTACAGGAGATATCCTGGGTTAGCATCAGTATCAACTTTGAAGTTATAGAGTATGAAGGAATCAATCATCTTTGGCTGACTAATTCAGCAAAGTGAGAACTTGGGAAAGTGGTGCCCAAACTAAGGGCCGGGGGCCGGGTGCGGCCCCCAACACCAATTCATCCAGCCTGCGAACCCCTCATCGCTCCTGGAAGCAGAAGTAAAACACGCCCGTACGGCTCCCTGAACCACATGATCGGCCCACGGCCCAAAAAGTTTGGGCACCCATTTTGGACCGTAACCTAGGATCCCTGAAGCTAGTATGTATGACCAATGTTCAAGCAAAGCCAACTTTTACTATGCCTCAAATTCAAACGAGTTTGTGAAATCTTGGCCATTTCTGGCCTGCCTGAACCTACAGAAATTTGCTGCTGGCCTGCACCCTCCATCCTGGTAGCCGCCTATGTTTCCTATAGGGCAGGAGTTCCCAAAATTTCCAAGCCAGGGACTGGGTCATGCTCTCTCAATCAGCTTCGAGGGCCGGACAGCACAGTGGGGTGGCCATTTTGTCCCAACAGCTTCAAAGGTGGTGGTCATTTTGTTTCTTTACTACCCTTGGAAGGGCGGGGGCCACAAGACATGGCACTGTGGGCCAGATCCAGCCCACGGGCCTTTGGTTGGGAACTGTTGCTATAGGGCCTACATGCATGAAATCTCCAGACAATATCTACCAGCGTTCCTACAGTGTAGTTTTGAAGGATGGGAGCCAGAATAAGGTTTAACGGATTTGCTCAATGTGATCGCCATGCTCCTTATGTCCTCAGACCCTTGCAAATGGCTTCTCTTTCCTTCTCAAAACTCAAATAGTAATGCATTCAGCTCCAGCCAAGAGGAACACAAATCCTCACGTAGCAAACCAAAGCATGACATAAAAATAAAATTGTGTAGGAAGGCCCATTAGGGAGATGCAATGAGGAAACATTGTTGATTTATTGCAAAAACCAAACTGGGTTTCTTTTCTTTTTAAAAAAAGATATTTCTAATCCTCCTAACTATAATCTGAAAGGGAGGGTAGAGCTGTGAACATCAAAAGGAAGCAATAAAGGAATTTTTAAATCCATGTTTGAGAAGGGCCCAAAGCAAAAATAGTTTTTCGGGCAGTTAGGAAATTCCAAAAAACACCTGACCACGGAAAGCTAACATGCCAAGGTAAAGGGGCCAAATCTACACAGACACACCCATTTACCATGCATTTATAAACAGGAAAGCATTCAAAACGGGCAGTCCGCCATCGGCAGTCGAAAACCAACTCTATCACATACAATTTTTGCACATCTCGGTCTGGTGGCAATTTGTATTGTCTTTGGTTTTCACTTTGCCCCATAAAATAGATTCTGGAGCACACTTTGAATCAAACCAAGTTACACTGCATAGTAATGATGTAGTTGCTTTTTATTCCTTCAATATCATCTTCAGAAGAAATATGCCTGCTCTCTGTTGACAAGACCCTTATGCCAGGAGTTCATGCTCTCTCAGACAGCTTTGGAGGCTGGATAGCCATTTTGCCCTTCCTTCACCACATGGCACTTCTGGGTGTGGTGGAGACGGAGTGTGGGCCACATGAAATGGTGCTGAGGGCCGCATCCGGCCCACAGGCTGAGAATCCCTGCTTTACGCAGAGGAGTGGTGATAAAAACAATGAGTTTCCTACAGATTCCTTACAAAGTCTCCTTTTTTTGCAGTGTTTCATTAGCATCATGAGGATATTGCAAAATCATTATTGGCAGTGATTAGCAAGGATATTTTGCCACTTACATTAGACTGATTAAAACCTTCCTTATTCACTATCGCTGAATCAACTAGCTTATTAGCAATGTTTCAGCAGAAAGGGTACACACAGGTACACAAACGCACCTTGAATTAGTAGCCATGTTACTCTTTGTTTCAAGCATATCAAAGAGTAAACAAAACAAAAAGACAAAAAAAATGTGAGACTTTAAAAACTGCTGTATTTTAATGTTCGCTTTCATGAATCAAGTCACCGTCCATGAAAGCTAACATTAAAATACAGCAGGTGGTCTTTAAAGTGCCATGATTTTTGGTCTTTTTGTTTTGTTTACTCTGTGATAACAGTACAGTATTACCTGCAATTCTCTATGGGAGCAAAACATAGTCGTTAAGGAAGGCTGAAGAAGAACTATGAAGAGCTGCAAGAGCCATGGAAAGATCAATCCTAAAAGTATCCCTTTGCGACCACATCCCCAACGCCCAGATAAGAAAACAAAGCAGAATCAAGGAAACCTTTGCCAAATACAGTACCATAAATGGACACGACACTCGAACGACAGATGGAGCTGGACATGACTCTTGAATGACAGGTATCTCAGAGGAGTAAAAAGAACCCTTGGCAGCCCCCCACTCCAAGACGGGAAGACCCAATCATGAAAAGCTTTGGTCAAACCTCAAAAAGAAGAGCGCAGGAGCGAAAAGAATGGAAAGCGAGTTGCAACTAGCATGAACTCACCCTCAATGAGGTAACATTGAATTAGGAGGTTTTTTAAATTTTGCCAAATCCCTACCTGCAAATCTGTAACAGAGCAGGATGCTGAAGAATATGGCATCTAAAAAATACGGTACATCTGCTCTACAGATGCAAATTATTTCAGTACCTGCCCTACTTGAAATATTTTTTCGCCCAAAAGAGTCCTGGGAAACGCCGACTTAAGAAAGAATTTGGCCTTCTTTTCTAACTCCTCTCATGAGCTTTTAATCATTAATTACAGCTATTAAATAGGTTGAAAAAAAGTCTTAACATCTATAACGTAGACACGCCTGGCTACAGAGCTCTTAAAATTATTCACACTAAGCTATCAGCCTGCCATGTTCCCTGAACACTACTGTTTATTTATAACATCCCGCAGACTTTGCAGGCAGCATGTCATTTATTCAACAGCAAAAGCAATAAAACATTGATTTTATTCCAACAGGTGCGAAAAGAATTGTAAAAATAAAGTGATCGCTGCCTCTCGATTATATGCTGTAGGAAGGACAAGCCACAGACTGTAATCAGGTCCACACAACCCCACTTCCCTGGCTTAAACAATACCTCCTATAAAATTAGGTTTAACCTATAAGCACTGTCTGTTCCTATGATTTGCCAATAATTTACTTTTGCTCTTTTAAAATTGCTGCAGCGCCATTCTGATTTTCAAGGGAAGAAAAGAAATAGACTTGGGAAATATATGACTCTTCGGCTTTAACCAACATAGGCAATGAGGAGGGGTGATATTGGTCTAATAACATCTGGGGGCTAATTCCCAAATTGGAATAAGAAGTAGAACATAAATCCAAGGCTGGGATTAAAAGGAAGAGTATCAATCTTTTGTGTTCAAATCCACAACATGGAAAGATCTATATATGATGCTGGAACAAATGTTTGGTTCAGTTGGGTAGACCTATTTCAATCCATCTCTTCTAAAAGAATGGGAAAGTTAACTATGGGTGAGGAAATAAACATACAGTGTAAACAAGAAGCTAATTTACAACCACATGTTCTTTATCTCTACAGCCACCCAGAAAACTCTGCCCCTCATTGCATGCTGATGAACTACAATACAGGTCATGTGTGAATTTGCCAGCCATGCTCCCTTTAAACAATAAATAAATAAAAATCATTTCCTCTTGGCAACTGAGCCAAAGCCCATAGACAAAAAGGCTAGAAAGAGACACAATGATAACTATGATTAATGTAAACTAGGATTTTTGCCCTTTATCTCTGATTATGACTTCAAATATATAGGAAAAATATAGGCATTAATCTCGGGGGGGGGGGGAGATTTGTCATATTTCATCTACACTACAGCTTCTTGGATACAGGTATCAAATTCAACTACAGTAAAACCCCGACTTGCATATGCCCAGAGTTACATTAAATTCGACTTACATAATGATTTTGTGCTAAAACCATGTCCCAATGTACACGATTTCCTATGAGTTTGCTTCGACTTACATAAAGATTTTTCCCCTATGCATTTGCTTTGAGTTATGTAAAAATTCATTTCCCTATGGGTTTGCTTCGATTTACATAAACATTTCAATTTTTCTGTGGGTTTGCTTTGAGTTACGTAAAAATAATTTTTCCTATGGGTTTGCTTCAAGTTACATACAAAACCGATTTAAGCAAAAGCCTACGGAATGGACTTTTTTTTGTAAGTAGGGTGTTTTACTGTATAATTTGTATAAGAAAATTTACTGGATCATGGTGGGGCAGGAATCCATAGTCAAACAACACCTTTATTAGGCCAACTAAAATGTCACAGAAGTGAGTAAACTTTTGAATTCCTGAGAACTCTACATCAGACTAAGTCAGTGGTGGTGAACCTTGGCACTCTAGGTGTTCTTGAACTTCAATTCCCAGAAGCCCTGATCAGCAGGAGGGCTGGCTTGGGCTTCTGGGAATTGAAGTTCATGAACAGCTGGGACGCCAAGGTTCGCCATCATGGGATTAAGTGATACAAAACACAGGTGATGGGAAACAAAACAGAAAAGTCCAGAAATTATGTCAGTACGATTTGCAGCTTAGACTAAGTCTCAAAATGGATAAATGTTTTGAATAGAATTAATTGATAAATCTCGCCGGAATCAGATTACAACTTGCCTTCGGCAAGAAAGAAGCTCTCACAGATCATTTATTTCTTGATTCAGGAAATAATACCCCATATGCTCAAGTATACGTCGGGTTTTTTAGACCCTAAAATAAGGTCCAAAAATGGGACTCAACTTATACTCCGGTCAACATAAACACTCAAAAACACACCCACACAAATGTCTAAATTAATTAATTTTACCATATTTTCATGTATTTTAATTATTGAAATTCAATAGCAGCTGCTGCGTTTTCCATCCCTGACTTATACTCGGATAAATCTATTTTCCTAGTTTTAGAGGTTCAAATAAGGTAGCCCCAACTTAGATTCGGGATGACTTATAGTCGAGTATATATGGTAATCATCCTTATGCAAAGGAAGCCACAGCTAAGCATGCAATTGGCAGGGTCAAAATCTTAAAGGCAATCCTGAAAGAGAACAACTCAGCCTTTAAGTTTAAGGCACAGGTAGGCAACCTACAGACCACTGGCTGGCCCTGGCTCATGGCGCCAAATAATCTAGGCCCTGCCCTTGCTCCAGACGCTTTCACCGCCAAAATCATAATGAGTCTACGTCCATCATAAATGCGTTTCCGACAGCCATAAATGACTGGGGGAACAACCAGTCTGGCCCCCTCAACTGTCTGAGGGAGCATGATCCAGCTCCCTGCTTTAAGGGGTCTACAAGGCTGAGGTTGTCAGCAGATATGTTAGATAATAAACACAGCTGGAATTTTTAATCTCCATTTTGTGACTCAACCACCCAAAACATATTTCCCTGTTATTCTCGGTTATTTTAAATATTTCTAAATCTCCTGCATCTGAGTGGATTCCAGGATGATATACAAAGCCATGCAAGAACAGTATTAATGCCAATTTAAGCATTAAAACATTAAACAGTAAAACAAAGGAAGCAGAAAAAATACAAAAAAGTACAGCAGGCAACAGTAACATTACCTAAACATTATGCAATTTCCTTATGCATTGTCAACATGAAATCCTTTTTAAGCCGGGGGCCACATTGGGTCATGCTCCCTCAAACAGCTTTGGGGGCTGGATGGCCATTTTGCCCTTCCTCCACCACATGGCACTTGCGGGTGTGGTGGAGGTGGTGGGCCAGCTGGCCGCATCTATCTCACAGGCCACAGGTTGAGAATCCCTGCTCTAGATAGGTAAAGTACTGTGGGTATTCCTGTTGGCCTTTGGCTAATCTTAAAGGAAATCACTGGTGAGAAGTAAGAACTGGGAATTCAATGGCAAACCCTGACTGAAGAGAGCCTTTTCTCATGACTGTGCAGGAAGTTCCTGCTCTTATCTCTAATCTGGCAGAAGACAAGAGCAGTGTTTTAAAAGCATTGGAAACCTAAATACTGTATCTTGCTCTTTAATTCTAAATGTGTTCTAAGTATATTTAAAGAGCTCAATTTTTTTTTACGTACAGGAGAACTGAGCTGCACTCCATCTGCAAGCTATTCACACTGGAGCTCATACCTGAGTTGACATGATGCACAGAACTGAATTTTTCTCTGTATGCTTGGCTTGAAAAATGTCCAAATTTATTAAGAATTACACCTGGCCCACCTACTTTGCTATTTTTGCTTGCATAATCCTTGTAAACTTTAGAGCTTCCTTCTACCAGAACGCAGGACACCAAAGAATTTCCCCCAGTTGGAATAGGACTTTCAAGTTGGAAAAGAATTTACCCATTTTAAAGGAACAGATTGAGTGTGGAGAAGAACCTGAGCTTGGGCAAGTTACTTTTTCCTCTGTATCTTCCAGAATCTCTGAGTAACCACGGCCACTACCTGCAACGATTGAAGAATTTTGAAACTTGTAGTTCAAGTTTCCAATCTAAATTATTAAGGGTGTTATATATCAAAACCCAAAAGTTCTAAATTCTGTAGGAATCTGCGGAAACACACTGAAGAGTTCAGCATTTATGATGATGATGGTGATGAAGATTGTTATTATTATTATTGACCGATAAAAGTTTTCTATGCATTTCTTTTTCCATTTGAAAAACATGTCACAGAATGGATTTCCAGATTCTCTGCACAGATAGTCGAGCTGGGAGCATTTTCACATATCACACAGTTTCTCTAGCAAACTGAACAATAATAGTGTAATACTGTATAATAATTTTGTATCAGAAGTTATTCTGGGTTGAAAGGATTTTTCAGGGAAAAATTCCGCTCAGGGAACACCTGAATGAAACTCCTTTCATGTTTCCAAGAGCTGGGACAGAGACAGGCACTCAATCTGCCATGCAATACCCGGGTCTCAAACTACTGACTTGCCGGCCTTCCAGCTAACAAGGCGAGCTTCTTAACCACTGGAAAACTAGAACTGGAGAGAGCGTAATATTTGCCAGAAGCAGGTCCCAATCCAAAAGTTCATGTTCAGACTCCAAATCTCTACTAGCTGAATTATAACAGCTTTCATTTAAAAGGTTTTGGAAACGGAAAATAATTCCATTTGATGAAAATTGTGTATTAAGAGTTTATTAGGCAGAGGCCTTGAGAGATGTGATTAATCAAGTAATTCATTAATCACAGATTAAAACGTGGGTTTTTAATCAGATTTTAATCTGCACTCTCTTTGGAGGTGTCTATGTGCTATTCAGGAAATTTGATTTAGATTTTCTCACCTTAATGCCTATTTATGTTGCATTGTGCGTGTGATGGTGAAGCAGGAAACACTGATTGGCCAAACTTTCTGTGATTACATGGAATGCTCACAAGTATTCCAATTTCATAAGGAAAAGCGCTGTTAGATCCTTTGCAGCTTGGCTTTTTATAAGGGAAGAGGAGATTGTTGAATTTGGCTGGAATTCCCACCTCCTATCAATGCTAGGACAATCTGAGGACTATGGAAACGGTCTATGAGATATGGTAGGTAAGTGACCATAAGGAGACAGGAAACAAACTGAATAATGTAAGGATGTGAACCAGGCAGAAGAGTGAAAAGGCAGAAACCTTTTAAAAGCACATGAAGGTGAAGAAGGGTTTAGATTTTTTTAAAAGTGGGAAATAAAGAACAAAGAAGATGCTGAGAAAGCAGGAAGTTGATTTTTCATTTTAATTTATTTACCTATAAGCTTCTGGCCAACTTAAGAAGGAGTCATTTAACTATAAACTGAATCATACCTTTTAAATGATTATCCCATATTCCATGAACCATCAAAAATACATTTATTCATTGCACATGTTTTCCCTCTTTATAATATGGTTGCACTTCTACACTAAGTAACGGAAAACTGGAATTTCCCTATTTCCTCACTAGTAGAGGAAGAAGAGAAGACTTAAACAGATATGATTATTCAAGTACAGTAATTTAATTTTGCTTTCTTCTGCAAAAATCCTTTCAACCCAGAATAATTTCTGACACAAAATTATTATTATTATTATTATTTAAACAGAATCATTGGGGCTGTGGTGGCTCAGTGGTTAAGAAGTTCACCTTGTTAGCTGGAAGGCTGGCAAGTTGACAGTTAAAGACCCGGGTACTGCATGATGGGTTGAGCGCTTGTCTCTGCCCCAGCTCTTCGGGACATGAAAGGAGCCTCATTTGGGCATTCCCTGATTGGAATTTCTTCTGCAAAAATCCTTTCAGCCCAGAATAATTTCTGACACAAAATTATTGTTATTATAACAGACGCATTCTGAAAAATCCAGAACCTTTAAAAATAAAGAACAATGGAGGAGAAAATGAAGGTAACCAAAAATCTTATTTTCCTAATTATTTACTGGTAAATGAGAGCAGAATTAAGCTGAAGTATCCTGAAAAAATCATGGAAATAAGGGGAGAGTATGTGAGAAATACAAGGGAAAATAACGAAACAGTCCTCAAAAATAAGATTTATACTGCTCGTTGACCTAACATTCCTTCAGATAAT
Organism: Furcifer pardalis; assembly: GCA_030440675.1. Classification (NCBI taxonomy): domain Eukaryota; kingdom Metazoa; phylum Chordata; class Lepidosauria; order Squamata; family Chamaeleonidae; genus Furcifer; species Furcifer pardalis. The sequence continues at coordinate 4,509,773 of CP126897.1, forward strand.
ATTTCCCCATTGTCTGGAGAGCACTGAAATGGAGACCCATAGGCATCTAACTCCTGCAAGCATTAAAAACCCACCTTGAGCGGTATCATAAGAGAGTTCCTATCAGTCTGCCATTCCACCAATCAGCATAAAGCATTCTCATTGCCTGAGATATCCACCACACACCCATCCCATGATATTTTCAACATACTGTACATACATTTTTTATTTCATTGCATCCTGTCTCCCCCCACCCCTACCCCAGCTAAACCATTATCCAAGAAGCCACAATTCCTATTCTTAGAGGTTTAGGAAGGATTTTTTTTTAATCTCACCTCTGATGCTCATGAAGGACATTGGCAGAAGATTCCAGATCTTTCCAGCTTCTTGACCAGCAGATGTTCATGATCCAATGTTTAAAATGGGCAGGTAGAGACTACTGAGAAAGGAGAAGAAGGTAGACAAAGGAGAGAGAGAGAAAGATGTCTACCCATCCAAATGCCACCCGGCGAAGCCCTCTCCCGTGCCCACTGGGAACTCAGCAGCTACGACAAGGCTGTGCCCAAATGGCAATGACTTATCATTCCCTTCTTCTTCTTCTTCCCACTGTTTGCCGCAGCGGCAAGATCAGCCACTCTATTCACGTGCCAGCGCGGGTGGTGCCAGCCCCAATCGGCTTTGACTCTGTGCCAACTTCCGATGGGCACAGGTGTGCCAGCATGAAAAAGCAATGGCGGAAGGGTGAGAAAGATCTATTTAGTGCCGAATCAGTTGGGGTCTCAATTTCTGGATCCTGGCCGCTAGGCTAAGCAGATGTCCTCCAAGACAACATGAAACACATCTGCCCAATCGTCAGGGCAGCAGCTTTTACCCACACTCTTGCCCATCTAAAACCCAACTTTCTTGGCTCAGTTCATCTGCCCATCCTCTCTCAAATCTCATTCTTGTCTCACTCTCAATCTCTGTTCCCCAAGACCCACATGCTCTGCCAGATCCAATCTCAGATGCCCGTTGCCATGAAAAAATAAATAAAAGGGCATCGATGCCTCTCATCTTTGGCTGTTTTCGCATCTCCCTCTGTGCCTCCCTATGCCAGCTGGTGCCAAACAACGTAGATGGGCCAGGGGCACCGTGCCAGCCCTCAAAAACCCAGCCACGCATGAATGCCGCACCAGCCCGCCTCCACCCTGGTGCCAATCCGTGGTGTTGGCCGGCGGCCGGCCCTCTCTCTCGCTTTTGCCTCCTGGCGGGCACAGTTTTGCCAGCTGCCGCCTCCTTCCCCTTCCTGGTCTCCCCATCCGCCCCCCACCACCACTTGGCTATAATCAGGCAACAACCTGGCATATCATACTCTGCTTTTCCCCACCCTTACCCCCCAACCCGGTTGGCATTAGAGCTGTCGAGCAAAGCAAATGCCGCAGAGGGAAGGGAGGGTGGCAGGGCGGGCTGCTGCTCCGTGCCAGCTGTCATCGCCCCTCCCCCTGTGCAGAATCGCTCCGGGTGTTGGGCTGGCATATGCCACCTCCTCCCCCCCCCCAATCCTTCTGTCTTCCTTCCTTTAAGCATTGGCTTTCCCGTTCCATCCATATCCTGACTCTCTGCCCCTTCCATTCTTGCATTCTCGCTCTTCTAATACCTCTGGGCAATCTTTTTTTTTAAAATTCTCTCTTCCTTCCTGTCTTTTTGTGCCATCCTATTCAACCATCCCTCCTCTCTCTCTCTCTCTCTCCACCCTCTCTCTGAGTTTTCTTGTACCAACCTCTTTCTAGCACCCCGTTCATCTACCTCCTTTGGCTCAAGTGCCCACTCCTTTATGCCAACCCCAGCTGGGGGTTGGGTGGTGGTGAGACAAGGGCTGTGTGCATGACCAAGCTTGACGTCCCTATCGGAGAAGAAACAATACCCACCCAACCCAATACATGTGCGCGTGGGCGCGCACACACATGCACACAATTTGAGTCCTTTGGTTCTCATCTCGCCAAACCCCCCCAACCGCCTTGAAAGTGGCATGATGCCAGCCGATAAAGAACCATCTGTGCCCCGTCTCCAGCCGCCCACCCTCCCCCACAATAGCACTAATTGGCAGCTGAATTAATTAAGTCCTGGATGCTAATTAACATTCCAACAGTGCAATGCTAGGGTGGGGGTGGGGAAGAAGAGTTAAAAAAGGGGGAGGGGGGTCCCAACTGGGCATTAAGACAAGGAAAAAGGTGGGTATGAGAAGAAATTTGTGTTTAGGGTTGGGGGCTAGTGGATTGGGGGGGGGGAGTTTTATCCCTAGCCCTGGGAAGAAAAGAGGATCTTTGGGCTGAAAAAGTAGTGGGAGAACAACATTTCACAAGGGTGCTCCATCGTTAAACAGAAGGGACTAAGAATTAACTCAGGGGTGCCCAAACTATGGCCTGTGGGCTGGATCCGGCCCCCGATGCCAATTCATCTGGCCCACGCAACCCTCGTCACTCCCAGAAGTGGAACTAAAAATGAAGGTGGTGTGGGCTGGATGAATTGGGGTGAGGGGCCTGATCTGGCCCACAGGCTATCATTTGGGCACCCTTAATTTAAGCAGAAAAAATGGGTGCTTAAATTCTATCTCATCCTGTTGCAAAACAGTTTGCAAGGCGCATTTTACTTCTGCTTCCAGTGGGAGGAACCATGTGACCGGCCCGCTTACATGTCTGGCCCACTGAACCATGTGACCAGCCCACGGCTGGAAAAGTTTGGGCATCCCTGAATTAACTGTACGTTTGGCTGGATCCTTTTACAAAGTTTTTAAAAAGCTCCTTTAAAAGCTGTGTTTTTAAGTGCTAGATGTTTCAACTTAACCAGCATTCCTATTTGGGAAGACAGAGAATTGGGGACGACAGTGTTGGGAAAGGTGACCTGAGATGGAATGAAAAAGTTACTTTTTAAGAGAACACTTTTAAAAGGGTAGTTGCAACTTAAGTCAAAATGAAAGAGGCAAGGAGAACCAACCCTCTCTTTGCAACCTTCCTGAATCAACCATTCAATGTGAAAATTTAAATACAGTATAGAAATAAAATTCTAAAATTACGTCTCAGAAAAACAATTAAGTGTATTTTGTTAAGCAGCTTCAGTGGCCTTTGGATTATGCCCTTGGTCAACAGCACACTGGAAGCAATGAAATGAAGACCTCCAACTCTGTAGCTATTTATGATTTGATTGTGTTGTGAAGTCCTAGAAATTTGTACTCACTCTTTTCCTTTTTTTGGCTCCTTTTGTTGTTCAGTCCCACAGTCGAGTCCGACCCTTTGTGACCCCATGAACCACTGCACACCAGGCACTCTTATCCTTTACCATCCTTCACAGCCCGCTCAGCTCTACACCCATTGCATCAACAATGCCATTTAACCATCTCATCATCTTCTCCTTTTGCCATCGATCTTTCCCAGCATCAAGGCCTTCTCAAGTGAGTCCTCTCTTCCTCCTACTTAAAAAGGGTGGCAACCCTTGTACTAGTCACTCTGTGCATCTTCAGACAGAAAACCAGTATATATGGGCTAGAAGAGATAAATAATCACGGTACTGTAGAAGAGGTGGGCAGACTTCAAAAGAGCTACTACTTATAAAGAAAGTTTCTCTGCGGTTTGCAGCAATAAAACGGCATGTAGCCTTACGCCATACCTTAACACAGTGGTTTTAAAAACATGTCCATCAAGCTTTCTCCTGGTTTTTGAGAAACCTTCATGTCTCTCATCTCTTCTGTGCTATTATACCACCAATTTGCAAAAAGCCCAAATCACTTCATAACTTTAAAATTAGAAGAAACACAAAAATGTAATGACATTCAGTTAACATTTTAAAAATATGCAGAAGAGGTTGTCATGAGCAAGTCTAAGTTCTAGCCGCGGTGCCTGTTACAGAAATTAGTTTAACTTGATTAATTAAAGAAAACTTTTTTTCCCTCCCTCTCCGTGGAAACCAATCTCACGGGAAAGAGGGCTTTAGTGTTATTTATCTGAGCCTAAGAATAGAAATGTGGTTTGCCAGGAGATGATTTAAGCCAGCTGGGGGGTGGGGTGGGGGTCAGATTTACCCAATTTAAAACAATAAGGAAATGTCATCACATTCGATATCCATCACCTTAAAGCAGGGGTGCCCAAACGTTTTGGGCCATGGGCCAATCATGTGGTTCAGGGAGCCGGTCAATAAGGCCCGGCGGCCGCACCCGGCCCCCGGTGCCAATTCATCCGGCCCGCGAAGCCCTCGTCGCTCCTGGAAGCGGAAGTAAAACGCGCCCGTACGGGCGCGTTTTACTTCCGCTTCCAGGAGCGACGAGGGCTTCGCGGGCCGGATGAATTGGCATCGGGGCCGGGTGCGTCCCCCAAGCCTTAGTTTGGGCACCACTGCCTTAAAGCATCACAAGGAATTATATCCATTCCCAAGTTAGGCAGAAAGTGTGCAGTTGGACACAAAAATGTGCAAATGGGGAGGGGGGGGGAGATAAAGCTAGAAGCAAACAGATGTCCTGTTGAAGAAACGGGGTAAGTAGACAAGCGATACGTAGCTGCTTCTTAAGAACTTAAGACAGCAAGGTAATATCATGTGACACAGTCTCAAATGCACATTTTTTGTGTCCAATTGTACATTTAAAACCAACCGCCGAAAATGACCTTGCGCTCCAGGTTTGGAAAGGCTGAACTACTCAAAGGGTTTGGGGGAAATTATTATTTTTCCTTTCTTTGCTTACAGACATCCTGTGCCCGACCTAGGCATCCCCTTTTTGCTTTCATTAATTTTTGCTTTGCTACTTTCTAATCCACACCAGTATTCCTGATCTTTTAAAATTATCCTTCTGTCTGGTTTGCAGCGTTCCTCTATTCCTTCATAGCCAAGGATGTCACTGATATATTTTGTTATTCCATCATCCTTCTGGTTGTCTCATGGCATGGCCTGTCCATCTCCATTTTAATGATACTGCTTGTTCTTTTATATCTATTATTTCTGTCCTTTGTCAAATAGGTCTTCTCTAACTGCAACTTAAGTTTCGCAAAAACCGCTGGGTTGGAAGCAGTGGTGGGATGTCAAAAATTTTACTACCCCACCATGATGTCATCACAGTGTGGGCGGAGCTAACATCATGATGTCATGTCATGGGCAGGGCCAAAGAAAAAAATACAAAATAATAAAAATAGGGAGCTTCCGGCTATAGGGAGCTTCAGGCTAGCAGCTTCTCTTCCTCCTCCCCGTTTGGGAGGACAGCAAAGAGGCCGTGCATATGTGCCAAGCACTAGGCGTGCATGCACACCAAGTGCTTGGCATGCATGCGCAGTGGGAGACCCAGTGAAAAGGTAAGCCCTGAAGGTGGTTCCCCCCAAAAGCTGCTACAGGTTCTCTGGGACACTGGGAAAAGTTACTACCGGTTCTGGAGAACTGGTGAGAACCTGTTACATACCATCACTGGTTGGAAGGGCCAACCTGTACTGACAGTAAGTCACAGGTAGAGTAGGCTCATTTGAAGGGAAAAAAAGAACATATGCAGTTCACTCACTAAACACCCCCCCTGATTCAATGGGCCTACTTTAGTGCAATTTACTACACTAAGCAATGGGATTTTGGCCATTGATTATAAACTGATTGTAATTTTAGAGGACACTTTTGGGTTTTTAAATTTTTACTTACTGAAAGCTGACCATTCCAAGTCTCTCCACTCCTATTTTCTGATCAAATTCCCCACATTGTATTACCTGCTGTGGATAAATATATTCTTGTACATAGACACCATTATAGCTATCAATTATAAGATTCCCAGCCTCATGGCAACAGCAATTATACTTATGCAGTAATACCTAGGATAACGTTTACCCCGGATAACGCTAAAATCACATAACACTAAGTAATCTGGGGAGGAGAATTGGATCGAATAACGTTAAGGTCCTACGGGATGGATCGGATAACAACCGCTAAAGCCTATGCGGTTACAATGTATCTCTATGGAGCTTTAACTTTATCCGATCCATCCCATAGGATTTTAACATCCATCGGATAACACTAAAAATCGGATAACACCAAGACTTTTGGAACCAAGTTTTAGCATTATCTGAGGTTTTACTGTATATTGACTCATAGAGTTTACAGCAGTCACTCTTAGCCACCATGCTGTGGAAGCTCTCAATCAGACCTCACTTTTATTTTATTTTAAAACAAAATTGTCCTATTCAAATTTCAATTTTCCAGCATAGTTTGTAAGTCATCAACGTTATCTGTTGTAACTGTTTCATTATTAAAATTATTATCTCCAACCCCCCCCAATTCCCAGAATCCCCAATTTACCATGAGCAACTTTTTCAGGCTTCTAATGAGACAAGAGATTTTCTTCAAACCAGAGTCATAATCCCGAAGATGTCTGATGAGTTTTAAATGATTCCCTCCAAAATTCTAGCAGGCAACAGAAAATATCATGAAAAGAAGAAGCAGACTTCTATGTGATACTACTTTGCTCTACTTCAGAGGAGGGGAAAGGGGCAGAGAACACAGCTCAGCCAGAAAATCAGGTATGCCAGGACATTTCCTCTTTTAATTATCTTTGGGGTCAATATCAGTGTTGCTGCTTTGCTTGCACATGTACCAAGGTTAAATAACAATCTCATAAGATGTGCAGTTGAGGATGAGTGGAAGTAGTCCAGGGATGCTCAAACGTTTCTGGCTGTGGGCCAGTCACATGGTTGAGCAGGGCAGCCATGTGGTTCCTCCCACTGGAAATGGAAGTTAAATGCACCCACGCATGTACAAAATGCTGCCTTCAATGCACCTGCTGCTGTTGTAAAAGCATTTGCGACAGCTGCGAGTGCTTTACGGCAACATTTTGCCTGTGCGCATTTAACTTCCACTTCTGGAAGCAGCACGGGCTGGATTATTAGGTGGCGTGGGCCGGATACGGACTGCAGGTTGTAGTTTGGGCACCTCTGGTGAAGTCCAAGCGAGGGGGGGGGGCACTGGAAAAGGTTATTCTGCTACACTAGGGTTATAACTAGAGTAGGGAAAAGGGACTTTTTCTTAAATGACAAGTCCCAAAATCCACACGATGGCCAAGGGAATGATTGTTCCAAAATGTCAGGGGGACGACGACCCCAAACTCTGGCTATAACTGGGCATGGAGCAACCTGAAGAGGGCATGGGGAATGAGGTTAAGTGTGGTTTGCCGCTCCTAGCCCATGATGGTCATTCTGCCGTAGGGTCCTTCATAATCCTCAAGCCCTCCCAACCCAGAACAGCTGCTAAATTAGGTCAGATACCAAGCCAGGGGGCTCCGGGCTCCACCCTTTCTAATTAGCAGGCACACCGATCCCATGAAGTAGCAATTTATGCAGAATCAATGTGCAAATGTGAGACAGCTGGGCTCTCTCCCCTTCCTCCCCGCACAGGTAACATTGCTCATGGCACAGGTAACATTGCTCAAAATTTTGGACACCTTGGAATATAGCTATAAATCCAGATCTGGCCCCCAACGCCAATAAATCCAGATCTGGCCCCCGATGCCCCCAACGCCAATTCATCCAGCGCATGCTGACCCCAGAAGAAGTAAAACACGCCTGCATGGGCACTTTTACTTCCACTTACGGGAGCGGCAAGGGAATTGGGGGCCAGATCCGGCCCATGGCCCATAGTTTGGTCACCCCTTGTATACATGATAAAATGATACGCGAGCTAAAATTAAGGAAAAGTCTGATAAATAATATTGATTTTATAGCTATAATGGGGTGAGTTTGTTGATTATGTATTTGTTAAAACTAAATGGATAAAGCCAGGATAAGAATATTCAGTAGTTCGGAAATTTTCTTTTCTTCTGTGTCTAGGCCAGACGTGAAATTGCCAAAATAAGGGCACCTTTTGGTGAGTTCATTCTGCAGTTCATTTCATCTGACCTAGTGTGAGAAAGATTAGCCGGCAACACAAGGTTCCATTACCAGGGTACTCCCGATTGTGGTTAAAAAATATCACAATCTTCAAGGAGGCCAAGAATAATGTTCAGATTTTATGGGTAAGATAATTATCGTCCCACTGGTGGTGGGAACACATATTTGTTAAAGTTACGCTGTTGTTGTTAACTTTTGTGTTGGATTTCTGTTTGTATGTAATTTTTGTTTGCTGAATTTAATAAAAAAACAAATTTGGGATACCTTTTGATTTTAAGCCGATGGGATAAAAAACAAGAGTCCTGGGTGATGAGGCTGAAAAGGAGAAGGAGAAAACCTTGGCACCTCTGCCGACAATCAAGCAAGTGCTTATCATGGCCAATGCCTGCGGCCAAGTTAATACGGACGGGCGAGCTAATGGCTATGGCCTCCAGGTGGGCTTATAGTGTGATTAGCCCACCCCCAAGAGCTTATCCTACTCCAGCACATCGGCAGCAAATGTAAGCAAGCCTGCCACGCTTGGCCACATGTCCGTTAACTCTAGCCCTCCAGTGTCAGAATGGATGGTTCAGAAGGCATCGGTGAATGGTTAAGGCAGGGGTGCCCAAACTTTTCAGGCCACAGGCCAGTCACATGGTTCAGGGAACTGGTCACTATGGCCTGGGCCCCGAATCCAGCCCCCGACGCCAATTCCTCCAGTTCGCAAAGCCCTCATCCCTCCTGGAAGCCCGTGAAGTCCTCATCCACTTCCAGGAGTGACGAGGGCTTTGTGGGCCGGGTGAATTGGCATTGGGGGCCAGATCTGGGCCCCAGGCCATAGTTTGGGCACCCCTGTGTTAAGGGCATGTTTTGCACGTACAAAGCTTTAGGTTCAAGGCCATGCAGCAGACTTGGCAAAACCTTATTTTCCACTGGAGACCTTTGCTATCCTTAACGGCAGACTAGATTAACCGAACGCGATCAAAGGCCCAATTCATTATAAGGCAATTTCCAACACCATTTATTCACATCACAATGGAAATGCAGGGTGGAAAGAGATTGAGCGGAAATTGCATCGGCTAATTTGTAGGTACATTGCAGAACGAGGGATGCGTTTTATCATGCGGACAGAACTAGAACACATCATGCCGAAGCAGGGAAGATGGTGGCCAAGTCACCTTTGTATCTGCTGTTGAGATGCTCGTAACTCTGAATTCTCCTCATTCAAAGCCTTTGTTCGGACTTCTTGCAGGTTTTGGACGACTGACGCTTTGGAGTCTACCCATGCCTGCCACGTTACCACAGAAACATCTGCAGACTCAGACAGCATTGTCTCTTTGTCTGTAAATGAAGATGAGCACCAAACTCTAGAGTTGGGTATGACTGTCTTTCGAGCAAGGGCAACCTTTACCTTTAAATAAATCAATTTCGTGTCAGAAACTACTCTGGGTTGAAAAGATGTTTTGCTGGAGAAACTCGGCTCAGGGGACGCCCGAATGAGGCTCCTTTTGTGTCACCAAGATCCACCGTGCAGCACTTGACATTCCAGTCTTTAAGGTCAGTGTCTTGACCACTAAGCCACTCTTAAGACCAGGGGTGTGCAAACTTTTTGGGCCGTGGGCCCATCATGTGGTTCAGGGAGCCAGTCACTAAGGCCTGGGGGCCGGGTGCAGCACCCGACGCCAATTCATCCGGCCCACGAAGCCCTCGTCGCTCCTGGAGCGACGAGGGCTCCGTGGGCCGGATGAATTGGCGTCAGAGGCCACACCCGGCCCTTAGTTTGGGCACCACTTCTTAAGACTGTCACATCATCCCAAGGGCTAGTGTTTGGACTGTAGGTAGCCACCACTAGGATATTGCCACTGGTTTAAGAATGCTGGACTAAGAAATGGGAAATCCAGTTTAAAAAAACCTACAAAATCAGCTTTCTCTCTTTAGGCTACACACATCTCTCCCTCCCTTCCATGCGCAAACAATTCTATAGGGTTGTGAGAATTATAACTGAGGGGAGGGCACAATTTCTGTCAACAGGGCAGGGTTTTTAAAAACATCTTATAGCCTATTCCTATACATTTTGTTCTGAAGCATTCCCCGCTGGCAGGAATTACTCCCAGGGAAATGTGCATAATGCTGCATCTTATAAGGAACGAACATCTGTGCAAAAACGAGGTACGAATCCCCAAAGAGCAATGGGGAACATCAGAAAAGAAGAAAAGCTGATGGGGGTGGGTAGTGGATTGGCAGGGAGGATGTACAGGCAGTTGTATTTTAAATGGGAACTCCTGATGTACATAATACACCACGCATCTCCTCACAGTGGCCCTGTTGATAAATTATAAAATGATTTTCTCACACCGGTTTTACTGTCGACCAACAACCCCCGCAACAGTGTTTAAATCCCCCTTTTCTCTTCGTTTGGCGACGGCACCCCTCGCTTGGGGGAATTTTAAGCACCGACAAGAAAAGCAGAGGAAGACAAGTGGGGGGGGGCTGCAAGAAGAATAAATATATATAGGGAGGAGAGGGAGAGATGTGCGTGTGGGAAGAATGAAAAGACAGAACAAGGCAGGCAGAAAGACATCGGAAGAGGGGGAGTGGGGAAATGGGGAGGGGGAGGCAGGCGGCATAAAAAAGACACTGCCGCAATACTCGGCACCAAATTAATTTGAGGACGGGAGCAGGCGGGCGGCTGCGTGGATGGAATGAAAATGAGAAGGCAGGGAAGGAGGAATAAAGTGGGGAGGGGGTGATATGGGGGGGGGGGTCCTGCAGCAGCGCCACCTGCAGACAAAGCCCGAGACGGGCATCGGCATGGAAGAAACTGAGGTGAAGGATGGACCCCCCCCCCCAAGAGGGGAAAAATCAGCGTTTGTGTGTGTTTGTTGCATAAAAAAGGCACTACAGAAACCATCAGTTGGGAACCCCAGACATAAATCCCATCGGATTTACAAGCAGCAACCAAGGCTGGTATCTTCTCCCGGCCTGGGACTCACAGGACTCCTCTTTGGTTCATCGTTTACCTCTTGATCAGGGATTTGCAACCTACGGCCCGTAGCACCATTTAATGTGGACCACTGTCACCACACCTGGAAGTGGAAGCAGATGCGTCTACGTCAGCCATAAGTGTAAACATGGTTATGTCAGCCATAAATGCACGTGTGGGTGTTGTCAACGCAGATGCATTTCCTTCCGCTTTGGGGGGGGGGGGGGCGTGGTCCGACCCACTCAACTGTCCAGGGGGCATGGTGAGGCCCACAACTTTAAAAGTTCAGGAACCCCTGCTCATGCTCCACCGCATCTCACTTGCCCCCTTCCCTATTTATTAAAGTTTTATACCACCCGTCTGGGACATTTTCCCTCATTCTGGGTTGTTGTGTAGGACAATTAACACCAGACATATAAAACCAGTTAACAATGGACGTTATTCCCTTCCTGGCTTCTCCTTGACATCTCACCCACCCACCCTTGCCCAGTTTTTAAACGCTGAAGATCTGAAGCTGGGGGCCCTAATCGCCCCCACCAAATCGCCTCATTTTCAATCCCAAAATCGCCCTCCCTGGAAAAACCCACCCTCCTCTCCAACCTTCGTCTCCTCACTCTAAATGTAGGCAAAGATCACCTTTGCTCAAAAGCCAGTTGTATCTGACTCTAGAGTGTGGTGCTCATTTCCATTTACAGCCAGAGCCAGGACTGTCATTTCTGTGGTCATGTGGCAGGCATGACTAGACACCGGAACGCACGGAACGCTGTTACCTTTCCTGCCAAAGTGGTACCTATTCATCTACTCACAACTTCTTACATTCCAAGTGCTAGGTGGGCAGGAGCTGGGAGGGAGACAGGGGCTCCCTCTGTTGTGCAGCCCTCGGGTCTCAAACTGCTGACCTTCCAGTCATCAAGCTGAGCGTCTTAAGCCACCGCAGCCCTGCTCTTAAATGTGCTAATGAATTAATCTATTTCCCCTTTGCACTGTTAAAGGTCATGGCCAGGACTGCTGACTCAGGGAACCCGTCTAGTGGAAGAGAGCATCTTTCAAACAGGTTGAGCTAGGTTTAAAAGGTGGAGGGAGAAGGTTTTGCCCAAATCAATACAGGCCGGGGGGGGGGGGATGGTTGGAAAGAACTGGTAGCATTAATGCTTTGTGCAAACCCCTCACCTCCCAATCCCCCTTCCTAGATAGCTCTTCCTCTCCAATCCTGTGGAATCCCCCTTCTGTTCTACGGCAAGATGGCCCTCCCTCCTTTCCTCTTCCCTCCCCCCCCCAACTTCTAGAGCATGTCGGGCAATTGATTTCCTCCTCGTGTTTATCGGATTCCACTTAGCCCGATCAGGGTTTAACGCAGCTGAGGATTCCCTTTCTCTGCTCCCCCCTCCCCAAATCCAGGTCGATGGCATTGATTCTGCCAGTAGCTCTAAAACAGACAAGGTGAAGGGAGGCAGAGAGAGAGAGAGAGAAGCGTGGGGATTTCCCCTATTGAAAGAGGTTTCCTGGCTTGGAAGAAAGAAAAAGAGAAAAAAAGAGAAATGCAAAATTTACAAGCCCCTGAGTGAGCCCAAGAGGGACACAACTAGATGGGGGAGAAAGCAAAAATACATGTTAAGGAAGAGAGAGACTGAACCAAACACTATCGGCCTGGTAGTTCTAAACCTTAGCAAAACATATTAGAATTACATAGATTCCCATGAAAACAGGATCGCCTACTTCTTTGCCAACTGGAGCAATAACAAGCAATTTTGATACTGAGGTCGGGGTTGATCTTGGTTTATGCCATATAGGAGGGATGCTCAACCTGTGGCCCATGGGCCGGAGACGGCCCACACCACCATTTCATGTGGCCCTCCACCACACCAGGAAGTGCCATGTGGTAGAGGGAAGGGCAAATTGGCCGTCCGGCCCCTGAAGTTGTCTGAGGGCGTGTGACCCGGCCGGACTTAAAAAGGTTGAGAACTCCTGCCATATAGGCACAAAGAGGGAGAGTAGAGTAGAATAAAGTGGGCAACTTAGGTCTGGGGCCTTGCCCTCGACTGCCATCCCAAGGGAAATTTAAAAAGAGGAATGTTAATGACAGATGAAAAGTTCAAAGGGAAAAGTCGCCTTGCTCGAAAGCCAGTCGTATCCAACTGTAGAATTCAGTGCTTGTCTCCGTTAATAGCTAAAGCACCAGTGCTCTCTGAGTTTGCAAATGTTCCCATGGGCATGTGGCAGGCTTCACTAGACATGGAACACTGTTACCTTCCCACCAAAGTGGTACCTATTTATCTACTTGCAATTTCATGCTTTCGAACTGCTAGGTTGGCAGGAACTGGGACAGAGGCAGGCGCTCACTCCGTCATGCAGTACTCGGGTCTCGAACTGCTGACATGCCGACCTTCCAGTCAAGTTCAGTGTCTTAACCACCAAGCCACCACAGTCCTGTAAAGTTCAAAAGGGGCCCGTCTAAACCTGGCCAGGAAACAGGGAAAATAAACTTGACACATTTTAGACAGGAAAAAGATGGAAACCAATTTTTATTGTTAACAAATCTCTCTCCCTTTCCCTCATAACAGGTATGTTAAAAAACAGAAGAAGAATTCAAGGCATAGATTGGTCCTAAGTTGTGAGGGAGACTTATCGACGCTTGTAGAAACCTAGAGGGATGGGGTGGATGGGGGAGGAAAGAAAGAAAAGGAGAATCAGTGAGTATGAAAAAAGAGGATAGGATTAGATCAAACATGCACTTTCTTCATGCAGCTAGACCTCACAGAGGACCTGGTGTTAACAAGGGCAGAGAAATGCTATCAGATTTTATAATACAGCTTCTTCTTCTTGTGCTGCATCAGAGCACAAATACAGGCTCTCATCATAGCACTCAGCCATGGAGATTGTCCTGGGAGCAATAGAATACAGTGGCCTTCCACATCGCAGCATGACACCCATAGTTACCACTGATCCAATTCCGTGAGTCACTTTCTGGTCTGAAGCCCTTTTGGCACACAAAGTCCTCCTCAGCCCCAAGCCAGGATGGAGGAAGCTGCTGCCCTCCTTCAAGAGGGATGGATTTAATCCACTTGGGGCCATCACCCTTCCCTGTGGACTTTACCACCCAACGACTCCTCAGGGTTGTCAGGTGAGTTAACTGCCGCCTGAGGGTCAGTGAGTCTACTCTATGAGCATAGCAGGATAACCTGGCCAAACTGGTAGAGTACGGCATAATGTGAAAATGTTTCAAGTGGGTGGAAAAGGGTCATTATAGTGAAGCACAGCTCTTATTAAAAGATATTACCAGACTGGACTATTTCAAGTAGATGAGGAGGATTAACCAAATATTCTTACATTAATATACCCATCCATGTGCACGCACACAAACATATAAAAATCAATCAAATCTTTGCAGGAAAACACGTTTCCTAGAAGAAGAATTCTACCCCAGACTTTAATTTAATTTTAATTTAATTTAATAGATTTATATACCGCCCTATCCACTAGACTCTGGGTGGTGTACACAAGTTAAAACCAATATAAAATAATTTTAGAATGCTTAAAAACATAACCATATTACCCCACTATATTCGTTTTGAATGTGTATTCCCACCCCCTTACAGAAAAAAAATCGATCATAAACAGTTAAGAACCAAAGAGACAATTACACTTGTATTTCTCAAGTAAGTATCTACCACAGGGCCCAAGAACAATTTGCACTATTCCACGTTCTCTTTGTGGGTCCCAAGAATGAGGTGAGTTAAGGCTTGCCAAGAATGAGAGAAGGTATTTTTGACCAGCTCTTACCTTTTTTCTTTCCCTTACCCCGTTTTGGGCCAATCTTTTTTCTCTTCTTCTTTTGGGGATCTGCATCCTGAATGTGGGAAGATTATGAAAGAGGAATATTGAGAGTCTCGGATAGGACACAGATTTAAATTAAGCAAGTCCTTATCTGTATTTAAAAAAAAACCCAAAACATTTCAATTGACCTAAAAGGGTTCAGAAGGACCTTAGGTGCTTTATAGACCAGGGGTCTTCAACCTTTTAAAGCTGGGGGGCCAGTTCACTCTCTCTGTTAGCTTCAAGGGCTGGATGGCCATTTTGCCCTGCTTGCACAATGGGGACGGCCATTTTGCTCCAACAGCTTCAAAGGGGTGGCCATTTTGTTTCTTGAATGTCCTTGGAGGACCCCCCAGATAAAATGGTGCTATGGGCCAGATCTGGCCTGCGGGCCTTAGGTTGGGAACCTCTGTTATAGGCTCTCCCATGGCTTTTTGGAGAAGCTGGACTAAGCTGGGTTCCTATCCAAACTGAAAACATTTCTGGTAAAGGTAAAAGTTACCCTTGCTCAAATGCCAGTCATATTCAACTCTAGGGTTTGGTGCTCACCACCATCTACAACCAAAGATGTTTCCGTGGACATGTGGCAGGCATGACTAGACTCCTGAGTGCACAGAACGTTGTTACCTTCCCACCAAAGTGGTCCTTATTTATCTGCTTGCAATTTCTTGCTTTCAAACTGCTAGGTTGGCAGGAGTTGGGGCAGAGACAGGAGCTCACTCCATCGTGCAGCACTCAGGTCTTCAACTGCTATTCTGCTGATCTTCCAGTCATCAAGTTCAGCATCTTAACCACTAAGCCACCACAGTCCAAACCGTTTTTTTTTTTTTTGCAAGATGGAACATCAGACAATTAAATCCGGAATTCTTGGGTCCAGAACAAGACAGATTTTAAAGGATAGGGAAGAAAAATCAATCGGTAAGATTGCTGTAAATAGCAGATTTTCTTCTCCCAAACATATCAATTTGTTCTCCCATCGCCAATTCCAAACATCAGCAGAAATGCTGATTTTACAAGACAAAAGGTGACATAATTCTTGACAGCAAAGGGCTGCATGTAAGGAAGTCAGTGCAGGCTCTGGCTGTTTCATGCTGAACTGTGGGACGGTGTACAACATCCAATGTCTATGCTAGCTTCTCACCTTGGGGAGAACAGCCACCAAGATTTATGTTGAATTCAGTTACTTTGGCAGTCACAATTCATAGGAAAGTGCTGGCTAAAATTTGGCATTGTTTTGAAAAGGTTCAAAAACAGGTCTGGCCTCAATGTGAGCAATTTCCCTTTCCTGCAGACATGATCTGCTAACATCCCTCCCCCCCCCCCCCCCGTTACGAGGAAACAGGTGCAGTCGGCTCAGATCTAGGAAGAGCTTTATGAAGGCCACAAGCTAGAAGATGGAGGAAGGAGCTCACTGGACAAGGAAATTAAAGGAGGCTATAGCTGAGGAATTTGACCTCCCCTACGTCACATGGAAGACCCTGAATAGGCTGAGGGTCGGAGTCCCTAAATATAAGACCAACAGGCTCAAGTGGGGTCCGCTGGCGGGCAACAACATGTTGTGCGAATGTGGAGATACGGAATCCGGCTCATTTGCTGGTCTGTCCAATATTACCAGAGACATGCACCAAAGAGGACTTACGTTTGGCCAAGGACAAAGCCGAAATGATGGCTTCCTTTTGGCAATTTTAAAGTTTGACAGGGACACGAAAGACATCCTGTGTGATTAAACCTACAGGGAGTCCTACCACCCTATTTGCCAACTTCCATTAGAGAAGACTCACCTCTCCCAAAGAAGTTGTGGCTCCACTCAACGCACTGATGTCCCCAAAGTGAGTGAGGGAGTTCAGCTGAGTGCTCAGGACACCGACCCGCCTCCGACGTGCCTTCTCTTTCCGGGTCATGTTGAGCCGGACCATCATGCTTTCCTCATAGTTGGTCCTAATGCAAAGAAATCACCGATGATGGGGTGATGGAAACAGATTACCGACATGCATAAGATTGCACCTGAAGCCCTTCACATTTTGTTTGCGTTTGCTCTAGAACGAGATCCAAAACTGGGACTCAAGGCAGCGCACAAGAACATGTAAAAGGATCTGATAAAAATACCAACAAATTACAGAACTAAACCAGTCAAATGTAACAGAGTAAACAAAACAAAAAGGCAACATTGTGCCCCTCAAAGACTAACCACTGTATTTTAATGTTAGCTTTCATGGATCAAGTCTTCTTCATCGAGACAAATGACTGATGAGATGCTGCAGTGACTTAGTGGGTAAGACGCTGAGCTTGAAGACCGGAAGGCCAGGGTTCGATACTCGAGTGCTGCACGATGGATCTTAGGGACACGAAAGGAGCCTCATTCGGGCATCCCCTGAGCAGAATTTTCCCAGCAAAAATCCTTTCAACCCAGAGTAATTTCTGATGCTAAATTTATTTTATTTACTGATGAGGTGGACTTGATCACCAAAGCGAACATTAAAATACAGTCGTTTTTAAGGTGCCACAAGGTTGTCTTTTTGTTTTGTTCACCCTCTGCTATGCCTGCACAGACTCACATGGCAACGACTTCAAAAATTTCAACTATGAAGTAAAATATAAAGCAATTTACGGGATTATCCATGAAATACCCACTTGTTAGATGCCTCTTCCCTTGACGTTACTGTATTCAATTGCCAGAAAATCTGGCCGCTAGTGAAAAGACTCCGGGAAAGAAGCTAATGGCTTTTATTCTACCTTTCCTCTTAGTAACAGCGACGGTAGATGGGAGTTGTAGTTCATCATCATCTGGTGCACAGGTGAGCAAACTTAGCTCCCCATATGTTCTTGGACTTCAATTCCCAGAAGCCCAAGTCAGCACTCCTGCTCATCAGGGCTTCTGGGAATTGAAGCCGAGAACATATGGGGCAGAGATCTACGGAGGCTAAGAGTGTCACTTTGGTTGGGGGGGAAACCGGGCACATGCCCTCACCCCAAACAAACCGGCGCTTGGCTCGATCCACATGACTCTTTGGAAAGAGCAGTGGGGATTCCATGCATGGAATCCCAGCTGCCCTTTCCAAAGAGTCATATGGATCGCCCCCCTGTTCCCTTTTCTCTTTGGAAAGGGAACAGGGCTTTTTTTTTAACATTGTGCAATCAATGCATCACATGTTAAAAACTGGATAACGCTAAGACTTGTGGAATCAAGTTTTAGCGTTATCCAGGGTATTAGTGTATAAGTTTTAGGTAGGGGCACACGGCAACACATCCTGGTAACCCGTCGGGCCCCCACAGGCTGAGCCTAGCCCCAACATCTTTCACCTTCAGATCCTTCTCTGCTATTGCACATGGGTGCATGCGCATGCACACGAACCTGTGTTCATCCTCACGGCTCTGCCTGGTGGCGTGTGCATAGTGTCCTTCTCGGACTTCCTCCGGGGCATCCGAATACTGCTCTTTCAGTTCCCGGATGATTGAGCTGCTAAGTGCGCGCTTCTTGGCCTGCTCCATCATCTTCTTCTCCCTCTCCACCTCCGTTTCATCTGGGACAGAGAGGCAAAGGAGAGGCAGCTGTTTAGGGAATCCCCCGCCCAGCCCAGATTGGCAGCACTTAAGAATAAAATCAGGCAAAACAACTTAAAGCAGAGTGCGTACTGTAGTGCATGGGAACCAGACGGGGTGGAACATATTTCTTGCTCCCTCCTTTGGAGGGTCCTTTCCTGGGATTCTTTACATCATCATCAGCTTCTCCGTCATCTTCCTCCGAGTCACTTAGCTGGGAAAATGGAGGAACAAAGGCGGTTGGCCAGGATTACATTTTGCAATAGCAATTACACATATATGCTACCCCATAACACTTAGTGCACTTTCTGGGTGGTTCACATGTAATTAGCATTTTGCCTCCCAACATGCTGGGTGCTCATTTTACTGACCTCAGAAGGATGGAAGGCTGAGTCAACCTTGAGTCCTCGTCAGGATCGAACTCACAATGTTTTGGCTGCAGTACAGCAGCTTAACCACTGTACCACCAGGGTTCCTAGATCTATCAGTAACTGAGTCTGCACATACCAAGATTATGTAGCAAGCTCAGGCTACCTGCATTGCTCTTCAAATCTTCACCCCATGGTTTACACAGAGCAATGATGGCAAACCTTGGCACTCCAGGTGTTCTATGCCGCCCTGAGTCATTCGTGAGGAGGGCGGCATAGAAGTGCGACTAAATAAATAAATAAACTTCAATTCACAGAAACCCTGATTAACGGGAGTACTGACTTGAGCTTCTGGGAATTGCAGTCCAAGAACACCTGGAGTACTGAGGTTCACCATCACTGACATAGAGCAAAAGAAACAACCAAGACTCTAACGCAGGGGTGCCCAAACTTTTTGGGCCGTGGGCGGGTCATGTGGTTCAGGGAGCTGGTCACTAAGTCCTGGGGGCCGGGTGCGGCCCCCGACGCCAATTCATCCGGCCCGTGAAGTCCTCCTCGCTCCTGGAAGCGAAGTAAAACGCGCCCGTGCGTTTTACTTCCGCTTCCAGGAGCGAGGAGGGTTTCACGGGCCAGATGAATTGGCGTCGGGGGCCGCACCCGGCCCCTGGGACTTAGTTTGGGCACCACTGCTCTAATGGCAAAAACAAGTGTACTGTCTAAGGTCACCTTAATGTACACGAACATGTGTATCTCCGCTTTAATTCCTTTCCCCAAATTTCACTTGCAAGACTTTTCATAATGGTTTAGAAAGGCAACTTACAATTTTTGAAGAACTTTTGACTAAAATAAGAAAGGGAAATTTAGGAATTAAAGGGATAGTTAGTAAGATTTATAAGATTATGAATAATAGAAAAAAAGTACACAAAGTTCTGAAGAACACCTGGGAACAAGATTTGAACGTGTCAATCTTGGAAGAAATGTGGCAGAAAAAATGGAAAAGAAGAATTATGCGAACTATGTCTGTAAGAGTAAAAGAGCATAACTATAAGATGCTTTGGCGATGGTATCTGACCCCAATCAGACTGCATCAGATAAATAAGGAAATAAGTGACAAATGTTGGAGGTGTAAACAATCAATGGGGACATATATGCATATGTGGTGGAGCTGTACTGTGTTGAGTGAATTTTGGGGAAAAGTCAAACAGGAAATTAAAAATATACTGGATATGCGGCTGGAATTGGGACCGGATACCATAATGCTAACAGAAGTGGATAAGTTTAAATTGAGTAATGATTGTAAAGAGTTGGTGGCCGTGATGTTGTCTGTGGCTAGACAAAGTGTAGCAAAGAATTGAAAAAACAATGTATTGTTAAATACACAAGATTGGTATAATAAAGACTGGTACCGGAACAAATAAATTTTTGGAAAGTATAAAATGTTATAACCTCCTGGACATTGTATATAGCACAGAGGTGATTGAAGCAAAAAGAAATATATGTAGAAGAGGTAACAGTTGTGTTAGAAGCAAAGTGTGAAGGGTTTTGGTATAAAAGATGCATATTGTATTACTGTATTTTTTAATATATTAATTGTATTTTCTTGTAGAGTCCTTGTATGGTATGTTTTCTTCTTTTATCTTCTTCTTTTGAAAAATTCATAAATAAAAATTAAAAAAAAAATTCACTTGCATTTTCTGCTCTTCTTCTTCTGTTATTACCTTGTAAGACTTGGAAGGAGATTCACATGTAAATTTATCCATTTTAAAGGGATTGTTCCCAATGTTTGTACACCCGCCACTAACTGGTATGTCTTTCCCCCCAATCACACACATTTTCACCTTCAGCTCTTTTCACTTTTTTCCAACACGCACATTGCTTTGCACTCACTCACTATTTCTCCAAAATACTTTCCCCCAAGCCTTGCAAATGTGCCAGCAATCAAGGCGAGATGTTCTTCCTTTCCAAACGTGCCTCAAAAGCTTCAGCAAAGCTACTTTGGTTGAGAGTGTCAAATCCGACAGGAATTATTTTGCCTCCTGACCTGACACATCGACAGATGGAGGTTTCACGATAAAAGATGGCTCCTTCATTCTCCCTTCTTTTCTTTCACACCTCGTTAAGGACACGCTAGGAAGCGTGCCAATAAACGAATGGGTTGAGGACTGATCAGGAAAGTGAATTTACAAGACCGCAAAGCCATAAAGTTCCTCATTAACTCTGCGTTAATGGAAGATGATGGGAAAGAAGCAAAGGCTGAGATTTGAAAATGGCACCGTGCTAAGTCCAAAAACACAAATGGATTCCTTATATTTATATCTCCCTTTGCAAGGTCTTGGGCTAGAAGTATTGTCATCCTCAGCACTTGGTTGGCCTCAGAGAATTCCTTCCCACTGAAACACCAGCCTGTCTTATCTCAACAAGGTCCAGGAACTTTTGCTTCCAGGATCAGTGCAACCTCCACCCTCCTCCTACCTTGCTCATCAGGTTCTTCGGATTCGGCTTGAACCTCAGTGGGTCATTTTCACCTAGGAAGGGAGCATTAAACCACAACATTTGGTTACATTCCACCTTCTGAAGTACCCGATATTGCCTTCTCCCCAGAATCTGAAACTTCAAAGGTTTCCAAGTGTGACTCACTCAAGGCTCCGGTCACAGCAGCTTTGACCAATTTGTCCATTTGGTATTTTAGCTTCTGATCGATGGGTCGCATCTTCTCCAAAACCTATTGAAATAGAGAGGGCAGATAAGCTAATACAATGAACACTGCTGGCTCCTAAGGTTGTAAAATTCCCAAAATGCCTTACCCAGTCAGTCCATGCTTCTTAGGAAAGTGTATTGGGCTTAAGTAAAGGTAACCTTGGCTCAAAAGTCAGTCATATCTAACTGTAGAGTGTCATGCTCATCTCCATTTACTAAAGAGCCAGTGCTATCTGTGTCTGCAGATATTTCAGTGGTCACGTGGCAGGCATGACTAGTCACCAAAGTGCATGGAATGCGGTTTACCTTCACACCAATGTGGTACCTATTTATCTACTTGCAATTTCTTGCTTTCAAACTGCTAGGTTGGCAGGAGCTGGGAGCTCACTCTGTCATGCAGCACTCAGGTCTTGACCTGCTAACCTTCCAGTCATTAAGTTCAGCATCTTAACCATTAAGCCAGCAGAGTCCCTCTAGTATAGGACTTGCAGTTCTACAAAAATAACATCTCAAGCTTGGCTGAAGCCTCCCATCTCCAGCTCTACTCCTCATTATCTTTCACTCAGATGAACACCCACAGGTATTCTGGACTTTTTGCATGCAAAACACAAGCTCTACGATGGACTTGGATATCATGCCTTCCTGGATATGCGTATCCTGCCCCCACAATGCCCCACTGCAAAATCTCCCCACTTGACTACTTCCAACCCACCCCATACCGTTCGGGTTTCGACCAGACGCAGCAAGGCAGGGTGGCTGGCCACTGAGCGTCCACAGATCTTCTCCAGAATCAGGTGGGAGAGATCTTGGAGGTAGAGAAGCAGAAGCTGGTCTTTCACTTCCAGGAAACTGAGGCCCTGGGGGTTTGAAAAAAAGAGAAGCAAGACCTGGAAACCAGAGGGACCAGCAGTGAAAAGCAAGAGACGACGACAGAAAATGGATGGATGGATAGATTTTGTACCCAGAAAGAGCAAGTCTGAGGTGGCTCAAGGAGTAGAAAGAGTATTCCTATGGGCGACACCTCCTAGAATTCCACAACTTGATGATTCTGACAATTATAGTCCGCCCAAAAGTAACTTTCTAAGACTCCAAGAAGGCTGTATCTAACGCAGGGCTTCCCAACCTAAGGCCTCTGGGCCAAATCTGGTCTGTGGTGCCATTTCATGTGCCCCCCCCACCCCTCCAAGGGCATTCAAGAAACAAAATGGCTACCCCTTTGAAGCTGTTGAGGC
Source organism: Furcifer pardalis (assembly GCA_030440675.1). Lineage (NCBI taxonomy): Eukaryota > Metazoa > Chordata > Lepidosauria > Squamata > Chamaeleonidae > Furcifer > Furcifer pardalis. The sequence goes on from CP126897.1 coordinate 4,532,238, forward strand.
AAAATGTCTGCTCCCATCATGCAGGCAGGGCAAAATGGTGGTCCAGCCCTTGAAGCTGACTGAGAGCGTGACCCGGCTCCCGGCTTAAGAAGGTTGGGAACCCCTGATCTAATGCAACAAGCATCAGGTAGCCATCCCCAAGGGTTGGGACTCCAATTCCCAGCAGCCGCTGCCAACATAGGCTCCAATGAGGGATCAGTTGAGTTGCAGGTCAACAGCATTTGGAAACTCAGTTTTTCAGCAAGGGAATGAAACAGAAAACAGGTAGAAAGAGATAAATAGAGCCAAACTTGTGAAAAATACCGTAGTATTTCTCTATTTAAAAGCAAAGCAATCACTCTTATATACTACCTCATAGCACCTAGTGCATTCTCTGGGCAGTTCACAAGTTAATTAGCATTTTGACCCCAACGTACTGGGTACGCATTTTACTGACCTCAGACAACTGGAAGGTTGAGTCAACCTTGATCCCTGGTCAGGATAGAACTCACAACCTTTTGGTCATAGTACAGTGGGCTCTTTTTTTAATACTACCACAAGACCCATTCTTGGGGCAGGGAGGGGGGAATGTAGGAGACAAATCAAATAAATAAATAAATATTTCAACATTATACTCTTCATGTTTTATGCCTGCTTGTAGACTGAATACAAAGCCAAAATCAGAGAACTCGGAACGTGCCCAGAAAGATATACTTTTCCATTCTATGTTTTAACACCATGAGGATGATGAAGACTTGATTCAAACTTAACTTCTTTGTCTTTTGCCCTCCCAGCTGCCTCCTTTATTCTTTAAGGAACAACTTACCTTCTCTGTGGGATAGACTCCGGCCCGCACTTTCTGTGTCAGATACTGGACATGACGGGTCACGGCAACAACCTATTTCCCAGCAACGCAAAAAACAACAGAAAAGTCCTTTCTTAAAGAGAGTGGCTGGAGAAGGAGCCTACAGTTATAAAGTGTGGTTGAAACAGAAGTGGGCTAAAAGACAAGTGCAACAAGCATCTCTCCTACCTGTTCCTGGAGGGACTTCAACAGGTTTAGTGCGGCAGGGAGGTCTGACTCTACTCTCTCCTGGAGCAAGAGATAAACAAGGGGAAAGATTCAGATTTCAGAGCCTCAAAGAGGGTCACTCAACCCCTAAATGCAGCTAAGGAAAATGTTTGGCTGCCCAGATGATACCCCCACTGACTATGTGCTGTAGGGGTGTCTGTGCATTTTAAATTTTTAGATTGTGGCACCTAGAATTTGCTCTAGTTCCGTAATGGTGAACCTTGGCACTCCAGATGTTCTTGGACTTCAATTCCCAGAAGCCCAAATCTCCATGAATCCGCACAAATGGGTTTACTGAGATTCATCCGGCCCACGCCGCCCTCATCGCTCCTGGAAGTACCGTATGGGCACATTTTACTTCCGCTTCCAGGAGTAATGAGGGTGGCGTGGGCCGGACAAATCGTAGTAAAACCTTTCGTACGGATTCATGGGGGTTTGGGCTTCTGGGAATTGAAGTCCAAGAACATCTGGAGTGCCAAGGTTCACCATCACTGCCCTAGTTATCTAAGCTTCACAACCACTGCAATTTACACACTAATTTGTTCTAATTTGTGAATTCGGCTCCTGCCTTCCAAGGAATTTCATCTAGCTTTGTGTCATCTGCCAATTTGATAAGTATTCTATTGCCTCCACTCCCTCATTCAAGCCATTTAGGAAAATAATGAAGGGCACAGGGCTGAGACTTGTAGCACTCCGATTTGCTGCCCCCTCCCAGTTTGAGAAGCAGCCATTAATGAGATAATTGCCAATAAATGCCAAAGAGCAAACTCAAATTTTTAAAAAAGGGTGATTCCAAAGCAGAAAGTCAGATGGAATAAACTGACAACAGTTTCAGTCATACCTTTATCACCACCCCGGCCCTTTATAAAAGCCCGCCTAAATCCAATTTGTTTTTAATAAACAATTTTGTTTAAACTTTCATTTAAAAAAATATGTACAATAAAAAAAAACCCTTAACCTGGGGAACATACTTTCTGTCCAAAACTATTACTTAACTACAGTACTGTATATAAATTACATAAAACTTTTCTCCTATTTCCAAAATGTCATATACTGTACTGTACTGTATTCATATCCAGGTTTGATTCCTTTAGATTTTCTCAGAACAAAATCAATAAAATCTCTCCAAATGTGAGCAAACTCATTTTTAATGCCTTTTTTACTCTTAATTCCCGTCAGTTTATCGTTGATCGCCATATTCCACAATTCTTTGTATCATTCCTTCAATCCTAAGTACCTATACACTTTCCAATTTTTAGCAAGGTGATGTTCAAGATAATACAGGATAGACTGCAACAGTATGTGGAGAGAGAATTACCAGAAGTGCAGGCAGGTTTCAGAAGAGGCAGGGGGACTAGAGACCACATCGCCAACATAAGATGGATCATGGAAAAAACAAAGGAATATCAGAAACAAGTCTACTTCTGTTTCATTGACTACACTAAGGCCTTTGACTGTGTCGACCACAACAAAATGTGGCAAGTAATTAAAAAGATGGGAATACCGGAACACCTTATAGCCCTCATGAGAAATCTGTACATGAATCAAGAGGCAACAGTTAGGACAGAAAATGGAATGACGGAGTGGTTTGGAATAGGAAAAGGAGTAAGACAAGGCTGCATTTTGTCACCCTGCTTATTCAACTTATACACAGAGCACATAATGCGCAATGCAGGGATGGAGGAATCACAATTTGGGATCAAAATTGCTGGAAGAAACATCAACAATTTGAGATATGCAGATGATACCACCCTAATGGCTGAAAGTGAGGAGGACCTAAAGAAGCTCCTGATTAGGTTGAAAGAAGAAAGTGAAAAAGCTGGCTTGAGACTCAATATCAAGAAAACCAAGATAATGGCAACAGGCCCTATCAGTCCCTGGAAAATAGATGGGGAAGAAGTAGAAGCAGTGACAGATTTTACTTTCTTAGGATCAAAGCTCACTGCAGATGGTGATTGCAGCCATGAAATAAAAAGGCGACTGATTCTTGGGAGGCAAGCGATGAGAAACCTGGGGAGCATAGTGAAAAGTAGAGACATCAAATTGCAAACAAAAATTCGTATAGTCAAAGCAATGGTATTCCCTGTGGCAATGTATGGTTGTGAGAGCTGGACCATTAGGAAGGCTGAGCGCAGAAGAATAGACGCCTTTGAGATGTGGTGTTGGAGGAGAGTTTTGTGAGTCCCCTGGACAGCAAGGAGAACAAATAGGTCAATCTTAGAAGAAATCAATGCTGACTGCTCCTTAGAAGGTCAAATAATAAAGATGAAGCTAAAGTACTTTGGACATCAAACGAGAAGAGAGGATTCACTTGAGAAAGCCTTGATGCTTGGAAGGGTCGAGGGCAAAAGAAGAAGGGGACGGCCCAAGATGAGATGGCCAGATGGTATTGTAGAGACAATGGGCACAGAGCTGAGTGAGTTGAGGGGGATGGTGGAGAACAGGAGTGCCTGGCGGACAGTGGTCCATGGGGTCACAGAGGGTCGGAGTCGACTGTGCGTGCGACTGAACAACAACAACAACAAAATTATCCTTGTGGTTGTAATCATCATCATCATCATCTCTTTCTTATGCTTTCCCACCTTACATCTACCCAACTCCTTAATGAAAGCTATCCTAGGTCATGCGGACATTACAAATGAAAACATTTTACTGGCTTCTTCAAAAACCTAACAGTATACAGTATATCCAAGTTTTGTCCAGCTCTTTGCACCATAAATGAAGGTATGCCGCAGGATAATTCATTGCATCTCCAGCAATCTTTCTCATATAGTTAGGATTATAATGATTTACTTGATTTGTAGTCTACCATCTATACACTTGCGGTGCTGCCTGCAAGGATTCAAAAAAAGCACTCTGTACATGCTCAATGGCAACCTTTGCCTGCCTGCTCTCTGTCATCCATCCAGCCCACTTAAAATCCAATATGTGGCGCTGCCTGCAAGGATTCAAAAAGCACTCTGTACATGCTCAATGCCTGCTCTCTGTCATCCATCCAGCCCACTTAACATCCAATGTGTGGCGCTGCCTGCAAGGATTCAAAAAGCACTCTGTACATGCTCAATGCCTGCTCTCTGTCATCCATCCAGCCCACTTAACATCCAATGTGTGGCGCTGCCTGCAAGGATTCAAAAAGCACTCTGTACATGCTCAATGCCTGCTCTCTGTCATCCATCCAGCCCACTTAACATCCAATGTGTGGCGCTGCCTGCAAGGATTCATAAAGCACTCTGTACATGCTCAATGGCATGCTCAATGCCTGCTCTCTGTCATCCATCCATGCAGCCTAGCCTTCCATGTCTCACCTCCGAATCCAGCGCTCCAGCCGCCTCCGAACCAGCCTCCGCCATGGCCATCCCAGCGATTCCCACGTGAGAAGAAACCCTTGCATACCCCCCCGACAGAGCCCGCCTTCTTTAAGGCAACTGGCCAATCATTAACAAGCATCCTCCCTCCTAGAGTAATCGTCTGACCAATAGTTGAAGGAAGCCTACTTGACTGAACGTTCCTCAGCCAACCACACAGAAGTATGATTGGAGGAGGCGGTTCTAGACCGACTTCCGCCTTTTTTCTTAAAGTGTGCCGATGGCTACGGGATTCGCCCAGCAAGTTGTAAGCCCCGCCTCCTGCGAGACGGTTGACCAATGAGAAGAAAGGCTGTGTCGCCTATTAAAAAAACATAAGATAGTCAATAGGCGTTAAAACAAGAATTATACCTTTATAACTGAGATAATAATTTGTATTATGTAATATTGTTTTCTTTTTGCTTTTTTTGTATTATGTTTATTAAAACGAATTTTTTAAAAAAACCATACACACATACTGGGCCAATGAGAAACAGGAAAAGCTTTTGAAGAAGTTTTAATTTCTTCCCAGGCGAACCTTGGCACCCCAGGTCTTTTTTGGACTTCAATTCCCAGAAGCCCAAGTCAGCACTCCTGCTGATCAGGGCTTCTGGGAATTGAAGTTCAAGAACAGCTAGAGTGCCAAGGTTTGCCACCATCACACTACACGTTGCTACCATAATGCAATTCCACTTTTAAAAGTAATATATAGATAACATCTCTTAAAATGTGTACACATTTTAGCACCCTCTCTCTATATATGTATTATTAACTCTGCAAATGCACTGCTCCTGGCCACAATCCAGAAGTGGGCTGGTGACTGCTTTGGTTCATTTTTGTTGCATTTCCTGTTTGGCAAATTCTTGGCTAGATTTGCTTTCACTGCAGTGTATCTCTGACATGAAAACGAATTGCAGTAGTGATAACTTAGTTTAATTGCAAACCCCCATATTTTTGCACAGATTAAAATGGTGTGTTCGTTGTGCCTATTAAAAACAATTTAAAAAATTTCCTATTCAAGTAAGCTTTTCAGAATGTTATCCCCTTAGAAATAAATTAGTCAATCAGTATTTCAGGATTCTCTGTGACCACAGGTAAAGGCCACCCTTGCTTGAAAGCCAGTTGTATCTGACTCTAGGGTTCAGTGCTCACCTCTGTTTACAGACAAAGAGCCAGTGCTGTCTGCATTTGCAGACATTTCCATGGACATGTGGCAGGCATGCCTAGACACCAAAGTGCACGTAACACTCTTTACCTTCCTACTGAAGCGGTACCTATTTACAGTACTTTCAATTTCTTGCTTTCAAACTGCTAGGTTGGCTGGGACAAAGATGGAAGCTCACTCCATCGTGCAGTACTCAGGTATCAAACTCCAACCTTCCAGTCTTCAAGTTCAGCATCTTAACCACCTGAGCCACTGCAGTCCCCTCTCTGTGCCCATAGACACATCCTAAAATAAAATAACTGACACCTCTGTGCCCATAGATGCCAGTTATTTTATTTTAGGATGTATTTATTCGGTTGACTTATTTTTAATTTGTTGTGTGTTTTATTGTGTTATTTGATAGTTATATGTACACTGACCAGAGTGGGAAATTTTCCCAAATGGGCAGTATCAAAATGGGGTCGTGAAGGGTCAGACTCAACTGTGCGACTGAACAACGACAAAGATTTAATCTAGGGGTGCCCAAACATTTTGGGTTGTGGGCCTATCATATGGTTCAGGGAGCCCGTCACTAATGCCCGGGGGCCGGGTGCGGCCTCGACGCCAATTCATCCGGCCCGTACGGGCACGTTTTACTTACGCTTCCAGGAGAGACGAGAGCTTTGCGGGCCGGATGAATTTGTGTCAGGGGCCGCACCTGGCCCCCAGGCCTTAGTTTGGGCACCACTGATTTAAACAGATACGGGGAGACCTTTCTCTCAGTCCCACCCCCTCTTTGCTGCCCTTCTGCAAGCAGGCAAAAGCTTTCCCCTTAAAACAGGCTTTTTCTCAGGAACTGGTCTAAAAAGAAGTTCTTAAACAACTGGGGCTACTGTGAATTTTCTAAAAATACACTTTTAGAACAGGATCAAATTGTTTTTCATCTGCTTTAATATCTGTTTAATTCTTTTCAGTATTGGAATAATTTGGCCTCCCCCTAAGATTTCAATATTGTTTATTTTAATATTGAAAGCCACCTTGAGTTGTCCTGGGCAGAAGATGAAGTGTAAATATTTTAAAATAAAGTAAAATAAAATGATGCAGTCATGAATGCATTTCAGGAAATGTGCTGGTCAGCTATGCCTTCTTCCCAGATACGCAAATGCATCTTCCATTCTGTCTCTTGCTGTAGTTGATGCGTTAATTTCCCCATTCTGTCTACAGACATCCAGGTTCCCTCAAACTTTGTCATACCTCCCCTATATATTTAGACGATTCTGTTTTGGATGTGAACAGAGGTGCAGGTGCTTTGAGAATTGGTTTGCTAGTTGTCATCATTAGCGGCAACTCGTATCCAAGAATGTATTTTTTTTCCTGGAGCAGGAAAAATGCCATTCGGGTGAATTTGTTTAAGGTGGATCCCAGTTTGCATAAAGTGACCGACACACTATGATTACAGAGCCATCTCCTGCAGCACATATAAAATGAGACATGTGGGATTTAACACCGGGACTGCAATGGACTGCTGCAGCCTTGAGGATATTATCAAGGTGCGCCTTCACAGCCAGTCCATCTGGCATGACCTCTTCCGCCTCCATGACCATTGGGAATCAGAGTTCCTCCTCCGCTCATTTTGCCATTGGGCCCAATAGGATGGTTTCCAGTGGCATTTCCTTCACTGAGGGGGGCCATCACCCCACCTAAAGGGGCTCATCCACCCATAGCCATTGACCCCTTTAGGGAGTTGGGCTATTTACCGCTGCCCAACACTTGGTGTTGAGTCGCTGGCTGTACGGTCTACTCCATTACTGTTGCGGGATGTCCGGCCAGACAGTAGGTTCGCTAGTACACACAAGAGTTCAGTCTTGCTGGTGATTGTTCAAGTCATCTATGGCCTCCTCTAGGCATGCTTCGTTCCATTCCCTTGAACTCAAGAGAACTGAGTCTTCTGTAGATATACAACAATGAATGATCAATAATGTTGTAAAGTCTTTGTTTGTCAGGGGAAAGGAGAGGTTGATCATTCTTTTATCAGCAGAAGGTGCTGAACTGATCATAGGGGATGCAAAGATTATCATGTCTCTCTTCCCTATGAATACTGTTGTTTGTTTTTCTTCTTCTTCTTCCAGAAAAAGGTTCTTTTGCTTAAAGCATGAGAATAAATCCCAGCGGAGCACTACTCAAATCTATGCATCATGCACAACAAAAGAATCTTTTGGCATTTTAAAGATATGATACATTGATTTGTAGCTGGTGCGGGGCTTTAATCCAGCTTCGGTACTGCTAGTCTTTTCACATGCAAAGCAGAAGGGCTCTTTTCTAGTCTTATTGTTTCAATATCCCCAAGGGTCCACTTTCTAGTTTATGTATGAATGGTGAACTCTTTTTTAAAGCTTTTATTAATCCCTAGATTTATCATTCTGGAACTGCAGGCATATGCACATAGAAGCAGGCAAAGGCATATTATTGATCAAAATTTTAATCTCATGCCTCTTATGAAAAACTCAAGTCAGCAGTTTGAGACCCAAGTGTTGCACGACGGAATGAGTTCCTGTATCTGTCCCAGCTCCTGCCAAACTAACAGTTCAAAAGCAAGAAATTGAAAGTACTGTACCGTACTGTAGATAAATAGGGACCACTTCATTGGGAAGGTAAACAGTATTCCATGCACTCTGGTGATTAGTCATGCTTGCCACATGTCCATGGAAACATTTGCAGATACAGAAAGTGCTGGCTCTTTGTTTTCCAAGCGCTGGCGCTGGCTTTCGAGCAAGGGTGGCCTTTACCTAGAGTGTAAATATACAGTTTATGCATGTATACATTTTTAGATGATTAGTGTTTTTTTTTAATTTGCTGGTTGTAAAATTTAGTGCTTCAGACTTGGATAAATAAATAAAGGACCCTAGTTTAAACTGACCACTTGTGAAAGAATTTATCCTTCCTCTTTCCATATGCATGGTATCTCCACTTCTTTTTCACTGCCTTATCATCCTTTTTCAATCAATTTGAAGGCCAAAGGAATTTAGATGTACCTTTAAGGTAAAGGAATGGTCAGCATGACATAATTATCTGCTGGATATAATTTTTCTTCTTCTAAGGCAGTGGTGCCCAATCTATGGCCTGCGGGCTGGATCTGGCCTGTGTCACCATTTCATGTGACCTGCCACCACCCTCGCTGCTACCAGAAGTGAAAGCGGACATGTTTATAACAGCCGTAAAACACAACTGTGCAGGCATAAATGCGCCCATGCCTGTCGTAAACACTGCCATAAATGCACCCACATCTGTCGTAAACATGTTTACAACAGCCATGGACATGTTTTACAGCAGTGTTTCTGGCAGAAGGAACCATGTGACTTGCCCGCTCTACTGTCCAGGGGGACCCTTGTTCTAAGGCCTTGCATAAAGCAAGCAAAGAATGCTCTTTATGTTATTTTTAACTGGTTGCACCGAACAGAGTGAGCCCAAAGCATTTTGTGCATTCAACATGAGGTTTAATCCAGGTCCTGGATGACACAACTCTTGGTTGGTTCTCCTTGCCAAAGACATCCAACAGAGAGGCCAGTGGGCAGGTAGGACTGGGGAGCCCAGCTGAGTATGTAGACCGGGCACGGAATCCCTGCCGGGTGGGGTGGGGGAATCCCTAATGATCTGGCACCATCTTCTTTGAAACAATGGGCAAATGAGGTCACCCTCCAGAATTGAACCTTGTAACAATGGGATTCCAACCATGCTTTCCTCTTACCAGGAATCTGGACCTTGCTGTGCTCCAAACACTCCTGTACTGTGAAACATCCATCTCTCCCTCCCTCATCTCCCACATATCTTCCAAACCCATTGTGTCTGTGCCCCCCTGCTCTATCATTTCCCAATTCCTAGCTCCACAATTATAATTGGACGTCTGCCTTGCTTTCCTCCGTAGGTCCATCTGTCCTCGACTACATCCTCTCCAGCGATTGAGAGGGAGCTTTGAGTGCGCGACTGGGAAGAGTCTTTAATAGTTTGTGTGACATATGAAGTTAACCCCCCAGCATTACACCCAGAGAGGGAAATTACTTGGAGGATTTAAGGTTATGCAAGGTTTCCTTTGTCACTGTTTTGAACATTATATATCAGTGATGGGCAACCTTGGCAATCCAGGTGTTCTTGGACTTCAATTACCAGAAGCCCAAGTCAGTACACCTGCTGATCAGGGTTTCTGGCAATTGAAGTTCAAAAACACCTGGAGTGCCAAGATTGGCCATTACTGTTATATATCATTGAAAACTTTCATTTACTATTAGTGACCAAAACAGATGCATATATTTAAGTACAGTATACCTGAAATAGTCAGTGGAAGTCTGGCCAGGTATCGTGTTATGGTACTAGAGTAGACCATACTGCCAGCAACACAAAGTTCTCATCAGCCCCACACCAGTATGTTATGGTAATAGGGGTGTAGACCATACTGCCAACAGCTCACGCCAGTGGTGGGATTCAGCAAGTTTGCCCCAGTTTGCCAGAACTGGTAGGAGAAATTCTGGTTGGCCCCGCCCATCCAAGTTTTGAAATAAAGTAGTCCTTTTTTGGGTGCAACACAGGGCTTCCCCCCTGGCCATGCCCCCAGAATAGGTAGTAAAAAAAATTGAATCCCACCACTGCTCAATGTTGATTGTCAGGCAGCAGTTAACTAACCTGATGACCCTGAGGACTAACAACCCTGGGTGGCAAAGTCCACAGGGAACGTTGATGGTCCCCAGGTGGATTAAATCCCACTTGAATCCATCTTGATGAAGAGCAGCAGCTTCATCAATCTTGGCTTGGAGGCAATGAGGACTTTGAGTGGCAAAATTGCTCAGAACCAGAAAGTGATCAGTGGCCTGGGTGTCACTCTGTGATGTGGAAGGCAAATAGAAGACCACTGCATTATATAATTCCAAGGACAATCTTCATGGCTGATCACTATGATGATAGCCAATATTCTGAATCGGATACAGCACTTGAAGACAAAGAAACAAGAACAGATGATAAAATGAATGGGATAATTGTTGGAAGGTTCCTAAGGGGTCAATTAGTGTAAAAATAGCTTGGCTGAGAATCAATGAGGGGAAGCAGATAAACTGTTGGATTAGGGTTCAGAAGGCCAGAGACCAATGGAAACTCACCAGGAGCTAAGACTGGTGGACTATTCCCTGAACACTTCACATCCACAAAATCCTTGTTACGGACACCGTAAGTCAAAACTGACTCAATGACATACAAACCAACAACAGGTGACTTCCACAAGGTTGGGAAATTACTTTCAAAATGTAATTGATTACAGTCACAGTTTCAAGGTGCCACCCCAAAGTAAGGTGGGGTTTTTAAAATATGTTTCATCACTGCCTTCTTCCAACATCATCAGATAATCTATTGTTTATGACTATAGGTAAAAGTAAAGGTCTCCTTTGCTGAAAAGTCAATTGTGTATGTTAGGAAACATCAAACTATCAGTAAACCATTTAAGGATAATAAGATTTCTTTTATTGGTCTATCAGCTTAAAAAATGGAACAGTTGTATCCAGGGTTCAGTGCTCATCTCTGTTTATAGTCAAAGAGCCAGGGCTGTCTGCGTCTGCAGACGTTTCCATAGACACGTGGAAGGCATGACTAGCTACCAGAGTGCACAGAATGCTGTTTATCTTCCCACTGAAGTGGCACCTATTTATCTGCTTGCAAAATTTCTTGCTTTCAAACTGCTAGGTTGGCAGGAGCTGGGAAAGAGATGGGCGCTCATTCTGTCATGCAGTACGCAGGTTTTGAACTGCTGATCTTCTGCCTCCCAGTCAGCGTCTTAACCACTTGACCCACTGCAGTTCCAATTATACAATAGGGAAAAGATGGAGGGGGAATTCCTAGACCTGGCTGGCCTCATGCTCGCATTCTCTCTGGGCCACAGGGATTCTCATATATCTGCCAGTCAAAAGATGGCATGGTCTAGAATTGCAATTCAACAATGTTTTTGTTATCTGGAGAGGAGTCAAAGTGTCTAAATAACAACCAGGTCCAAAATGGCTTGCTACCATCAGACCTTGCCAACTAGAAAAAGGACGGGACTGAATTAGGCTGGTGACAGTACAGTATTTTCTTTTTGTAGCCAGACACCTGCTCCGTGATTTATGACCCAAGCATAGGTTGATTAATTTATCAGATGAAAGCCCACATTTAGACATTCTTGAAATACAATCCTGAACCTTCTAACTTAATTTTTCATACCAGGAAAATTTGGGAAGGCGTCGGAGCTTGAAGCCTAGCAATACTTTATTTATTAAATAGTGTTTACCATCCAACTGGCAGAATTTGCTACTCAGGTTTTGCCCAGCCCGGCTTTGGGTTGTGATGGAAATTAACAATATTTCTCCTCTTTAAACAGCTTTTGATGTTCCGGGTAGTAGACCTAATTATTTTCCTTTGAAAAAAAATCATTTTGCCAAGTTTGATATTTCAACCTCATTCCAAATGTTAGTCATGCATACTTTCAGTCTGGGGCATGTCAGTTGGTATCACTACATTTCCAAGCATGCAGCAATGGTTTAGCACCTAGTAGAGTGGCACCATTTATAGGTGCCTTCCATGTTAAGCTGGCATGAAAATGAAATCCTACATGCTGCTTGCTTGTTCCATCACCTGCCCATCTGACCTCCATCTTTACCTATCTATATCCAATACCTTAATCTGAAGCTCTTCTTATGCACAATGGAGGTCAAATTGTAATAGCATCTGTTTAGCACCAACTTGTGAAAACAGTGATTGACACACTCTTGCTAGGTTACTCATTCATGGGACTGCTGTAATGCAGATTTGCTGGCCACCCTGTATAATTTATTTCTGATCAGGTACTGTTTGCTATACAGTAATACCTCGGATAATGTTTACCTCGGATAACGCTAAAATCGCATAACGTTAAGTAATCTGAGGTGGAGAATTGGATTGAGTAACGTTAAGGTCCTATGGGATGGATTGGATAACAACCACTAATGCCTGTGCGGTTACAATGTATCTCTATGGAGCTTTAACGTTATCCGATCCATCCCATAGGATTTTAACATGGATCAGATAACACTAAAAATCGGATAACACCAAGACTTGTGGAACCAAGTCTTAGCGTTATCCGAGGTATTTACTGTAATGGCAAAAGTGAGGAAGCTCTAAAGAGCTTCTTCATGAGAATGAAAGAGGAGAGTGCAAAAGTTAGCTTGAAACTCAACATCAAAAATCCAAAGATCATGGCATCTGGCCCCATCTCTTCCTAGCAAACAGAAGGGGAAGAATTAGAATCAGTGACAGACTTTACTTTCTTTGGATCTACGATCACCGTAGGTGGTGACTGCATCCATGAAATAAAAAGACAATTACTCCTAGGGAGGGAAGCTATGAGAAACCTAGGCAGCATAATAAAAAGTAGATTCATCACCCTGCCAACAACAGTCCGCATAGTCAAAGCAATGGTCTTCCCAGTAGTAATGTATGGCTGTGAGAGCTGGACCCTAAGGAAGCCTGAGCGGAGAAGAATAGACGCCTTTGAACTGTGGTGCTGGAGAAGACTCTTGAGAGTCCCTTGGACTGCAAGGAGATTAAATCACTCCATCCTGAAGGAATTCAACCCTGACTGCTCCTTGGAAGGACAAATACTGAAACTGAAACTCAAGTGCTTTGGCCACCAAATGAGAAGACTCACTGGAGAGGGCCCTGATGCTGGGAAAGGATGAAGGCAAAAGGAGAAGGAGGCGGCAGAGGATGAGATGACTAGATTGCATTGTTGATGCAGTAGGTGTGGATCTGGGTAGACTCCAGAGGATGGTGGGTGACAGAGGAGCCTGGTTTGTTATAGTCCATGGGGTCTCGAAGGGTTGGATTCAACTATGCAACTGAACAACAACAACAAAAACAACTGTTTGGTGGTATTTGGAGTGACCCCATTGTTGTTTTGGTGGTGGCATGGTAGGATAGCTCAATCCGTTTGCAAGGGGACGTGTGCTTCTCAGTGGGTGGTGTCCCCCTGCATGAACAGGCACAAATTGCCCTACATATGGTATGGGTGTGTTACGTGCCATCAAGTTATAACAGATGTACAGTGACCCTAATAGGGCTTTCAAAGTAAATGAGATGCTTAAGGAGTGGTTTTCTCTGTTTCTCTTCCTCCAGGGGGTTTCCTGTGGTTGAGTTGGGGTCTCCTGAGTTGAGTCTCCTGGTTGAGTTGGGGTCTCCTAATCCATCACTCTATCCACTTTACCACAATGGGTAACCCAAAACCTTCAAAGTGGGATTAAGGACAATCTCAGAAGAGATTAAAACTTCTCTTTTGGTATGTTTTGAGGGTAGTTCTGAACTTGGGAGTGGCTAGGGAGCTACACCCTTGTGGGTTTAAGTTCCCAAGGAGCTGAAAACCCACCCCCCTTTTTTTGGTTGATTTTTCCTTCTTGTATGGGGGATGCAGGTGTGATATTAAAGGGAGCCTCCATGGAGGAGGACCTAGTCAAGCGATGGCGAACCTTTTAGAGACCGAGTGCCCAAACTCAACAGGCTGCTGTCAGTGCCACAGAGGGGTGGGGCAAACCCTGTGCTGGGGTAAGGGAGGAAGCACTCCCATTGGGCTGCTGGGCAGAGGAACAGGGTGGACTCTGTGGTGGGGAAGGGAGGAAGTGCTCCCATTGGGCTGCTGGGCAGAGGGGTGGGGCAAACTCTGTGCTAGGGCAATGGTGCATGTGCCCACAGAGAGGACTATGAGTGGCCCCTCTGGCATGCGTGCCATAGGTTTGCCACCACTGGCGTAGTCCCATGGTAGGGACTCCTTTGGGGCAGGAGGCACTTTGCTTGCCCCTTATGTTACAAGCCAGGAACAAACCTGTTTGTAGGGCCATGTTACATGGGGACAGGCTCCATGTTTCTGGACCACCCATTGCCAGCTTCCACTCTCCTCCTGCTGTGACCCTGGAACAATGGCCAGCCATCTACTGATGCATCAAGCCAAGAACCCTATGGCATCTCATTGTCTCATGCTTGTCTTATGCCCAGCATCCAGCTTCCAGTTATGCTGCCTTCCCTTCACCTGCTAATTGTTTTGAAGGCATGGGAGCAGCTAGCCAGGGCTCTGCCACCCTATCCCTTGTGGTGGGGATTTTGTGCCAATTGCATTCCCAGCTGGGGTTCCTGGACTACCTTTCTATTATCCCCCCAGCTGGAATTCTGGCACTGAAAAGTAGTCAGCATTCATCATGCAGGAAAGAAAACAGATGGTTTGATGATGCCACATTTCTTCTTCTGCCATATCACCATATCTGATTCTAAATATTGGCTATCCTCATGGTGATCAGCTATGAGATCCCAGGAAGATTGTACTGGGAGCAATATAATGCGGATGGCCTTCCATTTGTCTTCTATATCGCAGCATGATCCCTGTACCACAAATTCAGTTCCATGAGTCACTTTCTGTCCATGTCCATCACCCTTTTAGCATAGCCAGGACGCCCCTACCAGTATTGGTGGAGCTGCTGCTCTCCATCAAAAGGGATTCAAGTGGGATATAATCCACTTGGGGACCCTCACTCTTCCCTGTGGACTTTACCACCCAAGGTCTTTAGTCCTCAAGGTGGTCAGGTTATTTAACTGCCACCTGACAATCGGTGTTGAGTCTCTGGCAGTAGGGTCTACTCTCTTACCATAATCTTTGTCCAGATCAAACTTTAAACTGCCAAAATGAAGCCACTCCAGCCTATTCAGGGTCCTTCAAGCAACGTAGGGGAGGTCAAGTTTCTCAGCCATATCCTCCTTTAATGTTATTCCTGGTTCAGTGAGCTCCTTCCTCCGTCTTCTAGGATGCCAGATACTTGGCTTAGAAGAAGTAGAGAGGATTAGGGAAAACTAAGCTCAACATTTAGGTTTGATGAACTTGCGATGGCGAGTGAAGAACACCTAAAACTCAAATTTCTGGATTCTAGTACAGAGAATGTAAGTTAGAAGGGAATGAGGACTTGAAAATGAGCCTCCTATGGTTAGTCCCAAGCTTTGTAACAGAGCTAAAGATGGTTGGTTTCATGAGAAGAGATTGGGCAGCAGGTCTAGTGGTTAGAGCAAGGGAAATGTCAGTTTGTGTTGAAATCTGCATTTTAGTGCAGGCTTGGGACAGAAATGGGTTCTTCAAATGGCAAAGATATTCTTCTTGTTGTTGTGCCGTATCCGATTCCAAATATTGGCAGTCCTCATGGCGATCAGCCATGAAGACTGTTTTGAGAATATAATGCAGTGGCCTTGCATCTGCCTTCCACATCGCAGTGTGACACCAGGAACACTGATCCAGCTCTACTAGTCACTTTCAGGTACTGAGCCCTTTTGGCACGCAAAGTCCTCCTCAGCCCCAGGCCAGGATTGATGAAGCTGCTGCCCTCCATCTAGATGGATTCAAGCGGGATTTAATGCATTTGGGGACCACCACCCTTCTCTGTGGTCTTCACCACCCAAGGTTGCTAGTGCTCGGGTTGTCAGGTTAGTTAACCGCTGCCTGATGCTTTGCATTGAGTCGCTGGCAGTAGGGTCTACTCTGGGGATTCTCAACCTGTGGACCGTGGGCCGAATGCAGCCCGTGACATCATTTCATGGGGGGGGGGGACCACCACACCAGGAAGTGTCATGTGGTGGAGGAAGGGCAAAATGGTCCCCTGCCCCCCCCCCCAGCTGCCTGAGGGAGCATGACCCAGGCCCCAGCATTAAAAGGTTGAGAACTCCTGCTCCACTCTATTACCATAGCAGGATAACCTGGGCAGACTTGAAAAGATAACCTATGGGGCATAAAAGTTAGGAGGTGTAACAACCAGACAGCACTGACTAGGAGTTAGAATAAGAGAAAGTTAAACCTTCCACCTAATTTTAACTACATTTTCTCCTCAAAAAACCAAACTCTGTCTGGGTTTGTTTTCCACCATTCTGCCTCCACTCATATCATTCGCCTCCAAATTTAATTCCTCCTCTCTAAATCTCTCTCCCTTCCCCAATTTAAAGAATGGTGAGGAGTCAGCTGGATTTTAGGAGACAGATTTAGACTCCTAAGCAACAAGGGCGGTAGGCTTGTCAGAGAAGCAAGCCGAGTGTGTTAACACGCCCAGGGGCAGAGGGTGGGGGAGACACGGGCATCTCAGGATGGTGGGGTGGGGGGTTGTACAAAGGGCTATATTTGTTCATTGTGTTTGGATAGACCAGGAGTTCTCAACCTTTCAAAGCCAGGGGCCATTGGGTCATGCTCCCTCAGACACCTTCCAGGGCCAGATGGCCATTTTGCCCTGCCTCCGCCACATGACACTTCCAGGTGTAGTGGATGTGATGGGGGGGGGGGATTAAATGGCGTTGTGGGCTTCATCTGGCCCACAAGCCGCTGGTTGAGAATCCCTGGAATAGACAATGGCCATGTGGGATGTTGGTTTATTGGGGAGGGGGGCACACAGAGAGAAATAAAGAGGCTTTAAGAAAGCAGGTGCAAGAGGAGGCCAAGCCAAGCCAATAATCCAGGGGGAGGGCAGGGCACCAGAGATGGGCACAATGCCATGGTCTGCCATCTTTCTGGCCAGGTTTCCAATAACATGTCTTCCCCCTCTCAAGTTTTCCCAATGCCTGCCCCCCTTTAATCTTCCTCAAGCAAGCCTGGCTTTGCTTCTCTCTTTTCTTCCTTCCTCTCCTTTTATTTTTTTTTTTGCAGTCACGCTTTCCTTTGTCTTCTCCGATGACACACTTTGGTCTTGGGTGGCATCCCCCCCCACCCCAAATGTCAGCTCCGAGCCTCCCCACCCTGCTTTGTCCAGCTTTTGTCACTTGATCCGCCACTGACGTACTCAATAGCCCTTGGCCCAGAAGGAAAGGTGAAGGGCGGCACCGAGACAGCCTGACCTCCGCTGCTGACTTCGGGCCTTATATAGCAACTGCTGCGAATCCTAAAGACGCCTTATTATAGCCGTCCAGCAGGCTACCAAGCCTCCCAGGAGGGACTGAAACAGAAGTCCGGAGTCTTGCTTCCCCCAATGCCTTGCTCTTATCCCAGAATGCCCTTTACGGAGCTTGCAGAAGGACCAAAGTGGTCCAGGATCCCAGGACCCCCTCTGCCTGCCAACTTACAGGATTTTGGAAAGAATGCAAATTAAGAGAGAAAGATGGGTTAATGGACTAAGGCTAAATTAGGGTGCTTGGCCAAGGAAAAATATTATATTTTGAAAACACTCCTGACACCTTTATTGTTACTTTTCACACCTTATTAGAGAGCAAACAAAACAAAAAAGACAGAACCACTGTGGCACCTTAAAGACTAACTGCTGTGTTTTGTGGATAAAGTCCACTTCGTCAGGGGTGGTGCTTATATCCGTTTACCAGCCAAAGAGCCATCGTTGTCCACAGGTGTTTCCATGGTCATGTGGCAGGCATGGCTAGACACTGAATCGTATAGAGTGAAATGGTACTTATTTGTTTACTTGCAATTTCTTGCTTTCAAATTGCTAGGTTGGCAGGACCTGGGACAGACAACAGGAGCTCACTCCATCACACAGCACTGAGGTCTCGAACTGCTAACCTCCAGATCTTCTGGTTGTCAAGCTCAGCCTCCTAACCACTAAGTCACCATGGCCCCCTTAGAGTGGAGTGCACACCCACCCACAAAGAACAACAGTTTTGTCTCTTTGCTACTCCATAACATGGTGTGTTAGTGTTGTACAGTATAAATCATCACATGCTAAAAGAGTGGATGTAGTTCTTATGAATTGTGCAGGATTATCACTGGCTGTTTGAAACCTAACTCCATGGAAAATGTATACAGTATTACTGTATTTGGCTAGCACTGTTCCTACAGAAGTACGTTTAGAAGTGCTGGCAAATAACCAATGAAATAATTGGTTATATGGCACCAGTTTCAGTCTACTTCATGGACACCAATCTACTGCCCAGATTACAGCTAAAATTGGGGAAAAGTTTTCTTCGCAGTTCTAAATTTTAAACCTGAAAATGCTTGGCTAAGCCTATAGAGAGCAAAAACAACACAGTTTGCTGAACAGATAACTGCTGAAGAATATCCCACCAGGACAAGATTTTTGACTGGACCATCTGAAATTCAATTAAATTCAAAATGAAAAAAATGTATCAAAAATCAATGAAGTAAAATGGGATTACAGTACAGTACTTGGATATAAGGCAAAAATTTTCTGCAAATGTGGTGAAATCTAACCAATGCAGCATTTATGTGTATGCAATTAATGCCCTTCTGCATGTCCAAAAGAAGATTGAGCATAAATGTCTAAGAGAATGCCATTGAAGTAGCTTGCTTCAGGTCAATATGCATTCTCTATACGTACAAAAAACAACAAAAAGGGCAATGTAGAGACGAATATGCTTCATTTGGAATAAGCCTTCATGAAAGGCATCCCACTCTGTCTGCTATATTTGAGTGGACCTCCATCGACATAAACTTACGGCAGATTAAAACCTGGCATTCTTTGAGGGGACCCTGGGATTCTCTGTTCTTTTTACTGCAACAACCTAACACAGCTGTCACCCTGGAAATTCCTTAACGTATGAGTTAATTTAGAAGCCAAATTAATGGATCCCTCGATACCCGAAGAGGTAAAAGATGAAGCAAAGAAGAATTATTAATGGAACTGAACCAGGTATTGATTTTAACATAAGGTTTGACTTTCTCTGATTCGTTTGCCTTATGTTCTTCTTTAAATATATATGCTTAAAGAAATATATATTTAAAGAATAATTATTATACAGTATTTCTGTTTGTCTGGACATCCCGCTATGGTAATAGAGTAGACCGTACAGCAAGTGACTCAATGCCGAGTGTTGGACGATGGTAAATTACCTGACTCCCTAAAGGTGCCAACGGCTACAGGTGGATGAGCCCCTTTAGGTTGGGTGGTGGTCTCCCTCAGTGGAGGAAATGCCACTAGAAACCATTATATTGGGCCCAATGGCAAACTAAGCTGAGGAGGAACACTGACTCCCAACGGTCATGGAGGCAGAAGAGGCCATGGCAGATGGACTGATTGTGAAGGCGCACCTTGTCCATATCCTCAAGGCTGTGGCAGTCCATTGCAGTCCTGGTGTTGGAATCCTGCACGTCTCATTTCATATGTGCCACAGGAGATGGCTCCGTGATCATAGTGTGAGGGTCACTTCATGGCAAGCTGGGATCCACCTCAAACAAATTCATGCCAATGGCATTTTTCCTGCTTCAGGAAAAAAAATGCATTCTCAGATACGAGTTGCAGCTGACGATTCTTCAGAGACGGAGGAAGGCAGATCTTTGTGAGATGGAGGATCAGAGAATACAGATGAGGGAGCAGTAGCTGGATTATGTGCATTGTAGATTATGTGCACAATTTCTTCCCTTTGTGTGTGTCCTTTTTCAGCTCCCCTGAGACCTCCCTCCTCTCCACATTGGAATCCCAGCCCTGTTGTTCCAAGATATTTTGAGGTCCCCCCTTCCCCCCCTCTCCCTGAACCTGTTCCTATTCTTCATGCCACAACAATGACGAACACTTCCAATTGTTCATGTGCTTAAGCATGAAAAGATTGAGGACCGGCTTATGGGAGGTATGGGTTGGTATGTCCATATGAGGCTGGCCAGTGGGAGAGGGCGGGGGGGGGGAATGTGAGGTTTATAACAGGGGTTCTGGCCACACACCCGGCTTAGAAACCCCCCATCTGTGCTGGTTTCAGGTAAGGCCCAGTGCCAGCTCACAGGATTTGCCTCTGCTCTAGCTTGGGGACTAGCAACTTGGAATTATTATACTGTATAGGATGGAGAGGATCATTAAATGCGGGTTATTGTGTGTGTATATATCTATGGGCTGCAGGTCATGTTTGCTAACTGCTGAGATGCTGCATGTGGGAGTATTTGTGTAGCACAGCAGTACACAATATAATGCACATTCATGTATATTCTTCTTTGCTTCCTCTTTTACCCCATCTGGTGTTGATGGAGATGCAAGGTTTTTGCTCTGGCACTTCTAGCAGCCTCCATCGGCATTATTTGATGTTCTTGTAATATGTAT
This sequence comes from Furcifer pardalis, assembly GCA_030440675.1. Taxonomy (NCBI): domain Eukaryota; kingdom Metazoa; phylum Chordata; class Lepidosauria; order Squamata; family Chamaeleonidae; genus Furcifer; species Furcifer pardalis. Next base: position 4,552,824 of record CP126897.1, read on the forward strand.
TTGACGTTGTCTCTCCACCTTCCTCTGGGTCTGCCTCGTGGTCTTCGTATATGCCTTGTATGGTATGGACATCTAAGAAATTCTCTCCAAACAGGCAAACTATTTTATTTGTTGTCTCTGTAGGTAGTTTAAGATGAGTTTTATTCTAATCCTTTCCCTTTTAATATCATTCCTGATTTCATCCCTTCTAGTCACTCCAGTAGCTTCCTCTGACATCTCATTTCCGTGGTGACCAACTTTCGTTTGTTTTGTTGTAAGCATCCATGTTTGGCACTGGTAACATAAGGTGGGAATGAATATGCTTTGTATGAGATGTTTCTTTGCGCTGGTTGGTCTCACCTTGTGTTGTAAGAGAGTGTGCACACATGTACACACATGCACACATAAAGGCAAATATATGGATGGCACCACCTGAAGAAGGTGGGTAAATGATGTTCCTAGCTCAATAAATCTGCATAGATTTAAATAAGCAATAGGATATAATGGAATAGGGGCACAATGTGCAGAAAAAAACCTCATGCAAATGGTGATGGGTATAGCACACTTCAGTGTCTATATGGGACATTTCTAGCATAAAGCAAATTTTGTGTATCTGCAAAGGAATGTGAACAGTGCAAAGGTTCACAAGAGTCCTGGTTGGTGAAATGGTGAAATGTGAAGTACCACCTCTCTTTTTAAGCGAATCTGCCTTCTTGTGATAGCATAATTTTGTAAAAAAGCATGGGGGGCATGCGGTGGCTTAGTGGTTATAAAGCTTGCCTTGTTAGCTGGCAGGCCGGCAAGTCGGCCGTTCGATACCCGGGGTATATCATGACGGAATGAGCACCCGTCTCTGTCCCAGCTCCTGCCAACTTAGCAGTTTGAAAGTAAGAAATTGCAACTAGATAAATAAGGGACCACTTCTGTGGGAAAAGATCTTGGGGACATGAAAGGAGCCTCATTCAGGCGTACCCTGAGTGGAGTTTCTCTAGCAAAAATCCTTTCAACCCAGAATAATTTCTGGCACAAAATTAATTAATTTGTAAAAAAAAGTAGATTTGGATAACATCAGTGTGCTGTTGTTGTTTTGGAAAGAAAGAAAAAATTGGGCCTATGGAGGTGTGTGTGAATAAGCACAGACATTGTGTGTGAGTTGTGAAAATGTCACATACTCCGTTAAAAAATATATATAGTATTTTGTGGATCAGTCTGGGAGATAACAGTGTAGGTGTAGGGAAACTTGCCCATGTTGGAGAGCGGGGAAGTTTTGGCTTTTTCTTGTGATTCTGGAAGTTGTAGTCAAAATAAGGAATGAAGAAGAAGAAGAAGAAGAAGAAGAAGAAGAAGAGACAATTTCTCCCCTTAGCATTTCATTTCTGCAGAACTGTAGGTTATGAGTAACTTGCTTACAGCAGTGCATATGATATCTCTGTGTTGTGGGGTGTGTGTGTGTGTGTGTGTGTGTGTGTGTGTGTGTGTGTGTGTGTGTGTGTGTGTCTGTCTGTCTGTCTGTCTGTCTGTCTGTGTGTTTGTGTGTGTACACACACTTAGAGCATTCTCTGGATAGTTAGCAACATACGGTAATTAGCATTTTGCACCCAACATGTTGGTACTCATTTTACTGACCTTGGAAGGATGGAAGGCTGAGTCAACCTTGGCTCCTATCATGATTGAATTCACAACATCAGACCTTTTTGGCTGCAGTCCAACCACTAGAGGTCTATTATGAGGCAGAACTTGGAAAGCCAATTCTACCTTTAAAACCTTATTAGAGTTACTATAAGTCAGTTCTAACCTGGCAGTATATAACAACCTGGGCTTTGGTTAAATCCTTTCCAAAATTCACTTGGATTCCAATGCTTGTAGCATTCAACTCACAGTGGAACCTCGGTTAACGTAATTAGTACGTTCTCTGGGATGTTTCTTGCAGTATAAATTACTTTAACTGAGCGAGTTGAGGAGGATGGTGGAGGACAGAAATGCCTGGCGGTCAGTGGTCCATGGGGTCGCAAAGGGTCGGAATCGACTGTGCGACTGAACAACAATTTCCCATAGGAATGCATTGAATGAAATTTCCAATAGGAATGCACTGAAAACCAAAAGACATTAACCGAAATGTTTTCCCATAGGAATGCAATGAAAAACAATCCATTCCCCCCCAAAAAAATCTGTAAACTGAGCCACTGGGTTTCCTTTTGTTATGCGATTTTTATGTTAACTGAGCCTTTTGTTATCCAGGTTCCCACTGTATCTGATTAGTCTAGTAATAAACAGTTTGAGTCAGGGAGTGTTAAAGATAAAATAAATTTGGAAAATCTCTTTTTCCTCATTTCTTTGGAGTATTTCCACCAGTTTCCTAAAGTGAGCACCCACCTGCTGTTCCAGAGCCCCCCCCCCCCCTTGGTGAATTGGAACATGAAATTCCTTTATGCCTGAATTTCAGAAACTGAAATCTTGCACGGAAAGGTCTGCTGTTCCACATGCACATTTATAAATCTGTGGGACCATTCCAAGAGGCGTATCTGGAAAATGGAGATTTTTCTTCTCTGATTGGCTTTAAGTAGTGTGAGAGGTCTTTCTAATAATGGATAATTCTTCCGCCCATTTTTTGACTAGGCAAACTGCACCTGACTCTTATTCCTAGAATGGACTCTTATACCTGCAAAGGGTCATCATAGGTCAGAATTGACTTGATTAATTAATGTAATTAATTCATTAAGTATAATTTGAGAGCCAATGTGATGTAATGGAAAGACCCGACTTCAAATCCCCTGAATCACTGGGAGGCAGCAGTGGTTAAACCACTCCTTAAATAGCTCATATTTCAAATGCTTTGTAAAGCCCCCAAAGATCACCTTAAATGAGAAACAACTTGAGAGTGCCTAATAAAATCTAAACGAACTATTCTCACCCATTGAACCTGTCCTTTGTTGCCTTCCCTAAATTGAAAAGCACCATTCCAGGAGAGTTAGGCTAAACATTTGCAGAAAATTCCTGAAGGTACAAGCTCTTCAGCAGTGGAGAGGACTTCTTCAAAAAGGCAGCGACATCCAGGCTATCTAGAAGGGAGGTTTTATTTAGCTTGGATTAGATTTTTTCTTCTCCTTTTGTGTCAAGGTCAAACTTTAAACTGCCAAAATGAAGCCACTTCCTTGGCTTTGTCATTGGCCAAACTTATGTCCTCCTCTTACGTTCTACCACGTTACCGGTAGTAAATGGCACACCAGCAGATGATCTGGATTATGTATTGCTCCACGTTCACATAGTGTGTTGTTATCCGCCAGTAGCCCCCACTTGAGCTTGTTGGTCTTGCATTTAGGGACTCTGACCCTATTCAGGACCCTCCAAGTGACGTACGGAAGGTCGAGTTACTCAGCCATATCCTTCCTTAATGTTATTCCTTGTCTAGTGAGCTCCTTCCTCCATCTTCTTCTTTGGTTTTGCTCTTGTGAACCCTCAAGAGTGTTTGTTCTTGTCATAAAGCTCTTCCTGGATCTGAGTTGGCGGACTTGAGGCTCATATCCGTTCCGAAGACGTCGAGGGTCCTTCTCTTGCTTTGTTCTCTCAGTGTCTGCTGTTACTCCCTATTTTAGGTGGAGCGATACCAACAAGAGGATATATTTTCTCAACTGGTCTAGGTTTGAGGCATCCTGTCAGTATGTGGTTTGGATTAGATGATCTCTGGTGATCCCTTCCAACTCTGCCATTCTATTATGTATTCATGTTGGTGGTGTGATATATATCAAAACCACCACCATCACTGCCCCCCCCCCCAAATCTACTATCCTCTTCTCTTAAGAGCATATTGGTATAAATGATACAAACTGTACTTGCATAACTAGTGATGTCTATTGCTTTTGTACCATTTTATAACAGGCTCTCAGCCCAAGGTGCCACCTGGTCGTTATTCTTCTACGGATTCCTAGGAAAAGGAAAAGGTAACCGTACAAAGAATTTTCTTGATCCAAAGCAGGGCAACTGCTTTTTCAGAGCATGCCTCTACCTGTTTGCCATCTGTAGTACAGTGTATTCTAAAGTGAAGCGTGAACATTGTTTAGACAGGATGCAATTTCTGTAAAACCCACTCCAGAAAAGTGAACACGCTTCACAAACATAACAACTATGCAGTTCACCTATCGTCCAGTTGGGGATCGAAGCATTATGGTACAGTACTGTACTGTACTTCTTTCTTGGAAAAGGTAGTGCACAGAATGCAGCGCCTCCTGGTGGATATTTGTGAACTACACAATGTATTAGGTCCGTAGTGGCGAACCTTGGCACTCCAGATGTTCTTGGACTTCAATTCCCAGAAGCCCCCATACGGGCGTGTTTATTTTCTGCTTCCAGGAACGATGAGGGCAGAATGGGCCGGACGAATTGCAGTAAACCCATTCATATGGATTCACGGGGGCTTCTGGGAATTGAAGTCCAAGAACATCTGAAGTGCAAAGGTTTGCCATCACGGTATTAGGTAAAGGGGTCTCCTTTTGCTCAAAAGCCAGTCGTATTCAACTCTAGAGTTTGGTCCTCGTCTCAATTTACAGCCAAAGAACCAGCGCTGTCTGCATCTGCAGACATTTCCATGGTTTTGTGGCAGGCATGATCAGACACTGGGGCACACGGAATGCTGTTACCTTCCCCACTGAAGCGTTACCTATTTATCTACTTGCAATTTTTTTGCTTTCAGTCCTCTAGATTAGCAGGAGCTCGGACAGAGATGGGCACTCACTCCATCACACAGCACTCGGGGCTCAAACCGCTGACCTGCCGACCTTCCAGTTGTCAAGTTCAGCATCTTAACCACTAAGTCTTTCACGTCTGGTCTAGATGTGAAGAAGAAGAAGCCACTGAAGTCCCTTTTACATATTGCATAAGGACTCTTCAATAGAGAGCCATAGTTTATACTTCCCTGTTCAGCCAACTGTAAATTTAAACCATCTCCAGGAATTGCACCCTGAAAGGGTGGGTTCAGATCTCATAGGGCCATGATGGCAAACCTTGGCACTCCAAGTGTTCTTGGACTTCAATTCCCAAATGCCTCTGTGAATCCACATGAATGGGTTTACTGCACGTACGTGGAGCTCCATTCATGTGGATTCACAGAGACTTGGGCTCCTGGGAATTGAATCCCAAGTACACCAGGAATGCCAAGGTTCACCATCACATCACTGTCATAGGGTGTTCAGGGTATGCATTTGAGAATGTTGCCACCTGCCATGTATGTTACTCTTGGAAATATTTGTCTCCAGCTATAGCGATGTCTTCGGATGCAGAGATGGCCGAATTTGGCGCAGCTGCCTCTTACCTGCGCTTGACAGAAAGACAGAGAATAGAAGCGCAAAACCGGCCTTTTGACATGAAGAAGGATGTGTTTGTGCCTGATGACAAGGAGGAGTTTGTCAAAGCCAAGATTATTTCTAAAGAGGGTGGCACGGTCACTGCGGAAACAGAGTATGGGAAGGTATTACCTTCTGTTATCCTTTTATTTGTGTGACATGATTCAACACACACATGCCATTTGTAAAATATTTAGGCTGGAATAGTACTCCAATCTCCCTGTTTTGGTAAATCTAAAGGAACCTTCTAGAACAGAGGTTTCGACCCTTTTCAAGGCGGGGGCCGGGTCACACTCTCTGAGTCCGCTTCGAGGGCCAGATGGCTATTTTGCCCTGCCTGCATTATGGGTGTGGCCATTTTGTCCCAACAGCTTCAAAGGGCAGCCATTTCATTTCTCAAATGCCCTTGGAGGGGTGGGGGGGCACATGAAATGGTACCACGGGCCAAATTCGACCCGTGGGCCTTAGGTTGGGAACCCCTGTTCTAGAACTTCTCAGTCTTGGGTCTACACTAATCTCTCAGACCACCGATTCACACATCTGTAATGTTTCAAAATGTCTCCCAAATTCTCACTGCTTTCTCTTCTGGGCCACATTCTGCTTCCCTAAGAAGGATGCAAAGAACGTTTGCCAAACTCCTTGTCCATTGATTTCAGTTGCCTTGACATGATGAGGCATTTCTGCGATGAATTCTAAATCCCAATGAGAGCCCTCACTTCCACCCAAGAGCAAGTGAAAGAGCTCCTTTCTCTCAATTTCTTCACAATTTACACACTAAAAAAGATCCTCATGGTCCTTTCTTATGAGAAGGGAAAGGTTTGAACCATTCTTAAGACTAGATATGAACAAACATTCAGTGCTTCAAACCCTAAACAAATTGCCAGCCATTTGAGTCTGGGCATTTTGTACAGTGGCAGAAATCATGCCATTCTGGGCAAGCACTGGCCCTTTTTGCACAACTCTCCTATGATTTTGTACAAAATTCATCTCACCAATGTGAGAATTTTGTCCAGAGCACCAGGAAACTCCTCGCCATCTTTGCTGGCAAGGTGAAAAACCTTGTTATTTCCGATTCTTTTGCATGAGGAAAAGATGAGAACATCTATACAGTATCTCTATTCCACCATGTCTCCCAAATACCCTTTTTGCTTCCTTCCTACCCACCCTGGCTTGGTATGTGTTAGAACAGGGGTCCCCAACCTTTTTTGCACCACGGACCGGTTTCATGCTAAACAATTTTTCCATGGACCGGTAAGTGGTGGTGGTGGGATTTTTAATCTCTCCCATCTGCCAGCCACAGCCTGAATATGGGCAGTGTGATACCTCACACTGCCCACACAGGTCCTTAATTTACAGGGGCAAAAGGAGGGAGGGACTGGGGCCGAGGCTATCTATGACAGTATTCCAGCTTGAACTAGTCAGAGACTTAAAGATGGACTCTCGACAGACGGTGATGGTCAAAGAAGACCAGATCATGCAGCAGAATCCGCCCAAGTTCGACAAGCTCGAAGATATGGCCATGCTCACCTTCCTCCATGAACCTGCTGTCCTCTACAATCTGAAGGAGCGTTACTCAGCCTGGATGATTTACGTAAGATTGGGGACCCCTTTGGGTAGAGTATTATTCCACCCATAGTCCAGGGGTCAGAATATTAATTAGGGCGGGGGTGCCCAAACTTTTTGAGCCGTGGGTGGGTCATGTGGTTCAGTGGGGGCGGTCACATGGTCCCCTCCCCCCCGGAAGCAGAAGTAAAACGCACCTTGCAATCTGTTTTGCAACAGGATGAGATAGATTTTAAGCTGCCATTTTCTCTGGTTAAACCAGGGGCACCCAAACTATGGCCTGTGGGCCAGATCTGGCCCCTGACACCAATTCATCCAGCCCATGCAACCCTCATTACTCTCGGAAGCAAAACACGCCCATACAGACACTTTTTACTTCCACTTCCGGGAGTGACGAGGGCAGCATGGGCCGGATGAATTTGTGTTGGGGACCAGATCTGGGCCACGGTCGATAGTTTTGGTGCCCCTGGTTTAGGGGAAGTTGACTGCATTAAACTACTTGGTAGGTATACCGTACTTGCAAGAGTGGATGCTGTGATGAGCAACCCATTACCTTGGGTGGGTCAGGAACCTGAATCCCTGGGGCCAAATCCACCTGTCCTTCTGGGCTTCCTCAGAATGCAATTGCTGCTTCTCCATTAAATCCTCACTGGGGTAAGGTGGGTGGCTCACATACGGTGTGAGGGTGCAGCACAGATGGCAGCCTGTTGAGTCTGTGGCAAAGGTGAGTTTGGGCACTCAGATTCTAAAACAGGGATGCCCAAACTTTTCGGACCGTGGGCTGATCATATGGTTCAGGGTGCCCAAACTACGGCTCGGGGGCCAGATCCAGCCCCTGACCCCAATTCATCTGGCCTGTACCACCCTTGTCACTCTCAGAAGCGGAAGTAAAATACGCCTGTACGAGCATGTTTTACTTCCGCTTCTGAGAGCGACGAGGGTGGCACAGGCCAGATGAATTGGGGTCAGGGGCCGGATCCAGCCCCCAAGCTGTAGTTTGGGCTTCCCTGTTCTGAAAGGTCCACCATCACTGGCTTAGTGGATCTGCAGAGGCTTTCAGCTCCCTTTCATAACATCTGCCTCAGGTGCCTTGCTCTTGAGGTAGTACGTGGTCGGTATCCCACCTACCCACTCACTGGCTTGATTTATCATCCTTCTCCTCTTTTCTCTAGACCTATTCTGGGCTCTTCTGTGTGACGGTAAACCCTTATAAATGGTTGCCAGTCTACAATGCAGAAGTGGTGGCCGCCTACCGGGGCAAGAAGCGAAGCGAAGCCCCACCCCATATCTTCTCCATCTCTGACAATGCGTACCAATACATGTTGACAGGTAAAGAAGCACATGAGCACCACCAAAGGTACATGAGAAAAAGAAAGGGGGTGGCGAAGAAGCTACCTGACAACAGCAATGGATTGGGGTGGGTGGGGGGGAGACATCCTGCCCCATTTCCCACCAGACTCAAGGCCTCTAAAACACAATTATTAATTTTGGATAAAACTCACATATACACCAGAGGGGCATAAAGTGCTTCTGTCTCCACGAAGCTCCTTTTGCTTGCTCTTGCTTTTATCATTTTAAACTGGTTTCATGTCAACATCTTCCTTCTTTTCTTTCTTTCTTTTGTTACTTTCTCTTCCTCCATCTCTCTTTCAATCCTTCTTTCTCTGTCTCTCCTTAGACCGGGAGAACCAGTCTATTCTGATCACGTAAGTTTATACCTTCTCTTTCTGCTCATCCCTCTGGAACATGTTGAACACATTAAACATATAGTGAATTATTTAAAAGGCTCCACAGTGCTGGATTCTAGTTTTCATTGAAAGCAAAGCCATAACTTGCCATTTTGGCAGCCAGGGGAAGTGGCAGCATCTCCCGCCTTTCTGTCCTGTGGCATGGGGACCGTTGCCTCTGAAAAAGCAGGAAAAGAATACATTCTCTCACAAAAAGAAAGAAATTTTATGGGTTGTTGTTTTTTTAAAAAAATGAATAGGACTGAAAAATGCTGCCATTCACTTTCCTAATATTCATTAGTAGATTCTCCTCTGGATTTTAGTACCCCCTAAATTTTTGCGTCCTAGAAGAAAGTCCCTTTTGATTCACCATATTACAGCCTGGACTGAAACAGGTGGCAACAATGTCCCCCACCCCAACCCCAGAGAAAAATCATTTTGCTTCAAACTGAGCAAGGGAACTTTTCCAAATTGTGTCATTCTTTGTCTTCTGTTTTGGTCACAAACTGATGATAAAGTGCTACCCTCTTACTGATTTCTTTCCAAAGAAAGTTAATCTATGGTGGCTCAGTGGTTAAGAAGCTCGCCTTGTTAGCTGGAAGGCTGGCAAGTTGGCAGTTTGAGACCTGAGTACTGCATGATGGAGTGAGTGCCCATCTTTGTCCCAGCTCCTGCCAACCTAGCAGTTTGAAAGCAAAAAAAATGCAAGTAGATCAATAGGGACCACTTCGGTGGGAAAAGATCATGGGGACAAAGAGAAGCAGATGATGCTACTCAAGAAAGGTCTGTGCTTTTTAAAGAATGTCTATTTAGTATACAGTATTAGACTATTGTCTCGGTTCAATTGCTTCTGATTGTTGTGGCCTTCCATTGGTGCTTCTTTATTTTAAGAAAGCAGTACGGGAGTGTAATCAATCAATCTATTGATCCACTCACCAGTTCCGTCCACCCAAACCCACCCACCAAACCAACCAACCAACCAAATCCATCCTTCTTGTCACCCACCAAGGACTGTTCTCTTGTAGCGCTGACCCATTTTGCATCCTTGAGTTTCTAGCAGAGCTTGTAAATGGTTTCTTTCCCTGATCTCTCTCTCTGCAGTGGAGAATCTGGTGCAGGAAAGACGGTGAATACCAAGAGGGTTATCCAGTACTTTGCTGTGATTGCTGCCATTGGTGATCGTAGCAAGAAAGACCAGGCAGCAGCTACTGGGAAGGTGAGCATTTTGTCCAGTTCTGGTAAGAGTTACATGGTCTACAAGGCATGGGGTAGGAGAAGGGTGACTTGGCTATGTTTGTTCCAGAATGTTTAGGCTTTTCTTTGACAAGTCAAGAAAAGCTAGTTAGAATCTGGGTATGATCGATAAGCTGCCTTTTCTCCACCTCCAATCTTTGAATATTTATTACCACTGCTCCTTCAAATTGTTAATTATTTATCCTCTTACTTCACACATCTTTCTCTACTGCCCACTTGCCTTGAAACTGCTAAAAACAGGGATAGACAATCTTAAAGAGCCCAGTGTCCATTTCTCCAGCCCAACGGCATCCTGGGCTTTGAACTGGCCTGTCTCGTTTTTATTTTAATTTTTTAAAGCCTCATCTTAAAAAACAACAACCAAAACCTGAGTTGCATACGAAGGGGTTGTGTCCCCACCCCACAGTTAAACAACACGTGGGAACCCGTCATGCTGAATGCCATCTCCCAGAGCTGTGATTCTCCTTGGAAGGCTAAACATTGAGGGAATATTTTCCTTCTGTAGGACTCTCTCTGTGGGTCTCAGTCAGGACTCGGGTGCCCAGTTCCCACTACTGTGCTGTGGCAAATGACTCTAACATTTTGCATCACTGCAGGGAACTCTGGAAGATCAAATCATCCAAGCCAACCCTGCCCTGGAAGCCTTCGGCAACGCCAAGACCGTGCGGAACGACAACTCGTCCCGCTTTGTGAGTAGGAGCATGGCTGGGAATTTGTGATTGGAGAAGGAGCAGGTTTAGGACTGCTGAGTCTCTGGGTGTCAGCTAAAGCAGGGGTGCCCACACTTTTTGGGGGATGGGCTGGTCACATGGTTTCTCCCACCAGAAGCACAAGTAAAACGCACCTTGCAATCTGCTTTGCAACAGGATGAGATAGATTTTAGGCTGCCATTTTCTTTGCTTAAACCAGGGTTGCCCAAACTATGGCCTCTGGGCCGGATCTGGACCCCAACGCTAATTCATCCAGCCCACGCCACCCTTGTCGCTCACAGAAGCGGAAGTAAAATGTGCCCACGTTTTACTTCCACTTCTGGGAGCGATGAGGGTGGTGTGGGCTGGATTCGGCCCATGGGCCATAATTTGGGCACCCTTGGGCTAAAGTCTTGGAGAATGGCTGTGCTTCTCTGGGTCTCTAGACAAGAGAGATAAATCTTAGCACAAGCAACACTGGAGGAATAGCTTGCCTGATTTTTGTGTGTGTGATTTTTCCAGGCATCCATCACTACTAGTTCCTAATGGGTGCCAAAACTCACTAGCTCAACACAAAGACCTTCCTACATGTTTTGTGTGTGTTTCTTTTCCAAACCTTATGATTCTGTGTCATCTCAAAGATCCAGACTAGTTGCTTGCCTACAGGTCTTAGCTTTTGGCCTGAAGCATCTCAGAGACTGGGATGCTTCAGACCCCAAAGAAAACACTATCTGTTCTGTTATGGTCATCACTCATTCCTACCTTCCTGCCTGTCTCCTCTTCCTCCATCCAACTTTCATTTCTCCTTTTCCTCTCAGGGTAAGTTCATCCGAATCCATTTTGGAGCAACTGGAAAGTTGGCATCAGCTGATATAGAGACCTGTGAGTCGTACCTCCTTGTACAGTACTTGATTTCATTTGCCTTGTTCACTGACCTTTTTTAAATGAACATCGTTCTTGGACTGCTCGCGCCCCTGCTTGCCCTCTCAGCTTCTTTATCTTTCTCCTCAACTCACATTTCTCAGATCTCCTTGAAAAGTCTCGAGTCATCTTCCAGCTAAAAGCTGAGAGGAACTACCATATCTACTACCAGATCTTGTCCAACAAGAAACCAGAACTCTTGGGTGAGTCTTCTGCCTTGAGCCTCATGCTGACCTGGTCTTGTCCAGTTGTCTTTAACTTCCTTTAAGAACAACAACACATGAGCTGCACCTGAATTGCATCTTCGCAAGGCGATTTAAGTAGAACGACTATCTTGTTGTGCTTAATTGGCCCATGGGAGGTTGTGCTGAGCAGGGGAACATCTGATGTAACAGTTGCTCCATTCAAGGGGTCTCAGCAGGAGCCATCCTTGGACTTCTTTGCAGTTTGGGTGAACAATTGCCATGGGTCTAATATACTAAAAGATTAAAAGGCCTTTAATTCACTTATCTTGTTGAGTTTTTTTATATCTTTTAATTGTATTAGTAAAGGCCAGGTCTTTATTTAGCTTGGAATGAACTAAAACTTCCATCATCATGTCCTGCTATTTGTGATGGGCTCCTTCTAACAATGTTGGAGTTCGCTATCAATTGCTAAGAATTTCTGGGCTAACCTCTTGCCTTGATTTGACTCTGGGATGTATGTAGAGTTCCCTCTTCATTTCGATAGCTTCTACTAATCTGTAGAAGTGGGGTGGCTTAGTGGTTAAGACACTGAACTTGACGGCTGGAAGGTCGGCAGGTCAGCAGTTCGAGATCTGAGTGCTGCATGACGGAGTGAGCTCCCGTTTCTGTCCCAACTCCTGCCAACCTAGCATTTTGAAAGCAAGAAATTGCAAGTAGATAAATATGTACCACTTTGGTGGGAAGGCAAACAGCGTGTCTTATCATGCCTGCCATATGTCCATGGAAACATTTGCAGACGCAGACAGCGCTGGCTCTTTGGCTATAAACAGAGATGAGCACTGAACCCTAGAGTCAGATATGACTGGCTTTTGAGCAAGGAAGACCTTTACCTTTACCTTACTAATCTGAGCCCATGTTTGCTGTTTGGCCATGGAAGAACTAATGGGAAATAACTGTTTCTGTCTACCTTTAGTTTCTGCCTTGTCAGCCTTATTCTATTGCCTCTCTTCCTAGACATGATGCTGGTCACCAACAACCCATATGACTACGCCTTCATCTCCCAAGGAGAGACCACTGTGCCATCTATTGATGATGCAGAAGAGTTGTTAGCAACGGACGTGAGTATTGAATGGTGTCCTAAAGGTGCAGCTACATTAGAAAGCCAAATTGTTTTGATGCATAGCCTGTGTTACATTTGAAATCGTAATCAGTGCTCACACTGGGCTTGCAAATTGAATCAAGAGTTGTGCCTTCCTGACCTGCTCAGTTACTAATCCAGCCATAAGGTTTAAGATTGCTCTACTGCTAATCTCAAATAAATAAAGAATTCACCCATTCCTGAACATCATGCACCAACTGCTTATATCACTGACACCCCACAGACAGACATATATCCCATCTTTACAAGTAGCAATCACAACTGACCTCATCGGGAAATGCCCAATTGAATCTGTCTGAAATTAAAAAGTAGAAAACTCCCACTAAGCAGCAGAGAAAAAATATTGATGATTTGGAAGCAAAAAGAAGTCTAGCCAGGTTATCATGCTATGGTTATAGAGTAGTAGACCATACAGACAGCGACTCAACACCGATCGTCAAGCGGTGATTAATTAACCTGACAACCCTGAGAATTAACAGGGTCCATCAAACAAAAAAGTGACTAGCAGAACTGGATAAGCAGTAGGGGTGTCATGCTGCGATGTGGAAGGCAAACGGAGGGTCACTGCATTATATTCTCAGGACAATCTTCATGGCTGATCGCCTTGTTGATTGCCAAGATTTGGAAGTGGATATGATACAACAACAACAACAACGGAGGGGAAAGCACAAGATTAATTAAAATCAGCTTTTGCATCATGCAGACAATAGAAAATAAATCAAATTCACCCTGTTTATAAGCCGAACAAATTCCACAGTTGTAGTCGAGCATTAAGTTGAACACTATACAAATGACTGACTTGGGGCGATTCAAACCTCACTTTCCTTTCTTCAAATACAGAATGCCTTTGACATCTTAGGCTTCACACAGGAAGAGAAAAACTCCATCTACAAGCTGACAGGGGCCATCATGCACTACGGGAACATGAAGTTCAAGCAGAAGCAGCGTGAAGAGCAAGCAGAGCCTGACGGCACAGAAGGTGTGTGTTTGTGGGGTAGTGGTGGAATTTTTCTAAAACAAATGTCTTATGCACAATTGAAGCCAACAGATGAAGGCAGTGGTTCAGTCAGGAGTGAATTGCTCATGGTTGTTCATCTTGCAGACGCACTCACTGTCCTGCATTCTTAAATCAGATTGATGCCATTAGGACAGTGTGTTAGAATTAGTTTAGAAAGTAGACTCCTATACCTTGGATACCTTGGAGGAGTCGTTCAGTGAAGAGTCCACACAATGGTAGACATCACTGCGATGACATTCCACACATGCAAATGGACCTGGGAAATCAAGTCTATCTGCACGTGGGGTTTTAGCCATTTGGATATCACCTCACCCACTGGCTAGGTGGACCATGATGTGTGCCCTCTGCTTTTCACCTTGCCCAAGGGATCTAACGGAGGATGCTTTGGTGAGTCTTAGTCCTGGCCTAACATTATTGACAAGTGATGGAGAACACAGCCTTGCTAGACTGCTCAAGCCCCCACGCCTTGACAAGGCTCTCATCTAGTGGGAGAGTAGACTCCTATAGCCCTTACAAACAAGAAGTATTTTGGCATCTGTTTCAAATGATGGCAATATTTCAGACAAATGCAGACTTGAGTCACGTAAGACAGGAAAAGAAGCTCTCCTCTCTGTTTTAGCTTCAAAGATTTCAATATAGGTTTCTATTCTCACTCTCTATTGATGGTCTTTATAGTCTCTGAAGGACTAGCTTACAGGGTCCCTCAAACTTAGCTCCCCAGGTGCTCTTGGACTTCAACTATCAGACGCCCAAGTCAGCACACCTGCTGACTGGGGTTTCTGGGAATTTAAGTCTGAGAACATCTTGAGAGCCAAGTCTGACGAACCCTGGACTAGAAGCTTGATGTAGGAATGAAAACCTAGATGAGTCTAGGCTTCAACACCAGAATGTTCGGCGTATAAGCCTCCATCAGAGAGACAACAAGGTATAGCAGGGGATTCTTCTCACCTTTCTTATCTTCAGTTGAATACCACTACTCTAACTTGGCCACTCTCTTTCCCAAAGCAATGGCATGTTTAATCACGTGGTTTTCTCTGCATTTCAGAAGCTGACAAATCAGCTTACCTGATGAGTCTCAACTCAGCGGATTTGCTCAAGGGCCTTTGCCATCCCAGGGTCAAAGTAGGGAACGAATATGTCACCAAAGGGCAAAATGTTCAGCAGGTGAGGATTTAGTCTTGGGTAGAGAAAGAGTCCTTTTCTACCTACACTGTTGAGATGAAAGCTGGAAATAACCCAGTTTTGAAATGTAGGGAGGCTTAGGGAAAGCTGTTAGTTTAATTTCCCTTTCATTTGAACTTCCAAAGCCTCAAGACCTTTCTATCCCAAAAGTGGAATGTGTGGATTTTTGTAAATTCTTCAAAAACAAACTGTAATGAAAATTACACCCCGCCTACACCTGCCACAATCAGTACATAGCTGTTCTCAGCAAGGAGAGGTCTGTATTACATTTTCTTTTTATCATATCAGAAAACAAAACAAAATAAACAAAATAAAAAAAAACACCGTAGCACTTTAAAGACTAACTGCTGTATTTTTATTGTTAGCTTTCGTGGATTATGTCCACTTCTTCAGACAAAGAGTGAAACTTGCAGGCATGGTTTCACTCTTTGTCTGAAGAAGTGGACATGATCCACGAAAGCTAACAATAAAAATACAGCAGTTAGTCTTTAAAGTGCTACAGTGTTTTTTATTTTCATTTTGTTTTGTTTTGTTTTCTGATATGCCTGAACCACAGACTAACACGGCCACTATTCCAAAAAATTCTTTTTATCAGTATGTGAAAGTTTAGGAGTTTCTTGCAAAAAAAGAGAGGAGGTATTGACCTTAAGTAACTGGATACAAAAAGAGTCAAACTTAAAGACCCTTTGCCTGTATGAATGAATCTGTCATTTTGAATTTATTTACTGTTATTATTGCTGTTTACTTTTAGGGTCATTCTGTTCAAAATATAAAGACATAGAGAATATTGGAAAATTCTTATTTAAAAAACCCATTGAAACACTAACTTCTCCAATTCTTAAATTCAGCACTGTTCTCCAAGGGTTTTTTGAAATTTTAGGGTCCCCCTCCCCCTCATATTTTGAAGGTCACTTTAAAGCAGAGGTTCCCAACTTTTTCAATCTGTGGGACCCAGTCACACTCTCTCATTCAGCTTCGAGGGCTGGATGGCCATTTTGCCCTGCCTGAATGATGGGAGTAGCCATTTTGACCCAACAGCTTCAAAGGAGTAGCCATTTTGTTTTTCAAATGCCCTTGGAGGGGTGGGGGGCACATGAAATGGCACCATTGGCCGGATCTGGCCTACAGGCCTTAAGTTGGAAATGCCACTCAGAAGTTGATTTTCTCCTTTCCCTATCCAACATTGCTTTTCAAACCTACTTGAAAATTGATTTAGGGAACGAGGAACAGTCTCTTCCAATTCCTCTAACCCTCTTTCCTTCTCCAAACAGGTGTACTACGCAATCGGAGCCTTGGCAAAGTCCGTCTATGAGAAAATGTTCAGTTGGATGGTCACACGAATCAACAGCACCTTGGAAACCAAGCTGCCCCGGCAATATTTCATTGGGGTGTTGGACATCGCTGGTTTTGAGATCTTTGATGTGAGTGATTCCTCATTAGATAATCCATGTTTACAGATTTTTGGATGGGTGGAATGGATGATTCATCTTGTGCTACTGGTGGAAACTGGACAGAATAGACTTTAGGGATCAAAATGTCATCTTCTCCAATTTGTCCTTCTAAGCCAAGATTGCCCAACCATCCATCCTTCCTTCCTCCCACCTGGGAGGAGGCTTGTGTAAATTTACATCACAGCCTATCTTCTAAGAGAGTTTCCTGCACAGACTAAGAGTCTTCGATATTATTCCCTACCCAGAAGACTAGCCTTGGGGAAACATTGATCACCAAGAAAGTTACCACTTACTGTCCTATCCTTCATGTGATTCTTCTCTTCTTCACCCAGTTCAACAGCTTTGAACAGCTCTGCATCAACTTCACCAATGAGAAGCTCCAGCAGTTCTTCAACCACCACATGTTCGTGCTGGAGCAGGAAGAGTACAAGAAAGAAGGCATCGAATGGGTGTTCATTGACTTCGGGATGGACCTGCAAGCTTGCATTGATCTCATCGAGAAGGTGCCTTGCCCCATCCTCACATATACCTCTGTCACAAAACTACAACTGCCTTTCTGTCATGTCTCATGTATGGCAATTGCAAGGGTAGCCCACTCAGTGTAGACAGTTTGTAAGTGCAGCACATCTGGAGTCATACCAAGACAATTTATGATTCAGTGCTTCCACACTGAGACTGGGGATGAGCTAGTTTGCACCTTTTCCTGGTGACTACACAATGTAAGTGCCAATGCAAACCAGCCCATCCTTAGACCATTTCTACCTGAACATGTTTGGCTCTCTTTCAGGGGCTACTCAGTTTTAGGTATGGTAAGATCACTCCGGTTTGGTCTGGTTCCACTACATGCAGCCGCTGGGATTGAGCCAAAGCAGACAGCTTGCTCCTTTCAATTTCCCAATACTCTACCATTAAGTCGGTTAAGTGGGCAGTGTAGCCACTTAACAATACTGGGAATGAAAAAACTTCCTATGGTCTTCTGTGGAGGGGAAGAGGGAGGAAGATTTTTTAAAAAGCCTAGTTAGGGCAGTGCTGATGCAATACACCAGGGGTTCTCAACCTTTTCAAGCCAGGACCCTAGTCACGCTCTCTCAGTCAGCTTTGAGGACCGGACGGCCATTTTGCCCTGCCTGCACAATGGGGGTGGCCATTTTGTCCCAACAGCTTCAAAGGGGGTGGCCATTTTGTTTCTTGAATACCCCTGGAGGGCTGGGGGGGCACATGAAATGGCACCAAGGGCTGGATCCGGCCCATAGTCCTTACTTAGGTGGGAACCCCTGCCCTACACTTTTGTGACCTTGTTATCTATCTTAGGTTGGGAACCCCTGCATTACACCTTTTTAAAAAATCGACCTCTAAATGACCTTAAGTGACTGTTTAACTCAGGGGTGCCCAAACTATGGCTTGGGGACCGCATAAGGCTCCTGATGCCAATTCATCCAGCCCACAAAGCCCTCATTGCTCCGGAAAGAGGAAGTAAAACATGCCCATACAGGCGTATTTTACTTCCGCTTCCAGGAGCAACAAGGGCTTTTGTAGGCTGGATGAATTGGCATTGGGGGCCGCATCTGGTCCCTGGGCCATAGTGACTGGCTCCCTGAACCATGTGACCGGCCCTCAGCCTGAAAAGTTTGGGCACCCCTGCTTTAACTTGATCAGCCTGCTTCAGTTTAGCCATCAAGCTGAGCCATTAATGTGTTGCAAATGGGTGAACATAACCAAGTGGTGTTTGCCCTTCAGTTAGTGACATTTTGTCCTCTTGTCCACAGCCAATGGGTATCATGTCCATCCTAGAGGAGGAGTGTATGTTCCCTAAGGCCTCGGACATGACCTTCAAAGCCAAGCTGTTCGACAACCATTTGGGCAAGTCGGCGAACTTTGGGAAGCCCCGGAACATCAAGGGCAAACCAGAGGCCCATTTCTCTCTTGTTCATTATGCCGGCACGGTTGACTACAATATCAATGGCTGGCTTCAGAAGAACAAAGACCCTCTCAACGAGACGGTGGTGGGCCTCTACCAAAAGTCGTCCCTCAAGCTCCTGAGCTTACTTTTCGCCAACTATGCGGGAACAGATGCACGTAAGGAAGGGAATGTAAATGGGCCCTGGAGGAGATGAGAACCTTGAATGTCTCAGTCTGATTCTCCAAAAGTCCAAATTAGTCCATGAAGTGGGTACAAAATCCCCCAAGACCCCAGCTTTGGGGCATCAGCTGT
Organism: Furcifer pardalis; assembly: GCA_030440675.1. Taxonomy (NCBI): domain Eukaryota; kingdom Metazoa; phylum Chordata; class Lepidosauria; order Squamata; family Chamaeleonidae; genus Furcifer; species Furcifer pardalis. The sequence continues at coordinate 4,571,500 of CP126897.1, forward strand.
AATGTGATTTGTGCCTTACAATCTGTTTTCACAACAGAAGTATAATGTGCCCAGATGGGAGGGACTAAGGTGGCATGCCGGATCCAGCCCACGGGCCAGAGTTTGAGCACCCCTGGTTGCATGGCTTGATACAACCCATGCAACCAGGGGTGCTCAAACTCTGGCCCGTGGGCTGGATCCGGCATGCCACCTTAGTCCCTCCCATATGGGCGCATTATACTTCTGCTTTTGGGAGCGATGAGGGTGGCGTGGGCTGGATGAATTGCTGTCAGGGGCCAGATCCAGGCCGTGGGCCATAGTTTGGGCACCCCTGGTTTAAGCAGAGAAAATGGCAGCCTAAAATCTATCTCACCCTGTTGAAAAAATATCTGTTGTGAAAACAGATTGTAAGGCACATTTTGCTTCCTGTGGGAGGAACCACGTGGCCGGCCTGCGGAACCATGTGACCGGCCCATGGCCTGAAAAGTTTGGGCACCCTTGAATGCGGCTAATGGATATGGTTCTGCATCTTTTAGTCTGATGTGGAGGAGACAGACTGTCCAATATCTGTTAGACTTAAAACTCATTCTCACATAGCTTTCCTTCTTCGGTTTCTTCTTTCTGCCTCCCACAGCCGTTGAGGGTGGCAAGGTAAAAACATCTCATAAGAAGAAAGGTTCGTCCTTCCAGACCGTCTCTGCTTTGCACAGGGTAAGAAGAACCCAAGGACTCTTGGAGAGTGGAGAGAACTATGGTTGACAGGGCCATCTTCCCTCCTGTTGTGTCCCTTGAGCCGATGCTATCTCCTAACCTTAGTCCTAGAATTGGAGTGTCCCTGTTGTGATGAGACATTGCCGGCCATTGCACCATTTCTCTGATCTCACTCTCCATTACCCATCTTTTATCAGTTGGAAAGAAGTGAGACCACAGAAATGACAGCAGACAGTATGCGAAGTCCATACTGGCATTTTTTGGAATTGCTTCCTGATGTCAAGGCAGATTTTGTTCCCCTATTCCAAATTTCATTTCAGGAGAGGCCACCGCAAGGTTTCCCAGTTAGATCCAAGATGAGTTGTGCATTCTACAAATCACTAACTCAGGCTGAGGTTTGATTTGCAGTCTGTATTACAGTTGAAGTCGCAGTCCATGATCACACAGAGGTTGCAGATTGATCTGGGAGTCCAGTTTTCACACTCGATGCAGTGCAATTCACTTTCCAACTCACACTCCCCTGGCTTTCCTTCCTTCATCTAGTCTAGTGGTTCCCAATGTGGGGCACATACCCCACAAGGGGGCCTCAATTCCCAGAAGCCTCAGTCAGTACATTGGCTGATCATTGCTTTGCGGACTTGACTTCGGCTTCTGGGGATTGAAGGCCAAAAGCCAAAGGTTGCGAAACACTGGTCTAGTCCCACCTCTGCTGATACTTTTATGGTTTGCTGACAAGTTGAATGGCTTTAAAGGAGTTGTAGTGACTTCTGGAAAAGGCAGCAATGTTTCAAATTTCTTCTTAACATGTTCCAAAATATCGCATGCCGCAGGAATGTCTTTTATTTCATCTGGATTGTTCCTGTTTTGTTCATAAATTTAATATTTTTCTCATCCAGATGTGATCAAGCATTAAAATAGTATATCAATACTAGTGATAAGATGATGTGGTGATCTAGAGCTAATCTCATGTATGTAAAAAATAATAATAATTTGGAGGATGATTGGGAGGTAAAACAGTTCTGAAAATTATATTTCAACTTCCTGTGTCCCAAAATATCACCTACAGCCACAACCACCTGACTTTGTAAGAACAAATTTTGTAACTAATCACACTGGGAGGGGGGGATTGTTCATATCATTTTTGTTTTGGGGGAAAAATAGACACTCCCAGTGGCAGAGACAAGAAGCCATACTGGGAGCCAAAAGGGCCAGATTTCAACACATCATTCTTCTTTCCTTTTCCAGGAGAACCTCAACAAGCTCATGACCAACCTGCGTTCTACCCACCCACACTTTGTACGGTGCATCATTCCTAATGAGACCAAGTCTCCAGGTGAGATTTCTGGTCTCATTCTTAGAATGTGTTTTGGAGACCTATTGCTTCCCTTCCCTCACAGGAGACCATGAGATTCTGTGTCTATCCACAACACTTCTTGTACTACAAATTAGAGGAATGATCTGAGATAAAGATCTGGGCCCAGGTCCCTAGAAATTCTTTGTAGTGAAAACACATTTCCAGAAGGATCAATAGTATGGGACAGCTCCTTACTCCGGCCTACTCCACTCTGGGACCTTCAATCTTTTGAGTACCCCTATTCAGTGATGGCCAACCTTGGCACTCCAAGTGTTCTTGGACTTCAATATTCAGAAGTCCAAGTCAACACACCTGCTGATCAAGGCTCCTGGGAATCAAAGTTCGAGGACACCTGGAGTGCCAAGGTTGGCCATCACTGACCTATCTGATGATGACCTATTTCTTCATTTCACACACATCTTATGGGGTTCTTTTTCTTCTCAGGTGTCATGGACAACCCTATGGTTATGCACCAGCTCCGGTGTAATGGGGTACTGGAAGGGATTCGGATCTGTCGGAAGGGATTCCCCAACCGGATCCTCTATGGGGACTTCAGACAAAGGTGGGTCTCTGAATCTATGGGTGGAGAATGGGTTAGCATGGACCTGATGTCATGCTGGGGATGCTATGGAAAATAGAGAATCCCTTGGCAATATCCAACCTTATGGGAAGGGATTCCACCAGGCATGGGCCACATCTTTTCAGATCTTACCTTCACAATCACAAGTAGACACTTGGTTTCCTAGTTCCAGAGGGAGGGAAGAAGGATGCAGAGAGTCCCAGAACTTAGCTCTGTTGTACCACACAATCACGATCCAACCACATCATTGTGGTTTGAAGTGACTACCTGTGGGCATCAGGAGGGAAGGCATGGTAAGCTGAACATGTAAAGGTATCTAAGATCTTCACCTTTCTTACTCACAGGTACCGCATCCTGAATCCATCTGCCATCCCAGAGGGCCAGTTCATTGACAGCAGGAAGGGGACAGAGAAGCTGCTAGGTTCCTTGGATATTGACCACAACCAGTACAAGTTTGGACACACGAAGGTGAGATTAGGGCACAGCCCTTCTTAGCCGCCACCACTGGGAAATGGTTTAAGTCAGGAGTTCCCAACCTAAGACCCAAGGGCCGGATCTGGCCCATGATGCCATTTCATGTGCCCCCACCCCTCCAAGGGCATTCAAGAAACAAAATGGCCCTCCCTTTAAAGCTGTTGGAAGAAAATGCCTGTCTCCATCTTGCAGACAGGGCAAAATGGCCACCCAGCTCTTGAAGCTGACAGAGAGCATGACCCAGCCCTTGGCTTGAAAAGGTTGGGGACCCTTGATTTAGGTCTTTCTCGTGTTGGCTGGATCTTCACCCAATGAGTCATCAAAGCTTGTTAATATTCTCTTTTAAAAATCTCTCTTTCTCTCCAGGTGTTCTTCAAAGCCGGTCTCCTGGGGCTCCTTGAAGAGTTGAGGGATGAGCGGCTTTCTCTCATCATCACCCGCATCCAGGCTCAATCTCGTGGTGTCCTTGCCAGGATAGAATTCAAGAAGATCATGGAACGAAAGTAAGTTTCACTGTACAGGTAAACTCTCCCTTGCTCAAAAGCCAGTCGTATCCAACGCTAGGGTGTGGTGGTCATCTCCATTTACAGCCCAAGAGCCAATGCTGCCTGTGTCTGCAGACATTTCCATGATCATGTGGCAGGCATAACTAGATGCTGGAGCACATGGAATGCTGTTACCTTTTCCACTAAAGCAGTACCAATTTATCTCCTGAGCCCTGGTTAAACTGCTGTACTACAATCAACCAAAAGGTTTTGAGTTCAATCCTGCCAAGACTCAAGGTTGACTCAGGCTTCCCTCCTTTGGAGGTCGGTAAAATAAGTATCCAGCATGTGGTGTGTGTGTGTGTGGGAGAGATACTAATTAACTTGTGAACCGCCCAGAGAGTGCACTAAGTGCTATGGGGTGGTATAGACGTGTAATTGCTATGCTTTACTTGCCATTTATTGCTTCCGGCCTACTAGGCTGGCAGGACCTGGGCAGATGACAGGTACTCACTCTGTCATGCAGCACACGGGTCTTGAACTGCTGTAGATCCAATATTATTTTCCACTGCTGTTCCTGAGACCTTCTTCCTGAAATCCCTTGAATGCCATAATAAGGACTTATAGTTCTGTGAGCTCCTTAACTTACCTTGTTTGCTAATGATGGCCAGATTCCTATTACTTTATACATGCTGTAATTATACTGTGGTGGCATAAATCACTGTGGCGAATTGGTGCTAGTTCTGAAATCTGCTCTTACAGTTCTAATTGTGCCCCACATCATGCGACTGGTGCGTGATGGTTTCTTAACCAACAGCAATTCATCACAGCAGTTTATGTGGGATTGATTTATGCTGATGTGAGTGAGTTAATAGGATTCTGGCCATTATTTCAAAGCCAGTTAAAAATGCAGTTATCCCGCTATGCCTTTGTCAAGGACCCCTGTGGTTTCTGATGGATTTGTTTATGAATTTGAGGTATTTGATGTACCACTATAATTTGAATTTTTTTAAAAATGTGCAGGTCTTTTACATCTACTTTGCTTTGAGAAGTTTATGTAAAGAGTAACAATTGCTGTAAATAAATGAGTGAGAAGGTAACTAAATAAAATATTGGCTATGGAGATGCTTCAGATGCCAATGCGTTTAGCATCCTTCCTGTTCCCATCATTCTGGAAGCTGCCAAGAACTAAAAATGTGTCTGCTATCCTTTCCGATGGTTGCCAGAAGAAAGGTGGGAGGCAATCAAGTTTAAATTCATTGAACACATCTGTCTGAGAACCAAAATCAATTAAAATCCAAAACAAACAAAAAGTCAAAATATACTTAACATTCTTTACGGAAGCTACCATACATCACTTTAAATAATCTCTTTATATAACGGATGCTGTTCAAATACCTTCCTCCTCAGTTATATACCAATTCCCTTTGTTAAAACTTTCAAAATGGCTCACAGCATCAGAAAATAATACATGACAACATTTCAAGAGAATTCATGCAGGCGGCAGAACAAAATTTAAATTGTCTTCTGAGCTAAATATGTCAACTCCTTAAAAGCCGTTGTTTGAATAAATGCACATCGAGATGGAAAGACCAAGCAAAATTCTTCCGGAGACCTTACAGAAGTATAAACATGGGATCTAAATCACAGCCAACCCCCCCCCCCCAAAAAAAAAAAAAAAACATTGTGCCGAAAACTAAACTAGACACAGAAGACTCCATGTTTAATCCATGAATCCATCAATTTTTAGGTAAAAGAATATTTGATCACATAGATAGATAGTGCTAAAAAAGAGCTGGTAGTCATAAATACCAGATTAATTAGTTAAGACTAGACCTGCTAAAAACTATGGCTCTGTCCTCGAGATATTCACTTAATCAGTCTTTATGTCACTCCCTGTACCTTTCAATTTCTCTTTTCACTGGATTATGTTTGTTTTGTCCCTAAAAACAGCTGTCTAACTGTTTTTATCCCACTTATTCTTCAGAGTACATTAGAAGCTTCCACATTATCTTTACTACCCATTCAATATAGATTATTCTCTGGAATAATGTGCATGTCCCATTGATCTTTCAATGCCTGGCCAGGTTAACCTGCTATGGTAATAGAGTAGACCTGACTGCCAGTGACTCAATGCCGAGTGTCAGGCGGTGGTTAACTAACCTGACCACCCTGAGGACTAACAGCTTGGGTGCTGAAGTCCACAGGGAAGGGTGTTTGTCCCCAAGTGGTTTAAATCCACAGTGATTTATGCCACCACAGTATAATTACAGGATGCATAAACCAATTTGAACCATTTTGATGGAGGGCAACAGCTTCATCCACACTGGCCTGGGGCTGAGGAGGGCTTTGTGTACCAAAAACGTCAGGACCAGAAAGTGACTCATGGAACTGGATCAGTGGTCATGCTGTGATGCAGAAGGCAGATGGAAGGCCACTGCATTATATTCTCAGGACAGTCATCATGGCTGATCGCCATGAGGATCACCATGATTTGGATTCGGAAAAAGAAGATTTCATCTTTCATTTCCGTAACTGTATCACGCTTAGTTTCCTGCCTTACTCCATTCTTGAGTTGGGGAATGAAACAGCCGGTCTGAGCCCAGTCCCACGGGTGTGTCCCATAGGACAACCAAGCTGGATGACCAGTTCTTTGGGTAGTTTATGGGACTATTGCTTTCCGAAATTTTACCAGCAGTTCCCAAGTACCTCTATCAAGCCTGTCTGCACAGTCTTAAGGGCTTCTTCCATGTCTAGGCCAGATATGAAACTGCCAAAATGAAGGCACCATTTGGTGAGTTCATTCTGCAGTTCCTTTTGCCAAAAGATTTCCCTTTTACTTGCCTGTATGTCTGTGTCTGACTGTGTACCTGCAGAGAATCACTGCTTGTGATCCAGTACAACATCCGAGCTTTTATGGGAGTGAAGAACTGGCCTTGGATGAGGCTCTTCTTCAAGATCAAGCCGCTGTTGAAGAGCGCCGAGACAGAGAAGGAGATGCTGGCCATGAAAGAAGAGTTTGCCAAGTTAAAAGAGGCTCTGGAGAAGTCGGAAGCTCGTCGGAAAGAGCTGGAGGAGAAGATGGTGTCTTTACTGCAAGAGAAGAATGATCTCCAGTTGCAACTTCAGGCTGTAAGTGATGGGATAAAACTTGTTAACGAGTGCTCAGATGAGAATCATGTTGAAGGTCCTACATCAGTGATGGCAAACCTTTTAGAGAGCATGTGCCCAAACTCAACAGGGTATCATCTGCACCACAGAGGGGCGGGGCCAACTCTATGCTGGGGAGAGGGAGGAAGGCTCCCATTGGGCTGCTGGGCAGAGGAGTAGGACAAACTCTGTGCTGGGGAGAGAGAAGAAGTGCTCCCATTGGGCTGCTGGGCAGAGGGGTGGGGTGAACTTTGTGCTGGGGGAAGGAATTGCTCCCATTGGGCTGCTGGGCAGAGGGGTGGGGCAAACTCTGTGCTGGAGTGATGGTGTGCATGTCCACAGAGAGGGCTTCAAGTGCCCCCTCTGGCACACGTGCCATAAGTTTGCCACCACTGTCCTAGATTGTTTGGTCTTCCTTTAAGTGTGAAAACAAAGTGATAAAGTTAAATCAGAATTAGATGGCTAAAATGTTAGATCACCATTGTGGCCTGGGGTCTTGGGGGTCCCAGATGAAAGGAGGAGGACAGACGGCCCAGATCAGGATGCCGAGCAGGAGTACATGGAGCTGGCACCAAATCTGCAGCCAGCTGTCAATTCGGAGCTGGTCCCTCAGGGCCAAGCCAGGCCAGACGATTGGAGCTTGGCAGCTAGGCCAGGTGCCAGCAGTTGGGATGATGAAGGGCAAGCCAGCATGTCCGAGAGGTGCAGGGCCTCATTAAGACAGACCTTGCCACTGAGGCAAAGGAGTGCCCAGATCTGCCTGGTGAACCGGCCATCAGCTGCGGGGTCTGAGTCTCCTTAAAGCTAGGGCGTGCCGGCAAGCTCTTTGTTGGACCAATTTTCCCTACTTGGACCCTGATACCGTGTGACTTGGACCAGAAACTTTGGAGCCCTGAAGCCCTGAATGTGACCTTGATGACACCTCTGGAAAGCCCTTCAATCTTCAGTTGCTCTTGACTGGCTTTTGACCCTGGACTCCTGATGACGACCCTGCTTCAACCCTGTAAACTGACTGTAAGACTCTCTCTTACCTTTTAGCGGAGCAACTGCTGGCTGAGCAGCTTGGCCTGTGTGCGGGCCATAAGAATTACAAACACACCAGACAGCAGTTTCATAATTAGACACAGAAGTTTCCAAACTTTGCTCCCCTGAGATTTCTACAGTCTGCAAAGTCCCTTCTTTTGTAATAGATTGATCACCAGGACATAAGCATGGGATGTGTTTGAAACTTGATTTCAAAGACACAAAGGGCTCTGAGTGCCCCTTTTAAGTCATAACTGTTTTGAAGGATTTTTAAAAATCTCTTTCTAATTACAAAGGTGGCATTTCACCCTTTTCTGCTCTTCATTTCCCTTATTCCTCCTAAGGAGCAAGACAATCTTGCAGATGCCGAAGAACGGTGTGACCAGCTGATCAAGAACAAGATCCAGCTAGAGGCCAAGGTAAAGGAGCAGACAGAGCGGCTGGAAGACGAAGAGGAGATGAATGCTGAACTGACAGCCAAGAAGCGGAAGCTGGAAGATGAGTGTTCAGAGCTGAAGAAAGATATTGACGATCTGGAGCTGACCTTGGCTAAGGTGGAGAAAGAGAAGCACGCAACGGAGAATAAGGTAAGGAGAATGGAAGGAAAATGACATTTTGTTGACATCAAGTGAGGCTCAATATGGATTGGTCAGCTGGATTGTTCTTTGAACCGTTGAAGTGAGCAGACAAAAGTTAACGCTGGAGACATCTCACGTTCATTACATTCAATTAAACGGTTTTAGGTGTGATTAAATGGGATATCTTCCTGGAGACCACCAAGTCTCAGTTAAATAAACGTAAAGGTCACCCTTGCTTGAAAGCGAGTCGTATCCGACTCTAGAATCCAGTGCTGATCTCTGTTTATAGCCAAAGAGCCAGCGCTGTCTGCATTTGCAGACATTTCCATGGATATGTGGCAGGCATACCTAGACACTGAAGTGCTCAGAATGCTGATTACCTTCCCACCAAAGTGGTCCCTATTTATCTCCTTGCAATTTCTTGCTTTCAAACTGCTAGGTTGGCAGGAGCTGGGACAGAGACGGGTGCTCATTCCATCACTCAGGTTTTGAACTGCTGACCTTCCACCTCCCAGTCAGCATCTTAACTACTTTAGCCACTCAGCCACAAAATCTTTGGCACTGAACTTCGGGCCACTAAGGCTAGTGAATTGTTAATCTACATATCCAAGGCACTATTCTATGTGCAATCTTAAATTTAGACTCATCTGGTCTCCGAACGTTCTTTGGCTGAACTACTTGAACATGAGTAATGGTCCCTAAGCTGAACTAAGAGTTTGTCTACATGGGCCTATAGCTCATTCCTTGGGGCAGGTTGGGGAAGGTTGGTATAATTGTGTACCAAGGACTATTAGGCTAATGTGCCACAACCTTCCCGCAACCTCCCCCATTTGAGAACTTGTCTGGGGTTCAACTAAACTACCTTGCTGAATTTTATCCCATCCTCAATGTATGTATGCATTGGGAAAGGAATAAAATAGAACAAGGGTTGCTTTCCGGCTGATTCCTACAGCAGAGGAGCAGAAATGTGGTCCAGTCCAGGAGGACCAATGTAGACAAGCCCCAAGTGTCTTCATAGTGTGACAGAACCAATTGGAATGATTTGACTTTGCTTCTCATTGGGGTTTAGTGGCATGAGAGTGGCCTCAACAAGGAAGTTAACAGTGTTCTAGAGTCCCTGAATCATGACTTCAAGACAGGAGAGGTTTGGGTGGCTTCAGCTGGTGAGTGGTAAGCTAGAATGGCTTGTCTTCAGGATGGTGTCGCAATTCCCTGAGCTAATGATATCTAACACAGCCAGATCTGAGCAAAGTCATACAATTCTAGAATGCAGTAAGAGTAAAATGGACACCGTCTTTAAACAATCCAGGTAAAGCAGGCAAGTCTAGGTAGACCTGGTTTTGCCCGAGGAAGATACAGTCAAGGTAAGTACGTACCAGGAGAGAGGGCAAAAAGAAACTATCCAAGGTGTTCAGTCCCTAAATGTTTGTTCCTACCAGGATTATCCATCTTGAATTCTTCCTGCTTTGACGAGCTAATGTTCTAAATCATAACACAACCATAGGTTAAGAATCTCACAGAAGAGATGGCTGGTCTGGATGAGATCATTGCCAAGCTAACTAAGGAGAAGAAGGCACTCCAGGAAGCCCACCAGCAAGCCCTGGATGACCTGCAGACTGAGGAGGACAAAGTCAACACCTTAACTAAGGCCAAAGTCAAGCTGGAACAACAGGTGGATGATGTAAGTGCTGAAACTTTGGGATTGGAAGGCCGGACAGATTCAGTCTGGAGAAGTGGGAAGTCTTTGGGAGCAGTACAATCATGTTGGGTTGAGGAGGAACAATCTCTTGCTTAGCATTGGGTCTAGAGCCGAGGTTCCCAACCTTTTCAAGCCAGGGGCTGGACGGCCATTTTGCCCTGCCTGCACGAAGAGGGCAGCCGTTTTGTCCCAAAAGCTTCAAAGGGATGGACATTTTGTTTCTTGAATGCCCTTGGAGGGGTGAGGGGGCACATGAAATGGTGCTATGGGCCGGATCCGTCCCATGGGCCTTAGGTTGGGAAGCCTTGGTCTAGAGGTCTGTTTTTCTTTGCTCAACAGCTGGAGAGTTCCCTGGAACAAGAGAAGAAAATTCGAATGGACCTGGAGAGGGCTAAGAGGAAGCTGGAAGGTGACGTGAAGCTAATCCAAGAGAGCATCATGGATTTGGAGAATGACAAGCAGCAGATGGATGAGAAGCTGAAAAAGTAGGGACATTTTGTGGTATTGTGTTCCCTCCCCACCTTTCTTCTGCATTGGTGTGCTGCTCCTGCCCGTCGCATTGCTGGATCCAAACTGGCTCTTGTCTCCCCTAGGAAAGACTTTGAGCTCAATGCATTGACTGCTCGAATTGACGACGAGCAATCTTTGGGTATCCAGCTACAGAAGAAGCTCAAAGAGCTACAGGTAAAGTAGCTAGGGCATTTATATTCCAGTCACTGCCTGTAGGCCATATGCTAATGACCTGCTGACCAGAAGGTCTCCTCAGTGGAAAACCAGAGAATCTACTTGCGGAAGAAGCACTGGTGTTGTTGAAGATGTGGTGTCTCCAAAGGAAACTCACCTCTGCTTGCACAACAGTAATGCTTGTGTGAGTGGTGGAATCCTGTATCACTTTCTGCTGAGTAGGATAATTACCAGAATTTCCTTGCCAAATCTGAACCAAAGCAAGGTCTAGAACAGGGGTGCCCAAACCATGGGCCGTGGGCGATATCTGGCCCCTGACACCAATTCATCCGGCCCACACAGCCCTTATCACTCCTGGAAGCAGAAGTAAAATGTGCCCGTATTACTTCTGCTTCCAGGAGCGGCCAGGGCTGTGCAGACCAGATGAATTGGTGTCAGGGTCTGCCATAGTTTGGGCACCCCTGATTTAAGCAGAGAAAATGGCAGCCTAAAAATATATCTCATCCTGTTGCAAAACAGATTGCAAGGCACATTTTACTTCCACTTCCAGTGGGAGGAACCACATGACCAGCCCGCAGAACCATGTTACCGGCCCATGGCCTGAAATGTTTGGGCAGCTCCTGTTCTAGAACAGCATTTCTGAATAGAATCTGGTTGGCTCCAATGAGTCTTGCCTTTCTAAGAACAAGGGCCTAAATCTAGTTTGTTTCCAGTTAAAGTTAGACCCATTGGCTAGATGGAATTTGCATAAGTTTTGGCTTATTAAAGTTCCCATTGATTCAGCAGGTCTACTCTAATTGGATTTAGAGGTGCCTGGAGGACAATGGTCCACAGGGTCACAAAATGGTTGGAATCAACTGTGCGACTGAACAACAACAAAAGGCCATAGAAATTGCCTAAAATATTACCGTAGTTTCCTGGCACTGAAATATTACTACGTTCCATATCACCATGGAAGCTTTTAGAAACCAAAGTCTAATTTTTTGAAATGAAGGTTCAGAATTAAAAATACAGAACCTGCCACCGTAAAAGAATGGCTTTCTTCTTCCCTGTACAGGCCCGGATAGAAGAGTTAGAAGAGGAGCTGGAGGCTGAGCGCACAGCCCGGGCGAAGGTGGAGAAGCAACGTGCCGAACTCTCACGGGAACTGGAGGAGATCAGTGAACGGCTGGAGGAAGCTGGAGGGGCCACTTCGGTGCAGATCGAGATGAACAAGAAGCGGGAGGCTGAGTTCCAGAAGATGCGGCGGGACCTGGAAGAGGCCACGCTGCACCACGAGGCCACAGCGGTTGCCCTGCGCAAGAAGCACGCTGACTCAGTGGCAGAGCTGGGCGAGCAGATCGACAACCTTCAACGGGTGAAGCAGAAGCTGGAGAAGGAGAAGAGCGAATTGAAGCTGGAAGTGGACGATATTACCTCCAACATGGAGCAGCTGTTGAAGGCCAAGGTTCTGTGTCAACATGGAGGAGTCAGCGCTCCACTCAGGGCAGGGAAGGGTGACTGGAGGGTGGAGCTAATTTTTAGTGGTGTCTCAGGTGTTAGAGAACTTTTGGAGATGCAATGAAAGGTATTGGTGGGGTCAAAGGTTGAGAAAGGGAGCAGGATATGTTAAATGAACTAATTTGGGAAGGGGAAAGGGTATAAAATTCAGGAGAGGTTCAGGTTTGATGGTATCACCCTTCCTTCTGGATCAGAAGTGTACCAGGCTAAATCAACATCTTCTTGTTTCCTTCATTTTTAGATGACTTAAATTATTTCTTCTGTTTGTTCCACTTCTCCGCTTCCTCTATTTTCCTGTCCCTCTTCTTATTCAAATTCTTCCACATCCTCATTTTTTCTTTCTGAAAATCCATCCATCATCCATCCTTAGCTCTTTCATTTCTTAGCTCCATCCATCCACCCCTCCAGCCCTCCCTCATTCCTTTCTTAAACCCATCCATTCATCCATCCTCCATCCTCCATCCATCCATCCCTCATTCCTCTCTTAGGTCCACCCATCAATCCATCTATCCAACCAACCAACCATCATTCCTTTCTTAGACCCCCTCACTCCCTCATTGCTTTCTTAGACCCACCCACCCACCCATTTATCCATCCATCTAGCATTCTTTTAAAAGCATCTTCAGGGGTCTCCCCATCACCTTTGACTCATCTTATTATTGGATTCCAGGCCAATCTGGAGAAAATGTGCCGAACTGCGGAAGACCAAATGAATGAGCACCGAGCCAAGAGTGAAGAGACTCAGCGAATGGTCCATGAGCTCACCACTCAGCGATCCAAGCTTCAGACAGAGAACGGTGAGCAAGAAGGCAATTTTCAACATTCTTCCTATGGTCTTCCACAGTTTGTCATGCATCTTTAAGGACATAAGCAGCTGCTCCAAGCCAAATCAGAACATTGCTCCACCTGGCTCACTGCTGCTTAGGGTGACTAGAAGCATCAATTCAGAGCAATAGATGAGGGTCTTTTCCCAGCTGTACTTAGCAATATCAAAGACCACATTTTGGAACTTCATCATGCAAAGCATGTTTTTCTTCTGAAAAAATATTTTCTTTATCTTGCTGGTTGAAAAACCCAGTAAGGCAAACGGGGGTGGGTGGGTGGGTGGGTGTTTTCACATCATCTGCCATCTGCTGAGCAGGGGAAGTGATTAATTTACTAATGCTTTCTTATTACGCTATTTTCTAATACAGTTTGGCAAATGGATACTGATGTGATATAGGTGGCTGTACATTAAGAAAATGAGTTTATAGTATTTGGACTGATCCTTAATTGTTAAGTAAACAGTAGCCTAACCAGACCAATCTGAGATGGACTGATCTGTGTTAGGGATGATTTGGTGGCAGCTGCTACTCATATCCAAGAATACATTTCCCCCTGAAGCAGTATGTGGATGGTTTGGAACACTCTAACAAAAACATTGTGTGGTTGATGTTTTTAAGAGTTCTCCCAACCGTTCCAGTGGAGCGGGTGCTACAGAGAAGGCTAAACTACCATGTAGATCAGGAGTTCTCAACTTCTTAAAGCCAGGGGCCGGGTCACGCTCCATCAGACAGCTTTGGGGGCTGGACAGCCCTTTTGTCCTTCCTCCACCACATGGCACTTCCTGGCGTGGTAGAGACGATGGGGACCGCATGAAATGGTGCTGTGGCCCACATCCGGCCCTTGGGCCACAGGTTGAGAATCCCTGATGTAGATAGAAGACTTCAAAAATGTTGCTGAAGAGAGAAGGTGACATTGGTCTAGCAACTTTCTTATCCATTTAAATCAGAATCAAACAGCAGTGGAACACAACTCACACATCCTGTTGTTCTTGGCAGCTATGCAAAGTACCTGTATTACTGTACCACCTTCTTTCTTGCCCTAAACAAATCAAAACAAATAAAAAGCCAAAACTTGTGTAAAATCTAGTCCACAAAAGCTATGATGCGACTTGGATAGCTTCCCTTTATGGAATTTTCTATTGAAGATATATCCACAAGGAAGTATCCTCCAGGGTCTGATTGAAATGCTAGCTGACCTCCATGACAAGCCAAGCTTGCTGAAATTTCAGTCCTAGAGGTAACAGGGTTTCCCCAGAAATTCTTTCATCTTGACGTGACTGATAATCCTTCTTTCCAGGGGAATTGTCCCACCAGTTGGATGAGAAGGAAGCTTTGATAAGCCAGCTCACACGGGGGAAGCTGTCTTACACCCAACAGCTTGAAGATATGAAGAGGCAACTGGAGGAAGAATCCAAAGTAAGAGGTTCAAGAAGAAGGTGATGGAAACAGGTGGAGGGAAGGAGATCTTGAAGTGAAGGTTAGATAAGCAGGTCAAATTGAGCATGAGGGTCACCAAGAATATTTATGTATTCTGCTCCTCTCAGGCCAAGAATGCTTTGGCGCATGCGCTCCAGTCAGCCCGCCATGACTGTGACCTGCTGAGGGAACAATATGAGGAGGAGACAGAGGCCAAAGCGGAGCTTCAACGCTTGCTCTCTAAGGCCAACTCTGAGGTGTCGCAGTGGAGAACCAAGTACGAGACCGACGCCATCCAGAGAACCGAAGAACTGGAGGAGGCCAAGTAAGTGTCCTCAATGAGCTTCATCTCATGCCATTGCCAGGCTGGCCCCAGACCAACTGCTTCCCCCTAATTAGTTCTATTAGCCCAGGGGTTCCCAACCTATGGCCTGTGGCCTGGCCATTCCGTCCAGCCTGCATTGACAACAGAGGAAACATTTACGACAGCCATAAACATGCATGCGCAAATGTACCTACCACAGTTTATGGCAGCATTTGCAGCAGGGGGAAACCACATGTCAGGTCCATTCAGCACTCGGGGCACAAATTGCTTGAGAACCCCTGGGCTAGCCACTTGCCTTTTTTCACCAACAGGTTTTGAGGTCCTGCTTATATTTCAACTTCCCTCTCCCTCTTTTTGTCTCTCTTCACTCACTCTGACTTCTTTCAAATCCTCCCTGTTCATTTTTATAACAAGCCAGAAGAGTTCCAGCCCAGCTTGATTTGCCTCCACTGTTCCCTTATCGTCTTTTCAAAATAGTCCTTAAAAAAAAAAACCATAGACACAATCCAAGACATTTTGCTAACTACCAGCCAAGTAAAGATGCAAATTCAGTCTGGCCAGGTTACCCTGCTATGGTAATAGAGTAGACCATATTGCCAGCAGCTCAATGCCAAGTGTCAGGCAGTGGTTAACTAACCTAACAACCCTGAAGACTAATAGCTTGGGTGCCAAATTCCACAGGGAAGAGTGAGGGTGCCCAATTGGATTAAATCCCACTTGAATCCCTCTTGATGGAGGGCAGCAGCTTCATCCATCCTGGCCTGGGGCTGAGGAGGACTTTGTGTGCCAAAAGGACTCAGGAACAGAAAGTGACTCACAGAACTGGATCAGTGGTACTATCGGTGTCACATTGCGATGCTGAAGGCAGATGAAAGGCCACTGCATTATATTCGCAGGACAATCTTCATGGCTGATCGCCAATATGGCTGAGTGCCAATATCTGGATTCAAATATGGCAAAAGAAGAAGGGGGGAAAGGTAAAAATTATTGAAAACCAGACAAAAAAATTTTTTAGCAATTGAAGCAGAAAATCTTCCCATCTTTTATAGGAAAAATGCAACAAACTATATAGTCACCAATTTGCTGCCTTTTCTTGACAGCCTAAATCTTCTACCTGTGGTGGTTGGCTCTTTCTGCTTAATAGTAAGGCCAGCTCTGCTTACCTTGTGATGGAATCAAGCCATTGACTCACTGTCACCCCCAATTCTATCACAGGAAGAAACTGGCACAGCGGCTGCAAGATGCAGAGGAGGCGGTGGAGGCCGTGAACGCCAAATGTTCATCCCTGGAGAAGACCAAGCATCGTCTGCAGAACGAGATTGAAGATCTCATGGTGGACGTGGAGCGCTCCAACGCAGCCGCGGCTGCCCTGGATAAAAAGCAGAGGAACTTTGACAAAGTATGGAGGGGAGAACCTGGATCAGTGGGCAGTTAGAGCAGGGGTTCCCAACCAAAGGCCCATGGGCCAGATCTGGCCTACAGCACCATTTCATGTGGGACCCTCCACCTCTTCAAGGACATTCAAGAAACAAAATGGCTGTCCCTTTGACACTGATGGGACAAAATGTCCGCCCCCATCGTGCAGGCAAGGCAAAATGGCCATCCAACCCTCAAAGCTGGCTGAGAGAGTGTGACTCGGCCCCTGGCTTGAAAAGGTTGGGAACCCGTGAGTTAAAGTGTGTTACATTGTGGACACTTTGGCACCATCTAGTGGGTATAGAGAGACATGAAGACAGTTTAGGAAACTTAGAATTGGCTAGCTCAAATCAATAGACAATGATTTCTAGCTTCCCCGTCTGGTGGAACAAAGTTGGGATAGTTGGGTGTAAGAGAAACCAACCAATCACGTGTTGCCAAGTTAACTCTGGCAAACGGCAAACTTTTCCAGAGTTTCCCAGGTACACTCTGTGATCTCTGGGGAATATAGATCTCACTCGACTTCTCCACAAGCAGACCAAAATGTGATCTAATTCCTCATGTGATAACCAAGGTCATGTTCAAGGTCTCCCTTGCTTGAAAGCCAGCCTGACTAGGGTGAGGTGCTCGTCTGCGTTTACAGCCAAAGACCGCAGCTCCTCCAGTGGCTCAGTGCGTAAGGCTCTGAGCGTGGAGACTGGAATGAGTAGAGTTCGATACCTGAAAGCTGCACAATACAGGACGTAAAAGGAGCCTCATCCGGGTGTCCTCTGCAAAAATCCTTTCAAACCCAGAATAAACTCTGACACAAAACACACACACACACACACACAAAGCCAGCACTGACTGCATCTGCAGACATTTCCATGGTCATGTGGCAGGCATGACTAGATGCTAGAGTGCATGGAATGCTTTTAACTTTCCTGCTGAAGAGGTACTTATTTATCTACTTGCAATTTCTTGCTTTCAAATGGCTAGGTTGGCAGGAACCAGGGTAGATGACGGGCATGCAGTCTGTCATGCAGCACTTGAGTTTTGAACTGCTAGCCTTCCGACCTTCCAGTCTCCCCTGGCCTGTCCCCCAAACCTGGCCTCCTGAGCTTCCCCAGATGGTCATTCTTTTCCCTACCTGATAGAGATTTGGGCATTTCCGTTTCCATGTGGATATTCCTCATGTCTAAAAGAGTTGGAATATCTTTCCTAAGCAGAGGTGCCTGGCAGTTCGAGCTTCATGATTATTAGTTATTATTTTCTCAAACTGAAAATGCTTCCCCACCCATATCCACTTGGAACCTTCCCAGTCCAACTGGTTGCATTGCCCAACCATTTATGAAGAGGCAGGAAACAAGCCTTTTTCTTTCTCCTCTAGCAACTGTACAAGCCCTGTTAGGCTTAATATGGGGGTTCCCAAACTTTTCCAGCTGGGGGCTGGATCATGCTTTCTCAATCAGCTTTGACAGCCGGATGGCTATATTGCCCTGCCTGGACGATGGGGGTGGCCATTTTGTCCCAACAGCTTCAAAAGGGATGGCCATTTTGTTTCTCAAATGCCCTTGGAGGGGTGGGGTGGGGCCCCATGAAATAGTGCTGTGGGCTAGATCCAGCCCACGGGCCTTAGGTTGGGAACCCCTGTTTAATACATAAATGGTATAAGCAACCGCAGAACATGTTCTCTAACTCCGCTCTTATTCCTTGTCTGTCTTGATTGGCAACCTCAGCTCCTAGCCGAATGGAAGCAGAAGTTTGAGGAATCCCAAACGGAGCTGGAATCTTCACAGAAGGAAGCTCGTTCTCTCAGCACTGAACTCTTCAAGCTGAAGAACGCCTACGAGGAGTCGCTGGAACATCTGGAGACGTTCAAGAGGGAAAACAAGAACTTGCAAGGTGAGGACTCAAGGCTTTGTCAACTGTCCTCCCTTCTTCCACGAGAGCTTATGCTCTGAATAAACCCCTGCTAAAAGCAAGCTGATGTTCTCCTGCCTCTTTTAACAGAGGAGATTTCCGACCTCACCGAGCAGCTTGGAGCCTCCGGCAAGAACATCCATGAGCTGGAGAAAGTGAGGAAGCAGCTGGAGGCTGAGAAGGTGGAATTGCAGGCAGCTCTGGAGGAGGCTGAGGTGGGAACTGTTAAGTTGTTTGAAGTAACAGCAAAGCAGGGCAGGGTTTTAAAGGCACTTTTATGTCCAAATGCATGCCTCTCAGTTCTCCCCCTTTTTAGCCCATGTAATAAGCACACTTGAAGTAGCTACTTGAGAGAAAGAAAAATAGCATTTACTCACAAAATAAGGTCAGAAGATACATGTGGCTCAGGAGTCTTGATGAAGTTGGTTTAGAAAGAAGTCAAGTTAAGTCTTCCACCTATGTGGCCTTGAAGATGGAGGAACTTAAAAATAATCTTTCCTCTTTGAAAGGAAGAAAACAAGAGGGAGGAGGCCAGAGCAAAACAAAGGCCTTAACACATGCAAATAGGGTGAGGTGACCTCTGAGGCAGGAAAGAACCTTTCTAATTGTAATTACAGGCAAACAATGCAAAACAACTTTCTTTAGGTCAGGCTAGTCTTTCCTGTTTCTCTGGTTACTGACAGGAGTTCTCAAACTTTTTAAGCCAGGGGCTAGGCCACACTCCTTCAGACAGCTTTGGGGGTTGGATGGCCATTTTGCCCTTCCTCCACCACATGGCACTTCCTGATGTGGTGGAGCCCCCACATGTAATGGTGCCATGGGTCACATCTGGCCCATAAGCTGCAGGTTGAGAATCCTTGGGTTACTGCATGCTGGAGTTGCACTAGAATACTCAACAGGAACAGCCTTTCAGTCACCATCCCACACTATCATACAAATTCTCTACCCTGCTCCTTTCAGTGTGTTTCTCCTCATCCTTTCTTGCCTGTGTGTCTCCTCTTAGTACCCTATTTATTTATTTTTTGCTTTCTTCCTCCACTTCCCTCTCAGCTTTCAGTTGAATGGTGTGAGAAACCAGGGAGATTATGGGTCTATAATTTCCTAGGATGCAGAATTGACACCCAATAGAATAAAATCTTCATCCTGTCCAGCTCTCAAACTGAAAAATACTACAGACACCGCCCCCACCCCCCTTAGATATATAATGCTACCCAATTAAATTTGTTTGTTACAAACACAGCTTGCTTGTTTTTATATCCGACTGTCTTCCTGTTGTGGTGGGTTTTTGTGTGTATAAAAACAAGTTATTCACTTATGGTCACTTATTCTATCATCTCCAACAGATATTTAAAAAGCTACCCCCAGAAAAGAAAAAAGTCCCTTATTTCCCACACGATTAACTGCTTTTTGTGGCTGAGTTCTCCTTGGATGTGTGTTTCTGCCTGAAGCAAACATTTCTCCCTCAAGTAAACTTCTTTATATTTCTGTATATAAAAACATAACCATTTAAATTTTTTATCATTAATTGTTAAAAGAGAAAAAAAACACACAAACAATATCTGTGTTTGGTAAGGCTGGAATCCAATAAGGTATACATAATATGACACAGCTAATTGTGGCTAATTGGTGAGATGCCATGCTATGTCTCAGTTGTGTGAATAGTTGGACACCTGACTGCACAACCGAGATGTGTTCTGCCACTCATCAGTTAGCCACAATTAGCCGTGGCTTGTACTCAAACCTTACAATAGGATACTGCATACAGTCAATTAAAATTCTGTGTATATTTCAATAGTTTATGGTTATTTCATTAAAACATTCACTTGCTCTGCCATTTTGTTCTTTCCTTCAACTCAATAATATTCCCACATTCCAGGCCTCCCTAGAACATGAAGAAGGCAAAATCCTCCGAGCTCAACTCGAGTTCAACCAGATCAAAGCCGACATTGAGCGCAAATTAGCTGAAAAGGATGAAGAGATGGAACAATCCAAGCGGAACCATATGAGGATGGTGGACTCGCTTCAGGCCTCTCTGGACGCCGAGACCCGCAGCCGCAATGAGGCGATGCGGGTGAAGAAGAAGATGGAGGGTGACCTCAATGAGATGGAGATTCAGCTTAGTCATGCCAACCGCATGGCAGCTGAAGCTCAGAAGCAAGTCAAAACTTTGCAGGGATATCTCAAGGTACTTCCAGAAAGCGGTGGCTTAGATGCCTTCTCTTTCATACCCTGTTCCTCCAGCTTGGCCCTATGGTGCCAACTTCCAGCTTTGATCTCATCCTACCTTTGCTTTCCAGGACACCCAAATACAACTGGATGATGTTGTCCGGGCCAATGAAGACCTGAAAGAAAACATTGCCATAGTAGAACGGAGGAACAACCTGTTGCAGGCAGAGTTGGAGGAGTTGCGTTGCGTGGTGGAGCAGACCGAACGAGCCCGTAAAATGGCAGAGCAGGAACTGATAGAAGCCAGCGAAAGGGTCCAGCTACTCCACACGCAAGTAAGAGGAAACATACAATTAAAGTACTGTAACTTATATTCTTAAAATCTTGTAGATTGTGCAGGGTCAGAAGCTAGATACTGTAGCTTTCAAACGTTTGTTGGTGGAATTATCTGCAACTTTGCTATATGCCTCCAGAGACTTTCTAGAAGGTTTTGAACAAAGATCAATGTTAACCTCCAAATGTTTACTGCTTTCTCAAGGTGGTCTGTGATGTAAATTGACCAGTGTTGGACATGAGGTGAGGCTGGTCACAGACCAGAGTGGAGACATTATATATCTAGAAGATTATGACACGACCAAAGGTTTATAGAGGATCATGTGGATTATGGAAGGACAAATATAGGACCTCAACAAGGAAGGAGAAGTTGACAGAATATCTCTTCCAAACTCCAACACTGGTTGATGCCTCTCAGTTGTAAAGGACGGAATTCATAAGCAGCTCATCAGAATATTCAGGGAAGTGTAGAACTGTGGAATGCAGAATTTTTTAGGGATGGCATAAAATTTGGAGTTTGGCATTTGTGATGAGCAAAGAGCTAGAAGGAGTAACCGGTGGGCAAAATGATCATGTCACACTAAATGGCTGAAGGATACAGAGCAAAACAATCCGATCTCACTCTTTGCCGAAGCCAGTTAGTGAGCCTATAAATCTGTACAAATGTTCAGTTCTGCCCAAAGGCCAACTAGAGTTCATAGAGAGTCCCAGGTTTCATCACAGACCCACATCCAAAATAAGTGTTACTGCTGTATTCATTTTTCATTTCTTGTACAATCCAGAACACCAGCCTCATCAACCAGAAAAAGAAGATGGAGTCTGACTTGTCCCAGCTTCAGACGGAGGTGGAAGAGGCTGTTCAGGAGTGTAGAAATGCTGAGGAGAAGGCCAAGAAAGCCATCACAGATGTGAGTTCTTCTCTACAAAATTTCAACTTGAAAATTTTCTTGAAAGGGTTAGTTCTCACCATCAATTCAAACAAAATATCAAATCAGAGCTTAGAAAGATGATTATTTTTGTTATTTATTGTGCAGAAGACTGAACCAATGTGGGTTTACAGTTTAGACCAGCGTTTCTCAAACTTGGGCTTCCCGGTGTTCTTGGACTTCAATTCCCAGAAGCCCAAATCAGCACTCCTGCTGATTGGTCCAAGAACATCTGGGGGCACAAAGCTGAAAACCCTGGTTTAGACTATTGGCTGAGCATGTATTTGTTATTATAATTTTGGAGTAGCTGCATTACTTGTGAACTGTAATGGAGTATTAGAGAAAACACAAGCAATGATGTCTATATCAGAATTCTTGTTTCCTTTGAAGAGTATAGTCATGTTGTTTCTTGTGATCAAGAACTTTCTGTTGTTGAGGTGAGGACTGACCCTTGGCAGTGTTCACCAAAAGAAGCATCCCTTGAGTATGGGCCAAGCTCTTGCTACACAGGGCTGGGTTGGCCATGTTGAACCCATTCTCTCGTTTACTCCTGTCTTCTCCATGGGACAGGCGGCCATGATGGCAGAGGAGTTGAAGAAGGAACAGGACACCAGCGCCCACCTGGAGCGGATGAAGAAGAACATGGAACAGACCATCAAGGACCTCCAGTTGAGGTTGGATGAGGCCGAGCAGCTGGCCCTCAAAGGAGGCAAGAAGCAGCTGCAGAAGTTGGAGGCCCGAGTGCGGGAGCTAGAGAACGAACTGGAGGCAGAGCAGAAACACAACGCTGAGAATGTCAAGGGGATGCGCAAGTATGAACGGCGCATCAAGGAGCTCACCTACCAGGTAAGCATACACCCTGAGGGCTGCCCTTCTGGTTGGGTCAAGCAAGGTTTTGGAATAGGTATCATTTATAAAATACTCCTCATACCTTGGAAACAATTGTCGTAGTTTTAGCCTTTTAGATGGTGGTGGAGAGCTTTTTTCTAAAATTGGGCTACAGGTTCCGTGCATCCTGTATCTACGGGAAATACGTTCCAAGTCTTAGCACCAATACTTGAAACCACAGATAATAGCAAACCCTATATTTTACATTGCCCCTAGTGGCCAGCTTTGGTAATGTGCCAAATAATTTATCTATACCGCCCCCATACCACATTGTTCTTGGAAGGAGAAGAAAGATATTTACAATTAACAATATATATCTAGTGTTGGTTAATATAAGTAACTTATTATTAGCAGACAGAGCAGCCGCCAGTTTTTGACATTCCGCATTTATGGGAAATTTTAAAAAAAAAAACACCACCTGTTCCTCAGAGGAAATTCAAGGTGCAAAAGACACTTTCGAACAGGGGTTCTCAACCTTTTCAAACCACTGGCCGACCATGCCCTCCCCCTCAGACAGCTGAGCAGGCAAGACTGGTGGTTCCCCCACCATAAACGCCATAAAATGCATCCACAGCTGTCACAAACACATGACAGCTGCGGGCGGATTTATGGCTGTTGTAAACACGTCCGCTTCCGGTGGCAGTGGCGGTAACACAGGCCACATGAAATGGTGCTGCAGGCCTGGGCTGGCCAATGGGTTGTTGGTTGAAAACCCCTAGAACAAGATAAGCTCAGAAATTCGCTCCTCCTCTCATTTTGGAGATCAGAAAACTCAAGCCACCTCTCAGAGGTTTACAACACACTTGCACAATTTTGGTTTTTCTAAATACTGTAATCTGTTTCTCACCACAGAGGTGCTTCAGAACATAAACTGCATTCTTTCAATCTTGAGCAACCTAGAAGGAAATAAAAAACTCAACACTATAAAAATGTAAAGCACGAAGAGTTGGTTCTCTAACTTTGTTTTATAATTACCGAATTCTCTTTCTGCCACATGACGCAGACAGAGGAAGATCGGAAGAACCTTGTCCGTCTCCAAGATCTGGTGGATAAACTTCAGCTGAAGGTGAAGGCATACAAAAGACAGGCAGAAGAAGCGGTAAGGAAGCTGGTTCTGGAAAATCCCATTCTTTTTCTCAACATCGTCAAGAACTCACCATGTTTTCACTCTCCGATACCAAGGGCGGCCTTGAAGGGCCCCAACCAAAGGCATGCACTCTGCATTTCCCCGTCATCTCTCAGTTTTCTGTCCTTATTTCCATATGTGTCTCTTAAAAGCAATCATCACAGAAAGCTCTTTCTGGTTACAAAAAATTCACATAGAATCCTTCTGTTGCTGACAAATGGGCAAATTGCAGCTCGTGTGGGTGTTGGTTACCAAAAGGAACACATGCACCAAAAATAAGAGAGAAAGGCTTTATTGTACGTATGAATATGGGACCCTCTTGCTGCAATAATAAAGCCCTTCTCTCTCTCTCTCTCTCTCTCTCATTTACACGAGCTGCAATTTGCCCATTTTTAGCAACACTTCCTGTTCAGTATCCAACCCTAGATTTTTCCCTGATCCTGCTCATATCTAGATTTAGGTTCCCCCCCAAGCCTTTATTTATACGTAGCCTTGTTGCCTTGAGAACCATGCACACATTTACCCATACAACTGAATGATACAATTGACAACAGATGCAAATGAAAATCCAATATCCGATTCTATTTGAATCAACAACTATAAAAAGCGATGGAATCAAATAAATGCCACTTGTCAGCAAGAAGCAGTGGTTAAAAACAGCCAGGTTGTTAAAAGCAATGACTGTCTGTTGCGGGGTTTTTTAGAGGAGATTGGTGTGTGGGTGGGGGGGGATCTGTTTTCTTTTTTTAAACAACAGGAAAAAAACTAGGTCCATAACAGGGGTGCCTAAACTACAGCCCAGGGGCCGTATGTGGCCCCCGATGCCAATTTGTCCAGCCCACAAAGCCTTTGCCGCTCTTGGAAGCGGAAGTAAAACACGCCCATACAGGCACATTTTACTTCCGCTTCCAGGAGTGATGAGGACTTCGTGGGCCAGATGAATTGGCATTGGGGGCCACATATGGTCCTCAGACTGTAATGACCAGCTCCCTGAACCACGTGACCACCCCACAGCCTGAAAAATAGCTTGCTTGAATTAGAAATGCCACAGCTTTAGTGCCACAGCTAGGGAAAAATCAGGTTCCTAGTGTTGTAAGTCTGAAAAGCTAGATCCCACTGAGAATTGGGGGTGAAGGGATATGAGATGTACTTCTTAAGGGAATCTAAACAGGACCCTGGATGATGATGATGATGATGATGATGATGATGATGATGATGATGATGATGATGATGATGATGATGATGATGATGATGATGATGATGATAACTATCATCATCATAACAAAATGACAGAGCTGGAAGGAATTCTATAGATCTTCAATTTCAACCTTTGTAAAAGAGGCACACAGTGGAGAATCAAACACCCAAATACCTAAACCACTGCAGTCAAATACCTAAAGCGCTGGCCTATCTAGCGGTTCTTAGCTGCCAAATTCTCTCATGCAGCTATTTCTTTTCTTTTGCCTTGAAGAATATCCAGTGGGTGTCGGCTCCATTGTTTAATCATGGGTTTGTTTGTCTCAGGTAGGTTCCTCCATGCACAGCAGGGGTGCCCAAACTTTTTGGGCTGTGTGGATTCACACACACACCATGTGTAAAATGGGAATCCACAGGTGTCCTTGCCTCCGTGCTATTATTGACCAGGCACTCCTAAATATAATATCCCCTGCCTCCTGCAAACTCTGCACATAAAAGCAGTTAGACTGGGCATTTGCAACCTACAGCCTACACCCCTTGGTTGTGGCCCATGGAGTTGCTTCATGTGTCCCTCTGTCCTCGTTTCCCCCGCCGCCACCACAAGTGGCAGAAGCACAGAATTGCACAAAAAATGTGCCAAAAAATGTGATAACTCACTGAAAATGCACAAGAACACGTGAATATGCACAAAAACTCATGTGGAACCATGTGAATGGCTCGCGCAGCCGTCTGTGGGGCAGTGATCCGGCCCACAACACGAAAGGGTTGAGAAAGCCTGAGTTAGACCTCTCCAAAGCTCTGTTTCCTTTGAGTTTTAATATATCCCCCTCTTGCTTTCCGGTCTTGTTCTCAGGAGGAGCTAGCCAACACCAACCTGGCCAAGTTCCGGAAGGTTCAGCATGAGCTGGATGAAGCCGAGGAACGGGCCGATATCGCTGAGTCCCAAGTCAACAAGTTCAGGGCCAAAAGTCGTAATATTGGAGCAAAGGTGAGAACTCGCCCAAAAGCACTGAAATGTGACTTCAGTCCATCCCTTCTGTAGCTGCAGAAAGCCGTTTTGAACTTTAAATGAACTAAAGGGTAAAAAGCCCCTTCTGGCCCTTTCCCCATGCCTCTGCGTACCTGTTAAGGGTCACTCTCACCCTCTCTTATCTCTACCTTGCGTCTAGGTAAAGGTCGCCCTTGCTCGAAAGCCAGTCATATCTAATTCTAGGGTTCAGTGCTCATCTCTGTTTATAGCCAGAGCCAGCACCGTCTGTGTCTGCAAATGTTTCCATGAACACATGGCAGGCATGACTTAAACACCAAACACTGTTTACCTTTCCTGCTGAAGTGGTACCTATTTATCTACTTGCAATTTCTTGTTTTTGAACTGTTAGGTAAGCAGGAGCTGGGACAGAGACAGGAGCTCACTCTGTTGTGCAGGACTCAGGTCTCGAACTGCTGACCTGCCAACCTTCCAGTGGTCAAGTTCAGCATCTTAACCACTGTGCCACTGGTCCCACCTTGCCTCTAGGCATTTGTATATGTTAATTCACATCAGGCCCAGTTTCTAGAAGACAGGAGATGGTCCTTAATGGCCCGAGCCATTAAGGAAATAGCCCAGCCATCAAACTGGCTTAAGTCTGTGAAAGAGGGACAGAGTTTAGGATGAGGTAACAAGGGAGTGTATGGTTTATAAATCTGCCTTTTGTTTTCGTCTATAAAACTACCTGTACAGCTGAACTGCTTGTATTCTTGTCAGAGAAAGAGGGACCTTTTGCAAAAGAAGTTTTAATAAAGCCTTTCTCTCTCTCCTACTTTTGGTGCCACACGAGCTGCGATTTGCCCATTTTCGGCAACACCTCCCCTATTATACTTCTTTACTGATGGCTACTTTTCTGTTTCTTTCTCTTTCTCCTTCCATTTCCATTGCAGAAAGGGCTGAATGAAGAGTAATTCCTCCGAAGATCACCTGTCCCATCTTCATATGCGCAAAACGCACCTAACTCCATTCCCAAAGGGCTTTGGAGGAAGCTTTCCCCCACCTTCTGCCTTCTGTATATTCAGCACTGCTCTTAAAGTGTAGAATAAAGAAAATCAAATACAGTACTGTCATTCTCTACATGATGTTTTCCTCTGTGTCTTTGAGTGTCTGTGTGAGAGAGATGCAAGTGCATGTGTGCTGAGATGCAAGTTTGTTTGGCTCACCATAAAGACGAGCTACAATAGATACAGGTATGAAGTTCAGGGGCACCTGCTAGGTTCAAGCTAAGATGGCCAGTTCTAGAATCCACTTTTATTATTACAAGTAAAGGTAAAGGTTTCCCTTGCCCGAGAGCCAGTCGTGTCCAACTCTAGGGTTCAGTGTTCATCTGTTTCAAAGCCAAAGAGCCAGCACTGTCTACTTCTGCAGATGTTTCTGTGGTCATGTGGCAGGCATGACTAGACACCGGAGTGCATGGAATGCTGTTCACCTTCCCACCCAAAATAATAATAATTTCTTGTCAGAAATTATTCTGGGTTGAAAGGATTTTTCCTGGAGAAGGTTCACTCAGGAGATGCCCAAATGAGGCTCCTTTCATGTCCCAAACATCTTTTTCCACCGAAGTGGGGTCCCTGTTTATCTACTTGCAATTACTTAATTTCGATCTGCTAGGTTGGCAGGAGCTGAGACAGAGTCCATCATGCAGTACTCGGGTCTTGAACTGCCGACTTGCCAGCCTTCCAGTTAACAAGGCGAGCTTCTTAACCACTGAGCCACCGCAGCCCCACCTGCCATAATAGTAATAATTAAAGTGCATGGTAGACTGCTTCTGCATAAAGTGCTCACTACTTTGCAGACACTAAATAAATATAGCTTTTTTTATTTGGAAGGGGCGTCTCTTGTACTGCTTCTTCTCCCTTATGTAGACTTCTGATAATCCCGGGGACTCTCATTTCCTAAGTTTGTGGGTATTTGTAGGGTGAATGTAACTTCTTCTTGTGCCATATCCAATTCCAAATGTGGGCAATCAGCCATGAAGATTGTCCTGGGAGCAATATAATGCAGTGGCCTTCCACTTGCCTTCCACATCGTAACATGATGCCCATAGTACCACTGATCCAGTTCTGTGAGTCATTTTCTGGTTCTGAGCCCTTTTGGAACGTGAGGTCCTCCTCAGCCCCAGCCTAGTATTGATGAAGCTGCTGCCCTTCATCCAAATGGACTCAAGTGGGATTTAATCCATTTGGGGACCATCTCATTTCCCTGTGGACTTTGGTACCCAAGGCCGCTAGATCTCTGGGTGATCAGGCTAATGAACTGCCACCTGACGATGGAAGCCGTTGCTAGCAGTATGGTCTAGTCCTGTGGTTCCCACAGGGGGGCAGTTTGATTTTTAAGGGGGGCAATTTGAGAATGGGTTATTAACAGTGAATTTTTTGGAAGTCTGTTTAGACCAAGTTAATGGTCTTTTCGACTTCTTCCACAAGAATAGGAGTTCATTTTTTGAATAATAAGGATTAGATGTCACATGGGGGTAGGATCAGGATTTTAGAGCTGCTTAGGTGGGGCATGGCAAAAAAAAAACACATAAAAAAACAAGGTTGAGAACCTCTGGTCTACTCTATTATCATAGCAGAATAACCTGGCCACACTCGATGAGTGTCACTTATTTTTTTTTTATTTATTTATTTATTTATTTATTTATTTATTTATTAGTCACACTTATTCATCGCCCTTCTCACCAAAGTGACCCAGGGTGATTAACTACAGAAACATCAATAACAGTTAAAACCAATTTAAAATTATTAAGTCAAAAGTTCAAAACTAGCTAAAACGGATTAAAAGTTTAAAAAGTAAACTAAAATTACAGCTAAGAAATTGAGGACAAGGGGGCTCAGATTAGCCAACGGGCTGGGGTCGTCATATCACCCGTCCCCCAAACCCAGCCAGCCAGCCAAGTTTTCACTCCTTTCCTTAAGGACAGCAGCTTTGTCTGCATACGTAACGCAACTGGCAGGAGGTTCCATAGGGCTGGGGCAGACACAGAGAAGGCCCTCTTTCTGGTGCCAGAGAGGTGCGCCTCTCTGGCCGATGGCACAACCAAAGAGCCTCTCCGGAAAATAATTAGGGGATTTCCAGAGGTTTTGCTGCCTTCTTTCACCTCCTTTTCCATCTCTTGATGACAAGAGATGAAGTGGTTAGCTGAGACTCACTTCGTAACTGTTAGCTAGTGATAAGGCTTTTGAGCATTGCCTTTGTGGGCCTAGAGCAGGGCTCTCCAGCCTTTTCTTGCCAGGGGCCTGATCAGGCCCACTCAGTCGCTGAGGGGCCGGTCACAAGGTTCTTCCCAGTGGTGGTGGCAGAGGTGTGTGCAATTGCAGTATGTGCAATTTCCCACCTCTGCTGCTTCCGTATGAGAAGGGAGCAAGGAAGGAACATTTTCACACCATGTTTGAATTTTTTCCACCAGATTTTTGTGTGTTTCAGTGTGAAAATGCGGCAATTTTGCCTCTTCCAGTGATGTCAGGGCACTTCTGTCATTGGCGACAATTCAGCCAAGGAGCTGGAGCCGGCCCACAGGCCATAGGTTGGGAACCCCTAGCCTAAAGCTCTCCATGGATTGTGTCTCTGTCGCAGGGGTTACCAAGGAGGCAGCAGAGTATTCACACAGGCTTTCTTCACTGTTATTTCTAGCTCCTCACTGTGCATTAACGTTAAAAAGTTAGGAAGCACCATAGCACTGAACTCTGCCCTGTGCCTACAAAACAACACAACTGAGCACAACATTTAGAAGGCGTTTCTGTCAGTGCTTCATAGCTTATGATTTGCTGTTCCTGCCTCTAAATCCCTTACTTTCTGAACAAATGCTGCCCTCTTGTATCTTTTCCTGGCATGAATCCTATTTTTTCTCTGCGCAGAGAGAGAGGAAGTCTAAAAAGCAGGGGTCTCTTTGCTATGCGAATGAATTTTGTGTAGAAATTTGCAGTTTAATTTCCATGGAACTCAATTGCTTTGGAATACGTATTATGATTTAACTCAGGGGTGCCCAAACTTTTTGGGCCATGGGCCGATCATGTGGTTCAGGGAGCAGGTCACTAAGGCCCGGGGGCCGGGTATGGCCCCCAACGCCAATTCATCTGGCCCACGAAGCCCTCGTCGCTCCTGGAAGTGGAAGTAAAACATGCCCATACAGGCACATTTTACTTCCACTTCCAGGAACGAAGAGGGCTTCGCGGGCCAGATGAATTGGTGTCAGGGGCCACACCTGGCCCCTGGGCCTTAGTTTGGTTTAACTAGAGAAAAGAGTTGTAATAAATAAATATAGAACAGGGGCAGAAAAAACTCCCAGAAAGAGACCTGCAATAAATAAATTTCATGTCACAAATTACTCTGGGTTGAAAGGATTTTGCTGGAGAAACTCTGCTCAGGAGATGCCCAAAGGAGGCTCCTTTCATGTCCCCAAGATCCGTCCTGCAACACTTGTGTATCAAACCCTGACCTTCCAGTCGCCAAGCTCAGTGACTTATCCACTAAGCCACTGCAGTGCTGCAATAATAGAAAGCCTAACATTTGAATAACATCGACTATATTTGTTAGATTTAAGAATTTTTACACCAGAGCTTCAAGGAATAAAGCAGTGTGTTCAACAAGGTGATGCAGAATATTCTCGCTTTGAAATTCATTGACAGGAGCCATAAATTAAATAGTGAGGGTATGTTTCTAAAGTTTCCTTAACAAGGCTGATCCAGGAAGAGCTTTATGGCAAGAACAAACATTCTTGAGGGTACACAAGAGCAAAACCAAATTAAAAGATGGAGGAAGGAGCTCACTGGACAAGGAACAACATTAAAGGGGGATTTGGCTGGGGAACTCAACCTCCCCTACGTCACTTGGAGGACCCTGAATAGGCTGAAGGTTGGAGTCCCTAAATGCAAGACCAACATGCTCAAGTGGGGGCTGTTGGCAGACAATCACACACTGTGTGAATGTGGAGAGATACAGAATCTGGTTCATTTACTGGTCTGCTGATTACTGCCAGAAATCTGCACCAACGAGGACTTAAGTTTGGCCAATGACAAAGCCAAGAACGTGGCTTCATTTTCGGCAAACCAGGATTTGATCGGCCGGGACAGAGGAGGAGGAGGAGGAGGAGGAGGAGGAGGAGGAGGAGGAGGAGAAGGAGAAGGAGAAGAAGAAGAAGAAGAAGAAGAAGAAGAAGAAGAAGAAGAAGAAGAAGAAGAAGAAGAAGAAGAAGAAGAAGAAGAAGAAGAAGAAGAAGTAGAAGAAGAAGAAGAAGAAGGCTGATCTAGGATTGTTTGAATACTTAGACAAACGACAAAATGACTTTTTCTTGGAACATATACAGGTGACTGTTTGACATCTCCTATAACTTGCTGCCCGAATCAGCCACTTCAATGTGCCTAGTGTGGTTTTTCAAATGAAAAAAGGGTGGGTTGGAATTCGAGACCTTTTTATTTTACCAGTTTGGACTCAATTCTACCTCGACCACCTTTTTTTTGAGGGGGAGGGGGGACTTTTAACAGAGAAAATGGCCCTTTCCTGCGCAATCACCACCTGCCATCAGATCTCTCCCTAATTCAATCCAGTTTACTCGTTATGGGATTTTAAATATGTTTCACTGTCATTTGTGGTTGCTCAGTGGTTAAGAAGCTTGCCTTGTTAGCTGGAAGACTGGCAAGTTGGCAGTTCGAAACCTGAATACTGCATGACAGATTGAGCACCCGTCTCTGTCCCAGCTCATGGAGACATGAAAGGAGCCGCATTTGGGCATCACCTGAGCGGAGTTTCTTCAGCAAAAAACATTTCAATCCAAAATAATTGCTGATAAATGTTGCTAAAAAGGCAACTCTTTGCATTACTTTTTACACAACTTTTCATTAAGTAGGAAAAAACTCCCTTAGGCTTGATAAGCAAAAATCTTAAAACTTGAAAGTTTGAAAAATTCCTATCAAAATCCTTTCAAAATTCCTCTTAAAATAATGCTTGAAGCAAATGGAGAAGACATTTGTTGTATCAATAACACAGTGTTTGTTCACACCTGTGAAATTGGATTAGAAATATAACTTTGTGGCACCCATGTTATCTAGGTAATAAATGTTCTCTATAGTTCATTTCTTGTAGGCTAGGCTTTGTGATTACTTTTTTAAAAAAAATTTTTGGCTTACCTTCATCTTAAAATAAAACCTCAACATAATACTGATTGCGTCTGTCTGTCTGTCTCCCACCATACATTGGTTTATTTACTTTCTAATTAATATACTTTGAAAGTTAGTGTTAATATAGTTTTTTAAAATTATGCTTTATACTTACTTTTTAATGTAGTATAATTAATATACTATTTATTAATGTAATTTTGAGGACTGCGGTGGCTCAAATGGTTAAGACACTAAACTTGCTGACTGGAAGGTCGGAGTTTGATTCCCGGGTACTGCATGATGGAGTGAGTTCCTGTCTCGGTCCCAGCTCCAACCTTCCAGCTCCTGCCTGGAAGGTTGGCAGGTCAGCAGTCTGAGACCCAAGTGCTGTAATACAGAATGAGCTCCTGTCTCTGCCCCAGCTCCTGCCAACCTAGCAGTTTGAAAGCAAGAAATTGCAAGTAGATAAATAGGGACCACTTTGGTGGGAAGGTAAACAGTGTTCCATGCACTCCGGTGCTGAAACATGCCTGCCACATGTCCACAGAAATGTCTGAAGATGCAGACAGCGCTGGCTCTTTGGCTATAAACAGAGCTGAGCACTGAACCCTAGAGTTGGATATGACTGGCTTTTGAGCAAGGGCGACCTATACCTTTACCTAATATCATTTACATTAAAAACACAAAATTGGTTCTAAATCCCACAAAATGACAGCACAAAAGGGAGTGCATAATAAGCAATGACTAAACAATAATGTTCATACTTTTTTAACATATCAGAAAGCAAAAACAAAAAACACTGCAGCACTTTAAAGACTAACTGCTATATTTTTAATGTGAGCTTTTTGTGGATCAAGTCGACTTCGTCAGACATAGGAGTGAAATAGCAAGGCATGAGTTTATATACACCAGACTTTTTAAAAAATGATAATGAAAAAACTTAGTCTTCTGTTAGTCATTGTATTACTTTTAAAAAACCACAGACACACAAGCCTGCATGTCTCGTATCATCAGATGAAACAGAACCTGTTGCAGGTAAAGTCCTTGTAACACAAAACCTCCAAATTCTGGGAATAGAGACATACCTGGGGGTATTAAAAGGAAATCAGTGAACCCCATGGAAGAGAAGCCCAGTTGCTCTTCAAACATGTTGACTTTTGCGACCTTTGTTCGTCTTGTAGCCTTGCAAGCATCTTTGTTCAATTCCATCCCATCTTGCCTGCCGCCAGCCCTTCTTTAAAGAAAGAGCTGTACCAAGCTAGAGATGTGTTTTCTGTTCAACTGCGAACTGGAACACGATCTGCCTTATTTACGCATCTCTGACTGAGGTGACCGGGGAGAAAATCCCGAGGCATTTACGGGTTGGACTGGCATCTGACAGCCACTGATTTGAAAGGCTCAATGTGATTAAGTGGGCAAAGGGGAACCGAAAGTGTCAATACCTAATATAGGAAGATGCTGAGCCTCACCAAAAATGGAGACTGAAGACTTCATCCTACAGTCAAACTCAAGGCCTCTCCTGCACTCTCCAGTCACTGAGAGACTGGAGAAGGTCTTTGGGCAAGGTCACTAGCCTAATTTTTGCTCCCTCAATTTGCACTGTAAAATGAGGAACTTCTGCCAAAGCCCCATGTTGCCTTGAGCTTGGGCTTCCCTTCTTTTTATAAATGAGCGTTGTCGCACAAAGGTTAGAGCAGGGATCCCCATCCTTTTCAAATCAGGGGCCGGGTCATGCTCTCTCAGTCAGCTTCAAGGGCCAGACGGCCATTTTGCCCTGCCTGCATGATGGGGGTGGCCATTTTGTCTTTACAATTTTATTGTTATTCCAACAGCTTCAAAGAGGAAGCAATTTTGTTTCTTGAATGCCCTTGGATGGGTGGGGTGGGGGCAACATGAAATGGCACCATGGGCCGGATCCAGCCCATGGGGTTTAGGTTGGGTTCCCCTGGCTTAGAGAGTCCCCAAACACATGTATACAAGAAAAAAATGAACTACTGTATCCGGAGGCACAGAATTTCTTTTCTCAACTGGTGTAGGTTTGTGGCATCCAGTCACTATACACATGGCTTCATTAACAGCGATGTTGATTTGTTTTGCGTGTATGGATATGCTTCGTACTTGAGCAGCATACTCGGCTGCGGAGACGCTCAGTACCAAAGCTGATGTACACAGTGTGGATAGTTGAGTTCCTCATTTATAGTTTCTGAGTTTCCTGATGGTGCTGTTCCTTGTACTAACTTTGGCTTTGGTATTCAGGCAGTGTTGCTCAAAAGAGAGTATCCTGTCAAGCATCACACTGAAGTGTTTTGGTGCGCTCTCTCTCTCTCTCTTTCTCTTGAGAGAGAGAGAGAGCCATTGCTGTGTCATCCACATAGATGAATAATTTTGCATCGTTGGGAACTGGTTGACAACACACTTCCTTGGGGCAGTCTATTCTTCTGCATCCTCCATCTCCTGTTTTTTCAATTCATCGTCACATAGAATCTTCTGTTCTGGAGGAAGCTGCCAATCACCCTAGTAAGCTTGTTATCTTTGGTAATATTATTCATTTTATGGAGCAGAATCCTATGATTGACAGTATCATACGCTGCAGTTAGGTCAATGAAAGCCACTCCCGTAATTAGCTTTCTTTCAAAGCTAAGGTGTACGTAAGGTTAAGAATTTGACCACAACATGACCTGCCCAGCCTGAACCCTGCTTGCTCCTTCATGATCTTTCCATCAATAAATTTGTAAATGTTTATTTATTTATTTAGATTTGTACAGCCACCCAATCACCAAAGCGACTACGATTGTGAATCATCTGTTCTAGTGCTGTATAAAGATGGCAAAGGAGTGACAATGGTTGGTATCTTTTCAGATCATCTGGGTCTTCCATAAAGCAACAACTCTAGCCTGTTTCCACAATTTAGTAACCTTAAATTCATCTATTCAGTTGTTCATTAATTGAAGGAGCCATTCCAAAGTGTGGAGACCAAACTGCTTTATCTGCTCTGTGCTTATGTCATTGATACCTGCTGCTTTATTCAGTTTCATTCTGTTTATAGTTGATCTGACTGATTGCCTTTCTCCATAACCTACAGTCTTTATCCACCTCGTTGGAGGTTTAGGGAGGTGGGAACAGATGTTGGATTCGATTCTGGCAAATTTGCTATTGTATTTTGTACCGAGCAGCACATTCCAGGCAGAATTTGCTGACGAGACAAAAGGAAATGGAGGGAATGTGGAACGTGTCACCTGATGAACAAACAGCAGATTAAAATATACATACGTGCAAATGAGATTAAGGCAAATTGGTATGTGCCAAAGAGGGATCACAAGCATTAATTCTAATATTAGAGGAGATTAGAGGAGATGAAAGTCCACAGATGTATAGATTAGTCTGGCTTACTCCGGAGCTCTTGATTAAACTGATTAAAATAGGTTGGCACTATTAAAATAAGCTTGCAAAGATCAGAATGGGGACTATGGATAGGTATTTTTTAAAAAAAGAAATGGAAGAAAATTGGAGGTCAAAAGTCAAGCTGAAGAGAAGAGGACCTGAGAAAGTTCAGCTGGCTTCCCAAATATATCCAGAAATTTGTCCCCAGTTGGAAAAATGGTTTCCTTACTGCTAGTAAAGGTAAAGGTCACCCTTACTTGAAATCCAGCTGTATCCAGCTCTAGGGGTCGGTGCTCATCTCTGTTATAGCTATAAAGCCTGCACTGTCTGCATCTGCAGACATTTCCGTGGACATGTGGCAGACATGACTAAACACTGGAGTGCATGGAATGCAGTTACCTTTCCTACTAAAGGGGTACCTATTTATCTACTTGCAATGTCTTGCTTTTGAACTGCTAGGTTGGCAGGAGCTGGGACAGAGACAGGAGCTCACTCCGTCGTGCAGCACTTGGGTCTTGAACTGTGTGTGAGAGAGCGAGCCTTTCTGTCTGTTGTAGCAGAGACTGGAAGGGATATTGATGGAAGTAAACAGTATGTTAAAGAATGTAATGAACCAGCTTGGTTTTAAATGCAGGCATCACTAACTATGGCAGAAAGATAACAGCCTAATCACAGGAACAGTTATTCTCCACTTAAAAATACATTATAACATTGATCAGCACCATCGACAAGATAATGAAGTTGAATCCCACTGCACTTTTGAATCATCTTCATTCTTTATAACCGACGGGGTGGCTATAACAAAGAGGAATGGTGCGCAGCTTTCCCGATCCTGTGATGAACAACTCTGTATAACTCAAAAGTCTGCT
The DNA here is from genome assembly GCA_030440675.1 of Furcifer pardalis. NCBI lineage: Eukaryota > Metazoa > Chordata > Lepidosauria > Squamata > Chamaeleonidae > Furcifer > Furcifer pardalis. The sequence goes on from CP126897.1 coordinate 4,607,608, forward strand.
CTTTTTCCTCCCTTCTGTACAAATGAAGTTCCATACAGATCCTCTAGTCTATATGGTATGGTTTCTCCCCAACTTAGCACAGGGGGTGTAAAAATGAACCCAAACAGAAATGTTAGAAGTCTTCTTCCTTTCCCCAAACCAGACAAAAAACTATTCAAAATGTTTCTCTTTCAGTGCGTGAAACTTTTTTAAAAAACTATGACTTACAATTCACTATCATGCCATTCCCCCTCTATGGCTAATTTAGCATTCTTTATGGGGAGAAGGATAGAAAAGAAAATGATCATAAGGATTCCCTCTTCCCCATTTAAACAGATGGATTTTCTGTGTTTTTAGAATGTTGTCTGGCCTTTTCCAGCTCTTAAAAAGTTCCTTTTTAAAAAGTAGCATTCCCAAAATCTCCCAGCCAGCTAGCAATGCTCTTTTCCAAAAAAAATTTACAACAATCTCTCCAATCGATGGGACTTTTTGCTCCCCACATCTCATTCACACACACAGAACGTACGTGTGAAAACCCCTTAAGAGATTGTGTGCAAACCCCTTAAGAAATTTCACCATATGAGGAATACCTGATGACATGGTGGTCCGGCACTTCACATCATCTCTTGTTTCAAATTAAACTGACACGAGATCAGCTGGGGTGTCAGTTTTTGGGGAACTCCTGGGAAGTTTTTGGGGAGAGACACGAAACGATTGTGGGAAGGCAGGAAAAGTTTGAGAGCATAGAAATATCTCCCAGCAGGGAAAAGGAGTTCAGTAAAAAGAGGGAGGGAACAGCCCCCGTCAAACATAAGCCCAGTCCCACATTTAAAAATAGGTGACTCCCCCATCCCAAACCTCTGAATATGAAGCTCTGTCAGTCTTGCAGCCACCTGGAACAGGGCAGGAGAAAGAACAGCAAACAGATCACCTGTCTAGATAGGAAGTCTAGCTTGATAAATATTCAAGCTTCAAGTTTATTTATTGTATAGTATTTGGCTTGAGCAGAATAGGACAGAACAAATGCAATTAATGTCCTATTTTTAAAAAAAGATGTAACTGTAGGTTTAATCTTTGTTTGGTAATTATTGGCTATTTGTTTAAAAAAAATTGAATTACCTGAAATGCAGAGTCTTCTCCTTGAAACAATAAAATGCAACACTCAAGGGTGTGCATAGCTTAATACTTCCCATATAAAAACCAGAATCTAAGCTTTATAACCAAGTTCCCCAGGCAGGCTAAGAAGCAAGAAACAAAGAATCATTGTAAAATCAAATCAGATTTTGTGGGAAATAATTTTTATCTAGGTATGTGAAGCTGGGGGAACAAGACTCTGGCACTTTCTCTGTAACTGATTTATTTGCACCTGCCAATAGATATATGAGATGCCACCCAAAGGTCCTACCTGGGTATTTCAAGAGCACAACAGATAGTTGTCTGGTTTGATTATCTCTGTAAAAAGTATAGACAAAAAAAGGATGTGAACCAGTAATTCAAAGGTCATCTTCCTACAATAGCTGAATCATTCATTAAAGGCTCCAATAAAATTGAGGAGAGTAATCATTTCAGCATTGTTCTCCAAGGAGGCAGTGTAGTCTGTCTGTCTGTCTGTCTGTCTGTCTACCTGCTTGCCTGTCTGTTGGGGGGGGGGGTTGTCTATGAATCCCAAAAACAACTTTTTTTTAGATACATGAGATATTCAAAGAATGGTTTACCAGTGCTACCCATCTCGTGCCCCAGTGTACTTCCATGACTGCACAGAGACTTAAAGCCAGGTCTTTTAAGTCCTAGACCATGAGTTCCCAATCTAAGGCCCATAGGCCGGATCTGGCTCACAGCATCATTTTATGTGGCCCCCCATCCCTCCAAGGGCATTTGAGAATCAAAATGGCCACTCCTTTGAAGCTGTTGGGACAAAATGGCTACCCCCTCCCCTCTTGTAGGTAGGGTAAAATGGCCATCCAGCCCTCGAAGCTGACTGAGAGAGCATGACCCAGCCCCTGGTTTGAAAAGGTTGGGAACTCCTGTCCTAGACCTTGGCCATCATTTCATCCACCTCAGCCCACTGGTTGTCAAAGCAGGGGTGGAAATTTTGTAAGTGTTTTGACCCAACCTAAAAGCAAATATGACCAAACAAAGTTGCCCATGATTTAGGGCAACATCGTTTTCTTCTTTCATGTCCCAATCAAACCCCGGATTCCCAAAACAAAGCCACTTTCTTGGCTTTGTCATTGGCCAAACTTAAGTCCTCATCGCTGCACGTTTCTGACAGCAATCGGCAGACCAGTAAATGAACCAGATTCTGTATGTCTCCACATTCACACAGCGTGTTGTCCGCCAGCAGCCCCCACTTGAGCAATTGTCCTCCAGCAGTCCCCACTTGAGATAATTAAGTTGCTTAGGCAAGTGGGGTGGCATAAAAATCGAACAATTAAATTAAAATTAAATTAAGGCAGGGCTGTCTGGAAGAGACCAAATTGCTGGGAAAGGTTGAAGGCAGCAGAAAAATACAAAAACCAAACATGGGATGGATCTACTTAATGAAGGAAACTATAGCCTTGAGTTTACAAGAACCGAAGAGGGCTGTGGAGGACACAGGGCTTTCTGGAAGCCACTATGTATTGGTAGTGACAACATGGCATGCAACAAATTTGCCTGATGAACTGGACTTGATCTACAAAACCCAACGTTAAAATACAGCAGTTAGTCTTTAAGGTGCCAAAACATTTTGTTGTTTTGTTTTGTTTACTCTGTGATATGCTTGCACAGACAAACACGGCTGCTGCTTCAACAATTTCATTAAACTTTCTGTTCTTATATATTTTAATATTTTTTTGGCACTGGTTGCATCACATATTTTCAATCTCTGCATGTTGGGTTGGGATGGTGGGTTGGGTTTTTGCTTACTCTCTGCCAACTGCCTTTGGTAATGGTTCTTATCATTAAACAGATGGCATATACATCTATCAAGTAAGTAAGTAAGTAAGTAAGTAAGTAAGTAAGTAAGTAAGTAAGTAAGTAAGTAAGTAAGTAAGTAAGTAATTTTTAAAGTGTTTTTAAAATTGTTGGAAATCACCCTGGGTCCCTTCAGGGAGGAGGGCGACAAACAAATATAAATAAATAAATAAATAAATAAATAAATAAATACAGTATAGTGGGTTAATGTAATTAATACATTCTCTGGGACATTTCTTACAGCGAAAATTACTTTAACTGAATTTCCCATAGGAATGCTTTGAAAACCAAAATACTTTAACCAACATACAGCATCCCATAGGAATGCATTGAAAACCAATTAATCCATTCTGGGGGGGAAATCCTTAACCGAGCCACTATTTTCTATGGATTTCCTATTGTTATGTGATTTTATGTTAACTGAGCCGTAAGTAAGTAAGTAAGTAAGTAAGTAAGTAAGTAAGTAAGTAAGTAAGTACCGTAAATAAATAAATAAATAAATAAATAAATAAATAAAAGATATGGGAAGCCAGCCTAAAGAAACACCGACAGTCGCCAAGACCTCCTGCTGGAAGAACATGGGAGTGGTTTGGTATGATGATGGGGATGATGATGATGTACACAGGGCTTTAGAACAGAAGGACAATGAGGCAGGTGGACATGGGTCAGAATGAAGGGAATTCTCTGTGTAGGGGATGCTGGCACGGCTGCCATGGCGGGGAATCAACAGACCCCAGATTCTGTTGCAAAGACCATCACAACTGTGATGACACAGGCACATTTCCATGTGCGCGCACACACAGGGATTCTTTTTCAGGGGGGGGGCTTCTCTGAGACCCACGGAATGTGTCACCTCTTGCAGGATAACAGTTGAACTCTTGTGGGGCGATCCACTTTATACTGACTAAGTGGGCATGATGTTCAAGGAACAAGGCCAAATTTAATTCCTCCTCCCTCCGGATCTCTTGCTCACACTCTTTGGCTGCAAAAGTCCGAAGGCCTTGAGATAATTAACTCTCCCTGCCTGCCATTGTCCCTGCCAGCCCTCCCCGATCGCCCCTAATATATCCCCCTGTTTCTTTTTTGTCTCAATATGGAAAGAGTGAGATTCCAGCCAACCGGCCAAGGCTCGGATGCTGTCAGCGGCAGCTGGGTGTGAAGAGAGATATTTCCCAGAGAGAAGAGAATGCACCACTCCCAGATACCAAAACCTGGCTCTCATCGCCCCCCCCTTCCCCTTCCCCGTCCCCAAACCCCACCGCCAGCTTCCCCAAGTCTGGTTCTTCCACCCCACTCTGGCTCCCATTTGCCTGAACCTGGAAATTTCGGCTCAGTGGCCTCCCCTCCATCCAACACCCCAGTCAGGAGGAAGATTTGAACAAAGCAGTCTTCACTGTATCTTGCATGCAAAAGAAGCCACGGAAATACAGAGGGTAACCCCCCCCCCTACACATTTTAAGAAAGGGAAAAGCTTGTATTGAGACTCAGAGAGTAAACAAAACGAAAACATGATTGCACTTGAAAGACTAACTCATGCGTTCTCAACCTTTTTAAGCCGGGGGCCATTGGGTCATGCTCCCTCAGGCAGCTTCAGGGGCTGGACAGCCGTTTAGCCCTTCCTCCACCACATGGCACTTCCTGGTGTGGTGGAAGCAGTGGGGGGCCCACATGAAATGGCACCACTGGCCGCATCTGGCCCATGGGCCGCGGGTTGAGAATCCCTGGACTAATTGCTTTATTTTAATGTTAGCTTTCGTGGATCATTGTACTGTATTAAGACTAACACAATATATACCAATAACAAAAGATAAATACAAGTCATGTTTGACTTCTGCAATAACAAGAGTGGCTGGAAGGGGTGACCATCAGCATCTAGATGGGGTTCACAGAAAGAGCCTTCTCAAAGATTGTGGCATTTTTGAACCACAATCAGGTATACCTTGTTGTGTCGGGCAACCTTTCTCACACTAGGTCAGGTGAAAGGAACTACAGAATGAATTCACCCAAAGGTGGCTTCATTTTGGCAGTTTCACGCGTGGTCTAGACACAGAAGAAGAAGCATCCAGACAGACTTATATGCATATGGCGAAGTACGACTTGAGCAACATTGACTAAAGAGTCCATTTGTGTTGCTGCGCATGCTGTTTCAATTCCTTCCCAAAGTGCTCCCAGTGTAGCCAGTTTTCTATGGTACAACACATCCTTTAAGATCCTGCATAGGTAGAAGTCAAGTTAGTGTTAAGTCAGGACAACACGGGGGAAACTAAACCACACCTCTTCAAATTGTTCTTGCGCTCCTCGAATGACAACCCTGCTTCTGCCATTTTCTTTGACTGTCCAGCTTGTCACATGGTGATGCTAGCATTCATTCTTTTGAGCAAACGTCATACTACATATCAATGCCGTGAATTCAATTGGACTTTGAAAAGTAATATCAGAAAACAAAACCAAAAATGTAATAAACCAAAATAAAAAATCTGTAGCACTTTAAAGACTAACTGCTATATTTTTATTGTTAGCTTTCGTGGATTAAGTCCACTTCTTCAGACAAGGAGTGAAACTTCCAGTCAGGGTTTATATATACCAAATGTAGGGGTCTGGATGCGGTACCCTGCAGTTTGAGACCCAGGTACTGCATGACAGATTGAGCGCCTGTTTCTGTCCCAGCTCTTGGGGACATGAAAGGGCATCCTCTGAGTGGAGTTTCTCCAGCAAAAACCCTTTCAAACCAGAATAATTTCCATCATGAAATGACGATGACAACGACTCCACCGGCGACAGCGACGGCGACAACGATGTTGTGAGGGTGAAGGGAGCAAACTGTGTCAATTGCCTTCAACTGCTTAGAAAATGTGGGAATGAGGGAATATAAAGGTACAGTACTGTACAATAAAACCTCACATAAAGACACCTCACTTAGAGAGTAACTTGCTTAAATACCAGAATTTTCTCTGAATGGTCACCCCGCTTAACAACTAAAACCAAACAAAAACTCGCTTAACAACTAAGTCAGGGTTCACAATTCCCCCCACACTCAAAATCACAATTGGTCATTTACAATGGTGTTTCGCTTAAAGAGCAAACTCTCTTAAAGAGCAATCCTGTGGAACACATTATGCTCTTTAAGCAAGGTACCACTGTACTTTATTTTGTAAGGAAACTGAATGTGTTGCCAGTGATGGAGAAGTAAACTTGGGAGTCTAATTGACACGATTCAGAGCCAGCTCCTACCTTAGATGCAAATATGCTCTATATCAGTGATGACAAACCTTGGCACTTTGGCTCTTCTTGAACTTCAATTCACAGAAGCCCCGATCAGCAGGAGTGCTAAGGTTCACCACCACAGGCATATATTAAGAAATGACCATTGGTTTTTAAGTTTCTGCCAGGAACGGGTCTTTTGTAAAGCTATTGGCTCTCCATTGCCCTTTCCAAAACCCAACCAGAATAAAATAATTTGCATTACAACAGGGACAGTTTACAAGAGTTTGCCATTCCTGGGAAAATCCTTTTCTCTCCCAGCTAGTGAGAGGAATGTGCCTAAGTTTAGAAGCCGCAGGGAAGCCTGAGGAGTGGCTGAAGCCCTGGCTCCGGTCCTGTGTTGTTTGTAACTCATCAGATGCATGGTGCCTTTCTAGAAAATTCAGTACAGCAAAGACCATCAGGCCCCAGGGCTTCGCTTTGTTATATTACGAGTTCTCTTGGAGGAGACTGAAAGTCTGCCTAATCCAGCCTTCTGTTGCTGACAGTTCCCAACCAGCTGCTTCCAGGAAATTCATTACCCTGAGACATGATGCCAATAACCTTTTATTTCTCTTTCCTTCTAACACCTGTTATTCAGAGGTACACTGCCTCTGGATATGTAGGTTTGGTTTAGCTACTGTGGCAAATAGGGTCCAATTGGCATCCCCCCCCCCCCAAGTTGATCTAGCAGGAGGCCGGTTTTAGTAATGGCAGTGGTGGTGGCTGAGCCATGGGGGGGGGGGGGACGGGGGACAAGCACAAGGCATGGAAATGTGGCTGCTGTTTTATTTTATTGCCAATGTAAATTCTTTTATTACGATCAACTGATCAGATTCTAATTTAATTTTTTTTGTAGGTAGTGGCATTTAATGGCTACTTTTTTGACACACAGCACCCAGAATTCCCCTGGCTGGTGGGAACTTGGGAGTTGTACTCCAAAAAATGGCTTTCCCAAGCTCTGGTCTTGACGGGTCTATTCTAGTAAAACAGACTGGCCTATAATCACACAGTGAAAACTTTCCTATTATCTTCTCCTAGAAAGCAACCTCAGAAAGCAACCAGCACTGATGCAGGAAATTGTCAAGCAAAAATCTTCCCCTGCTTATCTTTCTTTTTATTATGTACTTTATTATGAATTGTCAACTTGCTTTTCTCCCAAAATTAGGACTGACACAGCTCAGAATATTTTTTTTACAAAGAAAAGGAGCCATGATATTAAATCACGAATAAAAATAAATCTAATTTAAGAGCTTTTAGTGAAAAGTAATTTCGCTGCCCTATTTATCTTCTTCCTGCAAGCTGAGTTTCACACTGTAAGCTCCACATTGCAGAAAAACTTCCCTCTTGTATTTTGTAATCCTCTGACAGCATTATAATTTTAATTTGCATATAAATTCAAATTTAAGACACCCAAAGGGGGCAGCATCTTCATGTGCATGCGTGTGTGAGCGCACACATGCTTGTCATGTATATAATGGAACTGTGGTATACTTGAAGGCTCAATTTCTGATCAAGACAGACCACATATACACCACTGTGAAAGAAGAGTCCAAAAATACAGTTTTGTTGACCCATTACCTAGAGCGTAGCATTTATCGCTGCCAGGAGTGGGTCATTTTAAGGCCAACAGATCTTAATTGCCCATTCAGACCAAAGTCACCCTGTACTTTGTGTTACAAATGAATTCTGGGTCTCATAGTCCAAAAACATTTCAAATTCTGGCACTGACTATACATATGGAGCAATGGAGAAGAGTAATGTAACAGCTTCTTTCAGACTGGCCTGATAAGGTAAAGAGAATAAAGCAAGGAGATTGACTCACACAACTGCAACTAAATTAAATCACTATTTTGCCAGCCCCAAAGGGAGAAAGAATGATCATGTGGGAACTGGGTTTGTACGAGATAAGTATGTTATGATAAATTTTGCAACCAGACCATGGGCAAACTGTTTCAAGCCAACTCTACGAAAGCTGATGGGTGATTTAGCTTCTTGTTCTTCTGCCGTATCCAAATCCAAAAACAGGTGATCATCATAGTGATAGGCCATGAAGCCCATCCTGAGAATATAATGCAGTGGCCATTCATCTGCCTTCCACATCGCAGCGTGACACCTGTACCATCGATCCAATTCTGCCAGTTGCTTTCTGCTCCTGAGCCCTTTTAGCACGCAAAGTCCTCCTCAGCCCCAGGCCAGGATGGATGAAGCTGCTCCCCTCCATCAAGAAGGATTCAAGTGGGATTTCATCCACTTGGGAACCACCGCCCTTCCTTGTGGACTTTGCCCACCCAAGGCCATTAGTCCTCAGGGTGGTCAGCTTAGTTAACCACTGCCTGACACTCAGCGTTGAGTAGCTGGCAGTAGGGTCTACTCTGTTACCATAACAGGATAACCTGGCCAGACTGGTTGATTTATTGGGACAGTGAATCTACTCTGGATTTTAATTCAGTTTTTAAAGCCACTGTCCAGCTGTCCAGAATATTGGGGTGGTGGTTATAGTTCAGGACCATGGATAGCTCCAGCACAGTTTGGAGTAAAACAGGAATGGATTCATGGCCCCTACAAAATCAGAGCCACTCGTCTCTGTTGTTGACAACTACCTTTCCACACTAAAAGGTACATTTAAGCATCTACAGAGTAACTTTCTATCATCTCAAAGGGAAAATGCAAATTTAGAAACCTGCTCCTGTTATTTAAACAAAAACACAGAACTTTAGCCGAGAAGACTGACCGGGTGACTTCTGTACCTGTATCCAGATGTTGATTATTGAATGGATACCTCAAACCACCTCCTGTCCTTTCTCAAGGTTCACTTTTTCAACTAGAGTCACACTTAATCATCATCGCAAAACAAAAAGGAACTGTTTCCTGCAAAAAAGGAGATTCATTGCCGTGCATGGACTCTATGGGGAGCAGAGAAGGCCTGCACCCTGGCTGTGCAAAAACCTTCCTGGCAGAACTGAGAATTTTATTTTAATTTTTTAAAAAAGGTAATATGATAACATAAGCATGACTTTGATTAAAAACAACTAATTGCCCATACTGTATTTCGTTTGGCTTTTTGAGAAAAAATGTTAAAACCTGAAAAATAGCACCAAAAGATTGCCTCCATCATTAGTTTAGGTATAATCAGTTAACATTATTGAGTACACAGAAAGAGGCTCTTCGAAGATTGTGGTATTTTTGAACTGCAATCGGACGTACCCTGGGCAATGGCAACCTTGTTTTGCCAGCTAATTTTTCTCACACTAGGTCAAGCAAAGGGAACTACAGAATGAATTCGCCAAAAACCGGCTTCAAATTGGCAGTTTAAAGTCTGGCTTAGACACGAAAGAAGAAGTAGTTAACATTATCATACCCTAACTGATTTTGCTAAGAAGTATCACGTTATTTTGTCAAAGGAAATGCCATGCTATACTGCAATTTTAAACCCCTCCCTCCCGAAACATTAAAAGTAACATAATTACTTTGAACATATTTATTTCCAGATTTGCATCCTTGACACCCTACCGCCCTCATTGTCTGCCAACACTGAGGACTAGAACCTTGCCTTTTAAATTTTTGGGAAAGAAAGACCTTCAGCTATCTGGAGGCAAAAACCATTGCAAGCTCACAAAAACGTCATGGTGGCTAATGAATACTCTTTAAAAATCAAAAGATGAGAAGAAGGAAATAAGCAATGCAGATTTATAGTCTACCCTCAGCTCCCTGGTCCTGAAGAGAATGACCCTCGACATCTTCTGGATGGATATGAGCCTCAAGTCTGCCCGCACAGATCTAGGAAGAGCTTTATGGCAAGAACAAACATTCTTGAGGGTATAGAAGAGCGAAACCAAATTAGAAGATAGAGGAAGGAGCTCACTAGGAAAGGAACATCATTAAAGGAGGATATGGCTGATGAACTCAACCCTCCCCTACTATCACTTGGAGGACCCTGAATAGGCTGAGGGTTGAAGTCCCTAAATGCAAACCCAACATGCTCAAGTCGGGGCTGCTGGCAGTCAACAGCATGTGGTGTCAATGTGGAGAGATACAGAATCCAGCTCATTTACTGGTCTGCCAATTACTGCCAGAGTAATGCACCAATGGAAACTTGGGTTTGGGCATTGACAAAGCCAGGAAAGTGGCTTCATTTTGGCAGTCCAGGATGTGATTGGGATAGGAAAGAAGAAGTCCTGAACCAAATGCCCAAATTCCAGCAACACCTTTGCTCCCGTACCTCTAGCTCCCCTCCCTCTCATCATCGTCATCATCATCGTCATAACACATACACACACACCCCACTGTTCCTTGTCCTGTCTGTAACAAAAGGGAAAGCCTCGAAACGATCCCAAAGCATCCTGATGACACAAACAAAAGAAGGTGCTAATCTCCAAAGCCCGTTAGGACTGTGGTCCTCCTCTCCTTCCTTAATCCCAGCCTGGGATTTATCTCGGCTCCGGGCACCTGTCTGTCCCCCTTCTCCATCCCTCCCTGTTGGCCGTTGGACAATAGCAGCTGAGAATCGGCACCAGCCTGGAAGGCCTTGAAAGCTGCGAAGTTCCTGAGCTAATTCTAGGTCCCATTTTCTCTGGCTGCCCTCACAAGGCCTTGTTTCCCCCACGAAACACCCCCTTGGCCCACCCCAAGGTCAGGGAAGGTGGATTGGGGTAGTTTGGGGTGGTTCAAGGCAGAGACAGCATCAAGATGTCTTTCTCCTTGCTCGAAAGCCAGTCGTGTCCCACTCTAGGGTGCGGTGCTCATCTCTGTTTACAGCCAAAGAGCCAGCACTGTCTGCGTCAACAGATGTTTCTGTGGTCATGAGGCAGGCATGACTAGGCACCAGAGTGTAACGGAATGCTGTTACGTTCCTGCAAAATGTTAAATACTAATTAACTTGTGAAACCTCCCAGAGAGTGCACTAAGCACTACAGTGTGGTATATAAGTGTGATTGCTTTGCTTTTCCTATTTATCTACTTGCAGTTTCTTGCTTTCAAAATACTAGGTTGGGCAGGAGCTGGGACAGAGATAGGAGCTCACTCCATCATGCAGCTGACCTGCTGACCTTCTGGTTGTCAAGCTCAGCATCTTAACCACTAAGCCACTGCAGTCCCCTCTCTTAGCACACCCCATAACATTCCCAGACTCCAGCTTCTGAATCCTGAGCTGCTTGGATAATGTACGGTAGATGTCAAGAATTTCTTCGGACAGACTCACAACATCCACCCCAAAGGAGGACAAAACCTACCAAACAGGTCAACAAAAGATTGCTGCTTTGTGTGAAATTGCATGTGGTGATGTATACCCACGCTGATGCAAAATTAGGTGCCATTTTTATAACTTGAACACAGTGCCTGTCTCTTAAATGATGGAAGACAGGGACTGCCTGGCTGTTGAATCTGCTCTTTAATTGCTGCTTGTGGATGGGAAACGTCTAAACCCTGATTTTCTGCCATCAGGTTCTTCATCTTTCAGTCCAGATTATGTCAGACCACTTCCCAGAGGAAGGGTGTTTCGAAAGAAGTCTCTGAACAGCATTGGGCAGGGGGAGGGGATGAAAATTCATCTCCATTTGTACCACAAAGCCAAATGCAAAAGAAAAATAAAACTTCTTAGAGATAAAGCCCCAATCCTACTGTGTACATGTAAGGTCAAGGTAAAGGTCACCCTTGCTCAAAAGCCAGTTGTATCCGACTCTAAGGTTCAGTGCTCATCTCTATTTTGTAGCTGAAGAGCCAGCATTGTCTGCGTTTGCAGACGTTTCTGTGGTCATGTGGCAGGCATGACTAGACACCGGAGAGCACGGAACACTGCTTCTCTTTCCACCAAAGTGGTCCCTATTTATCTATTTGCAGTTTCTTGCTTTTGAATTGCTAGGTTGGCAGGAGCGGGGATAGAGACAGGAGCTCACTCCATCATGCGTTACTCAGGTCTTGAACTGCTAACCTGCTGACCTTCCAGTTGTCAAGTTCAGTGTCTTAACCACTAAGTCACCACAGTCCCTGCGATGAAGAAAGACCAATAAAAAGATAATTCAGGATATAGGACTGGGGGGAAAGAGAAAAAGAAGAATACTAAAGAGCATTTTCATCAGTCCTGGATCTGTGTCCTGCATTCCAAAAACTGTAGTTTTAAAAAAGTAACTTTCTCATCTCTGCCAACATCAGTGGCTTTGGGAACCTGTTTGGCAAGAGGTAGGAGCAGAGTCTTTAATTTTCCATGCTGCAAACTAGGGTTGCAGAAAGGAGAGAGAACAGACCATGGCAGTTTGTTTGGAGAGACACAGGCAGGGAAGGAAATAAGAAGTGAAAGAAGGCACAGATTGCTGTAGCTAGACATCTGGATGCCCGAAGCGAAAGGCGTCTTATCCCACCCACGAGGACTTGCGGCATGGGCATGAGCCCCCATCCAGGAGCAAAAGAATAGGATGCAGTGCCTGGAGAGATAAAGAGACAATTCTGCTTTCCAAAAACGAAGCACAGACCACACACACGCACACAATAAAGCTCCACAAAACGGCACTTTGAGGAGATGTAGCGGAGTACTTTTGCAACCTTCACTGCTAGATTCGCATCTAGATTTTGGCACCCGCTCAATAGGATACCCTGGGACACAACCCCATTTGCTCCCCTGGTTGTAGTGCCAAACACACAACAAGTACTTCCACAAAAAAAAGGTGTGGGTGTGTTTCTTTACCTGCTCTCTAGCTCCTTCTTCTGTATCCCTTGCTTCCAAAGTTGTTTTGCTGGTTTCAAAGGGCCCCTGATCCAATGGGTCCTGGAGAAAAGAAAAGCATACATTAAGCACCCAACCATCTCTCTCGGGCATTGCATTAGAACCAAGATGGCACAGCAGTGAAAAGGGAAAACAAGGAATTCTGCAGAAATTTTTGACGTTGGAGCCGTGTTAGGAGTCTGTGCAAGCATATCAGAGAGCAAACAAAACAAAGACAAAAAGACCCTGTGGCACCTTAAAGACTAACTCTTGTATTTTAATGTTAGCTTTTGTGGATCAAGTCCACTTCATCAGACATAAGAGTGGATCTCATGGTATACATTTATAAATATCTGGTGTAGAGACCCAGAGTAGCTGGGCAAAGTTGATTGGTTCAGGAGATGAAGATGCAAATCAATGAGTTATTTACAACCAGTAATAAAATGCAATCAGCTTGTCAGGCGAGTCTCTGATGGAAATCAGTTTGAGGAGGTGGTTTTGCAAAATAAACATTCTGATACAGTATTATTTATCTCCTAATGGCTTGATTGAGGAAGCTTTATGTATGGGATGGGGCACCGCCAGAGGTCAGCTGTCCTGACAAACATCTACCTCCTCCCTCCCCACATTTTGTGGGTCTGTTCTGCAAGATGAATGTAACCCCTTAGTTGTGGCATTTTTAAATTTGATAATTCTGCAGTTTCTCAGTCTCACCTCAGTGGCTCGTTATTTGTGTATCTCTGGCTGAACTAGTGCATTTTAAAGAATAAACTGCTGCATTTTAATGTTAGCTTTTGTGTATTGAGCCCACTTCATCTCTGTGTGATGATAGCCTGGGAAACGTTACTTCCCCACTCCCCAAACCAGCTGCATTTTATGGTTATTTTTAAAAGGTTAACCACAGCCATATAAGTAGAGGAGATTCAGATGTCAGTTGTGTCCAACAGTAGTGGTCGGGCATACTGGGGGGGAAATGCAATGCATTATGGGGAAAAGCTGTCTCAATTAAGGAGAGAAACGATGACTTCTCATCCTGATGAAAATTACCTTATTCCCCTGGATCAACTGAAGGGCATAACATTTATTCCCTGGGGCAAAAAGATTCAGGTGATCTCTGGCCATGAAAAGGACAGGCTTTTGTGCTCCTTCTGGTATGGACTTCAGGCAGGAGGAATGTATTGTCAAGTCAACAGTCTGGTCTCACAAGAGCGATGGGTCCGTTGGAGGGCAAACGTGGATGGTTGGAGGAGTGTGGAGTTTGTAGTCCCAGAAAGTAACTTTTCCCAGGTTGTGATAGCCATTACTAAGTTTTCCAATACACATTCCAGTTTTATCTTGGGGAATGTGTGTGTGTTGTGGAATGTGGTTCTCCTTTGGGAATCAAGGCCCTGGTCCTATTAGCCTCCTCAAAGGAGCCGAGATTTTGGTACCCCAACAGAGGGACTCAATCTGGCCATTACTAAGTTATCCTGCTATGGTAACAGAGTAGACTCTACTGCCAGTGACTCAACGCTGAATGTCAAGTTAACTAACTTGACCACGCTGAGGACTAACAGCATTGGGTTGATGGTCCCCAAGTGGGTTAAATCTTACTTGAATCCATCTTGATGGAGGGCAGTAGCTTCATCCATCCTGGCCTGGGGCTGAGGAGGAGGACGTTGTGTGACCAAAGGGCTCAAGACCAGAAAGTGACTCATGGAACTGGATCAGTGGTATGGGTGTCACACTGCAATGTGGAAGGCAAATGGGAGACTATTGCATTATATTGTTCCTAGGACAAGCTTCATGACTGACCACCATGAATATAGCCAATATTCAGACTCAGATACAGGACTTGAAGAATTAGAATTAGAATTAGAATTAGAATTAGAATTAGAATTAGAATTAGAATTAGAAGAAGAAGAAGAAGAAGAAGAAGAAGAAGAAGAAGAAGAAGAAGAAGTCCCTTCTTCTACACATTAAATGTCTACATCCCCATCTCTCCATCACTCAGTTTCTCTCTCAGGCCTTCCATGTTCTCCTAGCTCTTGATTTGACGCACGCCTCTCCTGTGTTGATGCAAGATTACAACATGCTGTCATTCCAGCTCAACTCCTTCGGCTTATCTGCCACCAGCAGCACACCCCAAGTGTATGTCTCCCCCCCTTCTCAAGACCTGTGGAATGTGTTTCTCCTCCTGGAATTGAGGGATTTGGAAGGGGGGCTGGCGGGGGACAGATGAAAGGATGAAGAAGCGGTCCATTCATGGTCAGGCTGGACCTCCATGGAGCCATCTCTCAGGGCCTCCTTGTCATCATGTCACTCACAGCTGTGATGGGGGGCTGTGGCGAGGGAGGGGAGGGGAGGAAGGCCGGTGGGGGTTTGCGGCGATGCTATTTTGGAAGGAAGGATATAAAGGGAGGTGGGATCATGGAAAGTTCAGACCTTGCTTGGACTCCAGGCTGAGTTACTCTCTCAGCATGTAAGTCTTGGGGCAAATTTCAAGGGTGGGTGGGAAGGTGGGTGGGCTGAAAGAGGCACAGGGCGTAGGGAAGAAATTAACTCAAAGGTCAACATGGGGGAGGTGGTAAAGAAAAAGACAAGAATAAAGTAATGGGAAGCAGCAAATCTTGCATGTAAGAAAGCTTTAAAATCCTCCTGCCTAAGGCCGCTGAAAATATACCTTTGAAGACGGAGGTAGGAGAAAGACAAAAATCAGATTTTTCATTGCCCTATAGAGTTTAGCACAGCGTTGTATTTCTGGAGAAAACATCTTTGTAGAAGTGGTAGAGGCATCTCTGGAATGTACATCTCTGAATTAGACAGACAAAAGTTTTGGGGTTTTTATTTTGGACCATAGTTTCCAGAAGTCACTTCATTTTATGGATTCCAGAGGCTGGAAACTGAAAGAAAAGTTACTTTCAGAAACTCTAGATATCCGAGACTCTTTTGTTCACAGCTTGTCCCTGGATGCATCTGGTGGGCCAAAGATAAACAGGAAAATGTTGTGGATAGGGGAATTATTTGTGGGAAGGAAAGTTCAGATGCAGCAGGGATAGGAATCTCTTGTGTGTTGAAAAACCAGGCAGTCTTCTGGATTTCATTGGGGTGAAAAGCTCCACAGGGAACTTACTAGTGGCTTTATTAAAACTGTAAGCCCAGAAAGAAAAATAACTGGGAAGATGAAAAGGTTGCTGAATAGACCGACTACTTGGAGGAAGAGGGGAACAACAGGCAGGCGAGAATGGAAGGGCTGCAGACTCTTTTCCTTGGAATGTTAAAGATAAAAGTAAAGGTCTCCCTTGCTCAAAAGCCAGTCGTACTCGACTCTAGGGTTCAGTGCTCATCTCTGTTTCAAAGCCGAAGAGCCAGAGATGTCTGCTTCTGCAGACGTTTCTGTAGTCATGTGGCAGGCATGATTTGACACTGGAATGCATGGAGCGCTGTTTCCCTTCCCACCAAACTGGTCCCTATTTATCTATTTGCAATTTCTTGCTTTCAAACTGCTAGGTTGGCAGGAGCTGGGACAATGATGGGAGCTCACTCCATCCTGCAATATTTGGGTATCAAACTGCTGACCTGCCGCCTTCCAGTCAGCATCTTACCCACTTGAACCACTGGAGTCCCTCCTTAAAATGTTAGAAGGGGCTATTTCTGCAGCCTGAGAAGGAGGAGGAATGAGGAGACTTTATAGATCACACAACAGAACGAGGAAGATTGGACAGAACGTATTTAAGGGCTGGAAACTTAAAGAAAAAGGATGGAGAAATGAACATGGGTAGAAGAGTAACCCTGCCCTAGAGATTTAGGGATTTAGCAGAAATGTTCTGTTGAAGATGAAGGAAGAGTAGAAAGGCAGCTGTGGGTGGGGGTGGGTTGAACAAAAGGAGCGATAAAGATGAATGGAGAAGGACTGGGACTTTGTATCAACATTTGGAAGTTTGTTGGGAGGGGATTAAAGAAAGGCACTAAAAATAGATTGCAGGATGGAGAGTAACAGAGGGAAAAAGTTGAGATTGACAGATGGAGGCAAACGAATAATGGGTGGATGTTTGGAAGAAAGAGAAATAATGGTGCATCTAGGCTGGTGTGTGTGTGTGTGTGTGTGAGAGAGAGAGAGAGAGAGAGATTACTTTTTAGATGAAATAACCAGTCATCTTCTCTTCTAGAGACTTCCCCAAGAAACTCTAGCTGAGAGGTTTGGAGATCACCCTTGCATTAAATTTGTGTCTGTAACTTCTTTGAGGAGGCAGCTGTCCATCCTTAATTCCACATTTTTGACAGACTGTTCCAGCTGGCCCATCCGCTCCATACAGGGCGCATCAGTGGATGATTCCTGAATCTTACCAAACCTCAGTCTCGGAATGTGTCCGTACTGTACAGTCAGAACAGCCCGATGCTGCTTGGTTGCCATTGCTTCTTCCTAACTAAACTGGGAATGCGTAGTTTGCTGAGGTATCTAGATGCCCCTAGTACAGGGGTGCCCAAACTATGGCTCATGGGCCGTATCCATCCCATGACACGATTCATCCGGCCCACACTGCCCTTGCCACTCCTGGAAGTGTATGGGCACATTTTACTTACTGGATGAATTGGTGTCATGGGCCAGATATGGCCCCTTGGCCTTAGTTTGGACACCCTTGTTTTAAGCTGAGAAAATGGCAGCCTAAAAGTCTATCTCATCTTGTTGCAAAACAGATTGCAAGGCACATTTTACTTATGCTTCTGGTGGGAGGAACCACATGACCAGCCTGCTGAACCATGTGACTGGCCCGCGGCCCAAAAAGTTTGGGCACCCATGCTCTAGTACATTCTCCATCAAGTTAGACATCCCAGGATTCCTTGGAATGGAACAAGGGCCATCAAAGTGGTTTCAGGCTAATGCTAACCATATTTGTGTGGTGCAGATGCACAAATCAACCTAGTCTTCCCCTGTTAAGAGACATCCTGGATTCCCATCAGGCAACTGCTGTCCCTGATCCTGACTTACAACCTTATTGTAATGACAAAAATAAGGAGATTTGGTTAGGAGAAGGAGCCAAGTAAGCCACCATGAGTTCCTTTAAAGAGAGGTTCCTTTAAAGAGAGGTTTACCATCATTTTCAGTTATATCAGAATCAGGGAACTTTTCTCTCCATAGAACAAACATCCATTTTTTATAAACTTGAATGGTGTACACTTTTAATGATGATGATGATGATGAACCTTTTATTATTTATTTATTAAATTATTGCTTATTTCTTTAACTGTTTATTTTGTACCAGTCTTTGACTATGACTCTAATGGTAGATTTTTATTTTTTAATGACATCCTACCTTCTCTCTCTCTCTCTCTCAAATCTCTTTCACCTTTGCTTAGTTCCTTTGCTGTTTCATCCTCTAGTTTCTCCGACAGGTAAGTTGACTTGCCTCCGTCTTCTCCATCATCCACCCCAAGGGCTCTCCCTATAACTGAATGCAATGGGGCGAGGGAGGGGGAGGACAAGGATAAGACCGACAAGGAGATATAAAGTATTATAGATGAAATGTTCATATCTGGATGAAAGGGGGAAATTGTGGTCACACGTGGAAGGTTGCAGAACCTGAACATTTATCATCCTCATCATTAATTTTGTCCTATGCTGGCAAGTCTCTTCTGACTTATGCTAACTCTAATAGGGTTTTTTGAGGTGTGTGAGATGCTTGAGGAATGGTTTTACCACTGCCAGATACACGGACATACCTACAGGGAGTCTCCATTGGTCGAGCAGGGATTTGAACCCATGGCTCCTGAGTCCTAGTCTAATGTCTATCCACTACACCACATTGGCCTTTGTTACTATCATTGTTGGGTTCTGAACTTCTGAACCACCCTGCCAACATGGTTTAGAGTTATGCTTGCTGAAAGATTTTGGAGGCTGTAGCTGAAAAACCTCCAATGTTTTCTATTCTCAGATTTAGGATTTCCTTGGCTTGGCCCATTCAGCCCTCTTGTTACAGAAGATGGTACAGTACTTTATTTGGCACAGAGGCAGGCAGATGTCTTGGGTTTTTATCACACCACCCTCTCCCTCTCCCTCTCTCTCTCTGCCTTTCTGCTGTACAGAAATGGGCGATGCACAGATGGCAGAGTTTGGGGCTGCAGCCCCTTACCTCCGCAAGTCGGATAAGGAGCGTCTGGAAGCTCAAACTCGGCCCTTCGACCTCCGGACTGAATGTTTCATCCCCGATGAGAAAGAAGAGTTTGTCAAGGGCAAAGTGTTGAGTCGTGAAGGCGGCATGGCCACCGTGCAAACTGAGAATGGCAAGGTACCCTTGGCGAATGGGGGGGCAGGCCGAAGCAGTGGGTTTTCCTACTCTATCCAGAGGAAAGCGATGCATGACTGAAGAAGTGAGCTCGAAAAGCTCGCGCAATGTTTGATTATTTTAAGTCAGGGATTCCCAACCTACAGCCCATGGGCCAGCACCTGGCCCATGGCGCCATTCCACCTGGCCAGGAGATGCAAGCAGCTTCCTCAAGCATAAAAATCAGGTGACTTGACCCTAACGAGCACAGCTTTGAGAGTTACCATCTTAATATAATATCCCTCCAGGACCTGTTGTGATGTTTGAAAAGTAATCCATTGTCAATACTCAGTATGATGTACAGTAAAACATCTACATACAATTTTTTTTCTGTTCCACAAGGCCACAGTAAAACCTCGCATAAAGAGCACCTCGCTTAGAGAGTAACTCACTTAAAGAGCAGAATTTTCTCTGAATGGGCTTAACAGATAAAACCACCCAAAAACTTGCTTAGCAAATAAATTGGGGTTCACAATCCCCCCTGCCAGAATTCACAATTGGTCGCTTACAATGGTGTTTCGCTTAAAGACCAAACTCACTTAAAGAGCAATCCCGTGGAACGCATTATGCTCTTTAAGCGAGGTACCACTGTAATGTTATTTCCTGCTAACCAACAAGGAGAGGGTGGGGGACCTGTCCCTGATAAAAAATATTCCTTGTTAACTCCTTATCTGCATAAACTAAGACAGCTGTGTGATCCATACGTAAAACAATGCAGGAGGAAGGAATACCTTTTATTGGATCACTTAAAACATTGGTTCCCAATGTTTTTATGCCGTAGGCTGAGCCACATACACTGGAAGTGGAAGTAAATGCACCCACTTCCACTTTTACGACATTTACAGCTGACATAACCGTGTTTATGCATGCACATGTTTTATGGCTGTTGTAAATGCATCTGCTTCTACTTCCAAGTGCAGCAGCAGGGGTGGGCTCAATGGAATGGTGTCATGGGCCAGACCTGGCCCACGGGCCATAAGTTAGGAACCCCTGACTTAAAATAATCAAACATTTTGTGAGCTTTTGTGATTCAACCTCATTTCTTCAGGCACACCTCAATTTCCTCTGGCAAGAGTAGGAAAAGTAGAAATGAACGTTCCTGGCAAGGTGTTCTGCCAGACACTGTTTCTTTATCTGCAAGTTCTCATGTGCCAGAGTAAGTATGGATATCAGTGAGACCAGGGGTGAAGACGGAAGTGGGGGGCTGAGCATAAGGGTTGGGGTGAAGGACTCCAAGAATTTCCAAGGAGGAAAGCAGCAAAGCATTAGGATCCTTAATAGGGTAAATGAGCCAAGCCAGATGGAGAAGTAGAGGCAACAGAATAGTCTTGAGTCTTGCTGTAGGAAGCAAAGCCAGTTGCAATTCTGTGGATGGAGATAACTTGGCTACTCTGTGGGTTTATGGTGGTGCCACTAGATTTTGGATGGAAAGGACTCTGCCAACCTGGGTCCATTTCTTCCTTCCTCCCTTTAGACGGTGACCGTGAAAGAGACGGATGTCCATCAGCAGAATCCACCCAAGTTCGACAAGATTGAAGATATGGCCATGCTTACGTTCCTCCATGAGCCTGCGGTCCTTTATAACCTGAAGGAACGCTACGCAGCCTGGATGATCTATGTAAGTCACGCAAAGCCCCACCACCACCACTTAGGGCCATATTTCCCTCACAACAATGGCTCAGATCCTGGCAGAATCCCACTGAGATGGGAGTCACATCCATGTTACAGCTCCAGATATGGAGCACCATGACCCCAGATGGGAGAAATTATGGCCAGAAGGTTGTGTAAAGGTTTTTTTTAATGTATTGTTGTGTCTTGCTTTCAGAATTAATTCTATTCCCATCCAATGAGCTTGTATATAGCTCTGTTTTTCCTCTAAATTTTATCCTCAGAAGAACCTTGTGAGGTAGGCCATGCTGAGAGAGGAGAACTGGACAAAGACACCCCCCCCCCCCGGAGATTACAATTCAGGTGGAACCAACTACATAAATCTCTGAAATCCAGTCTAAACCTAGAGCCAGAAGTTCTCGACCTTTTAAAGCTAGGGGCTGGGTCACGCTTCCTCAGCTTTGAAGGCCAGACAGCCATTTTCCCCTTCCTCCACCAGATAGCACTTCCTGGTGTGGTGGAGGGGGGCACATGAGATGGTACCAAGGGCCGCATCTGGCCTGTGGGCTGCAGGTTGAGAATCCCTGCCTTGAGTCATCCTATCATGGCAGCTCTTAAGATGGTCTGTATATATACTGTATATATGTGTGTCTTCCTCTCCACCATCTTAATGCCTGAACACAACTGAGAGATAGGTGACACGGAAAGAGAGAGGGTGCCTGAAGATCATCCTAGTGAGATGTATGGCTGTGTAGGGACACTGTGCGTTAGTGGTTAAGATGCTGAGCTTGACAACTGGTAGGTTGGCAGGTCAGCAGTTCGAGACCTAAGTACTGCACAAAGGAGTAAGCTCCAGTTGTCTGTCCCAGATCCTGCCAACCTAGCAGTTCAAAGCAAGAATTTGGAAGTAGATAAACAGGTACTGCTTCAGCAGGAAAGGTAACAGTGTTTTGTATGCTCCAGTGTCTAGTCATGCATGCCACATGCAGACAGCACTGGCTTTTTGGCTGTAAATGGAGATAAGCACCCCCCAAGAGTTTTTCTGTATACAGTATTTAAGATTTGTTTGAAATGTGCATGCAAAATGCATCTCTTTCATAGATTAAAATAGATATTTTGTCATCATCATCGTTTTAAGACCTCACACCTTTTCCTTCTTCTGGATCAGAGCCTGGGAAGTCTATTTCTCAAAGTGACTCCTTTTCATTCACTGCAATTAGACTGAACGGCCTTTTCAAATGTCAAAGATGTTTGCATCAGTGCTATGTAACAAACCAATATGTCCTTCTAACTAACTCTGTTGCCTCTCTACTATTTGCCCTCCAGACATATTCTGGGCTTTTTTGTGTGACGGTTAACCCTTACAAATGGCTACCGGTCTACAATGCAGAAGTAGTGGCCGCCTACCGGGGCAAGAAGCGAAGTGAAGCCCCACCCCACATCTTCTCCATCTCTGACAATGCGTACCAGTACATGTTGACAGGTGAGAGAACACACTGCTCTTTTCTTCTTTGCTTAATTCAGTCACATCTCTACTTTGTCCTTTTTGAATTCACTTACTGTGAAGTTGCACCAGGAATTCAGCTTTCCCTGAGTCTGTTTGTTTTAGCTGGCCACAGAAGAAGAGAGGAGGAAATTGACTTGACAACCTTGTTTGCAGCTTGCTAACATAGCTCTCTTGTAGCCCTGTAGGAGGCATGGTAACAGAGGAAATACCCAATTAACTGTGATCAAGAATTGTGTGGCAATTTCCTCCTCTTCCTTCCTTCCTTCTTTCACCAAGCCTTAAAAACAATATGCTTTCCAAATAGATGAATGGTACAAAGAGGTCTGAGACATGTGAAATTAAGAGGGGATATTAAAGAAGACAAATTTTAAAGATATTTCAGAATAATTTATATCTCATGTTTTATTAAAGGGGAGTCAACACCTTAATCTGCCACCTTCACAAGAATTGATCCAATTTTGGAAAGTAAATGAAGGCTTATAAAGATAGTGAATATACTTATGTATTATGTTGGTTTTGATGAGGGAAGGAAGTATATTTTCTTTATATGATTGTTTGGATGTTTGTGTTCATAGCTTTTAAGCTGAATGTTTTGTTTTATATTTATAACGTTTGTTTATTTTATTTTTTTAAAGGACAAGCCATCATTTTGGCTCAGTAAACCTATTGTTACTTTTTCCTTTCCTTCCAGATCGTGAAAACCAGTCTGTTCTCATCACGTAAGTGTTAAAATAATTTTTTTGGTCGTTAACATTTTATATTGCTTATTAGTTCTTTTAAAATCTTAAACCCAATCACAACACAAAAGCACATCTGAAAACTAAATGCAGAAGTACAAAAAATATAAATAAAAATCATAAACAATGTTTTTCAAAACTCTGTGTAAAAGTATCTTTTAATATAAAAGTGTATCTTGATGTATTTCTTAAGTAAAAAAAATGTCATGTTTACTTGT
Organism: Furcifer pardalis; assembly: GCA_030440675.1. Classification (NCBI taxonomy): domain Eukaryota; kingdom Metazoa; phylum Chordata; class Lepidosauria; order Squamata; family Chamaeleonidae; genus Furcifer; species Furcifer pardalis. The sequence goes on from CP126897.1 coordinate 4,630,851, forward strand.
AGAGATCCTGTTCCTGTCTAAATTGACTTTATTTGTGATTGATGATAAGCAATATCAATAAAATCAGGATATATTTCAAGGGGAATTTGTCAGGGAACATGTGCACAAAGAGGTGTGTTTTCAGAACTAGTAAATGACTTCTATAAATCAATGTTTCCCAACCTCAATCGTAAAGATCTAGACTGGAAAATATGATCTTTTGAGTATCCTAGATATGTTATTCGCGATGGCTTAGTGGTTAAGACAGGGGTTCTCAACCTATGGCCTGGGGGCCAGATACAGCTTGCAACACCATTTCATGCACCTCCCCACTGCCTCCACCACACTCAGAAGTGCAATGTGTGGCAGGGAGGACAAAATGGCCGTCTGGCACCCAAAGCTATCTGAGGGAGCATGACCCAGCCCTCAGCTTGAAAAGGTTGAGAACCCCTGAGTTAAGAGGCTGAACTGAATTACTGGAAGGTTGGCACGTCAGCAGTTCGAGACCCGAGTACTGCATGATGGAGTGAACTTCTGTCTCTGTCCCAGCTCCTGTCAACCTAGCAGTTCGAAAGCAAGAACTTGCAAGTAAATAGGTACCTCTTCGGCGGGAAGGTAAACAGTGTTCCGTGCACTCTGCTGTTTAAGTCATGCCTGCCACATGACCACAGTGCTGGCTCTTTGGCTATAAACAGAGATGAATACTAAATCCTAGAGTCTGATACAATTGTCTTTCGAGCAAGGGTGACAAATAAAATGTATTTTCTGCTTACTACATTCAGTGTCTTAGTAATTAGATTTAAAATATTATTTCCTAGCAGGTGAGCATCTTTCCCATTCTTCTTCTTCTCTGCCTCATCCTTTTATTCTGTCGTGATTTCAGCGGAGAATCTGGTGCGGGAAAGACTGTGAACACCAAACGAGTGATCCAATATTTTGCCAGCATAGCTGCTATCGGGGACCGCAAGAAAGAGGCAGCCAATACCAGCAAGGTATTGATTGTTATTGATGACTGATAGCAGCCTAGCAACCTTTCTTAAACCTCACTGATGGGTTCTTCAAATGTGGTTTCAGGTATCCGTGGTGGATCTCAAAGGTATCCCATGCAGCTATGGGGGTGGGGCAACTTGGACAGTACTTTAACCCAGATTTCCCTTGCCCAGTGGTACAGATGTCACACTACATTTCACATTATCCACATATAGTCATGGGTTTGATGGTTGGGGATAATGGGATTGTAGTCTGACATATCTGGAGGGCTGTGTTGGGTAAGGTATGCTAACTTGGGTGAGCTATTGGCCTGGATGCCAAATTTTGTGTCTCCTGCAATAACATCTCCAGATGTTAGGACATTGATGGCCAACTTTGGCACTCCAGGTGTTCTTGGACTTCAATTCCCAGAGGCCCTGATCAGCAGGAGTGCTGACTTGGGCTTCTGGGGATTGAAGTCCAAGAACACATGGCATGCCAAGGTTAGCCGTCACTGTGTTCGGAGCTGATCTTGAGCAGCTTTGCAGAGAGGATGATGGGTTGCAGAGGGGATTTGTGGTTATATGGAGTTAAACAGAAAACCGTCCTGCTTCTTTGTTAATCATTTTCTCCTCTTTTTAGGGGACTTTGGAAGATCAAATCATCCAAGCCAACCCTGCCCTGGAGGCCTTTGGCAACGCAAAGACCTTGCGGAACGATAACTCCTCCCGATTTGTGAGTGTTTCCCCAGTTGTCCAGCGTGAGAGATCTCTGTAGATCTGGGTGGAAAAAGTCTTACTTTCTTTAATACTACCTCTTTTCAGTTGCAGTTCACATGTTCAGTTCCAGATCTCCTTATATTATTCCTCTAAACCTTGATATAGATATGATTTCCAATTCCTGGAATCTCAGTGATTGTAAAGGAAAATCCTAGTCAGGAATCTCACTGTGGCCACACTTGGGGAAATGAGGAAAATCTGCAAGTAATTGTCACAATTTGCAAGTAATTGTGCCAAGGATTGAAGCTCTAATATTAAGATACTGTATGTCGTCTTCAATATTGTAGTCATATTTCCACACACACATCTTCCTTCCCTAGAGCTTCAGGTGGCAAGACCATTGTTATCCATCACTACAAAGAACATTTGGCAAGAGGTGAAGGGAGTCAGTGGTATATCAAAAGGAATTCCAAGGCCAATATTCCCATATATTCATATATTTGTGTTTCTGTCTAGGGTAAATTCATCCGAATCCATTTCGGGGCTACAGGAAAATTAGCATCAGCTGACATAGAAACCTGTAAGTGCTACAAGATATTGAGCTAATTTGTCTTACGCGTCTGTCCGTCTAAGCTGCTTTCTCTATATTGCATGGGTTTTTTCACATTTTATCCTCAATAAGCCTCCTATTCGCACACAATTTCTCTCTCTTTCTCCCTCTTTTAGATCTTCTAGAGAAGTCCCGGGTTATTTTTCAGCTCAAGGCTGAAAGAAACTACCACATCTTCTACCAGATCATGTCCAACAAGAAGCCTGAACTTCTGGGTGAGATTTGGTTTTGGTTTTCTCGGTGGAAAAGTGGATATATGGGATACCATCGCTAGTACTTGGCAGTGCCAATGCCAGGTTTGATGGCATCTCTGGTGACATCCTGGTTGATTCTCAATTACACCAGGTGGAACAAGTGGCCATGGGGATGGAGCTGAATGGCACAATGAAAAGTGTGAGGCCACAGACAAAGTAACTGTTGTGGTTGGCACCATCTTCATTTTCCCAGAATGCAACTAAGTTTTATGTAGGACCCCAGAGACTTTCTGGGAAAATAAAAATAATACAGTCAAACCTCGCATAAAGAGTGCCTCGTTTAAAGAGTAACTCGCTTAAAGAGCAGGATTTTCTCTGAATGTTCGTTTCGCTTAACAAATAAAACCAACCAAAAACTCGCTTAACAAATATATCGGGATTTGCAGTTGCCCTCACAATTGGTCACTTACAATGGTGTTTCGCTTAAAGAGCAAACTCCCTTAAAGAGCAATCCTGTGGAACGCATTATGCTCTTTAAACGAGGTACAACTGTACAGTAATCAGTGATCCAGCTAGCTTAACCCGCTCACCATTTTCCAGCGATGCTTTAATTGGGATATAAAAGAAAGCAGCAGGAATGGTTTAAATAAAATGGAAAGAAGAACAGCATGTCTTGACACAAAAGTGACATAATAAATAAATAAATAAATAAATAAATAAATAAATAAATAAATAAATAAATAGCCAGTCTTCAGAGACTCCAAGGCCTCAATGCTGATTTCATATTAAGAAAACCAGCATCATGATCCACGCATTTTGCACCCTTTTAAACTGAAACCTTCCTTCCTTCAACTGCACTAAAAGTGTCATTCTCTGTCTTATAGCAGAAAATGAACTCCCATGCCAGGGCTTTCAGATTAGATGAGACATTTTTTTCTTAGCAAGACCTGTCAGGTTTCCCCATTCCCTCTAAACACAGCTGCAGTCCTCACAGTAGCTGAGAAGATGGACAAAAGATGGATTTTCCCAGCAACAGTGAGGAAAAAATTACACTGTAATGCAAAACCTGGTCTTGAATGGGTAGTTAGGAGCCATTAGCCTTACAAAACACCTCTATAATCCACACAGAAAATTATGGATCAAAATACTTGCTTGCATCCCCCTCCCCAAAACTCCCCCTCTTCTTTGGAAACATGGCTTATGGGACTATAAGGATGATTATTTTCACTCCTTTCTCTTGACCAAATGCCATTATGACCCCTCTGGTGACACAACCTTTTCTTTCTCCAACCAAACAGACTTACTCCTGATTACCAACAACCCTTACGACTACCACTACGTCTCCCAAGGAGAGGTTACGGTGGCCTCCATCGATGACTCTGACGAACTGATGGCTACAGACGTAAGTGATCTCACATTGGGATGCTGAGATGTAAAATGAGAGAGACCGGGCTTTAGTGACCGGCTTCCTAAACCACATGATCGGCCCATGGCCCCAAAAGTTTGGGTACTCCTGCTTTACAGTAATGGTTGCTTTCTTCCTCGATCCTCACGCAGAGCGCCTTTGACGTTCTGGGCTTTACACCAGAAGAGAAAGTCGGGGTTTACAAGTTGACGGGTGCCATCATGCATTACGGCAACATGAAGTTCAAGCAGAAGCAGAGGGAGGAACAGGCTGAGCCAGACGGGACCGAAGGTAAGGAAAGAACGGGAGACTGTCCAGTGCAGCGTGGCCTGAGTGGTCCAAACTTTAGTAGCCAAAGAGTCCAAAAAAAAAAAAAAACTCCCGGCCCAATCTTGGGCTAATCCCTCTCTTTCATCATGACTTACCTCCCAGGATTATTGTAAAGATGCTGTAGGGGGGGAGGAGGTGAGCAAAATGATCTGTCTTAATTTCACTCAGGAGTTCTCAGCCTTTTTAGGCTGGGGGCCGGGTTACACTCCCTCAGGTAGCTTTGGGGGCCGTACAGCCATTTTGCCCTTCCTCCACTACACGGCACTTCTTGGTGTGGTGGAGGCGGTCGGGGGCCATATGAAATTGCATCATGGGCCACATTCAGCCCACAGGCTGGAGGATGAAAATCCCTGGTTTAACTGGAGGAAAGGTAGGGTATAATAGTGAATATTGATGATCTGGTGAAGCATGTCTAGTACACAGAGAAAGATATCTCTCAAAGGTGTTGGGTGGGTGGATGGGAATGTAGAAACCTACCCTACCATTATTTGGAGGGACCGCCTCTTTGAACTCCTTCCTCTTCCCTCCAGATGCGGATAAATCAGCCTACCTGATGGGCCTGAACTCAGCTGATCTTGTTAAGGGCCTTTGCCACCCACGGGTGAAGGTCGGCAACGAATACGTCACCAAGGGGCAAAATGTCCAACAGGTGAGATTTTTTGCTGTTAGCATCACGGCTGGAGAGAAATCTCACTCCTCTGCCCTGGAGTCTACCAACAAGCACTGCAGATAAAACAGGTGTTGCAAACTAGGGAAAGCTTCACCTGTTGATTTACTGCCTGTGATGCAATTCTTGCAAGGACCATTTACTCTCCAGAGAATGATTTACTATTGAAACTATGGAGCCCATGGCACCATTCTATCTGGCCCATGCCCTGGCTCCCGCCCCCACCATTGCCGCCATCCTTTCCCCCTCCGCCTGGCTTGGCATGTCTCTAACTGTGCTCCATAGCAGGGCAGATGTTGTAAGAAGGCTTACAACATCCACCCTGCTATGGAGTGGCATTAAGAACATGCCAAGACAGGTGGAGGGGACAAGGACGGAAGTGGTAGTGGAAGACGCAGGTGACCACCCTAATTTCTTTCCCGGGTGCCACTCTGGCTGAGTGCTGGCAAGGACAGGTAGGACCCCTGGTTCACCCACGGGAGGCCAGTGAGCAGGGAAGTGACGGCATGGGCGTGGGCGGGGTGGAGTGTTTGCAGGCTGAACCAGTGACGTGGAGTGTTGGTGTAGGTGGGAGCGGCAGGGACACCAGTCCGGCCCACCAACAGCCCCCGACTTTAAAAGGTTGATAACCCCTGGGCTAAGAGTATGTTTGGAGCACATGTCATGCATGTAGCTTGTCAAACAATATAAAACCATGATTAAACCATCAATCAGAGCCCCTCGGTCTGTTTTGATCTGCGCACCACATATGCATAGATCATTGTTAACATTCTTTTGTTGATAAATCTTTTTGTCCCTTCAAAACCTCTTTGGCTATTTTATTTATGGATTAAAGAAACCTGAGGGCTGATCCCTGTTTTGGAAGGCTACAGGTGACAAAGTGATACACGACGTATGACAACAAGTCCTATGAATGAGAGATCTCAAAAAATGTCACGTTCTCAATAGCTATGCTCAGGTCTTGCAAACTTGCATGCATAGAAATGTGTTGTTAGATCCAAAGGTGTTGTATTGTTTATACCATAATAAGGTTGCTAGAAACAAAGAATGTGCCATTCTGGGGTTTTTTTAGATTCTACTCCCAGAATTCTCCAAGAATTTATCTAGGCTGGAACCTCCAGAATTCTGCCTGGGGAATTCTTGGAACTGGAATCCACAAAAACCCAAATGGCACATTGCTACTTGATTTGTTTGAAATGGCCATCAGGAATGTGTAGGGTGGGATTCATGAACCGCAGTGGAAGAGACGTCCTAGGCAGAAGCGTAGCATGCCTTAACGGGGCCCCGTATAAAAATTTGTTTGGGGGGCCCTTGTGAAATAAAAAAAATTGGGAAGTTTTTATTAATTTTTGCTGTAGGGGGCCCCCGTGGCCCGGGGGCCCCGTATAATTGATACGGCAGATACGGCGGTAGCTACGCCCCTGGTCCTAGGGCAGAGGTTCTCAACCTTTAAAGCAGGGGTACCCAAACTTTTTGGGCCATGGGTTGATCATGTGGTTCAGGGAGCCAGTCGCTAAGGCCCAGGGGCCGGGTGCGGCCCCCGACGCCAATTCACCCGGCCCGTGAAGCCCTCGTCGCTCCTGGAAGCGGAAGTAAAACGCGCCCGTATGGGCGCGTTTTACTTCCGCTTCCAGGAGCGACGAGAGCTTCACGGGCCGGGTGAATTGGCATCGGGGGCCGCACCTGGCCCCAAGGCCTTAGTTTGTGCACCACTGCTTCAAAGCCATGGGGTGGGTTACGCTTCGGCAGACAGCTGAACTGGCAGGACTGGTGGTCCACCACCCCGCCGAAAACACTGCCGTAAAATGTGTCTGCGGCTGTAATAAACGCATCCACTCCTGCCGCCACCACTGCCACGGGCCACATGAAATTGGTGCTGTGTGCTGGGTTTGGCCCATGGGCCATAGGTTGAGAACCCCTATCCTAGGGGCACTAAGTATGTAGCAGTTGGAGAAGGGGGATCTAGGATTCCTGACGCACCTGCCACTCAGTCATCTCAGTTATGCACTCAACAGCTGAAACAATTAATACCAACGGCACATGTCATGAGGAAAATTACCAGTTTTCAGATCTTAATGTGCAAGCCCATTGTCTCGTCTGCCAGGGATCGGCCGTGCACACGCGCATTGTGCATCAAAGTTGTAAAATGAGCCACACATCCAGTAACGAAATAAGGAATTCCAGAAATGAACAAAAGTCCAGGGGGAGGTGAGGCATCAAAGCTGCTTCTTTGCCTTGAGGCACAATTTGATCCATGGCCTTTCACAAGAATGTGACTTCCAACCCCACAGATCATTTTGCAAGGGCTTCAGTCCCTGAGGATTTTAGACCAAGCTCGGGAAGGTGGGTTTTTAAAACAACTCCCAGAAGCCCTCTTTCACCAGCATACCTGCTAGCTGGGAAGTTATCATTAAAAAAGTAACTTTTGCAGAAAATGTTGTGACTGAAAAAGGCGAAAGAATCTTGACAGGACTTCCACGCAATTAAACCACTAGCTCCACAGCATAGGCTTGGGAATAGCTGTAACATTATTGATCTATGGACTAGTTTTACTACTCCTTCACTCTGAGCAGAAATGCTCCTTTTTAAGCAACCTCATTTTAACTTTTGTCTCTCGATATAAAAGCTATGAGAAATTTGGATAACATAGTGAAAAGTAGAGACATCACCTTGCAAACAAAAGTCCACATAGTCAAGCAATGGTATTCCCAATGTATGGTTGTGAGAGCTGGACCATAACAAAGGCTGAGCGCAGAAGAATAGATGCCTTTGAGATGTGGTGTTGGAGGAGAGTTTTGAGAGTCCCCTGGACTGTAAGGAGAACAAATAGGTCGATCTTAGAAGAAACCAACCCTGACTGCTCCTTAGAAAGAGAACAAATAGTAAAGATGAAGCTAAAGTACTTTGGACATCAAATGAGAAGAGAGGATTCACTTGAGAAAGCCTTGATGCTGGGAAAGGGGGAAGGCAAAAGAAGACTGGGGCGGCCAAGAATGAGATGGCTAGATGGTATTGAAGATGCAATGGGCACAGAGCTGGGTGGGCTGAGGAGGATGGTAGAGGATAGGGGTGCCTGGAGTGTGGTGGTCCATGGGGTTGCGAAAGGTCAGAATCGACTGTGCAACTGAACACCAACAACAATATTTTAAGTATCCCATTTTAACTTCTGTTCCCTTTGCTGTTCTATGCTGGTCTTGGACCATAATAAAAATTTGATTTGATTTGAAAGATGAAAGAAAGGACTTTGATATGAGACTTCTTGGAAGGACATGAGGGCAGCCTGATTCAACATCGTTTTGTATGCCGTGGTTGAATTTTTACCCTAGGTTTGTATAGGTCAGTTGGTTCTAAAGGAGGCAGAGTTAACAGCCCAAACTAATAATGAGTTACTAGAATCTTTCTCAATGTCCTAACCACTAGACCTCAGTGGCCAAACTACTTTCCCGAGAACAGAGGGCTCGGATTTCTCTGTTGTTGATTTTTTCCCTGTTTTTGGACCTCTTTCTTCCACTCAGGTGTACTATTCCATTGGGGCCCTGGCTAAGTCTGTGTATGAGAAGATGTTCAGTTGGATGGTGGTCCGAATCAACAACTCTTTGGAGACCAAACAGCCCCGGCAGTATTTCATTGGGGTGCTGGACATTGCAGGTTTCGAGATCTTTGATGTAAGTCCATTGCTTCAGCATGAAGGAAGGAGCAACATGGGGTCCTCTTAACATTATGCCTCCATGAACCAATGGGATAAAATTGTTAGCACATTGTTATAGAAGAGGGCTTTTAAGAGGTACAGTAATACGCCAGATAACGATTGCACTGAATAACACTAAAACCACATAACGACGACAAATTTGGGGGGAAGATTTGTACCGGAGAACGTTCTTTTTAGCGTTATCCGATGCATCATAGCAGCAGAGTGGGTGGACCTGTGGATCCTTGCCCTGCCTGGCTTGGTGGAACCAAGTCATAACGTTATCTGAGGTACTAGTGTAGTTGTGTTTATTGTAAGAAGAGCTTGCTTTAGCCTCCACTGGGCAAGTTTGCCTCCTTTTGTGCTCTGACTGGCACACTAGGAGATAGGAAGACTTTGTTTTCATGTGTGTGACTCTGAAAGATTTGCAAGCCTACAGGAATAATACTGTAAAACAGGGGTTCCCAGGCTTTTCAAGCTGAGTCATGCTCTCCTTGTCAGATTTGAGGGCCAGACAGCCATTTTGCCCTGCCTGCATGAGGTGGGGTGGCCATTTTGTCCCAATAGCATCAAAGGGATGGCCATTTTGTTTCTTGAATGCCCTTGGAGGGGCACATGAAAATGGCACCGTGGGCCAGATCTAACGCATGGGCCTTAGGATGGGAACCCCTGCTGTAAAAGAAGGAAAGACCCACGCATCTCCGTATGTAATCTCTTCCTGACCCAGAAGGCTTATTTAAGACTGCGAAAACCACATTAGGAAGGCCAAATTCAGGGCTAGGCTATTTCTAGCCAGGAAAGTCACAGCTAACTGAGACTTGGTTTCTATCTTTTCCTCTGGCCTTGACATGCTCAGTTCAACAGCTTTGAACAGCTCTGCATCAACTTCACCAATGAGAAGCTGCAGCAGTTCTTCAACCACCACATGTTCGTGTTGGAGCAGGAAGAGTACAAGAAAGAAGGCATCGAATGGGTGTTCATTGACTTCGGGATGGACCTGCAAGCCTGCATTGATCTCATCGAGAAGGTGTGGTGAGGAGGGAGCTCATCCAGTGGGGGAGAAGTCAAATTTTGTTGCACAAGATGACTCAAGGCTAGTTGATGTGGTCCACCTGAATCTGAGAGGGCAAGCGTTTGTCACGTCCTTCGTCAAACACAGTGCTCAGACACCTCATTTATCCATTAGTCCTTACAAGTAGCCGAGATGGAGGACAAACCCTTAAAACAAACCCTTCCCCTCACCAGAATTCACTCTGTCTGTCTTTCTTAATAGCCTCCTCTTCTACCTTATGGTGTAGAGCAGGGGTGCCCAAAGTTTTCGGGTTGTGGGCCGGTCACGTGGTTCCTCCCACTGGAAGCGGAAGTAGAATGTGCCCATGCATATGCAGAATGCTGCCGTAAATGCACCCGCAGCTGTCATAAACTCATTTACAATAGCCACAGGTACATTTATAGCAGCATTCTGCACATGTGCGGGTGCATTTTGCTTCCGCTTCCAGGAGCGGCAAGGGCAGAGCAGGCTTGATGAATTGGCATCAAGGGCCGGATCCAACCCAGGGGCACCCCTGGTGTAGAGGCTTCCACAAAAGATCTCCATTGGGATTTCTCCTAGACAGCTTTAATCCCCTGTCCACTCCTGAAATCCCTCCTGGACTTCTAAGGTGTCCAAGCAAGCTTATATCTATGCAAAATGGAGGGCTAGAAACTTGATTTCAGAAAGGAAACCTGCGATGTGTTTCTCTTAGCGCTGACCTCTGTACTCACCCCGTGCTAATTATTGCGTTTTTCGGGAGAGCTACTGCCTAACACAATATACAAACTGGTTGTAACTCCCCCTTTTGTTTTACCCTGTCTCATTCCTTTTCCTTCCTTCTTGCAGCCTCTGGGAATCATGTCCATCTTGGAGGAAGAGTGCATGTTCCCTAAAGCTAGTGACATGACCTTCAAGGCCAAGCTATTTGACAACCACTTGGGCAAATCAAACAATTTTGGGAAGCCACGCAACGTGAAGGGCAAGCCAGAGGCCCACTTTTCTCTCGTCCATTATGCCGGCACTGTGGACTACAACATCATTGGTTGGTTGGAGAAGAACAAGGACCCCCTCAATGAAACTGTGGTGGGCCTGTTCCAGAAGTCATCCCTCAAGCTCCTGGCTACGCTTTTCTCTAGCTACGCTGGCTCGGAGGCTGGTGAGACAGTGGGTGGGAAGGCAAAGAGGAATGGAGAATGTCATGGACAGATGAAGAATGGATGAATGGATGATAAAGGACACGTGAAGGATGGATGTGTAGGATGTTTGGCAGATGGAGGAATGGTGAAGGGAAATTCAAAGATAGGTGTGTAGGATGAAGGAAAATAAAGAATGGGTATGTAGGATGAAGGACAGGTGAAAAACAGTTATGTAGGCTGAACAACAGGTGATGGATGACAAAGGACAGAAGAAGGATAAATGGGTAACAAAGGGCAAATGAAGAATGGATGCGTAGGATGAAGGTCAGATGAAGGATAGATGGACAGGGAGAGTAAACAAAGAACAGATGTGTGGGATGAAAACACGTGAACAATGGATATGTAGGATGGAGGGCCATTAAAGAGTGGAGGGATGATGAAGAATAAAGAAAGGGTGGATGTGTAAGAGGAAGGACAGGTGAAGACGGGGTAAATTAGGAGGACAAATGAACACTGGATTGTAGGATGAAGGCACATGAAGGATAGACATGTAAGATACAGGGCTGATAAAGAGTGGAGGAGGATGAAGGGTGAATTAAGGATTTCAACTGACGGATGGTGAAAAGTGGGCACGTCACCATCAGGGGTGGCTGGAGGCATGAGTTGAAGGAGAAATGAAGGGAAGATGGGAAGTGAAGGGTGGATGGAGGGTCGAGAACATACAGGGGATGAATAGACAGATAAATGGCAAGTGAAGGCAGGAGAGAAGAATATAAATAAAGGATGGAGGGATAGAGGAAGGGAGATGAAGGGTGGATAGAGGAAGGTGAAGGATAAGGTGTATTTTGGCTGTCATGTGGTTTTGTGTCTTGCTGTCCCTAGGTGGAGATGGAGGGAAGGGGAAAGGTTCCAAGAAGAAAGGTTCTTCGTTCCAAACTGTTTCTGCACTTCATCGGGTATGAAGCCTAAGTCCATTGAGCGTCTTAGGGAAGAGGGAAACTTCTTAGTTCCCAAGACTTTCCTTCTTTGGGAAAGAATGAAGAATCTGAGAAAAGTAACAAGGAGAATAGAGGCCTATAGTTGGTTGGTTAATTGTTTAATTCATATGCCACTTCCCCTCTCAGAATTGGGACTTAACATAGCTTCAACCTGTGCTGGTTGGCTGGTTGATCCCATTGAAAAATCAGGTTCACAGCTTAGACGTGCGCCAAGATTCATCCATGAGCAGTGATGGGATTCAGCCGGTATGCCCTGGTACTCCTGTACCAGTAGTAGAAATTCTGGCTGGTCCCACCCATCCAGTTGCCGGAGCCTTGGGTCGTAGGCCTGTGCCTGCCTCCCATACCAGTGGCACAGCCTCCCGGGCCTTCCCCCATCTGGTTGCCAGAGCCTTAGGTCGTAGGCCTGCGTCTGCCTCCCTCCCATTCACATGGCCACACCCAGCAAGTCACATGACCACCTAGCCATGCTCACCCAGTCACATGGCCATGCCCACAGAGTAGATAGTAAAAAAAAATTGAATCCCACCACTGTCCATGAACCTGGATGCTCAGATCACAGCAATAAGGAAGAGTGCATTTATGCAGTTAAAGCCACTTGTGCCTGTTCTTTAAGATATTTGATTTGGGTAAATAGCACCTGAATTACAACCCAACTGGATTACTGCAATGTGTTCTACAAGGGGCCGCCCTTGAAGAGTGCTTGGAAACTTCAGCTGGTCCAAAACTGTGGAGCCAGATACTTTTCAGGTGCTAGGACACCCTGGTTTCTCCATTCCTGGTGGCATCTCAAGGAATCCAAAGGAGAAGCAGGTAAAGCCAAGGTGGAGATGCATCCTTCCCCTCTTGTGTCCCACCTTTCCCTTCTCCGTATCTTTGCAGGAGAACTTGAACAAGCTGATGACCAATCTCAGGACCACCCACCCTCATTTTGTGCGGTGCATCATCCCCAATGAAAGGAAGGCACCAGGTAACTTAGTGGGGCCAAGTGGGCAAGCTAATTGCGAGAGGCCAGTTGATGCTTTGGGGAATTACACATTGCAGGTGATCTGCCATATCCTCACCACTATGGTCATCATCTGTTAGTTTCCCCTCCTCTCCCTCCCTTCCTGCCTAAATTCTGGCAAACGGTTGATAGTACCTTGTTTTCACTATGGCTGTCATTAATGTGCCCACCCTCTCTGATCCAAAGAGAGAGAGGCAAGGCTGGGGACTACTGACGCCTTGCCTACATCTGCACCTGGTATCAGGATGCAGCAATGACCATCATTTTCAAGCTCTATTCCAGTAGTGATGAACCTATGGTACACGTGCCAGAGGGGGCACTCAGAGCCCTCTCTGTGGGCACGCATGCCATCGCCCCAGCACAGAGTTCACCCCCACGCTAGCAGCCCAATGGGAGTGCTTTCTCCCTCCATGCAGCACAGAGTTTGCCCCACCCCTCTGCCCAAAAGCCCAATGGGAGCACTTCCTCCCTCCCCCAATACAGAGTTCGCCCCTCCCCTCTGCCCAGCAGCCCAATGGGAGGGCTCCCTCCCTCCCTCCCCTGTTGTCGTGTTGGCACTTTGTGATAAATAAGATGGTTTGGGATTTCAGTTTGGGCACTCAGTCTCTAAAAGGTTCACCATCATTGCTCTATTCTATGGTTCTAGAGACAATTGAAGGAGTTGGATGAGATCTGGTGAAGTAGACAGAGAGAAAGAAGGAGGGAAGGTCTTAGAAAGGTGGAGCTCATCCTGCGCTCCATTTTCTTTTCACAGGTATTATGGATAACCCCTTGGTTATGCACCAGCTACGCTGCAATGGGGTTTTGGAAGGGATCCGGATCTGCCGGAAGGGATTCCCAAATCGGATCCACTATGGGGATTTCAGGCAAAGGTGAAGCTGTTCTCTGCCATGGAAGGTTGTTGCTTTGGGGATTGATCTCTACTGCTGGCTGAAGAACTCAAAAGTTTAGATCTCTGGCTACAGAGCCAGAGACTGGAAATTCAATTCCTCACTTGTGCATCCAGAGATAAGAGGCAGCTTGTGTAACCCTGGGCAAGCTGCACAATCACAAAGGCTCCCTCTAGGGCTGTGATGGCAAACCTTGGCACTCCAGGTGTTCTTGGACTTCAATTCCCAGAAGTGCAAGTCTCTGTGAATCCAGACAAATGGGTTTACTGGCACTCCAGATGTTCTTGGACTTTAATTCCCAGAAGCCCAAGTCTCTGTGAATCCACATGAATGAGTTTACAGTAAACCCATTTGTGTGACTTCACAGAGACTTGGGCTTATGGGAATTGAAGTCTAAGAACACTTGGAGTGCCAAAGTTCACCATCACGGCCCTAGAGGAAGGGAATTGGAAACTACTTCTGTGTAATCTCTACCTAGAAAACCCTGGAAAGAGTCACCATAAATCAGATTTGATTTGATGGATTATTCTTATTTTATAATAAAAATCTACCATTAGATTCACAGCCAAATACTGTTATAAAATTAGCAGTTCAAGACATGACCAAGGACCTAAGAACTGTTAAGGTAACACCTAAGTATATATGCAGTTCCTAGTAGGGTTGTTTTTTGGAGAGTTAGGATGTTCGAATCCAATAAATCCAAAATTTCAAAACATCCAGGAAGTTCCTTAGGTATTGCTTCAAGGGCGCCAATCACTATGGGCACAACTACAGATTTCTTCCTCCATAAATGCTCAACTTCAATGATTTTCTCCAGCTCTTTGCCCTGGTCAGCCATGAAGAACAGTGGGCACTGGTGGGCAATTAATACACTACTACCAATGCCAGTCATGTTTGTCTTAGGAGGGGGACTCAAGTGGCTCAAGTAGTTAAGACATTGACTGGAAAGCAGCAGGTCAGCAGTTCGATACTCGGGTACTGCACAATGGAATGAGCTCCTGTCTCTGTCCCAGCTCCTGCCAACCTAGCAGTTTGAAAGCAAGAAATTGCAAGTAGATAAATAGGGACCACTTCAGTGGGAAGGCAAACAGCATTCTGTGCACTCCGGTGTCTAGGCATGCCTGCCACATGTCCACAGAAATGTCTGCAGACGCAGACAGTGCTGGCTCTTCAGCTTTGAAACAGAAATGAGCACTGAACCCTAGAGTTGGATATGACTGGCTTTCGAGGAAGGGTGACCTTTACCTTACCAGTGCCAGCCATGTTTGTCTTGGGATGGGGACTTGTGCCAGTTTTCTGCTCAGTCTAATTGATTTCTAAAAGGGTTTGGTGGAGGGGGTAGACTTGACTTCAGGGATGAAAGGACGGTAGTCTGATTGAGGTGGATTCTGTGTAATTTTGCCTGTGTCACATTCTTCTCTTTCTGAAGACCATGTTAGCTCTGTGATTTAAGATGTTTTGTGTGGAGCCCCTATCAATTTTATTTTGCAGCATTTGCAGTGGTGGCTGACAAAATGCTTCCCTCTCTCAACAGGTACCGCATCCTGAACCCAGCTGCCATCCCTGAGGGCCAGTTCATTGACAGCCGGAAGGGCGCAGAGAAGCTGTTGGGTTCCTTGGACATTGACCACAACCAGTACAAATTTGGGCACACCAAGGTGAAATGAACCGGGACAATGATCGATGGCAAAGCCTTGAGATGTGATTTCCTTGGAATACAAGGAAATACAATGTTGAATACAACTCCAAGAATCCATTAGATTTATTTATTATTATTTTATTTGTTGCATCTATACCCCACTCATCTGGGATGGACTCCCACTCTGGGTGGCTTACACTATTAAAATAAAATAGAATAAAAGTGAAACAACCATCATTAAGACAATAAAACACTCACCTAATCAAAATCAGAACTAAGAACCCTAAACTCTTGTGACAGAAAGGCAATGGAAGGATCTCCTATTAGGTCTTCAACAAACTGCTAAAGGCCTCCTGAATCAGAAAGGTTTTCAATTGTTTCCTGAAGGTCCCTAAGGAGTCAATCAAAGGGACTTGATTGACTTCATTAGAAAGGGACTTGTCGTTCTAAAAAGTAACTTTTCCAAGGTCTACTTTTGTTAAGTTATATTTAGCAGCAGGAAAGTAAAGCAGACCATGTTTTTAGGCAAATCTTAATTGAATGCAAATTCTCCCAAGCTTTCTCTCTGTTTAGCCCAACCAATGAATACACTTGCACTAAATGCTTAGAGAAAGAACAAAATATTGTTTACTCAGGCCAGAGAAATAGACATGTGCTCAGGATTCTTGGTGAGATTGTTTAGGTCTTTTAAGTCTTTTAGGCCTGCCATGTAGAGGAGCTCAAATAGACAGCATTCTTCTTCGAAAGGCAAAGAACAAGAGAGAGAAAGCCAGAACATGCAAGGCCTTTATACATGCAAATAGGTCAGATGATCCCTAGAGGCAGGAAGATGGGAAACTTTCCAATTGATTACTTAGGGACAAACAATATAAAAGAACTTTCTTTAGCTTAGGCTAGCATTGCTGTCTCTGTGATTATTGTGTTAAAACCCACTACATGTTGGGATTGCATTACAACACTCAGAAACTTTAAGGATCTTGTGAGTGTGTCTGCATGAATATTTGAACAGAGAAGTAGCTGCATGGTATTTTAGCCTTTCTCTCCCCTTTTGCCAGGTATTTTTCAAGGCTGGATTACTGGGCCAGTTGGAGGAAATGCGTGACGAACGGCTCGCTCGCATCATCACACGCATCCAAGCACGAGCCCGGGGCCAACTCATGCGCATTGAGTTTAAGAAGATTCTGGAGCGCAGGTGAACCCCAAGAGAAGGTTGTGGATGGCTGGGATGAAGGGAGGCGATAATTATTTCCCGTGGCAGTGAGAAGAGGGAAATTAACAGTAATTCTCAACCTTGTCAGTTTTTTCCTTCAATAGACTTTTGGTTAGGACCTCCAAAAATTTAGTTGATGTTTCATTGTTGAAAGCTATTGTAGAGCATAAAGTCGAATTTGTTGTTTTTATTCAGTCGCACAGTCGATTCCGACCCTTTGCGACCCCATGGACCACCGCCCTCCAGGCACCTCTGTCCTCTACCATTCTCCTCAACCTGCCCAGCTCTGTGCCCACTGGATCTACAATACCATCTAGCCATCTCATTTTTGGCCACCCTCTTCTTCTTTTGCCCTCTACCCTTCCCAGCATCAAGGCTTTCTCAAGTGAATCCTCTATTCTCATTTGAAGTCCAAAGTACTTTAGATTCATCTTCACTATTTGACCTAAAGAGCAGTCAGGGTTTATTTCTGTCTCTTTATAGCTAGAGTTCTTTCAGTAATTTTGAATGAGATGCCATCAAAGTTTGGGAGGAGGGAAAGCATGAAATCAGAAACATGTATTCTAAGGGTTGCATTGATTTCCTTTGCATTTCTCCTTCTACAGGGACGCCTTGCTGGTGATTCAGTGGAACATCCGTGCTTTCATGGGGGTGAAAAACTGGCCATGGATGAAGCTGTTCTTCAAGATCAAGCCTCTGCTGAAGAGCGCTGAGACAGAGAAGGAGATGCAGGTGACATCTGAAGTGTGGGCATAAGGGAGAGGTCCAGTGTAGAGTCAGAATTCCCACCAGATTGGTCAGCCCCAGTTGGCATGCTTGGCATGGAAAATGTCCAAGTAGGTAGGAATTATGACCTAGACTACTGATGGTGAACCTTGGCACTCCAGCTGTTCTTGAACGTCAATTCCCAGAAGCCCTGATCAACAGCAGTGCTGACTTGGGCTTCTTGGAATTGAAGTCCAAGCATGCTTGGAGTGCCAACGTTCGCTATCACTGACTAAGACCAAAGCACCTTGTTTAGCTACAGGACAGGGATGGCCGGCCTTTGACACTCCAGATACTTTGGACTATAGCTCCAACAGCCCTTTATTGTTATCAATGCAGGCTGGGGATTCTGGGAGTTGTAGTCCAAAGAATCTGCAATGTTGAATGTTGGCCTTTGGCTTTAGTACCACACAATGTGAGAAAAACTGGCACAGGGAAACCACAAGCTCATTCCTTGTAAGAGCAGATCAGCAAAGAACTGGTCCATTAGTCACCTAGGACCAATTTCAATCATCTTCAATTTTTTCATCCCTCTTCTGCTGAAGGTTTCCCCATCTCTGTCTTAAAAGGGTATGGTTGAGGTTGTGCTGATTGATTGGTTAGGTGAATAGGCTCAAATCTTTTGCCGGTGCAGTCCTACACAGGACACAATTAAATCTGTCATTCCATGCCTCCACCCTAAACTGGAGAAACTCCAAGAATAGTGTTGCCACTTGAACCACTGTCTTCTCCTTTGATGGCACTGGGTAGAAGCTGAATTACCAAGTCTCTTTCGTATTCTCTGTAGACGATGAAGGAAGAATTTGGAAGGCTGAAGGAAGCTCTGGAGAAATCAGAAACAAGGAGGAAAGAACTGGAAGAGAAGATGGTCTCCCTTCTTCAAGAGAAGAATGACCTGCAGTTACAAGTTCAGGCTGTGAGTGGCATCATACTCCCCCTGTGCTCCCTTTAGTTTTTCTCAGCGCTCAGAAAACTTACTTTACTTGGATTGCAGCTTCCATAATTCCTTCTTACATATCCCAAGGATGTTTACACTGATATTCCCTATGCCTAATTTAAGTTGGACAGCTTTCTCTAAGCGACCATTGTCCTTTTCAGGTGGATGACAATACCCCAGTGATGGCGAACCCTGGCACTCCAGGTGTTCTTGGACTTCAATTACCAGACACCCAAGTTAGCACTCCTGCTGATCAGGGCTTCTGGGAATTGCAGTTCAAGAACACCTGGAGTGCCAAGGTTCGCCATCACTGCAATACCCAAACCACAGTTATTGTGTCCATTGAACAGTGTAGCTGGGGAAGAATGGGTGTTGTGATTCTAAGTCCCTGTAAGCACCAGGTTGGAGACAGGTTGAAGTTCTCTTTCCCTCTCGACTTTCCCTCATCTCCAGGAACAAGATAATCTGAATGATGCAGAAGAACGCTGTGATCAGCTGATCAAGAACAAGATCCAGCTGGAAGCCAAAGTGAAAGAGATGACCGAACGGATGGAAGATGAGGAGGAGATGAATGCCGAATTGACAGCCAAGAAGCGGAAGCTGGAGGATGAGTGCTCAGAACTGAAGAAGGATATTGATGATCTGGAGCTGACCCTAGCCAAGGTGGAGAAGGAAAAGCATGCCACAGAAAACAAGGTGGGTGCAGAGCAGGCATAAAAACATATTTGTGCTGAGAAGACAAGCTAAGACATGTTGAATTGTGGGTTTTAGCACAGAGGATGAACTGGGATGGATTGAGTTTTAACATCAAGGTTGAACGCTCTCAAGTCTTGATGAGTTGTGTTGTGTCTGTGGAAGTTCCTTAGGCTGCAATCATGTAGACCAAGATGGGCAACTTATGGACCACCATATGTTGCTGGCCAGCAATTTCCATCAGCCAATGGACTAAGAGAGGGGTCAGCAAACTTGGCTCTCCAGGTGTTCTTGGTCTTCAATTACCAGAAGCCCAAGTCAGCACGTCTGCTGATCAGGGCTTCTGGGAACTGAAGTCCAAGAACATCTGGAGAGCCATGTTTGCTGACTCCAGGGCTAGGATGATGACAGATGTTACAGTCCAGCAACATCTGAAGGATCACCAATTGCCCATTCTTGCTTTAGATAATTACTTAACAGTTAGACACACTGGCCTCAGCAAAGTTACTTCTCAGTGAACAAAGTTAGGCTTGCAATACTAGCTACAGTAGCACATTTCCAGAACTCTTCTGACTTGGGTAATCTATTATTGTTGTTATCACTGAAATATGTTGAATGCTTGGTATCAGTTGTTGAATGTCTTTCCACTTGTTTTGGCTCACATAATGGCAGAAGCAGCTGGGTTTGGTTGGGTGCTTCCATAGCAAGGAAAGACTGGACACAAATAAGCAGGCTCATTTTCTAGTTGGCTTAGAGTGCAGTGTACAGAAGTAGGAAAGTTACTTAGATCTGACTACATCTCTAAGAACGTCCCCAGCCTATATGGCCATTGGTTACATAGTCAGGGATTACTGAGAATTGTGGCCCAGAAAACATTTCCCCAAAGTCCTGAACAGCAGGTGTGTTGACTTGGGCTTCTGGGAATTTAAGTCCAAGAACACCTGGAGGGCCAAGGTTGGCCATCACCGCTCTAGACTGAACCACAGGCAATCTATTATATGTTGGGTATTTTCTTGGGTGTCTTTCCATCCATCTGCCTTCTCAAAATTGATTGTGCTATATTGGGTTGAGATATCACCAAACTGCAATGGACTGAACTCCAATTAAGACCTTTTTTCCACCACTGGGACCCCCCATGAGTTGCTTCTCCCAGTTGATTACATTTTGAGGTTTTACCTTCCAACAGGTGAAAAACCTCACCGAGGAAATGGCTGGTCTGGACGAGACGATCGTCAAACTTACCAAGGAGAAGAAATCCTTGCAGGAGGCACACCAGCAAGCTTTGGATGACCTACAAGTTGAAGAAGACAAAGTCAACACCCTCACCAAAGCCAAAGTGAAGCTGGAACAGCAAGTGGATGATGTGAGTCAAATTACAGCAGCAAAGAGTGAAATATAGAAGTGCTTTATACTGTGGTAGTTTCTTTGCGTAGTCTAACCCTGTCTTGGGTGTCCAGATTTTGGACAACAACCTCCATCAGCCCTAGCCATGGCCAATCATTGGCTTGATGAAGTTTCCATCCTCCACATGTGGAGGAGGAAAATTTCATGATGCAGCGTAATGACATCTTTGAGGAGTCTCAACAACTCAGCCTAAACTAGTGAACATGTTAATATCCCAGTCAAATACCGCCTTTAGTGGCATGTTCTGCAGTCCAAAACTTTATGACACTTGGTAATGACAAAGATTTCTCAAATTTAATTATTCTACCTCTTCCCAACCAGTTGGAAGGTTCTGTTGAACAGGAAAGGAAGATCCGAATGGATCTGGAACGGGCCAAGAGGAAGCTTGAGGGCGATTTGAAGTTGATGCAAGAGAACATCATGGATCTAGAAAATGACAAGCAACAGCTGGAAGAGAAACTCAAAAAGTAGGGAAACCACCTCTCCATAACTTTTGGAGGTCTCCACACTCAGGGCCTGGGGTGGGGAAGCCAAAGAGAAAAAGAAGAGGGATGAAGATAAAAGGTGATTGAATTTGGTCATAGTCAATGGATGGACAGTTCCTTGGCCAACCTGTTGTGTAAGGGATGGGATTATCCCCTCCTCTGCCAATTGCAGAATGATTGGCTGCAAATGGACTAGACTGCAGGGTTTCCCAATCTTTGGTTTTTAGACTTCAATCTCCAGAAGCCTAAGACAATTCCCCTAAGCCTGTGATGGCGAACCTTGGCATTCCAGATGTTCTTGGACTTCAATTCCCAGAAGCCCAAGTCCCCGTGAATCCACACGAATGGATTTACTGTGATTCATCCAGCCTGCGCCACTCTCATTGCTCCTGGAAGTGGAAGTAAAATGCGCCCGTACGGAGGAAGGTTTAACCCGAAAGAGTCGTAACCGTATGGGCGCACTTTACTTCCGCTTCCGGGAGTGACAAGGGTGGCGCGGGCCGGATAAATAGCAGTAAACCCATTCATGTAGATTCACGGGGGCTTGGGCTTCTGGGAATTGAAGTTGAAGAACATCTGGACTGCCAAGGTTTGCCATCACGGCACTAACCACTGATCAGCCAATGGACTGACTTAGGCTCCTGAGAATTGAAGTCCACCATTGTTCCACGGAACATAGTTTGGGAAACGCGGGACTAGAGAGTGATCTGCTTTGACCAAAGGCCACTCAGAGGTTTGCAGGAAAACATCTTATTGTAACTTACTGGGAGCTGGCTTGAAGGTTTTGTGGGTTGGAGGTATTTGCTGCCTTCTTGAGCCTAGAGCTTTGCTGGCGGTAGTGCTGTAAGTAAGTAGGTAGTGCTGTAAATACCGGGAAATCCTGAATATCCAAGAGCAACAGAAAGAGAAATAATTTTATTTTCAGGAAGGAGTTTGATATCAACCAGCAGACCAGCAAGATTGAAGATGAGCAGGCCCTTGCTGTGCAGCTGCAGAAGAAAATGAAGGAATTACAGGTAGGTGGCCTTCAGCTTTTGAATGGACTTCCACTCTACAACAGCTCTAATGGGAAAGGACCCCTTTAGCTTTAGACTGGCCTTTTGCCCTTACTCTAACTCTTTCAAGAGCAGTGCTCAAGAATTTCCCTTTCCCTGGCTTGGAAATTCCCCTTCTGGTTTTCTGTGCTCAATTTTATCCAGTCTTGGTTTGCATACCAAGGCCTTGACCTAGAATTTATCTGGCTCACCTTTGGGAGACCCTCTACTCAAGAACATCCCCTACCAAGCTGGCAAAAAATCCACTTTTCTCTGATTCTAAATATTGGCTATCCTCATGGTAATCAACTATGAAATCCCAGGAAGATTGTACTGGGAGCAATATAATGCAGATGGTCTTCCATTTGCCTTCTGTATCACTTCTGTATGAGTCACTTTCTGGTCCTGAGCCCTTTTGGCACTCAAAGTCCTCCTCAACCCCAGGCCAGAATTGATGAAGCTGCTGCCCTCCATCAAGAAGAATTCATGTGGGATTTAATCTATTTGGGGAACATCACCCTTCCCTGTGGACTTCGGCACCCAAGGCCACTTGTCCTCAGGGTGGTCAGAATAGTTAACCACCACCTGACAATCAGCGTTGTCTCTAACAGTAGGGTCTACTCTCTTACCATAACAAGATAACCTGGCTGGATACTATATTTCTTGGTGATGGAAAAAAATATGACAAATGTTGTCAAATGCTATCAAGATCTTTTGTCACACGCTGAAACTTCCAATGCCAGGACACTTGATTTGTTCTAGCGAAAAAAATAATATGAAGGGTGTGGTTGAAGGAGATGGTCTCCTTTCTTTTTGTGGTTCAGGCACGGATAGAAGAGTTAGAAGAGGAGCTAGAGGCTGAGCGCACAGCCCGGGCCAAGGTTGAGAAGCAACGTGCTGACCTCTCACGGGAACTGGAGGAGATCAGTGAACGGCTGGAGGAAGCCGGAGGGGCCACTTCGGTGCAGATCGAGATGAACAAGAAGCGGGAGGCTGAGTTCCAGAAGATGCGTCGGGACCTGGAAGAGGCCACGCTGCACCACGAAGCTACTGTGGCTGCCCTGCGCAAGAAGCACGCCGACTCAGTGGCAGAACTGGGCGAGCAGATCGACAACCTTCAACGGGTGAAGCAGAAACTAGAGAAGGAGAAGAGTGAATTGAAACTGGAAGTGGATGATATTACCTCTAACACGGAGCAGTTGTTGAAGGCCAAGGTACCATGTTTATGGCAGGGGAAGAAGGAGATGGGGGCACACGAGTTTGTTGGTGTCCTCCCATTTTTGAGGGTGGTCCTCCTGGAGATGGAGGAGGAAAGACGGTAGGAAAAGGCAGTGATATTCAGTGACTAGAGTTTTAGTCATAGATGTAGGAAATTTGGGTTGAAGACCCCATATAACTGAAATATTGATACCTGGATGAGGCCACTGAGCCTTGATCTATGTTGCAGTATTACTGTGATCAGATTAGAGAAGCGGATGAAAGTTTCTTCAGGATTTTGGGAACTACCTCAGACTCTGGGAATTACCCCAGATGATTTATGCAACAAAATATATGATGTTGCTCCTGCTTGAATGTTTAAACCAGGGGTTCTCAACCTTTTCAGGCTGGGGGCTGGATCACACTCCCTCAGACAACTGTACGGGCTGGATTGGTGGTTCCCCCTCCGTAAAAGCTGCTGTAAAATGCAGGTGCATTTACAGTTGATGTAAACACAGATGCAGTTGTTTCCACTACTTCTGGCAGTGGTGGTGGCAGTGGGAGTGAGGGCAGTGGGCCATATGAAATGGCACTGTGGGACAGATGTGGCCCATGGGCCATAGGTTGAGAACCCCTGGTTTAAACCATCTTCCTTGGGCCTCTATTATTATTATTATTATTTTGACCTCAGAGACATGCCTGGGTCTTTCTAAGCTTCCTTGATTTTATTTTTCCTGCTCTTTTGCAGGTGAATTTGGAAAAAATGTCCCGTACCTTGGAGGATCAATCTGCAGACTACCGGGCCAAGCTTGAGGAAACCCAGCGCACCCTCAATGACAACAACACCCAACGGGCCAAGCTCCAGACAGAGAACGGTACTGTCATTTCTACCCCTCTTCCTTGTTGTTTCCTGATGCAGTTCCTGTGATCAACACTAGAGGGGGACAAAATGCTCCTCACTTTTCTTTTATAGCAGTGGTTCCCAATTAGTTTTTTCTACGTACCACTTAAACTTACGGCCCCCTTATTGCAGGAACGTTAAATATCGCGTACCCCTTATTGCAGGAACGTTAAATAAAAAATGAAATCAGGTGTATTATATATTTATTATCATCAAAAGACATTCTAATGACAGAGAACACATGTTTCATTAATGTGACAAATGTGCACGTTGACAATGACAAGCAAATAGGCGGGAACGGGGGCGGCCGCGATCGGGTGATGCAAGACGCGGGAGGTGCGGGGGAAACCGTCGCTGCGGGAGAAAGCGCTTGAGGCATACGATTGACTTACCTACTGATCGTTTAATTAAAATTGAATAATTTTTTGGCAATTGTTATTGCATTATTGTTTTTTAAGGATTTAAATATTTTAGTTAAGAGATTGCTATGCGTACCCCTTGATGCAATCTCGCATACCCCTGGGGGTACGCATACCACTAATTGGGAACCACTGTTTTATAGAATTGATTTTTTTCTTTTTTCTTATCTTCAGGTGAACTCTCCCGCCAGCTAGAAGAGAAAGAGGCACTGGTTTCCCAACTAACTCGAGGGAAACAGTCCTATACCCAGCAAATGGAAGACCTGAAGAGGCAGTTGGAAGAAGAGTCCAAGGTGAGAGAATCCCTTTGGAAAGGTAGATCAGGAACTGAGTTTGGGACCCAGAGGAAGGAGCTGTGGTCAAGAATGACAGACTGGAATGACAAGAGACATGAGCAAATGTCACTGAGTTCTTTCCTCACACAGGCCAAGAACGCTTTGGCGCATGCGCTCCAGTCAGCCCGCCATGACTGCGACCTGCTGAGGGAACAATATGAGGAGGAGACAGAGGCCAAAGCAGAGCTTCAGCGCATGCTTTCCAAGGCCAACTCTGAGGTGTCACAATGGAGAACCAAGTATGAGACCGACGCTATCCAGAGAACCGAAGAACTGGAGGAGGCCAAGTAAGTGAGGGGCCCAGGAGCAGACCCAAGACCATCTGTGAGTGCTGGCATGACTAAATGGCAGGCTGGGCCACTGGAGGAACATCTGGTTCTGAGGATGAGCACAAACCATGAGAAAGGGAACTACAGGAAGCTTCTGCCTCCCAAAAAGGGATGTCGTGAATCCAGTGCTCATGGGGTCAAACTC
This sequence comes from Furcifer pardalis, assembly GCA_030440675.1. Lineage (NCBI taxonomy): Eukaryota > Metazoa > Chordata > Lepidosauria > Squamata > Chamaeleonidae > Furcifer > Furcifer pardalis. The sequence goes on from CP126897.1 coordinate 4,655,968, forward strand.
CTGGGACTTTTTCATTAGCAGAGACTACGATACCTTCCGCCACCCCAGGCTTCTTCCTTCCCCCCCAGGGATTTCCCTCAGAAACAGAAAACTGTCGCAAAATATCTCAGGTGCTGTGCAAAGCACATGAAGGCAACTGGGTCTTGAATAGGTAATCTAGAGCAGTGGTGCCCAAACTAAGGCCCAGGGGCCAGGTGCGGCCCCCACCACCAATTCATCTGGCCTGTGAAGCCCTCATCGCTCCTGGAAACGGAAGTAAAATGCGCCTGTACAGGTGTGTTTTACTTCCGCTTCCAGGAGTGACGAGGGCTTCACGGGTTGGATGAATTGGCGTCAGGGGCTGCACCCGGCCCCTGGGCCTTAGTGACCGGCTCCCTAAACCGCATCATTGGCCCATGGCCCAAAAAGTTTGGGCAGCCCTGATCTAGAGCCATTGCCTTTACCAAATCCCTGCTCCTTCATTGCCAATGTGCACTTATACAGCGTCTGGACTTTCCTTATGGAGTGGGGTGGTTTCACAAAAAGCCCCCAAACCGACCACAACACCCCTGCTCCCAAGTAGATCGGACCAAGGAAGCAAGGCTGACATGTTTATCCAGGGCTAAGTGAGACACATGATCTTCCCAACTGCTTGTCTGAGGTCTTCTATAGATGAGTTGGTTTTCTAGGAAGTCTTTCTTTTGGCCCGCACTCAAAGTAGCTTTTGGTCATTCCAGTCTGGAGGCAGTTGGAGGTTTGATATGTCCTTGGGTTATTTCTTCAAACCCAAACACATCTGTCCACCTGTCATGGTTCTGTTCTACTGGCATCTTGTTTTTACCTTTCCCTCACAGTCCTCCACTCTACCCCACCCCAAAGCCCCGCGGAGATCTGTCTTCACAGTTGGTTCCTCTAATGGCAAAGCTTTTGGTTCGGGTTATATTTCAAAATGGCAGTGTATAAGACGAGCAAAAAGCTTGTTGGTTGGAGGAGAAATCCCCATTAAAAAGGCACTAAGGTAGGTTTATTGGAAGACTCACATTTGGCAGCTAGGATGGAAGGGAGAGAGCAATTTTTGTGCCCTTTGAGGTTAAAATAAAAATCGAATATTCAAAATGCACAGCCCACAGTCCAATACTTGCTCCTTCTTCTTGGAAGCCAGGTGACTTCCTTTCTATTATTATTCTTCTGCCATATCCAAATCTGAATATTGGTGATCATCATGGCAATCAGCCATAAAGGCTGTCCTGAGAATAGATTGCAGTAGCCTTCCATCTGCCTTCCTCATCGCAGTGGGGCGCCCATACCTCTGATCCAGTCTCGCCAGTCACTTTCTGGTCCTGAGCCCTTTTGACATGCAAAGTCCTCCTCAGCCCCAGGCCAGGATGGATGAAGCTGCTCCCCTCCATCCAGATGGATTCAAATGGGATTTAATCCACTTGGAGACCATCACCCTTCCCTGTGGACTTTGGCACCCAAGGCCGCTAGTCCTCAGGATGGTCAGGTTAGTTAACTGCTGACACTCAGCGTTGAGTCACTGGCAGTAGGGTCTACTCTATTACCATAGCAGGATAACCTGGCCAGACCCGTTCCTTTTTATTACCAAAAAAAAAAAAAAAACACCATAAAGAGCTTTCCCCTCCTTAATGGCTAATTCTCCAAAAACAGCTTTAAGAGCTTCTGCAACTAGACTTAGGGGTCTTTCTCTTCCACTGACATTGAAACAAATGGGATGTTTTCTAATTTTTAGCCCATTTTAAGTTCCCAAAATAGTTGTTTCTCTTCAATAGCCACAAGCTGAAAACTAGTCAGCTGCACTCTGCTGTCTTAAATACCAAATATCTTAGATTTTTATAGATCAACCACTCTGGCTGGGCGAGATATGTGATGATTTCATCACCGTCCCTTGCTCTCCATCACTCTTCTTCCAGGGAATGGAAGGAAGAGCTGTTTTCTTCTGGTAATTGGTTTTGCTATTATCCCTGTTCCTGGCAGCAAAAATACAACACAAACATGTATCTAGCAATCTGCTGCCATTTTATGACCCCTTAAATCTGCTACAAAGGGGACTACGGTGGCTTAGTGGTTAAGATGCTGAAATTGATGAACAAAAGGTTGGCAGGTGAGCAGTTTGAGTCCCAAGTGCTGAGCGATAGAGTGAGCTCCCATCTGTCTCAGCTCCTGCCAACCTAGCAGTTCAAAAATAAGCAATTGCAAGTAGATAAATAGGTACCACTTCAGCAGGAAAGGTAACAGCATTCTGTGCACTCCAGCATCTAGTCATGCCTACCACATAACCACAGAAACACCTGCAAACATTGGCTGTTTGGCTGTAAACAGATGAGCACTGAACCCTAGGGCTGCACATGACTGGCTTTTGAGCAAGGGACACCTTTACCTAAATCTGCGACCTGAACCAGCTGTTCATCCTGCCTCAAAGCAGGGCCGGCCCTGCTTGCCCTATAAAGGGATTGATCTCATGTTTTGGCAATTGACTCACTGTCACCCCCATTTCTATCACAGGAAGAAACTGGCACAGCGGCTGCAAGATGCGGAGGAGGCGGTGGAGGCTGTGAACGCCAAATGTTCATCCCTGGAGAAGACCAAGCATCGCCTCCAGAACGAGATTGAAGACCTCATGGTGGACGTGGAGCGCTCCAACGCAGCTGCGGCTGCCCTGGATAAGAAGCAGAAGAACTTTGACAAGGTGAGGGACTTGGAAAGAAAGGGGGTCGCCAGGTGAAGAAAGAGGGAGGAAAGGAGGAGGAACATGTGAGGAAACATCTTCTCGTTCAAGTAAGTTTTCGCTGCCGTCTTCCTCCTGCAGCTCCTCTCTGAGTGGAAGCAGAAGTTTGAGGAGTCCCAGGCTGAGCTGGAGACCTCTCAGAAGGAGTCCCGCGCTCTCAGCACCGAGCTCTTCAAGCTTAAGAACGCCTACGAAGAATCACTGGAACAGCTGGACACTTTTCGGAGAGAGAACAAGAACCTGCAGGGTGAGTTAGGTTGGACAGTGGAGACCAGCCAAGAGGTCCCTCTAGGAAGCCTTCTTTCTAAGAGGATGCATGTCCCAGAGTTGGTTGTTACCACTGAGTTTGATCCAAACCTACTTTGTTTCCTGTTTCAGAGGAGATTTCTGATCTTACTGAGCAACTAAGTGAAGGAGCGAAAAGCATGCATGAGCTGGAGAAGGTGCGGAAGCAGCTAGAAACCGAGAAGGTGGAATTGCAGGCTGCACTGGAAGAAGCTGAGGTGAAAGATCAGCACATTTGTTCCTTTCTTCCTTGATTTCCTTTCTTCACAGTGGCTTCTCCTCACTTATTTTCAACAAATTTCAAATGAGTCTCAACACCATGTTTGTTTTTCTATAGGAAATGAGGCACATATTAATGGTCGCCGTCTTGTAACCTGCCATTTTGTGGCAAACCTTTTTGAAAAAGAGAAAACCTAGTTTATTTTCCAAATGTTTGGGGGGAACCTTGTGACCAACAAAAACCACCACTCCAAATCCTGTAAGGTATATATAACTTGACACAGCTAATAGCAGCTAAATGATGAGGAACCGAGGTATATCTCAGCTGTATGACTAGTTGTACACCTGATTGTTACTCATCAGTTAGCCACAATTAGCTTTGGCTCGTACTCAAATCTTACATGAACACCAATAGGTTTCTGCATATGAACACCAATAAGATTCTGTGTATAGTAAATTAAAATTCTGTGTATATTTCAATAATTTAAAGTTATTTCATTAAAACATTCACTTGTTCTGCCATTTTGTTCTTTCCTTTGACTCAATATTATTCCCACACTCCAGGCCTCCCTAGAACTTGAAGAAGGCAAAATTCTCCGAGCTCAGCTTGAGTTCGGCCAGATCAAAGCTGACATTGAACGCAAATTAACTGAAAAGGATGAGGAGATGGAACAGGCCAAGAGGAACCACATGAGGATGGTGGACTCGCTTCAGGCCTCTCTGGATGCCGAGGCCCGCAGCCGCAGTGAGGCGATGCGGGTGAAGAAGAAAATGGAGGGCGACCTCAACGAGATGGAAGTCCAGCTTAGCCAGGCCAATCGGGCGGCAGCTGAGGCCCAGAAACACCTCAAAATCACTCAGGCCAACCTAAAGGTAATGAAGTTTAAGAGCTTTGCTCCTGTCTCAATCAACTACTGTTCAAGAGGATGAGGGTGGACATTCACACAACCATCTGGAGATGGTGGAGAAATGGTTGGTCAGGAGTATTAAGTCCACCTCAGAAAAAGAAGACACAAAATGTCTTGGCTGAAAAGTGTCTTTCAAGTTGGGAAAACAGTCTGCTCTACAGTGGTGTGGTTTTTTGGTTGCCTAGGACAACCAGATCCAACTGGATGATGTCCTACGAGCCAACGAGGACCTGAAGGAGAACATAGCCATCATGGAGAGGCGGCACGCTTTGCTGCAAGCCGAGCTGGAAGAACTGCGCAACGTGGTGGAGCAGACGGAGCGTGGCCGGAAATTGGCTGAACAGGAGCTGATTGAGGCCAGCGAACGGGTTCAGCTTCTCCACTCTCAGGTGAACTAAGACTTTGGTGACTGTTGGTTCTTCCCATGTCGTTCTTGGCCAAAGGTTTATCATTTTTCATGTCACACTAAGCACTTTGCATGTTTTCAGCTGAAAGTGGAGATTGAGAAGGTGGCTGTCCATTCCTGCTTTCTCTAATAGGTCTTAAAACAGCCATGGGACGTAGGGCAATATTATTATGTCCTTATATTTCAAGGGCAAACTGAAGATACTTAAAGCCACCCTGGGACTTTGTGGGTAGAATGGGATATTGCACAAGGACCAATGCAAGGACCCTTAAATTTAGGTACAGAATACCAGAGGCCAGTCAGATTAAATGGGGGAGGAGAGAGTGTACAGACCCAATTCTACAGTCCCTGGAAGTAAAAACACAAGAATAATAAATTAACAACCCAGTAATCAGCTGCCTAGGGCAGGGGTCTGCAAACTTGGCTCTCCAGGTGTTCTTGGACTTCAATTCCCAGAAGCCCAAGTCAGCACTCCTGCTGATCAAGGCTTCTGGGAACTGAAGTCCAAGAACAGCTGGAGAGCCAAGTTTGCTGACCACTGGCCTAGGGCTACAGTGGGTTAGTGATTAAGACGTTGAACTTCATGACCGGAAGGTCAGCAGGTCAGCAGTTCCAGACCCGAGTGCTGCATGATGGAATGAACTCCTGTCATCTGTCCCAGCTGCTGCCAACCTAACAGTTGGAAAGCAAGAAGTTGCAAGTAGATAAATAGGTACCACTTCAGCAGGAAAAGTTACAGTGCTCCATCTAGTCATGCCTGCCACATGACCATGGAAATGACTGCAGATGCCGACAGCGCCGGCTCTTTGGCTGCAAACTGAGATGACCACCACCCCCTAGAATCGGACACAACTGGCTTTCGAGCAAGGCCGACCTTTAATTTGCTGCCTTTCATAACATCAAACAGCCGTTACCTGGGGTGACCACCTCACCTTGTCTAACAGCAGTGCCGGCCTGGAGTCTCCTCCAAGGTATCCATTGTTCTTAAGCACCAAAGTACTCCTCATTAGTTTCTCCTGGGAGTGGCTCAAGTTCCTCTCCTCCACAGAACACCAGCCTCATCAACCAAAAGAAGAAGATGGAGTCTGACCTATCCCAGCTCCAGTCAGAGGTGGAGGAAGCTATACAAGAATGCAGGAATGCTGAGGAGAAGGCCAAGAAAGCCATCACAGATGTGAGTGAAATAGCTTAGTAGGAAGCCATTCTCTAGTTGATGTTCTTGATTTTCATTAAGAAAATTAACATTTATATTGCCCCTTTTAGTAGATTCCCCACTCATATAGAATTAGACTCACTAGTCTAAAAAGGGTTGCCCTAATCCAGGGGTTCCCAACCTTTTCAAGCCGGTGGCCAGGTCACGCTCTCTCAATCAGCTTAGAGGGCTGGGTGGCCATTTTGCACTGTCTACATGATGGGGTGGCCATTTTGTCCCAACAGCTTCAAAGGAACAGTCATTTTGTTTCTCAAATGCCCTTGAAGAGGTGGAGGGCCACATGAAATGACACTGCAGGCTGGATCTTTAAACTGGCCTTCAAACTAAGCTGGGTGACTTCTGCTTAGCCCTGGTTTGAACAAAAACAGAGATTGTCCCTTCATTTGGTGGAGAAATGAGAAGGAGGCGCCATCTTGTGTCTAGTGAGGACTGAGTGTTGGTGATGATCACAAAAATATGTGTGAGTCCAGTGTAAGCTCTTGCTGAGTAGGGCTGGGATGGCCATGTTGAACCCTTTCTCTCCTTCTGTCTTCTCCATGGGAAAGGCGGCCATGATGGCGGAGGAGTTGAAGAAAGAACAGGACACCAGCGCCCACCTGGAGCGGATGAAGAAGAACATGGAACAGACTATCAAGGACCTCCAGTTGAGGCTGGATGAGGCCGAGCAGCTGGCCCTCAAAGGGGGCAAGAAGCAGCTGCAGAAGCTGGAGACCCGCGTACGGGAATTGGAGAATGAGCTGGAGGCGGAGCAAAAACGCAATGCTGAGAATGTCAAAGGCATGCGCAAGTATGAACGGCGCATTAAAGAGCTCACCTACCAGGTAGGCAGACGCCCTGAGGGCTGCCCTTCTGGTTGGATCTAGCAAGGTGTTGGAATAGGTCTCATTTATAAAATGCTCCTCATACCCTGGAAACAATGGCAGGACTTTGCCATTTTTGTAGCCTTGTTTGAGATCTTTTAGGCAGTGCTGAGGAGCTCTCCTCCAAAATTGCGCTACAAGTCCTCCTCCCAACCAGAGGAAATACGTAGCATGGATACCTGAAACCAGGGATAACAGTGAACCCTGTATTTTACATTGCAGACAGTAGCCTCTAGTGGCCAGCTCTGGAAGTGCACCAAAGAAATACATGGCCAGGGATTAATGGAGCAAAAAGCTGATTTGTAGAATATGGAAATGGCATGGACCTTTGAGCCTGGGAGCAGCATCTGTTCCTTCATATGGATAGCAAAGATAGCTGGAAAGCTACACAACTCCAAACTATGGCTGGGGTGAATTTATTTGTATAGCAAATCATGGTTTATGGTCCAGGCACAGAGGTAAACCATGATTTGCGTAGCTTTCCTCAAGAATCCATGTATCGAAGCCTGAAATGTAGACTCCAGAGCAACATTACTAATCTGTATTATTAAAAAGTAATAAATATATAAAATAAATAATAGTGGTTTGTAAGCAAGTAGTTCCAAACCTTAGTTTCAAGACTGCCTGGAAACCATAGTTTATGAGACCATGAGGGTCCATACAACACAGCAAACCATTGTTTGGCATGGCTTCATACAGAACAAGATCACGACACAATGATTAGCTTTTCTTCTCCTTTTTCTTCCCAATTTTCTTCATCTGCAGGCTGAGGAAGATAAGAAAAACTTGCTGAGACTCCAAGACCTTGTGGATAAGTTGCAAATGAAGGTCAAAGCCTACAAGAGGCAGGCAGAAGAAGCGGTGAGTTTTGAGGCTCCGGCTCCACTTTTCCATTTACAAAGATTTAACTCTCTGCAAGTTCAAATTATAGCCCCAATTCCACCTTGCCAATTAGGAAAGGCTTTGTTAAACCTGGGCCACTAGAATGCCTAGATCAGTGGTGGCAAAACTAGGCACATGTGTCAGAGGGGGCACTCAGAACAGTACAGAGTTCACCCCACCCCTCTGCCCAGCCGGCCAATAAGAGTGCTTCCTCCCTCCCCCAGCACAGAGTTTGCCCTGCCCCTCTGCAGCACGGATGGCAGCTTATTGTGTTTGGGCACTCGGTCTCTAAAAGAGTCACCATCACTGTCCTGGATCTTAAGATCACATTGTACTTGCAGAATGGCTTTGATAAATCAGATTACTTATATCCAGGCCCCTTAAGCTGCCCCCTAGTGATGCTTTTGATCAAAGTGGGTCAATTTGTGATCCAGCAAATATATTTGGACTGTGGTGTGTAAATTTTCTAAGAAAGTTTTTTAAAATGGGCACAACTTTAGCTAAGCAGAACCTCTACACCTTGCCCAAAGTTTTATAGGCTAAAACTTTGCTAAACCAACCAGTCACCACCTCTTGTCTAAAAACATGTGACTTTTCCAAGACCTGAAGTAGCTTTACATGGTCAAACTTTGCCAAACGTGAGCATTTCAGCATTTATTGGCCATTTACTGAAATCTGAATATGGCAAGTTCCCATTTATATTTTTGCTCAGATTTCTTTGCAGGTGGATTTTTAAATCCTCTTTTCTTTTTTGGCTTTCCAGCTATGGCAGCTAGTGGCGTCTGATTTCATATCACCTCCTGCCAGAAGTTGGGAAAGTTACTTTTTTTGCATTACAACTCGCAGAATCTTCTAGCCACTGGAAGTGCTGATTGAAGGATTCTGGGGAACTGCAATTCGGAAAACTACCGTATTTGCACCTTATAAGATGCACTGGAGTATAAGACACACACAGTTTATTACCAAAATGGCCCACTAAAGGTTATTATATACAGCGAATATCATATTTGCCAGCACATAAGACGCTCTCCACTTTTCTGGTGTATTTTAAGAAAGGGAAGTGCGTCTTTTACACCTGCAAATATGGTAGCTTTTTTCAACTTCAACCTCTTGCAAGCTCCTTCCCTTGCAAGTGACCGGCAGTCACAAAATCCCACAAGTTGAGTAAAATACCCTCAATTTGATTTCTACTCCCTCGGCAGGAGGAACAAGCCAACACCAACCTGGCCAAGTTCCGGAAGGTTCAGCACGAGCTGGATGAAGCCGAGGAACGAGCTGATATCGCTGAGTCCCAAGTCAACAAGCTGAAGGCCAAGAGTCGTGATATTGGAGGAAAGGTGAGTATTAGGATTTACCTGCATGGACTGAATTAGGAACGAGGCACACACAAAATGGCCATAGACAGCCAATGGAGGCAACCTATGAACTCACCTTATTTCCACGTCTTGTTTTCTTCCTTATTCCAGATCTACTAGCAATCTCTCTCTTTCTTTTCACCCTTCTTGTCTTCTACATCATCTTTGTATGGGGGTATTTTCCCCTTAATTTCTCTAGCTCTGGTGGCGCAGTGGTTAAACTGTACTGCAACCCAAAGGTTATGAATTCGATCCTGACCAGGGCTCAAGGTTGACACAGCCTTCCATCCTTCTGAGGTGGTCAGTAAAATGAGTACCCAGCATGTTGAGGGCAAAATGCTAATTAACTTGTGAACCACCCAGAGAGTGAACTAAGTGCTATGGGGTGGTATAGAAGTGTGATTGCTTTGCTTTGTCATCCCCTCCAATATCCAAGGCCAGCCCCATCATTAGGGGATATAAGCAGTTGCCTTAGGCTGGAAACATTCAAGAGAGAATTAGACACCCATTTGTCAGATCTGCTTTGATTCAGATTCTTGCACTGAGCAGGAGGGTTGGACTCGGTGGTCTCAAAGGCCCCCTTCCAACTCAGTAGAATACCATTTTGTGTCAGAAATTATTCTGAGTTGAAAGGATTTTTGTGGGAGAAATTCCACTCAGGGAATGCCCAAATGACGCTCCTTTCCTGTCCTCAAGAGGTGGGACAGAGATGGGCGCTCAATCCGTCTTACAGTGCCTGGGTTTCGAACTGCCAACTAGCCGGCTTTCCAGCTAACAAGGCAAGTTTCCTAACCATTGAGCCATCACAGCCCCCAACTCAGTGATTGTATGATTCTAGGCCAGTGATGGCGAACCTTTTAGAGACCGAGTGTCCAAACTGCAACCCAAAACCCAGTTATTTATCACAAAGTGCCAATACCGCAACAGTGGAGGAAGGAAATGTTCCCATTGGGCTGCTGGGCAGAGGGGTGGGGTGAACTCAGTGGTGGGCAGCAACAGGTTCGCACCCCTGCCCAGGAGGGGTTTTTAGCAAAATTGGGTGGCCTCTGGGCAGGGGGTGGTGAAATTGGGTGGCCTTCAGGTGGGGGGGGAGCGAAATTGGGTGGCCACACCCAACTCCCTGCCCTGTCCCATCAGGTTTTGTACCTGCAAGTGGTTCAAGGTTTCCCTTGCTGAAAAGCCAGTCATATCCAACTCTAGGGTGCAGTGCTCATCTCAATTTACAGCCTAAGAGCCAGTGCTGCCTGTGTTTGCAGATGTACACATGGCCATTTGGCAGGCATGACTAGATCGCCCACGATGTAGGCTCCTCCCATGATGTAGGCTCCGCCCATGACATACCATGGTGTGGTAGTGAAATTTTTTGCTGCCCACCACTGGGTGAACTCTGTGCTGGGGGGGAGGGAGGAAGTGCTCCCATTGGGCTGCTGGGCAGAGGAGCGGAGCAAACTCTGTGCTGGGGTGACTGCACAGGTGCCCACAGAAAGGGCTCTACCACCTCTAGACAGAACCATCTTCTCCACACCCGCCACCTCCAATCCGACCCTTCTCCTCCATCATCTTCCCACGCTCTTCCGGTCTCCTCCTGCCTCTTCCTCACGATTTCCCTTTTCTGCTTCATTTTTTCTAGAAACTTCATGACGAAGAGTGAGGAACTTCTGGCAACAATCCTCAGCTGAGCTAAAGGCAGTGTTGAACTGCCAGCCTTTTCCTCTGAAATCAGTGTAGCATAGTATAATTAATAAAGTTGAAACAGCAAACTTAATGGTCCTCCATTTGCCATCCTTAGCCTTCAGTTGCCTTTTGCATCAGAAAGGGTACCATAGTCACAGCTTTCTTAGAGGTAGATATTCAACAGGTACAAGATTTTCTCCCCTACCTGTTTAATGTCCGCCAGTTGCGAAGCTGTTAAAGCAGGGATTATCTAACTTTTTAAGCTGTGGGCTGGTGGTTACCTTTGCCATAAACACTGCTGTAAACCGCATCCATGGCTGTTGTAAATACGTTTACAAAAGCCGTAAATGCGTCTGCTTCCAGTGGCAGCGACGCCGTCCACATGAAATGATGTCACGAGCCAGGTCTAGCCCCCAGGCCGTAGGGTTGAGAACCCTTGTGTTAAAGGGGAAATTCATGGATGGTTAAAGCTATACTACTGGACATTAGTTTTATTACCAGACACGTGGTTTAATTGGGGCGTTCGAGGGACTAAATCAGAATTTTGGGGTTTTCTGGCTCATGGTGGAATTAATTGTACCCTCTAGTGATCAGACTGTGCATCCATATGTGACTTGAGTACAGTATCCTGAATTTCCAGATTATAGCACAACCTAGTGGCCATCCTGTAAAATTACATTCCATTCCTTTCCCCTACAAATTTATATTCCAGTTAATCTGCTTCATAATATTTAAGAAAAATGAAAACAAGCAGTGGTGGGATTCAGCAGGTCCACACCAGTTCGCCAGAACCGGTAGCAGAAATTCTGGCTGGCTCCACCCACCCAAGCTTTGAAATAAAGTAGTTTTAATTAGGCTTTCTCCCTGGCCATGCCCACCATACCATGCCCACAGAGTAGGTAGTAAAAAAATTTGAACCCCGCCCCTGAAAACAAGTGTAGCACCTTAAAAACCCAAAAGCTTTCAGTGTGAGCTTTCGTGGACAATCTAATCCAGGGGTTCTCAACCTAAAGCCCACAGGCCAGACCTGGCCCATGCCAACATTTCATGTGGCCCACGTTGCCGCCGCCGCCGCCAGAAGCAAAAGCAGACGCATTTACAACAGCCGTAAATGTGCCCATGGCTGTTTTAAACACATTGGTTACGACGGGGGAAACCACCAGTCCACCCCATTCAGCTGTCTGAGGGGACGTGGTCTGGCCCACAGCTTGAAAAGGTTGAGAGCCTTTGATCTACTTCCTCAAACCCAATCCACCAAGCGCTTCAATTTTGGAAAATTTTGGCTGGGAATGGAGAAGAATAAATTGATGGTACCCAAGTACCCAGAGTTGCCCATCGATTGGGCAGCTATACAAATTGCACCAAATAAGTAAATCTTAGAAACCTAGCAGGGTGGGGTCTCTGCACATGCTTTCCTTTTCTTCCAGTCCTGCTTGATTTTGCTCAGCCGGCCATCTTCCTCTAAGCTTGCAAGACTTTGTCTATCTTTAAGCTAATGGCACAGGAAAACTGGGGCTCTGATGAAGGACAATCACCATCTGTCCTCACATTTCTACTCTTCCTTTGAGTTTAGCTGCAATCCTGTTAACAACCGACAGAGAAGTGGATTCTCCCCAGGAACAGTATGCTGTTGAAAATTATCTTTGGTTTGGGCATGGATGGGCAACTAAGAGCTATTGACTTTACAAAACACCTGCTCTTCATTTTATGTTGTGCATTTCCATGACACCACTGGGGCCAAATCCTGCAACTCAGCCCTGTACTCCCTGAGAAAAGTAGGTCTCCCTTGTTCAAAAGCTAGCCATATCCAACTCTAGGGTTCAGTACTCATCTCTGTTTATAGCCAAGCAAAGAGCCAACACTGTCTGCATCTGCAGACATTTCTGTGGATGTGTGGCAGGCACGACTAGACACCGGAGTGCACAGAATGCTGTTTACCTTTCTACTCAAGTGGTCCCTATTTATCTACTTGCAATTTCTTGCTTTTGAAATGCTAGGTTGGCAGGAATGGGACAGAGACAGGAGCTCACTCCATTGTGCAGCATTTGGGTCTTGAACTGCCGACCTTCCAGTCATCAAGTTCAGAGTCTTAACCACTAAGCCACCACACTGAGAAAATGAAACCTTCGCAAAAGATACACTTCTCCACGGACCATCTCTCCCTTATGCTCTGTTGCCCTAGGCCTTTGTAGACACTCATACCAACTGTATCTGCACACACAGAATCATGCTCTGTGCTCATAGTTCCTCCCTCATGTGTCTCTGGCTCCGTTAGGAAAAATTATACTTTTGAACTAAAGCTCCCAGAATGCCCAAGCCAGTAAAGTTGGTATAACTTTCCAGTACTCTGATCTGTATAACTGCATCTTCACTCATGTTCAGACCAATACAAGCAAGGCATAAACTCACATCTGTGTGCAGTGTCATATATGTCTCCCATTCACAAATGGACTCATTTAAGGTCAGTATGGCATACAGTCAAACCTCCCATAAAGAGCATTTCGCTTAAAGAGTAACTCACTTAAAAAGCAGAATTTTCTCTGAATGTTCACTTCGCTTAACAAATAAAACCAACCAAAAACTCGCTTAACAAATAAATCAGGGTTCGCAATCCCCCCTACAATTGGTCATTTACAATGGTGTTTCACTTAAAGAGCAAACTCGCTTAAAGAGCTATCCTGTGGAACGCATTATGCTCTTTAAGCAAGGTGCAACTGTATTATGAGTAGACTGTACTGCTAGTGGCTCAACACCGATCATCAGGCAGCAGTTAACTAACCTGACAACCCGGAGGAATAATGGCCTTGTGTGGCGAAGTCCACAGGGAAGGGTGATGGTCCCCAAGTGGGTTAAATCCCACTTGAATCCATCTGGATGGAGGGCAGCAGCTTCACCAGTCCTGGCCTGGGGCTGAGCAGGACTTTGCGTGTCAAAAGGGCTCAGCACCAGAAAGTGATTCAGGGAACTGGAAGAGTGGTACTATGGTGTCAATTGCTGCTGTACAGAAGGCAAATGGAAGACAATCTTCACGGCTGATTGCCAATATTCAGAATCAGAGACAGCACAAGAAGAAGAAGAAGAATGTCATATGAAGCACACCTTTAATCTTGTTTCTCCCAGCAAATTAAATAAAAAAAAGTTGCAGCGTCTAAACCCAGCAATGATATGTTTCCCAAATTCCACTTTAAAAGGCTGGGGGGAATCAGGAAAATGGGCCCTCTTCTACCGAAAGAGGAGCTCCAAGTTGCCCTTCACTCCCACCCAAAGAATGGGATCCTGCAAGGCCTCGATGGGTACATCGTGGGACTTTTGATGGCGAAGCGTCATCTCATAATTGAGTGTCTGCAGGGGAGACTCATGCAGGGTTACGACAACAGCAGCTGCGTGTGCGTCGCTTTTGTCCATGAGGGAAGCCTATAGGTTCACTCAACCGAGATCTGGGTCTATAGAAAAAAGAGCAAAAGAGTTGATGGGCCAACACACAACACAAACCTACTTTAAGTAGACCTCTGGGGTACCATCCGAGGAAAATAAATAGCCAGTAATGGTGGTTAATTGTTTAGGTGCGATGCTTTCCTGCCATACCCTTGACAAAAAACTCTCCATGTCTTGGTCAGGGACCCCACAATGACTTAGTGGTTAAGATGCTGAGCTTGACGACCAGAAGGTCATCAGGTCAGCAATTTGAGACCTGAATGCTACATGATGGAGTGAGCTCCCGTCATCTGTCCCAGCTCCTGCCAACCTAGTAGTTCAAAGGCAAGTAGATAAATAGGTACTGCTTCAGTGAAAAAGATAACAGCATTCTGTGAATTCAGCATACAGTCATGCCTGCTACATGACCATGGAAATGTCAGCAGACGCAGATAGCACTGGCTCTTTGGCCATAAACAGAGATGAGCATCACACCCTAGAGTTGGATACAACTGGCTTTCAAGCAAGGGAGACATTTATCTTTAGTCTAAGCTAGTGCAATCTTCTTTTCTCTAGCCTTCGCTTGCCAAAATCTGGGGGTCCAATTACATCGGCTATCAAAAATCATTCTCTTTCCTCCAACCCATGCCCTGCTCACAGGTGGGCCGGGGGATGTGAATGCCCTTCCCTGGGCCTTAGAGGGTAAAGCTAGTAAGACATTCTCCTAAATTTTCATGGCAAAAATGTTTTTTCCCCCTGAAAAAGCCCCCTTGTGCCCTCTAGAGGCCAAAAATATTTTCAAGCAAATTGTGGCATGTACTTGGGGAGGCATAGCGGCCTTCCTAGGGCAGGGGTCCCCAACCTTTTTTGCACCATGGCCCAGTTTCATGGTAAGTGGTGGGATTTTTAATCTCTCCAGTCTGCCAGCCACAGCCTAAACATGGACAGTTTGATACCTCACTGTGCACAGGCAGGGAGAGGAGCCCCACAAGGAGGAGGGGCCCAGCCACCTGCCTATCTGCTGTGTCTGAAGCCCATCCTATTGCTCCGTTTGCCAGACAGACCTGGCAGAGCACATTGAAGGCAGAAGGGTGCCATCAGGGCTCGCACCACCACTGCCCCCAACACAGCCCAGTTCGGGACAACCTGTAGCCTGGTACCGGTCCATGACCTGGTGGTTGGGGACCGCTGTTCTAGGGGACATAGAGGGGACATTTGACACCCCAAAAATTTAAAATTTAAAGACAGGAGTATATTTGGGTGCCCCTAAGAGGCCACCTATAGCAAACCCTTGCTAGAGTAGGAGAATATTTTGTGTTTATGTTAACTGAATGAAACAGGCCCACAGAACATTGTAGCATCAAAACTTAGCTGCATCCACGCTCCACTCACCTTGCTCCGATCCCATTTCTGCCCTGTAGGTTTTGTATGCATCAAAGCAGAAAACAGCAATGAGAATAAGGCTGAAGACCTGGGAAAAGACAATTGGCTGAGAATCCCCAAATCTGTGAAATGCATGGCGGGGAGGCACGTGACCCATACAAGGAAGGGTGACCCAGATTTGAGGAAAGAGAAGGGAGAGACTTACAAAGGCTGACACAGC
This sequence comes from Furcifer pardalis, assembly GCA_030440675.1. NCBI lineage: Eukaryota > Metazoa > Chordata > Lepidosauria > Squamata > Chamaeleonidae > Furcifer > Furcifer pardalis. Next base: position 4,671,512 of record CP126897.1, read on the forward strand.
AGACCCCTCATGACTGGCTGCGATGACGGCAAAGGCCACAACAGTGAAAACTATCGCAGCGCTAACACAGCGAAGGAAGTCCTGCAACAGGAGAGATAAAGGTCACCAACCTATTAACTGGGTAGGCAGAGAGAAGCACCGGCTGAAACCAGAACCAGAGATGTGTTAATTGCTGAGATGATGCAATATTCAGAATCCCAACTTTGGAAACACAAGGCACATACACCCTGAATCAATGGAGAGTACAGTCTGATACCTACCGCAGATAATTGAAACCACAGATAACAGTGGACCCTATAATTTACATTCCAGACAGTGGCCTCTAGTGGCCAGCTCTGATCGTGCGCCATAGAAATACATACATATTATTTATTTCAGGCTTTTTTACTGAATAATTTGAGACCACAGATACTGAACCTGCAGATTGGGGGGGGGGGGGATGATCTGATGCTACCAAAATTGCCAAAACTCTGTCCTCAGAGGAGACATACATCTCTTTGGAAGAATTCCAAAATGGCCCTGGAAGGAGCTATGACAGCACACTGCAAAATGAAGTAGGAGAAAGGACTTACTTACCAGGCAAGGCCAGTTGACCCGAGTTAGACGCTCATAATAATGAGTTGCTCTCAGCCCAAGGAACACCAGTGTTACCAAAATCTCCAGCAGGGCAGCACCCATATAGGCTGAGATGGATGCTGTTAGCAGCAGGAACACCAAGAAGCAGAGGCCCTGGGGTGATGGGGTGATGATGATAGAGAGGAAGATACAAAAGGAACATAGAAATGGAGCAAATATCCTGGGAGGTCACTGGGTAATGATAATTACTTGCAAAGAAAATATTTCCTACATGCTGGGTCATATGTCCCCCTCGCCACTTGATCACGACTTCATATGGTAAAATGGTGATATAGTGCTAGTCACTGAGAAGCAAACTGCACCTCCTCTGCACTTGTTGACTTGTAACAGCCTCTTCTAAACCATTGTGTCTCCAGCAGTGGCAGACAAAAGCCATCAAGCCATCAGCCATGCCATCTGGGGGTGATGGGAACTGTGATATTAATCTGACTACCTAGTGATATGCCAGTTTCAGGAAAAAATGTTCTAGATGTTCACTTCAGCTGGTCGTTCTCCCAGCCCATGCTTTAGGAATCGGTTTAAAGGGAAATAATATTTATCTAATTCTACAACAACCACCAGTCACCTTAGAACTGCTTCTTCTCTTTCCTAGCTTCCAAGCAGCACCCTTTCCTCCAGTCTGTGGAGTGTAAGTTTGCATCCAGAAGGAAGGTTTCTAAAGTTACCCAGACAAAAGGCAATCATGCAGTTGTTGTTTATTCCTTTCCTACTCTCCAAATTTCCTGTTGTATTAAAAAAGGAAGGATGGAAGCAGTTGTGGAAAGAACTGGGCATTAAAAAGAGAAGCAGCTGAGATCTGGAATCCTATAGCATCCCTGTTTTTTCAATGCAGGAGAGGAATCTATACAAAAAGCCATGTTTGGTCTGACTTAAACTTTTGGGGCACGGAGAGGACCCTGGACAGAGTCAAAGGCAAGTGAAGGAAGAAATCAGTGGGACAGATCTTAGGAAATGCATTTGGGAACATAGAGTCACAACAGAAAAGGGGGAAGTTAAGGCAGCTGGCAGGGAATATTGTAGGGAGAAATAGTTCCTTAAGGAAGTGACGGGAAATGTGGAAAAGGAAAAACCAGCCAGGGAATGGAGGCAAGCAGCAAGGGAATGAAAAATAGTTATAGATGAATTGATTAAAGGGGGGAATGAGATAAAATGTTACATCGATTAACAACAGAAAGAGGGAAATTAAGCCAGCAGGCAGGGAATATTGAAGGTATAAATATTTTTCTTAAGGAAGTGTGGGGAAACATGGAAAAGGAAAAATTAGAGAAAGGTGGGAAATCAGGAAGGGAATGAAAAATAGTTACTGATGAAATGATTAGTGAGGGAGTTGTTAGGAAAAAGTAAACGCATGTTTGAGAAAGAATGAAGAAAGAGAAACTGAGGAGTGTAAAAATGAGAGCAGAAAACTGAAACAGGAGGGAGGGAGGAAAGTGAAGTGGAGAGAGGGAGCCGTGGCAGGTAAGAGTGAGGGTGTGTTTGGGGTGGGGTGGGGGGAAACAGGAGGATATCTATTACCAGCTCTGCCTCCATCAGCACCCCCTTGGGGGAGCGCAGGAAGTCCTTGTCCAGGGCAAAGCCCTGAAGCCCCCCGGCTGCCTCTTCACGTTCCCCCATCCTGCTGCCTCTGAGTGCTGCTTTTGGGAAGGAGGATTTGGGGGAAAGAGAGAAAGGGGAGCAAAAAAAATGGACCAAGAAGAGATGAAAGCAGGCGTCTGTTGCAGTCCACCTGGCACCTAGCCCACTTTCCACACGCGCCAGGCGGGGGAGAGGAAACCAGTGTTTGGGGGGGGAGGGGGCCGGAGAAGAAGGGAAGGAGGGAAAGAAAGATGGAGAAAGGGGCCTGCAAAGAACTGGGATGGGAGGGAGGGTCTCAAAGGAAAGGGGTTGTGGTAAGGAGAAATATTCACAATTATCCCAATATCCAAGGAGGGTTTCAGAAATAGGGTCTCTGTCCCAGGGGTCGTTTCTCCCCCAAAAGACCTCCAGTGGACCAGGATGGTGGCCACAGCAGTGAAGGTCTCTCTAAGATCTACCTTACCCTTTGGGGTTGGCATCTCAGCTCTCCCAGACAATAGGCAATTGTCCGGCAGGGCCAGGAGTGGATGGCCCCGGGGAAACAAGCACCCCATTGTCTCCTCAGGCACTAACAAGCCAGAATGAGAGAGAGAGAGGAGAGAATGGGTCACATTCTCCAACAAAGCCCATTTGGCGTGGGAGGAGAAGCCGGGCCAAAAGAGGGGGGGGGGGACTGTGATGCCAACCGGCATCAAAAGGGGACACAAGAGACCCAGAGGGCAAAGCGTTGGCTTCCATCAGCTGAAGCATCTTCCAGTTGGGGATGATGGGAGTTGCAGTCCGACACAATTTGACTGCAGGCAGGTTGCAGAAGTAGGCGAGGGACACAGGCCAGAATCTCCACGTGATCCCGTGGAGATGGGGTGGGGTGGGGATGTTCTCTGAATAGCCAGAGCATGACATGCTCTTATTTCTTTCAACAGGTTTACTTGACATTTGGGAGAAAGAAATGAAAATAAAAAAGAAGAGAAGGTCTTTAGCTTCTCGAGAGAAGAAGAAGAAGAAATATGGTGGAAACAACGACTGGAAGGTCGGCAGGTCAGCAGTCTGAGATCCAAGTGCTGTATGACAGAGTGAGCTCCCGTCTCTGCCCCAGCTCCTGCCAACCTAGCAGTTTGAAAGCAAGAAATTGCAAGTAGATAAACAGGGACCACTTTGGTAGGAAGAGAAACAGTATTCAGTGCACTCAGGTGTCTAGTCATGCCTGCTACATGTCCACAGAAATGTCTGCAGATGCAGGCAGCACTGGCTCTTTGGATATAAACAGAGATGAGCACTGAACCCTAGAGTCGGATATGACTGGCTTTTGAGCAAGGGAGACCTTTACCTAATTTTCTCAGGGAGTACAGGGTTGAGTTGCTGGATTTGGCACCAGTGGTGCCATGGAACTCTAGGGTTGGATACACCTGGCTTTTCAGCAAGGGCAACCTTTACCTATATAAACATAGATACTGCTACAAGAATGCTGTAGGGAACTGATGGCAAACTTTTGCACTCCAGGTGTTCTTGGACTTCAATTCCCAGAAGCCCGAGTCAGCACAGCTGCTGATCAGGGCTTCTGGGAATTGAAGCCCAAGAATACCTGGAGTGCCAAGTTTTGTCACCGTGGCTGTAGGAAATGGGGGTCAGGACAGTTGAACGTCACACCCTATACCCATGATGGTGAACCTTGGCACTCCAGATGTCCTTGGACTTCAATTCCCAGAAGCCCAAGCCCCCGTGAATCCGCATGAATGGGTTTACTGCGATTCAGCTGGCCTGTGCTGCCCTCGTCGCTCCTGGAAGCGGAAGTAAAACACACCCGTATGGAGGAAGGGTCGTTAACCTGAAAGAGTCTTAACTGCACGGGCATGTTTTACTTCTGCTTCCAGGAGCAACGAAGGCAGCATGGGCTGGATGAATCACAGTAAACCCATTTGTGTGGATTCACGGGGGCTTGCGCTTCTGGGAATCGAAGTCCAAGAACATCTGGACTGCCAAGGTTCCCCATGACAGCCCTATAAATTCCCGTCACAGTCAGTCCTATGCAGTTCCTATACAAAATACCATATTGCCTCCTTCAAAAATTCTTTGCCATTTCTTTCATCTGTCCAGGAAGATTTGTTCAAGTGCCAATCAGGGTTGCCAGCTTTCCCACTGAGTGCTGCTCCAGTGCTTTTAAAGAGTGGCTTGATTTCTGCCAGAAGGAAATCAAGCCAACGGAGCTTTTCTCTTGGTTGATAGGGATAAAGTGGCAGGGCAGCGTTGACCTAGAATTTAAGCGAGTTTGCTCTTTAAGTGAAACACCATTGTAAGTGACCAGTTGTGGGGGGGGGGGGGGGGATTGTGAACCCTGATTTATTTGTTAAGCGAGTTTATGGTTGGTTTTATTTGTTAAGTGAAGCGAACATTCAGAGAAAATTGTGCTCTTTAAGCAAGGCACTCTTTATGTGAAGTTTGACTGTACAGTACAGTACTTGCAAACACCAAAGAGAGGCTTTTTCCAAAGGAGATCAGCTTCCAGGTTAAACGCTGACAAACAATCATAGCCACTTGCAGCATAAAATCTGGGGAGATTCTAAAATGCTTCTGTCTAAAGCAGGGGTGCCCAAACTTTGCAGACTGTGGGCCAGTCAAGTGGTTCAGTGGGCCAGTCACATGATTCCTCCCCCTGGAAGCGGAAGTAAAACGTGCCTTGCAATCTGTTTTGCAACAGGATGTGATAGATTTTAAGCTGCCATTTTCTCTGCTTAAACCAGGGGTGCCTAAACCGTGGTCCACGGGCCAGATATGGCCCCCAACACCAATTCATCCAGCCCATGTCACCCTCGCTCCCAGAAGCAGAAGTAAAAATGTGTGTTTTACTTCTGCTTCTGGGAGCAACGAGAGTGGTGCGGGCCAGATGAATTGGCATTGGGATCTGGATCTGGCCCCTGGGCTGTAGTTTGGACATCCTGGGCTAAAGGGTCTCTTTGTAGGTCATCCTCAGCCCTTCCCACTATGGCCTCTCTCCCCTACTCACCCCTTTTCTGGCTGCCACACAAGACAGGCTCACAATGTACAGTGCCGGTTGTAGGTAGAACTCGTCGGGTTTCTCAGAACAAAGCAGGGAAGAAAAGACAAGGATGCCTATAAGTGGACGGGGATGGTGTTTCCATCCCTATTGACTCCACCGCCCAAGACCTTTAGTCATCAGGATTGTCAGGTTAGGTATCTGGCAGTAGGGTCTATTCTTTTACCATAGCAGGATGACCTGACCAAACACCTTCTAGAACAGACTTCTAGTGACTCTAATAGGATTTTCACAGTAAGTGAGCTATCTGATGAGTAGTTTTAGGTATTTGGCAGTGGAGTTTGATTCCTTACTATGTATCTTGGGGAAGAGCCAGTCTCTGTAGTGTTGGACAAGCTGCACAGTCCCTAGACTAAGGAAATAAACCACTTTGGAGTAAGCTAAAGATTTCCTTTGCTCAAAAACCAGTCATGTCTGACTCTAGGGGACAATGAAAGAGCCAGTGCTGTCTATGTCTGCAGACATTTCTATGGTCATGTGGCAGGCATGACTAGATGCTGGAGCGCACGGAAAGCTGTTACCTTTCCCTCCAAAGTGGTACCTATTTAACTACTTTCAGTTTCTTGCTTTCGACTCAGGTCTCAAACTGTTGACCTGCCAACCTTCCACATGTCAAGCTCAACATCTTAACCACTAAGCCACCATGGAATATTCTACCTAGAAAACTGGGGAAAGGGGACCATGAGTTGGAATTGACTTGTTGGCCCATGATTATAATTCTCTCCCACCCACCCTCATGATTTTAACACAGGTCTCCTACATTCTAGTCCATGGCTAGATGCATCAACTGGAACAGAAAACTAAAATGGATGGAGATCTTATTCTATCTACACCAGGGGTGCCCAAACTGCAGCCTGGGGGCTGGATCTGGCCCCCGACACCAGCTCATCTGGGCCACGCCACCCTTGCCACTCCTGGAAGCGGAAGTAAAACTCGCCCATATGGGTACATTTTACTTACCCTTCCGGGAGCGGCAAGGGTGGTGTGGGCCAGATGAGCTGGTGTCAGGGGCCAGATCTAGCCCCCAGGCTGTAGTTTGGGCACCCCATGGTTTAAGTAGAGAAAATGGCAGCCTAAAAATCTATCTCATCCTGTTACAAAACAGATTGCAAGGCATATTTAACTTCCACTTTCAGTGAGAGGAATCACGTGACCGGACCATTGAACCACATGACTGGCCCACGGCCCAAAAAGTTTGGACACCCTTGATGTACACAAATGACAACTCCTGCAAGTAACCCACAGATCTACCCCTACATCCACATGAGTATGTACTACGATGAACCTTTTTATTCAAACAATCCTGTTCTTCATACACATACCAGAAGTATACATCATCACATCCAAGAGATACACAGCTGGCTCCCACCCACCCCATTTTGCTTTGGTTGTGAAAACAATTAGAGAGTGAGAGAAAAAATGCACATGATGAATGACATCATCAGCTTTTTTGGTTGCCAGTTTGTGCATCCATTGGTGTGCTCAATGTGTGATTAATCTGAAGGATTTGTGGTCCAGCCACCTCATGACAGAAACCCCTTCAGCGGCCTTGAATTGCAAGCTTGACTTTAAAAACACTGGGTTTCTGCCATGATGTTTGAAAAGAGAATAATCTAGGCAGGAGAAGCTTCCTGGAATTCCCAATTCATCACCAAAATCCTACTATTTGCTTCCTGGCACTTTCTGTCAGCACCGCAGCAAAGGTGTTGAGATCTGGGGACAGGATTCCTGTTACTCGTAACCAAGGCGGGCAGAGGATGAAGGCAGTGGTGGGTTGCATCGCTGAGATGTTTTTGGAGAAAAGGTGGAGCTGGTCAGATATGGCTTCTTCCTCCCATGCCATGGATGCTGCCCCCCTCCCCCATTTCAATCAACACAACGAAGCAAGGCTTTCCCTGTCTCCTGGGAACCTGTTGTTTGGGAGAGAAATTCCAGGCAGTTTTGGTGCCTATTGAAGGTTGATTTGCATGACATTCAGAGGCCTTCAAGAGAGACGGGCAGGAAAATATAGGTCTCCGGAAAATACCTGTGCAGTCAGCTCACAACAGGTCAGGTCAGCACAGCAAAGACTGAAGGGTGGGAATCCAAAGAATGAGAGTGGGGTGGGGGGTAGAGGGATATTGGTCCCTGAGGAAGATGGGAAAGGGGTAGAATAGTGACAGGTTCTTTCATTTCATCTAGGCTTCAGTAACTTCTGTTTTAATCTATATTTAAAAAATAAAACACCTTAGTTTTGATTTTTTTTTTCCAGTCAGATTTTTGCAGCCTTGAATATGCACTGTAATTACCAGTAACAACCAGTAATATGCTGGCTGGGGAATTCTGGATGTTGTAGTCCAGGGGCTCCAAACCTTTTCAAGCCAGGTGTCGAGTCATGCTCTCTCAGTCAGCTTCAAAGGCTGGATGGCCATTTTGCCCTGCTTCAGTGGTGTAGCGGGAGACGGGGGGGGGGGACCCCAGGTGGCACTTATTGGGGGCGGCAAAAATTCACAATAAATAGGACTTCGCCATCGCCGTCACCCCCCTGGATTTCCTAGCAGCAAGGCGAAGAGGCTGCTGTAGGGACGGGCGCTGGGACCCTCCACCACCGCTGGCATCCTGGGCCCCGCCCAGTGGGCAGCGAATTTGGCCTATGCCCCGGGTGGCTGAAACCCATGCTACGCCACTGCCCTGTTTGCACAATGAGAGTGGACATTTTTCCCAACAGTTTCAAAGGGCTGGCCATATTGCTTCTTGAAAGCCCTTGGAGGGGTGAGGGCCACATGAAATGGTGCCATGGGCCACATCTAGCCCACCGGCCTTAGGTTGGAAACCCCTGTTGTAATCCAAAAGGTAACATATTTAGTCTCTGGGAACAGAGCTAGCAGAATGTCTCTGAGCTTGTGCAGAGCATGATGACCACTCTTCCTGGCTTATCTGTGCTTCACAAAAATAAGCGGGCAGTGAAAGGAACCTTCCTATGAAGATTTTCTTTGTTTTGAGACACATGCCCACTGAGTCAGGAGAACGCCGCGTGTAATTCATGGGTGAAATTGGACTGCAGGCTGCCCTCATTTCTTTCTCTCTTGCTTGTTGGGTTTTGCTGCCCCAATAAACCCAAGGGCACAAGCAGAAATTCAACAGCAGGTGTATTTATCCACCACGGGGGTGGGGGGGGAGGGAGGCAATTTGCTACATTTCACTATGTGGTAGATTATTCTGAACATCAGTGTTTTGCTTCCCCCCAAAGAAAACATCATCACAAACATTGCTTTTAATATTCTTGTGAAAGCACTGTTAGGAAAACGTGTTATTATACAAATATTGCTGGTAACGACCATGTTGGACTGTTTGGAAAATGGAAAAAGACAAATTAAAAAGCAACTAATATTCAGCCTATATCTGACTTCCTGTAGTTCCACCCTGTTATTACGCATCCTGCACTCTGGGATGACCAAGAACAGATCCTGCCCTTCCTCTTTATCTTTCAAGTATTTGAAGAGTTCCTTCAGTCTTCCCTCGTAGGACCTGGTTTCCAGCCCTCTGGCCATCCTTGTTGCCCTTCTCTGTACCTGCTCTAGTTTTTCATCTTTCTTAAAATGTGGTGCCCAGAATGGTGTACAGGACCCTTGATGTGGTCTACCATATATGCTCGAGTATAAGCCGAGTTTTTTAGACCCCAAAAGGGGACTCAGCTAATACTTGTGTCAATGACCATGAGGGTCCCAAGACTGCGCCGGATTGAGATGTGCCAACAATTTAGTTAATTTTACCATATTTTCATGTACAGTATTTTGATTATTAAAACTCACTAGCAGCTGCTGCATTTCCCACCCTCGGCTTATACTCGGTTCAATCTATTTTCCTGGGGTTTCAGGTTAAAATTAGGTACCTCAGCTTATATTCAAGTCATCTTATACTCAAGTATATACGGTAACTGGTGCTGAAGAGACTCAATGTCCTTTGGGGGACCCCTTCAGGCTGTACATTCTCAGATGCCACAATCCCACTTTTCCTGCACCTGAGTCAGCCTGGACTCTTTCAAAGCTGATCCTCCAGGCCTCTATGTGCATGTTAACTTTGATATTGATGGATTCTGTGATCCGCCCTGAGTCGGTTTTTACCGAGTAGGGCTGCATAGAAATATAATAATAATAATAATAATAATAATAATAATAATAATAATAATAATAATAATAATAATAATAATAATAATAATAATAATAATAATAATAATAATAATAATAATAATAATAATAATAATAGATGTAGGTGGGTGAATATTTTTTCACAATGGGCAACAATGTCATATACAGGTATATATGTATCATATATATACAAGCAATGGCCCTGACACCATTTCTTGCACTCTGATGTTGAGCTATGCCTAGTGGTGGGCTCAAAAAAATATTACTACCACACTGTGTGCATGGTATGGTGGGCATGGCCAGGGGGAAAGTCCTGCGTTTCACCTGAATTAGGACTACTTTATTTCAAAACTTGGATGGGCAGAGGAGCCAGCTGGAATTTCTGTTACCAATTCTGGCGAACTGGTGCTAACCTGCTGATGTCCACCCCTGGGCATGCCTGCCACGTGGCCACGGAAACTCTTTGCCTATAAACAGAGATGAGCACAGAACCCTAGAGTTGGGTACAACTGGCTTTTGAGCAAGGGCGACCTTCACCTTTACTATACTAAATAGGTACCACTTCAGTGGGAAAGGTAACAGCATTGCATTGGCATCTAGTCATACCTGCCACATGTCCACCGAAACATCTGCAGACGCCGAGAGTGCTGGGTCTTTGGCTGTAGAGGGAAATGATCTGAGTCAGACGCGACTGGCTTTACCTATAGATATCTCTGACACAAAAAGGTAGGGTGGTGGTCGGGAAATATTATACAGTAAAACCTCATATAACACTAAAACCTGGTTCCACAAGTCTTCGTGTTATATGATTTTTAGTGTTATCTGATCCTCTATGGGATCCATAGAGATACATTGTAACCACACAGGCTTTAGCGGTTGTTATCTGAAGCATCCCATAGGATCTTAATGTTATCTGATGCAATTCTTCCCCCCAGATTCCTTGATGTTATGCGATTTTCGTGTTATTCGATACTAATGTTATATGAGGTATTACTGTATATGCTGTACAGGTACTGTATATTATATACAGTATTGTATCTGTAGTCTCTCTCAAAGTCGGAGAGGGAAGAGGGTTCTCTAGGACCCAGGGCTAGGAGGCAGGAGAGGGTGCAGGGGCTGGGGAAGAAATAGCCGCGTGTGCCCGGGGGCGAGAGGAGGAGGAGGAGGAGGAAGGATCGGAGCCAAATCCAGCTGCCTCTCTCCCTTGTCTCCCCTCCCTCCTCCTAGGAACCTCAACGCCTAAATCCCAGCCCAGTTGGGTGGGAAGGAAGGAGGAGGGGGAAGAGGAGGGAAATTGGAGGAGGAGGAGGAGGAGGAGGAGACCCCCCTGCATCGCAAAAGGCAGGAGGAGGAGGAGGAGGAGGAGGAAGGAGAGAAAGAGAGAGAGAAGGAAGGAAGGAAGGAAGGAGAGAGAGGAGGAAGAAAGAATGCGGGGAAGCTGAAGAGGAAAGCGGGCGAAGGAGGAGAAACAGGTCCTCGCCCCCCAGCCAGGACCAAATGGGAAAGGAGACGGGCTGCCGGCGGCTGGGAAAGAGACCATCATCATCATCATCATCATCATCGCCGCCGCCTCCTTCTGCTTCTCCGCCGCCGCCACCAGACGGGAGAGCCAAGTAATCCCTTGGCCCAAATCAGCCGGAGGAGGAGGAGGAGGAGGAGGAAGGCCGGGGGGGGGGAATTGGGGGCTTTGTTTTGAGGGGGGCGAAGGATCGCCCTGGGTGGTCCTCCCTTTGATCTCCGGTGGGATCGAGAGGGAGGTCGAGGAGGGGGGTGGGGTGGAGAAAGCTTTGAAGTGACCACCAACTCTTTCCAGCCCCCCCTCCTCCTCCTTCTTCTTCCTCCGCCTCGTGCATTTCCCCCCCGCGTGGCTCCCACCTGATCCTCTCCCTCCCCATCCTCTCCTTCCCCATCCTCGGTTTTCTATCTGCCTTTTTTCCCTCTGTCTGGTCCTCAGCGATAGTTTTCTTCCCTTTCTGATCTAAATCCACACACAAAACACACACCCTGCGGATCCAGCCTCTATTCCACAATCTGGATTTATTTTCTTGGAAAGCCCAGTACTGTATTTCCCCCCCTTTCCTCCCTGGGCCGGATTGATAGTTACTTTGGGAGACTGGAGCAACCTTAAACCCTCCTATTATGGCCTTAACCGGGAGCCAGGATGCTCGCCAAGATGAAAAGCTTGAAACTCTTTAATTTGGACGGGTGTGGGTTTCGGCTTTCTATTTAAAGAGAGAAATCCCACCCATCCCTCCTCCCAAAAATGCCTGCAGTCCTCTTGGTCTCAGTTGGAAAAATATATACAGTATACAGTACATACCTATGAAAGGGTCAGGGATAATAATATTAATATAAAGAGAGAGATCTACTGTATTTTTTTTTCCCCTGGATTTTGAAGTTGGCCTTTTTGGACCCCGAGTTTGCTTCTGGAGAATGACTGCATTGGTCTTTTGGATAGACAGTCTTCTTTGCCCTTTCGATTTGGTAGTTTATGTTTGAGATCAATCCTGGTCGTGATAGGGCCTGGATTAAATGTGCTTGCTAACGTGTAGCAAATTTCTTTGGAGGCGGGCCGCCTTTTAAATAAACTACAGTATTTATTGTTTCTTATACTGAGCAGTTGTTCTGGGTTAGGAAAGGTGTTGGATACAAAGTAATCTAAGCTTGCAAAAAAAAAAAAAGGCTTTTGGGTTATTTCTGGACAGCAAACTCTCCTGTCCTTTGAAAATTGAAAATATCAGGGTGTTCCATTTCCCCCTTCTTTCCAATAACTTTATATTTTCTGAGTGATAGGTCTTGAAGGGGGGAGGTGTGAACATCCTTGTTTGGCAATGCATATTATGTTGATTATGTTAATGAGCGTTGTAATTTCTCAAGCTTCATTTCTGTAACTTGGTTGGAATTGTCCTTTTCGAATTGCAGCTTTCGTGGTGATTTGGGACTTTCTGCAAAGCACACTAAGATTTCTGCACACAGATTTTAGGTACTGTATCAGGAAAAGTGGAACCAAACTTTAACGTTTAATGAAAAGTTCACAGAAAGTTTGCCTCCAAAAATGGTCTGGCTATCTATGGTAGATATTGTCTGTATTCTCAGGAACAAAAATAATATATATACAGTATCCTGATTTGCTGGATTTAACAAACTGTAAGAGGAATGACTCCGGATCTAATCTATATTATTTTGGCTTGAGCAGGAAAATTTGCTAGCATCTGTGACTCTGTGAACTGCCTGTAAATTGGGACTTTCCGAGTCCTCTGCCTTACAAAAGCCAAGTGATTCTGGAATTTGATGACATTGCAAAACCTCTGGCTCTTTTTTTCCTGTGCTGTGCCAGGTTGTGCGGTTTGGGTTTTTAAAGACACTTCGGGAGAGGACTTTTGTAAATGTCTCTCCCTCGGATTGAAGTTCCACCCTGCGGTTGCAACATAAACCCTTGTTCCAACTTGCTGCACATTTGCCTTCCCTGTTTCAATTCATGCTGCCTGGAAGCCATCTGGCCTGTTCAGAGGGGTTTTCTGGGAACATTTTGCTGACCAAGAGATTTGGGGGAAGACTTAACAGAATCTTCTGGGCCGGAGGGGAAAAAGTGAATTGGAAATCGAAGCTGGCTGGATTTCTAAGAAGCCACCCTCCTCCTGCAAAATATAGGAATGCAAGTTTGAATTTTCTCCGCAAACACCTAGTTTTTCTCAGCATTTGAAATGGAATATTGCCACGGAAGAGCTTTGCCAATGTATTCTGTGGAGATCTCCTTCTAAATCTTGTCTTCCAACTCCCAAAAAAAGGCTGGATTTCTAAAGCTATAAAAACTGCTGTTAAATTTCTCAGGAAGTCTCTTTGAAAAGCAATCAACAGGACAAAAAAAGACAGCAATGCATCTCAAGAAAAGGCTGGTATTTTCCAGGAGCTGTTAACCTAGAAAAGGTGTCACTTGGGCCCACTGTTTCTTTGCTCTGGAATTGGCCTCACTCTTCCTTGGGTTTTCACAAAGCAAAATGTCTGTAAGTATGCTCAGCAAAGTTAAAACAAAGAGAGAGTTAAGAGTTAACCCAGGGCAAAGTGTAGTGTTGCGTCGTTTTGACCTTGTGCGAAAGGTTTGTTTTTCAAGATTGGTAGGAGAGGCATTTTCAGACTGTGATTGTGAACAGATTGTTTTTTATGGTAGAAGGCTAAGATTAGAGACGCCTTACTTAGAAAAGGGACTGTGGTGGCTCGAGAGGTTAAGACACCGAACTCGAGGACTGGAAGGTTTGTTTCCTGAGTACTGCACTACGGAGGGAGTCTTTGTCCCAGCTCCTGCCAACCTAGCAGTTCGAAAGCAAGAAATTGCAAGGAGATAAATAGGTAACACTTTGGTGGGAAGGTAAATAGCATTCCATGTGCTCTGGTGTTGAGGCATGCCTGCCACATGTCCATGGAAACTTCTGCAGACACAGACAGTGCTGGCTCTTGGGCCATAAACAGAGATGAGCACTGAACCCTAGAGTTGGTTACGACTGACTTTCAAGCAAGGGCGACCTTTACCTTACTTAGAAAAGGAAGAAGACCAAATTTGGGATTGATAGCAAAAGAGTATCGCACAAATCTTTCCCTAACCACCGTGTTTTCACTTCCCATCAGTGTTTCATCCACCTTTCTCCATCCTAGGGCACTCTAGATGTGTTGGATTCCAACACCCATCACCCCTAGTCATGCTGGTAGGAGTGAAGGGTGTTGTAGTCCGATATCTCTGGAGAGCTGCCAGTTGGGAAAGGGAGGGGTTGCATGCTTTCCCCCCAAATTTGCCTGAATGCTTGCTTTAGGCGTCATTGGCTCGTATTCCTGCAGAATTCTTTGAAATTGAAGAAACAGTGAGATTTTCACTTGAGGTAATGGTATGTCTCCCACATGTTTCCTCTCTACAGTTCTTTCTTCTCTGACTGTAATTACAGTGGGGAACTCTATGTTGGCTTCTTGAATATTTTCTGGAGATCTGCACCCAGTTCCCTAATCTGAGATTATCCCTAGCCAAATAAATTTGGCCAACACCCAGCCTAGTCATTCCATGGCTTCCCTACTTGCCAAGTATTATTCATACATGCTTCTCCTCTGATACTGGAATAAGCATGGAATAGTATCCTATCAGAGGTCAAAGATTTGTATTATATCTTAATCTTAATTTTAGACCACCTGGGAAGCTGGCTTGGCTAAAAGAGGCCACAGGAAAGAAAGTCCTTATGGGGAAGATGGGCACATAGTGGCCCACATCAGAGGCTTCAGACTTCTTTGGTCTATCCCTGTGGTTCCCAATGTGGGTCACGTGCCCCACAGGTGTTGGGGACAATTTGATTTTTAAGGAGGGCAATTCAAGAATGAGTTATTTAACAGTTAATTGCCTTTTTAGGCTGCCTCCATGAATTGTAGTGGCTCAAGTGGTTAAGACGCTGAACTTGATGACTGGAAGGTCGGCAGTTCAGCCATTCAAGACCCGAGTAGTGCAAGACAGAGTGAGTAAATAAAGTAGATAAATAGGGACCACTTCAGTGGGAAGGTAAACAGCGTTCCATGCACTCCGTTGTCTAGGCATGCCTGCCACATGTCCACAGAAAGCTGCTGGGAATAGAAGTCCAAGAGCCAAAGGTTGGGAAACACTGCTCTGTGAATCCACATGAATGGGTTTACTGTGCATACATGCACTAAAACCATTCATGTGGATTCACAGAGCAGTGTTTCCCAACCTTTGGTTCTTGGACTTCAGTTCACGGGGGCCTAAGTCAATTTCCTAAAGCACTGATCAGCCAATGGACTGCCTGAGGCATCTGGGAATTGAAGCCCCCCCCCCGTGGGGCCTGGGCCCCATATTGGAAACCACTGCTCTAGAGCTACCTGTAGTCAGAAAGAGTAGACCGTCTAAGGCAGCAGTGCCCAAACTATGCCCCAGGGCCCAGATGCGGCCCCCAATGCCAATTCATCCGGCCCATGCCACTCTCGCCGCTCCCAGAAGCAGAAGTAAAACATGCCCATACTGGCACATGTTACTTCCACTTCTGGGAGCGACTAGAGTGGCATGGGCCAGATGAATTGGCATTAGGGGCTGCATCCAACCCCCAGGCCATAGTTTGGGCATCCCTGAACCATGTGACCGCCCCACGTCCTGAAATATTTGGGCACCCCTGGTCTAAGGTGTGTTTACCATGAGGTACATGTCTGAATGCAGAAATTTTGGGTAATGTGGGAGGTAAAGATAGGTGCCACTAACCTGCAACATCTTAACATCCAGAGAGGACAGTGTGACTTGGTTTATAATAGACACAGTGTCTGGGAAACTGTTGTGCAAGCTCTTTATACTGGGCGTGTGCATGTGTGATTTTCTTTACCCTTCTAAAAATTACTCTACGAAAATATGTTTGGGCATTCAGTCTCTTCTGTATATACTCAAATGCATCACACGCTGTGTTAAGCTACATCCACTCCCAAGCTTCTGGCCCTGCTGCTCGGGGTTGATGGGGTTTGTAGTCTTGTTCTAGCCACAGGACTCGTCAGGAAAAGAAAACTAGGTCTCCAGGCTAAGCCTAGCAACGGATCAAGGCCCAGTTGCTTGGAATGTTTTACAAATTTGGTGTGGGGATAATAAAATGTAGTTGAGCAATGCTTGTGATTTTGAAGACGGTTGAGCTGCTGCTTCTTCCGTGTCTAGGCCAGATGTGGAACTGACAAAATGAAGCCAATGCCAAAATGAAGCCAAAATGAGTCCATTTTCCAGTTCCTTTTGCCTGAGTTAGTGTGAGAAAGATTAAACCAGGGGTTCCCAACCTATAGCCCGTGTCCTGGACCTGGCCTGCAGCACCATTTCATGTGGGCCACCGCCACACCCGGAAGTGGAAGTGGACACATTTACGTCAGCTGTAAAATGCACCCGTGCATGTGTAAATACAACCACACCTGTCATAAATGTGGAAGTGGGTGCAGTTACAACAGCAGTAAATGTGCCCGCTTAAGGGTGTGTGTGGTCCAGTCCTCAGTGTAAAAAGGTTGGGAATCCTTGGATTAGACCAGTGGTGCCTAAACTAAGGCCTGGGGGCTGTGTGTGGCCCCCGATACCAATTCATCTGGCCCGCAAAGCCCTCGTTGCTCCTGGAAGCGGGTCGTACGGGCGCGTTTTACTTCCGCTTCGAGGAGCGACGAGGGCTTCGCGGGCCGGATGAATTGGCGTCGGGGACCACACCCAGCCCCCAGGCCTTAGTGAAGGGCTCCCTGAACCACATGATCGACCCACAGGCCAAAAAGTTTGGGCACCCTTGGATTAGGCGGTAACACAAGGTTGTCATTACTAGGGCACGCCCGATTGTGGTTCAAAATACCAGTCTTCGAGGAGGCTCTTTTGGTTGTGATGAACCTTAAACTCTTAAGGACTACAGAATAAGGATCCGTTTGGTTGGGTTTCTCCCCTCCCCCCTTCCTTTGCAGGCTCGGCTGTGCCGTGCTCTTTATGACAATGCGGCTGAGTGTCCGGACGAACTCTCCTTCCGCAAGGGTGACCTGATGGTTTTGCTCCAGCCCGAAGCACCAGGTCTCGAAGGGTGGCATCTGTGTTCGCTACACGGGCAACAGGGAATTGTTCCAGCCAACAGGGTCCGAGTCCTGCCAGAACCAGGATCCCCTGGTCTGGCCTCTTGCCGAAATCACACTCCGGCTGATGTCTATCAGGTGCCCCGGAAGGACGTCGCCCTGATTGGAGTGGTTTACGAAATGCCTCAGGATGAACGAAGAAGAACGGGCTGGAAGAGAGAAGAGCAGGAGGTGAGGAAAGATATCCATTGTGTCCAAGTCTTGCATCTCACCCATGTTATTACTCTGAGGTGGGACTGTGGTGGCTCAGTGGTTAAGAAGCTCGCCTTGTTGCTGGAAGGTCGGCAGATCGGGAGTTCAGGACCCAAGTACTGCATGACAGAATTAGCGCCTGTCTCTGTCCCAGTTCCTGCCAGCCTAGCAGTTCAAAAGCAAGACATTGCAAGTAGATCAATAGGGACCACTTTGGTGTGAAAAGATTTTGGGGACATGAAAGGAACCTCATTCAGGTGTCCCCTGAGTGGAGTTCTCCCAGCAGAAATCCTTTCAACCCAGAAAGCACCTTTATGTGCTTCTGACTCAATTTAAAAAAAAAATCTGCTTTGTTTGCAAAATAGTATATTCAAAGCTGGGAATTCCTGAATTGATTAGGACTCTTTATGAATTAAAGAGTAAGATCTACTTTTTGATATAGGATGCACAGCTAAGTCCAGGGTTGGACTTCTCTTCAGAGATTAAATGGGACCTCCCAAGAAAACTGGTGACAATTTTGATTGTAGAATATTGCTGAAGTCCATGGCCACTGCTAAATCATATGCAGAATTGGAAAGAAGGAATAGGAAGGGGAAACTTCAAAGTCCTGATCTTCTGCTACTTATTTTATTAGCTCATTTTTGTCAGCACAATAGCAATTACTAGCCTGACCACCCTAAGGACTAACGGCCTTGTGTTGTGAAGTCCACAGGGAAGGGTGATGGTCCCTAAATGGATTAAATCCCACTTTAATCCCTCTTGATGGAGGACAGCAGCTTCATCAATCCTGGCCTGGGGCTGTGTGCCAAAAGGGCTCAGGACCAGAAAGTGGAACCTGATCAGTGGTACTATGGGGTGCCATGCTGCGATGCAGAAGGCAGACAAAAGGCCACTGCATTATATTCTCAGGACAGTCTTCATGGCTGATCACCATGATTACTGCCTATATTCGGATTTGGATATGGCAGAACAAGAAGAATAGCAATTACTGTATACTAATGTTGCACCCTATAGTGCTTAAAGCATTCTTTTGGCAATTCACAGGTAAATGGCATTTTGCCTCCCAAACTCTAGGTCAGTGATGGTGAACCTTTGCACTCCAGCTGTTTTTGGACTTGAATTCCCAGAAGCCCAAGTCTCTGTGAACCCACGTGAATGGGCTTACTGCGTATGCGTAGTAAACCCATCCGTGTGGGTTCACAGAGACTTGGGCTTCTGGGAATTGAAGTCCAAGAACATCTAGAGTGCCAAGGTTCCGCACCACGGCTCTAGGTACTCATCAACCTTGGAAGGAAAAGAAAGCTGAGTCAACCTTGAGACCATCACGATTGAACTCAAATTGTCTGTTAGGCTGTAGCTTAATCGCTGTGTCATGAAGGCTTAATTAAATGTCCAAACCATTCAAATTAGGATCCATGGCCTCAAGCAATACAGCTGCCCATCTCCTGTAGGAAACCTTGACATACTGACCTGTTTTCGTCTTCTCTCCCCGAGGTGTATGAGGTACCACCACCTGCTCGCCCTTGCCCACTGCCACCTGAGGGGATATACCGGGTGCCTCGGGGCATCAGGAGAGATGGGGACTCAATGGAGGTGAGTATTCCTAGTGGTTTTGGACTTCTTCTTCTGTGTCTAGACCAGACGTCACACTGTCAATACGAAGGCACCTTTCGAGTTAAAGAGGGATGGTTCGAAATTGAGGCTCATCAGAGCAGCAACTTTATCCTTTGCGGTTCATCCAGTGCCCTATACCTGGATCACTAAAAGAGCCCCGGTGGCACAGTGGCTAAACAACTGTAATAGTCAGAATTTTATGAGCTCAATCCTGACCTGGGCTCAAGGTTGACTCGGCCTCCCATCCTTCTGAGGTCGGTAAAATGCTAATTAACTTGTGAACCATCCAGAAGGTCCACTAAGCACTATGGAGTGGTATAGAAGTGTAATTACTATTGCTATATCCTTGTTAAATATAACAATGTTCTAATTATGGGCTATTTATAATGTTTATTTCTGCCCCCTACACTCTATCAAGGTTTTCCTAGTGGTCTCTGTAAATTCACACTAATGAGTTTATTGCCCATTAGTAAAACCCATTAGTGTGGATTCACAGGTGACCATGAAGAAGAAGAACAGTTACAGGTAAGCAACCTGTCATTATAGAGCCCTGGTACCGCATGAGGTTAAACTGCTGTACTGCCACCAAAAGGTTGTGAGTTCGATCCTCGTGAGGACTCAAGGTTGACTCAGCCTTCCATCCTTTCAGGATGAACCACTAAGCACTATGGGAGCGGTATAGAAGTGTGATTGCTATTTCTGTGACTTTTCCCTTTAATGGTTTCTCGCTCCTGCTTTTGCCAAGTAGCAATTATACGTCTGAGTATATATGTAGTTCCCAGTAGAGTTGTATTTTGGAGAGTTAGGATATTCAAATTATTATTATTATTATTATTATTATTATTATTATTATTATTATTATTATTATTATTATTATTATTATTATTATTATTATTATTATTATTATTATTATTATTATTGGTTGAAAGGGTTTTTGCAGAAGAAACTCCGTTCAGGGGATGCCCAAATGAGACTACTTTCATGTCCCCAAGACCTGGGACAGAGACGGGCACTCAATCCGTCATGCAGTACCCGGTTCTCGAACTGCCAACTTGCCAGCCTTCCAGCTAAGAAGGCGAGTTTCTTAACCACTGAGCCACCACAGCCCCATAGGTAACAATACCGAGGTGTTTTGCTTTTGACCTTCTTTCCGCCTGCTCAGAATTCCAAAGGGGCTGTGGTGGGGGATGCATTTGATGATCAGGATAAATGTGAACTGATGCAACTGTTTGCTAGTTCTTTCGGGGAAATCGCCTCTGAGAACAGCTGGGCCCATCTGTTGCTGGAGACGGCCAGGCCTCGCCTCGTCTCTGAGGGTAACCATATCTCAGGTCAAGTGTGGAGAGGCGGCTGCTTCCCAACTCAATCCAGCCTCCTCGGTTCCTCTTGCTTCTGTGGCACCGGCAGGTGGCTGCCCTAGATGGATGGAAAACCCATGGGGCATGGCAGGTGGGAGATAAAGGACAGCTGGATCGGCAAAAGAAACACTCTCTAAAATTTGGAGCATTTGGTCTTATGAGTCTCCTTGGAAGGGCGGAGCTAGCTGTCTATTCTAGGGGTTCTCAACCTTTCAACCTTTTCAAGCCAACAGTTGGGTCATGCTCCCTCAGACAGCTTTGGGGGCCGACAACCATTTTGCCCTGCCAGCCACACATGGCACTAACAGGTGTGGCAGAAGCAATGGGGAAGCCACAGGAAAAGGTGTTGGGGTATTTGGGCCATAGGTTGAGAACCCCTGGTCTGTTCCCTTCTTTGCATTTGGAGAAAATCTCCCTCCAAAGATTGAAAAAAAAAAGTTCTTTTCTTGGACTAGAACCTTCCATAGCTAGTATGGTTGTTATGGAAAATTGAGAATTCTGGGAATCATCATTAAAAAAACAACAACCCCAATTTGTCCACTATAGAGATTCTTCTCTCCAATGTCCAGTTTCCGTGGTTTTAATTGCACTCTGGGAAAGTGAGAAACTGGCCTTCGTTATGTAAAGTTAGTGATATAAATCAAGCCAAGAAGACCTGGGCAATTGCAGTGCCAACAGGGAGTAAATAAGATTCAGTGCATGTGAGTGGAATGTATTTTGGAGTTGACACACAAACCAGATTGTAGTGTGAGACCATCTCCCACGTGGTGCTTCTGGTTGGGGTGGGGGGATTTCCATGGGAACGCATCAAAACCTGGAAAATGTTAGCTTTCTTGAGCAAATCTGCTGGCTATTGTGGAACAAATAGCTAAGGGATTATGGGTTTTGAAGTCTAAAAAGTAACTCTTTCTATGCTCTTTGAAGGCTGGGAACTAAGTACAGAATACAAAAGGGCTGTGCGTGTGTGTGTGTGTGTGTTAGAAGAAGGCTGAATATATGCCTTTTGCAAGACAGAACATGCTCAGAGAGACATTTTCTTAGGTTAAATACCATTGTATGAATGAGTTCAATCCTGACGGGGCTCAAGGTTGACAGCCTTTCATCCTCAATAAAATGAGTACCCAGCATGATGGGGGCAAATTGCTAATTATTCTGTGAACCACCCAGAGAGTGCACTTAACCACTGACCCACCACAATCCCACTAAGGGTATGACCAGAGAGTAAGGAAGAATTGTGTCCCATTGGGCTGGGAATGGCCACTTCACCTGGAAATGAATTGCCTTAAAGCTGTGGTCTGATCATGTGGTTCAGGAAGCCGTTCACTAAGGCCCGGGGGCCGGGTGCTGCAGCCCCCGGCGCCAATTCATCCGGCCCACAAAGCCCTCGTTGCTACTGGAAGCGGAAGTAAAACGTGAAATGGCATGCAACACATTCCTGTGGGAAATTCAATTTAAGTAATTTTCACTTTAAGAAAATTACTCCCTCAAGATATAGTAATTTGGTGTTTTTTAAACTGTTTAGATTTTAAATTTTAATCTTGCACAGTTTTATATCTGAGGGTTTTATGAATGTTTGTGTTTTGTTGTGGTGCGTTTGTGATTTGTGAGCTGCCCTGGGTCACTTCGGTTGGAGGGTGGTGGATAAATATGAATAATAAATAAATAAATAATGCATTAATTATATTAACTGAGGTTTTACTCTATTTTTTTCTGACAAGAAATTTAGAACTAAAGGAAACAAGAGTACAAGGAGTTGCGATAAAGCTCTTTTTTGTTGGAATTGTACCCTAATTCAGTCAAATTAACTTGAGGATAGCCTTCAACAATATGGGAGTAGGAGGAGGCAGGAAAACCCAGTCCTGAGATAAGCTTCAGACAAAGGCAAAAGGAGATCTCCGAAACAAAAGGCCTAGCCAGGAAACTATCCCTTTTTATGGTGTTTTCTCAAAGAACAATGATTGACAGATGGAGGGGCACCCTGTCAAACTGAAGGCCTTCAAGGATGCTTCAGGCATTTGTTTGTAATCCAAGCATGATGGAAGTTTAAGACTTTGTCCCTTAAGGGGGAGAAAGAGGTTGAGGTTTGAACAGGACAAAGCGTTCCTATCCAGTGTTCTTGTCAGATGCATTTTAAACCAGTGGCTGAAATGTTTGCTCAGCTCCATGTGGGCATTGCAAACCAAGCCTGAAACTCACAGCACAGTGGAAGAGCGATTCACGAAGCATTTCTGCACATCATTTGTTGCACGATGGTTGTAATGGGAACTGGCCAAAAAATTGCAGGATTGAATTGCTCAGTCCTCATGGCCTGCCGCTAAAGTTCCCTGAGCTGCTCAATACTGGTTGAAAAGGAAGCAAGATCACCCCCACCAAGGGTTTTTTGCAAAGATTTAATTCACTGCCTCTGCCTTTCTTTCAGTTATCCTGCTTGCAAGCCGCAAAGGCAAAACAGCACCCTGAGAAGCCCACTGGGGAGACGCTTGCAAGCAAGACAATTGAAAGAAAGGCCGGGAGGCCGGGAATTAACTGTTTGCAAAAATCCCTTGGTGATCTTGTTTCCTTTTCAGCCGGTCCTGAGGGAATGTTAGCGGTGGTAGGAATTACAAAGGAGAAATTTTTTAAAAGTCAGTGAAAGGAAGGGGCAAGATTGGAATCTGTATGCTGAGCGTCTACCTGCGGCCTTGCTCCTGTCTTTCCCAGGACTTTTCCCACCCCATTTGGTTGAAGGAGAGTCTCTGTTTCTCCCTGGTGGGCTTCTCCAGGGTAGTGGTAGCAGGGGGGACTTGTCTTGGGCCTGAAATGTTGGTGGGGCTTTTTTTTTTTTTTTTTTGGGGGGGGTGTAAATTGGAGGTGCACATGTGCAGTTTGAAGAATGCATAATTATGGCAACTCTGTTAAGCAGTTTATATGAAACATGGAGCCCTGGTAGCACAGTGGTTAAACTGCTGTCCTGCAACCGAAAAGTTGTGTGTTTGATCCTGATCAGGGTTCAAGGTTGACTCAGCCTTCCATCTTTCCGAGGTCAGTAAAATGAGGGGCAAAATGCTAATTAACTTGTTGTGAACCACTCAGAGAGTGCACTAAGTGCTACCAGACAGTATATAAGTGTGATTGCTTTGCTGTAAAAAGACTTTTGGTTGGTTTTAGTTGTTAAGCGAAGCAACCATTCAGAGAAAATTCTGCTCTTTAAGTGAGTTAGTCTCTAAGCGAGGCACTCTTTATGTGAGGTTTGACTGTATCATTTAAATTAAAAAAAGGGCAGCATGAAACAGCTTTAAGGAAGACTTTGAAAATAAACAAATAAAAACACAGTAAACATGGCAGATATAATTTGTTCCCAGATGTAGGAGCTTTGTGTGATATGTTTCTAAGAGTTTTCTAAAATTCACCATGGTTCCCGTTTCTCAGACCACATGTCATACTTTCCCCAAAGATAGGTGCCACCTTGGAAAAGACTATTGAGAGTTTGGAATAACTTGTTTGTACAGTAATACCTCGGATAACGCTAAGACTTGGTTCCACAAGTCTTGGTGTTATCCGATTTTTAGTGTTATCTGATCCACGTTAAAATCCTATGGGATGGATCAGATAACGTTAAAGCTCCATAGAGATACATTGTAACCGCACAGGCTTTAGAGGTTGTTATCCGATCCATCCCATAGGACCTTAACGTTATTCGATCCAATTCTCCTCCCCAGATTACTTAACGTTATGTGATTTTAGCGTTATCCGAGGTAAACGTTATCCGAGGTATTACTGTAATTAGTTTTTTCCCTTGGACATTGAGTAACATGAACAGAAGTTTCAAAGCTAAGTTTCAAATCTTAGAACTAATACCTACCTAATTTAAGTGCAGATAGTAACAAGCAGTTATTCAGCCATGTTTAAAGAACATTTTAGTGACACTTTGGCTAAAAATTACAGTATCAGCTTTACTGCCATACTCTTGTCAATCCTTCGTAGCAATGGAAGTTGATGTTGCATTTCGATTTCTGTACCGCCCTACTTGGTAGGACCGACTCAGGGCGGTTCACAACACATGTAAAATTACAAGTTCATAAACACAACATGTCAATAAATCAAGAATAATCAATGTCACATAACATTAAAATATCAATATCATAATAGATCAATACACAAGTTATCTTTGAGTTTCTATTTTGAGAAATATCTGCAAATTGCAGTATCAGAAATGGCCACTAAATCATTTCCCCACCCCTACATCACCTGGAAGAAACATCTTATTTAACTTTACAGGCTGGCATTTCCACCCACAATTTTAGTCAAATTGCTCATTTCTCAACTTTTTCTTCTCCATGTGTTCTTGTTTTTCCTCACCTGTAGGTTTATGACATCCCGTCCTCCGTGCTTAAGGATTCTCTCTCAGACACTTATGACTCGCCTTCTTCATGCCCAAAGAAAGTAGCCCGAGTCGCACCCCAGCCCCCTGCCCCTCCACCCTCAGATGACCCTTATGACGTTCCTCTTGCCTTCAAGAAACCCCTGGGCCAAGACTTGGAAGGAGAAGACCTGGAAGAGGAGGAGGAAGAGGAGGAGGAAGAGGATGGAGATTCAAAGAGTCCCCTTGTCTACGCCACCCCTTCCAATCTGCGCCGTGCTTCAGCCTTGCTTAACTTATACGAGTCCCCTGAAGAAGTGCTAGCAGAAGGCAGGGAGGAAGCAGAGGACAAGGAGGAGGACGAAGAAGAAGATGGAGGCATCTATGACGTGCCTCTTCTGGTCCCCAGCTCTCCGCCCCTCGAGGGAGCACTTCAAGGACTGAGCCTGAGGGAGTCCGGAACCCCTGCCCGACCCCGGCTCCCTTCAGCCGAAAGCTTGTCCCGGCGCCCGTTGCCTGCCCTCCCCAGTGAGGAAAGGCTTTCTGCAGAACTTCCACCACCATCTCCAAATATTGTGCGGAAGGGCAGCATCCAGGACCGCCCGTTGCCCCCACCTCCACCCCGACTGGGAGGTCTTGGCGTGGGAGAGCAACTCGAGCCAAGCGGAGACGACAGCCACAATGAATACGAAGGGATCCGTCTTCCGGATGAATACGATTATGTCCATCTCAAGGTAAACACCGTGACACGTGAGCCGAGACAGTTTGGGAAATTCACTGTAAGAGGATGCTCACTTCCACAGCTTTTAGGAGCGTGTGATAACACATCTCTTCAAAATGGCATTTTAAACTGTTTTATTGGCCTCAGTGGGGATCTCGACTGCTTTAATTGTTGTGATTTTACAGGTTCTAATGTTTAATTTGTTGCTAGATTATTATTATTATTTTAAAAAATAGTTTTAATGTTATTTATTTGTTTGCTTTTGTGTGTGTTCCTCTTTTGTGCCAGAATTATTGCATAACACATATATTACTCTATTTGTCTAGGGAACAGATAAAATCCACCACAAGCCAACCACTCCTGAAGCGAATCCTGAAGTTGTGCTAACTGCGGAGAGTGTTCAGCCTGAAGAAGTGGTATTTGCTAGTTTTACTTTATATTAATGTACAGTATTCCTCTCTTAGTCCACACTTGTGTTGAAAACCAATGCTTATGTGTAGAAATTAATGAATTTCTCAGCAAAAATCCTTTCAACCCAGAATAATTTCTGACACAAAATTATTATTTGGGGCTGTGGTGGCTCAGTGGTTAAGAAGCTCACCTTGTTTGCTGGAAGGCTGGCAAGCCAGCAGTTTGAGACCTGGGTACTGCATGATGGACTGAGTGCCCGTCTCTGTCTCTTGGTTTTACTTCCGCTTTTGGGAGTGACGAGATCTTCGTAGGCCAGATGAATTGGCATTGGGGGCCAGATCTGGCCCATGGGGCATAGTGACCAATCCACAGCCCAAAAAGTTTGGGAACCCTTCTCTAGGCCTTTCTCCATGTGAATGAAAATTTGGTATCTGTAGATGTGGGATTATCAGGTAGAATTCCCAGATTGGCCAATTCTGGGAGTCCAGAAAAACTAAATGGCAAATCTCTAGAAAAGATGGCTGTCAATAAAGTCTGCTATCTTTAATTCCTAAGAATCTTCCCTGGAAATGACTCTCTGTAACCCAGTCATGTTCTGGAGGCATTAAGGAGAATTAAAGATGGAACCTTTTGCCTTGAAAAGTAACTTTCGTGCAAATTGCTAATTTTCTACTTTTGCTACCAACCTCCACCCCCCAACTGGATGGGGTGGATGTTTCATGCAAAAAGCATACAATGCCCTATGCACCTCAGCTGTAAAAAAACATGCAACAAAATATATTTTATATGCCCCATGTTGGCTTAAAATGGAAAATAAACTATATAAATATTTTTCTACGGACTGCAGTGGCTTAGTGGTTAAGATGCTCAAACTTGGCAACTGGAAGGTCAGCAGGTCAGCAGTTTGAGACCCTAGTGCCGCATGACAGAGCGAGCTTCTGTCTATGTCCCAGCTCCTGCCAACCTAACAGCTTGAAAGTAAGAAATTGCAAGTGGATAAATAGGTACCACTTTGGTGGGATGGCGAACAGCGTTCTGTGCACTCCGGTGTCTGGTCATGCCTGCCACATGTCTACGGAAATGTCTGGTTGTAAAATGGAGATAAGCACCGAACCCGAGTCAGATACGACTGGCTTTTGAGCAAGGGCAACCTTTATCTTTACCTAACTATTTTGCTGGAGCTGCTAGCAAAGATGTTTCCAAAGGGAAACCGTTTTTATTAGCTCTCATTCTGAACAAAAAGACAGGGATTCATACTTCAGCTGTAACCCTGTCTCTGATCTACTCCTCTCTTTTCTAGGGGCCGGTCTCTCCACAGGACAGCCAGCTCCTCCACTTCTACACAGGGCAGTGCCAATCTCACTACACCACCCTGCTATCGGCCATTGAATCCCTTCTCGCCAGCGCTGCCGCTCAACAGCCTCCCCGGGTCTTTGTACCGCATAGCAAATTCGTCATTGTTACGGCACATAAACTGGTCTTTGTGGGGGACACCGTCTCCCGCCTGGCATCCTCGGCCACCGTGCGCGGGAGGGTAGGGTCAGCCAGCGGTGCCCTGTGCCAAGCCTTGAAAGACGCTGTTTTCGCCATCAAGGGCGCTGCCCTGCAGTACCCTTCGCCCCCGGCTGCCCGGGAGATGCGAGAACGTGTGGTGGAGCTCTCCCGACAAGCCTTGGCCTTCACCTCCTTACTTGGGACCCTGGCGCCATCTTGATCCTGTATTCTCTGTAGACTTGGATTCTTCACCAGCAAATGTCTGACCACCCCGGGGATGCAATATGTGCTACAACTCCTGGTGTCTCTAATGACCACATCACTTTGGACCTCTCTCTTATTGCAATGGTGTCTTACGGACTCAGGCCATATATGTGGCGGAAAGTGCTCAGTGGGTAGCTCTAGTCCAGTGTTCCCCAAACTTTGATTTTTGGGGACTTCAATTCCCAGAAGACTTAAGTCAATCCCCCAAAGCACTGATCAGCCCATGTACTGCCTAAGGCTTCCTGGAATTGAAGTTCACCAGTGGGGCGTGGGCCCCACATTGGGAACCACTGCTACAGCCTTTTGTCTCCACATCAATGCTTCCTTTGAGCTCTGACTCAAGATCCTAAAATGGCTTCATTCCCAGAGCCCTGGTGCCACTGTGTTTAAACTGCTGTACTGCAACCAAAAGGTTGTGAGTTCAATCCTGATCAGGGCTCAAGGTTGACTCAGTTTTTTTTTTCATCCTTCTGAGGTCAGTAAAATAAGGATCCAGCATGTTGGGGGCAAAATGCTACGTAACTTGTGAACCACCCAGCAAGTGCACTAAGCACTGTGGGGCGGCATATAAGTGTGATGGTTTTGCTTCCATCCTAACACCCATGAAATCCAGACCCTGTCTCCAGAAATATCATTTTGCAAGAACACCAAATAACACCCGTGGAGGGTGCTTGAAGTCCCAGAACAAGTCCTTCATTCTCCCTAGACACCCGATGGGGTAAAAGAGGAAGCAAAGAAGAAAACGATAGGTTCTCAACTTGATCCCCGATATTTTTGCCCTGTTCCCAGTGTTTCTCGACCATTGGTTCTTGGACTTCAATTCCCAGAAGCCTAAGTCAGTACATTGGGTGATCAGTGCTTTGGGGAATTGAAGTCCATGGACCAAAGGTCGGGAAACACAGCAAGTTTAAAGGGTTCCTTTTGTTCTAAACAAATAAGGTTTTGACAGACCAGATAAAGTCCTTCCAAGCTCCTAACCCACCCATCCCCACCTTTGTATGTGCAACTTCTCACTTGTGGCTGTTCTAACCAAAGATCCTGCTTGACCTTTTACCTGCATGCCATTTTACCACCCTGTTTCCCTCCATAATTTATGTTCCGCCTGCAGCAAACGACACTCACAATTGTTCCCTTTTCAGTATTAGCATTCCTGCCTGGTTTCCACAGAAGATCCGACTAAAGATGATGGATTCTCAGTCTAACTCTAAGGGATGAATTAAAACTCCAGTGGGATAGGGCATCTCCACTGCCTTTCCAGTTCCTTGATGGTAGTTAGAGGGACACAACTCTGCCCCAACCCCAATGAAATGCCTCAGTGGGAAAAGAGGGTTAAGTGAATTTGAGGGGGAGAAATGACCTTTTTCATCCCATGGCAAAGGTTTTTTTGCAATAATGCCTGGAAAAAGAAAAATGGATAGTATTGCCACAACACAAACAATTATGAGGATGAAGGGGTAGAAGTAAACAAATGCAATCAAAAAATAATGCCAAATTTGAAAGGAAGCAAAGAAATCCAGAATGGAAGGGAGGAAGCCCAAAAGGGGAAGCAGGAACTGATAAAAATAGACAACAGAAGTTATAGGTCAATGTGGACTTTATATAATCCACAACAGCAATCACAACACGGGTTCCTGCATCCTTAAAGGCCCCCCAAACAGAGGGGTTTGTTTGGAGAGGGAAGAGAGAAGGAGCCATTTTTGAGATAGTTTCAAAAGCCAGCATCTACGAGTCAGGTTAATTCTGCATTGCATTTTAGAAAAATAATCTACCATATGTACTCGAGTATAAGTTGTCCCAAATATAAGTCGAGGTACCTAATTTGGACCTCTAAAACTAGGGACATAGATTGACCAGAGTATAAGTCGGGGGTGGAAAATGCAGCAGCTACTAGTGAGTTTCAATAATTAAAATACATAAAATTATGGTAAAATTAATTAATTTAGACATTTGTGTGGGTATGTTTTTGAGTGTTTACACTGACCCAAGTATAAGTCAAGACCCATTTTTGGACCTCATTTTGGGTGCTTAAAAACCTGACTTATACTCGAGTATATGGGGTACCTTGGGGGTTTTAGATCACAATTTCCAGTGTTCCTATGGCCATGTTTGGAAGGTGTAGTCCAGTTCTCAATTTTTTAAAGCCGGGGGCCAGGTCATGCTCCCTCAGACAGCTTTGGGGGCTGGACTACCATTTTGCCCTTTTTACACCACATGGCACTTCCTGAGGTGGCGGAGGACCACATGAAGTACTGTGGGCCACATCTTGCCCACGGGCCGCAGGTTGAGAATCCCTGCTGTAGTCAAAAATAAACTTTTTCTAAATTTTAAAAAGTGGGAAGCTCTTCGTCGTACTGACTGGTCCATTTACTCAGGTCAACGTTTTCCATTCCTCTGGGGGGGAAACCCCACCAATTAGGTGTTTTTTCCTGGATTGTAGCCAGTTAATTACTTGATTGACAGTTCTTCAACCCACCTACCCCAAATAAAAGACTCTTTGGCTCATTTCCTCACCAGGAAGCAAAACATTTCTCTCAGGAAGTATTTGCCAATTTATTTTCTAGGTTTGGTCTTAATAAAACCAGCATAAAACCTTAACAGTGGTGCATGTCACTTCCTTTCAAATCTGAATAGGGTGTTCTCTGTTGACCTTCACCATGACCTCTCAGAAGCATTTCTTTTTTATTTTGAATGATTTCCAATATTGCTGTTCACAAATCAAACAATATTAAACAAAAGTTTACCAGTTTAAAACACTACCAAAGGGAAAAACAACATTAAAAACAGACAAAAGATAAAAATGTAGCCCAAAATAAGGGATTGTGGGACTGACCTCATTTTTTTTGTTCAACAGGAATAATTGGTCTCACAGTTTTTGATTAAAAGCCAACTTTACAAATAATGTTGGTAATATTAACCAACACCTGACACACATGTTCTCTCTCGTTCTACCATGCCACTTATGCAAAAGTATAACATATTTTTAATGGGATGCAATAGGATGCATTTTTTACAACAAAAGTATATGTTCTGAAAACTGCAGTGGCTGAAGCGGTTAAGATGCTGAACTCGACGACTAAAATGTCGGAGTTCGATTCCCGAGTACTGCATGATGGAGTGAGCTCCTGTCTCTGTCCCAACTCCTGCCAACCTAGCAGTTTGAAAGCAAGAAACTGCAAGTAGATAAACAGGGACCACTTTGATGGGAAGGTAATCAGTGTTCTGTATAGTCATGCCTGCCACATGTCCATGGAAACATCTGCAGATGCAGAGAGTGCTGGCACTTTGGCTATAAACAGATGAGCACTGAACCCTAGAGTCGGATACAACTGGCTGTTGAGCAAGGGCAACCTTTACCTATATGTCCTAGTTTTATTTCAAACAAGACTGGAAATATAAAGCACTTTTAAGCCTGAATGCAGAATTTGGTAGGGGTTTTTAGGCTTTTTGCTTGATTTTCTATCAGGACATCATAGGGATGGTATTTTTATTTTACTTTTACTGCAAGTCTCTTAGTTTTCAATTTGCAGACAGACTCCTTACGGACCCCTAAATACGGCTCACCTGAGCAAGTGGCCAAAACTGGAAGGCTTTTTGGCCAATTCATTGCTTATAGTTTCTGATCCTTCTCTAGTGTTACTTGGGAACTTTTGTTTCTAAACGGAAAGCTAGGTAGAACCAGGTAGGCCTAACTAGGCCACAAAGTCTTCCAATTTAAGATTTTCTGCCAAGTGAGCCGATTTTCTGCACTTTTCCCCCCATCTATTTTTACCTGTATTGAGCAATCTGTTTTTTATTCCCATTACATCAGGGGTGCCAAAACTTTTTGGGCCGTGGGCCAATCATGTGGTTCAAGGAGCCGGTCACTAAGGCCCGGGTGTGGCCCCCAACGCCAATTTATCCGGCCCCCGAAGCCCTCATCGCTCCTGGAAGCGGAAGTAAAATGTGCTCATACAGGTGTGTTTTATTTCCGCTTCCAGGAGCAACGAGGGCTTCATGGGCCAGATGAATTGGCGTCGGGGGCCGCCTCTGGCCCCCGGGGCCTTAGTTTGGGCACCACTGCATTACATGATCGAATTATTGCAGCTTTGTGCATTTTATGTGTTTTGTATTCTGTATCCATTTTATTGCTTTGCTGGTCATGCTCCACTTTGGGAACGTTTCGCTCTAAGTCCACATTTCCTACATTCCTAGAATTTTAGCCTATGTTTGTTTATTTGTTAAGTTATTGTACTTATATACCACCCGCTGACCAAAGCCACTCTGGGCAGTTAAAAAAAATGAAGAAATGCTATAATAAAACATCAAAAAGCAGCAGCTAGTCTTTAAGGTGTCAAAACATTTTTTGTTTTATTTACTCCCTGATATATAGTAAAACAGTAGTTAATACATTAGTCTAATAAAAACAAATTTTCCTGTATTCATTTCTGTTAAAATCTAAAATTTTATGCCATCCAGTAGAACCCCGAATACATTGTACAGGGGAGTAGGTGGTTAAGACTACCCCAGAAAAAAGAACATATTTTATTTATTTTTAAAAGGGAAGTGATTAGAGGGAGGATGCGTTGCCATTTAGTTTCCTAACATTCACCAGTAGATTCACCTTGAAATTTGGGTGGCCTCTAAATCCGGGGCGCTGGGGCAAAACCCATTACTCCACCCCAGTTGGAAGTCTGCCTAAACACACCTCTTAGGTCAAAGCCCTTTTAGTGTCCAATAAGGAATAAAAGTAAAGATTGGAGGGTACCAAAACATTTGGAGAATAACAGTTGGAATTTTTGATGCTGCTTTTGACTGTGCCATGTGCAAACAGTCCCCAAACATGGAGTAAGAAACTCAGTATCAAAGGGGCAGTCCTTGCCTTTTACACAAGGAGTAGTTTCTAATTCCATGATTTTAAAACCATAACTTGACCCTCTTGTCTGCTGTCTTACCTGTCTGCCAGGTGGCCCGGTGTGTCTCTATTGATTCCCCATCCATCCTTCCATACCCTCTTGTCTGCTGCCTTACCTGTCTGCTAGGTGTGACTATTCAACCCCCATCCCTCCTTTATCGTCCTGTCTGTTGTCTTACCTGTCTGCCAGGTGTGACTCTATTCATTCCCCATCCATCCATTCTCCTCTACCCTTCTTTAATGGAATAACAACCAGAATCACTTGCTACTGCCAGCTGCAGAAGTTATTTTGATTTGCCTACTTATCTGTCATGTTGATTAATCACTCTATACATCTGTATCTGGTGCACAGCATATGAATCCATGCCTTTACATCTCACTCCTATGTCTGATGAAGTGGACTTGATCCACGAAAGCTCACATATAGCAGTTAGTCTTTAAGGTGCCACAACGTTTTTTTTTTCTGATATGCCATCTTTTCTGCTGTCTTGTCTGCCAGGTGGCCAGGTGTGACTATTCATTCCCGATCCATCCTTCCTTCTCCTCCATCACCCCCATCCTCCGAACCACGGTGTGTGTGTGTCAAGGTCACCCTCCGATGGGCTGAGAGGGGATCGCGACCCCCCCAACCCCCCCCCCCCCAATCCAGACTTTCGCCCCCTGCCCCGCAGAGCATCCATGCCCAAAGGAAGCCGCAGCCTGCCGGTGCCAAGATCCGACCCAAGGGGCGGAGGAGGAGGAGGAGGAGGATGACGACGACCTTGGCGCGCAGCCGGAAAGGGAGTCAATCCGGATTGCTTAATCCGAATCAGCCACGGGGCGTGACGCAGCCGCGGAGCTGACCAGGAGGAGGAGGAGGAGGGGGGGGAAGAGGGGAAGGGACTTTTTCCACCACCACCACCCGGAGTAGGACGGGGGGATCCCCTCAGCCTTCGCTCCACCTCCGGGGCTGCGGAGGGCTGCCCTTCCCCGCCGATGGAGCCTGAACCTGCCGGGTCGCTTCCACCTGGTGCCTAGCGGTGAGTTGTCCGGGACGGGCTGGCTCGCCTTTTGTTCCATTTCTGGCCCACCCACCCCCGACCTTCCCTCCTCCTGATCCCTCCCGGTCTCGGGATTTTGCCTCTCCCCTCCCACCCCCGCTGCGATCCCCCGTCCATCCTCTTCCATCCTCTCCTCCTGCAATCTCTCGCCTTTTAAAAAACCATTGGGTTGATTTCTGGCCCCTCTGGCCCAGATCCAGGTAGCATTGGCTCTTCCCCCAACCCCCCATTCCTGGGACCCCAATGCAGAAAGACCAGGCCTTGAGGAGCTGAGAACCCCCTCTTCACCCCCCCCTCCGTCCACACCCCCTTCTTCTCCTCCTCTGGTCAATTCCCTGCTCTCTTTCGCCTACCCATCAGTCCCATTTATATTGCACCTGCATTTTGGTTTTTATTTTTATTTTTTGACCCATGTTTTCTTGTGCTTTCCTCCTCCTCCTCCAAAACTGGTTTTTCCTGGTAGACCGATTCCGCCCCCTGCCTTTTCATGCTTCCTCCATTGGCCTAATGCAGGGGTGCCCAAACTGCAGCCCACGGGCTGGATCTGGTCCCTGACGCCACTTCATCTGGCCTGCGTCACCCTCGTCGCTCTCAGAAGTGGAAGTAAATCACACCCTTATGGGCGCGTTTTACTTCCACTTCTGGGTGTGACAAGGGTGGCATGGGGCAGATGAACTGGCGTCATGGGCCGGATCCAGCCCACGGGCCATAGTTTAAGCACCCTTGGTTTAAGCAGAGAAAATGGCAGGTTAAGAAAATTATCTCATCCTGTTGCAAAACAGGTTGCAAGACGCGTTTTACTTCCGCTTCCAGTGGGAGGAACCATGTAACCGGCCCCCTGAACCATGTGACCAGACCCCTGAACCATGCGACCGGCCTGCGGCCTGAAAAGTTTTGGCATCCCCAGACCTAATGGATTCATTCCTTTTTTCTGGAAGAGTAGCCATGTTAGTCTGTGCTTCAACCATATCAGAAAGTTAACACAACAAAAAATAAATCAAAAACATTGTAGCACTTTAAAGACTAACTGCTATATTTTAATGTTAGCTTTCATGGATCAAGTCCACTTATGGCATCGATTTATACACATCAGGTTCAGAGGTAACCAAGGAGTATACAGAGCAATATGGCATTTTACAACTTGTAATGGCAGAAGATCTCTGGTTGTTATTAGGATTAGTTGTGAAGTTTCACCCTGTTGAATTGCAAATGGTTAGTTTGCCAGCAGATTTGGAAAACAACAATGGCCACAGGATTGGAAAAGATCAGTATACGTTCCAATCCCAAAAAAGGGCAATGCCAAAGAATGCTCAAATTATCAAACAATTGCACTCATTCCACATGCTAGCAAGGTCATGCTCAAGATAATACAGGACATGGAGAGAGAGTTACCAGAAGTGCAGGCGGGGTTCCGAAGAAGCAGGGAGACTAGAGTCCACATTGCCAACATATGTTGGATCATGGAAAAAACAAAGGAATATCAGAAACAAGTCTACTTCTGTTTCGTTGACTACACCAAGGCCTTTGGCTGTGTGGACCACAACAAAATGTGGCAAGTAATTAAAGAGATGGGAATAACAGAACACCTTATATGCCTCATGAGAAATCTGTACATGAGTCAAGAAGCAACAGTTAGGACAGAATACGGAAGGACAGAGTAGTTTGGAATAGGAAAAGGAGTAAGACAAGGCTGCATTTTGTCACCCTGCTTATTCAACTTATACACAGAGCACATAATGCGCAATGCAGGGTTTAACAAATCACAAGTTGGGATCAAAATTGCTGGGCGAAACATCAACAATTGAGATACGCAGATGATACTACCCTAATGCCAGAAAGTGAGGAAGAGCTAAAGAAGCTCCTGATTAGGTTGAAAGAAGAGAGTGCAAAAGCTGACTTGAGACTCAATATAAAGAAAACCAAGATAATGGCAACAGGCCCTATCAGTCCCTGGAAAATAGATGGGGAAGAAGTAGAAGCAGTGACAGATTTTACTTTCTTAGGATCCAAGATCACTGCAGATGGTGATTGTAGCCATGAAATAAAAAAGCGACTGATGCTTGGGAGGCAAGCGATGAGAAACCTGAGGAACATAGTGAAAAGTAGAGACATCGAATTGCAAACAAAAATGCACATAGTTGAAGCAGTGGTATTCCCTGTGGCAATGTATGGTTGTGAGAGCTGGACCATTAGGAAAGCTGAACGCAGAAGAATAGATGCCTTTGAGATGTGGTGTTGGAGGAGAGTTTTGAGAGTTCCCTGGACAGCGAGGAGAACAAATATGTTGATATTAGAAGAAATCAACTCTGATTGCTCCTTAGAAGGTCAAATAGTAAAGATGAAGCTAAAGTATTTTGAACATCAAATGCGAAGAGAGGATTCACTTGAGAAAGCCTTGATGCTGGGAAAGGTGGGGGCAAAAGAAAAAGGGGGCGGCCCAAAATGAGATGGGTAGATGCTATTGTAGACGCAATGGGCACAGAGCTGGGCAAGTTGACGAGGATGGTAGAGGACAGGAATGCCTGGCGTGCGGTGGTCCATGGGGTTGCGAAAGGTCGGAATCGACTGTGCAACTGAACAACAACAAAAAGTAGGAGGCTGCAAGACAAACACCAGGCATTAAACATTTGCTAATGAGTTTAACCTTCAGCATCTATTGATAATTGTGTGAGTTCATCCTTTGTTCTGTCATGAGGTAACGTATGCTGTGGATGAGAATTCTACTCCCTTTTTCTGTTCATCCTTCATCCTTCCTTCACTTACTGTGTACTCTTTATGAAAGCAGAGAGGAGGGGAAAATCTTAACGGCCCAATGTGGGGCTCGAACCCATGGCTCTGTGATTAAGAGTCTTATGCTCTATTGCCAGCTGACTGATCTCTTTTCCCCTGTTTGGTCCAGTGTTTCAACTCTATTTTTTCTTCATGTTTTGCATCTTCTGCTCTTGAGATTCTAATGGTCACCCTAGTTGCTTGAAAACCAGTCATAGCTGACTCTAGGGTGTGGTGCTCATTTCTCTTGCAGTGCTGTCTGCGTCTGGAGACTTTTTCATGGTCATGTGGCAACCATGACTAGACACCAGAGCACACGGAACACTGTTACCTTTCCCGGTGAAGCAGCACGTATTTATCTACTTGCAATTTTTTGAACTGCTAGGTTGGCAGGAGCTGGGGCAGATGATGGGCGTGCAGCACTCAGGTCTTGAACTGTTGACCTGCTGACCTTCAGCATCTTAACCACTAAGCCACTGCAATTCTTAATGGTCACCCCAACCTTCCTCAATTTCCCTTTTTCATTTGTTCTTTTCTCTTTCCAACAATTAATCTTATTGTCCCTTCACGCTTCCTTTTCCCCACTCTTCAGACACTGCTCATGGATTCCGGCCCCTCCACCCCTGATCCTGGGGGCCCTCGGAGGGAGTTTGGGGGCCCTGTTTCCGAACCAGGGCCCCCATCCTGCGAATGGCTTCTCGGGCGGCTTGGAGCTGGGGGACGGCGCCAGCGGCTCTTGCTTGCCCTGAGTTGCTTGCCTTGCCTTCTTCTGGGACTTGGGCTTGGCTCCGATGCCCTTTTCTCTTTGACGCCCCTGCGCCACTGTCAAGATGCCAACAGCACCCGGACGCCCGAAAACGCAACGTGCCACGACAGCCACTGCCAAAGCTGGACCTACGGAAGGCTCCCGGCCCTCGTCAACAATCCAGTGACTGAGGTGAGACCTTTGCCTTTCCTCTCATGTTCAACGCTCATGTTTCCTTTTCAGCGCTTGCAAAATTTGCCTTGGGGACTACAATTCCCATCATCTTCTGCCTGTCAGCATGAACCACAGATGGCAGCTCACAGACTCCTAGCAGCCTGCTGTGTTTTGACCAGGGGTGGGGTGGGGGCCTTCCTACGCTGCTGGCAGGATGCTGGTGGCACCAGGCTGCCCAATAATCCTTTGTCCTATACCATTTGGGGGATAATGGGAGTTGTAATTGCCCCAAAATGGCACCGTTTCCAACCTCTGCTTTCTTTCTTTACTGAACTCCTAAAATACGATGTGGAGTAGCAAACAGATTGTGATTCTTCAGGTGAGAGGTCTTGGGGTTCAAAGCCACAAGAAGCTCAGTGGAGAACATGGGGCTTGTTTTTAATCAGTGTTAATTTTGTAGAAATGGAAGAACCTTTTTATCTTTCTTCAGAGTGCCTTTATAAAAAGAAATTAGGTACATTTTTAAAATAGTACACCAGAATAGCATACCTTGGCTTCTACTGTTCCATTCTTTTACTCCTACTTATAATGTTAATTTTTAAGCAGGTCTCAAACCAGTTGTAGCAGGTGAGTTCAGCTTTGAAGTGCATGAAGGAATAATACAAAGACAGTGCCCCTGAGCATATACAGAGTGTTTTTTCCTATGGCAAGTTCAGAAGTATCAGTGGCTTCCTGGTGCGTTTAAGGTGACCTTTCTCTCCTTTTATTTGAAATTAGTTACCAGTGCTATTCATTTCCATTGAAAATGCTATGTATGTGTTTATTATTTTTATCCACAAAGTAAATCACATGTTTGAGGCAGATTTGGGGCCTCACAAAAGTGCTTGCTATATTTTATTTTTCCTGCCAGGATATAGGAACCAAGGTATTATTTTTCTGCCACAGGTGCTGGAATGAACTGCTGGATGGTTTAGATAGAGTTTGGAAGTTTGATTCCCCACTGGGCTTTCTTGGTGATCTATAGCAGTGGTGGCGAACCTATGGTATGCGTGCCGGAGGGGGCACTCAGAGCCCTCTCTGTGGGCACACACGCCATTGCCCCAGCACAGAATTCACCCCGCCTCTCTCCCCAGCAGCCCAATGAGAGCACTTCCTTCCTCCCCTATCACAGAGTTTGCCCCGCCTCTCTGTTTGGACACTCGGTCTCTAAATAAAAATTCGCCATCACTGATTCTATAGGATCCCTTCCAGCTCTGCAATCTTATAATGATGATGATTATAACTTAATTGACGTACGGTATTTTTCCCTTAACCATGTGTGCTTGTATGTTCCCTTTGCTTTCTGCCTCGGTCAGTAAAATGAGTTGAGACAGCCCCAAATCTAGCTTTGTTTGAACTTAAGCAGTGTGCCTTGAAATGTGAGAAAAGCCATTGTGAGAAATATACCTCTGAATGTACACAGAGTGCATTCTCCATGTCTACATCTAACCACTGTTTGATGCTGCAGCTCAGGGTTAAATACCATGACGGGAGTTCTATACAGAAGAAGGCATAGCTCACTTTTTTTATATTTCAGAATTATTCTATCTGTAGGTTCTCTAGTGATAATAGGATACTGTACAGTCAAACCTCAAGATAAGAATGGTTTGACTTAAAAAAAACTCGAGATACATTAGGAAATATCAGAAAAAAATCAGGTTCAAGATAAGCATTTTTAATAGGATTTTTTAGATAAGAAAATCAATGCATTCCTATGGGAAATTGCATTCATTGCATTCCTATGGGAAATTCAAGATTAGAATTTTTCGAGATACACTAATACCTCGGATAATGCTAAGCCTTGGTTCCACAAGTCTTGGTGTTATCCGATTTTTAGTGTTATCCGATGCATGTTAAAATCCTGTGGGGTGGATCGGATAACATTAAAGCTCCATAGAGATACACTGTAACTGCACAGGCTTTAGCGGTTGTTATCCGATCCATCCCATAGGACCTTAACGTTATTCGATCCAGTTCTCCTCCCCAGATTACTTAACATTATGTGATTTTAGTGTTATCTGAGGTAAACGTTCTCCAAGGTATTCCTGTACAACCAACCTTGAGGAACAATTTAAATTCATATGTAGAGGTTTAATTGTATATCCAGCTGCCCATAATTCTGTGCTTCTCTTTCATTCCTTATGTTCTCACTTCTCCAATGAGCTCAGTTGCTCCTTTTCCTTATTCTATTCTTACCATAACCTTGTGAGATGAATCAGCTTGGGATAGTGTTTGCAACAGGTCCACGGTTACCCCATCCATTTCATGGTGAAGCAGGGATTTGAACCCATTTCCCCAGAAGCGTAAGCCAACAGTCTTTGCACCAGACTGACTCTCAATCTCCTCTTGAGGATATGAGAAAGAAAGAAAAAAGACATTTCCCCCCAAATTCTGTATTGAGCAGTTCATTATTTATTACTGCACTTCTCCACTTCGATTTTATTTTTCTTGTTAGTGGTTCCTGGATTGTTCCCGAGGATGGATCGTGCCCTTAGAGCAGCTCTGTTTTCTCCTTGGCTTTGCAGCAGGGGCCCTTTTTCTTGGCCACCTGGCAGACAGGTAAGATAACAAAAAGCCTTCATTTGTTGCTTCAGAGACTATGTAAACTGACAAAGTTAAAGCATCCAGTTCTGTTGACAGACAGTGGCAAAAATCCTATTGTTTCAACTCCCTGTGAAAAGCTGATGTCTTCAGCAGAAATTATGGTTTTTTTGTAATTAAAAAAAAGTAGTTTCCTATGGCTTTTTAATCTCCCAAGTAATTCCTTTCATTGCTTGGGAGCTATGGGACTGGAGGAGGAAGTCTTTCATTATGCAAAATCTTCTGTCAGTGATGAATGCTGTCATGATGAGTCCTGGTGGTGCAGTGGTTAAACTGCTGTACTGCAGCCAAAACTGCTGCTGACATTGTGGGTTTGATCCCAATGGGACCCATGGTTAACTCAGCTTTCCAGCCTTCTAAGATCCATAATATTAGTACCCAGCATGTTAAAATTTGTACCCAGCATGTTGGGGGCAAAATGCTAATTATTTTATGAACCACCCAGAGAGTGCACTAAGCACTGTGGGCGATATATAAGTGTAATTGCTATTGCTATATTATCCAGTGGACCACCTCCTTCTGTCCCATGGTTTGCATATAATGAAAGGGATTACATGGGAGTCAGAAAAAATGTGGGACAATGGGAAGAAGTCTTTAATTATCTCAAACTGCTCCTTTCTGCTGATGTCATCATTTTTTTCTGCAGGTATAAATTACACAACTGGTTTTGGTTCTTGGGTGGAGGCTGTGATAATGGTTATGAGGTTTTGCTATTTTGGTTAAAATGATTGGTGATCTCATGATCAAAGGCTCCCTGAGGAGCCTCCCTAATTTATTAGAGCTGTCAGTTTTCCTTCTCGAAAATGTTTTGATTGGAGACATGGTTGCTGCTTGCTATTTTTTAGTTATAGCATAAACACCGGGAGAGTGAAGAAGGCTCTGAATCCAAGATCATGCTGTTTGGAAGAGCTTAACATTTTTGGCATTCCTTTTTGAGATTTGACCGTGAAATGAAAACATTCAGAAAACTTAAATCCTCCACAAGAGGAGCAAAAATGAAGGCAATTATAGGTTGGCTTTCCAAATTCAACATATAACCTGGTTTTGGGGTGGGGGAAGGAACAGAAAAGTTGACATGATGGTGGTGTGCTTATCCACCCAGAAATAAATCCTGCTCAGTTGGGTTGTTCTTGTATGCAAAGAAGCAGATTTAAGATTTTCTAATCCAGGGTTGTCCAAACTACAGCAAATAGGCTGGCTCTCAACGCCAATTCATCTGCCCTGCACTGCCCTCATTTTTCCCAGAAGTGGAAGCAAAATGGGAGCGACGAGGGCGACTTGGGCCAGATGAATTGGTGTTGGGAGCCAGATCTGGCTCGTGGGCCATAGTTTGGGCACCCCTGCTTTAAGCAGAGAAAATGGCAGTTTAAAATCTCATCCTGTTGCAAAACAGATTGCAAGGCGCATTTTGCTTTCACTTCCAGTGGGAGGAACCCTGTGACCGGCCCATGGCCCAAAATGGTTGGTCACCCCTGTTTTAATTGCACAGAATTGCTGCCAGTACTGTAAGACATTTCCGTTCTGGAGAAATGTAGGTTAGACATTTTTTGTGGCCAAAATGTAGAAGTTGCCTTGAGAATTCTGTCATCCAAATTCATTTCAGTATCAGTCCTGCACTAGTAATTTTATTCAGTGAGAGGAGCGCAAGAGATGAAAACGCACGGTGGTTTATTTTGGCTGAAGAGGCAATCCTCCTTTGGCCCTTCATCATCATGGCTTGCCTTGGGGTACACAGAAAGAGCCTTCTTGAAGAACGTGGCATGCTTGAACCCCAATCAGGCGTAGCCTCGTAATAGCCACCGTGTGTTGCCAGCTAATCTTTCTCACACTAGGTCAGGCAAAAGGAACTGCAGGATGAACTCACCAAAAGGTGCCTTCATTTTGGCAGTTTCATATCTGGCCTAGACACCGAAGAAGAAGAAGAAATGACTTGCCTTTTCTGAAGGAAAGCAAGCTTTGAGTGGAGCTTGGGAGGGGAAGAAGGCATGAAAGAAACTGTGCTTTGTCTTTTCTTTGCAGTGTGGGACGGCGCAGCACGCTCCTCCTGGCACTCGCTCTGGGCTGCCCTGCGGGCATCTTAGCGGCTTTTGCCGCTTCCCCCTCCGTCTTCATGCTGGGCCGTTGTCTTTGGGGAGGGATGCTGGGAGGGATGCAGCTTGCCCTCTACCTGACCCGTGAGTATCATCACCCTTAGTTGACCTCTTGCTTTTTTAGTTTATCAATTTAAACTGCTGTATGGCAGCTCTAAACTGCTGCTGACGTGCATTCAATCCTGACCAGGTTTAAGGTTGACTCAGTCTTCCATCCTTACGGGGTCAGTAAAAATGAGTACCCAGCATGTTGGAGGCAAAATGCTAATTACCTTGTCAACCGCCCAGGGAGTGCACTAAGCGCTATGGGTTGGTATATAAGTGTAATTGCTGTTACTATTTCCCTAGAGAGCTCCTTGCAAAAAGAATGTGTGTGTGTGTGTATATATATATATATATTTTCTGTGAAAGATGCAAAGCAAAGCAATCACATTTATATACCACCCCATAGTGCTTAATGCACTCTCTGGGTGCTTCACAAGTTAATTAGCATTTTGTCCCCAACATGCTGGGTACTCATTTTTACTGATTCCGAAAGGATGGAAGGTCGAATCAACCTTGAACCCTGGATAGGATTGAACTGACAACCTTTTGGTTGCAGTAGAGCAGTTTAACTACTGCGCCACCAGGGCTCCAAGATGAGATTTGTCCTCTAATGGTCAATTTTTGACATATTCTCAACCTGTTTAGACCCATGTCATTCCCCCCACCCCCAAAACCAGAAATGACATCATTTAAAGTGAAGAATTGGGTCTCTGGCTGTAAAAGGAGATGAGCACCGGCCCCTAGAGTCGGATATGACTGGCTTTTGGGCAAGGGTGGCCTTTACCTTGACCCTGGAGTTGGTTCAGCTTCTGAAGCCTTCAGTCAGCATGAGTTATGGAAAATGTATTTCAAAAAAAGTAACTTTTTCCAAATTCTGCTTGGGATAAAAGGCCAGAGCTGTAATGGTTTTTCCCATGGAAAATAGGAATTTTGTATAGAGGATGTTGTATAGAGTTGTGCAGATATGTAACTATGGACTACCAGCAGAAATTACCCTAGGTCTAAAGCAAGTAATGGGGTTGAGAAAGGATCAGGATTGACCTTAAGAGGGAGCTTCCTGCCTAGGTAAGTGTGGGAGCTGTAGCCTAAGAACTCTCATATCTGCACGCCTCTAGTGTTGTATTATCAACCTGCTCTCCATCCTAATGTGTCCTCTTCTTTCTTGGAAGGCTTGGAGCTGTGTTGTCCTCCGCAGCGGCTACCCGTTGCCATGGCAGGGGACCTCCTTACCATTGGAGGTCACTTCCTACTGCTGGGAT
This sequence comes from Furcifer pardalis, assembly GCA_030440675.1. Taxonomy (NCBI): domain Eukaryota; kingdom Metazoa; phylum Chordata; class Lepidosauria; order Squamata; family Chamaeleonidae; genus Furcifer; species Furcifer pardalis. The sequence goes on from CP126897.1 coordinate 4,714,559, forward strand.
TGGCCCTGGCTTGTGGCAGTTGGCGGATCCTTCAAGGCGTGATATCGGCTGGGCTTGGGGTGTGTCTCATTTATGGGTAAGCTAAGATGATGTCAGCATAAACCCCTCTCTAAAGTGCCTTTTCAGGAGGAAAATCCCTCATTCCTTGCTCTGAAGAGAGCCTATCGTTTTCTTGTAAGCCAGGGGTTCCCAAACTTTTCACGCTGTGGGCTGGTCACGTGCTTCATGCTGCCGTAAATGCACCTGCGGCTGTCATAGATTTGGTCCTAGAAGACATTAAGCCGTAACTTGTTTTTCTTAAAGATGTTTTGATCATGCATAAAGCAGGGAATTATTTGATTTCTTGGATTACAGGACCTGTAAAGCATTGGTTTCTTCTGCCAGTTGTACAGCCATTCAGCACAGGGATGGGGAAACTTCAACTGTTGACACTCTAGCACCCTGTTCAGAAAGAGAATTCCCAACTACTACTGCAGCAAGAACAGGAAGTTTGGGTAGAGCTAGACTCAGCTCATCCTCAAAGCCTTTCAGTTGAGGCCTCCCTTCCTTCCAGGCAAATCATGCTCAGATGTCTATCCGTGTCTGTCTGTCTAATAAAACTTCCAGAACTGGGAATTATGGGATTTCTACTCCCAAGAAGTCAGGACATCCCATTTTAATTCAAAAGTACAGAAAGATTTTTCACCGTGTAGCATTACCACTGATCCTGACATACCTAACCATTAAGAATGTAAGAAGATTCATAATGAATCAGAACAACGGCCTTTCTAGTTAGTATTTGGGACTGTGGTGGCTTAGTGGTTAAGATGCTGAACTTCACAACTGGAAGGTCAGCAGGTCAGTAGTTTGAGACTCGAGTACTGCACAACTGAGTGAGATCCCATCTCTGTCCCAGCTCCTGCCAACCTAGCAGTTCAAAAGCAAGAAATTGCAAGGAGCTAAATAGGTACCACATGCGTTTTTGCTGGATTTTGGTGCTTCCAGGTGGCAGAGGGAACAAGGAGGATATTGTGGGCTGGATGAAAACACTATGAGGGCCAGGTCTTTTACTTAGGTGGGGGAAGATCATAATCAGTGGATTCATAGAGAACTGAAATCAAAAGAATACAATCTGACTTATCTCAACAGTGTCTGTTGACAATCAGAAATTGTGTGATAAACCCAAACCGTTTACACAATTATATCATAATTGCTGGGCGAAACATCAACAATTTGAGATATGCAAATGATACCACCCTAATGGCAGAAAGTGAGGAAGATCTAAAGAAGCTGCTGCTTGGGTTGAAAGAAGAGAGTGCAAAAGCTGACTTGAGACTCAACATCAAGAAAACCAAGATAATGGCAACAGGCCCTATCAGTCACTGGAAAATAGATGGGGAAGAAGTAGAAGCAGTGACAGATTTTACTTTCTTAGGATCCAAGATCACTGCAGATGGTGATTGCAGCCATGAAATAAAAAAGTGACTGATTCTTGGAAGACAAGCTATGAGAAACCTGGGGAACATAGTGAAAAGTAGAGACATCACCTTTAAAACAAAAATTTGCATAGTCAAAGCAATGGTATTCCTGGTGGTAAGGTATGGTTGTGAGAGCTGAACCATAAGGAAAGCTGAATGCAGAATATATGCCTTTGAAATGTGGAGTTGGAGGAGAGTTTTGAGAGTCCCCTGGACAGCGAGGAGAACAAATAAGTCAATCTTAGAAGAAATCAACCCTGACTGCTCCTTAGAAGGTCAGATAGTAAAGATGAAGTTAAAGTACTGTACTTTGGATATCAAATGAGAAGAGAGGATTCACTTGAGAAAGCCTTGATGCTGGGAAAGGTGGAGGGCCAAAGAAGAAGGGGGCAGCCAAAAATGAGATGGCTAAATTGTATTGTAGATGCAATGGACACAGCTGGGCAGGCTGAGCAGGATGGTGGAGGACAGAGGTGCCTGGAGGGCAATGGTCCATGGGGTCGCAAAGTGTCGGAATTGACTGTGCGACTGAACAACATAGCTCTGCATAGCCTCTTGTTCAGAAAGAGCAGGTTCAGCTACCCGCAGGACAGGAACAAGAAGCTTGGGAATAGCTAGTTCTAACTGGGCTTCCAGTTTTGGTCTTTCTGCCAGATGAACACATTCGGGTGTCCGGAACATTCCTTGTCTTTCAGGTGGAACTCTTTGGAGTGGAAAATTACAGGATTCGTTGCCTTAATAATCATTTTAAAAAATCTTATTCCTGTGGGCCACCCACAAGGTCTCTTATACCCATTGCAGAAGTGGTGAGGTTTGCCTCCTTCTCTGATATTTCTGTATGCCTCTTCCTGTTCTTTAGCTGCCCTGGATTTTACCCTGAATCACCCCATTGGCTCTTGGCCACGCGCCGAACAGCTCAAGCCAAGGAGGTTCTGGCTGCTCTGGCCCGCGGAGGGGGTGTTCAAGAATCTGAGGCACAAGAAGCGCTAGCTGGTGAGTCCTGGAGGGTCCCCGAGTGCCTCGTTACCAGAGAGTCTCTTATGATCGTCAATACCTTGGGTTTTCTCCATCCTATGAATGTCAGGACTGGTGGATTTATGATTTCCAGAAACTGGACTGTCATTACCATCAGCCCCCTGGTTGGCTGGGGATGATGAGTGATGTAGTTCAGCATTGCCTGGAGGGACATGTGTGCCTCAGCTTTGTCCTGTGATTTCCATCCTATCTGTTCCTCATATGGAAAATAAGGTCCATAGTATGGTTTGTATGATAACCAGGATGCGGGAGACACGGGTTCAAATCCCCGTTTGAGTAGCCTTGAACTAGTCACCTTCTCCCCATCTGACAGGGCTGTGAGGAGGAATGCCATATATCAGTAATAGCAAACCTTTTAAAGACTGACTGCCCAAACAGAGGGGAGGACAAACTCTGTGCTGGGGGGAGGGAGGAAGTGCTCCCAATGGGCTGCTGGGCAGAGGGGAGGACAAACTCTGTGCTGGGGGAGGAGGAAGCACTCCCATTGGGTTGCTGGCCAGAGGGATGGAGTGACCTCTGTGCTGGGGGGAGGGAGGAAGTGCTCCCAATGGGCTGCTGGGCAGAGGGGCAGGGCAAACTCTGTGCTGGGGGGAAAGAGGAAGCGCTCCCAATGGGCTGCTGGGCAGAAGGGCAGGGCAAACTCTGCTGGGGGGAGGGAGGAAGTGATGACATGCGTACAAACAGAAAGGGCTGGGAGTGCCCTCTCTGGCATGCATCCCATAGGTTCACCACTGCCCTATATGCTACCTTGAGTCTATTGGGGGGAAATGGGACACAACAATTTGAACAAATAAATGATTGTAGCTCTTCCTTATGGGTGAGTCCTGTTTCTCCTCCTATCCTTTCCTCCAATTCTTTCTGTCTTCACAAGTCTGCCCCTTCTCCCTTTCCCAAAGAACTTGATAACACCTGCCACCTTCCGGCCGCTGCCCAGATCTCGCTCCGTGTTTTGCTCTCCTGCAGAAACATCTGGAAGAACATCCTCATCCTTGGATTCACCACGTACGTAGACCCTGAGCCTGGTCTTCCTGAATCAGAAATAACTGCCGTTGGAGAGGTGGCGGATGGGAGAGATGCAGAAGGTGGTCTGGGAGGAGGAACTTCTTGTGTGCAGCGGGTGGAGGTTAAAAGTAGAGAGAAATGGTCCTTAGCACCTCCCTGACCTCCGTGCAGTTGGTTTTGATCAGCTTTATTTAAAGTTTAGGGACTGCGGTGGCTCAGTGGTTAAGACTGAACTTGACATCTGGAAGGTCGGCAGATCAGCAGTTCAAGACCTGAGTGCTGCATGACAGAGTGAGCTCCTGTCCTCTGTCCCAGCTCCTGCTAACCTAGCAGTTCGAAAGCAAGATACTGCAAGTAGATAAATAGGTACCACTTTGGTGGGAAGGTATACCGTGTTCCACGCACTCTGATGTCTAGTCATGCCTGCCACATGTCCACGGAAATGCTTGCAGACACAGACAGTGCTGACTCTTTGGTTATAAGCAGAAATGAGCACTCTACCCTAGAGTCGGCTATGACTGGCTTTTGAGCAAAGGCAGCCTTTTCCTTTACCTACTTAAAGTTTGTGAATCTCCCTGTTAGGAGGTTTAAGCAGAATTCAGAAAGTATAGTTTTGGATTGCAGCTTTCAGTTTTTTCTTGGGAGGTTCTGTTCTAAAAAAGAATGTTTTCAAGTTTGTTTGTTTGTTTGTTTTAGAATTGATGCTATTTTTATGATGGCAGTTGATTTCTTGGTCTCTTCTTGCGTTCTGGTTCCAGCCTGGCTTCTTGCTATTTTCGGTGTAGCTTCTTCCTTTATTTTTAGCTACTTTGGCTACCTCGCCAGTCCGTCATAAGCTAAGCTCCATGTGTTTATTGACCTCTGCCCAGATTCATCGCCCACGCCATCTGCCACTGCTACCAACTGGCTTGGGAGTCCCTGGAGGATCTCCATGCCAAGTTCTACCTCTCCTACCTGCTGTCGACCGGCAGTGCAGGCCTCGCCTGCCTCTTCCTGTGCCTGAGCGTGGACCGCTACGGACGTCGTGGGATCCTGTTGCTTACCACCACCCTGACCGGCATTGCCTCCCTTATCCTGCTGGGCCTGGGAGAGTGTAAGTGGGGTGGATCGGTTGGGTGCAGTGGGAACAGCTCACATAGAGGTGGTCCAGCAGTCTATCCACAGACAAACCAGGGTGGCTGGTGATTGTTAGCAGATGGTAGGTGTCTGGCCAGGTTACCCTGCTATGGTCATAGAGTAGACCCTACTGCCTGCGACTCAACGCCGAGCATGAGGCGGCGGTTAACTAACCTGACAACCCTGAGGACTAACAACTTGGGTGTCAAAGTCCACAGGGAAGGGAGATGGTCCCCAAGTGGATTAAATCTCACTTGACTCCATCTTGATGAAGGGCAGCAGCTTCATCCATACTGGCCTGTGGCTGAGGAGGAGGACTTTGTGTGCTGAAAGGACTCAGGGGCAGAAAGTGACTCATGGAACTGGATCAGTGGTACGGGTGTCATAGTGCGATGCGGAAGGCAGATGAAAGGTCACGGCATTATATTCGCAGGACAGTCTTCATGGCTGATCTCCATGAGGGTTGCCTGTATTCTGAAACGGATACTGCAAAAGAAGGTGGTGTAGATAGGATCATAAGAATATTCCTGTATCAGTGCAGGAGTTGTTCTGATCTATAGATCAAAGGCCAGATTTCCCCCTTGAGGTTCCTCATCCAGCCAATACATTTCAACTCTCGTTGCCTCACATTGGAGATAAAAGCCTGTTTTAATTTTGGCATTTTGTGTATGTGTGGAACTCAGCTCTGGTTTACAGCTTGCGGGGCTAGTTTGCAGCCTGGGAAGAGGTAGATAACAGCAGACAAAGGTAATAGTAAACTACAGTCAAACCTCGCATAAAGAGCATTTCACTTAAAGAGTAACTCGCTTAAAGAGCAGAATTTTCTCTGAATGTTCGCTTCACTTAACAAATAAAACCAACCAAAAACTCACTTAACAAATAAATTGGGGCTTGCAGTACCCCCCACAATTGGTCATTTACAATGGTGTTTCACTTAAAGAGCAATCCTATGGAATGCATTATGCTCTTTAAGCGAGGTACCACTGTACTTGTGGACTCTCGATACCTAGAAAACCATGGAAAGGATTGCCATGTCAGAAAATATTTGTCATCATGCAATTAATTAATTAATGGTAGAGGGAGAAAACTGTAGGTGAAGGACAATTTGCACCTTTTCATGCGACATGTATCTTACTGATCCCATCACCCTATTGATCCATCACCCTACACGTTGTGTTAGCTTCTTCTGATGAAGCCATTGACACTTCTAGTTTTCAGAAAATATTCTTTTGTCAAATCAACATGGACAAGGCAGGTGTGCCTTGTTTTAGAGCAGCAACAAAAAAGATACACCTTTCAGAGTTCTCTGATTCTTTGCAAGGAAAAAGAAAGGGTTTGGGTGATGGGGGTTTGAGGTCCATTTGGGGACACCCCTGGGTGTTCTGAAATAGGCTTGGTAAAGGCCACCCTTGCTCAAAAGCCTTCCATCTCTGACTCTAGTGCTCATCAATTTTTATAGCCAAAGAGCCAGTGCTGTCCATGTCTGCAGACGTTTCCATGGACACATGGCAGGTATGACTAGACGCCAGAGTGCACGGAACACTGTAAATCTTTCCCACTGAAGCAATACCTATTTATCTACTTACAGTTTCTTGCTTTCAAACTGCTAGGTTGGCAGGAGCTGGGACAGAGACAGAAGCTCACTCTGTCATGCAGCATTCAGGTCTTGAACTGGTGACCTTTTAGTCATCAAGTTCAGCATCTTAACCACCAAGCCACCACAGTCCCTCTGAAATAGACTACGGGACTGCTAATAGGTTTCCAGGCTGAAGAGTTCTCGTCCTTGTTCTTCTCCAGTGATCTCTTCCCCAGGGTGGACAGTGAGATGTTTCTAGGACAAACCCTAAGTGACAGCCCTTGTCCGTCATTGCTGTGCCACAACTAATGCTCCCAAGCCAGAGTGACCCAGTGAGGTCCCATTGAAGCTGGGAATCAGTGAAAGTTCCCACCACCTCCACGGATGTGTTTAATCTCCCATTTAAAGCTTAAGGTACCACATCACATAAGCCAATAACATGCTCTGGGAAGGACCTTCTCTTGTCTGTCTTCAGTCTATGCAGTTTCTCTCTTTTGGAGACTGGGTTCCAGTACTTAAGAGGAAGGGGCTGTGGTGGCTTAGTGGTTAAGACGCTGAACTTGACAACCAGTAGGTCAGCAGTTCGAGACCTGAGTGCTGCATGATGGACTGAGCTTCTGATGCCTATCCCAGTTACTGCCAGCCTAGCAGTTTGAAAGCAAGAGATTGCAAGTAGATAAATAAGTACCACTAAAGCAGAACAGGTAACAGCATTCTGTGCGCTCTGGCATCTAGTCATGCCTGCCACATGGCCAGAGAAACATCTGCAGATGCACACAGTGCTGGTTCTTTGGCTATAAACAGAGATGAACATTGCACCCTAGTGTCGGATATGACTGGCTTTCGAGCAAGGGAGACCTTACTTAAGAGGAAGAAACCAGATGAATAGCTAGTTGATAAAATGGTTTTGACCTTTTGTGTTTTTAACCAAAACAGGAAAGCATGCTGCGTTTTCAACGCTTATAAAGCCTGATCTGCTGTCAGGGGAAAAAATATTTTGGGTGGCCATTTGCTCCCATTATTCCTGCCACATTCTCCCCTTCTCTCCATTGATGTTTCAGATCTCAACGATGCTGCCCGGAGGACTTTCTCGATCCTTGGCTTGTTCTCCTCCCATGCGGCTGGTTCCCTCAGCATCTTTTTTGCCTCCGAGGTCATCCCCACTGTGATCAGGTAGGAGGGGTCCTGGGAGAAATGTGTGGCATTCAGAAGTGTGATGGGGAGAGGAATGGGTAGTGTTGGGGGGTTTTACACTACAACTCCCAGAATTCTCCAAATAATTGTAGTCTAAAAATAAAACCTCAACAAACCTGTAATACAGGAGTTCTCAACCATTTTAAGCCAGGCGCTGGGTCATGCTCCCTCGGACAGCTTCGGGGGCTGGATAGCCATTTTGCCCTTCCTATATACCACATGGCACTGGTGTGATGGAGGTGGGGGGGCACATGGTGCCGCAGGTTGAGAATCCCTGCTGTAATAGAAACTGAGGAAGAAGGCTTACTTCAAAACTGTTTACAAGTTTCTCTGCTCCTAATTTTTAGACCTCTTGATTACTTTGTTTTCTTCATTATCTTTCAAGGTTCTGGCATTCATGTTGTTCAATCTCCTTATTCTTTATTATTGTCCCCCCCCCCCCCCCCGGTGTATGTCTTCCATTGTCCTTCACCTCAGGCTAAAAATTCGCCTGCTGAAGGGCCTCTTTGCCAACTCCTCCCTGCCCCAGTGAGTACATGTTTGCAGGGACATTGTCACGCAAACCCAGATGTTGGTATTGGGGCAGGATTTGATTCCCAGAAGCCCAAGCCCCCGTGAATCCACACAAATGGGTTTACTGTGATTCATCTGGCCTGTGTCACTCTCGGAAGCGGAAGTACGTGTTTTACTTCCGTTTCCAGGAGTGGCAATGGCGGCATGGGCTGAATGAATCACAGTAAACCCATTCATGAGGACTCATTGGGGGATTGAACTTCTGGGAATTGAAGTCCAAGAACATCTGGAGTGCCGAGGTTCGCCATCGTGGTCCCAGAGTCAGACACAACTGGCTTTTGAGCAAAGGAAACCTTTCCTTCTAAGCCACTGCTCACATTTATCATTACACATTTTGTGGCGTGACTTACTGCTAAGGAGACATACAGTCACTGACTTAACTCCCCCCAGTCATTGTTGTCATTCTGCTTATCTCAGCATACTAAGCAGGGTACACAGAAAGTGCCTCATCGAAGATAGTGGTATTTTTGAACCACAATTAGCCGTACCCTGGTAACGGCAACCTTGTGTTGCTGGCTAATCTTTCTCACACTAGGTCAGGCAAAGGGAACTGCAGAACTCACCAAACGGTGCCTTCATTTGGGCAATTTCGTGTCTGGCTTAGACACAGAAAACACATACTAATAGGTCCTGTGTGTAACTAGCACAGTTACATATGTAATGGCTCAGTTTGTCTTTGCAAAATAGATCCCGGCTGTGGCTTATGTAACCAAGGGCTGTTCTTTCTTGCAGAGGGAAAGGTTTAGGCGTCATTCTGGCGTTGGCCTCTCTGGGCGGACTGAGCGCTCCGGTGCTCCGGCTCCGAGAACAGCATGGCTTGTTCCTGGAACACATTGTCTTGGCGTCGCTCAACATCTTGGCCCTTCTCTGCCTGATGCTGCTGCCAGAGAGCAAGCGCAAGCTGCTTCCTGAAGGCCTGCGTGATGGAGAACTCTACCGAAGGCCCTCATTGCTCCGCCGGGCTGGGGGAGGCGAAGGCCGGGAGGCCGAAGGGGCAACACGGCGTGACGATGTGCCCTTGCTCTCCACACCAAACCCTACGAGCTGATGTCCCTGCTGGGGATGAATTTGACCACCTCGCTCCCACGTGAGAGACTCCTGGGTCTGGCACATGGCGACTTAGCCAGCCCTCTGTCAACAGAGTTTGATGTTGCCCCTTGAAACGGGCAAGGTGGCATCGACATCTGGGCAAACACACACAAACCTGCTTTTTCTTTTCTGCTTCCGAGTCTGGCAACATACAGGGAAAGAGCCAGTTTCTTCCAGAAGCCAAAAACTGGAACAAGGCTAGTTGAGTCTGCTTTAAACACGCAAACCGGACTTTGTGGGGCAGGGAGGGGCTGCTTCTATTTTCACTGGGGTGGGGGCTGCAAGGATACAGCAGCTCCAAAGCAGCAATTGTGCAATACAGTTTTTACCTCCATTCATACTGAAAGCAGGTTAGGAAGAGGTTTTTTCCAAATCTGCATCTCCTCCCCGCACCCCACCCCAATTTCTCTCCGAATGAGAAGCTTCCGGATGCTCTTGCCAATTGTTAAGTTGTATGAGAAGCAGAACCAGAACAGGCCAGGTTTTGCTCCACATGGGAGACGTGGTTACAGTCAAAACTTTGCCAGTTTGTGTATTAATTCCCATTTTTCAAATTAAGGAAACCAAAACCAAGAGTTATTGTTAGAAGTATGGAGATCGGGTGAAAGTTTTCAACCTATGCACTCTAACCTATTTGTTAATAATCATTTTGATAGCACATTATCAAGGGTTCAAAGGGCTCTTTTTGCTTGCTCCCCTGAACACAACCAAGAGCCTTGGGAAATCTTTTCAGCAGCTGATTTTCCAAACAATGGCTGGGTCACGTCTGTCCTTGACCCTTAAATTCTTGTGCTTTTGCTAAAGAAAAAAGGGGGAGCTGTCAATTTGCAGCCCTACAATGAGTCCTTAGGCTCATCCCAAGGATTAATAATCCAGTAATGGACCCTCTCTCCAATCTCTTAAATGGGGGGCGGGGTGTGTGTACTTCTCCCACCTGTATGGCTGCTAGAAATTCCCCTATTGCAAAACTGCCCAAACTTTTCAGGCTGCGGTCCAGTCACGTGGTCCCTTCCCACCGGAAGCAAAATGAGCCTTGCAGTTTTGCAACAGGATGAGATAGATTCTAGGCTGCCATTTTCTCTGCTTAAACCAGAGGTGGCCAAACTAAAGCCTAAGAGCCTGATCCAGCCCACGGGCTGTAGTTTGGGCACCCCTGCCCTATTGTTAGGTGGGGGGACAACCAGTTTCATTGAATTCCTGTGCTTAAAAATGGGTCCTTTAGTTGGCAACCAAATTAAGAAGTTTTAGAGCAAAGACATTTTCTTCCGTCCCCACTTCTGAATATTATTGTAGCATTAATGCACATGGACACACAAGATCTCAGTCGGGCAAGACTGGCAATTCCACCCCTCTGAGCCAACAGTAAAAGGCCAATTACACATGGAGTGAGATGTCCAAGATAAGAAGGGAACAGAGGACCAAGCTGTGAAAAACTCAGCCTCCATCCAGGTGTTTCAGAATGCAACCAGGGGGGGAGGGGAGGGGGGCTCAAGACTTTTGACTGCTTTTCAATTCTAAAGGGAAATAAACTACTGACTGTTAATAAGCTAAATATGCATTAAAGAAAATTCTATGGAATCTTGTTTGCTGCAGAGCATTTCTTAAGCCATGCTAGCTTTTGCCCCAGCTTCTGAGTAGCAGAATTATCACTGGAACCAATCTTTGACAGGATTGTGCCTCCTCCCTTGTGAAATAATTTCTGTATTCCCCCAGGCATCATTTACTTGGGGATAAATGAACTTGCTAGAGCTATTTTTTTGGAATAGTAGCCATGTTAGCCTGTGTTTCAGGCATATCAGAGGAAAAACCAAACAAAAATTATGTAGCACTTTAGACACTATTATATTTCAATCTGAGCTTTTGTGGATCAAGTCCACTTCGTCAGACATGGGAGTAACCTGATGTGTATAAACTGATGCCATGAAGTCTCACTCCCATTGTCTGAAGTGGACCTAATCCATGAAAGCTCACATTGAAATACAAGTTAGTCTTTAAATCAGGGATTCTCAACCTGCAGTCCATGGGCCAGATGCAGCCCACAGCACAATTCCATGTGGGACCACGCCCAGGAGTGCCATGTGGTAAAGGAAGGGCAAAATGGCCGTCTGGCCCACAAAGCTGTCCAGGGGAGCGTGACCCGGGCCCCGGATTAAAAAGGTTTTTATTCTTTGATTTGCTAGAACTAGACACTTTGCAGGTTTACTCTATGGTAACTGGGGAAGGCATCAAAAATAGCTTTTTCATTCTATCACAGAAGTAACTTGGAGCAGAAAAATTCTTCCTCACTATTATACACCAGTAATTTCTAACCCTGTCCTGATTCCAAGGGACCAAAATCCAAATTATATCATTCATTCTTTCAGCTAGATAAGTCTGGGCTCCCCTCTTTTTCAACCCAACTTGGAAGCAAAGAATTGCATAAATGCAAACTTAATTTAAGTCGTCATGTTAATAACCTCAAACAGCTGACCCAGGGCAGGATTCCTAGCAATGTTTAGAATTACATCGGAACCAGCAATGTCTGGCATCAAAACACTGCAGATGTTCTAGATTTCCAATAAGAGATTAAATCGAGCCATGGAGGGACTACAGCACAGGAAACGTGGAACTTCATCCTATCTAAGGAACACTTATATTCAGCCGTGCAAATTCACTCTTGGTTTGTTCATTCAGGGAATTATGAAGCATCTCCACCTTAGGAACATGCTTGTGGCCTAAAACTGGCTACATAGGTACACTAGTACCCCAGATAACGTTATGACTTGGTTCCACAAGTCTCGTGGTTATCCGGTTTTTAACGTCGGATTGATCACACAATGTTAAAAAAAGCCCAGTTTCCCTGGAGGCTGCAGAACTTTGGAAACAGCTTGGGTCGGGTCTCCCCACCTCCCTGGACCCGACCCGGGGGGGGGGGGTCAGAGACCCCAAAATTGCTAAAAAAAATATCTTTTTTTTAACCAATTTTGGGGTCTCTGACCCCCCTGCCGGGTCCAGGGAGGTGGGGAGACCCGATCCAAGCTGTTTCTGGGCTTCCCCGACGTCCTCAGCCAGTGCAGCAAGCCAAAACGTCAGGGTTCAAATCCCGACATTCTGGCTTGCTGCAGCCTCAAAGAGGGTGGGGGAACTTCAAAAATAGCGCGCATCGGCTCTAGGGAGGTCGGGAGACCTGATGTGCGCTAATTTTGTCGGGATTCGAACCCTGACGTTTTGGCTTGCTGCACTGGCTGAGGACGTCGGGGAAGCCCAGAAACAGCTTGGATCGTGTCCCCTGCCTGCTTCAGAGAGATCAGAGGACCCGATCTACAGCTGCAGGGTGGCTGGGGAAGGTGACGGGGACTCCCTGTCGGCTTCCCTAGCCACCCGCCCTTGCCTCCGCAGCTGTGGGGTGGCTGGGGAAGCCGACGGGGGAGCCCCCCGTCAGCTTTCCAGCCTCCCCACCCCTGCCTCCGTAGCTGCAGGGTGGCTGGGAAGCTGAACGGAGAACCCCGTTCAGCTTTCCAGCCACCCTGCTGCTAAGAACGACTCTATCGGATAACGTTAAAAATCGCGTTATTCGATACAAGATTTTTCTGAAAATCTTGTAACGTTATGCGGTTTTAGCGCTATCCGGTACTCGCGTTATCCGGGGTATTACTGTACATGCTTCCTGGCTCACATCTACTTTCCTGCCAACCAGAAAAGTACTCGTTAAGAATTCAAGGTTGTTCCCAGGTGATTTTTCATCAACTCCTTTTAGGTAATTTGCCCATGTTCGAAAGCCAGCCATATCCGACACTAGGCTTCAGTGCTCATCTCTATAGCCAGAGCCAGCACTGTCTGTGTCTGCAGATATTTCTGTGGACATGACTAGATACCAGAATGCAAGGAACACTGTTTACCTTTCCTACTGAAGCAATACCTATTTATCTACTTGCAATTCCTTTCGAACTGCTAGGTTGGCAGGAGCTGGGACAGAGACAGGCACTCAGACCATTCTGCAGTACTTGGGTCTCGAACTGCTGACCTGCCAACCTTCCTGTCATCAAGTTCATCCTCTTTAACCATTAAGCCACAACAGCTCCCTTTTTAGCAAGGAACATACTTGCCGAGCACACCTGCCAAACTGACCAAACCCTCCATGTGCTTTCACAGTAGAGCCAAAACATATTAAGTAACAAAGAAAACACAGTACTGCCTTTCTTCCAAAAAGAAACATCTTTATTTTTTTTCCACCCTCATAACATTTTTTCTCCTCTTCTCCCTTTCCAACCTTCCCGCCCCAGCTCAACCTGAACCTAGGTTTCCTTTTTTTCCCCCCTATCCTTTTTTTTATATTTTATTTTTTTCCCCTCCCCACTGAAGGTCATTTTCCCTTTAGGGAAATCTGGACCCTTCCCCTTGCCCACCAAACCCCACGCCAAGGGACTCCTCTTCCCTTGACCCAGGTCTCTACAGCTTCAGGGTTTCGATGGCATTTCTTCTGGCTAAAAATAAAGAAACCTGTAAAGATAAAGATACTCAAACAAGGCATGTAACATACCCCCTGTGGAGAAGGAAATGGGGCGGGGGCAAACACTCCCAAACTAGACAGAAGAGGCTATAACGGAGTACAACCCGGAAGGAGGGCAGGCGGGAAACAACCACGCCCAGACTATTTTAAAAATTAAGGTTCAGGGTTCAGAACTCCTGTCTGAATGGCAAGGACAACAAAAAGGGGGGGTAGGATTAGGGTTTGAGAGAAGAGAAAACCCAGGAATGGACCTGTCTACATGCATCCAGAACAGGATGTTGAGACTTGAGTCTGCCAAAATGAGAAAGACAAGAAAAACAGCGGTCAACATGGGCAGCAACACAGCTGCAGGGACAAGACTCCCAGCCCCCTCCTTACTAAATTCCATGGGGAGGAGATATCATGAGTGCTGGAAGAAACCAAGTGCACGCACGCACGCACCCACTACGCACGCACGCATGCACACACACTGGTCAAGGGTGCTGGAAAAGTCGGGGTGGGGTGGGGATTCCCACATAACACTAAAATAAAGGAAGAAACAGAATTAGGGGGAGTTGGCAGTCCTCCAAACCTTTCCCCCTCCCCACAACTCCCCCTCCCCCCAAATGTAGGGCAATAATTAAAAACTGGTCTCAGATTTTAAAAAATGGCTTTGCTATCTCTGTAGATGGGAAGGGGAAAAGATGGGAGGGCAGAGAAAACAAAAGGAATCAAAATCAGCAACATGAACAGGTAGAGATTTAACAGCAGAATCCCCACCCCCCACCCCCTATTTACGTCTTTTCCCTCCCAACATGTCAAGCCCTCTTTCTCTGCACAGCATTGGACATATTCTCCTCCCACCAACAGTATTTTTTTTTTCCATCATGGTAACAATCTTCATTTTTTTTCCTTTTTTTTCCTCCTTCCTAAAACAACCACATATTTTTTTTAGTAAGGGGAATACCATGAGGTCGCTCTGGCCCGGCCCCTGTGGAGAGAAGGAGGAAATGGGTCAATGAAAAGAGGCATCAAAGAATACTTCGCCAAATCAAAACCTAATGAAGGTTGGGCAATCACGGAGTCATTGGCTGTGAAAAAATTACAGAATCCCAGAATCTAAAAATATTGGTTCGGTCTCTGCAAGCCAAAGGCCCTCAGAGTTTGCTTTTTTTTTCACTGCTTGGGACCTGCAATTGTGTGTCCTAATAAAAATATTATACATCCAAACCAAATATTTGATACTGGCTTTGTACAAGAATCTAAAGCGAAAATACCAGAATACTTTCAGCAGTTTCTGAGCTTTGATTCAGAAAAAAAATGACATTCAATGCCATCGACTTATTGAATTAGCAGAAGTCCTTAGCTTTGCCTTTCCCTCCATTGTCCCAGGTCTAATAAAACCCACAAGTGAAATACCTTAAAGACTGGTTAAAAAGGTTTCTTTCTATTTGACTGCTTTCTCCACATCTCTTAAAGCCGTGATGGCGAACCTTGGCACTCCAGATGTTCTTGTACTTCAATTCCCAGAAGCCCAAGCACCCTGTGAATCCACATGAATGGGTTTACTGCAATTCATCCGCCCCACGCTGCCCTTGTGCTCCCAGAAGCGAAAGTAAAACACGCCCGTATGGGTGAATTTTACTTCCACTTCCAGGAGCGACAAGGGCAGCGTGGGCCGAATGAATCGCAGTAACCCAACGGGCGTGTTTTACTTCCGCTTCCAGGAGCAATGAGGGCACCACAGGCCAGATGAATAGCAGTAAACCCATTCGTGTGGATTCAGGTGCTTCAGCTTCTGGGAATTGAAGTCCAAGAACATCTGGTGTGCCAAGGTTCATCATCAGGATCTTAAAGTGTAAGATCCCTTCAATCTTCACCCCCAGCCTATCCTCCCCACATTCCACTTTCATCTGCAATAAGGAGCTTTGATTCTGGTGACTTAATCCAACACGCTCCCCTTTCTGCTGGAGACCCATATGAACCCACCCGCAGCATGCCAACTCCACTGCGCCAGACCTGTAAGCACGCCCTCGGGACGGCCGGCTGCTGAAGCCACTGTAGAAACGGGCCCGGGAACTGCTGTAACCGGATCCTCTCCCTCGGAACCGCGTCCGGGGGAACCCCCGGTCTGTGGTGCTGATCCCAGGGCGGTTGGTCCGTTTGGGAATCACCTTCAGAAAGGACGAGATATCCTCGGACATGAAGTGCAGGAAATGCATTCCTTAACAGGGCTAAACATTCCCATTCCTGAATCCATGATTCCTAAAACTACACAGACACCCATCCTTCACCCCGACTTCCCAGACTTCTTCATCTGCTCTGTATAGTTATATAGAAGAGTAAAGGTCACCCTTGCTCGAAAGCCAGCCATATCTGACTCTAGGGTTCAGTGCTCATCTGTTTACAGCCAAAGAACCAGTGCTGGCATGACTAGACACCAGTGGGCAGAACACTGTTGACCTTCCCACCGAAGTGGTACCTATTTATCTGCTTGCAATGTCTTGCTTTCGAACTGCTAGGTTGGCAGGAACTGGGACAGAGATGGAAGTTCATTCCGTCATGCGGCACTTGGGTCTCAAACTGCTGACCTGCCCACCTTCCAGTCATCAAATCCAGTGTCTTAACCACTAAGCCACCAAAGTCCCTCAATTGTATAAAACCACCAATGCAAATGCTGCTATAGCTGGCAAACGAAAGAGAACTGTGGCGCACCCACCCACTCCACATTTTCCAACTGACCGTTCCTGGGAAGCAAGAATGAGGTCCAATTCAAGGACCGGATCCATTTCACAGGGAAACCACTACATCACAAAAAACTGTAGCCAAGGGACACTAAGTAAGGGGGGGAGAGAGCATACATACCTTGATCTGTCTCCCCCTGAAGAGGGATTCATCTAACGCTAAGGAAATCCGCACTGACTCCTTGTCCGAGAATTCAATATAGGCAAACCTTAGAGTACGGTCAGGGAAAAGGAAAACAGTGATTAAATGATGAATGCACATCTGCACTTAAGAGTGCTATTTTTAAAAGTTGTATGTTACTGGAATTTATTCACACATGTCACTCCTAAGGCTTCTCCTACATGGTAACTAAGAAGCAAGACAAATAAAGTTCATTACTGTCCCTGGGAAGCTGAATGCCTTTCAGCCCCTGGATTCCACACTCACCCCTTGGGGTGGCCTGTATACTTGTCACATAGGATGGTCACGCGGTTCACAGAGCCACAGCCATGGAAGTGGGCTTCTAGTTCTTCCGCTGTCGCTCCATAGTCCACCTGAAAGGGAGATTTATTTTATTTTTTATTTAGATTTATTATCCCGCTCCAAACAGGCGAACCTGACTCTAGGCGGCTTACAGAAAAGGGGAAAGACTATACACAATAAATGCAAAACAATTAAACAATCCCCCTACAAATTCAGAAATTAGAACCCTAAGGTTAAAAAATCACTTAAAAATCAATTAAAAAAATAAACTATAAATTTACAAAAATCTAAAAAATTTAAAAGGTTAAAAAAGGTTTAGAAAGTTTAAAAGAGATGGGCAGAAGGTGAAGAGACCAAGATGTTCCTTTTGCCCTCATGGTGAAAGTTGGGATGTGGGGAACACTTACATTGCCGACATAGATGGATCTGGCATCTGCTTCCATTTTTTCTTCTAAAGACATGATGACAGGGCCAGCTGTGGAGGAAGCATTAGAATCACACAGGGGAATACAGATGGAAGAACTCTTCTCAGCAAGGGTAGGGTGCTGGAGCAAGCCTTTTCTAACAGGCCTATGCTCCAGAAATGATTAGCCAGGCTGACTGGCTCAGTCTGGCCAGGTTATCCTGGTATGGTAATAGAGTAGACCCTACTGCTAGTGACTCAACGCCAAGTGTCAGGTGGAGATTAACTAACCTGACAACCCTGAGGACAAATGGCCTTGGGTGCTGAAGTTCATAGGGAAGGGGTGATGGTCCCCAAGTGAATTAAATCCCACTTGAATCCATGTTGTTGTTGAATCCATGTTGAATTCTTAATCTCTTCTACATCAGCTAACACCTTGTCATTTTTGTCCCTTATCGTGGTCATTTTTGCTTTAAACGTTCCCTTGATTTCCCCAATTTTTTAAAAAAGATCTCTAATCCTACCCCTTATGTTGTTTTCCTCTGTTCCTTTGCACTGTTCATTTAGGTAGGTTTCCTTATCTCTCCTTGCTTTTCTTTGAAATTCTATATTCAATTGATTGAATTGTTTCCTTTCTCCTTTATCTTTTGCATTCCTTCTTTCCTCTGCTATTTTAAGAGCCTCATCAGACAACCATTTTGCTTTCTTACGCTTTTCTTTTGGTGTGGTTTTCCTTGCTGCCTCTTGTATGATATCCCCGCCTCTGTCCATAATTCTTCTAGCATTCTGTCTATCAAGTCTAAGCTATTAAATCTGTTCCACACCCCCACTGTGTATTCCTTAGCGAGGTCATACCTGTCTAGCCTAATTGTTTTCCCTATTTTCTTTCGTCTAAGCCTGAATTTTGCAATAAGTAGATTATGATCTGAGCCACAGATCGCCATGAGGATCACTAATATTCGGATTCGGCAGAACAAGGCTGACTTGGAAGCTCAGGAAAGGTAAAGGACCCCCAAAATGGATCCTGCTTCTGGACAGAAAAATTCTGTGTAGTTGAACAACTTCTCAAAAGCCAACCAAAACCTGTATTAGTGCTGTTACTACATCTAACAATGCTATCTTTTCATTATTCAAAAACCGGCCTGATTAGTTTACTGTCCAAACAAAAGTTTTAGTTGTGTTTGCATCTGCTGATTATGTTCTAATCAATATGTGTATGCTGCCCTGCAACTCCAAGTCACAATGAAAAACAGACTGAGCATTTAAAAATAAACTCAGCTACAACACCCTACACCTCTTGACAAAACTTACTATCCATTTATTTATCTTGTTGTAAGACCAATATGCTATCTTGGCTTGAACAATGGTTTTACTTTTTTAATAAGGATCTGTACCTCCTGTCTATAAAAAGAAGATTTTTTTAAAAAAAAATTCTAGTATAGCTGGCAAAGTTTGATCACATCTGCAAATCAGGATGTCACAAAAGGACTTTACTCTCAATAAGCCCTTCATGCTTTTGAGTTGCCACCCCCTGGCAAACAACCCAGGATTCTAGATTAGTGCAAATAAGGTAGCGTCGAGCCAAGTAATCACTCCAGGCCTCTTCAGGTATTTTAAAAGTATATTGAAATCAAAGTAAAGTACAGAATAAAGTTCATCAAAAGTTCAGAAAGCATATCAAATAAAGAAAGCTGCTATCTGGGGAAAAGCCAGTGTGGCCCTCCCTCTGTCTAAATGATTGCAGTTAAGATCCAAGAGAAAGTGTGTCTCGTGGCCCCCACCTTCGGGTTTTATCTTCTCCCTCAGGGTCCATCTCCCAGCCATTCCCCTAGAGGATTTCAACAATGATCTTAAAGCATGACATGTCCATCACACACTAGGTTTCATTTCTCCCAACCCATGAGGCCATTACATTCCAATCTCTTTCTGGTATGTGAGAAAGGGGTCTCCCTCAGATGGAAATCTCCATCTTGAATGGGCTAAAGCACAAGGTAGTTTGGTAGGCAAAATCTCAGGGAAAAGTACAAACTCAGAAATGGACTTTTTCATGGCACAGGACACAGAAATAAAGTGTGAGATGTGAGGAGCATACAGTATTTGCTTTGTTTCAATCCCTCCTATTCCTTACCACAGAGCTCATTTTCCCTAGCTGTACATGGCTGGTGGAATATCCTTTTAAATATAATTCGGATATACACATATGTTTGCAGATGAGAATCATTGGGCTAGATGTGGGCTAACCATCTTCCCTCAAAATATCTGCTGTAAACACCTTTCTGCCACTTTAGCAGAAGCAGGAAAATAAAAGTTAAGGGAAATTCTTTATTTGTTTAGCATGACGTACTTCCATCAGAGCATTAACCAGCTATAGATACACCATCACTGCAAATATTCAAGCAGAATGCAACACCCACCACCTTCCAGTAGTTAAGGCTTTCTATAAGCTCTGTGATCTCACAGCAGGAAAGCTTCTGTAGAAAGCATTTCCTTCAGGTAATCTGAAAAAACATCTGGTCAATCTTCCTATTATCTTAAGGGTAGAGAAAGTCTTGCTCTTCATCTCTTCTGCTCTGCCTCTTACACTGCAACTGCTGTAGTTCTGCCTAAACAATAGAAGTTTCCTGCACAAATGTAATCTGCAACAATTTCTTTGGTTACTAAGATCAGGCTACTAAGATCAGGATGAGGCATCTGGTGTGAGCTCATGTAACACAGATTTTGTCTTGCTCCAATACCAAAAGCAAATGTTTCTTACTCTGTTTAGACAAAATGAGATTGGATGGGTCTTGGCAGTTATACCCAGCACAACCCTTTCCATTTTCACATATTTAAGTAACTTGCCAGGCTGGAAAATCCAAGAGATCTTGATCACTGAAAACGTAAGAACTTACCATTACCAGGTGGGGGGCTCATATTCATTTGTTTTTCAACCTCGTTCTGCAACTCTTTCAGCTTCTCTGCTTCCTCCTCCATCTCTCGTACTCGAGCTTTAATAGCTTCCAGCTCCTGGGAAAGAGGAAGGTACAGTATACAGGAAAATTTCAGGAATGTTTAACAGTCCAATCAGTTTCAAAAACCCCTCTATCACCCAAAATTTTCCCAGGTCCTTAACTCCATCAACATCCACTACTTCTCAACATAGAAAACATTTTAGACTACTTGTATAGTCCCACCCATTCATCTATTCAGTGAAGGTGAACCTTGGCACACCAGGTGTTCTTGGACTTCAATTCCCAGAAGCCCTGATCAGCAGGAGTGCTGACTTGGGCTTCTGAGGCTTGAAGTCCAAGAACACCTGGAGTGCCAAGGTTCGCCATCACTGATCTATATCAAACCACGTAAGCCTCTTCTACTGGTATTTGGCTCTTCCAAAACTCATCATTGCCACACCAGAAGATGACCTTTTCAATAATCTTGGCCCTCTCTCCACTCAACCTCTGCTCTTCCCAACTCTTTTGTTGCCAACCGTTAATAAACAATTTCTCATGACTGCTTGCTAACCATTTTAAAAATGGCACTCAGCGCTATTTGGGCTGATATACCCTGAATCCCACTTCCTAACAACATTCTTAGGTGTCATCCTGTTAACAGGTTCAATTTATTATCTTGCAGAGACAGCAAAACTCAGAAGTGTTTCTATGCACCTATTACAAAACTTTGCCCACCTTGCCCAAAATCACACTGCCAACTATCATTCCATGCACACGTATGTTTGAGTCAATCCTCCAGCTTTACAAATCAGCTAGCAGGATATAGGCACATGGGCTTTAAAGGGCCCAAAGACTCTTTCCTCTTCCACCAATCTGCTCTATTTCCATCCTGGCTTTGGAAGGAAAGAGTACAATTCATTTGAACTTTCTGCTCACCTGTGTTAACCAGGAGAGTCATTCAATGCATGGATGCTCTAAACCCTGCATCTTGATTCTTTCCTCCACACAGCCATGTTTGCATTGACCATTTTTACCCAATTCCTTCTCAAAGATTGTGGAGCCTTTTTACATTTTTGAACCATAATCAGGCATACCCTGGGTAGTGGCAACCTTTTTCTGCCGCTATTTTTTCTCCCACCAGATCGTGGACACAAAAGACGACCCGATTCCTTCTCTTTTCAAAGGTGATCTTCTCCTGAGAGGAAACCCCCATTGTTCTGCTACATTTGCCTTTAAAAATCACCATCCTCCGGAGAGCATCTTTCCATCCTTTCCACCATTCTTGTTCGCTTCCCTAATGCCTGGAGGATCTTCCGAAACCTGGGCCCTCAAGGAGCAGCAACATGAGGGATTTTTAAAAATCACGTCAGAAGCACACAACGGTGCTTTCTGGGTTGAAAGGACTTTTGCTTGAGGGGATGCACAAATGATGCACCTTTCATGTCCCTAAGATCTTTTTCCCACCAAAGTGGTCCCCTATTTATCTACTTTTGTTGAAAACAAAATAAGAGATCCTGAGTTTGTTCTGCCTTTATGTCACAAGTTTGAGAGACCTGGGTTCTGATTTTAATTGGGTGGGTGTTGTTTTATTGTCTTAATGGTGTTTGTTTTGCTATTTTTAAATAGTGTAAGCCGCCCAGCGTGGGAGTCCATCCCAGATGGGCAGGGTATACAGCAAGTCCAACAAATAAAATAAATACAGTAATACCTCAGATAACGCTAAGACTTGGTTCCACAAGTCTTGGTGTTATCCAATTTTTAGTGTTATCTGATGCATGTTAAAATCCTATGTGATGTATCGGATAACGTTAAAGCTCCATAGATACATTGTAACAGCACAGGCTTTAGTGGTTGTTATCGGATACATCCCATAGGACCATAACGTTATTCGATCCAATTCTCCTCTCCAGATTACTTAACGTTATGAGAGTTTAGCGTTATCCGAGGTAAACGTTATCCGAGGTATTACTGTACTTGCAATTTCTTGCTTTCAAACTGCTAGATTGGCAGGAGCTGGGTCAGAGACAGAAGCTCGCTCTGTTGTGCAGCACTCAGGTCTTGAACTGCTGACCTTCCAGTCATCAAGTTCAGCCTCGTAACCACTAGGCCACCACAAATAACAGATCTAGGATACTCAAAAGTTCATATTTTCCATTCTAGATCTTTACAATTTTCTTTGAATAGACGCCATTGCCGTGCTTTCTGAACCTGCTATAGATCTGTGGAAGCAGCTGCACTTTGTATCTCTTTTGATTAGATTTTTTTTAAAAATTCCCAAGGAAGGCTTGTTGATTCTGCAGTAACCTATTTTTTAAAAAAACACTCAGGAGCAACTGGCCCTTTCTGTGATGGCCTATTCCCTTGAAAAATGCTCTCCTCCAGCCTCTTCTGCTTGGAAATAGAAGAACGCCATTTAAAGCATTGGTTCCCCAATCTTTGGCTTTTGGACTTCCATTCCCAGGAGCCCCGCCTAAGTCAATACATCGGCCGGAGAGTGCGTTGGGGAATTGGCTTAGGGTTCTGAGAATGGAAGTCCAAAAGCCAAAGGTTGAGGGACACTGGTTTTATTGTTTGTTTATTTATTTATTTACTTAGATTTGTATCCCGCTCTCCTCAGTAGCAACCGACTCAGAGCGGCTCACAAAGTCCCCTAATATCATTACTAAAGTGCATAAAATAGAACAGTAAAGTACAGTAAATATATAGTAGGTCAGTACACATTACACATCAATACACATTGTAGTACAATCAAAATATTATGGCATGTAGTGCAAAGAGCAATAAGGTTCAATAAATATCATACAATAGAACAACACAGGAGCTGGGACAGAGACGGGCACTCAAACCGTCGTGCAGTACCCGGGTCTCGAACTGCCGACTTGCCGGCCTTCCAGCTAACAAGGCGAACTTCTTAGCCACCCTGAGCCGCCTTCCGACGACTCACCGGGTCCTCGATGGCGGAATCTCCCGGGTCGCTCTCTCCCAGGCCGGCCTCTTCTTCCAGCTCCTCCGGGTGCGGATGGTGATGAGGGCCCCCGATGCCCGCCGGGCCTGCCCGGGAAGAGAGGGCGCCCCTGGGGCCTGTGCCCCTGCCGCCGCCGCCCGCAGCGCCGGCTCCTCCTCCGCCGCCCGCCGTGGCCTCGAGCAGCTCCCCTTCCTCCTCCTCCTCCTCTTCCGCCCCGCGGAGCCGCACGCTCTGCTCCCCGCCGGGCCCGCTGCCCCCGAGGCCGTTCCCGTACTGGGCGGAAGGAGGGCCCACGCCGAGCCCCCCAAGGCCGCCGGGCTCCCCTTCGCCCCCCAAGGCCGCGATGGCGCCTCGCCCGCCGCCGACGCTGCTCGTGCCCCGAACGGACGCCATAGACCCCGCCGCTGCTGCCTGCCTGCCGCACTGGAGGCCCGCCGCCGCGCTCTGATTGGTTGCCTGCGCGACGGCGCTCCCATTGGCCCGCGCCCCGTCACGCGGCCTTGCCGCCATTGGTCCGAACGGGGTGAAACCGTGCGCGCGACCTCTGGCTCCGCTACTATTGGTCGAGGCTTCCCGTCCATCAAAGGTTGCCCTCATCCGATTGGGGGGGATGCGAGGGCAAACGGGCCATGTCGCAAGCTGATTGGTTCTAAAAGCAGACTGGGCGGGCTCCTGTGTGATTCGGCAGTTCACAAAGCCCTTTCCCGCCCATCTTTTCCCTTGCGGAGATCATTGGAAGAGAGTCCTGTCCGTCTGACTCAGTCGGAGAAAATGTCTACTAACTACTGGGGCCTTTTGCTATTAGGCAGGGAGACAGTTTTGTCTCGCCTTTTTCGCGCCAATCTCAATCCTTCAATCCCAGGGATTGCGACAGATGATTGGTTACAAAGTAGGAAAAAAACGCCCACTCGGTCCTTCCCGCGTTCCTATTGGGCGAAGACCGCCTGCCAATTATAAGAACTGAGACTTTTATTGGACGATGACTTCGGCCTTGTGCATTCAATCTTCATTGCTCTCAAATGATTGGATAGAGTAATGCCAATCATTTAGAGAGCGCATTTTCTATTGGTCAAAGTAAGCTTTTTTGTCCCTTGAAGGCCGTTTGAAGAGCTGCAATTTCTGATTGGTTCAAAACGCCAATGCTTTAAACGGCCATGGAAAAGGACCGTTTAAAGTCCGTTCTCTCTCCTAATTGGCCCGCCTCTTTCCACAGGCGTCCTATCAAAGCGTTACAGCCCTAATATACTTTTATTATCACCACTTCAGGTTCCCCATTCGTTGCACTCTGTAGGGCCTTTATATTTTCCTGGTGGAATTCACTGCTATTCTGGCACCTTTCCCTTCTGTTAACTATTTGCCCTGAATAAATACCAGCCTCTCCATTATAGGTGAAATATGTTTATTATAGCTCAGGGTGCCCAAAGTACGGTCTGTGGGCCGGATCTGGCCACTGACACCAATTCATCTGGCCTGCGTCACCCTGGGCCTTGCCGCTCCCGTATTTGCAGGACAACATCATGCATTTACTTCCGCTTCCAGTGGGAAGAACCACGTAGTCAGGCGCTGTGGTCTTCTTTTTCTGCTTATTTTTAAAACTTTCTGTCTTGTCTCTGGACAGGCATGCTTCTGCACATTCAATTAGGCATTTCTTGAGCCACGCCAGACTCTCTTTTACATTTGTTTGCCACGTTTTCAAAGTGTCTGGGTCACATGGGGGGTCCCTACATGTGACCCAGACACTTTGAAAACGTGGCAAACAAATGTAAAAGAGAGTCTGGCGTGGCTCAAGAAATGCCTAATTGAATGTGCAGAAGCATGCCTGTCCAGAGACAAGACAGAAAGTTTTTAAAATAAGCAGAAAAAGAAGACCACAGCGTCTGCCTTAAAATTGTCTAACATGCACCAAAGTGGTGTCCTGGGGACACTGCTTCGCCCACCCATATTTTTCTAACACACTACCACAGAGAAATGCGATGGTTTAACCTTCCCACAACAACAATAAAAAACCAACACCGGAAACTTTCGGAATGGCGTCTCTGGTTTCCCCTGGAAAATTAAAAAAAAACAGCACCGGAAACTTTCAGAACGCCATCTGGTTTCCCCTGGAAAATTTGGAACACTGTCTGTTTTCCTCGTGGGCGATCAGTCCATGCTCCCACCCCCAATTTTGAGTGGGTACAGATTCCCTTATCAACACTTACCTGGAAGCTGGAATTAACTGGTTCCTTTAATGACCCATCTAATACGACCATGTTGCGGATCCTTGCTTCAGTCTACAGTCTTCCAGCAGACTTCAAAGGATCTAAAATGCCGGCTTGAGTCACCTTTGGAAAGGCTTCGTCTCCTGCTGTGGCAGCTGAGCGGGAGAGTCAATGGCTCCTTGCTATCTAATCACATCTAGGGGTGCCAAGCCCAAAGTTGTTGTAGAATTGTATTATCAAAGATGAGACGGGACAGCAATTCCAGGTCGTACAGATTCAAGGGCCTTTTATTTGCGCAATGGTTAACAGAGAGTATAGCTACTCAAATATGAGAACCCCAAGGATTCAAAAATGAGAGTTTATATACCCAGTAGTAAACAGGAAATGCATGGCACCGCACCATTCGGTGCTCTTAGACTCTTGACACTATGGTATTGGTTCCAGAGGAATTCAAACTAAACACTAACATTGGCTAGTGGCCAAAACTTCACACTTATCTATCCTCTACCATTGGGTACTCTTATAAGACCTCTATTCTAATGAGGAAAGGGTTACTTGCCTCAGCCTGAACAACAGGCAGGCAAGTTTTAACTGAATCACAGTCACGCCACTTTCTAGGTTATTAAGATGTTATAGCATTTAAAGGTAGGACAAAACAGCATTCCTTTGGTCAAACAGAGAAGAGTTTATTATGCATAATAATGATTCTCATGAGTGTTATCACTCCAAAGATGAGAATATTGAACAGTGAAAGACAGAACATTTTATACACTGTTTCCTACATATTGTTTACCCAATACATTCTTGACCTTATTGCTGTGACATGTTAGTGCCAGGTTATACAAATTATTATTTCATACTTTCATCATAACATCTGTTTACCCATTACAGGGGTCTCAAAGGAAACTTAAGCAACATATTCTATTTGCAATCAGGGAACATATACTTCTTATGACCCAAGTCCAGGTCAACCTCACCATTTCTAATCATGGGTTATTTAGCAAACATTACTCATTTAATCATCAAGACCTTATTCTGGTCCACGTAAGCATTGCAGTTGCCCTTTGTAAGCAGAATTTCTAAATTGCCATGTCGCCTTAGTGCGGCCTTAGTTTCTTTAGCAGCAAGCAGAGTTTTGATTCCATTTTATTCACATTTTATTTCTATTATTTGATTATGCCACATCAAAGAGGTCAAAGATGGAGTCTCTTTGGTTTTATATTTTTCTATATTCCAGCACAACAGTGTTGCCACCAATGTTGTATGCATCAGAAATGTGGGCAATAATAAAATCAGAGGAAGAAAAACTAGCAGTAACCCAAAGAGCAGTGGAAAGATGGATGTACAGAATAACAAATTGGGGTCAGCAACAAGGAATTACGCCAAAGAACTATGTTGCATAAAATTTGAAATTCACCCTTTAGTTTAATACATCTTCATTTATTTTTAAATAAAGTTGTTTGAACCCCTTTGGTTTCCCTTGAGATGGCCCCTGACGTGGTCATCATGTTACCTAAAAATCGCTATCCCTTTTAATGTGGAGATGCTTTTTAAATTAAGAGTTCATCTGCTGGTGAAGCTCCCCAAGAACCACAGAGATTTTAATTTCAGACAAAAACAAGACCATTTTACTGACAAACATAACATTTAAGCAACAGAGGGGCCCCACTGCTGGATAAAGAAACATGTCTAACCCATTCTTGTCTGCTACAAAAATCTAATGAGCTTTCCTGTGCAATTTGGTGGGATAGCTGTTTTGCCCTCCAAAGCAGGACCAGCTATACTCTTCTGCTAATCCAATTACCTATAGCTTACACAATAGAACAAAAACCCCACAGCAGTGTGGGGTTTCTTTCACAAGTAAAAATTCAAACTTTTTTACAATGGTTTGTTAGCACCTCAGATTTCAGGATACAATGATGCAAATAATGTTCATAATTACAAGGTAGAGGGAAAGGGGTGGAGATACATGTCTTTTTCTTCTCACAGTAATCAAGAAGGTGACAGTCATTTTCCATAGACAAACAAGAGATGATAGTCCTTTTGTTTCATGTTAATGGTGGACCAGACAGGATGGATGTTATCAAGGAAATCTCTAGGCAGTTCTCTCAGGGTATGAAATTGATTGTGCTTAGTTGGTTTCTAGGTGAGAGGTCCCAGTGTCCCTGGGTTTCCAAGCATTCCCCTGGGTGCTGTTTCACTTAGAAATATAGAACAGAAATGTTAAGAATCAAAATATTACAGAGCAAAGGAAATACCAAAAAGAGACCCTTTTATTAACATTTATACAAAGGGCAATTCAAGAACTCCCATTCATGAGCAGGATATAGCACTAGCTAACTCCTGAATTAACACCTTTTCTTCAGAATTCCAGGACAGTATCAATGAATAGGGTTTCTTGTTTGCCCATTTGATCTGAGAGGAAAACAGTTTGAGGTCTTTTGTAAATTTATTAAACATTAACCCTTGCAGTCATCCCCCAGCTAACAATCACCTGCTAGTACAGTGTGGTGCTTGTGAAAGACAACTTGAAGTGGATAGCAAATCAAAATAGTGAGAGAAACATATTTTATTGGAAATTAAAGTATATATAATACTAAACATGCTACTTTCGAAACTATGGTTACAATCACATGGTCATATTGCCCCAGATCACAGACCTTGATGGCAGACAATGCCTGCATCAATTAACACCCATGTCCCATGTCCTAGGTCATACTTTAATCTAACATCAATAGAAATTTCCTTTTAATCAATAAAGATTTCCTTCGTACCCCCACCCCCTTCATGGACCATGGTAAACCTAAGCTTCACACAATACACTCAAATGGAGCCTGGAAATTAGTGGAATTGACCAGGTCAGTGGTTCCCAACAAGGGGTACACAGCCCACTAGTGGACTTCAATTCCCAGAAGCCTAAGTCAGTACATTGGCTGATCAGTGCTTTGAGGAAATGACTTAGGCTTCTGGGAATTGAAGTCCAAAAACCAGCATTTGGGAAACACTGGACCAGGTGATGACCTGGAGTTACTCAACTTTGAGATAATGCTAAAATGTTAATCTCATCTTTCCTGCTAAACAATGCAAATGTTTGACTTAAGGTTTAAGACTTTTGGTCCACTGAAGTTTGATTCCTTTAAGATAGGAATATATAGGGAACCTCTATGGAATAACTTCTGTTTGTACAGTATTTGACAATGATATTAATGCTGGAAGTTGTGTCTCCTCATTCCAAGGGACAGTCAGATGGAAAAATTATAACTAACAGGATAATTTTGATATTAAATCAATACAGAACTGTATTAAAAGGAATTCTCCCTGCACGGCTAAGGAGAATATCTGATAATCTTGCCTAAGGAAAGGAGCTTAATACTTCCTCTCCTGCCCATCCCTCTAGATGTTTTCTGATGTCTTTCTATTGTTGGATTAACACACTTCTATGAGAACTCATCAAGAGAAGAATGCAGAGATCTGGGAAATTCCAAAAGTTGTTGTTTCTTTTGTGAGTGTATATCTGTAACATTTACTCCTTAATCTGTGTACTTATTTTAATTGAATAGCCATGATCTTCCTTTCTTTGTTTTACTGAAATTGTAAGAGTTAGTTTGGGGCCCCTGAAACATATAAAACTGAACTCTGCAGTCAGTAGACTTGACCTATTTTCCTGGCTTTACCATTTGCCTGGAGATACGTCAAAACTCATAGGTTTTTTGCCTGTTTAAATCTGTATTAATTATTGTTACTTTTTTATTTTAATTTGATTTTCAAGTAAACTTCTTTAATATGTATCAAACAATTGGTCCATGGCTCGTTTTTAAAGCTTCTCCCTGTGAAAAGGTTCTTTTATATTGAAAATAAAATGATTTCAGACTTTTTGGCCTGGATGCCTGCAGCTCTAAGGTCATGGCGTCTGAAATTCAGGTATGTTAGCGTTATCTATTGGATGCATTAGATAACAATGATTTCTGATACAAGTGTTTACCTCAAATTCCCTGAGGCGTGGCTATGACTCACCAGTTTGTCTTGGGAGAAAGGGTGGGGGCTGCCTGCTCTCTTTATCTC
The DNA here is from genome assembly GCA_030440675.1 of Furcifer pardalis. Taxonomy (NCBI): domain Eukaryota; kingdom Metazoa; phylum Chordata; class Lepidosauria; order Squamata; family Chamaeleonidae; genus Furcifer; species Furcifer pardalis. The sequence continues at coordinate 4,743,837 of CP126897.1, forward strand.
AAGATTGCAAGACCTCAATAACAATCACACATTACAAAAGTTTGCCAGATCATTCTGACTAGTTTAGGTGAACAATAAGCTGACAGCATTTTTTAAACTTTGCTGTTTTAAAAGAAATGCTCCCTCTTTTTGTTGACAGATACATTGAATTATATGTTTCCTCACTATTTTAATGCCCTTCATTATAATTCAGTTGTCATTTGCTGTCAAGGAAATGTACTTCCCCCCCTCCCCCTCAAAAAAAGAGAGAGAGAGAGAGAGAGCACTGATTACAATACAGGTAACCAGTGTAGCTGTTTAATTAGGGTACAGTATTCTAACATTGTGGTGCCGTCACCGGAAAGCCCTCTTTATTGTCAAAATGTCCAAACAGCCAACAGTGGGAGACTGTTGTATTAAAACTGCCTAAGCGTCGTCATCAACTTCACTGCATGTATAGAAAACAGGTCACTGGCCTGCATTCCAAAAACTACCATGGAAATCTGAAATTGAAGATTAAAGACCTAGCAATTTTATTTCACTGTGAACTTTTGGATTTTAATCAGTTGAAAGTTCACACTTAAATAAAACTATTAGTGTTTAAAGTACTATAATATTTTAAGGATTTTTAAGTTAAGTTGCTTTTAATAGCAGCCATTAACTGATGGATGGTGACAAGACATTATTGAACTGATGAGCTCTTTGACACCAGCAGTATCATTTAAAAAGCATTTATTGTTGAACATATATTCCCGATAAAGTATGCACTTATCTTACTTATGAGTTTCCCAAAGGTTTTGGAAAGTACCATCCTGGTATATCCAAGAGTGTGTTTGCATTTTTGCCTAACTGTAGTCTTATTCCTTCTGTTTGTGTCTATTGAAAAATTCTATAATTTAAACCGGGTTGGCCAAACTACGGCCCGTGAGTCAAATCCAGCCCGTAGCACCAAATCATCCAGCCTTCACTGCCCTCAACACTACCAGAAATGGACACCCTCTGCACATGCACAAAATGCTGCCGTAAATGTACCTGTGGCTGTCATAAATGTGTTTACAACACCTCCTGCGGACACGTTTTACAGTAGGAGGAACCACGTGATGGGCCCACTCAACCAAGTGACGGGCCCACAGCTCGAAAAGTTTGACCTTTCTCTTAGATTTTCCCCACCTTTTTTCTATTATTTTTTTAAAACCATAACAATGAGGTGTTACATAAACTCTACATTAAAATAAGTAGAATCCCTCCAAGTACACATGCAGCCTTCCAAAATATTGATCTTTTAAAATTATTTATAAATATTAATGAGATTCTAGACTTCTGTTGGCTTCCTTTCCACTCAACCTTTCTCTCTTAAGAAATAGATTCAGATCCAGCTGCCAAAAAGGAAGGGAAAATACCTTCTTGGAAAGGGCCTTAGTTCCCTTCATGCTTACTTTATTGGGGAATTTTGGTTATGAATTACACCGTCCTGCAGTGTTTCCTAATCTTTGGTTTCACATAGAAATATGGAAAAATCAGTACAGTCTCAGTTCTTCAGCACCCCTTTGGTTTATTTTCTACACAAAGAAGCACTTTGTACAATAAAATCACTTTAGGAAAAGTTAAGGTAGGAAAAAAAAGTATCTTTACTTATATTTCCATTTGTAGTTACAGTCAGAAGAAAAGAAATAGGAAACTGAAGTGCCCATCACATGGAGAGAACTTCTATGTTTGTTGTTTGATTGGAGGTCAAAGGAAGAAGAAAGGCTATCAATAAAACAATGGAAGAAAACAAACAGGGTGAGGAGGCAGGGGTGGGAAAAGAACTTTACCAATCAGTTAGTAGCAAAATACAACCACATTAGGCTGTAAAGCCCCCTCCCAATGATACCCAGTGTTAGCACATGCAAGTTTGTTATTATCTCAAAATACTTTCAATTTCACTTTAACTGATGTGTTACTGTATGTAAATCCTCATTGTCCTAGTGGTACAAGGTTACAAAGGTGCAGTTCTTGAGAGTTTGTTTCCTTTCAAAGTATAACTTAAATGTTCTAACTTGGGGGTCAGGCGGGGGACCTTCAAATGACTTTGGTCCAGGCTATCTAAACGGCTGACTGCAGCAGCTTAGCGGTTAAGACACTAAACTTGACTAGATGGTTGGCACGTCAGCAAATCGAGACCCTAGTCCTGCACGACGGAGTGGGTTCTTGTTTCTGTCCCACCTGACAACCTAGCAGTTCGAAAGCAAGAAATTGCAAGTAACAATTGCAAAGTAACAGCGTTCTGTGCTCTCCAGCGTCTAGTCATGCCTGCCACATCACCATGGAAATGTCTGCAGACACAGACAGCTCTTGCTCTTTGGCTGTAAAGGGAGATGACCACCATGGCCTAGAGCAGTGGTTCCCAACAAGGGGTACACAGCCCACTAGTGGAGTTCAATTCCCAGAAGCCTCAGTCAGTACATTGGCTGATCAGTGCTTTGGGGAAATGACTTAGGCTTCTGGGAATTGAAGTCCAAAAACCAGCATTTGGGAAACACTAGCCTAGAGCAGGGATTCTCAACCTGCGGCCCACGGCACCATTTCATGTGGCCCACCTCCACCACACCAGGAAGTCCCATGTGGTGGAGGAAGGGCAAAATGGCTGTCCGGCCCCCAAAGCTGGGAAGATGCATGACCCGGACCCCAGCTGTAAAAGGTTGAGAACTCCTGGCCTAGAGTCAGGCGCGACCGGCTGCCAAGCAAGGGCGACCTTTACCTATCTAAGGGCCATGTTGCTCCTGGGCTTAAGGTTTCCAAGAAGAAACCCAATATTTAAGTCCGATCACCCTCTGGCTCAGAAAAAAAAGATGTGTTTTGTGCAGTCTTTTTGTTTTTCTAGTTTTACCCATGCATCTTGTCAGTCTCCCAACTTAAGGATAGAGTTAAAAAGCGATGCTCTCATTCAGGTCTTTCATAGTCTTTGATAACACCAAAGCTAGCTAGGCATCAATCAGCCTTTGAGAGAGCTATTAAAATAATTCCATGTCCAAACTGCACTCTCAGAATAATGACATCAATTTTTTTCAAGGAAGTAGCTGTCTTAATCTGCTGTAGCAAAACCCACACAAGAGACTGTTGCACCTTTTAAAATGTGCGCTGAAACCTGATGTTTCAGCCTTAGTGAAGAGTCTGTGGGTCGGATAGATACCAAAATGTCATGGAAATGTAGGACTTCCAGCATACTGGCGGCCAACCCATGGCTGTTAATGAGCTTGAGCAATCCTTCGAGATGACAGATAAGAGATCTACAGAGTGGCTAGTAATGGGTCAATGATGGAAAATCATATTCAAGCATAGTAAAGGTAAAGGTTGCTCTTGCTCAAAAGCTAGTCATATCCGACTCAGTGCTCATCTCTGTTTATAGCCATAGAGCCAGTGCTGTCTGCGTTTACAGACGTTTCCGTGGACATGTAGCAGGCATGCCTACACACCGAAGTGCACAGAACATTGTTTACCTTCCCACCCAAGTGGTTCCTATTTATCTGCTTGCAATTTCTTGCTTTCGAACTGCTAGGTTGGCAGGAGCTGGGACAGACGGTAGGTCACTCCGTTATGCAGTAGAGTACTCAGGTTTTGAACTGCTGACCTTACGTTTCCCAATCAGTGTCTTAACCACTTGAGCCACTGCAGTCCATTCAATCTTAGATAGGAGAATAACAAACCAGAGGTGCCAAGAGATTTTTGTTCAGTTCCATTATAATGTCCCAGATACCCATTCTTCTTCACTAATTCATGGCCACATTTTCCTTCCATGCACAGCTCCTCTGCCTTTAGTAGCAGCACATCAAGCAGAAATTAATTAGCCATTCATGACAGTTTGTATTCAGATCCTTCTTCTGGAGTAGCCTCAGATCACTCCCAACTTCAGTTTTTCACCCTGAATGTGAAAACATTCATGATCTCAGAACTCCAATCTGCTAGGAAACAATGTTTTTTGAGATAAATGAATAGGGATTTATGAAATAAATGCTAAGGTCCTTATGGGGGACATGTAGTAGATATTATTTTGTTAGTACTGTTATATATTTTGTTAGTATGTATATATTTTATTTGTATGTGTTTATTATGATTAAGTTATTTATAAGTAATTTTTTATGTTAATAAGCATGAATAAAAAGAAATGTTCCAAACCTCTTTGACAGAGATGTAGATTTAATGCAATTTAGAGCTATACTAGAAGCAGAAATTATGCACGCTCTCGAAAACCTAGGACAAAAAATTAGATTGGTGTGTTTCCAGCCTTGGGGCTACCAGCTGTTTTGGACTTGCATAATTCCTTCACAACTGGGTACACTGACTGGGAACTTTGAGAGTAGAACAGTGGTGCAGCCCAAACTTTTTGGGCCATGGGCCAGTCATGTGGGTCAGCCAGCCGGTGGTTTCTCTTACTGAAAGCGGAAATAAAACACGCCTTGCAATCTGTTTTGCAACAAGATGAGATAGATTTTAAGCTGCCATTTTCTTTGCTTAAACTAGGGGTGTCCAAACTATGGCCTACAGGCCAGATCCGGCCCCTGACATCAGTTCATCCAGCCCACACTGTCCTTGTTGGTTCTGGAAGCGGAAGTAAACCGTGCCCATGCAGGTGCATTTTACTTCAACTTCCAGAAGCGACAAGGGCGATGTGGGCCGGATGAATTGGTATTGAGGCCAGATCTGGTCCATGGGTCGTAGTCTGGACACCCCTGGAGTAGAAGATCAAAGCAGAAAGAAGACAAAAAACACTGGATTAGGATGGTTCATTGGCCCTAGGTACAAAATGCCAGGCTTTTAAAATTAGGAGTCTGAGAGTCTGTATCGGTCATTTAATGCATTAGATTTGGGCCTGAGACAAAACCACATTCAATATCCTCCTCAGCCATGACCTTGACAAATGAACCAGGTTGTACCGAGAAACAGGGTTGCTGCTATGAAAAACAGAGCAAGGGTGGAATATAGTGGTGGGCCAAAAAGCCATTTATATAAGGCAGGGGTTCCCAACCTATGGCCTGTGGGCCAGATACAGCCCACAGTTCCATTTCATGTGACCCATGGTGCCACTGCCACCCAAAGTGGACACGTTTATGACATGTTTACGACAGCTGCGGACGCATTTTATGGCAGTGTTTACATATTTACGACAGCCGTAAATGTGCCCACGGCTGTTGTAAATGCACTGCCATAAAATGCATCTGCGGCTGTCATAAAAATGTTTACGGCAGCCACAGGCATGATTTACGGCAGCGTTTACAGCAGGGGAGGGGGGGACCACCAGTCTGGTCCGCTCAGCTTTCTGAGGAGGTGTGGTCTGGCGCACGGTATGAAAAGGTCAAGAACCCCTCTTGTCGGGTCTTGGTGATTCTTAATGGGGGAACAGGAGGTACAAAGCAATACCATGTCCTGCTTCTGGCAGCCTCCAGGAAGACGCAGAATGCATGGCTATCTGCCGAAATCTCCCAAACTGCAGCTGATGTTGGATTTCATTCAGTTTGGACTTTTTATCATTTTTGGCTCATTTTCAGGGCTGGTGTATCCTGGGGGTAGAAAGCTGGAGCCCCTTCTTTCCAGAGCTTACCACTTTCTTGGGGCGTCATCCCCATAAATGAGAAAGGATGCAACAGGTTTTCAGGGTTTTGGCACAAGCAGCCTTTAGCTCTTTCTCGGACTTCATTAGATTAAAGGAAGTGGTATGAAGAGATTGCTTTCATCTGGGGTTTGCAAAAGTTGCTTTAAAAATCCCCTCACTTCCCCTGCAGGCCGCCCCCACTGACTGTGGACATACAGTTTGTCCGCCTTGTGTCTTCCAAGTAATGGAAGCTTCATCTTGTTGTTTTTCTAGGCTGAGAAGAGCAAAGGAAGGAACTTAAGGAGACAAGACCGGTGCATTATTCATGGCTGGATGATTCAGACTTAGAGAGCTGCTTCTAGGCACCTGGTTAACAGGGCAGGAAGCCCAGAGTCCGCCTCCCCATTGTGATAAACAACTCCAACTCTATTCCCACGGATGGGTTTTTACCTCCTCCTCCCTCCAAGTTCTATGAAGCCTTCCTGATTGCCAAATTTGTGTTCTCCCAGCATTCCAGTTCTAAACTCCCATTTCCAAACATATCGATCTACCGTACCGCCACCCCGGTTGCTCATCTCACCCACCGCTCCTTTATCTGACCAGTGTGAGGCTTTCTCCTTTCTGGCTCTCATAAAGCCCATTAGTTCCATTTTCTCTTCTAAATAATTCATCCCCCCCATGGAAACATTTTCAAGCACGGTTGTGTGCTGTTGTGTTTTGTTACAACTTGTCCCCAGCACCTGAGCTAGAGAGGGGCCCTTTATCCAGCTGTAGCAAAACTTTCAGGAGTCTGGAAGCAGATACCTTGTCCTAACACAGGGGTGCCCAAACTATGGCCCATGGGCCATATCTGGCCCCTGATGCCAATTCATCTGACCCGTGCCGCCCTCATCATTCCCGGAAGTGGAAGCAAAATGCACCCGTACGTCACTTCCAGGAGTGACGAGGATAGTGCTGTCCAGATGAATTGGTGTTGGGGGCCATAGTTTGGGCACCCCTGGTTTAAGCAGAGGAAATGGCAGCTTAAAATCTCTCTCATCCTGTTGCAAAACAGTAAGCGTTTTACTTCCGTTTCCGGTGGGAGGTCCCACATGACCAGCCCACTGAACCATGCGGCCGGCCCACGGCTCAAAAAGTTTGGAAACCCCTGTCCTAACAAGCCCCCAGGGGATGTGTACCAAACTGGGTGAACAGGACAGTTGTAATTCCTTGCCAAGATCTCCTCTGGAATCGGAGTCCTTCATTGCCTGGAAAGGTAGAGAGGGTTTTTTTCCCAAGGTGCAGCTGCTCTGAGCATTATGGTAATCTCTGAGTCACCTTTGGCTGGACCATGCTTAATAAGATGCTACTGAGCTTGAAAGCTACCAGGGGAGCAACGGCAGTCAGACAGCTTTTTTCCTGAGACCGACAGCCTGGGAATCTCTGGAAGGGAACATCCAGACAATGCAGCAGTAGCCAGACAGGCAAAGAAGAACGACTCTAGTTTGGTAAAATCCAGATACAGCATGGGGTGAATGGCTAGAGCTGGAGATGCAGAAGAGTGACACAGACCAGGCAGAGTGCAAAGAGACCGGAGGGGCGACAGGCAGGCAACCCGGCCGGCCGACTCCTAGAAAGCAGAGGAGATTGATATTGCTCTGGGGGGAAAAGGAGAAAACCAGCCTGCCTGATCAATAGAAGGAGGCACGGAACAGATGGAATGATAAAGACCCAGCATTTCCCAGAAGCCCAGTGACAGAGCAAAAGAAGGAGGTAGGAAGAGCAACAGTCTTCAGAAGGAAGAACGGCAGAAGACGTGGACCACGGCGAGACGGGACCGAGCCTCACCCTCACTGGGTCAGATGAGGGGAGCAAAAATGCACAGCAGCCTCCGGGAGTGAGAGAAGGAATAGTAATGACCCACAGATGGACTGGCATCCCTCAGACAATTCAAAGCAAGGCAGGGAGCGCCCAGAGCAGCAGCTGTTGGGAAAGGTGAGGAGAATGCGAGAAGAAACCAGAATCTTGATGGATGAGTGGCAGAACCAGGAGTGACTGGATAATTTACAATCTGGGGTATCTTTCATTCCACGGGGGGTTGTAGGGCCAAGACACCGAAGGAGGAAAAGGAGAAGGGATTCCCAGCCCAGCCTCTTCCTAGCAGAGACTGAAGAAGAGTCTGGTTGGATCTGGACGGAGCAGAGCAGCCAAGCTCTCAGGACTGTGGCTTCGCCTTCATGGCCTATGCTCCACCTTCCCCTCTGACCCCTGGCAATATCCCACGCAACCTGAGCTACATTGCGGGCTTGTATGAGCGAGCCTACTACCGTACTGCCCGGCCCAGCCTGGCGGAGGACTCGGGCACCGAAGGGTCAGAGTCAGAATCAGAAGGAAGGCCCCGGGGCAGACCCCGCAGGCGCCGCCATCTGTTCGGGGGCCCAAAGCGGAGAGGACGCCGTCGGACACGCTCAGCCCCGGCCCGGGGCAAAAGCCGAGGGGCTTCACGTAGTCGCAGCCCCGGCACCCGCAAGAGGGTCCGCTTTGCTGATTCGTTGGGTCTGGAGCTGACCAGCGTCCGGCAGTTCTGGCCCAACGACCTGCCCCAGGTGCCGGAGCATGTCCACACGCAGCTGAGGCGGGACTCGCTCAGCCATTTCGCCCCTTGTCTGCCTTTCTGCCCACCTGTGAAGGTAAGAAGGTTTTTTCTCCCTACCGGGGCGGTGGCATCGATCTTGGGTTGGGTGGGAGGCGATCTAAGTGAGAAAGAGAGGAAATAAAACCAACTGTTGATATCGTTTAATTCCCCCAACACCCTTCCCCACAGGAAGAGTGCAAGAAAGGAAATGCATCCATTGCATGGTAAAGGTAAAGGTCGACCTTGATCAAAAGCCAGTTGTATCCGACTCAAGAGTTCAGTGCTCATCTCTGTTTATAGCCAAAGAGCCAACGCTGTCTGAGACTGCAGATGTTTCTGTGGACATGACTAGGGAGTGGAGTGCACAGAACGCTGTTTATCTTCCCACTGAAGTGGTCCCTACTTCCAATGTCTTGCTTTCAAACGGCTAGGTTGGCAGGATCTGGGACAGAGACGGGAACTCACTCCATCATGCAGCACTCTGGTTTCAAACTGCTGACCTGCCGAGCTCAAGTTCAGTGTCTTAACCACTAAGCCACTGCAGTCCCTCATCCATTGCATAGAGGAGAATAACTACAATTTTCTTTTTTTATAAAACCACCTTACGAGACTGGGATAACCAGCGTTAGATCTACCTGAATGCCTTATTGTGCCCCCCCCCCCTGCAAACTGGAAGCAATAGAAGGAATGGCTTTCACGTGCAATGCCTCTGTTGGCCACATTGGGACGCTGTTGCAATCTACTGTATATGTTGCCATATGCAAGTTCACCAAGGGAAATTAAAATACAGTACAGTACAGTACTGTATGACCTGATTTCTCAAGCCTAAACTGCTCCTTAGATTAATCAGAGCTTTGGAGAGGTTGATGTTTGGACTACCTACCTTCAAACCCCGGAATCCACCAATCAGCATGTATTCAGAGAGCTGTAGTTCCAAAAAAAGGAACTTTCCCAAGGCCTATTTTTGTAACAGTCTTACAAAGCTTCCTTACACTATTTATTATTATTATTATTATTATTATTATTATTATTATTATTATTATTATTATTATTATTATTATTATTATTATTTCGATTTATATGCCGCCCTACTTGGTGAAAACCAACTCAATGGCACTATCTCACCCCATACAAACACATGGAGACTTGGTGCTCAGTATTCATTGAAGTTTAAACCAGTGTTAGTTGTGTGTATTATAAATGGGCTGTTTGGGATTTTTGGACACTAACTCCCAGAATTCTTCAAAAAAACAATCCCCCAATTCTGGGAGTCCTAGCAAATGGACATCTAAATTTTGCTCACCTGGAACAGGGCTTGTCTTGGAGGTGCCATGATTGTCATAGACATGACACCTCCTGTTGTAAGTGTGCAAAAAGTGAAGATGTTGTAGTGTAGGGGTTCCCAACCTTTTCAAGCCGGGGGCCAGGTCACGCTCTCTCAGACAGCTTCGAGGGCCAGACGGCCATTTTGCCCTGCCTGAATGATGGGTGTGTGTGGCCATTTTGTTCCAACAGCTTCAACGGGGTGACCATTTTGTTTCTCAAACACCCTTGAAGGGGTGGGGCCCCCACTAAGGTTGGGAACCCCTGTTGTAGTGCTTTGGGGAACTGTAATGTCACTTTCCTTTTGGCCAGCGTTTCCCAACCTTTGGTTTTTGGACCTCATTTCCCAGAAGCCTCAGTCAATTCCCCAAAGCACTGATCAGCCAATGTACTGACTTAGGCTTCTGGGAATCAAAGTCCGCCTGTGGGGGCTGGGAACCACATTAGGAACCACTGCTTTAGGCTCTATAGGTGGCACCTCCCAAAAAGCTATGATGCCCAGAAAGCACCGCCACAGATTTGATTATTGTACATTAGCAGCATGCCTGACAGACTTAGAGCCTCTAAGACAGGCCCTGTTCCAGGTGAGTGAAATATAACTGTCTGTAGGTCAGAACTCCTAAAATTCTGCTTGGGGGATTCTAGGAGAAGTCTGGAGGTTGGAGTCCCAAAAAAAATCCAAATGGAACATATCTTGTGTTTGTCTTCTATACAAGATGGTAAGGTAACATAGGTGCACATTTGCCTTCAAACAACAAAACTGAATCTCACTTAAATTTTAATAACCTCATATGTCAGTTAACATAGGGCCATGATGGTGAACCTTGGCACTCCAGGTGTTCCTGGACTTCAATTCCCAGAAGCCCAAGTCTCTGTGAATCCACACAAATGGGTTTACTGTATGCGCAGTAAACCCATTCGTGTGGATTCACAGAGACTTGGGCTTCTGGGAACTGAAGTCCAAGAACACCTGGAGGGCCAAGGTTTGCCATCACTGACATAGGGCCTGCGGTGGCTTAGTGGTTAAGATGCTGAACTGGATGACTGTAAGGTCAGCAGGTCAAGACCCAAGTGCTGCACAATGGAGTTTGTTTCTGTCTCCGTCCAAGCTCCTGCAGTTCAAAAGCAAGAAATTGCAAGTAGATAAATAGGGACCACTGTGGTGGAAGGGTAAACAGCATTCTGTGTTTAGTCATGCCTGCCACATGTCCACGGAAACATCTGGAGACACAGACCGTGCTGGCTCTTTGGCTATAAGCAGAGCTGAGCACTGAACAACTGGCTTTCAAGCAAGGGCAACCTTTATCTTTACCTCAGTTATGTCAGTTAATACAGAGAAAGGCAGAATGTGAAACCTGCTTACTAAGAAGTAAATCCCACAGATTTCTCTAAGACTTGCTTCTGAGTAAATATGATGAGGATTCTGCTCTCAAGCAGTGATCAGTGTAGGTGGTTTGAACTACAGATTCCATTTGTCGCAATGAAGACAAACATTGCCAACATTTAGAGTCCTTAGCCACACCCTGTACTCTTACAGGAATCTATACATCAGAAAGGAAATGGAGCACACAGAAATAGAGTCTGGACATGTTCTGTTTACGGATCAAAATGCCCGGAACATCCCTTAGCATTCTTCAAATTTAGCACATAAGAGATCCAGTGATCCATAGTGAACATACAAAGATCAAAAACCTGAAACAAGATCTGAAATACTGTTTTCAAAATTAGTTGTATAGTCTTCTAGAAGGTTGCTTAACCCCCATGTAAAATGATCTAGATAGTTATCTATATATATGGGTGTAATGTACATACACTCTGTATTTATAAATATATGTATGTAAGGTTGTAAAGGTTGTCCTTGCCAAGTCGTATCCAACTCTAGGGTTCAGTGCTCATCTCTGTTTATAGCCAACGAGTCTGCATCTGCGGAAGTTTGAGTGGACATGTGGTAGGCATGACTAGACACAGAATAGCACAGAACGCTGTTTAACTTCCCACCCAAGTGGTCCCTATTTATCTCCTTGCAATTTCTTGCTTTTGAACTGCTAGGTTGGCAGGAGCTGGGACAGAGACAGGAGCTCACTCCGTCATGCAATATTCAAGTCTCAAACTGCTGACCTTCCAGTAATCAAGTTCAGCGTCTTAACCAAGTAGGAGAAGGAAAGGATGCCTCTCTCTCTACACATGGCAGGCTTCCCGACTCAGCAATGTTTATGTCCCAGGCCTCAAACACATTTTAATCTCCTTGGTTTTCATATGTGAACAGGGATAGGAATTTCTATCTCGTCACTACCCCTTCCACCTGCCATTTCCCCCCTTCTTTTCTCTCACTTGGTCCTCCTCTTCATCGCCCCTTCCTTACTTTCTGCCTTTCATTTATCCTTCCTTTTTTTTTTTGACAGCTCCTTCTTTCTTGTTTTACAAAACTCTCAGTTGTGGCCTTTCTAACTTATTAAGCCAGGGATTCTCAACCTGCGGCCCACGGGCCAGATGCAACCCATGACGCCATTTCACATGACCACCCCACCACCGGCTCCACCACACCCGGAAGTGCCATGTGGTGGAGGAAGGACAAAATGGATGTCCTCCCCCAGAAGCTGTCTGAGGGAGTGTGACAAAGTCCCTGGCTTTAAAAAGTTGAGAACTCCTGTATTAAGCAAATCAAGCACACTTATGTAGCGCCCCATAGCGCTTAGTGCACTCTCTGGGTGGTTCACAAGTTAATTAGTATATTACCCTTCCTTTTTATCAATTCCCACCTTTATAACTCCTCATCTTTTTAAAAAAATATATTTCAGTGTGTCATCCTCTAGCATGCTCTTCTCCTCTTTACTAACCAGCTATGTCTCTTCCTCTACATTTTGTTTATCATTCTCTCCTTCCTTTTCTTACCATCCTTCTTTCCTTGTGTTCCTTCTTTTGCTTCTCCTTCACTCCAGATAATTTCCTCCCCTAACACTCCAGTTATCCTCCATGTGCTTCGTTTTCTAACTCTCCCTCCGCCTCCTTTCTTTCTCGTTTTCCCAGGACCCTCTGGGCTTACGTCGCCACCTGGAAGCCACTTTCCCAGATCCCCTGAGCATGCCAGATTTCCTACCACGACTCCTGGCCCAGTGCGTGCTGCTCGAGGGGGCTCGGGCTGACGGCTCCTGTATTTCTGGCACCATCCGAGTGCTCAACCTGGCTTACGAGAAGCGGGTCTTGGTGCGCTACACCTGGGATGCTTGGGCCACGCAACACGAAGCCCGGGCATCCTATGCAGCTTCCGCGGGCCGGGATCGGGACCACGCAGATCGCTTTGCTTTCCGTCTGCCTGTGCCAGTCCCGCTCTGCCCCGGGGTCTTCCTTGAGTTCGCCCTGTGTTACCTTGTAGGCGGGAAGGAGTTCTGGGACAACAACAACGGGCGTAACTATTCCTTGCGCCCTCCGCCCTGCGTGGAGGAGGAAGACGAGCCCCCCAGCCCCACGCAGGACTGCTGTGAGACAGGGTGGATACACTTCGTTTAAGGGAATTGACAACCGCCGTCATCATAGTCCATTAAGAGGGAAGGTTGACAGCCAAGAAAGAGAGGAAATAAGACAAAAGGAGTGGGTTGTTAAAATCTTTGCTACCCCACCATGACGTCATTGACGTCGTGGGCGTAGCCATGGTGTCGTGGGCGGAGCAAATTTTTTAAAAAATTAAATAAAATGTCTGTGCATGCGTCAAACAGAGGTTTGCCGCATGCGCAGTTCCGGGCAGCCATTTTGGAGTGTGCCGAGAAGCAACCGAACCAGTCACCTGGGGTTTTACCAAACCCTCCCCCGGCGACCCCTCCTGATAGGGTGCTACCGGTTCGGGTGAACCGGTCCGAACCGGTAACATCCCATCACTGCCTGCCCCACCACACTCTTCCTAAAAGACAGCAGCTCCGTCTGGAAATGTAGGTCAGTTGGCAGGAGGTTCCATAGGGCCGGAGCAAACACAGAGAAGGCCCTCCTTCTGGTGCCAGAGAGGTGGACCTCTCTGGCAGATGGTACAAACAGAGAGCCTCTCTGGTCCGCTCTGGTGGGATGGACAGATGTTCCTGGGGTGAGGCGGTCTCTTAAGTATCCTGGCCCACTACGATGTAGGGCTTTAAAGGTAATAACCAGCACCTTGAATTGCACTTGGAGGCATACTGGAAGCTAGTGCAGCTCCCGGAGCAGTGGTGAGGCATGAGCATAATGCCCACACCCCATCACGACCTGGGCAGCCACATTCTGTACTAGCTGCAGCCTCCGAATGGTCACTAAGGGCAGCCCCATGTAGAGCGCATTACAATAATCAAGTCTGGAAGTGACCAAAGCGTGGGTGATCATGAGCAAGGAGTCCCAACCTAGGAGCAGGCATAATTGGTGCACAACACAAAGTTGTGCAAAGGCCCTCCTGGCCACGACTGCCACCTGCTCCTCGAGCAGTAGTCATGAGTCCAGGAGAACCCCCAGATTACGCACTGGGTCTGTTTGGGGCAAGGCCGCCCCATCCAGACCCTAACAGCCTCCAGGCACCTGGAAAGGACTTCCATTGCATCGCTAGGATCCCCACGGGCCAAGATATACAACTGGGTATCATTTGCCTATTGATGATACCTCACTCTGCGGGAACGGATGATCTCACCCAGCAGTTTTTGCCCTGCCTGCACGATAGGGGTGACCATTTTATCCCAACAGCTTCAACGTGGATAGCCGTTTTGTTTCTCAAATGCCCTTGGAGGGGCAGGGGGGGACATGAAACAGTCCTGTGGGCTGGATCTGTAAGAAGGCATATCCGTAAGAAGACAGCTTGGTTTCCTTGTTTGTCTACTAGCATGATATTCTGGAAGGTAGGGTCTAGAGCAGTAGCGTGGGATTCAGCCACCCGGGGAATAAGCCAAATTTGCCACCCCCTGGTGATGGCTTAGGATGCTGGCTCCTGCTCCTGCTAGGGCTTCTGGGAATTGTAGTCCAAGAACACCCATACACCCAAAAAGTGCCACCCGGGGCAGGCCGTCCCCCCCTGGGGGCCCCCATGCTATGCTACTGGTCTAGAGCAGTGGTGGCAAACCTATGGCATGCATGCCAGTGGTGGCACTTGGAGCCCTCTCTGTGGGCACCCATGTGATCACCCCAGCATAGAGTTTGCCCCGTCCCTCTGCCCAACAGCCCAATGGGAGCGCTTCCTCCCTCCTCCAGCACAGAGTTTGTCCCGCCCCTCTGCCCAGCAACCCAATGGGAGCGTTTCTTTCGTCCCCTGTTGCTGTGTTGGCACTTTGTGATAAATAAGTGGGTTTTGGGTTGTAGTTTGGGCACTCCATCATCCTGGTCTAGAGCCTGGGTGCCCAAATTTTTCAGGCTATGGGCCGATCACGTGGTTTAGCAGGCCGGTCATGTGGTTCCTCTCACCAGAAGCGGAAGTAAAATGTGCCTTGCAATCTGTTTTGCAACAGGATGAGATAGATTTTTAGGCTACCACTTTCTCTGCTTAAACCAGGGGTGCCCAAACTACAGCAGCCCCTGACACCAATTCATCTGGTCTGCACAGCCCTCGCCGCTCCTGGAAGCGGAAGTAATATGGGCACATTTTACTTCTGCTTCCAGGAGTGGCAAGGGTGGTGTGGGCCAGATGAATTGGTGTCAGGGGCTGGATATGGCCCACGGACCATGGTTTGGGCACCCCTGGTCTAGATCCAGGTTTCTACCTTAGTGATATTTGACAGCCTCTGCCATCAGGTAGTAGAACGTCAATACTGCTAAGAGCATTTTACAGGATATGCTACTTTGCTAGTTAATCTTGTGACCAAACTGTGAAGAGTGGATGGCAAAATCACACCCCTGAGTTTCTTTCACTTGAAAAAAGTTAATGAAATCTTGATCATTGTTCCCATTTTACAGATGGGTAGCAAGAGGCTGAAATAGAAACCCTTGAATTTCTGGCACTTTAAATGATAACAGATCTCTTCCATTTCAAACTTTCACGTCTGAAGAAATAGACTGTAGCCTGTGAAAGCTCACACTGAAATAAGTCTGTTAAGTTTTAAAAGTGGGTTCCCCTCCCCCCTCCTGTACATGTGGAAATAGGCCAAGGTAGTGATGGCAAACCTTGGCACTCCAGGTGTTCTTGGACTTTCCTTCCATTACAGGAAGCCCAAGTCGGCACTCCTGCTGACCAGGGCTGCTGGGAATTTAAGTTCAAGAACACCTGGGGTGCCAAGATTCGCCATCACAGGGCTCAGACAAATACATCTTTGAAAACCTTGAAACATTGGTACGCTAGGATTTGAAATAAGAGAAAATTGGACAACCCTCTCTCAGATCTGCACTGAGCAGGGGATTGGAGTCAATGGTCTCATAGCCACCTTCCAACCCAATTATTCTATGATTCTATGGTAAAGACGCCCTCACTGTGATATTAACTTGAGCCAAAATGCCATAAGTGTAATTGCATAAATCACAACAGCAAATCACAGCTCATTAGCATGTTGCCAACTGAATCTTTTATCATGTGTCAAGTTGCACAAGTGGCACACGCAGGAATGTGAGCGGCAGTTCATTAATTATTAGCAAGCTGTCATCACAATTTATACAATTATGCTTAATGCCAGTGTAAATCCGCAAGAGGATTCTGACCTTCTATCTTCCCCAGCATTAGGACCTTCTCCAGTGAGTCCTCTCTTCTCATTTGGTGGCCAAAGTACTTGAGCTTCATCTTCAGTATTTGTCCCTCCATTGAGCAGTCAGGGTTGATTTCCTTCAGGATTGACTGATTTGATCTCCTCACAGTCCAGGGGACTCTCAAGAGTCTCCTCCAGCACCACAGTTCAAAGGCATCTAGTCTTCTGTGCTCAGACTTTCTTATGGCAATTTATTATGGTGATTCCTACAACTGAGCAAAATAAATGAAGGTGATTTTTCTGTGATAAAAACCAGTTTCCCCAAAAACATACAACAGGGAGGTATGGAGGATCCCATGTGAAAGAAGAAGTCAAAGAAGATAGAACTAAGCTACTGGAGAAATCAAGGTGGACATTTTCCACTTCTTCACACTGCCAGTGAGAGGCAAATCTTCCTGATATTGGCGGTACAAGGTCCTAGATCACACCAAAGCGAGATTATCTTTCCAAGGACTCATTCCAACATGGCATCTTTTCCTCCAGTCTTTGTGCTTGGGTGTTACGTGAAGTCAAGTCATCTCCGACCTATAGTGACCCTATGAATGGGAGATCTCCAAAATGTCCTCTATTCAACTCTTATAAACTCTTCTTGCTTGACTATCTGAGAAATCTGGAATGTATGAATGTTTACATTTGTACAGTATTGCTATTCTCTCATTTCAGGCATGCTGGACTAGATGACTTTTTGAACCTCATCGCTGATGTTCCCTATGCATGTGTTTTTTAAACCCATTAATTGACAAAAATGGAAGTCAATGGGTTAAAGCAGGGATTCTCAACCTGTGGCCAATGGGCCGAATGTGGCCCACAATGCCATTTCATGTGGACCACCACCACCACCACACCAGGAAGTGCCATGTAGTGGAGGAAGGGCAAAATGGCCGTCCGGCCCCTGAAGCTGTCTGAGGGAGTGTGACCCAGCCTCCGGCTTTAAAAGGTTGAGGACTCCTGGGCTAAAGGGACAATACTTTTACCTTAGGAGGAAGGCCATTGTCAGCTGCCCTCCCTCAGGTTTCTCTCCTCCCTCTGACTGAAATCTTCAGATTAGCTAGGCTGGAGACAGATCTTCCCAGTAACTATACATTATTCAGAACTATCTTGAATGGGTAGTGAAGATACATTAGCTTTGCAAAAGACCAGCCTCTGGTGGAGATGGAAATTGCTAGACTTGGTTCATT
Organism: Furcifer pardalis; assembly: GCA_030440675.1. NCBI lineage: Eukaryota > Metazoa > Chordata > Lepidosauria > Squamata > Chamaeleonidae > Furcifer > Furcifer pardalis. The sequence continues at coordinate 4,761,171 of CP126897.1, forward strand.
GCTATGGGCCAAATAATTTTTGGAGTCAGCTTCGAGGTGCCGCTCCAAGAACTGTCATGACAAATGCATGCATTTCCAAATTCATCACCATGACAGAGCCTGTACTTCAGTTGAAATTACTAAAGAGATTGCAAAGAGAGGAGTATTTCATGGGCTTTCTGTGTCTCAGGGACTCACTACCAACTTTAGCCTCCAGAACAGGGGTGCCCAAACTTTTCAGGTTGTGGGCTGGTCACGTGGCTCAGCGGGCCAGTCATGAGGTTTAGCAGGCCAGTCACGTGGTTCCTCCCACCGGAAGCAGAATTAAAACATGCCTTGCAGTTTGGATGAGATACATTTTAAGATGTTGTTTTCTCTGCTTAAACCAGTGGTGCCCAAAGTACAGCCCGTGGGCCAGATCCGGCCCTGATGCCAATTCATCCAGCCCACACCACCCTTGTTGCTCCTCCACTTCCAGGAGCAATGAGGGTGGTGTGGGCCAGATGGATTGGTGTCAGGGGTTGGATCTGGCCCATGGACGATACTTTGGGCACACCTGCTCCAGAACATTGTTTCCCAAAGCTGCTCGGACAATGAGCCAGAAAGGCTGCCTCTAAAGTACATAAGAAGAATGGTCCTGCCTCTGTATTTTGGAGGTTGGAAGAGGAGGTTTACAGTTCTATGCATTGATTAGACCAAGGATAATTTCATATCCTGAGAAGCATTAATCACTTTAATTGTTAATCTGTATTACTTCATTCATTGTATTGCATCCCAATATAATAATTCAGCCATGTTGCATGTAGGTCCTGTCTGCCCATTCTACAAGTACTCATGCGGAGACAGAACAGAGAGCCGCCTTGCATTTCAGAAAAGGTCATACCAAAGACCGTGTTATATCTGTGGGACTCTTTACTTCACCAAGCCTCGTGTTTAAACCTCGGACTTTGTTTGATCACAGTACTCTACAGTTTGTAACCTCTCTTCCAGGCCATCACCCCAACTTTTTACCATCTAGCCTGATGAAGAGTTATGTAGAGCTCAAAGGTTTGTGTATTTTGTGCATTTACAGCTGATCTAATAAAAGCATTGGATTTTATGTTTTGTACCACAATCCTGTTGGCCCTCTATATTTATTTAGTCCACCTGGTCTGAAAAGCAAAGCAATCACACTTATCTCCTGCCCCATAGTGGTTAGTGCTCCCTCTGGGCGGTTCACATGTTAATTAGCATTTTGCCTCCAACATGCTAGGTACTCATTTTACTGGTCTTGGAAGGATGGAAGGCTGAGTCAACCTCAAGTCCTGGTCAAGATCGAACTCATAACCTTTTGGTTACAGTACAGCAGTTTAACTACTGAATCACCAGCTAGATAGCTAAAAGATTTACTCAGCAAGCTGTATCAACTTTGTAATCCTGGGGTGCCCAAACTTTTTGGGCCAGGGGCCTGACCACACCCCTCGAACAGCTGAGTGGGCCAGACGACACACCCAGAACAGGCATTTTGCATGTGCGTGCCCATATTCACTTCCTGGTTCAGCACAGATGCTTCTGAGCACATGTGACAGCAGTCATAGTCACCTCCTGGTTCAGCACAGATGCTTCGAGCACATCTGTACCAAACCAGGAAGCGAATACGGATGCTTCTGTACATGTGCAAGCATGTCTGTGCAAAACTAGGAAGTGAATACGTCCACGTCCACAGATGTGCAGAAACATCCATATTCACTTCCTAGTTTGGCAAGGGTGTCGCGGGCCTGATGGAATGGCTTCAGGGGCCATATCTGGCCCACAGACCATGCCTATTGTAATCCCACTTGAGCAAAATAATTCCAGGGAAAGTGGTCTGCATGGTCCAAAAAAGAAGGGCCCTGGTTTCAGACAGTCTTTTCATGTTTCTGGTCTCTCCAATGAATTGCCATCGTGAAATAAAGTTTATATAACCTTCATGATGTGGAAAAATGAATATTCTCAAAACTCAAAGAAATAAATCAATGGAAGGTACTGATATGTCTGAAAGTGCTAATTGATTTTGTTGTATAAGTGTGACAAAGCGCAAGGAGAGATTTTCTGCTTTTGAACTGCACCACCTCGATGTCAGGCAGTCCCGGCCCAAGGACCGGCCTCCAGGGGGGACATGGGAGACTTCTGAAAGGACTTGTGGTTTTGAAGAGAACCGGTCTCAAAGAGCCAGAAACATTATGTGCCAAATGTGCGGTTTTTACTTGGTTCTTGTCTTCAAAGGAGATGAATCCTGGACCATTTGTACAACACCTGGCACAGATCCCTGACTCATAATCCCAATTTGGCTGACCTAATGGACTGTGGGTAGAAAAAGAATGGGACATTATTTGAGTAAAAAGAGAGTGAGTGGATTTATAAAACACGAGAAGGCGGCCAGGGGGTGCTTGAAAGGAAAACAGAATGGCTGTTGAGCAAGGAAATATAGGGGTGGAAGCATCTGTAAAAATGGAAGGATGAGATGGGGAGGAATATTTTGCGGTCCAGCCCTTTGGATAACATCCATCACTTCTTCGGTTCTTCCTTTTTGCCACTTAGAAAAGAAATAAAAGGACCGATTTGTGTTCTGACTGGGGGGCGACTGGGCAATCATTAGGTCCAGCCAGCCCCAAAGCAATGGCTGCCTCTCCCCTGTCTACTCCCCTTTCTCACCCCCCTCCTCCTTCTCCCTCTTCTTCCAAACTTTCTTCCTTCCCTCCTCTCTTTCTGCCCAGATCCCTCCCTCCTTTTCCTACTAGAGAGAAGGGGGAGAAAGAAGGTTGTCGGCATTTCCGAGGTTCCCTCCCCACCCATCCCAAAATACAAAGCGACCCCCATCTTCTCCAGAGGTAACATCTTCTGTTTTTAAATTTCTTCTTACTGGCAAAAAATTCGGGTTATGTACAGCCTGGGAATTATGGGGGCTGGAGGGAGAACTTGGTCTTAAGTCTTTTTTTTTTTTAACCAGCCATCATCATGCTGCTCCTTCTTCTCCAATTAAAATAATAATAATAAATCAATTGGGAGAGGAAAGAGGTGAATGTTGTCAATGGACTAAACCTAGTCTTTGTGATGAACAGACCTGGCTCTTTCCTCAGCCTTTCTTGTTGTTAGTTTTATCCTAAATTTGGGGTGGTTTTTGTTTTGTTTTGAAGAGGGGAAGACTATCCCTCCCTGTCACATGATGCACCTTTTCTGGCTTCTTAAAGGGAAGGGCAACAATCCTTTTGCTTGCAGTTATAGCAGTTTTTAGTTATGGTAAGTCGTGGGATACACGGAAAGAGTCTCCTCGATGATTGTGTTATTTTTGAACCATAATCGGACGTGCCCTGGCAACAGCAACCTTGTGTTGCTGGCTAATTTTTCTCACACTAGGTCAGGCAAAAGGAACTGCAGAACGAACTCACCAAAAGGTGCCTTCATTTTGGCAGTTTCATGTCTGGCCTAGGCATGGAAGAAGAAAGAGTTAAGTCCTGCTTTGTTAAGTCCTTTGGCAACCAAAACAACAAAGTACAGTAATACCTCATATAACATTACTATCGAATAACACTAAAATCGCATAACATTAAGCAATCTGGGGGGGAGAATTGCATCGGATAACATTAAGATCCTATGGGATGCATCGGATAACAACCGCTAAAGCCTGTGTGGTTACAATGTATCTCTATGGATCCCATAGGATTTTAACATGCATCGGATAACACTAAAAATCGGATAACACCAAGACTTGTGGAACCAGGTTTTAACGTTATCCGAGGTTTTACTGTACTGTACCTTCCTTGCACTTTTATAGATTAGTGGTGGATTCTGACAGAGCTTTGCTTGTTTCTTTGGACTAGAAATTACTATTTTGGAGCCAGCATGGTTTGGACAGGTAACTACTTTTGCACTACAACTCTGAGAATGTCACACTGTGTAATGGGAGTTGTAGTTAGGAAGATTATCTTTTCCAAATGCTGGGTTCTAGTGTTAACTCTTGTTGGCCGTATCTAATCATGCTTCAATCTACAAGCTTTAAGGCAGAATGTTTTTTTAAAGTATGGATCTAATTGCTAGCGACAATTAGAGGAGACCTACAGGAGCTATGCCATTTACTACCATGCTGACGTAACAAGTCAGCAGTTGAGCAGATGGATTTATTTCAGATGGAATTAGAGATTGGTTGTAAACCCAAGAATACCTATCAAAGGCAAGTTTCATTATTTCAAAGTAGCGCCTCCCTTCTCCCCTTTCACAACAGGTACACTAGGTTTTCTTGATGTGGTGAATATAACTTGTTGGATATGGCAGTATGGGTTGAAAAGATGGGGACATTCTTGAAACTCCCAAATCATGTGGCTGGATAAAAAATGATCTGGTAGAAAATATGAAAGAAGGTCCAGAAAGGTATTTGTTCCCCTTTTTGATAGATAGATAAATAGATAGATAGATAGATCTTTTTTGATAGACAGACAGACAGACAGATAATTGAATCATAAAGGAAGGAAAGGAAAATTAACAAAAATTGGTAATTTAAGAGCCTTCTCATATTACTGGACTATAATTCCCAGCAAATATAATTCCTAGCAAGCATAGTTAATGGTAAGGTATGTAAGCATGCAGTCCAACATTTAGAGGACCAGTCAATGCCTGGCACCACATGAATACGAGACAAAAGGTATGATAGTGGAAGAGTATGATAGGAATAGAGTTTTACTAGCACTGTAAGAACTAAAATATTTATTAAACCATAAGAGCAATGTCCAAATGGCTGCCTTGAAAATGTTCAGATACTCTTTTGGTGGTTTCCTTGCATGGAACTGGGAAATATCTCCCAACCCTCAACAGTCAGGAAACCATAAAGGATACAGAGACTCTGCCTTCATCCTCTACTTAAAAGTAAACCCCATTAAACTCAGTGACCTTATGGATGAGTAAATGTCCCTTGATCTTAAAGAGAGGAGGAATGGGGGACAGAACCTGGAAGAAGAAGGGAAAAATTATTTCACATAGCTGAGCTGAATGAAAATTTATTTGTAAAACCTGGGGGCGGGGGAGGGGGGAGAGATAATTTCCCCTTCTGCCTGGCTGGACTAAGTTTTGCTGTTCCTGGTCATGCCGAGCAAGTAAAGATCTCCCCTGGTACCCAGTCAGAGAGATGCTACAAACCTTTCCCTATCATCATGCCCCTTGAACACTACAAATGGCATTTTTAAATGTGCAGGGCAGCTGGCAAGGCAAACTTTAGGGGAAGATGGTCCATGCTGACAGCATTTGCAGCTGAGAAATGTGTTGCCCCCTCCTTCTGTCTTTTGTTCTCTTCTAGGTGTGTCTGGCCTCTCCTGTTCTCCACACTGTAACCATGTCTCACTATGTGGTCTTGCTTTTGGTGGCTGCAACCTGGGAGCTGGCGTCCTCTGCCAGTGGGTGCAATAAAGCACTCTGTGCCAGTGATGTCAGTAAATGCCTCCTGCAGGTGAGATGCCGGCATGCTTTCTATTCTTTTGTGAAGGCTCCTTCTACATCCAGGGACTGCAGTGGCTTAGTAGTTAAGATGCTGAACTTGACGATTGAAAGGTCAGCAGGTCAGCAGTTGGAGATCTGAGTGCTGCATGACGGAGTGAGCTTCCATCTCTGCCTCAGTTCCTGCCAACCTAGCAGTTGGAAAGTTGGAAATTGCAAGTAGATAAATAGGTGCCACTTTGGTAGGAAGGTAAATAGTGTTCTGTGCACTCCGGTGTCTAGTCATGCCTGCCACATGTCCACAGAAGTGTCTGCAGACGCAGACAACGCTGGCTCTTTGGCTATAAACAGAGATGAGCACAGAACCCTAGAGTCAGATACAACTGGCTTTCCAGCAAAGGTGACCTTGCTTTATGTTTACCTTACCTTCTACATCCCTCAGAATTTAGAAGGGTGATAGGGATGGAGGTGATAGGAAATATTTCATGCAGGAGCACTTTCCGCTTGTGAGACACAAGTGGATAAGTGATCACCCATGGCTGCTTTTAACACCCTTTCCTGGCATTTATTGGCAGGAAGTGTGCCAGTGTGAAGCAAACCGTGCTGGCTGCCCATGCTGTCGGGAGTGTACATTTTGCCTGGGCAATCTGTGGGAGTCATGCTGCGAATGTGTGGGTGAGTGAATTCCTGGGGTTTGCTGAGCATCTACCCTTAACAGGCACACAATGGTGGGTAGGCAGAGACCTCTGTTCCTTTAAGCAGAGCTTCTCAAACTGCAGCCCACAGTGCCATTTCATGCCCCCCCCACCTCCACCACATGCCATGTGGTGGAGGAAGGGCAAAATGGTCATCCGGCCCCCAAAACTGTCTGAGGGAGCGTGACCTGGCCCCCGGCTTAAAAAGGTTGAGGATTCCTGCTTTAAGGCCTTCTTCTTCTTTCATCTCCTGATCAAGCCCTGGACTGCCAAAATGAAGCCACTTTCTTGGCTTGGTCATTGGTCAAACCCAAGTCCTCATGGGCAGACTTTATGGTGGAATGGGGTCAGAACAGTGAAAGAAACATGGCAAGAGGCAAAGTTTGACAAAATTATTTCTTTGGTCAACTCCCAGAAAGCCATTAGAAAGGCCAATAATCACCATGCTGGCAATGCAAGATTTGGAAACTATTTTTAAAATTAACCCTTGCCTTGCTAGCTTTTCTGTAGCTGTTGCTAGGCCTCTTATCCCAGAATCCGAAACTTCATGACAGAGGTGGCTGAATTCTTTTGCTCTGGCATTCCTGCATGGTTTGTCCATTGGTTCGTAACCAGCTTTTGAAGAATCAAGAAAGAAGCTTTGCTTAGTGACAGAACCATTTGTTTTACCTTCAGAACAACCCAGAGTCAATAACTGCCATCTCTTGTTAAAAAGGATGAGTCACCACTAAAGGTGCTACTTCTGAGTTACCTGTAAGGAGAGTAGAGCAACTGAGGATTTGTCTAGTAGGGGAACGATGAACCTCCTGTTGGCCTATGGTATAAAATAAGTATCTCCTGGTGGGGCACACAGAAAGAGCCTCCTTGAAAACTGTGGCCTTTTAAAACAAATCAGTCGTCCATACCCTGAGCAACGACAACCATCTTGTGCCAGCTAAACTTTCTCACATTAGATCAGGCGAAAGCAACTACAGGATGAATTCACCAAAACTGACTTCATTCTGGCAGTTTAACATCTGACCTAGACACGGAAGAAAAATAATTTCCTGTTTTGCTTTGTTGTGCACTGCCGAGAGCTGTAATACCAAAAAGTCATATTTTCTGTATCAAAGCTGAGTATTCCCTACTCCAAATGGAATGTTTTTGAACTATCCATAAAGACGCTAATCTTATCCCTTTGCTCTCCTGTTAGCTGGAGAGAGAAGACCATTGAGTCACTATCTTGCCCAACCTCTTCAAATGAGTCAACAACACTCAATGGAAGGAGAAATTTTGACCTTCTTCTCCTTGCTCCAACAAAGGTCTTTGTGAGGAACGCCCTGCATCGGCCCTTCGCCCTGTCCAGAGAAGCTCCATGCACAACCTGATGTCACCTGTGCCCTCCCTCTTCCGAGCACTCACGGCCATCTCGGACAATGACCCTGCTGTGGGCTGGAGTATCCTGACTCTGCCGGTGGAAGAAGAGTTGCGACAGAACCATGTGGAGACGGACCACCTCTTACTGGGGCCACACACAGGTTGTTATGCGTGATGTGAAGGGGAAGTAGGGGGCTTTTTGGAAGATTGTGGGAAATATTGGGGGTGTATGAGGGAAGATGCACAGAGCACCAGTTAAGGCAAAGGAGTAGGAAATTCAAAAGCAACAAACACATACATGAACATGTAACTTTAAGCTTCTCCACCAGTCTATAGAAATCAGAAATTCCTAGGTAAGAAGCAAACAGAGATGACCCAAGTCATTTTGATCCTCCATCTCCATTCCATATGCAGAAGCTGATGGGACTAGTAACCATATTTGGTTATGAGTACCAGGGCAGTGCTCTTCACTAAAACCTGCTGGTTAGGCTAGGTGCAATGATGGCACAAACCTTGGCACTCCAGTTGTTCTTGAATTTCAATTCCCAGAAGCCCTGACCAGCAGGAGTTGTGACTTGGGCTTCTGGTAATTGAAGTCCAAAAACACCTGGAGTGTCAAGGTTCACCATCACTGGGCTAAGAAGTGCAGGACATGTGTATGGCATGCACATGGCTTTGTTTTCCAAGAGAGGAGAAGGGCTTAGGAAGAACATCTGGAAAACTGATCCTCAACCAAAGAAGAGCCATTTGGGATGGGATTTTTCAATTTCTTCAACTTTCTGGAAGTACTATCTAACAAAAAGACAGGAAGAAGAAGCTTGGGCAGAACTAAGCCTTAAAGTCTTCTAGTTGAGACCATTCTCCAAACTTTCAATGTCATTCAAGTGTCTGTCTGTTAGGTAGGACTTCCAGAATAGAGAACGATGGGATTTATAGTACTGTACAAGAAATCCAAAAATTCCATCCCTAAAACCAACTGAAGGTCAAGGTCAACTCAGGAGGGAAAAACAGTCTGCCATCTAAAGTCTAAAAAAGGTAAGTCTAGCTCTTAGCCAGTTAACCAGCATGAAAAGTAGCCATTCTTCAGACTTGATATGACAAGAGAAGCTATATAATGATGTCTTTAGGATTTGAAGGCAGGGATGAGCTCTAAGTTCCTAGTTCAGTTCAGACATATATTCAGCAGCCATAGCTATGATCTCTCAAGCTTCCCTTCTGTGACTTTCAGTAATAGTCAATTGAGTTCTTCTTCAAGATACAGTAATCCACATTTCAGCTCTTCACCACAACTGTCACTGGCTCATTATGTATTGCTGTTTTCTTTACTATTAATGGTTTCAGCTGCACTCTCCAAAAATTCTTCAAGGAATGGATTTGTAAGATACTTGAGAAAGGAAAACGGAGGACTTGGTTAGCCAAACTGGAAAATTGGTTCAATTGTGAATGGGCTAGGATTTCTCAACATTGGGCGCCCAGGTGTTCTTGGACTTCAATTCCCAGAAGCCCAAGTCAGCACACCTGCTGATCAGGGCTTCTGGGAATTGAAGTAAAAGAATAGCTTGGGGCCCAAGGTTGAGAAACTTTGGCTAGCAGATTGTCATGCTGACTGGGGACTCTGGGAACCTCTCTCTAAAATAAGTATCTTTTCAAGATCTGGGTCAAAGATGGTGGTGTCATCACCACAGGTCGTTCACCCTTGCTCAAAAGCCAGTTGTATCCAACTCTAGGGTTCAGTGCTCATGTTTCCAGCCAAGAAGCCAGTGCTGTCTGTGTCTGCAGATATGTCTGTGGACATGTGGCAGGCATGCCTAGACACCAGAGTGTACAGAACGCTGTTTACCTTTCCACCAGAATGGCCCCTATTTATCTACTTGCAATTACTTGCTTTCAAACTGCTAGGTTGACAGGAGGTGGGACAGAAACAGGAGCTCATTCTGTTGTGCAGTAATCAGGTATCAAACTCCGACCTTCCAGTCTTCAAGTTCAGCATCTTAACCACTTGAGCCACCGTAGTCCCACAACTGTGAAATACCCCCTTCTTGTTTGCAGGTCTGACACTCCCAGACGCCAAAAGCCTCAACGCCACTGCACCACCCTGCCAGTCCATTTTCTTCAACGAGTGCCTGTCTATGAGCCGATGCCGGTCAGCTTGCCAGTCAGTAGGAGCGTGGCGCTACCGCTGGTTCCACAACGCATGTTGCCAGTGTCTGGGGCCAGACTGCCGGGGCTACGGGGGACCCCAAGCTCGTTGTTCCAAATGCCAGGACTAACTCACTGGATCTCTCATTCAAATGTTCGCATGCAATGTACACATGCTACCGGTTTATGCTTTGACACCTGCTCCAGCTTCACTCAGTCTTTCTTCCTACTTTGGTTTTGCCATTGCTTGTTTCTCAGTTGGTTCATGGAACACACACACACACACCAGAAACAGCTATACAGGTACAGGTACCTCAATATGGGTACAGTAAATAACAAAGCAGGCACCAATTTGTTTCTTTCTGGGAAGCTAAGTAGGGTTGGGCCTGGTTATTATTTGGATGGGAGACAACCAGAAAATGCCATGTTGCGCAAGGAAAGAATTCTGCCTGCATTTCTTGGAGAACCACTGATGCCAACCAAGTTTTCTGTGTTATGAATTCACTGCCATTCAAAAATCTCAAATGAAATAAACCTCTCTGGCCTAATGGCTAGAGCAGCACTAACTAGGTAAAGGTTTCCCTTGCTCGAAAGCCAGTCGTATCCGACTCTAGGGGTCAGTGCTCATCTCTGTTTCTAAGCCGAAGAGCCAGCGCTGTCTGCTTCTGCAGACTTTTCCATGGTCATGTGGCAGGCATGACTAGACACCAGAGTGCATGGAACGCTGTTACCTTCCCACCGAAGTGATCCCTATTTATCTGCTTGCAATTTCTTGCTTTAACTAGAGGTGTACTAATGAATGCTTTGATATTATGGACATCAGTTGCCCATGTACCGGTTATATTGGATCCTTTCAAATTCCTGCTGCATCAGGCCCACCTTATCCCTATACTGTATTCTTCTTCCATGTCTAGGCCAGACATGAAACTGCCAAAATAAAGGCACCTTTTGGCAAAGTTCATTCTGCAGTTCCCTTCACCTGCCATAGTGTGAGAAAGGTTGTTGTCACCAAGAGACACCCCGACCGGTTGTGGTTCAAAAATACCACAATCTTCAAGGAGGTACTTTCTGTGTAGCCCTATCTCTCTAGGGCAGGGGTGTTCAAACTACGGCCCGTGAGCTGGATCCAGCCCCTGACACCAATTCACTCAGCCAGTGCCACCCTTATCGCTCCCGGAAGCGGAAGCAAAATGCGCCTGTACGGGCGTGTTTTACTTCTGCTTCCGGGAGCAATGAGGGCAGCACAGGCCAGGTGAATTGGCATCGGGGGCCGGATCCAGCCCATGGACCATAGTTTGAACACCCCTGGTTTAAGCAGAAAAAATGGCATCTTAAAATCTATCTCATCCTGTTGCAAAACAGATTGCAAGGCATATTTTACTTCCGCTTCCGGTGGGAAGAACCACGTGACCAGCCTGCTGAATCATGTGACCGGCCCACAGCCCGAAACATTTGGGCATCCCTCCTCTATGGTACAATGGCTGAAATCCAGCAGTATATTGTAACAAGAGTAGACCCACTGACTCAAGAGAACTTACAGTAAAGCTGTCTCACCAAATCCCAACAGAGTCTATGGGTCTACTCTAGTTGTGACCTATTACTAAATTTCAGCCAATCTCTTACCTAGTTCACTTTCATTTCTGGCCTTTCTTGCAGCCAAACCCATTAACAACTTTGCTGACCTTATCCTGTATTGCTCTCCACTAAAAGGAGGAGATATTCTTCCCAAATCTGGGGGGGAAATACCTCTTTAGATCCAGAACTCACTGGGTGCCCAACTCGTGTTAACTGGGGGATTTGGTGATGCAGTCCAAAAACATCACTTCTCCAAATGCAGATTCTTTCTATTGGTTGACACGAGAGGACTGTAGCCGACAATGAGTTTTCACCTAGCAATAAGGGATATACTGTACTCCCAAATCTTGCCCCAGATCTGACCTTTCAGAATTTTGTTAAGTTTATTGCTTTGTGTATCTTGTCAGATTTCTCCCTACTTTAACTATAATAAAGAAATGTTTGTAACTGTTTCCTCAATAATTAAAAAAAAAGTTATGATGGACCAGGAGAAGGGAGGGCTGGAGAAATTAGCCTTTCTGAAATGCTGCATAAATATCTGAAAATAAATGAGAGGCAAGGATGTGGTGAGTCTCAGCTGTGGGTCTGGCAGGTACTTTTTCAAGTTGTTTTGATTTTTTGGTAGTCCCAAGGCAAGCAGCTAAAACAGTCTTTATTGAAACCTTAGCTGGCTAGATACCTCAATACAGTAGTTTAGTTATCTAGAGTAGACCGAACCATGCAGTCAAAACTACTGATGTTGAAAGTTCAAACCTGAGGGGTGTCAGGAAACGCATCTTTTTCCTAATGTTCTCAAGGCTTGAGGTTGTAGTTTTATCGAGGCCTCAGAAATCCTTTGTTCCCTCTCTGTCTCATAGACTCATGTCATGAGACAGTTTGTTTTTCAGCCAGTGTTCCTGTTCTGTTATCTCTCTAGCTTCATGTTTTGACTTCACTGACTGTGCACGTGTGTAAACAAATTATTATTTTGAGAAAGTTCTCTTCTCTTCCCTCATTGGCCAAGGTTAACCCACCTGACTGCAGAATCTCCATTTTGCAGAGAAGTTAGTTAGTTTGATTCTGGATCTCAATGGCATAAGACCCTGGCTATGGTGTGGGATTATTCTTTTCTTTTCAAAATGATTGCCTAATGAACCTGGACTGTGTACTGGACTGATTCTTTGTTTTGACGTTTTAATCTATGTTTTTCCATGGACTTTACTACATGAACCTGAAGAATAAAGCAGCTGTTTCTCTCTGAAGATTGTTGTTCGTTTTATTGGCAAACACACAAAGACACGCTACCAGAAGAAGAAACCTCCCTTGTTTTGCTCTATGCTCTACTGCACTATTGCCTGAGCATAGTAAGAGTTCCTTCCTTAAAGCAGCTCGGCTCTCCCAAAGGTGAGGCAAGGGTTAAAGTTCCAGTAATGAGCAGGAGGTTCAGGAACTTGACCAGGGAGGTGCCCTTGTAAATGAGACTGCCAATGTCTGACAAGGGGGACTCAAGGTTGACTCAGCCTCCCATCCTTCCAAGGTCAGAGAATTTACTGTACCCAGAGAATTTACTGAGCCTGCTTAAACAACAGCAAGACTGATGCTATCTCAGTACTGTACTGTATATTGATTCAGTGAGCTTTGGGCAGGAAAGGCCCTGGTTCAAATTCCAGTTTCACCACAAATAACCTGGCTTTAAAGCAGGGATTCTCAACTTGCAGCCCATGGCACCATCTCATGTGGCTCCACCACACCAGGAAGTGCCATGTGGTGAAGGAAGGGCAAAATGGCTGTCTGGCCCATGAAGCTGTCTAAGGGAGCGTGACCCAGCTGCTGGCTTTAAAAGGTTGAGAAATGCTTTAAATCAGGGGTGCCCAAACTTTTTGGGCCGTGGGCCAATCATGTGGTTCAGGGAGCCAGTCACTAAGGCCCGGGGGCTGGGTGCGGCCCCCAACGCCAATTCATCTGGCCCATGAAGCTCTCGTCGCTCCTGGAAGCGGAAGTAAAACACGCCCGTATAGGCGCGTTTTACTTCCGCTTCCAGGAGTGACGAGGGCTTTGCTGGCTGGATGAATTGGCATCAGGGGCCGCACCCAGTTCCCAGGCCTTAGTTTGGGCACCACTGCTTTAAATCAACCACAGCTAGAAAGCCTAATGTCACAGGGCACATTCTACAGGGAATTTTCAGGAGGCAGAACCCAGATACTGTACTGTAAAGTACTGTACCTGTTTTTCCTCTTGCAGTATTATTTTAGAGCTGTGATGGTGAACTTTGGCACTCCAGGTGTTCTTGGACTTCAATTTCCAGAAGCCCAAGTCTCTGTGAATTCACACCAATGAGTTTATTGCGCAATACAGACAGTAAACCAATTCATGTGGATTCACAAAGACTTGGGCTTCTGGGAATGGAAGTCCAAGAACACTTGGAGTGCCAAGGTTAGCAATCACTGTTTTAGAGTCATTCCCCTTATTTCAAGTTTGTGGCGTGCTGGCCCACAGGGATACAGGGACTGATCCCGGTGCACCCCAGCGACTGGTGCCCCCCAGATGCAAGCAGAGGTAATGGGAATGTATGGGATTTCTCCCCCCCATCCCCCAATAGGCACCCCCACCACTTCCTGTCCATTGCTCTCCCAAGGTGCCCAGCACACCCGTTTCAAGTACTTTGCTAGAGCACCTTACCACAAAATCTTTTTTAAAAAAATCTTAATTCTCTGCTCTCTGGAGCAAGAACAGCTTTATATGCAGATTCTAGAACAAGTGAAGCAACAATCAGGCCTTTGAGCATATGCAAAGTAAGGATCAGCTGCCAAGGATTTTAAGGTAGGGGGTGTGAAACTGCTGTATTTCAACCCAAAGATGGAGAGTTCGATCCTGACCAGGAATCAAGGGACCAGGGATCAAGGGACCAGGGATCAAGGTTCACTCAGCCTTCCATCATTCCGAGGCTGGCAAAATGCTAATTACCTTGTGAACCGCCCTTAGAGAGTGCACTAAGCGCTACGGGGCGGTAGAAAAGGTGCGATTGCTTTGCTTTATTAACACAAAAGGAAGGCGGCGATCCTGCTCACCGGTTCCCCCGGCCGGCCCTCCCCCTTCTCTCGAACCAAGCGATCTGTGGATGCTCCTGCTCAGAGCCCGAGGCTCTGCATCGCAGATCAGGCCTGGAGCCCAGGCAGGGGGAGCCCGGGTGGCGCAAGGGAGGCGGTGGGTCACAAGGGGAAGCCCCGAACCGGTGAGTAGCAGCGACGACCGTCTCGTTCTCCGCCAGGCTTGGCCCCTTCTTCCCTCGTCCCCCTTTTGAGCTTCGTGTCCGCCTCCTCCTCCCGTCTGCTGCCTCCTTCTTTTCGTTCCTCCCTTTCTTTCCAGTTCTCCACCCACCTTCCCTTCTGGGAACTCATCGGCTTTTGCTTCCTCCTCCTCCTCGCTGGTCCTTGTCTGGTCCTCGGTTTATTTTAGAGTCGTCGTTCCCAGCCTTTTTTGACCCATTCCCAAAAAAGCATCTCTAAAATCCTGATTCGGTCCCCTTCCTTCCCCGGGACAAAGAATTCATACTATTCAAAAAACGAACTCCTATTCACGTGGATGAGGACGAAAAGGCCATTCACTGTTAATAACTCATGTTCGAATTGCCCCCCTGTGGGGCGTGGTGTGCCCCACGTTGGGAACCACGGTTTTAGAGGTTTCCTTCTGGATCCGATCTGGCTCGCTTTCGGGACTCTAAGAAGAGAGCGTGTGTGTGTGTGGTGGGGGGTCTACTTCTTTGTGTCCAGATCAAACTTTGGGCTGCCAAAATGAAGCCACCCTTCTTGGCTTTGTCGTCGATCAGAAGTAAATCTTCGTCGGTACGTGTTTCTGGGAACAATCGGCAGACCAGTAAATGAGCCGGATTCTGTATCTCAGAGAGGAGGGGGCAGCGAAAGCAAGCGTTCCCCCCCTTCTTTTCCGTTTGTTTATTTGCTTATTAGGTAAAGGACCAGTCGTGTCCAACTCCAAGCAGTGGTGGGCAGCAAAAAATTTCTCTGGCAAATCATGCCTGCCATATGACCATGTAATGTATACATCTGCAAACACAGGCAGCACTGGCTCTTTGGCTGTAAATGGAGATGAGCACTGCACCCTAGAGTCGGATATGACTGGCTTTTGAGCAAGGAAGACCTTGAACCACTTGCAGGGACAAAACCTGACGTCAAATTTGAATACCAATCAGGGATCTGCTGTTATTAGGTAAAGCTTGCCCTTGCTCGAAAACCAGTCGTTACCAACTCTAGGGTTCAGTGCTCCTCTCTGTTTATAGCCAAAGAGCCAGTGGACTTGATCCACAAAAGCTCACTTTAAAATACAGCAGTGAGTCTTTAAGGTGCCACAACGTTTTTGTCTTTTTGTTTTGTTTACTCTCTGATATGCTTCCACAGAATAAAACTTTTCAAATGGTAGCTGTGTTAGTCTGGACAGGGCAGGGAGGTGGGCATGGCCACCCAATTTTGCTAAAAAACCCAGCCCGAAGGCCACCCAATTTTGCTACACCCCCCTGCCAATGGGGGTGTGTGTGAACCTGTTGCTGCCCACCACTGAGTCTCTAGGGGACAGTGCTCATCTCCATTTATAAAAAGCCATCGCTTTTGCAGACATTTCTGTGGACATGTGGCAGGCATGACTTGGTGCTGGACTGCATGGAATGCTGTTACCTCTCCTGCTGAAGATACCTATTGATCTACTTGCAATTTCTTGTTTTCTAACTGCTAGGTTGGCAGGAGCTGGGACAATGATGGGAGCTCATTACTGTACATCAAACAGCACTCAGGTCTCAAATTGCTGACCTGCCGACCATCTAGTCATCAAGTTCAGTGTCTTAACCATTAAGCCACCACATCGTCCTTTCTATCGCCTCTTGGGATGCTGCTTATACGCCAAGCGGCCCTAACCTACAAAGACGATGCCATAGGATGGGAGAAGTAGAAAGGAAAGAATACTATTGTTAGGATGATGCGCCTTCTTTGCAGTTTGTAATGTTGCCTCTTCGAAAGAGTGGGGGGTGAAGTAATGCGGGGGGGTGGGGGGGTTGTGTGTTGGAGGACTGTCAGAAAGGGAGGGCCACGGGATGACTTGTCTTTGCTAACGTGTAGGCAAAAAGTTGCTGATTTCTGGCAACCCTGTGTGAATGGATAAGCTCCAGAAGGTATTTCCGAGTCGTGTCTTCTTCTCCTTATGCTGTATGCCTAAAGGGACAATAGCCTTCCGTGAAAGGATTTGTTATGGCGAGAGAAAGGGAAGGAGGAGAGGGATGGCATTGCATATTCCGCTTATAGCTAAAGAGTCAGTGCTGTCTGCGTCTGCGGACGTTTCCATGATCATGTGGCAGTCATGACTAGACGCTGAAGTGCTCGGGACCGTATTACCTTTCCCACCGAACTAGTACCTATTTATCTACTTGTGATTTCTTGTTTTCAAACTGCTAGGTTGGGAGGAGCTGGGCCAGACGACGGGAGCTCACTCCGTCGTGCAGCACTCGGGACTCTCAAACCGCTGGCCTACCCACCTTCCAGTTGCCAAGTTTAGTGTCTTAACCACTAAGCCATCACAGTCCCTCATGGGGCAGTAGATAAAGGTAAAGGCCACCCTTGCTCGAAAGCCAGCCGTATCCAACTCTTGGTTCAGTGCTCATCTTCATTTTCAGCCAAAGAGCCAGCGCTGTCTGTGTCTGCAGACGTTTCCGTTGACATGTGGTAGGAATGACTAAACACCGGAGTGCACGGAACGCTGTTTACCTTCCCACCGAAGTGGTCCCTGTTTATCTACTTGCAATTTCTTGCTTTCTTGCGGTAGAGAAGCTCAATCGCTACCGCTATGACACAAAAGGATGAGCCCAGCGCAGAAGAGAAAGTTAGGCGAGGAAACCCACCCTCCCCACTCGTTTCGACTCCCCTTAAAGAGACAGAGCCCCACTTTTCGAGAACTCCGCCTCCCCCCTACATTTCCCAGCGTGCACTGCAGGGAGTAAAAGGAGAGAAAGAAGGAAGGAAAGTCTCGAAGTGGGGGAGGAGTCTGCGGGTGGAAAGTGAGTATCTGTGTATGGAGAAAATCCCGCTTTCGGAGGTGGCGAAGGGTTTTTGCCGTGGGGAGGGTCGGTAGGGCCCTACTAGGAGAGGCAACCTGAGACTGGGAAGGGAGCAAAAGGGAGGAGGAAGGGGATCGGAGGAGAACCAGCACGGTCTGTACTAAAGGGGCCTTTCCGGAGGGTGTTTATCCATTATCATTCCAGAGGTGGGTAAAGGAGGGGAGTGTTTCTCCTGCCCTGCAAAGTGCTTGCTTTAAATAACGGGCCGTAGAACCAGATTAGACTCCTAGGCAATGTTCTCTCCACGGCTCTCTCCAAAACTTTGAAGGAGGCTGCTTGGGTTTCATTTGCTTTTTTTCCTGGAGCTGTGATGGAGTGGGATTCTCTCAACGCCGACACAAACATCCAAAGCATCTCGGTTTTTTGCTGCTTTTAAAAAGTGGTATTAATTGCTATATTTTCCTTTAGAATTCAAGGCCACCTGGTTTCCAGGCCCTGTTAGGAGTGAGACCGACTAGTGCAGATATTTGGTGCTAAATTTTGACCGGATTTATTTAAGTTCCCAAGCTGTGGAAGGGATGGCACAGTACAGTACAGTATCTTGAAATTCTTCATAGTCTCAGAACAAGGCTTTTAAATTTAAGGCTTGAATGAATGTGAGAGAACACATGGGTTATAGCAAAAGGTACCTGGGTAAGGAGCACTATCAAATGGGAACACGTGAGCTAAAAATTTGATTGTCTAGTTTGAAAGAATAGTTTTAGGCAGTTTGGAAAATTATAATACAGTTCTGATAAGAGATAGCAAGATAATTGTTCAGTAGGGAGTCTTGGAAAGGGTAACAAAATCTCCAAAAGTAACCTTGGAATGTTTTGCTTTGGTAGAATAAAAGAAACACAGTACTGTATTGAAATAGAGTTCTAGAGAGGTTTAGTAATAATAATTGCATGTCAGAAAATATTCTGGATTTAAAGGATTTTTACTGGAGAAACTCTGTTCAGGGGACACCCAAATAAGGTTCATTTCATGCCCCCAAGATCTTTTCCCACCGAAGTGGTTCCTATTTATGTACAGTACTTGCAATTTCTTGCTTTTGAAATGCTAGGTTGGCAGCAGCTGGGACAGAGATGGGTGCTCTAACCGTCTTGCAGTACCTAGGTCTTGAACTGCCAACTTGGTGGCCTTCCAGATAACAAGGTGAGCTTCTTAACCACTGAGCCACCACAGCCCCTAGAGCAGAAGTTCTCAACCTTTCAAAGCCAGGGGCCAGGTCACATTCCCTCAGACAGCTTCGGGAGTCGGACAGCCATTTCCCCCTTCTTCCACCACATGGCACTTCTGGGTGTGGTGGAGGCAGTGGGAAACCACATGAATTGGCACCACAGCTCGCACTCGGCCCATGGGCTGCAGGATGAGAATCCCTGCCCTACAGAGGTTTAGTCTCAAGCCATGTGTGATCCAGGTTTTATATCTTTGTTACTAAGTATTAGTTAAATCACAGTCCCAGATTAGAGCTAGTTGACCACTGTTTAAATAAAATATGAGCAAAAGCCCTGGTGCATAGACCAAAAGCAGAGAGGTAACAGCTTCTTTTTAGGCTGATAAATGTGATAAGCTTAATTTACTGACATTTGAACCAGATCAAAAGCTCCTGACCTTGTGCTAAATTTAACTAGTAGAAGAGAAGCTGTGTTAGTTCATAGTAATAGAGCCTTGTAAGATAGAGGCTGTGAACGGCACCTGTGTTGTGCCACTTGAGATTGCTGGTTGGTCCTTAAGAGGCTGAAACCCTCTCCATGCCTGCCACCAAAGATCTTGTATACAGAAAACAAAAACAAAATTTATTTTCCTGAAATGCTGATTTTCAGTGTGCAGAATTTTTTTTGGCATGAAATGTTTTTCACAGGAAGGCATCCAGCCACATGATTCCTCCATCTGCAGTCTGATGCAAGAGAGCACAGACATGGGTTTAGTGCTTCACAAAGGGC
Organism: Furcifer pardalis; assembly: GCA_030440675.1. Classification (NCBI taxonomy): domain Eukaryota; kingdom Metazoa; phylum Chordata; class Lepidosauria; order Squamata; family Chamaeleonidae; genus Furcifer; species Furcifer pardalis. Next base: position 4,780,379 of record CP126897.1, read on the forward strand.
CTGAGACGTGAGATCATGTGTATTTCTCTTTCCCCACAAATAACAGACTCACCTTCTTTCCATGTCCCCCCCCCCCCGTTATCTCCCCCATTATAATGATAGCGCCTCCTGCCCCCTAATTCAATGTTCCTCAACCTTTGGGTTTTGGACTTCAATTCCCAGAAGCCTACATCAGTATATAGGTTGATCAGTGCTTTGGGGAGTTGACCTAGGCTTCTGGGAATTGGAAGTCCAAAACCCAAAGGTGGGGAACACTGTCCTAATTTGTCTTTTTTTCCTTTCTGTACATGTTCTTTCTTTCTCCTTTTTCAGTATTTCTGAGGGGCAGAAGCTGATCCCCATTCACAGAAGACCTCTTCTAGGCCACTGCAGCCATGCCCCCTAACAAAGATGCTCCAGGCTACCTTGGTACACCTCCAGGTTTGATCTGCTTGCCACCCATTTCTGAGGATCTCCAGCTAGTGTGGACACAGGCAGCACAAACTAGTGACCTAGATGGCAACCAGCACTTGCTGCAGACTTTCAGCTACTTCCCGTATCCCAGCCTTTCTGATTTGGCCTTGCTGTGCCTGCGTCATGGCCTCCACATGGAGAAAGTCAAGGCCTGGTTCATGGCACAGCGGCTCCGTTGTGGAATCAGCTGGAGTGCTGAAGAAATTGAAGAGACTCGTGCTCGTCTCATCTACCATCAGGATCAGCTTCACTTTAGTTCCTTGCTTGTTGGGAACGATGACTGCTGGAACCAAGCTTGTAAGAGCCAGGAATATCCCCAAGCAATATCTGTCTCTGTCTACAACTCTGGTAAATATCCAGAGAACCAGCTGGCTTCTGTAAATTCCTCAAACCACTACATCACAGCCCAAGAAACAAGGGAACTTGGAAGGATCACTCAGGACACTTGGAAAATGAAGGAAAACTTGCTTCACCATGGCAAAGCTCAGGAGAATGGTGAACTTTCACAGACCCCTATGCATCTTCACAATACCAAAGATATCTTTTCTGGTGGCTACCTTCCCACTCCAAGTGCCAGTCTGGAGCGTAAGATTGAAAACTCTCACATAACAGTCTGGGATCTCCCTGGAGCTATTCCACAGTCCTCTGAAGCCACTGTTTCTGTAGTGAATGGTGGACACCATCCTATGCTACATCCGGCAGTTTCTTCTGTCAAAGCTGTCCCACCCACCTGTACGACTACAACCAGTGCTGTTGAATTGCACAGTCTTCAGAACTGCCAATATCCTGTGGGTAATCAGCAGCAGTCTCCAGGTCAGTCTTCAGAAACAGTGCGCAGACCAAGGCGAAAGTCTAAGGAGCAGTTGGATCTATTAAAATCTTTTTTCCTTCATTGCCAGTGGGCCAAAAGAGAGGATTATTGTCAGCTGGAGAAGATCACTGGGCTACCACGTGCTGAGATCATCCAGTGGTTTGGAGATACTCGTTATGCCCTTAAACATGGTCAGCTGAAATGGTTTCGAGACAATGCAGTGCAGAGTACAGAGTCTGCCTCTTCCTTGCCTCTTCCTTCACTGTATGCCAGCCATTCAAACACAAGCCCACTGGAGCGCTATTGGGCAACTCATCAGCGGTTACAGGAGAAGGACATAACAGCGCTCTGTCACGAATCAGGTATGGATGCTGAGCAGGTGTTGAAGTGGTTCAGTTCACACTCCCCAGCACCATGTGAGGTGGAAGTATGCTTGGGGGATGAGGATGAGATAGATGAAGAGGTTGCAGCAGCTATGATAAAAGAAGAAGATGAAGACTATGAAGAAGAAGATGATGATGTTGATGTTGATGACAATGATGATGATGAAGAAGAATGGGTTTCCTAGACCTCTTGCATGGATGCTAGAGATCCTGTCTTTGGGGAGTGGGTTTGAAAGGATTGAGAAGATAAATTAATGAGCAAAACTGAGAGCAAGGTCCCAACCTGCATGAAGCTCCTACCATCGCTCATGCTCCAAACTGGGACTACTATCATGTTTTAAAACCTGTCTATTTTTCTTTACATTTTAGAATTTAAGTAAAATCAGTTGCTCTGTCCATCTCTCTCAGTGGTTGTGTCTTTAATCACAGAGTTAAAAGAGAGCTGGAATTTGAACTTCCATCCCTCTTTCAAATTCCAGAGTCCCATTATATGAGTCCTTTCAGTTGTATGTTGTATCTGAAAATGCTTTTCTCATCTAGTTGTCAAGTTACCATCTGTTTATTATACTGATAGAATTGACATTGGTTTCTCCTTGAATTCTGTTAAGTGTTTTCATTTTGTTGCTGAATTTTAAAGCTGGGAACTTTCCTTTATTATAATAATCCTTAGAATTTAGATTTGGCATAAAGAGAACTTTGATTCAACTTTATCTCAGTTTTCCCAATTATTGTATTCCTGCTTCTAGAAAGAAGCTGGACAGTTATTTTTATTTCAAAGTCCTTTGACCTTGGATTCACATCTTTCAGGCATTTCCATGGCTATGTTTGCTAATCTATAGCAATACTTTTTTCTGTCCAAGTCATATATAGATTCTGGTACAGAAATTCTGAGTGCAGTTTATTTCATTCTGTAGGTGGAAACAATAGTCTAAACTAGGGATTCTCAACCTGTGGCCTGTGGGTCAAATGTGGCTTGCGGCGCCATTTCATGTGGCCCTCCACTGCCTCCCCCACACCTGGAAGTGCCATGTGGTAGAGGAAGGGCAAAATGACCATCCTGCCTCTGAAGCTGTCTGAGGGAGCGTGATCCGGGACCCAGCTTAATGAGGTTGAGTACTCTTGGTCTAAGCAATATGCTTTGCCTTTCCATTAAGATTTTTTTGTGTTTTGCTTTTTCAAACTAAGAATTCTGTACCATCAGAATAAATCAGTAAAATGGAATAGAAAGACTCCATCTTTCCCCCCCTTTCCCCCCCTGTAATTCATCCTTTCTTGGTTCCTTATATTTATTATGGGCCTTTGTATTTATAGTGTGTGTTTCAAATTTGATCCTTAAAAAAAAAGACATACCAATGCTTTACTTCTGAGAGTTGTGGAACAGAGTGGTATTTAAGATGATGTCTGTAGATTTTGTGTCTGAGAGGTGTGTGTCCCAAGCATTTTGTTTGACAAAACTCTTTAATGTTTGTTGCTGTTGCTTTCTTCCTATTTCTATGCACAATAGTTTTGCAGATTTCATGTGTATATCATGGCAGTTTCTTTCTTGCTATGTGCAGTCAACTTTTGTTCATCAGCCTTTCCCTTTCATGTCTTCTTACCTCACTTCATTTTTTATATATACTCATTTGCACCAGTTGGATAATTGTAGAAAATTAACAGCCATTGCCTTGTGAAAGAGTTCCAGAAAGGAAGGAGGCATCATTATTTGCTTATCATCCTCATTCTGTTTACAAAGACCACACACCAATTAAAATACCACCACACTCCAATATAATAGGGAGGATAAGTTAAAGTCAAAATGGATTCTGGGATCTATAAAGATAATAGGTAGGAAATGGTACCTACCTAATGTTAATAATATGTAATTAAGGATATTAATATTTGTTTTTAGAAACATTTATTAAACCATTTTCTAATTTTTACAGAACCTGCTTTTCAAAAATATTTATTAAACAAATTTTCTAATAATTTTTACAGAACTTCTACGAAAGCAACACCCATTTCTCCTGGCAAGAGAAACTGAAAATACTGTAATACGTTAATCAGCTATACACAAAGAAAAAGATGGCACATATCTTGTACAATTCTTTGTGAATGATTTCCAAGACCATAACTTGTTCAAAATGTATTGAAGCAGCGGAATAAAATAGACTGACATCTGGAATAATTACTCAATAAATAGCCAAAAAGAGTATTTCAAAGACTTCTCTTGAGACTTAGTTTTGTTTTAGAAAAATAATTAATTTTCTGTCTTTCCAAGCACATGTTTCTGATGCTCACCTATCCTCATTCTACGGAACAGATGATTGTAGACAAAATAGTCCCATGTTATTTGCAACCAGGATCCAATAAATAAAATTATCAATTGTATACGATGATACCAGCTGCATTCTAGTAACTGGCAATTGCAAGGATATCTCTTTTCTAAACAAAATTATCTGATCACAGTCTGAGAAAAATTATTTGAAGATCCATAGGCAGTATAAAGGACTGTAATGAAGAGTCAAGGTAAAGTTATCACGGGTGCCCAAACTCCGACCCCCAATGCCAACTCATCTGGCCCCTGACACCCTTGTCACTCCTGGAAGCAGAAGTAAAACGCATATGGGTGTGTTTTCCGCTTCTGGGAGTGGCGACGGCGGCACAGGTTGGATGAATTGGCATGGGGGGGGCAGATCGAGCCCATGGGCTGTAGTTTGGGCATTCCTGGTTTAAGCAGAGAAAATGGCAGCCTAAAATCTATCTTATCCTGTTGAAAAACATCTGTTCCAAAACAGATTTCAAGGTGCATTTTACTTCTGCTTCTGGTGGGAGAAACTATGTGACTGGCCCACTGAACAACGTGACCAGCCCACACCCCGAAAAGTTTGGGCACCCCGGTCTATCAGCTTTACTTTAAACCATCGGTTTTTCAACAGAAACCTGCAAAGGTTTATTAAACCACTGAAGTCCATCCTAAGTGAGATGTCACCAGACACTGCTTGCTTTGTTTTGCACAAAAGAGAAGGAATGGTGCTAGTAGACAACTTCAATCAGGCTTCAAATGGCAAAGAATGTACACTTTCAGATGTCAGGCCAGAAAATCCTACCTCATTTATAATGGCTGATGAAGTGCAGAACTGATGTAGTTGTCCTCATTATTGCTGGTGGACTTGAATGACAGGTGAGTGTCTGGGAGAAAGTGATGAACTGATTGAATAGAGAATCTTATTGCTGTAATAAACTGAACAATTCAGTTATATTATTTTTTTAAAATGTTAGCGGGAAGTAATGCATTTCAGGCAATACAGTCAAACCTTGCATAAAGAGCGTTTCGCTTAAAGAGTAACTTGCTTAAAGAGCAGAATTTTCTCTGAATGTTCGCTTCGCTTAACAAATAAAACCAACCAAAAACTCGCTTAACAAATAAATCGGGGTTCGCAATCCCCCCCCCCCACACAATTGGTCATTTACAATGGTGTTCCGCTTAAAGAGCAAACTCACTTAAAGAGCAATCCTGTGGAACGCATTATGCTCTTTAAGTGAGGTACAACTGTACATACCTCTGTTAATTTTAGGAAAGAGTGTTTGCTATACAGAACAAAGATCTGGTTCAGGCTGAAGACTTGAGCTTTTACTCTCTTTTGTCTGCTTTATTTCCATGGTGAGGTGTTTGTTTGTTTGTTTTTTTTTTGGGGGGGGGGAGGAATAGAGGAATGAAAATTTGTCTGATAATCCCTAAACTTTGAAACATTAGATTGGGAAAATAGCAGTTACTCTTATATACTGCCCTATAACGCTTTAAGTACTCTGGGTGGTTCACAAGGTAATTAGCATTTTACCCCCAGCATGCTGGGTATTCATTTTACCAACATCAGAAGTATGAAAGACTGAGTCAACCTTGAACCGTGTCAAGATCAAACTCACAACTCCAGCAGTTTTGGCTGCAGTGCAGCAGTTTAACCACTGCACCACCAGGAGGTCATTAAAGCTACAGCACAGTACTGTATTTGCAAATCTATGGATTAGCAAGAATTATACCCTGTACCATTTATCCTGTTCAGGAAATTGTCGTTTTAAAACAATATTTCATATTTTCTCTGTACTTTGCATAGCATTCTGAGGAATAAAATCTAACTGCCATGAAAAACATCATCTATATAGTAATTTCTCCAGCCATTGGTTCATCATTCTGTCTCATGCTCCTCTGGGTATGGACTGATGTCATGGCTTTTCAAAGCCCTCTGTTATGAAATCTGTATTCATCTAGCCCAGTGATGGTGAACCTTTTAGAGACTGAGTGCCCAAACTGCAACCCAAAATCCACTTATCTCAAAGTGCCAGCACAGCAATGGGAGGAAGGAAACATTCCCATTGGGCTGCTGGGCAAAGCAAACTCTGCTGGGGGGAGGGAAGAGGTGCTCCCATTGGGCTGTTGGGCAGAGGGGTGGGGCAAATTCTGTGCTGGGGTAAGTGCACAGGTGCCTACAGAGAGGGCTCCGAGTGCTACCTCTGGCACACGTGCCATAGGTTCACCACCACTGATCTAGCTAATGGGTTCCTAACCTTTTCATCCCGTGGGCCTGACCATACCCCATAACACCTGAGTGGGCCTGACTATGCCCCACAGAACCGGGTGCATTTACAACAGCTGTGGGTGCATTTGCATCCACTTGTGGGTGTGGAGGTGATGGGCCAGATGAAAGGTTCCATCCCGTGGGCCATAGATTAGGAACCCCTGACCTAGCCCCTAATGGGAGGGTTCTGAAAAAAGCAGGTCACATCCTCTTACCTGTTATAAAAAGATGGTGTTGAATGAGGAGTAAATCTCAGCTAGAAAAGATAAAGGAAAATGATCACAAAAATTATCCTAGTAATAACTTCATACTATCCAAGTTTTATTCAAACAAGTTGCCTCTCACCTGTATGGGGCGCAGCCTCTCGGTAATCTGACTTTCTGGCATAGATATGCCCTCTCTCCCCTCTGTGGGCCAAAAAACAATATGGAATTGAATGTTGAAGTGTTGTTCAGTCGCACAGTCGATTCCGACCCTTTGCGACCCCATGGACCACCGCACGCCAGGCATCCCTGTCCTCCACCATCCTCCTCAACTTGCCCAGATCTGTGCCCATTGTGTCTTCAATACCATCTAGCCATCTCATTTTTGGCCGCCCCCTTCTTCTTTTGCCCTCCACCTTTCCCAGCATCAAGGGTTTCTCAAGTGAATCCTCTCTTCGCATTTGATGTCCAAAGTAGTTTAGCTTCATCTTCACTATTTGACCTTCTAAGGAGCAGTCAGGCTTGATTTCTTCTAAGATTGACCTATTTGTTCTCGCTGTCCAGGGGACTCTCAAAACTCTTCCAACACCTCATCTCAAAGGCATCTATTCTTCTGCGCTCAGCTTTCCTTATGGTCCAGCTCTCACAACCATACATTGCCACCGGGAATACCATTCCTTTGACTATATGAATTTTTGTTTGCAATATGATGTCTCTACTTTTTACTATGCTTCCCAGGTTTCTCATTGCTTGCCTCCCAAAAATCAGTCGCCTTTTTATTTCATGGCTGCAATCACCATCTGCAGTGAGCTTTGATCCTAAGAAAGTAAAATCTGTCACTGCTTCTACTTCTTCCCCATCTATTTTCCAGTGACTGATAGGACCTGTTGCCATTATCTTGGTTTTCTTTATATTGAGTCTCAAGCCAGCTTTTGCACTTTCTTCTTTCAACCTAATCAGGAGCTTTTTTAAGTCCTCCTCACTTTCTGTCATTAAGGTGGTATCATCTGCATATCTCAAATTGTTGATGTTTCTCCCAGCAATTTTGATCCAAAATTGTGATTCCTCCATGCCTGCATTGTGCATTATGTGCTCTGTGTATAAGTTGAATAAGCAGGGTGACAAAATCCAGCCTTGTCTTACTCCTTTTCCTATTCAAAACCACTCTGTCCTTCCGTATTCTGTCCTAACTGTTGCTTCTTTATTCATGTACAGATTTCTCATGAGGTATATAAGGTGCTCTGGTATTCTCATCTCTTTAATTACTTGCCACATTTTGTTGTGGTCCACACAGTCAAAGGCCTTAGTGTAATCAATGAAACAGAAGTAGACTTGTTTCTGATATTCCTTTGTTTTTTCCATGATGCAACATATGTTGGCGATGTGGTCTCTAGCCCCCCTGCCTCTTCTGAACCCCGCCTGCACTTCTGGTAATTCTCTCTCCACGTGCTACTGCAGTCTATCCTGTATTATCTTGAGCATCACCTTGCTAGCGTGTGGGATGAGCTCTAAATCCTTATTGCATTATTGTAACACTCTCCACTATAACTTCTGCTAAAGAGGACTATAATGTAAAGTGATCAGCAATACTTATATGGAGAGACAATAGAGGGGGAAAAGATGGAATAAAAGGTGTTTTCATGACATGGTGCCCTTTCCTCACCAGTAAAGATGTTGAAATTTAAGTTTGGGGTTTCCTGTTGCTGCCCACTGTTGTTAGTACTTTGTTGTTGCCTCACCGCAGAAGGCTGTAGGTTGAAGACATTCATCCTGGGGGCATGGGAAGAAAAGGGAGAGGCCCTGAAAAGAATGGTCGAAAGAAGAGTAATATATACACATTGCACTGGCAAATAATAATGCACATTTTAATGACCAGGTGATGGTAGCATCTTAGAAGGGAATGCTGGCTCCCATACCCTGCAAACTCACCTGTAGAATAAGCCTTGAGTGGAAGCTGGAGAAGGAGTAGCTGCAAAATAGAACTTAAAAGTTTCATTGCTGAAATAAATGTTAGTGAATCTATAGAAAGGTGATGGGAAGAACAAAGTTGAACATATAAGCCTTATTGTGGGTATCTAATTTAAGATGAGGGACTGTGGTGGCTTAGTGGTTAAGATGCTGAGCTTGATGATTTGAAGGTTGGCAGGTCAGCAGTTTGAGACCTGAGTGCTGCATGACAGAGTAAGCTTCTGTCTCTGTCCCAGCTCCTGCTAACATAGTTCAAAAGTAAGAAACTGCAAGTAGATAAATAGGTACCATTTCGGTGGGAAAGTAAATAATGTTTTTGTGCACTCTGGTGTCTAGTCATGCCTGCCACATGTCCACAGAAATGTCTGCAGAGGTAGACAGCACTGGCTCTTTGGCAATAAACAGATGAGCACTGATCCCTAGAGTCAGATATGGCTGGGTTTTTTTTAGCAAGGACAACATTTACCTTTACTAATTTAGGATGAATACTGTAGATTAGAAGGATATCAATCAATTTTTTGGCAAAGTAAGATATTGTTTCTTATTGAGAATTAATTCCGATTGTAAGATATAATGTGAGGTTTGCCTGCTGCTGATATTGTGCCCTAGTAACCTTGGCAGCATAATAAAAAAAGTAGAAACATCACCCTGCCAACAAAAGTAAGCACAGTTAAAGCAGTGGTCTTCCCAGTAGTCATGTATGGCTGTGAGAGCTAGACCATAAGAAAGGCTGAGCACAGAAGAATAAACACTTTTGAACTGTGGTGCTGGAGGAAGCTCTTGAGAGTCCCCTGGACTGCAAAGAGATCAAATCAGTCAATCCTAAAGGAAATAAATCCTGACTGCTCCTTGGAAGGACAAATACTGAAGCTCAAGTCCTTTGGCCACCAAATGAGAAGAGAGGACTCACTGGAGAAGGCCCTGATGCTAGGAAAGATTGAAGACAAAAGTGGGGGACAGCAGAAGATGAGATGGATAGATGGCATCATTGATATGCTGGGCGTAGATCTGGATGGGGTATGGAGGATGGCAGATGACAGAGGAGCCTGGCATGTGGTGGTCCATGGGGTAGGTCACAAAGGGTCAGACTTGACTGTGCGACTGAACAAAATGAATTGTGTTTGAGGCAATGGCCAGTGGCAAAGGCCTGCAATCTGTTATTTCTCTCTCTGTGTTGCCACCTTCTGGTTTCTTATATTCATAGCAAGAAACCAGAAGGTGCTTCTAATTTCTTACCATTAATGCTTCTAATTTCTTACCATTAATAGAGTCTGCTGGGGTCATCCTGTTGACTCCTGTGGCATGCTGAATAAAAGTGAGATAGCTCAGGTTTCTAAAATGTACTTAGAATATTTTACAGAAGTATTTAAAGCAGTTCATATGGTGAAACATTGCACTGTTTAAACATCTAAAAATATTTTAATCTGAAAGTTGCATCTGCATTCTTCCTTAAATTTTTGATACATTCTTGTACCATGTATGTCATACAGACAAGGTGTTCAGCAACATCTCCAGACTTTTGGAATTATCAGTGAAGAAGGGTGGCAAAGGAAACATTATCTAAAGAACCCCTATTTTCCCTTTTCTGAACTCTAATTGAAACTGCTGTCTCCCTAGGGGTGGTAGCCATAAAATCATAACTCTTTTGTTCTGCCAAGATATTTTACCACTTTCCTCAAAGCCTAGGTAACACACATTGTTATTGTTCAACTAGACCAGCAGCTTCTTTGCATCTGAATGGATTTGACCAATACTTTTTAGCTTCCAGAACTCTATATGGGTCTATAAGGACCAAAGCATAATATTTCTCCTATTGTATGACAACAGGAAAGTACTGGTGGACACTTACACGCCAGTTCACTGGGTGACTGCCTCGGGAAGAGATGGACTCCATGGAAGAGGAGCGACTATAACAAATGCAGAAAAAGCCAAACTGTTGGTGGAAAGATAAACACACAAGCAAGCAGACAGTATCTGCACATGGCTCTAGGCAAGAGGCCTAGATTTTTCCATTGAGTGTGCACTGTTGAGTTAGATCTGACTAATGGTGACACTTTCCAGATTTTTCCTAGGTGGAGAATACACAGAAGTGGTTTGCCCTTCTTCTGGGGTTGTCCTGGGATTGTGCTGCTTGCCCATGGCTACACAGCCTGGCTCTTATGCTAGGAAACACAGTGGGGATCAAACTTCCAACCTCTGATTCTGCAGCCAGGTATTTATTTATTTATTTATTTGCTTTGGGTTTTTTTTAATACCACCCATCTAGGAAAATTCCCACTCTGGGCAGTACACCTACATATCTAGCCAAAATAGATTCTTCAATCCAAAATTCTTATGTTATTATTCGGGAACTGAATGATGGAGGGAATTAATCATCTGTAAAAGAACGTTGCTTTTTACAAAGGAAGGAAAAATGCATACAGTATATTCCTTTGGAATTTCTTATGCTCCTACCTGACAACTTCGCTGGAGCGCTGGAAAATAGGTCGTGGTGTAACTGAAAGTATAAAACAGTTAATTACTGTGGAGTAACGGCATATTATCATAGAATGACATGTTGGTTTGAATTATCAACAGAGCAATGAGATAATACTACTAAATGTTTCTTTCTTCAAGGACCGAAAAGATGTGTTCAGCTACTAACTTCTTCCTGGATATAACAGAGAAATGCTTCAGTATACATTTCGTACATGCACTCCAGATTTCATGTGTGCCCATAGGCAGACACATTTACAGTGTTTTCTCCCCACCACCCCCATGATGTAAAAGTACAGGACAAGAACATATCCACCCAGATGTTTATCCCATCCAGAGATAAAAGAATGAATCCAAAGTTGCTCAGGATTCCACTGCATGCCAACAAGGGGCTTGTTTAACTACTTACCTCTCTGTGATGGGGGAGTGATAGCAACTGGCCTTGGGGTGCCATTCCTGTACCAAATTAAAATGAATGTTGTTCAGTGAAAATATGTTACTTTGACAGAGATGTTTTAGTTGTCCTGTTGTTCTCACATTCAGTTTGCTTCTGTTGCCAGAAGGAGCCCTGGTGGTGCAGTGGTTAAACTGCTGTCCTGCAACCAAAAGGTTGTGAGTTCGATCCTGACTAGGACTCAAGGGTGACTCAGCTGTCAATTCTTCCGAGGCCAGTAAAATGAGTACCCAGCATGTTGAGGGGAAAATGCTAATTAATTTGTGAACTGCCCAGAGAGTGCACTAAGCATATAAGTGTGATTGCTTTGCCTTGCCTACAGTTCATGTGCTATAGTGTCTTATGAAGTCCCAAAAGTACAGTCTGAACAAACTGACCTGCTACCTTCCCGATGTCTTGGGGCAGCCTGTTGAGAGAAAATGGAGTTATGGCAGGACCCAGAAGTTCATATAATACAACGAAGAGTTTATTCACTTTATCATTTGTTGTAGAGAAAACAATATTCTTTCCAGAAGAGGCCATCAGGCACCAAATAATTAAAAATACTAAAGTCATACCTTCAAGGCGAGGTACTTCTTCAATTCTCTATTTTCCTTCTGAATTTCCTCCAATTCCCTAAATTGGGAAGATGCATGGAAGGTACTAATTTGTTTTAGCATTTGCATCACTCTGTACTTCCTCTCTCACACCACTAGTCCTTACTGGAGAAAGTTTTGACAATACTGGACAATTAAGGTGAGACACATCTCTCAGAGATAACCGAAATCATTACTTCCATTTCACAAATAATTAGCACTTTCAGAGATAGTAATTGGAGTCAGAAGGGAGCCTGGAAATGGATTTCTATGTAAAAAGGAATTTTAAAAGAGTAAACATGTGCTTAGCCAATGAGCTATAATCTCCCCAATTTATGAGCTATTTTCAATCTTTATCAGAACAGTCTATCCTGAGACCAGTGGATCTGGTGAACTCATTATAGTACATTTTTCAGTGCACGGATTCACACAGAGATTAAAATTGGCCTAACAAATTACCACTCGAGCTCTGATTCTGTGCAGCTTGAATGCAGACATCTCACTCAAAGGGGAGAATAGTATAATCTAAATTGGTATGATTTTTTTGTTGGAGGGGTACAGGGTTTCTTATGCATTATTGTGAGCCTCCCAGAGTTATGCTTGCACCAAATGGATGGGGTATAAATCAAATAATAAATAAATAATCATTGTGGCTCACAACAATTGGCTTATGTTAATGTAATCAGACAGGACAACTGTGATACAAATACCATTTTTCTTACATATACCAGAAGATCCTCCTTCTTCCATGTCTAGGCCAGAGATGAAACTGCCAAAATGAAGGCACCTTTTGGTGAGTTCATTCTGTAGTTCCTTTCACCTGACCAAGTATGAAAAAGATTAGCTGGCAACACAAGGTTGCTATTACCAAGGGTTCACCCAATTGTGGTTCAATAATATCACAATCTTCAAAGAGGTTCTTTCTGTGTACCCCTATCAGAAGATAAATCAAGGCCATTTCTAGTTTATTTATTTATTTTATTCAATTTGTATAGCTGCCCCAATCGACATGCAACTCTGGGCGGCGTACATAAAAATCCCCAACATTTAAAACTGTAGAAACCCTTAAAATTCCTAAAAACACTGGAAAATTACCTCCCACTGCACCAATTAAAAACCTAGTTAAAAACTTATAAAAGCATGATCATGAGTTAACTATTGGCAAGATTTTCCATATTATGTATTTTGATAGAGAGAGGAATGAGTGTACAGTGCAAAAATGCCAATATCTTCTTGAATATTTTTATTAATAATATATTTTCCTTACCCATTCTTGAAGGAGCTTATATGGTTCTCCTTCATTGCATGTAATTCTCACAACAACCCCATGAAGTAAATCATGCTAAGAAAGAATAATAGGCCCCAGTATTAAACAGCAAGCCCAGTAAATGAATGCCTGGATGAATCATATAGTTTAGGTAAAGGTCACTCTTGCTCAAAAGCCAGTTGTATATGGCTCTAGGGTACAGTGCTTATCTCTGTTTATAGCCAAAAAGCCAGCACTGTCTGCGTTTGCAGACGTTTCTACCACCAACTAATGCTGGCTCTACTAAGACCTGTAGTCATGGCTAATACTGTTTGCTTTTTTTCATGTGAACACAATCTGCATATCTCACTTTTCCTGGGTAGACAGTTTCTGCACAGTTTGCTGCAGGGCTCCGATAGCTTTTGAAGCATTGTGTTTGTAGAAAGATACTAGCAGTTCCATCTGGCCTTTCTGGAACATCCATACCTAGGAAGAAAAAATAATAATAACAAGGAATGACATTAGAAGATTTAAATGTGTATCTTCTGAGAAGAACACATTGGAAGACTTTGACTTGCTGTAGGACATGAAGAATGACGTACACAACCTTTGAGTTCAAGATATAGTTGAGAGAAGGGATGTTAGAGATGAATAGAGCCTAAAACTTGTACGTAAGTGGTCAGAATCAACCCTGAAGCCACAGTAGAGTAGACAAAAGGTGAGGAGCCTGTGGACTTCCAAGTGTTGTTGAAATTCCATTCACATCAGTCAGCATGTCTCATGATCAGAATGACAGGACCGTAACATAATAGCTTGTTGACAGGTACAGGTACCAGTGGTAAAGACATTTTTGGGGTGAAGGACTGTGTTTTTGTAAAGCAGTGTTACATAGTTTAATACAGTACTGCTGTTTCCTTGAAAGGAATTCTGTTTTGCAACCCAGAAGCCAATAAAAGTAATTGACCAAACTAGGACAGGTAATACATTACTAAGCCTACTGCAATGTACTGTACAGTACAGTATTGTGAAAACATGCAGTAGCAACCGTGAAATAAACTCACGTAAGCACTGGCATATGTTGTAAATATAAAAGATATGAAAAATTACCAGAAAGTACTGGAAGTGCACAGCTTTTGAAACAAGTACACTTTTCTTGGAAGAAAGCCTCCCCTGTTACAGTGCCCTCCCTTTGGAAGTCCCTTCTCTGTGGAGCTTATCTGGCATCTAAAACTGTTGTCCTTTGAGCAGCAGTAAGGACATTTTAGGCTTGCTAAATTTTGTGTGTGTTTAACTGTTGCTGGTACATCATTTCTAAGTACTGTACTGTACTTTGTATCTTTAAAAAAAGCCCTTGGGAAGGATTGCCATACATTGGAATTGATTTGTTGGCTCTTAATTATTGACAAATTATTTTGGATGAAAAGAGTGGACATTGTCTGATGATCCATTAAACAAGTGCTATATTGCTCTCATCAGCATACAATTCTCTCATTTTTATAAGCTATCCTGTCATTTCTCAAAACTGCCACATATTCATTGTGTGTTATTTGTTGCTGTCTCTCCTTTTCTTGTGTTGTCGTCCAATTTGCCAATAACCATCATTCATTGTAACGTTTAAGGTTTTGAGAAAAAGTCCCCAAATTATCTGGTTTATCACACTTACTCGTGAAATATGAGCAATATAATTGAGTGCTGTTTCTATAGGGTTTTTGAAAAACCTTTTTTCTTCTGGTTTCATCTGAGGATAAGAAGGCAGAGAGATGAAAATAAGAACTAGACCCTTTATGACTACCTAAAGAAGTAGCAGAAAGAAGCAACAACTATGCAGTTCATCGGATACTGAGATTCAAACTATCTCCACCTGTTGAGTAACCTTTAGTATGATTTACCTTTTTCACAGCATGCTAACCCGAAACCAGAGAATTTTGGCTTCTCATGAATGTATGGATATACTGTATACCATTCTGTCAAATAAACAAACCATCTACCTTCTATTATTGGTTTGTTTATTGTGACATGTAAACCATTAATTCTGGCTTGTATATACTATACCTGGACAAGCCAGTATCATAAGCTACGAACTAACCATGATTCTGGAGAAAGACAGGGAAACCTTGTCCAATTCTGTCCCTCACTCTCCTTTAATAACTATTTTATTAATGGTTTAAAGAGAGAGGATTTTTTTTTAAAATGCAATATAGGAAATGTTTGTGCATGTAAAGACCTTTTGTACACTGATCTATCCCCAGCTTCTTCTTTTTTTGCCCCATGCAAGCAAGCAATTATGAGATTCTGTGGTGTTCCCTCCGTAATATGGATTACTTAGAATTTTAGTTGCATTTTAAAGGGATAAGATTTGACATCATCACACACTCAAATGGGAAAAAAATGCCAACCCAGGATTGAATGTTGAGTAGGATTAACATGTTTATATATATACATTAACCAAAATGGATGAGTATAAATAGAACATTCTACATTTCAGCGCTGGCTCTTTGACTATAAACAGAGATGAACACTGAACCCTAGAGTCAGATACAACTGGCTTTCAGGCAAGGGCAGTATTTACCTTTTTACATTTGGGAGTCCAGAAAAAAAGCTGATAATACTATCGTAGAGAAATCACAACTTACATTATCATCCAGAAACAAATATTTGCAGCTTGTTCCACATGACAGGCACTTATCTATGAAAATTAAAGTGTAAATATTGTTAGTATAAATCTCCTGAAAATTAACAGAGATAATATCAAGCATTCTGTGCATATTAGCCAATTTTCAAAATATTTTTAGCATTCCCAATGTTGTATTAATATTGACCACTTGGATTTTAGAGATTAAAAATTCTTAGAATGTTTCCTGATGTCATGTGACTACATAATGTTACTAAGAGGTAACCAACACATGATCAGTGAGTTTCCATGTGCAGGCTCCAGAAGGCTCTGGTATAAAGGTTTACATTGCCAACTTTCTTCTGAGGTTTGTTTTATTGAAATCATTGTCTATACTTGTTCTGAGATTTGAGACTGTCTAAATGTATCTAAAACATGGCACAAGCACACTATATTTTCCAAAAGGTGGTTGTGTCAATATGTTTCAGAATGTATAACAAAAACAAAGGATTACACCCAGTGGTGGGCTGCTCCTGGTTCGTACTGGTTCACCCAAACCAGTAGCAGCAATCCGGAGGGGATCGACAGGTGGTGGGGTGGGGTAGTAAACCCCCGGGTGACCGGTTCGGTCACCTCTCTGGCCGCTCTCTGGATGTTTCTTCCAGGCAGCCCAAAATGGCTGCTCAGAAGTGCGCATGCATCAAAACTCCATTTGACGCATTGGGACTGAAAAATAGAAGTGTGCATGCGTCAAATGGAGTTTTAACTCGTGCGTACTTCTGAGCAGCCATTGTGGGCTGCCCACAAAGGGCACAGCAGCTGGGGGAGTGGCAGCAGCGACAGCCTTTCCCTGGCACACCGCTGGGCTGGGCCTAGCCAGGCCAGGCCACGCTGCGCTGCCGGGCTAGGCTGTGCTGCGCTGCCGGGCTAGGCTGCACTGCCAGGGTATCACGCTGCTTTGCCGCCATGCTGCTGTGCCGCCGCTGTTCCTGCCTGCCTGCCTGCCTGCCTGCCTGCTGCTCCCTGACCCAAGGTAAGTGACGGGTTTATGTTTGGGGTCGGTGGGTGAGTTGAGGTGCGTGTGTGTTTTATGTAGTGTGTTTAATGTCTATTTTAATTTGTATTTTAACGTGTTTTTTATGTCTATTTTTATGTGTACTGTATTTTTATTTTATTTTTTATCTTTTTATTTTTTTACTTTGGCTCCGCCCACAACATCATGACATCATGGTGGTGGCTCCACTCATGACATCATGATGTCATGATGTCGGCTCCGCCCACAGTGTGGTAGTAAAATGTTTTGACAGCCCACCACCGATTACACCTCTTGAAATCTAACAGATTTATTTTGCAATAAACTTTCATAGATTACAGTCACCTCATGAGACACACATAATAGAATATCTAGTCCACAGGTTTATATATCCCATATACTGTATGTGGTTGTGGGGGAGGTATCAAAGTAAAATGGGATACAGAAGATGACAAATGCTTTCTCTTGGGTCTCCCATAGTATTGGATATTCATTGACTTGTTTATCTTCTAATGGGATATACAGTACGTATGTCATTCTCTGCCTTATGGGTCCCTCTTCATTCTGCACAGTTAAGAGCAGGGTGATCTCTACGCAACAGAATAAACTAACATAAATCTGACACCAGAAGTCTAAACACACACAAGCCAATGTCAAAACATTTTCCTGGAACATTCTGACACTGGTCTCAGAGTGGCTATTGTAGAAAAAGTTCAAAGGCAGATTTGATAAAGAAATGAATTGGGAAATATCCTGAAAATCTCAGTTTGCAGTAAAAGGCTTAAACAGAGATGAGAGTTTTTGGCAGACTATATATGAGTAAACTGTTTTTCATTGCAATCTGTTCTCATTGCCAAAAGCAGTGTGTGCAGCTTTGATTTTTTTCTTCTCCCCCCCCTCCCCTCCCCCAAAGTACATCTCTGCCTCTTCACAATTACCGGTACTGTAATTCTTTTTTGACAATAGGTTGCTTTACATGTCAACAACAAAAGCCTAGTAATGGTTTGTGTAATCAATTGCAGACGTTCATCATTAGCTAATGACGCTACTTACAGCCAGTGTGTCTGTATGATCAACACTTTCAACTTTAATTACCAATATTAAAAATGTAACTGTCATCTTCTATGTCTCATTTCATTTTATCACTTTCATTCTGGGACACTTTATACGTAAACCCACGTCAAAACTATTATACCCCAGGTGTCTGAGGAAATTGATTGTAATCCATGAAAGCATACATTGAAATAAATTTATGAAACAAAGTATCTGTTTTGTTTCATGTTTTGTTTGGTTTGTTTGTTAGATGTGTCACTTTGTTACTCTTACCTGTACCAGCACATTTTTTGCAAAATATGTGTCCACAGCTAGTGACGTAAAAGTCAGACCCTTCCTGACAGAAGCACTGATTGCAATGAAACCAATCCATCTTGCAAGAAGTGGGAGGTGAAGTGGATATGCTATTCAGCTTCTGTTGGGAAAAGTGGGCCAGAAGAATAAATCAGATTTTCTTGGGAGAGGGGAAAACACAGAGATTATGGCAAATTATGAAAATGAGGTGGTATTGGAAAAATAATATGAAAGAGAGGCAGGAAATTGAGAAATGGTGAATTGATATACAGATTGTTTATGATAAATTGTGGATAGAATATAAATATCAATTGAGATTATGTCAGGGACTATGGTGTCCTCATGTTAAAATGTTATTGCATGTTGAATTTGTTAGACACCTTTTAAGGAAATACACAATAGCAATCTTGTAATAAAATACTCTCCCTTCCTGACACAGGTTTAAACTTAGTTTGTCTTATTTCTTAGGCCTAGGGAGGATTACAACAATTTCATAGGGCAAACCTAGCAGGAAATATCTCATCACGTATTAGTAAATTTCTGAACGTAAAGATCCAATAATTTAAATTGCACAGTTCGGCATGCCTTTGAGGACCAGCACTGTAGCAGAAAATAATAAAATGTTTCTCAATGGGCAACAGTTATATTGCATTCTTATACTGTACAGGGATCCAGTGTTTTGTGGAATCCCCGCAGCAAAAGTAAGATTAATTTTTAGGTGTAGATATCCATTATCTTTGTTGTTTTTTACATGGCAGCACTGTCCATCTGCTGAAAAATCATTTCTCACATAGATGTCATTAAAATGATGTCTCTGCAAGACCAGCTGTGCCACAGGATTCAGGATCTCTTACTTTTATACTGCATTGATTACTCAGTGGTAGGTAGCATGATGGCTTCCAGATGTTTTAGACTATGATTCCCATAAACCACAGACTGCATAGCCAGTGGTCTGTACAGTATTATGGGAGATATAGTCTCAAATGTTACTTACCCTGACATTCTGTTATCCTAGGTGTGAATTGTGATTAAGCAATAGATTTTTTGGAAGTTTTCAAAATTGTTGGGGTTTTTAACTCAATGCTATTTATGCAGATCTATCTGTAGGTAGGTTTGGATATATTTTCTCCCTGAAATCTCACATGGCTGCTGGCAGTCATTGTCAGAAATTCCATCTATTATTGTGGCATCTCATCCTTCTTGGCCACAAAAATAAATTTATTTATTGTTTATGGTGTGAAGAGAGACTGTTGGTTTTGTTGTAACAAAGTTATCCAGCTACTGACTGAAAACAGGGGAAACAAGGTGTCAGGATAAGTAGAAACTAGTATTTGGGGCAAAAATGAGACAGCTGGAGTAAAGCATACATCAGGGATTCTCAACCTGCGGCCCACAAGCCAGATGCAGGCCACAGCACCATTTCATGTGGGGACCCAATGACTCCACCACACCAGAAAGTGCCATGTGGTGGAGGAAGGGCAAAATGGCTGTCTGACCCCTGAAGCTGTCTGAGGAAGTGTGACCAGCCCACACCTTTAAAAGTTTGAGAAATCCTGGAGTACGTTATAAATGAAAATATGGCAGAGAAATGTATATTTGAAAGTTTCAACACGCAGGATGGTTTGCAATTACAGTATTGCAATTCATTCTCCTAACTAATTATTCGATGCCTCCCCCCACCCTTGTCCCAGTGAGAGAGTAACTTTCCCCCAATATTTTGGAATAGTGGTGTGTTAGTCTATGGTTGAGGCACATCAGGGGGAAAAAGTCTGAAGAAGTGGACTTGATCCACAAAAGATCACAGCAAAAATATAGCAGTTATTCTTTAAAGTGATGCAGTGTGTTTCGTTTTCTGATATGCCTTTCGCCCAATAATCCATCTATTTTTGCAAAGCTAATGCTCGCTCCTGTGTCACCAACATTGTGAAGTCACAACTTATAGTATCCTGTGATAAAAGAAACGGTTCTCTTTACAACTACTACACCCTTTCCGTCCGTTTCCCTTTCTGACCGCCTCAGCGTGGCTGGAACGACGGTTAGAAAAGGCGGGAAAACCCTTCGTGAGCCGTTAAAGGGGTGGGCGGGGCTTAGGAGCGGAGCGGCTCCGGGGGGGGGGGATGCTTAGGCGGTGACAGGCGCAAATGGCGGGAATTTTTGATGGGTTTGAGGTGGAATGAGTCAGATAAAATGGAGAAACAAAAGAGGAGAAGGGTTTCAATTTTGGGGTGACGATGGGGAAATGCTAAGAAAGAGACAGAGAAAGTTGAAGAATCGGAAGGAAAGGGAATACCTGTACTGTTGTTTGGAAATGGACAGGCAGGTTCTGAGGTGAATGAGATGCTGAGGGACAGTTGAGGGACGGATACTTATTCAGGGCTAGGGTTACAGCTATGTAAACACTTTGGTTTAAATTTATTTATTACATTTTCATCCCGCCCATCTGGGATATTTCCCACTCTGGGGGATGTACAAGTAATAACCGATAACAACATTAATCAAACAACAATAAACTAGAATAAGCAACAAAATAAATATCTGAGGGCAAGCATGCTTAAAACTGACCAGCTAACTTAATGTCAATGGCATGGGATTCTTAAAGGCTTTCTTGAAAAGGAAAGTTTTACCGTAGGTCATTTTTAAAATCTCTACAGAGCCATGAAAATCAGTGAGTCATTTTGGGCCAACCACCCCTCTCCCTGGCCTGCTTTGCAGGGTTGTTGTAAGGATAAAAAGTGGGTAGATGAGGAGCCATTGGCCTCACTAAGTTTACTGGAGGAGAGGCAGGATAAGAATCTAGTTGTGCCCCCACCATGGCCTTGTTTATTGTGCATATGAACATTGGTTACTCATTAATTACATATATACAGCAGTTAGTCTTTAAAGTGCTACAGTTTTTTTATTTTGTTTTGCTTTCTGATATGCCTGAACCACAAACTAACACGGCTACTATTTTAAAAAATCATTAATTACATTTCAATCAGTCCTCAAAATGGTGTTACATGCCTCTCTCCCTCTTTCTCCTCATAGCAGTCCTATGGAGTAGGTCAGGGGGAGGATGATTGTCAGGTCAGTTAGTGACTATCATATCTCAGTGGGGACTTGATTTTGGATTACCCCAATTTCATTCTGACACACTATTATTTAAACCACTCTTGAGTCTATAAATGCTGTACAGCCCTTCCATGAAAGGAGTGATCCTGATTAGCTTTTCAGTGAGGAAAGTCCTATGCCCATACAGCTGTATGTACATCTGGATGTTTCTCTCTTGACAGGATATGTGCAGCCAACAAAGAACATGGCCAACACATGCACTTGAGTGCTGGGACTATTAACTGCAATACCATTCTGTACTTTCAAACAGGAAAACGTGCTTGGGTCATATAAATCTAACACAAGAGCGTCAAGCAGCACTAAATCAGTTGCAGAGGCCAGGACAAATGAAACAGGATACACAAAAGAAGCAATAAATAGACTTGTCTGTTTATATGTTTAGAAAAACATGTTTCTATCCTTTTTTATTCCACAAAAGATACACTTGCAAAAATGAAATAACACAGTTTGTAAAAAAAAAATAGTCAAGGGCTGATAAAACAGAACTATAGTTAGCAGGATTAAAATATGGTATAAATATGTTAAAATAAAGCCATCTGTCCATATCCATGTCTGCACCTGCTGTACTTTTCTTTGCGGCAGGGCAAATATGACATTAAAGATTATTCTTCAGAAGACCATTCTAAATACTAGCAAGAGCAAGCAGATTTTGACTGTCATATAAAATGTATTAACATAGGCATCAGATACACATACCTAGAGAATATGTTCCATAGATTGGATACCACTAATGGAAAAGTTTCTCCCTTTGGCCACTTATTGAACCTTCCTGATCCCTTATTTTAAGAACTAAAAAAGGCAATGTGAGGAATGCAGATGAAGAATTTTCTATAATCTAGAGCAGGGGTCGTCAACCTTTTTAAATTGGGGGCAGTTCCTGGACTGGTGGTCCCCCTGCTGTAAATGTGGCTGCGGCTGCCATAAATGCGTCCACTTCCAGTGGTGGCAGCAGCAGCACTTGGAGCGAGGGTGGGGGCCAGATGATTTGGCACCATGGCCGGATATGGCCCCCAGGCCGTAATTTGCAAACCAGTGGTGGGCATCATCAGGTTCGCACAGAAGAGTAGCGTGCCTTGGCGGGGCCCCGTATAAAAATTTGTTTGGGGGCCCTTAGGAAGGGTAAAGATTTGTTTTGCTTACGCACGTTGGGGGCCCCCGTGCCCCTGGGGCCCCGTATAATTGATACGGCAGATACGGCGGTAGCTACGCCTCTGGGTTCGCACCAGTTCGCCAGAGCCAGTAGCAGAAATTCTGGCTGGCCCCGCCCATCCAAGTTTTGAAATAAAGTAGTCCTAATTTGGGTGCAACACAGGGCTTTCCCCCTGGCCATGCCCACAGTGTGGTAGTAATGCCCACAGTGTGGTAGTATTTTTTTTTTTGAGCCCACCGTTGTTGCCGACCCCTGATCTGGAGGGTGATGCTGTGGGGTGCAACTGAAGAAAAAGGAAATGAAGGATTAATGAAATGACAGGCTAAGCCAGGAATGAGGATACAGTACTGTACTATAGTTAACATCAGAATAAGGGAGAAAGGCTGCTGGTAGAGAAATGAGAATGCTAATATGGAAATAAAGGTGCTAAAAGAAAGCAGCTGATGCAAATTAGCATTAAGAGAAACAGGATGTCAGAAATAGATGAGAAACCCTGCAGTGCCTTTGACAGGTAGATTCAATGAGCCAAGTGATTCTGAACTATAATGATTACAATAATTGTGTGCCATCCAGTCAATAATGACTTATTATTAACTCAGAGTACTCAGATGTGTTTTACCGTTTTCTTCTTCTGGAGGTATCTTGGGATTGTGCACCTTGCTAAAGTCTTCCTAATCCAAGGAAAGCTGTATCTGTCCAACATTGTCTTTTGTCCATACAAGAACATTGCCAGAAGAAAAAGCTGCAACCCTAACTCCTTTTTTTTTTAGGGGGAAAAATAGGAACACTAAGAGTTCAGTCTGACTCCCAAGGGGAAGCTCCTGTTAACAAGTAAGAATGTACCGGTAATCTATTTTGTGATTTATTAGCGATGTGGTCCTTAGAATTTTTTACCAGTAGGAGGCAGAACAAGCATCAGTACCCTTTGCTGAACAAAGATTTTTATAGAGGCATTTTAATTGTGGTTGCTTACTCAGGAGCAGTGATGTAGTGGAGACCAGAGCTCATGATATAAGAAAGCTGGCACTTTTGATATAGGCAATTAAGACCCATTAATCTGATAAAGAATCTGCTTCTATTGGAGCTGAAGCCTGCTACAACTAGTTTCTTGATATAGATCAACACAGCTGTTCTTCATTTTAAAATATTCCTTGGGGGTGTTATGATGACAGCTTTTATTTAAAAATACACCACTGCACAGGTGCTGAGGCACAACCATCATGTACACTAAAGTTTTGCTTTACTTTGATTCCTGCATTGAGCAGGAGTTTGGATTTGATGGCCTTAAAAGGGCCCCTTCCAACTCAGTTATTCTATTATTCTTTCCATTTTTATCCTATTCTTTCCTATTTGAAGTGTTCATGGCACTGAACTGGGCTATAGTCCACAGAAGATTATGCCATAGGACTCTTGTTTTATCTGCAGAAGAACTATCCCTTTGCCCCTCTGGAAACTGTTTGTCTTGCAGTTGATACTGAGCCATTGCCTGATTTTCTTCTCTTTCCCTGCTGTTATTGTCTCTCCTTCTTAACCCTGACCTTTGTTCTCTTATTTTCCTGCTGATATGATTATAAAAGTGTTAAGGTGTTCCCCAAAGCTGGACTTCACCCCCACATTGCAGGAGAAGGTGCAGGATCAGCAGAGATGCAGATTTGCCAAGCAAGGGGAATTGGGGACAATGAACAGAAGGAGCAGATTATGTTGCGAGGGAAGCAAGAAGCAAAAGAGGTGGCAGGAAGTTGGGGAGGGAGTTAATGCTATGTTCTGTCATTTTAGTTTTTTCATCTTCATTTTTTGCCTGATGCCTTCTCCAATTTTAAAAGCTGCTTGGAGTATAATAGCAACAGTATTAATAAATAAAGTGAGCAAACTTATCATCCATGTTTTTCATATTGAGTGAGATATTGGGGTGCTCCATCTGTGGAAGCGAAAGACTAAAGTTGTACATGAAATGTGTATAATAATAATTTTGTGTTTGAAACTATTCTGGGTTGAAAGGTTTTTTGCTGGAGAAATTCCGCTTGGGGGACACCCGAAAGAGGCTCCTTTCATGTCCCCAAGATATTTTCCCACCAAAATGGTCCCTATTTATCTACTTGCAATTTCTTACTTTCGATCTGCTAGGTTGGCAGGAGTTGGGACAGAGATGGGTGCACAATCGGTCATGCAGTACCTGGGTCTCGAACTGCCGACTCGCCAGCCTTCCAGCTGAGCCAGCCACCGCAGCCCTACATGAAATGTGTTATACTAAGCAATAAGAGGATAAACTCAAGCTTCTGAACAATGAATAAATTGTGTGATGTGAATGGACAGCTAAATATGTGTGTGGAAGGGTTAGCATGATTAGTCAAAGAAGGATAATTTTCTGTACATATGTCAGTGTATATGTTTATTTCATGTACAGGATGAATTACTGCATGTTGTCATTTGCTGGAGAGTCAGTATGAAAGACAGAATGATAAACTAGGGCAGTGATGGCAAACCTTGACACTCCAGGTGTTCTTGAACTTTAATTTCCAGATGCCCTGATCAGCAGGAGTGCTGACTTGGGCTTCTGGTAATTGAAGTCCAAGAACAAATGGAGTGCCAAGGTTTGCCATCACTGAACTAGGATCTAGACTAGTGTTTTCCAGCCTTTGGTTTTTGGACTTAAATTCTCAGAAGCTTAAGTCAATTCCCCAAAGCACTGATCAACCAATGTACAGTGGTACCTCGCTTAAAGAACATAATGTGTTCCATGGGATTGCTATTTGAGTTTGCTCTTAAGCGAAATACCATTGTAAGTGACCAATTGTGACTTCTGGTGGTGGTGGGGATTGTGAACCCCAATTTAGATGTTAAGCGAGTTTTTGGTTGGTTTTAGTTGTTAAACGAGGTGAGCATTCATAGAAAATTCTGCTCTTTAAACAAATTAGTATCTAAGCGAGATGCTCTTTATATGAGGTTTTACTGTACTAATTTAGGCTAGTGGGAATTGAAGCCATCCTGTGGGGCATGGGCCCCATGTTGGGAACCACTGGTCTAGATTCTAGATAAAGGTAAAGGTCACCCTTGCTCGAAAGCCAGTCATATCTGACTCTAGGGTTCAGTGCTCATCTCTGATTATAGCTGAAGAGCCAGTGCTCTCTGCATTTGCAGACATTTCTGTGGACATGTGGCAGGCATGCCTAGACACTGAAGTGCACAGAACACTGTTTCATAGACGGAATCAAATCTCCACTCAGAAATAGAAATTCTCAGGTGATTGGAAAGGCAGATTACAGCTTGAACAGGTGTACCTCAAAAATATGTACAGTTGCCATGAAATCAGAGTGATTTAATGGTATGTAAGAACAATCCTTTCCAAGATACTTTACAAAACTGTGGAAAAAAACCCTGACCCTAATCTGGAGATTTTGCAATCTGAAATGACACTGGCAAGAGTTGCAATGGGAAGGAAATAGG
Source organism: Furcifer pardalis (assembly GCA_030440675.1). Lineage (NCBI taxonomy): Eukaryota > Metazoa > Chordata > Lepidosauria > Squamata > Chamaeleonidae > Furcifer > Furcifer pardalis. Next base: position 4,806,199 of record CP126897.1, read on the forward strand.
AAAGAAAACAAGTGATCATTACCAGAAAGACAACTAGGGGAAAGAATAAAAGGAGACTTTTTAAAAAATGGGATTTAGAACCTTAAAGTATAACAGTTCCAGTAGTTAAAAATATTTGGAAAGAGAAATAAGGGGGGGTGTAGAAAGAGGAATACGTACATATATAACACAGTCACTAGATTTAGGTACTGTATTCTAGAATAAGATACTACAACAACAAAAAGAGGCAACCAATTGTTTCTTCTTAAATAAATAAGGCATTGATTAGCCTGAGGAATTAGCTGCTTTAAGGCCCCACAGGCAGAGAACATTATGGGAATATGGGCCATATCACTTGGGACTGTGTTGGAAATGTCTTGGCCTCTGATTAGGAAGCTCCATAAATTATTTAGTTCTACTCAGGTCGGTTGTGGCAGGTTGTAACACTCAGGTACAGAACTGGTGGGTCTGAGAGGCGCAAACTAATGTGAATTCTTCCGCTTCCCCCCCCAACAGTGGGCGAGACACAACCGTTGGTTCTTCTAGACAAGTATGAACAAGACCGTAAACCGGCCAGAATTGGGTCAGCCCCTGCGTGCTTTTGAAGGGAAGCGAGATGAAAGTAAGCGATCTTAACTACACCGGCTCTTATTGATGAGTGTTACAGAAGCAAGGCAAGAGGGAGGAGCTCGGGCGGCTCGATATCTCCTGGAACCAAAGACCAACGCCCGCCCCGCGGCTCCGGCAGCAGCCGGTTCAGCCACATGAGCAGATTAGAGAGAGAGAAATATCGGAAGAGAAGAACACAGCGAGAGAGCTGGGCTGAGAAGGGGAATGAGAAAACCTCAGGACAAGGAAACGAGAGAATCCGCAACAATCCGAAAAAAGAAACAAGCTGGGATGAGAGAACATCTGGTTAGAACCCGGTTCAGGAGTCCTTTGAGATACTGAGCCAAACGAAGATCTCAGGAAACCTTCTGAGAACAAGCGCTGCTGTGCAGAATGAAACGGTGGTACATGCGTAGGAGCTGAGCAAACAAGATCAAACCTGTCTGTTGCCACCCTCGCTTCCACCTTGGCTGTCAGCAGAAACTTCACAGAAGAGAGGCTGAAACTGGGAGAGATTCAGAACCTCCTCGCTGCTACTTAGAAATACCCCATTGGAGAGAGAGTTCCCTGATACCAGAACCAAAGATTGGTTACCTGCTAATACTCACACCCAAACTTTGTAGAGAGATCCAATTTGGTCCTAACAAGTTCGAGATTAGAACCCAGACAACTCGTGCATTTGATAGTACTAGAACCCTAGTTTGGGAACAGAAGCAAAATACTGTACTGGATCTGGCCAAAATTTGAAACTGACACTTGCAAAGGCAGAAGCTCAATATTAAATCAGTTACAAAAGGAAGTTGAAATTGAGTTAGCATTGCCCAAATGAAACAAAGATTCTAGAAATATTTTTTGGAGCAGTTTACCTAAGACTACTTTTGCAACACTGAAGAAGCCTAATTGGACCAGAATTTACAGAGCACATCCAAAGTTTCAAAAACTAAGAAAACCATCTACAGTGACTAACCCAAAGATCCTTTAAGTTCAGTGTCAATAACTCAAGGCTACCTACCTGTTGAAAAGTAAAAATCTTAGAGCGAAAACACCATGGAGGATGGACCGCGGCGGCGTGCTGGTTCCGAGAAAGGTTCTGCTGGCCCAGACAAATCAGGAGGTGGTGGTGTTGCACTCAAGAAGGAGATTGGGCTAATGAGCGCATGTGGCATTATTGTGGGTGAGTGGGGATTTTGGTGGGATTTATTCTATTTGAATGAGAGAATATCTTCTCCTAGCAGTCAAGAAACAGCTGTCAGGCTTGATTATACCTTTTGTACTCTTTTATATTCTGATTTCTCTTTTTTTGGGAAAGAAATGAGGGACGAAAGTGTGTTTTATTTTAGCTTCCTTTCCTATCACAGCCACCTTTTCTTATTTCTATGTTTATCTTACTTTCTGCTCTTTCTATGAATACCTCTAGGCTATCAGTTTGCAACATCAATCTGATCAGAGCCAGTTTTTTCCTCCCTAAAGCAGTTCCAGTGCTACCATCTGAACTCTTTCTAACTCTTGTGTGTTGAGTTTACTTTAGTGGCAAACCCCCCCAAGTTTATTTCCTTTACCATTGCACTCTAAACCATTCCACATTTTGAGATCCACTCAATTGCAGGTTCATGGTAGATATGAACAAGATTGCTCTGAATATGTGGCTACTCAACTCTGAAAGCTGGGTTTCTGAGGTGGACACACAGTGATGTCCTCCAATTGCTTCTGCTTGAGATGCATTTTAGTGTATGGAAAAAGGATTTCCCTTCAAAGCTTAAGGCTTTATGGCTCAGTGGACACTAGCCTCAAACCTGCCAGCAGAGCAACACAGAGGCAGAGAATGGGCTTGCAATTCTCTTAACTCAGGATTTCTCAACCTTGGGACCACAGATGTTCTTGGACTTTAATCCACAGAAGCCCTTGATCAGCAGATGTTCTGACATTGGCTTCTGGGAATTGAAGTCCAAGAACACCCAAAGGCTCAAACCTATTGTCTTCCACTTCACTGCAATTGGGAAACCAGCTTTTGCAGCATGTTCATTTCAGTGTGGTCAATTTCACTCCATCTGGCATTGATTCAATAGGAGCAGGAAGCCCACTGGAAAAAATCTGGGAAAGTTGAGGAAGGAAGCACATAGGAGTAGAGAGAAATGGAAGAATGAAGAAATATCACTAATGCATTGCATATGTACTGTATCCAGTTCTTGAGCTTGTCCCTCATTTGCTATGGGCATTATGCTACAGTGTAGTGGAAGATTATTTTCTCATCAGGTTACAATAGGATGACAAACTATAGCTTTACCTACAGTATTTCTTATTCTTTTTTCTGTGTATATTCAGGAAGTGGAGATGGAAAGTTTAAGGCCTAGAATTAAACTGGCCCTTAATTTCTCCAAAAAACCAACCCAAGTTTGTTGAATGTTCCTTTCCATATGATCAACTCTAACCCAAGCCATCTCACTTCCACTGGCCTATTGCAATGCAATCTGACACTGCATTATGGCTGCTACTTGACCCATACCTCTGCCCAGCCCTTTGGCATTCATAACTGCAGAAAGTTAATCTTCTTAATGAAATGGTGGGAATATTCTGTGCCAGACGAGGAGAAATACAAAATGCATCCAAAAGGATGAGAAGCTGGACAGTTTGTGCTATGAGAATTTGAGTCAGCAATGTAACAATGGAGAAGAGTAATAATATAGTAGGCAGTTGCATATAGGAAGAAATAATTTATTTGTTTAGACAAAGAAAGCTAGTTCCAGATGAGGAAATTTGACTATTGTTTTAAAATTCTTAAAGAGAAATGCAACCTCTACTTCTGTGTTTGGTATCTCTCACACACTTTTCTGTATGCATTGAAATGTTGCTTCCAATTACAAATTCAAAACATTTATCTTTTAAAATAACTACCTGCATTGGCTTCAAGGCTTGCTTCCAGGAAGCTGTTGACTGGGATAAGACTCTGATTTAATTAGGGCTGGGAACAATCCTAGGTCAAAATCTTGTCACTTAGTGCAGTAAACTCTACACTAGAGTAGGAGTGTTGAATCAGTAGGGATTTGAGAGTCAACTTCTTCATGAGTACATTGATTCAAATGGGTCTACTCTGTGACTTACTATGCTACATAAGTAACAGTAGACCCGTTTGAATAAATCATACTTCTGGAGAAATTCATTCATCCAATCACTATCAATTAAGTGGGCTTATCTTAACGTAATTATTATGCCAAGCAACAGGATTTTTGCCACTGGATTATACAAACCCGGAAGTGGCCTCAAAGTCTGTTTCCTGAGAAAAAGAAAGGGGTATGGTTCTAAAAGTTACAAGTAGCAGGCAAATAAACATTCATCCTCAGCAACTCCAGACAGGATATTTGTGAAGTGCATGGCATTTGGAGCGTTTGATCTTCAGGCACAGAACTTGTAATCTAAAAACAGACTGTTAAATCCCAAGTCCTACTTGCTTAGAATTAATTGCTGGTTGTTGTTGTCGTTATTGATGATGATGATGATGATCGTCTTAAGGGGTTCTCAACCTTTTCAAGCCGAAGGCTGGACCACACACCCTCAGATAGCTGAGCGGGCCACATTGGCGGTTCCCCTTGCCATAAATGCTGCCATAAAACATGTCCGCTTCTGGTGGCAGCAGCAGCAGCAACACAGGCCACATGAAATGGTGCTGTGGGCTGGTGCCGGCCCAAGGTCCGTAGGTTGAGAACCCCTGGTCTCCACATTTGACTTAAAGGGACAGGATTGATAGGCCACAAGTCCTCAATGAATACAAGAGAATCTATTTTAAAGTACAAAAGTTTAAAATATACTATTTGTCATTAAAAGCAATGTCTACATTTCAGAGTCACACTGCGAGTGGTGTGGCATACAAGTTGAACAAATAAAATAACATATAAATAAATAAATTCCCATCAATATTAGTGAAATATTTATCCTTTGCAATTGAGCATAAAATAAGATAGGTTGAATAACAAAGAGGTGTCAACAGTTTTCATTTTTAAACTTTTTATAAATGCAACCCAAACATGAACATTTCCAGATTTTTTTTAACTCAGCTGAAAATGGGTTGACTAAGAATGGGTTCTCATGTTGATTCATAAAGAAATTGACATTTAAATGTCATCCTTCCTCCTAAGATACACATGGTAATTCTTCTTTCAAGCACTTGACTTCCAAATTTGTTGCACAGTAGTTTGCCCCACCCATTGTCTTCTTTTACAAGTTTTAATACTCAGGCTCTTTTGTTTCTCCTTCAGGTAACATCATTGGATCAGGGATCTTTGTATCACCCAAAGGTGTGCTGGAGAATGCAGGCTCCGTAGGGCTGGCTCTAATAGTATGGATTGTAACCGGTCTTATCACTGCTGTGGGAGCTCTGTGCTATGCAGAACTCGGTGTCACCATCCCCAAATCTGGAGGCGACTATTCCTATGTTAAGGACATCTTTGGGGGACTGGCTGGGTAAGAAGGGGAAAGGGAGAGTGGAAATGTCAGTGGGTGGCTTGGGTGTTGGTGGAGAATAGAAATCAGGATGAAGAATACAAGAGGATGAGAAAGGCAAGTTGGACACCTCTGTTACCCATTTCTTTCTCAAGGTTCCTACGGCTGTGGATTGCTCTGCTGGTGATCTACCCTACCAATCAAGCTGTTATCGCCCTCACCTTCTCAAACTACATACTGCAGCCAATCTTCCCTACCTGTCTACCCCCGGAAACTGGACTGCGACTGCTGGCTGGAGTCTGTCTTTGTAAGTAATGAAGCTGCCCTGCTAGCATCACACAGAGTTGGCCCGGGAATAAACAGTGACCTGAGTTAAGCGTGTCTTTGCCATGCCCATGAGTTGTGGTGGCAGAGTGGTTATGATGCTGAGCATGACAACTGGAAGGTTGACAGGTCAGCAGTCCGAGACCCGAGTGCTCCATGATAGAGTGAACTCCCATCATCTATCCCAGCTCCTGCCAAGAAATTGCAAGAAAGGTAACAGTGCACTCTACCATCTAGTCATGCCTGCCACATGACCACGGAAGCATCTGCACATGCAGAGAACGCTGGCTCATTGGCTATTAATGGAGATGAGCACTGCCTCCTAACTGGCTAACAAGCAATGAAGACCTTTACGTTTACTTTGCCACAACCAAAGATCAGCTTCACAAGGCCAGCAAGAAGATTTATGAGTCGTGAGGGTGGTGTGACTTTATAGCTGCCCCAACAAGGAGCCATGCGTGTGTATACAAGACTGGAATATCAAAGGCAAGTTTTAATGACATCTTAGAGTTATTGTCTTCAGCTTCTCTTTGCCCTGGGATCAAACAGAATAGTAGATGAGACTTGTTTATTCTAATAACATTGAGTTTATTCAGATTGGCTTTAGCTTGGTAGCATCAGGCTTTAGGGGAAAACTGATCATCATTAGGACCTGGTCATGTGGTGAAGTGAGTGTTAAATCATGCTCACGTTGGCTTATGCGTGGAGCCTACACCTAGTAAGTGAACATTATTAATGGCTTGATCTCTGTGCACATGCTGACACCCTACTGTGAAGTAGTCTTGGATCGTTATCTGAATATACCCAAAGATCCATGGATATGGTCCAATCCCTTCTAACAAACAGCAAGCCCATCTTTTAAACTGGGAGGAACATTCTTTTTCCATGCCCTAGAACATGTGTACAGTATTGATGGCCATCCTACTGTCTATATGTTATGTCTGTTGTTAAGGGGCTGCAGTAACACAATGGTTAAGAAGCTCTCCTTATTATCTGGAAGGCTGGCAAGTCAGCATTTCAAGACCTGGGTACTGCATGACAGGTTGAGCATCCGTCTTTGTCCCAGCTCTTGGGGACATGAAAGAAGCCTCAGTCAGGTGTGCCCTGAGCGGAGTTCCTCCAGCAAAAATCCTTTCAACCCAGAATAATTTCTGACATGAAATTATTATTATTATATGTATTGTTATAAATAACTGAATGAACCTATGAAAATTAGTGTGATCTTTGGATTAATGTATTTGGACAAAGAAAACATGTGAATCTCTCCTTAGTCCCTGGAATTTACTGGTGTTATTTTATTTATTTATTTATTTTATTTATTTATTGAATTTATTACCCCGCCCCACTCGGGAGAACCCGACTCTGGGCGGCTTACATCGTCATAAAACAGAGGTAAAAGATAAAAACATATAAAATCATGAAGTTTAAAAGATTATCTAAAATTATTTGAAGTACACTTCCCCTCTCCCTAGGCTCACCGCCCCTTCCCCTCTCCCCTTTATCTCAGCGATCCCATTTTACAGCAGTGTTATGAAACTGAAATGGGGGCGACCAACATCCATATATAGTAGAATATAAATATGTAGAATAAGGCATTTTGACTGTATGCCAAAACCAAAATTATTTGCTTTAATGGGAAAACAAAACAAACTATGTACATGTGACTTTTAATCCATATTAATTACATTGCTCTAGTCATGAGATCTGCTGTTCAAATAATGACAATGAATGTTTTCAAAAATAGGGCACATGCTATACATTAAAAAAATAGGTCCAAAAGGAGGCCTTGGAACCTCAGTATGAGTCTAAATTTGAAAAGCGTGAGCTTTTCCCTGCAGCTATGAGTTAAGGCAAGCCAGAGTTTTATCCTGAGAGCCCTTTAAGATCTCTCTTAAATCTGATTCACGGTTTCCCCTGAAGCTACAAGGAACGGCGTATCCCAAGGGATAGGTATTTCCTGACAGCCTGACGCATCTTCCCTTGTGACATCTATCCACTCCTAAACAGGCTTTCTCTTGCTCAATAGCTTCACAGTTGTGCCATCTGAAGCCGGTGAGGAGTGGGCAATTGTTTGTCCATGATCTCAAGTAATCCTTAGGAGGGACATTCGGTTGCTGAGGTTGCTTAAGAGCATCAAATTCTAGGAAGATCAGGAACAAACTGGTTTGATTCCTTTCTTTCCAACTCCATGGCAGGCGGGTGGGGGAGGAAGGATGCCAGAGAGGGAGTTTGGCTGAGGTGCTTATGTGAGCCAGCTGCTGCAGCTCAGCAAGAGTTTTATTAATCAGGTCAAAGCCAGTTACTCATGCCTGAGTCAGCAAAAAAAGGGGGGAAAGCGGGGGGAGGGGGCGCTGGGGAAAGTAATGGAGTGGCAGGGCAGAACAGAAATCTATATACCCCAAAACCCCAGCAACAATTATCTCTTCCTGATGGGCCTTCTGCCCAAATGTGAGAGGATATAGAGCAGAAAATAAAACAATAAAGATCAGAGTGGACAGCTTGCAAAAGGAAGGTTTTTTTTAATCCTCTGGATCTATGAATGTTGCCATGAAGAATTGAAACAATAGAGCTGAGAAGTTGGAGCAGAAAGGGGGAGTTTTATAAAGAAAAACGGCACAGGGAAAGGTTACCTTAGGTGACTAAATCAAATTTATTTATTATTTATTTAGTGTATGGCACGTGTACATATTGAGTCAACATATAACAAGAAAATCATTGGATGGTAACTACAGATGGTATGAGCTATAAGTAGAAATTGGGTAGTGTTGCCAGAGCTCTGCGTTATCTGTGTGCTGCCGTTTTCTGCTTTCTAGCTGACGTAAGCAAGAGCCCTAGAAGTGGGAAGAATGTTGTTTTCCTGTACCAGTCTTAGCTTGGTGGCTATAGAATGGCCTGGATAACATTTTGAGTGCTATAAAGGGGAAAGAGGAGCACTGAGACGACCTCTCTGAACCAAGTATTGGATCTATTTTGGTTATGAATAAGATGGCACAGTGAGTGATCGGGATCAGCCATGAGACCGTCTGTGCTGTAAATTTAGCAACAGCTCTGCATCACACCTTCTTGATCTAATGTCATCTCTAAGATTTTTGTCTCTGAAAGGATCCCAGGAACATAGAGACTTACTGTCCTTTCCTCACTCATGCTGGGTGTCAGAGATACAGTACTAAGAAATAAAAGGACTTCCAGAAATTTGGTTTTTAGCCTATATAGATTTGCATATACTATACCAGGAGTGCCCAAACTACAGCCTGGAGGTTGGATTCAGCCCCCGACACCAATTCATCCGGCACACGAAGTTGTCATAGCTCATGGAAGTGGAAGTAAAACTCTCCCTAAACCACATGACTGGCCCGCAGCCTGAAAAGTTTGGGCACCCCTGTACTATACTGTATAGCTGCCATACTGTGATGCCAATGTCACCTCTAGCCACCTGTCTCTTAAGATCTCCTTTTCAGTTTAATTGAGCACCTTAATTCTTCTCCCCACAAAGAATGTCACAAAATTTCCACAGAATACCACGTTCAAATCAACCCATTCATATTAAAGCTATTATTGGCTCTTCCTATGATCACATTCTGAAACTCTAGCCAGTCTTAATCTATTTTTGGAATCTCACAGCCCATTCTAGCTGTTTATCTTAATAGCAATCATGTTTCATCAAGGATTTATAAAAATAGTTGACTTATTTATATTTTTATATACCACCTTTCTCCCCATGGGGCCCCAAAGTAGCCCACAATAATTAAAAATATAATAATAAATGTAAAATATTATGAAAACTATATTTTTCATTATTTGGGGGTCCTCTTGGACTCACGACTCCTGCTCGATGAGCAGGTGGCAGTCGTGACTAGGAGGGCTTTTGCACAACTTTGTGTCATTCACCAATAATGCCTGTTCCTGGACCAGGACACCTTGCTTTTGGTCACACATGGTCTGGTCACCTCCAGACTGGATTATTGTAATGCACTCTACATGGGGCTGCCCTTGATGACCATTCAGAGGCTGCAGCTGGTTCAGAACGCAGCTGCCCATGTAGTGATGGGGTGCAGGCGTAATGCCCGTGCCTCACCCCTGCTACGGGAGCTGCGTTGGTTGCCAGTGTGCCTCCGGGTGCAATTCAAGGTGCTGATAATGACTTTTAAAGCCTTACATGGTAGTGGGCCAGGATACTTAAGAGACTGCATCACCCCAAGGATATTTGCCTATCCCACTAGAGCAGACCTGAGGGGCTCTTTAAACATACCAACTGCCTCTCTAGCACTAGAAGAAGAGCCTTTTCAGTATCCGCTCCGGCCCTATGGAACCTCCTGCCAGTTGAATTGCGTCTCCAGACAGAGCTACTGCCCTTCAGGAAAGAGCTAAAAACCTGGCAGGCAGGGCAGGTGGGGGTTGATAGGGAGCAACCCCCTCTCCGCCCTGGCTCATTTAGAGCATGATTATTCATGCTTTTAAAAGTTTTAAACTAGATTTTTAATTGGTGTGGGTGGGAGGTAGTTTTTCAGTGTTTTTGGGAATTTTAAGGGTTTCTATAGTTTAAATGTTGGGGATTTTATGTACGCCGCCCAGTGTCACATGTTGATTGGGCGGCCATACAAATTGAATAAATAATTTTTTTAAAAGATAAATCAAATTTAAAAATAATGTAATTGTAAAACATTTTAAAACCACTTATAAATATCTTACATTTATAAATAACTCATTATAAATAACTTTGAAGTGAAGGAGGGCAAGACTCTCTCTCCCCCCCCCCCATGTATGTTTTGCCCATTGGATGCACTTAATTTAGATCTCATCCATTCCATGGGGCACAAGAAAATTGAGTACCTAGTGAGATTCCACAGGCATTCAGGTTATAAGATCAATTGCATGTGGTGGGAAGATGAACAATTGTCAGACCCTCAAATTGTTAAAAGCCTTGCTAAAACAAAGGCAATAGAAGGACAAGAGGATAACGATTTCTATTTCCTCATTATAACCTTATATCAGAAAGGAGATCCTACACTTAGCTTCACTCCCCGTTTCTGTTGTTCATCTTCCCACCACATGCAATTGATCTTATACCTTGAATGCCTGTGGAATCTCACTAGGTACTCAATTTTCTTGTGCCCCGTGGAATGGATGAGATCTAAATTAAGTGCATCCAATGGGCCAAACATTGGGGGGGGGGGAGAGTCTTGCCCTCCTTCACTTCAAAGTCAAACACACATACAGTACCTGTTTAGGCTACAGGCTACCTCTGATCCTGATGGAATTGTATGTTTAGAGGAAGTATATTCACAAGCAACTTAGGGAACTTGCTAAATCCATACCATATAGCAGGGGTTCGCAACTTACAGCCCATAGGCCGGATGCGGCCCACAGCACCAAATAATCCAGCCCCACTAACTTCACTCCAGCCATAGCTACCGCAATCAGCCACAGACTCATTTATGGCCATGTAAATGCATTTATGACAGCCATAAATGAATCTGTGGCCATCGTAAACGCATTTACGACAGCTGCAGATGCGTTTTACAGCACTAGTTTGACCTGCTCAGCTGTCTGAGAATATTGAGAACCCATGCCATATAGACTAATTAACCAGTTTGTTTCACCTCCATGACAGAATGATTAGCCTGATATCAAAGTGTTCATATTAGTATCTAGCCCGTTTGTTACAATTGTACACAGCTTTTCATATACGGAGACATTTTCTTCACTGGAAACATCTCATATACAAAGTTTTCTAAAAACGAACAGCCTTCCTTCCTTTCCTTCTGCCCACTGAAATGATTTTCTGTCAAGCATAACGTTTCCTGTTTTGTGCCCTTCTCACATAAACCTGATTGTGCAAATGGGTTGTTGACTAAGTAGTTTCTATTTCCTCTTACTCAGTTAAAATTTTTGGACTTTTGAATGTTTCCCCCTCCTAAAAGAAAGAAAGCAAGAATTTGGTGCCTTGTGGATAATG